>CM073429.1:57447594-62447594 GCA_037114965.1 Monochamus alternatus | reverse complement strand
ATTCTAGAAATAAAACGCCATCTGATACTAACAAAATGGTTTTGAAATGAACGCAAAGAAAATAATGTTTTTTAATATTTCATCTTTTAGGTTTTACCACTCTTCTCATTTAAGGGAACATATCAGACGACATACTGGTGAAAAACCGTACCAGTGTTCTGTGTGTTCAAAAAGATTCACAATTACTGCAGAACTAACGGTCCATATGAGGATACACACTGGAGAAAAGCCCTATGCTTGTGAACAATGCGACAAACGATACATCAAGGCCAGCGATTTACAAGTTCACATGCGTTCTCATACCGGTAAACAATCATTTTTCATTTTTGTTATAAGGTACGCTTTCACAAACGATAGAAAAATAACAAAGACTCAACAAATTACAAAATCATGATACCTGTACAATATCTAGTGTGTGCTTCATTGCTCTGTTTCACTTCACATGTGGTAGTACGATACTTTTGACAGACAAGTCAACTGTTTCAATTATTAAATTGACATTTCTTACAAACCTGACAGATGTCAAATGTCTGTTGATATGTGTGTGTAACGAAAAAGTAAAAGTATTACAATTAATTATGACCAGAATAAAAAATGTGTATCCATTGGTTTGAAAAAGTCACGGCATACTATATTTAAAGCGTAATTTTGTCATCAATGGTTTTTGTTTTCAGGTGAAAAGCCGTTTGCATGCAGCTACTGCGACAAGAAATTTTCCTCGGGATATATCCTCAATTCCCACCTAAAGACACACACGGGCGACAGACCATGGCAGTGCAATTACTGTTCCAAATCTTTCACGCAATCGTCTCACCTAACCGTACACATGAAGAAACACACGGGTGAAAAATTCCCCTGCAAAGTATGCGGTCAGGAATTCACGCACTCCTCCCAACTAACCGTCCACATGCGGGAACACACCGGGAAGCAACCATATAAGTGTTCGATTTGTGATAAAATTTGCAACTATGCGTCGGAATTGCAGAGCCATATGATGAAACACACAGGGGAGAAGTTCCATTGCTTAACTTGTGATAAAAAATTTACAACGGCGGCCTACCTGCAGGAACATACACGGACGCATACAGGGGAGAATCTGTTTTGTTGTACGATGTGCGATAGGACCTTTACGAGGTCTACGTACTTGGAGAAACACATTAGAACGCATACAGGTAAGGTGGATCGCTGGGTAACCGAATTTAAACAAATGCAGTTGGACTTCTTTAAGTCGATCTTGAAGTTCCCTATAACTCGAAAATGTTTCAAATTTTGAACTGGAAAATCTCTGTAAATTGAAGAACTTGCATTGGTTTTAAAATGTTAAAGCCTCTTTAACTCGAATTTCATAAATATTGCTTGGCAATATTCGGTATAAAATGTGGTGCAAATCACGAAGTGGTTAACATCTGTTGATAGATTTCAGAACTGCTGTAGAGGTGAATCAAATTACTTGCACAGTAATAGTGTGAAGTTTTGTGTGTTTTTTAATATATATATATTTGTATAAATAGTACTAAAACAGTGTGAAAATAGTAATTTTTTTATATTGAATAAAGAAAAGTGGAGAATCTACATCTACAAAAATGCAAAAAACGCAGGAATATTTGCACAAAATCTCTTCTGATATTTCCCCTGCATAAATTTCCCGTAGACACAAAACTCTGTAAGCAATGGAAAATTACATTGAGAATTGGAAAATCGATAGCACATGCACATTATACTGTTCATTTAATAAAAAATGGAAATTCCATGGGGAGGCTTCTCACGTTCTACCCCAGACAAAATCATGTGCCTCTCCTTTTTCAGAGGTCACACACGATCCCCCAAGTAGTTCAAGATGTCTTGAACCGGACCATTATGTCTGAATCTGAAAGGTTACGGGCATACTAGGAATTCACAATGTATGCACTAGGAATTTGTCTTAAAGTTAAAATAATCCTTTTAATAAGTCCTTAAATACACTTTCACCTAAAAAATGACAATTCCACTATAAAACACTACATCTGTGGCAATTAAAAGCTTTATAATCTTACCGTACATAAATTGTTGATCACCTCTACATCTGATATCTTGAATTTTACAGTGCCATCTAGTGGTCTATCATGCCACATAATTAATTTTAAATAATTTTTTTACTCAGAAATCGTCAATTTTACGAAAAAATTACAAGAGGCCAATAAGAAAAAATTATGTATGAAACAAGTTTTAGTAGAGGTTTTTTCTACCTTAGGGAAAAGAAACAGCAAATTGTTTACTGAGTGTCTTCCTGATAGAAAATATCTACTAAATTTCATTTCTGTAATTTTTTTGGTATTTCAGGAAAAAATTAAAATCTACTTTTTGGCACCCTGTTTAAGGGGTTGTATCTTCACAGTGAATTGCTCAAGACTCTTTTTTAAAGAAAATAACAATGAGAAAAACTACATGTCTCTATTTTTCTTATCACTTTAGAGCTACAGGGTGTTTGCAAAACCGAGTAAATGGTAAGAGATAGAGATACGGTTCTATTGTTACTTTCTGGAAAAAAGAGCCAGAACCATCCGTAACCCTCAAAAACATAACTACCAATTTAAACCACCCTGTATATGTTGCTTCACCAAGAAATAAACAAAAAATTCCTATTTTTTACTGTATTAGAAAGGTATATTAAGCTAATATAAATCGAATCTCCTACAATTCCTATCAATGAAGTCATATGTATGATCTCTGATACCAAACATCTAGGTATGCTAATGAACAATTCCACAGACAAAGCTCTACTCAATAATTATCTAAAGAAATCTAAATCTAAAAATCTAAATCTATCTAAATTTACTAACCTTGTTTTAATGAAAACGACCTATAAATATCTAAATTCACTTTTGGCAGTTGGAACACGACAATAATTCAACCACAATAGATGAGATCTGACCTATTTCTGCATTTTTAGGATTGCTTTTTCAGGTGGCCTCCTTTAAGTTGAATTAAATATCTAACTATAAATATGACAAAAGTGACAACCTGTCAATGAATTAAATATGACATTACCTACTTGAATAATGTTTAGATACCCTTTATGTAAAAGTTTTTTTATATTTTTAGGTATTAATAATATTGTGTGAAACTAACTACTCTGTGTGTGTATTTCTTATTATTAGCTTTTGTAACATTTTTTACTGTATTAGAAAGGTATTTTAAGCTAATATAAATCGAATCTCCTACAATTCAATCAATGAAGTCTAATACAGCAAAAAATGTTACAAAAGCTAATAATAAGGAATATATGGGTAGATATTGTGGGTGTAATTCAACGCTGGTTGGGGCTTTTGTCCACAGAGTAGTTAGTTTCACACAATATTATTAATACCTAAAAATATAAAAAAACTTTTACATAAAAGGTATCTAAACATTATTCAAGTAGGTAATGTCATATTTAATTCATTGACAGGTTTCACTTTTGTCATTGTCGATATTTAACTTCAAATAATTTTAATTTTTATAATAATTTTTATAGTTAGATATTTAATTCAACTTAAAGGAGGCCACTTGAAGAAGCAATCCTAAAAATGCAGAAATAGGTCAGATCTCATCTATTGTGGTTGAATTATTGTCGTGTTCCAACTGCCAAAAGTGAATTTAGATATTTATAGAGCGTTTTCATTAAAACAAGGTTAGTAAATTTCGATAGATTTAGATAATTATTGAACAGAGCTTTGTCTGTGGAATTGTTCATTAGCATACCTAGATGTTTGGTATCAGAGAACATACATATGACTTCATTGATAGGAATTGTAGGAGATTCGATTTATATTAGCTTAAATTACCTTTCTAATACAGTAAAAAATGTTACAAAAGCTAATAATAAGGAATATCTGGGTAGATATTGTGGGTGTAATTCAACGCTGGTTGGGGCTTTTGTCCACAGAGTAGTTAGTTTCACACAATATTATTAATACCTAAAAATATAAAAAAATTCCTAACTTAAATGTGGTCAAATTTTCTTTAACTCAAACAAATTTTGCTGAATTTGGAGGGTTTGAGTTAGAGAAGTTTGACTGCATTTCGTTTGTAATTATGTTTTAGGTGAGAAGCCTTTCGCCTGCGTAATCTGCAATAAACGTTTCACACAGGCAGGTTCGCTGAACGTTCATATCAGGAAACATACAGGCGAAAAGCCTTACACTTGCAGTATTTGCAACAGGGCTTTCGCCACGTCCACGTATCTGTCGGGGCACCTGAAGAAGCATAAAAAATACACCAATTTGTAGGCGAAAGGTATCCCAAGCGTTTATTTTTTAAAAGAACTGACGAGAAGTAGTCTTAATATTAAATATTTGTCAACTTGAATAATTTTTTACAAATTTAAATAACGTAGTATTATTTATTTGATATTTTTTGTGATATTTATTTAAGGAAAATATTTGTTTTTTAACTCGTAAAATAAATTTGAGAGGTTGACTTACAGAATGTCAAATCGATGTGATACATTATTAAAAAGTTATTGGGAACATTTTTTCGTTGTCTAATTTTTAAATGTATGCAGAACATTTTATTATGTTTTAAATAAAACATTTTTTGTATAAAGAAAATTAAGAAAAAAATGTTTCATTCATTTTTAGTCAAATTTATGAAATTTACACTTTTTGTTTTTATATCAAATAAAAATATTTTATATTTGTCCTTATTGTTTCAATATTGAGAATGTATAAAAAAAATATATTACATACCTTGTTCCACCTTTTCTGCCACCTTACACTCTTTGTTTTCTTCTGGGAAAACGGTACTGGTAAAAATGTCCGAATTGATATTTCTTCTGTATTTTTGTTCAGATCTAGAGCAATAAAATACATATATGTATCTTTTTTATGTTGTAGTATAAAAAAATTACCTGCATTTTCGATTTATTGACATGACATTCAAATGCCATAGTCTCTGTGAGGTTTTAACGGAGGTTATAAAATGATTTCTTCTGACTCTGATGCAATAAAATTGCTTCCAATAATACAATACATGATGTTAAATGGAAATTGCAAATGTTGCAAATTAACAAATCACAGCCATATGCTTACGCAAAAAGTCAGAAATCGTTTTGGTATGTTGGGAGTATCTGCATTTATCATAAAAACAAAGAAATTGAGAGTATGCTGTTATAAAAGCAGAAGACCACATACTTTTTTACTTACTTAAAAAGTTAAATAGGCATTAGATTTGCCATAAAAAAATGGGACATGTACACTTTCCTAGATGTATATCTTTTAGTGAAAAGAATGTAAAAAGTCTATTTTAAATTCGAACTTGAAATTTTTAGTCAAACTCAAAATTTCCTTCTCCAACTAGAAATTTTGATTTTTTTTTGTAAAAGAAATGGATTCCTCATCAAATAATTTGTATTTTGTTTTTCTGTTTTGAGTTAAAACATGAAATTATTAGTCAAACTCAAAATTTTCTTTTCCAACTGGAAATTTTGAATTGGAACCTTCCAGTGTTTTTTATTTTATT
Organism: Monochamus alternatus; assembly: GCA_037114965.1. Lineage (NCBI taxonomy): Eukaryota > Metazoa > Arthropoda > Insecta > Coleoptera > Cerambycidae > Monochamus > Monochamus alternatus. Next base: position 62,442,116 of record CM073429.1, on the reverse strand, counting down.
TTTTATTTTTTCTTTGTAAAAGAAATGGATTCTCATAAATAATTCATATTTTGTTTTTCTATTTTGAATTCAAACTTTAGTCTTCCAACTCGAATGTTCATGTTCATGTTTAATTTATCTGCACCAAATTTCAAGTTTAAATTTGAAATTTAGTACAGAAAAAATACAATAAATATATCGAGTTCAAACTTGAAATTTAGTATAAAGAAAGTATTGTCTTTGCCACAAAATATATATTTTCTTTTCTGTTTTGTGTTCAAACTCGAAAATATTACAACTCAAAATTTTCATTTCCAGCTAGAAACTTTGAGTTTAAATGTGATTCCATTTTTGGCTTTGCTACACTTTCATATATGTTTAATATACTTTTTTTTGCTAAGAGAGATGGAATCCTCATAAAAAATTCGTATATTGATTTTCGTTTTGTTTCAATTCGAATTTTCAAGTTCCACCTCCAAATTTCAAGTGCGTACTGAAAATTTTTATTCCAACTCAAAACTTTATATTTTAACTCGAAATTTTGAGTTTTTTCTTCCTATTTTTTTTTTTTGTAAAGAATGAATTCCTTATAAATAATTTATGTTGCTTTCCAGTTTCGAGTTCAAATCTGTTCCAACTCAAAATTTCATGTTTATGTTCAAATGAAAATTTGCTATTTCAAATGGAAATTTTGAGTTTAAACATGAAATTTCCAATTTTTTCTTCTTATCTGGTTTTGTAGGTATTGTTTTTGTTTTTTTGGTAAAAGGAATTCCTCAAAAAAAATATATTTTTTCACTTTTCAGTTTTAAACTGGAAATTTGTATTTCAAACTTTTGAGTTTGAATTATATATTTGATACTCAATTGATTTTTTTTTTTGGGTAAAAGGAATGCATTTCTCATAAAAAATTCGTATTTCGAATTCACGTATAACATTTCTTTGGACTGCTTGACCTACCAAGTTTCTATCTTGCTTTTCTCGAATGGATCTGGCTGAAATGGAGATGAGCAATAAATTGAAGTGGTGTAGAAAATGTATTTGCTATTTATTCAAATTAATCTGTAACAGGTTTTTCATCGTCTCTCCATCTTAGTAATTGTAAAAAAGTGACCATTCAAAAACTTACAAGTTCAGTTCTATGTTTAGATGAACGATCACATTTAAACTAAATTTAAAACTATTGTCTTTACATATTATACAATATATTTTGTTGGTGTAAGTTCATAAACAATAAAAAAAGTTACTCGTCTAGCTCCAGAGTATAAAGATATTGCCAAAAAAATATATAACTTAAATCCGTCATATTTACACAAATCATATGTAAAATAATATACAGTTATTAAAAAATTCTACAACAATGCACCACTTAATATACATTTTATAATTGCAACCCTAAACATTATTTTACAAACTTTTTACAAGCCGTTTCAAGATTTTTTTCCATTTTAATACAAGAACAAAATTATTGGTACATGAAAATACTCCTAAATACAGTATATACACTTTTTTAACCTTCCGTGCTTTCTAAAATTTTTTACTAAATGTCGCTTTAAGAAAAGAGTTGTGAAAATTTGTTTACTAAATTTTTACTCAAAATTGTATGATCGTAAAAAGAGAGAGTTATGGACATCAAATGTTTTTGACTAGGGAACCCATATACAGAGCATATCGCTTTCACATACAGAAAATTTCCAAATAGATATCGATAAAAAAATAACTGCAGCCTATAAAAATTATTCTTGTAGTGCATTATCTTCAATTTTTAACTTTAGAAACATATTCTTACCAAAAAATTGGCACCGTCACTGATTAATAAAAATTTTAGAAAGCACGTAATATATTTTTACAATATTCCATTTTTTTTTTTTGGAATTAACAATAAATACATATTTGCTATACTGATTTTTGTCGCAACGTAAACCAAAGACAAACCTCTGTCTTGTTCGTTATTAAACTTGCGGTTTGTTGCGGTTTTTAATGTAATAAAATCTATAATCATGTATCGAGTAAGCCTTCAGATTTAACTACGAGTGTTTTTTGTTGTTTTATTTTTCAAATCCAATGTGCAGTCACACGTCGATACCAACGTTAGGTATGTTTCAGTTTACATCTATCCTAGCAGGAGTAAGCCAAAAATCAAATTTATTAATAAAACATCACAAAATTTGTTTTATACCTACTTATAAATAAAATATTTTTAATTATTATCTAATTGACGAATTTAGTACTAATTTCCATTAATGTATAATATGAAAGGCAAAATTTTAAGATATTTATAGATGGAAGAGGATGACTTTATATTGTTACTATATATGCAGTATGTATTGTAAATATTTTAAATTATATCTTCAAATATTTTATATAACTGCTATTAAAATCGGCTGGAAAAAATATTTAAATTATAAAATAGGCAGGTATATAAATACCTAAACTTCACCAAATATCTGAAAATAAATATTAATATAAATAACCAAAGGAAATTACCGAGAATATTAAACATGATGCAAAATCAAATCTTTTAAATTTTTGCATTGAAAATTACTATATTATACAGGGTGACCATTTATTCTTCAGAAAACTAAGAGATAACGTTTTTAGGGTGTTAAATTTATTACTTCAGAAAAGGTTTTGCTTAATTATTTTTAAATCATTTAAGTACAGATATCAAAATTTGTACACGAGATTGCTTAAAAAAATCGTGCAAATCATTTTATTGCTAATAAAGTGGATGGGGGTATTTTAAAGTATAAATCAAGGAACAATATCAACATTTTTTAAACATTTACAAAACTCAAAGAATAATATTAAAAAATTGCTTTGAGGAAAGTTAACGTAAAACTTGATATGCCGACTCAAAAGACCAAATAAAATTTAAAGGTTTGCAATATTAATAGGATCTTTAGCAAATTTTAACATATTTTTCTCTGCATATTTTTCTTATATAAGACACAGTTGATAACTACTCGTATATAAATTTTTTACATCTTTATATTTAGCCGACCTAAAGATAATTTAGAGAAACTGTATTCAACTTCAACACCCTATATCTCATAGAAACAACGTTAATAAGAAAAATGTTATATTAATTACCTTTACTATTTTTTTTCCAAGAACTCACCCTTCCAGTGGTTTGAAGTAGAAACGAACACCCTGTATATATTGTTAGCTCATTCGTTTATCACAGACTTTGTGAACATCAAAATGATAAGCAAAATTTTAGTTTGTTCTGGCTTACCCTGGCATAAAAATGTACCCCTCAGTGAGCAAAGTAAACAATAAATAAAAACAGGTAGACACAACAACTTAAAAATATATACAAATATATAAATTAATTACAAAACGGTAAAACTAGCCGGGCCCGAAAAACAACAAAAACACCGTTCCTATCACAAAATTTGGACGTTTTTGCCTCTCCCGGCCCCCCACGTCTACGAAAACAATCTAATTTAAAAAAATATTGCTAATGCACTTATGTGATGATATTTTCACAGAAAATATTGTTCGTTGATCAGTTATAATAAAAATAAATAATAAAAAGTATACACTTGCCTAATATATACACCATAACAAAAAATATATGATTTATCGTAAACTGCTTCCATTACAAACACACACAATTGCTCTTCTGTACTGGCTTTGCTTTTTTATAAATACAATAATTAGAGATTTAATTTGTACTGTTTCAAAAGAAAGACGACAAATGTAAGAAATGGAGGCACCCAAAGCCATAGCTGTAGTTTTTACTATTAGGATAAACGCTAATAGGTCCATTTTGGCACCAAAATATACATATAGGAACAACCGTAATTGTGCAATGTAACGCAGTATCTGAGATCAAATTATCTCCTTTTCCAAACAAACTTCGACACAAAATCAAGGTTAAAAAATTCTCTTAATCATATAATACTTTCAATCACCTTGAAAGTAGAGATTATTACTATTGTTTTAGTACTACTACCAATAAAAAAAACGTGGAAACTATTGCATGCTTCCGATTGGAATTTCAAAAATGAGGAGAAACGTACATGGTCAAAATTCTACTGTCAAATGTCAAACCAAAGCGCCACCTGGTGGACGGCTGACACATTAATGCACTCAACTGTTTTAAACTATTCATCATACACGTGAGAATCACCTACTAGATATCTGTCATCAAGGTGACTATAAGAAAGATGCTGAACCTGTTACTGTATGAAATCCCAATAGTCCGCAAGGAAATAGTACCCTGTACCCTTTTGAACGTTTTGTCTCGAAATTTGATGTCCACATACGAAAACACTTCAATGCGTGGCAGTTTTATGTTAGTGAAGTACTTTGCATTTGAAGTATCCCGAAAAAGAATTTTACAGAAATGAGACTAGTTCATAACGTAATGTACAAAATAAAAATAGATTACTACTATTACTGCGGCTCAGACGTATTCGATCTCCTTCTAATTTTCCCCAAAATGCTAGGCTGGTTTAAGCAGATTTGCTGATATTGTTGCAGTTGGGCTTGCTTTTGCAGCTGGCTTGCTATTGCGGAGCTCGAGGGCAGCGTTACTTGTGACACATCTGAGATAAAACGTTAAATTTTTAAAAGCTTTTAAGTTATATCACAGTTAATTTAAAGTTGAAAAAGAGTTAACTAATTACAGAAAGCATGCATTATCGACTTGAGTACTGAATTTTACTCCTTTAAATGTACTATTAAAAATGACTGTCAATTATCAAAATTTAACTGCAAATCTGTCAACTGACTTGCGTTGGGGGCGGCCATCTTAATTGTTATCGGTGTTCTTTGGAGGGTCCTGGATGCCAAGTTTTGTTGGGTGCCTGAAGCTTGTGTCCTTGCCCTCTGCAGGGGAGTGATCAATTGAAACGGTTGCCCCCCCTGCGCTATCGACACTGTTTGGGGGACAGAGGTAGATGTCCTAATACCTTGTTGCGGTATCGCTTTCACACCAGAGGTTACTAATTGAGCTGACGGTGAGAAATATCTCATTAACAATTACAAATTAAGTGTTTTAATATTACATGTTTGGTATTTGAGAAAATACAGTAAAGCCCACTTACAGTGTACACAGTTACAATGTACCATGTAAAAAGGTCCTAGTTGATAATAAGAAGGATGAGAGCAAACTACTCTTAAGTGGTCTAAAGCTAATTTTAACTTGAGAAAATGTATGCCACACTATCGTTGATATGGATAATCACCTTACAACAAATATATCTACAGAAAAACCGTTACAGGAGATACTAGGATGATTATGCCCAAAAATAAACTCATGTTATAAACTTTTTGCACAAAGTCGACACATTTTTTTTATTTTCTTTTCTTTAAGCAATATTTAAATTTATTGAGTGAGTTTTAAATTTAAATAATAAAATGTTTTTAATTATTATTTTTGCTATACATATTTATACAGGTTCAGAAAGTCCTTTCCTTTGGTCTACAATAAGAGAAAAAAACTCTTGTGTTAAAATAGCCAGAGAGAGAAATAAACACTTCTAACATTGAGAGAATATCTGTTCATTCATATTATTTTGTTTGCTTCATCTCCGTTATTCACATAAACAGGAATCAGACAAAACAGGATAGATATAGCTGTAAAATGCAAGTGAGAGTGTACACGTCATTTCCATCTAAAACTTCTCTTCTACTGTCGCTCTTCCTCCTGTCTACCCACTCAATATCGATGGACGGCTTGTCCGTGATTCAATGCATTAGCTTGTATTTGTTACTAAATGTGGACAATTTGATTTTGAGATTTGAGATCCTCCTACTACAAATGGACAGTATTATTTAGACAGTGAGGACTTGCCAATAGCCATAATTGGTAATGGAAATATCCAAACTGTATATTTTTGTTAATTATATGTACAATAATTGATTTTGTTATGTGCATTTGTATAGTTACATTAGTAGCATAATTATTCTATACAGGGTATCCCGAAATTAATGCAATATAGAACAAGAGTAGATTCTTGATAATAAAATAATGCGAAGTAGCCAAACTTACCTTAGTCAAAAGTTGATGATTAAAAAGATGCAGGGTGTCAAAATTACTATTTTACTTTCGATATTTGCAAAGCAACTTATTAAAAAATCCTAATATTTGCATACATTTTGAAGATTGGGGGTTTTTGGGGATGAAAAATTAAAATTTGTTTCTAATATTAACATCAGTAGTAGAGGGCGCCTCTTATGGCACAGCATGTTTCTTTGAAATGACAGAACTTTATTGCGGTTTATATCTAACTATTGAAACAATCCTTTTTTGTGAAAAAGGTTACCTTGTTGAAGTCGTTAGAAATAACTGTAATATTTAGGTTTTTTAAAAATTTATTTACAAATATCGAAAATCTATGCTGTATTAATTTCGGGACACCATGTAGAGGTATTCATGTTGCAAATACAAGAAATACAATAACAATAGTCAATTATATTTGTGGACACCAACAAAAATAACAATGAAAGAAATGATTTCAAAATAAGGAAATTGTTTTCAAACACAGCGAATAGTAACAAATACCAAAAAATAACGATAGTTGGCATAGACAGGTACATTATAACCAAGTTTTACTGTATCTAATACTGAATATCGATGGCAATTTGTACTGGAAAATACGGCACTTACCTAAATTTGAAGTCCCTGCGTTAGCCAAAACAACAGTTTGTGCCCCCACACCCAAATTGTTGACCCCTGCCAGGGAAGTATTAACTGCGGCCTGTGTTATAGTGTTCGAAGTCTGCGTAGCTGTAGTAACTGGAAGCGTCACGATGAGACTCGTCGGATGTCCTTGAATATTTCCCGTAGAAGAGACGTTCAGGGAAATAGGCTGCGCGAAACCTGGCAACTGCACTTGCAAGTTCGGTAAACCTTGGATGCTTTGTAGCTGAGCAAAATTGAGACTTTGAACATTAATGGTATTGGCGTTTTGGGGCGGAGGACTCGACAACGGACTAAGCACCGTGTTTGTTTTGGGGGACTGCACCATGAAGGACTGCCCGCTTTTGGTGTTTTGGATAAAATGCGTGGTGCTCTGGGCAGCGCTGCTAGAGGCGCCGCCTAGTTTTTCCGAGAGTAAAGAGTTCGTGTTGGCCCCTACGATGTCAGGTCTATCCGCAGCAGGCGTACCGACCAATAAGGCAGATAACACTGCCGATTTGTTGCTATCACTAGAACTAGAACTTAAAATCCTTTGGTGCTGTTTAATCGGAACGGTAGCAAAGTTTGTATAATTTCCGCTATTCGCCGACGTCAGAGTTATAGTCTGAGGCTGTTGTTGACTAAGTTGGGTGTTCAATTCTTGCAAGTTCATCCGGTTGTTATTCAACGTGATCAGATTACCGTGATTCAACACTCGCGCATTGGCCACACTCGGAATTGTCATTTTACGCGCTAAAATTTTTTGATTTAGAGTTTGAATCTGATGTGGCAACAGGGACGAGCTGTTGATAGCGTTCACCACTGCCGCACTGGCATCATTACTTAAGTTACTCACGGAAGCACTATTCAATAAGTTTATTCTGGCAGCGTTGCTACTGACTAACTTCTGCTGCTGCTGTTGCTGCTGCTGCTTTGCATTGGCTGGAAAACAAGTTAATTCAAATGTCGGACACTGAATTCTAGAAATAAAATACTGTGAAGTTACTACGACTCTTGATTTTAATGATCGACCACCACAAAGTTTGGTTTCATGTCATTAATATATGGATTTCATGAAGACATAATAGAGCTTTTACTTTAAAATATTACGATTGCCGGCAAAAAGCCTTAATAAATTGTTAACAATAAAAGATACAATATGAAAGTAAAAATATAGTTGTAACAGATATGTTATATATATGAAGTATTTTCTGGAGGGCTCTTTAACCAACCTTATTTTCACGATAAAAAAAAAAGATAGATTTGTCGTTACCATTATATAGCTGTTTTACACACTAATTTAATAACAAATAAATTGCACAAGTTGACCTTCAATTTAAAATACAAAGTGGGGTAAAATTTATTGATTTCATTAAATTGTGGATTTATAACATGTTCTAATTTAGAAATATTTAGTTACATTTTATAATTGTGTCCAACCTAATTTTATGTTGATGAATTTGTATAGGTAACCAAATATTTCAAGATGTTAAAATGGAAAAGGTTAATCGTTTTGCAGCGATCAACTAACATATCTTGAGACTAAAATATTCCAGAACTAATTAAAAATTGTTTGAAAGTGACGTTACGATTTTATAGCACAAGAACCTAGGCATTTCAAACCATTTCAGACTGTAAGAGGGTCGAACCAGCTATTTTTATATAGCTGCTAACGTTGTTACTGGTATTTTGTAACTGTTAAAAATAGCTGCTATTTTAATAACAGTTATCCTGAATCTTAATATGATCCGTTTTGGCTACATAATTTATGTTGATCAATTTATATAGGCAACCAAATATTTCAGAAGATTGTTAAAATGGAAAAGGTTAATCGTTTTGCAGTGATCAACTAACATATCTTGAGACTAAAATATTCCAAAACTAATTCAAAATTGTTTGAAACTGACATCATGATTCTATAGCACAAGAAGCTAGGCATGTCAAACCATCAGACTGTTAAGAGGGTCGAACCAGCTATTTTTGTATAGCTGCTAACGTTGCTACTGCTATTTTGTAACAGTTAAAAAAAGCTGCTATTTTAATAACAGTTATCCTGAATCTTAATATGATCCGTTTTGGCTACATAATTATGTTGATGAATTTATAAAGGCAACCAAATATTTCATAAGATTGTTAAAATTAAAAAGGTTAATCGTTTTGCAGTGACCGACCAACATATCTTGAGACTAAAATATTCCAAAACTAGTTCAAAATTGTTTGAAAGTGATGTCATGATTCTGTAGCACAAGAACTTACATTTCAAACCATTTCAGACTGTCAAGAGGGTCAAACCAGCTATTTTTGTATAGCTGCTAATGTTGCTACTGCCATTTTGGAGCAGTTAAAAATAGCAGCTATTTTAATAACAGTTATCCTGAATGTTAATATGATCCGTTTTTATATATTTTTAGGTATTAATAATATTGTGTGAAACTAACTACTCAGTGGACAAAAGCCCCAACCTGCGTTGAATTACACCCACAATATCTACCCATATATTCCTTATTATTAGCTTTTGTAACATTTGATTTATATTAGCTTAACATACCTTTCTAAAACAGTAAAAAAATGATGTGTTTTGGCTACATAATTATGTTGATGAATAGGTCACCAAATATTTTAGAGAATATTGTTAAAATGGAAAAGATTAATCGTTTTGCAACTCGACTAACATATCTTGAGACTAAAATATTCCAAAACTAGTTCAAAATTGTTTGAAAATAATGTCATGATTCTGTAGCACAAGAAGCTAGGCATTTCAAACCATTTCAGACTGTTAAGAGGGTCAAATCAGCTACTTCTGTATAACTGCTAATGTTGCTACTGCCATTTTGTAGCAGTTAAAAATAGCTGCTATTTTAATAACAGTTATTCTGAATTTTACACATGATCTGTTTTGGCTACATAATATTAGTGATGAATTGGGTTGCGTTATTCTTTAACTGCTAAATAATACACAGCCATAGCAATCACCTCCTGCATTTAAATGGGGTAAATTTCTTGATACCTGTTAGACACACGGCACATGTTTCTAGCACTCCTGCAGCCGGACTAGATCGTGAAGAGTGAAATAGTGCTAAAAATAGCAGCTTTTTTAAGAATCCGTAGCAGTTATTACTGCTATTTATCATTTAGCAGTTAGAAAATAGCAGACTGCAATTAGTAACCCATCACTAACCTCACTTTTTATTATAATATTTGTTTTGATTACAAAAAAGAATATATGCGTGAATTTCAAAAATGCAAGATTCTATTTCAAAATTGTTTCAATTAATTACAATATGATGTCATGGAATCATTATAAGAATGCATTATTTTGAAACTGTTAAATTAATTTCAAAAAAGTAATTCTAGAAAAAACACCTCTATTTTTCTCTCCATTCCAATAAGTCTTAAAACTTTATTGTAGAGATAAGAGAATCTTCAGAATTTACATTTGCATTTTGCAACAATTTTTTTTTGTGATATTTAGTTATTTTCTATTTATTGAATTGCATGGCAAGCAAATTTTAGAATAAAAAATACCTCGAAAATGATCTGGTTTTTAAGTAAAGTAGCAAATATAAAATCAGTTAGGAATCAAACAGACGACTATATTTTGAAAATACACAGTAAAGTCACAATTTCTGAGAATTTAAATGATAATGTATGTCGTTATTTGCAAATTTACTTCTCTTTTTCCTGCTGCTTAATGTGATATTTTTAAAAAATTACACCCTGTATCTAAGAAACAAAGTATTTACAGACATATGTTCATAAGAACTTCATTCTTAGTTTATTTCAAAGAATAATCCTCTAAATCTTTTATATCTAATTGTCACGTTCAATTTCAATATGTCTCGTTCAAATCAAGAATTAGCAGATGTGGTATAACCTATAGCAATACCTCATAAATACAAACATTTTGACTAGCAACATTGACAGATGATGTAGATACTTATAATTCTTGCCTTCTACACAACTGGGCCGATTTCAAAATTTTATATTTGATTTGACAATTTCTCTCACCTAAAATTAACATTTAGTATTATTTTATTTGAAGCAAATACCAATTAAAACAAACATTTTTCTTTTAACTTTAACTATCGTTCTTTATTTTTTTTATTTTTTGTACGGTTTTCTATTTTTTTTTTTTTCAAAAAATTTCAAGCTCGTATCTGAGAAATAGTTTGTCAAAAATTACGCCCTTCATGTGACAACACACATTTATATGGACTTACCTGCCGCTTGGAACTGCTGCGCAGAGTTCATCAGCTTCGTAGCCAAGGCGTTTATAGCTAATTCCTGATTGGTAATCGTCTGCGAAGCGGCTTTGACCTGAGTGGCACCCTGCAGGTGGCTCAGCTGAAACATCGATTTCCAACATAAAAATAACCTACCAAGTAAACGGAACATACCAAAATGGGTACGGCGGTCGCGTTCTGAACGGCTTGACTCTGGGGACTCACGCTGGACCCATTACTTCCGTTTACGACGGGCGTACTGCAACCCTGGCTCTGTAAGGAATGACTCAACTGGTTCAAGTGTTGCTGCGCCAAGTTTGTCTGGGTGGTCGTCTGCGTCTGTACTTTCTGGGCTTGCGCCTGGGCGATCGCCACCTGTTCGATATACCCTGGGCTCAGTCCGTAGCGTATCCGAACGGATTTTCGGCCGCTCTCTGTGAATATCTCCGTGAACTGGTGTATGTACCGATTGGCGTTTGCGCGAGATCCCAACGAGAACCTGCACGCCACGCCATTCTGCTCGTCTTTTTTATGGTCCCTGTCTAAATATAACTCTCCGAGGTACTCGGAATTCGACGGCCTTTGGAATATCGACAATTTGATATGGTATATGCGGGACTTTCCCTTCTCTTTCGAGGGCATGTCCGTTTCCAGGACGTACTCCTCTATGAACTGCGGGGAGCAGTCGCTCGTCTCCTTCGGACTTTTGTAACTCTTGAACTCCCTTATGACGACCCCTTGAGACGGGGGACTCAGCAGGGGTGAGTCCAGGTTCGGAATCGGTACTGGTTTCAGGTCTTCCTGGGTCTTCTTGGGATGTTTCGAGGATAAACTATGAGAAAGCCCCGTTTTTGACTTCGTCCTCGACTGGCAAATAAAATCGTAGAGTTCCAAGCCGGGTCTGTGAGTGAACTGGTCCAATTTCCTTTTGCGGTTTACGGTCACCTGCGAAAATTTCCTAGCCATCCTCCTGAACTTGTGGGTATTCCACATGTGCCTCCGATTGTTGATTTCAGCGACTTGCTCGCATATGGAGTTGTCGGGATCCAGGCATAGTGTGGGCTCGTTTGCCATCAATATTTGGCTTTCTAATTGGTCTTTCTCTTCGTTACTCCAGTCAGGTTTCTCCTCTACTATATTGTTTATATCCGCCAAAAGACTCTAGAATGAAAATAAAATATACCAGGCTATTTCAAAATTAGAGAACTTTTAAGATGTACTTTATTTCATTTATAAAGTTTCATTGGTATACCTCAAAATAAAGTTATAGTGGAGGAACAACGAAGACGAATTTAAAATTAGGAATTTCTATTAAACAGACCTAGGGTGTAAATGGCAGTGCCAGCAACGGCCAATAGTCGTTTAAATATAAATTATCAATATACTGTATTTAACCACGAGAACACAAATATCTACTATACTTGAAATCTTAAGCAGGGACTGTGAATATATCAGAACCATCTTATTATACAAAAAGTAGTTCTAATGTATCAACTTGAACGTTTGCCATAAAAAGATCAAATATCGAAAAATAATATGTTAACTATTTGGAGTAGCCTAAAACTTCTAAAAAAAAATTATAATCCTATTTCAGTTAGTTTTCTAGAAAACAACTAATTATTAACAATTTCTTAATTTAATAATAGGTTTATTTGCAGAAATGCTGATACAAATTTTTATTGTAATTTTAATTTTCAGCAGGGTGCAACAGAGAATTCTCTTTTATTATGATTTGAGACCTCAAAAAACACCAAATGCATACATTTTAGATTCCATATTAAAAGTTTATTATTATATATGTTATCCTAAATGGCAACGCTTCGCTTCGATATAACTTCAATACTCGAATACGTCACAAGAAAATTTGTAGTGTAATTTCAATTATGCATGATGTTTAATATAAAAACATATTCAACCCAAGAAAATTGCTTCACAAGTACGATATTTTGTTACTGCATAATTACAGATCCTGCTAATTTTTTAAGATAGCAGCTTTAATTGCGGCTTGACAAGTCCACCTGTCTTAACGGATAGTACACAACCATAATAGTAATTTATTTCACAAAAATTAAAAATGAATATGATTTACGATAACAAATTTTTAATACATTACAAGAAATACATTATTTCCAGTATTTTCCAGTAGATATGCAGCGTAGCCAAGTTGTGTACCTTATCCAAGTTTCTCCTGATAATTTAAATGTTAAAATGAAAAAGAAAACAATTAAGCTTTGAATCTAATTTTGCTCATTTGTGTTCAAACAATGACAGTTAGACTTCTTATATATCTGTATATTGCATTTTTTTTAAATAAATCTAATGAAATAAATCTCTGAAAAAAATATATGAGCCAGTGGCAACACGTTTAATCAGTAAATAAGAAATACAGAACTGACATAAAATGGCATCATTTATTAGATTTTATACATTTTCTTTGCATCTTCTCTCTGTTAAAATAAATCTATCAACAAATGTAGCAAATTTTACACAAGTACTTTATTTTACTGATTACTACCTTGAATTCATCAGGCTAAGTGTGTTTAGATCATTTTGTCTAGAAAGGTGAGCAAAAGCATTACCTTAAGTGTAGGCCTGAGTAGAACATGATGAATATCACACTTGAAATGAGGATAAGCCTGACGGTAGTCCCTGACTTCCGCGATGATGCAACCGTTGTAAAACAGGTAACTAAACTGAGGTTCTAGTAAGTCTATGATGAAAGGGGGAAGCTCTTCATTGTCAATGTATCGAAGAAGGTCGTCCTCCTCGTAAGGCCACTGTTTGGTTTCTATCATGTTGGCAGTATCTTCAGTGTAGTTGGGATCGGTACGGTCGGTACGAAAAGCCAAGGAGTAACCTTTGTTGCCGGGGTACAGGTTTAGAATTAGCGTGTTCAGTCTTTCTCTCGCTATGAGTTTCTCCAACAGAAGAGACTTGTACTTCACACCTCCCTAAAAAAAAATAATATCAATAGGTATCCATATCGTAATTTAATCAAAATTTACCGAATTATCAGTCTCTCCAACGCTTTCTTCGTATAATTCCAATAGTTTAGCAAATATATCAATGGTAGGTTTTGGAGGGGGGTTCCCTAAGATTTCCGGTGATGTTAATGGCGACGCTGTTGGTTCCTGGGGGCGTAGCAGAGGTAAGGAGGAACGACTTGATTTTAACCTTTTTATTGAACGCTAAAAAAATGTATCTCGTTAAAATTTTTATTAATTGTTACGAAATATTGCCTAACTGTAACTATAGTAAGTAGGTCATTATATCTATAGAATAACTACTTACAAGGGAATTATTTAAATTGGCTCAAAATTAAGCTTATAAAATTATGTTTTCCTTATTTCTTGAATATATTTTGAATATTTAAGCAGCTGATACAAAAAAAAATTATAAGTATTTAATACGGTAAAAAAAATTACAAAATCAAAATTATTTACATAATTTTGAGCCTCATTCATTCATATTATGGAATTTGAATATTCGAAAGTGATGGATTGTGAGATTTAATACATAATTAAATTTATTTCTGGAGATTTGATATATAAGTATTAATTAAATAGCTGTAGGAGTTTTATTTAAAAGAAATTCATATATTCATATATTTTGTATATAATTTTTGACTAAAATGACATTTTTTCAAAATTTTCACTTGTACAGCATTACAACTCGAAGATCAATTAATTTTTGTATAAATTAGTTACTTGTCAAATTTAAATGTCAACATTGATATAAGAGCATTCCTTAACATCTATTTTTCAAATAAATGCCAAAATATAGAAGTTATGAGTCGATTAGTTTATTTAAAATAGTTTTCTTCAAACAAGACACATATTAGTAACCAAAAAATCAGTCATATCCCAAACAAATATTAAAATATAAAGCATTTTGACTACATATACTGATTTTTTTCTGTCTTGAATAAACTAAGACTAACAACGATAAGATGTCAAAAAAAAATAAATACATACTTCACCCTCCTCACATGCTGCCTCCAGGCTTTGCATCGTTAATGCCACTCAGTATCAACATTCAGCTTGCCACATTTTTATATCAATCGTGCTATTATTCAAATTATTTGATATATTCTGAAAGAAAAATACATGAATGTACAATTTGTTTACAAGTGAGACATTTGACAATAATAGTGAATTAAAGTCTACTTCCTAACAGAACACAAACTTGGAAAATTGAAATGAAAAATATCTGTGTATATTTTGAAAAATGAACGATATATACTTAATTTTTAGAGGAATCTGACAAGTTGTTAACAGATGACATTTGAGAAAGTTTCATCCCTTCATAATGACTTTGTAGGTCATGTAAACAGAAGAAATATCTTTAAATGGACTCACCTTGTATATGCGTTACAAACATACAAAAACATCGCAACTACATTCTGAAAATTTAATTTACGAAAACCACATTCGTATCTTACGTTTGCAATAAGGCCGCAAGGGTGACCTAACCCCTAATGTCAGTGAAAAAAATCACACAACACACATTGAATATATACCTGGCGAATATCAACTCAAGTTAACACAGAAAACAAGGATCTATTTATAACAAATAATATTTACTTCAGACAATAGTATTTTGATAAAATTATAGAAAAACCCAGTTTACAAACATACTGGGTACCCATGGCGGACCTCTATCGGTAATTTCTATTTGCAACCAATCGGAAATTGTAGAAAATTTGGCGGAACTCTTTGAAATTGCCTTTATTTTTCGAAACGTGGCAAAAAGAAAAAATATATTCATTTACGTAACTTAAATAATTCAAAGGAAACGATCTTGGAGAAAAATACTCATTCATTTACTTACCTCCATATTTTCTAATTAAAATCGCACCTTTAACAATTATTATATACAAAATATTTGTCAGGCTATGTACAGGGTGTCCAGAAATCAATGAATGTATATACAGCAAGAGTTGCCAAGAGCCAAAAGTTGATGGTTAATTTTATTTTCGATATTTACAAATAACTTTTTGAAAAATCCAAATATTTGCATACATTTTGGTGATTGGGTTTTTTATCATTTTCAGCGACTTCACATACCTGACATTAGAAAAGGCACTTAACCTGAAACCAAATCAGTTTTTACTCGGCGCACAAAATTTTCCATATAGGATTATTTTGATAACGGTTACTCCTAACAGCTTCAACAAGGTTTCTGATAAAAAAAGTAAGAGAATAGATTATTTCAATAGTGAGATGTATACACTAAGAAGCATGATGTGTCATAAAGTGGCGCTCTCTACTAGTGACGTTAAAATGAGAAACAAATTTGAATTTCTTGCCCCCAATCTCCAAAATGTATCCATATATTTGAATTTTTAGTTGTTAGCAAATATCGAAAATAAAATTTTAAATTTAATACCCTGTATTTTTTTAAACATCAACTTTTTAAGTAACATCACACTATTTTGTCATCAGGAATCTACTCTTATTGTATGTTGCATTAATTTCTGGACACCCTGTATATTTTATTATTTGCCACCATTTTTTTTATTATTTAATGGCTTCTTTTTTAACATATCAGCTATGTGCAAAAAGGACAATGTGTACATTATAATTTTATATTTTTATAATACTTAACTTTTTTAACTTAAATATTTTCTCATAATTTTCAGAAAAAAAAAACAAGACATAATGGGGGAATAAGAAAAGTATGTTTGATTAACACATTTTTATTTACAAAGAATTGTATATTTGGTATATTATAATCAGTAATCACGTTTCCTCCTCCTATTTTAAGAATCTCAGCATTATATGTATATATTTTTTAATCTATCTAATCTACATTTCAATATCTAATACATTTACTTATATATAACAGTCAAACTTCGTAGTGAAAATAATAGATGGCGATAGTCTTTTAAAATCCAGCCATCCTTATTTATATTATAGGCAAGGTTGACTGGATTTTGAAAGAGTATCCCTATCTATTATTTTCACTGCAAAGTTTGAGTGGTTGACTAACTCTATTATATATAAACAAGGCTAATAAATATAATTTATACACACTTTTAAATATCTTTATTCGTTTCAGGGAATGCCTAAAATGTAGTAGCAAAATCGTGATCATTTAATTCATCAACTTTTTTTCTTGACACGAATAATGCACCACGTCTCCGTTCGGATACCTCACAAGAGCACTGCAAAAAAAATCAAAGTATTCAAATTTTATTTCTACTGAATTCTCCACAAACGCCTTGTATATTCACTCTTACCTCTGATTACCAAACCTCTTCTTGCAGGCAGGGCAAACGTTCAGTTCCGTAACTAAGACGTGTTGACTCTGCAAGGCCAGCTTCATTTCTTGGCACTGCAAATGCTCGGCGTACAGTAAACCCTTCATTAACTGTACCCGCCTTCGATCCTGGATGACATTACAAAGTGCTACGGATAAGAATTTATGTATCCTAGAAACGGGAACGCTATCCGGAAGGATCTGTAGAGCTTGCAAAGGGTCCATCCGACTTGCGTGCTGCTCCAACAACTGCAGCGCCAATTCGAGATCCGCCTGGGCAGTTTTCGGAGAAAGTACTAGACCGGGGAGGGTCAACTGGCAGCTGTTCGGGTCCAGAATCAGTTTTATGAGCGATGCATATACCTACATACAACACAGTATCTGTCAAATGTCAACTGTCAAATTAAATAGAAATAAAATCATAGCCTACCATATCAGCAACTTACATTTTGGCTTCCTGGCAGTCCTTTGTCGTACACTTTCCTACAATATTTTTCAGCTTTTTCCACGTCACCCAGGGCTCTTACGTAGATGTTAAGTGCCTCTTCGTGTTTACCAAGTCTGCCCAAAATGATCGCCCTTTCTTCTAAGAGACTATCCGTCGGGAAGCTGCTTAGAATATTCTCGGCAGTATATTGTCTACTGTTTTCTAAAAATTGCAATAACTTCTTTCTGGTGTGCTCGGCTACCGCAGGTCCCTCCGTTACGATTTTCTCTCTGTATTGGTGGACTAACGCATTGTGGAACAAGGGGTTAGAGTCCTCCCAAGTGTGCACTACGTGTTCTAAGTATGGTATTACTACGGATTTGTGTGACTTTAGTAAGAAATCCAGGACTCTAGGGCGGGGAAGGGCTTCCACTTCCGCTATGTCTTCAGTAAAAATCTGAAATGTAATATAAAGTCTAACATATAAATAAATAAATATATGTAAAAGATACACAGTTTATAGTTACATTGGAATGTCCAGTTATGTTTTTTTACCAAAATATATTATTATTATTATTGCTATTTATTGACCTCAAAATACATAATAAAATGTTTATATAAGTCATGCACACAGTAAAACAACGCACATATACATAAACAATATTAAAATAGATTAAAATGGAATTTGGAATAACTCTAATAAAACTTATTTGAATTCCAAACACTTTTGCCATATTCCAAGAATTTAGCTGTTGCTAAAGAATCAAGTATTTCGAATCAATGAAATTAGAAGTGTAGTTTTATGATCAGTTTATTCTTAAACACATTTGCACTAGTAAATATTTCATAAGAGGAATTGCATGCCGACACTTATTACAATGAATTGTGGTAGTGCCATCGGAAAATAAAACAACATTGTTACCTAGTTCACAAATAGATAAATCAATTATGTTCATTAGAAAGAGAACAGGGGTTATCATAGATCCTTGGAACACACCATATCTCATAATACTTGTTTTAGACTTGAGGCCTTTGTAGTCAACGAATTGTTGACCAAAGTTATAATATGTTAATTTTCTTAAAAGAATGTCATAGGAACAAGAATATTGGATTTTAAATGTTAGACAAATTGGATCTGCTATTTGGTTCACAAGTAGATAAATCATTTATGTATCATTAGAAAGAGAACAGGACTCAACATTGATCCTTGGGGCACACCATATCTCATAATGTTTTAGACCTACAGCCTCTGTAGTCAACAAGAGAAGTGTTTTCAAAAATATAAAACATACACATTATTGATGTGCCAAGTGAGTCATTGCTCTTATGATTCTTTAATTTATCATTTTCAGATGTACTTATTCAAAGTAACTTCATAGAAGGTGAATAAAGAAATACAGATTATAATAACCAGTTAAGGCAACTCTTACCTTTAAGCCTTCTTCCGGGGACTCTGCAAGAACCCAATCGGCAAACTCGAGAATCAAACCCATACTATCGGATCCCAAGTGTTGTAAATATCCGATGGTCCTATCGATACTACCTTCGGACTGCAAGAGCTCCAATGCCCGCCTGTGCTGCCCTTTAGTTTGATAGAGAATGATCAGTTCGTTGTGTTTGCCCATCTTTTTTAATATCTTCTCAGTCTCCACTAAGTGGCAGTGGTTCAAACGGAGAAGAGGTGCTACCAGAGCATCGTTTGTTTGCAAATAACATTTCAAGAGGGTCGTATCTATTATTTGAAGTAAATGACTGGTCGATTTGCTGGTAGCTCTTTCATTCAAGTTACCCCTAGCGTTTATATTCGCCTAACAAATATAGAAACAGATATTTTACGATAAACTGTATAAAGTGCTCACCTGTGTGTCGGACGACTGTAAACGATGCCTCATTTCGGTTAAATAATCAATAAGGGCAAGTCGACTAGTCTCCAGTTCTTTTTCCGTCAAATCTCGAACAGGTTCCGGATAATCAGTGCCTTGCTGCTGCTGAGGTAGCAAATCGGGGAATAAACGGATCACGTCATACGCGTCCGTACCCAGCTTAAGAAATTCCTTCATGCTCTCATGAAACTGTTTCCTGTGAAATAAATCGTAAGCTAGGAGTGTCTGAATGTGGTGGATTTTCTCTTGTTTCTCGTCTTCAGATTCGTTCGAAATTTGCTGAAAAGCAAAGAATGCATATCTTAAAAAAAAACAGTATAAAAATCACTTACTGTAAGTTTTAACGCTAACTGAAACTGTTTGGCGTCTACCAACACCTTTCTTTGTTTTGCCACGTCCACTGCTTGAATACACCAAATCTGACTGACAGAAGCAGCGTACAACAAACCTTGCTTTGCCGATACGATAAATCGAACTTTCGAAAGGTCAGGTAAAGTCTGCACCAAGCCCCCTGGTTCTAAAGTCAAAACCTGCGTATAACATTCGATTTAATTTAAAATCACAATCAAGACTAATATAATAACATAAAAACATGAATTAATTTATTTAAGCTACCTCTATGCAATCTGTAAGTATTCCCAAGGCATAAGGTTCGTCCCATGCCAAAGTTACAGGGACATCAGACCATCGAAGGGCTTTATTACGTTCAGTTTCTCCCATAACATTCACCAGTACAGTTTGAGTCTCGCGACATAAGGCAAACGTAGTCTCAGATACACGAATTATACAAGGTTCATTCGATCGAGTACTACTTGTAGGGAATAGATCTGTTTGTTTTCCGGTCAACTAAAAATTAAAATTTGTGAACAATAACATACGCCGTATACACCATTTATACCTCTAGAAGAGCATATTCACCACGATACCCAACACAAATGGATTCTTGACACCATACCATCGACCGAGGAATCTCTGTCAAATTTATGTCATCCATTAGTTGTAAAAATTCATTGTTTTTTAGATAATACAACTGAATTTTACGTTTTACGACAACTGCCATGCGTACTAGAACACTTATATCTCCTGTCATTGAAGTCTGTTTCTAAATAAAGAATAAGCCATTAGCAAATGCATTTTGTTTCTCACATTTGGTTCGTACCTTTATATTGATAGCAAAAAAAGTAGCTCCTTTACTTTTCAGAACTTGATAAATCGTTGTAAAATGAATGGCATTTAAGTCATGAACTTGAACCAAATTATCTGTAAGAAAAAATTTGACAAAGCAAAAGGGTAGACTAAAAATTAATATAAACACCTACCTGTTAAGCTTATAAGCAAATTGTGGTCAGCTATCACTTCTAATTGCTGTACAGCTTTTTTGCTGAAAGATTTATGGTATCTCATTAGCTGTACCTCACACTTATCGTCTGCTTGAACCAAATTATACATGCAGAGATGACCCTGTCTTGTACCGACCAGCAGATTATCATCTTAACAAAAAACATATTTAGATTAAAACTTTTCATTTTCCATTAAAAAAAAAATTACCATAAGCTGCGATAGATTCTACTTGATACGTAAGTTTTAACAAGGAAGAAACTTGATAAGCTTCATGCATGTTGCCCACTTTCTTTATATTTAAATATTAAATATACAAATTACTATTAACTTATCAGTTTCTGAAATAATTCTTATTCATAACACAAGTTTAAATAATAAACAAATATCAGCTGATCAGCTGGGTGGGCTAGACTGACAGTTGATAATTGACAATGACAATACCACTGATATAAAAGTATCAACATAGATATATAAGCTGGTTCCAGTGTCCCGAATTGAGTGCGTAGACGAGCCTGAGTACTCATGTATTTCAAACGCGTAATCCTGTCTCCTAGGGCACGTACAGAATAGTTTCTGTTTCATACTGAAACTTTTCTCTCGATTATTTGGGGTACAACAACGATGTAACCATAATACCATAATAAGTAATATGTTGATTCTGGTTTTGTCTGAACTATTTAAAAAATTTTATGTACTAGTAGATAACAATTTTAAGAATGTTTTATATATAATCTCCAACCGCTAAATTTGATTCCAAATTATAGTGTTACGTTGGGTGTGTTTGCGTTACAAGCATGGTATGTTGAGCGCTTGTACTCTAAACGCAGAAAATAAATTCACTGAAATGCAGTAATAAAGTTATATAAATGTAAAGATGTAATGTTTTATCTGCAATTGTAGCCATTTTGGATCACTTAATTTAAAATATTTAAATCATCTGCTAGAAATATTCTATTAAATCGTTCGTAGAATAAGATATTACGTACAACAAATTATTCTGTTTATAATAATATTTTAAATAAATTTACTCCAATGTCAGAGATAAAAGCTGTGTGTGTCTGGTTGCCACGTGTAGACCGTTCCAAATTAAAAGTTATCAAACTATCGTATGCTAAATCGCATCGCCTTGATAAAGCAAGGCTACTGTGATGTGCAGAAGATAATAAAACAAACAAAGTTTATTTGATTCAGGGACTATGAAAATTAATAAGTTAAATACCTAGCTTATATAGACACATCGAATTCTATTAATTCAACTTTTAATTCTGAATGCATTCCTTCTCCTTCAAAATGCATATAGATCCAAAATGGTAGCGACCAGTTATCATAGAATAAGTTTATTTTAATGTTTATGACATAGAACATTAAATTGACTCACTGATCAACTGTAACTGTTTGTCAGTTGTCAGTTGTTGTCATCTGCTTTTTTTTTGCTTTTCTGTTTAAAATTTCTCAAATCAGAATATTTATTTAATTACAATTATTATTAGATTATGCAGTTTATGTGGTGTGCAGATTTTAATTAAAGCAGTATTAATATAAAGCTTAAATAAATATTTCGTTATAAATTTGTATATCTGTGTTGTATATAAAACATAAAGGAAAAGGTAAGAAATTTATTATAACCTCAGAAATTTTAAAATAACGGTCATTTTCTAGTAACTCAAATTGATGTTTAGGCTTATTCTTTAAAATATTGACGTTTATTGAAAAACTGTATTTCATTTTGACATGCAATTATTAATTGATTATATTCCATATTTAAGAAGTTTAACACATATAGGCGAAACAAAGTATATTCTATACAATATATACATTTTGTTTTAGATGCCACGGACAAAAGTAGTTAGAAAGAATGCAGTGCAGGAACCAGACGAAAGAGAAGTAAAACTGAGATGGGTTCTGCAACATGTGCAGAATAAAAGTAAGGAGGGAATAAACAGAAAAGGAAAAATGTGTTAATTTTTTTTTGTTTCAGAAAAAGAAATGTTAGCAAAACTCAAAGAACACAAAAATAAATCCCTTTGTGCACTTCAGGAATTCAGAAATGAACAAAAGTGTTCTATTCCTTATAAATATCTCAATATGACCATAAGGGAAATTGTAAGATTATTTTTGTGACTATGCTCAACACTTGGGTATCGACATTTTATTTATTTTCAGATTGACCCTGTATCTGTCGAAACAACAGGATCAGTGCATTGTATATCTAAGGAAGATTTACTGAATATTACAAAATCTGTAAAGAAAGATGGAAAACCAGTTAAACGAAGTGCCTCATTTGTTGACGATGAAGGTAAGTTTATTACAAGATTACTAAAATTTTGTTTGATTGATCATGCTTTTCTTTGTATCCCTGCACACGATTTTTCTCGTTTCCTACAAATATTTCATAATTGTAGGGTGATTTTAGCACATTTTCATTGCTTAGTTATTATTTTTGCCTGTTTTAAAACTTTAGTTAACTGTGGCTTGAATATAGAATACCATAATTTAGTATGATGTGCCTTGCACGTTCAGTTTCTTTTCGTACTGCCATAACCCTCATCTCCCTTGCATCTAATTTGGGTGTTGGTATCGTCCACCATCACAGGTTATCTTACAGCTGAAAGCGTTCATTCAGGTGGCCGCAAGTCTAGAAGCAAGACCAAGATAACACAATCTACCCGGAAAACAAGATCTCTCTCAAGAAGTAATACGTTGAAAGTTGCAACAACGACGTCGCACAAAACGCCTATGAATAAGGCTCTTCCACCGAATACATATGGAGTGGTGACACCAAAGGTATAAGGGCATACCTTAAGCAATGTTTTTTTTCTTATCGTACTTGTGTTATTTCAGTGTAAACCGAACACGCCGCAGATCCTACTGCGCCGACCTAAGAATGGAGAGGTAGCGTTGTCTATGCAGGGGAGTCCCCTTTATACAGCCAGCGTAGTAAGCGAAAATATGGCTAATATTAATATTCCGCTTCTGGATGGTAGACTGTTGACTTTACAGCCTCAAAGGGGGCTAAGGATCTCCCAGATTCCCCAGTTTGATCCAGAAACGCTGCGGCAATTGGAAACCTTACGGGAGAATCTCAGTAAAGTGTGCGCAGCTAGTTCTGTGAAGTGATTGAAATTTAGACATACAACTCTTTAAATGTACTGAGAAATGACAATTTTATGTTAAATATGTATTTTTTTTTAGTTTTAGTTGGTGTGTTTTTACATTTAGACATACAAGTTTTTCTAACAATAAAACAATATTTTATAACAGTGTAGCATTTGTGACTAAATTCTAGCCTAAAGTTGTTTAATTTTAACTGAGAAAAAAAGAAAATTTCAAACATTAAATTTGTGTTTAACCGTTATGTAATTGATTTAGTTTTTATCGTAGTTATTTGAGGTTCAATATTTTAGTAATAAATTGTATTTGACTTGTTTCTTTTCTAAAAAATGAGCCAAAAAATTAAACGGTGATTTGCATGTTACAGTTGTTAGTTATGGAAGACAATCATTATGTATTTTGAACATGTTTAGGAATAATGGCTATAAATCGCAGATTCTATGACATAGATAAATTTAGGTTATTATGAATAATTGAATAACGGTTTTATAAAAGTAACAAAATTAAAGCATCCATGAGAATTATTCATTTGCAATCGTTCAATAAGTGGTTGCCACATCAGTATATTATAACAATGCCTTTGTTTATGGTAGAGCAATAATTATAAACAAAGATAGCATAATGGAATTGTTGCAATATTTCGAGCATGTTATTTAATGAATTTGATTTTAATTCTAGTTTAATTAACTCAATTGATAAATCCTCACAACTTTATATTCTAGTATCAATTTTACTTTGATCGTTTTTTCGTTGGTAGGATGCAATTTTTATCGACATTAATCTCTAATTTTTGTGTGTTAATCAATTTGGATGATTCAATACAGAGCTCATTATCAAAGCAGTTATAAAGATATTCTCATTTCTTTGATGTAGTTGAATTTGCCGCGGTTTTTTTTAAATCGGATGTATTGCTATGAGAGGGTTCATCAAGTTAGGTATATATACGAGGGTTGGGTTATTTAATATTGCTGTGCTAGGTGTTCAATTCAAATCTATTATAACAGATGCTTTTGCATTATCTTGTTATATTAATTTATAGAAATACCTACAAGATTATAGTAGAGAAAAGCCGTATATTTATTTCGAAATGAGGCCATAATATTGGTCACGTACTAATAACAATAAATAACTAAATGAATACTTATACAAAATATTATACATATTTTAAAATCATTGCATAATTATTATCACCAAATATAGGTACTTCAATATCTCTAAAAAAAACAGTTGATTATTGGAGCATATCGTCTGCTAAATCGCGTCGCCTTTGACAAAACGGCTGCTG
The DNA here is from genome assembly GCA_037114965.1 of Monochamus alternatus. Taxonomy (NCBI): domain Eukaryota; kingdom Metazoa; phylum Arthropoda; class Insecta; order Coleoptera; family Cerambycidae; genus Monochamus; species Monochamus alternatus. Next base: position 62,416,972 of record CM073429.1, on the reverse strand, counting down.
CAGCATCATCTGCTAATCATGTTGCATATGGATAAAACACAGCTGCTGCGATTTAGCAGATGATGATCGGAGCAGCACGCGAAAATTAGTTTGAAATGCCATTATAAGTACAATAAATTAACAAATTTCTAATTAAAATATTTATATACCACTGGGGAAAAGAGGATAATTTATCTATTATGTTTAGGAATGTTTCCTTTCAAATGCATAGGGCAAAAGAAGGTACAAACCCCTAAGGAAAATTGTATGACTTATAATAATTGTTCAAGATTTGCTTAAAATCTAATCTAATCGCTCTTTCACGCTTCCATACATAACCACAGATTCTTAAATAGGTAATTATATAATTAATTGAAATTGTTAATGAATGCCACAGCCACATATAACTTCGTTGCTGACACTTGTATCTTCCTTCTTTGTTTAGTATGATTTAGTATTTACTCTGGTCTGGTTTATTAATTTTTATGAGTTTTGTCTGTTTTGCGTGTCTGTTGGTTGTTTCTGATTGGCTCAGTTGGTTTGGTTGAAAAAGCAACATGGAATATGGGAGCTTATTTTTGACAGAATCAAGAATAATATTTCTTGAATAAATGCTTATGAAACTGTGTAACATTTTAATACAATTATTATATTATTGAGGAAGTTTTTCTGTTTCCAATTTTAGTAATTTTTAATTGTCTCCCGGTGTATTAGTTGGAAGCACTGAAAAAGAAAGTTATTGACAAGTGTTATTATTAGTCATCAGCGTATGTCGATTCAAAAGTTATGATCTCTGAAAAGAAAACCTTTTTATTTAAGGAAAATGGCAAAAAATCCACAAGAGGTGGTTTTTGAGGGTTGGTTGACTAAATCTCCTCCAACAAAGCGAATCTGGAGAGCTGTAAGTTAAATTTAACCAGTTGGAGTTCTCACCATTTTTTTATCATAGATTATACCAGCCACAAATTAATGATTCATATATTAAATACCTAGTTAGTGACTGCAAATATACTATACACTTATCAGTTCGTTTTTTGTTGTGTTGATTGTAGAGATGGAGGAGGAGATGGTTTTTGTTGACACACTCTGGGGAACTCCCTGGACAATATATTTTAACATATTATACTGATAGGAACTGTAGGAAACTAAAGGGGATTATTGATTTAGACCACTGTGAACAAGTAGATTTAGGTTTAAAGTTAGATGAACGGAAATTAAAGTTTGATCATGTGTTTGATATAAGGACTCCAACTCGTACTTATTACCTAGCTGCCGATTCAGATAGTGAAATGAGGTCTTGGGTTAACTGCATCTGCAAAGTCTGCGGACTGAAATCCACTAATGACGAGGAAGACAGTAAGCTTTTAAAATATATTTGATAGTTACTTTTAAATTTAATGTAAATACTTTTTGCTTATATTTTTAGTTAAATCCTGCCCGGATGTAGAAATAGAAGAAATACCTGAAAGCCGAAGAGAAACTTTATTGAATAATTTCAACGAAACCCCGCCTATATCACCTGTTACTACTAACCCCTACATACCCATATCAGAATGTATCACAGGAAAATCACCAATTTTTGATCCGAAGGTGAATAATTCATTCTTAATAAATACATACTTAAGCAAAAGAATGGTTTTTTGTAGGATTTTAAGACTCTATTCGAGTACAACAGAAAGAATTCTTTCTTTAAATCCGAACACGTCAATGAGAGTTACGAGCTTCCTCAGAGAAATTACTTGAATATACAGGATCCTCGCTTCTATGACTGTCCTAGAAAATTAGGACCTCCGGTTGTGATGAAGAGTACTAATTCCATGGACAAAAATCACTCTCCCCTGCAAAGTCCCACAGACTCGGATAGCGTGTTCAATGACGAAGATTGGGTTCACAATACTTCCGACTTAAGTAAGTAAATTAATATGTTTTAATTATCTTCCATTTCCATCTGTTTAATTTCAGATACATCGAGGAATAATAGGCCCTCGGATAGTTCCACCGATGTAGATATTGTAGCAACACAGAAGTTCACGAAGGGCAACGACGACAACAAAGCCGTTGTTGCGCCTCCGCCAAGGCCTCCAAAACCCACGCACAAGACACCTGCACCTTGTTACCTTAATCTAACTCCATCTAAAACGAGGTAAGAGATTTTTACTTCTTCGGTTAACATCTTTCCATTGTCCATTTTCTTTGTTTATATAAAGGGAGTATAACCAGATACAAATATTCTCAGAGGGGATAGAGAAAAATAAGAGTTAACGGGATATAAATCTTCAAAAAATTTCCAAATTTATAAAGCAGCAATTTTTATTTTGACGTTTTGAAAATACGTCAATCGTTAAGACAAGTTTGGTGGTTGGAGGAATAAATGCTAAAATTCATTGTTATTTGATAAGATTTTATAATTAAAAAGTTCCTAAAATTGACATACAAGTTTATCACTGCAAATCAGAATTATCCACTTAACCAAATGAACCAATCATTTGGGTAATTATTTAAAGGTTTTGAAGATAATATTCATATCGAAACTTGTTTCTATGATGTTATCAAGGCCTTTGATTGTGTTCTGCATTGAGTTTTTCTTAGTAAGTTAATCAGAATCAAAATAGCATCGATATAATAAAATTTTACCTCGTGGGCAGAGGACAATTTATTGACAATAATAGCTGCAGATCTAAATAAAGGATTATGAGATGAGGTGCCTCAAGGATTTGTGTTGGGCCCTGTTCTCTTTCCAGTATACATAAATTATATATACCTTCAATTCAATGCCGGTCGGGGCATTAGTCCGTGGAGTAGTTGTTTCCTGCAATATCATTTACAGATATATACCTACTTCTGAAGCAAATAGCAATGTTTGCTAAGGCTACCATAGTTAATTGCAATAAATCAGCATAGAATTTCTTTTGAAATCGTTACTTGAGTTAATATGAATGTTTAAGAATTGGTTCAATATAAATAAACTTATACTTTAAATTCCAATAAAACTCTGTATCTATACTCTTAACTTTGTAAACATGAAATATTTGTATTTTCAGCAACAGCTAAATTATTTTGAATTATGTTAGTTGGGAATCTTATAAAAAAAATAATATTTTAGTAACCATGAGCATATGAGAGTATGACTCTCTAATTTATGACGAAACTGGGCAAAATTTTCTAGCCGTGCGACGTTTGTACTGTGAATGTTTTCCGCAAGCAACAGCAGTCATTTTGAATACTTATTATAACTATTTCAAACTGTACTGTGTTGTGAAAAAAACTCATAGAAAACCATTCACAGTACATTTTCAGATATTCAAAACCTGTTTGCTGTCATAACTCTAATACTGTTGGTTAGAGAAAAAAATTGTTAAGCCAATTATTTTGTTTGGTACATCATACAACAATGTATAAGTACTAATATTGCAGATACTCGCTCTATACTGTTTTCCTGGTTCAAATTTTTCCATTGTATTTTTTAAACTATAATTTAAATGATCTATTTGAATATTTTTTTGTGTATGTGTGTCGGTAACATAATACCCTTGTTTTATATATAATATAGTTAGCCATTCGGTCAAACTTAGGAGAAAAAATTATAGATGGCGATACTCTTTTAAAACCCAAGCCACCCTTGTCTATAGTGTAAATAGGGATGACATGGATTTAAAAAGAGTATCACCATCTATTGTTTTTACTCCTGAGTTTGACTGGTTGACTAACTATATTATATTATAAACAAGGATACTCATAATGTGTAAATTTAGCAAAGAAGCTGATGAAAACGAACAACCCAAAACGACAAAAGAATCTCAGAAGATTTTAACAGACGATATGTACGATTTTCCACGCTCTCACTTTGTCGAAAGTGATGGTACGCTGAGAAAGGGCAGGAACTGTTACAATAACGCAGTTCCGGTCAATTGCGTGGAGGGAACGATCTTTAGATATGACGTTTCACCCAAACCAGGCACAAGCACCAGTACAACGGTAAGGATTTTGTGAATGTAGTATGTGAATGTGACTTTTCTTGATTTGTTTGTCAATTTTTGATGTTTACGAGTTCTAAGTCAATTAGGAAAAAACTCTTAAAATACCAAAAAAGATCAGATCTTGTCTGTCCTGGTTAATTGTGCGCTAGTCTATATCCAAAGTGAATTTTGAGACGTTATGTAAATATGTGTGCTAGGTGTATATATTTCATTAGTCCTGAGTATTTAAAAAATATAAAGGGAATTTTTTACTCGGAATTTGATATACATCATATTTCGATCATTTTCTTTAACATTTCCGCTAGACTCCTCTTTCGTTTGCAGATTTTTAAGTATGACGTAGACGAAGGCCAGGACGAGCCCTCCTCACCTGCCCATTCCCACAGTTCCTCGACCGCTGTCTATTCGAACCTCCCTAGTCCTTTATATTGCGATGGTCAGCTGATGCCGCCACCCGTCGTCAACAGAGACTTGAAACCAAAAAGGAAATTGTCCGATTCCCACTCCATATCATCGAATCCGGAACCACCCTCTCCGAGGATTGCTCCCTCTGTGGACAGAAAGCTGAAGCCTCCGACACCCCTACAGGTAGGTACAGATTGATATTGAATGTGTTGTTTTTAATTTTTTTTACCAGGTGTTTTGAAAAAAGGTGTCGTTAATTCAGGAGATGGTGTAAATAAGGAAATTAAACTATTATGACTTTGGACCATTTTCTTTCGAAAATATTAAAAGAGATGTTTTGATATTTTTCGACAATTTGCGATTTTACTAAAGGTCACGTCACGTATATATTGAATTTTTTTTTATTGTATATATTTTCATAAAATTTTTTTGTTCAGAGCGCCTAATTTTCTGAAGTTGTTTTAATGTGAATATAAAAGTTAGGTTATTTTTCCTCCAGGACCGGTAAACTGTCAAATCGCGCGCGCCATCTACATGTAGAACATACATTGTGTTGGTTGAGATGTAAATCTTACTTCATTCTGCTATTCTCTACTTTTCACAGGCTTTCACAGCAACCAAATTAAACCATAAAATTGCCTGAAATGATCCTATGCATTCTGAAATTTTGTACATCTGTAAGGATAATATTTATTTTAAATAGTTCCTTCGTCATATCACTATTTCGTTTTTTCCTATCAGTATACTCTTTTTAATTTCATTTATATGGAAATTCATATATCATGTATAATTTGCAAAGGCACCCTTCTATATATTCTAGGCAATGTTTTCGTCTGTAAGATACAGCAACCCAATTTTTTTTGTCAAAAACTCATTTTTAAAATTCCATCTTCCTTCCACGAGTTTCCACTATTTTCCACGTCGTAGTTGTACTTATTGCCACTCTTTATTACATCATATATATATGCTACTCACGTACATTCTTGTTAATGAAGTACATATTTCAACATCACTTACGAGTACACTCACATTTTGACTTCGCGCCCTAAACCTTTCATGCATGTCATCATCTGATATTCCTCCCTTAAATAGGGCATTTACGATTTTGAGAAAACGCTTGTAGAGCTTGAAATATTCTCCATTCTTAAAAACACAAAATCATCATCTGATTGCCTTAATAATGAGTTAGGACAGTAATGTCTCTCCTAACTTCAAATATAGTGTTATTGGAAAATATTGTAACTACCAAATAGTTGAAAATTAACAAATTTAAAGAGTGATTATCGTATATACAAAAAAAATCGTATACATTTTTTGCAGTGTGCTGATCCATAAATTGATTTCACCTTTTTGATAAATGCTCTGTATAATAGCAGATATGGATAATTTGTGGTAATTTATGTGCGATGAAAAAAACCAAATTCTGTTGTACTTCCTAATAGAACGATAGATTTGTGAATTTATTTGCTTGCCGTCATTGTAACTTAAAAATATACCGCAGGAGGCGCACATGAGGAAGCACTTCAACGTGGAGGAGGACCAACGAAAGGTAAGAGCGGCCCCGAGCCCGACACCTCCCAGCTTGGGCCGATCTCACGACAGCCTGCTGTCCCCGAACGACAACGAACAAATCTACCATTTCGTCACGAGCAAGATGCAGTACCTGGACTTAGACCTCCAAGGTACCAGCTCCAGTTTCGCCAGTAATAGTACAAAGACAGTGCCTACAAAGAATCAGGAAGACACCGTTTACAAGGAAGTAGATTTTATGAAAACGCAGGCCTTCAACATCACTAGAAACATTCTAGAGAAGGAAAGGCAAGAGCCCGTCACCTTTTCCAAGAAGTAGGTATTTCCTCGTCCCGCACCTCCCCTCTTTTCCGTTTTTGGTAGCTCCGCTTGTGCTGTTCTGATCGTAAGTAGGTACTTTCTGTTTCGCCGTAAATTGTTTTGTATCGGAACCTCGCTCTTTTGCAAGTACGCGAGTACTTTGGCAATCAAGAGCGGTGCCTTCACAGTATTTGAAAGGATGAATTCTAGGGCTAGTGTTTAGTCTATGCCGGCCATACAAGTCTGTTTAAAAAAAAAAAATGTTTTATAAGATGGTTTGCCTAAGATATTCAAATGAAATCGGTGGTTTTAATCAGGATGTAGGAAAACGCTAGATAGTCGTCACTTCGATAGCATCTACCGATATTTTTTAAAGAAAAACAACCATTTTGCTTCAGTATTTTTTGCACCGTTCACTGAACTGCATTTATTTACACTCTTAGTCTCATTCAAATCCATAGCACACTTTAGAGTAATCAAAAGACTTAAGACATGGGCTAAATTATTTATCATAAGTAACAAACAAATGAAGGTTTGAATATTTTTTTATTAAACTTGCAATTTTGAGGTATCTATAATTAGTATTTCGTGAGAAATATTTGACCTTCATTTGTTTTTTACTTGCGGTATTACTGATCCGTAAACTTGTAAATCAGTACACCCTGTATACGTGATAACTTTTTTATACAGCAGTTGACTATCTAGCATACTTTTTAAGTGTGATTTTTCAAAGATTAAGGCTTATGCATTTAGTTTTTTTTATATATTGTAGAGAAATGTTTTATAAAAAAATGTGTAGATATAGGATTTTATAAAATTGTTAATTTTTGATCAGTTGTTTTTTATTGATGTATTTATATGTAATTTTTGCTTCGATAAAAGCACAATTTTTCCAGAAGCGATAACAAATTTTTAGAAATTAATTTCGTCAAATTCCTTTTCCAATAATTTATCAATTTTATTTGTCAGTGCAAGGCAGAAAACAAAATCAGATATTTTCCCATGGCAAGAAATTGCATGTGATAAAACAATGCAATTGATGTAGTGCAATTGTTTTTATAATTTGGCATGGCGTACTTTGCAAAAATTAGCTTTCTAGATGAGCCAGAAAAATACAACAGCTTCGTTATTTAGTTGCAAGTCACTTAAAATTAAAATCAAAGGAATAAGTGTTGAAAAATTGTGGTTTTTGTGACAGCCTTTAAAATTATTGTAAGTAGAATATTTCCCACAAATAGATATCTAGTTACTGGATGAGAGGAAAATAGAAACGTTAATTTGGAAGGTAAGAGATAAGTTGTTCTAAGTGTACTACATCGAAAATAATATGGAGAGGCAAAGTAACTTTTTGTATTCATTAAAAGAATATAAACAAATATGTTTTATCGCGGGAAACTTAGGCCAAAACCTATTTAAATTAAAATAAAAGCAAATTGGACCTAAATTTTGTATGCTACTTTAAAAAAGATAAATATTTTCGTATGTGGTGTGGTAAAATGCGGCCTAATATTTCTGCGACATCCTGTATATCAAAATTTATGAATGATGTGTTTTTCCATTTAATTTTTATATGAAATTTATATTCTACGCTTTTTTAGATTGTACTTTAGCTTGTTAAATATTTCAGTTAGAAGTCTTCCTTATGTCAACGCCTTTATTAATTTTGTACAAAACGAATTTATTTCATCCTATCAGAAACGATGCGCACTGAATTTTCGACTCCCGTTTGAATCAAAACAATATTACTGTTGAAGCTTTAAATTTTAATAAGTGGCCATCTTATGAAGTTATGAAATTCATATCATAATAGATTAATATTTTTTTATTCTTTATATATTGATGTATTGTTAGGATATAGTCCATTTATAAAAATTTTAATGATGTTATACACCACACTGTATACAAATATAGAATTATTACAAAATGTTTGTGTTTATTTCAAAGCAGCTATGAAATACTGTTCGTTATACAGGGTAGAGCATTAATAATGGGCCATAGAGCAGGGACGACATGTTTGGGACAAAATGTGAAGATATAGTTAAATACGTATTGATAAAATGTTGCTGTGGAAAAAGATACAGAGTGTCAAAGTTTAAATTATTTTTTTTTGTAGTAATTCGAATACCATTCAACCAAATGCCACCAAATTTGGTAGGGAAACATGTTCTAAGAAAAGGTATCGTAATTTATATATTAAGTCAGGAATTCAGTATGAGCAATTTTTTTTAATAATTTGTTTTCACCAAATTTTGTGGTAATTTTTTTGTCAAAAAATATCTATAATCCATCTCAGACCATCTTTCGAGGAATACTATTTTTGTCTTTATTTACAGGAATTTTGTGACGCCACCTGGCCCAACCATATAGTTAATATACAGTGATGATTGGGTACAGAGAGAATATTGGGTACTTGTAGTTGTCGCCATTTTGGTTCATTTTCGTCAAAAATCGGAACAATAGGATTTATGTTTTGTAGTTTATATGAACCACAGTATACTAAGATACTGTGATATGAACCAACAATCTCGTTTTATAAGAACATTAGATATATAAAAACAATGTCTAATAATTGTGGCTACAACTGTTACAAGGTTTTTAAGATCCACGATCGATACCGTTACATCTAAGAACCTGTAAGTATAAGCGTTTCGCCATCAACGCTGCTCATAAATATTTGCGAGTTATGTATTATATTATACTGGTATATACTATAGCTTACATGTGAATACGAAATTGCAAATCCTCTGTAACCATACGAAATCTTACAGATTTGCTGCTTATAGATGCGCTCAGAATCGACTCGTTACAAAAAGAGGCAATTAGTTATATATACCGTGTTTCTTCCATCGCGTGTAGAGCTTATGAATTTGAAAACGCAAGCGTCCATTTTGCTGTTTACAAAAGAAAATGGTGTTATCTAATAGTCAATGGTATAAAGAACCACAATGGCGACAAATGTGCGCGACCCCACGGTCCACTAACTACACGGTCGGGGTCATCAACAGGGCCAATAAAAACTGGACTTCTGTGACGTATGACACAGTCTATCTCAGTCCATCTGTCGAGAAAGACTATATTATTTTCTTTTCATTTACGGGAAGTTTATGACGTCACCTAGCCTCGATGGTTCCGACCATATAGTTAACATACTGGGCTCACGGTCTATTACGGTCTGGCCATCGGGCCAGTGACGTCACAAAATTCCCGTAAATAAAAATAAAATACAGTATTTCTCCAAAGATGGACTGAGATAGACTGGGCCTACGTCACAAAAGTCCACAGTTTTTATTGGCCTGCTGATGACCCCGACCGCGTAGTTAATAGACCGTCAGATACATCTACTATGTGTAGACCGTGCACTATTAATAGACCATGGATGTGGACAAGACAAAATGCTGTTGAGAAAAAAAAAGATCGATTAAATTTCCGTTTTCACTGCACGAAATCCATGATCCAACAAATATTAAAGATGGAACTCCTGTAAACTGAATCGGATCGCTCCGCGTATGACGTCATACGGTGATGTTCTACGCGTTGTTTAGCCTTGTCTCATGGACGTGAAATTCGTTTGATTTAATGGCGGGAAAAGTTTCAACGTTTAGCGAATTTTGTCAACAACACTTTCTTAACAACAACATTTTCATCATAAAACCGTAATTAACTGTCATAACTGATTGTCAGAAGCTCAAGTTAAATTTGTTAACTCCACACGATGAAAATAGCGATAATATTCCTGTTGAAAGTTGAAACTTTTTCGCCATTAACAATTTAAATCAAAAACTGCGAACTTATTTTTATACACAATAAAACACTACAATGTTTGCTTTTTTCACAATATTTACCGTATCTTTAAAAGGACAAATAAGGACCTCTGCATAACGACTATTTTCCTCACGTTTGTATTAATTTCTGCTTGGTGGTGTTTCACAGTTTTGTGTTCACGAATTGAAAATTTATTGCAGGCAATGGTATTGCACAGTTAAATTTTCTTTTTCAATGCAGGAAGCCAAAAAAGACTCGGAATACGGTGATGAAAGTACAGAGAAACAAAGTCACTTATTATAAATAATTTATTTTAATTAAAATGTTTGTATAAATTTTTGTTATTTCTTACTGTTTAATTTTTGTTATTATTTTGGAATCCTGTTTAAAAGTATAAGTTGCATAATGAAATTGAAGTAATTTACACAGAACGATTTCGACAATGATGGGAAAATAATGTAATTTATACTTTTATATAATACAGAACAAATAAAAAATGTTAGTAAGTTTAAAATAACAACATAATATATTTGTAGACCACTTTAAAGGACTTTAAATGCTTTTAATTCTAGTTTATTTTAGTACCAATTAATTACATGCTAATTGAAATTTTCATCATTATCTATCTGAAAATAGATCACGGTATTACTTACTCTTATTAGCAATAAATATTAGTACGCTTTATCACTATCAGAACGTTTAGGAATTACATATAACCTAATTAACAACCAAGAAACCATTGAACAACGAAAATAACGGAACAAATATAGTAACTCGACTAAAGAATTGGTTAAAAAGCTGGATCTGTTTATTGTTATAGTATCTGATTAATTTGTAGTAGTCTTAGGCAGTGCGTCCGCAATAATATCATAATAGTAAATGCAAAATACCGTACTGTTATGGGAAACGATTCTCAGGAATTGGCCCGCAATTTCTGTCAGTTCCTTTTGTAGGGCTGTGAGACCCGAAGGCACTTTCTGAGGAGCAGCCGTCGACGACTCTATGATATCCAGAAAGAAGTCTTTAACTCGCTGCCCTGAAAAATCGATATCAGTACCAAATAAGGTACGCTCGGTTTAATTTTTGATACTTACTAACTATTGCTTTGACTTTGTGATCGGGTTTCGCGACGTCTAGTATCTGTTGCCTCAAGTTAGCCTCCGCTGCTTGGAACATTTCAGGCAGTTCGTACTTCTTCTGCGCCTCTTTCAAATCGTTTACCACCTGTTCGGCAACGTTTGGCAAAACTTCGGCTAAATCTCTGCAAAAATTAGTCATCTTATTATCGTGTACACGAATTCAGGAAATACGTACTTCTCGGTCTTGACAGATTGTAGCAAGATAGAGATGTGCTCCTTTAAGGACTGTTTGAAAGGGGCGATTGATTGTAGGTCAGGGCCCGCGTTGCTTATCGTTACTAGCAAGACGGTAGCTATGGAAGTGAGTTGGAATGTTCTCAATTTTAAGTCGATTAGTCTCTTCTCGTCCAACATGTATGTCTGAAAACCATTTAGTTTCAATAATGGTAAATGATTGTGTACGCAGAATGAAGATGTTTTTCTTGTACTCGCATTCATATGTACAAAAATAAATAATATTGCAAATAATATATTGATATACAGGGTGTTTCATAATATATGCGCAGGACGTCAGGATGTGATAGCTCGTCCAAAAGTTTGAAAAAAAGTTTGTATTAACTTACCCTCTAAAATGCACAATTGGGTGTTGAAATTGTATAAAAAATTTCGTTTTTTGCGAATATCTTCGGAACCGTTTATCATACAGAAAATAACTTTTGTAAGCATTTACTACTCATAATAAGCTATGTTCTGTGCGAGTAAAAATTTTTTTCAGTCATAATTGGTGAAGATTTTGAAGGGGAAGTGGGTGTTTTTCTCCCCAATGAGACCCATTTGAACCGCCAATGTTTTCTACACAAAAAAATGTACTCTTGGTCATAAGCTCTAAAGTTGACCGTTTTCGAGAAAAATCTACTTTTATGTTGAAAAACATAGTCAATTTTTTTAAATAAAATTTTTATTTTACTAAATGTACATTTGTACGTACATTTTTGTAAACCAAAATAAATAAGTAGGTTCAATTAAAAGATAAGCTATATTTAAATCAATATTAAAAATATTGATATTGATATAATAAATATTAAAAAGGTCAAAATGCTTGAACTGTAAACTTTTGTTGAAGGTAAGGGTTGTGAAGTTAACAAATTAATTAATTAACAATTAAATTAAGAAACATATATTTTGTTTTAAACTGTCAATTTATCTCTCCTTATCTTATAAAAAATTTAGGTAACAATTCATTTCTATGATTAATTATGTTCAAAATTTAAAATTCCAATATATAAATTTATTCCACTAGAAAAATGTCTATTATTAAGTTTTTTACTTAATAATTAATAGTCACCATTTTTGAATTAAAAAAAAAATTAACAAAACACTAAAACCGAAATTTTTACACAACAAAATTTTCCTAAACCACTGGCACTAACCATTATGAACAGAAACAATGACAGTAACAGGACTGGGCTCTACAATTTTTAGACCTTGCATACCAAGTTTCCTTACAGATTACGATTTTTTTTTTCACTTCTTATCACCGCCATTTTTTACAAAAAATAAACAAATACTAAGAAGAAAACCCCACTTTCGACACCACCCTGGATAACAAACAATTTACCTCAGGATATTGTTTATCATCTTCCCAATCCAAAAGATCAACGCAAGACTGTAAAAATCCTTTCTTTAGAACACTTTTTACAAATTTTTCATATTCTACGTCAGCCGGTACCGGTTCACTGGTGTTTACATGTTTCAGCAGCCACTTACGAGTATGTTCCAACCCATCTAAAAAAAAACAAAGAACAAAATTAACTACACACAACGCGGCCTAAAATCTAGAGAGTGGCTCATCGCTAGCTTGTAGAGAAGCGCGACGGGCGAAGCGTTAGATAATAAAAATGATGAAGTTTTTATCTTGTATTATCAATTACCCAAGGTCGAAAATAATAGAGAGTGACTAATTCACAGCACAGAGATGAGTACGGAAGGTAAGGGTTGCATAATTACCTAAGCATGCCACTTGAGAGGGGTTCAAAGCATACAAAACTATCAGAAATAAGTTGACGTCGAGTGAACCTAGTACATTTACAGTTTACTTTAAATGTCCTGCCTGTGCCATCCTGTTTACGGAGATGACTCACTACCACCCACTTACACCTACCTGATGTGCCCTCTGCGGATATCACACTTAAGCCTTGTCCTCATGGATGCAAAATTCACGAATTTTTGCAACTTCTGTTTTATATACCCACCCATGATAGCACTGGAAATGGAACAGGTGGTTCTATCAATTCATCCCAGCCAATTGAAGGCTGCAGCGCAAGCGTAGTTCCTGCAGCAGAAGCTATGTAATCGCGCATGCTTTCAGATATATGCAGATATGTATGTTCCTTTGTGTCGACTGCTATAAATTGTAAGCAAACTTATAACATGAGTCACTCTCTAAATTTTCGACCATTAAGTCTATAAACGTCGATGTCAATACGAAATTAATACACCATCATCACTTATTAACAACTACTGAATATTTACCGTTTTGTATGGCAAGGAAATCTGCAAACTTCTTCCTTTCCAAATCGACGCTGCAAGCGATGATGTCTGGTCTAGCCATCTGAAGGGTGAAGTTCGCCATATCCAACTGCATTAAATCCAAAGTCTAGAAAAACCTACTTAAAAAACCTTCCCCGATGCTCGTTTTAGATAATACCTCTAAAATACCTTTGAAAGTATCGATTACATCCCCGGTTTCCGTCAGTTCTTTGATTTTATCATCTCTTACTGGTGCGCATAACTTAGACATAACAGAGATCACGTATTGTGCGTAATGCTGCAAGAAATTAAATATATACTAAAATACATATTTTTCTTATGTAAGTCATTAAACGAACCTTAAAATCTAAAGTTCCTTTTTCCGCTTGTTGTTTTATAAGTTCGGTATCTAATATTTCGGAAATCTGTTGCTTTATTCTGGTATGTTGAGGTAGTAATACTGCAAATAAGCCTTGTCTTATTTCCTCCAATAAATTTAGAGCCTGAAAAGTGCAATAAAATAAATATAGGGTGTCCGGAAACTAAACTGATAAATGAAGACAGCAAATTCTAGGGATGATCATATCGATATACCATGCCCTTTAATACTCCCGCTGCAAATATCTCGAAAATGAAGAAATTTATTTTAATTCCGGAAACTGGGGTTGTTAGGTCCTTCGAATAGCTTCAAATTGCTGTTAAAATTATTAGTTCAAATTTTTTTTGTATAGATGGAGTGGCGATACTATAAAAATGTTTGATTCCCAGAACGTGGAAATGCGATTCATCTGAAACATGTTAAATTTTTTGTAACATAAAGTTTTTCCCAATATTTACTTGTTTCTGAGACTTGTCGACTTCAATGTGACATATGATATATATATATGATGTAACAGGAAAATCTATTATTTTATCTAAATCACACTAAGACAAAATGTTCTTTTAAAATATTATATAATGACTATTCACACCACATACTAACAATAGATTATTAAAAAAAATCAAATGATCAATTACAGAAAAATCTAATAAGTGGCAGAAATTTTTATTTTACCAAATATTATTAAAAAATTCAGTTATAGGTGGCTAATTTAGATCGTGACATTTTATTAAGAGCCTGTAATGTCGAACTCACGAAAAGACTAACATTGTGTAGTAATGCTGAAGGACGTAATTTTGAACATTTATTATAATCTTTATTTTAACTTACTTCAGTAACTACATCTACATATCAGTTATTATTTTAAATACTTTCTGTTACTTTTTCTGTAGTTGATCATGTTTTTTTTTGTAATTTATTGTTAGTATGTCGTGTGAATAAAGCCATTATAATAATATTTTACAAGAATATTTTGCCTCAGTGTGATTTAGATAATACATTTTCCTGTTACATTATACATTGCATATTGCAAAAATTATTCAAAATTTAACGATCTTTCAGACGGACTGCATTTCAACGTTCCAGGAATCAAAAATTGTTTTAAGTATCATCACACCATCTATATTCAACCCCAGTTTCCGAAACTAAAACAAATTTCTTAATTTCTGAGATATTGGCAACGGGAGTGTTAAATGGCACACTCTGTATATCATATTGTTTATCCAGAAATGTTTGCAAAGGGAGGTAGGGCCTTTTAAATATAGCACCCAACAAGTGGTTTTTCTAAATATCTCGGACACTGTCAATTTTGCATAAAGAGCTTATTTTGTGCTGTAAATCCATTGCCAGAATTAAACAATTTGTATCACCACCAGTGACGTAGAATTAAGAGGGAAGGGGGTTGGTTTGGTGTTCAATTTTATTTTATTTTGAGAAATACTATAAATTTTTCTGATAAAATACAATTCTTTGACATATTTACCTAACAAAGGATCACTTGTTGAAAACTATAATACACTCTGGACAAATTATAAATTGTTTCTTCTCAAAAAACAATTTCATTGTTTATTTACAGTTATCTTTGTTCCATTAGCTATTAGCTATTAGTGATATTTCCTAGAAGTTTTCAACAGGACGACCTTACGTAAAAATATTAAGAGAATTGTATTTTACTGTCAAAATTTACAATACTTCTCAAAATACAAGAAAATCCGGCATTTTTAGTTAAGCCTCCCTTAATTCTATGTTATTAGTTACGATAGACATTTTTTAATACCGGCAAAGAATTTGCCCAAAAATAACCCGTATGCAAAATTGTATCCATGTAGCTTGAACAGCATATGAGATATTTAGAAAAAGCCATTTGTTGGGCATCAACTTCAAAGGGACGAATGTCAAATCGCTATGAAATCATCTCTAAAATTTGCTGCCTTCATTTGTCGATTTATCTTATAAATACCACTTAAACATTTTTATCATTATTACTCATTTTTAGCCATCTATTATAACAAACAAGTGCATTGTACAGTCTTAATTCAACAAAAATAATTATGATAAAAATATGTCCATTTTTCAAAGTTTTACTTATTAATTGCTTTGTAGTGAAAACTAAGATGGAACATTTTTATATCTGTTATATTTCACTTCCTTATAATACCAAGGACACGCGATATGTAGCTATATCCATTATCACCATTCACATTAATAATGGATGAAACTGGATATTTTCATGCCTGCTACCATGAGATCCACAAAATAATGACGTTTGGGTTGTTATGGATATATTTGAAAATATCTAGCACGAGTTAAAACTACAAATCAAGAAACGGCAAAGCTATGACCTTTTATAGTTTTTATTTTGTAAGAAGTGAAACATAAAACGTATGCACCATGGGAGATGCTAAGATGATTATGCCCTTAGGCGATTTGCAACCTGTCACCTGCGGGTATAATCATCCCTGTATCTCCCTTCATACATAAATAACTATTTTAACCTAGTAATTTGGTTGAGGAACCTAATAGAAAACAATTTAGTCAATACTAATTATTTTAGAATTGTTTTTATGGAAAATATTAGAATTACGAAGCAAATAAATATGTTTCACTGCATGGCATAGCAACAAATAACTGAACAGTTTTTATTTAATTTAAAACTTGTATACAATATGTTAATCTCAAATAAAAAAAAAATATTATTTGTGTCTGATTCATCGTCGTTATTCCATATAAAGCTTTTACAACCTACAAGTAACCTTGTCCTTGTCTGTTCTGGTCGTTACACTTTTTTGTACCTGGAAGATCTTGAAACTCTCTTTTGTCTGTAAATATCATCACAAGAAAAGAAAATGTGCAATATCTTCTATCTTTCTTGTAACAGTAACACTGAAAATAAAATATGACTTACTTGAGTGTAATTAGGAGGCTCTTCGGCTAGTTGTTCTCTTAAAACGTCCCAGAAGGCTTTGTGCATGGTCTCTTTTATCATTTTTTGGATACTATTAGGTGGAGGTTCTGCCCTCTTCAACTTAAAATCTTCGTCTACCACGATTTGGTGAACTAACGCCATGTCTCTCATACCGTTGGCTGCCTGCATTATTTCTTCTAAAGAAACGAATTTTGGAGGCGAGGCTGCAGTGAGACCACTTGCCACCATGAACTGTTGAGATGTCGTTCTTTGCCTAAAAATATTGTCGCATTCACGAAAAATGTATATGTTAAAGCAAATGTGAATGTAAACCAACTCTTGTTAGTATTAAAAAAAATACAACACCGGAAAATCTCACCAGTTACTCACATTAATATTAACATATCACAAGAACATACCAAGAGAACCCTAATCGCCCATTTATAACCCTAAATAGAAAGACGTTTTAATCTAGGAACAATTTTTTTTGCATAATATAGAAAAATAAAAACAAATGTGTAATTTTTATACAAAAAAGTAGGACAAATAAAATTATGTATTTAAGAACATTATCGAAAGATTGCTAACATTCGTACTAACCTTTTTTCTGTAAATCCTGAAGTTCCATCATCGCTGGTATAAGAACACTCACTAGTTGTCCTAATTCTTGGTAAAGTACCAGTATCTTTTGGTTCACTAGGTATATTTTTGTCACTTTGACTCATTGTGCCCTACAATGTATTTTCACTATGGACCACTCCTGAGCTAAAAGTGTTTGCAAATACTTTAGAAACGAGGCCAGAAAACTATTTTCAGACACAAATTGAGCAATATATAACAACGAGGAAGGGAACAGCGCTCAATGCAAGGCTGAAAGCTGCCGTAATTGCGCGGAGATCATATTAAAACGCAGTTCATTCACATCCTGGTTAAATTTATTCTGTCACTGTATGACTAATACATTTAATTATGAATTATTTCGCATTATTATGTAAAGGTGGGCATTAACTTACATTGTTTTAGATTCACAAAAATTTTGATTTTTTTTTCTTAGGTCTTCAGTATCCAATGACAAAACGTCAGTTATCTCAGCTGTTTATTGTTTACCAACAATTCTGAAAATAAATATGCTCAAAGTTATTCCTTTGTTGGGTTGGCGTTAGGAGGGACTTTCTATTCCCTATATTGGTATAACTTCTTAGTAGAGGCATGAATAGATAGTTTTCTAATTCTGTGGGTGCAATATCTAATGAGAGAATTTCAAAACGACTATTGTGATTATTAGCGTTTACCAACAATTTGAAATGTGTGTGTGTGTGTATGTAATATGATGAGAGTTTTTCTATGTTGGATTGGTGTTGGTAGGGACTTCTTATTCCCTATATTGGTATAACTTCTTAGTAGAGGATTTCAAATCAAAACAAAAGCAACTTGTAACAAATGCTAATATCCCTATGATTTATAAGGTCTATGCCCTAAACTGAGGTTGGGTTAGGGATTTTGCCCCATTTTGTCCAATAGACCCTTAAGCCTGCTTCAGAGAACAATGTTAGTGTTGCTGGCAACATCCCCATGTTATGTTTTTATTAGTTATGTTTTGTACAAATGTTGCTGCTCTGGATAAACTTCAACAAATAAAATAAATTTCATTGGCTGAAAGTCACGTGACGTCACGTCGTTCTCTGAAGCTGGCTTAACAGTATACTTTTGACCGATTTTCTATAAACCCATAGACCATAAGATCTATGTATAAGCCGCGAATTTTGAAGGTTATGTAAAATTGTTTGTCATTTTTGAAAATATATAAGCAGTCAATAACATTGCATTAATAAATATATGAGTGTGAATTAAACTATATTTTGAAATATGAGTTCACAATCAGTTTATGAAGCGGCTCATAAAGGAGACTATGACTATGTAAGGTCTAAAGTAGAAGAAGATTCTAAATTGTTGTTAACGACTGATTCTGTAAGTACTAATAGTCTTTGTGTTTTACTTTCGAAGCAAACTATTTACTGTTGTAGAGTGCACGTATGCTGATACACTGGGCAGTCCTCAGTGGTAATTTGAAACTCGTAACATACTTGATTGAACTTGGATCCCCAGTAAATCCTTTGGATGATACAGACACGACTCCTCTTATTTTGGCAAGCTCTGCAGGGCATCCTGAAATCGTTAAATTAATATTAGAAAAAGATAACGACGTAAACCATAAGTCTATAAATGGACATTCATCTCTTCAGTATGCTGCATCGAAAGGCTGGACTGAGGTACCTTTTTCAAATTAACCATATTTTGAGTATATACGTATTTCGGTACAGATTTGTAGATTGTTACTGGAAAATGATGCGGATATTAACATCACCGACACAAGAGCAAGTACACCATTGCATAGAGCTGCGTCAAAGGGAAATATTGAGATAGTAAGGATATTTCTTGACTATGCCGACAAGTTGAGAATTAATAATAAGGATGTATATGGCAACACTCCCTTACATCTAGCTTGTGAGGAAGATCGACAGGAAGTCGCTGTGTTACTAGTGGAAAATGGGGCTGATGTAGAGACGAAAAATAGAGATAACCAAACCCCACTTGATTTATGTAGTCCCAAATTAGCCAAGTTAATTAAAAATAAGTTGGAAAATGTCAAATAATATAATCATATATTTGTATTTTGATATTTATATTTTGATATTTATATTATAGTCAATTTTAATATGGCTGCATAATTTTTATTTATAGGTACTTATAAATGATTTAAAAATAAAATGATTTAGCATCATCCTATATTTTGTATTTTATGTAAGTTGATGGCATGATTGTTTGAAATGAACAAAGAATTGGAAAGAAAGTCAATAATAGTTAAAAAGTTAAACACTTCAATTTTACCCTTTATAGTATTAATTGGATCAAAATAAGACAAGAGAATCAAAATCGAGTATAAAAAATTATACAGGGTGAAACAAAGTGCGGCTATCCCATCAAGCTTTACGTGCTGTAGATGCATTATATTGATATTCACTTCAAAACATGCTTATTTATTTTAACCTCTAGTTTCCCTCATATAAATTTGGCTACATATTGTAGAATGACCCTGTATATACAAGAGTGGTATTCGAACATTTCCGAAAATATTAAACCGCCGTATTTTTGACATACAATCTATTGCAATAGTAAAGGCACTATTTAAAATGAATTTGGCGGTTTATTTCAAACTGCTGACGAAGGTATTCGTAATGAAATCTACTTTAAATTTTCAATATTAGTTCTTAGTTGTTTCGCTCACCAATAGAGGGCTAATGAAAATTCGACTCGGAACTTCTAGTAGTTCAAAAACTGATTTGAGGTTTGAGGGAATACCATTATTACTGAAATAGATTATACTTTTAACAATAATACTATAAATTTTAGACTCACTGTAACTATTCCTAATGCGGTAGAGCTTTCAAATATGTAAACAGATTTTGTTACAGCAAACAAGAAAGTACATAACTTTTAAATTAACGTTATGAGTACTGCCATTGGTTTTATACGCTAAATCTAATTTTTTTATATATATTCTGTCAATATATACCGAAGAATAATCTAGTTTATTGTTCTTAATCTATATCAATTTATTGCATGTAAAAAAACTCCCTATATCTATCTATAAACCATAGAGACAACTATGGATTTGTTTGGGGATCTTTATCTAGATTTTCAACAAATTTACTACACATTTTAAATATTTACGTAAGTATAGCATGTAAGATATTTTATACCTCTTTTATAGGCTTGGTAGGTATGTACAATGCTCGTCACCTTAAAGTCACCACCTTTTGGAAGGTTCTCATTCTATTGCGCCCCACCATAAACAACTGCGGAATGTTTCGGACTAGAAGTGGGGTTTGTAGATATACTACACTGTGGCACCAAAAACTCGTATATTCAATAGGTGTTTATTATTTTATGAATATAGAAGTAATGTAACATATCCTTGTTTAGTGAAATCATAATATTGAAGAATTCTTTAAAAATTAACAAACTATGCAAAATGTATATTTTTAAATTAAAATAAATATTTCAACAAAGAAAAGACGTAAACGTCATAAATTCGAAAAAGCTTAATAGACAGAGTGTTACAATACAAATTGCCGAGAAAAAATAAAAATTACAAATTCGAGGAAATTTTTGGTTTTTGTGCTTCACGATGGTTATCAAACGTGCGAAAGACCGTTTCGTATACAAAGTGTTGAAACATTTTTGGCCGCTAAAAAAAAACTCAAAATTAAGAAAAAAATATTGTTGAAACTTCTAACAAGGGTCTATTAGAACATTAAGTAACGAACAAAATACAGAGTGTTTAAAAAAACCTTAACAATCTTTAAAAATCATAAAATTTCATGGAACTTAAATTTTTTTTTAATGAAACCTTTAATATCGAATAAAGATAACATGATTCAACTTTTAAAATACAAGGCGTTTAATAAAAACCGAACCAATCTCTAAGAACTCGTGGAATTAAAAAAAAAATTGATGAAACGTTTGTTGAGGGTCTATTAAAACACTAATTAACGAAAAAATACAGGTTTTTTAAAAAACCGAATCAATCTCTAAAAACCTTCCAAATTCATGGTACTCAAAAAATATTTTGAAGAAATTTTCAACAAAGGTCTATTAAAACATTACATTATACATTATTATAAAAAAATACAGAGTGTTTAAAAAAACCGAACCCATCTCTAAAATCCCTCAAAAAATGCTGGTTACCTTAAAGCCACCACCAGTTGTGTTGGAAGGCTCTCATTGTGTCGCGCCCCACCACAAATAATTGCGGAATGTTTCTGACTGGGAGTGGGGTTTGTAGATATACTACACCGTGACACCAAAAACTCTTATGAATAAATAATCTAATAACAGTTGCATTTGATATTTTCTAAATATATTTTATTAATGAAGAAATTAATGTTTAACAAAGTATATGAAGGGTGCAGGGGAAATAAGACGGATGTCGTAAAATACAAATAAAATGAAGTTTCAAAGACTGACTTGTTAAAAAACATTTGACCTTCTTTTAGTTATTTTTTTAAATAAATTAAGTTATATGGATCTATGAATAATAAATAAATATTTAATAGATATTGTATATACTAACAGAAAGAAAAAACGATTTAAAAAAAAAAGTGAAAAATAAGATTAATGCCACTCAAGTAAAAAGTAGCCAGAAAGTAGAGGAAAAACCAATTCGAGTAGCAAGGTTAATATAAATACCTTATATTACGCTCGCTACAGACTATGCGTGAATTAGCGATTCGCGATGCGTGATTTGTATGGAATTCGTGCAGTGTGTAAGTTTTTATGAATGAATTTTTAACGAACAAGACCCTACACACTATTCGCGAATTTCTCGCATATCACGAATGGCGCGTAACGAATCGCGAATTCACGCATAGTCTGTAGAGGACCTTGGAGAACTTGAATAAAAATATAATATAAAATAATAGGAGGTAAGTCTCATTCAGATTGTGCGTCAACGCGTTTATGTTGCTTTTTGTTGTAAAATAAATACTCAAAATAATGTTGCGTTACACTATCACAAAATCTTTTCAGTTCTTATAAGTGTTGCTTTTTTTTAGACTAATCGGAACGGATTGTTTTGATCAGTGGGAGTATTTAGGATTTTTCTCCTAGTGGGGTGTAACACTCTTTTGACAACAAAATACTTTTGAATGGTTATTTATACATGAATGGCAAAGGATACAGCAAGTTCCTAGTTTTATTTACGTAAAGATGAAATCAATTGAGAAGATTTTATTGAAAAAAATAGTTAGCAAAAAGTAAATGCAAATAAAAATTAAATTGAACATTGAAATTTTGGTTTAAAAAACGTTATCGATCTAGGGTTACAAATTGAGCTTGTTTTTAAGACGCTCGCAGATTAATCTCCTATAAGACCAATTTAAAGTACGCTATATCTATCGACCCTCAATTCTTTTTGTCAGTATGATTGTTTTCAGATAAGTAGTTGTCCCTCAGGCATCGTTACCTATATTTGTGTAGAATTGGCTATTAAGTATTCATTTTTTTTCCGCTGTACCCTTTTTAAATTAAAATAAATATTTAAACAAAGAAAAGATTGACAAAAAAAATGTTTTCAGTACTTCGTGTAATAGCCCCCAGAAGCTATTACATCATTTAGCCTTTGCCCCATTGAATGGACAAGTGAAGCACAGTATTGTCTGGGAACGTTGCCCCATCTGTCATCAACATGTTGCCTCAACATGTTGCCTCAACATATCTCTATTATTGATCTTGTTTGGCCAATCTCGAGTTATGAAAGCCCAAAGGTTTACATTTGAAACATGAAAACGACAATAATTCGGACTGTCTGTGTGTTATAACGGCAAACAATGAATGTCATTATTAAGGCGTTGGTGCTTTAAATTTTTTTATTCGTGGAGAATCTCAAAATTAGAACTATTACCTGTCTGTATGTTTTCAAAACGACAAATCATGACAATGAATGAATGAATTATTCTTACGGTGATAAAAACAGACAAAAGTTCTGGACCTCATAAAAAAATATTATAAAATTTCATCTCCAAGTCGAAGTGCATTTAATATTAAAAAAATCATAATTTGGTTTTTTTATATTCGTTAATTCGAATAATTACGATTATCTTCGTTATTTACAACTGGTTTCGTAACTTCATGACTACCTTTAATAATTTGATAATAATGTCTGCATACTTTTTCGGTTACTGGTGGTAATTGTGAACATTATCGTTTGAATAACATTGTTCATTGCTTGCCACTATAATTGTGCAGGTATAATTTGACGTTTTGAAAACACACAGACAGATAATAGTTCTAATTATTATTGTCGTTTTTATAGCTATTTCGGCAAAAAGATGGCACATTCACTTAAGTTTAACAAAAATCGTAATTTGCACAGAAAGTAAGTTAAAATAAAATTCCGAATAAAAAAATATGCACAACGTTTCATTTAAAAATAAAATAGTTTGAACCATAGATTTATTATAAGTTTTGGTTTTAACAGTTTCGAGTTATATAAAATTCAGCACTTGATTTTCAACACCTTGTATGAAATTAAACCACTTGTAACACATTGTTAGAAATCTTAAAGGTTCAACCATTTCTTGAATAAATATTATTTCTTTAACCTGCATAGCATTCAATATAGCTAATTTCAAACAAAGCGATACAACATTATTATTTTCCGAAATATTTTAAATATCTCGGAAACGACAAAGGTTATGTGTATAGGAAAGTCTTATTGAACTAACGCGAGAAAATTGAATAAAAACTATATCATTCCATTTAAAAACTAAGTTGATGACGACATCCGGTATAATCGGAAGCGACAGCTTCTTGAAAATATTTTCGTTGAAAAGGTCATATTGGACTATGTAGGGTATCAAATTTAAAAAAAAAAAAATATATATATCACTACAACTATGCGGTGAATCAGTCTGTACTCGTATATCTAACACAATGATAATATAGGTATAAATAAAATATAATACAAGTAATTTTAAACATTTAAGAACTGAATAAAATAGAGTTTAGCAGATAACAGGAATGTTAACGGCAGAAAGCGGTCTAACCAACAAATTTTTAGGTCCTACAGAAATCTTTAAAAAAAACGTATTTTTAAATTCAACTGTAAAAGTAAATATTGTTTTATAACATAAACTAACATAGTTCTACATATAAGATTGTTCACTGTTGTTTATAAGTATGTGAAAATAATTGTTAAAATGTGTGTCATACAAATGCATTTTAAATGGTGTTATATTATTTCAGGAGAATTTAAATATTAATAAAGGATAAACAAAAGATCAATAACTTTATTTTTGATAATACTTTTGCTCTACGTGTTTTATTTTTCTAAATTTGTGCACCAAAAAAAAACATTACAAAATTGATCATTTTACGGAGAGAAATGCGGCGACCTTAAGGAAAGTATAGATGTTTCTGACAAACTCCTAATCGCCGAATGAATACGCTGTCCTATTCACTGCAAATATACCGCAGCGGGAGGGTGTCACCTAGTGAAGTATTTTTTTTTAAACCAACTTTTTTATACCTTGACTATATTTGATTCGATATGGCTATGTATAAATTTTCAATAATTAATACAGCTCTCCGCATAGTGTTTTTTATATAAAGTTGTGAAAACATTAATAAAATTTACAAGCGCGATGTATGTTACAAAAAACATAATTAACAGTTCATTCCTACTGAAAAAAGTTTTAGAAATAAAAATATTTGAGAACTTTCTTACACGAGAGTAGGCATATGAACATGTTCCAGTATTTTTTTTAATTGTTAGTATAAGCTGTGTCAGAGAAAGCAACTTATGAAACACCCTGTATTACGGTTTCACAAAAATTAGATAATTTTAAATGAAATCGAATAATTTATCCATCAACGCAGCTATGGCATTTTGTAGTAATGACGCGGTCGCGGCAAGTCAGCATCAAGAAAATAAAATCCTACAATGCACTCATATACAGCCATGGTTTTTAAAACCGCATCGTTGTCACTGCCATGCCTCCTTTACCGCGTTCATCGGTAAATTGATCCTTAAATTTGCGCGGCCATCATCGGTAAAATACATTTTATTTTATATAAATGAATATACAGTAGAGTCTAGAGTCTCTATATCATATATGGGACCATAGACCGACGGATTATTAAAAATTAATTGAATGCGAAACATAAATTAAAGAGAAAGGAATTCCATTAATAATTAACAACAATAGCTGCAAAAGTATTGAATTGGCTGTATAAAATAGGTGTTATAAAATGTTACATATTTAATTCTTTCCTTGGAAATTTCTTTCGATTCTTGTCCGGTTGCCGATTGCATGCTTTGCTGTCTTATCAGGTTTTACAGTGGACCCGTTTCCTGTGCCGTGCGGAAGTGTATCTTTAAATCACTTTCTAACTGCCTTCTTTTAATTTTTTTTTAACAACATTGTATTTGTAAGTCATCTGCACATTCAAAAATTTTTTTTGATAAATACTGAATAACACCCTGTATAACACACCAAATCGACGAAAGCAGCAGAAGCAGAATCCAGACGTGTTTTCCGGCTGTAGGATATTCAAAACAGTTTTCAAAATTGGCCAAGGATTCATCGCAAGAATGCACTGTTTCACAAAAGTCATTATGAGAAAACACTTCAGATGCATGTTTTTGTCCCCAGCGAATTCTCCACCTGGACCCATGTTGAATGAGTTATTCTATTTTTTATTTTATTATAATTGTTTCAAGGATATGCAAGCCTTAAACCTTTTATAAGTATCCGATACTATAATAGCACATCAACCACAAGCTATTTTTTTTTCTATTACTAACATGTAGTTTTATGATTAACTACGCTTAAAATTATCTCTCTTAAAAAAAAAACTAAAAAAAATTGCAATACATTAAAGTGCACTAATAGCTCTTTTCCAACACGGCACCTGACTGGTTGGAAACCTGTCCCAAGTGGATAGCCAAATCGTTCACCGACTTACTGTAGCGGAGTTGTATCTAATATTAAACTGACTGACGGCTTCGGACAGATTTCAAACTAGTCAGGTGCCGTGTTGGAAAAGAGCTAATATAAATACATATACTTACTTAAAATGTTGCACATTACATTTAATTAAAAAATGAAAGTAAGCTCCGATACTTTTTCTTAATTTTAAATAAAATTTTACAAGGAAATGACGGGTAATTAAATATGATTTGAACTTTTTGATACTCACATCCATATTTAAAATGCGGCCTATGTTACGAACTGAATCTCCCTGCTGTCAAAGGGCAATTATTGTAGCTTTTTCCTGGTTAGTGCAACGCATAGTTTTGTATTAACAACAGCAACAAACGATTAAAATTTGCCTATTTAAAAACCTAACTTAAAACAGAAATGCGAGTAATAAACAAAAATGTTTTGTCCAATGGCTAATAAATGGTAGTGACATTTAAAGCGCATGTGTGAATGGCTGTTGTTTCTGCAAGTGCTTTGTCAAATTTTTTGTGCCGTGCATTCCGAGACTAGAGTTAAAATTTTTAAATCCCACGCATGCGTAATGCACTATTCAGCAGTAGTAGGGTGGATCATAGATGTCTTACATATACCGACTGTTTTTATATTTAATATTTATATAAATTAAGAAATTCCGCTACGCAGTTGCTGTCTATAGGAAACTCAAGCTAGTTATGGACGGTGAGCGATAATATAATATATAATTTATTTCTTTGTAATGAGATGTATTCCTACAGACCAGTAAACGGCATATATATAAATATATATTATAGCGTCAGTGCGTAACGTTCTATGCATTTTAATCACAAGCGATATTTTTGTAATATATCAGATATATATTATAGCTCACCGTCCGTAACTAGCTTTAATATTATTAGATATAGCTAGCGTTACGAGATAAATGATTTAAAAAATTGGGTAATATAAAATTTTATGAGATTGAGTAAAAATATATTAAAATATATTATGTACTGTAAAATCAATAAACATTAAAAAATAACCTCTATTATTCCATTTTTATGTGCATATTGAAGACCAACATATAACTAAAATTTAAAGAAACATTACATATTTCTGTAATTTTGCATGAATCAATGAACCATGCACCTTGAAATCTGCACAAAATATATTAATTGTAATAATTAACATAACATAGAAAAATAGTAAAAAAGTCAATTTGTTTTTTGACTTTTTCAACAACTCCGACATTGCAATAATAATTTATGATCTAACATAAGAATTATTGCAGTAGGGAAAATCCAAATTTTATATTAAACTAAGTTTACGTTTGATGCCGTATTGCAAGGAATACTGAGAGAGAATAAAAGAAATAATTTTATAAATGTTCGGTAACTCCGACGTTTACTTAACTAAAATATACATCTACGTCTCATTTTTTTTGTCATAATGAAAATATATGAGAGGCAGGCTCATATTAATTTATGAGTTTGTTTTCTATACTTATTATTTTTTAATAGCAAACAGTTTTTTTATTGGCCTTATTTATTCTATTGAATATACGATACCAATTTCAGTAATTGCAGAATTATTTAAATTAATGGAAACAAAATATAAACGAACAGACAGAGTAATCTATCGCTACTCCATAGTTTTTGGTGCCATCGTATAGCATGTACGCATACATATCATCAGATCCCACTCCAGTTTGAATTTAAAAGCGGTCCGGACTTATTTGTGGTGGGGCGCGATAGAATGAGAGCAGCGCAAGAGGTGGTGACTTTAAGGTGACGAGCATTGTACATACACGAAATTCTCGAAATATTTGAAGCCGAGTTTTGGATAATATGAAAGCTACCAACAAAAGTTACCTACAGGGTGGCTCTATATTGTATTGTACCAGGTGATAGAACAACTGATCTTAAGCAAAAGGAAAGTATCACGTTGTATATCTTTGAATTTATATTTGACGTATATTGTCTAAATAGTGCTAAAAATTCGATAATTGGCTTTATAAATACAGGGCGTCCGGAAATGATGCCTAAACATTAAAAAATAATAATAACTTGACGCATATCCTCGAATGTCAAAGGCCCTAAACTGTACTGGGGCTGTAAATAGTGACTTAGAACTTTTTTGTTTTAACATTTTTATAAATTTAGATAGAACGTAATTAAAAATCGTCAATAAATCTTTAAACAAATTTTGTTTTGTTATATCACGTTAAAATTAGCCGTTTTGGAGAAGAATTAACGACTTTAAACATTTACGTGTGTTAATTGAACAGCCGCTTACTCGGCCTCATATTCAAAATTAACAAAACACGCCTTGAAATATGAATATGGATACAAAAAAAACACTAGTGATACTAGTGATCCGTGTAGAAAAAAATCAATAGACTCAAAAAAAAAAAGTTATTAGAAGAAGTTATTAAAAAAATATTTTAACATCCTGTAATACCATTAATTTTGAGTTTTCGAAATGTATAGGGTTTTGTGGAACTAATTTTTAGTGTAGAATCACCTCTCTCGGAATATTGCATTATTTCCTGACACCCTGTATGTCTTACCATTGGCGGAGATATGGGTTAGGTACCCATAGATACTTTACAATTTCGATGCCGTTGAAAATTATATCAGTGGTCAATGTATTTCTGCACAACGAATATTTCTGTATTTCAAAGGACGAGGTAAAAGAGAGAGATTTTAAAAAACTAAATTATTTCCTATATAAAAAGACAGAAATAGTTTTAAATACAAAATTCTTTAGTATAGGTATAGTTGATACCGAGGTTGATACATAAGCAATAGGTCTGTTCACAAAAAAAAAATTAAATAAAATATTTGTTTATTTATTTGGGAAAAAACTATGGCAAAACAGCAGAGACCCAAGAATTGCTTGTTCCGCTTCAATGAGATTTACGCTAGCTTGCTGATATGACGTCACATGCTCGTTGGCACTTTTTAAATGCATATCTAAGCTGAAAAAAATGTCAAATTACTATTTAAACCCCTTTTCAGGCTGCCACTGACCGATTCATACAGCTCCGAAACCAATTCGTTGACTGCCTGGGTCCAACAATGCCAAATTTGCGCTGGTATTAGACATCATAAATAAGCTTGACTACCTATTGCCATCATAATGAACTTTAAAACAAATTTGGTGACTTATTTTAAACTGATGACGTATTTATAATGACATATACTTGAGGGAGTGCCATTATCATTGCATGACTTCTGTATCTCGATGAAATCGAAGAAGGTGTAAATACGCAACCAGCAGTACAATCACAATCCCAAAGTTAGAATAAATCTGTAACGTTTTTTTATATTGTGAAACTTGTACTTAACCAAAACATATTGCCTGCCTAAGTCAATACTATTGTTAAAACCAATTATAAAAAAAATCAGCATGCTTCTTTATTTTATTGGATTTTATTTGTTTCATACTTGTACGTGTTAAAGGATAATAGTCTATGAAAGAACGGAAATATTTAGCTGTGATGTGGCAACATAGGTGTGACGTTGGTGATAGGAAATTGTTGCCAACTCGGAGCGTCGTAATATCGGGGGTTATGGGTTGATTTGCTTCAATTTATAAGATCGTATATTTTTTGTTCATCTGACCTTCTTAGGTCTTTTAAATCCATCGTTGAAATTAATGGCATATTGAATAAATCACCTTGTATATCAATATAATCAAGAAAAAAATGCAGAATTCAAGAATTTAATAATACACAGGGTGAAGCATAAGAAAAAATAAAGTTAATATCAATTAGGGCTCGGAAAAAAGTTTCGATCCGGTGATTTCGGGATTAGAAATTTATAGTCTTGAATCCTGGGTTTGATTACAGTCGACAATGTCAATATATTATGAAAAATTAATATTATTATACGTTTTATTTATTGAAAAACAACGGAATGGTAAATGTTAAAAAAAATGTTATAATTATTATGAAAAATCATGTGTAAGAAATTTATTTTTTATTCATATTTTAGAATAAGAAATATATAAGAGAAACTAATTCATTCAGCACCTTCAGATTCAAACATTCGAAACGAATTTTGGTGGACTACGATCCTACGAGAAGAGTTGTTGTTAGAAGGAAACTACAATGCCAAATTTGAAATCCAAATTTTCAAAGATTCTTCAAAAATTATACTTTACATCTTTTGTTTATTTTTAAGCAGGCCTTGAAGCAGTTTTAAGAGAAAATATTGCTGTTTCGTTTCCGTTGTTTTTATGAAACTTCATTCTTGAAAATTTTTCCCAGAAATGTCCTCTAACAAAATTCTTGTAACGCATTATTTATTTTGGAATTATTGAAGTACATTACGTACAGAAAACTTGCCAAAGTAATGCAAGTATTGCAAGCGATTGATAAGATTATCCTTTAAAATACATTTACGAAAGTCATTGACCAAGTGGGAATATTGATCTAAATCCTGCAATATTTGCCAGTAGCGTACGCTCTCTGTAGGACAAGGAGGAAACCACCTCCCCACTCTGGCATTTCGGGGTCAGAAAATCGACACCCTCACCCGAGTACTACCACTACGTTCGCTAAAGACTAAAGTAGTTGCGTATCGC
This sequence comes from Monochamus alternatus, assembly GCA_037114965.1. Lineage (NCBI taxonomy): Eukaryota > Metazoa > Arthropoda > Insecta > Coleoptera > Cerambycidae > Monochamus > Monochamus alternatus. The sequence goes on along the minus strand of CM073429.1, from coordinate 62,386,037 downwards.
TATTATGTCCAAACCATAGCTTAATCTTTCCTAGACCACACGCCGCAACATGTAATCAGAGCTAGCAAAATGTTAGCGATTATTGTGATATGATTTCTGTCTGTAAATACATAAGTGGCCCTGCGAAGCTCCACCAGGTAAATGTTTATGTGTAATTTGTCGTTCACCTGCTGCCCTCGATGTTCCCCCGCATTTAAATGATTCTTAACAATTTTTTATAATGCTATCTGTGCGAAGGTGCCGATCGATAATATTAGTAGTTATTTTTATAAATGCATACATGACTGATAATAGCTGACCTAAATGATAGGTAGGGGTAGATGGGAAAGGGTGTAATTTAGGTAAATATGCACGTTTGCCGTTTGGTTTGCAATGTGTGGTATTGTTGCGAGCATATTATTATCTTATGCAGTGTTTACTGAGCAAAACTTGATACATTTTTACGGAGTATCTAAAGACTGGGAAAATATTAAAAAATAGAAACACAAAATAAATTATACCTACCTTTGTGTTATGTAAATTATATCAGTAATAAGTAAAAGTCTATCATAATTTTGGTAAAACACTCAAATTAATTCAAAAGTAATTCCACATGTAGAAGTACTATTAATATTGTTACATTTAATATTCAAAATACAATTTTGTTGAGAGAATGAATTTCGTAAATAGTATGTATTTATATCTATTCGTATTTTGTTTACTAATTATTAAATATCAAAAATATCCAGTTTTAGTTTATTAAAAAACTCTTTCCCATTCATTAATTTAACGAAATTACCAAAGACTTTATTTTAGATATCATATCATAACATGAGATGGTTATTTTATGTTGTACATTTGTTAAAGTTGTTTAAGTGTATCTGTTCAACTTTCAGTATAGATTAGTTCATTTTTAGTTAAATAATTTGCAGATAGCATTATAAAAAATTGATAAATATTTTTGAGTGTCTAAAAACTAGGGAAATTTGTATGAAGTCGTACATTTTGTACACAAGTCGTAATTTTGGTAAAATGCCCAATCAATTCAAAAATAATTTCGCATGTAAAAAAGAAAATTAATATTGTGCCGTTTAACACTGAAAATATATCCATCCGTATTTTGTTTACTAATTAATTAAATATCAGAAATATCCAGTTTTAGTAACAAACTCTTTCCCAAAATACAATTTTGTTGAGATAATTAATTTCTTAAATATTATGTGTATATCCATACGTATTTCGTTTACTAATTACTTAAATGGCAGAAATGCCCAGTTTTAGTTTATTAAAAACTCTTTAACGAAAATACCAAAGACTTTATTTTACATATCGATTTTAATGTGATTTAAAAAGTCAGCATAAAACTGACGGTTATTTTAAGTTGTCCATTTGTTAAAGTTGTTTAAGTCTATCTGTTTAACTTTCAGTACAACTAGTTCATTTTCAGTTAAGCAATTTGTAGATTTTGTCAATTTTTGCAAGACATTTACAAAAAGAATTATAGTATAAAGTTTAAATAATTGGATAAAGTTCCAAATAATAATTGTTCTGCTTTGAATACAACAGCTCTACTGATGTTAGTCAACTTTAAAAACTATGGCAATGCACTGTAAAAAATAAAGTTGTGCTTAATGTTGAATATTTTATTTTAGGACGTGCCATTATTACTGCACTGTTCTTTAATTTTTTCAAGTAACTCATAAGATTTTTATGCAAATGAACGTAGAATTATATTGCATATCTATATTTTCAAAATTTCTCTTTTTGATACGGTCATTTTATCAGCATAGAATTTACGATGCTTAGATTCGACTATATTAAAGTGACCATATTTCGCAAAGCTTGTAGTGGCACAGGAACAAAAAATCAGGAGGTGTTTCCTTGAACAAAAATGAGAAAAAAAAGTTCCTATGAACCTGTGCCCGGAAATGCTTCATTTCGGAGATAGTGTTGAAATTTAAAAAAAATGTTGAGGTTCTATCTGAAGAACCCTAATTCCGAATTTTTTCTTGCTTATAAAAACCATAAACATCTTTTGACTTAATTTAATATATTTTATCAGCTCCAGTGGCGTACTTTGTTCGATTTTTGTTTTCTACTCCCATCAGGAATGTGCATGAAGAAGGTTATTAATTTTTTGCTAGAAAACAAAGGGAGATACCAAACCAAGTAGACACAAAAAAGTTGTATTTTTAATCGCATAATTAGAAAAAAATATGAAACCTAAGGAAGAGCAGTGGCGTCTCATATTTCTACGTATTAATATCAATAGGAATGATCTCCCGGACGCCACTGGAATAGATAAAATAAATCTAATTAAGTCAGAAGATGCCTATGGTTTTTATAAACAAACATGCGAAACCTCAGAAAAAATCGGAATTAGGGTTCTTCAGATATTAATAAAAACCCTATTTTTTTTTTAAATTTCAACACCCTGTATCTCCAAAACGAAGCATTTGCGGACAAAGGTTAGGAACATTTTTTCATATTTTTTGTTCAAGGAAGCTCCCTCTGATTTTTTAACTATGTCAGTTATAAACAGCTATACTCGAGTCAAGAATTCAGACGTCTTACGTCACGGCTGACGTTACACACTTGTTTTTATTGTCAACGTAATTTTCGATATTTGGTCGCGTTAAAAACAACCATTTTTTGCAATTTAGTGCAATACATAATGCTAATTTTTAGTGTAGTATATAGTTTTATTACTATCAGTTGCAGTTTCTTAAATATTTTGATAAAAATGTAATGAATTATTCATTTATTCGTATGACGTAAGTCGTCTGAATTCTTGTCGCGAGAGCAACTATTACATTAAGCAACACATTAAGAAAAATATTTCTTTTTGATAAGTTTGTTTCAAAATTGAAATTTATTTTTTAAAAGTTCATTGTAATACTTAATACGTACTTACTTATATTTTACAGTAATGTGTAGTGTTTCTATATCAAAATTAGTTTCGGAAAATATTTTTTTATAAAAGCGGGACACGTATTGAAACGGGATTGGGGGCTCAAAATCGGGACTGTCCCGCCTAAATCGGGACGGATGGTCACTTTAGACTACATTCCCGATTATTTGTGCATTCAAAGGCGAATGCTATCGACTGTCGAACGTCATTAAAAGAACAATTGAATATCATTGATTTGAAATATTCCCATACCTGAAATAAACTGAGTAGGTCGTGACTTTAGTTTTCCACCTTTTAATTACTTTTAACGCAGCGCTTGTGTTTTCATTTATATAAACGTCTTTCTTGTTTTCCTTACCCATCAATCGATGCTTGTGCATAGACATAATTTAGACTAGAGATAATGTGATTGAGCCCTTGATATGATTGCTCTAAAGAAAATGAATGATATGTACGAATATCTACATTCCGAATGAAAACAAACGGTATAAATTTTATATGTCGCAGCCTTCCATTGTAATTGACAGCTTCATGAAATATGTATAGACGTTATAACAACGGTTGATTGTGTGACATAAAGAAAGTTTTAGACTTTATCTAGGTTAGGTCAAGTTGGTTTGAGTTCCTCAATACTATTTATAGAAAACAAATAACTAACTGTAAAAATATGTTTAGTATTTGGCATTCTGGTCGATTTGTATGAAGTTTTGTTCGTCTTTTGTTTCAGCAGAAACGTGTGAGACTAGCTTTAGAAACGCCAATCAGTGTAACATGAATGTAAGATGGATCAAGTAACGAATTACAGTTCAACACATTTTATAAGGATGTCTTATCTTCGAAACTATATTTCTCTGCGTTTCGGTAACTTTTGATATGGATACTCGATTCAGAAAACTTTCTCAGTAGGAACAGGAAGTTACAAGCTTCGTAAGTTGCAATTTGTTTATTTAATTTTTTCTACGACCTTTGTGCAAACGATTGTCTTTAAAACATTTCAGAAAAATGTTTTTAATATCAAATAGTTTTGTTTCTAGAAATGGTCGTAGAAAAAAATTATGTGTTAGTCTAAGTGGACAAAATATAATTTCAAACTTTGCACACGTTGAAAAAGTTTTAATGGTGATTGTCGAACTCGGAACATTGTGTAGTTAATTTAAAAGTTTTATCAGCTTATGAATGTTATACAGAAAGTGATATACTTACTTACTAATGGTTTTCTCGAAGACGGTAAACTTTTAAAATTACCTATATGAAATTTCATATCGAAGGCCTAAAAATAAGTTGAAGAGGCTTTATAACTGAACTATTTTTAACTTCATTGGTAACATACAGATTGGAAACTTTATTGGTTCCCATTATAGTTTCATTTGTCGATTTAGTATCTATACTAGTAACTATACGTAGTATCATTTTCAATATTCATAATCGACCATTCATATCCATCGTCCATTGTATTGTAAATGAAAATAATTATAGATTTGTTTAGAGATATGATACAATGTACGTCATTTATATAGAATCGATTAACATATAAAGTATATAGAAATATTGTTATATATTTTAGATCGTTAATTTATTTTTAATAACCAAAAGATGTTACAGGAGAAACTTTCACTTCTATTTAGGATTGTATCTATACAACGTACTTTTTGAATTCTTGGCACTAACAAAGAATTTGAATATCTTGTAAGAAGTAGAAGAAAACTTCCTTCTGTAATATTTTTTATAGTCAGTATCAATACTGATGCCTATGTTGTATATAATTCAAAACCATTGGTTATATACAGTGTGGTCCACTTAAGATGGAAACACCTGTTATTATCCGATTTGGTTCGGTTTTTTTTAAATTAACATTAACATTTAAACCTATTTTGGCTCACAATATGAAATTCCATTATCTATAATCAAAGCCTACTTTGATTATTTTATGTCACTATTATTATTGATTATTTGCCAATTTTGACATCGAAACAATCAACGCAGACCTCGATTATTGAAATAGAAATTCATATTGTGTTCCAAAATAGTTTTAAAAAGATTGGATAATGAATGCAATTTTTACAGGATGTTTGGAGATAAAAACCAGAAATATATCAATTTTACCGTTAATAATAAAAACTTTTTTTATGAAATTTTTGATATGGTTTTGATGTAGTATGTAAGTGTATAGAGTGTACTAAGTATTTAATAAATAAAACCTAAAAATTATTTTGTTTTCGTTGATCGGTGTTTTATGTTTCTATAATTACTGGTTTTGTCGTCTAAATATAGCCTAAATTTTATGTACGGAAATCAATTTCTTATAATTACATTTTAAGATTAACGCGTGCGGCTCAGCGTGCTGTACGAATTCACGTTTTCACGTTTTTTAACTCATGAGATATTTCAGTATTTGGTAGGTAGGCTCTAATGTCATTTGCAGTCTACTATACAGAGTGGTCTGTAAGTAATGACCCATAGAGACATACTAGATTTTTTACTTCAAAATAGCAGCTTAAGCCAGCTTACCTTAATAAATTTTTATAATAAAACAGATACAAGGTGTGAAAGTGAAATTTAAAAAGTGATTTTTTTGTAATAATTATACTGCGTTTGACTGTATCAACTTAAAAATTTGACAATAGATGTTTTTGGATACGAGAAATCATAATCTGTTCTACTCTACATATTCCCTAGAGCGCGCTACAACCGCCATATTTGTGACGTTTGACTCTATTGTTTTATTAAAAAATCTTAAACCTACATTGTTTTTGAGGAAACATTCACATTGCGTATTATCCACAAACTAATTTAGGACGACTACCTGGACCTGCAAGAATCAGTATGATTTCCATTTCAAAAACGTTGCATGTTGAAAAATGCTTTCCGTAGCATTTTACACCAATGAAAATTTTATTGCTTGTCGATCTACCTTCAACATATAAAATTTGCTAGGGAATTTTTGGCGCCTACTACGTTAAAATATTGTACAATGAACTATGCAGCTGATTTTTGACAAGTTATTGACAGTATAATTATCATAAAAAAAATCACTTTTTAAATTTCAATTTTGACGCCTAGTATCTTTTTTATTATCAATATTTTATTTAGACAAGTTGACTTACTTCGTAATATTTTGAAGTGAAAAATCTAGTATGTCTCTATGGGCCATTCGGATCACCCTGTATAAAATTCAAATTTTATTGTTATAGAGTAATAATTAGTCAGATAATTGGCTTGTTTTATAACTAAATAAAAAATAGTGTAACTTAGTTATAAACTGAAAAGTCAGATATATTACTCATTTTTGAGTTAATAATTCATTGTGACGTGTAAAAAAGCAATGGAGCAGTTTAAAACTCCCTAAGTGAGAGTCTCATATTTTGAAAATTATTTGAGATATTTGATTTTTGTTTTCACAATTTTTGTTTATTTCTCAAGTTAATACGTCTCTTGTACACTCAATAAGCGAAATATCTGAAGTGAACTGTTTGAAAATGTTCTATGTATCGCTGTATCTCTGTATAATTGTCAGTAGTTAGTTGTTCTCATAACCCATTTGTTGCTTGCCAGTGAAACCTTGTAGTGTACAACATGACGTCACCTGGCCCCTGCCCGGGTGACGTAGGCCGACGTCAGAAGCGCATGGGACCCGCCCCTTTCGCCTCCTTCGAGGACCTCTCTGACGAGGTGAGATCCCGTGTACGTATCACCCCAACTAGCGTAGACCCACACTTATTATTAGTTCAATCTCTAGGATCATTGCGTTGGACGGTCAATAATTTTGCCACATTTACGAAATCAATAAAATCTTGCTACATTTTACTTTTCCGAAATCAAGAAAATTGTGCTATACTTCTGAAATCAAGCAAATTTTGCCACGCTTCCTTGTACCCAGTAAATTTTGGTACACTTTTCAAATCTAGAAAATCTTGCTTAATTTCCAAGAAATCAATCATATTTAACTACACTTAAAATTGTGCAGCACTTCCGAAAGCAAATAAGTTTTGCTACACTTTACGTAATTTAATTAATTTATTTTATCGAAAATTTCACAATAGTATTTTTCAGCCAATTAAAGGCCTGTATTTTGTAGCGTTACTATAGCAACTAAGAAAATTTCCGGAAATTTTTCTCTTCCTGGGGGTAAGGAGCATGAAATTACACTGGAAATTTTTTGACATTTATAAATAAAATGAAATTTATATTTATCTTCAAATTTATTCTATCATAATTTAATACAAATCATTTATAAATAATTATTTACCAAGTATGTACTTTTAGTAGTTTTAATTAAGGCGTCCAAATGTTGCTGAAATTCCTCAGCCACGTCTTCTTTTCTTAATGGGGAATAAACAAGCACACATTCACTAAAATTTATAAAATGTCTATGTTTCAAAAAATAAATGTAGTACTTTGAAACAATCTTATTCTGCTGTGATCCACGAAGAGCTCCATATCACCAGAAGCAAATGATTTTTAATAATCCCAAACAAGTTTGGCGAATAAATTTCTGGCCCGCATTCTTGTAATAAATACATTAAAAATTTTAGGTTCCGATGATACATTTTAATTTCACTAACTTTTTTGCAAAACTTGCATAAAACGTATTTCTCAAACCGCTCCATTTTTCAATTGTACAACCCAACGAATTTAAAGAAAATGGTCAAATAACGTCAAAAGTCACGATTACATTGTTTGACATGGATTGCATGGCCTTCTTAATAATATATACATACGAATTTTATTGATATTACATAGTGCTTAAGGTTCTTTGTAAGAAAATATATTTCTACCAACTTTAGTAAAATGAGTATGTGGAAAACTGAGAGATTGATCTACTATTGACTTATTTTTTATTATTTTGCTTAACTAAAGTCGGTTAGTTGTATTTTATTTAACCTAATGTTATATGTTTGTAAGTTACTTTGATTATATATACTGCTTCAAGTTTTTTTGCAATAAAATATATTTTTACCAAATTTAGTACACTAAATTTTTCGAAAACTGAAAGATTGAACTACTATCAACTTATTTTTTATTATTTCTGTCTCTTCAAAACAATCAAAAAATTTTAATATCTTTATATTTTTGTCGATATTTTTTAACACTTCATTGTGAAATTTTTTCGAGGCGAGGCGATAATTTGGTGGAAGTTTTTTGACACTTCAGAAAATAAAGATCTACACATTGGCATCTTATTTATATACGAAATATGGTGGATATACCTACATTGTCAAAGGACAATAAATTGAACTAATACCCATCTGTTTTAGCATTTAATGTAACTAAAATTGGTAATTTTTTTATTTAACGAAATATGGTAGATATACCTGCAAAATTCAACAAAATGTTTCCATACACTTGCTTTTGATTTTCTAGTGTTATCTGATATTAGGTTTTGAATTTCTTGTCTTATAACTCGATAATTTTCTTTATCAAATCGCGACATTTCAGTATACATTTAACTCAAATTCAACGTTCATATGCTTCGAACTAGTAACTGACATCTACTTAAATAAAAATGACAAATCAACATATGTCAAACACAACAATACCTACCCTTGATTTATACCTACTTGAGGTGTGAAATTTTCTTACCAAATACTACACGAGCGTAAATTATTCCTGGAATTTTTTTTTTAAATTATAATTTTCAAAATATTCGTGATCTCAAAAAAAAATTGGGGAAATAATGTAAGCTCTTGTGATATTATAAGTGAACATTTTATTCAGACAATAAAAACGTTTATAAAAAAGCATGGTACGATTTTTGGATAAAATGAAATAAATGAAAGTAGCACTTTAACCGGCGCATTCACCATATCTTCGAATATTTGAGCTGGATAACATTCTTGAAGCCTAAACTTTTCTTTCTACGCAGGCGTAACAAAAAAATTCGACTTGATTTTAAAAATATTTAGTATACAGAGTGTCTCTAAAAGGTCTGTACAAAACACTACCTACCTTCGTTCAAAAGTTGATAATTTCCGAAGTACAGGGTGTTACATTTATTACTTTTTAAAACTTTGTTGTAAATATTTACTTTAATAATAGCATGATTCGCACGAAATTTAGTTCTAATAGTTTTTGTAGGATGAGAAATCGAGATCTGATCATACACTGATAAAAATTTGTCGGTATTGCACATAACTTTACGTTGGCAATTTGTGACCAGTGTAAAGATATGTAAAATTACGTAATAATACTGTAATATTACAGAAATAAATGTGGATAAACTATGGATCACTACAACTTGTATTGATTTATACATTGTAATTTTTAGGTTGGAATAGTACAATATAGATATGTAATTTTACTGAGTAGATAATTTAAATTTTCTTATATCTTTTTAAATAATATACTTATCTTTATAATTAACATAGAAAAATATGCATACAAAATACTTTTTCAACAAATAATATTATTTCACACATATGACTGAATATCAATGTGTAAAAAATTGAACAAATATGCACATATTAAAAAATGTATATATCAAAGAGTTCCTCAATCTGTTCAAATATTTTCATTTTGTTTAAGCTGAATAGATCAAAAGGGAATTTAAAAATGCATGTATTATATTATATTTGTAGCCATATGAGTGTGTTTACAGATGAAGTTGAAAAGAGGAAAAGTGTGTACTTTTAATGCTTGTTAAATGTACAGGTTTAAAGTAGTCAATATAATATGCAAGATATCTCTTAGTAACAAATTATTAGAAATACAGTAGATTTTATTATTAGAATTTAATATAGGTACCTTATGCGAGTCACATTTTTATTTCTAAATAAAAAAGGTCTTGTGAGGAACATAAATAACTTCAGTGTAGGAAGATTTTTTAGTGGAATTTGTCCATCCATCCTTTAAAATGTGAATTATTCATCTTTCTCTGTAAAAGTGTATTGTTCACACATCATCTAAAAATGTATTGTAATGTAGCTATTTCATTCGTATCAGGAAATATGTTGAATATTTTCCCTGAAAACACTACATAATTATTCTAACATCAGTATATATTCCTTTTTGTAAATATTTGTAGATATACGTGTCTGTGCAAAAATAAATATTTTTCGCTCGAATTTTTTGTCTGCATAGCTTCATAACTTTTGCGTGCTTCGATTATCAAAGCGACACCTATTAGATATACCTTTTTTAACAAAATATGGTAAAGCAGAAGAATTTTCAACTAGAAATTTAATATACCGAGGCACAAAAAAGTTATGAAATTTTAGATGTAGACAAAGTGCTGCTGGTGGCGCCCTCTGCAAACCGAAACTGTGACCAGATATCGATTTCTCATTCTAAAAGATCCCTAAGTACATAATTTTGTGCGAATTATGCTACTATTAAGATAAATATTTTCAGAAAAGTTTGAAAAAATAATAACTTTGACACTCTGTATTTGGAAAACAATCAACGTCGGAACTAAGGTAAATTGAGCTAGATTCTATTATTTTATCTTCAGGTGTTTTGTACAAACCTTTTAGAGGTACCCTGTATATTTGGTACAACTATTAATTTTCAACTTTCTCATGTATTAAAAATTGGTAGCAATATTTAACAAGATTTCGTAAGTTCAATTACTTATTTCAACGCAATGATCTTAGTCGTACGTATAAGTACTAGTACATAATTAAAACTATGTATAAAAAAACCTAACATACACACAAAACATACAGACGGCATGTTAAATATGAACCTTAGATGTAAGACCTTTTAAAACAGCTCGAGAGGTGGACCACTGGCGCAAATTGTTATGAACAGATGCGTAAATCTGTTCATACGCATTGAGATTTTGAATAGGTATGTAAACTGTTCAGTGGCGTAAATACCAGTGTGCAGAGCGTGCGGGGCATACGGGTCCGAGCTATAAAGAGACCCGCGCGAGTTTGATCATGCAGTGACTGCATCGACAAAAAAAAGCGGACAAAGGGTCCCAAAGCCTGTACTCTTTTTATGGGCTCACAGTTTCTAGTTTTATAGATGACTATATAGGGTGATTCAGGCAAGTTATCTTTAACCACGTCTTCGGAAGGCCTAATAAAGGCAGAAAATCTAAAAAACAAATTTTTACTCGACCTTTCAAATGATAAGCCTACAACGTATCTAATAATAAACCGAGTAATAAACCATTTACATGCATTACATAAAAAACCTATACCCAATGGGTAAATTACTATGAGAAACTGAAAATTGTTTCGTGTTTAAATACTAAGTAACAAAAAACCATCGTTTATCGACAGAAAACTGTCCAAGACCGAAATGGCACGCCTCTGATGTGATGTCCATAAGTTACCGAGAGTGAATCTTGACCTACCGTATTATTAGGTCAATAACCTAGTTACCTAGTTTTTGTACTGTTATTTAACAAGGAGTAAAACTAAATTTTTCATAAATATTGATTGTTAATAAAAACAAATGTAGATAATAAATAAATGTTTTCGAATGTTAGGTTATTACAGTTTAATAATTTTGATATTACGTTTTCACTACGTTTTACAAATAAATATGAATTTTTAGTATTACCCGTAAGTACAATTAATTATTCAGTTTGTAGTTACGTACATCTAGCCTAGAAATTTATGTATTATGGTACTAACCTGTTTAAAATGCAAGTTCCAGTAAAACTGCACTCATCCGCCTTTAACACTATTAATAAAATTAGGGTCCGCCGCAATTTGATTCACCCGACGTAGTTTCACAGAACCCGTATCGTGAAGACACTTACACAAAGTTCGCGGACCTGGAAAATGTCTTATTAGGTAGACATCTACAATATTCCGTAACAGCTGCATTCGCATTTCGTAACGCTACCATTTCCGCATATTAGGAATTTGTAAAATTATGCATTGTGAATTTACGACGAATACGCGAGGCCGAAATAAACAAACTACTGCTTACTGCTTGTATTCTCTCCACCCCCCTCCAAATGTGTGGCGTGATCTACAAATTTGGGGGGCAAGAAATGCGGGAAATGCAGAAAGTGCTAAATGGGGGTAAATTTGAATAACACGCTGAAGTGTTAGACGATATTATGTATGTAAACATGATGTGGCAACGTTGTTTAATCCGGCATTCGATTGTCGTATGGGTGCGTCATCAGAAAGTTCGTAGCGCACCAGGAGCGTCGTGTTACCGATTTTTATAAGGTGATTGTTTATTTTTTTAAAGGTCGAGTAAAAAATTTGTTTTTCGATTTTCTTCCTTTATTAGGCCTCCCGAATACGTGGTTAAAATTAATGACATTATGACTGACGCACCCTATATATATGTATTACGTACTTGATATGCATAATATTAAGTAGGCATAAAAACACCGTATAAATCATAAAACATCCTTTCAAAATACCAAACGCACCATACAGAAGCAAATGTGTATGTGAATAGTAAGTGAAGCTAAAGCAATATACACACTTGAAAATTTCTGCCCCAGTAAACTTTTGTAGCGCATCCGCCTACTACGTTCAGGGTTGTTCTTGATTAGCGCAGCGAATAATTACATTGTCCAATTTAGGGGCAAGGCGAATGACCCTTATCAGACTTCCAACGATCTGAGGGGAAAAATTTTCACACTTTTCAGAACTGAGGGTTGTGGAAGCCGAGTAAATTTAAACATTTTACGTATCTAATTGATTCGATTACTACGTCGAACACAAAATAGATAACACAAAAGTCAAATTAAGAAGAGGATTTGAAATATACAGGGCGTTTCAAAAAGACTTGACAAGATTGTTACAGCTGATGATGAAAACATGAAAACATTAAGAAATAAGTGGAGACTCAGTTTTGAGATACAGGGCGTGCATTTTGAGAAATACATTTGGACGAAAATTTTTGAGGAGAACATATTTCAGCAAATTTTGGCACAAGTGTTTTTGGTGCAGCAGCACTCCCAAAATATTCCCCTAAATTTAATAGCATATGTTTGTACCAACTGCTGGTATAATTTTCTGCTATCATGTGGTAACCCGCAACAAACATATAGCAGAATATATAATCTTACCTACCAAGCATACAATATTCATTAAAAGAAGGCAACCAGGTGACATTACTACAGTTTTATATAATATAAATACTAGCGAAAATACTAGCAGCTAGCGCCACCTACTTTGTACAGACAATACGTACTCGTATCATATTTTGCTATAAAAGAATTAGAACCAAAATTAGATTTTCTAAAATCATCTTAAACGCCCTATATCTCAAAAATGAGTGGCTTTCGGACATACATTAGGGCTCTAACATTGCCATATATTTTTTAAACACCCTGTATAGTAAAACCATAATGACAGATATAATTTATTTATTTTTTTTTAGTGGTCCACCTCCTGATATTGTTGCATGTTTCTTCTAAAATTTCTGTATCTATGAAATTACCGACATGTGTTTTATATGTAAAATGATAACAATTTTTGTTATTTGTAATAGGATCACTTCAACAGTATTTTCATTTTGTAGCGATCAGATCATGCAATTCCATTTGGAAATATTTACGTATTTGATATCTCCATTATTAGTATTAACTGTAGCTATATTTCACTAGAATCTCCTTCTGTAAAAGCGATATTTTTAGGGTTGCTAAATTTTTCAAACCTGTCTAAAGAGCCTAGCAAACAAATTACTTGTCGGCGGATCGATTTTTTTCGGTTTCAGTTTAATATTTCATTTAACAAACCCTTTAGTAGTCGCTAATAGGTGGTTTCTAAATTTGGCATAACGTTATCTCCTTCTCCTCACTGAAATGGATAGTGATGAAAAATAAAAAAAAGCCTCGCGTGACTTCTGCCATTGCATATAATTATTTGATATTCCGCTTCATCACACAACTTTAATTATATCATAAGTGCTTTCCAGCAATATTTAGCGGCACAAATCGACGAAAAATAACAGTGACTATTTAGGATTGAATTTAATTCGATTAAGTTTAATAAATATAGTATATGTATTATTATGTATCTTATTATTTGTTTATAGCTGGAGAGTCCTGAAGAAAAAACCGTTCCAGGGTCTGTGGTGAGACTGCCAGGCATTCGGGAGGATGCAACACCCACAACCCCCTCCATAGTGGAAAGAGCACCGTCTCCAGCCTTCCCCATCAGGGGCATAAGCCTGATAGGGGTCATCAACAAGTGTCCCTCGCCGACCAATCCGGCAATGTCATCTCTGACCCTTCAGATCAAACCGAATTTAAAATCGACTACCACACCCAGGATAGATATATCCCGAGCGAGCAGTTCGTCGCATCACGATAGCCGCGACAGCAGTCCCGAGAGGGAGTTCTTCGACTCTCGAGACCCCAACAGTGCCAAACTCGGACTAGGTTTCAAAGAAGACGGCGCCTTGGACCTGAGATCTTCCACCGAAGAACTGGATTTCCAAGACGTACAGGAAAAGAAGAAGAACAAGGCCAAACCACAATCTCCAACCGTTCAGGACGACGCGTCTAACGTACGGAAGGATTCGCAATGCTCGGACATCATATTGCTGTCAATATCTGGCAGGACATCGCGTTTATCTAGTATAGGCAGTCAGGGTTCTGGTCAGAGTCGTTTGTCGAACGCCAGTCATCTGTCAGTCATGTCAGGCCAATCTGGGCTGTCCAGGTCGTCCTCTCCACATAAGATGGTACTGGAGACTTCGTTCTGTGGTACCAAACCTCCAGAAACAGCTAAATCAGACGTAGAGCAACCAGGGACCAAAGTTGAGTCAGAGGTAATGGAGAAGGTACTACTGTCGAGGAAGCACGATCCTACCGAGGCCATCTTAGCCGAAGGTATATCTGTAGCTGTGGCGCCTAAGGTACCTCCGGAAAAGCCTTTGCGAAAGGAACCACGTGTCGAAACCGTTAAAAGTGACGTTAAAATAAAAGTAGACAAACCTGCAAGCGAAAGCAACAGCATGGAGAAAATACCGAAAAGATTCGTTTCGGATAGTGGAGTGGAATATATTTATATCCCTTTAAAAGGACCTTTGCCCATTGACAATGAAATACCCTTAGCAAATGCAACGGGGAAGCAGAAACTTCGAGAGGTGAAGTCTGCCAGCTTTCAATCATCTAGATCTCCAGCGATTAGTAAACCGTCAGACGTCAAACAGAAGTCAAAATCGACAACTCCATCTCCCATCATACAAAAAAAAATCGAGGAACCAAAGTACATAAGAATTAAATTAAAACCCGATTCATATTACAATGATGGCGGCTCCTCAATCCATGAACTACGTAAACCGGATAGCCTGGAGTTAGACAATGTCCCAAGTACAGAAAAACCGATAAATATCTGTACAGAAAACACCTACTTACCGAGATTAGAGAAGACGAGAAAATCCTCTACAACCCCAAACGGCAGTCCAAAAGTACCTAGAGACAGTGGAATAGCTGAGAGCAACATAGAAAGCATAACACCTTCCCCATCTGTTTCAAGACGAAGTTCGTTCGCTTCATTATTTAAAAGCAAAGAAGCAGTCATAAGCCCAGAGTCTCCATCCGTTCCCGGTCACAAAAGAAAAAACACTTTAACCGGCATATTAAGGGAAGCCAGCGATAGTTTGCGAACCAGAAGTAGGAGTAGATCAAAAAGTAGAGATAGGGATAGCCACAAGTCTTCACTGTCAACAGCACCTTCATCGACCGAGAGCATAGACAGTAAATCCAAGCACAAATCCGTGCTGTCCTTGTTTAAATCGAATAAGAAAGACAAAATTAAGTCTGAATCAGAAAATAGCTCCCAAGAAACCCTACCCAGTATAGAAGGTATAGGCAAAGTAGAATTTAAATTTAACGAACCTGGTATTTCGAAATTACCCAAGACTCACTACGAAAACCCGTTAGAAGCCGCTAGTATTCGTATTCCTTTGCATTCACCAACTTATTACGAAGAAAAAAGCATTAGTCAAGACTGGAAAACATCTAGTCAAGATTCTCAAGAGACGGTGATTGAAGCACCTGCTAGTAAGAAGGCAAACGTCACCGTAGAACCCATACCTGCTCAGCAAGAGCCCATCGTCACCAAACCCAACGTTGTGAACAAGACCAGTAGTCGACAGAGCAGCACAAGTAGCGAGAACGTGGTGTTTTCAACGAAATTAGGAAACGATAATGAGATATTTACCACAAAGCTACCAAAAAAGTTACCAAAGGAACCCGAAGTTAAAACGGTGGTAGAGAACGGGATGGACTTAAACGAAGTAGTCAAGAAAGATATTACAATCACCAATTTACAAAGAGAAATCGAAGACTTAAAAATTGAACGTACTGAAGACAAAACTTGCAATAGTATTAAGGAATTATTAGAATGCGCTGAAAATGATAACGTCAAAAGAATATCTCAAATTTCCATGGGAGCATTAAGTAGTGTCAGTTCAATAGTCAGCTCGAACGCTGAAGAGGACCGGAACTCTTCCGAATCCGAAAGGGATTCCGAAGATTTACCTAGGAGTAAGAAAGATCGCGATCTCAAATTAGATCTAGACATTTCAGAACCAGAAAGAAAGGCCATCGTCTTTCAACAGGATTCCTTCGAAGACGAGTTACCGTACATACCGACCACACTGCCGTTAGAGAGGTCAGCCGCAGTGCCGATAGTTCCCATCAAGCAACGATCTACCTTCGAGATAAAGACTTGTCCCATAGAAAGACCCAGATCGACCACTCCGATCAACCCTAGCTGCCTGGAGGAATACTGCGAAGAAGTGATGGGCTCCTTCAACGTAGAAAGCGTCACGAAAACGATAGAAAAACTAAAAATCTCCTTACCAAGAAACGAATCCTTCGACAAAACAACCAAAGTGAAGTCTCCGCGGAAGAAAGAATCGAACACCAACTGGCAGGAGTTCGCGGAGAAGGGGATATCCGTCGCGACACGCTCCACTCCCACTCATGTCAGCGACACGCCGCCTCCCTTGCCTCCCAAAGGGCTGCAGAAAGCGTGGATCAACTTCGAGGAGATTCCCGAGAAGAGGAAGGCTCCCAAGAGGATACAAACCATACCATCGAGGAGCTACATCGAGGTTCCGGAAAGCGTTCTGCAAGAAAGCGTGGTTTACAATTATGTTAATCCAGACGAATGCAAATGCGAGTGCCACGAGATCAATGCCAAAGAAAGGGAACGGCGAAGTAAGGAGGCGCACTTGCCTGTCCAAGAAGACGAGCTTCCGCTTCTGGAGGACGAAGTGCCGGACGAAGATAAGATCAGTGGTGATTGTTCGGAGAGAATGAGACTAGATGTCACTGTTTCAGATTGTAGGAGTATCATAAGGTAAAGATAATCACTTGCCATACAGGTTAACAATCCAGGGGCATATGCTGGACATTTATATAACCAAAAACCCTTATCCTTGACCATAGAATACGACACTGGATTTTTGACCTCTACTTGAATAACACCTTGTATTGGTTAAATCAAATTTACAATTTTTAATAAAATCAAAGTAGGGGAGTTTTTAAAACATGACATAAAATGGCAATTTTGGAAATTTTCGATGTAAAAAATAATATTTTAAAGATTCATTCTTAAAAACACATTTTTTAAAAATTAATAATCACAGAAAAACAGGTTTTCCCTTCCTGACACTGGCAAAAATATAACCTAACGTACGCTCTACAGTTGCGCAGGAATCACGGTACGAATTCACGCCGCGAAAAAGGTTACAAGCCCGTCTCACAAATTATGTTAGTTCACACTTGCAATGTTCACAGTTGTACCAGCTGCTGTGACGCGTGTAGACTCTTTCGCGTTAGCGCTTCGCAAAACCCTTTATTGAGGGACTCACTCATCAACTCCGAACAGAGAACGACGTGCGAAGCCGTGTAGATGCCGAGAACACCACGCGGAGGTATCCACATTCACTTTCGCGCTCTGATATTGAGAGAGAAGGGTAATTACCTACCTTTTGTCTTAGATGCGGCACTGCCCGTACATAAATAAAGATTAATTTGTTCTCTGACTGGTAAACCAGATGTGTTATATATTTTTCAGTGATTCCTCAGTGGATCTCAGTACAAGTGTAGATCCACAGGATGTAAGCTGCGCTGATGTATCTCTACGAACCCCATTCACCAGTGATCTTGGAATCTCCAGTAACAGGTCCAGCATCGTTTCGCAGGTGTGTATATTTGCATTGATTTACATATTTTTTAATTATCCGTTTTCCTTTGATTAACAACACCAACATTATTATATTTTGAAAGATTTACTTAACCGGAAGTTAACTGAAATTTGTTAATTGTTGTTATAGTTGCTAAATTGTTACTAATAAAAGATGACTGCACTTTTTTGTACCTACGTAATATGTTTTGTGAGCATCACAGTATTGTCAATAATATTTTCTAAACATACAGGGTGTGTCACGACGAAAGCCCCTTAGATGTATCAATAAAACCAATAGAAATCTGAAAATTTGTATACACGGGTTTTTTTGAAATCATATATCCAATGACTTTAATGTTATGGTGACACTTTATATATGAAATTAATTTCAACTTCTTTATTTTAAATCGAACATCCTATATACTGCATTTTTGAAAAATTATATTTGTCATTTTGTGATGTCAAATATGATGAAAACAACAATACTCAGGCATGAAAGAGCTTGAACAATTTTAACCTCAAATGTTCTATTTACAAGTGACACATTTATAGTTTTATTGTTCATTTTACATATATCTATATGTATGCATATGTAAAAAACACCTGTATAAAAAAAATCGAATTTTAATTTGGAATGGTTATCGTATTATATCTAATGGGCCCTTGTATGTTGTTAGTTTAGTATATATTGGTATAATTTTCACAATTCTGGAATAAAAAAAGCTAAAAAATCTCCGATATAAAAAAAGTTCCTCCTGAAGGATTTGTAATAAAAATTTGTCGCCAAATTTTACTTTTGATAATGTTTTTGGACAGGCTTATTAAAATTTGTGTGGTTGCTCTCCCTATATTTAGAAGGCTGTGTAAACGATAGAATTATGCATAAGTGCCAACTAATACACAAGAACAATTTTACATTTAATTATATTGTACCCATTTCGTTCCCTATCCGCTATTATAGACCAGGAAATTAAGAAAATGATTGTAATCAGCCGTTATAATCAATTTTTTTTATCACAAACTTTGTTCAAGTGCGTTTTTTCAAATGGGTAACAGAGGACATGAAATAATGTTGATCAAGCAACCTGTGTAAAGTGTCACATTCTGAGACCAATGAAACAAAGAAAACAAGTCCGCGACCGCGCCGTTAACCACACTGAACTAGTGAATTAGTAATTGTAAACAGTTTTTGTACTGATCGGTCGGTAGAAGAGCAATTTAAGGCGTCAGTACTTGAATCGATGTGTCCACTCCGCCCGGGTTCGAATCCCGCGGCCGGTAGACCGTAGATCATCTGTATTAGCGGGTAGGATTGATACCCTTTTTGCGAGTATGGTAGGGTGGGAGTACGTTGGATTGGGTCAATGTGGGAGATTGATACCGCTCGATACCATCCCCTAATTAATGAGGTTTTTCAAGTTTCCCTCATTCCTCGCCTGAACGGTTCTTAGGGCCTACCAACGTAAGTCGTTTCTTGGCGCAAATGCGGCTTACATAATAGTAATATGCCACCCCCTCTCCCGCACAAGTTTCCGGCTTCTGGGTTAGTCTTCGTGATTAGAATGAGGGGTAGAGATATTATTATTAGTAATTGAATAAATATTAATTATTCTGTTGTTAATACAAATTGTTTATTTTTACGACCTCAGTTACCTTTTGGAAAAGCACATTTAGTTCAGAAAAACCCCGTATAAACAGGAAATTGGAATTGTTTTTGGCTTATCCTCGAATTCAACAAATGGTAGAGGGTAGATACAATATTTAAAAACTTATATTTTTACAAAGTCCATTTATTATTAACAAAATTATATGATAAAAAAAATATAAAGCTGTAACTGACTGATTTTACCTGAAAAGTATTGAAATATTTGTATTGTTTGTGTATCTATCATGCCCTGGTATTTCACGGCGTCCTTAACCGTTGCTCGTACTCAAAATGAGAGCCAGGAAATACTACTATTACAGTTTTTACTTTGAAGGTAAGTTACACTGAACTTACGCATTGATGTTAAATCATCTTCCACCTGTTATACTCATGGACAATTAATTTCTTTATGGTATTTTGCACGATGACAAATTGAATATATGTTTGTTTTTGTATCCATCGATTTTAAAGAACTGAGGGAAAATATGTACGATATGACACAACGTCAAGAGGCGACCCTGATTTTGACATCCTAAATACACAAAATCCTTCCCCAAAGCAAAGTTTACAGAATTAATATTTTAATTCTGTAAACTTTGCCCAAAGTATACAATTTGTTCTACTTAAGGATTACACACCTAACTGTTAGATGTGTTAATAAAAAAAAATCATCCAAATCATCAATCAATAAATTCTTTCGTCCTTACATAGAACATGCTGTATATTTGCAGTATTTTCTTTCCCATCTTCATTCATTATAATATTTTAAAAAATGTTAGAAATAAATTATTAATTTCGCAGTATAAAAATTAAATACACTGTTCCTTACTTTGGCCAAATCAAAAAGCTACTGAATCTGAGTTATGATAAATTTGAAACAGTTTCAATATACTTGGACATTTTTTTTCACTCATGCAAAAATGCGTTATGTAAACAGTAATTTATTGTAATCTTTTTTAGGATGAACACCAGTCTCCTGGATCGCCAAATGCCTTTCCCAAAATTTCTTAATTCCAGTAATAATTATTAATCAATGATAATAAATCACAATTTCCTGTGGCCATTTTTTATTTAAGTGTTAGGTAGTCATATTGAAATGTGTATATAAATATTGTTCATTCAATAGGATTGAATATAAATACAGTTTTCGAATAAAAAGACCCTGCAAATAAATTAACTAGTAAATGTATCGCAAAATTTTAAATATTTTTGACCAATTTTTCTGCTTCAAATGTAACACAATTTGGAACAGTACAATAACCCACGTTTTACGTATTTTCATCCCATTGAATAAACCACATTAATAATGACCGAATCGTTTTAATAAGCCTTGTATATAATGTGTAAGTAGTAATAGTAGTTTTAAATAAGTTATTAAAGTTATAACCTACATTGTTATTATTGCAATTTCTTGTTACCTTTATAAGATTGAATTCTACGTTGTTATAATTGTATTTCCTATTTATGTTAAGAAACAGAATCTTTCATATATTTACATTATTCAGAAATAAATAAAATGTTTCTGTCAATTTTAATTTGTATCTATTTTCTTTGTATATTATCAGTGTTTATATAAAGTATAGTTAGTCAACCGGGCTTAGTTGTGGACCATGTCGGCTAGATGGCGGGACTGTAATATGTACAAAATCTCTTAAACAAGTTCTAGAAAAGCTGGTAAACAAAGTCAGACTTGATTTTATTTTAAAAACAAAGTCAAACTGACTCTGTTTACTGACTTCCTTAGGGCTCGTTTAAGAAATTTTGCACATATTATAGTCCCGCCATCTAGCCGACATGGTCCACAACTAATACCTGTTGGCTAACTATAATTTATATAAACACTGATATTATGTAATATTTTGAATGCATTCGTTTTTCAGTTATGATTTTTGTGCATCTCTGTATATCCCACAGTGTGTAAATAGCTCGAAACTTATAGTGTCATCTATTGTTGTTCCATGAACTACAACATGCCATCTATTGTTCGCTAGATCGTTCATAGATTTGGTGGTTTAACAGCGATTGGTATATTAACTTGCATAACTTACAAAATCAATGATAAGTACAACTTTTTTTGCTAAAATGAAATATGTAATACTAATAGGGCAAATAAATAAAATGATCTGTCCACAGACCACTAACACTTGGCCCGTTTAATTATTGATATTGTCTGTAACTTTTGACGTGTGTAGACCGTAAAAAATGTAAGAATCCAGAGGCATGATCGACATGTCAGATATCCATAGACCTTACCTTATAAATCATGGACCGGTCCTAGAAAGAGAGGTCCGCTGCCTTGATGTGTGCAAGAGGGATGAAGCTAGTCCGGGCAAAAACAGATGTTCTATGACAGAAAAATATATAAACATAACCTGACAAAACTTTTCCTGTTAGTTAATGATTTATGTGCCTTTTGTGATTTAGTTGTGTTTATTAGCAATAGTTTTTAAAGACTCATAAACTATGGTGGAGTCGGTCTGTCAACCATAAATGTCATACGTCTGTCATTTACGGTTTTTGTTTTTTTCGGCCAATGATCTGTGGGTTTTTGCCCGGACTAGCTCTATCTCTGTCGCACACATCTGAGCATCAACGATTTGTATAGGCAGGTACGGGTTTGGGCGCGTCCATGATTTATAAGGTCTATGCAGATATCTAATCTTACTACGGGGATGAAACTTTGGCGGGCAATTTGGAAACACTTGCCAGGCATAATGGCGGTCTATGTTTGAAATGCGCTTGCGCGATTTTGTGTGAAATGTCAAAAATTTACTTACTAGGTGTTCTGCGATCTTAAGTATATAATCTAGGTATCTAATGACCTGTGCCAGAAAAAGAGGCAATTTGTTACTTGAGCTATTATAGGGTACCTTAGTAAAATTATTAAATAATTAACGATAAATGTTGAAATTACATCAGAGGGCGTTTATCGCAGTGCTCTCTGGATCTAGACGGTTACATTCTAACTCTGTTGTCAAAAATCAAGGCTTATCTGACTATCCAATAACAAAGCTTAGTGGCGGCCTCGTTCTTTGAAAACATTTTATGTGGTCATCGTCACAGATCATTGGACGAAAAAAAAGTCCCTCTAAATCGCCCTTTCATTGTAAACTGGTCGATTTACCTTAATCGTTGACTGAAATAGAATTAATCAACGCCTGAATTTCAATATAGATAGAATTCTATAATGTGGCGACACCAACGTTAGTATTTGGAAACATACACATCATGCCATAAATGTCAGAAAACAATTAACGACTAACAGACTACAAAAAGCATGGCTGTTGCGATTTATCCGACGATGATCAAACAGTAATTACTTTATTCACACAATTGACAAAAATCACGAAGTAGCAGTGGAACCGACATCTGTTGATATATTTCGGAACTACTCTAAGGGTGAACAATGGGTTTATTCTTGAATGTTGCTAGAGCAATACGTATGCGAATTAGATACTTTTATCCTTCTTCTTACAACGGTAAATAAGACACAGAACCATTTAACTCGCATACGGATTACTCTTCGACAGTCAAGATAGACCCCCAAATTACTTGCATAGGTGCGTTTTTTTTTGTTGCAGTGAATAATCGTGCGTGGCAGCACCGTAGGGTGTTTTAACACTACATTTCTGTTTATGCATAATTTTTAAATTTATACGTAGCAAAATTGATATTGCAATATTAAGTGACATCATCTGCAGAGTTTTTAATTTATATTTTGATTTTCATTTTTAATGAAATTTGTAGATTTAAATAAATACAGTGTGGTTTCAAAAAGTTTATTACGGCCCCACAGGCAATATCTCTGATCTATATAATACGCATAACAATAATAGATACGCTTATGAAAGACACGGACAACAACAAGAACTTATAAAAGCATAAAATAAAACTATTTGTCTTTCTTTGTTTCTATCGCACTTTGGTTTTGACTGTCAGTAATACTCTTCTGGCTCTCTTCCTGCTCTGCGGAATAACCATACTCGTTTTTCCTAGTCTTATCGACGGGATAAATCCAACGCTGATACAAGAAAATCAGAAACACAATATCATCCCTGAAACAACCTATCCTGTACATAGTGGGCATTTTTATGACAAACGCAAACATATCGTCGATGAAGGTGTTCAGGAACTTGTAAGTCAACATCCTCCAAGGCAAATGTGCCACGGACTTCAACTTGTAATTGATGAACAACTGCGGCGTCATCATTATAAAACCAAACGTGAGTAAATACCCATAAAGGAGATCCAAAACAAACGAATACCAACCCTTATGTTCCAAATACAATAGTGCGTATACGCTATATCCTGCTAAAAGCGGGAAACACACCCACGATAAGTATTTGAAAGCTAGCTTGTCGTAGACTTTGGTACTGGAATCGACATAGGAACTCTTGTCTTTGAATGTTAAACGACCGTTTTCGAATTTGATATCCACCACCTTCCATATCTTCCAAAACTCGATACCGAGCCCGACAAAACACGAGATTCGAATGAGAGTATTAGTTTCATTATCTAACACATATAATAAGACGACTAGTGATTGAAAGACTCCAAAGAATACTGAACGAACGGAGAGTCCTTCTAGAGAGTTCCTATTGTTCCAGAACTGAATATCGTTCTTAAAAGCGAGAAGTTCGAAAACAGAGTGGACTATAGAAACGATTACGGTAATACCCAACAAGTAAGGGTTGGTGTCCAATAAAGTTTCTTTGAGTGTGTCCTGTTCTTCGTCAGATTGGCCTGGTTCGTTGTCTCCCCACATATTCCACATCTGTCTAGTGTGTTGGGCGGCGTACAACTGCCATTTAAACAAGCTCAAAGGCTGGAAGGTTAATTGCAGACTTAAACTTTCGTTTAGAGGTTTGTAGTCACGCGCCATGTTCCAGAAATCATTGGCAAAGAGCACCGGCTTGTAGAACTGTTTGTCATCGGTAAATTTGATGTATTGGTCCAATGGAGCAGGCACGGATCCATATGTCCACGAGGTTTGATCCGTAACAAGATTTATTGTGAAGTTCGGGTGCCAATGAGAGATGATTTTGCCATCTTCCACTTCTATTTTCTCACTTTCTCCAGTTAGCAGATTCTTTGTGCCACTAGATTTCAGTTTTTTATACCTAAAAGAATCATATAGAACTTGTTTTACTTTTACCAATTCTTCACCAATATTCAGAAAATTAGACTATGAATTTAATATTTTTGTGATATACAAAAGAAAAATAAAAATGCGATTTAGCCACTTACTTTAGTCAAAAGTCTATGGTTCAAAAGATATAGGGTGTTAAATTAAAAATTTGCAAATTAATATTTAAAAAATTGAAATATTTGCATATAATTTAGTTTTTGGGGGTGAGAAATGCAAATTTGTTTCTAATTTTGATTTTGACTTCAAACCGTTATCTTTAGATTTTCAAGTTCATCAAAGCACAAAAATTTCATCAAAGCAGACCAATCTTCTTGAAATTTGGTACATCGCCATTATTTAACATTCTAAGTAATTTTTTCTATTAACATTTTGTGGTATTTTCAGCAGAAAATGTACATTACATGCAATCAAAACAGTTTTTACTCGTTTTAATATTTCAAATAGCATTATTTTGATAACAGTTACTCCTAACAACTTCAACAAGGTATCTTTTTCAGATAAAAAAGGTATAAGAATCGATTATTTCAATAGTTAGATGTATACACTAAGCCGGAAAAAGTTCTCTCATTTAAAAGAAGCAACAAATTTGAATTTCTCATCTCTAAATATCCCGGATCTTCAAAATGTATGCAAATATTTGGATTTTTTGAAAACTTATTTGCAAATATTGAAAATAAAATTTTAACTTTGACACCCTGTATCTTTTTAATCAATCATCAACTTTTGACTAAAGTAATTTTGGCTACGTCACATTATTTTGTCGTCGGGAATCTACTCTTGCTTTATGTTGCATTAATATCAGGGTATCCTGTATATGGTACAATAAATTGGCCAGTTTATTAAATGGTAATTTTTCAAATATTTAAAATAAATAGAAATGCAACAAAACCTGATTCTATCGTCTCCGTACTTATTAGGGTAAAAAAAAAAAACTGTTAAATGTAAAACAGGTATACATATATTTTATTTTCATTAAAATAAATTCCTTATTTCATTAAAAAAAGGATGCCTAAACTACACAAATATTAATTTTCATAGTTTTTCTTTAGTACTTTAATAAATTATCTTAAAAGAACATGATTCAAAATCACAGAAAATTATATTTAACTGCAATTTAAAAGATTTTATTATCAGATAAACATTATCTGATATAATCATAGAAAAAGAAATTTATGTAAATAAAGTTAACCTTGCAAAAATCTTAGGCAAGTAATCAGAGATTACTAAATTGTAAAAGTCATAAATATATATTTCACAATTACTTAGATTAATTGTGGAACAAAAGTAACAAAGTAAAAAGTACTGCCAGGAAACAATGATTGCTAACATAGTTGCTGCAGCAAGAATTCAGACGACTTACGTCATACGAGCAAAAGAATAACTCATATTTTCATCAAAATATTTAAGAAACTGTAACTGAGAATTATAAAATTATATACTCACAAAATGTTTGCACTGTGTATTACACTAAATTACAAAAAATTGTTTTTAACGCAACAAACTTTCGAAAATTATGTTGACAATAAAAGCAATTGAGTAACGTCAACCGTGATGTAAGTTGTCTGAATTCTTGTCGCAACTATAAGAAGAAGAACTAAAAGATTAGTTCTTTAAAGTTAAAGAATTTAAAACAAAAGCAACATTACTGATACAAAATTTTTAATTCGATAATTACTGTAAAATATTACCTGTTTAACTGTTTCATTACAGAAGACATCTGATTTCGTGCAAAATTTTCGGCTGTTGGATCGGGACTATAGCCCGTTCTAATTAAAAATGCATGTAAGAAAAGAGATCCATTATTTCTCATATTTGGCGTCACTGGAACAGATTTCTCTATCACATAAGTGCCATCCCTATTAGGACCAGATGTCCAGTCCCCATATTTCAGCCCTTCCTTGTACCAAAATAAATTTGAGGGATGATAATCATTCACCGTTTCATTTTCTGATAAATAAACATACAAGTTTAATACTGTTCCTTCCTGAAATATATTTCTGGCGGGTGTATACGCCACTTGGACACCCTTCTCTGTAGCTTTCGGGGCTTGAGGTCCACGAAAGAACGATGAAATGAAATAAATTATGATACCTCTTATAATAAGGGATTTTACTATAGAGAAAAAAGATTCTAATTTGCTAGGTTGCCGTTGTAATTCGGCTGGTTGTCCATTTTGCTAAAAAATATATAAAAAATTGTTAACCTGAATGTTGGGATTGATAATTCTTACGTTTTCTGTATTTGTGGTGCCTTCAATTGCTCTTTGTGTTGCTATCGTACTGTTACTCACAGATGCATCCGTATCGTTTTTCATTTCACTCATTTCATTAATTTTAAGTTAAATTAGTCTTACATTAATCTAAGCACACGGCATATGACAAAAAACCTTGAATCTTAATTTGTCTTGAATCAGTTGAATATTGAATGACAAATCTGTAAATGACAAGTAAAAATAGAAAATGAAATGAACGGCTGACTTTTCTTCTTCTTCTTCCTTTTATGGTCTTCGTCCAGGAGACACCTAGCCAGTTTCTAATGTTATACCGTTGAGTGAATAATTATTCACTCAACGGTTATACTTATAATCACAGTATACTATAGCAGATTCTTCTTCTTCTTCTTGGTAATGGTCTTCGTCCCATGGACATTTAACTAGTTCACATTTGTTTATTTTCTGATGATAAGGAAATGCATCGCAAAGTGCTTCTGAGATCTGCTGGCTGCTCATATTTCCTTACAACAAAGGTTATTCACTCTTCTTGCTGAGGGGCAACAACCGAGCTTTCATACACCGAAAAGTCTTCTCGGAAGATAGAAAAAGCACCCAAGGTTAAAATAGGAGATTTCTAGTTGAAATATATTTTTAGTTACAAGTTGATACTGTTTATTTTTAAAAATTTTATTAATATATTTATTGCTTTAGAATTTAAATTTTCTATTAAAGTTTCATGACTAACACTGGGGTGGGGTGTGTTCATTTAAGTTACACTATTACCCATAAACCAGGGAAATTACAATGGAATGTCATTGGTTATCCATTAGCGGTAACAAAATTTAAACCTGCTCTAAGTTTCGGTAGTAGTTAAAATTGTTGTCTTTATTGCTATAATTGATTAAATTGCCACTTATCTTCAGTCCAGAAATTCATCTGAAATTCACAATGGAAGTGTACTTGAATCAATTACCATAGAATAAATAATTGCAGATCGGTAAGCGGTCACAATTTATAAAGAATATAAGGACCACAAATCTTCTCTTGTCGTTCACTATCAGTAAACATTTCTATATGGGTGCCATGGGTGGAATTATTTCATAAAATAAACACAAGTACATAATACATAATCCATTGATCACAGAACACCAACAACCATCAAAGCGTACCAACCTACCAATAGTACCAACTGGTTTGCGTGTGTTCTATTTTCTTTCCTTGTTTTACAAATCGACTCATCCTTTCTTTTTTATAGAACTGTGCAGTGAGAATGGCTGCTGGAGTAAGTATTATATTTGTTTAAATATCTTTGTAAATATAAATCATCTATGCAAATAAAGTTCACAAACAAATTATCGGTTTCATATTTACTAAACTTAGTTCTTATTTTTTCCAGACTCTTTATACTTACCCTGACAATTTTCGTGCCGCAAAGACACTTATCGCGGCACAATATGCCAAAGCAAACGTCAAAGTAGCATCAAATTTCGTGTTTGGCGAGACAAACAAATCAAATGATTTCCTAAAGAAGTTTCCAGGAGGAAAGGTTAGTGGTTTTTAATGTAAACTTTTCTCATGACTTTGACATTTGAGAGGTTATGACATTAAAACAGTTATTTTAGGTGCCAGCTTTTGAGTCGAGCGATGGCAAATACCTGCAAGACAGCAACGCTATCGCTTATTTTGTGGCCAACGATCAGCTTAGAGGTAAAAACGAATACGATACTGCCCAAATATTGCAGTGGATAGGATTTGCCGAAGGTGAAGTACTCCCAGCTGGTTGTGCCTGGGTTTTCCCAATTTTAGGTATTATAAGGAACAATGCTGGTGCCCAAGAAGTAAGTGCTTTCAGTATTTTGAATTTAATTAGGTAGGAAAATAGTTCAGATAATAAAATTGATAGAAATAAATTTTGGCAAGTGTGGACGTGTTTAGCAATATTTTATGTGGTTTTTAGGCATTTCAGAGAGCGAAGGATGATATGAAGACTGCACTAACAGTTCTCAACAGTCATTTACTTACACGCACTTATCTCGTTGGCGAACGCATTACCCTTGCCGATATTGTAGTGGCCTGCAATTTGCTTAATCCGTACAAGTATGTCCTGGATCCTGACTATAGACGGCCATTTGCTAACGTTAACAGATGGTTCACAACCTTAGTCAACCAACCACAATTCAAAGCAGTTCTAGGTGAAGTCGAACTTTGCAGTAAGGTTGCTCAGGCTGGATCTGTAGTTGCAGAAGGTAGGAAACATTAGAATATTAACTAAATTTATCAAATTGAATTAATATTGAATATAACTCGTAACTGTGTTTCAATTGAGTGGTTAGAATAACCTGTTGAGTATTTTTGCATTTCAGTAAATTATTGCTATAGTTTAATCTTTTCTTTGCTTGATTCATATTGTATTCTGTTTGCATATTTTTTAAAATTCTTTGTTTTTCAAGCTGCTACTTTATTTAATTGCGTTTCTGATAAGGATAATAGTTTGGACAAAAATAATAAGAAAAAGAGTAAGTACAGCGTGATTTTGTTGATATTTTTATAGTAACTTTGAATTAGGCATGACACTTCACAAATTCTTAGCTTATGATTTTTGGCACAGTAGAGGTAAATTGTTTTTTTTCTTTTTGTGAAGTAAAGGGAAATGTTACAAAATTGGTAATTTTTGTTAAATAAATTATCGTTCGTAAACTAAAGAATCTCCTTCAAAGGCGAATATTGCTAATATACATATGCAATGTTTGTAACAAAGGGAGATATATTAAATTTGGTTTTGTATACTTTTGAAATAATTCGATTTTGATAAAGTAATTAAAACACCAAAACATACTTAAAACAATGACGGCACTTAGTGACCAAAGTGGTCAACAATTTATTCATGTTACTGCGTTTTTATTTATTTTTTTTAAACATAGGCAGAGGAACAAGTTAAATATGGTGATTTTTGATGAATTTTTACATTGATCCATTCGGTGTATATTATTTATTATTTTTTTAAGTCAATAGCAATATTTAATAATAATTTTGGGTGAATTACCAATTTTTATTGGACGAGTCATTTAGCCATCATAATTTTTTTTTTATTAGTAAATCTTATTTTTGAGATTTCCAATTGACTTTTTTGATATAATTAAATTTTTTATTTTTCCGCGAGTCCCTGATTTCATCAAATTGTGTAACATAGTTACCTGAGTATTGCTAATTTTTATAGGTAAGGGCAAGAAGAAGGAGGAGAAGAAACAAGAAAAGAAACAGCAACCCAAGAAAGAGACCCCCAAAAAAGAAAAAGAACCTGCTGAAGAATTAGATGCGTCTGATGCTGCTCTCGCCGCTGAACCTAAAAGCAAGGACCCGTTCGATTCCATGCCCAAGGGGTAAGTCATTATTACTTGGATTATAAAGTCTCATTTTTTTTTACTGTAAATATGTAAAATGGTATAAAGCTTTTTATATTTAATTGTGAGTTCTTGAGAACGCCGTTTGTCCATAGTATAGAACTTTTGTATATCTAATTGTGAGTTATCGAGAATGTCTTTTGTCTTGAGTTGTTTAAATCTGTTTTAGAATATTCATTCAATTCATTTTTATTTAATTCTTGATTCTTTTTGATCTTGTGAGAAATAATACAGGTCAATACTTCAAATATCTTTGACAGGTCAGGAAATAGAATGAAGTTCATAGAGGGTGTTGAAATTTACAAAAAAAAAAAAAAAAAACATTTCTTGAAATGTCGATATCTAGAGATATTGAACTGTAATCAGAAAATCAATAAAAATGTTGCTTTGAAAAATTTCAACGCTCTCTATTTCACAATCGTAGAACTTTAGGATATATTTATATGAATTTTTCTCATTAAAATTAGGAATTTCATGCCCATAGGACTATTGTTAACCCACTGGTAGTGGCATCAGTAGATAATGATGTATACAGCCATTTTGGTTCTTCTACTTGTCAGGAAATTTAAATTTTGTATAGGGTACACAAAACTTACTACAAAACTAAATTATTTGTAGAACAAAATATTAATAACTGAACAGCATTATATTAAAAATAAAATTAAATTTGATTGTGATCCGGTTTCCAATAAAAAGGCGGCGACTGCAAATGTCTACTGCTTATATACATGGTAATATGTGTGTTTAAATTTGATTTTTTTGTAGGACCTTCAACATGGATGATTTCAAGCGTTGCTACTCCAACGAGGACGAGAGCAAGTCCATTCCTTACTTCTGGGAGAAATTCGATCCCGAAAACTATTCCATCTGGTACGGAGAGTACAAGTACCCAGAAGAACTGGCGAAAGTATTCATGAGCTGCAATTTAATCACTGGAATGTTCCAAAGACTGGATAAAATGCGTAAACAAGCTTTCGCCTCAGTGTGCCTTTTCGGAGAAGATAATAAAAGTACCATTTCCGGCATCTGGGTGTGGAGAGGTCACGAATTAGCTTTTCCTGTAAGTTGTCGTTGTTTTTTCTAGTAGAAATTTGCTGATTTTAGTCGTTTTCTAGCTTAGTCCCGATTGGCAGATTGATTACGAATCGTACGATTGGAAAAAACTTGACGCCAAATCGGAGGAGACTAAGAAGTTGGTCGAGCAGTACTTCTCCTGGTCGGGTACAGACAAGGGCGGGAGGAAGTTCAACCAAGGCAAAATCTTCAAATAATCGTTTATTCGTTTGTTGCAACTGATTATTTAACGTACTCCATATGAAAAGCCAATAAATTCATGTTTTGTTAATATATTTTCTTATACACTGTTTTATTTTCAATTTTTTTTTCAGTCTGGTGGAAATTCTGCTTATTTAACCGCTTTTATACAGGACTTGTGGGTGAATAAAGTCGGAGAAACTTTTATTTATATCTTGGGAGTTTTATTTCGATATGATGGAGAAGTTGCATGAATTTTTATATCGGTTTGAATTGTGTTACAGGGTAATCTTTCAAACACATGGTTCAGGTGTTTGACGGCAATAATCACAATTATTGAAATATTAACATAAATTGCAATGACGTTCAGTGTTGTTTATGTTTCCGTAGATACAGGTGCAGTGTTACAGTGTTGATGATAAACAGGTATTTGTGTCTTGTGTTTTTAGGTCACAGATACTGTGTAGGTAATGCTGTGCAAGCATAATGGAATAATTTGTTACAAGTGAATTCACTTAATTTTATACGTATCATCTTTGGTGTGAATCGCAACTTCATTAGTGCAAAATATGGGTAGTCGAAGCCAGCACGAGTCTATTTTCTGTTTTTAACATTACCATAATTATTACTGGTGATGTAGTGAACTTACGGTATTGTTAAATGTAACTTATTGCTTTATTTACAATATAGATCCTCTCCTGAAAATCACGGCGACAATGCTGTTGGTTACGTCCAGATAGAGGGTTTTGATCGAGGTATTTATAAAATTATGCCATTTGATTTCATATTAAACTACTTGTTTGAATTTAAAAAATAAATGAAAGTAATGATACACATTTATTATTTTTGTTATCTACTACATCATTTATTTGGGATAATTTAGGATAGAGATAATTAATTTTTATACTTAATATTAATGTAGAAATCATTTAGTAACATTGTTGATGGATCACAGATGGCCCTGAGGGTCATGTTAATAGATTTATTTTCAAATGAGCAGCAAACAGTACGGGTCGGCAAAAAAAGGAAAGGGACCTATATACATTGAAATAGTAAAATTTTGTGTGTGTGGTCGAGCAATAAAGTGTAATAAATAGAAAATATAGGGTTTGTTCCAACAACAGCAGGAATCGATTCTGAACCGTCCAGAACTAGTCAGTCAGTTCTTGTTAATGTACTCTGGGCGAATGAGACGTAAGACGGTGTTGGTCAAACATTTCTGATAGTTCTGA
This sequence comes from Monochamus alternatus, assembly GCA_037114965.1. Taxonomy (NCBI): domain Eukaryota; kingdom Metazoa; phylum Arthropoda; class Insecta; order Coleoptera; family Cerambycidae; genus Monochamus; species Monochamus alternatus. Next base: position 62,353,186 of record CM073429.1, on the reverse strand, counting down.
ACCAGTTCTCAATGGTTGTTGGAATAGACCTATTTATTAACTTATAGTGAATTGTGTAATAGTCAGCGTTTCCATTCTCTTTCTTTACCCTTACCTTTTCTTCCTTTATGTGTCTGACTATTATTATACAAAATTTAGCTGAGTCAATAATTAGGTAAGTCATTTTCATTCTTAGTTTGTTTTTTGCCTATATAATGGTGTTACGTATCATACAGTCCACAGTTTTTTATAGTTAGTCAAGACTTTAAAATATTAACACTAATAAATTATAGCAAAGTTTCCATTGATAAGATGCAGTATTCCAGTGTTGATGATAAACAGGTGTTTGTTTCTTGTGTTTTTGTGGCATTTTTGGGTTATAAATACTGTGTAGGTAATGCTTTGCAAATTCCGCAATGAGGGAAGCGGGTTTCGTGTAAGCATAATGGAATAATTTGCCACAAGTGGATTTATTTAATTTTATACTTATGAACTTTTTTGGTGCGAATCCTTACTTCATTTGTGCAAAAATATTGGTAGTCAAAGCCAGCAGGTGCCCATTTTCTATATTCAACATTACCATAATTATTAGTGGTGATGTTGTGAACTTACGGTATTGTTAAACGTAGTACGTAGTTTATTTCTATGTTTACAATATAGATAGAAAATTATGGTGACAATTCTGTTGGTTACCTCCAGGTAGAGGGTTCCAGTTGAGGTAATTTATAAAATTATGCCATCAGATTTCACATTACACTACTTGTTATAATTTAAAAAATAAACAAAGTAATGAATAATGATATTTAATTTTTCCTTAGTTTATTATGCCACACTTCCGAAAAAATAAAGATTAATTGAATAAGCCCTTGCACCATACGGATTAGTCTAGGGTTATTTTTGAAATTAAGTTTGTCTAACGAAAAAATCTCACACTGAAAAAGCAAATAAGAGAAAAAAAACAGAAGTCACGTCATTATCGCGCACTTCCGTATTTTTGACATTTCGAAAAACTCCGTTTTCTTTCTATCAAAAGTATGTCAAGTTTGACAGTTTAAAATTTTTTTATCAGCTTCAACAGAGATGTTAAATGATTTTTATTTTATTGTTACTTGCTTAATTCAACTGTAGCCAGCAATGATCAATGTTTACCGAATAGTTTGACGGACACTTATCTCCATTCAACAAAATCATTACGGTCTCTTAATTTTCGTTTTGTTCGCAAATTTGCGAATACGCTTGGGAAAACGGTCATTTGATTCAATGGGGTCCGGTAAAACTTTTAGAAAAGGTGGATAATGCGACAATGGTATGAGAAGAACCGTACGTAGGCCGCAATTAGAGGAAAACATTTTAATTGCTGTAGAAAACATTCCATCCACGAGCACTCGAAAATTAACAGCACAGTTTAATATAAATATTATATTGCATAAAGTTCTTCAAGAACAGCTGTTATATTCCATACCATTTGCAAAAAATACATGAACTGATTCCTGAAGATTTTCCTCGTAGAATGCAGTTTACAAACTGGCTATTGGATCAACAACGAAATAATGTAAACTTCATTAGCACCATTCTTTTCACTGATGAAGCAAGATTTACCAAAAATGGTATCATCAATTTACATAACACACATGTATGGGCTGATGAAAATCCTCATGCTACTATTGTTTCGCATTATCAACATCAGTCCCAATCAATTAATATCTGCCATTCGTATGCCGGAACGATTGAGTGGACAACTTTATTTGGAGTTCCTTCAGAGCACTTACCACTTGAAACCCGCGGAAACATGTACTTCATGCATGATGGGGCACCTCCTCATTTCAGCGTTGGTGTGGGGGAGCACCTGAATAACGTATATCCAAACCGTTGGATATGTAGAGGAGGACCTGGTCTGGCCTTCTAGATCTCCCCACCTAACGCCGTTGGATTTTTACCTGTGGGTACACCTCAAACAATTGGTGTATTCCACTTCGGTCGACACTAGAGAGGAACTTCTACAGCGAATCACGTTTCATTGTGATGTGATAAGGAACAATTCTGGGTTATTGTGGCGAGTATAAGTTATAACAGTCCCAAGCAGTCCTCAATTCATCATGCCCGCGAGTGTATCAGACTTTACGGAGCCCATGTTGAAACCTTTTATGAAGTTTTTCAATAATTTCGTAAAGGTGCCTGAGGCACCACTGCGTTTTTTTTAAATTTAATATTTTTTCGGATTAAACATCTTATAATAAAACTTTGCTGTTGTCTGAATGACTTTCGTATTCAACATGGATTCGTTTATTCTTTTTCTCGTAAGCGGTTCATTTTATCGACAATAAACAAGAGTACCTTTTTTAGACTAAGATTTATTATTATTTTACAGTCTTTATCATACAGGGTGTTAAAAATTTAGACATTAAGTTGTAAAGCTTAAATCGCCCTTGGTAAATTAAAAAAGCTAAATATGTCTCAAGGCCACTGTTTTAAGAGGCTCTGACTAGTGGACATCACATTAAATTTTTATTAAATTATATTAAGTACTTTAAAAGTTATTAAAAAAAGATTTCCAGCGGCGTCCTTCGGGGATACAAATCTCCGTAGAAAGGATCTGTAGGAAAATAATTTATAGGAACTTGTGATTTTATTTTTTCATGTTTTATCATCTGCACCTGAAGGATTTCCCGGACACCCTGTATAATATTTAAAATTATTATATTTAATTTTTAGTAAACAATTTAGAAAGAAAAAAATTTAGAATCTGTAAAAAAAAGAAATTTTGTAGCTAAGAATAGTAACAAATTTAGACGTTATAAAAAATCTGTTCTCATTTACGATCGACACATTGTTTTTCACTTTGCTTTGTCGCACAAATAAGCTAAATTGTTTAAATCAACATATTAATATGTAAAATATAGATGTACCCGCACTAGAAGCAGTTATATAATTCACACCTATGTCCAAACCATGACTAAGTTGAACTAGTTTTGTAATCATCCAGAAATAGAGACTTTACTTATATAGAATTTAAAAATGGTTTTATGGAACGGAAGTTCAAATCTGTTTTTTCAGTGCAGACATTTCAATATATTTTTTATACTGATTTTTGCGACTATAATTGCAAAATGTTTTACCGAGGACAGCATCACGGTGCCCAATGTAAAACTTCGATTTCCTGCTGCTGCTACAATGGGGGTAAGTAAAATATTTGAATAATAAATTTTTTAAAACACTTTTTTAAATTGGCGTAAAAACAAATTGTAGTGAAAAACATTTTGCAGCTAAAGATAGTGGCGTCATTATGGCTATATTATATTTTATGTTCTTAAACTGTTCTATATCTAAATTTAAGTATATTAGTATAATTTTTATATTGTTGTATATTTAGATTGAATATTATAGTATATTAGATTTTAGAGAAATATATTATGTTATAGGAAAGATCACTATTATTTTTCTCTGCTTTATTCTTTGCCAAGAATAAGAACAAAATACAAGAACGCCCTAGAGGGCTACTAGCTAGCTACTTAATATAACAGCCTTAATTAATTAAAGAGTTCATATTTATTGACAATTTTTTTATTTTTGTGACGATACGTCAATTAGCCGCATTTGGAATCAATGGCAAAAAGTAGAGAGCATTAGCAATCATGTACCTAATTTATCAGGTCTTCACGCTCTATAAAATATGTGCAAGTAAAAAAAAATAAAAAAATAAATGTTTTATTGTCTGAAGCTATTTATTTGTAGCATAATTTTAGTTTTTCTTTAGTTTTATTGGATTTTTGCCACACTTCTGAAAAAATAAAGATTAATTAAACGCCCTTGCGCCAAACGGATCAGTCAACAGTTATTTTTGAAGCTAAGTTTGCCTAACCAAAAAATCTCACACTGAAAACAGCAGATAAGTAAAAAATAACAAACATCACACCACTATCGCGCGATTGTCAGAAGTGTGGCAAAAACCCAATAAAACTAAAGAAAAATTCTCCTGTTTATTTTTATATGTTTCACAAAATTAAGCACATAGTTATCATCAATTGCGGTTTTCAGCTTTTTATAGCACTAGCCTTTCCCATCGATTTACCAGGCAGGGACGCTTACTACTCACATTTCTTTGAAGCCCTTCATGCATTACCAAGCAATGAAACATCTTTCGAATATCCCCCACTGATAGAGAGAGACATGGACAGGCAAATGATTTATAAAACCTTCGAAAAGAAAATTCAATCGTAAGTATAACCATCGTGTAAGGATGTTCTAATATCGCGTAAAATTTTGCTTTTGTATTAATCGTTGCAGAGCTCTTGTATGACCTGTTGTTTGTCATATTATCAGAATTGTCAAAAATAGCTACCACAGCAATGTTGATAAATTAACCGATAAATTAACCCTCGTATAAGCTCTAATCGGTAAAACTTGGTGTACAATTTGTTCGATAACTCTCGTAAAACATAATTCAACAAGATTTACAGTTTAGTGCTAAAAAAAAGCCGGCATTAGAATATCTATAGACCGTGGTATAGTAAAGTGGAGTTTCTCTTATGTCTGATAATGACATATTTATTTAGTTTATAACTTATTATATAAGGTTGAATGATTCTGCTGATTGTATTTCAGTACAAAATTATTGTTTTACGGAGCATGAGAGAGCTCTCTAAAATTTTTATTTGTTGGTCGATTAAAATTTTTTTCTTCAATGATATAGCTTCATTAACTCTAGCCTGATGCCAAATTTCAGAATGAAAATTAAATTTTCACAAATTCCACATTAGTCGATTTTTTTTGAAACGCAAAAATCCGAAAAAAGATTAATGATTTTTCAATTTGAAATATGAGTGTGCCACTGGATTTTGTATAGTTTGAAATGAGTATAATCAAAATTTAAAAAATGTAGAGGGTGTTCTCCGATAAGGTGAATAGGCTTTTGTATGAGACAAAAAATGTTGGTGTTTCAAAATAGCCTTCTGGGATTTAGCAATAAAAAAATCGGTTTGTGGATTTTTGAAAAAGGCAGGAAGTAGGCCTTGAACATTTTATTTTTATTCTGAAATTTGACACAAGAGAAGAGTTACTTAAGTTTTATCATTAAAAAAATCAACCAACGAACAAAACTTTTAGAGATACCCCGCTTTCAAATGGGTCACTCTGTTGTTACTTCTGATCACATATATTTTTAGTAACGGATATCCCGGCAGACCTTGTTTATTAAGAGCCATCTGTGAAATGTCTCAATATGCTATAAAAGACATCAATGGTATTCTTGGGGAAATAATCCACATAATATTTACGTAAGTATCCTATCGTTAGGATATTCAGTTATCTAGTAATATATTTTCTACAGGCCATCAGCTACTAAAAATTTCGGACTTTCTTCAGAATATTCAACAGCAGAGCGAAGAGGAAGAAACCACGATTGTACGTCGTATGAAAAAAACTGTAGTATAAGTTTTGTAGATCTAATTACTTGGATGGAAGAAACTATAGATTAATAACATTTGATTATAGGTGATTCAGAAGAGGAGCCAAGACTTTATGACAGACTTTTTATTTTTGATAAGTTGTGTGTGTGAAATTATCTATTTGCAGACAAACATAATATAGATCGATTGAGTTTAGATCGTGTGTGCATGGATATTTTGAGCGATTTTATAATGGCAGCCATATTTTATGGATTAAATTAAATTCGATCTTTGTTACTGCTGGTAACTGTATCTATAGGCAAATTCTTTTGTTCATAACTTTAATATAGAATATAACTTGAAATTGTTAGATTTAATGCTGGTTTTTAAATTCAGCTAATCAGTCCCATTTCACATTATACATCTAAAAATCATCTATCATAATTAATACAAATTTAAATTTACCGGCTTTAACATATGTCAAAATGACGGACAATATACGATCGCCAAAGCCAAAGTGCTTCAGAGAACAATGTAGTGTGCTAGCTAATCCCCACCCCACCACCAGTTTAATTTCAGTGAAATAAAGATTTTATAAAGTTGATGTTGTTTTTGTTGGTTATGTTATGCACAACTGTTGCTCCTCTGAACAGTTGAAGTTGGAAATTTTGAACTTCACTCGACTTCAACAACGAATACAATTAATTTCATTGGCTGAAAGTCGCGTGATTTAGTGTTGACAACCACAGTTTAAATATATTAACAGTTCGATCTCTCCGCTCCACTAACTGAAAATCGGCCAGCGATCATCGGCTATTATTGAATCTATTTGATACTACGATAAATTTCGAATTAGCTTTATTGATCAGTAATACTGACTTGTCATGAATCTTACTGTTCAGTCGATGATAGTAAAGCTAATACGCAGGTTAGTATTACATTTGTTCACTTACCCTAGGACCCTGAAATGTAATACATTTATAATAGACGTATTAACAAGAATCATAAAGTATTGTACTATGTTAATTAAAATGTTCATAATATAATAAATGTTTATAATATAATGAAAATATAGTTTAGGCTTTATCGGAGAGCATCAATTTATCAAGCTAACACCTGTTGAACGGTTTAAACTGTGGTCAGAGTAGTCAGCTTCAATCTTAATTTGTATGTTTTATGAGTGTATGTCAATTTTATAATGAGGTAAATGGAGTATACCATTACCTTATACAGATAGGGAAAATATTTAACCGATCATATCAAATGCTAACAATAATCCCTTCCACTGCTCGCCGTTCAAGTTTGACGCGTCCTCCCCTATTTTGGCGGACTAAACCAGTATTCGTATAGCACACTATTCGTTTGGCGTTCGGCCGTGGGCGTAGCATGGGGTGGACACTCTATAAAATTTTGTTAACAAGTTTTAGTTTTACCACATACCACCAGGGGTGCTGATAACTGTTTGTCCTTTTTTATTATTCCTTTTATTTTTGTTCTATTATTTAACGCATTCAAAATTTTAAATGTTTTTGTGTTCCGTTTGATTTTCTTGTACGAAAGTTATACGACCGAGTATTTTTTAAGTTTTCTGTTCGATTTTAGTGTTTTCTTCGATAGACATTAATATGTTTTTTATTTAAAGGTAAGTATACTAAAAGTTACCATTTTTAATGTATATTAATAAATAATTTTAACTAGGTTATTTGAGAGGATAAGAACTCACCAATTCATCGATATCCTAATCCTGATAAGGATAAGGATCGATATAATACTACTTGGGTCTCTTTATGACTTCAAATTGAAATTGAGAGACATGGATCCTTAATTAGTATGCAAACTATCGCTTATGCCATAAGCATTTCTCAATTTGACATTGCTAGTGAAACCAACAACACTTCCTTCAAAGAATTTACCAAACTACAGGTATGTATTAAATATATTCTTAAATTGAAGTCCATACAACATGCATTATAGAATATGGTCCAGATTTATACATATTCTATTCATAAAGTTCTTTTGTCTAACATTGAGAAATGAGTAGAAGTTATTAACTTCTTAGGACTTACAATGTAGATTATTAATATTTTAACAAATGTTGAGTTTCTTAATAACCAATAAAATTATTTTGTTACAGATGGTCCGACATCTATAATTGTCTCAAAGTCGTTTTTAGAAGGGTAAGAGTACGTAGGATCATATAATTACCGTTAAACAAATAGTAGAAGAATTTAATAAACCAAGAAAGAAAACTATACTTTTTTGGCATTTATGGACACTGAATAAGCCTTTGAACATAGTACCGACAGGAAAAATATCAGGAAGCTTAGAAAAGAAAGATGTTGAACCGAAGCTGATAACGTCGATTCACAGCAAGTAGAACAGTAAGAACTATGTGATTAGTAAAAATCTTAAATAGGTATAATATACAAATGCATTTTATTGCATCTAAAAATAAAATCAACTTAGAGTTTATAGAAAAAAAGAACTTAACATGCTCATAATTTGTTGTTATTCATTGATGAAGAATTTTAAAAAATTACTCTTGTTGGGTTCACACACTTAACTTAAAAATATAATTAGGATTACGTAATTTTAATTTAGTCTGTATTGTCAGTTATTATTGAATTACTTGTTTAAATAAATTTATGAATTATCAATTTCAATTTTGTGCTGGTATTTGTAATTTTGGTGCAAAACGTTTTTTTGTCAGAAAGATTGTATATGACACTTAAAAAACTGACTCAAATATATGGACACACGATATTGAGTAAATATGTTTTACACAAACCCAAGAAAGAAGACTGAATGCAACGAGAGCCAATTACAACATCTAATACACCAACAGAGCTGCAGTGGTAAGTTGCATTGTAACGGGTCTTGTTCGTAAATTCTTTTTTTTATTCTCAATAAATTGCAGTCCACAAACCTGAAAATACTTATTATCATTCATTTTTCAAAATTGCAAATTCATTTTGACCATTTTGCTTATGTAAGTATCAGTAAAAAGATTTCAAAACTTTTTGATAATACATTAAATAATTTATTTTAACATTACTAACAAATTAAATTATTTGCTTAAAAATAGATCTATTAACTGTTTTACAATATTTGTTTTATAAATGATTTCATTAAATATTGGAGACGTTTTAGAAATATATGTTACATAAAATCACATATGTCAATTGTATCAGGATTACTTAATTTTTTTTGCGTGTTAAATTTGAAAAATAATATTCACAGATGTTTTACACATAACTTTGAGGGCTCAGAAAATACAATTTACAGGAAAATTTACTAAAGACATACTTAGATTTCAAAGTACCTATAGTATTTAAAATACCTGCGATAAGTAGGTATATAGAAAGATATAATTTAAATTGAAAAGTAAATATATTTCTTTCTATATACTCTCTGCAAGTATTTTAAACACTAAAGGTACTTTGAAATCTAAGAACGTCTTTAGCGAATTTTTTTAAATATTTTATTTTCTGAGACTTCAAAGTTATATGTAAAATATGTGCGAATATTATTTTTAAAATTTAGCATTTCTTAAAATATAAGTAATCGATACAATTGCCACTACAATTAAAATTTTAAATAAAAAAAAAACTAAGAAGCTATCCCATATTTATAACAAATTAGTTTTACCACATGTCAATAGAGGGCGCTAAACATGAAAACAAGATTTGCTAGGGAGTGTCCCATCTATCTTAAGTATATTTTATCTAGGGGGCGTAGGAGAGTAGGGGAGTACTGGCCTGCCGTGCGTAATCTTCCCACCAATACCCCATGCATTTCAAATGTATGTAATAGAATCTCCCCATGATCGGTTAAATATTTTCTCTATCTGTATAGTGTATAAAGCAGTAGCGTATTAGACTTCAAAAATGATTTTACCTAACTGTGCATCTAGCCAATTAAAAGTTGGGGAAGGGCAAATCTTCTGGGTCTCGATTCTGGAATGCCGTGGAATAAATTCGACTAGGAATTATATCGTTCTGTCTCTCTTAATTACTGATGTAAGGAGAAGGATAAAAGTATCTAATTCGCGTACGTATCAGTGGCGGCTCGTGGACTTAATAATAGTTGAAGTGGAAGGATAAATAATACTTCGAGGCGAATTTGTCATTTTATGGTAAAGAAGTACCTACCTAATTCACCTTCTTTGTAAATATAATATCTATTCTATGATTTTTTAAAGCAAACTTATCGATGATATAGTCGTAAAATGGTTCTCTATTTAAGTTTAATGAATAACCCTTTAACTGAATTTTTTTGTCAAATTTAGAAGTCTCGTTTCCGTCATTAAGTTACTCGATTAAGTTTTAACTCTTTTTAAGCGAGAAAAACTTTCTTCTATCGAAGCAATAGAAGAGATTCGTCACGATTATAGTATAATACAGGGTGAGTTAGTCATAATGTCATTAATTTTAACCACGTAATCGGGAGGCCTAATAAAGGCATAAAATCGAAAAAAAAATTTTTTACTCGAAAAATAAACAAATCACCCTATAAAAATCTGTAACACGACGCTTCTGGTGCGCTACGAACTTTCTGATGACGCACCCATACGACAATCGAATGCCGGATTAAACATCGTTGCCACATCATGTTTACATACATAATATCTTCTAACACTTCAGTGTGTTATTCAAATTTACCCCCATTTAGTACTTTCTGTATTTCTCGCATTTCTTTTCGGTCTCGCGTATTCGTGGTAAATTCACAATGCATAATTTTACAAATTCCGAATATGTGGAAATGATAGTGTTATACGGAGAATGTTTACGAAATGCGAATGCCGCTGTTACGGAATATTGGAGATGTCTACCTAACAAGACATTTTCCAGGTGCGCGAACTTTGTGTAAGTGCCTTCACAATACAGGTTCTGTGAAACTGCGTCGGGTGAATCAAATTGCGGCTGACCCTAATTTTATTAATAAAGTGCTATGGATGGATGAGTGCAGTTTTACTCGAACTGGCATTTTAAACAGATTAGTACCATACTACTTAAAAACAATACCTACATGTACGTAACTACAAACTGAATAATTAAATGTAGTGAAAACGTAATATCAAAAATATTAAACTGTAATAACCTAACATTCGAAAACATTTATTTATTATCTACATTTGTTTTTATTAACAAAGAAATCAATATTTAAGGAATATTCATTCATGTATTTAGATTTAAAATAATAGTTTTACTCTTTGGCGTTAAATAACAGTACAAAACCTAGGTAACTAGGTTATTGACCTAATAATATGGTAGATCAAGATTCACTCTCGATAACTTATGAGCATCAGATCAGAGGCGTGCCATTTCGGTGTGACAGTTTTCTGTCGACAACACGATAGTTTTTTATTACTTAGTATTTAAACACGAAACACTTTTCAGCTTCTCTTAATAATTTACCCATTGGGTATAGGTTTTTTATGTAATGTACGTAACTCGGTATATTATTAGATACGTTGGAGATTTGTTATTTCAATGTAACTAAGCTAATTTCTTTGCAGTCATAACAGCTACAATTGCTCAGAGGAAAATCCACACGCTATTTGTCGGTTTAGCTTTCAGAGACGATTTGTTGTCAACGTATGGGCAGGAGTGTACAGGTATCGTTTGATTGGACTGTATTTTCTACCGGAAAACCTGAGTGGACCGCGTCACTTGCAATTTTTAATAGAATTATTTGATTATTATTATTTGATTTCATTGGATATTAACATTTTAAATTATTATTGGCTGAAGTTGAACTGGGCAAGAAAAAATGATATACTAAAATAGTCAGTACACCGTTTATTTGTGATATCTAAAAATATTTCAACTAGGCAACATTGCATCAGGTCGACATCGAGTTGAACTGTGAGCTGTAAACGACCAAGGCTGTGAGCGGTCAGTGACAGTCTGAAAAGGGGGTTAAAATAATGATTTGAAAATATTTTTTTTCGGCTTAAATATGCATTTAGATTTTTTTAATTGCGCATTCGCATTATACTCATTATTCCCTATCTCCTCTTAAAATTATGACTGACTCACCCTGTATAGTGTCATAAACTGGTACTGTCAAAAATTGAGGTTGCCATTTTTAAAAAAGAGAAAGTGACGTTATATTTGCGGCAATAATGACGTCATAAAATATGTTAATCAGAATCTGCGCATTTAAAAATTAAGATTGTCCGAGCGATTTTTTTTTGTTCGCTCTGTAAATTTGACTGCATTTGTTCCAACATTTACGTCCTGTGTATGTTTGTCAGAATTTCCTAATTTATAAATTCTGTTCCCTCTGTACAAATTGTGTTGAATTTACTTCCTCATTGTATGAGAAAAGCTCATGCTTACAACAACCTCGCGTAATATTTGTTAAAGTTATTATTACTGATTTTGATAAATTATGCATTAAATATAAATTACGTATTTTAATCGAAAGAGACAAAATTTATATTAGATGAAAAATAATTTAATCGATTAGGGTTATAGTTGCAGCAGTGTGTCACTTGCGTCACTTGACGAGCCGCCACTGGTAAGTATTGCTCTACGGACGTTCAAGAATAGAGCTGCTGTGCCTTATCTTGTATACGCCACAGCTCAAAAGTATTTCGGTTGTTGAAAGTTTAAAGAAAATGTATAACGCATCCAAATAAAATTTATTTCACTTCAAATTTGACCTGTAATAGTATAATATTCCATTTAATTTACACTGACAGAACAACGAACATTGCATAAACTTATTATCCACAGTTATTGGTCGTCACTTGGAAGAATAGGAAAAATAAATGCCTAATTGAAAATAAGGGCTGTCCACTAATGTCACCTCCTTCCAACTAGTGAAAAAATAAGCTTTGTAGTACAAAATGTGTCTAGGAAAGGACGTAACATTACCATTATACAATGTATGTATAAAAATAAGTAACAAAGATTGTTTAATATTTTAGTAATTACCTATTTTAATATATATTTTTCGGAACAGGCAACAATATTTGACAACGAGTCTTAAAAAGATTTACTCCTCAGAAAAATTAACACCAGTCATTTATAATATTATGTACATCATATAAAACACAGCATACCAACGAAACTCATACTGAGAGTTAATTTTTGTGAGATCCGGTGGCTATTCCTTAGTAAGACACTACACAAATGAATATTTTGAACGGTCACAAATACTGGTACATGTAAGAAATTGTCGCCGTCTAACACTGACATAAATTTCCAAATTGAACAATTCTAATCAATTATAATTTATACTCGAATTATTAACGAATTTTCAAAACTATCAAAACAAACTGGTTGTTGCATTACAATGATGAGTTAGACGGTTTTTTACAGCTAAATTTTCATCGAGTCAGATAATTTATAGGTGCAGATCTACGGTAGCTTTGAACTAATAATAGGTGAAATGGTTGGAGAGGTTATGTCAGCGTTACACGTCAGAACTTGTTTGTGAACGAAAATGCCGGATGATAAACCTCAATAATTTCGACTATTTTATTATTTTATTAATTTAGTATCAAAATATGTCAACATTTTTTGCTATCTAGGAGTAATTAAAATATATTTAAGTCTTAAACACCTGATTGTGTTTCTTATTATAAGTTTTAAACATCGAACACATATAAATACTTTTTATAAACAGCGACGATGACTTTAACCCCATTGCAAGATCGATAAAAGGACTCCCCTGCAGTGGAGGGGGAAGCGGCGCTAATTGTTAATAGAAAATACGCTGGTGCCCCCCTCTACGGCACTGGAGGGGAATGATTTTTATGGAGTTTGCGATGCTTATTATTACTTTATCATTTAAGAAGTACAAACAAGGTCCACATAACCCGCCATTTTACGAAACGATATGCTCGTAACAAATTAAAGTTTTTCCATCAACGATCTCTAAAATATCGAAAATCAGCACTATGTAGTAAGTTCCTTAGCTTAAAATTTCGCCTTTTACCAGTTTTTTGCTATTGCTAGTTAAATAATTCATTGCATTTTCTAAATTAAATATAGATTTAGTCGAGTAATTTTGAACTTATGTTTTAGAATTTACTTTTATATCTTGAAAAGTAATGTGTTTCTTCATATATGTTTTCAAAGGTAAGATGAGTTATGATTTTTCCCCAAATTTGGATAAAATGGAAATTTTTATGTTTTTTCATATACAGGGTGTCCGGGAAAATTTAAAAAAATATAGGAACTTGTCATCTTATTTTCTCATGTTCTATCTGCACCTGGGAGATATCTCACATTTTCCCAGACAGCCTGTATATTAGATTCATTGAAAATATCTTTATCATTAATTTTGTGCTAACCTTTTTTCCAGTATAACTAGAACTTTACTATTTTTCGCTCGATAAAAAATAATCCATATATGCTTGAACAATCCTGATAAAAGGTTTAATTTCAAAAAAGCATAACTATTAGTCTAGACAGTGGTTAAGTTAGGGTACGGTATGAGTGGATTTTTTTAATACTAATTACTAACTATGCCCACCATAACTTTTATTTATTATTTATTTGCTGTTGAGATTTTAAAAGAAAATGATTCAACATGAGCTCAAGGAAGGATCGTTGAATATGATCGTTTGCAAAAATCCCAACGAAAAAAAAATTCTTCGGATATAGGTAATCAGTTGGTTTAATTGCAGCTTATTTTTTTCATATGCTTTGATCTTATTTTTTGTTCAGGATTGACAAAAAATAGATCCTTTTAAAAAAAGTCTTATAAATTTTACAATAGTTAGTAAAAAATATTCGATACCTATGATATTTTATAAAAAAAATTAAACAAAATTAAGAAATAGTTATTTGTGATATAAGTGTTAAAAGTGACAATTTATTTTGTGACAAGGGAAATTTTTAGTATATATACAGGGTGAAACTTAAATAAGTACAAATATTTTAACCAGCAGTATAGTACACTGTGTAGAACACATAATTAATAGTTCTTTTTACAAAAAAATCAGAAATAAAAAAGTGAAATTTTAAATAAATGTTGTAATTTTTCTGTAGAAAACTTGTTGAGGACCGCTGACTTTCATAGATTTATGAGTCATAGAACTGCAGATTGAACGTGTGATTCACAGTGTTGCCAGTGTTACACAAATGTCTTTGCTTTTCTTGATATTAAGCGCATACGTCAAGCTACTATTTTGTTCTTTAATATTGTGTGTACCTTTATTTTTAAAATTTGTTTCATTGATTAAAGTGCGAAGTCACTTGGGTTATGTGGTGAATATTAAATTTAATATGCTGTGTGAAAATCATAGTTTTTCGTTATTCTTCATAAAATAACTTAAGAAAATTGTGTCTTGTGTCTCTTTCTAACAGTGTACAATGACATTTAACTTAAGAAAATAACTTAAGAAAATTGTGTCTTGTGTCTCTTTCTAATAGTGTACAATGACATTTAACTTGTGAAACGTGGATTACTGATTAAGTAGTTAATTTTTTAAATAACAGGTAAGCTTGTGTGCACGTTTATGTATAATTTTTGAACATTGAACATAGTAATATCACGTAATATCTTCCTAAATACTTTATGGTAGTATGTATTTAACTTGCTGAAATTAATTTTTAATCGTTTATAGTAAGGTCAGTTAAGCAGTTAAAATTTATGTTAATAATACTGCGTATCATACTACATACCCAACTTTACTGTACTTATTCTTGAAGCAAGTATTTTAAAATAGAATTTAACCGTATTACGTTAAAGAATACTAAATATTTATATTAGAGGAGATATAGCAACCTCGCAACAAATCAGATGGTTCATTAGGTTGGTTATGAGAGATTTGCTAGCGGTCCTCAAAATGTGGGTATTTTAAAACAAAATTAATATCTCCCTAAATATTAGAAATTTTTAAAAATGGCTATCACTAGACTGATCTATATGACGAACTACACCAGCAGTTAAAATATTTGTACTTATTTAAGGTTCACCCTGTATAATATTTTTCTACAAACACCAATAAAAGCATAAATCAAGCATTTAAAATAAAAAATTGTAGTTTCTTTAACTGTAAAAAATAAATAATTTAATTTTATGCACATGTGCCTAAAACAAATTGTTTTAAGCACATATGCTGTTATTTCGATACTGAAATGAAATGACAATCAAATGTCATTATTATGCAATGATTTTAAGAAAATTACATTTTACTGACGTATGTAGAAAAAACATAATTTTCTTGGAGTAGCGAGGAGATTTGAACTCATCTAATGTTTTATTTTTTTTATCCGTCTTTAATTATTTATTTGTGTAAGTTAATGTTTCATAGCTTTAATTGATATCGGTTTTGGAAAAAATAAAAATGATTTTATTTACATAAATCTATATTTTGAGTTAGGAAAGAGACCATGTCAGTAAATACAACAATAAGAGCAATGACGGTGGCGTAGGGTTATTCGGGGAATCACCGGAAGCTTATTATTATCATTTTTCTTTAAAATGCTCCGTTCTCATAACGTACCCTTTACAAAGAACATACGCGTGGTATACGTACCGATGTTAAACGAGACATGAAAAGTAGGTACCTAAAAGCTTTTAGAAAAAATACACTCAAGGCAAAACACGTAATTTTAGAGAGATTGTCCTGCAACCACACACTTTAATCTTTAACAACAATAAAACATCGATCACTTTGTTCCCAGATGACGTGGTTAGTTTTAGTTAATAAATATAATATCAAATTTTAACGGTCGAACATCTGTGACGTAGAGCCGGCCAAATCGAAACAAGTCCAAGATTTTTTATTAATTGGCAGAATAAATATTTGATTACTTGATATTATGGCAGGTTCGTAACCAGAAAAAGAGTTGCCTCGCCTGGAAATTTGATTTTTGTATAATTAGTTATACAGTGTCCTCGAACTATCCCTAAAAAATACAGGGAGTGATTCTACATAAGAAAACATGAACATTTTTTCATATGAAACTAGGTACGGAATTGCTTCGTTACGGATATACAAGGTGTTGAAATAGAAATTTTATTTTTTATTTTTTTTTTAATAACCGGTAAAATATAAATTTTTCGCACAGAATTGGGTAACGGACTCCACATCGGACATATTGAAAACGGTTGGTTTTGATGATGTTTAACAAGACTACTTTTCCTGTAGAAAAGATATAAAAACAAGAATTATTCATAAAAAAAGTTTACTGTAAAAAAATTAGGGCAAATTGAATAATACTAGCGAACGTAGCGCCCTCTAAGCGTTACATAAAAACTAACACCAAATTATGATTTCTTACCCCAAAAAATCCGTTATCCAAATTTGTGCAATAATTTTATATTTTGCAGAAGTTTCCAAACTTACATACATATGAAAAATTTTTCATGTTTTCTTATGTCGAATCACCACCTGCATTTTTTAGGGGTTGTTTGTCGGCACCCTTTATATGAAAATAATTCTTTGTCCTGACTAAAGTTTTCTCCTGGATACGGCTCTGTTGTTTCATTTTCAAAGAAAAATTAGGCTTTTGACATTAACAATATTAATATTTAACGGCATTTTTGGTTTAACTTTATATATAGGATGTCAAAAAAAGTAAATAATTAATCACAGATCCTTTTGAAATAAAATAATGGAACCTATGCAATTTTTATGTACTCTTTTTCAAGATACAGGGTGATAAAGTTAAAACACAAAATAATGGATCAAATTAAGTAAGTCATATATAAAAATGTTACAAGAATGAAAAATGTAGGAATGATCGTATTAAGAAAGCAAATAGTCGCAATAATCATTGGCGTGCGCTTAAAAGTAGTTAGGGGTAAATTCCACAACATTTCTTTTTCGTTAGAATTTCAATTCTTTACATCAAAATTACATAAAATAAGCTCCTCGTATATGATAAAAATGTATACAAAATTTCACCTAAATATTTTAAAAAAATGAATTAATAATATACAGGGTGATTTAGTCATTAATTTTAACCACGTATTCGGAAGGTATAATAAAGACAGAAAATCATAAAAACTTAGTATTCATTAAGCGCCAAGTTCTGACGTAAAATTCACTAATCCGCGAAGAAAACCAGAATTTTGAGAATTTTCATAATGCCCTCGTAGTGCAAGTTCAAAAGATCCAAAAAATTTTATACTGCAGGTAAATGAATTTGGATAAAACATACCTATTTTTTTATCACCTCTTCGTTATGTTTTTGAAAGCGGAATCAAGTTGAGCTTATATGTTGATATTCCTAAATAATGTAAATCGCATTTGGTTATGAATATATGAGTTTTACCATTTAAGTTTTTTTCTCACTTAACTGCATCAGAATCTCTTATTCCCATTTCCATCCTGACTTTCGCGTCGTGATCAGTACCGAATATTATACACGGAAAATATGTCGTTATGAGGACGATCGTGCTCTTTCACTATTATTTATTTTTCCTCTTAGGAAAATTTGTGAAATTTAGTTTAATCCAATACGAATTGCAGTTTTATTTAAGTAAATAGTAATTATATTACTATTTATACTTATAAACTACACTGGCGAGACAAAAAATAACAAACACGAAATATACTTTCTTACGCAAACATGGTAACTGATGGGAGAACGAATTTAATTGATAGTTTCTGTTATTATTTGGCCATTTTGTAGCTCGGCAGCAATGTCATTAAGTAGGAATTGAAAACAAGGTTATTGACAAATACGGTAGGTCAAGATTCCAATTGTCAGGTTGTTTTTCACTGAATATGTCGCGGACTGTTTTTTGACTGTTTATTATTTGAGTTGGAGTTTTGTAACTTGAATATTAAATATTTTTTAAACTGAAACTTAGTATATTATTGCATACTTCTAAAAAATAATTTATATCATTCATTACATTATTTTAACAATACAATAAGTAGGTGGGTACTAGGAAAATATTCGAATTTGGCAACGTCTCGACAAGCCGATACTGTGATGAACTGGATGTAAGTGATAATCTAAAAAGGGGGTTTAAATAATGATTTGAAAATAATTTTATTCGGTGTAAATATACATTTAATTTTTTTTAGCACGTGATCCATTTTCCCTATCTCATTTTAAAATTAATGACGCTATGAATGAATCACCCTTTATATGCATATATGCAGGGTGTACTAGAATTAGCCTTCCAAACGTTAACAGCAGAAACTATGGTCAAAAATAGAAAGAATAATTTTCATAAACATAAATCCTTTTAAGGCAGATATGACCCCTTAAAGAAGGCCCCTAGTAAGAGTTTTTTTTTTCAAATGGTTTAAAATAGAGAGAAAAATATTTCATAACATTTTAAGAAAAGTCCAACGGATTTGAAAGCAGAACTTTTTACCGAAGTGTACTTTTCCAAGTAGAAAACTTTTTTTTTTAATTTTAATAATACCTTCGTACAAAGAGAAAGATACGTTTTGCCTCTCACATATATCTAGTAAATTTTGAAAGGAAAGGAAAATCAAATTTATAAAACTAAAGAAGTATTGGGCATAAATAGTGTCCTCAAGCTGATAATGTGCTCAATTGTTTTCCGTAGTCTTCTAAATCACCCTGTATGTTTTTAAATAGTAACTTCAAAACTGCACTAGATTATCGCTGAAAAATCTGTGGCTAAGGATTTAATTCACTATGTTGCAACACCCTGAATAATTCTATCACTTTGTTAAAAAAATTATATATATATTTTTTTTGATATGAAGGACTTGTTTCGACTAAAATCGATCCTGCGTTCGAGATCACCGCGCATTTTTAACGTAGATATTCTTAAATGTCCTTGTAGCGTAATGATTGTCTCCTATACTACTTCCTTTCACAAAAAGTCTCTAATTGCTGTAGTCGAAAGACTCCCATTCCGAAAAGCGGGAATCCTGTTTTTGCAGTCTTTGGGTGCATTCCTTGATGTAGGAATCCTGAATTCTGTACATGCCAGAGTTGGCTTGGAACATTAGGGTCTCTAATATCCTCTCGTTTTTAATAGCTTTCGAGGGTAACACAACCTGAAACAGAGACGAGAAGTTACAAAGTCAGTTTGGGTATGTCTAAAACGCATGAACAGTAAGCAATGTAATATTTTCCAAGACAAAAAATTGTCAAATTCAAGAAGCAGATAATGTGAAATAGTGAGATACTAATTTCTCAAGTCAAATAGAACCGCAGCTGATAAGAAAGTACTGCTACATATACCAAACATTTTGTCCTGATTTGTTTACTTCTTAGTACAAAAAAAAACTTCCTAAACTGAAAATATTTTACTATATTATTTTTTCATTATTTGTCTTAAGCTATAAATTCACAAGTTTATGTGTATACGTTAAGAACCACTCTGTATGTACATTTAATCCATAGATTTATTAATAAACGGAGATTAATTGTTTATATTTTGAAGAAATCAAATCACATTATACTTAATAATCTGGGTGACTGGAAGATTTCATACGGAAATTAAGATTCAACAGTTGCCATATTTTTATGCCATTTATACAGCAAATTGCAGATTTACATTAGCGCATGGCATAAATTAATTAATGAATTCTAGCTTAAACAGCACTTAGCAATTATAATTTAAATATAATTATACTACCACTTCTTATTTGCACCAAGGAATATATGATTTATATAATACATTTCTTTCTTTGCCATTCCATAAGTTGCTTTCTCTTCTACTCACGTATGAACCTGCCCCGCCAGTACACCTAGTAAGCTCTATGCACAGTGTTGCTGATAGTCGGAATCTGCGTCTTTTGTGATTTTTTGTTGTTTTTTGTAATTCAACCCAACTCAACCTTATGTACACGTTGCTATTGAAATAGTGCCATCAAAATTGAAAGCAAACGAAAATGTAGCTTGATATGTAGGGAGAAACAAAAGTGAAACTAAGATACGATTTAGACAATTTGACATAATTACTTAATCCTTTACCTTAATGAGTTCCTGTGGTGATATTCTGTACAATTTTAGATCCCTAGCTAAGCGTTCCATAATACATTTAAACTCTAACTTAGCGTCCAGTTTACTAGAAGTTTTCGTCCGAATTTTGTGCCTAGCCCAGGCTAACATCGCCTCAAATTTTCGTACTTCGGGCACCTCTAGATTCCTAAAGAGTTGAATACAATTGAGATACATCACTTCTCTGAACAACAAGTATAAAATACATTTTGACATTGATGCTAATATACATTTTTATACAGTGCTTTCGAAAAGTAACGAATAAATTCATTATTTTTGAAATTGAGAAGTTTTCGAAAAAATCCCCTGGCACGTCGATTTTGTTTTTAAAAAAGGCACTTTTTGACATACGACCTACATTTGTGACGTCATCGTTGTTCCGGATATGACGTCATCGACAATTTTTTTAAATAGCAACCCCCAATTTTAGCCATGCCATTTGAAAGAATGTGACATTCTTTATAGATACATCATGAATTAGGTGTTACATAACAAAAATTTCATGAAAATAATGTTTGAAGATTTTAAAATTTAATTTTCGCAATACTGAAACTGATAATGATTATGTAGAAAATCGACTAAATTAAATGTTCAAATTGTGCACCGTTGGCTGCCTGACAGTAGTTCAGACGATTAATAAATTCTTTTTGGATATTATCAATAACTTCAGGAGGTATACGATGTATCTCGTGACGAATTCTTGCTTTTAAATCTTCTAAATTAACCGGTCTACTAACTTATGCTTTGCTTTTTAAGTATCCCCACAAGAAATAATTTAGGGGTGTCAAATCAGGCGATCTGGCTGGCCACTCAATCGGCCCCTTTCCCCCTAACCAATGATTCGGGAACAGCTCATCTAAATAAGCACGGACAGGTGTTGCATAATGGGGAGGTGCACAGTATTGTGAAAATTAAATTTTAAAATCTTCAAATATTATTTTCTTGAAATTTTTGTTATGTAACACCATAATTTTTCATGATGTATGTATGTAGAATGACACGCTCATTCAAATGGCATGGTCAAAATTGGGGGTTGCTATTTAAAAAAAAAATGTCGATGACGTCATATCTAGAACGACGATGACGTCACAAATATGGGTCGTATGTCAAAAAGTGCCTTTTTTGAAAACAAAATCGACCTGCCAGAGGATTTTTTCGAAAACTTCTCAATTTCAAAAATAATTAATTTATTCGTTACTTTTCGAAAGCACTGTATTATAGTTTGGCCATGAATGTTATATGTTGGGTTACACAATTCAGTGACGTCACTTATTAGTATGATGAATACCCAATGGATATAAAGAACAAATATATTACAGTATTTCAATAAAAACAATTACACAGCTGACTATTAGAGTTGTACAAAGAATTACTGATTTGTTAAATTAATTCAGTTACCTGCACATTATCATTTGCACCATGGATTCACTCAGATTTAGAAATTCGCTAGTTTGAAATAAGGCATACGCTCTTGTTTCCACAAAAGCCAGGATCATATTTACAAGTTCAGAAGCCGATGTGTACCTCCAATAGTAGTTCTCCAGAGAACACAGCATACAGCACACCTGAAATCGTCTCTTTTCTAGTACGACTTGGTACTCTAATCCAAATACTTACCACATCTATTCTCAGGAACTGTTTGGCGTGGTGGAAGCAGGCTTGCAGCAGTTCGGGCAGGTCGTAATGCTCAGCTGCACAGATCAGTCCGGGTATTGTTGAACACGTTAACGGACAAGACCCTGTATGAAGATAGTCCAACAATATTCGAAATGTTTCGGGATCGAATTCAATAATAGAAAATTCAGTCTGGGCCAGTTTCGCCCGGTCTACTTTTTGAGCATCTGCGCAAACGCTGAGTCTCGGAACGGGGAGTTGGGACAGCGAGGGTTTGTCCTTGCCCTCCTTATCCTTCCCTTCTTTGTCTAAAATCAAGGTAATAGATATAACCACCTGCAATACAACTCCAATAGTTTTACAATAGTCTGAATTTAGTCTGAAACTTTTAGAACTCTTATGCAACCGTATTATAACTTTATACGTTATAGTTATATTACAGTTTTACTATTTTAAAACTGTAATACAACGTGCATTTGTTACTTTAAAAGTTCACATATGGTTTGTGGACCTCGTCTAAAACTAAATATAAAATTGTTGGTTCTGTAGAAACTATATAGTAGTTTTTAGGAGTTACATAAGGTTTAGGCTTATCTAACGGTTTCAAACATTACCATTATCCATAATATAACCTCAAGCAGCACAGTTTTAAATGATGTATCTTCTTACAGTTTTCATAAGGATTTTAATTTTGTGTTTTGTCAGAGACCCCTAAAAGGTTATAGATATTATAATAAATACGGTGGATCGTAGTTTTATACGAAATTTTATTACAGCTTCACTTCACTACTGAAACTTATTATTATTATTATTATTTACATTATTCGCTAAAATAGGTACAGACCGTAGTTATAAATGACACAATACAAAACAATCATAAAAATATTTTTGCAACCATTTTAAAACTATATAAGTTATACTGTTTATTTTACTATCCGCTTTACAACTACACTAAATGTTTATAAATTACTAGTTTTAGTTCAATTTTAAAAACTCTTATACAACTCTATTATAACGTTACAAATTCTAGTTATATTGGAGTTTCATTATAGACTTAACAACTATTATAAAACTTTAGTAGAACTTTGACTGATTTATTCCTTTAAAAGTTCCAATATGATTCGAAAAACTCTTCTAAAACTAAATTCTAAATACATAAATATTTGGTTCTGTAAAAACTATATAGTAGTTTTCTAGTAGGTGCTAAAGCATTAAGGTCATTGCACTTACTAGAACAATCCTGACTGCTAGCCCATTTCTTCTTGTCGTCCGCCGACAACTGCTGGGTGTTGTGCTTCCTGATGGACCTACCCCACCCAGCGGTGATCGTCCCCAGCCTCGTGAACGCCCTCTTCACCATGGGCGAACTGGGCACGCTCTTGGGTCTAGGCGACTCGATGTCTGGCACCTGCAGGAAGTTGCTACTCTTCGGCCGTGCCTGCTGCGGGCTGAGTAGCGTCGGAACCGGCCTCGCTAACAGCTCAGCAACTGGCACCTGCGGAGAACCGAAACCGGTTTGGATCCCGTACAGCATCTCCTGGAACACCCTGCTTCGGACCCCCAGGATAGCCCTGACGCCGACCAGCTTCACCTTCTGCTTGGATTGGCCGACGAGGAAGGCGACGTCGAAGAGTTGGGCATTGGCCAGCGTGTTTGCTTCGGTGTTTAGGAACATCCTGGTAAAGTCTTTCGCGATTTGGTCGTAGTCTTCGAACTGGTCTCGTACGCTGTCCAGCAAGGGGGATGACGGTCTCATGTGTCCGATAGGCCTCCAAGATCCTAGGACAAACATTTTTTCGTGTAATATTAGATATTTTCAATTTTATAATTATGGGCATAATGTATATTTGTGAAACAAATAAGTAAAAGAGGTCAAAGTTGAAAGCCGGCATCTTCGTTACTACTATAGTGTATTCGATAAGATCTGTATTTGAGCTTCATGTTCAGCTACGCTTTGGCGACGCTACACTTCGCCTCTCAAATACAAAATTTGCTCGCCACAGAAGTGACACCGAATTCCCCCATTTGTGCTTTGAAATTATTCAAACTAAATTTGGATAATAAAGCAACGTAGGTAGGTAAGTAAGATATATCGATGTAGTCATGGATACTTTGTCAAACATTAGTCGCTATTTTGGTAATCGAGTTTATTTGTGATTGTTTGTGGTTCAATTTGCTAGAAAATTTATAAAAATGGAATCTAGTGAAGATTTAGGTGAGGACCGTCGTCAAGTAGAGAATTTGCTTTGTTACTTCTTTTTGATTCAATAGATTTTGTCAAAAACGTCAGACATTTACTGATTTTTAATTTTCTAAGTACTCAGTTTATCGAACCTATTCTTTCCACAAAAAAAAAAAGATCCAGAAAACAATATACTTTTATAAATGTATTTGGTTTTTCTGACAAAAAGATTTCTTTAACAAGAATGGGGGAGGGGTCAAAGACTTTTGACGTTGTGTGTATTTCTTGCAACTGGGTGTAAACTGTTGGAAAAAAATCTAATGCTGATTGCATAGATGTAATTATTACTAATTAGTTGTCAATCAAGAATTATTCTTTGATTTGTGAACTTATCGACGATAGCATGGTTCTACATTTATAAGAATTTATAAGTGCTTTCATTATTTGTCATTATTATCAAATCTGCAACTGGTTTTTGTCCCTGAGTAAGGTAAATAAGTTTAAACTCTTCTTAGTCTAGAAAAACATGGTATTGTAGTGGAGTTTCCAACAAAACACTAACGGGATCATAAAATAGAAACATTTCAACGAATTCGAATATATTGGCTCCATTTTTACTTATTCTAATTGAATAAACAAGCTAATTAGTTGATGAACTGTAATCACTACAACATGAATTTGTTTTGGATATGAGTGAAATTACCAAGGGAAGAAAACCATTCATAGATAATCGGATTCTATGAACAGTTGTTTTCATTCCCTCTCGGATTGGACAAGACACAATTTGTACTAGGGAATCGACATCCCGTTTTCCAGACTAATAAAATCTGTATAAACTTTATTGATGTACGCTTAGATTTCAACTTGATTGCCTTTCTTTACGAGATCACGATATTAACCGATGGAATGAGATGGTAAAATCGTGAGGGTTACAATGCATCGTCTGTCTATTATAGAAATCACAGAATAATGTACAGTTGTAAAACCAACATTTCCGTTAATATCAAGTCGTCATATATAATTATCATAATGATATATATCTGGACATTATAAAATCCCTATGCAATTAGATCAAGACGATCTCAGGAACGCTTAAGTGTCAATTTTTGGGTTAGCATTTTCAACAATAATTTACTGCCTGTACTTGTTTTAAATGATCGTTTAAATTTGGTATCAATACCATGGTGCATCACCACATAGGTCCAATAGCATGGTCACCTCGTTATCCAGATCTAAATCCTTTAAACTTTTATTTATGGGGACATACGAAGCAGTTTATCGACGATGAATTCACTACTCGTTAGTAGTTGCTTGAAAGAATTTAGAATGCAGCTAATCAGATAAGATATCATCTGTTGAGTGAAAGAATTCCAATTGTTAATGCAAGCCTACAGTTTAATTTGGTTAAAAAAGGTTAACTAATGTTTAAAGTTGAAACACAAATAAACCATCATTTTTATATATGAAATTATATATATATATATATATATATATGAATTTTTTAAAAGTACTTGTAACTTCTAAACAGAAACGAATCGAATATATGTTCATATAAGAAAAAATGTTTGACATTAATCCAGCTATCATCTGCCAATGTTTGTCATAGAGCTTATAGAAAACGCTGTAGAGAATTTAGAGGTAGAAGTCCGAGTTATAGAAGTTCGAGTTATAGAATTTCAACTGTATACAGGGTTAACTATGACTAAGTGCAAATATTTTAAGAGGGGATAGAAAAAAATAAGAATTAACATAATTTCCTTTCAAAAAATTTCCAAACTTATTTATAAAGAGAAAAAAATGTTTTTCGATATTATATTAAATCCTTATTTAACGCCGCCAATGCGAGAATCAGAGTATGCAACCAGCAAGCTACAGTCATGCAACAGTCGGCCACAGTCGGCAGTCGGTCCAGTCGAGTCGGTTCGCTGTCATGTTATAATTTAAGTCCTGTGTTTACGTTGTAGTTTTGCGTTCTTCTTCAGTTTTTAGTGCCTTATTTTAATTTAAAACGTTTTATAGTTAATAAATAAAGGAATATGTGTCGGGTACAGATATTTTCCCACAATATAGTTCACCGGTTTGTTTTTCTAGGTTATGGGACAAGACTGCTGCGGGTGTTAAACGTTTTCTGTTATCTATTAGAACCTACCTACCACCCCTTTCTTCGATTTTGTTATAATACATAGGCATTGTATCTAACAACTGTACCTACGGGAAGTGTGTTTATCGGTAGTGAGTGAAAATGTAGTTTTACCAGTTTGCAACCAACTAATGAAAAACGAATGCAAAATACTGGAGCTAACTGGATTAACTGTTACCTACCTATCAGGTATTATTACTAATAAGAATGTTAATTTTTGTCGTTTCTGCATTTAGAAATACTGCAAACGACCGCATGGTAGTTGTTGACAGATGTAATGCCAACTATGTATCTAAGCCATAAGCCATCTCAGTCTATACTCATCATAGGCGCCGACTTTCCGTAGGAAAAAAGGGTTTTGCCCCATTTTTTAAATATCGAGCTAAAATTCTAGAATAACTTTTATATTGTCTTTGAGGGCTCCATGAGCACGTGGTTAAAATTTTTGTGCTTAGTCATAGTTAACCCTTGATTATAAAGGCTCCAAAGTCCAAACTATGCAAAATTGTTTTTCACCACAAGCTAAAGTCAAAGACTGAACGTTATTTTTATATTTTCTCAAAAATCCTTTTATGCAAAGGCACACAATAAAAAATATTATTGACGTCACCACTCATCTACATTGTGACGAAAAAACATTTTTTGCGCCTGAGTATAAAAAATATACCATTTAAAAATATATATATACTTTATAGCTATTAACTTTTATAATCAAAAAGACTATGTTTCTTTTCTGCTGAAAATTTTCCATTATTGAAATTTTATCGTATTTAAATTTCGCGTTTTGTGTGACTTAAAGATCACATAATGCATAAGTGCGGCCTGCTTAATAATAATATGCCATCCCCTCTCTCGCACAAGTCTTCGACTTCTAGGCTAATCCTCGTGATTAGAATGAGAGGTAGAGATATTATTATTATTATTATTATTTGATTCCTCTGGAACAAGGAATGTCGACGAAAGTTACAGTTCTGTATGACCATTCTGTGACAATTAAAATCCAGCAGCGTAGGTGTAAGATACCAAAATTTAATTTAAAACATATTTTTTACCTCTTCTGTACGGCTTGGGAATCTGACCGGTCTCGGCGTGGTTCTGTAGGTTGGCGACGATGTCCTCCAGCATCTGCGACCTGGTCCTTTCCTGCATCCTGGCGAATTTCGGCGCCGAGTAGCTGGCTCTCTCGCCGTTCACTATTTTCGTCAGTAGCCACTCGCGAAACATGGGACCCTTATCGAAAACACTTTGCTCCCAAAGGTAGGGCTTGTAGGCGCCCACTTCGTCTCTTGTAACTACCGACACTTCATACCGGGTGGGTTTTCGTTTGATCCTTGGCGAAGTCCTCACTGGAAAAAAAACAGTGTTAGTTTTGATCAATTAAAAAAAATGTTGATTATAATAATTATTTATGCAACAATCTAAAAAGTGACGTCAAAATTTGTAGAGCGTAATAATATACAAGGTGTACCAGTAGTAAGTATTCAAAACTTGTGAGCTTGTTAAACAAGTCGAAAAATTAGGAAAACCTTAGTACAACTTTTGTCAGTGGCGGCTCCTAAGGGAGATACGCTCACTTAAACGGTTAACCTCAGAAACAGTTTTTAATGCGTAACATCAAAACGGTTCAACATTAAGTCTCGAAATTTTTGTGAGATATTAACCTTGACGTGTTTAATAAGTCTCATAAACTACATTTCAAAATTTTCTACAGGGGCGTGAGAAAATGCAAGGCTCTGGTACAAATTTAATCATATCTTTTTTGTAGTAAATTTTTTCTAGTTTTTGACTTGAAAATATTGAAATTTGAAGTTTTTAGCTTAAACAAGGTACTCTCATTAAATTTCAATAGGATGTACCGTTTTTCAGTAAATTCGATTTCAATCGTTCTTAACGTGCGCCACATTCAACATCCATAGCCAAATAAATTAATTGCAGTGTGTCATGACGAAAACAACTAATCTGACAGTTACCAAAAATGTCAAGCATTTTTACACACTTAACAGTAACAATTAAAAACAATAGTACAAATAAAAATACCGTAATATAAATAACAAAAACAATGCCTTTCGGTGCAAAGAAATATTTTATAATTGGGTACATTTCTATTGGAGAACTTTATATCATATCGGTGTGCGGCTGCTCTTGCGCTCCCATGACACTTCTTCTAACGTCAAAAGCATATCTACATACTCAGAATATGTTGCATTTTAAAATAATTTTTATCTATTTTTGTTCACTATAAAATAGCATCGCGTAGACTCAAATAACACAATTTTCAAACTAAAAATACTTGACATTTCTGTTAACTGTCAGACTAGTTGTTTTCTCCATGGCATACTGCAATTAATTTTTTTGGCTATGTATTGGATGTTAAATGTGGGTCACGTTAGGAGTGATTGAAATCGAATTTACTGAAAATCGGTACATCCTACTGAAATTTAACAAAAGTACATTTTTTTATGTTAAATACTTAATATTTTAATATTTTGGAGTCAGAAACCAGAAAAAATTAACTGCAAAAAAGATATGATTCAATTTGTACCAGAGCCTTGCATTTTCTCACACCCCTGTAGAAAACTTTGAAATGTAGTTTATGAAACTTATTAAGCACGTCAAGGTTAATATCTTACCAAAATTTGGTGACTTAATGTTGAACCGTTTTGATGTTACGCATTAAATATTGTTTCTGAGGTTACCCCTTTAAATGAGAGTGTCTCCCTTAGGAGCCGCCACTGACAAAAGTTGTACTAACGTTTTCGTAATTTTTCGAATTGTTTTACAAGTTCACAAATTTTGAATACTTACTACTGTTACACCTTGTATATATTTTAATAGTGTTTGGAAAGTTGTACATTTAGTAACTAATTTGAATTAAGAAAAGTTCGATTTTTGTTAACTTGTAAATCAATAATAACAAAGATATAGGGTGTCAAAATTGAAGAAATAAATCACATTTTCTGTCTTATCTTTCGATAGCTTGAAGCAAATTTCACGAAATTTCGCTTATTTCGATCACAGTATTATGCTGTTACAGTATGGCCCATTACTTACGCATCAATTTTACTTTACTTTTAGATAAATTACATGCATGAGATTTAGAAAGGTTTTTCTCAGAAACCATTGCTTCTAGCGACATCAACAAGGTGTAACTTTTTTAACTAGAAAAGATAGGGAAGAAAATGTTTCCAGTCCAAAATGAGATACAGTGTAGCACAAAAAAGTCGTAGCGATTTAAAGGGGTTCAAACCATCGTTGGTGGCGCCCTCCAGCAGGTACATAAAAATCGTCGACATATTCGAATTTCTAGTACCAAGAAACCCCCCTATACCAAATTTCATAAAATACGGTCGATGCGATTGAAAAATAAAGAAAATGTGATTTATTTTTTCAACTTTGACACCCTGTAGTTCGAAAAGGAGCAACATTCGGATAAGGCATATTTGGCTTAATCGGTCTATTTTGAGGTCAGCAATATGCCCTTAAGTTCTGTCTCATTATTAATGAATCACCCTGTATAGGTATGTTAATAGGTCACTCTAGATGAAAACGTTCACAATCGTACAACATACATTCTGTTAAGTGCACTATAACCGTGTAACTTCTCTTACATCTTCCATCTTTGCCTGCCTCATATCTCTTATCGCCTAATTCTATTTGAGCGTAAGCGGTATCTCGTATATGTTCAAAAATAAATATTTGAGTTTTAAAAATCATTTAATGATATCAGAATCACAAGCGGAAAAAATCTAATTTGTATTTAAGTATAATAATATAATTTTAAACTGCACTCAAATGCATATATTTTAATTGAGTAATAAATTATATATTTGCATAATCTTGACAACCAAAAGTTACTTATTTCAATACATTTTTTGTTACAATGACACTAAATTTAAGATTTACTTAAAGGGTTATTATAAGCACGTTATTTGCACAAATTATTCTTATTTTAATACTATTTCTGTATTTAACACAAGAAATTTAATATTGATCTTGCTATAAGTTATCTTTTTTTGTTCTAAGTATAATAATCTTTGTTCTAAAATTATTATTCTCGTTCTCCAAGGAAGTGTCTGATCTCATCTTGCACTAATCCTAATGCTCATATAGGTGTCGTTTTATTTAGCACTTCTAGTAGTGTTAGTGTTTAGTGTATAGTCGTTAGTTGATAGCTACAGTTAGTGCTACGTGTTTATAATTACCAAAAAGCACAATAGGTGTAGGTTCAATTATCAAATACGTATTTGAACAGAAAAAATCTGATACAAACAAAACAAAAAGTGCTAACTTGTTGCAGCTTACCTAGTATAAAAGTATGGAGAAAATGACTCTTTATACAAGCCGGTGAAAATGATGTGTTGTCTGCTTCGAGAAAAACCACACACACTATGTCGTTACCTATGTGCCTTTTCCTCTGCAGTTTTTGTGGATCATGGCGTTCGTATGGCAACAGCGTACTTACGTGGAACATTATCTCAATATTCCTCCAGTTTGTGTAGACAGAGTACAAACCTACAAAAATTAAAAATTGTTAAGAAAATCAACATATCAACAATTTTAAACGATTGGCATTATACGTGAAATATAGCAAAGCTATATCCAATGTCCACTGCTACCCTATGATGGACTTGAAAGGCCACAGACAAGAAGCGTTTTACATTGCATTATATATCATTGAAAGCTCCCAAGCTCTCTCGCGATTCGGCGATAACGATATTTGTAAAACGGAATTTTGAGAAATAACTGCTACTACAACAACAGTTAAAATAGTATAGGAATAAAACTTAATATATTAAAACTTATGATTTTAATTTGTTTTGGGATACAAATTATCATCGTTAATATCAATTTTCTTTCACACAGCAGGATGCATTTACAAAATATGCGATGTCAGTACACGGCAATTTAGTTAATAGGAAGATGATTATTTCCATATTTACTACTATTGTTACGGTTTCACAGCAAAAACGTGTTATTTTCTCAAGGGATAGAAAAGTGTTTCTTCACATGCACGACGATGACGTTTAATTAATTTAAAACGTACGAATGTAAAACGGGAACTACCTTGAATCATGTGAACCTTCATTTATTGATCAATTCATATTTTTATAATTTTATGTATGTCTATCAAAGATAACTAGTAATTTTGTTGTTTAAACCATTTTTATTATATACTAAACGGCTGTCCTCTGTTTTGGCGAATGCGCTCCCTGCATACTTAAACATTAATTAAGATTAATTTTCCTAATTTTTAGAATGTCTATCAAGAAACTTTTCCTAAGAACTGAAAGAGCATTGCTTAGGTATTTTTTTTAATAATATCTGAATAAACCTACACACAAAGGTTTAAATAAAATCCACGTTTTTTGACTCTTCGCTTTTACAAAGTAGAAAAACCATGTTTATGAAGATCTAGGTAAGTAACGAAGCCACTTTCGATTTTTTTGGTTAAATCATTTAAATAATCCATTTATTCCTAATAAAAATGTATAGAAATATTTGTTATAAAAAAGTTTGTTTTTCTTCTACACATCAATAATTGTAGAAAAGCACGGTTAAATTAAAAAACACTAAAATATTAATTATCACAAATATCGTAATACTTGGTATATAGGTATGTTTGTTTCAATCGACTCAAAATCAATGTATTTCCTTTTTTTATTCAATATATGTTGTTTTTTTAAATTTTTTTGACAATTGTATTTTTATGTACCTACATTTAGATAGTTAAGAAATTCTAGGAAAAAAAATTGAGTACATAATAAGGTACTTCCTGCTCGGCCTAAGCGGCTAGACTTGCAGGAAACGACCTACATTACAGCAGGTTAGTTGTTACCTGCAGTATCATTTATAGATTTATTGGCGCGTCGCCCAGGGCGAGAGGTTTGTAGGTCGCTTCCTGCAAGTCGAGCCGTTTAGGCCGAGCAGGAAGTAGCACACCACTTATATCACACCTGCACTCAGTTTATATGAGAACATACATACGAAGGAACAGCCAGTTCAATTGTCGGTCATCTCACCTATAGCATACTGATGAGGACTAACAAGTCCGAAACCGGTCTATGTCTGGTGGTGTGGCTGACAAAGGTTCTTGGCTGTTCATACAGATACTGCAGGTGTAATTCAATGCCGGTCGGGGCATTAGTCTGCGGAGTAGTTGCTACCTGCAGTATCAATTATAGATTGAGTAGATAATAGTTTTCGGAAATTATTTTTTTTTGCTTTCTAGTTGGGCTCAAAATTTTATTTTTTTGCAAGTTTCTACTGATCTTCCAAGTCAATTTTACTATAATTTCGTTTGTGGTTGTATACAGGGTGATCCGTTTTTCATGGCTCACCATTGTCATAATTGAAACTGTAACAGGGTAGCTCAAATTGGAAAAAGTTACTACGCTTTATGGAAATTAAGGTAAACTAAACAGATCCAAGATATCTGCTGCCGTTGCTGAAATATTGCGAAAAAACTGCAAATAGCGATTTAGGAAATGCCATCTAACGTCATTATTTTTCAACAGAAATAACCGAAATTTGATACAGAGAGAAGAATATACAGAATATAGAAGAAATCGATTTTCCTCGAAAGAAAATATAAATACGGACCACCCTGAATAGTCTATCTGAACATAATACAGTAGTTTTACCAAGAAACGCAGAGGGCGCTATGAAGATACAACACAATATTTGACACATGCCAGACTAATTTTATTGGTGTTAAAACATTTATATTCATGGCAACTTTGATAATATTCCAGCAGATATGACAAAAACTACCAAGAATAATATAAATATACAAATATCTTATACAATATACAGGGTGTTGCAATAATGTTAAGAAAATCTAGAGACAGGTTCTATATTTACAAATAAGAAAAAAACTTTATATAAACCTGGCTCCGGAAATGGCTCGCTATCGTTATCGAAATCAAGGTTGTTCAAAAACGTTATATCTTAAATACTATAGTCTTCATTTCTTGAAAACCGAGTAAGATAGTGAGATAATATTTGGTACACAACAGTATTCAGTGAAGGACTACGTTTACGTGTATAAATTTCTCTTGTAATATACTAGCATCAGTGACGTTCGAGCCGTTAAATATTCATTTTTAGCAAAAAAAAATGATTTCGAGATAAAAATTTATTTTAAAAATCAGTGGCGTTCAATTTTTTTTTTTTTTGGTAAAAATGAGTATTTAACGGCACGAACACCACTGGCGCTAATATGTTACAAGATAAATTTATACACGTAAAAATAGCCCTTCACTATAGTATACTGTTGTGTATTAAATGTTATCTCAATATCTCGATCGGCTTTCGAGAAATAAAGCTGTAGTATTTAAGACAGAAAATCGGAAACAACCTATATTTCTTTTTTCTTATTTTTAAACATAAAATCTGCCTTTAGATTTTCTTAACATCATTCTGTAACACGCTGTATAATAATCGCAACCTTAACAATGCTTATATGGACTGAAAGACTGATATTAATGTATGATTTCTTATATAACCCGAAGAGTTATATGGAGAGTTCTAGATATTTTAGTTGTGTTTACCCCATGTTACCAAATTTTTGAATTTTTGGAATCAGTAGATAATGATGGTCGTAGTACCCTTTGAATCCCCTGTATAATTAGGTTTCCTCCTTGCCACAGAACAAATTTAAAAATAAATAAATAAAACGAAACTCATTTCCCTTGTAATTTTATTATATTTTTTAGAACAGAATGGAGGAGAGCATGTTTTGTTATTTGAATATTTACTAAACTGCGATAAATGAGGAAAATATTTACTAAAAACATAAATTACGTTATTCACTATTATTATTTCACATACTTAGGCAACGATGACGCTAATTACACATATTAGTCGCCCCGTTTAATGTGGACGATATTATTTATGTAGATGTTTACTTTCATCGTTCGTTAAATTATGGTTATGGATATAATAGCTCTTTATTGTATATGTTTTTCATGCCGTCTCAAAGTTAGTTCCGGATTTTGTGTGCGGCTAATGATTTCAGAGGAATTAGCGAAAACCCTTCTACGAGCAAAGGATATTGCAAAAGTTTCGACCCGCTTCTAACAGCAGTCATTGACATTACTCAGGTTTTTTCCAGCAATTGTTGTTACAGAACAAAGTCGAATGAAGTCATTACACACTAGATTTTAAATAAAACACCACAGATAAAAATGTGAGATACGCAGTTGTGTAAAACAAATTTTGAAAATATACAGGATGTTTTTAAATAAAGTAGCAAAATTGAGAGCACAGATTCCTTAGGTGAAAATAGATCGATTTAACCTAACATACCTATATCTCAAGTCGCATAATAAAAAAGATACAGGTCAAAGTTAAAACAGAAATATGTTGCCTCTTAATACCAGCAAGTGTAATGTTATGTCGTTCCATCGAAAAAAGTAACTATCATGTTTGGTGTTGCAAGACAGCATTCTCAAGAGGCCTGATAGCATTAAAGACTTAGATGTTATTTTTGACTCTCAGTTGAGTTTCTTACAGCACATCTACAGTTCCTTATCCAATGCATACAGGAGTTTGGGATTTATTTTACGAAACTCTAAAGATTTCAGGAACCAGTCTACTTTGCGATTATTGTATACAACTTTTGTGAGATCAAAACTTGAATACGGTTCAGTTATATGGAATCCAATTTATATTACATATACGTCATTACTGGAAAGAGTCCAACGAAGATTTTTTAAATCTGCCACATATATGTTAGATGGAGTTTATCCTACTCAAGGTACTCCACAGGAATTATTTTGTGCCCGTTTTAATCTACAAAGTCTTGACAGTAGACGTACCATGCATGGTATTATTTTATTATATAAAATAATCTATTTTAACATTAGATGTGAATGCATTACCAACGATTTATTATTTAGAGTTCCCAGATTGCACTCTAGGAATTGTGATTTGCTTATGTTACCCTTTGTCCGTACAAATATGTTGATAAAGTCGCCTTTGTATCAAATGCTGAACAATAATATGGAGGGTTTTGACATTAACTTTTGTGGTGTACGTGATATAAAAAAGTATTTTCAATAGGTGCGTGTGTATATTCTTGTTTCTTTTTATTCATTTTTATCTTGTTTAGTAATTTTTATTTGTTTTTTAATTCTTATGTTATTTTTATATTATCTGACAATTTAACTTTCAGGTATATTACTTTTTATTTTTACTAGATTTTAAACTGTTTTTATTTGTCTAGACTTTTATACTACTTATATTTTATTTTATACTATCGATTTTTAATATGTAGGTATCTTTTTAAGTATTTTTTTCTCTTAACGTAATTTTTCTAGTTTAACTACTTATCCTTTAAGTGGGTTATACCCGTTGGATATTTTAAGAGTAAATAAATAAATAAATAAATAAAAATTTCATTTTCGATATTTGCAAATAACTTCTTAAGAAATCCAAATATTTACATAAAATTTGTTTTTGCGGGTGAGAAATTCAAATGTGTTTTTAATTTTGACG
Source organism: Monochamus alternatus (assembly GCA_037114965.1). Classification (NCBI taxonomy): domain Eukaryota; kingdom Metazoa; phylum Arthropoda; class Insecta; order Coleoptera; family Cerambycidae; genus Monochamus; species Monochamus alternatus. Next base: position 62,317,480 of record CM073429.1, on the reverse strand, counting down.
TCACTAGTAGAGGGAGCCACTTGCGACACACTATGTTTCTTCTAAATGACAGAATATTTTTTGCAGCTTAGTGTATCCATTTGACTATCGAAACAATCGATTCTCCTACTTGTTTTATTTGAAAAAGGTATACCTTGCTGAAGTCGGTCCTATCTGAAATGCTCAGTGCATCGAGTAAAAACTGTTTTGGTTTCAGGTAAAGTGCCTTTTCTGCTGAAAATATAGCAACGTGTTACTCAAAAAAGTTGTTCATAATAATAAATTATGGAGACGTGCAAGAAGATCGATGAGGTTTGATGAAACCACTTTTCAACAAAGCACAAAGATTTTATCAAAGGAGATCTTTTTGAAATTTTGCCCGTCTCCATAATCTATCCTTCTGAACAACTGCATTTTCAGTAGAAAAGGCACTTTATTATTTCAAATAGGATTATTTAGAAAACTGTTACTCCTAACGACTTCAACAAAGTATACCTTTTTGAGATATAACTGGTAGGAGAATTGATTGTTTCAATAGTCAGATGGATGCACTAGGCAGCAAAACAGTTCTGCCATTTAAAAATACCATCATGTTTCATCAATGGCGCCCTCTACTAGGGACATCAAAATTTGAAACACATTTGAATTTCTCGCCCGCAAAAATCCCTGATTTACAAATATTATGTAAATACTAGGTGACCCGGCAAACGTTGTTTTGCCATATGAATTATTTATAGTGAATATTTTGGCGGTTAAATAAAAAATAATTAACTTATTTTAAGTGTGTGAAGATGTGGTATATGACTAAAAGAGGAATCGAACACTGTGAACGATGACCAATAACCAAACATGAAACATTCAATTTTTGAATTATTTCGCGTGCCTGCAATTTTACTTGTTTGACGGCCCAAATTAGCCCCTTTACGTCTTGTTGACATTGTTCACTGTACAAAATACAAAACAATAGCCATATAGTAAAATAATAGCCGTTGTTGGCGGGAGCTCGTAATACGTGTTGCGTAGTTTTATGGTTATGTAGATTACTTAATTAACTAATAGTGAGAACTACACTTAAAATTAATAATTTTATTAATTTATTGATAAAATAAGAAATAAATAATTATGGCCCAGCAAATTAATAATAAATTTACTTGGGAATTACACTTAGAAGGTAAAATGACAATTGTAAATGTCACTACTACGCTCGATGCATACACAATAATAAAATGGCCGAAAACTGTGTAGGGAGTGAGAGAAGGCTTATTGTGTGAGAGAGACCGGCTTCGTTCTCATCCCTACTCCTTGCTGTTTACTGGGTGAGAAGTGACACCAGTAGATGCCTGGCGGAGATAACTGATCTAGTGATAATCGATCAGTTATCGATCAGGATTAAAAATGATTAAATTACTATAATGGTTATTAAAAAATAGGGGTTTGTGATAGAAGGATGAAAATTAAGGGTTGCATGTATTTTTTAATGCCACACTATAAAAAAATAAAAATAAAAAATTTTGTCTAAAAAATAAAAAAAAATTGTTTGGGGTGGACCACCCTTATCACTTAGGGGTATGAAAAATAGATTACGACCGATTCTCAGACCTTCCGAATATAACTTACTGTAAACCTAGGGAGGTAGCAAATTTATTCTGTGACTACTTTGCAAACATAACTGAGAAATCATTAATCAATCACTTTGGTAATAATCGATCGAGTGAGTGTTCCGTAAACAGTTTGATCAATAAAACTTTTTTCTTTGCACCAGTAGCAAAAGAGGATGTACTACATGTAATTAATGAACTAAAAAATAAAAAAGCAGTGGATTTGATAATATTTCGGTTAGCATTGTAAAAAAGATTGGAGAATACATTTCTGAACACTTGGCACATATGATTAACTTGTCTATTACTACAGGTAAATTTCCTAGTGTTTTAAAAACCGCTTCAGTTATCCCTATACATAAAAGAAATGACCCTGAGGATATAGCTAACTATCGCCCAATTTCAATTTTAAGTATTTGTTCTAAAATTTATGAAAAAGTTGTTTACGATAAAATGTATAATTTTCGAACAGACATTTTGACGGACTATCAACATGGCTTTCGTCGAGGCAGGTCGACTCAATTAGCGGCATCTGCCTTGCTTGAGGTTGTTTATAAGTACCTCGATAGTGGTAGATATGTGGCAGGTTTTTTCTTAGACCTATCACGCGCCTTCGACTGCTTAAATTTTGACTTCATTGAAAGTAAACTGTTTCATTTGGGCTTTAGAGGCATATTTTTAAAATGGCTGATGAGCTTCCTAAGGGACAGGTCTATGTCTGTAAATATTGGAAATGTAACATCCGACTGTCATGGGCTAAATTCTGGTGTGCCCCAGGGATCTGTCCTAGGACCACTAATATTTTTATTGTTCATTAACGATTTACCTCATTGCATAAAATCTGACATGCTAACAATTTTTGCTGAAGATACTTCTTTGTTGGTCTCGGGACATACTTACGAGCAGCTGGTTTCCTCATCGGAAAGTATATTGCGATTTTATCTGGATTGGTGTAAGTCAAATGGCTTAATACTTAACATAGATAAAACTAATTGTATATACTTTCAAAATTACGGTGTCAATAAAACTCTAACTTTATTTTTAAATGATTTTATATTAAGTTCGACTGATTGTACAAATTTTCTTGGAATTACAGTCGACCAAAATTTGGCATGGTCAACTCATATTGACATATTAAGCAAGAAACTTAATAAATCGTACTATGCTATTTTGCGAATTAGGGATTCTTTGCCACTTTCTGCCATTCTTAGTGTATATTATAGCCTAGTATACAGTCGTCTAAGCTACAACGTGGTGTTCTTCGGTAAAGCTTATGAAAGTGAAAGAATCTTTATTGCCCAAAAGCGAATAATACGCAAAATTTGTATGATCTCGGCCAGGGAATCATGTAGACCATATTTCATTAACTATAACTTTTCCATGTATCTATATATATATTGTACATAAGAACACAATTACATGATGTAGTTACAAATGGCAGTTACCATGATTACCCTACCAGACATAGTGGAATGTTATGTATTCCCAAACATAAGACTAAGAGATTTGAAAAGGCTCCATTGTATATGGGAATAAAGCTTTATAATCACTTACCACAGCATTATAAATCAATGAATGATAATGTTTTTAAAATTAATATAAAAAGATTTCTTTTAGAAAAAGCCTACTATGCTGTGAGTGATTATTTCTCAAACACACTAGCATAAAGTACGATTATTTATTCTTCAATTTATACTTTTGTGGACTGAGTTTGTGTAATTGTGTATTTTTGACTTGTCCTATACATGTAAAATGTCCAAAGGGTTAATAAAGATTATTATTATTATTATTATACATATGAAATTGCATAAAAACCGGTCAAGCCGTTTCCGAGGAGTATGGCGTCTAACACTGTGACATGAGAATTTTATACAGTATGCGCCAAAAGTATGGAATAAATTCAATAAAAACAAAACAATTATTTTTTGGGAAAAATCCTCGAACAGGTCGATTTTTAATTTAAAAAATACATATTTTAGCGTAAAATGCGATTTTCAAATGTCATTTGTTTTCGAGTAATGACGTCATCGATTTTTTTTAAATGGCAACACCATATTTTTTTCCTTGATTCTGAAAGATCGTTTAATTCTCTATCAGACAGTACTAAAATTTTGCCCTATTACATAGGAAAGTTTTCGAGTAAATGACGATTGAATGTTAGAAAACGTAAATTTTATCCATAAAAAAGTAACAATTCTGAGGTATGTAAAATAAAATAGAATTGATTAAATTTTATACTTAAATTAAATGTTCGAATTGCCATCCACCAACTTCTTGACAATGCGCAAGTCTATGAAGAAATTCTTCTTGCATATTATGAATGATTTCTGGGGTAACTCTGCGTATTTCGTCCCGAATGCGATTTTGAAGTTCTTCTAAATTACGTGGTTTATTAATGTACACTTTTGACTTCAAGTATCCCCATAAAAAATAGTCAAGAGGTGTAAGATCTGGCGATCTTGCAGACCATTCTATCGGTCCGCGTCTGCCGATCCACCTCCCAGGAAAACAGTTGTCCAAAAAATCTCGTACGGGGCGCGCATAGTGCGGAGGTGCACCATCTTGCTGAAACCATATGGTATCGTCAAGAATGTCAGGGTCATTATCGTTAGAAAAAATTACTGCAAGGGCTGGAACAAGGTCATTTTCTAGACACTCTAAATATCTTTGTCCTGTAAGGGTTCCTTCAAAGAAAGAAAAGCCCTATTATTCTGTCGTCAATTATTCCAGCCCACACATTTAATTTCTGAGGGTGTTGGGTATGTGCCTCTGCCATCCAATGAGGATTTTCCCGACTCCAATATCTGCAAGTTTGACGGTTTACTGTACCATTCAGACAAAATGTGGCCTCATCTGAAAAAAGTATTTTCCGGTGTAAATTTCTATTTCCTTGACATAAATCCATTAGAATTTCGCAAAAGTGTAAGCGGCGATCGGGATCATCTTCATTGAGTTCCTGCACAAGTTGAATTTTGTGCACTGTGCTCTGACTAGTGTCATTGTTTAATGCAACCAATCGTGAAGAATTATGAGGATTATCCACCATACTTATCAAAATGTTCTGTTTCTGATTTTCATTAATGCTGGGACGTCCAGGTTTTGGAATATTTACAACATTGCCAGTTTCTCTAAATTTAGACTCTACCTTACTGACTGTTGATTGACTGATAGGGCGATCTGGATATTTTTCATTAAATAAATCGCAAACTTCTTGCTGAGTTCTAGTCATATTCCCGCATTCGATAAGAATTAAAATTTCAATTCTTTGAGTAACAGTTAAATGTGCCATAATACTTTAAATTGAATAATAATTTCTATGTCGCTTACAATACTTATTAGAAAGTCGGTGTGACAATGACACTTTGCAAAGATTTTCACCTACGTGATCCATAAAAGAACTATGGAATTCGAAAAACTAAACTTGATAACGTTTTTGTTTTATTTTAATTGATTTACGTTTTCTAACATTCAATCGTCATTTACTCGAAAACTTTCCTATGTAAGAGGGCAAAATTTTAGTACTGTCTGATAGAGAATTAAACGATCTTTCAGAATCAAGGACAAAAATATGGTGTTGCCATTTAAAAAAAAATCGATGACGTCATTACTCAAAAACAAATGACATTTGAAAATCGCATTTTACGCTAAAATATGTATTTTTTAAATTAAAAATCGACCTGTTCGAGGATTTTTCCCAAAAAAATAATTGTTTCGTTTTTATTGAATTTATTCCATACTTTTGGCGCATACTGTATATTAGATTTGGATTTTTTAAGAAGTTATCTATAAATTTTATAAATTAATTTTCACAACAAAAACATATTCAAACAAACTCTTGCATAGTATAGAAAAAATAAAATGTTAAAATTGTTACTGTAAAATCCTACCTGTTAGGTCGTGCACTGTATCCAGCCCTCCTTTGTATTTATCAAATCCTTTTAATCGAACTTTTTCTCCTAGTATCTGCAGGAATTCTTCAAACATAAAAGAGTTATCGTTATTGTCTAGGATTTCTTCTTCGGTGTATTGGCCTTCTTTGACGTATATTACACCTACTTTCAGTTCTGATTTTATGAACACCTAAAAAATTAATTTCTAAGCAAATCTAGTAACCCAGCACCAATATGAAATTAAGTCACAAAAATTTTAAATTAAAGTTAACTTATTTCATTCACTAATATCCCTAGAACCATAGTCCGAAAGAAAATTCAAACAAATAAAATATTTTTTATTCATATTTATTTATAATAAAATGTTTATTTTTTATTTATTCTTTTGGTACTCTCTCAAACAACCGTCTTGTTGTGTAACTATAGAAAACTTTAAAATGATTCGATCCATTTGCAATAATTTTGGAACTAGTTTAAGGAAATTAGATACAAGATGTTACTGTAGAAAGTGCGATCTTTTAAAGAAATAATAGATAGGTAACATGAAAATAACATTCATTAAAACTGATCCTGAAAAATAAAATGCATCACCAATAAGAAAACATCATTATAAGCAATAATAAAGTCATTAATTAAAATCCATCTAAAAAATGCTACTTGTAACAATCGGATCTGAAAATCTTCCCATAGATTTCATGTCACCGTCGTCGAAAATTTAATTTCTTTAACGCATGTTTCACCCTGTTGTTTCTATAATTTATACCACTTTTTACCGCACGATAAACACAACAGACATTTTTGTAAAAAAATTGCACCTTTCCACAACATCATTTACCTACATATTCGCATGCTTGTGCAAGATCGGTCTAAATTTTTCGTAATAATTCTTGATTTTGAATTGAACATTGAAATATTTTCTGTTGCATATTGTTACACACAAAAAAGTTCAGTAACTGACCAAAATTTCATGATTCAATATCATATCGTTTTTAAGTTATTTAATAAAAAGCATTTTCGGGGTCACACCTTCCAGAGATTTGAGAAAAAACTATACTGAGGTTTTCGCCATCCTTCAACTTGTTCTACATGCGTTAAATTTGGAATATTCATTTTAGCAGCACCTTGTATGCAATGGGATCTATGAATCTTCTTACGGATCGTATATTTCACGTCACCGTCGTTGCCAATTTATTTTTTACCACCCGATAAACACAACAGACATTTCTGGTAAAAATTTGCACCTTTCCACAGCATCATTTACCTATATATTCGCATGCAATGCAACATTTGAAAAAGATAGACCTTAATTTCACACAAAGTTACCTATATTCGCTTTCTTTGTAACTCCTTTGAAAGAGCGCACTTATTTCGGAAATATCTTGTATAGTTACGAGAAAAGAAGCAAATAGAAAATACCTGATCCAGTTTTAGGAGTTCCTCGGGCGTATCAGGAAGTTGCCCTAGTGTTAGAGGCGGGTTGATGTTGACTTCTTTTCCTAAAGATCTCACCACTTCCTCCCGATTATATCGATCTGCGAAAACACAACTTGCCGGGATTAAACCGTGAACTGTGTAACTAATAGCTCTCACCAATATTCTGGAAATTACATACAATTATTAATACGCGAGGCTCCTAGGTAAATCAATATTGTAAGCGCTCCCAAATCTTACAGTTGTATCTACCGAAAATATTATTCTGCTAGAGAACAAAACCTTACGGTTATTTTCTTGACATGATGAAATACAGGGCGTGGCATCTTTAATGCAGAATACTAAAAACCTAGATCCCTGACAGCAAATGAAGTAAAGTAGGTCGATTATGAGTTTTGAATATTTAATAAAAAATTGTAAAAAGAGACTAAAATTAACTCCGGTCCTGCGATAGATGCACCTGTGGAGTGGAGTGCAGTGGAGAGTACAAGATCAGTGTTGCCAGATGTGAATATTTTCTTCACAAAAGAATTTTGATCTAAAATTTGACCCCTGTGAAGATAATATTTTTCAAATCATTAAAATGTGAAGAATTTTCTGATTTACTTTATTTCGTTTAAGTTTTCTATACATTTTTTTATTCGATTTATAAATAGTTGGATATCACACTCTTTGTTCCATTGTAGTGTGTCATAGTAAAATGTTTTTAGAACTATTTAGCGTCGAATAGACGTTCGTTAAACGACATTTGACATTATTTTGAACAATAGGTCTTTGTAAACTACATCCACTCAATTTATGAGCAATTCTATCAAAATAACTTCTTAATAAGCATTTCAATTGATGTTTTTCCTTATCCATTGTTTTCGTTATGTGAAGAAGTGTTCAAATTGTCAAATCAAGTTCTGTGAAAATCGATGTATTACGTTATTGTATTTATGGGTTTACATTGTGTTTGTGAAACGCTATTTGTTCGCCTGCCTCCGCACTAATCAATATCATTTTAATAATTTTCTATAAAAGCGGTAAGTTTTCATCTAATTTTTTTTGTAACAATCTAACCTATCACCTGTTAAAATAATAGTAGTCCTCTTTACGTCTTTATATGTTCATTTCACAAATTTCCGTAAAATTATACCATCTGGCAACACTGATTTGGTCTTTGGATAGGCAATCGCTAGGTTCATAGCTGTCAAATGATCACATTTTGGACAGAGCCGCACTAAGTTTTATTATTTCAATACAAAATTGAAGTTCAATGTTCTTGGCAAATGGGACTTTTTGATATATTACTTCTTTATTCCGAATGATCCTCACGAATATGTATTTTATTTTTTCTTCGTTAAAGACGCTTGTATATGTATACAGGGTGTCCCGTAAAGTATGTTGTTTTAGATATTAATAGATGCAACTACAAAACGTAACTCTTTGTTGGAAAAAGAAAGCTTAACGAAATTTTTAGGAACTAGTCAGCTTTAAGAAGTCCATAAATAATGTGGATATGAATAAAATCTCGAGGACACAAGGGTGTTTTTTATCACTATGTACCCTATTTTGCACTAAAAAAAATCTAAGAAGATATAGCAAACATTACAAGATTTTTAAAAAGATAATTGAATTTAGATTTTCTTATGTCAAATATTTAGTTTTCCAATAGTATTTTTTGTATAAACTTTTACTATCCAAAGTTTGTAACATTTTACGGACACCTTGTATACGACTTGACAAATTTGTAAAAAAACACAAACCTAAATTGATCTCTAGAATTAAGGGTCTCTTGTTTAATAGACAATATAACAGGGCCTAAGTCTTCATCGTTGGTAAAGTAGTTCCAGTGCTCAGTACCGTAGAAGTACTTCTCGTAGGTCTCTTGTTCCACGCTCGTTAACTCAAAACCTTGGTTTTTCTCCCACTGTTCCTCTATAGCCGTTTTCTTTTTAGGCGACGATGAGTCGTCCTCGTCGTCCTCGTACAAATCGTTACAGCCTCAACGAAAACAAATAATAACTAAGCATTTTGGATTAAATATAAAGAGTTCTACTTACTTCGATCTCTTCTTCTGCTGAAACCGTTCTCGTGCTCCATTCCGTCGGTATTGTCTTCTTCTTCCTCTCCTTCTTGGATCTCGTTTTCATGCTCGGATTCGCTCTCATCCCAGATGGTGTCAGAGGTGATCTTCTGTCGGGAACATTCTATCCAGTATCCAGGTGTGGGAATGAAATTGTGAGGGAATTCTTCGCAGAATTCATCTGGAAATAACCGGGAATATAAACTGACAAAAATTATAACAATATTTCTAAATTAGTTACATAATAGTTAAATGAATATCTCGTCAATAAGAGAATCCATGTTGGAAAAACGATGGCCTTCTATGGCCTACATAGCGTACATAGAGAGATCCCCCTGAGCAACGTCACCACTTTTTTCTCCTTATTAGGTGGGTTGGCGGCTCACGTGGATTGATCTCCTAATGGGAGGAGGTACAAGGAGCCCAATGGGGCCTAAGTGCTATAGCCTTTTTGCTACCCTTACCTCAATTCTAGAATTCATTTCTAGAAGGCTATCTAAAAATGAGTAATCGAGGCCCGGTGCCTTTATAATCAGACTATTGAAATCTGTTGAAATCTTATCGCATTTCAATGAATTTGCGTTGTTGGAACTGACTAATAACAACTTCGAAGCCCTGAAAAATGACTTTCACTTATTATTAAAAGCTTTTTTTGTCATTAAGTATAATTGTCCGGTCTTTTAAAAAAAAATCGCTGACTATATCTTTTTTCGACGTCCATTAGTGATGTCTTATAAATTACACTTTTTGGTCTAGAATTTCATGTCTCATTTATTTACTTTAGCGAGTAATATTTTAGTTCAACCTAATAGTGTACAATTTGTACTTTCTAGCTGTAGAAGAGTATTTTATTAAATATATTTTCTTGGTTCTGTATTGAATTTGGATAACGAATTATTGCAGCAGTTAATATCGATCGTTTGGAAAATTGGACTAGCCTTAACAATTCGAGGGATTCATTAAATATTTATTTATTTTATTGTATCAAACCCAATATTGGATTATGCATGATGTATTAAAGAAACACGTAGTTAAAGAAAGTAGTAAGGCGTAGAAAATTATACAGTGACAATAGCCAGTTACAAAGCCAAAAAATCTAAGAGTTACACATATTATTACCAGAAAACGACCATATTACAGTCTTCATTCTAATGATACGATAAAAACAAACATCAGTGACTAATAATTTCATATTTCTTTTTGAAATAAATTAAGTAGATAGCAGTTTTATCTCCACCTTTGATGTTGCTACAGGTTTTTGGCTGGCTTCCAATAGTGTGTCTAAATATCGTAAATGATATTAAATATTGAACGTGAAACAGTTTAACTTTGAAATATGCTTCTGCTTAAAGAAAAACATAATTTATTGACTCGACAGTCATGAGTTAGAGTCGAGAGCAAAAATACAATTTAGGAATTAAAATTATACTAATGATGTATTCTCTTTAATTCATTTTTCACTGTGAGGATAAGGATACGACTTCCTTCAAAATTTTTTGACGTAGTGTGAAAACTGTCTGCTACAGAAGCAAATTATGAAATAATTCTAGATACCCTGAGAATTTTCGAACACTAATGAAGAGTCGAACTTGTATTCAAGGACGTCAATTATTGTAAACAAGGTTTTCCTTAATGATATGTGAATAGTTAAGAGGCTGATTCTACAATACATTCTACATTCACAAATTAATGATAGTTTGCTTTATACAGGGTTAACTATGACTAAGTACAAATATTTTAAGAGGGGATAAAAAAAATAAGAATTAACAGAATTTCCTTTCAAAAAATTTCTAAACTTATTTATAAAGCGAAAAAAATTTTTTTCGATATTATATTAAATCCTTATTTAACGCCCCCAATGCGAGAATCTGAGTATGCAACCAGCAAGCTACCGTCATGCAACAGCCGTCCACAGTCGGCAGTCCGTCCAGTCGAGTCGGTTCGCTGTCATGTTATAATTTAATTCCTGTGTTTACGTTGTAATTTTGTGTTCTTCTTCAGTTTTTAGTGCCTTATTTTAATTTAAAACATTTTATAGTTAATAAATAAAGGAATATGTGTTGGGTACAGATATTTTCCCACAATATAGTTCACCGGTTTGTTTTTCTAGGTTATGGGACAAGACTGCCGCGGATGTTAAACGTTTTCTGTTATCTATTAGAACCTACCTACCACCCCTTTCTTCGATTTTGTTATAATACATAGGCATTGTATCTAACAACTGTACCTACGGGAAGTGTGTTTATCGGTAGTGAGTGAAAATGTAGTTTTACCAGTTTGTAACCAAATAATGAAAAACGAATGCAAAATACTGGAGCTAACTGTTACCTACTATCAGGTATTATTACTAATAAGAATGTTAATTTTTGTCGTTTCTGCATTTAGAACTACTGCAAACGACCGCATGGTAGTTGTTGACAGATGTAATGCCAACTAGGTCATAGGCGCCGACTTTCCGTAGGGAAAAAGGGTTTTGCCCCATTTTTTAAATATCGAGCTAAAATTCTGGAATAACTTTTTTATTGTCTTTTAGGGCTCCATGAGCACGTGGTTAAAATTTTTGTACTTAGTCATAGTTAACCCTGTATACTATGGTTCAAAAATGTTCCGTTACAAAAATACGAGGTGTTAAAATACCTAAAGCGGTTTTGAAAATATTAATTATTTTCCTTTTTTTCCCTAAAACTTTAACACCCCGTATTTTTGTAACGAAACATTTTTGGACCATAGTTTATAAAGCAAACTATCATTTTCGATGTAGAATCACCTTCTTAAATATTCGCATATCATTAAGGAACAATCTGTATACAGGGTTAACTATATAAGCACAAATATTTTAAGAGAGAATTGAGAAAAATAAGACTCCAGGACTGATACTCGAAGACAACGTTTTCAATTTGGCAAAGCTCTAGAATTCGGGTATATGCATTTCGCAATTTTTGCGCCCTGTATACCTCGGACTAAAAAAATGTTATATAGTTTTTTGTTATTTGATTAATGTTCTGATATCCTATTTCATCCAGACTGATTGCTTGCATTAAATTCAAATAAAATTGTCTTGTATAAAACTATCTGTAATGCCAAACCGATGATTTTTTCACAACATTTGCAGCTCTTACGTTTTCCCTTCGCCATTTATGCGGGAAAAGCCCAGATCAACGAACTTCGAATTTGATGGATTGCTGCCATAAGAATGGAAAGCTTTTAAAGGATCGGCTGCGGAACTGAAGAAGAAACTGTAAATGTTATTGACAGATTAATGAGAAATGCTTCAGAAAAATGAAATTCGACGTGTCTTATCAAATCTATTAGAGGAATTATTGGCGAGGCTTAAGCCTTTGATCTGATCCCTGTATAGATGGTGTTTTACAGTGGATATTGCTTCATTTGAGATGACTGCCTTTCAGTAGAGTTGGCGTAATAGTTAAATAATTGGGACATTAATGAATAGTGTTGAAATTGGTTAAATTATCGTGTACTTATTTTCTGTTTACCAAATTTAGATCGCATTAATTCTTCAATCGTGAAAATTGGTGTATTGTTTAAAAGAGTAAATATTTTCATAAACTCTTAAATGTTGAATCAATCTTATAAATATTTTATTATTTGGTACTTCTCGATCAGATAATCCATATGATATCTTCGTGCAAGAGCACCGTCTTCTCCTGATAACAAGTAGGCTCTAGCCATATCAATTAGGTATTTTTTGATTCGTATACATTATTTTTTTCATAATATCACACACACTTGGCAATGAAGACATACCTTTATAAGGTTATATACTTGCACTGCACAAGACGCTTCACAAAATACCTACCACTTTAAATGTCTACAGAATTAAAGCTGTTAAAACACACTGCACTAAACAAGTATATTTTTGTAAGAAACGTATTTTTTTACGATACATGTTTATATCATACAAAAGCAATCTGTATTTAGAAAACTATTATTCATTGAAGCTTTGCGTAAAAAGAAGCAGTTTAAAAAATCAATATAACTCGAATATTTATTTGATTAAAAAAAATAATAATTTAAGATTCATTTTTAAGGAAATACGTATTATTGTCCCTAAAAGCGCATTTCCACTTAAAATTACACCCTGTATAGATATAAAAATAAAAGTGTATGTAATGCTTGCGAAGAACTATCCTTCCGTTTGGGGTTATTTAAAAAATATTTCAAAATTCGTTATTTCTCTTTCGGATAAGTCTATATCTAATAAAAACTGCGAACGTTATAAAAAGTTAGTAGAGGAATTTAATAACGTTAAAAAAGTTTATAGGATGAGTTATTTTCCCTAAAATATGTTTATATTTAGTCGAGGCAGTTCGGAACTTTTTCATTAGCTGAGTGAAATTTTACATAGGATGTATTAAATTTAGCTTAAATCATTATTCGATGCTAATGAAGTAAGGAGTTATATAGAGTGTTCAGTAAAAAATGGGGCATTATTTAATGCTGGCTTGCTCTGGCGAAAATAAGTTGATTTAAATTAACTTACATTTTTTGTGTGATGAACACGAATATCTGTTTGATTTTTGCGTTAAATGTATAGGGCATTCTGATCTTCGTTTTAAGGATATAGGATTTTGGGAAATGATTAGTTATTTTGAAACAGTATTCGATTAGTTTCAGTGCGCACGTCACACCATGTTTGGTAAAACTTAATTTAACGTGTTTTTTATGCCTATAAATTAATATTTAAATTTTCATAAATTATTAATTTAAAATATTATTACAGTTAGTAATGTCGTTCTTATAACAACTGAAATAGAAAACAGCATGAAACACAACACAGAAGAATATGACAACATGAAGGAAAGACAACATTTAAAGATAATAAAATTAAAAAATAACTACTAACATAAACCTATACGAAATAGCAAAAACAAAATCATTATGTTAAATTTATTTTAGAAATTTTTGCCAGACAGCTATACAGGGTGTCCCAAAATTAGCCTGCCAAAAATTAACTGTGGATTCTACGATCAAAAATAAGGTAGAAAGTTATATAAACATAGGTCCGCACACGCCCTTTAACGGAGCTACTGCTCTTTAAAAGGAGACCCCAAAATTTGATTTTCTCCAAAATGGATAAAGATAAAGTAATCAAATTTGAAATCGAGAATCACAGTTAGATTTCGAATCTAATGTTTTGAAAATAATTTGTTATAATTGGTCATAGGCGTGCCAAACTGGGGGTCAGTGAGTAAATATTGCTCTAACTTTCTTGTATCTCGATATTTTCGTCGTCAGATCAAAAAATTAAAAATATTGGTCTATTTTACAAAAAAAGGTACTCTCGTTTTACTTCGATAAATTATTCCGTTTTCGAGTAATCTTAATTCAAAAATTTTGTGACATACCACAAAATTTTAAGAGGTAAACTATAAATAGGCAAAATATCGCTAGTAGGCTCTGAGAAAATACTGTCGACTTATTTAACACATATTAAAGGTGTTATTCAAGCGTTTTAACATATTAAGATAGTTTTAAAATGCATATCAGTAATGTAATTATTTGTAAATTTTTGAATTTTAATATAGCCTATTAATACTCCAAAATTTTTTAAATACATGTGTAATATGTGTCAAATAAGCTGAAAAATAACTTTTCAAAGCCTACTAGAGACAATTTGACCGCTTGCATATCATATCTAATATTTTGTGGTATGTCACAAAATTATTAAATGAATATTACTCGTACCTTTTTTTTGTAAAATTGTTCAACATTTTTAATTATTTGATCTGACAGCAAAATCCTCAAAACATGAAAAAGTTAGAGCTATATTTATCCAATAACCTCCCCAATTTGGCACGCCTATGACTAATTATGGTATTGTTCTTAGAACATTAGATTCGCAATCTTTAATTCTCAGTTTTAAATTTGAATACTTTATTTTTTATAACTTTTTTTCTTATTTTTTTCAGCATAGGTGTACCCCTGTACTATTAACAGAAAAGTTAATCAGATATGTTTATTTCACTTCAAAATATAACGATTTAACCCAACTTGCCTTAATAAAATGTTGATAATAAAAAAGATACAGGGTGTCATATTTGGTTGATTTTTGTTAATAATTACACTTTCTTTGAATGTATCAACTTAAAAATTTGGGATTTGGTTATGAGAAATAAGAAATGAGTGGTAGTAACCACCAACAGTAAGTTAAATTTTAACAATTATTAGACAAAATTTATGTCATTGTTAAAAAGTATTTCTAAATCTAAGGTTATCCAGTTATAGTTCAAATCAAACACTTTACAAAATCGTAAAATTCGACAATAATTTTCATATACCTATGAGAGATGACTATTATTTGTTGGCAATTAATCAACAATTTAAAATATCTGCTTAGGAATTTAGAGAAAAAATAACCAAAAATTTGTTCACATTGCGGATTGTCTAATTAACTAATTCAAGTCGACCATCTGGTGCTGGAAGATCAGTATGACTTCCATTTTAAAAACATGATACTTTTCGTACAATTTTACACTAAGGTACCAGTAAAAAATAAGACCATGTTAAGCATTGAGCTTCTATTTTTTTGTTAATATTTGACAAAAATATATAAAACTTAGAGTATATTAAATTCACTTTATTTAAAACGGTTGTATACTTGTATATTTAAAAAGTCGAGTTAGATTATTTTTAATTCTAATTTAAAAAAGAAGTTACAAATGGCCTTGTTAGCACTTGCTCCTAATAAAGCCATTTGACAAATATTGCAAATAAACATCAATAATTATTATTAGACACTAGATTTTTAATAACATATATTTCATTGACACAAAAATATAACTTTCTTCACTAAAAACAATAATACAAATTCTAAAATCAAATATAAAACTTACATATGTGAAACTAAAACAAAATCGAAAAATAAATTTCGGTTTTAATATTCTGGGAAAACAAATTTAGCTTTGTCGCTTTTACACAATCCTGCGTATTCTTCGTGAGCATATGTTAGACAAATAATACACAGTCACTTGTCTTGAACTTTGTCTTGCTGACATGTGGCTTTATTAAGCACACCTATCCCAAATTATAAAAACTGTATTATAGACCAACAACGAAAACTAGGCATGTCCATATATACCGTCACTCTTTGCCGGATACTTTGTTCCTAATGTCAATACATATCTTTAAAACAAAGCTTTCATCAGACAAAAATATAAACTTGTATTCACATCAAAAACACCATCACACAGCCGGTAAAATGATGATTGCTAATGGCGCCACCCATGATACAATTTAGAAACTAGAAACTAGCAAATTTAGACATATTATGAAACCTGTAAAATTACTGCAAACTTTTTTTTGGTTAAATAAATTGGTTTGTCAAAAAGTGACAGTGGCCTTATTAGGAGTTTGGCCTTATTTGGTACAAGTACCTTAGTACAAATTTTATTGCTTGTTGATCTACGTTCAACATATCCAATTTGTAAGGGAATTTTGACACCTAATATGTTAAAATATTGTACAATGCAGCTATTTTGTCGAAAATGGGCAATTTCTAAGACTAATGACACCTCAAACAATGTCGGTTTAAGACGTTAGGTCCAAAAAAGTTACTCTCAAAACATGATTTTTATGCTACAGCGTAACAAGTATTATATAAAAATGTCGGTCACTGGAGCGTTATTTTCTATTTTCGAAGGCAGCATCTTACATCTGAAGCAGAGATCCATAAAAATATACAAGAATATCGCTGTTAACGCCGCAAGTGCACCGGATTTTCCGTCTGGTTCGGGTTCTTTTAATTTTTATGTCCTCGGAGGCCGTAAAACTTCTCCATCGTTTTACGAGTTTTACGACGCTTTATTTTTATTTCGGGTCTCCATTTGGATCATCCACAAAGTGAGTTTATAAGGGAAGTGTAAACCTTTTACGGCTTAATATCCGACATTAACTGCCACTACGGATGTGATATCACAAAGGATAACAACCAAAACACACTAAAATGTATTTATTAAGTATAATTCGGGTTTTTGGAGGGGTGGCAAGATGCGTTTCTCGTAATTTGACCCTGAAATTGCCTAATAGAAGAAAGAAATGTGCAACTTGGAGCAGAAAGTAAAAACAGAAAAAACGTGAGGTAATCGAAAAAATATGTTTTTTTAAATATGGAAAAATACAGGTATGTTCCTGGAAAAAAATATTTCATGACGTCATAAACACAATTTTCGAAATATGTAAAACTTTATTTTTTGCTACAAAATGCACCTCAATCCATGCCGTTTGGACTCCATTTTCAAATTTTCAGTAACATATTTCGTTACTCCGCAATATTATTTGGGCGTCGAGTTCGGGACACCCTGTACACTGATAACAGTTATTTGTAATATTACATGCACCGTGTAATTGGTTATTTATTGCGTAGGTCAATAGTGTGTGTTGTAACGTTCATTTTTACATGGAACGTTCCCCTGTCTAAAAATCTGCCATTATAGATATTATTTTATGTTACAGATCACCTTAAATAGCAGACATTTTGTCTCTATCAACGATTATATCAGTTTCAAAAGTATAGGTTAAGAATAATTAATTAATATCAGATCTTATTGGTTCATTCAGGTAGTTGGTTATAATTTATTTCACACAGGTGTCAAGTTAATTATCTAGTTGTTTCTATTTACAGTCAGTTCAGTACGGATCAAATTTCCATGTCAATAATTTAACCTACTTAGGCTTTTTCATGTGTTCTACAGAAAATCATAATAATAATTCGTTCATTACTAATCTCAGTTTGATTGCAGTGTAGAATACATAAATGGGTGAGGATTTGTTTCAGTTAATCCGTCGAGCCATGAACATTTACATAACTACCCTCAACCTCAATTCCTGATTTATGCGTTTTTGATTGAAGTCGACACAGTTAAATTAAATCACGATTAGATTGAATCGTAAGTATTACGATGGAAACAGCGGGAGGGTATACCCACACAACGACGACGAACACTTATTTTATTGCTCACGCCTTAGCGTGTCTCAGGATTAAGAACATTGGAGATTGGAGACATCCCCAAAGCCCGTTTACGTAAAATGAGAATGAGCGTCCTCAAAAAATCCAAATGAATCGTGTTTTTTACTTGAAGGACCAAGTGGGTATCTGACATCCACATGTAATAACAAATTATGTTTTTGCAACAAACACCATCCAAATACACATAACAGATTTCTTCATAGATATACAGAGTGTTTCTTAAATAGACAGCAAAAGACCAGAGGCGTATTCTGTGGCCAAAAATAAAGGTTTTTTGGTATATACATGTGGGGTGTTCGGTCAGCCATTGTTCAGCTACAGGGTGTCAAAATTTTAAGAAAATAATCAGTTTTTAATTTCTAAACCGCTTCAGGCAATTAAACCAAAATGAAGCAAAAAATTACCAGTTTTAGAAACTTACCAGTGGCGTAGGTGTGGGTACAAATTCAATGTGAATCTTATAAACTAATGCATTTGCAAGGCCATAAATCTAAACCATATTAGTCATTTCAGCATTTGAATATGCATAAGTCAATATTAAAACATAATCTTTTTAAAAAAATATGCTTAATTTGACAATACGCAATATTAAATAAGATAGAAAGGAGCTTAATGGATCATAATCTTAAAAGAAACAGGTGGATTTCAATGGCTACAGGATCCAGATAAAACAGATGGAAAAAACAACGAAGCAATCGGACAACGTTGTTTCTGTTGTAGATCATGACACTAATCTGCAAATAGGGATAGGCTTTCTACTTGTTATTCTCTTGTGTTCGTGTCCTTTGCCCTTCCATCTTATTCCACTTTGTTTTTAAGCTGCACTGCGCTGCGTGATGAAGGGCAAAAACCCAGAAACAACGTTGTCCGCAGTTGCTTCGTTGTTCCTTTCATCTGTTTACTCTGGATCCTGTAGCCATTAAAATCCACCTATTAAATAAGATGACAGCTTCTTATTATAATCATTTTGCATGGCCTCTCTAAGATACGCGTAATTAAGTAACTGTGTAAAAATGCACTTGAGCAAATAAATCAATTTTGTTGCTAATCGGTTTGGAATACAAAAAAGTGTAAAGAAACGAAAAGTGGATATAATACAATGGCGTATATGATGACCTATTCTATTTGAAATATTGTATAGGGTAATATATTTTCTTGGCAAATAATGATCGATGATACCCACCCATACCCATCTCCGCCACTGGTAAGTTTTAAAAAATGGTAATTTCATACCCACTGTGGTACTAAATATGCACACCGAATTTGGTTAAATTATTTCAAGCGGTTACGAAATTAAAAACTATGAAAAACTCTTATTTTTGGTCATACGCCTCTGGATTTTGACCTCTACTTAAAAAACACCCTGTATAGCAGTTACATCATGTCAGAGACGTGTAACGGATTTCACCTAACGGTGATTATAAAATTTAAATTTATTTTCAATCTACAGCCGCATATTCTTTTCGAAAAGAAGTCCTGTAAGACATAATTCAAACTAAATCGATTACTCAAATAAGCAAACTGTTGCTACGATCCTCGCCGTTGCGTGGATTGATATAGTTGGAGATAAAAATATGTATATGCATTGGCAAACCTGTCGTATAGATCAGATCTTATCAGGAGCAGTGGCAGGTAGCATGTGTACACCTGGCTTAACAGTAACTGATAAGGCATAATATTAACGAGGATGCAATGATAAGTCATGTTATGGAAGCCATGCGTTTTATAAATAGGTATGCTTTAAGAAAAATTACTATTTTTTACACAGTGTTTTCGATAATTATGGATACGTCGAAATAATACTTCTCGGAGGCAAAATAACCGTCCGTGGTTTTTCTCGTGGTATATCGTGTTTAAGACTTTTGTGATATCCGATATATCTAATCGCATGATAGGTACTTGGTAGTTTTGTTTACATAACCAGCAACCATCGATTTAATCGAGGATATAGAATTATTTCTGCCATAATAGCAGCGAGAAGCACTTCAGAACTCTTATCTTATCTATATAAACATCTCATTTGTCTAACGTTTCCTACCTTCCAATGTTTAAGCTGGCAACAAAACGAAAAACGATTATTTTGCACTGCATTATTTAATATTTTTCGTATTTTCGTACATACCAATCTAGAGGGTGTAGAGGTTAAAAATTTAAATAAAATTTGGTTACATAGTGTTAAATGGGATTCGGTAAGCTCCATTTTCAATAGAAAGTATGACGTCATCAATTGTATTTTTTCCAGGAACATACCCAATTTTTTTCATGTTAAAAAGCTCCCTTTTTTCTAATAAACTTTTATTACAGAAATTTTTATGTATTACTTCCCGTGTAAAAGTTATTAGCAATATCCTTGGTATCCTTACATTAGGCCCATACGACATCGAGTTTGGGACACCCTGTACATATTACTTAAATCTTCAAATCGGACCTTTAATTTTTGGCATTTGTCATGTCTTGATATACAAGGTGTTAAAAAAAGGGTGTAAAATATTTAAGGAGGTAATAGTATGAACCAAAATAAGCAGAAAAGTCTCAATAAACATGGGTCCGCAAAGTAACGGTTGGGGTGATATGGAATGTTTTATGTTTTTTAGCCACTTTTTTATTTTGCAAAAAAGTTGTGTATTTTCTTATAATAGTTGGTTGATGTTTAGTGAAATAAACAGTACGTACTTGACAGTTGTTCTCAGTGCACAAGTTTTCTTTCGCTATGGCTTGTTACTCTAACGCAGAATTAACAGACATGCATTTCATGTATGGTCGTGCTAATGGGAACGCCACCGAAGCGCGACGTCTTTATGTTGACGCTTATCCAAATCGCCAGATTCCTTCACAACGCATGTTTGGAAGAATTCACCAAAGATTGCGTGATACCGGTTCCTTCAGCAAACAGTGCCATTTATCCGAAAGACCAAGGTCGGTATCCACTCCAAGAGCAGAAGAAGAAATTCTAGCACTGGTAGAGCAGAATCCAGGTACGAGTGTGCGGAGAATATCAGCCGAGGTAGGAATTAGTGGTCCTCTTGTTTGAAGAATCCTTCACGAGCAACTGCTTTATCCATACCATGTGCAACGAGTACAAGTCTTAAATCCAATAAATGATCATCAAGCACGTTTGGTTTTTTGCCGCTGGTTTCTACGTCATGATGCTGAAGACCCTCGTTTTCTTGCAAATATTCTTTTTACTGATAGGGCCGGGTTCACAAGAAATGGAGTGTTTAATTTTCACAATACGCATATTTGGGCCGACGAAAATCCTCATGCTCGAATAGAATCTGGACATCAGGCACGTTTTTTATTAAACATTTGGATGGGTATTGTAGGTGGCAGGTTTCTAGGTCCTGTTGTTTTACCAAACCGATTAACAGACGCTGCTTACCTTAACTTTCTGCAGAACACACTGTATGAGTTTTTGGAAGACATTCCTTTGAATCAGAGGCAACAAATGTGGTTCCAGCATGATGGTGCTCCAGCTCATTTTTCTATGACCGTTAGAGAGCATTTACACCAAACTTTTCCACATAGATGGGTAGGAAGGGCGGGACCTGTTTTATGGCCTCCAAGATCGCCTGATCTGAACCCTCTAGATTTCTTTGTTTGGGGACATTTGAAGACATTAGTGTATGGTACTCCTGTAAATAGCCTGGAAGAGCTGCAGCTACGGATTAATCAATAGTGTCAAGAAATCCAAACCAAGGAGGGTGTTTTTGAAAGAGTTCGAATATCGTTGAGACGAAGATGTCGTCCTGCTTGGAAATGGACGGAGGGTACTTTGAACATCTTCTGAACTTTGGTTTTTGTTTGTTAAAAGCTTTCTTTGTCGGTTTACTCCTAATAAAATAAAATGTTTGAAAAACGAATAGTGGTCCATATCTCCGCAACCGTTACTTTGCGGACCCATATTTATTAAGACTTTTCTGCTTATTTTGGTTCATACTATTACCTCCTGAAATATTTTACACTCTTTTTTTAACACCCTGTATACTACGTACATACTAGAAGCAATGAAAGTATCGTTAGGCTTATTCTCAAATTAATATCTAATGTTTCTTTGTTCCAATGCTACACTTGTGTTTGCTAACGTGACAACTGTAATAATTTATCACAAAATATACAGACCGTGAAATTCTAATGTCCAGATTTGTCAGAAGCCCAACAATCCATACCGCAACGCTTCTAGAGCCATCACTCCAGGAAAAGTTCTTATATTTATCACAACGTTTTCCTCAGTTTGGTAAACAACTTGCAGCAAAGACTTAGATATTATGTAATATGCTGATACGACCAACAAATCAATTCGTTTTGGTAAATATTTTTCAGAGTTCGTATTAGATTCTAACGCAAACATATAAACACTATATATATCTGACAATTTGACAAAATGAGGTGTAATATGACAAAATTCGCCCTTAAGGTATCAACATTTCTAAAAAAAAGAACAAATTATCATTGCCAGTCCTGTGTTAATTTGTCAAACTAATGTCTAGCATACTGCGTTTAGCATTTCTTAAACACAACCATAAATCACTGTAGAACTCGTTACAGGCCAGGCCAGGTCTGAATTTTAAAACACAATCCCAATTCTTTTTGTGCAATCTTATTTAGATCATTCAAGCTTATATTATTATAAACCTATATCAATATCAGGCTTTATTTTATTGGTAATCAGTATTGACTAAAGCATCGATAGTTCAGAACTCGAGCTTAGTGTTTAGGACGTTATAAAGCAAAAATTTATGAATTAGTAATTCTACAATATCTAGCTGCTGATATATAACTAGAAAGATTTCTAGAATCTGGGAAAAAATTCGACAAAATGCGTGCATTGCTGCCATGCATAATCTATTTTAAGGTTTAAGATAATTAACTATCGGAGCACATAAATAAATACAAATTATACGTTTATTTAAATCTCTATTTTAGATAATATTTTTTCCTTGAAACTTCTTCAAGAAGATTTCTTGTCATCTGGCAACACTCATCTTTTAATATTTTTGCATGAAAGAACTTTAACTTTAGTTACGAGACGGTGTAACAGTTGGTATCGCGTTGATACGTTTCTTTTTACGTCTGCTTTAAGTTGTATTCACCGTGTGTATTTAAATAACTGTTTATAAATATACGTTAGCAACTATTAACTGAGGAGAGATGTAAATGAAGTAAAGTAACATGCCAAAGGAGAGAAGAAATAGACAGGAATTATTTCAAATATGGTTTGACAGTGATCCCGAAGGTAATAGTGACATATGTATTAAAGAAAATAACCTGTTTTGTACTGCGTGTGAACGCATTATAAATTCTTCTAACAAAACCAAAGTGACAAGACAATTGAAGAACAATACCTCATACAGCGCTGAAGACTGCATTTTTCTATGAACTTACAGACGCCTTTCTTACAAGCAATATTTCAGTAAACAAACTAGAGAACATCAAGTTACGTACACATTTAGAAAAATATATAAACCAAAAAATTTCTCATGAAAGTATGTTAAGACTAAGATATGCCCATAGGGTTTACAACAATGTTCTGTTATCAATACGCGAAGACATTGAGAACAATTTCGTTAATTTCATTATAGAAGAAGTTATTGATTCTTGTGAGCGTTCAGTAGCCAATTTTTTAATTGGTGCGTTAAAAAGTGACACTGCTAGTACCAACCACCGACGGGCTTCTAAGGTGCTGGACAAAACCAATTACAAAATTGTTATAAATTTAGTTATTGACTGTTTTCATTGTATATGGGCCGATCAAGCAGGCCTATGTGATGCAGCCGCGTTCATGTTAAAAGAAGGACAGATTTTATCTCAAAAATATACAAAAATGATATACTTTACATGTGCTGCTCACACACTTAATAAGGTAGCTGAGAAATTAAGAGAAAGTTCTCCTTTAGTAAAAACTTATATATATAAACTGTAAAAAAAGTTTTCATTAAGGCGTTTTCAAGAAGGAACGTTTTTAGGGAGGCTTTACCAGGCATATCTCTGCTTACCAAATCAGCTCTAACTAGATGGGCTACTTGATTCGAAGCACACACTGCAGGATTTACTGAAGGACCAAAATATTTACGATGACATACGTTACATTAATATATACTATGGTTTTCTAGTTAGTGCAATAAGGAAATTGGAATTACATGGATTATCTCGAAATGAACCATTTTACATAAATGAATGATGCACAAAAATATATACGATGCCAATAACATACTCCGTTACTAGTACGATAAAAGAAAAAATGCAAAGCGTGTTGAAAAAATCCAGGATACACCATTTTGGAAAACATATAAAGTTTTAGCTGGTACAGATCAGGAGTTACCAGCAATATATGCCTCAACAATTTCTCATGCTGTCCGTTGTCAACAGTAGACGTTGAGCGGTCATTTCCCTACACAAGTTAATATTAAGAAAACTGAGAAAAGCACGTAATAATATGTTTTAACACTAAGCTTTGTCAGATAAGTGTTGTCATTTTTGACATGTTATCTTAATTTATATAGGTATTTTATCCTCGACTTAATCTTACTATTTGGAAATAGTGCTATGTTGTGACATATTTTCTATGAACATATTAATATGTTCATTCATAAACTGACTACGGTCCTGTTAAACTCCGCGCTCCACTATCTCTACTTATTAGCGCTGCATTCATGATGGCACTAGAAAATTTTCTAAGTCTTTTTTATTTCAAATATTGTCTAGAAGCTATTTTTTATATTTTAACACATTATAAACTGCACACAATGTATTTTGTAATAAAAAACTAAGAGTATTAATAGAAACAAATATACGGATATCCGACTTGGGTCTAAATTTCGACGACTTTATTTTTAATATTTGTAATAATATTTGGTGTTTTGATTATAGATCCTCCAAAATAGTGTGGTTTATTTTATATACCAAAACCAATCAACATAATTCTAAATTTACAGCCCATATATCTCGCTTATGACATTAATGGGTAAATTAGTGAGATAATCTAAAACTGTATTCGTAATATACAGGGTAATAACTATGACTTAGTACAAATATTTTAAGAGGGTATAGTGTAAATTAAGAATTAACGGAGTCGCCTTTCAAAAAAATTCCAAACTCATTTATAAAGCAAAAAAATATATATTTTCGATATTATATTAAATCCTTATTTAACGCCGCCTATGTAATCTGTCCGCCGCACGTTTACAGAGGCAACCAACAAGCAACAGTAAAATTCGCTGTCATGTCATAATTCAATTCCTGTGTTTACGTTGTAATTTCGTGTTCTTCTTCAGTTTTTAGTGCCTTATTTTAATTTTAAACGTTTTATGGTTACTAAATAAAGGAATATGTGTCGAGTACAGTTCGCAGGTTTGTTTTTCTAGGTTATGGGAGAAGACTGTCGCGGGTTCATTAAAAGTTTTCTATTATATATTAGTACCTACACATTCCTTTCGTTCGATTTTCTTATAATAAATATTCATTTTATCCAGCTGTACCTACATGAGCTGTGTGTGATCGGTAGTGAGTGGTTGTAATGAGTGAAAATGTAGTTTTGCCAGTTTGTAACGAAATAATGAAAAACGAATGCAAAATACTGGAGCTAGATGGATGGATTAACTGTTACCTATCTATCAGGTATTATTACTAATAATACAGTTAATTTTTGTCGTTTCTGCATTTAGAAACGCTGCAAAAAGACGACCGCATGGTAGTTGGCGTTGTTAACAGATGTACGAGTAAGTTTTATCTATGGATCTAAGCCATCTCAGTCGATGCTTATCATAGGCGCCGACGTTCCGTAGGAAAAAAGGGTTTTGCCCTATTTTTCAAATATCGAGCTAAAATTCTGGAATAATTTTTTTATTGCCCTTTAGGCCTCCCTGAGCACGTGTTTAATATTTTTATACTTAGTCATAGTTAACCCTGTAGGATATGAGGAATTGATTGCCTTTACAATTAAAACTATCACAACAGAAATTGAAGTGAATATAATCGAAAATTATGTTTTAAAAATTATTTTCCTATGTGGAGGCTATACACTGAAAATACCCGGAAAAATAATCATTGTAGACCGCATAATGTTGCCCAAATTGGAAAATAATCTGTCTACATCAAAATCACAAATCATTTTTAATTAAAAGGGGTGAGACGGAGTTTGTAAGGACAAACGAAAATGTGCCTATTATTTTAAATTACATTCGGGCTCATCGTTGAGATCAATAAGAGAGCCTTCAAGAGACTCCAACTTGGGATACAGTGTAATATAAAGTTTTGCAAGCTAATAACTTTGCGATTATAAATTCATAATTTGTGAGAGAATGTGAAGAATTCCGTTTTTAATTCTTAGTCGCTACAAATAATAAAAGTAAATCTCCTGGAGACACAAACGTAGCCCTGCCTGGTATTTGAACGTATTGGTAACGAATTTTTTTCAACCAGAAAATAAGAATTATTACACATTAAAAATGTATGTCAATGAACAAGTACTGACAAATTTAAACGTTCAGTTCAACTATAAAATAACGTATGAAATTCGTTTATAATATACGAGTATGGCATTCGTGAAATTCGGTATATTGACAATACCCTATTGTCAATTTACCGAAGCTGAGTGCACGATTTCTTAAGCTGCTTAATTGAAATGCGTATACTGAGCACAATTTAATTTACAATGTCATTATCGCACTGAATGCATCAATAAATTTCAAAAAGCACATGTGAGATAATATAAATCATTATGACAATAGAAACAGTGTCAAATCATAGTTAATAATGATAGTTGTACCCTTTAAATTATATTTATTACCTAACACAAAGTTTGACCCATTCTCTTATAACTACTATTTAATTTACTATTATTTTATAATGATCAACTAAGTAATCTGACATTATCATATTTCCTATTATTATTATTATTATTACAGATAATGCCACGTTACTCAAGTAATCACTTTTACAGAAATAATTTTCAAGTTTACAATTTTATGCCCAAAAAAATACTATCCATAAACTTTGATGTTTCTTTAGAAGCAGGACCTGATATTGAGAATAATGTTTCAGCTATTTTGTTGGTCGAGTGATTGGTGATCTTACGTAGCAAGTTTATGGCCTCTTTTCGTCTCAGACATTACCGCTAAGCATAAAAATAACGCCAAAGTTTATGGAGGAAGAAATTTACAGTTTTACAGTGGCTAACAAGAATTTAAAATACCAAGATTATAACGAAACGTAAACTTCCACATATCTCACTTGAAAAGTATGTTACCTATAGCCTTCAAAGTATTAATATGAAGGATTATTCTTCCCCTTTGACTGTCGTGAAGATTAGGAGTACAGTCCGCTCACTGTAAGGTAGAACACCAAACGAATGAATGTAGCTTGGTGTTCAAACTTAGAGTGACCCAACTATACACACCAGCCTTCTTCTTCGTCTTCTTCCTCATCTTCTTTTCGGTTCTTCAGTTATGTTATAGTTTTTCTATAGTATCAATTATGAAGATAAATAATAATTTTGATTCATGAAAAATACAATAAGACATTACATATTTTGTTCCTTTAATATTTGAAAAATTTAGTAAGCTTTCTATGTTTAAAGTGAACAAAATAAATTAAATGTCTGATCAATTTACAAAAAAAAAAAAAAACTGATCAAGAAACGTTTCCCAATGTCTTAGTAGGTATATAGGGCACATCAGTAACATTTTTCTTACCACTATCAAAGGTTTTTTAACAGTTCTAATATCATTTGCATTGAAAAAGTAAAGTTGGCCATGAAAATTGCATAGCTTATATAGGTATATGACACAGAGAAAATCACCCCGAATTGTTTTTCTTTAAAGTTTTGTATTGTATTCTTTAATGGCGCGAAAAGTCTCAACTTTTTCTATAAATTTCATTATACTGTCAGTGGTTATAATGGTAGATTGTCAGAAGCTCATGGGAAACTTACTGACCCCACATAATGATGAAAATAGCAATAACGCTTCAACTGTTTTATTATTTTGCGAATATAGAAAGTTGAGACTGTCCCCCCATTAAAACTGTGAAATTTGCGCAAATATTCACAAATGTTATTTTATTTTTCGCCATTTTTATCAATTTGCTAATTACTGAAGGTACTGTAGCACAATTAGTACAAAGAAATAGTATACATTTTGTCAAAATATTAATCATACACGGAAAAAATCTAATCTATATTTAAGTATAAAAATATACTTAAATTTTAAATTTCATGCAAGTCTATATGTATTAATTCAGTAATAAAGTATTGTCTTTTACCAGAAAAACAAACAGTTAATTTCTACTGATATTTATTAACACTCCGTACACTACCGAATACTAATTACAACTCAACTAAACACTATTTAATTAATTATTTAATTATTTAATTAATCACTATCTAAATCGCTCTGAATTCTAATTGATTTCTCCGAAATTTCCAACTAAACACTCCAATTCAAGACTGTAATTTAAGACTGACTAACTCGGCCGTTTATTCTTCTTTTATAGACCAAACAAATATTCCAGATATTTTCTAGCATCTCTAGATTTATTTCTCGAACGACTCTAGAACGTTTCTCGTCGATTCTCCATATTTCAGTCGCGTCTCGATATTAGGGGTGTGCGATAACGGTTTGGAACTATCGATTATCGATAAATTGATAAAATCGATATTATCTGTGCATTGAGATAATCAAGCGGTTAACGATCTTTTGCGGAATATTGCTCCATTCCTCTTCTGCCGCCACGACTGACTCATCTGCAGTCTGAGGTGCAGGAATGTGATTATGAATGACTCTAGCAACGAAATCCCATATGTTTTCAATAGGATTCATGTCAGGAGAGTTGGCTGGTCAATCTAATCTATTGATATGTTCTGCTTTGAGTGTCTCTTGAAGCTTCTGGCTCGATGTGGTCGACCGTCGTCGTCCATAAGCATAAAATTTTCATCTAATTCATTGCGTAGGGGGTAGATAATTGGCGTAATAACTTGTTCGATGTAAATTCGACTGGTCATATTCTGTGGTAAGCACATTAATGGGGTGCAGTGGTTGAACATTATTCCACCCAAAAACATTACGGTACTCCCTTCATACGGAGCAACTTCACGAGGAAATTAAAGTGCCTGTTGACGACCTGGTTTCTCCAGTCTCTTTGTCGATTGTCATCAGTAACCAGCCCAATTCTGGTTTCGTCTGTAAATAAAACCTACCGCCACTGACGTAAAAGCCAACCCCTATGCTCTCGCACCCACTGGAGACTAAACTTGTGTATGCAGGGTGACCGTCAGGTTCAGCATGTGACCAGAAGATTTGCACTCAGGTTCTCTTCTCTCGCACAAGCCGTTTGTTATCTCGCTTCCTATGGCAAACTGAGGAGAGCTGACAAACTTAAAAGTGGTATATGTCTGGTGTGCCGTTATTGAATGACTTTGACAGATTGCAGTCTTTCTTTCCTTAGTCAATTTATGTTTAAATATGAAACTGAATGTTTTTAATGTAAACAAAAACATTAAATAAAATCCATTAAAACTAAGAGGTTTATTTACAATCGCTTTAGAAAAAACTTCTGTTTAATATAAATAAAGATATTATAAATTTCTTTTATAATTTTTTGACAATTTTTTTTTTGGGCAGAACATAGTTTAGATTTCAGTTTTTAAATCTTGACATTTATTCCTATGAGTTTGGTGTAGGGATGCACGATTCTGTAAAAAAGATCGATTTTCTGGATCGATTCAGATCGGATCGCTTAGGATCGATTCCTAAAAAATCGTAATGCAAAAGATTGATATTTGAAAAGATCGGTTTCCAATGGTTCCGAAAAATTCTACTACTCCTCTATTTTCAAGACTGCTGAACATGAATCTAAAATTAGTTTTATGCGTTCGAGTCTCAAAAAAAAAATTGTTCAAAATTGTAACCTCATCGTCATGAAATGAAGATGGTACAGGAGCTATATTGCAACGAATGTAATGTATACATAGGTAGAGGTTACAATTTTTTTTCGAAAACTAGACTCGAGCGCACAGAACTAATTTTAGATTCGTGTTCAGCACTCTCGAAAATAGGGATTTTTTTAATTAAGATTGGAGAGTTTACACTATAATAAATATTTAACTGAAAAAAATTAATGGGTAAATCCTGTACTGTAATACTGTTTTTTTTTGTGAAATAAAGTAGTAAAGTAAATATAATTACAGTATTATGAAAAATGTGTGCATGTGTCATCAATATCCAATTTGAAGATTAATGATCAGTGTTGCCAATTGTGAAAATTTTTCTTCAAAGTGAAGATTTTTTCAGGGTTTCTTTGAGTGATAAAGAAAAGAAGAATAATTTACTATTGTGAAGATTTTTCCTCGTCATATAAATTCCTCCTCATAATGTTTAGTTGTATGTATATTTCTTAGTTGGAGCAATAAAATGATTTGCTCTTTGAAAACTTTTGTTCGTATCACTAGCTAGTATTTTAATTCAGTGGTATCGATGCCTACCACAGTGAAATTCTTTATTCATTGATCTATCATTGCTGTCTGTTCATTCCATGTTCCGTGACAATTTAAATGCCATAGACACATAGATATACGGCAATTTATCTAGGGCTCATGGCTCCACGGTCTTTTAATAGACCTTGGTTATAGCTAACTGTTAACTAAAAACAGTAAGTACTAAGTACTACAAAATAGTAATCTAAATATTAAAATATATAGGGCATATCATCGAAAAGGAAAATAAATAAGTAAATCGAAATTCCATACTTTCATTAATACATATATTTCAAATTTCCCGCGTTTTTAAAATCTAGGCTAAAAATTCCAAACTTGACAATCCTAATAAAATAAAACTACGATATTCATTTTTGCTTATTTATTTACAGGCCTTAATTTTATAAAAGTTCGTTTTAGTAGATATTCTAGAAGTTCTAAACGCTAATTGATCAATTTTGCTAAATTGATCAACTAGCAATTAAAACAACTGAGAAAAACGGAACACCATGCACCCTCTTGTAAAATGCAATCCGATCTCGATCTCAATGGAAAATAATCGATTCACCAAAAAATCGCCGTTAAGAAAATCGATTCAAAATATCGAGAATCACGTTTGAAAAGATCGATTTGAATCGAGCATCCCTAGTTTGGTGGCAAATATCTGCAGTCTGCACCATCCTGTATGTTACGTTACCTGACACATTTATTAATCCATCGGGGATAAAGCATTATGACTTTTAACGTTGGATTAATTAAAAACTTCCATGCAGTTCGATGTTACGTAACTGCGAGAGGTATTAAAATTTAAATGTCCCCTCTCGGCTGGGGATTTACCGAATGGAAAACATGCTACAAAGTAGTGAAATGTTGCATATATATTTCACTTACGTATTAATTATTGATTAGCGGGATGTTTACGCCAAAACACCGCATATGATTTTAATAATTGGCAGCGCAACTAAACGTAAATACCCATGTCTGAACAAATTGAATTCGAGAATTATATGTAGGTACATAGTATTTAATTGCAAATAAACCATTAAAGTCTCGTCTCTATTTTTTGTAGTAAAATTTTAAAGTAAGTAGAAAAATTACAAAATACAATTATTAAGACAAGGAAAAGGTGAGCAACAATCTATTTTTCAACGCATTAACACTGATTGTAAATCTGTGGAGGTGCAAGTCTGACTTTCTTTATAAAATAATCTCTTTCCACGGTCGGGAGTAGAAATCAGTTTCTATGACATCAAAATTAAAACAGAAGTAGTCGATTATTCTCAAGGGAGTATAATGTTCCCAAGGGAGTTTACATTATGGAGAACGTTTTTCATGCAAAAAAGAGATAACATTGAAATTATTTATTGACATTTAAATTAAATGTTACATTTGTACAATTTTCAAAATTAATAATAGAAGGAATATTACTTTCGTTTACATTTACAGTTTTTGTGATTGCGCTAGTAGTGGTACCTACTAAAACCTGATTAGCAATTTTGGTCTTATTTTCAATGGAGTTCTCGACATAACCCTCAGCGACTGTCGTTGATTTCCAACCAGCATGACGCTTTATTGTCGTGATATCCACACCAGCATTTGCCAGTCGCTGGAGATCTTCGTAAGCAGTGACCAGTATAACATGCAGCATCAGGTAATTTTAAATACGAAGCTACTACACTCGGAATTTTTCCCATGGTATTCTTGCCAACTGGCTGCGAACTACATTTTCCTGCTTTGTAGTACAAAAAAAGGCGCTTATGCTTGACGTGGGGAGGACGAAGGGACAGGTATTTTCGAAACAATTCAAGCATATTTCCCACATCGGTAACCAGAAAGGTTCGTGGAATCTTTGTCTTAGTGTTTGGAATTTTTACAATCAAGGAAGAGCCTACATCCTCAATATCATCTACAGTTAAATTGACTAGTTCATCAGTTCGACAAGCTCCGGCAATCCCCAGAATTAATCCAACCTATAAAAAATCAAAACACTTAATAATTGAAATACCTAACAACAAAAGTAATCTTACCTTAATCATTAAGAATTCTTTGTCATCTGCACTTGATAGAAAACGGTTGATTTCACCCTTTGTCAATATTTTCGATTTTTTCGCTTGATATCCGTCACCGGTTCTTTTAAAAAATGCGATCAGCTTGAGGAATTTGCTTATATCTATGTTGTCGTAAATTATCAAGCATGTCTTAACTATAGAATATTGCGCCCATAATGTGGAAGACTTGTAATTCTTTGCATTTTCACTGAAGTATGCCAACAAAACGCTGTATACTTGAACATTTTCCTCGGCGCACCACTTTTTGAACCGATTGTAGGCTATATCGTATAAAGATCTTGACTTCGTAGGCAACAAATTGCTTATTGCAATTTTTGCAGCCTCCACAATCTCTTCCGACTCACAATTATTCATTGTACACTAAACAAACTTTAAACTAAACCAAACTAGCACCTTAATTTGACAATTCTTTTTGTTTGTTTATTTTGTAGTTATGACAATAAGTCAACGACTACTAAATAAATGCTCAAATCCGAATACAATAATTCTGGTGCTACTTACTTCATAACGACAAAATATGTGTCTTTAAGTTAATGAGACCGTGGAAAAAATAGTATATAGCATTCGGGAGATGCTATTTTGTCCTCGGTGCATTGTAGCCCTCGGGCTTCAAATTGCACCTCTGCCAAAATAACGCATTTCTCTCCCTTATAGTATAATGTACTATTTTCTCCAACCGCCACAAAACAATGACATTTTTTTGCTGTTAGGAGTTTCTAAGGTTCACACTTTCCTTACCGAGAAAAAAAATGATATCTTAGCAACAAAAGTGTTCACTTTTAATCCTAGGAGCTAAGCTAACACTTTTAATCCTTAGATTGAAAGTGTTAATTTATAAAAGTTTATTCA
Source organism: Monochamus alternatus (assembly GCA_037114965.1). Classification (NCBI taxonomy): domain Eukaryota; kingdom Metazoa; phylum Arthropoda; class Insecta; order Coleoptera; family Cerambycidae; genus Monochamus; species Monochamus alternatus. Next base: position 62,284,144 of record CM073429.1, on the reverse strand, counting down.
ACAATATTTACAATAATTTTTGTTTAAAGTTTGAACAAACATTACAATTAAATAAACCGCTGAAACTGCCACTACTGGTTTTCTTGGATCAATTCTCAAAGCAGTTCAACACGTTTTCGTTAATAGTTATATTATTTTCAGATGTTGTGAAATCAGAAATGACAACGTTGCTTGATTTGTCATTACCACTATCAACTTTCAATATTATTTTCGCAATACTTTATTCAAAAGTAAGTCTTCAATGTAGCCTTCCGCCACAGTGCTCGATCTCCTTTCTCCGTGTCTTTTAAGACAAGTGAGGACACCACCGCTGTTAACTAAAAGGGTAGCAGAGGTTCGTCGTAATGCGTGTCCACTGTACTCTCTCCAGTGGTCCAGCTTCAAAAATTTGGCACTTCTTGCGAGACGACACTAATTTTATGAATACCGACCACCATTCGACGACACTTTCCATTAACATACCTCAGAAATAATCGACGTTCTACCAATCCGGATGGACGTAAAGCAACATATTTTCGATAAATGCTTAAATAATTGTCTCCCAGTACAGTAAAAGACGTGGTGTCTTGGTTTTGGTATTGGTATTGGTATTTCACATCTTCAACATTATCCATTGATAAACTGACGTGCACTATTCAAAACGCAATAAACTTGCTTCTTTGTAAATTCTCGCGATTCTTTCGGTACATGTCAAGCGCTCATCTTTGAAAATGGTGAAAAGTGAAAAAAATAATAGTAGGATGAAACCCATTGGAAAAGAAAGAAAATACAACAAAAATGAAAGGAAAAATAATTTACGGGCGATCTGAGATCGGGAAGTGGAGGGGGGTTAGTTTTTTAAGGGTAAAAAACGGTTTACCTCGATTTCTGGCAAAACTACAAGTCCTATGGAAAAAAGTTAAATAACAAAGTTGTAGGTAATAAAAAGATCTACAACTTTTATATTTTCACTTTTTTCCCATAACCTCAATATTTATGTAAACAATTAAAATAACCAAGTTTTTGGTTTTTTATTTTTATCTTTTACAAACAATTTTTTTTTCACGATATTTGGTGAAAATTTACGTTTTTATGTCTCAAACACACTGTATTTTTTTTATTTAAAATATTTATTTTTTCACCTTATTTTGACTTAATATCGAAAAAGCACCCTAATTTTCAATCAAAAATTCTCACGTCAAAATATCTGCTTTTTTAAAGAAGTCGGTGAGCTTTTTGTTCGTTGAAATCTCTACTATCTTATTGTGTAAAAAAATATACATTACTATGGTAAATGTTCTCAGAAAATACAAAGAAATGACGCGACAAACTCGAATCCGAAAATGATTTTTTAATTATGTACAATTTTGAGCTATTTATTAAAATTTATACTTTTACTCGAAAAACGTAAGATTCCATATTGCATTGATAAACAAAAAAATTATAAGTCGAAATATACTACTATAATTAACAACTAAATAAGTTAATAAAGTTAATATTTAATAAGACATCTACAATATTTTTTCGTTTCTTTGCATTTTCTGAGAACGTGAGAATTTTCGATTGAAAATTAGAGTGCTTTTTCGATATTAAGTCAAAATAATGTGAAAAAATAAATATTTTAAATAAAAAAAATATAGTGTATTTATTATAAAAAGGTAAGTTTTTACCAAATTTCGTGAAAAAAAAAATTTGTTTGTAAAATATAAAAATAAAAAACCAAGAACTTGGTTATTTGAATTTTTCACATCAATTTTGAGATTATGTGAAAAAAGTGTGAATACAAAAGTTGTAGATCTTTTTATTACCTACAACTTTGCCATTTAACTTTTTTTCCATAGGACTTGTAGTTCTGCCAGAAATAGAGGTAAACCGTTTTTACCCTTAAAAACTCACCCCCTTCCACTTCCCGACCTCAGATCGCCCGTAAATTATTTTTCCTTTCATTTTTGTTGTATTCTCTTCCTTTTCCAATGGATTTCATCCTACTATTATTTTTTTTGGATTTAAAAATGATCGACCCTGGTCTATATATCCAACCACAACATTGAATATTGTGACTAAAGCGTTGACGGCTTCATTTTATTTGCTAAGTCTGAGAAATACACCATCAATATATTTTCGAAGGCACTTCTCACAAAATAAAATGTTATTTTTAGCACTTATACCATAAATAACTATCATTATTCTAAACTCAACTTTAAAATTTTATTATGGATTATGAATTAACCATTAGAAATTTAGAATTTTAATAGTATTCACTATACATAAGCGCCACTCCTATTATATACAAATAAATCATTTATACACAAAATTTCAGCAGGCAACTCAGCATTCACGATCCATTTCAAGAAATATATAAATTTCCACGATAACTGAAGTAAGGTAAGCTTTTCAGATTTTTTTTATAAAACACATATGTCTATCTATGATCGATAAAAAAAGTTATTTCTCTTTGTTGAGGGGATATGATCAGAAAAGGCACATCCAGCCAAACAAAAGAATGTTGCTAGTCATCATCTGAAAAAGCAAATGAATGATCGAAGAAAAAGTTAATATGGGATATATATTTATTTCTCTTTATGACAGGGCGATCCCCGATAAAGTTTCTTAGTAAATATAGAAAATAACGATGTGTACTAACTTTATTATATATTTTTACAAGTATTTTTGGAAGCTAAAATGAAAATCTATGCCGGATTTGAAGAATGGCGCTTTTTATTGGTCTGAAATTTAGAAACTTTGTTGTTACAAACCAAAATTGTGCTTGCAGACAGTATACATATAGTATGGTATAGGAACACTTTATCCTCTGTATATCAGCTGTATTCGTGGAGAGGATTGGCACCTTCTATGCGGGTATGGTAGGGTGGAAGAATGTTGGCTTGGGTCAATGTGAGAAACTGATACCGGTCGACATTTGACTACCCCCCTAATTAATGAGGTTTTCCAGGTTTCCCTCATTCCTGCACTGAATTATGGTTAAGGCCGACTAACGTTAGTGGTTAGGCCCTGAAATAATAATATGCCGCACCTTCTCCCGCACAGGTGTCAGACTTCTGGGCTCAGACTTATTATTACTATCATTATTCATTCATTACTCTGAAAGTGTGTATGGTTAAAATAGGACAGGGACTAGACGATAACTATCCACTTAAAAATGCCATCAAATCTACGTACTACATCACTGCAGGATTGCATTAAAGTAGCATTTATCTCCAAAGTTTTAATCTTGACGGTCTCCCTGATTTAGGTGTTTGTTATGAACAGCAGGATTTGTCAGAAACTTCGTAGAGCTTTAAATTTTCACCGGGGACATATCTCTCTGAGACTTACCAATCGTAACAATTTTAGTGGGTTGAAACAAGGACTTCAGCCATATATTTCCAAGCAGAGGCAGCTACCAATATTTCCATTACGGTCAGGAATAATTTAATAAAAGGTACCTACTTCAGTTGTATGGATAGCTGCTTTAAGGTATTTTCCATCTGATATTAATTGCACGATATTTATGTCGGACAGAAATGGTATTTCATCTAAGGAGCGAAGAATTTCTGTCAGTGCGTTTTTATTTATCTATACTTATAATATCAAAACAATTTCGAAATATACTTAAATATATATTGTACATACGATTTTTTATATTGTTCCGAATTTTAATGTTTCGTGGTTCTAGAGCTCTAGCCGTATTATCTTAGCAAATGAACGAATCTTAATTGATTTTTTTTTAATTCTATAAGTTATTAAAGTTCTTGCAAAAAATAGCACCAACAATTTTGGGCCCTTTGTTATTTAACATGTATGTTAATGATATATCTTCTTGTCTTGATATTAATGATGACGTCATTACTCTAAGGTAGGTCAACCTGTATATTACATTATTATTTGAAAAAACAGTAAATTAAAATCAAAAATCGATCTGTTTCGGGAATTTTTAATAATATCGTTTATTTAGTATAATGACATTTTTTGAATCAGCTCAGCAAGGAAAATCCGGAAATGGGGGAAAAATGAGGTGTTCCATTTAAAAAACCAGTGATGACGTCATTACTCTAAGGTAGGTCAACCTGTATATTACATTATTATTTGAAACAGTAAATTAAAATCAAAAATCGATCTGTTTCGGGAATTTTTGATAATATCTTTTATTTAGTATAATGATATGCCGTTTCTTTAGCAGTCTGCAATCCAAAATTGTTCGTAAAAAATGAATACGACATTAATTTACAACTAATTACTTCACGTGTAATGATTTTAAATTAATTCTCAGCATTGTGAAATCACGCTCTGCACTATTTATTAACCTAAAATCGATAGACCTTAATCTCTTAATGAGTTACAAAATCAATTTTTAGAAACATTACGCTTGGTTTTGTGGACCACTTAAACTATTAAATAGATTACACCGTTCCTTAATTGTAACAAATGTTAAATTAACTCATTAATGTAACATAAACAATTTTTACAGCTTTCTTTAGTTAATATATAACGGGTCCTCAGTCATTTGAGCTGTTTTAGTGACGAAAAATGACGATGCTAAAATTCACTGTGTTTTTGGCAGCGGCGATTGTATGCGTCTTTAATATCACAGGTAATTTTTAATTAAAAAAGTATTACAATAAGGCTTATAAGTGATTAGATATAAAGGATGTTCTTTAGCAAGCGTACAAAAATTTACAGTATATCAATAAAATTATTTTCAGTCTTGTACAATCTTGAAAGTTACAAGTTGTTAAACTTACGAAAAAATATTTATAGATAAGTTGAGTTCCAAAAGACAGGTAGACAAGCGCGACGGGCGAGCGTTCGAGTAGCAACATTTCATAGGCGTACTAAATTTGATTGCTACCAGATATAAAAAATATACAAAAATGACAAAAATAACTGTATTACATAACATCCATTATTTTTAAAGTAGAAACAGTGGTATAACAGGTTTTACCAATTTCGAGGCGTTAGATAATAAAAATAATAAGAATATTTCAAAATTTAAAGTTTTTATCTTGTATTATCAATTACCCAAAGTCGAAAATAATAGATAGTGACTAATTCACAACACAGAGATCAGTACGGAAGATACGGGTGGTATGATTACCTACCCAAGTAGCAATTTATGGCAAAACTCGGGCACAATTTTCTTGTGCCTGAATCGTGTCGACTCTTTTTGGAGCACTTCTGCCGCCGTTCAAATTGTGTCCAAAATTTTCAAGTTTGTGTCGACACATTTCGAACTTATTGTGTCAGAAGGATATGCCTGTCTAAATAGCAACATTTTAAACACATGTATTTAAAATGTATCTATTTTGTGTCAGTTTGGACTTTTCAAATATATTTAGACACAGACGGGTAGACACTGAATAGACTCAAGTTTGTCTGATTTGTTTCTTAACATGATGTTTCTATTTTGCTATTGAAATGAGTAGACACAATAATTTCCATTTGGGTACATTTTAAACGCAAAGTTTCTTTATTGTTTCTATCATGTGTCGTACAGGCACACATGTATCTATGTAAAAACATTTTACACACATAATTTCCATTTTGTTTCTATAATGTGTTTAGTTCATCCGGTTAAAGTGTTTGTGTACTTCACATGGCGCATATTATTATGATAAACGTTGATATGTGATAGTGTTAGTTTTACAGTTACAATATGATTAAAATAAAAAAGGTGCTACTCCAAAGGTAGGTAGGTACTTACTATCGACGTGTGAAGAAGAAATAGACATTACTCAGAGGAAATTGAGTGAATTTATGAAAGAAAGAGCAAGTGCACCATTTCTATTAAACAGCAAAAAGAAAAACATTGTAGTTGGCGATATTTTAGTGAATTTTTGGTCTATATGTAGAAACATTACTCTAAATTGTTTCTTCTATTTTCAAATGTGTTGGGATGGACAATTTGGGAGCAAATTTTATTCACATTACGGAAACATGGTCTTATTTGGACACCACCTATAAGTACGCCATATTTCAACAAGTACTTCAACGTGAATGCACTTGGCAAAAATGGCGGCCTATAAAATATTATTTTAAATTAAAGCTTTTAAGAACTATTAAGCCACAGCTGTACTAAATATGATGTCCTAAATAATAAAATATCATTTGTTTTTTTTTTTTGAGAATTACAAAAATATATTTTTTATCGGAAAAAGAAAAAAACATCGACTAATTATAATTACTTGGTATTTTTAAGGCCTGTTTAATTTTGAGAAGTACCATGTCAACTATTATCGGTAGTTCGCAAGTGTACCTACGCGAGAAATAGAAAAATGCTCAAGATAAATTAAAATCCCATTGTTTTCTAGGAGATGAATGCCTTCAAGTCTGTGTTCATGATTATCCATAATGTATCGGGAAGAAATATGATTTGTGTCTATTAGGATTTATTTTGGTACACAATGAATAGAAAATAATTTCGGTAAAATTGAGAACACGATGTGTCAAATTTATGGCTCACATTAGAGTACAATAACGAACACATTTTGGAAACAACATGACCACATACGAGGGACATGTAAAATAACTTTTGAACACATTATCGACACATATTTTGGCCAAGTTAGGAACAAAATAGACATATTGTGGCCACTTCAAGGTTCAATTTTAGATATATATTGGAAACGAAAGGCACAATCTAGACACATTTTTGAAAAATTTTAGGTATATTTCACTCGCTATTGGACAAATTTTAGACCATATTTAGTACACATTTTAATCACCATTTTGGTTACATTTCCCGCTTGTAATGGTCTAATAGTCGACAATTTGCCTTAAAAACGTGTCGTGTCCAAATTACAGTGACGACACTGCGTCGACACTTTTCCCAAAATGAGTCGGAAATTGTTACTTGGGTAGCGTGCCACTTGAGAAGAGTTAAGGCACACAAAATTATCAAAAATAAGATGACGTCGGCTGAACCTAGCACATTAACAATTTACTTTAAATGTGCCACCTGTGTCATCCTCTACAAATTAGAATGCCGTCCTTTTGGACGACGATTGCCCACCACCACCCACTTACACCTATCTGATGGGCACTCCGCGGATATCAGCTGCTTCACTTGTTTATACAATAGAAGTAAAGCTTTTATGTGTCAGTAATGTTATTTCTATATGTTCGGTTATATGTATTAAAGTTTGTCGAAATATTTCTAGTTTATGGTCCCGTTTGGTCAATATAACTGGCTGTGTGGAAGGATTCATTTAAAAAATCTTTTTCTTAACCCTATTTAATTGCAGGTTTAAAGTCTGGGGTGTTAAAAATGTTAACAAATGTTACGCGGGGTTGTCGGTAAGCATGAGGCTAATTAATACAATGAGAACGTAACAAACAAACAAACAAAAACAAAACAAAATTTGTACAGAGCAAACAAAAAAAAATCGCTCGGACTCAACTTTAATTTTTAAATTAGCAAATTCTGACACATACAATGAGGATGTAAATGTTGGAACAAATTCAATATTAACGGAGTTACATTTCTTTTTGGCTTTTAGCTTCAAGACACCCTGTATTGTATACTTTACTGTTTCCAATTTTAACCACATCTCCAATAAAAGGAATGATTTATTCAATATAGGAAGGGACAAATAAAACAATATATAGGTGCGTTTTTTTGTGTCTAATAAATTTCATATTCAGGTAAAACAGAGACAGAAGCATCAATGCTGCGTTACCTGCTTCAGGTTATGGATTTGGCTCTATTTTTAAACGCAGCTAGAACAAAAGTTTGACTCTGCAACGGGTTGAAATCGTCATCGTTAACTGAATTAAAATACACAAGTAAAAACAATGTTTTGTGTCTAATCTTAATTGTTAAATAATTTCTTCAGGAAGTTTAAATAAACACCAAAAATGTTTAAGATCAATCTCTATGTAACAAACAGTGAACTCATTCGATCACTTTTTTATTTATACAAGGTGCTCCGAAATTAATGGAACAGAGCAAGAGTAGATTTCTGACGACAAAAAATGCGATGTAGTAAAACTTAGCTTAGCCAGAAGTTAATGGGTAAAAATATACAGGGTGCCAAAATTAAAATATTATTTTCGGTATTTTTGTAAATAACTTTTTGAACAATCCAAATATTTGCATACTCGTACATTTTGAATATCGTTTTTTTTTGAGCAAATTCAAATTTGTTTCCAATTTTGAATTGAGAACATTTCTTTTGTTGTATATCTATTGCCCAGATTTTTAAGTTCAGTTAATTTAAAGTTTGATTACTTATTTACAGGGTATCAACAAACCTCCTAGTTTCTGACTTTCAATATTTAATATCTTATAAGAAAATTTAAAAGTCTAAGAAAATATTCTATTTAAGATCTTCTCGAAAAAGCTACGGAGGCAATGAAGTGGCTTACGTTCAAAATAAAGGAGAAGTTTGCAAGATTGCAAGTGTCTTCTAACTAAAAGAAAACCCTAATTTCACACAATAACTAAATAAATAATTAAGTGGACTGATATTTATCTTATAAATTTTATTATTCAAATTTAAATTATATATTAATTCAGTAGCTTTATTAGAATTTAGGTAGTTTGTTTTCGTTTATTGGGCCATCTTGTAAAAATTAGGCAATTTATAACTTCGGTATTGAAAAGAATAATACGTAAATCTCGCATTTCGTTCGGAGATGACGTCATTATCAGGGGCGCACTTATGACGCTATGTTAAGGCTAACGGTGAAACACGTGATCAAGTTTTGTTAAAACCAGATATACCGCTGCGCAGAGTAAGACTATGTTGACGTGTTGTGGCAAAACGCTGAAATATGTGCTGCCTAGAGGCTAATGCATTTGGGATGGAGACAAAACGAAAGATACACTGAAATAAAGGTATCACAACTCTATTAGTGGAGTAAAATCGGTTCTCAATTATGCCGTTTTTTTTTAATAAAGATATAACTAAATTAAACATTTACCATCTTTTAGAGGGACAATTTCGACATCTGAAATGGACTTTTACAACTTTTTTCAGTAGGGTCTAACTTTATAAATTCAAATTGTCGGTGCTTCGGACGTTATTTGTCAATTATGTTTTACGAAACATATATCGCGTTTGCAAATCAACGATTCAAGTTATGTTCATAATTTTTTCACAACATGTATAAAAAAACTACAGCGCTTCTAATAGTACATACCAATTTTTAATAACTTAAAGCCTTTTCGAAAAAAATTGTTCCAAAGTCAATGCCAGTAAATTTGTGCATTAAAAACTTTACTATGCGGAGAGCTACATTAATTATTGAAAATAGAACTATAGTTATATCGAGACAAATGTAGTCGATAGTATGAAAATTTTTTTTAAAAAAAGTTTACTTCGCTACGTGTTACGGTTTTCAAGAAATTGAATTTTACATATGCTCGTGTTTCGTGTGTAAGCTAAGTTTACTTGCGGTGCAGTATACGTTTTCAGAATAGGACAATGCATTCATTCGGAAAGTCAGAAATATCTATATTTTCCATAATTTTTATGTCGAATAAAATTAAATTTTAATTTTTATTGCTCGTATTTTTTTAATAAAGAAAACTTATGGTAGATCATAGAAAATACATAAGAGATATTAACATAAATGTATATTTATTTATGTCCAAAATGTAAAATATAAATACTATGTATGGATTATTGAAGAGAAATATGAGAAATTAAAGTGTAAATAGGCCAATTAGATTGGATCAAATATTGAAAACATATCCACTAATTGCGATGCTTATTTTTTTGTTTGTTCCTTTAATACTAAAATATAAATAATTTCACTTGACATAGGGCTCAACTTAAATCAGAAAATATGGAATAAAGAGATAATTTCATTTATAGAATAAAATGCTTTTGACACATTTTTTCTTTCTATGTGTATTTCTACTAAGTTTGGGTTTGCAACAAATAATATATTATTATTTACTGAAGTGCTGAGAAGCAAACCATCGATGCCATGTAAAAAAATACTATGCGACAAAAATAAAATTAGATAAACAAAACCATATTTCAATAACATTTTTATATATTCCATAAATCTCAACTACCCGCAGCATTGATGTAAAATAATATTTGTAGTCTATTAAAAAAAAGCCGCCTATTTTTATCATTTTCCGTTGAGCAGTTATTGAGCGAAAACGTGGCGAAAACTATATTCCGTATGATAGAGCATTTACCGCTAGCCTGAATCACTTCTCTCAGTGTTGGACATTTAGAATCTAATGTGATTGTCTCTTTTATCAATGCCACCGCAAGGGGGCAGCATTTTATTGCTAAGAAATATTTTTTTAGTTTTCGCTCAGTAGCTCCTCAGGGGATAAAGATAAAAATATGCGGTTTTTTTAATAGACTACAAATATTAATTTACATCGACGCTGTGTTTTGAAATTTCGGAAAAGAGCAAAATTCATTTAAAAAAAATAATTTTACAGTTTTTCAAAATTTCAAAACATAGCGTCGATGTAAAATAATATTTGTAGTCTATTAAAAAAAACCGCATATTTTTATCTTTATCCCTTGAGGAGTTATTGAGCGAAAACTTTATATCGTCTTATAGAGCGCTCACCGTAAGCCTTAATGTTTGTAGAAACTTAGGTGCAAGCATACACCTACAAAAAGTTGAAATTAACATCTTACCTTGTACTGGTAATTTATAATATCCAACATTATTCATATTAAGTTTATTAGTTTACAAGACACTCAACATAACTATTCACTTGTAGTACTGGAGTAAAATTGAATAACCAGTAACTGCTTTAAATCTTCAGGTGTTAAGCTGCGGTGTTTGACGCTAATCATCAATTTCAGTTTTGAAAACGTGTGTTCAACGTCCACAGTGGTCACTGGGGCATATTTAGAGTATATATAATTTTTCATTGATGACACATTTAGGGTGGGTTCAGAAATATCTACTTTTTTGCCATCAAAAATGATCTACTATACGGCATAAAGTGAATAAATTCTTTTCTTCACACGTTCAGCACTAGGTCCTTATAACTGGGAAATAAAAATCATTATTTACTGCGTTATTTACTGAATACCCTGATGCTGTTACACTTGCTTCAGGACGGTGAATAACTGAAGCTATCCGTGAATAATTAAAATGTATGTATGCCAAATCTTCGCGAATTTTGGGATTGTTAAATATCCGTTGAGCATATAAAACAGAAGTAGCATCACTTGAGTGTAATCACTATAGAATACTTTTATGCCGTCAAAATAAACGTAGTAATATGACGCTGCTTCTGCGTATCCTAAAGTACGGTTCCATTCACTGAAATGTAATTTTATATTATGATGACTGGAATGCAGTAAAAACTGGGCGAATGGGATTACTCATGGTCAGCGCCATATTTGTTTTGTGCCTCAAGCAATGGCGGAGCAGAAGGGGCTTAGCTGATCGTGAATTGAAATGAAATTGAATTCAGGATATGAAGAATTATTTCGTGCTATATGATGGTTAATTTTACAGTCCCTTAAAAACATGACATGTTCCAACAGTAACACCCACAAAAATGCACAAAGAATAACACTAACGAGATACAAGATAAAAGAGGAAACCACACTGTACGTCAATGACGTGTCTACAAACAAAATAATGGGAAATTAAGAACACAATTCATATCGTACGTGCAGATGGTTGTCTCTCTCCCACCCACATATACAGGCTGTATCGCATAAGAGGGCCACTCCCATGTATCTCGTTTAATATGCGAGACACGTCAAAAATCTTTAATTGTTTTTTGTTGCATTTTTGGAGGCCTTTATGCTCGTAAAAACGAATTTGAGATCCATGGCCAACTTTATGAGTAATAACAAAAAAAACCTGTAAAGTGCCCAAACTTTAAGGCTGTCTAACTTTTTTATTTTGAGATAGAGAAAACTTATTGGTAATAAATTTTTATTGCAAAATTGATACCTTCCACCTGATATAAACAGATTTTTGAAATATCGTATGTGGTTCGCTGCGCCCTCTAGGCGGATAAAAAAAAATTATTGAAGCAGGCTATGACCACAAAAAAATGCCTGTTTTTTCGTCTTTCATGCAATATACTATATGTTGCCCTTATCTTTTGTATTTATTACATTTTTTTTCAATTTTAGTTGAAAAAATGTACCTAAATATTTTCCTGTTGCTCAAGATAATGTAGAACCTGTTTTAAAGACGCCAACTGCAAAAAAATAATAAACAGAATGTACTTTTTTATGCAAAATACAGATTTTCTTATAATATTATTTTATTTGTTTTTACATTAGAAGCAATTGGGTCTTTAAAATTATTTTGATACAGACAATGTAATAAAATAATATTATAAGAAAATCTGTATTTTGCATAAAAAAAGGACATTCTGTTTATTATTTTTTTGCAATTGGCGTTTTTAAAACAGGTTCTACATTATCTTGAGCAACACGAAAATATTTAGGTACATTTTTTTTAACTAAAATTGAAAAAAATTTAATAAATACGAAAGATAAGGGCAACATGTAGTATATTGCATAAAAGACGAAAAAACAGGCAATTTTTTGTGGCCATAGCCTGCTTCAATACAAAAATTTTTTATCCGTCTAGAAGGCGCAGCGAACCACATACGATATTTCAAAAATCTGTTTATATCAGATGAAAGGTATCAATTTTGCAATAAAAATATATTACCAATAAGTGTTCTCTATCTCTTAAAATAAAAAAGTTAGACAGCCTTAAAGTTTGGGCACTTTACAGGTTTTTTTGTTATTACTCATAAAGTTGGCCATGGATCTCAAATTTGTTTTTACGAGCATAAAGACCTTCAAAAATGCAACAAAAAACAATTAAAGATTTTTGACGTGTCAGGCATATTAAGCGAGATACATGGGAGTGGCCCTCTTTTATGTGATACAGCCTGTATATGAAGTATGTCTTTGCCTAATTTCATGTGCCTCCTTTTGTTTGCTCCTAGGTGGAACTAAACGCATTCCATATCGTACATTTCAGTGGTTCCATTGCAGCTGTGTACGAATAGTAACCTGCTGTAAGTCTAAACATGTCTAAATAAAAATAACACTCCTGGGCTGGGATTCTCGAACGCAGTTGAATAAATTTGAGTGGGAATTCATTTCACTTAAAAAATTCCTGTTTTTATATTCCTTTAACAAAAACCATGTGAAATAATTCTCCAATCTTTTATGGGAATTAACTACACTGAGAATGGTCAATGATACAGATTTACATTTTATCATGAGAAATACATGGAATGTTTCTGTTAACTAGCTGGCATGAATAAGATTAAATTTGTTTTAATATAAATAAAGTATATTTAAATATTAAGGTCGTCGCTAAGTCCGGACCTGAGATATGCGAACGAATTGCGGGTTTCAATCATCATGGGCTCAAGTCTATGTTTACAAGTGATTTCAAAGGCTTTAGGGTGTCAGAAAATTATAAATTTTTTCAGCTCGCATTAAAATTATACCATCATTCAGAAAATGTAATAAAATAAAATGCTACATGACCCCATTCTGTGGGACGATATCTTGTATTCTCATCGCAAAAAGTGTGTACACAGCTTTGCGAGCAAAATCTCTAGAAATTACGTACTCGTACGTACGTTTGTGAATCCCAACGAAGTGGGAACTATTTTCAAAGCTAAATGTTTAACTACTATTACAGTTCCAGAGTCCGCCAGCCGTTAAATTGTTGACTGAACGTGACTAAAGCTACGACTCTACGAATAATTTTTTCGTTTCACTTTTCAACCTCTGCACTAAGTGCACTAATAAAATCCCAACTTTTCAGATAATTTTGTAAACAAGAAAAGGCTTTTAGCGGAAAAATTGTGCAAACAAGGTGAATCGCGCGACGCCATCGAGACCAGATTTTTCCAACGATGAAAGAAACTGATAATTACCAACTGATGAGTTAGACCTTTTTCAAATGAAAAATGGCGTGTTATTAAAATGTCTGCATTAATTAGGAGCTTTGATTTTTTTGTCACGAATTATTGATAAAAAATACAGTGTGACTCAAAGGTCATGCACATTTCCGAAACTAGCAATTTTTGGAGAAATTACTCGAAGAGGACAATTTTGTATTTTGCGTCATTATCTTTAGTGAAGGTCAATTCTCAAAAATGTAACCAGTGAGAGAGGAATACTTAAGGTTGTTTTTTTTAAATGTCCCCTACAATCAATTACAGGGTAGGAAGAACAGTTTACAATTAACAGAAAGCAGAACATATACAGGGTGTCTCATAATTAGCTGCCAACCCTGAACAGGCCGATTCTATGATCAAAACTAAGTAAAAAAGTTCATATGAACATGGGTTCTAAGGGCACAGGGACCCATTGAAGAGGGAGAAATGGAAATAATTTTTATGCAATATCTCTCAATCGCGTTGTGATAAATGAATGAAATTTGGTATACACAGCTAAATTTTAATGAGAAATTTGATGGACTAATCCATTTATTTCCACAAGGTCCATTGGGGTGGGTACGGAGGGGCCCTTGGTATTTTGCGTGTATAACTTTTTTGACTTTTTAAAAAATTGGACAGCAAATTCCATTTTCCAGAACTTTTTTACGTTAAAAAGGTACTCTTGTTTCAAATCGTTATCTTTAACGGTTTCTGAGAAAATCGCTCTTGAATTACCCACTTTGGCAATTTCATAGTAATTTAAACAAAATTATCAAGGTATTCTTATGTTAAAGTATTGTCAACCCGATTGCCAATTTAATAGTTCTAAGCGAAAAAAATTGAAGAGTTTACGGGACAAGAGTTAGTTGATATGATATTTATTTATGGCTTTTGCGATGGTAATGCTGCAGCGGCAGAACGCGTGTACGGGAGCAAATTCCGTTTTTCCGAAGTGTTTTCCGTTAAAAAGGTACTCTTGTTTCAAATTGTTATCTTCAACGGTTTCTGAGAAAATCCCTCTTGAATTAATCCCACTTTGGTCAATTTCAGAGTAATTTAAACAAAAAATAATAGTAATAATTTAATACGTAATCACTAATACACATTATTGATGTAGAACAATTATGAAAATAGATAAAAAATTTGATTTTTTTTCAAATTTTAACACCCTGTATATAGAAAACAGAGCTGTTGCGGTCCCATGTTTATATGAACTTTTTGTCTTAAAATCAATCATAGATTAACCCTTTCAAGTTTGTGCACATACTTAATTAACACCATGTATTTATAATAAGGGGACTATATTAAAGACAATATTCATTTTTTGATCTGATAATAGACTGACACAATAGTTTTTTAATATGAGTGGAAGGAAAATCGTTCATATTACGAATTACAAAGCGCAGTATTTTAAATCCATTGCAAGTAATATTCTGAATATGAGGCGTAAAGGATAATTTACTATCAAATTTTATCCCCAAGTCACAAAATGTAAGTGATCCGGAATAATATCGTCCAATTTATAATGATATTTTATGGCGCTATTTTAAGTGTAAAAGTACAGGACATTGCATTTTTTATATTTAATTATTGTAACTTGTTAACAGAGCACCATGTATTTAAATTGTTAAGAGATTTTTACAAATCAATCGTTAAAGCAGTTTACAACAATCGTTAAAGCAGTCAATTTTATTATATATTTTCATGTCATCTGCACCTGCAAAAGTACACTTAACATTTATGTTAATTATGTCATTTATAAAAATGTTAAAAGAAATGGGCTAAGGACCGAATCCTGTGGTACCCCTGATGGTGGTATAAAGTGATGGGACTTTTAACCAAAGAATTCTACATGTTGTTGACGATCCTTCAGATAAAATTTGTTAAATATTAACATATTATGAGAAAAATCAATATTGTTGAATTTAGATTGTAATACTGTATGATTTATTTGTTAAAAGTTTTGCTGAAATCAGTAAAAATAACATCTACCGCTTTCTGGCCAATTGCTGCAGTTTTAAACAAAATAAATTATTCGATGTTGACCAGACTTTGAAAAATCCGTGTTGATATTCAGTTAATATGTTCTTTACATATGCAAATGTGGGCTCATTGCAAAAACTTTTGAAAAATTATTTATAATAGTAATGAGTCTGTAATTTTCAACAACGCTATTATAAGACTGGAATCACCTTCGACAGTTTTAATATGTTACGAAATGTATCAGATGGAATTGACAAATTAAATAAATAATGTAATGGAGGAGCAAGATTCCTGTTCCCGAAATGATTTTTGAGACACTCTATGAAAAATATGAATTACAATTGGATAGAAACAAATAATTTAAAATAGTACGGTGTTAGAATTACAGTTGATTTTAAGATCTTTATTTTTCTCTGGGTATTATTCTTTGTAAAAAATTCCATTTCCTTTAAGAAAATTGATACCACTTTGTGTTATTGTCTAAATAGCAAAAGTTTTGATTGAAACGGACACAAAGTTTTGCTTTTATATCGTTATCGAAAAGTACAATAAATTGAGTAAGTCTTGTTGAACTTCTTTCAAATGCTTCGTTAATTATTGTGGGTGGTGATCAATGACACAAGGAATCTTTTCAGAATAGGTATGCGTGACATTTTCTTTAAAGATAGGTACTGACTTTGTAACGGGGATTTCAAATTAGAGGTTTAATAAATGTATATATGTATTTATAATAGCAATAATGTACATTACAACAGGATGTTCCGCATAAGAAGCGACACAGAGCAGGTGCATGCAGGAGATCTAAAAATATTGCAATTTAACTAAACATATACAAAGTTGCACAGGACAAAACAATTAATACCTCTTGGAATAACCAAATTTGGTACATGATTTAAGTTTATTATTGGTCTTCTTTGACTATGAATTGTAGAAGTGTGGTAAACTACACTCTACTACATATATATCACTTTCAAAAAGTACAAGAGCTATTGCCTCAAGATTTGGATCAACGAGTGACCTTTTGCTAGTTTATCTTGCATGAGGATATTAATTCTCACAATAAAATTTTATTCACTGATAAGACTTGTTTCACTTGTAGAGAAATTACAAATGTTCGCAACTTTCATGAATATTCCAATGTAAACTCCTATGCAATAACTTCTAGACATTTTCAAATATTTGGCCCGGTATTATTGATCGTTATTTCAGTGGACCAGATACTTTGCCACATCGATTAAATGGAGAACGTTATTTGGAATTTCTGGAAATTACTCTCTCTGATTTAATCGAAGACTTCCCATTGCAAGTTAAACTAGAGTTTTGGTTTGTGCATGATGGGCCACCACCTCATTTTAGTGCTACTGTTAGAGACTTTTTAAATGTTAAGTTTCCAAATAAATGATTAAGATCAGGAAATAATTGTCCTCAAAATTGGCCACCACGATCACCAGATCTCTATAAAAATGTGATTATCTTCTTTGGGGAACACTGAAGGAATTTGTTTATTTCTCGCCAACTGAATCCCGAGTTACTGAAGGTACAATATGAAATGAAATTAAGATAAAGATACCTGATAATTGTCAATATCAAGGACTCCAAAAATCATTCCGCCAGATCCTTCGTGATACGTAAAAAATAAGTGCAAGCTTATGTGCAAAATAAACTCCACATCGCCGATTATTTATACAGTACAAACATGGAAAATGTACTGTCTAACATGTAGGCATCAATTCAATAGGAAAAATACCCTCCGAAATCGCAACCTATTTACAATTTCAAAATCCGGAACCATACACGGGTCACAATTTTAGGCGGTCCTCGGTCACTTTGTTTGCCGATTGTGGAGAAGGTATCTCAAATATTAAACGTTTAAGAGGGTGGCAATCAACTACTGTTTCTGAGGGATACATAGAAGACTTTTGAAATCGAAAAAAGATATGTCCAACAAAATTCTTCAGTTGAACACGCCATCTTCTTCAAACTGCAATTTATAGCCATTAACGTCTTGTCCAAATGTACCATCAGTAATCAATAGCCACGATTTAATGTCTGTATCTGAAGAAACTTCTTCCCAATATATGTTCCCTGTATTAGAGCTTCCAAAAAACACCTAACTTCAACCCACATGCCCACTCCCGCAATTAACTTACATAACGCATCTAACTGTATATTTACAATTAATATCATGAATAATAAGTAAGAAGAAGAATACTTCTCTTATTTCACTCTTGTTATATTACATTTGTTTTCGTTTGTACTTCATTGCATTTAGAGTAACAATTTATTCAAGATTATGCTGTTCTGCAGATGCTGAACCCCATGAAGTTCCTGAGTTAATAATCCATATCAGCGGGGACTCATCTCCACATCATCCATCGGAAAGTAACCCACCTAAGCATCACCACCGCCATCACAGTCAACCGCCAATAACCGAGCCCCCACCAGAACCATTAACAACTGAACCAACACCGGAGCACGAACCAGAACCAAAGCCGAAAAGACGTCACCATCACCACCGCCATCACAGTGAACCGCCAATAACCGAGCCCCCACCAGAACCATTAACAACTGAACCAACACCGGAGCACGAACCAGAACCAGAACCAAAGCCGCAAAGACGTCACCATCACCACCGCCATCACAGTGAACCGCCAATAACCGAGCCCCCACCAGAACCATTAACAACTGAACCAACACCGGAGCACGAACCAGAACCAGAACCAAAGCCAAAAAGGCGTCACCATCACCATGATCGTCCTGAAGCCCCAATAACGGAGCACGAAACGAGACCATTAGCAACTGAATCTCCTCCAAAGTCATCTAAACACCGTCATGACAGTGAGCCAGATTCTCCCCCTAGTTCCGGTAGTCACCACAAATCAAAAGGTATAAATAAATTAACAAAATAATAGTTTTTTCTACGAGCGTCTCTGTAGGTTTACTTTCTCACATGCATTTTGTTTTTGAAAGCTTCCCCTTTCCGCACAGCGTGTGGGAAAGTAAATATTTGGAAAATTCTTAATTTACAATTTATTTTAGTTTTTATTATGGCTATTTACGTAGATACATCTGCATTAAAGCTATGCAAAACATTTTTATCTGTTCTTATTCAGTTTATGATATAAAATTTACTATTTTCTTAATGTCTATAACCTATAAAAAATTGCGTCACGCCAACAATCAAACCAAGTTTTTGTCATAGTAACCATTAATTTTGATTTAGTTAATTCGGCTCTTATACATTTGACAAACGGCTCCCATAAGTTTAACAAAGGCAAAGTGCGGTTACAAAAAAAAGGTACTAAAGAAGAAGAAACATTACAACGAATTCTCCTGACGAAGAACTTCCAGAGGCAATATTAGAAGCTGCTGGTAAGGCGATTTGGATTTGATACCCAATAAATGAAAAGAAGGATATGAAAAACAGTATGCACGCTTCTTAAGCTGGCGTAACGAAAAGAGTCAAAAGATTCAGAAGATTAGCCTATTTTGTCGTCCTCAGCAAGCTTCTTAAAGCTAACTTCCTACGGTCACGGTCACGTTACTCCAAGATAAAAAGTAGGAAGTATAGTAAAAATAAAGCAAAACGTTGACATAAATAAATTATATAAAGTGAAGACATACTTAAACAAGAAAAATATTGTCGAGCACAAAAAACTGAAGTATCTGCAAAAGAAGATATATCCAAATTTATGGTAACAGCATCAGATGAAATGTACCTCATGATCAAAGTGACTACCATTATTGGTTTGGCCGGAGCTTGTCGTCGGGCGGAACACAAACAACTGTTGCTAACATTGAAGACAAAGGAAACCTCATAACAGATAAAAGTGTCTCTAAATATCATCTGCAAGATCGTTTGTAATATCAAAAGAAGTAAACAATGGCATAATTTCACATCGTTGTTTTTTGTTAAGTATACAAAGAGAAAATGCAACGGTCAATACATCAGTATCAGCAATTTTGGAAAAATTCTTCCAAAATAGCAGCTTCTAAGATGCAAATGCATCTTTGAAATTCTGAACGATACACAGGCTACAGTTTTATTTGTTCCTGGCAACATTCCTTGCTGATTCTGGGGAGAAATTTACGAATATAAAACGCTTAGGAGCTTGGAAATTGACCTTGGTAGCTGAAGGATACCTGGAAGAATGGAAAAACAAAAAGAGAACTTGCGCAATAAAATTCTTAGAGTCCCTTCAACTTCATCATCTTCAACCGAACTTTCAAATCAAACCACGGAGCAGTCAGCTACAACAACAGCTAAGTTCAGTTATAAAATTGCAAAATGCTGTAAACTGCACGTCCACTATTAATATTGTCACGGAATTTGCCCCACTCACACCCAAATCGACGAATGTGGTACCACGAATTTCTATTGCCCCGATCGCCCCTACACGGTTCTGTTAAACAAACAAAATGCCGTGGATCGAGACGGGACTAGAAAATTTGAGAAACGACGAGAAGCGTTTGAGTCGTCCGAAAGAAGCTAGAAAATAGATCTAGAGATGCTAGAATATACCTGGAATATTCGTTGGGTCTATAAAAGAAAAATAAACGGCCGATTAAGTTAGTCTTGTATAAGTCTTGTATTACAGTGTTGAATTGAAGTGTTTAGTTGGAGATATCAAAGTGATTTAGATAGCGATTAATTAAATAAGTGTTTAGTTGAGTTCTAATTAGTGCTCAGTAGTGTACTGAGTATAGTTAATAAAGAAGTAATTAATTAACGGATTGTTTTTCTGGCAGTAGTAGTAAAATTCGGATTGGGAAATCGTTTGTTTTTATTAGTTTCTATGACATCAAAATTAAAACAGAAGTAGTCAATTATTCCCAAGGGAGTATAATGCTCCCAAGGGAGTTTACATTATGGAGAACGTTTTTCATGCAAAAAAAAGATAACATTGAAATTATTTATTGACATTTAAATTAAATGTTACATTTGTATAATTTTCAAAATTAATATTAGAAGGAATATTACTTTCGCTTACATTTATAGTTTTTGTGATTGCGCTAGTAGTGGTACCTACTAAAACCTGATTAGCGATTTTGGTTTTATTTTCAATGGAGTTCTCGACATAACCCTCAGCGACTGTCGTTGATTTCCAACCAGCATGACGCTTTATTGTCATGATATCCACACCAGCATCTGCCAGAAGAAGTCGCAAATTGCTTATTGCAATATTTGCAGCCTCCACAATCTCTTCCGACTCACAATTATTCATTGTGCACTAAACAAACTTTAAACTAAACCAAACTAGCACCTTAATTTGACAATTCTTTTTGTTTGTTTATTTTGTAGTTATGACAATAACTCAACGACTACTAAATAAATGCTCAAATCCGAATACAATAATTCTGGTGCTACTTACATTATAATGACAAAATATGTGTTTTTAAGTTAATGAGACCGTGGAAAAAATAGTATATACCATTGGGGAGAGATGCTATTTTGTCCTCGGTGCATTGTAGCCCTCGGGCTTCAAATTACACCTCTGCCAAAATAACGCATTTCTCTCCCTTATAGTATAATGTACTATTTTTTCATTTGTTTCTTTCGCGATCGTAGAAAAACTGTTCCTAATTTGTACGGAAAGTGTCTTTCAGCAGCTGACGGCGTGCGGTAAAGTAGTTAGTAGTTAGAAAAATGACTATTTAGGATTTATATTTTTGCTAATTTGCTAAGAGAACTGTTTAAAAACTGCTATTTTTGCAAATCTGATGCTAAATTCGCATAAAAATCCAAATTTTAGAGCCCATTAAGACTAAATTTAAGAGTTCTTAAACTTCTTTCTTCAATTATTCAAACGCTATGAACCGACACATCATATAAATAGATTGAATTTTACTAGTACTGGTTTTACTGGTGCCAAATTTGAAACAAAAAACTAAAAAGTAGAACTTTTGTAGATGATAAATATCGGCCATATCGTTTCGCATTTTAGCTGGCATGTTTGTTTCACCATTGTATCAAACAATGTATGGATTTATCAGGTTGTTAATTCCGCAAACGTGAGAAATAACGGCGAAATGTGTGTACCTACGTAACTCGTTTATAAAAATGAAACGGTTATTTACCCAGAAATGTTAATATAGGCCCAGCCAAATAACAACGTTATCTTGCGTATGATAAATGCTGAAGTGGTAGCTATTTAATTTTTAATATAGGCTCGACGTTGATATATGTTTGCTTATTTCGCGCTGTCTACTTAATATGGCGTCTTGCATTTAAATAATCATGAATAATAACGCGAAAACTCGAAAAAATCCGGATTTGCAAGGCAGATATCAATTGGGAAGGGCGGCATCCATTACATACGTGGATTTTTAATAGCGGTGAGTGGGAATAAACGGCAAACACCATTAATATTCATCAGTCGAGCCGCTAATTTTAAAATGTATTTGTATTAGAAGGTGCAGACAGAGCACGAATTGAAAACCATATTCAATTAATGCACCGAATGAAACTGTAAATAATTAAACGTGAAGTTAATATTGTATTTCCGTTGACGTCAAGATATTTTTCCTTTTTATCTTTTACAAAACCATTTAAAAACTTTGCGCTAATATCTATCAAAAATGAGTAACTCACACATTTCTTTCTTAATTTATTTTATACTTAATGTAAAGATCTAACAAATACTCATCTTAAAAACAGTGACGGCTCGTGTACGAATTAAAATTTTGTAATTTATATTTTTTAATGTCAAATATTCTCTTACATGGACAAGGTCAGATAGTACCATACTTATAAATTTGGCAAAAATTTCAAATGACAAAGAACTATTAAATGAACCTTTATAATCATTTTACATCATAAGTTTACAGCTTTAAGGCGAAGCGGTGCTCAATGCACGTCTGAAAGCCGTATATGTGCAGCGGGTCTAAAATATCAAAAAATATACCTCATATTTAAAAAGTAAATATGTTTGTAGATAATTTTTAATAAACAAAAACAATAACAAAAAAAATAAATTGTCGTGAAGCATTATTTGTCTTTTCGCTTCACCTATTTTGTCTAGGAGCGGCACTGGTTAAAACTTTTACTTTACCTTTGATTTAGTTTCAGTATCAATTAAAAATGTTTGTCGATGCTTTAGGTTGCAAGGCGAAAAAGCAGCCGCCTTCGGAGCTGGCATCTTATCTGACTTCTGCCAGCGAATCTATAATAGTGACGATAGACATATACTATAATGCAGCACTAGGTAAGTAACAAGTATCTATGTAATTAATTATATAATTTCATTAGAATAATAAAATCAAGTGAAAATTTCCTTCATTATTATTCAAGATAGCAAGAAACGTGTAAGAAATATTGTGGGGACAATTAAATTGACACCTGTCGTACCTATCTGCACATACATACAGGGTGTCCGGAAAGTAATGGGACCTAGCTTGAACATAGCCTCTTGTTATCAAATAAAATCGATTTAGACAAATTTAGCTTAGTCCAAAAGTGCTTCATTTAGAAGTTACAGTGCATCAAATAAAAAATGTTTTCTTGTTATGAGCATAATTAAGAGACGAAACGTCCAATCATGTTGAAATTTGGAACAGTTATGTTTTAAATAAGTACAAGCATTGCGAAGGAGTCAGTAGTGCTGCGTATCGTAAGGGGCGCTCTTGGCAGTTTTTTTGTAACTCATTTTTATCGTATCTTTTTTGTTAGTCCTATTCTGATACGCTTGACGGAAAGTCATGATGAAGAAATTAATTTTGCGTAGAAAAGCTATCCATGTAACTGTACCTTCTTTCTGCAGTTCCTCCATTAAATTGATTTTGACAGTAAACAGTAATCATATCTCTATTATTAACACATTACATTTACACTTTACACAACTACACATCGATAATTACTAACTCAATACAATAATTCATATTAATCTGACAGGCTTTTGATGAAATTGTATCTAATTTAAGCGTATCAACATCAGTTTGACAAGTGGTATCTTGATCGAATTAGAAAATTTATTTCTATTTTAAAGTGCAGAACTTTTCAAGTGCGTTTTTACCGAAAACGGTGCATTTTATCAACATGGAACAAGTATAGCTTTTCTATGCAAAATTAATTTCTCCATTATAATTTTCAGTCAAGTGTATCAGATTAGTACCAACAAAAAAGATACGATAAAAATTAATTGCAAAAAACTGCCAAGAGCGCCCTCTACGATATGCGGCACTACGTACTGCTTGAGAATACCTGTACTTATATAAAACATAACTGTACCAAATTTGAACATGATTGGCCGTTTCGTTTATTAATTATGCCCATAACAAGAAAACATTTTTTTTCTTTGAAGCCCTGTAACTTCTAAACGAGGCACTTTTGAACTAAGCTAAGTTTGTCTAAATCAGTTCTATTTGATCACAGGGAGCTACGTTTAAGCTGGGTCCCATTACTTTCCGGACACCCTGTATAGTTGTTGACGTCATTTATTTAATTGTCAGTATTTTTCCAGTTATACTATACAGGATATTCCTGAAATAGGTGCCTTTTTCCAAAGGGGTTAAAGCACTTGAAAATACAACACTTTCATTAAGCAACCTATCTAAAGTGTCTATCCATCTAAGGTGTGATGCTTTCCAAAAACTAAATGATTCTTTTTCTATAAACGTCAGTAAAAGTATAATTTTAAACGCAAGCTGTCAGTACCTAAAATGCCATTTTAAGGCACTGATGTTAAAAGTAATTTACTTTTAGCACTGGTGGGAAAATAGTAAGATTTTTTAAATAAAAAAAAAATTATACCAGGGTAGGCAGCAATGTTTTGGACAAAATTTGGGTTGGGATGTTCTGTTTGTTTTATAACGGGTCTTCTATATAGCCCTCCGCTACTCCATCCATCCACCGTGTTTCTTAATTGTAGTAAGATTAGCACCAAAGCCTGTCAAGAACTAGTCGAAAATCATCGGAAGCAATGTCCAGTATAAACGTGAGAATCAAATATAATGTAATGGTAATAACGAAAGTTTTTGTGCCTGGTATATGCACAACTAATGAAGTTCCCAAATCTTCAATATTATTGAATGTCTGCATGAGATAACGTATGAAAATGTGTTGATTTGTACTTTTAATGATGTTTGTAGAAAAAATAGTGTATGATGTATGTGCTAAAAGTGAATTTATATTTTTCTCTCTCTTATCATAAAATAAAATGTCACTTTCAGTACTTATATCATATAATAAATAACTGTTACGCGAACGTTAGACAGATTTTGCATCATTCGATATGAGCTGTTTAAATTGCAGTCAGTATTTTAAAAAGTCAAGGAGTGTTTCATTTACTGTACTATAATGGCTGCAATCGTTTGCGCCCTTTTACTTCAAAGCGCCTTATTCAAATCAAGAATCAGCAGTGACATGCACGGAAAGAGCAAATATGATATTAATATCATTGTTCATGACTTTCTACATACTAATTTTCCACATAGATAAATATGACCTAATAGAAATGTGCATTTGTCAGCGCGAAGTTTCGATATGAATCCTCCAGACTTTTTCATTTGTGTGGAAGACACCATCAATTCTTTATAGCATATTTTTACTGCGGCTGATGGTTTAAGGTAGACATCTGAAGTAATGGATGCATGTGAGATAACTTTCACCGCCGTTTAGAAGCATGTTTATTAGCTGATGGAAATAACCTCGGGCAATTTTTGTAGAATTGCCTAATAAACTAACAGTTTTTAGTTTTTTCTATTATTTTTAAATTAATCTTAGTCCCAGTGGTATTTCAATACTTTCTAAACTAAAAAAGTGTTCAAAAATAAATATTTCGACTGATAAAACACATTAGGAGGTAAAAATAGTTTTTTTTTTGTTTATTATCCGCCACTTTATAAAAATTATTTATTTTTGCGTCCTCTAATTACCCCCTGGAAGTAATATTTGTTTCAAAAACACCCTGTATAAAACTAAACCAGAAAATACATTTTAATAAGTCAGGGTAACATCTTAGAAATGTTATATACAATTGTCTTCATATATTGATATTGTTTTAAACTCTCTCATTACTTTTTCAGCTGAATTAGATGCAATATGGAAACAAATACTGGAATGGTATGATAACAGATTCAATATATTTGACGGTATGTAACTATATTTTATTTTACCACACATCAAAAATGTTTTAACAATACGCTACAATCTTCCTATTAGAAGCATTATTTTTTTAAAACAATGGAAAACTTTGGTGATCGAGGATTATTTTTAATTGTGGCATTTAATAAAGACTTTAACTTTTTTTGATTCAGTAGTAAATTTAAAGCTGCTTTTATATCAATTTTTATTTTATTTCAGTTATTGTGGAGAGCATTACAGATGTAGTTGAAGCATATTTATTTCCTTATGCAGGTATAAAATTTGAATTACAAAAAAATACAAAACTATTATAATATGCCTGTTTTCCATTGATCAACGGCCTTTTTTCTACGTTCATGTAAAAAACAAAGCTTTACTGAACTATATTTAGTGAAAAAACTAGTTCTTTATTGCTCTAGTGTAATAGCAATTTTATTGCACTAGCAACAGCACAGCGTTTTGTCATCATGATAAACATAAACGTTCAAATCAATGCCATTTTCTGTAAGAATGGTAAAATTAAAGTTTGAGTTAAATTGTTCTTAACATATCAGTTCCTAACTTTCTCAATGTAAATTGATTGTGTTAATTACTTATTAAATTTTGCTATTAAATTATGCTTTTTATTTTCCTACACTTAGTACCATCTAAATAAAACATTTTTTAGATTTTGCATGAACGTAGAAAAAATATTGTATGCAACTCGTACAAAAAGTGTTTATTGCACTCGACGTGTGTGTAAATACCTATGTTTTGCACTTGTCGCATAAATAACTTTTAACACACTAGTACAGTAATTCATAATACCACGGTTGGATTTTATAACATTTTATTTAGAATTGTTATTAGTAACATTAAAATTTAGAAAGAGCGATCTTGTCATTTTGACCAAGATTATTTAAATTCACTCGATAAGGAATTTTTTAAGCATTGAAGCGAGCTAGTTTTCAAAAACCATAATTTTTCACCTGCTCTCACATGGCTTTCATTCTCCTAATTGACCGGTTTTGGCCGTGATCGTGGATAAAAAGTTGAATTATACTCGGGAAATACCAGCCTTTAATCCTCTCGAATCGATTCTTGTGAATTAAAGGCTTGTTAGTTCTCTTATATAACTATATTTAGGTGAATTTAAGCAACAACTTTAAAAACAACTTATTGATTTTTTAATTTATTGGGGGCAATTTACATCAAATTTCTTTTTCTAGGATTGATTGAAGTCGTCATAGACACTTCGCTTAAAATATGGGACGGTAAGTTTGATTTGTGTTTAATATGACTTATTGTATTTTAATTATTTTAATTTATATTTTAGAAATCGTTACTTTTGTGCTGCAACTTCTTCAGAAGGAGATAATCTAAAGATATTTCTAAAGGACTTTTTTAAATATGTCATGCAACTTTAAGTGCATTTTTAATAAGTGTGCAAATATATAGATAATTATGTAGATAATCGTTATTTTGTTTCATTTTCTCTTTTGTACTAAATGATTTTTCAGCAAAATATATTAACGAGAAACCAGAGGCAGTACGAAAAATGTGTTATAAATATGACAAAATATTTCAATTTTACCCAACCGCCAAAAATCTAGAAAGCGCGTCGGGCGAAGCGTACGAGGAGCTACATTTCATAGACGTATTAAATTCAAAGGCGATCCGATATAAAAAATATACAAAAATAATTACATTATTTTTGGTAGAGACAGTGATATAACAGTTTTTGCCAAATTTAAAATTTTTATGTTGTATTATCAATTACCCAAGGTCGAAAATAATATAAAGTGACTAGTTTACAGCGCAGAGAGGAATACGGAAGATGAAGTACGGGTTTATTTATTTTATTTATTTATTTATTACAATAAAATATCCAACGGGTAAAACTCAATTACAGGATAAGTTACAGTCACAATTTAGAGTTAAAAGTAATTAAAAGGGAACAATTAAAAACAAACAACATATAATCAAATTTAAGAAAAATAGAAAAATGCATATACCCATAAAACAGAAAAAGACCAGCAAAGGTATTATATAACAGGCAAAGCGTGGTAACATTTTTAAATGCTTTGGAATTTCGTATAATAAATCCCCAAGTTTCTGTCTATGCCTCACATATGCAAACCTACATGTGACGCAAAAATCTAAGTTGAGGATCAAATAGAATACCCAGATCTTTAATAAATTCAGACCTCACAAGGACATAACTGCTAAGTGTGTAATTGAATATTAGAAGTTGTGCTGTGCGGCAAAAGGAAAGCATTTAAAGGCAAATTATTATTACACCAGTTATTAAATATAACAAAATTGCTTTGTAAATTTCCGTAATCAGTTAGACAGGCAATTTCACAGTACAATTTCACATAGTTAGCATACAGGAGGTAATGAACATTAAGGTATTTCACAATGGCATTAATAAATATTATAAATAATAGTGGATCCAAAATAGATCCTTGTGGAACACTAGATGTCTGGGGGGAAAGTGTGGATTTAAAATCCTTATACTGAACAAACGCGATTTGTTAGATAAAACTGGAACAGCTTGAGCAAGCCATCGCATAATCCAAAATTATTAAGTTTCTGTAATAGTATTATAGGGTAAATTCTATCGAATGCCTTAGAGAAGTCAGTGTAGATAACATCTACCTCACCTCCCTCCTCAAGGAAATTAAAAATAAATTGCGTCTTGCATAAAGATTTGTAGTATATGTAATATATAAGAATGAAGAATTATTTCTAGAATCTTACAGAAGTTACTCAGAATTGAAGTCGGTCTGTCATTCGCAAAATCGTTTTTTGCATCTTTTTTATGAATAGGGGTAACTCTTGACATCTTCCAAAGAGTAGGAAAATACCCAGAGGTCAATATAAGACTAAATAAAATTCAGATAGTATTACGATTTGCTAAGTTGCCAAGGTATTGTAATAATAGGTATACCCACGAAATTTCAGTTTTACTTGAAAATGATAGTGAATGATAGATTTATGGGCACTACAAATTGCCGTTTTTCTTCAAAACGGAGCATTTAAACTTAAAAAATTACAAAAGAGATAAAATGATCAGAAGAAAATTCTACATTTGATATGGAGGGGATAAAGGATACTGCATCCCTCAGTTACCTCCATTCACCCTTCGATTGTTTTCACCAAAATTACATGTCGGAATAAGATAAAAGTACGTGCAAAATTTCAAGTGTGTATCTTAGAAAACAATGGGATTATTAACAAAAATGGTTTTTTAAAATGTACCTTTAACATCCTGTATATTAAAACAGGGACGCCCAAATAAGAAACGGCATGAGATCCAGTTCCATTCCAGTTGATTGCTGTTGGCACTTGGCTAAATTTCCTTCCGCCTACCTCTCCTTTTCCAATGTTCGAAGCTTTTATTCTTTGTAAGCAGTTGTATTGTTTCTAAAACTCTTCTTGCGCAGGTAATTTAATCAGCATGCCTCCTGACGTATTCTTACATTGATGAAGGGTCACTGTCTCTTTACAAAACAACATACATTTCTTGTATCTCCTTGTCTTAGATCTTATTACATAGTAATAATTGTGTTTTTTACATTATCCAATCCCTTAACTAGGGCTACTATACAGGGTGTCCCGTAATTTACGTTACACACTTTGGGAGGTGACAGTATGAAAAATATGGCTAAAATCCATAATGATCATAACTTCTTAATCGTACTGTTTTACAACTATTCAAGGTTAACTGTGATTAAGTACAAACATTTTAACCACTTGCTCAGAGAGGCCCAAAAGACAACAAAAAATGGGGTAAAACCTTCGTTTCCCTCGGAAAATCGATACCTATGACAATTGTCATCTGAGATGGATTAGATATGTCAACTACCTTGCTGTCATTTTTTGTAATGTTGTCAAATGTAGAAGAAAAGGCGAAAATAAACATTTTTGTTAAAAATAATATCTGATAGATAACAGTTAATCCCGTTACCTGCAGTAAGTATTTTGTATTTGTTCTTCGTTTCTTCTTGCACACTGCTAAAACTACATTTTTCACTCGTTTCAGGTCCGTCAGAATTATCCACCAACAGAATACACAGTCCGCGTAGTTAAATAAAATACACATTCATTCTAAGAAAATTTAAATTTAATGTAAGGAATACCTACTAATAGAAAACTCGGAATGCAACCGCAGTAGTCTTCAACTATAAAATCTTGTACCATTGCCGTAGCTCCGATGCTATAACAAACAGCACATAGCATAGGTCGAACCATGTTATAGGGAAATACATGTACCCGCGTGTTGCATAAGTACTCTCCAAACATTAAATAACACTGACCAGAGCTTAGAATATTGTATTCTAAGAGTCAAAGAAAGGATTTTTACAGAACACTAAACATCTCGAGATGTTATAGATTTAAAATAGTACTAATTATTTTATGCAAACATCATTGATTATTGTTAATATTGTCGTTATTATTAGTATTAACAGAATTTACTTCTTCAACATGTGACAGTTTTTATGTAGTTGTGTACATACATGTGTTTTTTTACTCTTTGTAGTAATAAAACAGAAAATGATTCAACATTCATGAAATATCTCCAAATATCATTCCTGGAAATAAATATCAGTAGTGCATTTAAGATGCTATATTTATTAGAGATTTTAATGCTATTTTGTATGTACTATCACCATTTAAAGTTTGTAACATATGTTCTCCTTGTGACTCTTAAATTAAATTGCTAAAATATTCATCAAGATCATATAAACTCCTGGGCTGTACCCACCCCCACCCACCGTGAACTTTATGAGTACCGAATGAGCATTGAATAACAGTTTAATATTAAAATTCAGTAACAATTTAATTTCTCTGCTCTTATAAAAGACCCGTATGTTATGCGCTTGTTGACAGTTAATATTGGAAAATTGGTTGGTTCATATCAGCAGTTAGATCTTTACGAATGTAAACAGAGAGACGCGGTCTGGATCATTAAAAATGCATTTTCGACGGGAATTGTTCCAAATATGTATCCTTTAAATCTGTAGAGGTTTGCAAAAATGCGAATGGGGTTCTCTTTGTAAATAGCACAAATTACTCTAGTAACATACGATCCCTTAACTCCTATATTAAATTTAACACATAAAAAAATTGCCAGAAATATTAAAACTAGTTCGACATATTATAGTCGGTAGACCGTATATCAGCTATATTCCTGGAGAGAATTGGCACTCTCTCTGCGGGTATGATAGGGTGGAAGAATGTTAGCTTGGGTTTTCCAGGTTTCTCTCATTCCTGCACTGAATGGTGGTTAGGGCCTACCAACGTAAGTAATGCGATCTGTTTAAAAATAATATGCCACCCCCTCTCCCGCACAAGTCCTCGACGTCTGGGATAATCCTCGTGATTAGAATGAGGGGTAGAGATAATATTATTATATGGCTAACAACACAGAACAAGTAATGCAAAGAATGAACCCAATAAATATTTTTTCTGTAACTTTCCACTGTTCTACTTTTATAAAGAAAAAGCCTTCCAATTTTCCATCACGGAATACCTATTCTTATATGTATTATATTTCCTTATAAAACTTGTTCTTCTTGACTTTTCCTAATACCTCCCTATCGCTAACTTTGTTTAGACGATTGTTCCCATTCTTCTCTCCTACAGTTCACCCTTTGTAACCTTATAAAACATATATTTTTAAGGGATCCTTTATTTCTCACAACTCAACGTATTCAAAGTTAGTTTTTATCCTATTTTTATTAGATACAAAAGAAATAAGAAACTGTAACAATTTATCATGCTATAATTTTACTGTTTTCAGATGTATTTGAAGCTAACAATACATTAGAGTTTTATAATCACGACTGTTTTATAAATTATATTATATACAGTAGCGTCATATTATTATATTTTTCTGCACTTACAATATTCTTGCAGTATAGAATACCTTTCTTTTTTATCACTTTTGTCATGCTTAAGAAAAAGAAAATAAAAATGAGCACAATATGTACAACATATTGTTTAAACCACCGATTAGAATTTTACGCAAATACTCTTAAAAGTACCAATTTTAGCAAAAAATATAGAATACAAAAATATTCCTTACTAAATGGGGAAGTTGCATGAATGTTATCACATAATAATTAAAATATTAACATTAATAAATTGCCATAGAACGTAAACTAAACTACATGCCCGAAAACGCGATATCATTGGTGTGACGCTACACGCCGTTCAGCGCGGTTTGTTTCCGTGGATATAAGTGCAGGTTACAATGTTGGAGATGTAAACAGGCGTTTGTTCTTGTATTATTGCGTGTTTGTGGCATTTGTGGCTCTTAGATACATAGTGTAAATACTGTGTAGGTAATGCTATAATTATTAGTGGTGATGTGGTAAACTTAAGGTATTGTTAAACGTAACTTATTCCAGTGGCGGCTTGTGGCAGCTGCAAGAGGTGAGACACGTCTCCCCTGAGGTAATATTCGTTGACGCGTTGACCATTTTTTATTATGGAGGTCTTTGCCAATAGCCCTACTATAACTATAAATTAAATAACATCAGAACTCCGATTTTTATTTACAATATAAATAAAAGAAAAAAATATGTTTCAGCATCTAATAATTTAAAAAATTGTTCCTATGTGTTTAAAACACTAAAAAATATAAAAACCAATTTTAAACTACTTCTCTATTTACATGCAAAACAAAGCCACTATTACCAAAAATGTTTTAATATTTTCACTTCTTATAAAACAAGTCTATTCGTCGGTCTTTTAAATTCGCAAATGTATTTATAATGTCTTCATAACTTGTGTTATTTTTAAGTTACGTATGCCATCTGATTTCACATTAAGCTATTTGTTTTAATTTAAAAATAATAAGTAACAGTAATGAATAATGATATTGTCACGGAATTTGCCTCACTCACACCAAAACCGACGACTGTGGTATCGCAAAATTCTAAGATTGCCCCGATCGCCCCTACACGATTCTATTAAACAAACAAAAAGCCGTGGATCGAGACGGGACTGGAAAAATGGGCGAGAAACATTCGAGTTGTACGGGAAAATGGATCTAGAGATACTAGAAAATACCCGGAATATTCGTTGGGTCTATAAAAGAAAAATAAACGGCCGATTAAGTAAGCCTTGTTTTACAGTCTGAATTGAAGTGTTTAGTTGGAGAGATCAAAGTGATTTAGATAGGGATTAATAAAATAAGTGTTTAGTTGAGTTATAATTAGTGTTCAGTAGTGTACTGAGTAGTTAATAAAGATAAGTAATTAATTAACGGATTGTTTGTCTGGAAGTAAGAAAAATTCGGATTGGGAAATCCGTGACAATATTTAACTTTTTAAAATTAATTTAATACATTTTTCTACATCACGTATGACAGGAGCAAATACAAGCATGTTATTTGGAATGTTTGCACTTTTTGTGTCTATTTTGCAACTGTATTCAATACCAATGTCTATTTAATACAATAACTTCTAACAATATCACAAATGACAAATAACTTCGTTTTGTTTGGGAGTGGCCAGACTAAATTTTGAATTACCGTTTTAAGGATTATTTTTCCACGAAATTGTCTAGAAAAAACGCTATTACGATTAAAATGATACACGTTCTTGGAAATATTATGCAATTTCGCCGTTAACATTTTTCGGAACCTAACGTTTCTTCCCTGGATCCGTTTCTGTCTGCCGCAAATTGCCGCTTTGCCCTAGTTTACTTTAGTCATAGCTACAGGAAACACCTCAACCAAAAACTTGCTCTTCCCTTTAAATGTTTACATGGGCTCTTCCCTCCAGAACCAGACACATCCGAAGTTTAGACCAAGTCGGTGCTGGCAGCTTAATATTCCATTCGCAAAGTTCAAGCTCCTCTAATCCGAATCTGCGTAACGGGATTCTGCAACATACCGCTTACCCCCAGGCGCAAATCTCCCTCGGTGCAAATTAAATATAAAATGTCTCCATTCCAATAAACGCCTCTGTTTCCATTCACAAAGTCCTAGCAAGTTGCAAAACTTAGTTCATTAAGGGCAATTTGGAGTCGATCTCTACAGTAAATTAAAATTCGAATGGGTCTGAGGAATTCGTTTTTTTTTTATGGAAATTGATAGTTGAAAAAAAAAATAGTGTGAAAAGCTTGAATCCTGTGCTATAGTATAACAATTGTTTCCCTTAAGATCTTTCAAAGTCTTAAGTTTTCCCTTTAACTAGTTTTTAAGTAGGAAAAGTGGGGATCGTTTCCATAATTGAAATAATTAAATTCTATAATACCAGGTATATTTCAAAAGTAAGGGGCCAATTTGATGCAGAAGGTGAACAAATGAGAAAATCAATTGAGTTTAGTGGTTTCAAATAAGGCGCTTATACAGGGTGATTTAGAACTTGTAAAAAAAAATTAAAAAGGACAGCTCGAAAATGATTTAAAAATACACTTCTGCACGGCACTGAAACCTGGTCCATTATAAAACCTGATAAGGCAGCAAAAGATGCAATCGGCAATCGGACAAAAAATGAAAAAAATAAATAAACATTATACAACAAATTCAACTGCTTTTGCCTCGACTTTTGCCGCCATTGTTGTTAATTATTAATAGAAGTCCAAATGATTTAAAGTCAGGTGATCGTGGCGGTCATAGTGCTTGAACACGCTGTACATGGTACGAATATAATTGAGCGTTCACTCTTCTACGATTCGTTTTCAAATTTCCTTAATTGTTAAAACGACATCAATCAACTTCCACTTTCTTTACACGTAAGCCATTTCTGACACTTGAAAAATTAATATAAAGACTTGCATCACAAGAACTTAATACCGACAACTAAGTAATCGTAATTTCTTACTCGGAAGCTATATGGCTTTTACAAAAAATTATTTTACGATACTGATTCCATTTTCATGACGCATCTACTCCCAAATTTTTTTAGATAAGTTTCTACACAGTTGCAGTTTGATTCTTTTGATGCGAGCGTTTTCAAAATTCGTCTAGGAATAAGTTTGTCCATTATTTTATAATTAGAATAAAAATGGTAGTTCTAAGGCCAAAAACTATTAAAATGTCTAAAACATTTTTTCTTCAAAATAAACTAAAAATAAAAATTATAGTTCCAGGATAGCGACCTTTTTCAATTATTTTTAAGGTAAAAGTAGTTGGAAAGAGGTCAAAAAATACAAAAAGACTTTAAAAATAAAAGCACCGAAAAACGGTACCTCCGGCGTGACTACCGCTTGTGACGTCACATCGCGGATATAAACTGCTGTTACAAATGAAAATATTAATCAAAAAATAAAATTACAACAATGGGTTTCAAATGAACTGCTAAATGAAATATCAAAATATACTAGTGATGTGGGACCGATGACAATAAAACTCAGTGGTCAGTTTAATCTAAAGCCTCTATTTCTACATATACATAAAGTGTAACAAATAGATGTAGAGCATGGAATCCGTTGGTAGTCGGAGGCATGCCTCGTCTCTATGAGTGCAACAGAGACAGTCCAATATAGTTTGGCAAATTGTACGGTCGTTTCGTGGTTCCTTTTCCACTATTAATATATTATATTTAAAATTTCGTTGTTTCTGATTTGTTTTAGTTAAGTTTCAGATCGCCTACTGTAACTGTGTAATGTGAAATGGCAATGCAGAACAGGAAAACTGAGAAATATGCTAACAATATTATTAATTATTCGATAAATAAGCGCGCTGTTTCAGCATTGGCAAAAACGGATATCCCGATTTAAAAAGCTGTCGCGAGATTTATTAATATTTCATAATAAAATGACTCTTTGTATCTTTTCAAACTGCAAATTAACATTGATAAGTACAAGTAAATAATAATAAATAAAATATTACAACGGTATTGAACGATGGGAGTAAAATAGAAAAAATATTTGAATGCTCGGGAAAATCGTCAAATAGTTAAAAAATTCTTACTTAAATGAATTTATTCCCATAACGAAACAGAGCAATTTCAAATAATCTTATAGGTAGGTATTTATATTTCCTGATTTACCTATAAGTGGCCTGCTTGCCATCCTAGTTTAAAAAGTCACGAGCCGCCAATGACGCATGGCACCCTGTATTGCTATGCTCTAATAAATAGGAAGGTACTGATTTCAGCTTATCGATTCACATCTTCAGTTGATGTGATAGAGTATGCTGAATGTACGTGGTACGAATCAAAGCCGATCCATTTGGCATTGACGGGATCTTGAATTTAATCGTTTGCTTTATAAACATAGACAAATACCTATTCTTTTATCCCAGAAAGAAAATCGTTATATTCTTTTAGCTTAGAAAGAAAATAGATTATATGATTAGTGTATTTTGACCTTTTGTAAGCTGAGATTAACTATTAAATGTTATAATTCGGACATATCGATATGTTATTAGTTATGTGATAAAAATACCATTATAGACATTTTTCTTTTGTAATTACTACAATGGGACGGGACAACAACCAATATATATTTTATACATATATTTAATGAATAACATGGAAAACTAGACGATAAAATACACTGCACTATACCGTTGAGTGAATAACTCAACGACTATACCGAACGGCCGAAAATCTAGAGAGTTACTAATCGGTAACTTGTAGACAAGCGCGAGGGGTGAAGCGTGCGAGGAGCAACATTTCAAAGGCGTACTAAATTTAAAGGTGATCAGATGTAAAAAATATACAAAAATAACAAACATAATTGCATTACAACATCTATTATTTTTGGTAGAAATAGTGATACACAATTTTTGTGGATTTCGACGCGTTAGATAATAAAAGTGACAGAATTGTTTCCAAGTTTTTATTGTGTATTATCCCAAGATCGATAATAATGGAGAGTGACTAGTTCACTGCACAAAGATGGGTACGGGAGGTGAGGGTTGTATGATTATCTAAGCGTGGCACTTGAGAAGGGTTCAAACCTCACAGAATTATGAAAAATAAGTTGACGTCGAGTGAACTTAGGGCATTAATAGTTTATTTTAAATGCCCCCCCCCCGTACCATCCTCTCCACAAATTCTTTTGGACGGCGATGGCCTACCACCACCCACTTACATCTACCTGATGCGCACTTCGCGGATATCACACTTGAACACTTAAGTCTTGCTCTCATGGACGTGAAATTCATGGATATTTGCACAAATTCTGCAACTTTTATTTTAATTATTTATGGTGCGAAAATCTCAACTTTTGACAAATTTTGCAAAATAGTGCAAATATTATTGCTAATTTCATTATTATGTGGTGTTCATATGTTTGTTTTGACTGGTTTTACCATGACAGTTTCATGATGAAAATGTGATAGTTGAATCTCAACTTTAAATAAATCACCCAAATATTCCCAAATTTCGCATCCATAAAGACAAAAGGCTTTGTAATACTATACACTATACAGGGTCAACTATGTACACGTAAGTACAAATATTTTAAGAGGAAATAGAGAAAATTAAGATTAACGGAATCACCCTTCAAAAGAGTTCCAAACTTATTTATAAAGAAAAATTTTTGTTTTTCGAA
Organism: Monochamus alternatus; assembly: GCA_037114965.1. Lineage (NCBI taxonomy): Eukaryota > Metazoa > Arthropoda > Insecta > Coleoptera > Cerambycidae > Monochamus > Monochamus alternatus. Next base: position 62,246,732 of record CM073429.1, on the reverse strand, counting down.
ATTATATTAAATCCTTATTTAACGCCGCCTATGCCACTTTCCACCACACGTTTACAGAGTCAGCGTACGCAACTAGCAACACGACGGTAACATTCCTTACGTCCCCGTCATAATTTAATTCCTGTGTTTACCATGTGTTTACGTTGTAGTTTTGTGTTCTTCTTCAGTTTTTAGTGCCTTTTTGAATTCTTAAATGTTTTATAGTTATTAAATAAAGAAATTTGTGTCGGGTGTAGATACTTTCCCACAATATAGTTCGCCGGTTTGTTTTTCTAGGTTATCGGACAAGACTGCTGCAAGTACACTACAAATTTTCTATTATCTATTCCTTTTGTTCGTAAATAGGCATTTTATCTAGCTGTACCCACGGGAAGTGTGTTTTATAGGTAGTGAGTGGTTGTAATGAATAAAAATATTGTAGTTTTGCCAATTTGTAACGAAATAATGAAAAACAAATGAAAAATAGTGGAGCTAGGAGCTAACTGGATTAACTGTTACCCAGGTATTATTACTAATAAGAATGTTAATTTTTCTGGTTTCTGCATTTAGAAATGCTGCAAAAAAACGGCCGTATGTTAGTAGATATTGTTGACAGATGTAAGCTTTATCTACGGATCTAAGCCATCTTAGTCTATGCTTATCATAGGCGCCGACTTTCCGTAGGAAAAGAGGGTTTTGCCCCATGCTTTAAATATCGAGCTAAAATTTTGAAATAATTTTGTTCTTGTTTTTTAGGCCCTCCTGAGCACGTGGTTAAAATTTTTGTTCTTAGTCATAGTTAACCCTGTATATACACTCTATTCACTATTGGTTACTAGCACTGTTACTATAATGGTTTCACTTATTAAATAATATCGTATGCCTTCCGTATGACCTTCATGTATCCATGTTTCGTCAAAATTTAATATATTCTTTGATTCAGATTCCGACCTTTCAATATTTATTTTAAATAGTTTCTTCGCCATATCACTGTTTCGTCTTTTTCTATCAGCACACTGTTTTCGATTTGATTTATGCGGAAATTCACATACCATAATTCATATATCATGAAGTATTTGCAAAAGCACCCTTTTATATATTCGAGGCAGAGTTACATCTTGTAAGATATATCAACCCAAATTTTTTTGTCGAAAATTCATTTTTAAATACCATCTTCCTTCCGCGAGTTTCCAGTGTTTTCCGTTTCGCAGTTGTACGTACTTCATTGCAACTCTTTATGGTACTATACATATATGCTACTTCCGTACATTATTGTTAATGAACTTCAATCACTTACACTCATATTTTGACTTCGCGCCCTAAACCCTTCATACATGTCATCATCCGATATTCCTCATTTGTTAGATTAGGTCGTTTACGATTTAGATAATACGTTGTAAAGCTTGAATTATTCTCTATTCTTAAGAACACAAAATCACTAATAAATTAACTACATTCATAATTAAATTAGCGGAAAGATATACCCGAAGTTTTGCCCGCCCTGAAGATATACCCGTCTATGATAGTGATGGAGATGGAACAGGTGGATCCGTCAATTCGTCACAACCAATAGAAGACTAAAGTCTCGATCTGGCGCATGCGTATTTACTGCAGTAGAAGCTGTGTAATCGAGTATGCTCCCAGAGATATGAGGCACACAATTTTATAGGCTGCTAACATACATATGTTTCTTTGTGTCGATTGTTATAAATTGTGAGCGAGTTTATAACATGAGTCACTCTCTAGATTTTTGACAGTTGTGTATAGTTTAGTTTTTTCTTTGCAATAAGTGTTATAATTTTAAGAAAGCGTTGTTTATTTATTGTCAATTTACTTTCAATTTGTCATTTAAATTCCACAAGCTGGTTTCGTTCCTAAACCGGGGTAGAAATCTTGAGATATATTGCTAGTTCCCAAAGCATTTAATTCGTTTATGGGGGAGTTGGATTATTTTTAGAAGTTAATTACACGACTAATTTTTCTTTAGCATCCATCTTCACTTATTTCTTTATTTAGGTGGGTAAATGCGATTAAATATTGCTATTAGTCATTTCAGCTGCGAGTTGCATTACAGTTTTAGATACCGTCGCAGTATTTGAAAATAAAAATAAACGAGTTTTTTCCGTGACATAATCCTTTTCACCTAGAATATCTGGATTGTTTAAGAATAGATTTTATAATTCGACATGAAAGTCTCTGTTCTCAAATTCTGTGGGTCAATAATTCAGGACTAATTTTATTGAATCGATAGTTTGAAATACACGAAAGCATTTGGCAGGAACAGGGATACCTTATATCTTGAGATCCACTTATTTTGACTAGATCAATAAGTTGCCAGGGTATACAAGAACAAGGTAAGTGTGCTTGTATAATATGAAGCACTTTCAAGATGATATACCGCATATACTCTGTTGCTTTTGCTCGCTACTTCAAAATATCTAAGTGCATGCACAGCCGTTTGTGCTGATAACAGAACGGAATACGTGAATATAGATTAAAGCTACAGTAATAATGAATAAATTTTCAGGTTTTTCAGTTTTTTTGCAGTTTGCATAGGTCGTACTTTGAACGTAGCATTCTGTTAAAAATTTCTGATCACATTTGTATAGCAAATGTTGTGAAGCTTGCTGCAAACGGCATTTTTTTACAGCTGATTGTGCCTAGAGGACATAGATTTGGGTATACAGTATATCGCCGAATACGCTCTGGTCTTATCCTTCACAATGGATGATGCCTCTCACTCATCAACATCGAGCTAACCGTTTACAATGGTGTGGAGAGAGGATTCAGTGGGAATAAGAATGGAATCAGGTGATCTTTAGTGACCTCATGCAAGGATAAGAAAGCAATTTGGCGAATGAAGAGATTCACAATTTGACAGATAAAGTCATGTTCATCATACAGTAGGTGTTATGTTATTAGGTGCCATCGCGTATGGTAGAAAATCACCACTAGTTTTCAATTTTCACTAGAGAGAATATGATATTTTACGCCCTGTGGTTCCTCTACGCCGACCGGTGCTTCTAACTCTGTGTGTACTATGGTAAGTAAGTATCTGTTAAACCTTCTAGAAATTTCTCTCACCGACCAACCTGCTTCGCACAACTCAGCAATCCGCCCCCTCTTACAGCCGCTAAGTTGGAAAATCTGCCCAAATCTACGTACTTTAAGCATAATCAGTTGTAAAAATGTCGTTAGCAGCAAGCTTTACAACACTTCCAACACAAATGTAAGCAGAAATGTTTAAAATAGAATGCTACGTTATCAAAGTACGAAAACATTTTATAGGAACTTGTCATCTTATTTTTTCATGTTCTATCTGCACCCAAGAGATTTCCCACATTTTCCCGAACACCTTGTATACAGGGTGTTAAAAAAAGAGTGTAAAATATTTCAGGAGGTAATAGTATGAACCAAAATAAGCAGAAAAGTCTTAATAAACATGGGTCCGCAAAGTAACGGTTGGGGAGATATGGACCACTACTCGTTTTTCAAACATTTTATTTTATTAGGAATAAACCGACAAACGAAGCTTTTAACAAACAAAAAACAAAGTTACAGAAGAAGTTCAAAGTACTCTCCGTCCATTTCCAAGCAGGCACGACATCTTCGTCTCAACGATAGTCGAACTCTTTCGAAAACACTCTTCTTGGTTTGGATTTCTTGACACTTTTGATTAATCCGTAACTGCAGCTCTTCCAGGCTATTTACAGGAGTACCATACACTAATGTCTTCAAATATCCCCAAACCAAGAAATCTAGAGGGTTCAGATCAGGCGATCTTGGAGGCCATAAAACATGTCCGGTCCTTCCTACCCATCTATGTGGAAAAGTTTGGTGTAAATGCTCTCTAACGGCCATGGAAAAATGAGCTGGAACCACATTTGTTGCATCTTATTCAAAGGTCTTCCAAAAACTCATACAGTGTGTTCTGCAGAAAGTTGAGGTAAGCAGCGCCTGTTAATCGGTTTGGTAAAACAACAGGACCTAGAAACCTGTCACCTACAATACTCCGTGCAAATGTTTAATGAAAAACATGCCTGATGTCCAGATTCTATTAGAGCATGAGGATTTTCGTCGGCCCAAATATGCGTATTGAGATAATTAAACACTCCACTTCTTGTGAACCCGGCATCATCAGTAAAAAGAATGTTTGCAAGAAAACGAGGGTCTTCAGCATCATGACGTAGAAACCAGCGGCAAAAAAACAAACGTGCTTGATCATCATTTATTGGATTTAAGGCCTGTACTCGTTGCACATGGTATGGATAAAGCAGTTGCTCGTAAAGGATTCTCCAAACAAGAGGACCACTAATTCCTACCTCGGCTGATATTCTCCGCACACTCGTACCTGGATTCTGCTCTACCAGTGCAAGAATGTCTTCTTCTGCTCTAGGAGTGGATACCGACCTTGGTCTTCCGGATAAATGGCACTGTTTGCTCAAGGAACCGGTATCACGCAATCTTTGGTGAATTCTTCGAAACATACGTTGTGAAGGAATCTGGCGATTTGGATAAGCGTCAACATAAAGACGTCGCGATTCGGTGGCGTTCCCATTAGCACGACCACACATGAAATGCATGTCTGTTAATTCTACGTTAAAAACGGGCCTGATGTCCAGATTCTATTAGAGCATGAGAATTTTCGTCGGCCCAAATATGCGTATTGTGAAAATTAAACACTCCACTTCTTTTGAACCCGGCCTCATCAGTAAAAAGAATGTTTGCAAGAAAACGAGGGTCTTGACGTAGAAACCAGCGGCAAAAAACCAAACGTGCTTGATCATCATTTATTGGATTTAAGGCCTGTACTCGTTGCACATAGTATGGATAAAGCAGTTGCTCGTAAAGGATTCTCCAAACAAGAGGACCACTAATTCCTACCTCGGCCAGTGCAAGAGTTTCTTCTTCTGCTCTAGGAGTGGATACCAACCTTGGTCTTCCGGATAAATGGCACTGTTAGCTCAAGGAACCGGTATCACGCAATCTTTGGTGAATTCTTCCAAACATGCGTTGTGAAGGAATCTGGCGATTTAGATAAGCATGAACATAAAGACGTTGCGCTTCGGTGGCGTTTCCATTAGCACGACCATACATGAAATGCATGTCTGTTAATTCTGCGTTAGAGTAACCAGCCATAGCAAAAGAAAACTTGTGCACTGGGAACAACTGTCAAATACGTACTGTTTATTTCACTAAACATCAACCAACTATTATAAGAAAATACACAACGTTTTTGCAAAATAAAAAAAGGGGCTAAAAAACATAAAACATTCCATATCTCCGCAACCGTTACTTTGCGGACCCATGTTTATTGACACTTTTCTGCTTATTTTGGTTCATACTATTACCTCCTTAAATATTTTACACTCTTTTTTAACATCCTGTATATTTGAAACCTATTATTACTTCGAATCTTTGAAATATATAATTTATACTTTGCATCGAATTCATTATTTGACAGAAGGTTTATCATTCAACTATTTAACAGAGAAATATTGAGATGGGGCTACTTTTCTCGTTATGAATTTTCATTGTGATATTGAAATCTTTTTAGATACGAATATTAACATGCGTACTCAAAATTCCGCAGTCCATTGTATATATTTTTAAGTACATTTGTTTTCCTGCTGGTTTTGACACGTTCATCATTCCCGAGCCCATTTTTTTTTGTTTCCGATATTTATTTATGTTTCCAGCACATCACTTCACTAATGCCAGTCTTGCCTCTGATAGATATTGCGTATACGTCGGTGGGTTTATTTTTTCGCTTCAAAATGTGTTTTATGGAATCCAACGTAAATAAGTTATTTTTAAGTCGACGAACTGTAGCTACTTCTAAGCGCCGATATTAGATATAATTATGAAATATTGTATTATGTGCATATCTGGTATAGATAATTCTATTTTTTTCAGATTCTGTATTTTTGCGGTATCAGTTTTACATTTTTGCTTTAACCGTAACGATAATATTTGGATTTTCTAGAGTGTGCGCCAAATACGGATTATGCAAAGTGTCTGAAGGGGATGTAGAAGAAAAAAACTAGGTAATAATAATAATATCAGGTCGAGGGTGGGAATACGCTTTCAGGGATTCTGTTTCTGTCTTTTGTAGACATAAATAATGAAAGTAGATACTTTTATTTTTTCATATGATTCTGCACCCCATCTAAGTCGTTCTGGCTGCTGTGTAGCATCCATCGATTTGGCACGTATCTAGTGATGACGACCAATCTTCAAGTCCTTATATACCGTGTGTTTCAGGAGAAGATGTACATACTTCAGTATGTTATTCTACGTTTTAAGCAAAAAATTCCCTATGAACTTAGGTCTGGAAACTCTTCGTTTAGGATACACATAATGTGAAATTTAAAAAAAATAATTATGCTTTCTCTAATAACTCAGGACTATTTTGAATTAAATTTATGAAATTTTGTATGCGATTTCTTGGAACGCGAAATTCAAATTTTATGTACAGTTGGCTGTATATCCAAGAGGGCGCCACAAGCGGCCATTAGGATTCTTTTAAATTGTTTCAACTTTTTTGTGGAAAAGAAAAACATTTTCCCCTAACTTTTTTTCTTAAAAAATGTACACCTTATTGGAGTTTCTAGTTTCTCGCTTCCATTAAAAACTCATCTAACGATGATGATGCATGCAAATTATGTATTAGAGTGCTACCTTACTTTTATCTAAAGAACAAGGCCTAACACTTTAAAGACTTAGAACTATTAGTTTTTAATCAGAACAGCCCGAATTTTTTGTGAAAATTGCAAAAATAAAATCTCTAAACAAAATATACAAAACCAGACAGTAACTTTCGATTCACACTAATACATAATTTTCAGAATCATCATCTTTAGATGAATGTTTAACGGAAATGTTTTTATATTCCAAAATAACATACACCGTGGCACAAAAAAGTTGAAGCGATTTAAAAGGATCCTAATGGCCGCTTGTGGCGCCCTCTTGGAGATACAGCCAATTGTACATAAAATTTGAATTTTTCATTCCAAGAAACCTCCGCATACAAAATTTTATAAATTTAACTTATTTATTTATTTCGACATAGGTAATCTAACAGGCAATTCAATGCCCAATAACAGGATTACACAAAGAAAAAATACAAATTCGTGGTAAGTACTTACATTAAACCTAAAGAAACAGTGAGTACAATATACACAAATGTAGTAAAGAATTAACATACGTTTTTAAACTGGATAATGATGAATTAAAAAGATCTAGATGATTAAAGTAATCATTATAATTCTTCTGTAGTCCGACACGATGAAATATAAAAAAGATTAGCATATCTAGAAAAATGTGAATGGTGATTAAAAGAAATTTGACTGAGAATATAAGGAGAATCAACAATATTGGTAAGTAATTTGTACAAAAATATAACAGAAAAAATTATTCTCCTAGGTACTAATTTTTTTAAACGGTAGTGCGACAATCTGACATCATATGGTTGATAATATAAATTTCTGTTAAATCTATAATTGAGCACAACAATAAATCTTTTCTGAACATTTTCAAGTCTATCTATGTATTTATAATATAACGGGCTCCATAAAAGACTACCATATTCCAATTTACTTTTAACTAATGAATTATACAAAATAATAATCGAAGAAGAGTAGTGAAATGATGTGTATTGCGTAATATAAAACCTAAAGTTCTTATAGCTTTTTGTGATATTGTGTCAAAATTGACTATTTAAAATTATACTCAGGCCCTTACCTTCAAAGTATGACCGCCAATGGTGTAATTGTAAGCAATATTAAGTTCTTTTCTGGAAAATGTTATACTATGGCATTTATTAATATTAAGGAAAAGTTTATGAGATCTGAAATATTCATTTAATCTGGACAGATTTTCCTCGAGTTTAACGCAGTCATTCACAGATGGAACAGTTATTGACAATTTAAGGTCATAAACAAATAAATTATAATTTGAGCAAGGAAGCAGGAACCAATGTCATTTATGAAAAGACAAAAAAGAAGAGGTCCCATGTGAGAACCTTGTGGTATTCCAGAGGTAATGCTATGGTACCCAGAAAAGTAATTGTTCAATTTGACACATTGGCTTCTGTTAGTGATATAAGACCAACGAAGCAGTTCCCCATGAATACAGAAATTTTCAAGTTTAATTAATAATGTCTGATGATGTACTTTGTCCAACGCTTTTGAGAAATCGACACAGCGTCCACCTGCATTTTATTGTCCATAGCTTCAAGAGTCGTTTGTAAAAAAGGCAATAAATTAGTAATGCCCCGAAAAAAGCCATGTTGATTGTTTGGTTTGTTGATTATTATTATTATATATGTACGTGACACCCTGTATTGTATCTAGCGCTCGAGCCCGAACGCGCAATAAATTGTTCTCCCTACCACTGTTGGTATGCGACCACGGGCGAGAGCGAGCCAGTTGTCCACTTGCTATTGCATCGAAGGGAAGTAAAAATTTTATTTTACACAAGTGTTTCAATTCATACACATACACAAATTACAAACATAAGTTGGTCCTACGAGCGAATGGTTAAACAATTAGAACAATAAAGCAACTATTGTGAAGCTTTACAGTCCCTTCACAGTAAGTTTACTCAATTCAATACTCAAGTAGAAGCAGAGGGAAAGTCGTACGCAATCTGTGAGATCTCGATCTTCATAACTTCAAGTCTTGTAAGCGAAAACAACGCTTCGAGGCTCTCGCAGACTCCTGGAGTAAGAAGCAATTCATATCTACGTACAAGGCGGTTTCAGCGGCTACCCAACGCAGGGAGAGAAGAGACACCTGCACACACACACACGCATAGACCCAAGCACCCGACGCAATCGGCAAGGCTGTAAGTCACACATTCCTTTACTCATATTCCTACGTTTTTTATACAAGCAGCTACCTGTTTCAATCCGTTTAGGCTTATCGCGGTTATATACAAAAGCACTGTTATTCTTCTGAACATAAATGTGGTATTCATGTGAGATTTTGTGGATTTAATTTCAACAATATTACTATTTATACTTTGTATTTTTAATCTAATAAAAAAATGACTGATTTAAGAAAACTAATTGCACGTCGTGGACAGTTAAAAGGTCAGTTAACTAGGTTTAACACATTTATGGAAAATTTTGATACAAGTAACTCGGAAAAAATCATTGAACTTGAGAATAGATTACAAAAAATTGACTCTTTATGGAATGTTTTTGATACTGTTCAGTCGGATATCGAGTTTTTAGACAATAGCGACAGTCAATCAAATGAACGCGAAGAATTTGAACAAACATTTTTTAATCTATCCACAAAAGCGAAAAAATTAATGGTTAGAGATTTAGTGGTAAACAATGATGCATCTGCCTCAAATGCGAGTATTAACTCAAATGTTATTTCACAGATAAAATTACCTACTTTGAAATTACCCGAGTTTTCAGGTGGTTACGAAAATTGGTTACAATTTCATGATGCATTTGACAGATTAATACATTCGAACGCATCTCTATCTAATGTACAGAAGTTTTACTATCTCCAGTCTTGTTTAAAGGGCGAAGCGGCGCAGGTTATACACTCTGTGGAAATTTCTGACGGTAACTATGACGTGGCGTGGAATTTATTAGCGGAGCGGTATGAGAACAAAAGAGTAACAATAAATACACACGTAAAAGCTATTTTTGATTTACCAATCATCAAATACGAGTCACACATTCAATTAAGAAATTTATTAGACAATTTTCTCAAACATTTACGCTCACTTAAAGCACTAGGACAGCCTACTGAAACTTGGGACACTCTGCTTATTCACATTATTTCTAACAAATTTGACACGACAACTAAACGCGAGTGGGAAGAATCCACTAATTCAAAAGAAATGCCTAAGTTACCTGATTTAGAAACATTTTTGTCAAATAGATGTCAACTCTTAGAAACTTTGCACACTAGCTCAATCAAACAAAGTCAAAAATACACACCTAAAGCTAATACGAATTTAGTACACGTCTCAGTTCCAAATGTTGCATGCGTTTTTTGCAAAGGTCCGCATTTTAATTACAATTGTGAGCAGTTTGCTAAATTATCTATTCCAGACAGACAAAAGGAGGCTAGAAAAAATAGACTATGCACAAATTGCTTACGTCCAAATCATTTTAGTACAGATTGTAATTCCGGAAGTTGCAGGAAATGTAACAAGAAACACCACACACTTTTACACAATGATTCGTACTACAACAACACAAATAATCAAATTACAACTCATGCGCAGAATCAATCAAACGCAAACTCTCAAACAAATTCAAATACGACAAGTCAAGACAATTCAAATAATCATTCTAGCGCAGATATACACTCAAATACAAATACTCGTGATGCCATCCACACAAAGGTAACTTCGGACACTCAAATTGTTACACACTGTATACAACCACAACTCGAACACACTGTACTTTGTACTGCAAATATATATGTACTAGATGCTGAGGGCAATCCGGTAAAATGTCGTGCTTTGCTAGATTGCGGCTCACAATCAAATTTTATGACACATTCGTTATTCAAACAATTAAGACTTCAAGGTTCAAATATTCATTTACCAATTTCAGGCATACATCAAACACAGATTTCGGTCTCAAAAAGAACTACTGCAACAATTAAATCTACGTTTAATAATTACAAAACAATTCTTAGTTTTTTAATTTTGGATAAAATCACAAACCATATTCCGGTTGTTTCCTTTGACACTTCGGGATTGGAAATTCCCACAAATCTATTCCTGGCGGATCCGGAATTTAACAAATCAAAACCAATTGACATTTTGCTGGGCGCTGGAATATTTTGGGAGTTATTAGCAAAGGAACGAATAAGAGCAAACGAGAATTCACTCATTTTTCAAAAATCGAGATTAGGCTGGCTAATTTCTGGTAACACTACACAAACTTGTCACGTGATACAAACCCATTGTAATCTCTCAATATCAAATCATGAATTGAGCGAACAGTTACAGATGTTTTGGCATGTTGAGGAAGGTCCTCAAGAAAAAATATACACACGCGAACAACGCGAATGCGAGGAGCACTTTGTAAAAACTTACACAAGAGATGACACCGGACGGTTTACAGTTAGTCTACCATTACGCGAAGATTATTGCAGATTAGGTGATTCAATGGAGAACGCTATCAAAAGATTTTACGCGCTTGAAAATAGACTTATTAAAAATCCCGAATTAAAGAGACTCTATGACGATTTCATGTCCGAATACGTATCGCTAGGACACATGACACAAATTAAAAATCCGTTGGACATTCACAATGACATTACTTCATATTACTTGCCACATCACGGGGTATACAAAGAATCAAGCACAACCACTAAATTACGCGTGGTCTTTGACGCGTCATCGAAAACTTCCACGGGATACTCTTTGAATGACTTTCTCAAAATTGGACCTCTACTTCAAGACGACTTATTTTCAATCGTACTCAGATTTCGCACGCATAATTTTGTAATCATTGGCGATATTTGTAAAATGTACCGACAAATAAATATAACGGATTCTGAACGTGATCTTCAACGTATCTTGTACAGATTTAACCCCAACAGTGAATTAATGCATTTCCGGCTAAATACGGTCACTTACGGAACGGCTTCAGCATCATTTTTAGCCGTAAGGTCACTACATGAATTAGCCTATCAGAATCTATCTAATTATCCTAATGAATGTCAAACTATTTTGAAAGATTTCTATATGGACGACCTCATTACGGGTTCAGACACTTTAGAGAGTACCATTCAACTTAAAAAACAAATAACTAATATTTTGGATAGTGGCGGATTTCAATTACGTAAGTTTATGTCCAATGACACACGCATTCTTGGTGAGTTACACCCAGATAATCAAACAGACCATCAAATTTCAGAAAACGAAAACGTAAAGGCTCTTGGCTTATCGTGGAATGCTAAATCTGATTGTCTTAAATACTCGCTAAACTTAGAAAACTCTGGTCAACCAATAACTAAACGAAACATACTTTCTATGATATCAAAAATATTTGATCCCCTTGGCTTAATTGGTCCAAGTGTCATTTTAGGCAAAATTATTATACAAAAATTATGGCTGTTAAAATCCGACTGGGACGATCCAGTTCCTGACGAATTAGCTCGTACTTGGTTAGAATTTTATAAACATTTATCGGCTATCAATGACATACAGATTCCAAGGCATGTAATTCTACCACATTATATTCGAATTGAACTACACGGTTTTTCCGACGCTAGTGAGGCTGCTTACGGTGCATGCATATTTCTAAGAAGCATTACCAAAAACGGACAAGTTCACACCTCATTACTTTGTGCTAAATCTCGAGTGGCACCACTGAAGGTTTTATCGATACCGCGCTTGGAATTGTGTGGAGCGCTTTTACTTGCGCAGTTAACGAAAGTCGTACTTAGCTCATTAGCCTTACCTATTTCTCAAACCTTTTACTGGTGTGACTCTTATATAGTATTGGCATGGTTGCAGGCCGAACCTGCAACCTGGAAAACATTTGTAGCCAACAGAATAGCTACCATTCAAGGCTTAACCGACATACGCGATTGGCGGTATGTTAATTCAGCTGAAAATCCTGCTGATCTTATTTCTCGTGGCGTTAGTCCTGTTCAACTCAAAGATTCAGATATCTGGTGGTCAGGGCCCAAGTGGTTATCTCAAAATAATACTCAATGGCCACAGTTTTGTTCAACTAATACTAGTGACATTTCTGATAAACGTAAAACTGAGACCATTTTATTAATAACGACTTACGATCAACACATATTTGACAAATTTTCCTCTCTGTCGAAAATGCAAAGAGTATTAGCGTATTGTTTAAGGTTTTGCAATAATTGCAAACCAAATTTTTCAAAAACCCACGGATACTTGACTACTAATGAACTCGAAAAATCATTATTGATTCTAATTAGAATTGCTCAGTCTCATTCATTCAATTTAGAAATTCGAAATTTACAAGCTAAAAAATCCATACCTGGCAATTCTCAAGTATTAGCGTTAAACCCATTTATAGATGACAATGAAATTTTACGTGTTGGAGGCAGACTTTCTAAGTCAGAACTTCCTTATGATAAAAAATATCCTATATTGCTTCCGTATAAGCATCCATTGACAGACATGCTTATTAAGCAAGAACATGAAAGACTACTTCACGCGGGCGCTCAAGGTGTCCTGGCAAGTTTAAGACGTAAATTTTGGCCAATTAATGGCAGAAATGCGGTTAGAAAAATAATACACAAATGTATTACTTGTTTTCGTCTTAGGCCGACAAAGGTTACTCCCCAAATGGGAGATCTCCCCAAGGCCAGAATTACCCCTGCTCGACCGTTTGCTACGAGTGGTATTGACTTCGCCGGTCCTTTTCTGGTAAAGGATGGCAAAACTCGCAATAGAAAGTTGGTCAAATGTTACGTTTGTATCTTTATTTGCTTTGCCACTAAGGCTAGTCACCTGGAACTCGTGGGTGATCTCAGTACTGAATCTTTTTTGAACGCCTTTAAGCGATTCATCTCTCGAAGAGGTATATGCAGTCATGTTTTCACCGACAACGCAACAAATTTTGTAGGTGCTTCCAAGGAAATTGCCCAAATTTTAAATTCAATAGCTAATCCAAATGTCAATAATGATGTCATTCATTGGTTCACACAGAATAAAATTCAGTGGCACTTTATACCACCTCGAAGTCCACATTTTGGTGGACTATGGGAAGCCTCCGTAAAATCGGCAAAATTCCACATGAAGCGCATCTTAGGTAACGCCTCCTTAACTTTCGAACATTTATACACGGTCTTAACTCAGATCGAAGCAGTGCTTAACTCCCGACCCTTAACTCCGCTTTCTTCCGACCCCCAAGACCTCCTAGCCCTGACTCCAGGCCATTTTCTCATTGGTGATCAGCTGACAGCCTTACCAGAACATGACCTCAAACATACAGAAATAAACAGGTTATCCCATTACCAAAGGTTGCAGCATATGATCCAGCATTTTTGGAAGCGTTGGTCTTGCGAATATATTGCCAATCTCCAGCAACGATCCAAATGGAAGGCTAAGACTTCCAATGCTATCAAGGTTGGTGCGATGGTAATACTACGAGATGACAATCTACCCCCTCTCTATTGGAAGTTGGGTAGGATCATCCAGACTCACCCAGGAGAAGATAGTGTGGTGCGCGTGGTCACTGTGAAAACCGCAAATGGTGTAGTGAAACGCGCAGTTAGTAAAGTTTGTGTTTTGCCCATTGACTCTGATTGATTCAGTTAATATCTTATTGCTTAAACTTAAAAGCCATGTTCTTTTTATTCAGTTCATATTGCATAATGTATATTTATTTGATTCTCATTTACTTATGTTGAAAGCCCAGCCTTTCAAGGGGCGCGGCATGTTTGGTTTGTTGATTATTATTATTATATATGTACGTGACACCCTGTATTGTATCTAGCGCTCGAGCCCGAACGCGCAATAAATTGTTCTCCCTACCACTGTTGGTATGCGACCACGGGCGAGAGCGAGCCAGTTGTCCACTTGCTATTGCATCGAAGGGAAGTAAAAATTTTATTTTACACAAGTGTTTCAATTCATACACATACACAAATTACAAACATTGATTATCATTTATTAAATGCTTAATTTTTAAAAGAAGTTCCTTAGTAACTATTGATTCAAAAATTTTACCAAATACACAAAGTAAAGAAATGGGACTGTTGTTGTAATAAGAAGATGAGACTGTAACAAGAAATAAAAAAACTGACGAGTGACTTACCCGAACAGGCCTGCGGCGGTAGCGGGAAAATGAGCGTTGTCGACGACTTCCTCCTGGCTACGGCACATCCCAGGGACTGTGGCTTGAAGGAGCGCAACTGTTGCATGAAATCCGAGCACTCCATGAGAGCGACGTCGGCGAAGTGCAGGTCGCAAAGAATCTGGTTCTTGAAGCGCCTGGCGCGCTTCTGGTTGGGCCCAGTCAGATTGAGACCGCATGAATTGCAGCGCAGGCATTCCTCGTGGTAGTGGTTATTGTCGTACAGCGGTGATGGTTCTGCAAAGAGATCGGCGTTAGTGGGTGGTGCTGAGCGCGCGATTGCCATGCTTTATAAGCGGTGAAGCGTTGTCGTAAGCTCTAAACTACCCTTTAGTTTCTAACCGTTTTCGTTAGCGGAAGTTTTAACATATTTACGGTGACGGTCCATTAGAATATTTCAGAAATATCTCTCGGTTGTAGATAGAACATGAAAAAATAATATGAGAAGTTCCTATATATTTTTCTCTTGAATAACTTTTAAAGTACTTAATATAATTTAATAAAAATTAAATGTGCTGGACACTAGTAAGGACCTCTTAAAATAGTGTCCTTAAAAGTTTTACAGCTTATTGTCTATATTTTTAACACCCTGTTTAATAAATCTGGGTAGCTTCAATCTTAGACTAAAAAAAGTACTCTTGTTTGAATGTTGAACCTTTTTATGAAGTTTTTCAATAATTTCGTTAAGGTTCCTCCTAGGACACTACTGCGTTTTTTAAATACTGTATGTTTTCGTATTAGACATCTTAACATGAAACTTTCCTATTTAAATGACTTGTTCGCACTTTGTTGTCGAGAAAAAAAAATAGAAATCATGTTCCTTTTTATTAAAAATAAAACATAAATCCGTTTATTATTCTTTTTCTTCAGAGACTACTACGATTTCAATTTTGAAAATTTAGGCTTTGAGATTTTCTTCTAGTAGCACTTGTAAATAAACTGCCTCAACAACTCTAACGTTATATCTAAATCAGATTCTATTTAATTACAGACTTAACAACATTATACTACATAGATGTATACCTGACTTTGTTAATAATCTTGGAATACTATAACCAGAAAATATATTGTACGTCGAACTAAATCATATTATTTTTTCTAAGGACATAAAGCCTTAAATATGGCCCATTCTTTACCGAGCACCCAGTATATTTGTTTGTTTTATTCAAATAAAGAAAAACGTTTATTCGTAGAGTTGTAATGTAATAATACTTGTAGAACCATTTGCCAACATAATATTCGGTTCTTGTATGTACTGTCTAAATGTTCTGTATTCTATAGAAAATTAATATTAATTCCATTTTAAACAAGAGCCAATTTGCAAAAGTTATTTTTATAAAATAATTAAGTTACATAATTTAATGTGGCTGCTGTTATATCAGAAATAATACGGATTATTTTTTGCATTTTATTAAAATTATAATGTGTATGTACTTAGTTATATCGGCTAGAATTTAATTAAAAAAAGAAAATTCCCAAAACTTTTTGGAAGTAATTTATTAAGTATCAGTAAAGGAAAAAATCATCTTTTTGTCCTGTTTCTATGACAATGGAAATTATTTTAATCTGGGTTTTGTGCAAAGATTTTTTTATTTAATTAAAATATATGAAATCTTGTTCTAACAAACGGTAATAATCTGCTTAAGACGCATACAAAATCTTGACAACAAAATAACGGTTAATCAAAGATGTTTGCGTCACAGGTTCTTTGAATGCTTGTAAGATGAAGGCAGAATAAGCTTGATGTAAAATCAGAAGCCTTAAAAAGTTAAAATAGTATCTAACTGAAATACTGGATGTTAATTTATCCGTATAGTGACGCTACTGTACTGTGGTTCTGTTTACAGAGTGTCCGAAATA
The DNA here is from genome assembly GCA_037114965.1 of Monochamus alternatus. Classification (NCBI taxonomy): domain Eukaryota; kingdom Metazoa; phylum Arthropoda; class Insecta; order Coleoptera; family Cerambycidae; genus Monochamus; species Monochamus alternatus. The sequence goes on along the minus strand of CM073429.1, from coordinate 62,230,063 downwards.
TGAGTACCAATATGGAAAGGGCTTCTATATCTGCACAAAAGCAACCAAAAATTCTTATGAAAACAAATTATACAACAAATATTGCAAAAATAAAAATACAGCTACAATAAAATGCAAACTAAGATAAATAGACAGACATAGAGATAGATAGATTTTGTATAATTATATACATGCATGGCCAATTATGTCTCCCGTAACAGTTTTATGAATTTAATTTTTAAATTTCAAAGCCTGCAACCGTAATTCATGAACCATTTTTCGTAAACAACCTTATACCACCGTGTTCACAATAAAATTATCTTCATTTTAATATATAGTGCTTTCGAAAAGTAACAAATAAATTCATTATTTTTGAAATTGAGAAGGTTTCGAAAAAATCCCCTGGCACGTCGATTTTGTTTTTTAAAAAGGCACTTTTTAACATACGGCGTCATCGACAATTTTACAGTAATCCCCAATTTTGACCATGCCATTTGAAAGAGCGTATCATTCTACATATGCATCGTCAAAAATCATGGTTGCCTGACAGTAGCCTTAGCGACCGAGAATGCTTTTTATTGCTGCCGTCAGATAAAAACTTGAAATCGTACTTTATTAAATATTTTTGTTTGTTTTTTGAGTTATTTCTTTAGTTTTTTTCTTCTTTTGTTTGGCAAAAGCAGTGAGTTTGAAGTGTTTATTGAGTAGTAACTATCATTTTATAAAAAAAATGGTTAAATTAACTAAACGAAAACGAATTGAAATTCTTTGCCTGATCAGATTTGGTGACAGGATGCGCACCCAAAAAAAGTAGTTGAATTGTTGAATGAAACTCAACATGATCGACAACCCATTAACCAAAGCATGCTAAGCAATATTGAGTCTAAATACCGTAACTTTGGACATGTTCGTGATCTTTCTAAATCTGGTCGACCGTCAAAATCAGTAGATGATGAGCTTAATGTTTTGTTGGCAATACAAGAAAATCATCACTCAACACTTAACCAATTGGCTTCTGATTTCATTATCAGCGTCCACAGTTTACAAAATTATGAAAAAAGCAAAAGTATCATCCTTATAAGGTATGCTTTGTTCATGAGCTATCTGAAGACGACTTTGATGGGCGAAATTATTTCTGCGAGCAAATGCAAGAGCTATGCAATAGGTAATAATAATAATTTCGTAAAAAAACGTATTTTTTTCTGACGAGGCTACGTTTGTTTTGAACGGCCATGTCAATAGGCAAAACTACCCGTTATTAGGCTACCGAGAATCCCCGATGGATGATGGAGTATCACACTCAAAGTCCCCAGAAAATAATGGTGGTGCGGCATAGCCGACGGAAGAATTCTGGGTCCGTATTTCTTTGACGTCAATCTAACTGGTGGAAGATATTTGGATTTTCTTCGAGACGACGTCATTCCTGAACTAATAACTTTATATCCAAATATAGAGGGACATGATCTTCCAAGAAATTACATTTTCTTTCAACAAGATGGTGCACCTCCCCATTATGCAACACCTGTCCGTGCTTATTTAGATGAGCTGATTCCGAATCGTTAGATAGGGAGAAAAGGGCAGATTGAGTGGCCAGCCAGATCACCTGATTTGACACCCCTAGATTATTTCTTATGGGGATACTTAAAAAGCAAAGTATACGTTACTAGACCGGTTAATTTAGAAGATTTAAAAGCAAGAATTCGTCACGAGATACATCGTATACCTCCTTAAGTAATTGATAATGTCCAAAAAGAATTTATTAATCGACTTCGCTACTGTCAGGCAGCCAACGGTGCACAATTTGAACATTTAATTTAGTCGATTTTTTACATAATCATTATCTTTTTCAGTGTTGTGAAAATTAAACTTAAAAATCTTCAAACATTATTTTTTTGAAATTTGTGTTATGTAACACCATAATTTTTCATAATGTATGTATGTAGAATAACACGTTCTTTCAAATGGCATGATCAAAATTGGGAATTGCTATTCGTATGTCGAAAAGTGCCTTTTTTAAAAACAAAATAGACGTGCCAGGGGATTTTTTCGAAAACTTCTCAATTTAAAACATAATGAATTTATTCGTTACTTTTCGAAAGCGCTGTATATTTCAATGAACAAGCAGATGAGTACAAATTGATAATATCACGCTAATAGGGACCATAGTAAAAAATAGGCAACCTAACTTTTGCATGTTCCTCATATTTTATACTTTCGATTGGTATTAAATTTGTTTGGTATGCACGTGAGCGCAATGAATTAGTATTTTCAGTTAGAAAATCGAATTTTTTTTGCAATAATTCTGGGATCATGGGGGAACGATCGGCACAAGGTTGTTGCACGAAATTGTTTATTTTTCTATTTTTGCAACCTGGCTAATTAACAAATTAATAACTCTACTCCCGGAATCACTAGAGACCCGAATTTTTTTCCGGGATTTCTGTCTTTTTAAGGCGAACCATCGGCACAAGATTTTTACAAATATAATTGTTTATTGTTTAATTGATCCCAGAATTATTGCAAAAAAAATCCGATTTTCTAACGATTCCGGGAGAAGAGTTATTAATTTGTTAATTAGCGAGGTTGCAACAATCGAACAATAAACAATTATATTTGCAATAATCTTGTGCCGATGGTTTGCCTTAATAAGCCAGAAATCCTGGAAAAAATTCCGGTTCTCTAGTGATTTCGGGGGTGGAGTTTTTAATTTGTTAATTAGCCCAATTACAACAATTTAGCAATAAATAATAAAGCTAACACCAAAGTGATAAAGAGGGACCTCGAAAACTCCCGAGAGAACATTTTCCAGACATTTTCTTTAAATCGTGTGTGACATTTGCCATATGTTCAACAAAAATGAGTCATTTGTTAAATAAACAATTAAAAATTTGCGAGCGTATAGAGGTTACATGTACCTTTTGTTATAAACAATTCCCTGAACATTTTGCAGAAAACCGCATCTCAATCGGACCTCTCCGCAAAAAGTTGCAAGTGAAATGCTAATTTGACGCAACTATATTATCTTGATAAAAAATACTTTTCATTCGATAAACAAATGGGTGCAGGACGACTTTTGGTCGAATATTATACCACAGCTTAAATAACAATTATAAATTATTTCCCCTTATTTCAGCTAAAATCAAAATCGAACAATTTAATAAATACACGTACGAATAGTTACATAGCATTACAACAATCCCTATTATGCGCGGACAAGAGCAAATCTGCTACACTATTATTTATTGTAGTTTGTTAATGTACCAGAACCGGAACGGGGTAGCAACAGTTTCCATTAATCATTTATATTATGATGAGAAAGTCGAAATTAATCATGCCTTGTCAAACTAACTCGTATTGAAGTGAATAAATGGGTTAATTCATGTCGAATTAAGAATTAATAAACTCGAATGCGACATTTGCGATTTACATCAGACTTGTCGGGATTGGGAGATAAAAGCTTTTCTGGAAATATAACTACAGGGCGTTCCAATATCTCTGTACATTTCGAATTACGTGTTCCTAAATAATAAATACAAAGTGTTTGTGCAAAATATTTTAGAGGGCGGTTGCCAAAGTTATTTTGTGTTAACGTAGGTCGAAATATACTTTCTATACAGACTGTATAAATTTTAATTTTTTATTTATTTTAATTAATTATTTCAGATAGTTTTAAAGATATTGACTTGAAATTTGATACACGCTTTGGAGGGATAAATGTGAATTTTTTGGGATGATCCGAATATTTTGTACTTGCACTAGTGCCGTTCGTGCGAGAATGCCATAACTTCTTTAATAAAAATGATATGCCACTGACTTTTCCCGTTTTGATATTTTTTTAGAAATTAACCATTAATTCAGAATGAAATTGGTCTCTTCAATTTTTTTCGGAGAGAAAAAATAAAACATATTTTATTGTAGATTTTGTTAATCTTTTATTTAAAGGTCTCTTTTACTCTACTGTTATTATGGTCAAAGTAAAAATGCAATTAAATATTGAAAATAAAAAGTTGATATAAATGTAGGCAAAGAAATTCTTCAATTTCGAGATACAGGGTGTTCAAATTATAATCGTTTAATTTTTTTTTTCTTGAATATTTTAAAAAATTGTATTATCTAATACAGAAACATTAAACCAAAACAATAACACAAAACAACAGTAATAAAAATATTTTTTAATAGTCTCAAATCTATAACAGATGCTGAAAATGACTTCCCTCACAAATGATACTCACTCACTTTTCGCCTCAATGATTTTTTTCCTCAAAAACGGTGCATCCTACGAAAAATATTGAAAAGACCAATTTCATTCAGAATTGATTTCGGATTTATAAAGAAATATCAAAACAGGAAAAAGTCGGCGGCGTAACATTTTTTTTTTATTAAAAAAAGGTTGTGGCATTCTCACACGAGCGCCATAGATGCAAGTAGAAATATTCGCATTTGCTGAATTTCTATATTTCCCTGATTCTCACCTTTATAATCGGTATTGTTTCCGACGATCTTCGGCTAGTTTGTTGGTACACTCTAGTGCTAATTTTACTACAATTAAGAAACACAGTGAGGGATGGAAGGTCAGTACAGTAGTGGAGGGTTTAGAAGACTCGTTACAAGAGTATTTTTACCAGAGAAACATCTTTTCTGGTAAGAAGTAAATTATTACTACTAGTAGTTAAGGTAATTGTGGATACCTCTGGTTAGAAGTTCTGCCTACAACTTTAAGTTTGTTCATTAATAAAAAAAATCATCGTTTGAATAACAATTTTCACTGTGTGCCATTATAATTATACAAGTGTGAAAACACCCAGAGATGTAATAGTTCTATCACAGTATAGAGAGACCAGTAAAAACACTCGGGCCGAAATAATAAGTCGCGCATAACAGCTCGCGCATCCATGTCAAGCTGCAGAGATCTCAGTTTGCATCCAACTCTGGGAGTGCGAACATCGGTTATACAGAGCCGTATTAAAGCAATATTTTGAGTCTGATCGAGGAACGAGTCGCTGCGCAGCAGTTAGATGTTTAAATATATCATCTATAAATAGTAATTTAAGTTTCCTTAAATTTGCTAAAGACGTAAATAAGTAATAAGTAATCTATAATATACTGTACAAACCATAAATGATATTTTACTGCTATTGCCTTACCTATTAACTTATTTCTTAAGCATAACATTGGAATATAAATACTTCTCATGAAAGTGAAGTTTAAAATATACATATTTATATTATTCACATATACAAATTTTTATTTTAGAGCAAAGTTCTGTGCAGCAGCTTCTAATAGAGAAGATTTATTAGAAAAGTTGCTCAGGATTAGTAATAGTTCATACAAACTATGTCAAATACATTTTTAAAATAATATGTTTTTTAACGATTCGCGCAATAGATTACGCAAAGAGGCCGTTCCAATGTTTCCTGCACAAGACGGCTCATCTTCAAATTATGTAGATGATCATATTTCTTGTAGTCACTATAATGAGAGTAAGTCTCAAAACAAAATAATAAAAAATAATTTTTTTCAAAATTTACATTTTACTGCACTTTTATCTCCAATTTAACAATTTTCAAAGTTAAGTAAACATAATTTCTCTATTCTGAAACATACTTCTCTTGTGGTTTACGTAGATCACTTAAGACGAAAAAAAATCATAATAAATTATTTGTCCACTAAACTTCAAACGTCAAATTTTAAAATTTAAAAAAATCCCAAAAAAATGTAATTATCACTAATAACAAAAAAAGTAAGTAAATAAATAAAAATGTTTTGCAATAATATATATTTTAAACTCTTTTTTTTTAAAGAGTCCAAAGAAGTAAATCAAATTTTCACACTGTATGTTAGTAGCAGTAAATGATGTATAGTACATGTTGAATTACCCATTTATAACTGTATAATGAATTATTACATAATGTGGATAGATATAACGTAAACTTTCATGTGGAATAACTACGCTTTCACGCGCAAATAAAAATTTCTTATTCCGGTCCTGGTCACCGATTCTGTCAATTCTATCGGATGTGCTATCGCACTCACATTTCGAGGTCACCGCAGAAACTGAAAGCAGTTCAAAGTGCCGACAATGGCAACTGCTGGTCTACCTATGCTGTGGTTCTATCGTTTCCATAGCTATATTGGCAAAAAAATGACACAATCACTTAATTAAAAAAACATCGCTTACAAAATCGAAAGTAAAATAGATAGGTATAGGGATTATAGGGGATAATATGGATCAACAGAGAACTGAATTCTGCACTAAAAAATAAAAAATATTCAGGGCGACCCATTAAAAAAATAAAAAAAATAATAAATATAATAATAATAATAATATAAATAATTGGCGATTTGAAGTTAACAAAATTCGACACTTTATTTTTCAGTATCTTATTATGCAACTTGTAAACTATTGTTGCAAAACATTGTTGTAAAACATTACCTATCTGACAATAATTTTTTGTATAAAAGTCGCAGTTGCGGATAATAAAAATTTTAGCCTCAAAACATATATTTAATAAAACTTTGTTTTATAAAGGTCGAAAAGTAGTAGTTTTTATTGTCCGCAATTGTATGATACAGTATTTAGGTTCTGGAGAACATAGTGCGTATTAATATACTCATAACAATATTATCAAGGGAAAAACTATGTATTTTATTACTATGGCCCTACGTACTTGGCAAAATTTATTGTGCAGTATGTAGGTCACACGTTTTATGACTACTTTATGAGATGGAATCGAATTCCTTGACGCTGTGAGCTCTTAATCTCGAAATTAAAAATATAATTGTGAAAGCTAAACGATGTAGTGAAAATGACGTGCCTTTAATTCAGCTCCGGCTGAATTTGGTCTCAAACATGATTTTATGTGACGCCCAATTTGCGGACGATATAAAGCACACAGATAACTGACGAACTCGAACGCGAATATAGCAGTAAACGAAAATAACGGTCATTTGTTACAAAGACAACAAAAATATACATATTGCAATAAATTAAAATGGATAAACAATTTTGTATTTGAAAGGACAAGTCAATTAGTTAATTGTATCAGTGATAGCATACGCTAATGAAATGTCAGATTAAAATAATTTACATTCAGATGACAGTTGTATGAATTGAATGACAACTAAAATCAAATCTAAAATTCGAAATTATATCAGAGTGCAAATTCAATAACGGGAAGGTAAAAGAGAAAATTTGTTTGTAGAAATATACAGGGATATTTAAAAAGGTTAAAATTAAATTATATCAAATCATAGCTTGATTGTGATTGGTTGGAATCTAAATTGTATGTATTAATTGTAAATGATTAAATTTAAGAGTGCAGCGCAAAATTGTGGTATCTTAGTGATGAAAAAAGAAAGAAGTTGTTGATAGTTGGTGAAAAGGGGGAAGTCACGTTAAAAATTTGCTCCCACGTGAAGAATTAAGTAAAATAGAGTATCAACCAGTCAAAAATTAGTGAAAGTTATCTAAAAGTATATCAAAGTATATGTCAGTATCAATACCAAGAAAGTAGTTGAGTACTTCATACAATAATTAGAAATCAAGGAAATTTTTAACAAAATCAAGATTCAAAAAGGAAATAAAGAAAGCTATGGAATAGACTTCAATCAAGAGCTAAGCAAGGAACAAACCAAGGTACGAGATAAGCATCAGTCAAAACAGGTTTGAAGAAGATAGGAATAGCAAGGGAATAAAACAGCGGAACAAGGAACAATATAACGGCAGGTAGGAAGAAGTGGGAAAATCAGGATCAAGAAAGGACTGCTTGGACTTAAAAAAGACATTTTTGTACCAAGGTAAAGGAAGCCACTGTATGTAGTATAAGAATTGTACATGTATGTAGATATTAACGCATGGTTAGGCTAGATTTAGGAAAATTAATTGATTGTTCATTCATAAAATAATAAATGAAAAACCTGATATAAAATTCCATTTCCTAAATATTTCTATAGCAAAATTTCCAATTAATAATAGAGCATAATTTTAAAAATAACAAAAAGAATTGAGACCTGTTTACAATCTACACTTGGGATAAGTGTGTCATGCCAATAGTTTTTGGATTAATATTAAATTTAAAATTTAATATCATTGAATTCATTGAACAAAAATAAAAAAATATAGCTTCAAATTACTTTCCATCAAATAGTAGCACATATAACACAATAAAATTTTAAATTTCAATCCAAAATATTATAAGTGAACCCGCAGGCGTCCTAGTAAGTAAATGACATTTCAGAAATTTTAGAATACTACTCAACATAATAATTAACAAACAAACAATAAAATAACAAAAACACAAAAATAAAACATAACAATATATGATATTAAAATCAGTCTACATATTTTGCTCACTCTATATGTCCTGTCACAAAGAACATTTAAGATAGCTTTTTGGAATACTAAATGCATAAGGTAATTTATCAAGATACATCCTTTATACACCTACTGATCCTGCATAACCCCACTTAATTGTTTACAATGCATTACAATTAATTAACAGTTATGGCAATAAAGCGCGAAAACTACAAAAAATATTAAATATGACTTATAGGACCAGTAGGACCAGCCTATGAAGGCCATGGACAAGAAAAACCGCAACGTGTCTTAACAAGGAAGAATTAGGTACTTGCAATCTGCAAAAAATATATTTGACACTGTTTTGTACAATAAATGTAACAAATGATAACAATAATGAATCCTCTTATAAATTTAGGCGTTTTATTATTTTCCTTAGACTTTGATGCAATGGATTGAAGCAGATATTAAATAGCACTATAAAATGACCTTTCCAGTGTTCACGTCAAAATATCGGAAGCCTGACAAAGATGAAGTGGGTGAATATATGCAGCGTATCGCTTTCTTTCCTCGGACGTAGAGGTGTTACCTACGGGCAACTTTTACAGGAAAATTGAAAACGGAAATTGAGATTAATTGGATCTCGCGAAACTCTCCGATTGCAGGAGTTTGCGAAGATTTAAATAAAAACTAAAGATAAAAATAATAAATATTAGCAGCTATACCTATAGAAAATATACTATTGGCATTATTTCTCAAAACTCCGTTTTGTGTAATCCTAGGGATGCTCCTACTCGCTACAATAAGAAAGAAATATCTTTAGAGAGCAGGATTGTATTGGAATCATTTTCAAGAAGAAGGTTCTTAAAGGAATTGTTTTGTGTGATAAGGTTTACTTATGCACATACTACATATCTAACCAAAATGAGAGCCTATAAAAAATTTATTTTTTATAACATAAGTTTAGCAGAGTAAATCGTCAATTGTAATATTAAATTAACTTTAAAATTGCAAAACATATTGTTAAACAAATTTTCTTGGTATATAATATTTCATAATACACTGTGAAACCACAGACCAAACACCTGCTTTTTTTTCTATAACTTTTTTCTATGACTTTATATTCTTTACACAAAAAATTAATATTTTTTCTCAAATCTGATTTATAGTAATAGCAAGAAAAGGTAAATATTTTCACTAAATAACTTTTTTCAGTTAAAGTCAGAGACGTAATTATGGGCTTTTGTTACCGTTTCAATGCCTAAACAACTACGCCAATGGTCAGAAACATTTATTTAAGAACAAATATTAAAATTTTTATTTATTTTCCGAAAGGAGATACTACGGATAAAATTTGCTAATAACAATAGTACTTTTGGGCCTTACATTTAGCTAAGCACTATATTTTTAGAGTTTTTGGACTGTTAATAAATATAGGGGAGGAAATACATACTCCGTAATAATACATGTCTATACAGGGTGATTTTTAAAGAGGAATATTAATTTTAATTAATGACAGTAGGCACTAAAATAGCCGATTTTGTAATAAAATCCTAACCGAAGGGCTGTTTCATGAATGTTGGCCGATAAGTCACTTATAAAGGCATTTGACACGAGAGAACGCAGTCGTTGTTGAATGTTTCGTTCCTATGGGTAACCTTACTAATCTTAAACTTCCATTCCAACCGCACTAACGTATTATACGTGTTGGAAAAGAATCGTGTTATGGTTAAAATTTTAGTGTTTTGTAGTGCGTGCGTTCTATCATTTTGTGTCAAACGTAATTTGACACAGTGATATAACAATGGCCCAAGTGTAGTGATAATAATGACCGGTGGATATGTTATTTGTGTACAGAGAGTGTAAACAAAATCGGCGGGCACTACTGGACGAAATACACAGAAAGGACAATGTTAAAAATAGCCGATTTTTGGCTTATCCGGGGGAACGCATAAATCATAAAAAAATCAATTGATTATTGTTAATTAACATTAGAAATGGCCCAGAAATACGTCAGATAGCTGGGGAAATGTTGCTACTACCCCTAAACCTATATAAACTACCCTTAAATAGCTTTAAATGGATAATCATTAATTATTGTTATAAAATTCATGTAAAATGATAAAAATGCTTGAAAGTGATTTGAACAGACAGTATGTCAATATAAAAAGTGATAAATGACTGCAAAAGTGCCCATTCAATGGCGAAATAGCGCCAATTGTTTTCACTTTGCGAGCGCGTACTGAAAAAATGGCAATTTATCCTTGCGCCCATTTTTCAGATCGCAATATTATAAATGAACCTTAAAAGTGATTTAAGCATTTTTTTCATTCTAAACGAATTTTACAACAATAAATAATGATTATCTATTTTAAGCTATTTAAAGGCAGTTTATACAGATTTGGGGGTGTAATTAATATTTCCCCACTTACTTAATGTACTCTAGTATCAGTTTTTGCATTTTTGACAGTAATCTATAATTTTTTTCTAGCAATAGACGTTTCCTTGAACATTTAAGCATTATCTATTTTTGATGTCGAAGTAAGCTCACCATTAGCTTTTGAAAGTCGTTTTTTTAATTTTTAGAGGTGTAATGGACATTTTTACAGTTATTTATCACTTTTTATATTGACATACTGTCTGTTCAAATTATTTTCAAGCATTTTTTTCATTTTACACGAATTTTATAACAATAATTAATGATTATCTATTTAAAGCTACTTAAGGGTAGTTTATATAGGTTTAGGGGTAGTAGCGACATTTCCCCATCTATCTGACGTATTTCTGAGCCATTTCTAATGTTAATTAACAATAATCAATTGATTTTTTTTATGATTTATGTGTTCCCCCGGATAAGCTAAAAATCGGCTATTTTTAACATTGTCCTTTACTCTGCACGACGTTTTGTTTGTTTTCACAACTAACCCAGGATACAGATAAACTGCGAAACTTGGATATAATTTTGAAAATTTACCATGAATGTACATGACCGGCTTACATAACCTAAAAATGCGAAAATAAGTGAGTTGTATATATTCAAAAGCCCCTGTATATTTAAATACCTATTTGTTTATTAGATAATAAAAAAATAAAATATGTATAGTCAGTTATGTTATTTATGTTAAAAAGTAGTTATATAAGTGTATACATCAAACTACAAGACCCTGTATAATTGTAGCGTATACCGCTAGACAAAAATTACTTTGTAATAACATATTGTAAAATCATGTCATTTATGCAATAACAGTTTCTCTTACAGGAAATACGTAATGATAATTCGCAGACAAAATTGCTATAGATTTAATGTATTTCAATCACATAACGACTTAGACTTATCTGAATGTTCCCAAAATTTTCCGCTGATCCGTTAAGCAAGTCTTTTCATTATTTTCTCTTGCTTAAGGGCTATTAAATAAAATTCGATAACTCCAATTATTTCTGGACACGTAAGCAATAAAAGTTGATATCTAATTTTCGTACCTTACCATACATCCACAAGTTTACCTGTTTCCGATAAAAATAAGGGATAATGCTCTTAGAAGCTCTGTGGGTACAGTTTTGTTAAAACAATTTTCTTATGTCCGGCAATGATAATGTGTAAATAGTTATACAGGATGTCCGGAATGTGGGTGCCAATATTGAAAAGGCTTATACATGACCCAAAGCAATAAAAAAATACCTAAGATTAACAGTGTTTCTGCGAATATATTTAAACAATGAAAATACAGTCACTATAAAACGCAAAACTGTGTTACAAACTAAGCTACATTTGTTTTTTGTATCAGTATTTATGAAGGAAAAAATAGGAGATTTCATAAAAATTCTACAAACTGTAACCTACGTCATCATTCCAATCTTGCTTGTAGATGCTAACCTCAAATTACGAAAACCATTCACGACAAGCATGTTTAGAAGTACTTGTAATTATTATGTAGAAACACCTAACATGGTAGTCGGAGACGTTACATATTCCATATGTGTTTGCTGTCATCTAAATTTTAAGTTGTATTTGATGCAATTTATCATACGTCATAAAGCCACTCACATTTCAGACACCCTGTATATCTAATTTGTCTATAGAATTGCTTTAATATACATTATATTAAAAATACTGCTACTCCCAATCATTTAAATGTGCAGTGATATTAATGATCTACGATAATGTTAAGTACTTATGCGGAAAAGGGACGGTTTATTAGTATGTATACTGAATTAGCATTGTTGTGTTATAGTGTCAAAGACAAATCCACATTTATATTTCATATTTTGTACCTATGTGGATCTTATGGAGGTATTCTAAAGCCGATGATGAATAATTCAGTTCGATATCTTATTTTTATGTGAATTCGTCGAAAATATATTTCTTCATCTCTTTCTGACATAGAGATCTGATGTTACGTCCTTCTGCAATACATTTTTGTTAACCTCGTTCTAAAATATGTTTTCATTAAATGAAAAATGAGAAGTTTGTCAGCTTCAATATTTATTAATATTTTTCAAGTGTTATTATTATATTTTCAATTTGCGCAGTAAGAGTAAACTACCTAGTATCTCCGTCAGGCTTTGTCAACTTTTATCGCATGTGGGAAAATATATCGCAGAAAAACTTAGCAGCCTCTCAATCAATTTCAAATTATGAATTTGGCAGCTTTATACAGCGCTTCATTATGCGCCAACTTTTGTCGATTAATGCAAATGATGTCTATTTAAGGCGAACTAACTAGACTTTGAACGCCATAAAATGTGTCAAAATGATATACAGGGTGGTCTACTTTCGAAAGCGGAAACTTTAGAGGCAGACAGAGAACCATAAACTAATCCACCTTTAAAGAGCAATAGCTCAGTTAAGGAGCGTTTACGGGCCTATTTTTATATAACTTTTTTTTTCTTATTTTTGATCGTGGAACTGTCAATTTTTGGCAGGCTACCTCTGCCACTGGTAAGTTTCTAAAGCTGTTTTTTTTGTTACATAGCTCCTGTCATACTAAATAGGCACAATGAATTTGGTTAAATTATCTCAAAAGGTTTAGAAATTAAAAAATGAAAATTGATTTTTTTTATTAATTTTAGACACGCCTCTCCGCCGCTGTCCTAAGATCCCACATACACTCTGTATATTACACAAAAGAACCCTTGTTTTTGTTCGGGAGAGAAACGTGTGGTAATATACGTATTTTACTTTTAATAGACGAGATTTTGTTACAGCAAGTACAGATAATACGCTTCTGTCGGGACGTTTTTTTCCTTGGTCTGACTAAAAATTACACAATGGAAGCAAAAGGGCGTGTTATTACACACGGGAATTCTCTGTACTGCTAGAGGTAAAGGGATGTGATATATTATCCACTTAAAAAATTAAATTTGCGGTGACAGGACAGGGTGAAATATCACTTCGATACACGTTTATATAACAGACCGGTAAAAGGAAAAGATATATTTGAGGGATGGCGGCCTAGTCTGGGAGAATGTCTGGATAAATTGCCACAATCTAACGGGATTCAAATTTATGTTGCAAGGTTCATTCTAAATGAAGATGCTGCGAATTCGCACGCTGATGGAATGGGGTACTCGTAAATTCAGTTAGGCCTCCTAATCGGCCGCAACTAATAGATCAACAGGCGACGAACGGTTTTTATTAAGTCGGCGTTTTGGTAAGATTTATATGATCTTCAGGGATTTCAACCGTAAAGCGTTTTCGGTCGAACCTAATAGATTGACAGCGATAAACATAATATAATTCATATGGTTGAAATAGGAAAATGCTTAATATTTATGAAATTTTATTTGTTGTGAAATTTTGTTTGTGCTTAAAAAATAGGTTTATCTTAGAAAATAATATAATAGCATAAATGATCCGTTTTTTTAAGCCATTGTACAAGAAATTGGGAAACACCAAGCGATTTCCAGGCATTTAAATATAGCCGTATTTCTCGCCGTAAAATGATCAAATTTGTGGTGATTTTTAAGTACCGAAATCTCGAAAAGTAAATACGTAGAGCAAAAGTAATATCAAAATCAGTTATGAAAATTATGTTTCATAACGTATTACATATAAGATTTTTTTCTAATTTTGACGAAAAATGGAAAATACAAGTTTTTAATTTTGATAATTTACAAGTATAATTTAAATAACAATTATCTAGTAGGTCAGATTCTGACGATATACCGAGCGATATCGAAGAAGCGGCAAGAAATGCCGTATGTTCACTGATTCCTGGGAAATGGGGTGAACAGAAGAAAGTAAAACACGTCAATGAGAAAGTACTATTGACATATTTTGAAGGTAAAAAGAATACGCTATGGACACAGTACACCATGTTGAGAACTGAGCTGTTTTTTAAAAATGATAGCATTTTTGAAAAAGCACGTTAAGAAATTAAACGTTTTTTCAAAAGTAAATATTGCGAAGTTTTTGACGGAGGTGAATGACAATAATTTTTTAATGGCTAAGGTAACTAATAATTGCTTCATTTAGTCTTCAGGTTACACATTTTTACGTGTTGAATATGTTACAGATGACGTATTTTCGAGTAAATATTCCAAACACAAAAACTAGAGTAATTCGTGAATTTGTAATCACCCCGGGAGATATAGAAGGACTAAACTTCGTTGACATTATCAAGAAGTATAGAAACCTACGCACGGAAAATATTAAACACAGTAGATTCTTTGTAGATATAGAAATGGTAAATGTGATGTACAACTAGTAGGAATTAATACTATTGGTCAGTTACCAAAGATGATTGCTCAAGTGGGTTTTCAAAATTGTACATGTACATTGTACACTTATACAAAGAAGATCTTCGGCCACTTTACCTGCAGATTCTGGGGCCAATATTTTAAAAATAAAACAACACGGCGGCTGGAAGTCAAATTCTGTTGCAGAAGGATATGTTGAAAATGCTATAGAAAATAAAAAAAACAATTTCCGGTGATATTCTCGGAGAACCGAGTAATACCAATAACATATCATGGAATATTACTGCAAGTTCAACAAATAATTTTGGAATCTAATCTTCTGGAATTACTTTCACTAACTGTATGAAATAACATTCATGCTATTTGCTAAACTATACATATATTATTGAGTTTTTAAATGTCTAAAATTACTTGTATTTGTAGAAAACACTTTTTCACGAATACGGCGCCCTTAAAAGTGTTCGGACATTTAAATTTTAATAGATCTTTCTATATACAGGGTGAGTCAGAAATAGGTGTATGATTAACTCCAAAAGAGAGTTATATACTGAAATTATGTAAGAATACTTTTTTGCAGTAAAAAATGACGATCTAAAAAATAGATTAGTTTTAATATTGCCTCTGGCACATTATTTTTTTTAAATGTTCACCATAGTAAATTGCAACACTCTGTATCTTTGTAAGGAGACATGTTAGACCGACAATTTATTTGAGTAAAAACATTGTATTGAGAAAAATGCTCAGTTAAATTTTTTGCACCTATTTCTGACTTACCCTGAAGAGCTTCTCTGTGATATCTGACAATAATCTAACAGAGTGATTATAAATATGTAGCTAAACATATATGGCAGAAAGTCAACTTGTAAATTGTTAGAGGTATCTAGATGGATTAGGTTCAAATAATCTGATTTAACTTTCAGTTTCGGCCGTATACATTTGGCTACATATTTCAGAAGTACTTAATAATATTAACTAACAGTATATATTGTAATGTAATGATTCAAAAAGATATAAAAAGGAAACTAGAATTAAATTATATATCTACTGACACTGTACAAGTCATCAAAATATAATGCATAAACGAATACAGGGTGGCTACACTGTACAAGCCATCAAAATATAAAGCATAAAAGAATACAGGGTGGCTACCCCTACAATACTCCCTCATGTTTAATGAATTTTCACTTCAAAACAAGCCAAATTTGAAAAAGTTATTTTTAGGTGTTTGGGAGAAATTTGAATTTTTACTTTTTTATTTCAATTTTACCGGATTGTAACTTGATAGGAGTGTAATTTAAATTAATTTAATTTTTTATCTAGGTAAATTAAGTTCATAATTAAAATAAATGTCTAAACCCAAACAATGTTATCTATATTTATAGTTTTTAAAGTAACCAAATAATTATGTGGAAGCAAATAAACAAATGTAATAAAATGTAACATAAATTTTTATAATAAATTAAAGGAAACATGTAAAATTAACCTTCATCATTCTGTGCTGAAAGAATTATACTTACATACATGATATGAAAAACCATCCTATCTTTGTATATATTCTACTTTTAATATTTTAGGTATTGGTTAAAAAAGTTGGAACATCCTTCCGTAGATTGATGGCTCGAAAAAGTTTAAGGTTCTTGGAAATGGGGAAAAATAACTTGGAGAGATACTACCATATAAGTTGTAACTTTAACAAAGCTGGTCAAAAACAGATGATGAAAGTAATAAAAAAAGTTTTGTTGCTGTTCGACAGGAAATTTAATGCGAGAGACACTTATTGTGTGGTAAGATCAACAAAAATTCGTTAGAAATATATTTGTACATTAATATTTGTTCAAATAAAAAACATCAGACCTTTCTTATCTTATAATAGAATACCGGAACTGTGAAACAGTCCTTTAGAAAGTCTTTGGATAAGTATAAAAATTTCAGGTAAGAATTGTTGTTTGGGTACATTATACAGAGCGCCTTTTACAAATCTTTCTTTAAACTTGGAACATCTTGAAAATATTTTAACTTTTTTTATTCCTAAATTTGACTGCATATTATTTGGAGGTGACATTAATATACATTTATTAGATAAAAATAATGTTAATGCTGGTAAGTTTTTTAATTTCATGGAAAAATATAATTTACATCAACATATTTCGCAACCTACACATAAAGTTGGTAATGCAGAGACTTTCATAGATTTACTTATTACTTCCGACTCGACTTGAAACCAGTTTCAAACCACTATTTGGTTAAATGTGTTTAAAAATTAATAAAATTAAGTTATCACCTAAATTTGTTACCTATAGGGATTTTTCCAATTTTAATATAGACTATTTTCGTTTCGATTTGTTGTCGGTAAATTGGGATAACATGTATTTTTTAAATTCTGTAGATGAAATGTTAGAATTTTGGAACAAAAACGTAATCTCTATATTTGATATTCATGCTCCAGTCAAAACTGTTAGTCTCAAAAAAAAACCTGCTCCTTGGCTTACACCTAATCTTAAGCTTATGATTGGTCTCAAAAAGAAAGCGTTTTCAAGTACAAATAAACTAATACGTTAGCTTCTTACAACTATTATAAAGATTGACTTAACCTAGTTAATCATTCGGTGAGGCAGGAAAAACAAGGATTTTTATAGTGGAAATTTACTACAGAATCTAAAACTTTTTGGAAAACATTAAAGTATTTAAATGTTACTGAGGATAATCGCATACTTCCTGATTTAGATCCACATGAGTATAATAATTTTTTGTGTAATGAATTACCTTAATCTTCAAGCAATGATAATGTGGAATTAATGCTAAATAAGTACAATGAAAAGTACTCTAATCTGAATGGTGATTTCGAGTTCAACACTGTAACGTCTGATCAAATTGATAAAATTATCTATCACATTAAAACTCAAGCAAAAGGATCTGATAATATTAATAAAAAAATGTTACTTTACGTATTTCTAACCATAAATGTTTATCTACTGGCACCTTTCCTAAAATTTGAAAGGATGCTCATGTAATTCCGTGTCCAAAGAAGAACGATCCTTCCGCTCTATCAAATTACCGTCCTATAAGTATTGTGCCTACTCTATCTAAGGTCCTGGAAATAATTGTTTGTGATCAAATTAAATCATTTTTGAATATTAACAATATATTGTCTCCTTGTCAATCTGAATTTAGAAAATCTCATAGCACTACTACTGCCTTATTGCTACAGGTTATAGCTGATATTTTTAGAGCTAATGACAATAATTATAATACTTGTTTAGTGTTGCTTGATTTTAGTAAAGCGTTTGATACTTTGGATCATGATATTTTGATAAAAAAATTAAGATATTTTGGAGCTAGTAATAATGTAGTTTCCTTTTTTATAATTATCTTTCTAACCGACGACATCGGGTTTGTTTAGGTAACTCATTTTTTACATATATTAAACGAGGTGTACCTCAGGGTAGTATACTTGGTCCAACACTATTTTCTCTTTATACTGCAGACTTCAATGAACATCTTGAACATTGTAAAATGCATCAATATGCAGACGATACAGTTATATTACTCTTTTGGTGAAAATGATGCAATAGTTGCTACTAGTAATATTAATGACGATTTAAAAGCTATTGCTTCTATAACCAGTTCTCAAAAGCTTGTATTAAATGAAAAAAAGACCGAGCTCCTTATTTTGGTAAAATGGTAAAAATAGTTTAAACTTGCTTGAAAACCCAAATTTTGTTATAAAAAATTTTGCAGCCAGTTAATTCATGTAGAAATTTAGGACTCTTTCTGGACTCTTAGGTTTACCAGTCATGTAAATAAATTAGTGCAAAAATCATATATTAAATTGAAAATATTATATATGCATAAAGAACTCTGACATACTGACACAAAGTTATTATTATGTGATTCACTGAAATTATCCTACTTATCGTATTCTGATTTGTTTACTGGCCAGCATTAACTGCAAAAGAAAAAAATGCGTTGCAGAAAATACAAAATGGTTGTATAAGGTATTCTTTTAATCTAAGAAAATTTGATCACCTGTTTACATTTTTTTCTCAATCTAAATGGCTTAAGTTAGAAGAAAGGTTTATGTACCATATGTCTTGTTTTGTTTTTAAATTGCAAAATTACTGTTTACCATCTTATCTCTACGATAAGCTTATTAGAGAATCTGACACTCATGATTTGTCTACTCGTAGTAGAAATATGTATACTGTGCCTAAGCATGCAGCAGCTCAGTTTGAAAAATGCTTCACATATAATGCTTGTAAAATTAATGGTATTCCTGCACACATCAAGTCTGTCTTGTCTATTCATTCATTTAAAAAGCGAATCAAATCCTGGATATTGTCTCAACGCGTGCCCTAATTTGTTAAATGCAGTAAATATATAGGTTATATTTAGGCTTAAGTAATTTATGTAGTCAATTTTTCACTTTTGTCTACCTTACCATTGTACTTGGTTTGTTAGGTGGAAGAGCGGCAGACAGCCGAACGTCGCCAACCTTTTTTCTTACATATTCCTATATTAGTATAACATTATAAGCAAAAAATAAAGACTATATTATTATTATTATACTTTGTTTGACTTGTTTTCTACACAAATTTCTTTTTAATTGATATAATTACGCTATACAATAAATTCTACGCAATTATTATGTGCTAAAGCCAGTACTGTCTTATACACCGTAAAAATCCTGTCTGGATATTACATAATATTAACGTTGCACATTTATTATTGTTCCGGAACGATGATATCATTTTAAAATATAAATTTTAGATAAAATTACCCAGATGATAATTGTGTTACACACAACTCCACCACAACTTCCTGACTTGGCATAAATAACAATTAAATACTAGCAATACTTACATTGGTTAAAAAATATCGATCTAGTGGAATAAGAAACGTAGGTACGTAATAAGTTGCATTTGAAAAGCGTATCTAGTATTATTTTTAATATATATGGTGTTTCAATATCTGAATTACTTTAACTTGGAAAACCAAATTTGGTATATTTTTCCATTGATCGAATTTAAAAAGAATGATAATATCCCGCACAGAATTTATTTTAAAACATTTGTTTACTCTTCTTAAATTTTATAAAGTTTTCAAAAAATAAATGCATAAAATTAAAATAAGAAAAGGTCAGTAGTAGGCTTTGTTTTTAAAATTTTATAGTTAAAATAATAAAAAAATATAAAATTAAAACTAGAATTTGTTCAAAATGAGCAGCAAAATATTTTCTTCATCTTGTACCCTTACGTTCTCAGATATTATTGAAAAACTTTTCTGTCCCTCGAACGCGTCTTTCAACATTAGAAAATGTTTCTCTATGGGGAATCACTCGATTAGGAAATCTCCTATGATATTCTTCCACACTTCCTTCACAGAAATCTAGCACAAGTAAGAAACAGTAGCAGTAATAAAACTATTACTGTCAAATTTTTAAGACGAAGCCTATTACTGCCTTTTTGATTTCTTGTAATAAACGTCATTACAATCTTGTTTTAATTAATGCATTTTTTTCTTGAAACCGTTAAGGTTTTTTAAAATTTAATAAGAGTAAACAAGTGTTTTAATTTCTGCGCAGGATACTATCATTCCTTTTAAACGATTAACGGAAAAAAAGTTAGGTATAATTTTAAGGGTAACTCACCTTCAATGAACACCTTGTAGTATTTCAATTTACTTGACTAAATCTAAATCATGTACCAAATTTGGTTATTCCAAGTTAAAGTAACACAAGAGATATTAATTTTTCTCGAAATAACCCCAATTTGAGGGCCTGTATAGGTATGTCTGGTTAAATTGCAATATTTTGAGACCCCCTACATGCACTTACTCTGTGTCGGTTCCTATACGGGACACCCTACATAAACAAAAATATTAAAACATGTAATTTTTTCAAAAACTTCTGCGATAGTTTGATAGAATTCTCTCCTTACTTTTGATTTACTTCATCACATATCATTTTTTTAAACACATAATGTTTAAGAATAGCCAGATAGAGCTGCAATAAACTAATTAATGTAAATACAAGTACTCTGGTTCCTGAGGTTCACCAAAGCCTTATTTAGGGGACTGGTGGAATCAGAGGCAATTATTTGCATAAGCAGGCAATCAAGGCTCTCGGGAGATAATTAAAAGTTGTACCTTTAGAAGGCCCAGGAAGGACAACGGTCTCATTTTTATTTGAAGAAATGTTGACAGGTTAAAGTAGCAGTAAGAGATGAAAAATGAGGATAACTAAAGACACACACCGAGCACAGTTAGTGGGGCGCGAATTCGATGTTCACGTAGCAGTTAGTTAAAATGTAAACACGGCGGTGCATGCAGAACCTGCTTCTGAGCTCTGGCGGGGACGTCCACGTGTGACGGAGGCGGCGGAACCACTGACGGAGCGTCGGGACGGCTGACCCCACCCCCTGGATCGATTGCCAACCTTGTTATCAGAAATATTACCGGTTGCTCGGTCTGGCGCGTACATTCAAGTTGGCTAAGGTGGAGCGCTTATAATTTCACTACACTTTTGAAAAATACTGTTTGGATCCTCGTTTTCATCCTTAAAAAATAGGTTTTATACAAGCGTGATAAGTTACATTGAACTTACTTAAAAGAAATATAAATGTTTTAATTCATTCATATCTTTTTTTTACTGTTTTAGAAAGGTATTTTAAGCTAATATAAATCAAATCTGCTACAATGCCTATCAATGAAGTCATATGTATGTTCTCTGATACCAAACATCTAGGTATGCTAATGAACAATTCCACAGACAAAGCTCTATTCAATAATTATCTAAAGAAAATAATCTAATTTACTCACTTTATAAAAATCTAACTTCACTTTTTTGGCAGTGGGAACACGGTCTCCATTAAGTTGAATCAAATATCTAACTATAAAAATTATTATAAAAATTAAAATTATTTGAAGTTAAATATCGACAATGACAAAAAAGTGACATCCTGTCAATGAATTAAATATCACAATACCTACTTGAAAAATGTTCACCTTTTATGTAAAAGTTTTTATATATTTTTAGGTATTAATAATAATATTGTGTGAAACTAACTACTCAGTGGACACCTGAAGAAGCAATCCTAAAAATGCAGAAATAGGTCAGATCTCATCTATTGTGGTTGAATTTGTCGTGTTCCCACTGCCAAAAAAGTGAAGTTAGATTTTTATAGAGTGAGTAAATTAGATTATTTTCTTTAGATAATTATTGAATAGAGCTTTGTCTGTGGAATTGTTCATTAGCATACCTAGATGTTTGGTATCAGAGAACATACATATGACTTCATTGATAGGCATTGTAGCAGATTTGATTTATATTAGCTTAAAATACCTTTCTAAAACAGTAAAAAAATGTTACGAAAGCTAATAATAATAAGGAATATATGGGTAGATATTGTGGGTGTAATTCAACGCAGGTTGGGGCTTTTGTCCACTGAGTAGTTAGTTTCACACAATATTATTATTAATACCTAAAAATATATAAAAATCATTCATATCTTGACATGAAGTTTTAGTAGATTTCGAAGATCGATAAAAATTAGATACAGATAATTGAGAAAATGATTTTTTCAACATGCCACTTGTAGAATGAACAGTTTTGTTTTAGCGAGTCTATTCTTTAATGCCAAAAAGCTTAGTTATAGACAAATCAAATACATGAAATTTACTTATTTTATTTTAAATTTGTCTAAATCTTGCAGCCAACGATGCTTCAACTTATGTTTGATTGCTGATTAGTTTAATTTGTATAACAGTTCAAAAAGTCTTGTCCTATTTATTAGGTAAAGATTAATTTTATCAAATTGTTCAGCGGTTCTCAAACTTTTGTCGTAATGCTATTATTGTAATATCTATAGTCAATGGCAATCAAAATGAAAAGAATTTTTCAAAATGTTACATAGTCTTATTCTATAGGAATTTGTTATTATTTATTATCAAATAAACGAAACAGTGTGTGACAAGTTATATTTAAAATTTGTTTATATCTTGCAGTTAATGGTTCCCAAACTATTATTTGACTGTTTAGAAGTTGTCAAATTTTGTGACAATTTTATAATACCGATTATTCAAATTTAGATAATAGTAGTCAAATTAACAAGTCTTATTCTATATATGTTATTTTTTGTAAAAAAAATATTGCGAGTTCCTCAAGGTTTTCAAACTTTTATCAGATTGTTCAGCGGTTCTTAAATTTTTATCACAATATCTGATTTATAAAGTTACAATAAGAATCTATTTCACTATTCTACTTTTTTTAACATATCACTCTACAAAATGTACAAGTGTATTTTTATCATATATCATCGCAACACCTAGTTACATAAAAATCAAACAAAACACTATAAGCATCCTACTTTTAATGTGACTAGCTACTTGAAATGTGTCTATATCTCTTAGTGTTAGATAGAACTGATTAAAATAAGAAAAGAAGTTCTTGTAAACATATGAATTGATTTATTTGGTACTGATTTGTAAACGTCATTTTATCAAACCACCGTATTAATGAAGAAAGTTTAATTTTACAAGCTACTAACAGGTAAATTTTTTATAGATTAACTGTCACTTTTACAAGTAAGTAGCATTATTTACATTAGAAGAGAATTATGTTTTATTTGTATCATATATGTTAAAAATCATGGTGCAGCCGTTATTTCTGGTAATATAAAATTTAGACGATTAAATAATTGAAATTGAATCATCTACTGGTGCAGAGAATATTTTTTCAACATTTCGATTTTATTATTGATAGAATCATCGGCAAGTCATGGCAATTTCGCTACATTTCCATCCCCCTGCACGTTTTATAAAATATCTCCAACATCATCCACAACCATAGTTGTCTCAGATCAGTGAAAAGTATGACCGGTAGATATATAATTCTGGTTCATTTAAACCTAAATATTTCTTAATTTGCTTTGGGACAGCGCCAATAGTGTGCTGACCAGTATTAAGGAAAATACACTTTCCATTTCGATATGTTAAATCTGTTCTAGGAGGCCGAAGATGTATATAATATCTGTACAACAGAAAAAACAGATCTTCTGTTATCCCAATAACATAATTATTCTCTGCCAATTTTTTAAATCAGTATATTAACGTTAGTACATTGAAGATGATTTTTCTTGCAATAAAATTGAAACTAAGTTGGTGGCTTTATTAATAATTGCTTCGGACACATTCATCTTGACCAAAATAACAGAGAAATAAACAACATACGTAGTTGTCAAAGCTTAATTTAAATTATTGAGGACTTTTTTTGTAATCGAAGTTCGAATATCTATCTGATATACTTACAAATGAATAACAAATAGAATATATAACAATAAACGCAAGGTAACGGTTTTTACTAGCTCCAGAAGGTGATAGGCTAGTTAGTCGACTGGCCTATCATATTCTTCTGTCCACCAATAAAAACCATCTTACTATGCGAGTAGTGTTATACAGTGTGTCCACGGATAGAGTTGATAGGAGAGAAAGTTTTTTATTTTTGACTTTATAGAAAAATGTCACTCTTTATAAAAAGTTCTGGTTTTTGAAAAAATTAAACGTATTAGATCAGATAGAACATAAATTAAAAAAAAAAACAAAAATACTCAAAAGAGAAGTACCATTATTTATACAATCAAATAGAGTCCTAATACAAATTTTAAAATCACTCTACATAGCTAACACCCACCTCAACACATTTTCCTCTAACTCGATATATTTTTTGTATACTTTACGAATATTTTGCGGCTCATTCAATTCATTTATTCCTTCTCGTATGCTCTTTTTTAATACTTGCCTATCATGTAGCATCATTTGAATACTCCTTTTGTTTTAAGGCACCTCAAAGAAAAAAAATCAAAGGTGATCTAGCAGGATAATGGATAGGAAGATTTATCCCAATTCATTATCCTGTTAGATCACCTGACCTTACACCCTTTGACTTGACTTCACTTGACTTTGTTTGGGGTGCTCTAAAACATTCAAATGATCTGTCACATGATAGGCAAGTATTAAAAGAGTGCAAACGAAAATGAATAAATGAATTGAATGAGCTGCAAACTATTCGTAAAGTATACAAAAAATTTATTATGTCAGCGGAGAGGAGTCAAATGTGAAATTTTGATTTTAAAATTTGTATTAGGACTCTACTTGAAGTTATAGACAGATTTGTCTCATAAAAATGTTGTGTAAAATAATAAATAATGGTACTTTTCTTTTGAATATTTTCGTGGTTTTTTAATTTACGAGCACCATGTATATCTGACATTTATAGAGTCTCATTTTTTCGAGAAGCAGAACTTTTTATAAAGAGTGACATTTTTCTATAAAGTCAAAAACAAAAGACTTTCTCCTCCTGTCAACTACGTCCTTGGACATACTGTATATTATTTCAAAAGGTTGCAGTCACAAACAGCGGAAAAAACTATAATTTATATGACACATGGTGACAGCCATATCCATTGAAAACATTCAAATTTTTAATTAAATTAGATAATGAGGATGTTTTTGATATGATGGAGAGATATTTCCGTTCACATTTGTCAGTTTGTTAAAAAGTCAGTTTTTTGACAAATTTTTAAGTGGTACCGTTGAGTGAATAAACTTATTCACTCAACGGTGGTACCTAAATGACAGACTTACAAGTTAAACGCGACTAGACTATTCTTTTTGCCTTCTCTTTAGATAACTCTCTGAGGCATTTTACGGCATTTGAGTTTCATTTATTATTTTTATCGGCATTATCACCTCCCTCTATAACAGCATCAATTATTTTTTCATTTGTTTCCAGCGTAGTTTGATCAAATTAATTTTTTTCCAAAATAAACAGACGTAGGTGCGGTATCTGACCCATAAATTGCAAGCTCTTTCGATTTCCCGGGCCAACCTAATTTAACGCCGCAAGTTTATGTAAACTCGTTAGCTGCGAAATTTGACAGCGAATAAAACAACCGCGTTATCAGCTTGAGGAAGCGGTTGTAACTTATCACGAAAGACGCGATTGCAACACCAGTTATTAGTCAAGCGGCCGAATCGCCACGTTTGTTTAAAATGAAATCTAATTTCGCAACGGAATGGCCAACTCTGATTGAAGGGAGTGTCTAAATAAACAACGACTTTCGGTAAAACGAACTATTTTCAACTATTTCTTTTTCTTCTTACCCACGCTTGTTCAACAAACACCCTGCGAAAGTCTTACTTTATGCAGCGTAGTCTAAACAGTCTCCCATATATACAGGGTGTTTCTTAAGTAGAACTCAAAAATCCATTATTACATAAAGGTGGAGTCTTAGGACAACTATTGTCCAGCTACAACGTGTAAATTAAAAAAAATCAGTTTTTAATTTTTAATTTCTAGACCGCTTCAGATAATTGAACCAAATTCGGTGTGCACATTTAGTATGATAGTAGGTATGAAACAAAAAATTACCAGCCAGAAACTTACCAGTAGCGGAGGTGTGGGTATCATCGATCATTATTTGCCAAGAAAAAATATATCACCCTGTATAATATTACAAATAAAATAAATCATCGTATGCGCCATTGCATTATCTTCACTTTTTGTTTTATTATGCTTTTTTTATAAATTTCGATTAATAACAAAATTGTTTTTTTTTAATATTAGCTTATGCTGAAATCGTCGATATGGTTTATATTTGTGGCCTTGCAGAGGGAAATGGTCCTGAGGCTAGGCGAATTTATATGGAAAAATGTCCAATTCATCCAATTCCAAATCCAAGAATGTGCAGAAATGTTTTTCAACGTGTTTCGAAGTCAGGCTTATTTCAGAAAGGTCCAATTCCTGGAAGACCTTTGATTATTAGAACGCCTGATTTAGATGAAGCTATTCTACACGAAATCGAAGAAGATCCAAATACTCGTACTAAGAATATCGCTGCAAATCTGAATGTGAATCATAAATTAGTTTGGTCCATTCTGAAGCATCAACCATTATACACCGTATCACATACAAAGGGTTCAAGTCTTACTGCAGCAAGACAATCTCTACAATTTTGCCATTGGATTTTGCAAAAAATTGAACAAAATATTGACTTTACCGCTGGTATATTGTTTATCGAGGATGCAAAATTTTTCCAGATGTACTATAATGAACTTCCACAATAAACACGTTTGGTCTGATGAACACCCTAATGACATAATGGAATCTCGATTTCAACATCAGTTTCATTTGAATGTATGGGTGGATTTATTGGAAATTTTCTTGTTGGGCCTTTAACCAGTGCCTCATATAGACATTTCTCTGAAAACATTTTACCTGAACTACTATGCGCTAAGACAAATAATGTGGTGTTTATTCACAACCGGGCTCCTCCATATTTTAGTTAGACTGCTCGTGAATTTTTATATGAAAAATTTGGTAATAGCGCGATTGGCACTCAAGAACTAGGTAAACCTTGGCCACCCAGATCACTCGATATGAACTCTATTGAGTTTTTTTTTGGGAACATACCACGACAAGGTTCACATTGAATCTGAGGAGCACTTTTGTCAACATATGTTCAGTCTGCAACTTCAAGAACACATTTTGTTATTATTTTAATGTAAAATGCACTTGAGCAAATAAATCTATTTTGTTGTTAATCGGTTTGGAATACAAAAAATTGTAACAAAAAGTGAAGATAATACAATGGCGCATTTGATGACCCATTTTATTTGTAATATTATACAAAGAACAAAACTAAATTTTCGAATAGCAACACAATTTTTCATTCATTGTTAAATATAATGGGGTACAAAATATAATAATAATAATTTTAATTAGTAACTTGATGGCAATTTGTCTGTTTATACAGCATTTTTTAATTTGCTGTGTATTTAATACTCTATATGTATTAGTTGTAGTAAATATCAGATTATTATTAAAATAATGTAATTCAGTGATTACTCTTATAAAAAAACGCAATTACATTACAAGAAATGTTACACAAATGCATTATTATTAATGTAAGTGGTTTTGTAACTCTTGCAATGAATACATATTTAAGGTCAGAAAAATAATTCTGTTTTATTGTATTATCTGATTATGTAATTTATAAAGCAGTATTAAAACATGTCCTGCCTTTTAGTTCAAGAAATGTGCTGGTTGGAATCCCTTTAGTGTAAGGTCATCGTAAATAACTTTGAGTATTCAGTTGCAACGAAATTTGTTTGATTTTATCAACAGTGCTCAAAATAACAATAACAAAAGTTTAATCTTGCGGCTGCTATAATTCATAACGGTTCACAGTGTTTGAAATTTTGATATTCTCCCAGCAGAAATGACGTCAGCAATTTAAATTTAAAACACCGCAAATTTTTAATTGAATATGTACTTAACCTATTTTCAGAAGTCAAAATATCCATCGTTACAGACCCCTCTCGTTTTGCATAAGATACGACATTGTCTCACTATTGACGTAAGACATAATGTTAAAATGTTTAATGAAACACAAAGTTCAGCCTTCGGGAAACGCTTAGATAAACATTAACCGACTTCGATGGCGTTTTACTTTACGACCTTTTTATATCTCCTAACATCTTCCACTGAATATTACGTCTTCTAATGAACTTGTTGCTTTGATGCAAATTGCGGCTGAAAGTCTGTATAGCGTGGTGTATCTGATCAAAAAACTTTCATGGTCATTTCATTATAATTTGCTGCATACTTCTTATTGTTTTTGATATTTAACGCAGTTTAATTATTTCAAAAATAGAAGGTTAGATTAGGTAATGTGAAAAATGTTTACTCATACATCATATTTCTGAATGGTTTATTTTGCCCGGCGCCTTCGCCATTTTTTTTTTAAACTAAGTGATTTAACGGACTGATATTGATAAATGGTTCATCGCTTAAGGGCGCAGTATTCTTGAAATAGTGTTTTTTTACAAACATAAATAATAATTTTTGATATTTAAGAACTGAGAACTGAATAGTATAGAGTTTAGCAAATAATAGGAATGTTATCTCTCATGCCACCTGCGAATATTCAAATATACCGAAGTGAAACGAATATACGACAGAAAGCGGTTTAACCAACACATTCTTAGATAAAGAAATTTTCCAAAACACGTTTTTTAGATTTGACTGTGTATGTAAATGTTGTGATAACATAAAATACACTTTTGTTTATAAGTATGTGAAAATAATTGTTAATAAAGTCTGCCTTACTACCGCTTTTGAAAAGTTATTATTTTATTTGAGGATTAGAGTAAAAGTCGATAATAATTTTATTTTTGATATTTGAATTGTTCTAAGCGTTTAATTTTTCGAATTTTCTGTACCTAGAAATTTGATCATTTTACGGCGAGAAATAGAGCGACCTTAATGAGATATTTTATATATATTTTTAGTAGTCTAAATAAAATATCTGACAACTAACTAGGACACGTCTAGTTGGCTCTAGTTAGTTAGTAATTTGCAAACCTTTTCTTTTTTCCTAAAATATTTAATACTTTACACGATAAATTATTATAAAGGGTCTTCTACAAACTCTATGGTAAACTTCGGCATATGGTAACCAGGTAAATGTCGAATTTTTTTTCTTATATGCACATATGTCTAATTCGTTTTTGTTTAGAAGAAGCATTTTAAAAAGTATAGTATCATATTTTGACTAAAGTAGCCAGATAAATATAAATGATGGTTGCTGTAATAATTGTATTATGTGCAGTACCTGACATGTTTTAAAAGATCATTTAAATACAGATCTGTTTAGAACTTTCTTGGAAAATAACCTTTTGATGATTTCATTCATGACGTAGGGCTTAATATTCTTCAAAATATGTAAATAGCATGGCCACCGCGTTCCTCAGACCTAAATCATTTAGATTTTTATTTGTGGCTAGATATGAAGCAGTTTGATGATTCAAATCTCATTCGTCGAGTGACGGAATCTTTAGTTTGTAGATGTGAGGCTTGAGCCGAAGGTAGACAATTTTTATAGTCTTAAGATTTGTTAATTTGGTTAATAAAGGTTAACTAATGTTTAAACTATAAACACAAATAATAATTATTGTTATTATGATTATTATTATTATTATTTTTTTTTCAGTAACACCTTCCGAAGCTCCGACACAATCGGAGATGTTCTGAAGAGTCAAGCAATAACCACTCTCCACTCCGTGGAGTCAGTAATCCCGTAAATCGTGCGTTCTGAGCAGACGTAGCGAACCAAGGACGATTGCCTTCTGCATTCTGCTGGCTAAGATCTCTGCCGAATTTCGGCAAGCCGGTATGATCTTTAAGTTAGAAAGCAAAGTATGTCTCATTCCACCCAGGACGCCTATAATTAGCACCACAATCTTAACAGAGTGGTCTGGATACAGCCTGCGGAGCTCGGAGAGAAGATCTCGATACTTCCTCCGTTTCTCCTCCTCTTTTAGGACGATGTTGTTCTCTGCGGGAGCCGAGAACTCAATCACAAACATCGTCCTAAGTTGGTGGTCGAGGAGGACTACATCAGGCTTATTGGCTTGAATTTGCCTGAGGGTGGGGAATGAATAGTTCCAATAAATTTGGCACTTCTCATTCCCCACAACGAATTCTATATCCCCCGGAGCATAAGGCAGCACTGGCGTCTCGTCTATCTCATACGAGTGTCGTAAATGATAATACAACACCCGTAAGGCTGAATCGTGTCTTTGGATATACGCTGTGGCCGCATATACCGGACAGGCCGGCAGGAGATGCATAAGCGTCTCCGGCGCCTGACGGTAGGCCCTGCAGTTGGTATCAGGAACCTCGATACCCAAGACACGACTACGATAGATGAGAGTGTTAATTACACCATCTTGGCAAGCCATTATAAACCCCTCGGTCTCAGAGTTCAGCCCCGCTGACATCAAAAAAGCGATGGTCAGCTTTTCAGATAAGCCAAGCTCCTCTAGATGACGGTAGAAGAGACCATGCATTGGCTTATCCTTATGTAGCTGCAGAAGATGACGCGTTTCTGTAGCTTTAATTTGGGCTTTTAACTGAGCAGGGTCCCACTCGGTGACAGAGTCTGGATTTTCCCGCTCAATATCGAACACGAAACCAAGTTCATTGGCTGCTCTTCTCGCTGCCTTATATACAAACGCTCCTATCCCTGCTGCTTCATGGTCTTGGACCATGCAGAGAAGGGGATCCGAGCTCCTGATGACTTTACAGGCTTCCTCCAAAACCATTCTGCCCTGGAGACACTCCAAACTCAAGGGTTCACGGCCTCCCCGATTTCTTGGGAAGTATAACCGCGGAACGGACGATCTTGGATGCAAACTCCGATGGAGATGCATCATTTTGCGGGTCCCTACATCGAGTTGCCTCAGCTCTTCTTGTGTCCATTTCACTACTCCAAAGGAGTAGAGAAGGATCGGAACGGCAAGCATATTTGTTATTATTATTATTATTATTATTATTATTATTATTATTATTATTATTATTATTATTATTATTATTATTATTATTATTATTATTATTATTATTATTATTATTATTATTATTATTATTATTATTATTATTACAAATATGAAATTATGTTTTTTAAAATGCATGGAACATCTAAACAAAAACTAACTGGAAAAAATGTTTGAAATCAAACCAGCCAAAGTTTATCATAGGAGTTGTAGAACATTCTTACAAGATGTTAGTCTAGTTACTTAAGGTACGTTTACGTCTGATATTTGTATCCAGACATATATATCAAGTATCATACATGTATGACATTTTTCGATAATTTAAATTTACAACACAATATGAACAGTTTACTTATATACCTATTTATTGCAGAAAAACAAAGTTCAGTCCTGTCGTGATGACACTACCACAAAAGTAGACGACTAGTCAACTACAGCAATTTCTGTCAGGCGAGTACAAACATGAAAATAATATGGTTTACATCTGTATAGATGTGTTGAGATATAATGCAGACACTTGACAGAAATTCTTCACTATTTAGATTAAGTACAATTTCTGTCCGATATAAATATCGTGTAATTAATGTCAGATGAAACGTACTTTTAGTTTACTAGATATATTTTTAATTTTACTTAGGTAACGTAATTTTGAAAACATATTTCATATAATATATAATTTAGTACCTTCAACATGTTTTCATAATCAATCAATTAGTGAATCTTTTTGTTTCAATAAAGTTATTTCAGGATTTTAACTAAAATAATATGCACTGTTTTCCTTAAGAAACTGTTATTCTAAGAAGTAGCCCTCTTTCTCTGTTTTTATAGGTTCTTTCATTACAATTATATTATTTTGCCATACAATCTCTATTAACAAACGATTTGTTAGATACTACACTAGAATTTTCTATATACGTAGAATTACTTTAAGAGAAAACAAACAAACGCACATGCAGGTACAATCAGATACAAGATAATAAAACATGATATACGTCTTAAGTAAAATTAGTTATCAAATGATAATATAGTTTTCTTTTATTATAGTTTATTTAAATTCATAATTTTAATACCGATGGAGACATCTATTAGTTTAGATACAAATTATAAGTAGGCGAATCTTTTTGCGGGATTAAAAAATAGGAAAAAATAAGGTGGAACGGCTGATAGCGGAAAACTTTAGCGTGCATTGAGAATAATTTCGTATATCGGATATATCACTACTTCGACATACTAAAGACTAATTTTATATCCATCAGTGGGATAAAATTCTGTTAGTCTCCGCAACAAACCAGTAGAAAAGACGCCTTCGGGTATAGCATAGGGTGTTTTACAACCAAGGTGAGCTTATCTTTTGATTTGATTTCAATTATTATTGCTAAAACCGTATATCTAAGTAACGATGTCTTTCTATTATTTTTTTTAGGCATTTTGAGGGTTACTCTTATTTTTTTAAGTGGAATTATCCCTACCTTGAAAGTATTGAATTTATATACCGGGTGAAGCCCTGAACGGCACGCCACCGGCAGTGGTGCCCATTGTACAGATATCCTTGGAAATCCACAACTCTGGATAATTACTGGATAAGTACCACATAGTAGATATGTTAATTGTTATTTCAATTTCAAATGAGGAAGCACTTTCATATAAATATATACAAGCGAGATACCAGTGCTGTTCTACAGACCAATATTTTAAGCCCGAAACTGCCAATTTAAAAACTGTTGAGTATTCTTATAGATAAATGTTTCCACATTTCACCCCCAAAAAGATTAATCGCATTCCTGTAATTTAGGTATAAGTGGTAGATATTAGATAAGGACTAGGTTTTAAATTTTGTGTTGCGACTGCAGTCAGTAAATGTTGAATTTTCTGTTTAGACATAAGCCCCAAAATTAAGCGAAAAATAAAATCTGTCCGGTAAATGCTGATTCAATTGGTGTAGTAAATATTCTTATAAAACTTATGTGAAGTTATTTTTTTTTCATCTTTGCTATCTGTTTTAGTGGTTAATATAATTGTTGGGTGTATAGATTTTAAACCACATGGTGCCTTGTACTGAAAAAACAATAACATAATCATATATAATATATATGTGTTTATATATAATCAATAAAGAATCTGTCCCGACTCCACTGAGAAATCTAGACGGCGCATACCTAACTGTTCCCATCGCAAATAAAGTAAAAAATTAGGCAACAAACACATATTCATTAGTTTTTGTAAAATTTATGAAATGAAAATTTGAAGGTCATTTAAAGTATGTGTACTCAAATAACTGAGAATTGGAAATATGATGAAGCTATCTTTACGGTTATGTGTTATAAAATAAAAACAATAAGACTAAAAGTCTTCTCAATCAAATGCCTTGTAAATTTAAACGCTAAAAATATGTAAGCATAAAATGAAAACAAAAATTAATAATAATAAGTATTCAGGTCTAGTAGCTAGTCATTTTTGCCTTTGGTACACACAATCGTTGTTAGTAGCTTTAGTTCTCACTGAAAACAAATCAGTCTATTGCTGCTTTAAATCCAACACTGAATTTCAGTGATTTCTTTCACGTTTTTTGTTAGTGCCAATGGCCTTTATATTAAGAGAATACCTGGAAAAGGGAAGTGCATACCTATACCAAAAGGTGCATGCTTTTAGTGTACACTAGCCTTTCAAGTAAGGCTCACATATACGGGAAGTTAACTTTACATCTCACAACATATATTTTGGGTTAACACCTCTTCCCTTACAAATTCAGTTCCCCCTTTCAAAGTCCCCCTTACCTGTTTGCGTGCTAGAATCAAAAAACGTACTAGATGTTTCCACGGTCATAGAGGCTATGGTACCATCGAGGATCTGAGCGCTGGAATCCCTCCTTCCTCGATATCTCTGACAGTCGTCGCTTTGGGAACTTTGCCTTCGAAAGTTTCTGCATCTGATCATCTCTTCTGTTGTTGATTGTCTTCGGAAACCACGCGCAATCAGAATTTCTTCGGTGGTGGATTGCCTACGGATAGCGGGTCTGTAATTCTCGGTAGTTGGAGGAGGACCCGGTCGATTGCAAGGACTCGGGTCTCTGCTGGAGCAGCTGGATGAATCTGGAGACCGATGACCGTGACGTCCACCAGCTACACTGGTCGATTGTCGTCTTAAAGTACCTCTTCTGCTGCGTCGAACTGGGCTAATGTCTCGCTCTCCAGATCTATCCGGACTCAGATGAGATCTGGAGTCTCTTCTGCTTCTAGAAGCCGAGTCTGGACTTAAAGAGTCTCGTCTAGCTTTTCGTCCAGTGTCGTCTACGTCTGGACTTAGGGCGGTCGGTTGGGAACCTCTCCTACTCCAACCTCCAGGGGGTAAGCAGCTTTCGTCGTAGGCTGTGTTTTGGCGTTGTAATCGGGAGTGTTTACTTCGCTCTGGACTGGCGTGGCTTCTAGAGTCTCTTCTTCCAAGTCTCCCACATTGCGTCGTGGAGTCCCTCCTGGTTGAGAGCAGTGGATGAGTAGGAGTTGTAGCAGTAGTCGTGGGAACAGTGGGTGAAGTGGCTGGTGGCGTGACGCTGGAAGTTATTATTGTAGGAGGCGGAAGAGCTTGGGTACTAGTTTCCGAAGTACTACTGGTGACCGGCGCTGTACTGAGGTACTGCGCTGGTGCGGAATCTGATGCGGTGGAAGAAGTAGACGGTCTCTGTTCCTGCCTGTAGTAAGGAGTGTCGGTGATTGTTCGAGAATCGCGCCTCTTCTTCTTGGCAGCTACTATTTTAGGTGGAGGAGGCGTTATGGCTGTGGTGGAGTCTCGACGTCCGCTTTTCCCGCTTTCTCCAGATCCCCTTCTGGAAGTGTGATGGGAGTGGGTGGTGGAGTCTCTCCTACCGCTTCTGCTGGACTCCCCACTGTCTCTACGAGGCATAGTGCTAGGAGTGACTACAGTATTGGTTGTTATGCTTTCACGTCTCTGCCAGAGTTTTGCTACTTCCGTTTTAAAGTCTGAGATGGCCGTGTGGTGGGAGTCTCTTCGAGACTTGGAACCCATGCTTCTAATACCAGAGTCTGCACTAGACTCCCGTCGTTTTCTGAAACAGACACAATATACTTTACTACATAGATTCAATATTTGCGATATAGAAAACAAAATCATAAACCCCTAGTATTTTTTATAGTGGCTTTCAGAAGGTGTAGGTGAAGTTTAAAATAAATTAAATTAAAAACATTCCCAGTTTAATGAAAGGACTGAACGAAATGTTATGAACTGACATTTGTATGAAAGTTAAATATAGTCCTCGTCATGTTAATTTAGAATAGACTGCAAGTTTTATCAAGACAAACGCGGTTTAGATATTCGCTAGAATTTATACCAGCGGCGTATTGTTTGGTATTACAATACAATACTTCAAACAATTTTGCTTTATAATAATTATCATGTTCTGACATATATGTAAAGTACAATAGGCTATATTCAGTACATTTTTTCCATGTAAAATAAATAAAGTAAGTTCTACTTTCATTATAATATAAATTAGTTTAGAAAAACTCTACGAGAGAATTAGTGTTAAATCAATAGGTTTAGAATGTAAAATATAGCTTATGGCCAGTGCCCTCATCAATCATAGGCTCATATTGAAATTCAATTTGCATTTATACTAGATGATGTAACGGAAAACAAGACAAAAATGAGTGATGCAGGCAGAAAAGCAGAGTGCTATTCAAATTGGATCATGCATGTTAATTAATATTGCTTTTCTCTATTTAAATAATGGGAATTATGTACTAATTTGTATTTTTCATTGTCTGACTACAATGAATACTGATTTTAACAGTTGATCATTTTCTTAACAGATTGTATTGCTTGACGTTTGGAGAAATATATATCTTAAGAAGTAAATTTGAATCTAATTGGTATTTTTATATAATATACCCACTATTTCATGATTCTAGTTTAAGACTCTAAGTTACTAGTCTGTGGTGTTCCTGTCCTTGGGTTTTACCTCAGTTTTAAATTGCAGGTAACCCTAAACCTTTGTATCTGCCCTACAGGGTGTTAGAGGTTTGACTGCCATATAATTTTAACAGGCGACAGTATACATCAAAATAAACAAAAAAGTACTATATAACAAGGTTCCTAATTCCGTTTTTTGACAAAAACATCAAAATATTCAAAAAAATATATTACCAGGCTATTTAGCACCCATGAAAATATACATACACCAAATTTTATCGAAAAATATGTATTGTATGTTTTTTCGAAAAATCAGACAACTAAAAATTATAGTAAGGTCAAAGAATGCCATGAAAGTAAGAACAAATACCAATCAGACAAAGAAAAA
This sequence comes from Monochamus alternatus, assembly GCA_037114965.1. Lineage (NCBI taxonomy): Eukaryota > Metazoa > Arthropoda > Insecta > Coleoptera > Cerambycidae > Monochamus > Monochamus alternatus. The sequence goes on along the minus strand of CM073429.1, from coordinate 62,193,389 downwards.
ACACATACACATACACCACAGTAAAAATAATGTAAAGTAATGTACACAATTGTAATGAACTATGAATACTAAATTGTTAAATAAACATTTACAAATCGTTAATCGAAATTCAATATCAGTTTTCTCCATCAACCCTCCTTCCAGTCAAACACATCTTTTCAATCGTCTTTTCAAATTTAAAATTATTTTATGTGGCTAGAGCAAAAACAATTAACATACAAAAAATGTATTGAATTATTAATACTAAGTTGCTAAATAATGTTAGCTATGTAAAGTAATTTTAAATTTAAGACCATTGAATAAATGTGTTCGTCTGGAAGGACGTTGGAGAAAACTAAAATTTAATTTATATAAAATAAATTTAAATTAACCTTTTGTAATTTTTTTTAACAATTTGGTATTCATTACTTAATAATTATTACTGTGGCCAAAATTTAAAGTATTAAACTTGTAATATGTGTGTTTTTTTGTCCGAATGGTATTTTCTTTTCAGTTTCTTAACAGTCTTTGACCTGCTTATTATAATTTATAGATGTCTGATCGTTCGAAGTTTGGCATTCCATACAAAACATTCAATATACATTTGTCGATCAAATTTAGTATATATGGGTATTTCGATGGGTGCTCAATAGCCTGGTAATATTATATTTTTGATAAAATAATTCCTATACCACTTTTTGGAAAAACGACCCTTTTAAAAAATCGTAGTAGGCTACGGGTACTATTGTAAAAAATTGGCTTGACGAAATTCCACATGTCCAGAGATGTTAACCTTAAAAAAGAAACACACTGCATAGGACTTTTTTTATTTTGATATATACTATCGCAGTTGGCAATTATGGCAGTTGGTCTTCTAACATCCTGTATACAAGGATATTTTAGTTAAAGAGCTCGTTGAAGGAAGATCATTATGTATTTTAAGGAATAAGGACAGTAAGAAGACCAAGATTCTATACTCGCGTCAAGAATTCAGACATCATGGCTGACGTTAGGCAATTGTTTTTATTGTCAACGTAATTTTCGATATTTGGTCGCGTTAGAAACATTTATCATTTTTTTGCAATTTAGTGCAATATATAATGCACACTTTTAGTGTAGTATATAGTTTTATTACTCTCAGGTGCAGTTTCTTAAATATTTTGATAAAAATATAATGAATTATTCATTTGTTCGTATGACTTAAGTCGTCTGAATTCTTGCCGCGAGTATAGATGGAAAAGATTCAGGTCATGACTGGACAAAGACGCAATAAAAATTCAGAAAAATCGGAAAAATTTCAATCGAAACGTTGACTTAAAATTATATGGATTTATACATAAAAGCCAAGGATACAATCGTCCCGACTTAATACCTTGCAATGATATGACATGCATACATCATATACTGACTAGAAGACTGAGTTTCTAGTTACTGAGGGTACTGAGTTACGAGTACATCTGAAGAAAAGAGTCATATATCAAGAAATACGTCGACTATAGACAATTGCAAGCTTGCAAACCAGAAAGATAAAATTGTTTTTACTTTTGATTTTACTAAGTTTTGGTGAAAAAACATTGCATCAGTAGTTGTTTGTACTCAGAAGTCACCGAAAGTACATACATTCAGAGTTTTAACCAACTCATTACATCAATAATTGAAGGCAACGAAATAATATGAAGGAAATTAATTAGATTCTGCATTTGGATCTTTGATTTTATTATTATGGTCTTTCCAATCATTAATATTTCTTCTGTGACGGAAAACAAGTTTGACATTTTATCTCTCTTGGCAGGTAACAAATTCTCTCAAAATTACTCTTTCCACGGGAAAAAATGAATACTTTTTTCCGGATATCAACACATAAGAACACGGAGATATTTAATTTTAGAATATTTTATTATACATTTCCTTAATATCAAAAGTACAGTTATTAAATGTGCATTGCATGAGGGACATGTTTCTCGAACTATGGGGAATGTCTGCTGCAATGGAATTTTCTTGAGGTGAAATCAAATTTTCTGCCACGAACACAACTGCCGTTGATACTTCTTGTCGCAAATGGGGTCTTATTTCAGCTAATGTACTGCCATACGTTTGAAATATTTACTTTATCTTATAAAATTGATTTTTACCAACAACCTGACTGATACATTTTCCATTGCGATATGCATGAAGCAGGCGATGATTCTTTACTTCTGCTGGACAAATCTTATGTTTACACTATTCTTTGTTTGCTTAAGTTTCACAATTAATAATATTCCCGAATCTTCAATATTCTAAAGTTACCTGGCTGATTTCACAAATTCGTCTCTCGTCTCGAGAAAGAACTGCTTTTTCATCTACCATTCCATTTGAATACACGGTTTCGTAAATTTTCTGGATGACAATAATTTTAGTGATGTTACTTACTGCTTATACTAAATGTACTTTGAATATTCAAAATAACTAACAAATAACTAAAGTTCGAAATTTTTAAAACCCAGTTACATAATTAAATTGACAGATATTTGATTGCTATAAAGGTTTTCTTAGCAATGCAGGTCCAATCTCGCTATAAGTACAACAACATATCAGTTTAAAACTTCAAAACTACTAATTATTGTAGTAATATGTTTTTTTTAAATCAAATCGTTGTTTTTCCAGTCACAGAAAAGAATAATGTATTACACAGAGGTAAAATTATTAGATTTTAACTCTCGGTGTTTGGAGACAAACATACTCTTGAGCTAAAATCTAATACTTTTTCCTTGGTATAATAAATAACTATTTATTCCAATAAAATTCAAAACCTGGACAAAAATCTCACCTGTGGGTAGTTATACTAGGTGTTGGGCCTGACTCTGTAGCGCTCTGCCTTCCCCAAGGAAGTGACCTCGCCAGGTCCGCCAAGGTCTCCCTTCGGCATAGCTGTTTCTGCTGCTTCTTGGTGCTGCCCCCCCACTCCCTCAGAATGTCTGTCAGCTGGGCCAAGGAGCTCCTGCGCCTCCTCGTCTGACCGCTTGGTGGTGGAGAAGCTTCCTGCAGTTCCGTGGGCGGGGATATGCTGCATATCTGGGTGGCAGAGTCCCTGCGTCCCCCCAGCCTCTGCCGGATGGTCGACTCCTCCACCTGCTCGCGCACCAGGTCGTCCCAGCCGTTGCCTCCCTGCCATACCAACCCGACCTGGTGGGACAGGATGGGAAGGTTGCAGACGAAACAAATAGCGGTCATGGTCCTGTAAACAAGATGGAGCTGTTATCATGAGTTTTTTCCACAGTGCCGGCACGTGCAATGATCGCTTATTCACAATGGTCAAGGCTAGTGAGGACGTACTTATTATATGAGTCAAAATATACAACTTATTTCCGATATTGGATTTTAAGGATAGTAGAATACTCCTTATAAAATTATACCTCCTCCATTATGATGAATTGAAACAACAAAAAATGAATTGGTTGCTCGAATATGTACCTACAACTACATAAATATACAGAGTGGTAACAATTTTACCGATGAAACTAAATGGGGGTCGTCATATAATAGATTTTAATTCAAAGCTTTGTAAAAAAGTCTTAAAGTTTCATAAAAATTTTGTTATTCATCCATAACTTAAATTTTGAAAAAGATTGTTTGATCAAATTTTTTTCATCGAAAAATTGTTTTATTAGGGAACTATCCCCCCAAATTTTCTCAAATAATCTTTAACAGCAAGAGAAATATTATCAAAAAAGAAGGAATCGAATGGAAACACAATCACTATGTGATTGCTACTTCGGAGTACCGACTGTTATTGACTTATATTTATGGCAGTGTTTGAAACAAAAAGATCATGAAAGTGCTGATTTCGAAAGTAGTATTAAATTATTGATAAATGAGATTATACAGGGTGCAACAAAAAATCGTGTCATACCACTGGCTGTATACTTTTAGCAACAAAATATAACGATTTAACCCTACTTAACTTTGCACAAAAATGTCTCCCTTAAAAGATACAGGGCGTTGAAATTGATTCAACACTCTATCTTTGGCTTTAAGATTCGGACTCATGTTTATATAAACTTTATTTCTTATTTTTAAACATAGAAACTGTCCCTTGATTTTCTTAACATCGTTTTGTTAGGCCCTGCATATTTTTTAAACTAAGATTAATTGGATAAGGTATAATTTTAGAAAGAAATGATTATTAAATTTATTCTTTAGGTCTCAGGAAAATTATGTTTTCTTTTCTACATTGTAAGAGACAATCGATACAATCAAGAGACAGGCTAACTGCCTTTTCTTTAAAAACTAAATTTTTGTGACAATTATGTACAAAAACGCTACTCTAAAAACTTCTATCGCCTAAAACCTATACAGTTGTCTGAATTTTCCGAAAATTTCCATTCCTGACAGTAAATTTCTACGATGGACCATGATGCAGTGAGCGATGTAGATACTAAGTAAGTACTAACATGTCCGTTGTGAATGAGCTAAGCTATGATATGTACATAATAAAATATAAACGATCGACAAAACAGTGCTGGGTGCTGCTTTCTTTCTGCTTCAAACTAGAGAGCGGTGCAGAGATAAACAAAACATGCTGTAAGTATTTTACAAGAGGCTCTGGATGCAGTCATGAATGAAATAACAATGGATGGCCGAGGGCGACCTAGGGCGGTCAGTTAGCCCCGTAGGCTAACGAAGTAGCCAATGCGAGGGCTGGTCTAGAAGAAACTCGAGGCCAGGCGATGTCTGTGGAAGGATACGTAATTTAGAGCATCATTTTGTGACACATGAATGACTATAAAATTTAAAAAATGCATTTGGTTAGCAAATAATTATAATATACAAAGTGTCTGGAATATAAGTGCCGATACTAAATTGGTTTGTACATTTGACAAGCAGCAGAAAACTGTTATGGAAGAAATGTCTAAAACGAATAATTTTCCTGCAGACTTTAAAAAAAAATTAAGTAAATAATTGAAGTTTTCCAGAAAATTATTTATAGCGTATGACAACATTGTAATATATCATCTGCTGCTGTTAACCTAAAAGTATTATTAGTCATAGTAGTAGTTGTGATTAGTGCCTTTTGTTTTTCTGTGCTTGCTTGATATTTGTCTAGTGTAAGTAAACAAAAATGGAACAATTTATAGTAACCATGACCTGCTGCATGACACTGTACACTAAACATTTTTTCGCAAGTCATTTTGTACTCTTGTAACTATTTCACATTTTATTATGTGACGTGAAAAGAAAAGAAAACCATTGGCAGTAAGTATGTTTAAGTGTATTTGTAATTATTATGCACAAACATTTCAAGACCTGTTTGCTGTCATAATTCTGTTACAGGTCAGAGAAGAAAAATTATTAAATAAAACATGTTTCGTTAAATAAAGACACATATATTCCAGACACCCTGTATATAGACTGACTGATAAATATGACTAGTAATTGCTACTCAAACATATGGTTGAACCGTTGTGAGACAAGCCATTGGCGTGGGTACGGCGAGGTCGTGAATCAATGAGTATACAAAACAAATAATCACTTTCCGTACTATTCACAGCTTGATATGGTGGTTGGATCGATACAAGTATTAAATATACCTTTTTTAGCTTAGGATTTTATTTCTAACGATCAGTGGCGGCTCGTAGGTTTTTGGATTGGGTGGATAAATTTTTGTTTTTCCCTAACGTTACTTAATATGACATAAAGGTAGTTACATAGATACAATTAAAATTTATTTATTTTTACGGGCAAATATATATTATTAACAATATCTTGAATGTGTTGATCATCTCTAAAATTTGTTAACAAATTTTTATTTTTGCAATATGTAACATTTTGTCTGTACAATATTGAATTATAGCTGTTTTCTCATTTTTTCAAAACTTCAGGTAATATTTATTTTTTTGATGAAACCAGTGTTTATACAGATGTAGTTAATTAACCCTCCTTTAGTTGTGAACCATGTGAACCTAGATGGCGACGCCATATAAGATAACGTAAAATAGTATTTTTTCATTCTACAATTAAAGAAATGTTAGTTAACACAAGTGCAGAAGAAATCGAGACATTCAAACGTTTTTAATATAGCTCTTTAATCATTCATACATGATGTTAAGGCAAACTATCGGCACAAGATTTTTGCAAATATTATTGTTTATTGTTCGATTGTTGCAACCTCGCTAATGAACAAATTAATAACTCTTCTCCCGGAATCGTTAGAAAATCGGATTTTTTTGCAATAATTCTGGGATCAATTGAACAATAAACAATTATGTTTCCAAAAATCTTGTGTCGATGGTTCGCCTTAAAAAGACAGAAATCCCGGAAAAAATTTCGGGTCTCTAGTGATTCCGAGAGTAGAGTTATTAATTTGTTAATTAGCCAGGTTGCAAAAATAGAAAAATAAACAATTTCGTGTAACAACCTTGTGCCGATGATTCCCCCCATGATCCCAGAGTTATTGCAAAAAAATTTGGTTCTCTAACGATTCCGGGAGAAGAGTTATTAATTTGTTAATTAGCGAGGTTGCAACAATCGAACAATAAACAATTATATTTGCAAAAATCTTGTGCCAATGGTTTGCCTTAATAAGCCAGAAATCCTGGAAAAAATTCCGGTTCTCTAGTGATTTCGGGGGTGGAGCTTTTAATTTGTTAATTAGCCCAGTTACAACAATTTAGCAATAAATAATAAAGCTAACACCAAAGTGATAAAGAGAGACCTCGAAAACCTCCGAGAGAACATTTTTCAGACATTTTCGTTGAATCGTGTGTGACATTTGCCATATGTTCAATAAAAATGGGTCATTTGTTAAATAAACAATTAAAAATTTGCGAGCGTACAGAGGTTAGATGTACCTTCTGTTATAAAAAATTCCCTAAACATTTTGCAGAAAACCGTAGAAAGTTGTCTATTTTCACATTTTTCATGCTAATTTGACGCGACCACTAGTAAAATTAGCTTATTTTGATTGCAGGGAACTGTACTACACCACATGAAGATAACGTTACTTACGGTGGTTTTCATAGTCTGTCTCCGATCACCGGAGAGCGATCTCCGTCCCGAAATTATGCGAATTTTGTAATGAAATTCAAATAATTTCGGACGGACACTGAATACAGTGTACTGTAACAGTGGTATATCTTCTTCTCAAAATTATGTGAATTTCATTATGAAATTCGCATAATTTCGGTACGGAGACCGCTCTCTGCCGACCGGAGACGGACTATGAATACCACTGTTAGTTTTGCCATAGATTTGCCCATAAGTTGCGCTGGTTGCATAATAATGATATAATTTCAAGTTTTAGGTTAGGTAGCAGGAATTTCAGTCAATATAACTCATTTTAAAGCTAAAGGACTAGGAGAGCCACCACTGGTGAAGGCTGTTATACAGACACCGCCCTCCCTCGAGCAAGATCCAGCCCAGTCCCCCGACTTTGCTGGACTGTCAGGTCGCTGGCTCGAACAAATGCGGACCTGTAATGGCGTAGGCGCGGGGAAGGCATCTGCGCCATAGTTCATTCTGCTGTCCGGATTGAGTTGTGCTGCGGCAAGGAACCTGAGGTCTATCCTGCTGCAATACTCGATCGTCCTGAAAGATGGCGCCCTGGTCTGGTCGCTTAGGGGTCCTGCAGCCTGCTAAACATCAAACACTTAGTGCTTCTAACTACACAGTTAGATATTCAAAAGTGTGTAGGTAAATTCGAATGGTTAGATACGTTAAATGACTAAACATCTTGCGGTAGTAAGTACCGTTGTGCAAAAATTGCGATTAGGATACTAAGGGAGTTTAACATGAAATGTACACACTTATAAGGTACTTGTAGTTCCACACAGTTACAACTAAGTTAAACACATATTGGTAACACAGATCTCAATACAATAAAATAGTTATAATAACCTTTATTCTTGATAATATCCTTTTACAAAGAATTTTCAATTTATTGAGAACAAGGTTTGTTTTTTAATAATTTAAAAATGATCTTACAACGTTTTGTCCCTAATTCGGAACTTTTTCAAACTATTTTATTTGTTAAATTATTACATAATTAATAAAACCCAAAAACCATACCAAAACAACAATCAAGATAAAAAATCTAATTCTTAAAGTTCCTGCCAAAAATTTACTGTGGATTCTATGATCAAAAATAAGAAAAAAAAATATATAATCATAAGTCCGTAGACACCCCCTAATGGAGATATGGCCCCTTAAATGAGGACCTCAAAATTTGATTTTTCCCAAATATTTCCAAAAGGAATCAAGATAAAGTAATCAAATTTGAAATTGAGATTCACAATTATATTGCGAATCTAATGTTCTGGAAATAATTCTTCATAATTGGTCATAGGCGTTCCAAACTGGGGGTCAATGGGTATACAAGGTGTAACAGTAGTAAGTATTCAAAACTTGTGTGCTTGTAAAACAAGTCGAAAAATTGCGAAAACCTTAGTAAAACTTTTGTCAGTGGCGGCTTCTAAGGGAGATACACTCTTTTAAAGGGGTGACCTCGGAAACAGTTTTTAATGCGTAACATCAAAACGGTTCAACATTAAGTCACGAAATTTTGCTGAGATATTAACATTGACGTGCTTAATCAGTCTCATAAAATACATTTCAAAATTTTCTACAGGGGCGTGAGAAAATGCAAGGCTCTGGGACAAATTTATTCATATCTTTTTTGTAGTTAATTTGTTCTTATTTCTGACTCGAAAATATTGAAATTTGAAGTATTTAACATAAAAAATGTACTCTTGTTAAATTTCAATAGAATGTACCGTTTTTTAGTTAAATCGATTTCAATAATTCCTAACGTGCCCCGCATTCAACATCCATTACATAGCCAAATAAATTAATTGAAGTGTGTCATGGAGAAAACAACTAGTCCGACAGTTAATAGAAATGTATTTTTAATACTCTTAAGAGTAACAAATAAAAACAATAGTGCAAATAAAAATACGGTAATATAAATAATATATGAGATTACCTATTTATTAAACTATTGTAAACGGTTAAAATTTTTTCGTAACATTTACAGTAGGTAATTTGACAAACTAAATATTCTAATTTCTTCAGCAGAAAATGTGCCTCAGTCAAGAAGACAGACTAGATTCATCTTTCAAAATAACCGCCATTTACCCTAATGCACGCACGTAATCTGTTTTCCAAAGAAAATAAGTTCCGGTATAGTTTGTGCTCCTCATTGAGTTCATTAAATGCATTTTCTATACGTTCACGCAATTGTTCTTCACTGTCAACAGCTTGGAAATACACCTTTTCTTTCATTTGACCCCACACGTTGAAATCAATTGGATTGAGGTCTGGTGATTGTGGAGGCCAGTTTAAGGCAGCATCATTTCCTCCGCCACTCCAGCGATTTGGGAAGTGCTTGTTTAACCACTGACGACATTGACGGTTGAAATGAGGAGGGGCACCATCATGCATGTACCATAAGGAACCCCTTCTCGCCAAAGAAATATCTTCTAAAAAGTCATACAATCTAGTGGACAAAATTGATGGTACATTGCTCCTGTTAAATTTCCAGGCATGATGTGATATCCAAACAGATTGTTTCCTAATGTGGCAGCCCAAACATTTATTTTAAATGAATGCTGATAATGGGTTACCTTCCGAGCATTAGGATTTTCTTCGGCCCACATATGTTCGTTGTGCATATTAAAAACCCCGCTTCTGGTAAAAGTAGCTTCGTCGCTAAAAATAATATTCGACAGAAACATTGGATCTTTAACTTGCCCGTCCAAAAGCAGCTGACAAAATTGTCTGCGCATGGGCCTGTCTTGTGGTAAAATGTCCTGGGCCTGTCTATAATGATAAGGATACAATTGTTGTTCTTTCAATATCCGCCATACTGTCATATTAGACATGTTATTTTGTACTGCTAGTTGTCTTGTACTAAGTGTGGCGTTAGCTTCAACTAAATTTAAAATATTTTCTTCATTCAGGACATTTCTCACTATTCTACGTCTGCCTCTCTCAAAATTGTTTCTTTTTAAAGTACCTCGTTCTCGCAAACGTCTTTCGGTGCATAGAAATGTTTTATAATTGGGTACATTTCTGTTGGGGAATTTTATACCATATCGGTGTGCGGCTGCTCTTGCGCTCCCATGACACTCGCCTAACGTCAAAAGCATATCTACATACTCAGAATATGTATACTGTTGCATTATTAAATAATTTTTAACTATTTTCACTATGATACAGCACTATGTAGATTCAAATAACACAAATTTTAAACTAAAAATATTTGATATTTCTGTCAACCGTCAGACTAGTTGTTTTTTCCTTGGCACACTGCAATTAATTTATTTGGCTATGTAATGGATGTTGAATGTGGGGCACGTTAGGAATGATTGAAATCGATTTTACTGAAAAACGGTACATTTTATTGAAATTCAACAATAGTACCTTTTTTATGTTAAATATCTCAAATTTCAATATTTTCGAGTCAGAAATAATAAAAAATTAACTACAAAAAAGATATGAAAAAATTTCTCCCAGAGCCTTGCATTTTCTCACGCCCCTGTAGAAAATTTTGAAATGTATTTTATGAGACTTATTAAGCACGGCAACGTTAATATCTCAGCAAAATTTCGTGACTTAATATTGAACCGTTTTGATGTTACGCATTAAAAACTGTTTCCGAGGTCACCCCTTTAAAAGAGTGTATCTCCCTTAGGAGCCGCCACTGACAAAAGTTTTACTAAGGTTTTTGCAATTTTTCGACTTGTTTTACAAGCTCACAAGTTTTGAATACTTACTACTGTTACACCTTGTATATTGCTCTAACTTTCTTGTATCTCTATATTTTTGCGTCAGATCAAACAATTTAAAATTTTCCGATAAACTTCTCTGTTTTCGAGTAATCTTAATTTAAAAATGTTGTGACATACCACAACAGTTTAAGATGGTAACTATAAATAGGCAAAATATCCCTAGTAGGCTGTGAGAAAATACAATCGACTCATTTAACACATATTAAAGGTGTTATTCAGTAATGTAATTATTTGTAAAATTTTAATATAGCCCATTAATACTTCAAAATTTTTTAAAAACATATGTAATATATGTCAAATAAACTGATAAATATGTTTAGAAAGCCTACTACAGACAATTTGACCGCTTGCATATCATATCTAATATTTTTTTGTAATGTAACAAAATTTTTAAATTAATATTACTCGTAAACGGAATAATTTATTGAAGTAAAGCAAGAGTTCCTTTTTTTGTAAAATTGTTCAACATTTTTAATTTTTTGATCTGACGGCAACAACCTCGAGACATGAAAAAGTTAGGGTAATATTTATCCAATAACCCCCCCAGTTTGGCACGTCTGTGACTAACTATGGTATTATTTTTTGAACATTAAATTCGCCGTCTAATTGCGATTCTCAATTTTAAATTTGATTACTTTATCTTGATCCGTTTTGGAAATATTTGGAGTAAATAAAATTTTGGTGTCCCCCTTTAAAGAGCAATAGCTCCGTTAGAGGGCGTTTATTGACGTAAGTTTATATAACCTTTTTTCTTATTTTTGATCGTAGAATCCATAGTTAATTTTTGGCAGGATAATTTTGGGACACCCTGTATATTTGAACATTAATTGTGTATGCATTTCATTTCTGTTTCTTCTTCATTATCGGAGAGTTTAAAAAATATTGTTAATTAACGACGAACAAGAGTAAAAATAAAAATTAAAAATTAAATACAAACACAATTATTTGTTCAAATATAACTTTAAGAATTAGATTTATTATTATATTGATTGCTGTTTTGGTTTAACAAATAAAATAGTTTGTAAAATTTCCTAATTAGGAACAAAACATTATACGAAGATTTTTAAATTATTAAAAAATGAACCTTGTTCCCAATAAATCTAAAATTTTTCTTAAAATATTTATATAGTCCTCCTAATTTTAACAGCAGTATGAAAGTGACAAAAAGTTTTATTTTTGAAAATTTTCAATATAAATCTTTTATAACTTGAAATTTTGAATATTTTTTTGTAGTTATGTTAATTAGAATTAGTTGTAAGTATACTACTTGACAAAGAAAGATGAACACCGTGGTTTCTTTACGACGTCTAGCTCTCGCTCTGTGTCCACGGCTTTCCTTAGTCTACACCATACTATGGTACGTCGGATCTGTTAGTCCTTCTAGAAATTTCTCTCATCGACAAACCTGCTTCGCGCTACCCAACAATCCGCCCCCTCGCAAAGTCACTAAGCTGGTATCTGCTCAATCAGCTGTAAAAAATATCAGACTGCTACGTTATCAATGTACGGCCTATGCAATTCTAAAAAAACTTAACAGATAAAATTGAAAATTTAATCGTTTTTTACTGTCATCGAGAGAAGTAAAGCAAAAAATCGTCAAAATTAAATTATATTTAATGAGTGTTTACCTTTCTTTGTCGCGTAGCATATATAAAAATCTAACTAGGACATAAAATATATAATGCCCTGAAAAAGGCAAGTTATTATACTGTTATATTTTGTAAAACATGCTTAAATTTACGAATTATAACAATAAATTTACGAAAACTTTATATCTTATAATTATTTAAATAAAGCTCCTCTGCCACTATATTTATTGGTTTTAACCTGCTTTATATAAACCTTTTTAAAATAATGAATAAGGTTTAAATCAGAACATTCTGCTTCTTATTCAATGAAACATTTATTTATGTACTATACAGGGTGTCTCTATTATACTTCCAAAAAACTAGGCTGTGAATTGGTGTTGAAAAAATGGTGAGAGTAGTTCATATAACATTTTTCATTTGAAGCCACAATTCCGAGATACAGGTTGTTCAAGTTGTTACATTTAAGATGATTTTTCTTAATTATCTTTAAATCGACTAATGCTATCGTAAAAAATAAAGAAGCTCTCAGGCCTATGACATAAGGAAACAAAATTGTACTAAGGTAAGACCATTTAAACCACATTATTTTTGTCCAAGGAAGCTAGCCTTAAAGTATGGCCCACTCTTTACTGAACACCCTGTATCATGAAATTGCCTCCATCTACTTCTATGCACAAAGCCGTTCATTGTAGCTTTTTTCAAGGCCAACTCACACCCGAGTCGTTTAAAGTATAATTAGAACATCATGTATTTACTGAAATGTACAAATATGCAGGGTGTCCCAAAATAGAAGGCCATACCATTAACCACATATTTTTTATTTGGGCGTCCCTGTTTCAATATACAGGGTGTTAAAGTTACATTTAAAAAAACCATTTTTGTTAATAATCCCATTGTTTTCTAAGATACACACTTGAAATTTTGCACGTACTTTTATCTTATTCCGGCATACTTATCACGTAATTTTGGTGAAAAAAATCGAAGGGTGAATGGAGGTAACAGAGGGATGCAGAACCCTTTATCCCCTCCAATTATTTCTAAGTACGCCTATGCAGCTTTTTCTTCAAATATCAAACGTAGAATTTTCTTCTGATCTCTTTTATAATTTTTTGTTTAAATACTCCGTTTTGAAGAAAGGCGGCATTTTGTAGTGCCCATAAATCATTCACTATCATTTTCAAGTAAAACTGAAATTTTGTGGATATACCTATTACAATACCTTGGCAACTTAGTAAATCGTAATACTTATGAATAATTGCTAATTAAAACAGAATGGATACTTTTAAATTTTATAAAATGAGGAATACTTATGAATTGAAAAAATAATACGGTATTAAAATCTGTAATACAGTTCTCTTATCAACCAAAAAATAATAGTCTTGTTTAGTAACAGTAATAATGAACGATCATCAACATAATAACTTTTTACCTAAATAACATTAAATAAAATAATTTATTAATTACTACTAATTTAACAAACGTTCTACTTGCCCACCCTTCTCAGCGAAAACTTTACATTTTTTATTTTAATTAGCAAATATTTATTCAGTAAGTATTACGATTTGCTAAGTTTTCAAGGTATTGTAATAACAGGTATATCCACAAAATTTCAGTTTCACTTGAAAATGGTAGTGAATGATAGATTTATGGGCACTACAAATTGCCGTTTTTCTCCAAAACGAGGCATTTAAACAAAAAACTACAAAAAAGGTAAAATGATCAGAAGAAAATTCTACGTTTGATATTTCAAGAAGAAGCTGCATAGGCGTACTTATAAATAATTGGAGGGGCTACTGCATCCCTCAGTTACCCCCATTCACACTTAAATTTTTTTTCACCAAAATTACATGAGAAGTATGCCGCAATAAAACAAAAGTACGTGCAAAATTTCAAATGTGTATCTTAGAAAACAATGGGATTATTAACAAAAATGATTTTTTTAAATGTAACTTTAACACCCTGTATATTGAAATAGGGACGCCCAAATAAAAAATGGCATAAGGAAAGACGCATTATTTTTGTCCAAAGAGTAGGTATGTGGTTAATGGTATGGCCTTCTATTTAGGGACACCCTGTATGTTATTCTGTGAGACAACTGTAATATTAGTGAAAGGGCACTAATATATTATATCTACAAATTTTAGAAATATCAGTTTTGTACTTGTTATTGAATATCTTGTTGAAACTTTTAGTTAAGTATACCAAAAAATTAAGAATTATGAATTTTTTTATCCAGAATATATCAATTATATAATTCTAATAACATTAAGTTACACAAGGTGACTCACAACTTTTTCAAAAAGGCGATTCCGAATATTGAAATCCGATTTTAGTAGTAACGTTTTTACGATAGTGTTTACATTAGTCTTTCAAGTGTCAAATAAGGCTTACATGTGTAGCAACTCGTAGTTGATGGACATCGTTTTAATTTATGGTAAAGTAAGACGTCTGTACGTAGAACGATTTCCTGGTAGATATGTGCCAAATGCAGCTATTTTTACAGCGGTAGTGTACTGGACGTCCAAGACGTCCCAATCAACAGTGTGGCGTATCATACACGAGGCTCAGTTATATCCGTACCGTGTACAGCGTGTCCAAGCATTAATAGAAAGGGATTATCCCTTACGAATTAGATTTTGTGAATGGTTGCTGCAACAATATGCTCAAAATCACAGATTTTCAGCTGACGTGTTAGTTACACATTAAGCTATTTTTGCACGGAATAGGATGTATACCTAACATTCATAATACTCATGTTTGGGATTTGGCTTTCACTGTATATTTTAATACCCCATAATTTCCAATCCGATTGCCTACTGCATTTATCAAAAATCAATGTAACAAAATAAAATAATTGCTTCAATCTTAGCCCTGTATATTATAACGTACCTATGGTTTACATTTCAATATCCCGCCGTTTCCGTTTCTACCCGCATGGGGAGTCCGGGTCACTCACCAATCCCACCACAGTGAGGCCGAATTTTCCAAGCCTCAAATTGCGTCGCACATGTCTATACGTTATGGTTTCCCCCACCACGCAAGACGGTTAAAATCGATGTTTTTCGCTCCATGTCCGCTCGAGACTGAGGCCCGATTTCTGGCGCCTCAAGTTTTTAGTTCAACGGCAAATGGACGATGTGATAGTGGCTAGTAACTGTAGGTAACTTGTGAACTGTAGATTATTTACGTGTGTGACGCGATTAATCGATTGTTGAAGTGTTAATACTTTTATTTATGTGTTTTGAATTTCCAGTGGTTATTGTTAGTGATTGAATGTGACTTCTTAAATATTCTGAAGATTAGGTGGTAAGCGCGGTGGCAAAATATAAGGGACAAGGCAGGTAGGATTAATATAATGAAATAAAAAACAACTTCTTTACAAGATAAGACTAAATTTAACATAGAATAAGAACCTAATTTAAATATATATTATCGATAGGCTCGTCGATAGTTATTTATAATAATGAATCCCCCTCACGATATTGTTTTATCTCTATTTGAAACGCCTTTTTCAATACATAATGAAGTAGAGAAACAACAAATTTTGAAAAGTCGGCCAACGCTTTAAAATATCCCGAATATGTAAACAAATTTCCGGAAGTATCGTTTGATTGTTTACTACAAATGTATCCAAGCATATTTGACATAGATAAGTTGAAAAACGAACTTTATGTTTTGTACAGAGACGAACAATTTTATAATTTAGAAGTTCAGAAAACGGTAGAAATATTATGCAAGGAATCTAAAATGATATTTTCGGAAACATACAAATTATTTTGCTTAGTTTTAACAATTCCTGCAATAAGTGTTTCAGTAGAACGAAACTTTTCGTGCCTTAAGCGCATGAAGACTTACTTAAGAAATACGACGACACAAGAGCGTTTAAACAACTTATCGATGATGGCTGTAGAAAAAGGACCGTTGCAAAGTCTTAGCGCCGATTCCCAATTTTATGAAGACATTATAAATAAATTTGCAAATTTAAAAGACCGACGAATAGACTTGTTTTATAAGAAAAGAAAGTATTAAAACATTTTTGGTAAAAGTGGCTTTGTTTTGTATGTAAATAGATAAGTAGCTGAAAATTGGTTTTTATATTTTTCCATATTTTTTAGTGATTTAAACACGTAGGAACAATTTTTTAAATTATTAGATGCTGAAACATACATTTTTTTCTATTATTTATATTGTATAAAAAATCGAAGTTCTGATGTTATTTAGTTTTTTAATTTTTGGTTGTAGTAGGGCTATTGGCGAAGACCTCCATAATATAAAATGGTCAACGCGTCAAGGAATATTAGCTCAGGGGAGACGTGTAAATTTATTCCTATTTAGGTATTATTTGGGCCTCACCTCTTGCAGCTACCACGAGCCGCCACTGGTTTACACGTAGGTGAATACAATTTTAAACAGTTGTTATAACATCACTAATGTCAAATTATTAATTAATAATAACAATAGCGGCAAAAGCAGTTGAATTTGTTGATAAAATAGGCGTTGTAAAATGTATTTATTTCTCTCTTTGGAAAATTCTTTGAATTTTTAATTCGTTCATTTTTTGTTGCCGACTGCATGCTCTGCCTTGCACAAGATCAGGTTTTACAGTGGATCAGTTTCCAGTGCCGTTCAAAATTGTTTTCTAAATAATTTTCGAACTATCTTTGTTGATTTTTTTACAAAATTGTATTTGTAACAGTCCCCTGTACATTCAAAGTTACTTTTTTTGATAAGTTCTGAATTCTGTATTAACTGCTGAAAGAACCAGTCAATGCCAACATTTTAATTTAATGATTAAATTTAATATCTGCCACACAGCTCATTAGAATGTGTTCCCCCTTGGCTGTCTTTTTTCGCAAAATTCAGTTTAATGCCCCATTGATTTGTTATTATTGCTGCTTCGTTGCCGACGAAAGAGTATGCTAAATAAAGTTTACCCAGCTTTGATGGATTTAATTAATTAGCTCTTTTATGCTAAGCGCGTTTGCAAATTTCGTTAGTAGAGGTCAGGGTGAAAAATATATTCGGTCGACATCATATTGTAACGTTTGGCGAAATCGAATAAACGTGCAGAAGTTTGTAGTCCTTAGAAAAAATCATTTTGTTAGAATATATTTGATTTGGTACACAGAAAAATATACATTTATACAAAAAAATACGTTATCTCTCTACTTAGATAGAGATATTCACGTAAATGTAAATTTTTCAAAAAGTGAAAAATCTTTATCTGAAAAAATGCCATTTATGACAGATTCATATGAACTTCTTACGTTTCTACTTTCTGCTTTCTTGTTCAGGAGAGCTTTCGTATATCTACGTATTCGAGTTTTCAAACATGAATATGAAACGGGAGTTCAGGAAATCACTCCAGGATAAGATATATAACAAAATTAGCGACAAATATAAGTCGTGCCAGCTAAATATTTAGTTATATGGCGTCTCATGTAGTAGTCTAATCTGAATCTAAGGGCTCATGTGCGCCAAAAAGGAAATTCGGCAATTTGTTTCAGGATGAGATAAGGTAATATGTTTTGAGCACTTATGAAAACAGGGGGGAGCCCTTATAAATATTACAGATACACATCACATAGGTGCAATTTGTTCGTCGGTTCATACCAATTTGGACGTTTCGCACGGGCATATATTTCAGACCCTATTTGTCAGCCAAATATTTATTACATGTCTTTACAGATATCACTATTGTTTTAGGCGTAATATGGAATGGCAGTACGAATATCCCTTACGTCGTTATACTCAAAATTTAGCGCATCTGTCAACGATAATTTTGCCATAGTGAAGTTCATGTATTTTTTTGTTATTTCTTATAATAAAATCTTCAATTACTCCTATTTCAAGAAACTTTAAATGAAAATGAGAAATAACGCTATAGGGATTTTTGAATATTTGTAATTTACTATAAAATTTATTATGGGGTGTTCAGGTGGCCAAAAGTGAACAAAAAACCTAATAAACATATGGTCGAATATCAAGGGTGTTACTGAGATTGTAACGGTCCCGTTTTTATGCAATCCGTTTATGTTCTATTATACACAGTATAATCGTTCGATAATTAAAAAACCATTTATTTTATGTAATATTATTGTCTTGTGACAATTACAACCCTTTGTATAAGTGCAGTGAATGCGTACATTCTAATAAAGCGTGCGGTAGAAGTGTGGGGTGTGCGCAGCAAGAGGTCGCTGATGTGGCATCTTACATTTTTTAAGGAGAACAGGATCCGTTTTAAGAAGTTCAGAGGTAGACAGGTTGAACGGGGACCGGGACTAGGAAACAGTGATGTTAACCTTTTAAAATTTGTTTTCCTACGACGAAGTATGAAATTTCCCTACTCTACAATAAATTTCCCTACGCTGCCTGCCCAAGTTAGTAATTTCTTTTATTTATAGTTAGACATGTTAGAAATCTGTATAAAAGATAAAGCGCTGTTGACAACATATTTTAATTTTTTATTTTTTTAAATGGTAAAACAGTATTTGCAAAGCTTATTATTTTGTTAGAGTGTTTTTTTTCCCTACAAAATAAGAATATTTTCCCTACCAATTTCCCTACCCTATTGACAAATTGTCCCTACAAGTAGGGAATTTCCCTACATGTTAACAACACTGCTACGAAATAATATACGTGACTACGGATTTGAAGAAAGAGGAAGAACGAGCAGGACTTGACGCTACAAGTGAGTTGGGCGATTGCTGAAAAGTTTACCAGAATTTGGGGGCCCAGTGATGCTAACTAGCGATAAAGCGTCTGGACGAGCTTGCAACAATTATCTCCTAGCTTGGGATGAAAAGCCAACTGAGTTTTTTGTGTGAGTAACGCCCATAGTACCGGGGTACTTTCGTCTGGTATACGTTTGGCCTGACCGGACTATCTATGTAAGTTGAATTTTTGTCTAGTACAGCATAAACACTCCGTTTCTTTTGTGATTACGACCTCGAAAACCACCTCCGTCTATACGGCAAAGATTTTTTGTTTGGTGACTAAATTAAGAATAACTCTGCCTAATCTAGTGAACTACGAACGTCTTTTGGATGTTGTGTGGATATTTATGATTAATTGTAGGAACTCATGATTTCTATTTCATTTATGTAATAAACCTGTTTATTCAAATTTCTGATTTTATTTGAAAATAGGTAGCTTTTATTAGTCTTTAGTTAAATAAATCTAAAATCAGTGGTGCCCAAAAATAAAATCACAAATTCACAATAAGAGAGATTGGAAGGTCCCACAGCCCATGCCCTGGAGATGTAAGTAATAAGCACTAATAAGTAAGTATTGGTTCTTTTTTAAGTAAATGCTTTTGCCCTCGAATAAGGGGAGTTATAAGATAGCAATGAAAATATTTTTACCCGAGTTAATTATTGTAATGCATCAGTAGAGAACTGTTTATTCTGTAGATATTATTAATTATAACATTGATTAAAGATCTAATAAACCGAAATTAATGAATTAAATTTTCAAATATACCACCGTCCGCCTCGACGCATGCATCAGCTCGTTTGTGGATTGCACGGGTAGCTCGTTAAAGTGCACGGTGATTTTTTCTTATAAATGTGAATGTGGTCACTTTGGTTGCATGTACTAATGATTTAAACCATCCACAAAAGCAATAATCACGGAGATTCAAGTCTGGTGACCTTGGTGGCCAATTTTGGAAACCACCTCGGTCAATCTAAATCGAACTAAAACTGGTAGGGGCACCAACATACTGAAAGTACATCTTTTGCCTAATATCCAATGGAACATCGTCCACTAGATCTGTCAAATAATCTAAGAATTCTACATATCTAGGTCTAGTTAGACGACCATCTAGCACAGCTGGGCCAAGAAACCCCCCTATACCAAATTTCATCAAATACGGTCGATGCGATCGAAAAATAATAAAGAAAATGTGATTAATTTTTTCAACTTTGACTGAATATTTGGCTTAATCGCTCTATTTTGAGGTCAGCAACACGCCCTTAAGCTCTGTCCCATTATTAATGAATCACCCTGTATAAGTATACAGCTGTATTCTGGGTAAAACAGTGCAGACTTGTAGTTAGTCGTCCTTCTGTAAAGCCTATGATGATGTTCAGATGTTTCAGAGCTGACATTAGAGTAAATTTAATCATGGATGAATATTTCAAGTGCTTTGAGAAAATTGCACAACAGTAATTGTAAGTACCTAAATACTTACTACTATATATTATACAATATAATTATCATGTTAATGTGTAAAATCTACATGTTTAATGAAATAAATAACACAGAAATATGTAAAAGTCAACAATCCACACAGGGATTTATATTAGAATCTTGTTTGTAAACAAATAATATGTCGTCATAGTACTATCAATATGGCCGCCATGAGATCAAATGTGTTTTATGTTATGGTAAGTTTAAAATACTTTATTAATGAATCGTATTAGACCAATAGAAGTTAATTTCACAAATAGCAAAATTTATGACTGTTCCCTATTCTTGATAAACTTCCGAATATGTTATATGAGATTTTCCCTTTTTCCCAATATTTTTTATTTCTATGTTTTGTGACAGTTATAAATTCATTTTTTATGGTTACCTAATCTTTTTAAAACGTTTAAATATTCCAACAAGTTTTTGTTCTAATAGTCCATTTACAAAAACACATATGAATTCATTTATGCATGTATACTAAACTAACACGACACGGTCGCATTTTTTTGCTTTTCCTTGACGTCCGCCTAAATTAACTAAACTGCTCCCCATCTTCCCCCACATTGTTTCCGTGTCAGTTAATTAGCGTCTCAGATACGAGTACAATTAAAAATTCATAATTTATTAACTCAGAAACGGTCGTGCCGCAAAAAAGGGTCCATTAAATTCCCCTGCATTGGTTTTCGCCTCATTAATAATCATATTTGGGGCGGTTTTGAATTTTATTCGAGTAAAAAGTGGAATTTGCCACGAGGCTGACACGGGGGTAAAAATTGGTAGATACAGGAAGGATATAATAACTGGCTGTAATAACTCCGATACCAAAATACATATAGTGACCCGAAGCAAATGTCTGATCTTAGACCAATTAGTATATTGAGCTGTTTATTCAAGATTGCTGAAAAGATCATGGAACTTGAAATTCGTGATTACTTGGAACTTAACGACATACTTCCGTAAACTCAATCTGGTTTCGCCAAGGTTATAGCTGCGCGACTGCTTTAATGCATTTATACAGGGTTTTCCAGAATGATAGTCAAATATTTTACCAGTGTATTCCGCAAGCTATATCAGAGGGGAGATATTCATATGAAATTTTTCAATTTGGGTCCTTCCTATTGAGATATTCGACTCTCAAAATGGCGGAAAAAAATAGTTTTTTTTATTTTTCCTTAAAAACGGTATACTTAGAAATTTCAATTTTGGTACACATTATCAGCTAGTCAAAAACTATTTTATGGTGATGTCTATTCCTTGGCTCATGTTTCTGGAAGGGAGGACTTTTTCCTACAATGGCCAATCTCAACCAAAACTTTTTTTTAAATACTACACTAATTCTACTACTTTTTTCCCTTTTATAATTTTTTCATACAACCAACAGTTTGCGCGGAAAAAATAAAAATAGTTTTCCTTCCTTTAAACATCTTTTCGTCACCGGTTACTGATAACTGCAGTAGGCGGTTACTATCTTGATGCTTCTCTGTTGTCTTGTCAAACAAATCGCCATTAGGTCTATAATTGACAGTTTTTGCAAATATTTCTAAATAAAGGTATTCTTATAACTGTTGCCAATCTTGCCGTATGCATATTCCGCCAATTTATTAGCTAATATTTGTACGGAAGAATCAGTTGTTGACAAATATTCTTTTATCAAAATTATCTGATTTCGGCCTTACTGAAAATATTATTAACTTTTTTAATTGTTATTGAAATATGAGAAGTCAGTATGTGCAATATTGTGAATTTCAGTCTGTCAAGATCTCTCCTGTATTAGGTGTACCACAGGGCTTTGTTCTGGGGCCACTATTCTTCCCCATTTTTTTTATGACATTATTTCTGAGCTACAGTACAAAACTCTTCTATGTGCCGATGATCTAAAGTTATTTCTTTCTGTAAATTCCTTTGAGGATTGTCACTTATTTCAGGAAGATTATCATTTCTTTTACGATTAAGCAAAGTTTATTTTGAAAACAATTGAATGATAGCTGTCATATTGCTTTGACGGTAATTTAAAAAATTATATGCTTTGTTCATACAAGATAAAAGCAGCAATCTTTTATGAGAGAATGGACATTTAAATAATTTATTGTAATCTTGGTAGAACAATTTCCGGACTGGTCGTTACGTCATCGGTTTAGCTTCGTTGACGTTTGACATATTGTCGAAACGTTACAATAAGTTAGTTACTATTTTTGATTTAAGAAAATTCAGCAAATTTCATTAAATCCGATTTATTTTTTCATTATAAAATATCATAAACTACAATGTTCATTGCCAACCACAGCCCGCGTCATTTCTCTATACAATTGAAATTAGTGAAACATATTTCTTTTATGAAAATGTTTGTACTAAATTACATTACTATAAAATACATTTGCATTCGTCAAATCATCGGAGCTTTCGTTGCATAAAAGTTATTTCCGCATTCATTAGTTATTGCATTTATTTTACGATTATTTTAAATATTAATTCTGGTTCATAAAAAAATATATATTGCGTCGATAGCTTTTGCAGCGATTCATATTTCATTACAATAAAATTTGCGCTATGTTTTAGTTGCTAATAGGAAAATTATACAAAAACAGCATTAGAGTTGGTATTTGTGAAACAAAGTACATAAATTTGCTTGATTACTTTACAAAATTTATTGCTCTAAAAGATCGGTTTTGAAAATAAAACATTCATTGTAATTAATATTAGTAGGAAAAGCGCTTTTTATATATACATTCGTTTAATAAAAAAGTAGCAATAAAACATTGTGATATAACAAATTATACATATTACACAGGGTGTCTTGAAAGTCGTTACAATAATTTTAGTAGGTGATAGAATACGTGATTTTGAGTCGATTGAAACAAACATACCTTATATACCAAGTGTTACAATATTTGTGATAATTTTTAAATATTTTTCGATTTTACCGTGCTTTTCTACAATTATTGAAGTGTAGGAGAAAAACAAACTTATTTATAAAAAAAACTGTATACTTTTTTTTATTACGAATGAATGGATTATTTAAATTATTTAAAAAGTAATAGTAAAAGTTTATTGATAAACATTCTAAAAATTAGGGAAATTTATCTTAACACGTTTAAATATGCAGGGTGCGCATTCGCCAAAACAGGACAGTCGTTCAGTATGTAATAAAAATGAATTAAGAAATGAAGACCGGAGGATTCAAAAAGCTAACGAATTTAGCTATATAGGTAAAGGTCTAGGGCAAATAAAAAAGCGTATAAATAGTTCTTTAGTTCTTATTAGATTCATTTATGGAATGAAACCTAATTTACATCTCTGAGTATAATCATTTTCTTTACCTATAGATATTATAATTTACATCATCTTACTAATTATAATACAGGTAAAGGAAGGTGTTGTAAACGTTTTGAATAAAACTTAATTAAATCCGCGCAAGACCGAAACTTCAGCAAGGAAGTTCTTAACGTGATATTAATAAGTAATTATTATCTCACGAATTTTGTGGGTGGAACGATTGAAAACGTAGAGAAACAAATATCAACGAGAAATTGTTGTAGAACATTTCATTCCTCACACAGGCGTGAATCTTGTTCTACTATGTCAAATATAGGAATATTGCACAGAAAGAAAACTACAATTATTAATTATGTTTGGGTGTTATGTGTTATGACCACACTATACATTCGTTAACATGTGTTAATAATACAATTTAATAATATTTCTACTGCTCATTATAATCGCGAGGATTAGACCAGAACTCGGGGACTTGAGGGGGAGAAGTTGTGGCATAAGCGGGCCGCATTTACGCCCAAGAATGACTTACGTTGGTACGCCCTAAACCACCATTCACTGTACATATGAGGAAAACCTCTCACATTGAGCCAGTTCAACATTAGTCTATACTATCATCTCCACAAGTCTAGCTGATCTACGGTCTACAGGCCGCGGGATTCGAACCTCCGGTGGACTGGCCACATAGATTCAAGTACAGACGCCTTAACCACTCGACCACAATAATTAAATAATGAATTGATAATTTGTTACAACATTATCAT
This sequence comes from Monochamus alternatus, assembly GCA_037114965.1. Classification (NCBI taxonomy): domain Eukaryota; kingdom Metazoa; phylum Arthropoda; class Insecta; order Coleoptera; family Cerambycidae; genus Monochamus; species Monochamus alternatus. The sequence continues at coordinate 62,168,831 of CM073429.1, read as the reverse complement.
CAGATCTACAAAAATAGCGGTATATACTCGAGTCAAGAATTCAGACGTCTTACGTCACGGCTGACGTTACACACTTGTTTTTATTGTCAACGTAATTTTCGATATTTGGTCGCGTTAAAAACAACCATTTTTTGCAATTTAGTGCAATACATAATGCTAACTTTTAGTGTAGTATATAGTTTTATTACTATCAGTTGCAGTTTCTTAAATATTTTGATAAAAATGTAATGAATTATTCATTTGTTCGTATGACGTAAGTCGTCTGAATTCTTGTCGCGAGTATATCCATTTATTTATCTAACTGTCACATAATGATTATGATTTGATATTATCATCCCACATGATCTTTTTAAATTTATTAAGGCACTCAGTGCGATAATGGTATTATATTAAACTCAAATTAGACCTTTATTAAATAAGCAAAATATGTAAGATCGTCATATGAAACTCATTCAAACTGAAGCTCCACTTATACAAGTGGATAAATTAATACTAGATGCTATGCCTATTTGCTCGAATAGATGGAAATATTTTGAGTGTGAAGATAATTTTGGGTGTTGAGCGAATATTTTCGACTTCCAAAGGAATATTCTTGCTTTCGTCTAGAATTTTCGTAGCCGTTCGACAGAATTAGACTTCCAGCCATAATGTATATTTATACTTAAAGATCTGCCTAATAATTGACAATGTAGGTTGAAGATCGCCAAAAATAGTGCCTAGTATACGCATTTGGATTAGGCAGTTTAAGAAATCGTATTTATTTATACCAACAAGTTGTTTAGTACATTTATCAGATTATATTGAAGAATTTCTTAATTTGACGTAGTTTTTTACCAGTTTTAATATATTCAAGCCATCGCTATTTTTAGATGTTACAAATAACTCTAGATATTTTTGTTTTGGTATTGGGTATCATGACTTACTGATTTGGAATAAAAGTCGTCCATTTTTTATATGTTCTACATGCAGATTTTAGAGTTTTTCCAGCCGACATGTGCCCGTCAAACCAATAATCAAAATAACCTAAAATAAATATTGGTTAACATATTTGTAATGTAGCTACCTTTATGAGCAGAAATGCATCATCGTTCGCATTCATTAAAAATCTGAATATTTCCTTTTTTGTTAATGTCTTAGATTCTTTAGGTTTGTACCTTTCTGATTTTCGCTTCAGCAATGCAATCAAATTGAAGTATTTTTTGATATCGATATTCTGCTTGAGTGACATTTCTGTTCTTATACAAACTTGCGTATGGTAATAATGTCTATATTCCACTTATATATAACTATACTCGGAGCTGAACATTCACCTTGAATGGAATTAAATTAAAATTGGACAACATCCATGTATTCTTAAAATTTTAACAAAGAGTTGCCATCAAATTTCACATATTCTGAAAAGATAAATAAATAGATATTCGAGAAAATTGATTACCAATATCCTCTAGAGCAAATATACAAAAAGTAATGTCAATTTTTACCTTATTGTTTTCTGTGTTTGCACGACGACATTTCGATACTAGTGACGTATATTATACCCATTTAATCCTCTAGGGGGGCCGTATTGTTACACACTCCAACATAATCCCATTATGGCTCTCTGGAGAGGTCAAAGTTCTCCTCCTGTGGAGTTCTCTTTACCCGAATCAATTTAGTGTTGGTACTCGCATCCACCACACTGTGTTTTTATATTTGGGTTAGAAGGAACTAGACAGGGTGATTCATTAAGAATGGGCAATCTGAACTGGAGATACTACACACCAAAATATGGCGATTGAGCTTAACATGTCTTATACAAATGTTGCAGGTTTACGAGATAAAGGGTTTTTAAAGTTGGAATTTTAATTTGATATTTCTTAATAATTTTGTGATTTTAAGCAGTATCGTCTTGAAAATTGGCGACGTTATGTTTTTTGGCATGGAAATTACGAATTTTATGCTGAATTTGGCACTATTTATACAGGGCGTTAGTTACACCCTGTTACTTAGGTAAATTACAACATATCTTTTTTGCCTAATGAGTTATGGCTAAAAGGCAGTTCAATTTTGAATACAAAAGGTACTCTTGTTTATTTCATGTAACTCTATCTGATTTTGAGTAATTTGCATTTTACACATTCAATTAATTTTATTTATTGTAAAATGAATTTATTCTTTTAAATTACTACTAATAATAATAATAATAATAATAATAATAATAATAATAATAATACATTTATTATTTATCTCATAATTACACAATTATTTCACATAAATCATACATAAGAACATATAATGAAGATATGCGGGATAACAACAGTAACGACAACAAATAACAATCAGTAACAGGAGTAAAAGGAAACTTTAAAGTAAATGCTCAAAATGCCGGCCTTCCACTTCAATACACTTTGTAAGGTGTCTCCTTAAAGATCTTTGAATATTAAATAACATTTGTCGATTATTTTTAATAATATTAGCAGCTTCTTGAATTTTCTATCGTAATTCTTCGATGGAATGAATTGTATCTTTGTTTCAGAATAAAATTTAAACTTTGAACACCTTGTATTTCTTAAACTAGCGACATTCGTATAAGGCATGATGAGCTCAAACATAATATTTTGGTGTCTAGTATCTCCAGCTTAGTGTTGACCCATTCTTTCTTACTCTCCCTGTATAATAATACGATGTGTGTTAAGAATAATATTCATTGCTATTGAAAAACTGGAAGCACAAATTATATACTTTTGTTTATCATTACTTTATATTTTGCAGACAATTTTCAAGATTGTATTTAAAACATTCACCAGAGAAAATTGTGACAGTTTTAAATATTTTTTCAATATTAAATAATTTTCAACTGTTTTTCAAATTACATTGACTATTAATTTTCTTCTTATCCATTATTTTTTTATGTTTGTTTTCATTTATTTTCAAATGTTATACAATTAAAGATATTTATAAATTTCTTAATTGTCCAATATAATTATCTTATTATTTTTTTAATTTATTAAATAGAAAATTGCTTTTAGAAATATTAAAGTCAATAAATTCATTTTGTATAATTATTATACAGGGTTAACTATGACTAAGTACAAATATTTTAAGAGGGGACAGAGAAAATTAAGAATTCTGGTTTGTTTTTCTAGGTTATGGGACAGGAATGCCGCGGGTACATTAAAAGTTTTCTATTATCTATTCCTTTCGTTCTATTTTGTTATAATAAATATGCATTTTATCTAACTGTACCTACGGGAAGTGTGTTTTATCAGTAGTGAGTGCTTGTAATGAATGAAAATGTAGTTTTGCCAGTTTGTAATGAAATGAAAAACGAATGCAAAATAGTGGAGTTAACTGGATTAACTGTTTCCTATCTATCAGGTATTTTACTAATAAGAATGTTAATATTTGTCATTTCTGGATTTAGAAGTGCTGCAGAAAACGACCGCATGGTAGTAGGTATAGTTGACAAATGTTAGCTTTATTTATAGATCTAAGCCATCTTAGTCTATATTTATCATAGCAGTCGACTTTCCGTAGGGAAAAAGGGTTTTGCCCCATTTTTGAAATATCGAGCTAAAATTCTGGAATAATTTTTTTATTCTCTTTCAGGCCTTCCTGAGCACGTGGTTAAAATGTTTGTACTTAGTCATAGTTAACCCTGTATAAATGCATGGCCAACTGTTCACCACGCAACATCAGTTTTATCAAACGTTTTGTGACAATTTCCAAAATATAAAAAACATCTATTATAGGTATATCATTATGAAGGAAAACAATAATGCAATTGAATGGCGTAAAATATACCATTTAAAAATATGTATGTTTGGGTCAAATTTTGAAAGAAAATAGAGAAATTACAAGTACGCCACTGAATTATATGTAAAAAACTCTATCAGAAGCAATATCCACCATTTCGATATCTCAGCTATTCTCCGCGATACGAACGTTTTTTTTTTAATTTCGCCCTGTATCTCAAAAACGAAGTCTATAGGTTTGTTCCTGCAGCAGTTGGAAACGGTTTGAAACTACCAGACATGTTCGTCTAACTCGTTTTTGAGTTAAATTCAATGGTAACGCGTTTTCAACTTAACTGGTCAAATATTTCTGACAGTTTCAAACTGTTTCCAACTGCTGCGGATCATGGCATCTTAAGTTTCTGGAAAAAGACCGTATCCTTCTATCTCTTGTAGTTTTCGAGATATCCTGCAATTGCAACGAAATTGAGACACCTTGTACATTAAAAAAATTAATTTTACTAAATGTTATTTTGCAAGTACATGAAAAATGTTAATCTAATATGTTACGCGACACGATTAATCGATATTACATATTCAATTTTCCTGCTTCCCATGTAAATTCGAACGACAGAGGCACAGGTGTGCTGGTGATTAATGATTAATCCAGTGACTCGTATTTTTTTTAGCGGAAACCTTATTTTTCTTTATATTTAGGCGTAGGAGCCCGAGAATGTAATATTTCTACGTTTTATCGAAAAAGGTACGTTTCATTAAGTATATGAAATATTATTTGCTGAAATGTGCTAGATTGGAAAACATCGGAAGTATATTTCTCGACGTCTTCAATGCCGCGGCTTTTCGTCGAGTCATTTGTTCGCCGAAATCAACTGTAGCTTTCAATTTCAACATGACGTAACGCTCAGACCAATCCCTGATATAATGGATACGTATACAGGCTGGTTGCATTGTGAAAATATAACCGATTAATAAAATATTAAAGCTGAGTAAAACATTTCTGGCTAGTTAGTGAACTAAGTAATTAAGGAGTTTCCAATTGCAACAAGAAGAAGAAAAAAGTTATTTTTATATTTCAATACTTGAATCGAGGTAGCCACTCTGCCGGCGGGTTTGAATCCTGCGGCAGATAGACGGTAGACCAGATATATTTGTGGAGAGGACTGGCACATTCTCTGTGGGTACGGTAAGGTGGAAGAATGTTGGCTTGGTCAATGTGAGAGATTGATACCGGTCGACATTTGACCACCCCTCAATTAATGAAGTTTTCCTCATTCCTGCACTGAATGGTGGTTAGCGCCTGCCAACATAGGTCGTTCCTGCATAATAATAATAATATGCCGCCTCCTCTCCCGCACAAGTCTCCGACTTCTGCGTTAATCTCGTCATTAGAATGAGGGGTAGATATATTATTAATATTATTCTGCTTTCCTACAAAAAGCATCAAGTATGCCATATTATTGAGTAATAAATAATGGTCATATGTACTAGATATATTGAAAGTAGTAAAATAATGTAATGTAAATTTACACCAACATAAGTAATTTTGCAGTTATTGTTCATGCTTCATACGAAAACGAGTCGCAATTGGCGTTCATAGTGGTAATGGTTAAAAAAAAACAAATTGTATAATAGAGAAATTGCATGATTTTTTCCATATAACTGCAGAAGAAAGAATGTATTATTTTAATAGAAATGGCATTTGTTCTAGACAATTTCGTGTAAAAATAAGTCTAAAAACAATATTGAAATATTGAGTCCCAAAAAACGGTCGCCGCCACAGTGTAGACCTGTGACGTCATACACAGTTCGCACGTGTATACTTAAATACAGCACTGTTCTTTTGTTCATCTCTGTATACGATTTCCATGCTTTATGTTTGAAAGACATTGTAATACAATATAAAATTCACGCAACTTCCATGTTGATATTAGCCACTCTACAGCTTTTGATATTTTCAGGTCACTCTCACTCTCACTTTAGATTGATTTATAGTTGACATTCGGATTACTTCCTACAGTATTTTTCAATGCCAAACACAAAGTGTTAACAGTGTCAGTTACCTACACATAACTAAAGCTATCTAATAATGTCGCTGCATACTGGCTCTTTCTTATACAGCTTAACTGTGGCAATATTTCTGTTAATGTATTTGGAAATATGATAGTCCGTTCTTTTCAGTCCCAAGTATTACATTTTCAGAAAAACATATTGATCTAATTTATTTTTTTTTTGTGAAATACAATGGACCCTGTATAGGACTCTGAGAAAATTATGATAGATATTATTTCCACATTTCTCGTCTCTTAAGAACACAATTCCCTAAATAATATTTATATAAAAAAGCGCAGAATAATTATTTCTGTTAAAAGAGAGTTCAAAGCACAAAGCGTTTTTTGTCGTTAATATTCCTGCCGCCAACAAAATATCTTATTCTTAAATCTTGCTTCAGAGCGAGTCAGCCGTGAACGTAGTCAAATCAAGCCCTGCGTTTTCACTCATCTAAAAACATTCACTGTCTCGCTCTACTGAGAGAAATTTACTTTAAATTCATGATGTGGGACACATATTTTAAACGAAACTGTCTCCGAAATTATTCCACAGAGTCTCTTGAAAACTCGGCCTTTGTTGTAATCGCTGCTTATTGTCACATATGTGTTCTGACAATCTTGATAGTAGATGTTTAAAAGTGAACGGTTATAAAACAGCTAACGCTCTAATCCAATACAAACTGGTTTACAGTTTTGAGCTTAACTGCTTCATAGCAACTGACAGAGAGAGATAGTAGAACTGCGTCAAGATTGTAGAAAAACGCTCAGACCCGACGATTTTAGATTAAAGGGGACATTCTTTGCTGGTATTTTTTACTCCGCCACTTTCACCCCCAAGCAAGACTAAGGATCACCCCAAAATATTTAAATGGCATTGGTGATTGAGTAATATTTATTTTGAAAGCTCTTACAATTATCTTTACAACAGACTTTAAATTTTATAATTCCGCCTAATACTTAATAAGAATTTTGATTTTAAAGCTGAAGCTTATATACAAAAAATTAGTAACGGTAAAAATGTCACTCATTCGAGTTAAGTACGCCCTTGGTATAAATTTAGTATTTCTTTCGTTACATTGGTTGTTGGCGATTTGTTATCACTTTCGTAAAAAAACACAATTGTAAAAAATAGAAATGAATACTATACACACAACGAATGTAAAATTAGTGGACTCCAAATTTATTTTGTAGTATTATTTGGAAGCGTTGGTTGGTAATTTATTTGTGTTTTTGAAAATTAAAGACTATGGATCATTCTATTGCGGAAAGAGTAGATATCATTTCATTTTACTATATGATAAATAATCATAAATGTGATGCAGTATGTAGTGCACAAAAGCGTCTTAACAATATTGTACAAAGAAGATATGGAAACTATAATATAAATAAACTTAAATATTAAATATTATCGCTATTAAATCTCAGACCAACAGTTTCAACTATCTGATTAAAGGTGCTAAAATTAATATCATATACATCTGAAATTTTATTGAAATTTTGACACATAATATGGACTGGAGACATTTTAAGACCGCGAGGCCTTGCTCTAGTACAAATAAATGTACAATTTTGGCGAGAATTTAATCGAGGAACATGAAAGGAAAACTGACATAATAAAGACGGACATTGTAAATTATTATGGAATAAATTGTATAAAATTTTGATACTTGCTAGATCCCTGCGAAACTCTAAAGAAGGAAAATCAAATCTATTAAGTAAAGTAGCATGGTCATAACCTCTTTCTGGATAGAAGCCATCAGTTTTAAGTGAAATAAATTTTAAAAATTTTCTCTGGACACTTTCTAAACAAAGCTTCAGATAATCATAACGTGGATACCACACTAACGAACAATATTCCAGTTTAGATCTTACGTACGAGTTGTAAAGACATTTTAAAGCTGCTTCGTTAGAGAACGACCGACAGTTGCGCATAACACAGCCCCACAAAAAAAAAAGTTCATACACAAGAGAGTGACATATGTATTCCCATGCATTTTTCGACGCTGAATCCGATCCCGAGCTCAGAATTGGGTCTACACGTCTGGAATTGGCCCCAGGAGCCGAAAATGGCCTGAAATGCAGTTCCCGGGATAAGGCGAAGTCGACGCTGAATTTTGGAGCTAAAGCCGGATTTGTACTCGAAAAGTTTGTGGCCAACTGAAATTCCGGGTTTGGCTCCGGGAAAATTACCCCTTGGGGCGGGAAAATCCTGTTTTGGACGTCCCGGTCGCGACTGTGTTATTTTCGTGTGTTTTCAATTCTGGACCTGAGACTGGATGTGAAAAGTTTTTGGTCAGCTGAAATTCCCAATTTGGGTGCGGGAAAATGGCCCATTGGGGCAAGAAAATCATATTTCGGACGTACCAGTCGCAAAAGTGGGATTTTTTTGTATTTTTCAATCCTGGTCCTTAGAGTATGCTCAAAAAGTTTTTGGAAAGCTGAAATTCCCAATTTGGGTCTGGGAAAATGGCCCATTGGAGCCGGAAAATCATATTTCGGATTTTCCCGCCCCAAGAGGTAATTTTCCCGGAGCCAAACCCGGAATTTCAGTTGGCCATAAACTTTTCGAGCACAAATCCGGCTTTAACTCCAAAATTCAGCGTCGACTTCGCCTTATCCCGGGAACCGCATTTCAGGCCATTTTCGGCCCCTGGGGCCAATTCCAGAGGTGTAGGCCCAGTTCAGCGTCGAAAAATACATATGTCATTCTCTTGTGTATGAACTTTTTTTTTGTGGGGCTGTGTAATTCAGCCTAGCATATTTAAAGCAGATGAAGTAATATCACTGATATGTTGACAAAATGTTAGTTTCGAATCAAATAAGATGCCCAAGTCTTTTATGGAGTCCACTCTGTCAAGTATCTACAGATCTAATCTGTAATTATATTCTATTGGAATATTAATATAACTTTCTTTCTGTGTACCTACTTTTAAATTTTACATAGTTGTCCCCTGCCAGACCAAGAATTTAATTTCTGAAAATCTCTTGCTAGGAAAAGGAACCGAGTTGTCTTAATTTTATTCTTCAAGTATATTGTTAAGCGCAGACGAGTATTCAACTGTTCCTACTCCACTTCCCATAATTATCCAAGATGGAAATTTAAATTTCATCTTAAAATTTTTCGTAAAATAGAAAAGTTCCTGCAATTAGGACTCGACCGTAAAACGGAATTTTAAAACTTTGTGTCTAGGCTATTTCCATACATTCTACGACCTAAATATTGCATCATAACCGAGAACCACTTGCAGCGTTTAACCAGGAGAAGCATCTCCACCTGATGCTGCGATTTACGATGAGATGGATTTAATTACTGCGCATAATGATAATAGGGGAATGCGATTCTTTTGAAAAGCTTCCCTTCGCAGAATCCAGTCTCTATTTATTTGTTGTGTTCGAGGGTAAGTAATTTCTAACCGCGAGCTATAACTAAGGCAATATTGGGATCGTAGCAACCTAGTTTCATTTTATAACTACGTTATATGTGCAAGTTTAATTAATTTAGGTAGTGTGGTAAGAGATGATACAAATGCGGGCTGGAATGTTGTTGATGGACTTTATTTTAGTTACCACAATACGACTGTTCTTTATTGTACAGAGTGTTCAAACTTGATAGTATAGGTCTACTGTGACTATACAAAAAGTTTAAATAAAATTTGGGACACAGGGATTTGACAGAAAAGACTAATGACGGCTTCAATTATATTTTTTCCAGAAACATACCCAAATTTTTTTCTGTTAAAAAGCTCTCTTTTTTTCTAAGAGAAATGTTTCTGTTTTACTTTCCGTTTAAAAGTTATAGGCAATATAGTCCTAAAGAGTCTCAAAAGAAATACCAACTAAAAATCACATTAGCGTTGGAAGGATCAAGTAGTCGTTGAACAATAATTGATCGTTCGTTGTTTAAAATGCACAAATGTCACAAAATACTAGTCATTACTCAATACAAAATGCTTACAAAATGTTTTCTCATTCGGAAAAAGTTGAGCTGTTGCTAATTTACGGCAAGTCACAAAAAAATCAAGAAGAATTGTAGAGTTATATCGAGAAAGATATCCAGAACTGCTCATTCCTGATGTTTATAAGATAGGAGCTGACTGCGACGAAATGAAAATGCATTTTCTGTTCGGAAAAATTAAATAATTAACCAAAAGGTAAGAAACAATGTTAATACAGCTAGACTGCTACAATATTTCGAACAAAATCCACGAAATTCTATACGGCGGGCTAGCCGGGAATTGAATTTGGATAAATAAACCGTTCAACGAATTTTAAAGACCAATGGGTATCATGACTACATCATTCACAATTTGGAGTATTTGCCTGAGCGTCGCATTGAAAACAGACTTAATTTTATAGCTCAAATTGTAATAAATGTAGAAACTGTTGATCAGAATCTTTTTCAGCAAAGTCGGTTTGTCAGTAATGGTTTGCCAAACACGCGCAACGAACATTCCTGGTTGAAAATCCCCCAAATTCAGTCCAAAACCAAGGCCATTTTGGAGCAAATGTATGGTGCGGCATCATCGGTAGCCATTTAATTGGGCCTTAGTTTTATGAACATACATTGAACAGCGTGAGTTATCTAAATTTCCTACGAGAAGAACTTCCTGCACTTCTGGAGCTGAAAAGAAACCTATGGTTTCAGCACGACGGAGCTCCACCCCATAAAGCCAGGATTGTGCAGCAATATTTAGATACACTTTCCCAGAAAAATGGATTGGAATTAATAAACCTATTCAGCCCGGAAAGTCACCAGATCGAACACTCCTCGATTTTTTTATATAGGGAGGAGGGGGGGTTGAAAATATGGTTTACAAAACACATGTTCGAGATATTAATTATTTGAAAGAAAAAATCGCAAACCATTGTAATGAGTCAAACGCAGTCCACAAAGACGTCAGGCAAACAATGGATATGTGTTTGGAAATGAGTGGAGGTCATATAGAGAATAGATTATATGTATGTAGTATAGGGGCGTTCACTTCACTTTTTAAGTTTAGTTATTGTCATCATCACCTTATATTTTAACTGTATCAAATAATTAACGAGTTTAATCCTTTTATTTATTTTTATTGACATTTACCGACACCAAAACCACAGCCTTCTAGACTGCAATTACAATGACATCCTGTACTAGTGTCTAAATGTCTGTTTAATCCAATAATTTCGCCGCATATTTTTAGAGCAAATAACATGAAAGTTTTTATATTTTACGTTCATTTGAAATTAACTGTATTTTATTCGACATTTACAATCCAATAATTATGTTTCATCATGTTTAATGTAAATATTTGTGGACAAACGTATGATTATTAGCATGACTCTTTGTTCGTTCATTGGAGAGTAAAATTCAGTTCTGTCCGTTCATTGTTGAAAATTTATATTTCCGAACTTGAATATGTGCATTTGTTTTACCGTTTTGTCAAATCATTCTATATTCTAATTGGTCGGCATTGTTCTACTATATAAATATATATACATGTGAGCACAAAATGCACACAACTTTTTGACATATGAGTCATATACACGTATACATATTGGTAAACGAAACAAAATAACTATTCTTTGAAGAAGACTTTTACAAAAGAAAGTGAGTGTATAAAGCAAAGTTAGGGAGTGAAAACTTTCAGTTAGGTGCTCCATCAGTGTCTGAAACATACTGAAAACTTATTTTATTCATATTAAAATAAGCCAGTGGTTCAATTTTTCTAGGTGAAACATAAATCATTTGCAAATTGACTTAGACGTAATGACAAAAATGTGTGGTAGAAGAAAAATTGAATTTCAAAATTCAAAGCATTTCTAGTGTTAGTTTATATTGTAAAATTTCAAAAAGTCTTGTCAAAATAAGACAGTAGTTTCTTTAAAGCCTTGTTGTTGCTCGATCTGACAAATTTCTTATTTCGAAATTGTGTAGGACTTTAACAAACACATGAACAACTTTTTATTTTAAATAAGTACAAACCAACATTTTAACTAGTTATTACTATTAACATTTATGGTAAAATTAGAACAATTTGAAATTGTAATTCTCTGCGGAGTCATCATACTTAAGTTGGTTTTACTGTCAACATGTGTGACACATCTATTTTCTGTAGAAATACTACTGGTAGTACTGGTGGTCTTGCTAGTAGTTGCAGCAGTAGAAAGTATTGGCACGCAATTCCCTTCTTCTGTTTCAGTGAATTTTCAATGTAGCCTTCAGCAACCGTCGAAGATTTCCATCCTCCATGTCTCTTGATGGTAGTAAGATTTGCACCAGAATCTGCTAACAATGTTGCCGATGAACGACGAAAACAGTGTCCGGTGTAGAGTTGAGGATTTGGTAGATTCAAGAACTCTGCAATGTCGGCAGGCTTTTTACCAAACATGTTAATTCCGACTGGATTCTTCACACATTTATTCTTCATATATTTAAGAAAAAGTCGTCTATGGTCAGCGTTGGGTGGCCGGAGTGCCATATACTTTCTAAAAAAGTTTAAATAGAATTCACCAACAACACTGAAAGTCCGATGCACCTTCGTTTTAGTATCTGGTATGGTCACAACAACCGAAGTGCCCAAATATTCGATATTGTCGATGGTCATCTGACATAATTCCTCCCGGCGACACGCCCCGAAGACACCCACTATTGCTGCGATTTTCAGCATCAGATACTTTTCGTCTTCTGCTTCTGTGGGAAATTTGTCGATATGCGTCTTCGTCAAAACTTTTGACTTTTTTTGCTTGATATCCTTCACCCTTCCGTTTTAAAAAAGCAATAAGTTTATAATGTTTGCTTATATCTTGATCTTGCTTTATTTTTAACATAGTTTTGATCATGGAATAATTTGACCACAGCGTTGACGATTTCCATATCTTGGCTTTTTCCTCAAAATATGCCAGTAAAACACTTTCGTTACATTTCCCAGGGACCTTTTTAATGTTGCACCATTCCGAAAAGCGTCTATAGGCGATTTCGTACTGTTCCTTTGATTCCGCCGGCAATGATTGCAATGTTGCTCGACTGGGGGCTTCTTCGATTTCAGCAGGGATTATTCATTATACTTATATTACTAGAAAATGCTGTCAATATTTTTGCGTTTTTTCCGTAACTAACAACAGCACTGGTTGCTACGAAAATTTTGGTTCATAAACATTGCGATCTGTGTGGTATTTTTTGATTTCTTATTTTTTAATCATCTTCACTCACAAAATAAAATCTTACTTTTAACACGTATATCATAAATAGCTATTATGTTACCAACAAATAAAACTTTAAGCAACAAGTATCCCGCTTTCAAATATGTCACTCTGTATATTACATTAGTGCTAAAAAGTGAAGCTTCATAGTTTTAGTGAGAAAATATTGTTCGTCTAAAGTGATCGATTGCTGGGGTCTACCACATGACCTAAACCGTGCATTTCCATTATTATTGTTCTAATTTTGGATCTAAAATTATATTCTGGACTGAATCTGAACCCTTCGTATCATATCTCACCATTACTGACAGAAACCGGGTTGGCTAGGCTCTGAGTAATTATTTGCGAATAAAATGTAAGCATTTGTTTTGGCCACAAAGGCTTTTTGATCAAATTGCTGCGTTGAAGAGTTTTGCGTATTGTGATACTCATATCCTTTGATCTTGGACAGCAAAATTTTTAACGTATTAAAATATATAACGCTTAAATGTTCAAAGATACGATTGAATCATGGATGACGCTGCTTCTTATACCAAATAAATTAATTTGCAAAAGCACATAAGTTACTGAAGCTAAATGTAAATACTCTTAAAAAGAGTGAATCTTATGTACGGCTTTTCTTTTTGACCCAATATAGCTTTCAAAAACTAAGCAAATTCTTCTAGTAACGTTAATGACGAATAGTGAAAAAAATGTAGTTTACAAAAATTTATCTGGTAAAATTTTTTATTTATAAAAAACTACCTATTTCAGATTAATGTCTTCACTGATAATTAAGTCATAAATTGTTGAAACCTAAATGTACCATGAGGATAGAATTACAGCTTTTTTGTTACGTCATAGTGCTATTGTTTTTGCTCCTTCATTATTTTATTTATTTAATTTATCAATTGCATCTAATACATTTCCTAATATATTAAAACTGTTGAAGGTTATTCCAGTTCATAAAAAGGGTTCTAATAGCCTTGCGGAAATTTAAAGACCCGTTACTATTATGAATAATCTGTCATAAGTTTTTGAAATGCTTTTACATGAACCCAAGTTTGCATATAAAAAACAGAAGAACTGAATATCAACACGGATTTTTCAAAGGTAGGTCAACATCGACCAATTTATTCTGTTTAACGAAGTTTATAATTGCATTTGACCAGAAATCGCAGGTAGATGTCATTTATATTGATTTCAGCAAAGCTTTTGACAAATTAAATCATACAGTATTACTATGTAAATTAAACAATATTGGTTTTTCTCATAATAAGTTAACATTTTACAAATCTTACTTAGAGCATCATCAACAACATGTAGAATTTTCTGGTCAACAGTCTCAATAGTTTATACCAACATCAAGAGTACCACAGGGTTTCGTTCTTAGACCATTACTTTTTAACATTTTTATAAATGACACAGTTACTAATATAAATGCAAAGTGTATATTATATGCAGATGACATGACAATATATAATAGAATTGACTGTTGTAACGATTGTATTGATTTGCAAAATTCTCTTAACAGTTTAAGTACATGAGGCTCTGTTAATAAGTTAGAAGTAAATGTGAAAAAATATACTGTTCTTACTTTTACACTTAAAAATAGCGCTATAGAATATCATTATAAATTGGACAATGTTGTTGACGGTAAATTATTCTTTACGCCTTATATTCAGAATATTACTTCCGATGGATTTAAAAAACTTGGCTTTTTAATTCTTAATATGAATGATTTTCCTTGAGCTCATGTTAATTTTATCAGTCCATTGTGAGATCAAAACTCGAATATTGTTCTTTAATATAGTCCCCTTATTATAATATATAGAGGATGTCCGGAATGTAATGGGACCCAGCTTTAACATAGCTTTCTGTAATCAAATAGAACCGATTTAATTTAGCTTACTCCAAAACTGCCTCATTTAGAAGTTATAGGGCTTCAAAAAAAATTGTTTTCTGGTTATGGGCATAATTAAGAAACAAAAGGTCAATCATGTTGAAATTTGGTACAGTTATATTTTAGATAAGTACAAGCATTGCAAAGAACTAAATAGTGCTGTATATCCTAGGGAGCGCTCCTGGCAGTTTTTTTGTAACTCATTTGTATCGTATATTTTTTGTTGGTGCTATTCTGATACGCTTGACGGAAAATTATGATGAAGAACTTAAATCCATTAAATTGATTTTGACAATAAACAGCCATCGTATCTATCGTTTCTGATTTGGAGTTGTGTTGAGGTATGTTTTCAAAATTTGACAAAATAATATTAATTTGAAATTATTTACATATTACATTTACACTTTACACAATTACATAACGATAATTACTAACTCAGTACAACAATTAATATTAATCTGACAAACTTTGGATCAAATTTTATCTAATTTAAGCGTATCAACATCAGTTTAACAAGTGGTAACTTGATCGAATAAAAAAATTTATTTCTATTTTAATGTGTCGAAATTTTCAAACACGTTTTTACCGAAACCGGTGCATTTTATCAACATGGAACAAGTATAACTTTTCTACGTAAAATTAATTTATCCTTCATAATTTTCAGTTAACCGTATCAGAATAGGACCAACAAAAAATATACAATAAAAATTAATTGCAAAAAAATTGCCAAGAGCGCCCTCTAGGATATGCGGTACTACTTACTCCTTCCCAATGCTTGTAGTTATCTAAAACATAATTGTACCAAATTTAAACATGATTGGACGTTTCGTTTCTTAATTATGCCCATAACAAGAAAACATTTTTTTTTCTTTTCTAAACGAGGAACTTTTGGACTAAGCTAAGTTTCTCTAAATCGGTTCTATTTGATCACAAGAAGCTACGTTTAAGCTGAGCCCTATTACTCTCTGGACACCCTGTATATGGATTGTTTAGAACGCATTCAAAAACTCTTCTCAAAGTTCTTATGTTAAGGAGGATGAGGTTTATCCAAATGTTGGATACCTTTATGAGAGTTTAGTACACAGATTTGGTCACTAGTCTGGTGACGCGCCGTGTAATGGTTCAACAAATATTTCTGAATAAAATATAGCATAATTTAATAGACTCTATTTATATACTTAACTTATTTAACTGCAGGATCTCTAGACCTAGGGTGTTTTACACTACAGCACCTAGAATTAAATCAACAAAATATTCACCCATTCACCAGATTTGTGAAAACTATAATAAATTGCAAAGTTGTTTTGATATATTTAACTGCACTGTAGCTTCAATAAAATCTCAAGATTTTGATACTGTCATTAATTTGATGTAACATATCTACATACATTAATTTAAGTGTTAATTTAATTCTTACTTTTTTATGTCTAACTCATATGTATGTTATTTTGTTTACCATATACAGTATGCGCCAAAAGTATGGAATAAATTCAATAAAAACGAAACAATTATTTTTTGGGAAAAATCCTCGAACAGGTCGATTTTTAATTTAAAAAATACATATTTTAGTGTAAAATGCGATTTTCAAATGTCATTTGTTTTCGAGTAATGACGTCATCGATTTTTTTTAAATGGCAACATCATATTTTTTTCCTTGATTCTGAAAGATCGTTTAATTCTCTATCAGACAGTACTAAAATTTTGCCCTCTCAGATAGGAAAGTTTTCGAGTAAATAACGATTGAATGTTAGAAAACGTAAATTTTATCCATAAAAAAGTAATAATTCTGAGGTATATAAAATAAAATACAATTGATTAAATTTTATAGTTAAATTAAATGTTCGAATTGCCATCCACCATCTTCTTGACAATGCGCAAGTCTGTGAAGAAATTCTTCTTGCACATTATGCATGATTTCTGGGGTAACTCTGCGTATTTCGTCCCGAATGCGATTTTGAAGTTCTACTAAATTATGTGGTTTATTAATGTACACTTTTGACTTCAAGTATCCCTATAAAAAATAGTCAAGAGGTGTAAGATCTGGCGATCTTGCAGGCTATTCTATCGGTCCGCGTCTGCCGATCCACCTCCCAGGAAAGCAGTTGTCCAAAAAATCTCGTACAGGGCGCGCATAGTGCGAAGGTGCACCGTCTTGCTGAAACCATATGGTATCGTCAGGAATGTCAGGGTTATTATCGTTAGGAAAAATTACTGCAAGGGCTGGAACAAGGTCATTTTCTAGAAACTCTAAATATCTTTGTCCTGTAAGGGTTCCTTCAAAGAAGAAAGTCCCTACTATTCTGTCGTCAACTATTCCAGCCCACACATTTAATTACTGAGGGTGTTGGGTATGTGCCTCTGCCATCCAATGAGGATTTTCCCGACTCCAATATCTGCAAGTTTGACGGTTTACTGTACCATTCAGACAAAATGTGGCCTCATCTGAAAAATGTATTTGCCGGTGTAAATTTCTATTTCCTTGACATAAATCCATTAAATTTCGCAAAAGTGTAAGCGGCGATCGGGATCATCTTCATTGAGTTCCTGCACAAGTTGAATTTTTTAGGGATGATATTTTTCCTTCCTCAAGATACGTAGCACTGTGCTCTGACTAGTGTCATTGTTTAATGCAACCAATCGTGAAGAATTATGAGGATTATCCACCATACTTATCAAAATGTTCTGTTTCTGATTTTCATTAATGCTTGGACGTCCAGGTTTTGGAATATTTACAACATTGCCAGTTTCTCTAAATTTAGACTCTACCTTACTGACTGTTGATTGGCTGGTAGGGCGATCTGGATATTTTTCATTAAATAAATCGCAAACTTCCTGCTGAGTTCTAGTCATATTCCCGCATCCGATAAGAATTAAAATTTCAATTCTTTGAGTAACAGTTAATAATACTTTAAATTGAATAATAATTTCTATGTCGCTTACAATACTTATTAGAAAGTCGGTGTGACAAAGATTTTCACCTACGTGATCCATAAAAGAACTATGGAATTCGAAAAACTAAACTTGATAACGTTTTTGCTTTATTTTAATTGATTTACGTTTTCTAACATTCAATCGTCATTTACTCGAAAACTTTCCTATGTAAGAGGGCAAAATTTTAGTACTGTCTGATAGAGAATTAAACGATTTTTCAGAATCAAGGAAAAAAATATGGTGTTACCATTTAAAAAAAAATCGATGTGGTCATTACTCGAAAACAAATGCCATTTGAAAATCGCATTTTACGCTAAAATATGTATTTTTTAAATTAAAAATCGACCTGTTCGAGGATTTTTCCCAAAAAATAATTGTTTCGTTTTTATTGAATTTATTCCATACTTTTGGCGCATACTGTATGTTCTGCTTTCTGCTAATTGTAAATTGTACTTCCTATACCCTGTAATTGGTTGTGTATTGTAGGATAGTATATTTGTTAAAATAAAATAGGTAAATAAATAAAAAGAAAATTATGTTGTTCATCCTGTATTAACTATATTTGAGCGGTTGCTTAACATTTATTAAAGAAAAAGGTAATGAAATCCAAGCAACGCCAACAAATCAAAAAAGTTTTCTGTAATAAAGTTTCATTTATAGGTGTTTGGGGAGTAGGAATGCTTTAAATATAAATCTGGTCTTACAGTAATCAATATTACATTAACGATATTTATGAGGAAACAAACTTAATTCACTTTGGCCATAATCCATCATCCGAAATGTCAAATTAATAATAAGTTGCCGTTAGTTAAAACTTGATTTCAGACGAGATCAGTTATCTCTAAATTATTTTTGTTTGATGCATTTTACACAGGCGAACAATGTTTTTACACACATTATTATATTCAAGTTGGTGTTACTTGAAGTAATATTATTTCTTTTAACGAGATGTACTTGTTATATAGACGAAAAATAATTAATTTGACATTTTTATTTCAGGTTTTCCATTCGCAAGTTACTTTGTAAGCACATCATATAAAACTTTTTTATCGCATTATAGAAGTTTGGAGAAAATATTATTCTTCTGTTTCATCTCCTACAAAAACATAATGTAATTTATCAGTCGAAACATTTTTTAGTAAAACTATCGTTTGAAAGTTGGGAAAAAGTAATGAATCCAATTTTTTAACAACACATTTTCTTTAATATCTATTTTATTGACTCAAATACAAGGCAACTTCGTTTGCATACAAACTTCACAACACTGAAAACTAAATGCTTTGAGTATTTAATTTAAATTATTTCTGGTGGACAGTTAGATATAAACGGTAAAGTTAAATGCTTTATACTGGAGTAAATCGTAACTTAACTTGTCAGTGAAGTACAGTTGCTAACTGCTTCTGACATGTGTGTTTTAAGCTGTTTGATATACCTTCATTGTTAATTCGGATATGAAACGAAGTAACTCTCTGAACGATGTTATGAATGTAGTAAAATTGAAACTGGGAATTGGACGCCGAGTTTAGCTGTAAATATGCAGTGGCTATTTTTTTATAATTACTTTCAAAATATACTATAGAGGCTTTTTATTAAAGAAAGAACCATACCTTAAGACTAGCTTCCTTAATAAGTATAGGCCCAAAAAAGTAGTATTCTTATTTAATTTTTTTTACTAAAATTTATTTATTTCTTGGGTATTTGAATTTTGTACAAGCAGGTTTTTTTGTATGATACACACAAATATTCTTAGAGCCTGTGCCACTATATTTTTTCTTTCATATTTATCGTACAAAATTGAAATATCAAAATACACTCTCTGGTCTCTTGTACTAAGGTAAGTTGATTTAAATTATGTTATTTTTGTCAGAGAAAACTAGCCTTAAAGTATGGTCCATTGTAATTTATTGTACAAAAAGGAAATAACATACATTCTCAGATCTATAACTTCTTAACCAAGCAAAATTATTGTACTAAGGTAAATTGATTTAAATCATTTTTTTTTGTCAGAGAAAGCTAGCTTGAAAGTATGATCCATTGTAATTTATTGCACAAATATGAAATAAGATACATTCTCAATTCTATAACTTCTGAAGGAAACAAAATTATTGTACTATGGTAAGTTGATTTAAATCATTTTATTTTTGTCAGAGAAAGCTAGCCTGAAAGTATAATCTATTGTAATTTACTGTACAAAAATGAAATAAGATATATTCTCAAGTTTGTAACTTCTTGAGAAAGCAACATTATTGTACTAAGGTAAGTTGACTTAAATCACGTTATTTTTGTCAGAGAAAGCTAGCAAGAAATTATGATCCATTGTAATTTATTGTACTAAAATGAAATAAGATATATTCTCAAGTTTATAACTTCTTAAGGAAGCATAATTATTGTACTAAGGTAAGTTGATTTAATTCACCTTATTTTTGTCACAGAAAGCTAGCCTGAAAATATGATCCATTGTAATTTATTGTACAAAAATGAAATAAAATACATTCTCAGATCTATAACTTCTTAACGAAGCAAAATTATTGTACTAAAGTAAGTTGATTTAAATCATTTTATTTTTATCAGAGAAAGCTAGCCTGAAAGTATGATCCATTGTAATTTATTGTACAAATATGAAATAAGATACATTTTAAAGTCTATAACTTCTTAAGGAAGCAAAATTATTGTACTAAGGTAAGTTGATTTAATTCGCCTTATTTTTGTCACAGAAAGCTAGTCTGAAATTATGATCCATTGTAATTTATTGTACAAAAATGAAATAAAATACATTCTCAGATCTATAACTTCTTAACGAAGCAAAATTATTGTACTAAAGTAAGTTGATTTAAATCATTTTATTTTTATCAGAGAAAGCTAGCCTTAAAGTATTATCCATTGCAATTTATTGTACAAATATGAAATAAGATACATTCTAAAGTCTATAACTTCTTAAGGAAGCAAAATTATTGTACTAAGGTAAGTTGATTTAATTCGTTTTATTTTTGCCACAGAAAGCTAGTCTGAAATTATGATCCATTGTAATTTATTGTACAAAAATGAAATAAAATACATTCTCAAATCTATAACTTCTTAACGAAGCAAAATTATTGTACTGAAGTAAGTTGATTTAAATCATTTTATTTTTATCAGAGAAAGCTAGCCTGAAAGTATGATCCATTGTAATTTATTGTACAAATATGAAATAAGATACATTCTCAAGTCTATAAACTTCTCAAGGAAGCAAAATTATTGTACTAAGGTAAGTTGATTTAATTCACCTTATTTTTGTCACAGAAAGCTAGTCTGAAATTATGATCCATTGTAATTTATTGTACAAAAATGAAATAAAATACATTCTCAGATCTATAACTTCTTAACGAAGCAAAATTATTGTACTAAAGTAAGTTGATTTAAATCATTTTATTTTTGTCAGAGAAAGCTAGCCTGAAAGTATAATCCATTGTAATTTATTGTACAAAAATAAAATAAAATATATTCTCAAGTCTATAACTTCTTAAGAAAGCAACATAAGGTAAGTTGAGTTAAGTCACCTTAAT
Source organism: Monochamus alternatus (assembly GCA_037114965.1). NCBI lineage: Eukaryota > Metazoa > Arthropoda > Insecta > Coleoptera > Cerambycidae > Monochamus > Monochamus alternatus. The sequence continues at coordinate 62,147,512 of CM073429.1, read as the reverse complement.
TTTGTCAGCGAAAGCCTTAAAGTACAGTATATTGTACTTTATTGCACAATAATGAAATAAGGTACATTATCAAGGCTATAACTTTTTATGGTAGCAAAATTCTTATACTAAAGTAAGTTGATCTAAATCACCTTAGTGTTGCCAGAGAAAGCTAGCCCATTCTGAACACCCTGTATACGTTATTCAATTTGACGTGTACAGAAACTGAGACTTTATTCAACATGTCTAGAATGTTTTATTTATTATTGTACCTAATAATATTATATTCCAATTTTTGTTAGTATTATATTAACTAACGAACTTGATTCTTGCAAGAAGACCTTATTACTTTCCCTCGTTATCGAAACTCTAACGATCAAGTCCCCGGCAACCGCTATCTGGGCACCTGCGCCCTCTTTTTCCCGAAATCAGTTTAACTTTAATGAAAACGAAAATATGTGGGGCTGAAAATTTCGCGTGACGCCATCTACGTTTTATTAGCCCCTCTGCCCTTATACACGCCGAACTGTTTAAAAAACAAACAGCGGAATGTTCTAAAACGATTAAAAGGTCGTTTAATGGGAAAAGTAAGCAACGACGCGGCATTCCAAAGGGCAGGGGACGCCATTCAAGGTGTTATTTTAAAAAGTTTGAGTTTTTGTTAATGTAGGCAACTGGTGACGCTTAACAGAATACAGAGTCATTGGGTAGCGTTGATTCTTACAGTTGATACTACCAGTGTTTCTTGGCGAAGATCATGAACCAATAGATGGCGCTGCAAAAATAATGAAAATGAACAGAACAGCCATATGATTTATGAGGTTGAGATGCTTTGTGTGTAAGATTGTTTGTGTTTTCATTAGTTTTATTGTGCTTTAATTTATTCTTTAGTGATTAAAATTAATTTCCTTTTGTTATATATACATCTACGTATCAAATAATAGCATATATTAATAATAGCTATAGTAGTATAGTATAGCTACGAATGGTTACCTTGATATCATAAACTTTTCAGTTGAGATGGTACCATCTCTTAAAGAGAACAAAACTGTTTTTAAAGCAAGCCACACAATTTTATGCGGAGTATAAAATGTTTTTGGGGTCTCTGAATTCAAATCTGGAGTCTATTTAATCCCATCGCCCTAGATTCAAGGTAATACGTTGTAAAACGCGAGTAGACTCATATCTTCCGTTTATCGTCATTGGAATATTTTTAGGAAGATGATGCACTCCTTCTAGTCTACTGATGTAGAAGTGATTAATGAACAAACTCAAACCTAGATGGTACAAGCTTAATAAATGGAGATTGTCCATTGATTCTTCGAGGAGGAACCTACAAGGCGTTTTTCATAACACTATACCTCTCCATTCCAGTAACGCATTCAGTTGTTTGAAAGAGGAGTATATGAGTATGAAGTCAGTTCTAGAGAAAAAAAAAATAACTACAAACGATTTGAAAGTGGTCACTTATTGAGACGTAAATTAGGTTTTGCAGATTATCCGTGCTTCTTATGTAAATGGTACAGTAGAGATAGAAAAACCCACTATGTAATAAAAGAATGGACAAGAAAGCTTCAATTTAACCAGGCACTAGAAACATCAATAGAGAAGCATTAGTTGCTTCCAACTTTTCATATCAAGTTATGAAACAATGGGTGAAAGTTTTTAATAACGTAGGGTGATGCTATCTATATCTCGAAATGTTTTTCTGTACATTTCAGATGCAAAATGGTGAGAAAGAATTTTCAATGGATATCAGATCCGTAAAATGATGAGAGGCGATATTTCATCTAAATCAGAAAAAAAATAAAGAGAGGATTGGCTGAGGATTATCGCAAATTTCCTGGAAAACCATAAAAGTCTAGATTACAAGGAAAAAGTAGCGCAAATTATGGAACACTTTAGGAATTTAGGTTGCTTGATTAATCTGAAATTACGTTTCATTGACCCACATAATTGTGATGCTTTCAGTAAAGAAGAACATGAAAGATTTTATCAGGACCTGATGAATGTAGAACGACGTTATCAAGGCAGATGGGATAAATATATGCTGCATGATTAATGCTTGAACTTGAAGCTAACCTCATAGTGATAAAAGAATCTCCAATTCAGATCCAATGACCCCAAAAACATGAACCTAGGAAGGTCTGGTTCACTTGCATATCTATTTTTCGATTTGACCTTGAAATAACTTTGAAGCTGACCTGACGGGGCTAAATAAATCCCGGATTCAGATGAAGCAACCTCAAAAACATAATTGTATGATAGTCTGGTCCACTTGCATATCTTTCTTTCACTATGACCTTGGTTTGACCTTGACCCTATAGCGATGTGGTTAAATGGATTCAATGACCCCAAAAAAATAAACGATGGTCTGGTTCACTTGCATATCTATATTTTGATTTAACCTTGGAATGACCTTGGATTTAGGGCGATAGAGTTCAATGGATTAGGATTCAGCGTGTGAAAATACATAAGAGTATATAGGTCTAGTCCGTCAGACTGATCACTTTTGTTTTCGTAGTGATGTTATTGGTTACTAGGTAAAAAAACAGTGTAATAAATTATTTTAACGTTACACATCGATGTTAAAAATAATTCTTAGTTTTTATAAACAAATTTTTGTAAACTTAAAATATTCTACTACATTTTTTTCATCATTCGTCATTTTTTGTCTTTAGCTATAATTTCCTAAGTTTATACGTATATGTTAAGAACCACCCTGTACAGAATACTGAATTTAGTGAGCAGAGTTAATGCATTGTAATCAATTGAATAAGTAGGGTAATGCACTTAGAACTTATTTCAGAAACGCCCTGTTTAATTTACTTAATGTAAAAAGAATGTTTCATTTAATATATTATTTGTACAGATGTAGTAGTTTGGAATTGAAAAAGCGTATTTTTAAAATTAAAATCCATTTGTATTCCGTTTAGATCTAAATTACGTATAACGTCCATATATCTTTCGGTAAATATCACATAACCCAGGGCAAACAAACTGTAAAACAAATGAAAAGAAATTAAACCCTAAATATAGTATTGGTTGCGTCTGGGGAACAGGATTCTTGATAATTCAATTGTATCGGATTGGAGCAGGCTAGGCAGGCCGTTGTTTGCATCCCTTTATATACCGTTTTAACAATATGGTAACAATGAGTTGTGGATAATGATTATTATAGCTCGTTATGAGATTCAGTGAGTCTAACAGGAATGGAACGCCGATAATGACACAATGCCGTTTCTGTACAGAGTGTTTACGGTGAAGATAATTGAAATTGGCAAGCGAGAAATAGATGGACATATATTTTTAGAATTATGTTTTCATTTTCTTACTACAATACTGCTAACAAATATGTTGCATACCACTGACACTAGCTGGTGCCTGTGCATGCCTATTTAGAAAAGCTGCGCATAAAGATGTGCTTGCAATTTTCATTTGTTGAGGATTTTTCATCCAAACAAATGTGGTTATGTTTCTAGATAAAATAGAATAAATGACGTCAAATGATGTCAAATCCCAAAGGTAACACTATCAATTGAAAATGGAGGTTTGCTCATCCCATTTAATACCACGTATCCCAAGTTTTATTTAAATTTTCTATGCAGTGGTCAACGCCATTTACAAAATTACCATAGCATATTCTAGCTAGAAATCTTTGACTTGCGTTTATTGTTCTCGGGTTAGAATTGTGAGAGTGCCACTGGAAACCCTGGGTTCATATATTGATGTCCGTTCATACGGTTGGTTCTAAGGTTGCTACATAGCAGTCGCTATTTAGACAACGGTGATCCTCTGAGTTATTTCGTAGTACCCTCTGTATATTTAGTAGAATCAATTCTCTCAATAAATCCTGTCTATGTTTGTATAAAGTGAAAATAATTATATAAAGCAAATAAAATTGCTAACTGCCGTTACTAATTAACTACTATCTAGAAAAAGCTTTAACTATGGCGTCTCTCGCAGATATCCAGCTGCAAACCGCCCGGTAATGAGAAGTAAATAACCGATTTGATTGCATAACTGGAGTGTGTCTACATTAGAGAAGATGCAAACCAGGGAAACCTCCAAAGAAGCCACAGGGCCCCTTTAATGAAATTGTTAACAGCATCAATCAATCCTCGTTTCCCAATATCCAAACCGCCTCGTTCATTTGGCCTAGATTAGTTAGTCGAACAGCGACCTAGAAATCCGTATGGTGACTATATTTAGACACATACTAAATTTTAAAATAAATGGGGGTCAGAAGGTGAGGACAGGTGACTGTGGGCGGTGGATCAACTCTGGTACAATTAAACAAAAAAATGTTTTCCATATATTCGTGTTCAACAATAAGTTTTCAGGTGGGCGAGAAACATTGGTCTAAGTCGTCATCATACTGATTTTCAATCGTAATAAATACAATTTACAAGCAAAAGTAAACTTATTGAAACTGGAAATAATTAACTTATGTTCCATTCTATTTTATTTCACACGTGAAGGCATTAGAGATTTGGAAGTGAAGATTTAACTAAGCCAATTTTGAAGTACAATCATTGAAGAAGATCCCTTCAAGACTGTTGGAAGAGCTGTTAAAATATTAGCATCAATAAATTGCCATGGAATATAGCCAAAACCACGTGGTCGAAAACGCGATATCATTGGTGAGATGTCATACGAGGTTCAGCGCGGTTTATGTTTTCGTAGTTACAAGTGATAGGTGCAGTGTTAAGGAGTTGATGATGTAAACAGGTCTTTATTTCTTATATTTTTGTGGCATTTTTGAGTCATAGATTATGAACTTCTTTGGTACTAATGCTAGCTTTATTAGAGAAGTAAATACGCGGAGTCAAAGCAAGCAGGTGTCTATTATTGTCCATTTTTAACATTACCATTATTAGTGGTGATGTGGTGAGCTCACGGTATTGTTAAACATAACTTAGTTCTTTGTTTACAATATAGATCCGCTAGTCAAAATTACAGCGATAATGTTGTTGGTTACGTCCAGATAGATTCTACTTGTTTCAATTTAAAAATAATAAATAAAATAGTGAATAATGATATTTGGCATTTACTAATTTAAAAAAAAAATAATTTAATGCTATATACTACTGATTTCAGTTATTCTCAAACATTAAAAAAAATTCTTATTTATAACTTTTGTTTATTACATTTTTTAAATAAAACATGTAATTTAATGTAGTGAAGTCAGATAGCAACATTTTATAAATGCTTCACATAACATTCTATGTCTCTTAAATGGTTGGTATAAATATGGGACATGTTATTTGGAATCAGAATGAAGCGCCGAAGTTGGCTTTACCATTGAATTTTTAAACGACCTGTATATATTCCAGTAGCTTAATAGAAAAAATTTATTAATTCTTTACAACTTACAATTCAATTTTTTCAAAGAACATAAACCCACCTACTTATGTATTCCCAATTAAATTTACATTAAAATGGTCTTCACAAACAAACAATGTTGCAATGCTGGAGCTTAACGTTTTCCCTTCGTCGCGCTTCATCGCTCTACACCACATTTTTCTTTCCATTCTCTGGTACGGTAAAATATTTTTTATTAAGCGCTGTATTCATACATAATGACATAATGCAGTACTTCTTCCCTTTGCCCGGTAAGATGCACTTTCTGTGTGATCATTTTACGAGTCTCTTTAACAATTTTATTCAATACCAATGTCTATTTAACACAATAACTTTTATGAATGTCACAAATGACAAATTAACTCTTCTAAACGTATATACTGCGTTGTCCGAAAATGGAAATCGTATACAGATATAAAGCACAAGGCTGTATTAGATATGCACGTGAGAATGTCATCTGACGTCACAGGTTTCCTCTGCGGCGAACACCGTTTGCTGGGGGAGTGGCCAGAATAAAATTTTTAATACCGTTTTAGGCTTATTTTTCCAAGAAATTGTCTAGGACAAAATTCATTTCGATTAAAATAACACATTCTTTCTTCTGCACATATTTGGAAAAGATCATGCAATTTCTCCAATGTGGAACTGAGCAGCTGCAGTAGTATGAGAGAATACGATATCCCTCTATACAACAACTCTTTAATACCTTCTTGTAATCTCAGCAGTGATTATAACATTCCTCTTCATTCGTATCGACGCCTTCTTTATTCTGACAATAACACATTAGGTTGCGTAGATGGGCATCAGCTATTACCCGATGAGATATCTTTCTGTTATGGTCAAGTCAAGCTAAGTTTTATAACAGCAAACCAACGAAAACGCACAAATAGTGCTTTCATTATTTTCATTCAAAACGCCCATGCAAAACATTCAATTTGCAAATTGAAGTTCAATTTTTGAAAAAAATGTAGTATGTACAACACTGATTAATTCTTGTGTCGTGAATTTTGTGTCAGTATTGCCAATATGTGTAAGTCTGGTTGCCTAAGTTAATGATTGGATATTGAAGGCACTCTATTAGTACACATCCCTTTTTTATTTTTCCTCTAAAGACTTTGTACGAATTGTGAAAATAAGTTGGTTGGATTAGGTGAGTATCAAACATTCTTACCAGTACAAGAGACATTTGTGTTCGGATTGTTCGGTATTTGTTTGATGTAAACGTTGAACAAACTTTAAATCCTCTAAATAATAAAGAAATATGGATTTGGGAAGAGGTAAATTCTGCAAAATAAGAGGAGCATTCTCTTTGTAGGAATTGTTTACCGACAGACGACATCAAAGGGAAGATATCTCGAAGAAAATATTGCAGCTAACGCGAAACACGAATGCTGTCAGTAAAATATGGAGATCGTAATATGCGTAGGATCTTATCTTCGACGATAATAAATTGTTTCTCACTTCCAGGGTAGCTGATCTGAAAATGTAAAATAAAATGGATATTTGGTACAGATGAATGCAGGCGGCAGGGCCTTAGGTAAAATATTATTTGATAAATTGATATATTTCGCGGATGCTGATAGTATTCCTCAACTAAGTGAAGCTTCGCTTCTCGAGTTTACGGAAAAGTTATGTAGAACTGAGTATTTTGAGGTGTTCGTTATTCCACAAGATACGTCGAAACTATTAGAAACAAGCCATATACAGGGTGACTTAGAAAAAAAATGTATTATTATGATTACGTAAAGAAGACAGAGAGAACCTAATTTCTGATGAAAACATCACTCATATTATGGACAAGTGACATGTTTACAAGACTTCATTGAAAGGAATTGTAGGAGATTTGATTTATATTAGCTATTAGCTTAATATACCTTTCTAATACAGTAAAAAACAAATTAACTCTTCTAAATGTATGTATGTGCGTTTTTCAAAAACATCGAAATCGTATACAGATATAAAGCTGTATTAGGTATACACGTGCGAATGTCGTCTGACGTCACGGCTTTGGCTGTGGCGACCACCGTTTTTTAAACAAAAAATAAATTAAATACCGTTTTCAGGGTTATTTTTCTACGAAATTGTTTAGAATAAACGCTGATTTTATTCGATTAAAATAATACATTCTTTCCTTTGCCCATATTTCCCCGTTTAAAAACATTTAGTTATATTATTTCCTATAATTCGCGCTCTTGTGATCCTAGGAATATGTTACTATTACTTTACGTTTTTTTTAAATCTGAGAAAACAAGCAACACTTTTAAGATGTGACCGAAATGGTAGATCTGGAACCAGATAATAAACCCTTGTGGAAAAAATTGCGGACAGTGTTTACAAAGAGCAGGCTGACAGCGCGTGGCTCTGGAGACCATTACGACAAGATGGGATATAAATGAAATAAACCCGGATATCAGAGAGACAAAACATTAAATCTCTAAAAAACATTAAGGAAAATTTTTCTTTAATAAAAGTTGAATGAGTGAACACTTCTTTATGCTCCTCTTAGAGACAGAGATGAAGAATCGGTAATAAAATGAAAAATACATTTTCTCCTCACTTATTTATATCTATATAGGACGGAAGCCAGAAAAATCTGAACATAATAGATTAGAGGATTCCATTTCTCTTACTTTTTCTGCAGTAAATGTGTCGTTCGTCATCATCTTCTAATCTTTATTTGCTCTCATACTTCGAGGCCAACAAACAGTTAACTAATATTTATTGTAACGTATATTTCTCCTAAAAATGTAATTGTATATACAGGGTGTCCCAAAATTAATGGGACACAGAGCAAGAGTAGATTTCTTACATCAAAATAATGCGATTAAGCCAAACTTACCTTAGTTCATTTGTGGCTAATAAAAAAGTTACAGGGCGTTATATTTCAAATTTTAAATTCAAAATTCTTAAAATTCTTAGAACGGTTTGAATGGATTCTTTTGAAAATTTGGATTAGGGGTTTTCTGGGACGAAAAAACGAATCCGTACTTAATTTTACTGTAGATGCTAAAGGGCACTACAAAATGCACTATTGGTTGATTAAAACTGGTTATAACTTTTTTATCAGTGTGTGTACGAAAGTTTTAATAGAAAAATATTGTTCTCCTATCTATTTCCACAAATAAGGTATACTTGTTTTATGTCGATAAATTTAACCGTTTTCGATTTATTTCTTGTTTTTCTATTGGATGCAATAAAATAAAATAAAAGTTTGTAATTACTTACGTAAAAAAACTAAATATTATGTTTAATAATAATTTAATTACATCCAGGTGGTTTATATTAATCCACAATCTTATTCGTTTGATAAATGATTGTCTAATATTATGTAACATTCCTTTTATTATAAAATTAAGAATGTCACAATTTCAATATGAAACGTCTAGTAACAAGGTATTTTGCACATCCTGTATAATGTCGGTAGATTAAGTAAGTGTAAACCATATCCAGTGTACCATGTAACTTTAGATTTCTTCAAGTTAGCCTAAACACTTTGTACGATAAATATTTTATTATTTATTTACTTACCATTACTGTGAACCAGTTACATCGATGTATATCGTTATGTTATATTTTTCTACTCTGTATAACACTCTAGTAATTTGTTAACAGTTTATTATTTAATTAGTATCACTTATTGTAATAAGCTTTGTTTTGGCAAAAAGCAAGGTTAAGGTAACTGTCAGAATAATTCAATTCGATTCGAACTATTGGAACAATGTGCTGAGATCTCGAACGAACATTAGCCCGAAATTACATAGAAACCGAACCAATCAGATTTCAGTGAGTTTTTTAGATCTTTGTAGCGTATAAAACCTACAGGAACCTAAATTCTAGTCCCTTTTCGTTCTGATTTTGGTCGATTGAAGTATTTCCATATTACAGATTTAGTTATAGTGCGAAGCCACATTTTGAAAATAAATCTGAATTTTTTTGAAGTCATCAATAAGGATGGAGGTAATATATTTAATTAATTAAGATTATTATCGATAGTAGATTTCATTTTAAACAATATTTTATGTTATTTTTTGAAACTAAGGATATAAAATACCTGACCTGACCTTGATCTTTGCTAAAGCACATGCTAATTATTTTTTTCTTTTCTTTTGTTATTTTTCTTAACTTTAGAGGCCAATAATTAATTAATTAATTAACAAACAATTTAAATAAACAATTAATTAAACAGATAATTAATTAAATGAACAATTAATTCAATAATCGATTGAATTTTGAGAATTTCTATTTCCTAAGTTGGAATATTTTGTTTAACCGTTGCTGGAAAGTTTATTTGTTGAAAAATCAAAATTGAAATAAGAAGGCCATTCTAAAGTTTAGAAATCTAGATTGTAAGCGGCACTATCCAGGTACGAGAGGAAAGCTGCCCATCTCGGAGTCATCTCCAACGTTAACAACAACGGATGAACTTGTCAACTGGCTTCAATTCCACTTCTGTATGTCAACTTCTTCAATTCCACGTCTGTGTATCAACTGGTGGGCAAGTTAATAAACTGTGTTTATTTTTTTATGTATGTATTTTATTTCAAACTGTTTGACTTCAACAAAATTTATCATCCTCCTACAGGGGTGAAAAGGCAAACCGAACAGATTATTCTGTAGGTGGCGCCCAATTATAACATCTTTTTTAAACAGTTTGCTAGTCAAGAACCCACGACTATAAAAAAGTGCCCCGACTAAAAGAGCAGCCGTCCGCAACATTGTACATTTATTGTTTATAACAAACGATAGGTAACAATTAAATAGTGTTTCTTCAGTTCTGAATAAATTCCTAGCATTTAAAATTGCTTGTCACAGCTCACCCTGTGTATTAATATGGTCACTGTAAACTTTTGATTTCAATATACCCCAAATACTGAAATCCATGGGATTTAAATCTGGGCTTCGTGCATGTACCTGAAAAATGGGCAGGGGCACTGTCTTACATTAAAAACATATAGTGTGTCACATTTAATGGTAAATCATCAATAAGTTCCTCAAAATCATGTTCTAAGAAATGTAAGAACGGCCATTCAGATTATATGGGAATTCATCAGGGCCCAACACATGATTTCCAACAATACCACACCAAATGATTATCTTAAATTCATGTTGGTTCATTCTGTTAATACATGCGGGTTTTCATTATCCCAAACATGTTTATTTCTGAAGTTGAAAACTCCCCGACGAGTAAATGTGGCTTCGTCTGTAAACAGCACCTTCCTTAAAAAGTGTGGATCATCATTGTGCCGGTCTAAGAATCGAAGACAACATTGTTTCCTATCTGGAAAATCTGCAGGTAGTAAATTATGCACTGGGCTATAGTGATGCAGGTACAATTTTTCATTATGAAATAATCTGTGAATAGATGATTTAGGTACTACTACAGCCGCAGACATTCATCGTAAACTTATTTCAGGATTTTCTGTTACACACGAAGCAAAATATCCTCCTCTTGCTCTGGAGTAACAATTGTTGGACGGCCAGCATTTCGTCTTTTAGGAATTATGGCGAGGGATATTTCACGTGATATTATTAATTGTAAACAAAAACTTAAAGAAATACACTATTTAACATAAGTTACTTGTCAATCAGCTAATTGTAGTACAATTTGTTTCCAAATAACCAAAGCTTATTATGACAGTTTTACGTATGTAACTACAAATTTTATTTAATTTTATTTTATTGCATTCATTAGAAAAACAAGAAATAAATCGAAAATGGTTAAATTTATCGACATAAAACAAGTATACCTTATTTGTGAAAAATAGATAGGAGAACAATAATTTTCTATTAAAACTCGTACACACATTGATAAAAAAGTTATAACCAGTTTATCGACCAAGAGTAAATTTCGTAGCGCTCTCTAGCGTCCGCAAAATTAAGTACGGATTCGTTTTTTTCGTCCAGACAACTCTAATCCAAATTTTCAAAAGAATCCTTTTAAAAGTTAGGTTTAATCGCATTATTTTGATGTAAGGAATCTACTCTTGCTCTGTGTCCCATTAATTTCGAGACACCCTGTATAATATTATTTAAATGCATGTGTCATGTTATGTTCAATTAATACGATGTCTTGTGGAAGAATAATCCTTGCTTTGTCCACAGGAATAAAAGTTTCTTAATTACAAAGGTTGTCATAAAAATAAAAATCTTGGTAGACTTTATTCGTTTTTATTCCATACAATATTGCTTCCTCTTATGGCATTGCATTAGTTTAAAATAAAATTAGCATAACCTCCATTTGTTGATTGAAACCACGATGCCCTTTCGATAACGCTTTTGGGCGAATTCACTTTGAAGGTTGTAATAAACGAAATCTGTCTTCTGGTCGGTTACTGGCCACCTAGAAAGCCTCTTTTCTCGACCGTTGTAAAAATAAATTGGAAACGTCTCCTTCAGAGATAAACGGAAATTCCACCCGACGTATATTGTAATTAGCCGATGGTTGTAACCCGATTTCTTAAGGTAGAAGACCCTCCGGCAATTCTACTAATGTGTGTATATCGATTTGGGTACCGCACACAGCCTGCTCCATGTCTACCTTAGTTATATTATGAATTGTAATAGAACTAACAGATTACCCTGAGGCTTTACTTGACGAAGTAAATTGTAATATTGTAGAACTATGTTTCTAGAATACGCATCACGTAGCGTATTAAACATTTTTTTATCTTATCTAGAACAGTGAAAATAATTGTTTCCATGTAAATTATAGTTAATAATTATATAAGGGAATTAACAAGATTTTAATCCATAAGAAACAATGGATACTCCACCGACGAAAACCGGTCAATTAGGAGAGAGAAAACCGTAGGTGAAAAATTATGGTTTAGAAACATGTCATATTTTCACATAAAAGGTCGCATTTCTACATTTACTTTGTATGAACGAAGCATAAAGTTTGAAATTACCGTCAAAGCAATACTATAATCATTTTCAAAGTACACTTGTTGACTTTTTTACTCTACTCTACATTTCTTGTCTTGGCCAACACTAAATAGGGCAGTTTCCATGTTTAATATAATTTTTAGTTAAGTCTCGTCCTTTACTGAGTACAGCACTATCTATGAGTTCTAAATTAGTATTTGTACATTTTGTTAGTAACTTTACACAAGGACAGAGTCTGTTTAGTAATTATCAAAACGGGAGAATGGCACTTATGTTCCTTTCTCTTGAGTTTTGTGTTCAAGGATAATGCAGAGATAACAAAAAATATGCACCCGTGTGAAGTCAAATAGTATACCAAGTTTCTACCATCTATTTATTCAATATGATTATGTCTAGCTCATTTTCTCTAAATAAGCTATGAAGCTTGAAGTCTAACTGAATTATAAATATGAGATGTCTAGAACATACTCTACTCAGATTCTAATGGATTACTTTGTCACATTCTCACTCGAATTAGCCAATATAGAAAATAAATGTATTGCATTGATCTGATCTTCTCTAAATTGCGGTTCTTATAGTTGTTGTTAAAACAAGTACTCTATCCGAGTTTCGAAATAGTAGAGCTGACCATTTTACAGCACTTAAATTAGCAAAGGAGGTGTGAGTCGCAGGGGACAAGATTCCATAGGCGTACCACTCGAGAAGGGTTCAAAGAATACAAAATTATTGAAAATAAGTTGACGTTGAGTAAGCCTAGCATTTAAATAGTTTACTTTTAATAGTTTATAAATTTATCCGTGACATCAGCTTCATAATTGTGAATGTCGTCCTTTTGCCCCACTTTTGTCACCGTATAGTCTTCACTTATGCATGTTTCGTCAGTGTAATATATTTATCGATTCAAATTATAACCTTTTAATATTTATCTTATATCATTTCCTTCCAAATCACAATTTCGTCTTTTGCTATCGGTATGCTATTTCTGTTTTGTTTTATAAAACGGAAACCCATGTTACCCCTTCTATATATTCCAGGCAAAATGTTATGCTGTGAGATAACAACCTGATTTTTTTTGTCAAAAGCTCATTTTTGCCAAAGTGCCAATTGTTTTACGAAGCTCATATTTTTTGTCGTATATTCTTTTTTGCTACTCTCTATTGCAAGGATATTTATGTTAATGTACCACACATCATTTTGGTCTCGCACCCTATTCCCTTCATACAGGTTTTTTATCATCCGATATTCCTCATTTGTTAGATTAGGTCGCTTACGAATTTGAGAATATGTAGAGCTTAAAGTACTCTCCATTCTTAAGGACACAAAAACATTTTCCGCGCATACGTTTATGACAGCTATGCAGATCGAATAACCGGATTCTAATTAGCGCAGCCTAATTGACGTCACGGAATCATTACCAATAGCAGTCGAGCATTCAGATATGCGCTTGTGTACCGATTCCCAGAAGGTAAAATTGAAGAGCTGTGTAATCGGTTATGTTCCACATTTCAACACTTAAAAAGAATCTATCTTGTGTTAAGTGAATTTGGCACAGAGAAATATATTTTCTGCATATTTCAACAGCATTCACGCAAAATTCTTCGTCTATAATTGTAAATTTTCTTGTAGCGCCCGTCTTGGTGTCAGGTATTGTAACAAATAGGTAAATATCAATGTCCTGTACGTCAGTAATTTTCAAATCTGTTCACGGTATCGACAGGCGTCAGAAACCTCCACTATTAGTGCAACCTAAAATAATTCAAAATTCATTCTATACCTAACAACATGTAAAGGGTTAAGATATTACCTTAATTATTAAATATTCTTCATCGAAAGCCCCAGTCAAAAATTCTTCAATGTGCTCTTTCCAATACTGCAGCATTTTATCCTCTAGATTCACTATTCAAATAAACAGTAAACTTGTTATATTTTCCAATATCTATATTTTTGTAGACCTTTATAGTAGCCTTCAATATCGAATACTTCGGCCACATAGATGAAATTGCATATTTTTATTCTAATTTAAAAAAATACGATAACATGCCTTTATTGCCATTACTCTTCGTTTTTCCATTCGTTAAATTGGAAGAACACTTTTTTGTAATGCTACCTGGATTTCGCTGGCAATAAATGGCAATAAACAGCCACAGGAACACAATTACTTTCTTACATTTTTACCAAATTCAGATAGAAGTGTTTATTAAATAATTGATAATAAACGTACCATAGCAACCAGCAGGTATATCAAAACCGTTTCGTTGAGTACTAAGAAATGTCGAGTCATGCGATTTTTTTTTATTATATTCCCATAGTTCTGACTCCGCAAATATGATTGTGATGTGATTACGGATAAAACGTTGCATTGCATTCGTGCTAGAACTAAGTTCTCACGTTTAAATTTTCTTGCGAGGATAAATGCTACTTAAAACACTTATACAATAAATAACTATTATACACGGTATCCCAACGAAAATTTGCCCCCCCCCCTATAATTGGAAAACCGAATAATATTTCAAAATTTGCCAAGACCCGTCGATTTTTGTTCTTGGGGGGAGCTTTTTTGACAGTCAAGCCAACTCGATATGTTCATCTCCCTAATGCCTAGCAACCCTAACTTAAAAATTTCAAATGCAACTACCCCACTTGTGGCACATCATTTTAAAGCCCTTTTCATTGCGAATACAGTGACGTACCGTTTTTAGAAATCGGTTGAGATTTGACAGAATTATTGGTTACAAACGAAAAGATGACAAACCAACTTACGCGTAGTAATTTCTACACAAATGCCCACCACTAATAAGTTTTTCATCTACACATGACCGCATTACCTAATTGTTATTGACGTGTCTATCAGTTTACAAAAAAGTCAGAAATGAAATAAAAAAGCTGAAGCAAATAATAAATCAGATTTATTTGATGAATTGCTCAAAATGACCCTCGTTAACTCCCAAACAATAATACAGTCTGTTTTCAAATTCTGTTCGAGCATTATTAAAGACATCCGCAGTTATTAATCGGCATTCTTCTACAATTCTCTGACGTAGCACTTGCAATGTTTCCGGCTGAGTGGCGTACACTCGTGGTTTTAAATGACCCCACAGAAAAAAGTCCAAAGGGGACACATCCGGAGATCTTGGTGGCCATTCACGGGACCTCTTCTGCCAATCCAATCAAAGTCACCTTCATGTAACTCTTGAACCAGCGTCATCTTAAATGGATGAAACTTGTGTTTTTTCAAAATTCGATGAACACTGGAACGGGATACGCCAGAAGCTTGAGACACAGTTGTAATCGATTGCTTATTATCCATCTCTACATGACCCAAAACTGCCACTTCAACTGCTTCATTTCGAACTGGCCCAATTACTTCACGTTTCTTGTTTAAAAGCGAACCTGTTGCAACAAATTTGTCAATCAGGTGTTTGACGTACTGATGGTTTACATTTTTTTCAGGATGATTGGCATTAAAAATTCGTGCTGTAGCTTTAGCGTAATCGTGATTTCGATAATATATTGCAACAATTTCTACTCTTTCCGCGATAGAATAAACCATTTCGAACACACGTTAAGACTTTCAGTAACGGCTGAAACTAACGATTTCTTGGCCACAAGCAAAAAACACCGACTTTTTTTGTAGTACTGATTTTTTGTTATTTTGAAAAGGTCTGAATTCCTATAAACTTAAGTATCTTCTACTAATAACTATTTTAGGATCTAGTTTTATTTGCTTCAGCTTTTTTATTTCATTTCTGACTTTTTTGTAAACTGATAGACACATCAATAACAATTAGGTAATGCGGTCATGTGTAGTAGATGAAAAACTTATTAGTGGTGGGCATTTGTGTAGAAATTACTACGCGTAAGTTGGTTTGTCATCTTTTCGTTTGTAACCAATAATTCTGTCAAATCTCAACCGATTTCTATAAACGGTACGTCACTGTATTTGCAATGAAAATGGCTTTAAAATGACACAAGTGGGGTAGTTGCACTTGAAATTTTTAAGTTGGGGTTGCTAGGCATTAGGGAAATGAACATATCGAGCTGGCTTGACTATCAAAAAAGCTCCCCCCAAGAACAAAAATCGACGGGTCTCGGGGAATTTTGAAATATTATTCTGTTTTCCAATTATAGGAGGGGGTCAAATTTTCGTTGGGATACCCTGTATATACAGCAAGTAATTTTCGCCATGCGACTCCAAAGAACTCAAAGTCTGGCAAAGTAGCTTTCAGGAGTAAGTTCGATGAATATTTTATCCTAAAATATTGATTTTATAGGCGACACTTTTCAATATCTTAAGTTTGTTACCGTATCGCTTCAGATTTATAAAGATTGATGTAGACGATGCAGATAGGAAAATAACCTAACAAAGTGGAAAGAGCAACCAACCAATTTTAATCAGTTTAGGGACGCTTTAACTGAGGACTGAAATCGATACTTCAAGAGGTTATTAATATATTATCCGGAGTGCATGTCTTTCTGCGTCAGCAGTGTACTATAAATAAACTTTTAGTTTTGTAATATGACCTGCAACAATCATCATCTGATATTACCTAACAGTACAATCATGTTATCATAACTAATCTGGACATTATTTCGAATTAATTTACTGTTAATTTAGGACTACCGGAGTAAGGATATTTGTGTTGTTAATTTCACTACGAGTATTTTTTCTATGAGGTTACGGAAAACGAAATATTAAACGCTGTCAATGCATTGAAAAATAAAAATAGTTGCGGAGAAGATGAAATACCAACTTCCTTACTTAAAAAATGCTTTCAAAGTATTTTGAAACCCATTCATTTTATTATAAATAATTCGTTGTGGTATGGCATTTACCCAGATAATCTAAAACTTTCGGTCATTAAGCCTTTGTTTAAAAATGGAGATCCAAATATGGTTGAAAATTATCGCCCAATCAGCTTATTGCCAGCCTTCTCAAAGATATTTGAAAAAATTGTAACAAAGAGAGTAACTAGTTTTTTTAATACTTTTAAACTTTTTAGTGAATCCCAACACGGTTTTTTAAAAGGAAGGTGTGTTGAAACGGCTGGTTTTGATCTGGTGGGAGACATTTTCAGCAACCTTGAAAACAGCCGATTAGTATTGGGTGTATTTCTTGACTTATCAAAGGCTTACGACTGTGTAGATCGTGAAATTTTACTTAAGAAAATGTCTACTTACGGCATTAAAGGAAATTGTTTAAAGTGGTTCAAAACATATTTAGAAAATAGAAGTCAAATAACTAACATCGATTTCAATGGGATAATTGTTAAGTCATCAAAGCAAAGTGTTAAGAGAGGTATTTCTCAGGGTAGTATTGTGGGGACTCTGTTGTTTAATATATATATATATATGATTTGGGCAAATTATTTTTGCATGGGCGACAGAAAATAATAAATTATGCCGTTGATACGACATTGTTGATAGATGGAGGCACACTGTCCGAACTGGAATCGGAAACATCGGATTGCTTTGTTGGAATTCAGAATTGGTTCCAACAAAACAAACTTGTTCTGAATGAGAATAAAACCAAATATGTCTTTTTCAGCACTAATAAAGAAAACAGAGTTTCAACATTAAATATTAATCAAATTCAAACGTCCCTTAGGTATTTTTATAGACAGTATTTTAAACTGGATAACTCATATAGATAATTTAACAAAAAAATTAAATGGTGTATGTTACAGTATACGAGTTATAAAGCCCTATGTGTCGGAGAGAATTTTGAAAACAGTATATTATGCAAGTTTTTTATCGAAAATGAAATTTGGAATTTTGTTATGGGGTGCAAGTTCTAACTTGAGTTTTAATAGTTCGTGTAGAGGCAAATTTAGATTGTTTGGGTGTTTGACAGTTGTGGGTTTATATATTTATGAATGTCTTTTATTTAATTTTAAACATAAACATAAATTTTCTTTTTTTGAATCCAAAAAGAAATATAGTTTCAGGAAAAATAATTATTTACTCCCACAGCATAAACTGAGTCTCACTGAGAAAAGTCCGATGTATGCAGCAACAAAGTTTTTAATGCATTGCCGGAAAACATAAGATATTTTGTATTTTAAAGTGTTTAAGCGTGAAGTTTTTAAGTTATTGATAGATATAGAATTTTTTAGAAGTTTGTTTATAAGCTAGTAGGTATTTTTTTTGTGTTTTATAGTCTTATTTGTGTATATTTGGTATTAACTTTGTGCGAAAATTTTAACATTTATTGGTTTTGTGATTTGATGTGTCTTTTGGCGCATTTTTTTTTGACATTGACTTGTTTTAACCCATTTTATATGGCTGTTTGAAATAAATATTATTATTATTATTATTATTATACCGACTGTAAAAAACCAGATGTTTAGGTGTAATAGTACATCTTCTTTAGAATAGTTGCGTCATGAAAATTGCAATAAATATTTTTGTAAAATCCTTGCAGGCTATACTTTTTTTCATGTGACAGAAGCCACTCGATTGTTAGAACCGTTCTATAGTGGAAAACATAACGGCAATTTAATCTGGAACATACAAAAAAGTTACACCACTTATTTCTAGAAGAGTCCCATTACTGTGAAAACAATAGAATCACTCTTGAGGAAATAGGTTTACCACGCCTCATTTCAGAGGGAATGCTCCCAAATGGAGCGATAGACCCTTAGAAAGTCCATGTATGAGTGTGTGGATGGCCGTTTAGGGTTTCCGTTTCTACTTCCTTTCTTAAAACAAAATTGAACATGCGACATTTATAATTCCTTATAGCTACATTGCATCATTTGATAATAATAATAATAATATATTTATTTCATATGACTTTGTATTCAAAGCACATTAAAATTATCATTAAATTCTAAATTATAAAAAAAAAACAAGATTTAACATATAAATACAACAGAGCACAATACGCTGAATTATCAAATGATCAACTAAAATCACACAACATATGTTCTTTAGTACTATAAAATGTTAACCTCTTGAGTACTTCCTTGTAACTGTCAAGCCAGCTTAAAGCAGGACCTTTTATGCTGTATCTTTCTAATTTACTTAATAATATTACATAATTAACTGTATCGAATGCTCTGGTTAAATAAAATAGTATACACCAGTTTTTAAGAATGGTTACGCTACGTCACTAGACAATTATAGACCAATATCAATTTCATCTCCATTCTCAAAGATCTGTGAATATGCATTTTTGGATAGATTTATTAAGTTTTTGAACAAACATAACATTATATCTCCTGACCAACATGGTTTTCAATCAGAGAAATCAATAAATACTGCAATTCATTCCTTTTTCGAAACTGTTTTAAAGTTTATTGAATCTGGTAAGTGTCCACTGCGAATATTCTTCGACTAAAGCAAAGCGTTTGATTGCATTAATTATAGTATTTTATTTGGCAAATTATCAGAATATGGAGTGCGAGGACGATCTTTAGAATGGATAAAATCATTCCTAAACAATCGTGAACAGTATTTCGGTATAAAACATAAGTCGCAATCTTGTATAAGTTACATAAGTTTTGAGAAGTTAATATCCAATCTAGGGGTACATCAGAGCTCTGTGTTGGGCCCTGTAATATTTTTACTATATACAGTATGCGCCAAAAGTATGGAATAAATTCAATAAAAACGAAACAATTATTTTTTGGGAAAAATCCTCGAACAGGTCGATTTTTAATTTAAAAAATTCATATTTTAGCGTAAAATGCGATTTTCAATTGTCATTTGTTTTCGAGTAATGACGTCATCGATTTTTTTTTTAAATGGCAACACCATATTTTTTTCCTTGATTCTGAAAGATCGTTTAATTCTCTATCAGACAGTACTAAAATTTTGCCCTCTTACATAGGAAAGTTTTCGAGTAAATGACGATTGAATGTTAGAAAACGTAAATCAATTAAAATAAAGCAAAAACGTTATCAAGTTTAGTGTTTCGAATTCCATAGTTCTTTTATGGATCACGTAGGTGAAAATCTTTGCAAAGTGTCATTGTCACACCGACTTTCTAATAAGTAGTAAGCGACATTGAAATTATTATTCAATTTAAAGTATTATGGTACATTTAACTGTTACTCAAAGAATTGAAATTTTAATTCTTATCGGATGCGGGAATATGACTAGAACTCAGCAGGAAGTTTGCGAATTATTTAATGAAAAATATCCAGATCGCTCTATCAGCCAATCAACAGTCAGTAAGGTAGAGTCTAAATTTAGAGAAACTGGCAATGTTGTAAATATTCCAAAACCTGGCAACCCGTCCAAGCATTAATGAAAATCAGAAACAGAACATTTTGGTAAGTATGGTGGATAATCCTCATAATTCTTCACGATTGGCTGCATTAAACAATGACACTAGTCAGAGCACAGTGCTATGTATCTTGAGGAAGGAAAAATATCATCCCTACAAAATTCAACTTGTGCAGGAACTCAATGAAGATGATCCCGATCGCCGCTTACACTTTTGCGAAATTCTAATAGATTTATGTCAAGGAAATAGAAATTTACACCGGCAAATACTTTTTTCAGATGAGGCCACATTTTGTCTGAATGGTACAGTAAACCGTCAAACTTGCAGATATTGGAGTCGGGAAAATCCTCATTGAATGGCAGAGACACATACCCAAACCTTCAGAAATTAAATGTGTAGGCTGGAATAGCTGACGACAGAATAGTAGGGCCTTTCTTCTTTGAAGGAAGATATTTAGAGTTTCTAGAAAATGACCTTGTTCCAACCCCTGCAGTAATTTTTCCTAACGATAATGACCCTGACATTCCTGACGAGACCATATGGTTTCAGCAAGACGGTGCACCTCCGCACTATGCTGTACGAGATTTTTTGGACAACTGTTTTCCTGGGAGGTGGATCGGCAGACGCGGACCGATATAATGGCCTGCAAGATTGCCAGATCTTACACCTCTTGACTATTTTTTATGGGGATACTTGAAGTCAAAAATGTACATTAATAAACCACGTAATTTAGAAGAACTTCAAAATCGCATTCGGGACGAAATACGCAGAGTTACCCCAGAAATCATTCATAATGTGCAAGAAGAATTTCTTCACAGACTTGCTCATTGTCAAGAAGTTGGTGGATGACAATTCGAACATTTAATTTAAGTATAAAATTTAATTAATTGTATTTTATTTTACATACCTCAGAATTGTTACTTTTTTATGGATAAAATTTACATTTTCTAACATTCAATCGTAATTTACTCGAAAACTTTCCTATGTAAGAGGGCAAAATTTTAGTACTGTCTGATAGATAATTAAACGATTTTTCAGAATCAAGGAAAAAAATATGGTGTTGTCATTTAAAAAAAAATCGATGACGTTATTACTCGAAAACAAATGACATTTGAAAATCGCATTTTACGCTAAAATATGTATTTTTTAAATTAAAAATCGACCTGTTCGAGGATTTTTCCCAAAAAATAATTGTTTCGTTTTTATTGAATTTATTCCATACTTTTGGCGCATACTGTATAAACGATATACATGCTGTTTTATCTAATGTTCCCATCACAATGTATGTGGATGTTATATCTTTTCTTATTGCAGACAGTGATTGGAATGTATTGGAGAATAAATGTAATTTTCTTTTAAATGATCTGCATCTGTGGTTTAATAAAAATAATCTTTATCTGAATCCGGAAAAAACTCGCTCAGTAATGCTTCATAATCGCCAAAAATCAGTTAGCAACTTATGTTTGAGAATTGATAATAGCCCTATCAATAACTAATGTCAAGTAAAATTTTTGGGAATTAATTTTGTTAAAAATTGATCCTGGAGATGTCATTGTTCCAGTCTTTGTTCCAAACTGAATTCCGTATGTTATTTATTTTGAAATCTTCAAAAAGTGCTTACGACACAATAGCTTATAGATTCATACCATGCTCAAGTGAGAAATAGGCAAGCATATGGCATCTGTTTTTGGGGTGGGTCTACTATGACTAATCATATATTTTTATGTCAGAAAAGATATTAAGATGTATTGCAAATGTTGGTCGTTTGTGTTCGTGTAGAAATATATTTAAGAGTTATCATATTTTAACATTACCTGGTTTATATATATTTGAACTGAGTGTGAATATATTTAAAAATAAAACTAAATTTATTACTAATGACGACTTTCGTCAGGTTAGTACCCGCCACCGATAAGATTTTTATATACCTTTTAGGAAACTAAATGTCACTAAAAATTCACCAAGCTGTGCCTTAAGATTTTTAACAAGTTGCCAGGTGACATAAAAGACTGTAATACCTTATGTCAGTTTAAAAAACGACTGAATTTTTTCTTATTGGATCTATGTCCATATAGTTTGGATGAATATTTTGGATAAAAATGTGTATTTTGACTTTTTTTTTACTTGTATGTGCATGTATGGCTTGTCGTAGTAGTTTTTAAGTTTTCTTTGACACATCCTTATACAATTGTACATATTGTCTCTGGGAATAAATCAGATTATTATTATTATTATTACACACACATTTATCTCTATTTTCCATTGCATTCAAGATAAAGCTATATAAGGATAAAATTGCGTCCTTTGTTGCCAGACCTTTTCTAAATCCAAACTTACTTTTATTTATTAGTTTATTCTACTAACCTTAGATAGAAAGCCTGTTTAATCAGTAATCGTATATTCCAAGCAATATTTCAAATCTACCAAATTATGACAAACTAATAATGTCCTTTGATTTTAATAATAACAGTAAAACAATATTTCCATTTTATATGCAAAACTTTACTTTTTACAGGCACGGTGTGTTTGGCGTATTTTATTTCATAAGGTAATTTATATAAAAATTTAACCATCTACATATAATGGTCCATTATTTGCTCCTGCACCCTTGTTTACAGTAACTGCTTCCTGCTGGTTAAAATTTCCTTGTGTTAGCATTATTAAGGTCAAAATAGCGCTGTAAAAGCACGTTTCTAATTTGTCTGCCTTCACTTTTCACCAGGCAACTCGATTTCTTTGTTTTATATAGATAGCTACCTCAAATTTTGTACAGTGAGGTAAAACGCACTTAAATTACAAGATATGGGATATGTTTAGTTTACTTAGGTTAACACTTGTGTTGCTTGTTAGATGTCAGCATTTATATCTCACCGACGGTGGTTATCTGGGACATAACAAGACCAAATTTTGATGTCACAATCAGTTCAGAATGAATATATAACGAATTTATAATGGATGTATAGCAGCTTGAGCTGAGCTTTCAGAAACTTCTTTTCACTCCCAAAGTCCCAAAGTCACGGATTTGATTGGACGTTCCTCCGTTTCATATCGTTCCGAGGATAAAGTTAAAGCCTTATGACTATGTGACAAATAAGAATATAGTCTTACGCTTACAGTAAAAGTTTAATAACCCCCTTCTCGACGAAAGTGACAAGGTGGCATTAAATTTGACTGAGTTACATTTGAATAACAGAGGTGCGTCTTGGAGATCTATTATGAGGGACATAATTTTATTCCTATACAAGTCGGCACACCTAGATATTAAAAGATGTCGGTGTAGAAAGCAAGTAATTTAATTATATTTTTCCTTTCCCGTTTGATACTGAATTTGACATCTAAGAAGAATTTGCCTTCAAAAATAAATGTCTTAGGACAGCCATTCTCAAACTATAACATATCAAAAATAAAAAAATATATATTTTTAATTTCTAAACCGCTTGAGATAATTTAACCAAAATCGGAGAGCATGTTTAGTATACTCGCGACAAGAATTCAGACGACTTACGTCATACGAATAAATGAATAATTCACTACATTTTCATCAAAATATTTAAGAAACTGCAACTGATAGTAATAAAACTATATACTCGGATATAACCCGGAATATTTAATAACGAATTGTTTTGTAATGACTATGTAGTTTTCAGAAAAGACCGTAAATTTATGGAACTGGGTCTATCTAGAGGTGGTGGAGTTCTTTTCGCGGTAAAAAGTAAATATGTATCGTATTTGATAGATTTTGCCGACATCGAGAGATTGTATCCAAGTGTTGATATTTTGGGAGTTAAGATTCGTATCCGTAATAAAATTGTTAACTTTATTGTCCTGTATATTCCACCGAACGAGAACGCTGCCCTTTACGAATTTGTTTTTGAAGGCATTGGTGCTCATTCTGATCTTCAGAGTGAGGAGGATCTTGTAATTTTAGGCGATTTTAATATTCCGTCATACATAAATTATGTAAGTAACGAACATTTTTCTGACAGGTATACTGAACCTCTGAATAATTTTAAAGAACTCCTTGGTCTTAACCAATACAATTATGTTTTAAACGCCGACGGTAGAATTCTGGACTTGGTTTTTTCCAGATCGGTTTCATCTGTTGTTCGATCTGACTGTTGCCTTGTTAGTGAGGATTTACATCATCCTGCTCTTAATATTGAATTGCCTTTTGCTGTCGATTCACGTAAAGTTATGTTCAATCGAAATGCTAGATATAATTTCAAAAAAGCAAACTTCGTCTCCCTGTACAATGATCTAATAACCGTTGACTGGACCACACTATTTTTGCTCACAGATATAAATGAAGCCTGCAGCTGTTTCTACAATATTCTTAATACGACGTTTTCTAGGTCGGTTCCTAAGACAATTCCAACCAACAAACATTATCCGGTTTTTTTAATGGTGACATTATTGGACAAATAAAGGAGAAATCCAAACTTTGGAAGTTATATAGCAGAAAAGGTGACTTGGTCATTTATAATCAGTATAAAATACTAAGGGCTTCCGTCAAAAACAAAATACGTTCTGCCCATATTGAATATCTACACCATATTGAACAACAACTTCAATTAAATCCCAATCAATTTTGGTCTTATGTCAACAATATTAAGAATGATTCTAGTATTCCTAGAGCAATGAAGTACGACAATGTCTTACTAACGAAGCAAGAAGATATTTTGAACGCTTTTGCTAACTTTTTCCAATCAGTTTTTATACACTCCAGTCACTTTTCGTCTAACAAGGTGGAACAAGAACCTAATTCAAATTATTTAAATTGTCCTCTCTTATCTGAAGATATCGTTTTGAATGCATTGAAAAAAATCAAACCCAAACTAACGTCAGGGCCGGATGGAATTCCAGCGTTTCTTCTGAAAGATTGTGCTAATGTCTTAGTTAAACCTTTAACCTTTATTTTCAATCTATCACTTCGTTCTTTAACTTTCCCTACAATTTGGAAACATTCCAAAATTTGTCCCATTTTTAAAAAAGACGATAGGGCTCAAATCGTCAATTACAGGCCGATATCAATTTTATCTAATTTTGGAAAATTATTTGAAATCGTTTTGAGCGAATATATGTCATTCAATTTAAAAACCTTAATTTCTCCTAAACAGCATGGTTTCATGTCGGGTAGATCAACAGAGACTAATCTGGTATTTATTAATCAGTATATCTCAGACGTATTAGACAGAGGTGGTCAGGTAGATGTCATATATACGGATCTATCAAAGGCATTTGACAGACTTGATCATGGATTGCTTTTGGAAAAATTATTCGGTTATGGGCTAACTTTGAACTTTGTTACATTTTTTGAATCTTACCTGTCCAACAGAACATTGCAAGTTGAAATGTATGGTTTCAGGTCTGTCATGGTCCATGCAACGTCGGGCGTTCCCCAGGGTTCAGTCTTGGGGCCACTTCTTTTCAATTTATTTATAAATGACATAACTCTGAACATCTCTAGTGATGCGTTGCTGTATGCTGATGACTTAAAATTGTTCAGATGTATTAACGGTATTGAGGATTGCCTGGAATTACAATCTGATCTAACTACAATTAACCAATGGTGTAAGCTTAATCTTTTACCACTGAATATTAATAAATGTATTACAATGTCATATACTAAAAGGACTGATCATAACTCCATAAATTATCTATACCAAATTGATGCTGTATCTCTGGCAAAATGTGACAATTTCAGAGACCTTGGGGTAGTATTTGATTCCAAATTAACTTTTATTAACCATATTAATACTATTACTAAAAGTGCTTACAAATCTCTGGGTTTTATTATTCGTAATTCAAGGCAGTTTTCGGTTCATACTATCAAATTACTTTATTTCTCTCTCGTTCGCTCTAAACTAGAATATGCTAGTACAGTGTGGAATCCAGGATACGTTGTTCATATACATAGCATTGAAAGAATTCAAAGGCAATTACTTAAATATCTTTCGTTTAAATCTGACAACGTTTATCCACCTCGAGATCACCCACAATGTGAACTATTAGCCAGGTTTCATCTCAACTCGTTAGCCCAGAGAAGGATATATTTTTCTGTTTTATTTCTATTTAAACTTGTTAATGGCGTAATAGTTTGTGAAGAGTTATTGCGCTATTTAAAGTTCAATATTTTAGAGAGAAGAACCCGATATAATTATTTATTTTATCTAAAAACACCCAGGACAAATGTTCTTCGATTTGCACCGATTAATGTAATGTGTTCAAATTATCATCATTATCAGAACTCTTTCGACATTTTTTGTTCTACTGTACGGAATATTAAGCGATGCATTCTCGACGCGGATTGAATCATTTGTCTGGGTTGATTGGTGTGTATACGTGTATCATATGTATTAGTTATTTTTCCTTTGTTTGTTTACTCCTGTTATTTTTCTATTACCCTGTACTAACTATACATGTTGTTATTTTATTATTCATCTGTATATTGTTTTTTTTTTTGTACTGTACCTACCATGTAATTGGGCGTTTGCCTGTCTTGGTAGTTGTATTAAATAAATAAATAAATAAATAAATAAATACTACACTAAAAGTTTGCATTATATATTGCACTAAATTGCAAAAATTGATTGTTTTTAACGCGACCAAATATCGAAAATTACGTTGACAATAAAAACAAATGTGTAACGTCAGCCGTGACGTAAGACGTCTGAATTCTTGACGCGAGTATATGCTATTATCCATCAAACAAGAAAATTACTAGTGGCAGTCGATAATTATTTACCAAAAAAATGTATCAACTTGTATAATATTACAAATGAAATAGCATCATATGCATGTATGCATTTACAATTTTTGTATTCCAAACCGATTAACAACATCGTCATCTTATTTAATATTGTGTATTGTCAAATTAAGCTTATTTTGTAGTGAGGCTAGGTGAATTTATATTTAAAGATTTTCAAATCATCCAACTCCAAGAATGTTCGACTAGTCACCTTATGATTGCGCCAGATCAATATGTGATTCTCTACGGTCTACTAATTCTAATTGTATTACGATGGAATAGATCCCAGATCCTCTACATATTTTGTTGGCAAAGTAAAAGTGAATCCAGACCTAGCCCAAGAACAACGAGGGTAAGCCAAAGAGTCTCAGGTAATGACAAGAATATGTACAACCAGGAAAAGTATTATAGATCAAATAATGAATATGTACTTACCAGAACCCTTATCTACATGCGACAAATGTCCTAATATGTGGATGGCCTTTACATAATATAACAACCTCAACTATTCTCATTTTCTCACAATGTAAAGGTAATATTCTAAAGTACTGTTTAACTGATTGATTCAACCATTTTGTATAACTCCTAAGATACCAAAATAACAAAGCTTTGTTTCTTTGATGGAAAAAAATACTGCTGGTCATTGAAATTTAAAAATTCCTAGTTTCAGTCGGCTTCTAGATTAATTCACTTTTAAACTAAAACAGTGTTTTGTTTCTTGAAACAGCATTATAAATGCATTTTTTAAAAGCAAAAAAAAACATACGTCTGACATATAATGACTTCATCAGCAATTATTGCAAGAAAATAATTGTGAACTTATTATCTTCAAACAATAAATCCACTTTCTCCTCTTTCTTATGACTTAACAAACCATGTGAAGGAGGAGAAAAAGGGCGATTTTTATAAAAAAAATGCCTTACAGCCTCTAAGCTTCCTGAGAAATATCTCTGCATGAATTTTGTGGAATCTCAAGATTTCTTGAGTGGGGTAACTAGACTGTATCCGTCCTTAACCTGCGTAAAAAAGGTATTGTAAAATTTATATATAGAGTATAGATCCCTTCTGAAGTGATATAGGGTTGATCTGTTAATAAATTATTCCATTTTCCTGGGGTGAAAGAGAGACGATAACCTATTTACTTCAACGTAGAACAAGGCTGTAAACGTGGGAGAATTTCGATACGATCCTGAAGAACAGGTAGAAACTGATGGCGAATTACACTGCCAATTGTTTGGATCAAATCAACTTGTCGATTAGGTCTGGAGGTAGACGTGGATGTTCATTTTTCTATGTGCAAGGCAAGTGCAAAAGCTACTATGTCTTGTCAAATATACAAGAAATATTTAGAGGTTAGTTTCTGTAATTGTATGTAGTTTATGAAAAGTTTCTTAATACTTTTTTTCTCTGATAGGGTGGAAGAATGTTGGCTTGGGTCAATGTGAGAGATTGATACCGGCTGACGATTGACTACCCTCCTAATTAATGAGGTTTTCCAGGTTTGCCTCATTTCTGCACTGTATGGTGGGGGCCTACCAACGTAAGTCGTTCCTGGGCGCAAATGCGGCCTGCTTAATAATAATATGCCGCCCCTTCTCTCGCACAAGTCTTCGACTTCTGGGCTAATCCTCGTGATTAGAATGAGGAGTAGAGATATTATTATTATAATTATAATCAAGAAAAGTATTAAATAATGATATTTAACATTTATTTTTTTTAATTACTGATTTTTTCTACTGTAGATATTCTCTTTATGGAGAACCATGAAGATTCAGTCTAAACAACTTCTATTAATTAATTAATTTATTTATTTATTGACTGTTGTCTGAGAGGCCTATTTATGTGCAGTATTTTCCTTCTAGGTTTCATCCTTATAGAGAACAGTCCGTTTGTGTGATAAAAAGCTGTGAACATGAAATTTGTGTTATTTCTTATTCAAATAAATGGACTAGAAGAATTGAACCCACTGCATGACCTCCCAGACGTCTGGATTTAAATCCGTTTGATTTTTATTTGTGAGAGCATAAATGTACTTTAAATTAATCGTTCTTGTTTTAATAAGATGCATTCAAATTGTTTTGAACATTTTTTTTTCTATATCGTAATTTAGTTTCTTAATATCTTCTCTATATTGGAACCTAAATAAAAAACAGGAAACTTTAATTAGTATTGCTGCCAAATGTGCAGGAAACATTGCTGTCTTTCCCCTAAAGGCCCAATACTGATTCCCAGTGTTTAATCATAATTAAAAACTTTATTAGGTCGTTCTAAATTTTACAGCTACTTGGAGAATACAACCGTAGCAGTAAACCAGAATAACTTCATCCAACAATAATTTGTATCTTGAATTCTAATCTTAAACGTCACAAATAATTATTTCTCTTTTCATAATTTTATACATAATTATCACTGATTAACGTATTTGCTATAGAACGTTCGAAGAGAGCAAAATTTACCACTGTAAACTTTCAGCACCTGGTAAGGATAAATTTAAATATCGATTAGGCGGGAGGAAGATCCTTTGTGGGCGATAAATAGCAAACACATAAATGTTGATATTGGTTCGATCACTCAAATAGACACGTTTGAAGGGGCTATATGGGGTTCAAGGAGCTTCCTTTGAAGACTAATAAAAGCAAGGTGTTACTATCGAAGTGATACTGATAGGTACGCTTGATTAGGAAACTAGAACAATACGGTTTATGCAGTGCATTAGTGCATTATACGAGGTTTATTGAATAAGGCCACGTTTGTTTGCAATGGCTTTCGAAATGAATCCAATAACCAATGCTTTGTTATGTCGGTGGCGTTTGGAAACAATGTAATGTAGAATTTCATATTTTCAAATCCGATTTTATGTTACTTACATACTTAATTTTTATGATGTAGAGAGCCTGAGATATAGTGTAAATACACGATAACGGAAACGGGTTTTGTGTAAGCATAATCATATTATTATTAATTTACCACGAGTGAATTTATTTAATTTTATACTTATGAATGTCATTGATGCGAAACAAGCAGGTATCTATTTTAGATAGAGGGTTTTATTTGAGGTATTTATAAAATTATGTCGTCTAATTTCACATTGAACTACTTATTTTAGTTTGAAGAATAAAAGTAATGATTAATAATATTTCACATTTATTAATTCTTTTCGAAATTATTACTATTTGCTACGATGTCACAGGTTTTCGATATGGCGGAGACCGTTTTTCTCATTCTTATTTATTTAAAATAAGTACTGCTGCACGAAGGGAAATATTGTTTACCCATTAATAGAAATTGATTTTCCTCAGCAAAATATCTTCATCGAACGTTACGTTGCTGTTATATTAAAAACAATATTGTAACCACTAGATTCCTTTAACAACTCTCCTTATTTACTGCTGCAATGTCATCTTATTACTATTGCTACTGCAATTTTTTACCCTAGCATATATTTATATTGAGACTGTATTCATCCTAGTATGACTAGTTGTGTAGCTACATCAGTAAATACTTCTTTTTACATGAAATAAGTAACGTTATAGTCACTACTAAATGATTTTCTTCTTCTATTGGTGACTGGAACAACTAAAAACAAGTATAGGTAAATTGCAAGTAGAGTTCATTACAAATACATCAGCAGTACAAAGCAAGACGACAAATTTATTTTAATGTAATATTAGAAACAATTAGTACCCGTTATCAAAATATCTAGCTACTGCTACAAAGTTTTTACTTGGCGTAGTTTCAAGCCTTGCAAGCATAAGTAAATTATTTTTAATAGTACATTTCAAGTATGTTCGACCTACTGCAATAAGTTATCTAGGTACCTATAGTAAAAGAACTGACAGGAAAGATGAAGCTATTCAACATAAGAATGTTGTAATTATTATAGCAAAATACCAACTTAAGGTATACAATTATTCGAAACGATTCTTATTTTTTTTTTCATAAATGTACTGCTTTAAATAATTATAACAATTTTTTCAAAATTTTTTTGTTCCATTTTGTTTTCATTCTACAGGATGCTAAAGTTGAAAAATTTTTTCGATTTTTGGCTATATTTTAAGAACGTATGGACCGATTGTTTTGAAAATTTGTAGCCTTGTGTTTTTTGAGGTGGAAATTACGAATATGCAGTGTTGAGGTCACGACTAGGGGGCGCTGCTTATACTGTACTCTTGATGTAAAAATATGTCTTTCTTTTTGTATTTTACACTTCTGAATTTTTTATTAAGAAACTATTGAACTAACTTCAATTCTAACTAGAAAAATATACCTGTTAGAAATCGATAAACTCAACCATTTTCAAGAAACAGACGATTTAAGTTTTTGAGAGTCGGCTAGAATTAAATTAGCAATAAATCAGACTAGACCTATTGATATTTTGACTTTAACACTAAATTGTGTAGTCAACAACTTTTCTTCATAATATTTTGTCGCCTCACATAAAGAAAAGACTAGTAAATAAATTAAGATATTTATGAATTTCCAAGGCTTACTTGATTTTGCAGATTTCAAATTAGTGCATATTTTTATCTCCAAACAAGCAGAACTAAATTGATAATAAGACCATATTTCAATGTTTCTGTTACAAATACAAGCTAATACCTCGATGGTTTGGAATCAATGAGTCTAGAAATGATCACTGGACAATGTTTATTGTGAAAAAAAATGTATAGATGCAGAAATCACTGAATGAATGACATCTCTTTCGATGAAAGAAGGAACAGATGGTACCATTCGAAAATATAATGTAGAGACCTCTCTATTTCCTCAGTATCTCTAGTGTCTTCAGTTTCTTCTGGATCTTCATTCTCCTCATCTGAACTCAACTGTCAGGAAATTTTGTCAATGAGTTCACGACGTTTCAAGTTTGGTTACTGCTATTTTGAAACACAGACATTGTAAATGCATTAACAAAAGCTAATGACAGCCAGGTAAACTTTTTCTTACAGCATATAATTAGACATTACTTCCAATTACATATTTTTTTCCTAAAATTAATATTTTCATAAATATTTATACTAAAACGCGGAAACCGCCCTCTTGTTTTAAAACTTCAATAGCAATTGTCCGAAGAATTCGATAATTTTCAGTTCAAATGTACAGTGTTTGAAAAACACGTTCCTCATTTAAGAGTTATTTTTATTTTCATCATTCTTTAACGTTGCATCCAATCTTCTGCATTATATAGCTATGCAGTTATATCTACTTAGTTTTTTCTCTATATAGCTGCAGGCTCATTTGATACAATTGGTATGTTGCAATAGTTGAACTGCATTACATGCCATGTAGAATAATTTGAAACCGAGCCAAGATCAAACACGGGTGGTTATGTTCATATCGTGAAATATCAAAGTTAATGCATATTTGATAGTTAATGCTAATACAATTGAATTTTCTCGTGCAGTTTGGAAATATATTGCTGAACAAACGAAAATTTCTAGGAAAATTAATATAACATATTTGGATTGCGAACCTTTATAGCAAAATATTTCAAGAGTGGCTCAATTGTATTGTTTACTTTTACAAATGATATATGACATATGATTGATATATGATTTTTACAAATCAATATCAAGCATCGAATAATCAAAATGTTGACACACTTGACTTTTAAAACTCTTTTATGGATCTTTTATGGCTCTTTTATATCCAAAGGATAATAGTAACAAGTAAAACCATTGTTGTAGAAATTGGAATAGCACTATTACGTATCGAATATATGTTTTTTATCTTTCACAGGACATTTAGTTGAAAGAGTTTATGTTTTTTGTTTACTTAACGTTATTATTCTAGTAATAACATCTGGAACGTTATGTTCCTTAGGCGAATTGAAATCTTTTGTGTATGGGTCTAGATTCTGTACTGTAATTTAGAGTGTCGTATTTTTTGCCACGTATTTCAGATATACGGCGCTTGCAAGCAATTCAGAAGTTTTTGTTGTATAAACCTGTAGTAAACTACAGGTTTCCAATTTTCCAATATTAATCATAAATTATCTGTTTCACAATATCCAACTTCAAAGTCTTTGTTATCTCATTTTTACGATAAGGAACGTTAGAGCTATTGGTTAACAGTTATCGATGTTACATAAATTTTTAGGATCAGATCAAAATTTTTATATGATTGAATGTTTTTGTTCTATAGATTTTAGAATAGTTTTTTCTCTAAAATGAGTCCCATACCAACAAAAAATCTGATGTAGCATTTAGTTGAATTGTAAATATAATAATCACTTGATTTCATGTACTTCAACTTGTGATATATAGCTTTAAATCAAAAATCAGGTCGTACATTTGGAAACCAATAATAAAGTCAGTGTTTCAGTAAACAAAATCATATTTAATTAAAATTTGATGGAAGCTACAATTGATGATTCTATTGTACTGAGGAAGAAAGACAGTTTCATTTAAAAAAAAAATAGGTAACATCTCATCTATCGGAAAAACTTCTTTAACGGTGACGATTTTAAACTCATTTTTTAAGGATTTGGTAGCTGTTTTTAAACGGATTTTAGAAATTCTAAGTAATATTTCTTCACTCTGTTAATTATACAAATTTACAGGGTATACAACAGTTTACAGTCATTTGCAATAAGAAACAAAAAATATTTTTACCTGTTATGTCATTAGATCATCTACTACTTTATACGCCTACTGCATACCAAGAAAATCGTATGCTGCATTATGAACAAATAATATTAACACTTGAATTGATGTAAATTATTAAGTATTTTTGACAGAAAACGAAACGATACAATCGATTGCGTGTAGCCATGTTTTCTAACGCATTTTCAAATGTTAAGGAAATGCTTCAGCTTCAAATCTAAAATTGTTATAGTTTTTCTTTAGGAATTCTGGGTGGATTTTATTTTTCCTATTAAACCTTAAGGGATAAAAAAAAACAAAGAAAATAAGTCAAAGGTTCGTGAACTTTTGAAGTAAAATGAAGCAAAAAATCATATACAGTATGCGCCAAAAGTATGGAATAAATTCAATGAAAACGAAACAATTATTTTTTGGGAAAAATCCTCGAACAGGTCGATGTTTAATTTAAAAAATACATATTTTAGCGTAAAATGCGATTTTCGTATTGAGGAAGGAAAAATATCATCCCTACAAAATTCAACTTGTGCAGGAACTCAATGAAGATGATCCCGATCGCCGCTTACACTTTTGCGAAATTCTAATGGATTTATGTCAAGGAAATAGAAATTTACACCGGCAAATACTTTTTTCAGATGAGGCCACATTTTGTCTGAATGGTACAGTAAACCGTCAAACTTGCAGATATTGGAGTCGGGAAAATCCTCATTGGATGGCAGAGGCACATACCCAACACCCTCAGAAATTAAATTTGTGGGCTGGAATAGTTGACGACAGAATAGTAGGGCCTTTCTTCTTCTTCTTTCTACAAAACGACCTTGTTCCAGCCCTTGCAGTAATTTTTCCTAACGATAATGACCCTGACATTCCTGACGATACCATATGGTTTCAGCAAGACGGTGCACCTCCGCACTATGCGCGCCCTGTACGAGATTTTTTGGACAACTGTTTTCCTGGGAGGTGGATCGGCAGACGCGGACCGATAGAATGGGCTGCAAGATCGCCAGATCTTACACTTCTTGACTATTTTTTATGGGGATACTTGAAGTCAAAAGTGTACATTAATAAACCACGTAATTTAGAAGAACTTCAAAATCGCATTCGGGACGAAATACGCAGAGTTACCCCAGAAATCATTCATAATTTACAAGAAGAATTTCTTCACAGACTTGCGCATTGTCAAGAAGTTGGTGGATGGCAATTCGAACATTTAATTTAAGTATAAAATTTAATCAATTGTATTTTATTTTACATACCTCAGAATTGTTACTTTTTTATGGATAAAATTTACGTTTTCTAACATTCAATCGTCATTTACTCGAAAACTTTCCTATCGTTTTAGTACTGTCTGATAGAGAATTAAACGATCTTTCAGAATCAAGGAAAAAAATATGGTGTTGTCATTTAAAAAAAAAATCGATGACGTCATTACTCGAAAACGAATGACATTTGAAAATCGCATTTTACGCTAAAATATGTATTTTTTAAATTATAAATCGACCTGTTTGACAATTTTTCCCAAAAAATAATTGTTTCGTTTTTATTGAATTTATTCCATACTTTTGGCGCATACTGTATATTTCCAAGATGGCTGTAAAATCGTAGAAAATATCTTATCAAAATGACAAGTTATCAAAGCCAAGCTAACAATACGTAGCAGCTTTAACGACTATTTCACTCATCACGTTGGCAACATCTGAGAGTGATTAAATACTATTGTATTTCTTCCTGAGAATTCTATTGCAATAGTTATCAGTGAAGAGCTGCATTAATAATGAAAAATGAAGATTAAATGATTTAGTTTCATGTATTTAATTTTACTGTATCTTAAAAATGATACTTTTGAAAAATGTGTTAGTATTTCACTCATCACGTTGACAGCATTTGAAAGTGATTAAATACTAATGTATTTCTTCTTGAGAAGTCTATTGAAATAGTTACCACTTAAGAGATGTATTAATAATGAAAAATATAGATATCTAAATGATTTAACTAAATTTTACTATATCTTTAAAATTAAAGATGCGTTATTTCTGTAAATTATTCGTAATAATTGTTAAAGTTATCGAAGCCAAGCTAACAATATGTAGCAGCTTTCACGACTATTTCACTCATCACATTGGCAGCATCTGAAAGAGATTGTAAATACTATTGTATTTCTTCCTGAGAATACTATTGTAATAGTTATCACTTAAGAGCTGTATTAACAATGAAACATGTAGAATAAATGATTTAACTTAATGTATTTAAGTTTACTGTTTACTTAAAAATGATATTTTTGAAAGATGCGTCCTTTTCACAAATTATTCGTAATTCTTAGCATTCAACAAGATATCCAATAATTAAGTTGGAGCACTTACTGCCCTTTCTGTTCTACTGGTATTAAACCACGTTAAATAATAGCTTTGACAGTTGGTAGTCCAAAGACCAACTTGTTAAGCGGAGAAGGCCTCCGACCTGTAATATCCTAGAGCTGACTGTTGCATGTACGTTTAACAGGTGGTTCTCTAATTTAAATTCTACTCTGGGGGACTACGCATAGTTGTAATTAAATAAATCTACGGGGGGGTACACTAAAAACGGACTTACATTGCAGACGGGCCGCCTAGATCATGGCACTTCGCAAATCTGGCAACTGTTCAGTTAACCTGCCATCACTAAATGATATCCACTGTACTACCTCTAGGTACCGGGGCTGAATTAAAACTGGGGCCGCGAGACGTCGGGAAAGGCGCGTATGCGTCGCTTCCCCGACGCTGATGACGTCAGAATTGATTTGCTGATTGCAGTCGCCCCCTGCCATGGTTTGCTAAATTTTATTTTGCCGGGCTTTTGCAGCTACGCGGAGTACAACAGGTAAATCGTCTGAGAGCCCCGCTGAAACGTTTTACAGGGAAAACACAGTTCGATTGAGCACCGTACGATATAAATTGGCCGCGGGAAACCCTCACGTCTGTCGACCGACGGGTCTCCGACTGGGAATTTTTTTAGCGCGACCGATAGATCGCGACTTGTCTGGAGTTCCCAGCTCTTAAAAATATATTCAGAAATAACATCAGTTCATGGAACAATATAATAATAATAGGTATTTGTTCTTCCATAACAGAGGAGGTGCATGTAGGGGGTTCCAAAAATATTGCAATTTAACCAAACACCGCCTTCAAAGTGGGGCAAAATATTAAAAAATATATCTCTGAATTGCTTTAGCTTTGAATAACCAAATTTGAACTATGACTTCAAGCATCGTCGGCTAAATCGCAGCAGGCGTGCTTTTGCTTTGCCCGTTTGCAGTGACTCACCGCGTGTGGTAGCACACTACAGCATAAATGACGTAGTCGTCAATTGTTTCATAGAAATTATGACAAATGTCAAATATCTGTTGGTGTATGTTTCTGTTTACGTGTCATTTTTAAAATAGGGCAATCCAACGAACTGTCAAATCACTTTAAAAATGGCGGCTGTAGGACAAACAACTCGCCATATGACAAGCAGAAATTTGTGATTTTGTGTAGAACTGTGTGTTTGGCTCATTATATTTTATACCTATTTCGGAATACCAAGGATAATTCAGACTATCATAATGGTTTTGTTTTGTTGTGTTATGAATTGTTGGAGTAGAGGACAGCGAGAAGATCAAGTTAGATTTTTTAGAATTCCTGCTGCATTGAATTATAGACATAGAACTGATTTCAGTGAACTATCTCATATAAAACGACAAAAGTGGCTTTGTGCAATATAACGGCAAGACCTAACTCAAGAAAAAATTAAATACAGTGTCGTTTGTTTAAAACATTTTGTATCGGGTTAGTTAATAAAAAGTTATATACAACAATTTAAAAGCATATATTTCAGGTAAACCGGCTGCTTTAACAGATAACTTACATCTTGATTGGATTCCTACATTGCATTTGGGTTATCAAATTACCACTGCAACGTTGTCAGAGACCAAGATGGGTAGATATAAACGAAAATGTAGTGTTGTGCTAATGTTTTCTGAAGTTTTAAATATCTGCAATATTTATATGTAAAAGTAATATATACCTACCTATGCAGGCCCCTATTTTCCATTGGGCACTAGGCAGGGCCCTACGATTAGTGGGGCCCCCTAGTTCCTGCCAGATCAGCAACTCTTTCATATCATATTAGAAAGTGTAATATGAACCTATTTCTCATATATACAAAAAGTGGGTTTATATTTTAAATAAAACGTTCTAGTTGCTGAATATTCGTAAAATTATTATTATTCTCAGTATTCACTGCACTTCGGTATATCTACAAATTTTTTCTTTCAAATGGGTCGAGGCAAGAAATAGTTGACTAATCAAAAATGAACTTGGT
This sequence comes from Monochamus alternatus, assembly GCA_037114965.1. Taxonomy (NCBI): domain Eukaryota; kingdom Metazoa; phylum Arthropoda; class Insecta; order Coleoptera; family Cerambycidae; genus Monochamus; species Monochamus alternatus. The sequence goes on along the minus strand of CM073429.1, from coordinate 62,109,369 downwards.
GCAATAAATTTAGATTTTCCCTGCTGCTAATGTTTTTTATTGTGCTGTAACAAACTTTAAATTATTATTGCAATGCCGCAATTATTTAAAATATCAAATATCATTATTAAACATTTTGTACTATTTATCCATGTACCCAATTTTTTTAGAATTGTATATATAACTTATTTTTAATATTTTTTATTAAATATATTTTAGATATTTTCTATCAAATGGACTTTTATTTATTATTTATAATTTTTGTCAAAAATATGTGAATTGAAAACAGTGACATTATTAAGAATTTCAAGCCCCCGGAGAATTTTTCTTTAACTGAAAATAAATTCTGCCATGTATCTATGCATAAATAATTGTTATCAAATTACGTACCTCTGTAATAGTTTACTAATTAATTATATATAACTGCCAATATTGTTATCAATATATTTTTTTATTAATATTATATATAGTATTCTCCAGGACCCTGAATTGCTAGGGCTGGCGGGGGTGTAATTATGCTACTAGTTGGAGAGAAAAAAGAACTTAGGTACCTATTTATAAATAATATATTCAAAACTTGTACACTGTATTTAATTTTTTCTTGAGTTAGGTCTTGCTGTTTTATTGCACTAAGCCACTTTTGCCGTCTTATATGAGAGTTCATTGAGATCAGTTCTGTCTATAATTCAATGCAGCAGGAATCCTAAAAAATCTAACTTGATCTTCTCGCTGTCCTTTACTCCAACAATTCATAACACAACAAAACAAAACCATTATGATAGTCTGAATTATACTTGGTATTCCGAAATAGGTATAAAATATAATGAGCAAAACACACAGTTCTACACACAGGCCAATAACTAAAAGTTCTACACAAAAGCACAAATTTCTGCTTGTCATATGACGAGTTGTTTGTCCTACAGCCTTTAAGTTTTAAGTTCTTGATAATCCAATTATTCGAAATAAACGTTTAGTACTTATTTGCAATCCATCTTCAACTGTTTGCAAAATATTTTCTTCATCTTGTACCCTTATTACACTGGGACTTTCCTGCCTCTCGAGTCCAACATTAGAAAATGTTTCTTTATGGGGAATCAATCGATTTCACAGAAGCATACAAACGGATGAAGAGAAGCGAAGTCTGTAGCAGGCTCGACAACCGATGGACAGTCGTCTCAAAAATCAAGAGCTGGAAGATATTTTAACTGACGATGCGACACGAATGTTTTTCACCACACACATCAGTTTTTGACATATTTGGTACGACGATTCAAATCGCAGCAATACGAACTAATGAAAACGAACAAAGTAGGTATGTGTGTATGGCTCAGGCAGGAGAAGCAGTAGTGGGAAAGAGAAAGGTTTGGGTACTCGCGTATGCAGATGACATCGTTATAGTAGCAAATAAAGAGAAAGAAATGAAGCAGATGATAAAAACTCTTGAAAAATATTTTAGGAAAAAAGATTTACAAGTAAATGTGGAAAAAACAAAATTAATGAGTTTTGGAAAAGGAAGGAAAAAGAGAGAAGAATGCCAGTTGAATTGGGAAGGGAAACAAATAGATCAAGGAAACGAGTTCAAATACTTAAGTTTGTTTTTAAATCAATGAATACATTTGCAGCACATATAAAAGATAGAATAAGGAAGGCAAATTAAGCAATGGGGATAGTTGAAAGAAAATTCGGACATGGCTTTAAAAGACAACTAATGTTATTAGACAGTTTGGTGGGGAGCATACTCCTGTATGGGGCCGAGGTGTGGGGATGGAGATAATTTGAGCCTGTAAGGCAAAATAAAACTTATTATTGCTACTGTTACTAATGTGACTAGATATATTTTATGCGACGATGCAACACGAGAATATTTCACTATACTCGCGTCAAGAATTCAGACGTCTTACGTCACGGCTGACGTTACACATTTGTTTTTATTGACAACGTAATTTTCGATATTTGGTCGCGTTAAAAACAATCATTTTTTGCAATTTAGTGCAGTATATAATACAAACTTTTAGTGTAGTATATAGTTTTATTACTGTCAGTTGCAGTTTCTTAAATATTTTGATGAAAATATAATGAATTATTCAGTTGTTCGTATGACGTAAGTCGTCTGAATTCTTGTCGCGAGTATACATACATCGGTTTTTGACATATTTGACAGGACGATTTGAATTGCGATGATACGAAAGGATAAAAAAAACGAAGCCTGTGGCCAGCTTAAAAGAGTACTGTTAATATATTGTATTGTATTCTAGTAGTCTAAGCAGCATAAACCAAGCTCCATTTTTTATTTAACAAGCGCCGATAAAACTTCTCATAGATAAGCTCGAAAAGTGAGACCAATGCATTAAAAATAGAAAGTGAAAGCACATCGATTCTTCAGCAAACAAAAAGCAGTACATCTATTGTGGTCTATAGAAGTTCGAATATAATGAAACAGTCATGAATTATTTGTATCTCTGGGGTATAAAAAGTATCTGGAAGAGCTACTTGAGGTTGGGCAAAAACTTTATCGAGACAAACGCTTCCTAGAATATTCGATGCTGTACGTGCGATAAAGTTAATTTACATAATCTTAGCCCAAATTATAAGTTTATACAATAACAATGGATTAACATACGTACCTTTTACATGTTGTAATATACAGTGCGTTCCTAAAGTCACGCACATATTCATTATTAGGTAAATAAAGACAGATTTTTTATTTTAATTTCCTTTTTTTAAAATAATAATTTAATATACAGAGTGACCTACGTTCGAGTAATGACGTCATGACATTTTTTTAAATGGAGCAGCACATTGTTTTCCAATTTCCGAATTACCCTAGCTGAGCTGTTTCCGAAAATGTAACACAAGTTGCTCTTAATTATGACAGGGTGGGCAACAATACCCAAATTATTTACAAAAACCAAAGTTATTTACAAATGATCATTTTAAAATGTCTATTGGAATGTACTCAATTTATAAAAACATTGGTGTTACATAGAAAAACGTAGAGAAACGTGATCGATCGTAGGAAATTTTATTGTTCGCTAATAAAGCCTTTGGACACAAAAACCTAAATTAAATTTTCAAATTGTTGACCATTTACTTCCAAACAATAGTAAGGCAGATGAGAAACAAATTCTCGTTGTACATATCAGACGACTTACGTCATACGAACAAAAGAATAATTTATTATATTTTCATCAAAATATTTAAGAAACTGCAACTGAGAGTTATAAAACTATTTTTTACTGTATAGATAGGTATTTTAAGGTAATATATATCAAATCTCCTACAATTCCTATAAATGAAGTATGCTCTCTGATATCAAACATCTAGGTATGCTAATGAACAATTCCTCAGACAAAGCTCTATTCAATAATTATCTAAAAAAAATAATCTTCCTAAATTTACTAACCTGGTTTAATGAAACCACTCTATAAATATTTAAGTTCACTCTTGAAAATGTGGGATCTCGAAAATTCAACCACAATAGATGATATCTGACTTATTTCTGCATTTTTAGGATTGCTTCTTCAGGTGGCCTCCTTTAAGTTGAGTCAAATATCCAACTATAAAGATTATTATACCAATAAATTGAAATTAAATATCGACATGTCAAAAGTGAACCTGTCAATCAATTTAAACGTCGTAACGACCTACTTAATTAATAACAAAATTTTACCCTTTATGTAACCGAGTTCAAGAGTGAACTTAGATAGCAAGATTAATTTTTTTAGAAAATTATTGAAAAGAGCTTTGTCTGTGGAATTGTTCATTAGCATACCTAGATGTTTGGTATCAGAGAGCATACATATCACGTCATTGATAGAAACTGTAGAAGATTTGATATATATTAGCTTAAAATACCTTTCTAATACAGTAAAAAATGTTACAAAAGCTAATAATGAAGGATATATGGGTAGATATTGTGGGTGTAATTCATCGCTGGTTGGGGCTTTAGTCCACAGAGTAGTTAGTTTCACACAATATTGTTAATATCTAAAAATATATAAAAAAAATAATAAAACTATATACTACACTAAAAGTTTGCGTTATATATTGCACTAAATGATTGTTTTTAACGCGACCGAATATTGAAAATTACGTTGGCAATAAGAACAATTGCCTAACGTCAGCCATGAGGTAAGACGTCTGAATTCTTGCTGCGAGTATATCAATGTGATTTGACAATACTTTTGTCTTCTTTGGTTTGTAGCTGTCACATTGACATTTCACATAACACGTAATTACAAATATTTTGATATTAATGTCCTTTGTACTAAGAGTTGCTCTCAACATAAAGTAATTTGACTATAACGTAGATGCCTCCAACGTAGATAAATCGAAAAAGTATGCAATGATAATATTTTGGGACCGTGGGCTCGTATTTTTTCAAGGCAATAAGTCTTCAAATGTTTGTAAGCCAATTTGTCCTTTAGCCACATTTTTTGCAGCTGCTACTAACTCTATTGGTGTCCCGGACATTTTAAATATATTTTCTCACTAATAAATATTGAAAGGAATTTGATTTTTATCACAACAATAAATAAAGTGATTGTAAACCAAAACGATTTCATAGGCAATTAGATTGTAATGAAGAAATGTTATTATTTACGATTTCAAATAAATGAGTGTGTGTACCTTGTAGTAAAAGCACATTTCCGGACTCATTTTTTGTTGACATTCGCGTCGTCCGGAAATGTATTGTTTTTGCTTCTAGGTACACAGTAGGTATACTATTTTCTAATTTATATTATCTTCTTAAAAATTGAAAAGCATGTTGCTGTCCTTTTTCATTTTAAGGATGCATGTAAAATCATTTTCCGACGGTCTAATAGCGTCTCGTAATTCTGTACGACTTTCTGGAGTTTTATTAGATACTCCCAGAGAGTTAGGAAAGTTTGCGACTGCCTGGGGTATGATAACTTTGATCAAATATGTTCCAGATAAAAAACTGTTGTCATAACTTTTAATGATTCCTTGTTTCATTAGTTGACCAACACGCACCGTTCTTATATCTTCTTTGTGTCAGAAAATGCTACATCGAAACTTTCAGCAAACTATAGTTTAACTTTAGTTGAAATAAAAATAATTTTTTTTGGTAAGTTTGAATAATTTATTCCAATTAGGTAAATATATACTTATTTATTTAAATTTAGAAAGTAATTAATACTGTTACGAAACGCTGTATGTCAATCCGAATGAGCAAAATACAGTGGCGGATCGTAGTGATGAAGGAAAAAGGTTTTCTTTTACTTCACTAATTGTGTCACATCGTTTTCATTTGTTATGGTTAGCATTCGAAGGCTTTCGTTTCATGTATCAAACTCTTTTCATGACCTATTCGAGACTCAACATTTTTTATACAGTGCGTCAAGAAAAATATCTTGATTTTAATAATAATTTTATATGCTGGATGTCCTTTAAATATAGTACTAGTAAGGTATGGTGGGAAAGGTCCGGAACCTTATAATTTTCAAGAGTGGCTGGCATTTCATTTTTAAAAAAATGTCAAATTCCGTCAATTTTTAGTATTTAAAAACACCCTGTATTTTAAAAGTTAAATCTGCTCATGTTTGTTTAAAATTTATTTATTTTACTTACGCTATTCAACAGAGATCCAGTTACAGAATAGGAAAACAAACCACAAAAAATCATACATGAAGTAAATTTCACAATATTTAGACATAACACATGCGACAAATATGAAAAATAATCAATCTAAATATCTAGATATAGACAACAACAATTACAAGTCTTTTCAAAGTTGAAATATTACAATTTATAAAATCTACGGAAAGATAATTTCATTATATAAATCACACATATATTAAGTAGTGTTTCAGAATATTTGTCCTAACAGGTAACAAATAAATCATGTTAAATTGTCTAGCATCAATTCTGGGAACATCTGGGAACGTCAATGACGTTATGGATTACTTTATGTAAACAAATTAAATAAGTCTTTTTACATCGATTTTCCAAAGTTTCAGGACCAAATCTATTAAGCATTTCTAATTGAGGAAACCCAACAGAGGGATACTCTCCATCAGCTTTATATATATTTTCAGAATTTACGCTGAAGATTTTCAAGAGCATCTATATGTACAGCATAATTAGGACATCAAGTAGAATACAAAATTTTCAAAGTGTTAGAATTCCGAAACTGTTTACTATTCCTTATAATGAAACCAAGAGATCTATAGTCCTTGCAGTTACATAATATAGATGGCTATTAAAAGGCAATTTTCTGTCAAATATAACCTAAGTCACAGAAGGTATCAGGTCTAGAAAGCGTGTGTTGTTCAATGGAATGATAAAAAAGAAATCAACTGTTTCTCTGTAGAAAAAGACAGTACATGACACTAATATTTAGTGACAGATTATTAATGCTGCACCATTCATGGATGACATTTAGATTGTATTGAAGTTCAGCAGCATCGTCAGAGTTCTTAATTGTACTAAAAATGTCCATATCATCTGCATACATCAGACAGGGCACAGTTAAATTATTAATGATATCATTAATAAATAGGCCAAATAATAAAGGTCCCAAATTAGACCCTTGAGGGACCCCTGGAGTGACCGTACTTTAGCAGACTTGCAACGGCGGTAAACAACATGTAGACCTCTGTTGGAAAGATAAAAGTTTATAAGATTTAATAAGTTGTAAAAGAAACCAAAATAATTATCTAATTTATTCAAGAGTATTTTATCAAATGCCTTTGTCAGGTCATTGTAAATCACGTCAGCTTGAAATCCATCATTAATGGCATTGGTTAAAAACTATGTAATAGAGAAAAGATTTGTAACAGTAGACCTGTCCCTAAAAAAAGTGTTGCGCCTCTGTAATTAAGTGTTTTGTGTGATGAAATATAAAATCATACAACAGCATTTCAAAACAGTTGGCAAAATTGCTGGTTATAACAATCGGCCGATAATTACTTGAAAAAGTTGAAACGTTTCATCAATTTTTTTTTAATTGTATGAATTTGAGAGGTTTTAGATATTTCTTCGAACAACCATTAAAAGATCCTGCCAAACACGTTTCATTTTCTGAAATAATTCAGTAAGAGCAGACTCATTATAGATATTAAAAACATACGCTAAGTAAATTTTCCGTTTCCTTTTGTAATATTCCTTCGACCCGTGCATTTACTCACCTGTTACGTTGAAAAGGGGGTTGCAAACCTCAGCGCAACAATCAACTCTGCGTTTACAACTCGGAAATGGTCCAAAGGGGAGGCACACTGCCTTAATTCTGGAGCGAATTCATAACTTTCATTCCATTGTTGGGGGTTGTATTAAGAAAATTAATGTGAAAACTTTCTAAATTAAAATGATATTGGGTTAAGAATCGCGGAAAATAGAATGATGGTTGAAAAACATGTTGATAGAGGATTTTAATGAGAAGTCATGCCTCAACTAACTGAATAAAACATGAATTTAAGTTCATAAGTAAATTTCGCCATTTTCCGTCGTTAAGCTTTTAGGGGATGATTGAATTTTAACAAAGTTGAAAACAATAGTATAATATCAACAAATTTAGTAAATACTTTGCACGAATGGCGCAACAACTAATAGATTGCCGATTATCAAATAGCGATTTTAGCAGTTGATGTGATGATCTTGCACGTGGTTGTTTACTAAATTTTTTGTTACAGATAGATTTACTATATCTACAGATAAATGTGAAATACTGTATACATATAATAAAAGTGAGATAAATGTTTTCCTAAATTATAGACCAGTTGCTATTTTCAATAATTTTTGACATAGCTTCATATCATTTCATGTCTCTAATCGCATTATTCCCGAAGAACATGGTTTCACCGAGATAGGTTTACTTGTTCTAACTTGATACTGAAAGTCAAGTTGATGTCATATATATATCGATTTTTTTAAATCGTTTGGCAAGCTGCATCGTTCAACACAACTTAATAATGTAAGATTTTGTCCTAGTTTGGTGGCATTATTTCAGTCATATCTTGACGCCTTCAATATGCACAATATCGCGGTTTTAAATCTCACACCTTTCTTCAATTATCGTTTTTTTTTCAAGGATCTATACTTGGCCCTCTATTTTTTATAATTTTTATTAATGACATTGTTGGGGATCTCAATGAATAGTATCTTTTGTATGCTGATGCTGTTAAAATACTGTGTTGTATTAATTGTTTATTGGCTGCGAGAATCTTCAATGACATCTTATTTCTTTCAATGGTGCATCCAATATTAACAAATGCATTATGTCCTTCCATTTGAAAAACAAACTATACTTTATGATTCTACATGATAATATTCTTAATAGATCAGAGATTTCCATAAGAAATTTCACGCAGCATTGTATACAATAATTGTAAGGCCCAATCTTGACTATGGTTCGGTTATTTGGAACCCCATTTATGGTACTTATGTTTAGAACGATTTCAGTGAAGATTTCTTAATACACTTAACATAGTGGAGAATTTGATAAGGAAAAACATACGTGATTCTTTCAGAAGCTAGTAGATGGAGTCTATATTTTTGGAGCAGTTAGCGAAAAGATATTCCCTACCTAGAGAAGGAATTTTAAAGTAGGTCAAAAGGAATCATCTGGTTTACGGGTGCGTCCAAGACAGATCACAGTTTAAGAGCGCGACCAAGAGTGGACTTATTTCATTCGACTTAATTCGCGTCCAATCACGTTGTTAAAGAAACTTTAATTTAAAAATTCACGAGCAGTCAAGCTAACATGTGGGAGGACCGCATTGTGTATAAACAACATTTTTTTTATTAGCGCATAGAGTAGTTCATTGTCGAGTAGTTCATGTAAAACGTTTTCAAGAAAGCGTCATGCACAATGGGTCTTCAGACCTGAGTGCTGCTGGTAATACGCGCTGCTTCTAAACAACATGTGAGCAAGTAATAGCTAACGTTTTATACGTCTCTTCGATGAAATTCCGAACTGCTTAACAACCAGTGAAAACTTGAACTATGGTCTATTAAGCACCTTCTTAATTTTACCCGCGTGGCATTATTAACTGTGAAAGGAGCAGTGGGATTACAGGCCGTTAAATTTCAAATCGATATCTCCATTACCAGCACAATAACATAAGTTTTACCAATAAATCACTTAATCAGCGCCTCTTTATTGACTGTATGATGTATCGGTTATTCCACAAATTGGTTTATTGATTAAACAAATACCTAATCCATCATATGCAAGTATATAATTATGTTTTCTATAGAATAATTCCAGTCTATAATTATATGTTTGAAATAATTGAAATAGCCACTGGAATATGACCATTACAAGGTTGTAACTATTGTATTAATCGCGTTGTGTGATGGACTAATTCATTTGTTAGTGCACTAATGGTTTTCGTTGAATTGTTTGGTGATAAAACGAATAAATATTAATAAAATAATGGAAAAAAATAGTAGACTGTAATACTTATCTATGACTTCCTAGTGCGAGAATTTTGTCAATCAATCAATCAATAATCTGTCACAAGTAGGGGTCAAAAATCCAAATAGGTCATCATACGCTTCATTGTATTATCTTTTTGTTTCTTTGCATTTTTTTTGTAATCCAAACCGATTAACAGCAAAATTAATTTAATTGGTAACTGTATTTTTACAGTTACTTAAATTTCTTAAACATATCTTAGGGAGGCCATGCAAAACAATAATAATTATACACCGTCACCTTTTCATATTGTGTATCGTTAAATTAAACTTATTTTTTAAAAAGATTAAGTTTTAATAATGGCTTATGCATATTGAAATACTGAAATGGTCCTGGAAGTTCTGAGTGTTAGAACGCCTGAGTTGGAAGCTATTAGGAACATCGCTGCAATTATTAATGTAAATCATAAATTAATTTGATCAGTTCTGAAGCAGCCACAGTTATACCCGTATCACATACAAAGTGTTGAAGCTTTACTGCCGCAAGAGTATCCTGCTCGCCTTTCTTAAAAACGTTTTACCTGAGCTACTTGACGATGTTCCCAATACGCTAAGGCAAAGAATGTGGTTTATGCAAGATGGAGCTTCCCCACATTTTAGTTTGACTGCCAGTGAATTTTTAAATGAAAGATTCGTTAATAACGTTATTGGACGAGGCACTCAACCTTGGCCATCCAGATCACCCGATATGAACCCTATTGATTTTTTTTGTTTGGGTACATCTCAAGGTATTCGTTTACCAAGATTCACATTGAATTTGAGCAGCACTTGTGTTGTGATGTGATAAGAGCTACTCCTGGAATTTTTGCAAGTGTTCGAGCTGCAATTTCAAGATGATCTGAAGCATGTATGTCGGCTAAAGGTGGCCATTTCCAACATTTGTTATAATAAATGATAGTAAAATAATTCCGTTGTTATAAGTAATGTAATGACTATTGTAAAAATGATAATACAATGGCGCATATGATGACCTATTTTATTTATAATATTATATAATTTGGTTAAATTATTTCAAGCGGTTTAGAAATTAAAAACTGATTCTTGTTTTAATTTTTGACACGCTGTAGTTGAACAATGGCTGGCAAGGAACACCCTGTATAACAAACTTCAATCATTTTCAACCATAGAATATGTCGGTGAAGTTAGGTCAAATTTTATATAAACAAATAATTAGTCCATACTTTTTTGATATTACAAGTGAGTTCTCCATTCGTATGCAAGTAAAACCGCAGTTCTGCGGCCGATCCTTAAATTAGTGAATGCTATTACTAATATTATTACTCTATTCAACTGAGTACGTTCCGATGCGGTCAGATAGCATTTAAATTAGTGTCAGAGCACTACTTCCACGGCAATCAAATAGATTAAAGGCTAAAGTTCTTTTGAATTCAGGAGTGTAATTCGATACTGCGCTCCGGGCACGACTCTACATAATCAGAAGTCAATCGATAAAAGTTTCAAACGCCCTGATGAAAAGATAACACAGAGATAAGCTTACTGTGCCTCTGTTGAGTCTCAAAACATGTCTCCAAAGTGAGGCTCATTTAAATAAGGCAAACATCACCTACTTTACTGGGTATTATCTAGCGACGCTGGAGCTATACAACATATTGAGTTAGATTCGATGTAAACGTATATACAAGGTGTTCCGATTAAGGACTGACACAGAGTACATGTAGGGGGGTCCCAAAATATTGCAATTTTGGACCAAATATTTTGATCTCTGAATAACCAAATTTGGTACATGACTTTGGATGGTTATTGGTATTCTTTGACTATAACTTCAAATTTACTGAAACACTACAAGGTTCATTGAAGGTGAGTCACCTCTAAAATTGTACCAAACTTTTTTTTCATTGATCGAATTCAAGAAAAAATGCATTCATTGGAACAACATTTTAATAGTGTTTATTAGAAGAAATCAAAAAGTTCGTAGTAGGCTTTGTCTTTAAAATTTGGCAATTAGTAATGCAACTATTTTATTTCTGCTACTGTTTGTTGTTGAAAATGGGCTGAATAATGTACATTCAGTTCTGGAAAAGTTTGATGTAAATGCTCTCTAACGGCCATGCTCTAATAGAATCTGAACATCAGGCACGTTTTTCATTAAACATTTGGATGGGTATTGTAGGTGACAGGTTTCTAGGTCTTGTTGTTTTACCAAACCGATTAACAGGCGCTGCTTACCTCAACTTTGTGCAGAACACACTGTATGAGTTTTTGGAAGACATTCCTTTGAATCAGAGGCAACAAATGTGATTCCAGCATGATGGTGCTCCATCTCATTTTTCCATGGCCGTTAGAGAGCATTTACACCAAACTTTTCCACATAGATGGGTAGGAAGGGCCGGACTTGTTTTATGGCCTCGAAGATCACCTGATCTGAACCCTCTAGATTTCTTTGTTTGGGAATATTTGAAGACATGTAGTGTAGTGTATGGTACTCCTGTAAATAGCCTGGAAGAGCTGCAGCTACGGATTAATCAAAAGTGTCAAGGAATCCAAACCAAGGAGGGTGTTTTCGAAAGAGTTCGAATATCGTTGAGACAAAGATGTCGTGCCTGCTTGAAATGGACGGAGGGCACTTTGAACATCTTCTGTAACTTTGTTTTTTGTTCGTTAAAAGCTTCCTTTGTCGATTTATTCCTAATAAAATAAAATGTTTGAAAAGCGGATAGTGGTCCATATCTCCGCAACCGTTACTTTGCGGACCCATGTTTATTGACTTTTCTGTTTATTTTGGTTTATACTATTACCTCCTGAAATATTTTACACTCTTTTTTTAACAACCTGTATGTCATAGCAAAATGATCAAGTCGTGGCATAACTTGATTCAACCTATTCTGTGGACATAATGAAGCCAAATATATGATGTTGGAACCAAGAGCATATTTACTAATAGAATTCTAACGATTTTTCCGCAGCCAAGACTTTGCAGCGATGTCACAGAAATGTCATTTGTTCAAAATATCGAGGAATAATCCTTTATCAACGTAATTATGATTTGAGTTGCAGTTCCTATCAGCAATTGGTCACGATGTTAAGAATATCTGCTCTGTATTTGGTCGATCGGTGGCCGAGTGGTATAAGGCGTCAGTACTTGATCGAGGTTGCCACTGTAGACCAGCCTACGAAGACCTATGTTTGCTGGGAGGATTGGCACCCTCTCTGTGGGTATGGTAGGGTACAACAATGTTGGTTACCGGCCGACATTTGACCACTCCCCTAATTAATGAAGTTGCTAAGGTTTTCTTCATTCTTGCACTGAATGGTGGTTAGGGCTTGCCAACGTAAGTCGTTCCTTTGCGCAAGTGCTCTTTCTTACAAGGATCCAACTTCTAGGCTATTTCTCGTGATTAGAATGAGGGGTAGAGATATTATTATTAGTTTACGTTCTTAAATATGTTAGTGTTGTCTATTATTTTATTTTTTCCGTTTTCACATCTATTTGTACTAAATTCTCAGTTAGCTATTATTTGGCAGAGTTTATATTTAAAAATAAGAGAGAAAATTCTTTCAATTTTGTGCATTCATATTTCAAATTGCTCCTGAATTTGTAAGTATATTTACTACAGCACATATTCTATTTACTTCGTACGTCGACATGGCTTTTAAAGGTAACTTTTATATATTTCCACTGACATCATTTACAATACAAAATCGATAAAACCGGATTTCTCACAAAAGTCATCATACATGCACTACGGATATATAGTTTATGCATGAAACCCAAAGCTCTCCCGCTTTCTGCATTTTAAAAATTCACCATCCTAATCACTGCATACACACAAGTGCAATACTAGTTTAAAAGTTGAGGATTCATCTAACAATTCTGTTAAATTAAGAGGAATGTTTCCCACACAACCGGGAAATAGAGCGTAGGATATTGGGAGATGAACTGTAACAAATAACAATTCACCAATGGCAGTGTGGCAGTGTGGCAGTGCAAATAACTAATAATTAGAAATCGATGCTGCAAGTAATTATAATCCCGTTTAATTTAAGACCTCTCCGTGCACAATATGCATGTAATTTTACAAACACAATGTAATTAATTATAGTCAGTTATCGGGAAACATAAATCGGAACTTAATTTTGATGCAATGCGTTACCGCTTCATTTTCAGTCAATTTTGACTCCTGAACACTAAAGCCGATTACAGACGATGAACGACAATATAATAAATTAAAAGGGATAAACAATTTTGTATTTAAAAGGATAAGTCAATTAGTTAATTGTATGAAGTGGCAGCATACGTTGATCATATCTCAGATTAAAATCATTTACATTCAGATGACAGTTGTGTGAATTGAATGACAACTAGAGCTTCTAAATTCAAAATTATATTAGAGTGTAAATTCAATAACGGGAAAGTAAAAGAGAAGATTTGTTAGTAGAAATATATAGGGGTATTTAAAAAGGTGGAAATTAAATTATATCAAAACATAGCTTGTATAGGATTGGTTGGAATCTAAATTGCATATATTAATTGTAAATAATTAGATTTAAGAGTGCAGTGCAAAATTGTGGTATCTTAATGATGAAAAAAGAAACAAGGTTGTTGATAGTTGGTGAAAAAGGGGAAGCCACATTAAAAATTTGATCCCACATGAAGAATTAAGTAAAATAGAGCATAAACCAGATAAAAAATTGGTCATAGTTATCTAAAAGTATATCAAAGTGAAATAGTATCGATATCAAGAAAGTAGTTGAGTCTGGTATTGAATAATGAGTACAGCATACAAAAATTAAAAATCAAGCAAATTTTTACCAAAACCAAGATTTAAAAAGAAAATAAAGAAAACTACGGGAATAACGGCAGGCAGGAAGAAACGGTAAAATCATATAGAGAGCAAGAATCAATAAAGGACTGATTGGACATAAATTTTTGTACCAAGATAAAGGACACCACTGTATTTAAAAAAAAGTTTATATCGCTTCAAATTACATTCCATTGAATAGTTCTTGGAAATATATAATGCATTAAAATTTTACATTTCAATAAAAAATATAAGTGAACACACAGGTCTCCAGAATAGAACTATCCTGGTAAGTAAATGACTTCAAGAATTTAAGAATACTGCTCAACATAATAATTAACAAACAAACAATAAAATAACAAAAACACAAAACAAAATACAACACAAATACAGGCTGTATCACATAAGAGGGCCACTCCCATGTATCTCGCTTAATATGCGAGACACGTCAAATATCTTTAATTGTTTTTTGTTGCATTTTTAGAGGCCTTTATGCTCGTAAAAACAAATTTGAGATCCATTGCCAACTTTATGAGTAATAACAAAAAAACCTGTAAAGTGCCCAAACTTTAAGGCTGTCTAACTTTTTTATTTTAAGAAATAGAGAAAACTTATTGGAAATAAATTTTTATTGCAAAATTGATACCTTCCGCCTGATATAAACAGATTTTTTAAATATCGTATGTGGTTTGCTGCGCCCTCTAGGCATATTGAAGCATGTCCACAAAAAATTGCCTGTCTTTTCGACTTTCATGCAATATACTACATGTTGCCCTTATCTTTTGTATTTATTACATTTTTATCAATTTTAGTAAAAAAAATGTACTTAAATATTTTCGTGTTGCTCAAGATAATGTAGAACCTGTTTTAAAGACGCCAACTGCAAAACAATAATAAACAGAATGTACTTTTTTATGCAAACAGATTTTCTTATAATATTATTTTATTGGTTTTCACATTAGAAACAACTGAGTCTTTAAAATTATTTTGACACAGACAATGTAATAAAATAATATAAGAAAATCTGTATTTTGCATAAAAAAGTACATTCTGTTTATTATTTTTTTTGCAATTGGCGTCTTTAAAACATGTTCTACATTATCTTGAGCAACACGAAAATATTTAGGTACATTTTTTTTAACTAAAATTGAAAAAAATTTAATAAATACGAAAGATAAGGGCAACATGTAGTATATTGCATGAAAGACGAAAAAACACAATTTTTTGTGGCCATAGCCTGCTTCAATAAAAAAATTTTTTATCCGCCTAGAGGGCGCAGCGAACCACATAAGATATTTAAAAAATCTGTTAATATCAGGTGGAAGGTATCAATTTTGCAATAAAAATTTATTACCAACAAGTTTTCTCTATCTCTTAAAATAAAAAAGTTAGACAGCCTTAAAGTTTAGGCACTTTACAGGTTTTTTTTTACTATGACCTATGACTAAGTTGGCCATGGATCTCAAATTTGTTTTTACGAGCATAAAGGCCTCCAAAAATGCAACAAAAAACAATTAAAGATTTTTGACGTGTCTCGCATATTAAGCGAGATACATGGGAGTGGCCCTCTTATGTGATACAGCCTGTATATTTATATCTTTGTAATGAAATATATTCATACAGATAACCGCATGTTGTTCACATATATTACAAGAATCTCGATATGAATAACATACATTTACATTTTTTATGTAAAATAACATGATTTTTCCTAAAAATACATGCATAAATCCATATTCGTAAGTAGTAATTTTCCATTACAGTTGTAACATTAAATTTTGGTGTGTTATTTCACACTGTTGACCTAACAATTCACCGTGTAATATAGCTAATAATTTTTATCTATATTATAGCGTCAATAACTCAAAAATTAATAAAGTTGAGAAGAAGGATGAACAAAACTTTTTTGTTTTCTTAACGCAATGTTAGACAAGATAGGTAGAGATAGACATTAAAGTTTAATACTGTTCTTCCCCTCGAGGTACGATTTTGAACTAGTCCATTTGTCTAGCGTAAAGTGCAGTGGGGTAACACTTCACTTAACTAGATTAGGACAGTAACTATTTCTGTAAAAAAAGGAACGCAGGGTGAAGTAAAAAGCAAGGGATATGAGGTTAAAGCTCCCAGTTGCTTGCTATGTCGAATTATGATAAACACTTTCCTTTTCAAAGTCCCTTATTATTTTAGTTAAAACTTAATGCTTCATTTATTTTACCTTATTATTTTAGGCACTACCTTATATCCCCTTTTCCGTAGTACAAATAAACGATGCTTGGTTAAGATCCTATAATATCTTTCATGTATGCTGTGTCAAGCTACAAAAAGTATAGTGAGAATAACAAGATACTTTCTTTCTTATATACTAAGATAATTTTAAAAGTAGTACCATAAATTTAAGAGTGTCAATTTTGACACTCAGTGCCTATTTCTTACATAATGTCACAAAAAAAAGTAAGTACTTTATGCCGCACAGTATATTTCTGAAAACATTGAAAATGGTGGTCAGGTGGATGTCATTTATACCGATTTTGGTGTGTTACTGAAGAAATTATTTTCCGTTGGTGTTAATGAGCATTTTTTTAATTTTTTTTTAATCATACCTAAAAAATCGAATTTCTTTTATGCAGCACTGTGGTTTCAGTTCTGCTGACATACATGCTTCCTCTGGCGGAGCACAAGGGTCTGTTCTTAGCCCACTGCTATTTAACGTTTTTATAAATGACATCACCTCGTGGAAAAGCCCCAAAGGCAATTTGTTAAATATCTGTGGTTTAAAAGTGATGGAGTTTGTCCAGCAAACGGATTTCCGTATGATCAGTTGCTGAGTAGGTTCCATATGGTTGAGTTATCACTGCGTCGTAAATATAATTTATTTTCTTGTATAAGTTATTAAATAACGAGACTCCCCATAGTTGCTCAGCTATATTAATTTTGCATTATCGAATCTAAGCACTCGCCTATATTCTTCTGTGTTTCATCTACCTACATCAAAGACTAATGCACTCTCCAATGTACGTCATGTTTAATAATCATTTTGTAATTCAAAATGAGGTTGGCATTTTCTTTGCTGTAACCTGAATGACATTAAAAATGCATTTTTTACTATTTAATATCTGTATTAAATCTTGTTCATAATACTGTATTTTTAGTTGTTTTGTTTACTACTGTATAGCTTATACTTAACGTTTGGCATATTTGTAAATTCTTAATCCTTTTAATATGTTCTGTATTGTGTCTCTTTCCTGCCGTATAATTGGATTTTCTGTCGGGGCAGTGTATTTTCTAAATAAATAAATAAATAAATAAGTTGTTTACGGCATTTATGAAAGCATGAAGGGAATTAGTTTGGAAAATATTTAAGTAAATTCACCTAGCGGAAAATCCTATGCAAAGAGCATCTGCACACAAGAATTTTGATTCCGCCTCCCAAGGAATCAAAGATCAGACGCCGAGGCATGAAATCCTGTAAAGTTGCATATTTTATGTAAATCCATACCTCCTCAACAACTTGTGGAATGCCTGCATTGCTCGTAAATCATTTTACTCTATATTTCGGTATAAATGTGCCGACATTTAGAATTTTTACTGCATGAAATAGTATCAATGCTGTCGGTGGTTGGTAGTTTCGTATTCAATTGTCCTTTTCGACGTTGAAAACTGAAGTAAATTTTATATAAACTTAACAATATGTAGACTCGAACTACTAATGCATATATAGTACAGCATATTTGTTTAATGTGTCTGCCGTACAACGAGGGTTCTTTAAATTTTGTATGATTTGCTTACTAAAACTCAAGAGGATTAGTGAACCCTCGTGAATAATAGAGAAGTTAATAATGATATATATGTTACTTTACCAGTTACACAGTGCTGACGTAAAAGCTTTGAATTTGAAAAAAGAAAACGTAGATAAAGCCGCATATATTCCCTTTAAAACAAAGGGGATAACTGTTTTTTTTCTATTATTTTGAAACTTTAATTAAAACGCAGTTAGTTCATTTAAAAGCTATAAATAGAGACAGTGTAGGGCGGAGTTTAACAGGACCGTAGTTAGTTTACGAATGAACATATTAATATATTCACAGAAAGTATGCCGTAACATAGTACTATTACCAATTAGTAAGGTTAAGTCGAGGATAAAATACGTTTATAAAAGGTTAGGTTGCCACTTTCCCGCAAACTGCATACTTTTTGCGTCCCATCGCAAACTATAATGCAATAAACAATAAAAGACTGAAAATATAACAAAGATATCAAAAACCTGGAAAACCTCATTAATTAGGGGGGTAGTCAAATATCAACCGGTATTAGTCTCTCACATTGACCCAAGCCAACATTCTGTAAGAATATAATATTTTACATTCAAAATTGATAAGTACAAATTAAGTTTAGTTTTTGTAACGTTACATATTTGTCTGTAATGTGCACTACTTTATTATTATATGGTCTCATTCTTGCAGGAGTATATCTGTATATCTTAATAGATATGAACACATCTGTCAACGTTAGAGGAAAGGTTGGCTTTGTTTATTTTTACTTTATTACTCATCTGAGATTTTAATATTCATTTACACGTTGTAAATATTCAGCATTGTATTCATATATGAATATTTGAATACAAGTATTCAGAATTAAAGTACCCTTTGACTGTTGTATTCACGATTCAAGAAGTCATCAATACTTTTTTAACAGAGTACTCAGTATTCATGGATTGAATACTCTGTATTCATACCTAGTTTTGTTATTAAGTTGGCAGTACCAACAGTTGCCACTAGTAAAAGCTACTCGCTTAAGTTCAAAGATACAGCACACTAAATTTAATGGACCAAATTAACGTGATGTCACTGCATATGCAATGCAACCTACAATACTTTATGTAAAGAAATTACATTTAAATCATCCCATGTTTAAGTTTATAAGAAATTATTTTATTTAAAAAGAGACCTTGGCATTTGATTTATTTCTATGGTAATAACCATATTTAAAGTCACCGTATTTCTGGCTAAGCTAACCTAACTTCATATAAAATAGTGACCAAAATAAAATTTTCCTAATCTAAAATAGTTCTTTGAAATTCAAATAGTATTCTGCTTTAAATTATAAAAATACGACTCTCTATTTTGATTTGTTAACCTTAACATTAATAGTTAAAGATTTACAGCCATTTTAACCGATTCGACTTGTTTTAAACAAAACATGACAAAATGTGTTGTTTATTTATACTGTAAGATATAATAAAGTTGTAATATTTTTATCTTTGCCTCTAAGGTATATAAAAGCATTTTTAGGACCTGTCTTTAATGGATGTCTAAGCCGATTGCGAGATTTCCTTTCTTGGATGCATAAAAGGTGCCTTAGTTATTCACAGCGTCCTTTAACATTTTCATATATTTAAATCATGTTTGTTAATTGAACTTTTCTTTCCTGTCACCTAAAGGCAACCGTACAAGATTATAATATGAGTCTATACAGTTTTTGAAATAATAAATAAGCAGCAATAAATAAGAGAAAATACTTTTTTATCAACTTTATTTAAGAACTGAACTAATAAATAGAAACATTAACAATTTTATAGCAAGTCCTGTCTTTTAATGAATATAAAAAATTAAAACATTGAATCATTATTTTATTCGTCAGTACTCCGTCATGATGCCGAAATAAGTCGTGGGAGTGATTCAATATAATTTCAAGCAAGCGACATAAAAATCATTAGAATATATGCATAATATATTATTATAATTCTATAGATGATGTATATTTTAGTCATCTAACTCATTATTTTTCAAAGCGTGTTCAAAAAAGTTGTAGGAGTCATTTTTTTCAAATTTATTTGTTGTTGACTAAGTAATCGACAATTATTATAGCAGTTGGAAAAAATAAATGTTTTTTACTTACACGCTTTTGTAAATTATTTTGTGATAAATACCTAATTATTATATACGCTGTAGTAACAAAAAAAAACAATTTACTGAAGTTTTATTAAATTATAATGGAACAATTTAAAAATATCGATAGGTATTTTACGCAATATTCTCGATTAATGAAGCTGTAACAGAAGACTGCGACCCCAATGCTACAAAAGCCTCAACTCAAGTCAAGTTTTTATCGATAGGTTTCAATAACACCATTGAGCATACGTAAATTGCATTCAATATATTATTTAGTGTTATTTATGTGCAATAAAATGCTTTATGCCATTAATATTTGACAATTCATAGTTTTGACGTTATATGACAATACAATGAAATTTGGGCAATTATTGGAGGCATATTTGTATATTAAATTTAAAATTTTAAAATGTTTATTTTTCATAATGTGTTTATAATTAAGTATACTTCAATTTAAACATAAGTTTTAGTGAGATTGACTACCAAAAAATTAAAAGTAAATCGATTTCCTGAAAAATGCAACGCCCTGTATAAGAATTGATGTTATAATCAGATTCCATACGCCATCTAGAATCTGTATACAAAATTTTGTCGCACTGACTATGATAGTTTTTGAGATATAAACACTGAAAGCCTTAGAGGGAACACTCGGTATATTTAATTTTATGTTAAATTATTATTGACGAAATTGAGCAAATGCTGGTATCTAACATAAATACTGTCCTGTCTACCGGCTCACTGGCTGCACGCAGTAGCCTTTGATGTATTTTTATGACAGTTTCTTATGCCGCTTCTTTATTCCCTTATATCGATGAGATAAACCATAAGCGATTGCTTTTGTGATATTAACTGGTTCAACTTGAGTCTTTATGAGTCAATACAGTACTCTCATTTATTAAATGTACTTGCTGCGGATATTGCATCAAAGTTGAGCGCGACTTCGGTTTACATAAAAAGTTTCCGAGTTAACGGCACGAGCAAATGAAAACGCTAAGCAAGAAATTCTGTAACCGCACGTATCTTGTTCCAAATTAGTTTTCCCAACTAAATAATTGAGTTATGTAACGAGAAAGAAAAAATAATTGAGAAAAGTCTGATAGTTGTTGCATTTAGAGAAAGTTGTAGCTAAGACAATTTCAGTTGACAATAATATCATCGATTCCATCAGAAAATGTCAATAGTCAATATTTTCGTTGGAAGTTAGTGATTTATGATTAGTCTTTAATTAACTGTGAAGTTAAATAGAAAATAAGATGAGATGTGATAAAAACGCTGACAAAACAAAGGGACAATCTATAAAATGGCGGATGCGCCAATATCAAAACATTTGAGCGCGAAGGAATATTTGATAATCCATCAAATATGGCAATATGAAATTACGATACCAGTATCGTACAGTGTTTTATCTACTATCAAGGCTTCCCATATTAAAACAAATCAAGGGTATGTGTTTTTATATAATAAAATTATCAACTTATGATAACCTTTTACATAATTTTTTATGTAATTTCTGCTCCACAGGCGCAGAGGTACATCAATCTAACTTCTAACCTAACGCGTTTTAGTTGTGTTAAGGTGTGGTGGACAAATATTTAAATGTTTACGATTCCTAAATATAATAGAAACTGAAATGGTACGTTGTTTAGATTCTTACATCAAACCTGTATCTCTAAACCATACCACATTTTATACGACATATTTATCTTTGTAACAGTAAAAATAGTATAAGTTTACAATAGCAATTAACATTAGTTGTAGTTACGTTAACATGTTTTACTGTAACTAAAATTCGAGCTAAAAATATTTATTTTCACATATATACGTATATCTGCAGATATTTGTAAACACCAAGAAATATTTATATGAAATACACTGCAATGCATATTTAGATGACGAATGAACAATACTCTTTTAGAGAAAGGGATAGATAATTCACATTTAGAGGATGAATGGTCAAATTCCACTAAAATAATCTTCCCACACAAAAGTTATTTCTGCTCCTAATAAAGCCTTCTTAACAATTTAGAGAAAAAAACACTGAAAAAAGGTCAGTAACTTTACAAATTTACTTTGTAAGAATATCCTTATAATTGTCTTAAAATAATTCTAAAAATAATGATGATATTACACTGACACTTGTAATTTTACAAGAAAACTGCCAATATACAATAAAACCGTAAACTTCCTATGTAATTATAATATAATTTGTACATTTATAGAATATATTGTAATACATTTACAATTAACAATGTGAAATCCATTTTTACACTGTAAAATTACTGAAAATACCAAATTTGCTATATAATTGACTGTAAAAATATGCCTAATGTGTATGTGAAGGTTTAAAACGCGCTAACCTAACTTAACCGTTGAGAGCGTTGGGTGGTGACGCCTCATTATTCTTGCTTCATTTCGATGAATGCAGCGTGTACCTAGGACCTAGGTACTTACATAATTAATTTAGTGAGTAGTGACTAGCAATATAAACATATCTAGAGTGATAACTGAGTGTTTTTAGTACTATAAATAGTTTTGTCTAGTGCTTGTTTAAACATAACCTCAATGAGATTAAGAACTAATAGGTATGTAAGTTATACATAATTACTGAAACAAAGAAACATTGCATCTACAAAAATTGGGTACCCCACTGTTGTTTTGTTCATCTTACATAATATATAAAAATATAATATTTTCTATTATATATTTTCTATTATATTATATTTTATACATATTTGATGAGCAGGAGAGGATTAGCATGATTTCAGTTCTGGGTATCTACTTATTCTCTATGCACATTTATATAATTAATATTACTTTGTAATAGTTAGTATAAGATCATAGATTTCGTTTGAATATTATAAAATGTTTAGTTTAGTTCTACGAATATATTTTTACATTGTTATATGTCTTGTATAAAGTTAAGTGTTTTGTACAAATAACCTAAATGTGTAGATACCAAATTTTAATAAAAAATTGCTGTAAAACCATAATATTTTATTACTTCAGTACCTGTATGTACATGTATTTATAAGCTAAAAAATAAGCAAAGGGCACTTAGATATAAGCTATAATAAAGCTGTAACTACTAATTAGCTAACTGAGCCGTAATCGGAGTACAAAATAGCTATTTATATAATCAGTTAGGAAAAGTACGGTTTTGTGTAACAAATGTTTTTTACACAATTTGTCCAAAAATTTTAATTATAAATTTAAAAAGGATTATTCTGCTGATTTTAAGGTATACATCGAGGCTATAATAGAAATAAGTATTATTTTCAACTAAATGCGTCATAAATTCCAAAGTACTTAATGTTTTGTATATACATCTGAAAAGCATATAGAACACAAATCTATTGGTTCGAAAATGTTTGACTTCACTGGGGATATCATATCAAAAATTCAATATTACTATTATGTGTATTTGTTAACATTAGAAGCAATTGACATTCATGTTACTTAGGTTACTTAATATGAGTATATTTTTCTTTTGAAATAACATTCTGATGCAGTGATGCTATTGAGAAACTCACGGAAAAGCCTGATATTTCGACATCTTGATTAGTTTTTATATAGCATTTTTTTAATTTTAGGCCTTTTCTATGATGCCCCATGTTACATACGTATGAAGTTTCATTAAAACATATAGCAGCGGAAAACTAGAAGTTATAAAAAAAATATTCCTCAACACATAGAGAATAAATGTCTTTACAATGTATAAATATTAATATGATAAGTAGAAAAGTTACCACAGAAAACGACCAAAATTTAAAAATATCAAGTAGGTATTTCTTAAACAAATCAAAATATCGAAATGTGATTCTCGCTATTCAACTTTTCTCAGAAATTAAGCTCTAAATATCTTGGCTATTTTTTTCTGTTCTTTCGGAAAATAGAAGAAACCTTCTATACCTAAGTGCCCAAATTGGACCATCCTGTACAATAAATAAAAAAAAATTACATTGTAGTCATAATATAAAATGTATTATTACAATGTAACTATACAACTGCCTGTAAAGTTACTTTGTAATTTTATAAGTAATTGTGGAAGTTACATTGTAAAAATACTTTTTGTATTGTAAAATTTCAAAACCTAAAATTACACCATAAAATAAATTTACAACGTAATTTTACATTTTATTTGTAAAGACACAATCGATAAGAAAATTACAGCAATAATGAGTGGTAAATAAATTGCCATCTATTTTAACTGTAATTATTTTTTACAGTGAAATGTAACTAAGAAGTGTATTTATTACTGAACTCTAATAATAAAGTCTACTGTATTTCTAATAATTTATTAGTAAGATATATCCTGCATTGACTCTCGCAAACTTGTATTTTTGTACATTTTAATCAGCAGAAGCAAAAGCTTTTCCTCTTTTCAAATTCATCTTCATATGGCTATAGAAATAATATTAAAATAATTTTAAATTGGCTTCTGTTAAACTATTCAGTTTAAAGAAAATGATAATATTTGAACTGATTGATGCACTTTGATATATAATTTTTTTAACATGTACATTGTTTATTATTTAAATCTGTTACACACTGATATTCAATTCATATGTGAAATATTGTTAGTTACTGAAAAACTTTTCTCTATGCATATTTTTCAATTGTAGTTATAATAAGTATACGTATATAAAATATAAGGAATTATAAATTGTCTACTCATTATTACAAATCTATATTTTACAATTACAACCTAACAGTTGCAATGTATAAATCAATACAAATATCAGAATCAGATTGATTAAATTACATTAAATTACCGAAAGTTAATTCTGCCTGATCCTTGATGTATTTTATTTAATACAGAGTGATTCACTCAATGAACATATAACAGTGCGTGTAGAGGACACCAAAGTTGATTTTTCATATGATTTTTTTTCTCATACCTACGGTTGCAGAGTTGTTGGCATCAGAAAATGTCTTAAATAAATCGAAGAAACTCAATATTTCAGTAATTCTTTAATACAGAACAATCAAATTTTGTAAATATATTATTTTATTAATGTTTTTAGCTGGTAGAAACTTGAAGTAACCGACATCTTAAGGTTTAGGGGTGGGTCACCCTTAAAATTTTATAAATTTTTTGCAACCCAAACTTATTTTATAATTAAGTTAATAGAAAATTCAATTTTGCACTTTTTTATTTTTGTCAATTTTGCTAGAAACCGTTCGTTTTTTGTTATGGGTCAAAACCGACCCCTATCACAAAAAAAATATATATGGTTTTATAATTGCGGGTAGGCTATGCTACTAATTGTCCTGTTACTAGGATATTATTGTCAAACCTGACGTTACATAAATGTATTTATCCGTTTAACAAATTAAATTTATCAATTCCTTGTACATCTTGTTCTTGTTTGTCATGGTATTTATTGGTAAAAATTACTGAACAATTTTCATTTAATGAGCAAGTTGATATGCTGTTAGGATTGGGATTTTGCGTCTGTGTAGAGGAATGCCGAAGAAGATTTCCTAATCATATTATTCCAAATCATCAAGCATTTGCCAATGTTGAACGAGGAGCCGAAGAAATGTTGGAGGTCACGAATACGTAGTTTAGGGACAGTATTCAAAATGATCCTCAAACCAGTACCAGAGGAATATCCCGGCAATTTAACATACCACAATCCATGGGCCATCGAGTTATACGACGTAATTTGCTGCATCCGTATCATTTTCAAAAAGTTCAGGAACTATTACCGCGAGACAAGTCAAGGATGATTTTTTGTAATTTCATCCTAAATCAGAACATTGATTTTCACAGGATCATTCTTCATTCTCATGAATATTCGGATCAAAATCCACTATAGAGCGCCTTCGCATTTCAATATGGATGTTCACGAATTTTAACGAAATTTTCAATGTAACTATTCATTACCTTAAATAATATTATAATAAAGTTGATATTTCTATGAATATTTTAACTTTGATCAAAATTTTCTTGATATCAACCAGAACATAAGATTGAATGTTATCCATGTTTCCTCTGAAAAATATTACAGTGTATAAGGTATGTATTTTATATATCATTAACTTATAATATCAAGAAATAGGTGACGATATAAAATTTTACGTGGAACGCCGATAAAAATTAGAATCTTCATTTCAAAGATTGTATTTGGGTGTTATTTCAAATTATAACATAAACTTCATGAACATTTTGTTTAAAATCACAGATAATTGTATTTTTCCTTCTTATGAAGCATATTTAGTGTTCTTGAATGTTTTACGGAAAATTTTGACATACTCGGCTAGTAATCATATCAAGTAAAATTACTAAACAAGAATATAATGCATTTTTATTATGTTACAGATCAACACTGCCAAACATCACAAACAACCTATGTTGCACCATTTGTAATTTGTAAATAATGTAAATATATTATTATCTCCTATTTTAATTTTAAAATAATGTATCTTGTTTTTTTTTTAATATTTAAATAAACATTTTACTGCAATTTTTTTATTTAGTAGAGTATGTATATACAGGGTGTTAAAAAAAGAGTGTAAAATATTTAAGGAAGTGATAGTATGAACCAAAATAAACAAAAAAGTCTCATGGGTCCGCAAAGTAACGGTTGCGGAGATATGGAATGTTTTATGTTTTTTATTTTGCAAAAACGTTGTGTATTTTCTTATAATAGTTGGTTGATGTTTAGTGAAATAAACAGTACGTATTTGACAGTTGTTCTCAGTGCACAAGTTTTTGTTCGCTATGACTGGTTACTCTAACGCAGAATTAACAGACATGCATTTCATGTATGGTCGTGCTAATGGGAGCGCCACCGAAGGGCGACGTCTTTATGTTGACGCTTATCCAAATCGCCAGATTCCTTCACAACGCATATTTGGAAGAATTCACCAAAGATTGCTTGATACCGATTCCTTGAGCAAACAGTGCCATTTATCCGGAAGACCAAGGTCGGTATCCATTCCTAGAGCAGAAGAAGAAATTCTAGCACTGGTAGAGCAGAATCCAGGTACGAGTGTGCGGAGAATATCAACCGAGATAGGAATTAGTGGTCCTCTTGTTTGGAGAATCCTTCACGAGCAACTGCTTTATCCATGCCATGTGCAACGAGTATAAGCCTTAAATCCAATAAATGATCATCAAGCACGTTTGGTTTTTTGCCGCTGGTTTCTACGTCATGATACTGAAAACCCTCGTTTTCTTGCAAACATTCTTTTTACTGATGAGGTCGGGTTCACAAGAAATAGAGTGTAGAAGTAGAATTTTCACAATACGCATATTTGGGCTGACGAAAATCTTCTCTTATAGAATCTGGACATCAGGCAAATTTTTCATTAAACATTTGGATGAATATTATAGGCGACAGGTTTCTAGGTCCTATTGTTTTACCAAACCGATTAACAGGCGCTGCTTACCTTAACTTTCTGCAGAACACACGGTATGAGTTTTTGAAAGACATTCCTTTGAATCAGAGGCAACAAATGTGGTTCCAGCATGATGGTGCTCCAGCTCATTTTTCCATGGCCGTTAGAGAACATTTACACCAAACTTTTCCACATAGATGGGTAGGAAGGACCGGATCTGTTTTATGGTCTCCAAGATCGCCTGATCTGAACCCTCTAGATTTCTTTGTTTGGGTGATATTTGAAGACATTAGTGTATGGTACTACTGTAAACAGCCTGGAAGAGCTGCAGCTACGGATTAATCAAAAGTGTCAAGAAATCCAAACCAAGGAGGGTGTTTTCGAAAGAGTTCGAATATCGTTGAGACGAAGATGTCGTGCCTGCTTGGAAATGGACGGAGGGCACTTTGAACATCTTCTGTAACTTTGTTTTTTGTTTGTTTAAAGCTTCCTTTGTCGGTTTATTCCTAATAAAATAAAATGTTTGAAAAACGAATAGTGGTCCATATCTCCGCAACAGTTACTTTGCGGACCCATGTTTATTAAGACTTTTCTGCTTATTTTGGTTCATACTATTACCTCCTGAAATATTTTACACTCTTTTTTTAATACCCTGTATTTTATTTTAAAATTTACAAGTCAATATATACGACTCCAAGATTAACTAACAAAATACTTATAAACTTTATACACCATACATTATATATCTATAATCGTTTTATAATATTTATATTTATTACATTACAAATATTTTATTTATAAAATATGCAGCTTTACATTATACTTTTGGAATATCCCTAGTATATAAATATTTCCCAATTGCAATGAAACTACTTGTGTAAGTCCTTCGTAATTGGCCATTTTTTGCGACAGTATGTACGTACTTTCATGGCAAAACATCAAAATGCCTGCAGAGAGTGATATAACTTATATTTATTCCGTAAACTTTGATGACAATGTACATAGTGGACTACACCATTATTCACTTGTGATTAATGATTAATCACATTTCTGTCACCAAATTTAAATTGTTCGGTGTGACAGTATCGGAAATGAACTAATTAACAAAAATTTTCCGGTGTTAGCAATTAAACCTGAACCTACTGTGTGAAAGACAAACCCTCTACCCACTATGCCAGTCACGGCAATATTAACATTTTTCCGAATGATGGTAGAAGTTTGCTAATTAAGGTTCTATTTGCTTTTTTAATTTAATTTAGGAATTAACCATTAGTTAACTTGTAGGTGCATGTTACTTAAAATACAAGTTAACAAACAGCATCTTCTAAGGTAACTGTTCACTGATATAAACATCCCTACTTCATTACTGAAAGAAAGCTCAAGTATTTAAATTACGACGCACATTCAAAGATTTTTGTATTTCTCTTACTTTCAGTCTACCTTCTCATAATTACGTTAACAGCCACGATCCCTCCCTCCGTTCTCTTAAGGCTCTATATTGTTATTGCCTTTAAATAACAAAGGGAAGTCTGTAGATGGGACGAAAGAGCACCTCTCTGAAATATCTTACTTCGTAAAAAATTTCAGCCTCATACATTTTCCAGAGGGGATCCTTTAGAGCTTTTATCGGTAAATTTATTTTTACGTCCAGCTGCTAAGGACTTTTAAAACGACGAACCACATGTTCTGCTTGAGTTATGCCAGCGGTAGCTGTAAAATAAATCCCTCAGATGCGTTAAATAAAATGTTAACGACGACATAAATTCTAGTTTTTCTGTTTCATTTGGCAGCAGCGAGTGTATGGTTATTACTGGTAAAATTGCAATTATTATTATCTTTCGATGATAACTTCAGAACCCTTCGAGCTATTAATAGCTATTTACGTAGCAAGTCAAAATAGAGCTTTAGCAGACGAGTCAACAATATCAGGTGAGTTCAATGAAGCTCTGTTTAAGAACAAGTTGCATACAATTTGTTTTCTGTACATGCTGTAGAAATTTTAAATATGTGAAATAATTTTTTCGCATTTTGACTGATAATATGCTGCTTTACTAAATTCAAAATCGTTCACTAAAGTGGCAGATTACCACATTGAAATGTTACTTTACCTTATAGTAAGTATGTAGTATTGTTAACAAAAACAGTTTGACAGAAATTTGTTTATTTAAATATTGGAAACATTGTCAAAAATATTAAAAGTACAATTATTCAAATTTGAAAAATTAACGGCACGAAATTTATTCAATTCTACTTGTTCTTCTTGAAAACTACACATAAGGTCAAAAGTCTTGTACCACCCCATTCTTGTTAAAGAAATCGTTTTTTCAGTATTTTGTCTCTGAATCTTTTATTGTGAAAACATTATGTTCGATAAACTGAGTACTTAGAAAATTAAAAACCAGCAAATGTGTAAAATTTTTGACAAAATTTATTAAATTAAAAAGAAGTAACAAAGCAAGTTTTCTACTTGACTAATAGTCGGTATGACCTCCACCACGTTCCAATAGCATATTGACACGTCTGTGTACTGAGATAATCAAGCGGTCAACGCCACAACTAATTCATCTACTGTCTGAGGTGTAGGAATATGATTATGAATGGCTGTAGCAACGAAATCCCACATAGAATTCATATTAGGAGAGTTGAGTGGCCAATCTAATCTGTTGATATGTCTTGCTTCGAATGTCTATTGAACCCTTCTTGCGCGATGTGGTCGACCGTTGTCGTCCATAAACACAAAATTTTCACCTAATTCATTAAGTAGGGGGTAGACAATGGGAGTAATGTAAATTTGACTGGTCATATTCTGTGGAATGGGAATGGGTGCGGCGGTTGAACATTATTCCACCTAAAAACATTACGGAATTCCCTTCATACGTAGTAACTTCACGGGGAAAATGAAGTTGCTGTTGACGACCTGGTTCTCTCCAGACTCTTTGTCGATTGTCATCAGCAACCAGTCCAATTCTGGTTACGTCTGTAAATAAGATCCACCGCCACTGTCGTAAAAGCCAACCCCTATGCTCTCGCGCCCACTGGAGACGGGAAGCACGATGCCTTGGAAGTAGAGTAGTGACCCGTAATGGTCTTCTAGCACGTAAATTTGTGTTGCGGAGTCGTCTTCAAATAGTAGGTGTCGATATAAAACTGCAAAACTTACCTTGAAAGTGGGCCCTGAGAGCTGAAGCTGAAGGTGTGCGGTGTCTACGGGCATATCGCACCAAATACCAATCCTCAATTCATTAAATACTCATATCTATGTACTATTCGTATGACGGATAATCTAGGAATGCCCAACATGTTCAATATATGATGATTATAATGCTCTGCATCATGTAAAGCAGTCATTCTTGTTCGGGTAAACGCAGATATTTCACGTCCTGGCATTATAAAAAAAAAATTCAAAGGAACACTTGGCTGAATACACTGCCAAACTGACCAGATTTGTAAAAACATTGGTAATAAAGTAAAGATTCATGATCTGCAATTTTTTTTATTGTTTTTTGTTCCCTAAGTACATCTACATTTTTACTACATTAAGAAAACCTACTAGGTTTAATCGAATCATTTTATATACGGGTTGACGGGTGACGTTGTGTGTATATTGTTATACTTAAATACAAATGTAGAAAAAAAATGTATTCCTCTCAGGTGTCTGACATTATAGAAAACATATCTATTGCCGTATCCTTATTTTTACTCGTCCACGAAAATTCACAGTTATGGTTCCCCGTAAAAGTACAGCAGACACCCTGTATATCCTGATGAAACGGAAATAAATACTTGGACATCACGATTTATTAAAGAACGACACACAACTGGTGTTACAAATTTTTTCCGGTTCACTAAATCGTACAAAAGTGTGTACGGAATAATAATGATTGTGACCGTATACTTTTTTTCGGTTTTGTTACGTTTCCTCACATCTTTGCATGCCCGGGGTTAGCCAGGTTCTGCTGTACAACTCGTGAGGTCCGGATTCCTTAAGGGTTTTCTTAAAATTACGTTTCCTAATTAACTCATCCCCTACACAAGGAGAATGATCACTAATTCCAGTCACATCTTAACGAATTTCCTCTGCCGTCCCTCTTTGTCAAGAGGGAAACTTAACAACCGGAGGACTGAGAGGATTAATTTCGACGTTTTATGAAGATGAGGAAGTTTTAAAAAGTTAATTCCAGTTTTAAAATAATGCAGTGTCAATTTTTGTAGCAAAATGTCTAACAGTTTTAAGGTATTTTTTATGAATTTCATTACTGGGACATTGATCAATTAAAATAACGTTTTTCTGTAACCTCCACAAAACAAAATATGCAAATTAAAAGTATTGCAAATTTACTGTCACAATTTGACATTTACTTTAAGGCACTAGTGCTTTAAAGTGATCATTTTAAGGCACTGGTGCCTTAAAGCAATATTTTTAATGCTACAAGGGAATGTTAAAAATTGCATTTTTATCACGTTTATAGAAAAAAAAATCACAAGTGAATAAAATATTATTTGTTACAGTTGTTATGGAGTCAATAAAGTCGTTTTAATCTGTAAGAATTGGATAAAATATAATTTTAGATATTTGTTTAATATGTCAGTTTCATTGATACCGTATTTGGTACCTCTGATTTGATTTATTCTACAGAATTACTAGAGTTGTGAGATATTGAATCAGAATTCTGTTATCTACAATAGAACCAACCGAACCTTAAGACACTATTGCCACCTCAATAAAAGACAAACCGTGAAACGACCGCCCTCAAACATGACGAACGAATCATCGTCAAATTACTAATTCATGTCGAGTATAAAACATCGATGCTTTCGCACACTTCCGTTCGCACACCGCTAACAGTGTGGGTACGAATTATTAAGCTTCCCCTGCTTAAGCTTTCATGCGTATAGTAATTTTAAAATAAAGCCCTTAGTAGCCCCCGTTTCGCATTTATCTTATCAAAATATTCATTGACAAGGCACTTTATCTCCAAAGGATTTACGCCTGGTGTAAATATTTGGTATAATTTTATCATTCCCTTTGATATATCGTCTGCAGGTACAGATTCACAAAGACAATTGTCGATAATTCAGATGTAAAGTATTGAGAACCGAATTTAGTCCTTTATTGCAAAATTGGGACAAAAGGTAATATATTTAACAAAGAGATGTGATCATCTAATTCCAAGAATTAACAGCTATAGATAAATGTTAAAGGGATTAGCAGCTTTCATTTAATAACACGAAAAATATATATATTTGGCAAAAATGTATCAGATGACATGACAAGAAGCAGGTGTATGTTCTTTTAACAGAAAAAAGTACCTGTTATTGAGTTTACGGATCAAGATTTATTATGTTACCTTTCGCATGGTTAATGTCAATACTTTGTCAAACAAATCCATAAATATAAAATTAAGATTAAAGCGTTGTTTTGAGTGATAAGTATTTTTTTGAAATCCTTAATTTCAAATTTAAAAAAATAATATCCAAAACTACCCTTCAAACATAAGTGATTGAATAAGTGGTAACAAAAAATTAATTATCCTAATATCATATACTCACCCCATGATCCCATTATTCAAAAGTATTTGAAAGACATTTAAAAAAAATAATTTTTATTTCATCCCTCAGAGGGTTATATCTCTTTTATTATTGAGTTTTGAACAAAAATTTATGTAAATAGTACCCTCATTTTTTAATGTGCCATATGCTCTAGTATTTACGGTACATTCTGTATTAAATAAAAAATTATCAGGGAATTAATATAATATAAATAAAATAGTTACAAAATCTTCTCTCATTTAATCTTGTTCCTATTAATAATTATTATCGATATTCCAATAGTGTGGCTCGAATGTTGAACTCACTATACGCCTATAAATAAGAGTATTAGAAAATATCAATACCTATTGTTTAATTTCAAATTTTGGTAGGTAACAATAAATAATTGGTTTTAACATCAGTAATAGTTTATTAAATAAATAATAATACGTACATAATACCAAAATAGTATATCTTATTTATGCTACTGATTGGAACCTAAAAACAATGAAATTAGGTCTGAACAAGTTTCATATTAATAACTTCACTTACATTGGATAATATAGATTATTTAAAGAAAGTCTAAACTTTAAACATGTCTAAGTGTAATCTATTATAGTTATAAATATAATAATAATGCTAATAATAATAACAATAATAATATACTAATATACATTTAATATGACCACGAAGTAGATAGTCCAGAAAGGAAATAAAAAAGTTTAAATCATTCCCAATCATGATTAGAAATATGTCACTGTATTTTAAATTTTAGTTTAAAGTAAAAAAATTACCAAGTCATAATAATTGTTACCCATTTTATAAAGTAATTTAACGTAGGCATGTACGAGTACAAAATTCACACGCCTACTTTTACTAATTTTGTCATCGCCTTTGTAAGTATTTTGAAACATAAGTAGGAAAATTTATAGTGGAATAAATTTAGATTCCATTATATAATTATTTGTAACATGTAATGTAAAAAAAACCTAATATTCTTATATTAATAACATAAAATTAAATACTTATAGAAGTAGGTATACTTACCAAAATAAAATAGGGAAATATTTCAAGGATCACAGTAGGTACGTACAGTGATGAATATGCAATTGACAAACTTTTACAAAAAAGAACTCGAAATGGTATGTGTGTAACACGTGATCTTTATCTACCAATAAGATCATTAAATTCGTATAGAACGTTTAACGGCATTATAATTGACACGTGTAATAAACGGCAATTCGCTTCCTTATTTCAATGAATGATTATAACGTATAATACACGTTTAAATTGTACTGTTTTTTAACACTTGTGAGGTTTATTAAAAAATAATTACTATCTAGTTATTTGCATATATAAGTACCTATATATTCTTAATGCAATATCTTTTTATTAAATTATATTGTATAAAATTTACTTTGGATTGGTATCGTTCCGAAATATTTATTAATTGCAAAACGTTTATGATACGTTTTGTAAGCATAATTTATGCCTGTTACTCTAAAACGTTATAAACACGTTTTTGTTCAATGTCAATATATTAATCAGTTGACACAGACGTTTTATAAAGGTTTAAATAAATAAGTTTTATTTAAATATTTTAAATAACGTTCATTTAACGTTACAAAAGATTTGCCAACATTTTTTGTTAAAAAAATACGTATTTTAAACGTTATGTTAGACCGTTACTTTTCTAACCATAAAATATTGGTTGATTTTGTAACGTAACACGAATTATCAACCAATGGTACGTTGACAATACGTTTAAATAACGTATGTGTGTTTACTGGGAAATAACTTCTTAAGAAATCCAAATATTTACATAAAACTAGTAAGTCGGGGGTTTTTACAGGCGAGAAATTCAATTTTTTTTTTAAATTTTGACGTCAAAGGGAAAAATATATGTTTCTAAGTAGATGCAGATGATGAAACCTATTTATTCACGAAGCTTGCTATGATAATAGACATTTTTGGAGCTTGCGAAGAATTAACTATGTTAATGTTAGAGCATATCATCATTATAAAAATTGTGTTCCCATGCAAGAAAACAAAAATTGCCAAATAATTTGTTATAACAGAAAGAAATGTAGCAGGTATCAACCGTTAAAATATTTTTTCGAAAATATGCTGAATTTCGTTCTGTGAATGTAACTCACAAGTGGTTTCTACACACATTAATGTTTGACATTTTTTTTGTGGGATATACTGCACCTACTATTACCATGTTGTACCACAAACATGTTTGATTTATTAAGTGCAAGATTTCTAATTGTCAAACTGATTGAAAGAGTATTTCATAGTTTAAAACACATGAGTTGAAGCACAAATACAAAGTGTCCTTCATTTTTAATTAATAAACTAAATAATAGTCATCTTTTCTATAACATTTTTCTCTATGAAACTCCGTTTTCTTGATATAGGACGTTCAACTATAAAAAGAATATTTATTTTTAACTACTAAACCAATAAATATTTGTCCTTCAAACTTGGTACAGAGTAATCATAATAAAAAGTTTTATATTTTAACGTGAATAACTTATACTAACTAAAGTCATCTTCGGGTGACCCATACCTACGCCACTGGCTTCTTTACCCTTGAACCTCCATTTTTTCAGTACAAATTTCAAAATCTTATTATATTTTCTGAAAAAGTGCTCTTGAATCAAATAAATATAATTATTATAGTATTAAAAGCAAATTTTAATGTCACTTTACAACTTTGTTTTTCGCAAAACTTTTTCAGTGCACCGAACTAGTTGAAGTTTCTGTTCGGATGAAAGTGTATTGCAAAGAGTATGGTTCCCATTTACGGCTACAGTTCAGTGAGGTTGAAATATTGATAGCACTCAGGATTGTGTTAAGAAAATGAAAATTTGCATGGAAATCTTAAATAATATGGAAGGGTTTCAGGGTAAATAGATGCCTCTAGGCACTATGCTTTTGTTTAAAAGCTTAGCCGACGCCTTGACGGGCTAGGCTGCAAATATGTAGCAATTTATTCAGGAATTATGAAGTACCGAAGAAATGGATAGTGCAAATTTATTTATTCATTCTTTCAGAATGAAAAACTTGTAAGAAAATTAAATCAAAAAGTATATAAGCTATAGCGTCATTAAAATCTGTTGGGATTTTATCTTATAATAATAATGTATAGGGTTAAAATTAAGGTAATTTTATTAAATAAGCATAGGGTCCAAGAGCGTCATTTCTGAGGTATGGGATGTCCAAAGCTCATAAAAAAATCAAGTCAATACTTGAATCGTGTTTGCCACCCACCTCAGTTTCGAATCCTGGGATTGGTAGAACGTAGATTAGCTACATTTATGGAGAGGATTAGCACCCTGTCTGCGGATATGGTAGGATGGCTTGGATCAATGTGAGAGATTGATACTAGTTGGTGTTTGACCATCCCTATATTTAATGAAGTTTTCCAGTGTCGTTCGTGAAGTCGTGTCTGGGCGCAAATACGGCCTGCTTAATAATAATATGTCGCCCCCTCTCCCGCACAAGTCCCTTGACTTCTGGACTAATCCTCCTGGTTAGAATGAAGGGTAGAGATATTATATTATTGTAGGGATATACTTCAATTAAAGGACAACGTATAAAAGTGTTTTTAAAATTGAAGTTTATTGAGTCTAGGCTTAGTTTCAAAAAATCTATTATTTTTTTGCTCGACACACCATTCAAAAATTAACAACTGTTAACTATATTTCATAAGTATTCTCAATATTTCAGGAGACATGTACTAGGTACTATTCGCTTTGTGTTGACTGTTGTGAGTGTTGTGACAAAATA
The DNA here is from genome assembly GCA_037114965.1 of Monochamus alternatus. Taxonomy (NCBI): domain Eukaryota; kingdom Metazoa; phylum Arthropoda; class Insecta; order Coleoptera; family Cerambycidae; genus Monochamus; species Monochamus alternatus. The sequence continues at coordinate 62,072,633 of CM073429.1, read as the reverse complement.
AAAAATAAAGAAAAGTATTCATTCCACTGAAGCCCGCCATATAGAAATGTGTAAGTTACTAATTTTGAGCCCCATATTTGACGTAATAAGCCTATTTTTGGCAAGTAGCTTTAGAAAGAATTCACACAGTGGAAAGTTATCCATTTTCATGTAAAACAATTACACAATTTAAAAAAATGATTTTCCCCAAACCAAAATGACCATCTTTCCACCCTATCTGATTCCAACCAATTTTTTCCTATGAAATGTTTTCAAAAAATTTGTAATTTATCGTAAATTTTTTAAGCACCCCATACATCTGAAAATATTTTTAAATCGTGCCCTGTATATAGGCACTTATCCTACACAAATTATTTGTTGAACTTTCAAAAACTAGCAGCTCTTGTTAACCATCATTCTATACTATTTTCAATATTTTTGGAGACATTATTCATTTTGTCTTAGTTGTTGTTACAATGTGTCTAGCGAGTATTTTCAAAAGTATTGAGAATAGGTACAGGATATGGCAATTAAGCAATATTAAAAAATATATAAGAATAAGATTTTTTAGTTTAAATTTGTCACCATTTTACGAATACCCTCTACCTAAATGTGAATTAAAATTTTATTTCGTAGAATTCTCACGTAGTCTTTATAATAACAAAAAATGTTTCCTTAATCAAATCAAATACAGGTACAAAAGTGCCCGGTTTTCTATTTTTTAATCACAATTACTTCAAAAACTAAAAGGTCAGGTATAGGAAATCTTATAATGTTCCCAATTGAATGCAGAATTCTAGCAATGTACTGAGTGATCTATTAAAAAGCACCCCATATATTCGAAAATATATTTAAATCGTGCTCTTTGTGTACTTATCACCCCGTACAAATTATTTGATAATAAATTTTATCAATTCAAAGTAAATCTACTTTGATCAATCGTTGACTCACCCTGTATATCGTACACTGACAACAATTATTATCGATATTACACTGTGGATTGTTGATTAATTACTATTTATGTCAATAGTGTAAAATAACATACTAGAATGTAATTTTACAACCGTAATGGAAAATTACTACTTATGAATATGCATTTTTTCATAGTATAATCGTGTTTAGTACACATGAAATGTAATTTACAGCGTTATTATGTATTTTTAGAAAAAATCATGTAGTTTTACATGAAAAATGTAAATGTACGGTATTCACTTGGAGATTTGTGTAACACGGTATGGTTTTGGTATTTTTTACATTAATGTATAATATGAACAACGGATAAATTTACAATCATTTTTATCGGTGCACTTCTTGCTCTTTCAAATTATTTTTTAAATACAGTAAAGCGGACATCGGAAATTTCTATCATTCCGCTTCTAGATTCTTTCCCTTCATTTCACTTTTACGTTCAAGTGGTATCAGGGCTTTAAGCCTTCTCGGCAAGCTCAGTTTTTACGGGAAGCATGTTTTGGACGTAATTTAGTTCTTTGGCCGAGCTTTATTTGCAGTAAATCACTTACCGTGCGTATGAAGTTCGCCGCGGTGACACTGTTGGTAGCCTTTTTTACTGTTTTCGCATTGTCCTGAAAAACGCCACGTAGATAGATAACTGGCTCGTAGAGTTGACGCGGACGTATATTTCTCGACATTCCTACCACTAGCAGAATGGAACTGTAGCTGAATATTAGAGAGCTTAGAGAATAAAGTGCAATATAACAATTGGTGACACTACTTTGCTGCAACTTCTATAAGCAACATAATAACATTGTATTGATACATTGTTAATAATATTTATTGAACGTATTCCACATATTAAAAGTTTATTACAACTATTTGTTTATATTTAGAGTTATGTTGCAGTTTGTACAACTATTAAACATTGGCTGAACTTTACTCGATAGGTTGACGACATTATTACTATTAATTATTTTTTCATGGACAATATTAGTACTATTAGCAAATTTCTCTCTGTCTACCTTTTTTGTCCATGGACGTGTAAATATATTTGGGCCCGTCTTACCTAGTTTGTACGAACTGACACAAATATTTCTGATTGTCCGTTTTGAACTCCATGATTTTTACATGCGGAATTATACTTTCCAAGAAACATCTATCTTCGTCGTTCTTGGCAAGTCGGAGATTATTTTCTTTTTTTCCTCTAATAACTTTAATTTTTCCTTTTCTATATTTACTAATGCCTTTCCTAACAAATCTCCTGGTCTCGCACGTTTTCTGCTTAAGAGAGATACCTTTGGTTCAGCTAGAGATGATGGCTTAGACGAAAAAAAGTTATTGGCAGCAGCTGTGATACGTTCGCATATATCATTACTAGTGTCCAATTCGGTAAGATACATTTCGCTTTTTAAATACCCTCACAAAAAGAAGTCGAAGGGATTTAATCCAGAAGATCGTGACGGCCATGGTACTCGTCCTTCTCGTCTAATCCATCGTACCCGTTGAACTTCATTAAGGTACTGCCGAATATTTTGTCGAAAGGGGAGCACCATCGTGCAAGAACCACATTTGGAGTGGGGCACATCTTCCATAAGTAAGATCATTTCGAAGGAACTCGAGGTGTTAAACCCCTTCAATTCAATTTGGTACCTAATATGAATGATCCAATCAAACGATCATGGACAATCTCTGCCCACACATTTAAGGAAAACCGTTGTTGGAAATGATATCACTGAATTGCATGCAGATTTTCAAAATCCTAAACACGAGTATTATGAATGTTATACATCCCATTTCGTGTAAAAATAGTTTCAGCTGTAATTAACACGTCAGCTGTAAATCTGGAAATTTGTTGCAGCAACCAATCACAAAATCTAATTGGTAAGGGTAAAGGTATAATTGACTCCATTTTTCATAACGCATCTATTTCCAATTTTTTTTGGATAAGTTATAAATCACCCTACATATTTTACGTAAAAATTTGAAGATGTTCTGCATTGCGTGATTGGTAGTGTTAACAAATGAATGAAACTGTTTGACACGGAGTAAAACAAGCGAAGAATAAAAATAATGGGACGTTTATGCAAATAACTAGCATTAGCACTGAATTATACCCTATTGCGTGTAGAATACTGTATATATCATCGCGATGCTTATATTGACTTTCCTGTCGACGATTTTCTTTTGAGAAATAGTTTCTTAGTTCTTCATATACTTTGCTCCGCCTCAGGTGTTTGTCAACAAGAAATTTAACTAATTGCTGTATTTGATAATTAAATTCAAATTTATTCATCGACAAACCTTAAATCAATGTTAAACAGTGTGTAATAGAAATGAATTTGGTTAGACGGTACACAAATCTTATGATTTATTGATATTAAGTGAGCATTATCCATTTCATTAGAAGGTTTTGGAGAAAACAACATTGTACATTCTTAGAAAATCTTGATAGAATAACGGTGGTAGTATCACTTCTTCAAACATCATCAGAATTCTGCCTATACAGGGTGCTCATTTTAAGAAAACGTTTTAAAATAGATACAGAGTTGGTTAAATTGTAGATAATTCGAATTGTTCCTAAGATGCCCCAAAAAACAATCACTTATTTTGAATAATAATTATTGTTATAGCAACCATCATTTTTACTTATCAGCGACTTTGATTAAAATATGAAATTATATTTCTTAAAATGATTATAATTTTCAAACAAAAACGAATGGGGCCTATATTCATATAAGATTGAAATTAACCCAGCTACCATCTGCCAGTTTGCATAGAGCATGTAGAACGCCCTGTATTGTTCGATGCAAGTTTTATGCAGAAAAAGGTTAATTTAATAAGGTGTCATTAAATAATTTCTGTTTAGTGAACTTTGATAAATATATGGTGAATGATTGCAAATTTTAAACTATTACTGGTTACAACTAGTAAATTTTAGATGATAAAAAAAATCAAATTTCTTTCATAGACGCCTTTAGATGCCCTATATATGTGTTTAGGTAGTTAGATCAAACTTAATGATATGTAACTATGCTTCTACTACTTAATTCTTAATAAATACCAAATATTTTTATAAATTTTTATTTTCGTATCCCAAACATATAGGAGGAGTGGAAAACAACCGTTTTTAAATATTTATTCCCAACGTTTCGCATTATTGATTTTTATAACTTCCATTACTAGGTCTGCGACCCCTCTTGTCCCTGGGGATGAGGTTTTGTTGTTACCTTTCATCCCGATACAGCCGAATTTACCTTATTTCCACTTTCCCAACTCCCTTATGTCGCTTGTCTAAGTCATATTTCATAATATTGCCCAAATAATAACATAACAAGACAGTAGGGGATTTTCTGCTTAATTTGAAATCTGTCCTCTTTCGTAAATAAACATTTTCTCAAATTAAACCAAAGACAATGTAACGCACATATTTCTTATTATTCTGCAGTTAATTTATTGTCAGTGGTTTAGAAATGCTGTCATCTATTGATGAAACAGCGCAATTAGTAGTAAAAGTGTCAAGTCTTATACAGGGTGTAACAAAAAAGCAGGTCATCCCGTTAGCTTCGTATTTTTGGCAGTAACATATGACGAGATAATCCTACTTACCTGTAAACAAAAATCCCTCGCTTAAAAGATACAGGGTGTTAAAGTTGAATTTTTAAAATTATTCTTCCGCCATAATTTCTTCAGATTTTCATGTATCACGTTGAAATAGTATAATAGACACAGGGTAATTAAGAACTTATCTAAATAAATTTGGGAATAAATGCGTCACGAAGTCAATATCGTAAAAAAATTGTTGTAAAATCCTTATAGTTTCCAAAAGAAAATTATTGAAGTTCTAGTAGTTTCATTAACTTTTTTGTGATGCAAGTATTTACATCAGTTTTTTAAATATCAAAAAAGGCTTACGTAAGTGAAGTGGGAACGTTCACAGAGATTTCACAAGACTCACTTGTTGTGCACTTAACTCTTTATTACTTGAATCTGATTTAATTTGTTTACAGTCAGAGTTTATATAATGCTATTTTGTTACTTCAGCGATTTAATTTTACATAGGCAAGCAACTAAGTTATTATAATATTAATATTATGTAAAGAATGCATAAGTGAGATAAAAATATATACAGGGTCTCATCTGGATACTAATATTACTCCTCCCGCCGAAGTTTGGGCATCGTCTCCTGATGATGGGTTGAATTGGACTGTTGGGGAATTTCTATTCCTGGAACGGTTTAGACAACAATTTGGACAGCAACTGATTGGGACTGGACATCGTTTTCTGTATTTTTTATAAATTTTGGCGATGATAATTAGGCATATCACTATAATTAGGGTGATTAGCCAATAGTTCGAGGAGTCTAGAGTACTAGCAGGTTCCATAAATGACTGGTCTGCTTTGGTAGTTCTTGACAGCTTCATTAGAGTGTCAATTCCAGTTGTATCAATTTCTTTCAAGGTTAATGGTACATTTTTGTTTATGGTGAGATTCCATAACTGTGGTTGTTTAATTTTTGGTAACTGGAATATTGGAGTTACTGTTTTTGTATTTGTTGAGGTAAATCTCTGATTGGCTATAGTTGTAGTACAACCTTTGGGTAGAGTAAGGACTGCTGGTTGTCTTAATAGTTGAATTCCTTCTCGGCAATCCGGAATTTGCATTATACTGGTTGGAACAACTAATATCTGGTTTTCTTCTATCATGTTGACTAATGGTTTAGTAGCTGTTACGTGGTGTACATGACAGGAACTATGGTCGGCCTTGGATATTAATTGAACTATGCAGCTATTATCATGAGGTTGGCTCAATGAGTTGCAGATGAATGTTTCTTCAATTTTTGGACAGCTTTGCACCGTTGTGATGTAAGTTTCAGTGCTCATTCCAATGTATGGGGTTTTTGGAATAATAGTTAGGTTATGCACAGGAACTGGGATTGTGTGATAGTAGGAGTAAATCTCATTTGTCAAGATTGGCAAATTGATTACAAATACAATTGAATTGTCAGTGTAGTATACTGAAGTACCTAAATATGAATAGTAATTTTGAAAATGATCCAAATCTAGGATACCTTGTGTATCGTATAATTCTTTTGCTTTATTTAAAATATAAAATAAACTTTGTTTTGGTAAAATTGAATTGTGGACTAAGTTCCATGATGCAAATGTGATAGCGTTTTCCAATTCATCTAGGAATTCATTAATATAGTTTAAATTTACAAATAATTGAGATAGAATATTTTGAATTGAAATCGTGGATAACACTTGTGTAAATTTTTCATTAAATTCCGTAATGGTTCGAGTTAGAAATTTTTGAATAGTTTTCTGATTTTGGGATAGAGTTGTTACTGTTCTATTATAGTCTTCTATTAACTTGCTTGTTAGACTAATTTGATTTTTCATTTGATATTCAATGCGGTATTATTTTCATTTAATTTTGTGATAGCTTTGTTTATTGATTTCCGATCGTTATTATCCATCGTTCCAAATAGCCATTTTTGTCCGGTACCTATTATATTTAATAAACCTCGTTTGATACGTAATTTTTGTGGTGCCAAGTTTTCTAATTTTATTTTTGTTTCAGAGACTAGTTGTAGTGCCTGCGTGATTGATGTTAACAATCCAGTGTCAGTTGTTTTTCTATTCATATCTTGGACTTTACTATTGAGTTGCAATAGTTGTGTTTTTGTATTATTTAATTCGATTTGTATTGGATTCAAATTTATATAGTGAATGAATTTATGATAAGTTTGCACGGATCGCATTTGTCCTAATTTTAATACGAGTAGCCCATTCTCGATTGGAGTTATTTTAATTTGGCAAAGGGTTATCGTGAAGGATAGTGACAGGATTAGTGTCAGTGTTAGCATTGTCTTTGTCGGGTCCTTTCCTAGGTCTTCCGCGTTGTCGTGTACCTGTAACAAGGTTACGTTTCTTTTTAACTCTTTTCTTATGATAAGTTCCTCGTGGTGTTTGAACTTTTTTGTCTAGGTCTTGTTCTGCGTTTGTTTGTATGAATCGCGGGTTTGTCTTTTTCCGTAGCTGATCGTTTTTGATATAAATTGTATCTCCTGGATCGAGTTTCTCTGGGTCAGTTTTAGTTTTATTTATATTTTCTGCTCGCTTTTCCTTTTCTGTTTGGACTTTAGCTTTAATGTTCTGATACAATTGTTGCGAATTCTTAGCATGATTATCTATATAGTCAGTAAGTATGTTTTCTTCATTTACATCAAAAGGTAATATTTGATTTAAGTGGCCAAATAAAATTTCAAAGGGTGTATGTTTGGTACTACTATGTGGTGTATTGTTATAACCCATTATAGCTAATTTCATAAGAGATTTTATATTTTCGTTAGGTTTTTCTTTTGTTAAGCATCGTATTTGGTCTAATAAGGTGGAATGTAATCTTTCAACCGGGGAATTTGAAGTAGAGTTATGTAAAGTAATATAATGTAATTCAATTTTGTGTAATCTGCAAAAGTCAGTTATTATGTGATTTCTAAATTCTGTGCCATTATCACATATAATTTTTCTTGGTATTCCAACAAATGACATGAAAGTTATTAAGGCTTCCGTTACTTCTATTGCTGATTTTTGAGTTACTGGGATTGCTTGAGCAAATTTTGAAAAAGGGTCTATTATTGTAAGGAATGTATTATTATTGACAAAGAATAGATCAATATGAATTATTTCCAAGGGTTTTGATGGAGTAGGGGTAATTTCAATTGGTGGGTTTTGCGGTTTTCTTTCGTATTTACAAGTTTGGCAGGTATTACAAGTATTTATATAATTTTGAACATCTCTTTGCATGTAAGGCCAATAGTAATTTTTAGAAAGTGATAATAAAGTAGCATTTATTCCTTTGTGTTGAGTTTTTCCTTCATGGTGGTATTTAATTTTTTGATGCTGCTCTTCTTCTGAAGTTATATCTGTCACAAAATTGTTTGAAATGGTTAAGTTTAAATTTGTAAAATGATTTTGTAGCGTCCTAATTACTCTTAATTTTAATAGGTCATCTTTGTTCGTTCTGAAAAACATACAGTATCGTTTTTTAGGGTCTATGGTGCTTTTGAATAATTTTATAATCTCTTCTTCTGTACTGTTTGATTTTAAAGTGACTTTATGTCTGGTATTATTGAAAATTGGTTCATGAATAGTGAAGTTTGCCATACTATTTGTTGATTCAGTAATTATGATTTGATTCACGTACTGGTTTACACATTTTTCAGTATATGGGAATTCTTGAATGGGATTTTCTTGTGCGGAATGAATTGTAGCAATGTCGTCGTCTTGATTTGGAATTTGCCTTTCAATGTCGTCTTCTGTAGATGTTCCTGGAACTAATGTGTCTAGTACTTCTTTTAAGCTGGCTTCATCAACATCTGGTATTTCATCGACGTTGTTTAACATGGATATGAGATCATCTTCTAATGGTGTTGTAGTAGCTTGTGTAACTGCGTTTATCTCTTGAGGGTTGTTATCTAATTTAATTCTTGATAGGGCATCTGCTACGTGATTAGTTTTTCCTTGTTTGTATTTGATCTTGTAATTAAATTCTTCTAGGTGTAATCTCCAACGAATAAGTCTGGTATTTGGGGCTTTTAGATTTGATAGCCATTCCAGTGGTCTGTGGTCTGTGTAGATGGTAAATTCTCTTCCATATAGGTAAGGTCTGAAATATTTACAGGCCCATACTACTGCAAGTAGTTCCTTTTCAATTGTAGCATAATTTGTTTCAGCTGGATTTAAAGTTCTTGAGGCATATGCTATGGGACGGTCATCTTGAGAGAGTACAGCTCCTATGGCATAGTTCGAAGCATCTGTTGTTAGTTCAAAAGGTTTTTCAAAATTTGGATATGCTAATACTGGTTCATTTAGTAACAAGGTTTTGCAATGGTTAACACATGATATGTATTCTGAAGTGAGTTCTATTTTGTGGTCTTTCTTTAAACATTGCGTAAGAGGTTTGGTAATCTTTGCAAAATTTTTAATAAATTTTCTATAGAATCCTAATAAACCAAGGAAAGATTTAATTTCTCTATGCGTTTTTGGAATAGGGAATTTCTTTATGGCTTCGATTTTTTCTGGATTTGGTCGAATTCCATCTGCTGTTACTATGTGTCCTAGAAATTCTACATTTTTCTTTAAGAATTCCGATTTGTCTAATTGTATTCTGAGGTTTGCTTCTCTTAAAGTCTGGAAGATTCTTTTTAGGTTGGCGATATGCTCTTGGAGTGATGTTGAAAAAACAATGATGTCGTCGAGATATACTAGGCAAGTTTTATTGATGTGTTGTCTTAAAACGTTATCAATCATTCTCTGAAATGTACTAGGGGCGTTCTTAAGACCAAAGGGCATCCTAAGGAATTCGTAGTGCCCATGCTCTGTATTGAATGCTGTTTTTTGAATAGAGTTTGGTGCCATCTCGATTTGGTGGAAACCAGAGGCGAGATCTAAAGTTGTAAAATAACAGCTTCTTCCTAATTTATCTAGAATGTCCGTGATGTTAGGGATGGGATATCTATCCGTAATTGTCTTTGAATTTAGTGAGCGATAGTCTACTACTATTCTCCATTTTTTCTTGCCGGAGGCATCTGCCTTTTTTGGTACTACCCATATTGGTGAACTCCATGGTGAAATACTTGGGCGTATTATTTTATCGTTGATCATTTTGGATAGTTGTGTTTGGACCTCTTCTTTATAGATGTGTGGGTATCGGTAAGTCTTTGTGTAGCAGGGTGTTTCGTCAGTAGTTTTAATTTCATGTTTTATTGTATTTGTAAATGGTAATTTATCTGAAGAGTTTTGGAAAATGTCAGAATATTCTTGACATAAACTTTCTATTGCTTGCTTTTCTTCGTCATTCAAATGATTTGTCCGAATGTGATCTTGTATTTTTATTTTAGAATTTATTTCATTTGGTATGATTTTGCAATCGAATATTTCATATTCTTCTTCATTGAATGGTAATGATCTTTGTGGTTCGTTGAAAGAGACCATTTGATGTCTGTTTGTCAAATTGTGAACTTCTATTTGAGCAAGGAAATTTTCACTTGTAGATAATATTTCTGGAACGTAAAATTTTTCTGATCGAAATTCGGGTATTATTACTGGTCCGTTTTCCGTTGTAACAGGGATTTGTATGCGTCTTATTTCTGAAGGATTTAAATTATAACCAAGTAAGTTGAAATCATCTCTTACATAAAGTGGGATTTGTACATGTTCATTTTCTAATGTCTGGTTCGAAAAGTTGATATTTAATTTTGCATTAATCAATTCTTGTAGTCCTATAAGTCCATCAAAGTAATTGTGAAAGTCGTATAAAATACAATTTATTGGTATGTCAGATTGAAATTCTTGAAATGGTGGTATCGTTGCTTTATATATGGCTTTTGTTTTTCCAGTGCATGTTTGTAAGGTAGTAGGGTCTATATAAATAGTTTGGGGAAAATTTTGTTCAATGATCGCTGGTTTAATGATTGAGAAAGAGCATCCTGTATCTATAAGAAGTTTGTACGTTTTATTTTTTAAAGTTATGTTAATATAAGGAAGGCCATTTATTGCATTTACGTCGGGTATTCTGTTGTCTCGGCATTCGGAAAATTTCCAATTTGTTCTTGTTGATCGTTTTCTTCATATTGCGTTTCTTGTATTTCTTCATATTCCAGATTTTCATAGTTTTCTCCATACGTTGCCAAAGTGACGTCTTCATATCTTTCTTGATCGTAAGCTTGCATATCTTGGTAGTGTCTAGTTGCATAAGGAGGCATGTGTTCTGTAGCTTCCGTGTTGTGCATTTGTTGATGACTAATTCCTGACATTGGTGTTGGTTTTGGTTGACTGGTATACGATATTCCTGACATTGGAGTCGGTTTTGGTAGATTGTTATTTTGGTTAGGTTTCCATACATTTTGTTTGCTTGGATGTACAAATGTCTGTTTATAATTAGGGAAAAATGGTTTTACTTGTCGCGGTTGTATGTTTATTGGTTGTGAAGGAAATTTAGGTTGCATTGGTTGTGAAGAAAATTGAGGCTGATTGTTTCTATTAACTTGTGGCATTTGATTCTGAAAAGTTGCATTAAGATTTGGATTGACATTTTTATGTTGATTCAAATTTTGACTGTTAGGTTTTGAATTTGAAAAAGGAGATCTATTTTGATAAAGTTTTGCGAAATTTTGAAATTCTTCTTCCTCTAAAACATAATTTAAAGCGTCTTCTAAAGTAGCTGGGTTTTTTAATCGAATAATTGTTTGATAATTTGTCGGTAAATTTGTAATAAAAATTGTTTTTGTAATATTGTTATAATTTCCAATTTGTAAATCTCTAACCTGTGGATCTGGGAAATCATCACTAATTTTCATAATTATTATAGCTCTTAATTCCTGTAAGCGTAATCCAAAGTCATATGGGCGTTCATTTCTATTTGGTCTTAGAGAAGTGAGTTGGTGTGTTAAATATTGTAAATCGCGTTTATCACCGAATGTTAATTTTAATAGATTTTCAATTTGTATCCACGTTGTGAAATCAGTTCGGCTGGCTATTAAATTTTGAGCGCGACCTCTAAGTTTATTTTTTACTGCTTGTAATATGAGATTATGCGTTACGTGTTGTGGATCATCGGGAAAATTCGAAAAAGTGCTGCGTACCGATTCTATGTATGAATGAAGAACCAAATTATTTCCGTCAAAGAATGGAACAGTATCAATGTATAATTTTAAAAGCTGAGTATCTAATCTGTGTTCCGGTGGAGGCATTGTGTTATCTAGGATTTCGTTCAAGTTTCTGTTTGCGTCTTGGAGACTTTGTCTGCTTAGCATTGAAATGATCTACACTAAGAGAAGTGATGTTTGATTGTTTGTTTGAATTTTTTGCTTGAGTTGTTTCTTAATTCTAGTGATCAATCGGATCAATTTCTTAATTCTAATGACTAATCAAGTCAGTTTTTTGCCAATCGGGCAGTGAGATTTCGGTAACAATGAGAAAAGTAACAGGAGGAATGAGTACTTACTGTGTTCTCTTGGTGTGGAATGTTGGTTCACGAAGGTGGCGATTGTTTGCTTATCAGGCACACATTCAGCTGCTTATCGTTGACCTTGATTCCAATCCTCGTCGACTGCGCCAGTGAAGTGGGAACGTTCACAGAGATTTCACAAGACTCACTTGTTGTGCACTTAACTCTTTATTACTTGAATCTGATTTAATTTGTTTACAGTCAGAGTTTATATAATGCTATTTTGTTACTTCAGCGATTTAATTTTACATAGGCAAGCAACTAAGTTATTATAATATTAATATTATGTAAAGAATGCATAAGTGAGATAAAAATATATACAGGGTCTCATCTGGATACTAATATTACTCGTATAGCAATTCCAGTTTCATCTAACAAATCGCTACCAGTTCGTTCAGTATTCAGTATAGGGATTTTAAATCTAACACTTTCCTCCAGATATCTGATATTCCCCAAGGATCTATTTTGGGCCCACTACTATTTATAATATTTATTAATGACATTGTCAAAGACCTTAATGTTCTTTACCTCCTGTATGCTGACGATGTAAAATTGTACTGTGAAATTGCCTGTCTAATTGATTGTGAAAATCTACAAAGCAATTTTGTTGCATTTAACAGCTGGTGTATTGATAATAATTTGCCTTTAAATGTTTCCAAGTGTATGGTTGTGTCCTTTTGCCGCACAGCACGACCTCTAATATTTAATTACACACTTAGCAGTAATATCCTTGAGAGCCCTGAATTTATTAAAGATCTGGGTATTCTATTTGATCCTCAATTTATATTTTTGCGTCTCATGGAGGTCTGCATATCTGAAGCATATAGAAACTTGGGGTTTATTATATGGAACTCCATAGAAGATGTTACCACGCTTTGTCTGTTATATAATACCTTTGTTAGATCCAAACTCGAATATGGCTCTGTAATATGGAACCCCATAATGAGACTCAGGTTTCTATGTTTGAAAAGGTTCAGAGGAGATTTTTTTAAATCTGCAACATTTATCCTAGATGGTTTTTATCTTATTAGGGGTACACCACAAGACATATTTTATAATCGTTTTAAATTACAAAGTCATTTCTAGGCGTCAAATGCATTCCGTAATGTTCCTTTTTAAATTAATTCATTGCATTACTGAATCTGATCCTTTGCTATCTTTGATTTCTTAACAGTTTATTTTTGATACCACAAGCCCGTACTAATATCTTGGCTAAATCACCATTATTCCAAATGCAAAGCAATTTTCATAATATTGAAGAAACTCTAGATATACCGGCTGAGTCAGTCATAATGTCATTAATTTTAACCACGTATTCAGGAGGCCTAATAAAGGCAGAAAATCGAAAAAAAATTGTTTACTCGACCTTTAAAAAAATTAAAAAATCATTCTATAAAAATCAGTAACACGATGCTCCTGGTGCGCTACGAACTTTCTGAGGACGCACCCATACGACAATCCGGATCCATCCAATGCCGGATTAAACATCGTTGCCGCATCAGCGTGTTATTCAAATTTACCCGCATTTCCCGCATTTCTTTTCCCCCCAATTTGTAGATCATGCCACACATTTGGAGGGGGGATGGAGAGAATAGTGAGAATACGAGCAGTAAGCAGTAGTTTGTTTATTTCGGTCTCGCGTATTCGTCTAAATGCATAATTTTACAAATTCCGAGTATGCGGAAATGGTAGTGTTGTATGGAGAATGTTTACGAAATGCGACTAACCCCAATTTTATTAATAAAGTGCTATGGACGGATGAGTGTAGTTAACAGATTAGTACCATACTACTTAAAAAACAATAAATTTCTAGGCTAGATGTACGTAACTACAAACTGAATAATTAATTGTACTTACGAGTAATACTAAATATTCATATTTATTTGTAAAACGTAGTAAAAACATAATATCAAAAATTAGTAAGCTGTAATCATCTAACATTCGAAAACATTTATTTATTATCTACATTTGTTTTTATTAACAAATAAATCAATATTTAAGGAAAATTCATTCATGTATCTAGATTTAAAAAAAATAGTTTTACCCCTTGTCGTTAAATAACAGTACAAAAACTAGATAACTATTATTATTGACCTAATAATACGGTAGGTCAAGGTTTACTCTCGATAACTTAGATTAGCGGCGTGCCATTTCGGTCTTGGACAGTTTTCTGTCGACAACACGATGGTTTTTTATTATTTAGTATTTAAACACGAAACACTTTTCAGCTTCTCTTAATAATTTACCCATTGGGTATAGTTTTTTATGTAATGTACGGAAATAGTTTATTACTCGGTTTGTTATTAGACACGTTGGAGTCTTGTTGCAGCCATAACAGCTACATTTGCTCAGAGAAAAATCCACACGCTAATTGTCGGTTTAGCTTTCAGAGGCGATTTGTTGTCAACGTATGGGCAGGAGTGTACGGGTATCGTTTGATTGGGCCGTATTTTCTACCGGAAAACCTGAGTGGACCGCGTTACTTTCAATTTTTAATAGAATTATTTGATTATTATTATTTGATTTCATTGGATATTAACATTTTAAATTATTATTGGCTGAAGTTGAACTGAGCAAGAAAAAATGATATTCTAAAATAGTCAGTACAACCGTTTATTTGTGATGTCTAAAACCTAGGTAGGTAGGTACGAGAAAAATATTTCAACTTGACAACATTGCATCAGATCGCGTTGAACTGTGAGCTGTAAACGACCAAGACTGTAATCGGTCAGTGACAGTCTGAAAAGGGGGTTTAAATAATGATTTGAAAATATTTTTTTTCGGCGTAAGTATGCATTTAGATTTTTTTAATCGCGTATTCGCATTATACTCATTATCTCATCTTAAAATTAATGACATTATGACTGACTCACCCTGTATTATAGTGCACACTTCGTAATATAAAGCAGCATTTTATGTAACCTATTATTGTTCTGTTCTTTTTCTGTCTTATGGATATATGTATTTTTCTATTTTTCTTAAATTTGATTATATATTGTTATTTTTTAATTGTTCCCTTTTTATTACTTTTAACTGTAAATTCTGACTGTAACTTATCCTGTAATTGGGTTTTACCCGTTGGATATTTTATTGTAATAAATAAATAAATAAAAATAAATAAGCTCGCAGTTGACGGGTATCGTTTTAATTTATGATGAAGTGAAAATGCTTTAGCAGAACGATTTCCCGGTAAACACGTGCCAAATGCAGCTACTTTTACAACGGTGTGCAGTGAGTGCAAGTGTAGTGCAAACGCAGGCGGGACGCGGGACATTTGCAACCGAAGAGATGGAGGTTCAGGGCGTCCACGGCGTATTGCAGCAGTGTGACGTATCATACACGAGACTCGATTATATCCGTACCCTGTACAACGTATCCATGCATTAATACCAGGGGATTGGACGAGGAAGAGATGGAGGTTCAGGGCGTCTACGGCGTATTGCAGCAGTGTGACGTATCATACACGAGACTCGATTATATCCGTACCCTGTACAACGTATCCATGCATTAATACCAGGGGATTGGACGAGGAGAACCAGTACCATGGCGCCACGATCTTCTGACTTTAAATCATTTGGACTTATTTTTGTGGGAATATTTAAAAAATAAAGTATATTGCACCGAAGTGGGCACTATTGATGATTTACACAAATGTATCATAGTTGCTGCCAATAATTTACAAGTTCAAAACAGACAAGAAGCAGAAATATTTGTGTTAGTTTGTAGAAACTGAGTAAGACGGACCCAAAACTTTGTTATAATCTATGTCAAATTATTTTACTAATTAAAACCACAAATTAATTTTATTAATCACAATAGTAGCAAAAGCAGTGCCGTGTGGAAGTGTATTTTTAAATAATTTTTGAACTGTTCTTTTTGACTTTATTTTTACAAAATTGTATTTGTAAAAATCCCCTGTACATTCAAAACATTTTTTAATAGTAACAGTAGTAGAAGTAATCATTTTTCCTACCTGAAAATTCTACGCTACTAACTTCAACAAGGTATAGCGTTTTCAGATACAACAGGTAGGAGAATCGATAGAAACAAATTTGAATTTCCCGCCGGTAAAAACCCCCGATTTACAAGTTTTATGTAAATATTTGAATTTAAGAAGTTATCTACAAATATCAAAAGTAAAATTGTAACTTTAACACCCTGTATCTTTTATGCGACTTGGGATATGTTGGGGTATGTTAGGTTAAATCGATTTATTTCCATCTATGGAATCTCTAGTCTCATTTTAGCTACTTCATTTAAAAACACCCTGTATTTATTATTTGCAAAGTCATACCACTACTTTAGTTTAAAGTAATTGATGTTTATATGTTCTTTTAATTCATTTTTCATTGTTTTATTTTTTTAGGTAATAGGTTAAATAATTTCGGACGAAAATAAGTACAAAATCTTTGTGTATGTGAAATCCTACATATGATAAAGCCTCTTGAGTATTCTTTTTCTAGATTGTTGAGATATTAATAGTATATTAAATTTTTCAATCTAAAAATTCTTTATCGTAAATAGGTAGTAATAAATTAAAAGTTCTTGAAATATTACCTAAACTTAATAAAAAAAACGCGCCCTCGCAGCCTTTTCAGGATATTGGCATTATTTATAAAACGTCCATATTGGCATTTTCTCGAGTTTCCTCGACGTCGATAATTGGTAAAGCGACGTCAGCCCCAATTATTACATCAAAATCGACGTTATTATGTCCCGACACTGCTACCTGGAATATAACCCGAGTACGAGGCCCTTCTCCAACTCCTTCTAATTAATTTTTGCTACCAAAGAGATAATTATATTTCCCATCTGCTTCCTTATCGTATTCTTTGGCGATCCTCGGGATATTTAAGGCAACAATATGATGAATTTCGGCGAAAGCCCTTTAAGGCTGCATTATGAAAACAAATTAATGTTTCAAGATAAAACTCTCATTTTCCGAAACGCTGAATCAGACTTATTAACCGACTTTGCCTTTCAAATTAGCCGACTCTTCAAAGCGCTTAATGTTTATTGAAAAAGTAACTCGAGGACTCTTGTTTGTATTCTCAGGTGATTTAATTATTTCACAATAGTTTACCGCATCTTTGTTAATACAGTATGTAAGGGATTTCATGAAAATATTCGATTTTAAGGCAAATAAATGTACATAATCGATATATTTAAATGGTCTACCTACCTACAGTAGAATTTTACTAGGCTGGCGCTTCAAGGACAATGAATCGTATTTACAGATGCGCAAATAAAATTCACCCAGTAGGTGGAGGTTCTTATTAACGTAGCGCCAGTGTTTGTATAAGTATAGTTAGTGAACCAGCCTTAGTTGTGGACTATGATATGTGCAAAATGTCTTAAACGAGCTCTAGGGAAGTCTGTAAACAAAGTCAGTCTAACCGACATGGTTCACAACTAAGGCCGGTTGACTAACTACGAGCCCTAACAACTAAATGTTCGGACGACAGTTTATTTTTTCCAAATATATTCAGTTTCCATTTTGAATTCAATTAGAATTTTTTCTGCTGAAACTATACCAATTATTGTCATAAAACAAAAGTTATAATCTTTTCAGAACAATGTTTACTCCAAACATAAATTATTTCTTTAAATATCTAACAACAAACTACAAAATAAAGTGACAAGTAAATGTTCGGACAATCTTAATTAAAGAACGTTCTTAGGGAAATTAATAGGATGTAACGTCCCCTTTGGCATCTATTACCGCCTTGATCCTCTTTGGCATAGTATCCACCAAAGATTTACAATATTGTGGGGTAAATGCATTCCAAATTTCTTGGATTTTGGCCTTAAGTGCTGGAATTGATCGCTGGGGGCTATTTCTTAAGGATCTTTTCATGTGATGCCATAGTGTTTTTTTTTTTTTTTTTTTTTTTTTTTTTTTTTAATTTATTATCCCAAAGACTATAACAATTATAGTATAGGACTAGTCACAATTAGCACAATGTAATAAACAAATAAAAATATACAGATCAGTAAAATCACAAATACAAAACCAACAATAAGGTAAAATAAAAAAAACTTACAATAAAAACATATACATTATATGTCACTGAAAAATGTCGATAACAATTTAGTTATTTAAAAATTCAGATGTCGTATAGCAACATTTTGATGCAAGATGATTCTTTATTTCCCTTTTAAATTTATTTTTGTTTTCTATATTTTTAATATGCTCAGGTAACTTATTATATAGTTTTATACCTATATAATTTGGACATTCTTCATACTTAGACGATTTATGCAAAGGAACAGTTAAATTATCTCCTGTTCTAGTGGTATAACTATGATTAAAGTTATTGGTTAAAAAAACACTAATATTATTTTGTACATACATTATTACTTCTAAAATATAAATACTGGCAAGTGTTAACACATTTAAGTCTTTAAACAAGTTTCTACAAGATGTTCTTGGAGATTTACCCATAACGTAACGAATAGCTTTTTTTTGAAGTTTAAAAACCCTCTCAAAATGACTTGAAGAGCCCCAAAACATAATACCATAAGATGCCTTTGTAACAAAATTTGCATGGTAATAAGCTAACACTGTTGATCTACTTGCAATTTTTGACAACCTATATAATGCATAACAACTACAGGATAATTTTTTTATCAATGAATTTATATGAGTCTCCCAATTTAATGCATTATCTATGTATATACCTAAAAATTTAGTACTACTAACTTGCTCCATAGACCTACCATTCAATTTTACCAAATAACTGTGGTCATAGTGACTAGTTCTAGGTGAGAAAATAATATATAATATTTCGATGACATTTAAGTCGGGACTACTCGAGGACCAGGACAAGACACTAATTTGATTGTCCCCAAACCATTTTTTGGTACTCTTAGCTGTATGGCAGGATGCCCCATCCTGCTGAAATATGAAATTCCCATGTTCATAAAGCTCCATCGTACTTGGCAACAAGTTTCTTTCCAAAATGCCTTGATATTTTTGGGCATTTATGGTGCCATCTACAAACTCAAGCCTGCCTACACCATTAGTGGACATGCAGCCCCAAATCATAACACCCTGTGGGAACTTTACTGTACGCTTAATACAATCTTTATGAAATGCTTCAGATTTCGTTCTTATCACCCGTTTCCGAAAATCGCCAACACAAACATCAAATTTGGATTCATCACTAAAAATAATTTTAGCCCAGTCTTCTTTGGTCCATTGTACTTTAGATTTTGCCCAAATAAGACGTTTTCTCTTTTGTATGTCAGTGAACCGTGGCTTTTCTTTGGCCTAAAAATGTGAATTGCTTTAAAGTGCGCTGAGCTAATTATTACAATTTTTTGTATTTCAATCACAAATAATATTTACTTTATAAAATCCATATCCAGCTTTGTGTATCCATTGTCTGCAACATTCCCTTGAAACATTTAAATCTGCTTCTTCATTCCATCATGTTTGAATATCCCGTACCGTACCCCTTCTTTGTTGCTTGCAAATTTTAACAAGAACCCTTTTTTTCCTTTCTGTTACAATCCTTGGTCGCCCAGAACTTTTGCCGCGGACATCAAAGGATCCCGTTTCCCCATACGCTTTTATTACCTCTCCCACGGTCGATTTGGCAATATTGAGGTCTTCTGCTATTTTTCCCATAGTTTTTCCGTTGGCATATTGTCTTATTATGATTTCACGCACTTTTTTATCAGTAGCAACTCCGCGAGCCATTCTGTTCACGAATGCACTATTGCTAATGTCATAAAAATATATTAATTTTGCCATGGTGACAGATGGCATTTTTTTTTTCAGAGCTTGCTTGTATTTCATTGATGAATAGAATCTTTGTCCGAACATTAAGTTGTCAGCAAATTTCGTTAAATAAACATTTAAACTATTTGCCAAAGCCAGCAAATCGATAATTATTAAAATAATGAATGATTTATTGGTCAAAACACTTGATTTAATAATTAAGTTTATGTAGATTTTTTAAATTCCAGATGTAGTACTCAAAAACAATTTTTAATTATAAATATAATAGTCCGTCCGAACATTTAGTTGTTAGGGCTCGTATACGTTATATAAACACTGGTAGTACTAAAATGTAATGCTGAAATTGAATCATTTCCTTCAACTTTATGGGGGAAAATGCACTAGAGAACATGAAAAACCGTGAAATGTACCTTATTACTGTGTTCCAGATACCGTGAAAAATACTTAATAATTTACATTAATTCAAGTAGTACTAGTTTTTTTAAAGATTTCTGCAGGGTGTGATAATGTTTATAATGTCATAAACAATTTTTTTCAGTGTGCAGTTGACCTGTAAGAATATTTTTTGATAAAACATAACAGTTGAAAATGATGTCTTTTTTCTTATTCTAAATGACTTGTCATCCTGGAAATTGTTTACGACTCGGAGAAAAACTTGTATAATTGACATAGTGAAGAGATATTATTTCTAACTTACTCAGGTTTTTTTTAGACTGTCCCAACAAACAACTACGAAATTCGTTGAAAATTTGGCTATAAAAACACCCCCGTAAGTATTAACTTTCTCCAATATGTACAATTTATGTAAATTATGAAATATAATTGCCTCTAATTATTTCTGTCTTATTGACTATTATCCCCGACAAGTACAGGATGGGGGATGTTTTTATAGGTTATTTCGTTAACTATGGGAGATAAAAAAAATGATCCCCCACTCTTGATCTCTTTATTTAAGAGAAAATTAATGGTCAATACCAAAATGACCTATCGTCTTTTGCTTTCGAGTAATAAGCAAAATGTCAACTTACAAAAAAATAATTAATACGTTCTGCAGACATGTTTTGAGTATAGTCCAGTGACGTGTATAATTTTTTTCCAACTTTATTAATTTTAATGAAAACACTTTATAAATATCTAAGTATTTTTTTTAGATAATTGTTGAACTTTGTCTGCGGAATTGTTCATTAGCATACCTAGATGTTTGGTATCAGAGAGCATACATTTGACTTCATAGGAATTGTAGGAAATTTGATTTATATTAGCTTAAAATACCTTTCAAATACAGTAAAAAATGTTACAAAAGCTAATAATAAAGAATATATGGGTAGATATTGTGGGTGTAATTGAACGCTGGTCGGAGCTTTAGCCCGCAGAGTTTCACACAATATTGTTAATACCTAAAAATATAGAAAAAAGTAAAATTACTTTCGTTAAAGGACACATTTTAATTTTTAATTTAGCTGTAGTAAAAATGATTTTAATGTCTAGACAGAAAATGTGACACTTTAGTGCCTACGCCTTTAATGTCGATCGATGAAAAATAAAATTATTCCAATGTTTTTTTCTTTTAGTCGGTACACATTTTTTTCCAAAGTTAAACGAAGCTTCGTTATTTTTATTCTCATAAATAGACGCGCTTAAATCATAAAAAACTCTGTAAAAGAATTTTTTCAAAGAAAATTTATTTAAATTTCTGCACGTGTAACGACCACCAGTTGCATAAATTTAATTCAGTAAATTACGTTGCATTTCATAAAAGTAAACAAAAACGTTAACGGAGCAATTATATCAGGATGTGGCAACAAAGAGAAACCTTAACTTAAAAGAAAATAAAACGTTTTGTTACAGAACTTTCGCCAGTAGACAAAAGTTGACTGACGATAAGCGTAACTAACTTATCTTCCACTTCCCTCAGGGGCATTTAAAACTGACGTCGTATAAAAGAGGCTATGCAAATCTGTAGACGTAAATTGTTTACGGTTTGCCATGAAATGTGGATTTGAGGAGGGTTTGAATCCAGAAAAGTTTATTTAATTTAGCGGACGCTTCCCGTTTTATCCAGATAGCCTTTTTTCACTTAATGTTCTGTAAATTTAAATTAGTATATTTTTTCGACGCTTGACCAAAAAAAGTGCGGTCGACGCATTAAAAGCACAATTTAAATCGTGAGGATAGCCGGCAATTACTGATGTAAATGTCAAACACCAATTTTTTTATAATGTAACCCCTATGTGGAGTTAACGTAGAAACATGTCACGTAGACAAACAAACTTTATTGTCACTCTTGATTACACAAGAAATATCCTTTAACAAATTCACAACTGTCGGACTTTTTATTTTGACTTTTCAGCCATTCGCGTTTGACTGCTCAATATAAATTGACCGTGACGGCGAAACCGATCCGCTTATATAGGTTTCTAGAGTTTCTAGAGAACAAATAGAATATAGCCTTCCGGAAAACGTCAAAATAAAGGTATTATAAAAATTATAAATTCTAACGCTAAAAGGTAGGTGAGCTTCCGTAACATTGCCCTCCTCTTAGAACTGATCGTTCCGATCAGGTTCCTCTACTATAGAACATTCTTTACTTAACGTGCAAGTACTACCATGTCCACACCATTCTTCCACATCGGTACGACTTCCAAGCCAATAAAATCGTTCTCTGACTTTATTTAAAGTTTTATTTCTTCCTAAATGCACACCACCTGTACCATGAAGAGCTTCAAGAACTTCTGGGTAATACAGTTTGGTAAATCCTTTTCTTATCGTTCGGATTTCCAGTACTCTTTTCAAGACGCCATTCTGTAGTACGAAAGAATCCCATAGGGTCCAGTAATTTTTCAGAGACGAAGATCTATTGGAAATGTCACTTCAGTTAGGTCTATCCAAATTTTTAATCTTTCACTGGTATATAGCTCCGAAGTCTGAATCTTCACTCTGTTCTTTAGCAAGTTCTATTATCTCATTAATTCAGGCTCTGCAACTTAGTTCTTTGGCACAACAGTTTGTCCTTTTGTCCTACTTCATTCAGTCCAGTTGTTAAAGTTGGTTTCATTCGATCCTGAATTAATTTTATTTGCTTGAAGGTTTTGGCATTAGTAGCTTCCAAAGTTTTATTCTGTTTGTTTATATCAGTTATTCTTTTCTTCTCCTCCAAGTCCTGTCTCAATTTTAATAATTTATTCTTCTGTCTCAAAATTAGAACTCAGTTGTGGCTGCACTCTTTTGTTGCTTATTCTCCAGTTGTCAGGCACTTTTCGATTTCGACTGAAAATATTCCTAGAGCATTGATTCCTAAGATCCTTTGCTTCACAGTTCCAACACAGGATTGGTCTTTGTCTGCTGTATACCATAGAATCGGTACGAACTTGTCCTTTCTGGAAATTTTGCACTAAATTTCTTAAGTTTTTTTATTAATCCTTTGTTGTTTTTTAAAGCTTCACGTCGTCCTTCCGTCCTGAATCTTAGTTGTCTTGTTCTGCCTTGACTACTACTAAAAGCTTGCCGTGCGGCTTCGATTTCCAAGGCCAGGGCTAGAGCCTCGGATATATTCTTATGTCTGGCTAACCTTTATGCTTGACTAATTTGTGAATTGCGCACGCCATCGATGAAGCTACTCACTGCTAACTCTTCCGGGAACTCGACCGGTGAGTTAAGATAGGCTAGCTTCACCATCTGCGCTGTATCTGCCTCAAATTGCTGCAGATTTTCTTCGAAACGTTGTCTTCGGCCTCTTAGTTGTGCTTGGTAAGCGTGTTGCAGATGGGCTTCACCATACCTCATTTCTAAAGCACGTTTGATAGTCTTTTTGTAGCTAGCGTTCTGAATATCTCCATAGCTTTACCTCGTAGAGCCACTATGAGTGAGGTAACTTTTTCTCCTTCTGACCAGTTGTTTGCCAAGGCAGCTGCTTCAAATTGTTTAAGGTAAGTACTCCATGACACCTTTCCATCAAATGTTGGTGGCTTAACCCTTCACCGTTCAGTTCAATCTGTTGGTCTAAATACCTTTAGTAAAATTTCTAGTGATATTATAAAATACTTAATCATTAAACCCAATGCAATACACAGCATACTGTTTTCTAGATCTATTTATCTAGATCTAGATTTTCAGATTTATTGCAACATTGCTTGTGGAATCGGGGCAGACATGTTAATATCAAAACGCCATGGAGGATGGAAATCTTCAACTGTAGCTAGGGGCTACACTGAGGAGTCAAATTTATAAAAAAACTGAAATAGCGGTTCAAATTCTTTAAGGTGAATCAAGTAGCAGTACCGGAAACTTCACAAAAATCCGAAAGAGAGTTTTAAGTGAAGAACCTGGGACCTCCGCAAGCAAGAAACTCCAATTCCATAACGTTAGTTTAAACTGTTCATGTTATTCTTAGAACTATTCTAAGTAAAACAAAATATTTCCTGAAAAAAAAACAAAAATTTGAAACGGAAATTTTAGTATAAATATAAAACTCACCAAAATGCCACATAAAGAAAGCAATTGTCGTCACAACACACATATGTTATATTAATAGGCACTATATGATCTTTTAGTTAATGTAATAAAGAAATTATAAGATAAGTCTATCACGAGGGGTCAACCACTAGTGGAAATCGATGTACATTTTGTAATTGTAATTGTTGGGAATCGTTTGGGGAATCACATGGGAATGAGAAATAACTAGTAATTACTGGAAATCAGTTGGCAGTCACTGGGAATTAGGCGTAATCACTGGTAATCGATAGGTAATCAGCTGGAAATCACCTGTTGTTTACAGCAGTTTTACGTAGGCGTTATTTGGAGAAGCGGTACGAAGCGAATAGAAGCGTCATTTTGAACTGGTATCCACTCATTTGGACAAAGCGACGGAAGAAACTACTA
This sequence comes from Monochamus alternatus, assembly GCA_037114965.1. NCBI lineage: Eukaryota > Metazoa > Arthropoda > Insecta > Coleoptera > Cerambycidae > Monochamus > Monochamus alternatus. Next base: position 62,048,065 of record CM073429.1, on the reverse strand, counting down.
CGTAGTTTTTGACTCTGATCGATGTGGATGTATAAAAGCCATATGGTATTTTTTCTCTGGTTGCTTCGTGTTAGTGTATGGACCCAGGATCAACATAACGCTTCCCTTCGCTTTGCGCTGCTTCTCCTCAGTGGGCGTGCAGCTTAATAGTAGTAAACGTGTTGTCGGAATAAGTAGTATCAAGACTCTTCGTGACTGTATGTTTACATTTTCTGAGTACCTACTTAGCTGTAGTTTTGTTTATAGCACAGGTTAAGTTCGAGGGTGGGTTTATGAATGCAAAAATTATAAGTAAATTAAAATTTAATACGTTAGAATGACTAAGCTACCACTACTTTCAAATCAGTTTCTTGTTTTATTTTAACTAAAATTCTACAATTTTAATTGTACAATACCAGGTGCTCAACCGAGTACAATACTTAATATTGTTGAACGATTATTAACTTTTTATGAATTCATAATAGCACCCTCTTCTTTAACATTTATTAGATTTCTGGAATACCCTCGATAATAGCAGAGAAAATTTTATGGCTCATTTTTGTATTGTAGGTTATACATCGGATATATTAACTTTAGAGAGACAAATTGAAACTTGGCAGATGTATAATTTTAAATAAAAGTCAAGGTTAAAAGTTGTCTTAAAACCTGATAAATTGTAAAATAGTTAATGAAAGATCTAATGTATTAATAAAATCGATTAATAATTGAAATTTTTGACATGAGATATGTCCAATAACACAAAGGCATGACAGAGAACAATGTATCACGAACTATGATTCAATGTTGTGCAAAAATAAATAATATAAATTCAGAAGAAGCTACCATGATCAAGCTAGGTATAAAACCAGTCGTAGGTGATGAGCTTGAAGAAAAATTAGTAAGATATATTCTTTCAATGGAATCAAAATTTTATGGATGAAGTGATAACCTAAAACGTATGGCTTATAGTTTGGCGGAACAAAATGAAAAAAAAGATCCTTCTGCAAACTTAATGCAAGCTGGTAGAGGTTGCCTTGACCTTTTTTGGAGAGGCATAAAAACACCCTTTCTGTAAGGAGGCCAACAGGTACATTTCTCGCCCTAGCATGTGGCATCCAACAAGGAAAATGTTTATCAGTTCTTTTCAAATTTAGAAACTGTCTAAAGCAAGCACAACTATCTACCAAGTCGCATATTTAATGTGGATGAGACAGAGTTAACCGTTGTGTAAAGCAAGCTCTCATCGGGGATCTCATCTCAAGGGAATGAGACAAATTGCGTTTTTAACATCTGCAGAAAGAGGTGTCCTAATTACAGTGATAGCATATATGAGCGCTGGAGGAGATGTTGATTTTCCTCCGAAAAAATATATATGTGCGTCTTATGCATGGTACTCCTCCAGAGTTTATTGGAGAAGTACACCTCAGTGGATAAATGTAAGCAAATGTATTTACAAGGTGGCTTGAACATTTTAATGTGATAATGAAACCATTTGCAGAGTCGCCTGTCTTGTCGATTTCAGATGGGCACTACAGCATACGAGAAATCTGACTTTAGAAAACTGCGTATTACTGTCATCTCATTGCCACTCCACTTATCACATAAATTACAACCGCTCGATAAAACATTTATGGGTGTGTTGAAATGTTACTCGAGATGTTACTACAGTAAAAAGATCTGGTCATGGATTTGCCGTAATAACCGAGCATTATTGATATATGATATTAGAGAACTATTTGGAAGAGCATATTTGAAGTGCTAAAGAGGCAAGATTGTAGTGAACGGTTTTAGAGATATCGGAATCTATCTGCAGCGAAAACCTGCAGTGCTACAACTGTCGACCACTGTAGAATTATTATTCTGCTAAATCTAGACCTGATTCTTTAAATGATACTCAGCTTCCCAATGTGTCAAATCCTGGTTCATCAAAGAAACTTGAAATTGAGCCAAGGGCTGGTTGCTCAACGCAAATCAGTTAACTGTCAAGTTATGACTTTGCCAACTTATGAAACATTTCCTCAGAAGTCTAGCAATGGGGATCTAGATATATAAAAATATCTTCTTTTGGAGGGAATATATCGGTTCAGAGCATTTCTTTGCCCAAAAGCACGATGGTTTTGCCTTTTCATATTTCAGTTCCTGTTACAAAAAAGGAAACCACCAATCAAGAAATAAAGGGCTGCTCTTCGATAGTTATAACCTCCTACCCATACAAAGACGGGTTGCTCTTCGATAGTTATAACCTCCTAATCATACAAAGACGACCTAAAAGAAGGTAATGCAATGAAATAATAAAAAAAAATCACAAAGTGTACCATCAAAAAATCTATAAAAAAATTAAGAATATATAGTCAATCCAATATGAAATATCATCGAAAAGCAGTTCCTCTATGAAATCGTGTTAATAGCGACGATGCAATCTGCATTTTCTGTGAAAGAAGATATTTACAAGATGCCAGAGGGAAACTTCAGTGCCTTATGGACAGATTGTGGGCTCATGTAAACTGTGCTGGTGCTGAAAATGACACTGTGTGCGATTATTGTTTCTAATTTTCGTAAAGACATGAAAATAATGTTTTCTGTCGTTTTCTGGTTGAGATTTTTCAGGTTCAAGTTCAGTTCTTTCCAGTGTTGAAAGATTTGTAAAATAAAAAAACTTCTTTTGGGTAATTTTAACCCCTTTTTTTGTTTTGTTCTTCATGTGCTTTCTCTAAGTTCTAAACTATATACTAGCCCATAATTCAAAAATGAAATGGTAGCCCATATTTGTGCCAATTTCTCGACTTATTTTTAATGGCAGCCCTATATTTGTACAGTAAAAAAATAAAAACAAAAAATCAAATTGAAAAATACAAATAAAGTTTAGCAAAAGCACCACATACACATATAAAAGAGGATCTATTGAAACTAGAAATGTCATTTAAATGTGACGTGAAATATAAATTACTACTAATTTTACTAACTTTTAAAAACTGGAAATCATTCCATAATTGACTGGGAATCATATATCAATCACCTAAAGTCATAGAAATCAGCAAGTAATCATGAGAACATTTGAGAATCAATCATATGGTAATATTTGGGAATAAATGAGAATTATTGGTAATCACTAATGATAATAAGACATGATTGCCAAAAATGGCAATCGATGTACATTTTTTGGGGTAGTGGTTGACCCCTCGGTCAATCAGTATTAATAAAAAATCGAAATTTCGATAAAGACCAACCAGGTTTGTGGTAGTGACTACTGCAACGAAAAAATTCAAAACAGTACATTTACAATATCGCGTCAAAAAGCGGCAGAATATTATTATTATTTTACAAGCTGATCAGCTTTCAGGGTCTGCTCTAGATAGCATTAAACTTTCAAAACTGGCATATGCATGGCTTTTGCTCGTAACAAAGAGGAAATAAATGAAATATTCCCGGAAACTGCGTTGGTCAAGTTAATTAAATTATTTAACATGGTTACAAAAAGTTTGAACTTTATTACAGCAAGAATGAACAAAGAGAAACGGATACTTAAATAATAGAATGTAGAGGGTGTCTTCCTTTTTTGTTCTTAACTTTGTTAAAGAGTGGAAAAAATAATATTTATCTTTATGACATTTTGTTCGGTGATAGAGTTCAACTTTAAGAAATATACTTTAATTTCTTTAATATCCACTTAATAAATAAATATTTTTCGTTCAAACTTTATGCTTAGTAATCATAATAAAATATACATATTTTGATGTAAATATTTTTCTTGGTGTTAAGCCAGCGGGGTTTGAAGTTTGGAAAGTCCTATGCCATGGTAAAAATGAGTTGTTTAATACAAATATTAATTTATTTTTCTGAAACAGATGCTCTTGATAAAATTTCTTAATAAGCTTTCTGTTTCAGATATGTAGATATTTTTTAATTAACTTTTTATTATTAAATTATAAAAATTATAAGTTTTGAGTTTTCATGTTACTTTAACAATAATTATTAATAACTTTATATGTACATAAATGAAAATTTCGCCTTTAGAACCAATTGCTGACGTTATTTTCAAAATTGCTCCACATTTATTAAATAATTCATCTGTTGGAAACGAGGGTTTTTCCATTAAAAACTTTCAATTGGATTTGAGATGCGTCAGCAGCTCAATCCCATTATCATCGACCGATTTAAATTTTCTGTAGATACCACGGAAACTTTTTTTCATGTGCATGAACTCAGAGACTGATGATGGGATGGTTTCTTCGTTTAAATAAATGTATTGACCCACGAAAATGTCCAAGAAAAATTTCTTAAAGTATGACATTGTCCAAAATTTAGATAAACATAGTTGGAGTGGGGTCAATTGATTTTATTTTCGATGAAAGTAGTCTGTATTCCTTTAACACCACATAGACCTTAAATAACTAAGCAAATCGTTCATGTAATATTTTTTCGAAATATGACTCTATGAAATTATCAGAAATTCAATGTAAGAGGAATGAATTCTGAAATCGTTAGGAACAAACAACGTAACGTAACGGGAAAGTTACTTTTCCGGCCTAGACCGAAAAATTAAAGAACATTGCGACAATTTGAGGCATTCTACCAAACTAATATATCTCACTACAGGCAATCTTTCTCATTTAAATATTTAAAGAAAAAGCAGCAGCTTTCAGAATGGGCGGCATGCATCATATTTTCTATGCAGTTACATATGAAATAATAATCTGGGCTTTTTCATCCAAATTTAATTCATTCATGGCGACATGCACCGGCAAAACGAATCTAAAAAGGAAATACCATTAATATCTAGATATTTTAAAATATTCACATCTAAACGTACCTTATTCATTCAGTATACAGGGTAATTTAGAACTTATCTAAATAAAAAAAATTAGAATGTACAAGGGACTCTTCTCAAAGTACACGCACACGCACGTACACACTGCACGGCACTGGAAACTGGTCCACTGTAAAACCTGAAGCAAAGCATGCAATCGGATACAAAAGCGTTTTGAACTCATAAGTTATTAGCAGCAACTATGATGTTTTCGTAAATCTTCAATAGTGTCTACTTCGATGCGATTCACTTTATTTTTTAAATATCCCCACAAAAAGACATCCAAATGATTACGCCTTGTGTATGATACGCTACACTGCTGCAATATGCCGCTCTTCCACGATTCAATTTCAAATTTCCCGTGTTTCGCTCCCGTTGCACTACACTTGAACTCGCTGCACACCGCGGTAAAAGTAACTGAAAATGATAATGATTATGTAAAAAATCGACTATATTAAATGTTCAAATTGTGCACCGTTGGCTACCTGACAGTAGCCAAGATCAACACGATTAATAAATCCTTTTTGTACATTATCAATAACTTCAGGAGGTATACGATGTATCTCGTGACGAATTATTGTTTTTAAATCTTCTAAATTAACCGATCTAGTAACGTATACTTTGCTTTTTAAGTATCCCCACAAGAAATAATCTAGGAGTGTCAAATCAGGCGATCTGGCTGGCCACTCAATCGGCCTCCCTCTCTCTATCCAACGATTCGGGAACAGCTCATCTAAATAAGCACGGACAGGTGTGTTGCATAATGGGGAGGTGCACATTATTGTGAAAATTAAATTTTAAAATCTTACATTATTTTCTTGAAATTTTTGTTAACACTATAATTTTTCATGATGTATGTATGTAGAATGACACGCTCTTTCAAATGGCATGGTCAAAATTGGGGGTTGCTATTTAAAGAAATTGTCGATGACGTTATGTCTCGAACAATGATGAGGTCACAAATATGGGCCGTATATCAAAAAGTGCCTTTTTTAACAACAAACAAAATCGACGAGCCAGGGGATTTTTTTGAAACCTTCTCAATTTCAAAAATAATGAATTTATTCGTTACTTTTCGGAGGCACTGTATGTACATATTTTTGACATTTGAAAAACTAATATAAATAATCGAATCACAAAAACGTTAATGCCTACTACCATGACGTTTCAGGAAAACACGTAATTGAAAATATTTTGCTATATCAAAGTCTTCCTTGTTTGTATGTGTCACTCTCAAGATGGAACAATGCATAAGTAGTAACGTAGTTGCTTTCAATTTGGTAGATAAATCGGAAAAGTATTCAATCAAGACATTTTCTGATCGGGAGTCTTGAAACGTTTGCAAGCGAATTCATTCTTTTCCCTAGAATAATTTAGTAATAAATATAAACTCACATTTTTTGCAGCTGCCTCTAACTTTGGTGGTGTCCTGGACATCTCAACATTTTAGCACTAGTGCCTTCGTTTACAGCTCTTCTTTCGCAAAAACCCACTATGAATGTTCCTCTTGTGAATACTTCAGCTAAGTTTAGTTGAACTTTTTTAAAAGCGGCTTTTCAATTTGCCAGCAAGGTATGTTGAACGTATTACGCGGCTGCTATTAAAAAAGAACTATCGATATGCCGAGGAACGCGCCGTCTGGAAAAAGAATGTTCAAAATCGATACAGCCGAATATTTGACGGCGTGGAGAGGATTTGGCAGTGAAACCCCAACGAGAGATTCGGCTCTATATTTCATAATTATTAATTATCGAACAATGTCTGGAATTCCACCGGAGCGAATAATGGCAAACCTTCCAATTACTGTATTTGAACAAAAAGAGTGACTAACGTATTTCCAATCCAACGGATGGAACGTGCGGCGAAAAGGCTAAAGGACCACTTGCCGACCCCGCCGGTCCCTGGAAACGGTCAGCCCGACTTCGGATCCGGGCGAATTCAGATGAGTTTATCTAATCCGGAATTGATTGGGGAACAGAGTTGCTTTTTCTGAGCCTCTTAAATATATAATTGCGTTTATTGTGAAGTGTCGTCAAATTGTTAAATCAAAATTTGACTGATACTCAATAATTCTCCTCATTAACGCAGTCTTTATCAGTGGAAATAAGTAATATTACAATATACAGTGCGTCCCAGAAGTAGCGCAAAAAAACCGTATTTTATTTTGTGTTGCGTTTTCACAAAAACGCTAAAACACGTCAATTAGTATATAGGAATTGTCGTTTTGTCACGTTGACTAAGGTAGCTGTATTTCTCGCCGTAAAATGATCAAATTTATGTTTTTTTAGGTACATAAATCTCGAAAAACAAAACACGTAGAGCAAAAGTAATGTCAAAAATAAAATTATTGATGCTTTGTTTATCCACTTTTACTATTTAAATTGTCCTAAATAATATAATTACTTTTAAAATTCATTTGTATGACACACATTATTTTGCTATTCTAACCCGACATTTTAATAATTATTTTCACATACTTGTAAAAAAAGTGTACAATTTTATATGCAGAAGTATGTAAGTTTATGTTATAATATTTACATATACAGTTGAAAAAAAATACGTGATTTGAAAGATTTCTGTATCTAAAAATGTTTTGGTTAGACCGCTTTCTGTCGTTATATATCCATTTTACTTCGGTACTTTTGAATATTCGCAGATGACATGAGATAATATTCTTGCTATTTGCTAAACTCTACATTATTCAGTTCTTAAATGTCTAAAATTACAGAAAACAATATTTTAAGAATACGGCGTCCTTAATAGTACATTATACTATAAGGGAGAGAAATGCGTTATTTTGGCAGAGGTGCAATTTGAAGCTCGAGGGCTACAATGCACCGAGGATAAAATAGCATCTCTCCCTAATGGTATATACTATTTTTTCCACGGTCTCATTAACTTAAAATCACATATTTTGTCATTATGAAGTAAGTAGCACCAGAATTATTGTATTCGGATTTGAGCATTTATTTAGTAGTCATTGAGTTATTGTCATAACTACAAAATAAACAAACAAAAAGAATTGTCAAATTAATATGCTAGTTTGGTTTAGTTTAAAGTTTGTTTAGTGTACAATTAATAATTGTGAGTCGGAAGAGATTGTGGAGGCTGCAAATATTGCCATAAGCAATTTGCTGCCTACGAAGTCAAGATCTTTATACGATATAGCCTACAATCAGTTCAAAAAGTGGTGCGCCGAGAAAAATGTTCAAGTATACAGCGAGAATGTTTTGTTGGCATACTTCAGTGAAAATGCACAGAATTACAAGTCTTCCACATTATGGGCGCAATATTCTATGGTTAAGTCATGCTTGATAATTTACGACAACATAGATATAAGCAAATTCCCCAAGCTGATCGCATTTTTGAAAAGAACCGGTGACGGATATCAAGCGAAAAAATCGAAAATATTGACAAAGGGTGAAATCGACCGTTTTCTATCAAGTACAGATGACAAAGAATTCTTAATGATTAAGGTAAGATTACTTTTGTTGTTAGGTATTTCAATTATTAAGTATTTTGATTTTTTACAGGTTGGATTAATTCTGGGGATTGCCGGAGCTTGTCGAACTGATGAACTAGTCAATTTAACTGTAGATGATATTGAGGATGTAGGTTCTTTCTTGGTTGTAAAAATTCCAAACACTAAGACAAAGATTCCACGAACCTTTCTGGTTACCGATGTGGGAAATATGCTTGAATTGTTTCGAAAATACCTTTCCCTTCGTCCTCCCCACGTCAAGCATAAGAGCCTTTTTTTGCCCTACAAAGCAGGAAAATGTAGTTCGCAGCCAGTTGGCAAGAATACCATGGGAAAAATTCCGAGTGTAGTAGCTTCGTATTTAAAATTACCTGGCAGATGCTGGCGTGGATATCACGACAATAAAGCGTCATGCTGGTTGGAAATCAACGACAGTGGCTGAGGGTTATGTCGAGAACTCCATTGAAAATAAGACCAAAATTGCTAATCAGGTTTTAGTAGGTACCACTACTAGCGCAATCACAAAAACTGTAAATGTAAGCGAAAGTAATATTCCTTCTAATATTAATTTTGAAAATTGTACAAATGTAACATTAAATTTAAATGTCAATAAATAATTTCAATGTTATCTTTTTTTTGCATGAAAAACGTTCTCCATAATGTAAACTCCCTTGGGTCCATTATACTCCCTTGGGAATAATCGATTACTTCTGTTTTAATTTTGATGTCATAGAAACTGATTTCTACTCGCGACCGTGGAAAAACATTTTTTTCGCTATATTTCACAAACCAATGACGTCATATTAATGTTTTTTAAATAGCACTAGGTGCATATTTTTCCTCCTCCTTTGGAAGAGAAATCCTTCGATATAAGGTTTGGCCTACTTTATTTTGCTGGTGCGAAAAAAAGCCAACGATTGGAATGGTTTAAAATAACAACAAAAGTAAGTATCACAAACTGATGTGAGAATATTGGCTTCTTTAATATGTCATAGCAAAAAATGGGAATTTGTAGTTGTTACATTTTTTTATGTAGATCGGGTAGGTTTACATATTTCGTTATTTGTAAGCAAATCTTTATCGGATAAATTATTTTTATAGAATATGTTTTGATTTTTTTGGTAATAATAAGTTAATAACAATAGCTGTTTGTTGATATCTCCTTCGCAGCCGATGATGTAGGTCGTTTCATCGACCAGCCAACGATGCCGTGGGGTGTTACATTATGAGTCTAACCCAACAGTGACAGACGTCGTAACTTATGACGTTTGTTAGTGTTGCATTGGAGAATAAAATAATCACCGATTTTATTAATTATTTACAATATAAGGGAAATATTTTCTGGAAGTCTAATTAGTTTGCTTACTTGAAGTGAACTAGTAGGTACTGGTTGCAAAGTCAAAAATGTGTGGATTAACTTCTATTTATTTATTTATTTATGTATTCATTTATTTATTGTTACTCTGTTCTACAGCTTACAAAACCCAATTACAGAACAGGAGAGTAAAGAGAGATATAAATATAAATACAAATAGTGCATGAACACATAATGGATATAAATGCATCTTAAGTCTACAAACTAACACACAATTAAAATAATACATCAATTAAAATACAATGACCTTATCTTGGCAGTGCTGGAATTGAAAATGTCAAGGCGATGCTCCAATAAATTACAAAAAGTGCACATTTTATACACAGGGGAATGTTTAAGAATATTTGTACGCGGGGTGGGTAAGTAAAAAGTATTACCTTCCCTTGAGTTGACTCTTGGAACAATAAATTTTATTTGCTGTAGCAAATCAGGGCAGTCAATCAGATTATTTAAAATTTTAAACAAGACAAGCACTGTGACATTGACGCCTGGTATCAAGACTCATCAGAGCATGTCTTTGTAATAATTCAGATTGGGGAAACCCAATAGGAGGAAATACCCCATCCATCCTAAAATTAATAAATTTAAGAAACTTTCTTTGGACTGCTTCAATATTTTGCATATGAGAATTATAGTAAGGAGACCAAACAGAAGCGGCATATTCGAGTTTGGATCGAACAAAACAATAATATAAGATTTTAAGAGTCTTAATTTGAACAAAGTTACTACTATTTCTTACTATAAAGCCATAAGACCTATATGCTTCAGATATAATCTTTTCAATATGTAAATTGAAGGACAACTTATCATCAAAAAGAACTCCGAGATCGCGGAAAGTGTTGGAACGTGATAAAACAGTGTCATTAAAGCTATAGTCAAACACAATTTTCGACGAAGTACATGACATTATGTAGCATTTCTGAGGATTCATATGAAGTCTATTTAATTTGCACCAGTTTTCAATTTTAATCAAATCACCTTGAAGGCGATCACAATCATCAAGGCTGTCGATAGTCGAAAGCACCTTCAAGTCATCAGCATAAAGAAGGCAGTTAGAACTTAAACAATCAGTTATATCATTGATAAAAATGTTGAATAGCAGTGGTCCAAGGACAGATCCTTGCGGGACTCCTGAAGTTGCTAAGTAGTCGACAGACTTACATCCTTTGAACAGAACATACTGAAGTCTGTTGGACAAATATGAATCAAATAATTGTAGAAGGGAATTTGAGAATCCAAATGCATTAAGTTTTGCAAGTAATATACCATAGTCCAGTCTGTCGAATGCCTTTGAAAAATCAGTGTAAACAACATCAGTTTGCAATCGTCTGTTCATGGATTCAGATATAAATTGTGTTATAGTCATTAAGTTAGAAGTTGTAGACCTGCCATTCATAAAACCATGCTGACGAGTTGAAATTTTATTTTTGATGTTGTAATAAATGTGACTATGAAGTAGATATTCAAAGACCTTACTGAAGTTGCACAAGATAGATATTGGTCGGAAGTTAGTAATATCCTGATTATTTCCTTTTTTAAATATCGGACAGACTTTAGAGTGCTTCCAAATTTCAGGAAAGGTACACGTTTTAACGCATAAGTTGATTAAAAAAGTAAGGGGACATGACAATACACTGACACAGTCCTTTATGATAAAGGCTGGCACAAAATCCGGTCCAGTAGTCATTTTAGGTTTGGTATGTTTCAAAGCTGTAAAAACCTCACTTTCGTCAAACTGTGCAATGTGAACTGCGGGATAAACTTCAGTAAAAAAAATTTTCAAATGATATATCATTATCCGCATAAACTGGTTTAAAGGATGCACTAAAGAAATTGGCAAAAGCATTAATAATACTGATAGGCTCACTTAATTGTTCACCATCATACGTCATACTATTGGGGACATTGTTATATCCTTTTTTCCTACCAATAAAAGCCCAAAATTTATTCGGTTCAAACTGAATATTATGTTCCACCGATTCAGCATATCTCTTATGCGCGATATTAACGTCTCTCTTAATACTGGTTCTCAAATGCTTAAAATCATTGAAAGCTTCTATATCACCAGTATTTTTATACTTTCGATAACAGTTATTCTTAAGGCGCAAGTTCCTAATTATTCGAGAGTCAAACCAGGGGGATATTTATTTTTACGACGAGTCACAAATCTGGGCACAAATCGGTCAAACACATTATATAACTTTCCATAGAAATAGGTGGTAGCATCTTCTACATTATTAAACGTTTCTAAAAATGTCCAATCAATTGTAGCCATGGCGTCATATAAGTGTAATAAATTGGCTTTTCTAAAGTTATAACCATTGCTAGAGAAGGTGGGAAAACTGTGTTTTAATCTAGATGTAACATTAATACTGACTGAAATGTTTAATGCAGGATGATGCCGGTCCTCCTTCACCCATGGATCATCAGATTTGTGAACCATACAAAAGTTGTTACAAATGACTAAATCTAATATTTTACCATAATGATTACTAACTTTATTATATTGTGAGATATTCAAAATATTCAAGAAATTATTAAGTAACAAACATTTGTTATCCCTTTGATTATTATATAAATAATAAACATAAATTGGTATATTAAAATCACCCAAAATTAAGATGTTACCATGAATAAATGAGAAAGAAAGTAACAAATCAAATAAATGTTCGTGAACAACGCATGAAGTATTTGGAAGGACGTAAATAGCAATAATAAAAACATTAGAACTCGATAGGACTACTTTCACTGCAACAATGTCAACATAAGGCGTTACATTAGTGAAATCAATATCAATTTGAGTAGTATTAAAATCATTGTTGACTGCAATTACTGCAACAACGTCTGTATGGTATTGAAATGAGTGTCATATTACTGTCGATATATTTTTAAAAGCACACAGTTGTAAGATTTTTATACATAAAAAATTCTACATAATATGTACAGAAATGATGCCTCAACCTAGTTTGTCAACTACATTTAATTATTAAAGAATACGCATACCTTACCTTCTTACCACGCTTTTCTATAAATTGGTTAACAAAAAAGTTACGGACTATTTTTTTTTATAAAAACGTTAGATGGAATTTTCATAAAAACTTTTTATTTTAGTAAATAAGAGTTATAATTTGAGTTTTTAAAAAATAGTAAGCAGAAAACATAGCCAAAATTTATGTTTAAATATTCTAACTCTATCAATACAGCAGTAGAATTATCGATAGGGGATTGACAATAAAGCTATTATCTTATTTTTTTTGCGATGAAATTATTTTTCTTAAAATGTTTAATGTTAGAATGTAATCAGTGGATGTCCGTGTATTCAACTCTAACACTTTCCAAATTCTCGGGAAATATTAGAGGTCACGCGAGCCATTATAAATTTTATCTCCTCGGATTCTCCCTGCGATTTATTTAAATGATTTTCTTTTGTAAGCAAGGATTTTCTTTCCTTTTATTCGGCTTATTGTACGGGTTGTTTAAATGAGATGTAAGATTTAAAGCATATTTTCCGCATGAACTCCCACCTGTTACCTTGCTTACAAAGGAGAAACTGAATCCTCTTCTAAAAAGGAAATTTAATGATTAGCCACTCCTCTAGACGACTTCAATGCAATCGAATGGGTTTCTGCAACTCTACAAGTAGTATTGAATAATTGTATTATGCAGGTATTCAATATAAAGAAAATAATAACATAAAAAATAATAATGGGAGTAAAGAAAGTAGATATTTATAAAAACCTATTGAGAATTATTAAAATACATACATCTTCAGAAGTTTTGCCACCTTGTTAAAAAGGTTTATCCCATTTTGAAACTTTAATTTAATTATTTTGTAAAATATGTAGAGAGACCAGGGCTTTTGTTGATGTGTGTATAACTTATTTCATTATCCAAAGGAAGCACAAAACAAGTATCTATTTATAAAGTGATTTTTCTAAAGTTAGAAGCAATAAGTTTGAGCAAAAATGGTGGCCTGAGATTTTCTAGGAGATGCCATGCATAGCACACTCGATGTTATGTTGAAATTGTCTCGAATGCCTAGGAATAAAGTGAACAGTTATTCAGTAAATCCCAAAAAGGAAGTCACTCAGGTCAGCTGTCAAGGGGGACGTAGACAACCGTCTACATAAGCTTAGATAAAATAAATTGCTTTTATTGATTGTTCGAGTCCACAGGTATCCACGGACCTGGCTTCTATATTATTAATTGTATCAATACAAAGCCAATGCAGCAACCAAGTAGCTGTAAATATCCAATACGGTTAAATCTTTGTGTACAATTATTATTGTTGAATGTTTCTGTGCAAATTGTGTCTAAAGAGGGTGAAAAAAAAGTTGCGTGGAGTTCTACATAATAGGAATATTCAAAATTTAATTCTGTTTAAACGTCGTAAAATAGTTAAAAGTTGCCATAGCTCTCTCCCCATGCAGAAATATTTTTGATAGACGAAAACAAGTGACAATGTCTTTTAGGCATACATCAGTATCAAAATCAGATTTTCTTTTCTCAGAAACATATTTATTTCTGTGCTTCATTTGAAAATACATTGCATTCTAATCAGTTTATATCTATATAATAATGCCGGTATGTAGAAATAGAATAGAATAGCCTTAAAATTAATTTTTAAATTTGTTTGAATGTTAATGTCCGAGTGGTAGTTTTGTTTTTTTTGGCCAACCACAATTTAATAACTCAGACATCATTTAACGGTTGGTGGCGCTCCACAATTAACATCTAATAAAAATTATAAAATTTTGTCATACATTTATTCCGAACCATGACCTAGCTCCCACTATATAACATCTGAGACATCTCGAAAAGATGTGACAAATTTGAAACTCACTCTTGTAATTTATCTTTTTATTTGTATTTAACAGTAGAATTGCATTTCAGTTCTGGCAGAAGAAGTTATGGGGACTGAGTCATTGGTTATGTTCAAATTAAAAGAGTAGAAAGTAAATGTAAAGTACGTTAGGTATTTTACATATTTCTATGGCCTTAGAACTATCATTTTTTATTCTAATTTAAAACAATGTAAAATATAGTGTTTTAACAAATTCATACACCACTGTAAGACTGTTATGAATAAAATTTGTACATAGTTTTTGTAAAAATTATGCTAAGCTGCTCCTTAGAGTAAATGAGTACATTAAAATATCCTTTATCTACTTTCCAATGTCTGGAAAATATATCACTGATAAAAAGTGACAAATACATAATAATTATCATAGTAACGCTTGTTTCTTTGCTTGAAAAAATGTTAACGTAATTGTACAAAGGAATTGATTAGATTCACGCAATTGTCTTCCAAGCCATTATACACAGTTTGCAATGGTTAACAACGACGAGTAAAACAGTTTACTATTAAAGCTTGTGTAAATTTTCGCAGCGCCTTGCAAGATTCAAGAGTAACCTCCAGCATTAGGTAAATTCAATAAAGGATCCTTTCAACTTGTTGCTGGAAAGTGCTGCAAAAATATAGTGTTGAATATTAAAATACATTTTGCTGTAACTCGATTACCCCTACAGTTACGTCAGGACGGAAACAAAGCTTTAGCTCGTGGAAGGAGGGTACCCACATCTGATCAATTAAGTTGTTTCCATTCATAATATAGCAAGATCGAACGGGATTCTTTTTTAAAATAAGGTTAGTGGGTTTAAAGACGTGGGATATATAGCGTAGGAACTTTCCAGGGAAATTGTTTCTTCTCTGCAATTTTCTTCACGATTTTATTACAAAATATCTTAAATTAATATTTCAGGATTCGTTTGTTTAAAGGTCACGACGTTCAGTTCTGGAAAAGAATAACAAATTTTTCTATATGATACAGATCTTATCATATGAAATAACTTGAAACAACGTGACAATCTATTCTAATGTTTATGTGCTCAAATTACAACTATTACAAATACTTTGTATTGATTTCACTTGAAATTTGTTGATACGTCATAATGGCAGCATAAATAGCACAGTAGGATCCTCAAAGTAATCATTAAAAGACAAGCAGTTCGTATGCTCAATTCTGTGAAACGAAAGAGTTTATACTACTTGGACGGAGATTATTGAATTTAATAAGTCGCCCTTTGGTTTGTGCAAGGCTGCAGCAGAAATTTATAGTTTCTGTTCGACGCATTTGTGGATTTCTTCGTTGATGTTGCTATTAGAAATAAACAAGTCAAGATCTCTAACCTGAGGAAACTGCTTATAAATGCTGATTCCTTTCACTCCTCCCACCCACAAACTCACAAGTGACGGCATTGGTAAAGAAATCAAAAATGTCAGTTATTGCTTGCTAATAAATTTCGACTTTGATTTGTACTTTAGAGGTATCTCTGCGTACCTACATGGTGCTTGCTAGTAAGACTAACTTGCTCATGCTGGAAGTGAGTCATGAAGTTTTGATTTAAAAGGTAAACGCATCTGAGTCATATTTTGAAGCAGCATCGATAACACCTGGCATGCTAGGTTAGACATAGTTTACAGAATATACTGTATGTTTGAAATTTTTTGTTATATGTTCTAAACTATTTACAAAATTGTAACACAATACTCTCTAGCAACTTATATACACACAGAAATGATTAAAATTGAAAATTCAAATATGAATAGCGAAAATCAAATTATATACCAATGACGTCATCCTGACTCAAATATGCTGCTATGCTATTGGACAAAAGTTTGTAGGCAACCTTCTCAGTGTAGGGATCTTGAGATGAAGTGTATTGAAGTACAATAAAGACAGATCTATTAAATGTTTAGCTCAAGTGCTAAGCTTAAATCAGTATATGGGATGATTTATTTATTTATATATTTATTTATTTAATAAATCTTTATCTTACAGATATACACGCAATTACAAGGCAAGAACAAAGAGTAAAAAATAGAACATCTTAAAAATTAATCGTTTGGTACAAAAAAAACAAGCATATTAAAACAAAAAACTAAACTAATCTTAACTAAAAACAACAAAAATACAACGAGAAAAAAAACAAATAAACAAAAACTAAAAACAAGAGGAGAACACAGAACACAATTAAAGAGAGGTAAACATGAAATTGATAAATACAAATAAAGTAATAATCAAACAAATAAAATGAAATTGAACAAAATGAAATGAATAAAAAAAATGCTAGAGTTCTGAGTGCAATAATGTTCTAGAGATGGTTGACAAAGGACAGCTGAAGATATCCAAATTAAATTCCCTGTTGTACATATCTGTTGTAACTATCTTGTATATCATTACCAACATGAAGTATGCGTTACAAACGAGAACATTATAGCCTGGAGCCCATACTACTGCCGCATATTCTAGCATAGATCTCATATATGACGTATAAAGAGTCTTAATTGCAGCACTATTTGTAAAATCCCGTGTACATTGAACAATAAAACCAAAAAATTTCAAAGCTTCAGAAATAACTGCATTTACGTGAGGAGAAAACGATAATTTGCTGTCAAATAGAACGCCAAGTTATCTGAACATGTCCACTCGCAAAATAGAAGCGCCATTTAGTGAGTAGTGATAAGCAATTGGCGTTGATTTTTTCGTGAAAGACACAACATTGCATTTTTTATGTTTAGTTGATGATTGTTTGAAATACACCATTCACTAGTTAATTCAAGATTTCTATGAAGTTCGATGCAGTCCTGCACACATTCGATCCTTTTATATCATCGGTATATAATAAAAAGTTAATATTCACTTTGCAGCTAATATCATTGATAAACAAATTGAATAACATTGGACTCAATACCGAACCCTGGGGTACACCTGATGTACCAATATATTGGGCTGATCTGAAGTCATGAATCTCAACATATTGGGTACGACCGTCCAGATGATTTACAGCTATCCAACAATTGTAATCAGATATTTGCTTTAAATAAGAAGTTCTGTACAAATAAATGAAAGTGGTATTGTCGGATCATGAAACACCCGGTATTAGGCTGTATAAAACAGCGCTGTCCCAACCATATCTATTATCTAATGAATTCCTTGTTCGAGTGTGTACAATTTCATGTAGCTGGAGATGAGTAGCGGCGATACGTAATCAGGTTTGTTGTACACGTACATCGTTCGTGTTGCCTGTGAGAGTACGAATATGTAAAATATTTCAGCCAGTTCTATTTGTTCAACCCGGATGCCGTGTCAGTTTCGCTGAATAAATAAACTCAAACAATAGGTGTTAACTCTAAATTTTGTTGGCTAGCACAAGCTCTTCTTTTAATTTATACAAACGGACGTGTCCCGAGATTTCCTTTAATTAGCCTGCCTCTTTTTACTTAAAATTTTCAGTTCGGGCTCCTGCCCAATAAACATGACAGTAAAATTAAATTAAAATCCATCGCATTTTTCTACATAATCTCCACATTTTTCCCATAGGACTAAAAGTTTTTTAATTCCGCCATCGACCAATTGGGCACAAACCATAAAAAAAATCATAAAATATAATATATAGTACGCCAAAAGAGGTACGGAAAATAATCAACTTATGGAGAAAACGCGAGTCTGGTAATATTACAGTAACTTAGCTTTTTTTGGTTGCACTAACAGAATAGCTTCATAATAATGGGCGGCAATTTCAAAATAGGAAAACTTTACGTCCAATAGAAACATATGATTTATATGGTCCAATTACAAATATTCCTTTTTGGTTTCAATTGTATACAAAGAATAAAATGCAGTATAACCAACAGCCTACATTAAGTTTTCCCTAGATGGCTGCTTTCTAAACTCCTCGATAGTCTGACTATTTTTAAGTGCCTAATGTAAAGGCTTCTGGTGTTCTATTTTATGATTTCTATGGCACAGACGCTTTCAGATCTTGATTATCATTAAAACGACATCCATACAGATTTTCCTTGAGTAGTTTAAAAGTGTGTGTGGTCGAGAATTTGGCCTTGAAGAAGAATCACGCTTTAGGCAAGAACACTTTATTTTTGTTGTCAAAAGGCCGGTATTGCTCAATTAAGTAGTATACGCAGCTTTTAATGTACGTCATTTCTGAAGGAAATTAATGAGCAGTACTTACCCCTGCAATCTCAAAAAGTAAAGGCAAGAAGTTTCCTTGTGTTAGATTTTCTAAGTACTTCTCCAGATTGTTGATACTACTTGCTTGTTGTTCTGAAATGTAATGATGGAGACACATCTCTTTGCAGATGGCAATGCGACTTAAAATAACACCTCCCTCAGCTCTATAACGCACCAGACGCTTTTCACAAAATGTAAGATGGTTTTCTTTCTGATTTTCGGAGACGAAGAACCCATCTTGCCGAAGCTTTTCGGTAGCCCAACAAGGTTTACATGAATAGGTACCAGCATTCTATTTTATTTTTGGCGTTACTCAAAAAATCATTGTTGGTTGCCATGTACCATTTTAAATTGAGGCGTTCAAACCATCTCCATTAAGAGGTGTTTTTGATCATGGAAAATCATTCATTATCAAAACGTCTATTTTTAAAATGAGTAAATCCTTTTAAAGCTGTATTTTCTCTATTATCGTTGTTCCTAACCAATCTAGTGGCAACTGATGTATTTTCTCTTCAACTCCAGACGAGGATACTATGTCAGAAATACGAGTTTTTATCCTTGACATTGCATTTTCGTCGGCAAACACTTTGAACATTCTTTGTACAAGTACAAGTTGCGAGAATATTCAAGTTGACATTAAAACAACCAAATGGGCACTACAAATTGCCGTTTTTCTCCAAAACGAAGCATTCGAATAAAAAATTACGAAAAAGGTAAAATGATCAGAAGAATATTCTACGTTTGATATTTCAAGAAAAAGCTGCATAGGCGTACTTATAAATAATTGGAGGTGATAATGGGTACTGCATCCCTCAGTTACCTCCTTTCGTCCTTCAATTTCTTTCATCAAAATTACATGATAGATATGCCGAAATAAGACAAAAGTACGTGCAAAATTTCAAGTGTGTATCTTAGAAAACAATAGGATTATTAACAAAAATAGTTTTTTAAAATGTTACTTTAACACTCTGTATATTGAAACAGAGACGTCCAAATAAAAAATGGCATAAGGAAAGTCACATTATTTTTGTCCAAAGAATATGTGGTTAATGGTATGACCTTCTATTTTGGGACACCCTGTATAAAATTCATGTAACTTCCCCATTGATTTATAAATAATGCGTAAATATAGAAACGCCCTTTTATCATAATTACGGCCATTGATCACGATCTACGCATCATTTCAAAAGACATACCAGCAGAATAAGAGTCGAAGGAATTGCTGCAATTTATTTTTTTAAATGACGTATATAAAGTTTATATCCAATTTCGCTGTGCCCGCATTTTTAATGGGAAATAAAACGTTATTATAATTTAGTCCGCCGCGTCTCTCACGGGGCCTACCAACAAAAAATATATTAAAATCAGACTGAACTTATTACTGTGTTTATTTGGAAAAGACGGAAAAGCAGTAATGAGAAAAATTTAATTTACCAAATTTGACAGGCTGTATTATTGACAACAGTCAAATATATATGCCATTAAATTCATCGCATTCCTTAAGACTGTATAGGGTGAATTGGAGAAGTACAATCTTGGAATTAAAACCTGGTTTTTAAGTATTTCACATCGATATTTTCTATTAAAATGTTATATAAGAACTCTGTGATTTAGAATGCTGAAAATAAATTGTAGCGACCATCCGTAAGAGCCTGTGGATTTTGAATCCCCATTAACATTGTTGCGTAATGTTTCAAATAAGATGGAAATTAATTTAGGAATAAAAACTTTTATTATGAAATCGAAAGATGAGATTCTAAAAAAGAACTGAAATTATTAATAATGCAACTGAAGTTATATAGGGAAACAGCACCCAGTATATATGTGAGCATTTATCAATTTGAGAACACAACGGTTATGATTTCTTATTAATTTGGTATATGGCATTTGAATATTACAATCAACAATCTATTTCCCATATCATCAATATCTGCAGTCATCATCGACTCTTGAATCTGCAAACAACGACGCAGATGATCTACGAAAGCAATGTCCAATATATTGTTGAAGATTTGGAAGACCCATAATCAATGCTATACTACATAGCATTTTCCCAAGAGTATTAATGCCAACTGGTTGCTTGATTCATTTTATATTTCTGTAACCTATACAAAACCGAGTATGATCTGTGTTACTTGACCTCATCTTGGAACAATTTCCACCATATTTATTCCTTCAATGTTTCCGATTGTGATATAAAATATCGTGATGCAATTAAATGGACGTTTCATTCATTGCTATAACCGAACGTAGCATAGAATAATATACCCAAAGCGACGTAGGGTTACTATGTTTTGAAAGATATTCGAAATATGGAGGAACCGTTTCATTGTTGCTATTCTTGATTGCTTTTCCTTTACATCAGTCTTCATGTTTTGCATAACTTTGCTCGTACGTCTGTCTTTATTTTTCGGGAAGTAGGGAATCGACAACGCTTTGCGCATTGTCTTCGATATTCAAAGAGACTCTCGGAATGAGGATCACACATATTAATATTCTTTTTCACTAAAATTCAAAGTATGACACAAAATTGGATGCCAATAATGAAGTTGTCCGAGTCAAATTTCAATAACTGTGATTACCATGACATCGTCAAACAAGAGCACTTAATAATTTTGAATTTCAATTTATGAAAGCGTTTGTGATAATTTAAGATAAATCGAATCTGCAAATAAAAGCTATTTGGACCGTCGTATCTTATATTTTGAATGATACACGTTCAATAGAACTTTGTTAATGAAACATCTGTAACAAAATCACTCGGTTAACACCTAGCGATTTAACGTTACACGCATTTAATTATAGTGTTTTTATCGAACTAGTTTCATCAATAACTATAACTCTTTAGATTTCCGAAGATATAGAACACTGTTAGATTTGTTGAAGTTACGCCGCAAAATACTAAAAAATAAGAAAAACTAATTCCTTAAATTTTCTTTTCTTTTAAATCTAATAGCAAGTTACCGTAAAACCTGGAGCCAGCTTATATAATACGCCCGTCCCAGATGCTTAGCAACCATTTGTCCCTGTTACATGCACTAACGTGGGATGTGAGATGGGGCTGCAGACCAGACCTTTTTCATATTTAATGTTAGAAGAGGGTTTCTAAAGCTTCACATAGATACCTCATTTCCATAGTGAGTAAAAATTAATAACACGCTTCCGTTTTAAATTTAGCATGTTGCTATTGTTAGACCGAAGCATTAATTTTATTACATGCAATACGTGTTAAATGAGTCGTCTTTAAAAGAGATTGATGTTTTACTCCCCATTATATCAAAAGTAGTAACAATTTTAAACACGGACTGGTTGGAACTAACAGAAACTCAAAGTCAATAATAAGTGCATACTACCTTTAACTTACATGATTTGAGTTTTATTCTACGGCGTTTATAACGTTTGGTTCTAAATTTTGTACTCTCTGAGTTTGTTCTCATCCAAGATTAGCGTACTTACTGGCGTTCAAAAGTCCTATAATCTCATAAATGTTGAACCCATCTTACAAATATTTTGTATTCGGTACGCGTCGATCGAGATCATCCATCTTCTTTTAACCGCCCTCTCCACTATACAAGACACTGAGTAAAATCTCACACAGAAAAATCGTGAAATTATCTACCGTGTTACAAGGTACTACTCCTAAAAGGATCAAAGAAAAACTAAATCAAAATCTAAATGAAACTAAATAGTAGAAACAATGTTAATCTATACATTTTAAATTTGATCCCACATTAACAAAATTTGTTTCATTTTCATCATTCATATTACCTACTTCTACCTAAATTCCGTCCTGTATCGTTAGAAATTAAATCGCCTGTATAGCATGGTCACCCACGTCAACCAACAACACATTAGAATTATTGGAAGCAATAGAGTGCAGAGCTTACGGTGGTCGTTCACCTTCCTAAATTTTGTTTGCGTATACCGTACATTAGGTATACGAGGTTATCAGGAGGCGCTAGTAGAGGTTGCTTTTTCATTTATTTTATTATTTTATTTAACGAGTGGTATTGAGTGTTAATACTCGTAGCATCGGTATGATCTTTGTGATTTATTTTATTGTGGATCTCAAGTGGCTTTTAAACTTAAACCATGGACAAAAATGTCAAAAGACATATCAACAGCTGGGAACATTTGATAACGTTAGCGTGTCTAACAGATTTTACAATAAACACACTAAAGTTTTAGTAAATAGTACAATATATTGGTAAAAAAAAAATTGTAGCATAATTAATAATTCCTACAAAATTGTGACTGGAGCTATAATCACAACAATTTGTAGTTCACAGGTCTACAACTGTATAATTTATTGTTATTATTCTTTTTTTTTTCAGTGTACTATTATCCTTAAAAAGCGGACCGTCACTTAAAGCTGCACCCCGTATTATTGCTTACTCTTTAAAGATCAAACGTGGAAATAAAACCATGCTTTAAGCCATCTCTAAGTCACTATTAATTAAATCTTCCTTATTAACATAAACACAAACGCATATTAAGAATTTCTTATATTTACGAATATAAATTATTAATTTGTTTTGATCCTTGGAAAATCCCAGTAGAAAGACGTTGTGGAATATGGATTTTTCTTTATGTGTTTTTATAAGGATTTTGGAGGAGCAACTGTATTTTTCTTCATATAATCAAAGCGTATTCGTAAATTAGCAAAAAATATTTCAAAAAGTGTCGGTTACCATGGTTTCTGACGACTAAGAAGTGTGGGATTCCTTTAAATCTGGAAATAAACCAAAATTCATACCCTACCTTCTAAATAAATTATACGACGAGTTTTTCACATTTAGGAGCTACAGCGGTGCCGAATTATAAAAGGATTCCTCATTAATTTTGGAAGGTTTGGCTACCTTCCTTTAGAGTTCACGCAAACCCGCACTATGGCTAGGCTACAGGAAATTGCGATTCTCTGAAATTTTACATACAGTAATAAAATTTACCGACCTGTGAAATGGTAAATACTCTACCTCTTCTTGTTGGGTGGAAAAATTTGATAATTATGAAACTTAATCAGAGGGTCGGATGGGTTTGCTGCATTCCATATGCGCTCCCAGAAATTTTAAAATGGGAATATTTAATACACCATCTCGACACTTTTCTAAAACTGACAAATAACTCTAGAATGGGGAATTCAATGTTTAATAATTTAATGAAATAGTGCATAACACAGTATCTTTCTGAGTCACTAGATAATCAGAAACAGGTTGGTGTTATTTATTTCGATTTTCAGAGGCTTTTGAAAAAATTGATCATTATATTTTATTGTGTAAACTTGACCATATTGGAATTTCGGAAAATTTACTTTTATTTTTTAAATCTTATACGTATCCTTTCGACACAGGAGTTCCGTAAGAGTCTAATTTGAGGCCATTGCTGTTTCTAATATTCATCAACGATTCATCAAATGTAATTAAACGTTCCAAACACTTTTTTGTCGATGATTCAAATTGGTATGCAACGGTGAACGCAGTAGGTGACTTATTATTTGCAGTCAATTACTGATGCAGCCTTAGAATGGTGTATAAAGTATCGCATTCAGATCAATACATCTAAATTCAATGTTGTATCATTGGTCGGTCAGTGGTCGCGCGGTTTAAGGCGTCAGTACTTGAATCGAGGTGACTAGATCGGTGTTGGTTCGAGCCCAGCTGCCGGTAGACCGTATATAAGCTATATTCGTGGAGAGGTTTGGCGCCCTCTCTGCGGGTATGGTAGGGTGGAAGAATGTTGGCTTGGGTCAATGTGAGAGATTGATACCGGTTGATATTTGACTACCCCCCTAATTAATGAGGTTTTCCAGGTTTCCCTCATTCCTGCACTGAATAGTGGTTAGGGCCTACCAACGTAAGTCGTTTCTGGGCGCAAATGCGGCCTGCGTAGTAATAATATGCCGCCCCCTCTCCCGCACAAGTCTCCGACTTCTGGGCTAATCCCTGTGATTAGAATGAGGGGTAGAGATATTATTATTATTATACAAAGAGAAAATCTGGTATTCAACATGATTATCAGTTGCAATCTGTGATTATAAATAGGAACGATGGAATGAAAGATTTGGGTATACAGGGTGGTACGTTTTTTATGGGCGTCATATTGGATCTTGATAGTAACAAAAGTAGAATGAAATTATGAACCCATCAATAGATAATAATAATATTATTTGAAGTTTAATCCATACAATTTAAAAACTACAATAATTTAAATAATCTAGTTGTCTTGACACAAAACCAAATACTACTAGATTTTAGGACACCCTGTAAACACCACTATTCGCTTTATTTTTGTGTCATTAAAACTTATTTGCCCTGCAGCAACGTTATTGGCATTCTCCATTTAGCGTTCATTAATTCCGGTTCAAAGTTTTTAACAGACTACTTAATGCAGTCCTCTAATTAGAATATTCAGTCTAATTGATTCAATTATATAATGGAGTATCCCATTACAATTTTACGGAGTGTCCCTCTAATGATACACTTCATTAATACAATGAGAAATATTAATAATAAAGGTCGAGGTAAAAATACTTAACTTATAACTTCTACTTATGGGAGTAACCTTGGGGGAAAGTGGGGTAATTTGGTCTCCTGTGTGACCGTAAACTTAAAACTACCAGACTTAATTGTAAAAATGTTTTAGCAGTACAACTTTTTGTCCACGACTACATTATAATATAGTTGGGGCAAGAATTCACGATTTACGTCATACGAACAAATGAATAATTCATTATATTTTCATTAAAATATTAAAGGAACTGTAACGAGTATCTCTATTTAATCACAATGTCTGCAACTGGAATGTTATGTGTAATACTCAATATTATTTTACGCCTTTTACTGCACTTTGTGAAATAAATTATTACAAGAGACAGGTGGATTTTAATGGCTTGATGGATCCAGAGAGAAAAGATGGAGGGAACAACGAAGCAACTGCGGACAACGTTGTTTCTGGGTTTTTGCCCTTCATCAGCGCAGTGCAGCTTAAAAACAGGATGGAATAAAAAGGAAGGGCAAAGGACACGAACACAAGAGAATGACAAGTAGCCTGCCTATCCCTATTTGCGGCTTCGTGTCACACAGCCTCGGTATTGAGGCCAAGAGCAACAGTGGTTGTCATTCTCTTGTGTTCGTGTCCTTTGCCCTTCCTTCTTATTCCATCCTGTTTTTGCAGCTTGCACTGCGCTGATGAAGGGCAAAAACCCAGAAACAACGTTGTCCGCAGTTGCTTCGTTGTTCCCTCCATCTTTTTTCTCTGGATCCATCAAGCCATTAAAATCCACCTGTCTCTTATAAGATTATGATCCATTAAGCTCCTTTCCTTCTTGTATATTTCCTGGCTGAGACCCTGACAGTGGTTGCTGGACTCTCTTCCGCGGCGACTGTTGCTCTTGGCCTCAATACCGAGGCTGTGTGACACGAAGCCGCAAATAGAGATAGGCAGGCTACTTGTCATTCTCTTGTGTTCGTGTTCTTTGCTCTTCCTTCTTATTCCATCCTGTTTTTAAGCTGCACTGCGCTGATGAAGGGCAAAAACCCAGAAACAACGTTGTCCGCAGTTGCTTCGTTGTTCCCTCCATCTTTTTTCTCTGGATCCATCGAGCCATTAAAATCCACCTGTCTCTTATAATATTATGATCCATTAAGCTCCTTTCCTTCTTATAAATTATTACTGCGGAGAAAATTTTATGATTTATATGGCCCGTATTTAGTGAATTTTACATGCACCGTGTGTTAAGTAATTATTTACAGTATTATCATAATAAAAAAATTTTTTGCAATTTCATGGTTTTTAACGTTAAAACTAGCACCAACAGCATTAAAATCTTCATATATTTTCATAATTGTGTTCATTAGGAAATCGGCTAAAACGCTTTAATGATGATGATAATGAAAATGGCTACTGGTTATAAGCTTATATAATAGTTATATATTTGTCGTATAAGCTATTTTATTGTTTACCTACCAAAACGTTCTTCTGATAAATTTATGAAATATATTTTTTACTGACAAGAAAATAATGGTATTGCCGTTACAATAAAATAATGTGTATTTCGAGAGCAATAATAATACACCCATAAAACATAATCGTCGTAAAACTTGAAAATTATAAAACTGTTGCTATAGTTAGGATTGAAGTCTGTATCAAATAAGGTGGATATAACAAGCGTTCATTACAAATCTTCTTTTCCAATCAAAGCATACCAAACATTGTGATTACTAAAGATGCATGCAAAATATCTAACAATGACAAAAAAAGTTTACATTACTGTAAATATCAATGTTATTATTAATAGGTAATTTTTCAATAAATTGAAATGATTTGCAATTATTGTTTCATTTTAATAAAACAGTGAAATAAAACCAATATTATTTTAACAAATTTTAATTCATTAAATACGGATTTTGACGTATTGAAGTTGAATCACCACCCTGTGTGGCAAGATGCAGGATGAAATTAAGCCATTTTATCTGAGCTTGCAAATTGAGATCACTATCAGCTCAAGGGATACGAATAAATGAATAACATTAGGTTCAAAGAACGCTGTTCCGAATATATTTTGCAAGTTTTGTCTTAAGATGGCGGTCGATAAAATATTCAAGCGAATACTTTCTCCTTATGTCATAAATAATTTACAAACATCTACATAATTTCATTTTCAATTTTCGGATGATTTCTCTGTTCAAATATTATACGTTTCATTCGGGATATCTCGCAAAGGGGAGAGGGGAACACTTATGAGAAATGGGATAAGGACTAATATTTGTTATTCAGTCGCTTTATAATGTCGCACGTCTTCTAAAACTTCAAAGAGCTTCTATTGGATTACTGAAAAAATGTATGTAGATATGAATTTATTAAAATATTCTGAAAACAAGAGTTAATTCGTACTTAGTTTAAGATGCTCATCTACTGGAGACATGTTGGTATAAATGAATTTTACATTTTAAAAAATAATAAAATTTATTATTTTTATTAGGTCTTACATATTATTTTTCCTTCAATTTTTCCAGGAAGCACACTTTCTACAATATGATTCACGACTTATCCAAAAAATAATAAATAGATGCGCCGTTAAAAAAGTTGATGAAAAAATGATTCTATTAAACCTAGTGGTTTTAGTTAATGTGGTAAAAAAGTGCATGGGAACAAAAAAGAAAATCAAAAATTGCAGACCATGAACCTTTACTTTATTACCAATGTTTTTACAAATCTAGTCAGTTTGGCAGTGTATTCAACCAAGTGTTCCTTTGAATTTTTGTACATTATAATGCCTGCTTGACATGATGCAGGACATTCTAATCATCAGATATCGAACATGTCGGGCATTCCTAGATCATATGTTGTACGAATATGCACAGACGCAAATTTACGTGATAGAAGACCATTACGGATCCTCACTCTACTTCCAAGGCATCATGCTGCCCGTCCCCAGTGGGCAGGAGAGCATAGGGGTTGGCTTTTACGCTAGTGGCGGTGGGTATTATTTACAGACAAAACCAGAATTGGGCTGGTTACTGATGACAATCGACAAAGAGTCTGGAGAGAACCAATTCGTCAACAGTGACTTCATTTTCTCCCAAAGAATATGACCAGTCAAATTCACACCGAACAAGTTATTACGCCCATTATCTACCCCCTACGTAATGAATTAGGTGAACATTTTGTGTTTATGGACGACAGCGCTCTACCACATTGCTCAAGAAGGGTTCAAGAGACACTCGAAGCAGGACATATCAAGATTAAATTGACCAGCCAACTCTCCTGACATGAATTCTATCGAAAACATGTGGGATTTAGTTGCTAGCGCAAGGTCAGCTTTTACAGTGGACCAGTTTCCAGTGCCGTGCGGAAGTGTATTTTTAAATCATTTTCGAACTGCCCTTTTTGATTTTTTTTACAATATTGTACTTGTCCACTGTAAATTTTTCTTGGATGAGTGAATCACCCTGTCTATGAATACTAAGTGTAAGGGGTTTGCCTGTTATTTTTAACCAACTAAAGCTCCCGCTGCTTTATCCAGTTTCAGTTATATTATTATTAATAAATTTACAATTCAGTAATTCAGCTATGGAGCTGACGCTTTCAATTTCTATTCTTAGTAGGTAGAAATTTTATTAGATCTCTATTGGCCAGTGGAGAAACTAAAAATTAATGTTAAAAGTTGAAAGTAGATTTCATTGCGAAGGAATGCCATTATTATTACAATCAATTAAATTCAATCAATTATTACAATAGATTGTGCGTAATATAACCGTCTCTGTTCTTGTTGTGCGTTTTTGCCCGGTATATGAAATCACAAAAACTATTCAAACATCGAAAGGGGTCTCAGACACTTTCATCCGTATTTTATAAAACAATCCTTGGTCCTTTGACTGAACCGTATCCTCAGATTTTTATTTATTAGGGCCCATTATTTTTTCCTTTTTTTCTTTTGTTTCCTATATTCTGAAGGCAATCAAAACAAATCGTTACATCCGAAAACGTTCCACTAGCTATGCAGACATATAACATATCCTTCCTGGAAATCTCTGGAGACCATATTTTAAACCCTAGGTTGTGAAAATATGTGACTAAATTACCGTCGCTCGTAACAAATCTGTCCTTTCGAAATAAAGAAATAACAATATGTTTTCTATACCAAATGCTAAAGTCTGCTTTATAAAGTCAAATCAGCAAAGCAAGAAAAATTTTAAAGGCAAGCGTAACAGTTTAACAGCAAGAGTAGATCAAGTACTTTCATGTAAAACTTATTTTTAATTTTTTCATTTGATTAACATGAGCTGTAATTGTACAAGAAACTATTTTCATAATTAATTACTATTTCGTAGTTAGCGTAGGTGCTTCTAATTGTATGAATACAATCATAATATTTTTATATCTGGAGGTGATATTTTTTAACAGCAGCAATTTATGAAAAATTTATAAACGCATTCATCCTTTTCCACGATTTATTTGGCAATAAATTCAAAGTTAGATATTTTGCAGCTGCTACTAAATCTTCTGTAACCTTGGACACCTTGATGTCACCATCAAAGTCCATTTTAAATATTTATTGATATTTTTTGCAATTACAAGTCTTAAAGAAAAATAAATACTTTTATTGCGATAATTAAAAATACAAAGGTAATTGCAATGGAAAAAATTTCATAAGGAAGTTTCATGAAAAAATGTTATTCATTGGTAAACATTCTTTAATTTGTATTAATGCCTACTACTTGCGATTTCAGAAGAAATGGTAAAAGAACATTTTCGGATCTAAATTATCGGCCTATTGCATTATTATATAATTTCAGCAAAGTTTTTGAAATTTCCTTGTATCATATCTTGTAATTTCACCTAAGATAATACATCTTGCCGGAACAGCATGGCTTTGTCGAGTAGCGTTGAACAGTCAAAAACTTAGTTAGAATAACGCAATATATCCATGAGGTCCTTGATCAGGGAAGTAAGATAGATGTAGTGTATACACACTTTTCGAAAGCTTTCGATCACCTGGACTGTAGCTTATTGTTATCTAAATTGAATTCCTTTGGGATGTTCCTCATTGGTGTAGCTTATGACTTTGTATCTATCCAGGAGAACCAGTTTGTCCAAATTAGGAGTTAAGTGAGCCGTATTTGTCCAGCCTTCTAGGGTTCTGCATGATTCCGTCCTGGGACCCTTCATGTTTACGAATTATTAGCCATATCGGATGTTCAGTCTGTTGTCACAAAGGTTTTATATTTTGGTACGATCATCGATTATTTATTTCTTAAAAATAAAATATTTGGAATAAAGTATTATGACACATTATTCTCATTTATGTTAGCGATTGCATTGGTTGCTCTTGTTGTTCGAAATTGAGAGACTTCTCTGATTGTGATTCGACTATCGGTCATAATCATTTCTTTCACTACGTTAACCAAAAACAATATTTAGCATTGTTGCACTTTATTCCATTCTTATAGCAAAATTCAAATGTAAATTCTCTGACCCATAAATAAATAAATAATGGAAGACCTATGTGACAGGTGGCAACAGACTTAACATCCAATATGATTGATAATTTGGAGATACCTTTCAGATATTTTTGCCAACACAACAATGAAAATATTGGACGAATCGGACTAATACAACTTGAGATATTATTTTTTTATCACATCTCGTATAACTTCTTAAGGAAGCAAAATTGTTTAAAGGTAAGCTGATTTAAATTACCTTGTATTCGTCCAACGAAGCTAACCTGTACGTTATATACATGTTTAATATTATTTTATTTTATGACTATTGTTAATTAATATTTTAGTATTTTTTTAAATGATTTTAATCATTTGCTGTATATCTGTATCTAGGTTTATTCTTTTTATTGTTTCTTTTTTTTTCTCAAATTGTATCTTGTTACATGTTGTATTTTCCCTTTATCTTGTAATTGAACTCCTGCCCGTTGGATACTGTACTAAGAATATCATCCTTGTTCGTCAATGTATTTTATCATATATCATTTACTATTAAATACAGAATATAATATTTTTATATTTTTATAAGTATTACTTCAACAGATTTACTTCCCTTTAGCATTAAAATAATTATAAAATCGCCATTATAAAGTTGCCACTGTTATAATAAACAACACCGGTGTCACCCAATCGTGGGAAATATCAATTAATTATGGCCTAATGCAGCAATTATTTCCGCTTACTGTCCTTTTACTAGCCATTAAATGAAAAAGCCATACGCATTCGTCTACAACGTCCCACGGCAAATCGCCAACTTGGCAGTTTATGGCGCTGTAGGGAAGGGAATTGAGGTGATAACTGACACTGAAGGGTTACTTTATTGATGGTCCCTCAGGTATCGTCCCTTCTAGGTGACCGTCCCTTTATACCACCCTTACAGCAACAGTGTTGCTTATTTGAGGCAGCTCTTCTAGTATTCCAATGTTACTTGGTGTTTCATTTCTCACACGCCATTCTTGGGTTTGCAGTTTTTTTTCAATTTACAGAGATGTACAGGGTATGGTAAATGGATAATATGAAAACCCTATGAATTCCTGATCAATCAAGTATAATAGTTATTTACGCAGGAAGTGGGATATAAACATCATTACCGTACGCATGTGAAGTTTGTTGTATAATCAAATAGTGCAGTAATAATGTAGTATCCCCATAGAAATCATAAAATATATAGAACGCCAGAAGCTTACATTAAGCACTTAAAAATAGCCAGACTTTGGCGGAGCTTAGATAATGTCGATCAAAAATTCAGAAGGGTATATACCTAAAAAAATCGGTTCTAAGGGATTAACAAAGAAGGAACTATCCAGATTTTTCATGAATTCAGACGATGATGAATTCTTGCTCATGAAGGTACCTATATTACATGTTTTCAGTTACAAAAGAACTCACAAATCTGCTTGTAGAACATGTGAAATATGAAATATTATGCTTCCAAATCAAGAACTCAATACCAAAACAAAAGTTTCTAGATAGTTTTTTGTAACATCTAGAATCGACGGCTTGAATGTACTAAAACTGGTAAGAAAATAGGTATGTAACTGAAAACTGTGATCATCGGTCGCTTATTTCTTCGATATAAAGCAACAACCTATTGGTATAAATACTATTGGCGATGTGCGAAAACTGATTGCACGATTTCGTAAACTGCCTAATCCAGATGCGTATGGTGGGCACTGTTTTCAGCGATCTTTAACTTCCCTTTTATCCGATTGTGGAGCAGATCTTTTGAGTATAAAAGGACATGGTGGCTGGAAATCTAATTCTGTCGCTGAAATCTAATTTGATTTACAATGTCATTATCACTGTGTATTAATAAATTTAAAAAAGCACATGTGGAATAATATCCTGTCAGTATGACATTCCAAACAGTATCAAGTCATAGTCATTATATGGCAGTTACAGATAGTACTATTTTAAAGTTATTTGGAGATTAATGTAATAAATATTAGGTCTGTCCAAGCAAGGAATCCGAAATGGTTTGAAGCTGTCATATTCAACCAGTAAAGCTATGAATTTGTTTTCAGTAGAAGTAATTGGACGAACGTTTTGACAGTTTGGAACCAGTTTGCATTATATTTTATAAAAATCACGAAAAATAAAAGCTGGCTCTGTTCTACATTATAACATAAAATAGAGGGGGAGAAATGTACATGAAGCATTTTATTTCCATCACTTCTAGTGCGAATTCGAGGATTTGCATCAATTAGTGTTAACACGTGGCAGAAAAGGATCTGTTGTTTTTCGATTTGTATTTGGTAAAAAATAATGTCACCTGTCACGAATTCTGTTTACAAATTTAGTTCAATACTACCACTGTACTTAGCTAATGTAAACAATGAGAAAAATTCAATTTTCTTTTACAAATAAGTTACTCAATCTCTACTCAAATTTACAAGTTCAGAATTGATGAAAAGAAACACTCTTGTTGAATTCTCAGCGCAAACTAATTTATTAAATCGGCAAAAAGGGATGGTTTATGTTACAAAATGCACACTCTCTCCTATATCTTGAAAAGCGGCCAGACCCTATTGCCAGTTGTCCTTATTATATATTTGGGCTCATTTTAACACTCCCACTAGCACAAATATACGACAGTCTGTATGACATAAATCAGAAACCATAACACTTATAATATATTTACAGTCCCAATTTCTCTAAAAAAGTGTAATGTTTCATAGAACACAGGCTCTTCGTAAGAAAGTCGGCAAGCATTTTGGTTGTCTGTAAATATTTTATATTTATTAAATTTTGAGCTACGGAGTCCCTAACAAAATGATGCCGAATATCAATGTGTTTCGACTGGTGGAATTTACCGACAACTTCTGTGCGCTTTGACTGTCATTATAAAGAGTAATACAATTTACGACACCAAATAATTCATTCAATAAATTCCTAAAATAAATTGCTTCCTTGGAAGCCTCAGAAATTGCCATATATCATCGGTGAAAATTTGTCAGGTAAACCCGCTAATAACAATGAACCAATCCATTCATCGTCTATGTTAAACCCTGTACCACGTAACTTTTGCCCGGTTTCCACTATCTGGTTAACATAAGCACACATGGATTCGCAGTTTTCTAGTCTAGCGGAAATTAAACTTCGTAACAGTCCAATTTTTCTGGCGAATCCAGAATAATCAAACAACGATTTTACCTTTTTCCATAATTCCACTGTAGTTCTCGCTTCTTTTATATGCACATACAACGAGGCATAGTGAGAATTATTTTTGCTTGCCTTGGCGTCATCTGTCTCCACAACTTCCGATACACACTTTGAAAGTCCTTCAAGTACCAAAAAGTTCTCTATAGCAAACGCCCAATCTGAGTAATTTTCACGCCCTTTTAACTTCGGGACATTCACTATATAATTCGCGGCCATACTTGCACTAATCAGAGAAAAACTATCAACTTGTTTCGTACAATCGCGGGACTGGGTCCATAACCTGATGAAATGAAACGCTCTTGTCGAATTCTCAGTGCAGACTAATTTATTAAATAGGCAAAAAGGGATGGTTTATGTTACAAAATGCACACTCTCTCCTATACCTAGAAAAGCGGTCCTTATATGTATTTGGGCTCATTTTAACCAGCATGTATCCGATTAACCATCGGACGGTATTAAAAAAACCTTAACACGTATCCGACAAGTCATCTCCGAGGTCATGGAACTTGTACGTGGTGATCATAAGCGCTATAACTTAAAATATTATAAAAGAAACTCATCCCGTTCCAGGAACGATGTTTTACTCGAAGTCGAGGTAAAATATATTCATTTAACGCACCGATTATGAGAATTGCCAGTAATACAAGCTTAACAAACTTTATGCGAAGATTTCGCAAGTTGTAAAAGTGTTCATAGCAACTTAATTCAAATGTTCCCTTTGGAAACTAAGTAAACTGGTTATTTATTTCATTGGCAACCCCATTAATTTGATAAATACCCGAAATTCTGCCGCTAATTTATCAGGCAAGTTGCGATATCTGACTGAATTTGAGCTCTCAGACTATTTGAACTTCGATAGACTCCGTGAAACTTCCAAGTGTATTATTATCCGGTCTATGTATTTTACTGTACTTCGTTTTCTATTTTTTATAGACGTAGAATCAATAATACAGATAAATTTGTTAAAATCTTTGATTATAAAATTCAGACAAGTGAATGTAAAGCTTAAAGCCACCTTCAGAGAACCACGTAGTGCGCGCTAATATCCTTGGCAGGATAAATGACCTCGGATGAGCGGGGTCGAGAGGGACTATCTCTCTTTACCCAATTCATCGCTGTAGGCCTGGACGCCTCGTAGAGGTGGGTTCCCTTCTCCGGTCAGCCTCGACCGCAATTGCGGCCAATGCTTGCGGCTCTGGGAACCTCCTCCTGTCCTGACAAGCCCCGTCGGCAAGGACTTATCTTCTGGCGCTCTTCTGTCTTCTCTTCTTTCTTCGCCGACACGTAGTGTTACCAGCAACACGAAGCTACGTAATTTGCAGCGAGTGAAATTAATCATATTCCCTTCTTTTCGCTGCTGAAGTTCAAAATTTCCAACTTCAACCATCCAGAAAGGCAACAGTAACCAAGAAAAATAAAACTAACAATGAAATATCTGCTTCATAGAAATTAAACTGATGGTGGGAATGTTATCAGCACACTACATCATTCTCTGAAGGTGGCTTAGCTTTTGGCGATAATTTTTAATTGAGTGGACCGTCTACATCCAGAAGGCATAGCGATCAAAATCCTCAGATCTAACCAATGAAGCATTTAATAATATTGTTTATTGTTTCTTTCTCAAATGATGAGTCAATGTCGTTACTATAAAAAACAGTATTGGCCCCATCGCAGATTCCTGTGGAACTCCCATATTGTTAATCAGAATTTCAGAGTCAATGTTGTCCTTTTTACTATTATCAATATGGTTAACACTAACATATTGAGACATTACTTAAAAAAGATTGCACCCATTCAAGGTCGACGCTTTTAATATCACGTGTGAGCTCCGAGCGGGATCGTAGCCGACCGAGAGTAATTCGTAATAAAGTTCCATGTTTCTTATTTGTATGCAAGAGTCTTGTAAAACTGCGAGACAAGAAATTTGCGATAAGATCAAACAAGAAGAAAACCTTAGAGAAATCTAACTGGTCAAAAGTAGCAGACGCTTTCTATTTAGCTAGACTTAAGTGATCTGACATATTGTATAATTTGAAAGGGAAGCTGTTCCTGGTCTGATAGCTCACGGAATAATGTCAGAATGTGTATTAAATTTGTAATTCGTACACAAACCTGCTGCTATGACAGTGAAAGTTAACCCAGAATCGACACAGCGCTAATTCAATCTGCAAGACTGACAATTCCATTTGGCTCGCGAGGAATCTAGACCAGTTGGGCGCTCAATATTTCACAGCTGGCAATCGTGACCTAAAAACCCACCCGGGCGACTCAACTTTCGCTAGGCGTTTTACTGAATCGCAATTACTTGTTTTGCCGGGGTGAGACTGTTGCACGAGACTGGGGAAATCATTTCGAAGTTTACTAAGCACTGAATAATACATAGTCATAATTTGACGACAGCTGGGTCCCTGATTGTTCCAGCGAACCGTAAAATCAAAAAGAAAGGAACGATAGTGGTTAGTTTAAACTCGGAAATTTTAAAATTACAACACTAGCCAGTTGGTATAAGGATGACAACGACAAAATCAAAAAGAGTATGAATATTCTTATAAATATAAAGCTATTTACAGGCCTTTTAGATCCAGAGCTGTGTTATTTTCCTCCACTCCATTTCTCCTTACATAACCTTCGTCTGTATTCTTCTTAAGATCTTCCTTTCCCATCTTAATAGATTTTCTCTTGACTTCTTATTGAGAATCCAGGTTTCACTGCCATACAGCGCTGTCGTCCTCAAAATTGTTTTGTACATTCAAAATTTTACTTTTTTTTTGTTATCCTATTCTCAAAAGCTTATTTTTCTCTTAATTTATCTGCAATCCCACTTCCCAATCTCTGACTTTTGTGGGAACATAACTTACGTTCGACTAGCGCGGCCTGGCGTAGAAATTGCAGGACACCGACATGACCTGCAGTGACGGTCGTTGCAGGTGACGTTACATGCTGGTGCTGGTCTAGTGTGCGATATTGAATTAAATAACATGGAAATCTTTGTAAGCAGGCTTTGCAGGTCTATGCAGGTATAATGTACTCGATCTTTTAGTCTGGTAATAGGTCAAATATAGTGACATGAAGAAAAAACCCATTTTCTACATGATGCCAACGTTCTTTATATTAAAGCCTTCAGGGCTTTGCATTTAAGATTTTCTTTTATCAAAATGTAAGTAGATATTAATAATATGTACATAACAAGCAAGGAAATAAAGGTTCGGCAAATACAATTGAGAAAATTAGTTTTCTTTTCAAATTTCTGTTCAGAACTTCCACAAGTTAAAAAACTGTGTTGAGTGGAGTATCATTGTGTAGCAAAAGCATGTAGTATTAATTTCTACTCACATTTTGATACTTTTAATGAAAAACCTTTTAACTACAGAGTCCTGAAGAAGGCTTTAATATAGGTAAGCCAAAACATTGGCATAGAAAATTGGTTTTCTTCATATTTGACCTATTATCATAGTAATAATGTAATCTATAATAAGTCAAAGGTTGATAGTAACAAAACATAAATATTCTTCTACATTTTTGTCCTTTAATAAATAGGTACTTTTACGCAATTTTAACGTAAAATGTCTTTATGTAAAAATTATAAAATATAACTGAATATGCTATACAAAAGTATACATAAATGCTTTATAAGTAAAGTAGCACTATAATGCAATATAAAACTGTGAAAATGTTAAAATACAGAATTCGATTTCAATTGGAGTTTTATATGTCTTCTTAAAATTTAATAATAAAATTTATAATTACACCACAGTACCTACAGGATGATCGATATATAATATGTTCCCTGATGGCAAAATGATGAATGACAAAGCATCTATAGGTATATACATACAGTAACTTGCATTTTCATACACCTCTTAGCACTTTATGTAACAATAATAAACATAAATAATATGGATTGGACACAGTATTACAAAATAGAGTACATTTGACAACACCACAAAGTATACAATCAGTTGCATTATAGTGAGCATGGTTCTGGTTAAGATACTTGCAAATCGATTGCGGACTGTATTTTTATTTCGTTCAATTGTTATGGTTGGTTTTATGCTAACACTTCATATTCAGGAATATTAAATACTTCAGTATATTATTAATTTAAGGAAAAGCTGCAAGAAGCACGGCGTATTTATGCGTTTTATACAACTTGAAAGTGGCTTTATTAACAGCAGAAATTTGACCTATATTTAATACTTTTAGCTTGCTTGACACAGCTATTTTTTACGTTTTCATTTCTATGGTACAGTTATTTATGTACTTGCTGCGTTAATTCCTAACGGTTTATATCTGTTAATTGCTTTAATAAGCTTTCAGAGCAAACAATTTTAGGACCACGCAACAACAATTACTCAGTGGTTAGCAATCATACCGCTCGTTATTTATTAATTATTTTGTTTTGTTTTGCGACCCCAACAATTAGCATTTACATTCGGGTCCCCTCTGAGTGCTCAAACATGTCAATTTAGCGATGTCGATGCCATGGCAACATGCGATTTTGAACAATGCAAGCAACGGTCCAAAATTTGATTCCTTTTTCGAATATAGATTAATATACTATAGTTAAAAAAATCCAACTTAATTGCAAAGCAAATTGGCTCCTATTTTTTGACAGCTATGTAAGTTTCTCGGGCTTTAAAAGATTGAAATTAAAATGTTCCACTGTTCAAGATGCAACATTTTTAATATCGTATTGAAACTCTAATTTTTTGTCTTTAAACTTTAAATAACTAGAAAACTGAATTTAGGTATAGCCGATTGTGTTTCATGTTGTGTTTACAAATATTAAGGAAATTTACAATATTAATTGAAATGATACTTAAAATATGTAATAGTCGTATTATTCATAGAATATACGTAATAGGTCTATTTTGCTTTGTAATTTTAGTATAAAATCGTATAAAGCTAGGCAAGTTTAATAAAAATCGTGTAATATTATGTATTTTTACAGCGATAGTTGACAAACACATTACAACGCTTGCGCCTACAGCGTCCCGATCCAATAATGGTTGGCTTGTCTATACAATTACATGCGTTATATATATATATTGTAGTACAACTGAAATTAAAGTGATATGATACAAAGGCTCTCTGAATATGATTTAAAAAATACATGTTTAAATGCACATTGTGTGGTGCTGTATTTATATCTGCCCGAAACTGCTATACAGGTATCTATATGAATATTATCACAGAAATTTTCTAAATCTATGTGTGTGTTTCAATATTGTTTATATATCTATTCAGTTTTGTCTTTCACTTTAATAATTTCTATATTAATAGTGCAATAACACGTCTAACTTGTATAGCAGTAGTATGTAAGAAGATAAACTCGAGAATAAATCAACGGTAAAATGATAATTTTTCTTATTGTTCTTACTGGTAAAATGCCTCGCTCATAACTATATACCATAATACCTATAACACTCTGTATAAGTTTTACATAAGTAGGCACCGAGATAGGCACCTAAGTATATCTAATTTATTTCATTACATTGGAGTTTTATAGAGAATTAAATAATTTACACTGTATTTAGGTCGATACTTAATTTCCATGTTAAAAATATATTTATAAGTATAATAATTACATTGTAATTTTACAAAGAATTAGTAAATTTACATTATATACAATTTCCATGGTAAAAACTTTTACATGTATTATCTGTTTAATTACACTGAAATTTTACATAGTATTAGTAAATTTAACAATCGTCAGTATGGGCATAAAAAACCAATGATGATCATGGTTAATTTGCATAAATAATTTTTTCAGTGTATAGCGATCTCGGCCGTTTGTGATGGGGTATAAACCCTTACTCTCAGGTTTACTTCTCCAATATATCCTCCAAAGTTGCATACATTGCTTGTCGACCTAGTAGACACCAGGGAGCAACTGCATCTCCATCCGTTCTAAACCGTTTGAAACCTATTTGTCTTCAAGGGAAAAGCATGTATAGAAATAAAGTAATACAACAGCACATGTAGTAATGCAATTTATCTCTTGCTATCGAGGGGTTACTTTAGCTCTGACTTCAAGCAAATCTCGAGGGAGAAAGCAAGAAATGCCAAATGTATCTAATTCCAGGCAGATAGATACGACTGGCTCGTATAGTGTGGTCCTGATACATATCTGCAATTTGAATATGTATAAGATGGGACTTTTAAAATGTATAAAAATTATAGGACGCTTCTTGATAATATTTGGAATAGAAAAGTTCTGTCTTTGCGTATTTTCATGTAAACCTAAACAAAAAATTGTCTAGGATACGGTCCTGGGTGGACATTTTATTTTCTCAAATCTCAAATTGTGTCAGTAGCTTCAAATATACGGTGTTGTGATTCCTCCACTGTGGCAATAGGCGCACTATAAACTAATAGTTTATTGTGACTTCAAAAATAAAAATCCATTGGAGTGAAATCGGGAGATCGCGGTGGCCACAGCACAGATCTAAAACTCCCAATCAATAGCTGTGGAAACATTTCACTCAAAAATGTCCTTAATTCTCGAGTATTGTGTGAAGGAGCTCCATCTTGATGAAACCACATACGCGCCCGTAATTGTAATAATTATCTAATAATTCAGGCAATCTGTTATCCACAGAAGAATACTCAAACAAACATTTACCGAGAACCAATGTTGAAACCACTTACAAAAACCCATACGTTCTGCATAATCCACTGGTAAAATCTACTTAACAGGATGTATATGAAAGGAATGTAATAACAGGCATCGTAATATGCGATGTCAGGCGCGGGCCCTTACTGTACTATTCGACGAGTGCTATTTATGTGGTCTTCTTCATAAGTTTTGATCACTGCATGTTCTACATTAGGGTTAACTTACCTGCCATGCCATACTCTTTGTGGAATAACACTTCCCTTTATAATAATAGCTGAACACAACATAAAATTGTATGCGTACTTGGAATGTGACGATTTGGCCATCGTTCAATGTACAACCTACTTGCCGCAAGCGCATTTTCTCCAGGTGCACCATACATTAGAACCATATTTACACATTCTATAGTAGTAAATGTATTATTGTTACCTCCGTTCATTGTAATAATTTGTATACAAATTTGTAAGTAATTGACAAGTATTTTTTTTACTTTGAATATACTGATACACTATGCCAAAAAACTTATAAGTTATTGCCAAACCACGAGACATTTACTACCTAGGTAAATAGGATTGCATAAAATATTTGGGTTGTTCTTTTTTTGCTGTTGTAGTATTTTATGGATTTTTAAGGAATGCTAAACGCAATACAGCAGTCGTGTCATGCATGTTTGCTGAATTAACAGGGCCGGCGTTCATATTTGGCCCTTTTTACAAATTGTGGTACTTAATTTATATAAAAAATACGTAGCCTTTTTTATATAAGCTTGTCCTATAATTTTTATACATTATAAACTAAATTAAAACTCTTGTTAATTCACTTTATAGCAATGGTTCTTCTTATTTGTAGTGACAGTCTTTGCGTGGTATTATAACAATGATGAACATAACTAAGAAGCTCCACCAGATATCAAGCTTTCTGTGCCGAATACTTCGCATTCTTATCGTCTCGTGATGACATTGTACGCATACCAGACATCAATTTTCTGTGTACGTGAATGGAGCGTAGGTACAAGAATGTCTATTTCAGAAGTCCCCGAATCACAGATAAATAAGAGTGCAGGTTAATTCTATTAACCAGCATACAGTTTGTTGGTATACAATCTGAGAAAATTGAAAGAACAAAAAAGTCATGTAGTATAAAAGCAGTCGTATATTGGCAACACGATACTAGAAAATATAGTAAACTGTAAAGCTGTGGAATAAATTACAATCAAACAAAATTCCTATTTTCCCATGTCCTTTCGCCCACATACCTCTTTTGATCTATTTTCTTTTACACCCTTTCCTAAACCAGCAGCTTAGCAAAGGGAACGAACTTTGTGACCATGTTATAAATAATGCTTTAAAGGACTTTTCTATACAAGATGATCAAAATTAAAGTAGATTGGAAAGCGTCGAGTAAAATATATCCAAGATAATAGAAATACGGGGTCATTTAAAAATAAAAATTTATACCACACAACCTGAATCATGACAAAATATTCGTACACAAGTGTAAATAATATTAGTGAACATTTTTGGCAATCCCTTATTATCAACAATTTCCATAATGTTAGAGAACAGTTTTGGCAATCAAGATATTTTTGAAGTTGTTCGGTGCAGTTTATAATTTAATTGGTTTTTAATTGTTTCGAGACAATGAATAAGATGCTATTTAGTTTAGTTTTAGCAAATTTTATTTAGTAAAATTCAACTGCATGTACTTAATAATTAATGGAAAAGTAGAGGTTGTTCGGCAGGGGTTTTCAATAATATATTTGATTAAAAGGAGTTTTTCGCGTTATACGTTTCTCCACAAGTAATAATTTTACCTTTAATAAAATATAAAAAATTGTGGGTTATAGCATTATATTATCACACATATTATAGTTAAGCTTGTTGCTTATATTGACTTAATAATACGTACATTTCTGTCTATTGTGTGATTTTCTGTTTCAATAAATGCTGAAAATTATTACTGTTATCGCTATAATTACTTAGATTTTGTTACGTGTCAAAAAAGTTCAAGTTTATCTGTTACGTTTTTTTAGATTGATAACGTAGCATTTTATTTTAAAACTGTATGCTTACAATTGTGTTGCAGGTGTTATGAACGTTATGAAGCTTGTTGTACCAGTCGTAGACTCAGGAAGACCGTAGACACAGAACGACAGATTGTTGATTGCGACTTTTAGCTCTCAAAGAGTGATTTAGTAACAAAACTATTGCAAATAAGTGGTTTGATAAACATGGGGAGATGGTCGGTATGCGTAGCTGTACGGTAGCTGAATACGAAGTTTTGGCGTCTTGTCTTATGATCCACATTGGGTGGGTCTTTTAATCGTCAATATCGACCTAACCGCTAGAGATCAGGTGATGAAACTCGTTTCTGTCTGGGGATGCATGATGGTTGTGCAAAGGTGAGAAGGGGGCATGGTAAAAAACGTAATCTACAATTTGACAGAGAGTGTTATGTCCATCACACAGTAGGTGCTGTGGTATGGAGTATTGGGTATGGTAATACATCACTATTAGATTTCATTATAGGCA
This sequence comes from Monochamus alternatus, assembly GCA_037114965.1. NCBI lineage: Eukaryota > Metazoa > Arthropoda > Insecta > Coleoptera > Cerambycidae > Monochamus > Monochamus alternatus. The sequence goes on along the minus strand of CM073429.1, from coordinate 62,005,080 downwards.
ACATGACATCCTAACGCTACATCTAGGAAGTGGTGTAGCCATTTGTCATTCCATATCTTCATACCGTCCAAAACGCCATTTCTCAGCAAGACAAAGCAAGACCTTATGTTGCCAGACAAACAACAGCTTTTATAAATCAACTTATATTAGAATAAGGTAAGTAAATGGCATTGATGCCAATATTTTCATGCTATGCAAAAATTAAATGATTTCATAACAGGAATGGTTAGGTACACAGAGTGTTGAAGTTAACGTTGTGTTTAATTTTAATACCAAATAGGCCCCTTATATCCCTGCTATAGATTATTATTCACTTTGTAACTTTCTGTTAAATCTTTTGAACTGTTAGTCAAAGCTTTCAGAACAAATAAATCCATTTATACATACATGAATTTGTAGATATTAAATCAGTTGCACAGTACTATTACCTAGGGTAGATCCAGCCCTGTTCTAACTGGGACAAATTTATATCCAGACCATAATTTACTCCAGACATTATCGAAGTGGACATAATTGTTCAAATATGCATTAGACTGACGGCCGTGGTTTAGTGAAGACCAAAGTAATAACTGTAAAATTTGAGTACAAAGAAGAGATAGCGTACAGCGTTTAACTATGAGCACTTCGCTATTTGATTTCCAACTCCCACTGGCAGAGTAGTAGGAGCGACTAATTTGCAATCAGCAGAGGCGTGATATATTTGTGAGACGCAGAACTCCTGGATTTCATCTGCTTATGGAAGCTGCGGGAGATATATGGAGAGACGTACAAGATGAACAGACAAAATTTCGTATGTATAAAAGAAAAAGTAATTCTCTTTCAACAACGAGGTTATAATAATTGTAATCATTCAACTGACGTTTTGTAATAGTGTTGAGAGTTATTTTAAACATTGTGACTTTGGAGTGACTTTTGTTGTCTAAAATCCGTCCAAGTTTGATCAACGTGTGGTTAGACAATTATATGCTGCGCGTTTGCACGATTACAAATTTATTATTTTATTGTATTGTAAAAATATTAATTCTCCTACAATTCCCATCAATGAAGTCATATGTCTGCTCTCTGATACCAAACATCTAGGTATGCTAATCAACAATTACATAGACAAAGCTGTAATTAATAATTATCTAAAGTAAAAAATTGATCTAGCTAAATTTACTAACCTGGTTTAATGAAAACATCCTATAAATACTTAAGTTCACTTTTGAAACTCTACCACAATAGATGAGATCTGATTTATTTCTGCAAAATTAAACAACACGAAATTTATTCAATTCTACTTGTTCTTTCTGAAAACTGGTATGATTCTCTACCTGCATTCCTGAATGATCTTAAGGTGCCACTAGTTCTTGCCGGTGAAATATACTTTTTGAAAAAGTGTTTGAATATCCGCTCTATTGTCAACGAGGAAACTGGCAGATATCCTCCTCAGGCAATGGTCAATGTAACTAGATGCATCTGGGAGATTTAAGTATTCTGCAGCTGTTTGTGGAATTTTTGCAAAACTGTTGATGTCAACTGGTTGTATTGTGCACTTACCATGATTATAGTAAATTAAAAATCTATTGTGTTTTACTTGTTTAGATCTCAATCGTAAATACTAAAAATATATTTTTTCTAATTTTGACATATAAAGTGACACTTTTTAAAACTGATTGACATTATGAAACGTCTTACTTTTTGTAACTAGTTGCATAAAGTAAAATTTTATGCAATTGGTGACGAAAAATGTATTTCAAAATTAGTGACAAAAAGAATTATTCAATTTATTAAACTGTTATAATACAAGTTAAAAACATAAATTATAAATTAATTAATTATTATAAATATTGATAACACAATTATTGCAATTATTCAAATTAATTCCCGACGACATATTTTTGTTATTGCTCGAACTTGCTGTTATTTGGGAAGCGGCGCACATTGCATTAGATGTTTCACCAAATATTTCTTGCGCTATAAGTTTTTTATTATTCATGGAATTTTCAACATATCCCTCCGCAACAGAGCGAGATTTTCAACCTCCGTGCCTCTTTAATTTTAAAATATCAGCGCCACTGTCTGCTAGGAAAGTGGCAGAGCTTCTTCTGAAGCAGTGGCCAGTATATAGAACAGGATTTGAAAGACCAAGAAATTGTGCAATAACTTTTGGCAGACTGCTAAATGTGTTAATTCCCACAGGATTTCTGGTACATTTTCCATTCGCATATTTTATAAAAAATCTGTTGTGTTTAAGAACCTGGGGACGCAACTTAATATATTTTCTTAATATTTCAACAAGATTCGTATTTTCAATGTCTCCAGTGGTAATTGCAAACTGCCGTATAACTTTTGTTTTTGAAGGTGGGATATCAACACGAAAATGTCTTCCTTCGTCTATAACATTTTCAACTGGAAGAAATGTTAATTCTGCTTTTCTGCATGCTCCTGCCATTCCAATTATCATTGCAACCTTAGCCAAAGTATTCTTTGTCATCAGCTTCCACTAAAAATTTGGCAAAATCTTCTTTAATAAAAACTTTTGACTTTTTAGCACTGTACCCGTCCGCTTGCCTTTTAATATATGCTACCAAATTTGTATATTTTTTAATATCAATATTCCTTTTCAGATTTAGTTCAGACCTTAACATTGAGTAGTGTCCATAATGTGGAAACTTTTAGATCTTTCTTACCCTCAAAATATGCAAGTAAAACTTTCTCATTAACATGTTTAATTTTCTTCTCATCACACCAGGTAACAAATTTTTCGTATGCCAAATCATAAATTGCCTTTGACTTTTTGGGAATTACTGATAATAGAGCATTACCTGCTGCCTCTTCAATATCGCTTGGTAGCTCTTCAGAACTTGAATCACTCATTTTTTAAAAATAAAACTAAAAATATATCAATCTCGCTAAAAACCTTCCGTCTAAACTTTTTTACAAAATGTCAAACTGACAACTAACATGAAGTAACAGCAACAAACTAAATTTATGTTTTCCAAATTTTTGTCAATTATATTAAATTTTATTTTTTTATTACTTTCTTCAAAATTAGAAAAAATCTTGTATGCAATACGTTACGAAATGAAATTTTGTGTAACTTGTTACGCTTTACATAAAATTAGGCATTTCGTAACTGATGGCATAAATAGCTATTATATCCGATGTACTCTGATCATACGGTGAATACACATTTCTTTTTAGTTTTGGTATCATGTAAAGTTATATCCAAAATTTACAATTGTGTTCTATATCTTTTGCAGTTAACTGTACAATTCTACATGTCGACATGCCCCATTTAAACCAAATATGGTGTCGATTTTGTAGGTAACAAATTTAGAGAAACATTGATAGTTTCTTGTTACAAGTATGGTGGATTATTCGCAAATTCTTCATCACCGTCTCAATTACTATTCATTTTCACAAATTCGCACAATCACTATTATTCAGAATTAGAACGTATTATTTTGTTTTAGTTTTGTTCTCTTAAGTCCAAACTTTGATTTACACTGACGTTTAACGAAAATTTATGTAAAACGTACACAAATGACAGTCAAAGGTGTCTAGACAGTGAAAAACTACAAAATCGTGTTGTTATGACTTTAGCAGCCCAAGGGACGATACACATTACTTTCGGTCATATTTTTAGGGTTGATATGAATCATTTTCACATATGGTAGGCGAAAAAACATATAATACACTGAATTTAACTTAATTAAGGAAATACAATCATCTTTCCAATTCAAATGTTCGTCTATTCTATTTTCAGTTATTAAACTAAACTAACAACTTCTGATAGTGATGTCATAAAGAACAGTACTTCACATCCGAGGCTTTGCAGTATGGCAATGGTTGACGTCATCGCTGATGTAATAAAAAATCGCTTTCTACCATCTTTCCACGAGCAATTTATTGGAAAATTCTGTGAACCAGGAGGGCAGTCGGAGCCGGAAAAACCATTCCAGCTAATGACGCCGACATTCGCTAATGAAAATTCATAATCAGCGGTATTGAGTAGATGATGTATGAATTTGTCAGCCTAATGCGATAAGCGGGCTGTCATTCCGACCGTCCATTCGGTAAATAGTAAACGCGGTAAATGCGCCCCGAGGATCAAATGTTTAAAACTGTTTAATATGGCTCGACGCAACAACCACTTGCTTCCATTTAGCACATCATTAATGCCGGCTTTACAGCCCATACGTCGTTTATAACTTAACACACCTGTTAACGGGGCTAAAAATAACTCACTTCTGACAGTGAATGCGTAATAGGCCGTTGGAGCGCTCATCCAGGTATAAGGAGGATGACACTCTCACAAGAGTCCTCCAAATGATGTGATTGGTGTCAATAGATCGTGAAATCTCTCGAGATCTCGCAATTTCCTGAGATATCGAGATTTTTCCGTTTAATTAGGCGACTGGAAGCGAATCCATAAGAAGTTGGAATAATCAAATATTATCAAGAATGCTACAAAATTGGGAATGATCATAGCAAAAAATATTCACAAGAAGTGTTGAGGTATAGCTTCTTATTGTTGCTTCCCCTAAACTGACAATTTGGCAACAGTCATTGTTATATAGGGTGTTCCGAATATGAGTGTCAATGCTGAAAGAGCTTGTATATGTACAGGATGTTTCAATTTTGTTATAATTGCAGGGTATTTGGGAAACAGGATTAATATATTTGCCACAAAAAAAAAGGGATATTAATTATAATTATGCAGTTCTTATTCAGAAAAAGTTCATATGTTAATAATTTACGGCGAGCCACAAAACAATTCAAGAAGAGTTGTAGAGTTATAATATAATAATAATAATATCTCTACCCCTCATGAATCAGGAGAATGAGCAATGGGGAAGCTGTTAAAATATTAGCATCAATAAATTGCCATGGAATATAGCCAAAACCACGTGGTCGAAAACGCGATATAATTGGTGAAATGTCATACGAGGTTTAGCGCGGTTTATGTTTTCGTAGTTACAAGTGATAGGTGCAGTGTTAAGGAGTTGATGATGTCTTATATTTTTGTGGCATTTTTGAGTCATAGATTATGAACTTCTCTGGCGCTAATGCTAGCTTCATTAGAGAAGTAAATACGCAGAGTCAAAGCAAGCAGGTGTCTGTTATTGTCCATTTTTAACATTACCATAATTATTAATGGTGATGTGGTGAGCTCACGGTATTGTTAAACGTAACTTAGTTCTTTGTTTACAATATAGATCCGCTAGTGAAAATTACAGCGATAATGTTGTTGGTTACGTCCAGATAGATTCTACTTGTTTCAATTTAAAAATAATAAATAAAATAGTGAATAATGATATTTGGCATTTACTAATTTAAAAAAAATAATTTAATGCTATATACTACTGATTTCAGTTATTCTCAAACATTAAAAAAAATCTTATTTATAAATTTTGCTTATTACATTTTTTAAATAATAATATCTCTACCCCTCATTTTAGTCACAGGGATTAGCCCAGAAGTCGGAGACTTGTGCGGGAGAGGGGGCGGCATATTATTATTAAGCAGGCCGCATTTGCGCCCAGGAACGACTTACGTTGGTAGGCCCTAACCACTATTCAGTGCAGGAATAAGGGAAACCTGGAAAACCTCATTAATTAGGGGGGTAGTCAAATATCAACCGGTATCAATCTCTCACATTGACCCAAGCCAACATTCTTCCACCCTACCATACCCGCAGAGAGGGCGCCAAACCTCTCCACGAATATAGCTTATATACGGTCTACCGGCAGTTGGGCTCGAACCAACACCTATCTAGTCACCTCGCTTCAAGTACTGACGCCTTAAACCGCGCGACCACTGACCGACATATCGAGAAAGATATCCAGAGCGCCTCATTCCTGATCACAGAACCTTTATAAGATTGGACGCAACCTCGCGACGAAATGAAGATGCATTTTCTGTTCGGAAGAATCAAATAATAATTGACCGAAGGATAAGAAGCAATGTTAATACAGTATTTTGAACAAAATCTACGAAATTCTATACGGCAGGCTAGACAGGAACTGAAATTGAATAAATCAACCGTTCAATGAATTTTAAAGACCAATGGGTATCATGACTACAAAATTCATAATTTGCCTGAGCGTCACATTGAAAACAGACTTAATTTTATAGCTGAAATTGTAGTAAATGGATAAACTGTTAATCAGAATCTTTTTCGGCACGTTCTTTGCAAGAACGAAAAACAGTTTCTCAGTAATAGTTTGCCAAATACGCCCAACGAACACTACTGGTACATTGAAAATCCCCTATTTGTTAATCCAGTCCAAAACCAAGGCCATTTTGGAGTAAATGTATGATTCGGCATAAATGTATGATTCGGCATCATCGGTAGATATTTAATTAGGCCTTATTTTTATGAACACACATAGAGTAAGTTTGGTAACTTTAGGACGCTATTGCTTATAAGTTTTAAACGGGGAGTAATAGAGAAAAATTTCACTAATAAAATTTTGCTACAAAAAAGAGAGATAGTCTGGAATGTTCTAGAAAACGTCAAAATAAAGGTATTAAAAAACGCAAACAGAAACATAATTAACAAATTAAAAATGTAGATGAGTTTCCATAACAATATTAATAGAGGAATTACACTTCGAACTTATATTTTAGTAGTAAAATAAAGTTATTTTTCTTCTTGTTGGTACTGGTAAAATTCTTCGCCCATAATTTACACCATGGTAAAAACATATGTACAAGTACAATTTTTACATTAAATTTACATGTGCAAATACATACAATTTTTACATTTATTGTTTGTTTAATTACAATGAAATTTTACACAGCTTCAGTAACTTTACAAACCATAAGTAAAATTACCATCATAGTTATGGACACAAAGAACCAAGGATAATAGTAAATTTGCATAAATCATTATTTCAGTGAACAGAGAACGTTTTTCCCAATGACAGTCATTTTGAACACTTATTATAATTATTTCAAACCTTGTGATTATTATGTAGAAACACCTGATATGATAAATGTGCGACATTGTTACATTTTCAAAACTTATTTACTGTAAGAATTCTATTACCCTTGGCCAGAAAATAAAAATTGCTAAATCAGTTATGTTGTACAATGTATCATATAGGCTCATATTTCAAACACCGTGTATATGTATTCTGTCATATAATTAGTCAGTCTCATTCGGACATTTATGACAAGATCTGTATCTGAGTCAAAGTATAATAAGAATTGATTACGATTCAATGATTCTTTTATTGTCAACATTCTTAATTTTTAATTTCCTTCATTCCCTGTCAAAATTTTCGCCGTGACTGCCATAAATAAGTGCTATATGAGATAAATTCAACTCCATTTGTCTGATCCCATAAAATCATACACAATAAAAACTTGTAATAATATATAAAAGAAGGAGCACGTATATTTTATCCATCATACGAGATATGTGCAGAAGAATGCGTAGAATTTTACGGCCGTCAACTTGAATAGAGCTGTAATATAAAGTGAAAAGCATCCTCTTCAGGTGTATTTTATTCCAAACACATCCAGTTTTACGCGTGGTTGGAGCATTCAAATGAGGTGAGTACAAAAAAGGATAAGGTGAACAAAAAAATATAAGCACTCGAGGTTCTAACAAACATCAAACTCTGTTCTACATTTAATGTTGTAAACTGAGACTCCAAGAGCTAATTGTCACATTCATGTTCGACTGCAATTTTCACGACAAAATTCAACAATAAACAACGCATCATTTTAAACAAGCTATGTTATAGATAATGTTAAAATAATCTATAACTTTAATTTTGAAATAAACAGATTAGAGAGCATGTCGCTCATTGAATTGCAATGACGTGTGATTATCCCACAATCCGATGCTATTTAATCAAAATTAACATGCAATTATGTTAACAAACTAATATATAAACAATATATATAATTAGACGACAGACGAATGAATACACTGAAAATCGAATCAGTGTATCCTACCTGCTACAATCAAAAGCCAGAGCGGCATTGATATAAACACATTGACTAACCGTAGTGAAAATTCTGTCATTAATTATTTGCCATAGGAAGCTTTATGTTTTTGATGCGTTTCCGCACATCTGCCAATCAATGATTGATACTAGATGCGCTCTATAAAGGGATGACTTTTATTTATGCACTGCCTAATCAACCAAAAATGACAATGTGCAAACTAAGGACATTGTTTATGTATGCTAGGGGAGGGGTAATAGAGTGCAAAAAGATTTTTTTCAGTTCTTCTTGAGCAATTTTTAAAAGATCCTCAGTGTATTTTCTCTTGTACTACAGGGTGATTTAGAAACCTGTTCGAAAGGATCCCGCACATTTTATGTGGAAAACGGTCTTCCGGTGAAATTCGCTGAAAATTTGGGAAATTGTTCGCTTTGTACCCCTGAACAAAAGTGTCAATGAGGTCGAAGCTCGAAATGCCCATCTTTAGGCTCTATGGCTATTTTTAGTGGACAAAAACGGCGAAAATTCATTTTTTTAAAATATCATGTTTAATGCTGGGAAAGTGTTCGTTTTGTACCCCTGATCAAAAGTCTCAGTGAGGTCGAAGCTCAAAATGCCCATCTTTAGGCTCTACGGCTATTTTTAGTGGCCAAAAACGGCCAAAATTCATTTTTTTCTAAATATCATGTTTAATTCTCGGAAAGTGTTCGTTTTGTACCCCTGATCAAAAGTCTCAATGGGGTCGAAGCTCGAAATGCCCATCTTTAGGCTCTACGGCTATTTTTAGTGGCCAAAAATGGCCAAAATTCATTTTTATTTAATATCATGTTTAATTCTCGGAAAGTGTTCGTTTTGTAGCCCTGATCAAAAGTCTCAATGAGGTCGAAGCTCAAAATGCCCATTTTTAGGCTCTACGGCTACTTCTAGTGGTAAAAAACGGCTAAAATTCATTTCTTTTAAATATCATGTTTAATGATGGGAAATTGTTCGTTTTGTACCCTTGATCAAAAGTCTCAATGAGGTCGAAGCTCAAAATGCCCATCTTAAGGCTCTACGGCTATTTTTAGTGGCCAAAAACGGCCAAAATTCTTTTTTTTATGTAGGAATATGTCCATGTCTAATTATATGTGTATAAGTCTCATTGAGACTTTTGATCTGGAGTACAAAATGAACAATTTTCTGTCATTAAACATGATATTTAAAAAACAAATTTGGCCGTTTTTGGTCACTAGGAATAGCCGTAGAGCCTAAAGATGGACATTTTGAGCTTCGACCTCACTGAGACTTTTGATCAGGAGTACAAAGCGAACACTTTCCTAGCATTAGACATGATATTTAAAAAAAAATGAATTTTCGCCGTTTTTGGTCACTAAAAATAGCCGTAGAGACTAAAGATGGGCATTTCGAGCTTCGACCCCATTGAGACTTTTGTTCAGGGGTCCTTTTGTCCCTCGACTTGTACACACATTTAGACACGCCTTATTCAATTTTACCGTACTAAAGCGAATATTTCTTCTGGTTGCTGTCATCTTTTAAATAGCTCCACAAAAAAATCACTTCCAATATGCCGCGGAAACTCAATGCTAAGGTCTGTCGGGCAAGTGTTGTCATTTTTTCGTGTATATGCTTAATTTATATAGGTATTTTATTCTCAACCTAACCTTACTATTTGGTAATACTACTATGTTGCCACATATATTCTGTACATTAATATGTTTATTTGTAAACTGATTACGGTCCTGTTTAAACTCTGCGCTCTACTATCTCCACTAATAACAAATTTGATTACACCGGCATCAAAAAATTAAAAATAAATCCTTTTTTAACACTTCTCCAAATCCATCCATCAAAGAAAAAATCTCCAGCTGCAGATTAATCAAATCCCCTTTGTTATCTCACAAACAACATACCTACACCTGGACTATTGAGAATAAACAGCATTGCATCCACTTTGCATGGAATCGTCAGCGAGATCCACAAAGGTTTAATAAAATCTCAGTTTATTACATTTTATTATGCTCGTGGGAATTTTTATTGGGGCATTTTTAATAAATATCTACTCTTGAATGTTCCGTTATTTGAATGCATTTCATATAAAGAGAACAACACCTGCTCCTCTAATACTTGACGATGTTATGCGTGAAAGGAAATCGATAGGCGTATGTTTATATAATAAACTGAAGGGGAATTCGAGTGACAGTAGACGTATGAGTGGAGTTTGACTCGATTCGCTGTGAACGATGGTATTGATATTAAATTATCAGCAACTAATAGTATTGACGAGGTCACTCCATTGTTGTGCTAGTTTTAGACGTTCCTTTTATGTTGTTTAGTCCAGTTTGGATGTTTGCCTTTATTTCTTCTGGTCTTTTAAGGATAAACCTATTTCTTTTTTTATGATATTGAGTTAAATTTTTATTATGCGTATATTCTCATTTTTTTACTTGGTCTATATGGAGCCTCGTACTCTTTTATTTCAATCTATATTCTTCTCTTTCTCATCATATTTTCTCCAAGTAGTTCATCTCTGGGTCTGTTTCAACCCGTCCAGGTTTTATACTTGTGCATACAAGGTGACTATGTATGGAATAGAATTTAAAACTTTTTAAAAACACTCTGTACAGAAGCTGTCCAAACAAACGGTTTTTTATTAGACGACAGAGATTGAAAATAGATTTTTCAAGCTCTAATTTTACAACAGAAAGTTGTATTGCCGTTGAGCGAGCGTTTCATGTTTCTTCGTGGAAAAACTAATTAGGCAATCCAAACCACATGACCATGACCACGCTGAGAGCAAACATTTGTTTTTGTAGTTGATGACATTTTGCGTATTTATGATTATTGATTTTGCTACAAATTTTCATCAGTTTTTTTAAGCTGTGTACGGTGCTTGGTGAATTTTTACATGGTGTGTATTATTATCGTGAAATAAAATAATAAAGTATGTGGGTAGATAATGTGGGTGCAATTCAACGCTGGTTGGCGTTTTAGTTTGCAGAATAGTTAGTTTTTCCAATATTATTAATACCTAATAAAAAATGTTTACAAAATTTAGATTTACTTTACCTAAAAAATCAAAATAAGATATGAAAGGAAATATTCTGTATTTGTGAAATAAAACTGGATCGTATTCAGAAAACATATTATTAGTATATTTTACTGATATAACCAAAAACAAGAAATCAATAATGTGATCCATTTATTCCATGCATATTATCAAATATAGCTAAATAGTTGTTTCTTCAAGATACAGTCGTTGGGCATAGAGCCAAAAAATCAAAAATCAGTGTCTTTGGACCTAGTATCTCCAGTATGCTTCATTCAAAAGACGGTGGGAAGAAAAAAATAGCTGTCAATTTGGTAAAGAGTTCCTAGAGTACCCCAAGCAAGGATACAGCCTAAAAATGCCTAGCTATGACCAGGATGAATCTTCGTCTAGTGACAGGTATTCAAACTGGACACTGTTGGATAAGAAAGCATCCGTATTATATGAGGAAGTGTGGAACACCTTCTTGTAGGGGTTGCGAACAGGAAGATGAGATAATACTCCATGCACTGCCATCTCGTCAATAAGATAATCCGTGTTGGGAAAGCGATGGCCTTCTATGGTCTACATTAAAGGAATCCCCCTGAGCAACGTCACCACCTTTTACTCTTTATTATGCTGGTTAAAGGTTCAGGTGGATTGATCTCTTAATGGGAGGAAGCACAAAAGGCCCAATGGGCTCTGGCTTTTTAAGGCTATCCTCTCACAGTTCCAGAATCCAAAAGGCAAGAGTACACTTTCAGCTGTTAACAATATACCTATTATTTGGTCCATATTATGCAGTGTAATTCGTTTTTATCTCTTCCTTGCCCTGTTTTCCTATTTTGCCCAAATATTTCATCAGATATCCTATTTCTTTTAATTAGAATTCAAAATACTTATTACATTTTGATAATATTGTAGCAAACATTCCAATTCAAAACGACAAATTTATGTTTTCTCGTGAACAGCTGACATTTTATGTGATCGCAAACGACCAATCCCTTTGCAGAAAATATCCACCTGACAGGGCGCATCATTCACATAATATCTTCTCCGCGGATATGTTATTTTTATTTAGATTCCTATTCCGGCCGTATTGGCGCTGAGGGGTCCTTCCAGTATTCATGCCTACACTTTCCATCACAAACACAATCACGGGCATTTTAAATTGCTCCGTCGGGGTTGGCAGAAACTCGAGCACGAATCTGCATTATACCCAATTCAGAATCAACAGCCCAGGGCGCTTGTTTCACTTTCTCCCCTGTAAATAATATATGTGGCCAAATTAAGCAACTTCATAGCTAGCTAACAACGCGTACCTGAAAGTTTCCTCTTATACGTGCCGAGCTAAGCGATGATAAATTACGGGATAAAAGAGCTCGGGTTATGACGACAAGTTCCTTGTGTTTATTTTAATTTTTAAAATGTGTAAAAATAAAGAAACTATAAGTACATTACTTTGTCATGTGTTTTGAGATTATTTGTGATAAACGAAACTTATATGCCACTGTAGAGAACATGCATGAGGCAAATACACATGACATTCTTTCCGTCGACAATCTGCGATCATTTTTGTTAATATTGGAGCAGGTTTAATTGCATTAAGGTCACCGTATTTCACGCCGTAAAATGATCAAATTTGTGGTGTTTTTTAGATACCGGAATCTTGAAAAATAATACACGTCCCAGCTAACAATTTCCTGTTCTATAAAAATCGTTTCCAGAGCAAATTTTATAGAGCAATGTTTGTTCTAAGAACATTTTCAAAACGTTCTTACAACACTTCTTATACCATAAAAATGGGCACCGTTCTATAGAACCTTTTAGTTTTTTAAGTGGTTCTGTTAGGTTGGCAGGAAATACTTATAGAATTGTTGAATAAACGTTTTCACAGGTCTTCAAGAATTTTTATAACACACTTACAAAGCAATCTCATAAAAATTCTATACCACTTCGTTATACAATTTTTGTGTTGCATTGTGTTCTACTTAGAGAACTTTAAAATCGCTTTATTGTATCTTCTAAAAACAAAATGTTTTTGTAACGCACATGTTAGAAATAATATGGATGGGTCAATAAGAACCAATAAGATGGACCTAATCAGTCTGCGTAGGAGTACTCACATTACGAATTGCTTAGTTGGTTTGTCCATCAGAGAACAATATATTTTAATGCGGAAAAGTATATAATGGTAATTTTTTGACGCGCCCTCAGTTAACCTTATATTTCCTATGCTGCTGGAAATTTAATACAAAAAAAAGTTTTCTATATTGATGAATTTAACAACCAACTATATATAAAATTGTCAGAAAGTAAGTATATCCATATTATTGTTATTATTTCACCTATTTATATTGTATAATATATATACTTTTAATTTAGATTTTTTTTCTTTCCTCACAATATGGCGACAGAAAGAAAGGCATTATCTTGTACTTCCAATGGATTCTCACTAATATGACATTTTTGTGTCGATTGCAATGATTATGGAGCAAATATGCTTGGTAAGCAACTACTATAACAGATCTATGCCACTTAATATCCGCAGCGTTGTCATATTTTATTGTGGTATTTCAATCTTATTTAATAAATCTAATAAAATTCTATAACTTCAACATGTAGAAGTGCAAATGGATAAGGTTTGGTATGGTCTAAATTAAATATGTTACTAAATTTCTATAAGAAAATCAATTTCTATTAGCTATCAAATAAATCTTATCTATTGTAATGAAATTTTCTTTCTGCAAGCAGATTATAATTTTTACAAGTCACGACTATGGTATAAAAATTTCTCCATTATACTTTGATCAAAATATTTCGTACTTTTACAGGCAGGTCTCGTCAGATGGGAGTATGGGAAACCTACATATATAAAAAATGATAGTTCTATAGCGTTTCTTTATGGAACAAAAAGGTTTTTGTTACTTATTTACTCTATAATGAATTTATAACAACTGTATTATTATTCTCTATAACTGTTTTAAAGAGCTTTTTCTCTTAAGTTCGATAGCAGCTTCCATATTTGTAATTTGGTTTCCGCAACAGAATTGTAACTTAACACCTTATACAATAGTAGTATAATTAAACTCTAAGCGACATTACGGAATAATTTTATAAGAGTGTCACAAGAGTTGGTATAATTCTATAAAGCAGTATTTTGCATCGGTTTTACAGTAATTTGATTCTATAAGCATCGTTGCTGTAAAATTGTGCTATTGTACACACTTATAGAGCTACATTAGCAGTTATGTTATAAATGCTTTATAAATTATGCTCTAAGAACGTTCTTGCAACAAATTTAAAAGACAATTCAATTTCTGAAGGCAAAATAGTCTCATGTGCCACATTAATGCAACAATTTAGTATTCTAAATACAACTATAAAATATTAACAGAATATAATAATAATAATAATATCTCTACCCCTCATTCTAATCACAGGGATTAGCCCAGAAGTCGGAGACTTGTGCGGGAGAGGGGGCGGCATATTATTATTAAGCAGGCCGTATTTGCGCCCAGCAACGATTTACGTTGGTAGGCCCTAACCACTATTCAGTGCAGGAATGAGGGAAACCTGGAAAACCTCATTAATTAGGGGGGTAGTCAAATATCAACCGGTATCAATCTCTCACATTGACCCAAGCCAACATTCTTAAACCCTACCATACCCGCAGAGAGGGCGCCAAACCTCTCCACGAATATAGCTTATATACGGTCTACCGGCAGCTGGGCTCGAACCAACACCCATCTAGTCACCTCGATTCAAGTACTGACGCCTTAAACCGCGCGACCACTGACCGATACTCCTAAAACTTCTATTACTCTAAATTTATAGAACTACTTTGCTAGCTGGAGTAGAGCAAAAGCAATATCAAAAATAAAGTTACTGATGTTTTGTTTATCCACTTTTACTATTTAAACTCTCCTCAAATAATATAATAACTTTAAAAATGCATTTGTATGACATATGTAAGTATATGTTATAACACTGTTTACATCTATAGTTGAATTTGAAAAAATACGCATTTTGAAAGATTTCAGTACCTACAAATTTGCTGGATAGACTATATTATTATGTTTTCAAATATCTAAAATTATTTGTATTTGTAGAAAACACTAATTCAAGAATATGGCGTTCTTAAAGGGACATGAGGGTGGAAATCTTCAAACGTTGCCGAATAATATACAGGGTGGTCTGTAAGTAATGGGTCATGGAGACTGTCATGTACCTATTTAATTCATACTGTATATTGTATATATTTACTTTGATTGGCTTTGTCAGATAATTATAATAGAAAAGGTATATAAAAGAAAGGAAGGCATAAACTTATGTTCTGTTCTGATGTACAAGATGGTGACTCATAAAGAATTTACCACCGTAGTGTGTATTTAAATTATATACACAGGTTGCTGACCTCAAAATGGAGCGATTAAGCCAAATATGCCTTATTCGAATGTTGCTTCTTTTCGATCTACAGGGAAGTTGAAAAAATATTTTCGAATTTTTTAAATATCCTGAGCATCTTTGAACGGATTGTATTGAAAGTTTGCACACACATGTTTTCTGAGGTGGTAATTACGAAAATGGTAACTATTTTGCAATCACGCATGCGCTAGTTGCAGTGTTCCGTCGGAGTAAACATATGTCAAACTTTTTTGTCTTTCAAAAATCTGAATTTCCAATAAGAAATTATTAAACTACGTACAATTCTAAATAAAAAAGATATACCTGTTAAAAATCGATAAACTTAACCGCTTTCGAAATAAGAACGATTTACTATTTCTTTACAAAATTATTTGTTTGAACGTACGCCTTTAAATAAGATGACTTAAATGAAGTAGGCCGCTGTCAATGAAATGTCATGTATTATTTGTCAATGCACAATATTTTAACGTAACATACACGTAATGAATACTATCAGGTAATCTTTCCGAATATATATGCGTAAGATTTAAACGGTCTGAACTCAATACATAATACGATACGACATTCAGTTTGCCTTTAGTTCTCTGTAAACTATACTAATATCGCTTTAAAGAGGAGACAAGATGAAGCAGGTTTCTAATATCCGGTTTATCAGAAAATGGCTCATTTAATATCAAAGGCAACTGCAAATTTTGATGAAGTTTTGACACAAAAATTTATTGTATATCTAATATTTCCAAAAGGCACAATGATAATATAAAAAAATTTCAGTATTAAGACCTTAAACTCTACTATAAATATACTAATATTCTAAACTTTAGTAAAAAAAACTTGATTCGTTTAATAACTCAAAGATCCCTAACATAACTGCAAAGTTTTGAAACAAAAATTTATTGTGTATCTAATATTTTCAAACGGTATAACAAATTCTACAATATAATAAAATTTTAAAATTTAGTGAAAGAAATAGCTACAAATTGCTTACAAGCCAGGAGGTCAACAGGTTTCTGAAAGAGGCTGATGATGAAACTTATCTAATGCTGAAAATAGATCTTATTATTGTTGGTATATGAGAATAATGTAGAAAAGAAGAAGTGCATTCCCTTCAGGTATCTGACATTATCCAATATGCTGATCCTTTAATAATTTTGCTATCTAATACCGAGACTAATATTGTAAGAGGATATTTTCCATAGCTGCAGGAGGATAAGTTGTTAATTCTTTCAAATTATGCAGCAATTATTTGTGTATAAAGTTTAACCTTACCTTACCTTTATTAACCAAATCAACAAATCTTAAACCTATAAAAATTATTCGAAATGTTCACCCTCGACTCGAATGCAAGTCTCGCATCGGAGAACTAAAGATTCGTTCTGGTTAGCTGCATCTTGAACTCCTTCAAGTAACTGTTGACAGGTAGTGATTTCAACATGATAGATAAGCTGCTGCATATGTCCTCATAAATAAAGGTCCAAAGGATTTAGATTTGAGGAACGCTATGGCCATGCTACTGGACCTTGTTTTGAACAATATTAAGCCCTAGGTCAGCAATGAAATCGAAAAGGTTGTTGCATTTAAACAAACCTATACAGGTAGTAAATTATTGCTGAAAATGACACTTTAACGTTGATACTGACACGTTGCTGAAATAGTCTTGATCTAATTGCATGTGTATTTTGTATATTCAATATGATTATTATATGCCGTCCTTAGAATATGCTTCAACAGACTACATGACAAGCGAAATTAATTTACCATTGTGTGCATATTGTTGAAGCGACAGTGATAAAATTGTAATCATTTATTGAAACGCATGTAATATTTCTCTGTTCAATACACGCCCTACAAAATTCCGTGATAAATGAAGATTACTTGCTATACGCTAGACCCTAATTGAAGAGTTGTCAATGACAACATCTATTACATCTTCTTCATTTTGTGCATTCACTTCAGTAGAGCAAATGGCCTTTTTGGAGTGGGATTACCTTCTTCTCGAAGTCTACGAAATAATGCACTAATGCACTAAACACTGTACCGGCAGGTTGGTGTCTATTTGGATATCTTCGTCGATATTCTTGGGCTGCTCCCATTGGAATTCAATACAAAGACAGTATCTGCATAATCGTCAGATATAAATAAATGCGTCAAATGAAGAAACTAAATGACACAAATAATAATAATTATTATTATAGCAACCATAATTTTTATTTATCAAGCTACTTTGATTGAAATATGAAAATATATTCTTGAAAACGTTTGTAATTTCTGAAAAAAAAAAACGAATTGAACACAGGTACGTTCATATAAGAAAAAATGTTTGACATTAACGCAGCTACCATATGACAAAGTTTGTCATAATAGAACATCGTGTATTTCATGAGTTAGATGATGAAGCATATTAAAAAAGGACATGTAATATCTCGAAAACCTTAAAGGGTAAGTATCCTGTATAATACATATATTGTTACGAAAGCTCACCTACATTTTTAGTTTGTTAATTATGTTCCTGTTTACGTCAGAATTTATAATTTTTGTGATGCCTTTAATTTGACGTTTTCTGGAACATTCCCGGCCATATTTGATTCTCGAGACCGCGGAAAACTTCTAGAACCCTAAAAACCTATATAAGCGGATCGGTTTCGCTGACAGTTTATTTTATATTGAGCAGTCGAAAGCGATTGACAAACGTCAAAGCAAACGTTGACAGGTGTGAAATTTGTTTGAAAGATATTCTTCGTGTAATCAAGAGTGACAATAAAGTTTGTTTGTCTACGAGACGTGTTTCTACGCTAAGTCAACGTAGAGGTAATAATATTTTTGAAAAACTCAGTTGTCAACCTTTCCAATGGAATTGAGTAAAAATATGTAAGGTGAAGAAAGTAAAAGTTAGGCCTATATCTCGTAGATGCGATATTCAATGTTGTTATGATATATACTTTAACAAAGTTCCTACAAGTTTCATTCTTACACCTTTTTCGTATCTCGAATGACGAGGGATAAAAATGGAAGGGGAGCATTTTGAGCATTTTCGCGTGATCACCCTATACATAGGTGGAAATAATTAACGCTTATTTTGCAAGCTATTTTTTATATAGTCTCCTAGAACAAAGACATAAATTTCGGTTGGGTTAAGACGAGGGCTGCGGGTATTAACAACGTGGGGAGAGAGAGTGCCACATCCAGAGAGCAACAGAACGACAAAGCATTAGATCCCCGTGCTATGCGAGACAGATAGAAGAACTTGATCGAAGTTGCCGCAGCCTCTTACCAGAGCAATAAATTTCAACCACCCTGGCGGAACGCGTGGAGACGGAATAGGTGAGCCCGTGGGGAACGAAGAGCTCTCTATAATGTCAAACTTTGTCAGCGGAGTCTTTACAAGGCTGTTGCCTTTGTCCGATTCGGTCAACAAGTGAAATGGGATGATATAGATAGCCATACACGTCAGGGATGTTCGTCGGGTTGGTGGAAACTATCGACAGGGTGGGAAATATTAGAATACCACCGAATGAACATCACAGAAAATTTATAATTGCAGAGTGAATTTTAAATGGTGGATTTGAGAAATAGACTACTTTAACGCACTGCATACAAAATGAGACAATCGCTTTTGTTACTGTGTTTTGTAAAAAATGATCTAATCATATTCGACTTTCCGTATACAGGGTGTCACAAACTTGATGAGACAAGCTTAATTTTCAATTGAAAGTATTTTCTATGGGATTTGACAGAAGCGACTAATGACGTCGTCGATTATATTTTTTCCAGAAACATCTCCAAATTTTTTTCCTGTTAAAAAGCTCTCTTTTTGCTAATAAACTTTTATTACACAATTTTTTCTGTATTACTTTCCATTTAAAAATTATAAGAAATATCGTCCTAAATAGTCTCAAAAGAAATATCACCTAAAAATCGCATTAGCGGTATAAGAATCAAGTAGGAAAATAATTGAATGTTGGTTAAAGTGCTTAAATAACATTAAGAATACATAAAAGGATTAAACTCGATAATTTTTTTAATACAGTTAAAATAAAAGGTGATGATAACAATAGCTAAACTTAAAAAATGTGGCAAACGCCCTCATACTGCATACATATTACAATCTATTCTCTATATGGTCTCCTCTAATTTCAAGATCCATCATCCAATATTCGCCTGACTTCTTTGTGGGCTGCGTTTATTAATATTTCATCATTTAACTGATTGTAAGCGTTTGTGATTTATTCTTTCAAATGATTAATATGTCGCAAAGGTGTTTTGTAAACCTTATTTTTTAAAACCTCCATAAAAAAATCGAGGGGTGTTAGATCTAGTGACTTTTCGGACCACTGAATAGGTCCATTAATCCCAATCCATTTTTCTGGGAAAATGTTATTTAAATATTGTTGTTGTCTTCTTAAGTGAAAGGCACATTCTCTAGAAGTGCAGGAAGTTCTTCTTGTGGGAAATTTAGGTAACTCACGTTATTCAATGTATGTTCATAAAAATGAGGCCCAATTAAATGCCTACCGATGATGCCGCACCATACATTTACTCCAAAATGACCTTGGTTTGGAACTGGATTTGCAATGTGGGGATTTTCAATGGACCAATAGTGTTTGTTGCGCCTTTTTGGCAAACTACGAGTATTACTGGCAAACTGACTTTCCTCTGACCAAAGGACGTGCCAAAAAAGAGTCATGATACCCACTGGTCTTTAAAATTCAATTCCCGGCTGGTCTGCCGTATAGATTTTCGTGGATTTTGTTAGAAATATTGTAACAGTCTACCTGTAATAACATTGTTTCTTACCCTTCGGTCAATTATTTGATTCTTCCCAAAAGAAAATGTATCTTCATTTCGTCGCAAGGTCCCCTCCAATCTAGGGTTTAGGTTATATGATCAGGAATAAGGCGCTCTGGATACCTTTCTCAACATAACTCCACCACTCTTCTTGAACTTTTTTGTGACTCGCCGTAAATTTGCAACATATCAACGTTTTCTGAATGATAAAAAATTCTGTAAGCACAAAAGTTATACGTTTGATGTTCGTATTGAGTAATGACAAGTATTTTGTGACATTTAAGCACTTCAAACAACAAACATTCAATTATTTTCCAACGACTACTTGTTCCTTCCACCGCTAATGTGATTTTTACGTGGTATTTCTTTTGAGACTCTTTAAGACGATATTATTTATAACTTTTAAATGGAAAGTACTCGTAATACAGAAATATTAGGGAAAAAAATTGTTTAAGATTTCTTGAAGTCTCCAAGATCCACGGCCTAGCTGTACCTTGTTATTGTTTATGTTGCTATCTAGAACATTATGTGTCAGCCAATGATACTTTGATCCCTAATACTATTGAAATATTTTAAAATCTAAATAAGCTGTAACTATAAACTATCGTAAAAATCACTGAAAAGGAAACAGATAATTTTTAATCAATAATTCAGTAGTTTGTATACATTTTCCACCATTATTTCAAGAGTTCGAATAAATTTGCTGCACAAAAAATTTACACAGATATATTTTAGTTGCAAATTTTGCTATTTTATTTGGGATTACTATTGGGGTAAGATATTCGCGCTCGTTCTGAATAAATATCCCAAGAAAATCCTCCCAAACCAATTCGACCCAAGAGGATTTTATATCAACATGAATAATATTTCAGGCCGACACCTGAAAATGTCGCTTTCTCAAGGCCGTAGAAATGCGGGTTTTGATTAATGACAGACCGGGGAAAATTGTCGATAATTTATCGGTTCTCCCTCCACATACACCCGCAGAAAAAGCTGACACGAAATTATACAATAAGCACACATCAGGGTGTCCCATATAAAACTTTTCACCTGAATATTTCGTTTAATATGAAGTTTTGAAAAAAAAATCCAAAAACACGTCGATTTCTAATTTGAGGAGGACATTGATTTACATCATTACTTATTTTGTAGTTTCTACCCCTTCATAGATCGAATTATCAACTTTGAAATTTCAAATGGCACAATAGGGCGTGTGATACATCGTTTGAAAGCTGTTTTGATACTAAATCTGAATCTGTAAAAAAAAAATTGTCATGCGTTTTCAAGAAAAAGAACATTGAGATATAAATTTTTGGAACATTTATAATTGTTTATAATAGATGCTCAAATTGTGGACTCAGTTATTCTTAGCAAATATGGAGCCTGTCTACGAGACATCTTCTTACATTTGCAAAAAACCCCTGAAGTTAAATTCCGACATTCGTTTACAATACGTTGTCTTAAATCTTCAAGATTTTCGAGTTGACTCGAAAAAAACACTGATTTGAGATGTCCCCAGAGAAAAAAAAGTCGTTTGGACTCAAATCACAAGACCGAACTGGCCATTCTATAGCACCACGCCTACCTATCCATCGTCCTGGAAAATTTTGATTCAAATAAGGTCAAAATGGGATGGAGCTGCCTCTTGTTGGAACGTCACAAGATTTTCATCCACCTAATCATTATTCTCCAGAATTTCAGTGATCATGGGATCAATATGATCTTCCAACAAACGTAAATAGTTGGTTGCAGTCAAAGTGCCATCTAAAAAAATGGATCAACTTCTTGTCCAGAGGTTCAGCTTTTCTGGATACTGGATGTGCGATTTCCTAACACAAAGAGGGGTTTCACCCGACCAATAACAAATATTATGCCTATTTACTATACCTTTGAGAAAAAACCTACACTCATCGCTGAAGCAGATATTATAAAGTATATTTTGATTTTCTGTCATTTTGTTAGATGATATCACAAAATTCTATTCTTCGATTCGGATCATTCTCGTTCAAACAATGCACAAGATGTATTTTGTACGGATGCCATTTACGTTTTCGCAGAATCCGATGAACGTTCGACTTAGGCGTCCCTGTAGTACACCCTAACGATCGCACGGGTTGGTGTGGATTCATTGTCAATTCGCTCAAAATTCCTACTTCCATTAATTTGTTAGGATGCTTGCTTGTTGCTTAAGATTTGCTACGGACCCAGTATCTCGAAATTTCTTGACAATCTGGTTCATGTACATATGACTTGTTTGGTGATCAGGATGCAAATCATTGAAAATTCGAGCAGTTTCTCTAGCACATTCATTTGGTTTTCCATAAAGAACAATTATTTCAACTTTTTCAGATAACGCATAAATCGTAATGAAAAATTGATAAATGTAAAATTTACACTCTGATTGTAAGCCGAAGATGAGATTTGATACAACTGAAAATGGTTTCAACAATAAAAAAATTATATCAAAACAAAAAGATAAAATGGAACGGAATGCAATGGAATTCATAAAAAATATGATAAGAACCTCAACCTTCCTTAAGTTTCGTTTATTATTGTGTTTAGTATGAAAATCTTTTCAGTGGTTAACACATGCTATAAGTTAAGATAAAACAATTTCAACAATTTTTTTTCTTGAAAACGAATAGTGATTTTTTTATTTCTTTTTACAGATTCAGTCAGTTTTTATATATTTTTAGGTATTAATAATATTGTGTGAAACTAACTACTCAGTGGACAAAAGCCCCAACCTATATAATATCCTACAATTCATTGATAGGAATTGTAGGATATTTGATTTATATTATCTTAAAATACCTATCTAATACAGTAAAAAAAGATTCAGTCAGTATCAAAAGAGCTTTCAAATGATGTATTACATGCCCTATAGTGTTTCGACTTGTTTTTTGAATGTTTTCAAAACTTTATATTTAACGAAATATTCAGATGGAAAGTTTTATATGGGACACTGTATAAATTGTACTCCGCATCCCCAATGTATAACATCTGAGGAGTTATATGACTAGTTGAAAAATTGTACAATTCATCAATCAGGTTCCTAACAATTTGCTCTCTACCACAAACCTCAAAAACTCCAACAAAACATCAGTAGAAAAACAGCCAATAACAAATTGTATACATACAATTGCCTTCATTATCAAATAAGCATTCGAACGTCAGCCCAGTCTTCCTAATGAAGGCTATTATTGATCTAATGCCAGTAGGTTAAACTTGGTGCTCCCCAAATCGATAGAATCTCGACAGTTTCATCCCAAAGCTCATGCATTTTAAAAACGTGTTAGAGAAGGTGAAAAGCGTTCGTAGTTTGATTTTGTAGATATCTTAAACGTATTACAATATACAGCCATATGACGCGTTTTTGGATCAAAATAAATTTATGCGTTTATATTAAGAAACACATATATCTTAGCGTATGCTTTCGTTTCATATAGAACCAAATACATGTAAAATATGTGTGTATAGGCAAGAAATATGTCTATCAGTGAGTAAGAGACGCAGATTGTTGAAGCCGCTCGAATCAATCTAGTAAATCCATTAAATTTAAACAAACCTCCAGAGATTTTCATCGTGATGATTAAGCAAATTGTTCGCAGAAAAGCTATCGCGATTCTTCGTACGCACACTTTGTTCCTGGTTTAATTAAATAAAGTGCAAAAGGGGCATGCATGGGCCCAAATTAAATGTTTATGTTAGGTGGTGTTCTAATGTGTAATATCCAGTTCCATGCATGCAGGAATATTTTGCTTTCTACGTTAATAAATATTTAATACTCTACAGAAACAAATCTAGTATTGACCATTGCTTATTGAATAGTTTCTTCAATTATCTAGCTATAGTCTGTTTAGAAATGAAAGAGAGTAATAAAAGCTTATTATGTATGCAAATCGTAAATAAATGTAGTAAATATTCAATATTTTTATATTATATATTGTCGATATAGATGAGGTGTACTTTTAAAAAAACTTTGTGTGATCGAACCGTACTAAATTCTAGCAAGTAGCTAAAATTTAATCCCCGACAAGCCGTCTTTGTCTGTGCCGCTTCAATTTCTCGGTTCATTTCTCTTATAAGTAAACAATATAAAAACAGCATTCAAAACATGAAGCTACTTTAAGCATCATAACCGGGTTAAGAGTGTTTTTAGTAATTCAAATAAAATTATTCAATATTATTATCAAAATATTTATTTAAATTTAATGAATAGTCTAGTATTGTATAAATGTACAATAAAGAAAATATAAAAGTAGGTATATTAAAATTCATCCTCTGAATATTCTGATGAATTATCTTCGTCTCCTAGATTGATGACGATAGGTCAACGTCAATTAAATTATCGAGTTCCCACATTTTCTCCTCTTCTTTTTGTACTTGATGTATACATCTTTGCCAGTTATCTGCAGTTACTCGTTCCAAGGAATTTTTTAACAAAATTTTCACTTAATTTAAATATCGTATTATTTCGCGCTACATCTCCTTTTACCTGCGCCCAGACTAATTCGATTGGGTTAAGTTCACAGTGATAAGGTGGTAACCGTAGTACCGTCATTTGGCGATTTGTTGCCATTTTATCGATAACATATTTTTCTGATCTTTATTAAGATTGACTAGTGTCAAAAGTTCCTTTTTCACCATATTTGTTTCAAAAGAAATGTTTTTCCGGATAACCATTGAATTGTATCGGCTTTCCTCCAAGCAGTCGTAGGCGTCCACTCGGTCTGCCGTGAATGGTAACTGGCATTATCCATGACAATTGCAGACCCCGGAGGAATAAGATCCAACATATGTGTAAAATACTCTTCGAAAACATCTGCGTTCATGTGTTCGTGATAGTCACCTGTATTTTTAGATTCAAATAAAAGTAAACAGCCATCTACAAAACCACTGGCACTACCTATATGTGTCACTATTTATCTTCGCCCTTTACCTGAAGGTGCCTTGAACCCTGTTGAAAGTCCATTCAAAAACTCTTGTCAAAAACTTTTTACATTTTTATCTTGCCATACTTTTGTTACAGTATATCCCTCGTTGACCCAAGTTTCATCTAGATAATAAATATTCCTCCCTTCGTCACGGAATTTTCTAATTGATCTTAAGTAGGATCTTCGCCAACAAATAATTTCATCTTTATCGATAAGAACTGACTTCCTGTTCTGCTTTTCCCAGCAAAAATTCAACTCTCGTAAGACGGCCCATAATTTGCTTCTACTGATTTTTGGCAAATCGTTGTCCTCTGAAAGTTCACTTAAACTTTTAGCATCACGTAAAGACCACCCGATTCAATATTTAAAATACAGGATGTTGAAAAAAAATAACCAAACTCGAAAAAACACTAAAAATTACCAAAATATGCCAACCACTCTTCTAAATTATAGAGCGCCGGATTTTCCCCACCATAGAGAGTTCAACCAAAGTCACGTTTACATTTTATTATTCATAGGCGTAAAGCCGCGCGCAGTAATGGCAATTAAGTAAAAGGCACTACGCAGCGGTGGTCATGCCGCGCGCAGCGCGACCAGAGGACTTTATACCGAAGAAAGATCAAGTCAGCGACAGCCGACTTGCCACCTTTCTAGTATATATTAAACAAGAAATTTACGCAGGTAAAAGTAGGCGTTCGCTATACACTGTTTTGTACCAAATCTCATCTCAATATCTCGATCGATTTTCGAAAAATGAAAATAGTATTTAAGACAGAAAATTTTAAATAACCTATATGTCGAAAACATTTTTCTTATATTTAAACATAGAACCTGTCCCTAGATTTTCTTACCATCATTTTGTAACACCCTGTATATTTAATCTGTAAACTTTGGTAATAGTTGAAATTATTATACAGTTTATTTAGTAAGTAAGATTTTTATGTACAGAAATATTTTACATAGTATATGCAAAAATTCTGCTAAGCTGTTTATTAGAGTGCAGGTTGCTCTAAAACGAAGTATGAGAGATTTATGAACACATTAATAACAAACACGTATGCGACGTGTTATACTGTTTTAGCAATTCAAGATTTCGCAGGATTTTCCGCTGGGCTGGGCATCTGTAGGGTTTAGGCGCCATGCAGGCTCCACAGGTAGTTCAGGTTCACTCGGAGACCTTCACCCTCTCCACCACACTGGCTGCCCTACTTTGCTATTTTTAACCTCGTTGGCTCCGCTTGCAGCCTTGCAAACACGATCCGTACGAAGCGGCAACCTTTTCAAAACAACGTCTAGGCGCAAATCCCAGAACCCCCTCGCAATAAAAGAAATTGTGTTTGGATTCCAATTGTCTGAATCAACTGGAGAGAAACGCTTTATTTTTTATTTGGAAACACTTTTCAAACTTAACAGGCTTGCCCAGTATTTTTTTTATTTCATAAATCGAAGGTATGTATGAAGAATAATGGATCTTTAAAATATTAGAATTTTATTCGAACGTTTAGTGCCTTAAAATTAATTAAAAATCTCCAGCGCACGACAATGGGGCGTGGCCAGGCGCTACGTCACGTCACGCATTAAGTCCAGCAATTGCACTTGACTCGATGTACATGTATTTTCGTAAAATGGTTGCATAATAATGACATTTTGATTGTCATTATCGAAATAACAGTCTTTTAAGAGCATGTGCTTAAAACAATAAATAAAATAACTGAATTTAAAAAAAATTATTTATTATAAATATTAACACAATTTCCTGTACGTGATAAAAAATCGGTTGTGATCAATAGTGGATGGACGCAGACTTGCATATTTGTGGAAAATTTTCAAAAAATTGACTCCTATATCTTTCTCTTATATTGTAAATAATCCAGGAACTTTAGTCACTATAATGAACGACTTAGCATATTCAATGCACTCTATACACAAATAAATTAATTATTCTCTCCTACAGGCTCCAAATATACTGTCAAGAATGGAAATTTGAGTAGAAATATATTTGTATGAATTTAGAAAGCTCGAAAGCATCGACCCAGTTTTATTCAAAATTATTTTATCATTGTTTTATTTATATAATTAATATTGTTAAATAGTGATGAAAGAAATAAAGCCAGCAAAATTATAACATTCCAAGTAGTTCGGTGACTAACGATTTCCTGCATAGAGTGCAATGTTGCTGACTGGCCATTAGCGCATCGGGGACATTGCAAATGCAGCGAAATGGTTTACAGGGTCAGTGCTCAAGAGTAAAAAAACGGAAAGTTAGTCGGTTTTTGGAATACAGTGAGGTACTAGTGCCTCCGACAAAAGTGCACTGAGCTCCCCCCTGCCGCCATGAAGGCTGGTTAGCGGTGAGAAAAATTGTATATTAGGCTAAACCCTTCAGCTGAAAATTAGGAGCATCGTTTTATTTTCTGTTCTCTAAACTGATTCTGATTTTTATAATAAACTATTTATAATGTTTTTTTCTAAAACTACTTTCTGACGTAACAATACCAACAATCAAGAAAACTTTTTGGAATGAGTACTTTTCATTATGTGCCTCTTTGATAAACCTTTCAACCTGTTCCTTGGAAAATATTGTGGATAAATATTCATATTTTTATAAATTAAGTATTTTAGGGAAAACTGTAAACACAGTTAATAAATAAAACATATTCTTTTTGTTTTTAAAATATAAGTGAATCAAAGATTGATTTATAATCCAAAAATAAGCAGTATAAATTTCTTGCCAAAAAATCAATTTTAACTTCGTCATTTTGTACCATTACTTTTTTACGTAATTAATCAATTATAAATAAAATATAGAGTAATAGTAATAATCTGTTTATTAAATAACGATAACTAGATAAAAATTATTGATACGAGAAATGACACGAGAAGAAAGAATGACACGAAGTAGAAAAAATATTTAATATGTTAATAACTTTGTCCTTTATTCTCTTAATTTATGAAATATATGTATCTCTACTAAAGTAGTCTGTAATCATGGACATATCAATTTCTGGTACATTGTCAGAATCAGCTTACTAAATTTGACTTAAATTGAACATATTATCCTAAAACATTTACAAAATAACATACCACATTTTAATCTAATTGGGTCATAGCGTGTTAGTGATAGATATCCTAGTTTAAAGTTGCGTGTAGTGACGTCACAAGCGGGCGCACTATTTTTGAGATTAGCACCAATTTCAACCTCTTATATCTCGAAATGTAAATCATATGAAATTTTAAGGATGTAATGAGAGTACCGTGTACTATACAAAAACGGAACAAGCTTATTGTAAGAGACTGGCTTGCTAGTTAATCTCCTCGACATCTTTTTGAATTGCAAAAAGTTTCTATTCCAAGGAGTACAAGAAAATTCGACTCGTCGTCTTCAAAAATGTAATGAAGTTCAAGGTCGTCATTTTGAGTTCCTATCTTATATTTTAATGTCTGAACCTCCTCTACTGTGTCTCAAAATTTGTAACGTCTTTTTAAACACCCTGTATAAACTGTCTATCGTCTCGTCTACCAAAATTGACTAGATAAGCAATGTATTAGATTATTTTATTTCTATTTTCTTCAATAATTGTTCTATATTGAGGTCATCATTTTAAAATTTTATAATAATTCTCAGCAAATATAATGAAGTTCAGATGTGAGATGTTGTATAGCTGAAATAAATTGAAAACATTTCAACCTAACCTAACTGTGAGCAAATTTGTTTACAAAGCAAACTTTTCGACCATATTCTGATGTAAACAACATTCTTTAAAAATAAATTAAACTTTGGACATTCCCTTTTAAAGAAACGTACCAAATTTACGCCTACAATCCTCTAAAAATACTTCTTAATAAACTCATATTTTCTGTATGAAGTTTTGCCGCAAGAAATAAAGATATAAATACCAGAAGATCAACCTGAAAGCTATTATTGTTCTTGTTCATAAGCATAATTAATGATTGATTTTTCAATTATTACGAATGAGCATTGTCATTACACATTATTGCGAAGGAGTCAGTAGTGCTGCATATCGTAGGGGGCGCTCTTGGCAGTATTTTTGTAACTCATTTTTATCGTATCTTTTTTGTTAGTCCTATTCTGATGCGCTTAAAAACATATAGTGTGTCACATTTAATGGTAAATCATCAATAAGTTCCTCAAAATCATGTTCTAAGAAATATAAGTAAGAGCGGCCCTTCAGATTATATGGCAATTCAACAGGGCCCAACACATGATTTTCAACAATACCACACCAAATGTTTATCTTAAATTCATGTTGGAAATGACGTTCTCTTAATACATGCGGATTTTCATTATCTCAAACATATTTATTTCACAGGTTGAAAACGCCCCGACGAGTAAATGTGGCTTCGTCTGTAAACAGCATCTTGTTTAAAAAGTGTTGATCATCATTGTGCCGGTTTAAGAATCGAAGACAAAATTGTTCCCTATCTGGAAAATTTGCAGGTAGTAAATTCTGCACTGGATTAAAGTAATTCGGGTACAATTTTTTATTATGAAATAATCTATGAATAGATGATTTAGGTACCACTACAGCCGCAGACATTTCTCGTAAGCTTATTTCAGGATTTTCCGTTACACGAAGCAAAATATCCTCCTCTTGTTCTGGAGAAACAGTTGCTGGACGGCCAGCATCTCGTCTTTTAGGATTAAATGATCCAGTATCTCCTAACCGGTCATAAAGATTTTTAAATAATTTGTGATTTGTTTGTAATCTATTTGGGTAACTTTCTAAATACCTACGACACGCACAACGTCCATTAAAATTTTCTTTTGCATAAACACATACCATATCCAGCATTTCTTCATTATAAAATAAATTATGGCGAGGCATATTTCACGCGATATTATTAATTGTAGGAATACACTACACTATTTAACATAAATTATTTGTCAATCAGCTAATTGTCAATAGTACAATTTATTTTCAAATAAGCAAAGCTTACTACGATAGTTTTACTTAAGTAACTACAAACTTATATTTTATTTTATTGCATCCAATAGAAAAACAAGAAATAAATTGAAAACGGTTAAATTAATCGACATAAAACAAGTATACCTTATTTGTGAAAAATAGAGAGGAGAATAATATTTTTCTAATAAAACTTTCGTACACACACTGATAAAAAAGTTATAACCAGTTTTTATCAACCAAGAGTACATTTTGTAGCGCCCTGTAGCGTCTATGGCAAAATTAAGTACGGATTCGTTTTTATTGTCCCAGAAAATCTCCTAATCCAAATTTTCAAAATCCCTTGAAAACTTTCTAAGAATTTTAAGAATTTCGAATTGACTTTTTTATTAGTCACAAAGGGACCAAGGGAAGTTTAGCTTAATCGCATTATTCTGGTATAAGGAATCTACTCTTGCTCTGTATCCCATTGATTTCGGG
The DNA here is from genome assembly GCA_037114965.1 of Monochamus alternatus. NCBI lineage: Eukaryota > Metazoa > Arthropoda > Insecta > Coleoptera > Cerambycidae > Monochamus > Monochamus alternatus. The sequence continues at coordinate 61,974,556 of CM073429.1, read as the reverse complement.
GCACCTTGTATATAATTGTTGAGTATATACAAAAGAGGTCGTGCTTCTATAAATATTTTTTTCTTTGTCTTGTCTAACTTTCTGCTCTAACAAAATGTTTGCAATTAATCTATTTTTCTCAGTGTAGAAATGTGTCGGTCTCAAGACTGCGGTGTCAGAACTGGATTCGACTTTACGAGACATTTTTTGCTAAATGAAGGTAAACACGTAAATATTCCTTTTGTAAGACGTTCTACATAAGTAATCCTTTGATAACGACGCAGCGGTATGTCTGGGGTACCTAAATGTATACACGTACCTGATTTATTTACTTAAGAATTTACCAACCATTTCAAGAGTAAATACCTCATGTGTAGAATGCTCATTCGCTTCGATTGTCAAAGGGAGGAACCCACTTTGCTAAACATAAAACTTCCCAAGCCTCCTACTTTAAAGCAACGAAGAAGTACTTTTAATTTGCCAGATCAAAGGTTAACTATAAGAAAGTAGACACGTTTTAATTCAGTCTTCGCTAGCAGCAGGAAGCAAATTATTTAATTTTTTTGCTAATTGGTTTGCTTTTGTACCGGGCATCTCCCTTTGACTCCAAAACAACCTCTTACTTTATTAAAGAAGTTAATATTTCGCGTTATTAACTTCTACGAAGTTTAACATGTTTGCGTAGTAGGTTATTAATATAGTAGCAAATACGGTTCAGTTTTCGATATACAGGGTGATCTCGACCTAACGTAGGCAATAAAGTTTGTAACATTCACTGTACACGGTTGTAAAAGTAGCTGTATTTAGCACATGTTTACCAGGAAATCGTTCTGCTAAAATACTTTTTAGTATAAATTAAAACGATATCCAACAACTTATTGCTATATACAAGGTGGGCCAACGAAAACTTTACACCTCTATTTTCGGGCTTTAAAATGAACATGTAGGAAAACGCACAAACATTTTTTTACAAAAAAATAACAAAGAAATACTTTTCTAAAATGCCAGTCTGATAAAAATAACAATTTCGAGGTAAATCCCACAATGCTTCTTTCACTATTTTAGCTGTCACCTCGTTATCAATGAAAATTTTGGCGGAAATGTATAGGGTCACATAGTACTCGATGAGATCTTCAAAATGAGGTATCACAAGACCTCTCACCCCTATTCAAAATCAGGGGGTGGTGCCTCCTCCCGGTAGGGGGTTGAAGTTACGGAGATGAAAAAAGCAGATAAGTAGTTCTCTCTCGAATCAGAAATCGACGGGTCCGAGAATTTTTCCACATTTTCATTTTAGAGCCCGAAAATCGAGGTGTAAAGTTTTCGTTAGCCCACTCTGTATGTAAGCTATTTTTGACGCCTGAAAAACTAATGTAACTTGCCTCACAAAAACTTTAATACTATAATAATTGGATTTCAATATTGGGAATCGCTTGATTAGAGACTACAGCAGTCCAGCAATGTAATGTCAATGTCAATCATTTTAGGATAGAGTATAAGGATTTTTTATTTTTTATAACGCACTTATTCTCATTTTTTTTTAGATAAATTGTAAATCGCAGGAGGGAAACAGAATCGGAACTTTTTCAGTTAAGTGGCAGTGAATTTATAATTTATTCAGTTCAGCAGAAATGCACCTAAAGTCAATAAACTTTAATTATAAAAATAATTGCATATACTGGATGTTCTTTAAATAAAGTACCTATATATTTGCAATAGAAATGAAATATTTATTTTTTCAGCTAATGTTACCCTTATGCAAGACTTTTTGTCGTAATAACATTTCTTGTCTTGCCTAATAAAACTTCTTGTTGTTGTCTTGCCATGGTCTTGCCTTCTGTTGTCTTGTGAGATCAAAAAAAGACGAAGAAAAGACAAGACTAATTGTTAACACTAGTTGACCCTATTACTAAAAAGGCAATCTACTAGATAAACAATGAATCACAACTCACATTTGACAAGTTCAGCCATTCCCATTGATTTGAAATGGAAAAAAATGAAGGTTTCGGAACGCTAACTTGTTTTTCCTTTCTTTTAGCTGTCCTAATAACTTGTTCAATATTTTTGTTATTGTACCGTGAAGAACTGATCATAGATGATGGATCTTACAAATATTCTGGATCGCAAATGGTACATGGTCAATGAACTACAGTTCCTCCTTCTCTTTACTCTGATATTCTCCTGAGGATTTGTTCAATATTTCTGACGATCATTTCTTCTTTCTCTTCTGCACTCAAATATCTGTCCTACAATCATCAATCCTCAAAAAAAATAGCGACATATTTTGAACTACTGACGTTTTCGTATGAGATTTACTTTCAACATTAGTTCTTAGTAGTTCCAGTTCTCAACAAAGATCTAATGAAATTTCTACTCAAAACTTCCAACTATAGTTTGAGGAAGTATATTGTTGCAATAGATTGGACCTGTATCTGTACTTTCAGGAAACATTTGATTGTTTGTTACTTCTTAAATAACTTCGTAGAATCAGTTAAAATATCAATTTGATTCAATTATTCAAACTGTTAATAATACAAAAAAAACAAATGATGTTATATCTAACGAGACGGATTGTCACTATTTTTCAACAATTTAACACTTATTTATTTAAATAAACGATTTTATTTTGTTTACATTCAACTTATTTTCATATAACTAACTGATTTTAACAATAACTTTCTCGTTCACGATATTAAATTTATAACAGCGACTTTCTTTTTCGCTTCTTTTACACGGCTTCCGAAATCTTTTGTGAAAGGAAAATCCGCAGAGTACCGGTTTTCGTTAAAGGAAACCGCATCGATATATCTCTTTTATGCCTCCATAAATATAAAAAAATGCCACGACAATCTTATAATTCTCGTTGTATCGCCGGCTTAGCGGTAAATGGGTTGAGCAATTTGGCCCAATTTGATGAGGGTAGCAGAAGCAAATTGAGGAAATAACTCGGCGGAAAGTATCGGGATGGCTCGAAACTGAATTAAACGCTCTACATCAGCAAACTGTTGCTTTCTGCGGCTCGAGTCAGCAGCAGGTGTTCAATATTCCCTACCTACGCCGCGGTCGCTGTACTGCCTCCATTAAATTGTCATACAGGATGTTTCTCAAGTAGAGGTCAAAAATGCAGGGGCGCATAATCTGCGGAACAAAATTAGTATTTCTTGTTATATGTGGGGTCTTAAGATAGCTATTATCCAACTACACAAAGACTACCCGATATGAATCCTATTGATTTTTTGTTTATTTGGGGATATTTCAAGTCATTAGTTTGCAAGGTTCACATTGAATTTGAGGAGCACTTCCTCCAACAAATTATAGCTAATTGCGATGTGATAAGCGTTACTCCTGGAACTTTTGTATGTGTTCAAGCCTGCAATTTCAAGAAGATCTGTTATAACAAATCATAGTAAAGTAATTCCATTGATAATTAACTAATGTAATGAGTATCGTAAAAATGTCGCAGATAAAAATCACATGGGTTTAGGTCTTGTGATCTTATTGGATAATTGAGACCTATGGTTTCTGGATCTTCTTGAACGATATCTAAAACATGTTCTACAATATGCGCCATACTAGGTAGCCTAGATCTTTCGGCACGTCCACATTATTTGTTTTTATATTTCCGGTCTCTCGAGTCCTTCCAATAAGATAAACACATCTCCACTGCAGGCTGAACTCGCATCAGAAAATCCTCGGCGTATTGTCAGGAAAAGTGTGACCCTATAGAAGGGCAGTCAGGTGCTTCCCACAAGTGTCAAGAAAAGTCCTCCACCAAACTGCTGCGAGAGGTAAAAAAAATTGACCTTCTAATATAAATACAAGTTTATTAAAACAAACATAACAACCATACTTACAATAAGGGGGCCTTTGAAACCCTTCTAGAGATCAGAGTCAGCCACCGGCTGACCGGTGTAACAATGGGAACAGCCGGCTTGGTTCTTAGATACAGCAAGAAAGATGTTTGATAGTAACCTTTGCAACTGGACATTTTTAATTGTTTTAAATTTCACTTGTCAATTTTCATTGACACACAATCGATTGTAAATATGTTTATAAATTTGGTTCAATAAAATAATTTAATATTCGTATGTACGCCAAATGGTTTTTAATTTAAAATATGTGTCCAGCTGTAATCATCTCTGTAAGATCCTTTTTATTGAAGCTGCGATAACATTGTGGTGACACTCCCCGCATACATTTTTCAGCATCGCATGCTTAAAGGTTAAAAATCAGTGACATTTCTCCTCCTATGTCATGCAAATAAAAATCTGAACCTATAATATCTGCAGGTATTGTAAGTAATTAAGATGAAATAGGCTCATTCGATTCTCCATCTCTCCGAGTTGAATCCATGTTGATTACTGAAAAGGATCTCGCCATTACAAATAAAGACCAATATCTGCTTTGCAGTACAAAGGACAAGGGTAAGGATTTACGACGAATATTTTGAAACAACGACGTACACGTCAATCTCGACCCGAGTTTGGGGAGGGCGCTTGTGGAATATAGAAGCCTAAAAGAGGCAGGGTCGGCTTAAGAACAAGTGTGTTAATGTAGCTGTCTAGTGCAGTAAAATCCTATGTCGAGTTCGTAGATAAAGAAATCAAAAGGAAAACACAAATCATATAAGTATAGGTCTGGTTCTTTGAATTCCTTTAGTGTGACATCTTTCAAAATTTAAACTATCAGTTAAAATTATATAATATCTCTGTTACCATCTAAATCGGAAATATAAGATTTTAGATGTTTGTGGCGAGCTTAGTGATAATATTTGATATAAAAAAGTGGGTATATCATAAAAAATTCAATCGTAATTTCATATAATTTAAATTCTGACTGAGTACAAATATTTTAAGAGGGGAGAGAGAAAAGCATGAATTAACGAAATCACCGGATTGAAGAGTAAATTTATATATTATACACAAGTAGATATACGTGATTCTATCGTAAAAATGCATATAATTTTTACATGTAATATATGTTTCAATACATTGGAATTTTACAGAGCATTAGTAACTTTACAAATTGTAAGTAAAATTACCATGATATCTAAGAGCAATAAAAAAGATAAATTTACATAAATCATTTTTTCAGTGAATTTTCACCAGCTTCTCGAACACAATTATAAATAAAGAAAAATTAACCGATTCCGATTATCACCGAGATTTTAAAATAGCATTCTTGCTGTCCTTTTCAATTAATTAAACTCTGTTAACTTGAGCTTGTGATTGTGGATGAAACGTTGTATTGCATTTGTATTTTAGTCTCTTACGAATATTAAATATCTCTGTGTAAATAAAACGCACATACAATATCTCTATCTATTATACATACAGGGTGTTCATTCGAGCTTTGAACTTCAAGGTATGGTAAAATACAAAAATTATTTTTACGACGGCGCTTGAAAATTTGTTTCCAGCAACATAAATTTTTTAATATGTCACGATAAAGATTCCTTAATTTTGTATATTTTTCCTATATGAATTTTTTTATGTTACGGGCAATTCTCTAGTGAATTTCTCTATCTCATAACTATTATTGCAAAGACATAGACAGCGATATAGATATTTTTCAATGCTCTTCCTGGTTCAATATATCAATAACTATGGTTCTATTTACAATTTAGTGGACGCAAGCAGCAATGATTTTCTGCTTCAAATCATCAATACTGTTTTAGTTTTATACACAATATTTTCTAGGGCTCCCCACAAGAAAAAATCAAGAGGGGTTAGATCTGGAACTCTCAGAGCAAATTGTAAACGGCCATTAGTACCAATCCACTTATTTTCAAAGTGCAAATTTAAATAGTTTTGAACAACTGCAGTATTATGGTAAGTATGGTGATTTGAAGTCGAATTAAGAATAGGAATTTCATTTGCAAGAAAATTGCAATACCTTTGTTCCGTTAAGACGCCATCATAAAAATATGGACCTATTAAATGGCGCCCTACAATTCTATACCATACATTGATACTAAAGTGACCCTTTCAACTTCTCTAATACTATGTGGGTTTTCGTCCAACCAATGATGAGTATTTTTCTGGTTTGGAATACCATGACTAATAAAATGACTTTCGTATGTCCACAAAATGTGGTAATACAAATTAGAATCGTCTTCTAATGCAACTAAGCACTGAGAAATACAATTTTTTGCCGTTCAAAATCTCCAGGATGTAACTCTTGTAAATCTATGTATTTTATAATCCTGAAAATTGTTAATTTTTAAAACCCTTTAAATTTCATTATATTATGTCAAATATAACTCTCTCGAATGCTTTAAGATGATTTTCAAAATAGTTTATTATAAATGCCACATTTTCATCAGCGGTTACTGTTTTTTTGTCTCACTCTGTTAAAAAAATGGTTTCTTTTAGGATATCTCAGTGCGTATAATCTTCTTTCCCGTAATGCATTTTTCTAGGCTTCTCCGAAAATTAACAGCACATCCACTTTTTCATGGCTACTTTTCAATAACTACTACAAATGAACGATCAAAATACTTCAAAAAATAATTCTATAAACTATAATGATTATTAAAATCTTCAAAGTTATGAGGCTTCTCATTGAGAATATGTCATATGAAAACAAATACTGTTTTTTGCCTAGCCTGCTTACATTTTTTCAAAAAATAATAAAGTTCAACGAATAGAATTTACTACGTTTATTGGAAATATATGACAAAAACTATCACAATAGATAAACATTTGGCAATTGTTTTTCACTGTGCATTGGAGAATTACAACATAGATTTTAAATTATAGTGTCAGTTATTAACAAAGTACGATTTGAGAATCGACAACAACTTTTTAAATAATGGGAAATGTTGTATACATACATACATATTAAAATATGTATGTTGCCGGAAAAACATTTTTGAAGCGCCGCGGCGCCTAGCGTCGTAACGATAATTTCTATATTTTGACTCTACCTTCAAATAAAAATAATCAGAAATGCCATTGTTTTTAAAATAATTTATTTTTATCCGGCGTTATTCATTTTTCACTCATCACTCATTTTTCTAGTTAAATCGATCACCCTGTACATACAAACTTTCCTCCGGGTGACGCGTAAGTAATGGGATCACCCCTTGCTTGGCGGTTACTCATCTATGAGTACGAGGTAATATTTTGATGGGCCTCAGCGGTTTTTTCTTGAGTCCGGCCCTGTGGAGAGGGGCGGGTACACCGAGCCGTACGCTGTATCACTAAGGTGGGCCATGAATCAATACACGTGAATACGAGAGTCCGGTTAGGAATGGTCTTTGGCCAACTTCGCTAATTAGTTTGGGCTGTAAAAGCAAAATGGGCTATGCCTCGGCCACCTTCAGACAGAGATGGAGCGGACAGCGGAACAGAGCAGCCTCCGGACAGACTTCTTAGGCCGTGAGTTCCAGTAAACAAATACGAGCATTAATATAATTATGATCCGAAACTTAATACATCCACAAAGGATTAAGTGTTGGCAACAGCCTCATCTCTTTTACGGCCAAGCCTGGAAGCTGGAGCAAGAAACTTCTTAATCAAAGTTCGTGAAGTATCCTTTTTGAATTTCGTCCTAAATGGCCCGTTAATAACAAAATATTTCCCTTATAAACCTAACTTTCTCATTATGAAATATTAAAATTACAATGGACTGCGAGATTAAACGACTACCGTAAAAAGTGAACTTATAAACTTGGCTTATTAGATTAAAAACGAGGCGATATGAGAAAACGTGTAAAAAACTGCTTCATTTGCATTGCCAGAAATTTAAGAAGGCTACAGCCCAAAAGTTAAATCCCAGACTTTATTTAAACGATAAAAACACGGACGTCACGCCTCAAGAAAATAAAGCATTGTATACAAGGTGTTCGGAATATGAGTTTGCTGTACTTAATATAATAAATTACACTAAACAAAATATCTTTGATTTAACAGTTTTCTTTTCCCTGGCCATCATAACAGAATGACAGCAAATAAGTCTTGAATATATGACAAGGTCAGTCACATAACGCTGTCAGCATTGTCAGGTGTTTGTACATAATATTTACAAATACACCTAAACATACTCACTGTAAGTGGTTTTCTTACAGTTTCTTTCGTAACAGAGAATAAAATGAGAAAAAGTCATAAGAGTCCGTCACGCGCTTGAAATAAACCGATTCCTTACGCTCGGCCCCCCAACTAGCAAAATAAATTTTATAAAGATTGTATAAATTGCTATAAAATGAATCTTATAGGAGCTTCAAATTCATATAACGTGGTTAAATGCCTTTATACGATACTTATAGAATCGAAAAGGGCCCACTTTTATAAAACACTTTGGTAATGTTCTAACAGTTCTATAAAAAATGTACACTGTTAAAACAATTTTATACAGCAACTATAAAAACGTTTTGTAGTCTGTATTTTGGTATCATTTAAAGAAACATTATATTTTTTAGTGAAGAATATTAGAACCAAAGATTGGTGTATAATGCAGATTCATAATTATTTGTACTTATATTTCAAAACGGGGTCACTCAATGGCGATCATTTGTGTAAATGGTATAATACTTAACAATATTATTATTTCAACAATCAGTGTTTCAACAACGAAAATTTTATTGATAAACTATAGATATGTTTGTGACAAAAAAATAATGCGCTTTAGTTTAGATCACATTTGCTTTAAAATTATAAAAAATAAATTGAAAAAATATTAAAATTATGCTTTCTTTAATTTATAATATCGTTGTATAATTATATTTAATGATCTTGTTATCTTCTAAAAATAGTAAAATTATGATTTAAATATAACTTTAATAAGGCTTTCAACTAATTTTCCATAATGGCGGCAGTCGCTAATCCAACAAATCTTCATTTAAAAATGGCGACTTATAATACAATGATTTTATTCTACATAAAAGCATAACAAAATATTTTAGTATAAATTAGAACTTTATACGATAAAATGTTTTTATAGTCTCAAATATATTTAAAAATTTGTGTGCACAAGTAGATAATGTTTGCATCGAAAAAGTTGCCAAGTTTTATAAAAAATTTAGAAATTTAAAATATTATCATTATCTATATTAATATTTTTAGGTTTTATTAAAGTATTATTAGTTAATTATAATAATAAAACTAACCTAATTATTGCATTGCCAAAAAATTAAGTCAAAGTTACTTTCTCGTACTGGTTTTTCGTATTTTTTCTCAGCCATGAAGCGTTTTTAATATGAGTTCTCGCACATGGACACCATTATTATTTATATAGTAAAACCTATAACTAAAATTAAACGCCGGCAGGTTTGACTGGAAACGTTACTTTCAAGAATTTGTTTGTATTATTTCTTGATTAGTGCTTGGTAATACACTATACCTTAGGAGTTCAAAAATTAAGATTAGGTTTGTAATTTTATTAACAATAATTTTGTTTTCTCAAGCCCTAATTTTGTTCTATAACATATTTATAAAACAGGGAATATTTTTATAGATTAAACACAACTGTAAAACTATTTTATAAATAAGCGCATCTCGAGGCTAAAAAATAGTTTTATTTTATTATTATTATATATCCTTAATAAAACACGTTTATACAACTGTTTTATAAGATTATAATTAAAAGTCATTTGTCTAAGTATACAACTCTTTCACAATATATTTACAATCCTTATATATAATTTTTTTAAATGTTGTATAACGTATTATAATACTTTTATAAAAATTTTAAAGAACTGAAAATGATTTGTCCTATAAAACACGTTGTAAAAACTATTATAAAACAATTTTACAGAATTACTTTCTTCAGGAACAAAATTATGGCAATTATTTGCTCTATAAAATCAAACTGTTCGTTAAACAACGCAATTCGATAGTTATAAAATAATTCGCTTCTTTTAAAGTTCCATTTTGTTAGTTGGGCCATAACACTTATTTAGACAACGAATAAACATAGCGATTCAAATAAAAAAACAATCGAAAGACAAAGTTGTTTCCTAAGGCTGCTGTGTAATATTTTTTTCAAAATTAGTTTTTAATTATTTAAATTTAATGAGTAAACTGTGCAAGAAATTGTCATATTTACAATTTATTTATTTAAAAATAAAGGCTTATATCGAAAATTGGTTACACGAGGGAAGTAAGTCTGTCTTTTAGCTTTGCAACAATACCAAAATTATATCGAATTGATAACAATTACTCAAAATTCTATGCTAAATGCCGAACGTCTACAACTTCAGAAACGAATATATTTTAAATGTTGTAACCACGTGTGTTTCACTCAGTGGGATGGGCTTAGAGATTGGTAAATGCGGGCAGGACCAGAGGTCAAAGAAATACATAGTCACTTATAATCTATACGTTCTCAGTTGATACAGTATTGAATTAATCGATCTTATGGAGTTCGATGCTGATTCTTTTGTTGGCGGTGGTGTCTAAACCTTTCCTGTAGAATACATTTGTTCGTTTAAACCAACAGTTCCGGAAATATATAACAATGTCATTTTTTCGTAAGTTCCAATTTTCCATATTAAAATAATAAAGAACATAAAACACTCAAATAAATGTAGTCACTATATTTGTTTTATATACAAATGTAGCTGTTCTCAAATCTTTGTTCTTCTAATTTTAAAGAGGGCAATGTCATAAATATATTAAACACAATCATAATATGTACAATACAAATTTTTTTCTCATTATGGAATACAGACATTTTTAACTCGTCGAATGAATGCGCTGTCCTATTTCTGAAAACACCTTCTGCATCATAAGTATGCACACGGCGCACAAAGTTAATTTCTTGAAAAGTGTAACACCGTAAACTGTTTTAAAAAAACTTTTTTATAGTTTTGACTACATTTGCTCGATATAACTACTTATCAATAGTAAATAATTAATATAAGTTTGTAATGCACAAATTTGCTGGGTCGACTTTGAAACTTTTTTTTTTGAAAAGGCATTAAGTTATTAAAAATTGGTGTGTACCGTGAGAAGTACTGTAGTTTTTTATACAAGCTGTAAAAAAACTACGAACATAAGTAAAATCGTTGATTTACAAGCGCGATGTAACGAAAAACGTAATAATTGTCAAATAATGTCCCAAGCATCGATAACTTGATTTTATTTTTATAAAATCCGGCCCTACTAAAAAAAGTTGTATAAGTCCATTTTGGATACTAAAAATGTCCTTCTACAAGATGGTTATATTTTCTTAAAAACAAAACGGCATAATTGTTTTACTCCACTAAATCCACGGTACACTTACTAACGGCATGCAAGCGCTAAGATTCGTGACGTCACATGCGAGCGCCAAACTTGTTTTACCAATGTTATATTATGATATATAAGCGATTTGGCTCAACCGTTGGCTAATGTATTTTCATTGTGACGATATTTTTGCTTTAGAAGTATAAATAAATGTGATAAATATATTATCTTACAATAGAATTCAAGAATAGTAATTGCATTAAGGATAAGTATGTTTTAAAATACGAAAATAGGGCATTTTACAATTTTCAATATACCTATTTCTCATTCTCCATAATTCTCAAAGCTTGTATATTTTGAAGTTTGGAAAAAGTTCCTAATTAGGTATACAGGGATGTGTAAAAAAATATTTTTCAATGGGAACACTAAAATTTATTTTTGACTCTAGATTTTTTAATTACCAATTACCTATAAATATTGAACAAATTTAATAAATATCAATTTTTATTTTTTATAATTTGTAAACTTCGAGATCTTCTTATCTAGTCTCCTTTGGCAATTTTTGAAACAAATTTTTCTGTTGAGATCTCGTAACCTAATATAAGTTCTAGTTCTACTGAAATACAAAATTACATCAAATGTCACAGAGTTCGATTTTAGCTGAGACAGTATTTTCGGCCAATTTTTGAAAAATATCTTTTTCTTTACATACAGAATTTCTTTATTTTTGTACCCATTGTTTGTTCTTTAGATTTATCCGATCTTCTCTTCTACACGCAACAATCCATTGATTTGCCAAATCTATATTTTTTGGAAAGCGAAAGAATTTAATGTCTGTTCCTTTCGTGTTCTGGTTGCGATTTTTGCACGTGGCCACAGCACAATTTGGCATTATTTTATTTTATTTTATTAACTAAGACAACTTAATATAAAAATAAAAACTCTAACTAACTAGAATAACGCAATAAGTATAGAAATTAATATAATGCAACATAAATTTCAAAGTCGATACACTGTAAGCAACAGCTTTGCACTGGACCAACTGAGAGGGGACGCTCGCATGTGACGTAGATGCGCGGGAATGTCTGAATTACAACCGAAGATCGGCATACCGTTAGTAAGTGTACCGTGCACTAAATCTAGATATTCTAAATACGTCCACCGTAAAGTCATTGTAGTGGGAGAGAGATAATCTCCGCCTCCAGCCGTAACGCCCGTGCACCCGACCCCGGAGCGCTACCCGAGGAGTGTACAGAGACCGAACTCATAAGTTTTCAAAAGCGTTTGCAAAAATCGTTTAACATACAACCGTTTCACAGCCAGAGTTTTCCCAGATTCGCCATAAAGCATGCAGTCAGAGTTACTATAAATTGTTCCATGTTTATGTACACTCAAATATCAAGCACTAGAGAAAAACCAAACGCACAGCAGCAGCGGACAGATTGCAATGTTTTCGAATGTTACAGTACGTTACGATTTTAAGATTCTCTAGAAAACGTCAATTTACTTCATTAATACTGATACCAAAAACAAATTACGTTACAGGAAATTTTACTCAAACTTAATTGTACCTTAATTTGAAATTACGTTACATTCTTTTTCGTTTTCAGGATGTCCCGGAAAGTATGGTACACACTTCAGGAGGTGATAGTACATAAAATAATATAACAAAGCCTATTGGAAACCTATCGCATCGTTTTGAAGTTATAAGCTTTAATAGGTGCGACTTCAAAAGTAATTCTTTATTGGAAAAAGAAAAATAATGAAATTTTCAGGAACTAGTCAGCATTATGAAACCAATATATAATATGGATATTATTAAAATCAAGAAAGCAGAAGGGTGTTTTTTATCACCAATAGGTACATTTCTCATGACCCTATTGAAAAACTCTTTCGGTATGGAGTTAAAGGGATGCAATTAAAACTCTAGCAAGCAATGAGTGGCTTTGAAGAATGACATCCGATTTGGTTGCTGCGGAAAGTGAGCTGCCTCAAGGTTCTGGTTTGGGGCCTCTACATTCCATAATTTAATAAATTACTTTCCATGTTATTCGTCTTCAGAAAAATGTGTTATACTTATACTCAAGATACTTTTTTAATTTGCAGTAATAACAATGTGGTTTCTAAACAATAAAAGATAGAAAATAAAACCAACGGGAGGTTTGTAAACAATAATCTTAAGTTAAATTTCAATAAAATTCAACGTATACATTTTTTTGATTGATTATACTATGACTAGGTAATGGTATCGTAGTTGAATGGGGAAATTGCATAATTTTTTAAAATGACGTTTGTCCTAGACAATGTTATGGAAAAATATGCTTAAAACGGTATTTAAAAATTTAGTATGTCCACAGCCCCACAAAACGATCGCCGCCACAGCGTAGACCTGTGACGTCAGACGCCGTTCGCAAGTGCATACCTAAATATAGTAATGTGCTTTAGTTCATATATGCACATGTTTCCATGCTTTGAGACATCTCAGTAAATACGTTTAGAAAAGTTAGTTTGCCATTTGTGATATTGTTAGGTGTTAACTAGATATTGGTGCAATAAAGATGCAAAATAGACTTGTAAAATACGCACAAAAAGTACATCTCACCGGTCAAATGGAAGGAGTATTGCATTATAATAATAATAATAATAATAATAATAATAATAATAATATGCGGCCACAGCGTATATCCAAAGACACGATTCAGCCTTACGGGTGTTGTATTATCATTTACGGCACTCGTATGAGATAGACGAGACACCAGTGCTGCCTTATGCTCCGGGGGATATAGAATCCGTTGTGGGGAATGAGAAGTGCCGAATTTATTGGAACTATTCATTCCCCACCCTCAGGCAAATTCAAGCCAATAAGCCTGATGTAGTCCTCCTCGACCACCAACTTAGGACGATGTTTGTGATTGAGTTCTCGGCTCCCGCAGAGAACAACATCGTCCTAAAAGAGGAGGAGAAACGGAGGAAGTATCGAGATCTTCTCTCCGAGCTCCGCAGGCTGTATCCAGACCACTCTGTTAAGATTGTGGTGCTCATTATAGGCGTCCTGGGTGGAATGAGACATACGTTGCTTTCTGACTTAAAGATAATACCGGCTTGCCGAAATTCGGCAGAGATCTTAGCCGGCAGAATGCAGAAGGCAATCGTCCTTGGTTCGCTACGTCTACTCAGAACGCATGATTTACGGGCGCAATGATTACTGACTCCACGGAGTGGAGAGTGGTCATTGCTTGACTCTTCAGAACATCTCCGAATGTGTCGGAGCTTTGGAAGGTGTTACTGGAAAAAAAAAATAATAATAATAATAATAATAATAATAATAATAATAGAAATTTATTTATACTGCACAAAATACAGAAGAATTTCCAAATTTATTGCACAGTTAGTATACTAAGAGACTATTTACTAATTGGCACTTACTTACACAGAAAAAATCCACATTGTTCCGTCTTATAAATAAATTACACGACTCTAAACAGATTTGTACTGGTGATATTGTATTGTTAATATTAAACAGCCAATCTCGATTTCGTAATCTAATGTCAGGTACATTTATATTAATACTATTTAACAATTCTGGTACATTTACAGTTTCTTTAAAAATATTATAGATAAATAGCACTTGAGCATACTCGCTGCGATCCCGTAGTGATATAATTTTGAAATCATCTAATTGTGATTGGTACGATATCATAACTGGAAAAACGGGAAATATACCATGTTTCTTAAAATACAGACTTCTTAGAAATCTCTTTTGCACTTTTTCTACCAAATCAATATTAATATTAGTAACAGGGGACCATATCACAGATGCATATTCCAACTTTGGACGAACAAGAGAATTATATAAAGTAATACAAGTTTTTATGTTCTGAAAATCTTTGCTTATTCTAAGTATAAAACAAAGTTTTCTGCAGCAATTTAATGTTAAATTAGTTATATAATTATTAAACCTAAAATTACTTGTAAATATTATACCCAGATCTTTAATTTCTGTTAGACTTTCCAATTAAATTTTTTTTATTTTATAATTATTTTCCAATTTATATGTATTTCGAGTAGGATACAGACTTACATTTACCTTCGTTCATGATTAGACCGTTGTCTGAACAAAAAATATTTACATTATCAAGATCTTCTTGCAAATTTAAACAGTCTTGTTTATTTCGTACAGCCAGATATAACTTTAAATCGTCAGCATACAATAGTACATTTGAATGTTTTACACATAAATATATATCATTTATGAACATTACAAATAAAAGCGGCCCAAGAATCGAGCCCTGAGGCACCCCTGACAATGCTACAAACATTTCAGAAACCTGGTTAAATTTTACAAACTGTTTTCGGTTATGTAAATACGAAACCAACAGCTTAACCAGGTTTTCATGAAAAGAAAATGCTCTTAATTTGTCTACTAAAACTTTATGATTAACTTTATCAAAAGCTTTAGCCAAGTCCGTATATATGACGTCCACCTGGCCCTTTTTCGTTATTATATTTGATACAAAGTCACTAAAAATGCTTAAATTTGTTACTGTTGATTTCTTCTTTACAAAACCATGCTGCTGACTACACAATACTGGATTAATATGATTTGAAATCTTAGTATGTAACACCCTTTCAAATATCTTAGATATTGTCGACAACACGGATACTGATCTATAATTTTTAATATCTTTAGTATTGCCATTTTTATATATATATATATATATATATATATATATATATATATATATATATATATATAAAAATGGCAATACTAAAGATATTAAAAATTATATATATATATACGGCTTAATTTTAAACAGTCCGGAAAATATTTACATTTTAAAACTAAATTTAATAAAATTGTCAAAGGAGTTTTTAGTACATGGCTATATGCTTTAAAAAAATATGCTGGTAATCCATCTACGCCAATAGATGTTTTAGGCTTTAGTGTTTTAATTGCCTGTACAATTTCATCTTCTGTTATACTTTCTATTGACAACATACCTATCTAAATTGTATGTAAAATTCGAAGATTGTATATTAGCATTTGATGTCGTATATATAGACTTAAAAAATTCAGCAAATCCGTTAGCAATAGATTTATCATCCTCATATACATTGCCATTATACTCATATTTAAAAGCTATATCGCTATTCTTACGTTTTTTATTTACATAACTCCAAAATGTTTTTGGATCAGTATTTATGCCTAATTTAATTTTATTTATATAATTTATATGACATTGCATTATGCCATTATGTACGAATACAGCATACAGCGCCTAATATATTTCAACGTGCTAAAAAATTATATATATTATATTTAAAATTCCTGATTTGTAACGTATTATTTCAACATGGCGATCGTCATGTATTAAAATTTCTTATTGCTAACGAATTATTACGACGATCGCCCTGTACATTCGCATCGCGGAGATAACGAGAAATGCCGAATAAGTTTTGCAACAACAAATACAGAGCATTATACAGACGATAATGTAGTTCTCTGTTATTGTCTTGTCTGAGTTGACAAAGTGCCTCGAATAGCTATCAACCAAAACGACTCAACTCTGAAGTTGGGTAATTGTATTCGCCCCCCAAAATATACTTAGAGCAGTGTAAACGGGAATGTTCGCGAGTTCAAAGTTAATTATATAACTGGAAAACATCGAATCGGATTACGTTTCTTGAAAGAAGCTTATACAGGGCCAAACACAGTTCATTCCCCTGTCAATATAGATATACTTCATGAAAAGAGTTATTGTTAACTTATAGTCAAAGTCAACCTTGGCTGCTTTTATCAGACTTCATCAAGATTTCCAAAGTTGTTTTATAGTTGAAATCCCTCAGGCACATAACTTAGATGCTACTCGAGTATAAAAATGTTCAACGTAAACGACAATTGAAAGAAATACCTATGCAAAATTGTTTTTTACTTAATGCCGTCAGAAATAATATCTGAAGATAATGAAGCTTTGCAGTTTTGCTTTCTGATGGATCTAAGGGCAGGTAAGAGATAGGATTTGGCTTGGAAGCCTCAATAACGGAAAATAATGCAACTATTGTTAATAAAACGGTTATATTGGCATATTTTAATGAAGGGGAATGTTATAAATTACAATTTATTAACTTTGACAATAATTTACTTACTTAAAGTTTGGTTAATGTTTAGGCAAAAATAGTATTAGTGCAGTTCCCTCTGGTCCAAATATTCAATGATTTAAAAATATGCTAGTTGTTAAGCAAAATATGTATAATATGTATAATATTTTTGAGAAGTAAGAGTCTGGAGTTTTATTTATGGACTTCAGGAAAGCATATGATTCGATCAAAAGGAATAAACTAAGCAAAATTTTGAAACAATTTGGGATACCAACCAAACTGATTAGGCTATTAAAAATGACCTTAGAAAATACTAAATCCAAAGTGCGAATAAAAGGTGAATGTTCGGAAGGCTTTACTATTGATACAAGACTGAGACAAGGAAACCCACTCTCAACGCTTCTTTTTAATTTAGTACTAGAAAAGGTCATAAGAGATAGTCAGTTGAACAGAGAAGGACACATATTGTTTAAAAGTCATCTAATTGTAAGTTACGCAGATGACGTGGCTATTATTGCTAGAGATAATAGGGAATTATAAGAAGTAACGAGAAAACTTGTGGAGGAAGCACGTAAAGTGGGATTGCAGATAAATCAAGAGAAAAGTAAGCTTTTGAGAATAGGAGAACAAAAAAAGGATACCAATTTTAAATTGAGAACAGAGCATGAAGAGATGGAGTTTGAGGAAGTTCAAGAATATGTGTATTTGGGGGCGCTAATAACAGCTAACTGTGATGAGAAACAACAAATAAATAGGAGAATAATAAAATCAAACAGAAGTTCGGCAGCAGTCAACCACTTATTGAAATGAAAAAATTTGTCCAGAGGGGTAAAATTTAGAATGTATAAAACAATTTTGAGACCGACAGCGCTGTATGGTAGTGAAACCTGGGTTCTCATTAAGAAGTCAAGAGAAAACCTTTTAAGGTGGGAAAGGAAGATCTTAAGGAGAATCTAGGGGGTAAGAAGACGGAGGAAGGCTATGTAAGGAGAAATAATGAGGAAATATACGCAATGTACCAGGCACCGACAATAGACGAATTTGTGAAAGCCAGAAGAGTGCAGCGGCTAGGGCATCTAGAAGGTATGAAAGATGAAAGGGTAGTTAAGAAAATGGTAGGGAGTAAGCCTAACTACAAGAAAAAAAGAGGTAGGCCGAGGAAGCTATGGAGAGAGGCAGTGGCAATAGATCTAAGGGAGAAAAATGTAACGGATTGGAAAAGAAAGGCGAAGGACAGAATGGAATGGAGGAGAATAACACAGCTCTGGGCCTAAAAGGCCTGTAAACAGCTTTATATATATATATAAATAAGAGTCTGGAGCACGACACTAAAAGCTATAATTTTTAAATTAAAAAAAGAATAAACCTAAAGTATATAATTAGTATTTCAGTATTCTTGCTATATTGTATTCCTTTCTAGAGTAGCTACTACTCCACCTAACTTAATACTATTATTATTAATTAAATACTACTCACTCAGTAGTTAATAGTGCTTAATTATTTATATAAGAAAAGAAAGACTATTATCAAACTGTCTGCGATTCATTAGCGGCACGCTAGACATATACCGCTTTTGAGCTTGTTAGCTTTGCTTAGGATGCCACAGGAGGTGGAACAATCTGAATAAATGTGATGCAACATGTAACTACTTACTTAAATCTTGTAGCCACACGCTGAACCTGGCGGATCACTTGCACACACAACTTTAATAATATTACAATTGTGTCTATAGTTTTGATAATTATAAATTTTACAGTATGACATTTATAACATAATATTAATAATTTTAATTCCTGCAAAACTATTAACCTATAATTTAAGGAAGGATAATCTATTCTATAATTAATAATATTTTATTCATATTTTATATTTTCAATAAAATGTTATGCTCTAAGTAAATCTTAAATTTAGTGTCATTTGAAGAAAGAAAAACGTTGAATTATGTACAAGAATGCTTGAATGTGAAGAGTATGTACATATTTATATTAAATATACTTTATTAACTTTAACTTAAATTTACGAAATTATTAGAAACTTGAAACCATTTTTCTCAGTTATTTTTGTATATGGGACGAACGTGAAAAATTATTGAAAAAATATATCCATAACCTGCTCATGGCCGATTTTTTATATAAAAAACAAAAGGTGATTTACTTTAAAAGTTATTTTTTAAATTTATGTAAAATTGTTATGAAAATTCTAATGAGGGGAAGTTATAGATAATTATAAAATAAGCCTACAGTTAAAAAATAAAGTCATTCTGTCGAAAAATAAACGAGAAAAATGGTTTACAGCAACTTATTCAGATACTGTGCACAATTTTAATGGCAAAGATTGCTTTTATTTTTGGAACAACAATGTAAGTATAATAAAACATATCGAATCCTATATTTACAATCAATTTATCCAAGATCTTATCCTATATAACACGTTATAGCATGACACCGAGAAAATTTTTATAACATCGAAAAAAAATACACACCAAGCAGCCACTTTAACTTCCAATAAAGTTGATACATTTAACTTCACCGAAACTGTAAATAACACTTAACACCGTTTGTTTGCCCACTGTTTCAAAAACTGCTGCTTTCCAGGTCGACTTGACATCAATGTTTGTCTTGAGTCACTTTGAATAACAACCTGACACTGCTAATGCATTTCCCCAGGTGCTTTCTTGTACCTCTTGTATTAACATCTTGACGGGCCCGCCTCGCTTTGGTAGCTTTGGTGTATTTTCCCTAGGCTGTAGGTGTGTGTTTGTTGGCAAAAGTTCTGCAACTAGATCTAACCATTCATTTCGATTTTTTCGGTTCAGCTTAACTTCCTACTCTTTTTGATCCTATATAAAGTAAGATAAATGAAGGATAATTGTCTTTATTCTTGTACAATATTCTCTCTCATAAGAAACAGAATTTTGTTTAGTCTATAGTAGTATAAGCAATATATTCTCGAACGATATAAATTACAAGTAAACAAAGTCTTCGAATGTGTTTTCATTACAAAGTATTCAAACTTTTTCTGAAATCGCATTATTATTGTAAAGGTAAATTGGCATCTGACACTGTATTTATATCACAAGAAATTATATTTAAGTTTCTGCCAGAGTGATATGTTTCAAGTGTTTGCAATGTGTGTCGACACATCTATACGATTAGATGTACACAGGTATTATTTTCATTATTCATTTCGAACTTGCTTGACAAAAATTGCAGTTGACAATGACAATGAGTAAGAAAGTTTAGCACAAAACCGACTTACGTTTATTTTGCTTGCTTTAACTCATATTTTCAAAACAATTTTGAAATTAAAATATATATTATATACAGGACGGATTAGAAAAGAAATACTTTGGCTACTTATACACATGATTTAACCCGTTTTTTTTTGTTTTCCAGAATTTTAATATCTTGCGGGATTTAGAGCTCTTAAAATCTGTACTATTTTTAGCATGTAAACAAATTTTAGCTTATTTTTAAATTCAGTATTAAATTATTATAATTATTGACAAAAATAATTTCGCAGATATATTTTCTATTTCGTGAATTTTCAAGCTTGCCAATGGTAGTATTACAACTTCACTGACGTTTTTTATTGAACAAATCCTTAAAGAGTATTTTGAGTGACACTGTACTTTGAATCAGTTCCGAAAAAGATTTAAGGAAAAATGAAAAATACAATTTTAGAAAAAAACTAAAATGATTTAATGGTACTCATAATTAGTGCCATCTCTTTGTTATTTGATAAATCTGGTAAGTATATTTATCATGTGCAGATAGACTAACTATAATGGCATCCCAAATTATATTAGAACAGGTTTGGTCGCTTGTTTGTTTACTATATGATCAATTTTACAAAGAAGTTTCAAACTGAGCTGGTTTCATCCCCAACAACGGATTTTAATTGACTATAAACACCTAGTTCTTCATTTCTCAAAATCCACAAAGAATTGTTTTTCTTTTCTTTCTGTAACAAATCTAGGACAATCGCACTGGCTGCAAATTTTTCACTTCGATACTCTGATGGTGACATGAGTGAATTTTGTCTCTTTCTGCAACGAATGAGTGTTAACACAATTCTAGTTAATACATAACATGTAAATCATTTATATATTTATTGTAAATTTAAAGTGTTGAGAGATGTCAAATACATATCCATGAGACATATTTATGGTAATTTCTATCAGAATATGAAAATCTCATCTGCAAATGTTGTAAAGTCATACAAAAGTAGATTGTTTTGGAACGTGTGAAACGTAGAAGTTGGAAACATTGGTGGTGGGCAATATGCAATGCTTGTTTCTCTTCTCGACACCAAAACCAGAAACAACCGGTTTTTCTGTATTACCAATAAAAAATCTGGAGAAGGCAACTTAAAGATTATATCAAAATACATCGCCCTACGCCCATAACAAATTCTTCATCAACTATCGACAGAAGAAATGCACTGCTTAATCTGTGAGAATAAACACCATTTATAAAATTCCACTGAAGATAGCTGTTAAATCCAAAAATGTATCTTCCGCCGTTTACAGCTACAATGATTGCAAATTCTGACGCAGACTTGGTGACAGTAAAGCGGTTGGGTGGCTGGCAGTCTTCTTCCGTAGCAGAGGCATACATTGAGGGATCAATAGCTAGATTATTGTATTGTTGCAACCAACAGTGTGAAAAATCAGACCATAGATGCCAATACATCTGTATCGGAGTAAAAAAAAGATTATGCATATTTCTGTAAATTGTAATTGTAATAAATATTTGTATTTGCAAAAAATAATAACTATACAGGGCGAGACTGCCGACTATAGTCTTTCGACAATCCGGGTACAGAATGAGCAGAGAGTCCAGCAGCTCTTGGAGATTGGGCGTGGAAGTGCAGTCTCTATCTCTGCGATTGCACCCAGGCTATATTATAGACCAATAAGAAATTATAAAGTAAAAAGTATCTATACTAAACAAGTAAAAATAGCTAGACTAATACTTACCAATTTAAAGCTTATTTAGTAATTAGAATGTATCACCAATACATGGTATAATAAAGAAATTAAATAGCTAAAAAAATCCTAGGATTGGTAAAATCAATGATCGCTTCCCGAGTCGATTTATTCGGTACCTTCGTTGGGACTCTCGCTTGCCGGTTCACCTCAGCCTCTGGTACTCATACTTGTACTATAGTATTAATAATAATAATAATATATCTACCCCTCATTCTAATCACAGGGATTAGCCCAGAAGTCGGAGACTTGTGCGGGAGAGGGGGCGGCATATTATTATTAAGCAGGCCGCATTTGCCGCATTTATTGGGGTACTTCCAGCTTCTCAATGTAAATTGCAGAATGCCAAACAAGCGAATAGGAAAAAGGCCTAGAAATGAACATTCATCTCATAAAATTTAAATAAATGGCTCGAATTAATTAACAAAATAGAGTAATTTTTCTAAATACCTGAGCTGTTGGGCGGCCTTGTTTGTTATATCTGTTGCACGACACAACTCCAAATTAAATCTGTTGTCTACTAGCAATAGCAACATTAATTAATTAATTAAGTGTGACAGACTTGTAATTAAAGTAATTAACAAAAATCCGCAATTTGCGAAAATAACTGCTTTCTTTCAAGACAGACTACGTAGTAATTCTTTAATTTATTTTGGTGCGAAGAACATAACTTTTTTTTGCCCAGACCCGGCAATAAAATTGTAATTGTAAATGTTTCTAATATTACCTATTATTTCTACTGACTGAATATTAATTTCAACCTCAAGCCTTCATTTCTAGTTGGTGCATAATTATTAAATTTAAATTATAATATTTATTGATCTTTTTACCATGAATTAAATAAATACGAATATAAATAAATGGATTTAGAACAATGATGTTACGAATTTTATAAAATAGAAAACGTAGGTATTGCCGGAACAAAATAAATTCGTCATTCTACCGGGTGACCAAAGGAACCTGTAACAGTAGTCTGTTTGGTAACCCTAGAATGAATATCCTTAACGTATTTTTCTAATTGCCTTACAACCTATCTTTCCCTTAGGGACTACGCCACTGCACTGCGCATTAAAACTTAATTCCTCCTCCCCAAGCTCCAAGATTACCTTTAATGAAAAAATCTGCAGTAACAGATAAAAATTACCCTTCGGATGGATTAAAACCCAACTTTTCCTAATAAACAGCTGCGAGATTAACCCTAATGACATTTGCGAGCTGTGATGGAAAGGGCGCAGTATTCGTAAAAATAGACTCGGCAGGATAATATTAGCAGAATTATTCGCATTTAAAACAATGAAGTAATTGCTGGGGAAAATATAATTGAAAATAAAAAGAGTGAATAAGCTTTGATTTGCCGCTAAACACAGTACGGCAGGTAAATGGACTGATTGAGTTGCTCTTGGAAACATAAATTCGAATTTTTTGTCGGAAAATGTTACATAAAATATTTTGTCCACGAATATGTTACAATATATACAGAGTGAGTCATTAATAATGATACAAGGGATTGAGCTCAATATGCCTTACTCAAAACGGTTGAGTTTATCGATTTGTAGCAGGTATACCTTTTCTATTTAGAATTGAAGATAGTTAAATAGTTTTTTATTAAAAAAATCAAAAGTGCAAAATACAAAAAGTTAGACATATTTTTACATCGACAGTACAGTATAACTAGCGCCCTCTAGCAGTGACCTCAACACTGTTTGCATATTTATAATTGCCACCTGAAAAAACATGAGACTATTAATTTTCAAAACAATCGGTACATACGTTCTTAAAATAGAGCAAAAAAATCGAAAACATTTTTGTATAATGAAAAGGAGCAACAATTGAATAAAACATGTTAGACTCGATTGCTTTATTTTGACTTTGACAATCTGCTCTTAAGCTATGTACCATTATTAATGACTCACCCTGAATAGGTCTTTACCTTCTTTTTGTCACGTATATGTCTAGCTAGTGACATAAATATGACAAATACTTCCAGAAAATACTAGTTTATCGTCTTAAAATTGTAAATAAAACGTATAAACTCTTTTATAACATTATGAGAAACATTGATAGCAGATAAAACAGTGAACGATACTCGTATCGTAATTTCATATTACGAAACTTGATCTGTTATCAAACTCTGCCGTCGGCATCGTTTGTCAAATATCCCATCACGTAACGTAATATGAAAATTTACGATACGTATATCGTAAATAACCTCGTAAATAACTATTATTCTTTGGAAATGTGGCTAGAGTATGCACGTATAAAAAATTCAGCATCAAATTTAAAACTTTGCAAACTTCCAGTTTTATTTGTTGGATAACTTCATTTTTATACAACGCGGATAAAGATAATTGGATAAAAATCGACACAGTCGAAGCGACATCGTATCGAAACGTAATCATAATTTGAATATTAAAGGAATTGGATATGCAGTGGGGCAACAATAAGACTAATTAACTACGACTTTTTTCAGAACGGAACGGAAAAGTAGAGAGAAAGAAGATTACTCGGCTGCAAATTATTCAAAATTTAATAACGTAGTAATAATCGCCTCATAAATAAATTAGATGTTGCAAAAAAACTCGACCTCAATAATTGTTAGTTAATTGCTTAATTTGAAAAAATATACACTGAAAGTTTTGTGGGAATATCTCCACCGTTGGTATCACCTATAGATATATTAATAAAGAGAGATTTAGTTGTTTATCACCGTATTGGTTTTTATCAGGTCTATTCATGTAAGAAATCCAGACTGGTTCCAACTACTTATTGCATGATGAAATTCATGAACTTGCTGTCGAATATCTCTGATAGTTTGGAAACCAGTCCAGATTCCTTGCTTGATCAGACCTATAATACGTCGAACCAAACTGCATTTTTATTGTTTTTTCATACACAGCTTCAAATCTGATGAATACAGTAGCTCCATCTCAGAAAATAATAAATTTAACCACTACAGCGTATACAGGGTGTTTCTAAATGATATGCGAATATTTACGGGGGCGATCCTATATCGAAAATTAATGATAGTTTGGTTTATAAACTATAATCCAAAAATGTTCCGTTACAAAAATACAGGGTGTTCAATTTTTAGGAAAAAAATTAAAAATAATTAATATTTTTTAAAGAATAGATAGTACGTAGTCAAGCTTATTTATGATTAAATTTGGCAACCTTGCACCCAGACGGTGAACGAGTTGACTTCAAAGCTGTATTACATAATATCTAGAATTGTTAAATATCTAGAATTTAATGTTTTATAAAAATACCGTTGGACATAAAAAAAATCTATTTTTTCTATATGGCATTTCATGCATAAAATATGAGTACTACTCCACCCTCGGAGAAATATGTAGAGAACTGTTATTATCCCTAAAGGTCATATTTCAAGAAGAATATTTAAATCGCGTACGTTCTTTCAACGTTACAGTTAATAAATTGTCGGGAATGAAATATCAGTTACATTTGGGTATGGAAAAAACGCCGGAAAATCAATCGTGTGTAGGGTTAGATATTTAGGAAACAATTCTAATAATGCCCTCGAAAGATCAAGCGGATAATGGCTAACATTACAGCTCTGACATAACCATCAGTTAGGATGAAGCGGTAGCCATCATTTTGCAGTAACTTCTCGGTGGAGTTCAAATTTCCGATACAGTCGCTTTTACGAGGGGATATTTTTTCTTTTTATTAACAGATTGATTTAAGGGGTGCAGACATCACATTCTTTTAGACTCATTATTTCGAGAATGGAAATATAGTCAACAGGTCTAAAGTACATACAGGGTTAGCAATGACTAAATACAAATATTTTTTATCTCGATTTACTCTGCTTTAACCGGAAAAAAAATATTTACAAAACGCAAAATGATTTTATGATATGGTATGATATTTAATGATTTAATGAGAAACACAATATGGTTGTACAGGGAGGTGTCACCAATTTACAGGATTGAGATTTGGAGAGATTTCAAAAATGTTAAATCATCTTCTGTTTTCTTACTTGTTTGCATTAAAACTTTTGCAAAGATTTTTATACTTGCTGGGGACCTCTCCTTTCCTCGATCGTTCTTTTTGTTTAAAGCGAGGTACTTATTTGGCCTGACAATCACGACCCGGTGGATTTCTACAAACCACAAAACACCACAAAAAACACGTAAACGTATACATATACATAACAATACCGCCACACGTTTACCGCCAAGACATTACAGCAGTACTTAATGTGGTTCAAAGAAAATTTGGCTAAATATTTTGTCCATTTGAAAAACGTATTACGCTACCACACGCGAAAAATTAAATTTCCGAAGAGCAAGAACTGAGTAATTATTTCAAACTAATCATTGCATGCAATATTTTATTTTTGACAGAATCTGATGTAGTCGCCATCTGTAGGCCACTAGTGCAAGGTATACTTCACGTCGATAAATTTTTAAACTTGTTGTTGGTAAATTAAATTCTGTTACTACTACTAATAATAGCAACGATATTAACAATAATCGACAATGTTTGCCTAAAATAATTAGTACTAATTTAAACTATAACATATCAAGATGTTCAATAATAATAATAATAATAATAATAATAATAATAATAATAATAATAATAATAATAATAATAATAATAATAATAATAATAATAATAATAATAATAATAATGCCTTTATTAATGCGTGAAAAAAAAATTAATACAAAAGAAAATAATTCAAAGGATGGCGATATTCACCATACGGTGCTCTTCCATATAACCATCCAGAAAATTAAGAAAACATAACATAACAGAACGTACGCTACTGAAAAATTAAAAATAACATATAATAAACCAATTACAGTAATTTAAATGAACATTTTTTTAAGACTTTTTTAAAACTGTGAACAGACTTGAGAGACCTGACATCATTAGGCAAGGAATTATAATTTTTTATAGCGTTATAAGTAAATGACCGCTGAAATAGAACAGTTCTATGCCTTGGAACACAAAACTTGTAACGATTACGAGTGGGTAATTGATGAACATTAAAATTTGTAATAAACTTTGAGGTTAGATATTCAGGTTTATGATTAAACAATATCTTAAATGTCAAGCAAGATAACTGAATCTGAAATCTGGTATTAAGATTCAACCAATTCGAATGTTTAAAATAAGTAGAAATATGATCAAACTTACGAAGATTATAACTGAACCTGATACAAGCATTTTGAATTTTTTGGAGACACTCTTTATCCCTGTGCACTAATGCAGGCCAATACACAACCATGCAGTATGCCAAAGTGGATAATATTAACGAGTCACATATTTTTAATTTAATATCAGTGCTAAGAAGATCTTTATGCATGTAAAGAACTTTCAACTTACCAAAAGATTTCTGAGTAAGATAGTTAACATGTTTAGCAAATCGAAGAGAATTGTCTACCCATAAGCCAAGATTTTTGCAGTTATTAGAAGGAACAAGGGGATGGCCATTTAAATTGATGGGTCACTTATAATGGTATTTTTCTTATTTCCAAAAATTAATAATTGAGTTTCAGTTTCATTTAAAATAAGGTTATGAGCCAAAGATATTTCAGAAATAGAATTAAGGTCAGAGTTAATTTGAACTACAGCTGAAGAAATGTCAGAAGGATTAAAAGAGAAATATGTCTGAGTATCATCAGCGTACTGATGAGATTGACAATATTTAAGGTAAGTACAAAAGTCAGCAGTATAAATAGAAAAGATAAGAGGCCCTAGGACACTACCTTGGGGAACACCAGTGGAAATATTATTAAATCGAGAAATATCTGCATTCAAAATAACCCTTTGGCGTCTACCTGATAGATAATTTTTAAAAAATGAGACAGCAATGTCGCTGAAACCGAAGTATTTTAATTTAGTACAAAGTGTGACATGATCTAGAGTGTCAAATGCTTTACTAAAATCCAGAAGAACAAGACAGGCACATTTATTCAAATCAATGTCTCTAATTAGATCATCAGTGACTTCTAGTAGAGCAGTGCAAGTACTATAATGAGTTCGGAAACCAGACTGAGTATCAGGAAGGATATTGGTATTATTACAATAATTACTAACCTGTTCAGAAACAACTTGTTCTAAGATTTTTGACAGTGTTGGAAGGATACTAATTGGTCGAAAGTTAGATGTAGATGTGGGATTATTAATTTTCTACGGCTTTGGAACTAATTTTTTATTCTAATTAAAGATAGTGAACAAACGTATTGCTTCGAGTGTAATTTTTGAGCTTCACTTAACTTATTAACTTAAAATGTTACATCAGAGATAAAGGTTGTTAGTGTGAGACGTAGGTTGAACAAGTAATTAAAAAAATATCGAACTTGCGGACATGCCTATTGAAATTTAATTTGAAAGCTGAGCCTTGTTTACCTGGTGTTGTGTACTTTGGTCCAGGCTACCACACGAAGGGTAACTCCCAGTATTAATACATAAACCCGAAATTCAATTAACCTTCGAAGAGGAAAAGCCCTACTTAGAAGTTTGCGTGGAATTTAAAAGTTTCAGACATCGCAGACAAGTTTTCAGAAGATAATCTGTTAGCGGAACTCAACAATCTAAATTGTAAAGGTGTATCGCGAATATTTTTATAGCAAAGTTAACTTGGTG
This sequence comes from Monochamus alternatus, assembly GCA_037114965.1. NCBI lineage: Eukaryota > Metazoa > Arthropoda > Insecta > Coleoptera > Cerambycidae > Monochamus > Monochamus alternatus. Next base: position 61,945,705 of record CM073429.1, on the reverse strand, counting down.
AGGCTTTTATCGTAAAATTTCATCGTACAAAATATAACAAGTGTCAAATAGATGTAATATACACAGATTTTAAAAAAACCTTTGATAAAGTACACCATGACATTATTTTTTAAAAATTACTACAATTTGGTTGTAGTAAAAATTTATTACAATTTTACGCTTCATACTGAAGTCAAAGATCGTTTGCAATTAGATACCATGGCAATTTATCATCCAGTACGTCGGTAATTTTGGAATTCCACAAGGACCAAGTTTAGGGCTTCTGCTATTTTTACTATTCACAAAAGATTTGTGGAGTAAATATTCGATGCTCCGCACAATGATTTATCTGAACAAAAAAGTAGATATTAGCAAATTTACAAAACTAATTGCATTTTTAAAAAGGAAAACTTTCAGATATCAGCCAAAGAAATCAAAAATATTTACGAATCTGGGAATAGAATGCTTTATGAAACAAGCCGAGGATAAAGAATTCCTATTAGCCAAATTTGATTTAATCGTTGGAGTATTTAGAGATGTAGGAGGGAAGAAATCTCATTTTTGACAGTAAGATACAATAAAAGATTGTCAGTCATTTATTGGTCTCAAAATTCCGTACACAAAAACTTATATTCCAAGAATGTTTACGATTACTGAGGGATTAATAGATGGTATCAATTTTTCAGATATAAATATATCGTAAGTACACAAAACTTCGTCCACTCAATACGACACATCAGCGATTTTTCTGGCATATCGCAGTAATAAATGCTGTACTCTGCCAGTTGGAATCAATACAATTGAAGGAATACCCAAAACGATAGCACAATTCCTTGGACTCTCCAACGTCAATGAATACACTGGCCATTGCTTCCGGCGCAGCTCTGCAACAATGTTGGCAGATTCTGGAGCAGACATGACACTTTTAAACCGACATAGAGGTTGGCGATCAAATTCGATTGCCGAGGATTATATCGAAAATTCCATTGAACAGAGAAATGAAATAGCAAAAAGAATCATAGGTCAGAAAGATACACCAAATAAGAAATTAAAAGTTCATGGAGAAGCAGAATCAGTATTACCACTACTAGCAATTTATTCATTCCGGCTACTAGTACTTGCATTGCTGTTAGAGAAGAGAAGCTGGATGCCTCTAGTATTCACTTTAACAATATACATAATTGTACCTTTACCTTTAAATTTATAATAAATAAATATTTTCATTATTTTTAATGTTTAATTTTTACTTTTAGGCACTACTGCCTAAGGGAGTGTAATTTTGAAATTCTAATCAATATCAAAATTTGTCGATTTCGAAACGCTTTCACAAAAATCAAAGGACAATGTTAAAAATAGCCGATTTTTGGCTTATCCGGGGGGAACGCATAAATCAAAAAAAAAATCAATTGATTATTGTTAATTAACATTAGAAATGGCCCAGAAATACGTCAGATAGCTGGGGAAATGTCGCTACTACCCCTAAACCTATATAAACTACCCTTAAATAGCTTTAAATGGATAATCATTAATTATTGTTATAAAATTCGTGTAAAATGAAAAAAATGCTTGAAAATGATTTGAACAGACAGTATATCAATATAAAAAGTGATAAATAACTGTAAAAATATCCATTCCACCCGTAAAAATTAAAAAAAAACGACTTTCAAAAGCTAATGGTGAGCTTACTTCGACATCAAAAATAGATAATGCTTAAATGTTCAAGAGAACGCCTATTGCTAGAAAAAAATTATAGATTACTGTCAAAAAATGCAAAAACTGATACTAGAGTACATTAAGTAAGTGGGGAAATATTAATTGCACCCCTAAATCTATATAAACTGCCTTTAAATAGCTTAAAATCATTATTTATTGTTGTAAAATTCGTTTAGAATTAAAAAAAATGCTTAAATCACTTTTAAGGTTCATTTATACTATTGCGACCTGAAAAATGGGCGCAAGGATAAATTGCCATTTTTTCAGTACGCGCTCGCAATGTGAGAACAATTGGCACTATTTCGCCATTGAATGGGCACTTTTACAGTCATTTATCACTTTTTATATTGACATACTGTCTGTTCAAATCATTTTCAAGCATTTTTTTCATTTTACACGAATTTTATAACAATAATTAATGATTATCCATTTAAAGCTATTTAAGGGTAGTTTATATAGGTTTAGGGGTAGTAGCAACATTTCCCCAGCTATCTGACGTATTTCTGGGCCATTTCTAATGTTAATTAACAATAATCAATTGATTTTTTTATGATTTATGCGTTCCCCCGGATTAGCCAAAAATCGGCTATTTTTAACATTGTCTTTTCAGTTGACATTTATGGGGTAAAATAGGGACTATTCGGTAATATTTCGGTTAATATTCGGTTTTTTTTTTGATAAAAGTACTGAGTACATTATTAATAAAGGAAAATACTGACAATTTTTCCTTATATACACCAACCATCACTGCACCAACTTTATTACCAGGGCATTTTTATTAAATCCTCTCCGCCTTATTAACTGCATCGAAAATAGCAATGTTGTTTTTACGAACTTTTCACTAAAACTTTAAAACTCATTCCTTTAATGCCTTATTATTTCGCTCTAAAGTACCAGTCCTCCAGACTATGAAAACTTGTTCTTTTCCTTCATCTATATTTTCCGTTTTATTTCAGTTCTCATTCGAGAAGTTTTTTGATCTATGCTTGTATTTGCTTTTTAAAACAAATTGGAGTTACAGCATAGCCAGGAAAATAAGCTCCTACAAACTCCTGTGCCTCTTTCAGAGGTAAGTAATATACTCTCATCTGGGAAACTCCATCCTATCATAATATATCAGGTAAAATAAGTATACCGCACGAGCCGGATGGAAAAAAATACACTTGTATAGTAGTAGTGATGTTTTTGATACCTTTTTACTTGAATTAAAGCTAAGAATTAGATTGGTGAGTTACTGAAAATAAAATGTACTAGTTTCGATAAAATAAAAGGTCAATTTATTTTTGATTAGTACTTACATTGTTCTAACCGAAACAAAAATAATAAGCAAACGAGTTTCTTTATAACAGCAATATTTTATGCATAATTATATATCTTACTTTAAGTTTTTCTGAAATTGATCAGCAATGTGTAGTTATTTCATTTCCAACTGTATCCCAGTATTTCAGCTTCTTGCTACATCAGGAAACAGTCAAAACTCACATCAATCAATCGTGTTTGGGTTTAAATTTAAAGTCACATTTTTGTAGCTACTACTAACTTTGGTGGTGTCCCTGAATATTGATATCGCTATCCATTTTAAATAGTTTTAAAATACATTTTAGCCAATTGTGACAGAATTAAACTACTTTATTAACTCCATAACAACTGTAATAATATTTTATTTACTTGTGAATCATTTTTTTTAAATTGCTGCTACTTTAACATCACTGCAATTAGGTTAGGAAACTTTTATTGTCAAAATACACCAACAAAATACATAATTAATCTTTATAACTAATACAAATATTGCAATTCTTTAACCCAGTGAAGTTAAGACTGATACCACTACCGACTGGAATAGATACTTGCTCCGAAACATTAGAAACAATGCTTCTATCAAGAAACTCTGCTATTTTTTTGGGGCATCTTAGAGAATATCTACAGGCTGCACTGTGCATTTTTTATAGATTAAAAATAACCATCGATGAGGTCCATTTCTTGGCCTCAATTCCATACATGTTCGAAATACGTCAACAGCTCTTTATTTATAAGTCTCAGTATCAGGAATTGTGATAACAAACACACTTCCTCCGGTCTTCATTTTAATCGACATAGCCGCAAGTTCCCCATTCTACAACCTTCAGAAACTTCAATAATTAGAACTGCCATTAGCAATAAATAATCTTGATATTAGTTCAGCTTTCTTTCCCTATATTTTGGACACTCTTACATGTATCTGCTCTATGTCGGTTCTTATGGGGAACACTCTGTATATCACTTGATCGAGAATTTTAAGCAGAATTAAAATATGAGTATACAGGATGTTCAATTAGCAAAAGAAACATTACTTTGATCTATTTTATGAAAAATATTAACTCCAGAAAAAAAAAACATCCTCTACATTCCACGGGAAAAAAAGGAAATCAGTGTTTAAATATTCCAAAATATTAGTCATATTACAAGAGTGATTAAAAAATTCACATTATTCAATTTCCTCCTGTATGTCAGAAACGAAGAATGCTATGAAAATTATGTTGATATTCAATTGTTTCTCGAAAAATAGCACACTGTTGCAAAACCAGTTTTGAACTATTTTCCGAGATGAAAACCATCGAAAATAGACAGACTGTAGATTTTTCGATTTCTTTAAGTTTTATAATATTGATAACACAAACCGAACGATTGCTCAAGGTTATCTTTAAAATATAGGCATGTTTCCATTCAGGTGGTAATTAGCAGAAACTAATTAAGCATTTGGTAAACAAAACCATGGGATGAGTGAGGTTTCATTAAGAAGCAGCGGTATACTTCTCCATCTATTTGCTTTTTACCAAAGTTTAATCTCAAATGTTTGCTTCTGGTGAATTAAAGTAAGAGATCATATTTTGATGAACATCCTCGTTCAGAAATACACGATGGTGAAATTATTATACAGGTAGCATGATATATACTTTCTACTATTTTTTTTTAATACAAATCGGGCGGAAATAGTTTAAAATAAGTCAGAATTGGTGTATATTAAGAATCATTTAGCAATATACGTTTATAATGAAGGAAATGAGTTAGAGGAAAGTATAATAGTACCTATATTGGATGTTGTTGTTCCACCACATCATGCTTACAAAGCAAAGAAAACAAGCTTATCGTATTAAGTAGCTCAATATAGGATTTTTAACAATACTACCGCCTTTAAAAATCTAAGGGCTAAGGGTCCGACATCAAAGAAATCTGTGGTGTGCCTTCGCATCTTTGAAACTTTTTAGCGGTCCTCATTAAAAGTAAAGGAAGCTTTATAACATAAATTTTGTTCGATTAGTTAAATGAAGTATTCCTTTTGTTTAAAACCACAATTCCAAATAATGAAAAAAAATTTATTTGAATATCTTGAAAATTTTGACAAAGAAAATGGTATATTATTACAATAACATTAATGGAAATTATTTTGCCGGGCTTAGCGAGGGAAAATGTCCATTCGAGAAAGCATAATAAAGAAAATTGTGTTACGTACAATAATTTAATTAATCGAAGCGGCACAAAGTGCTATTTCTCAATTAATCCCCAAAAAATCGTCGAGACAGTACGGATTTTTTTTTTATATATTTTTAGGTATTAACAATATTGTGTGAAACTAACTACTCTGCGGATTAAACCCCGACCAGCTTTGAATATACTGTCACGGATTTCTCAATCCGAATTTTTTTTACTTCCAGAAAAACAATCCGTTAATTAATTACTTCTTTATTTACTATACTCAGTACACTACTGAACACTAATTAGAACTCAACTAAACACTTATTTAATTAATCGCTATCTAAATCACTTTGATATCTCCAACTAAACACTTCGATTCAGACTGTAATACAAGACTTATACAAGACTAACTTAATCGGCCGTTTATTTTTCTTTTATAGACCCAACGAATATTCCAGGTATATTCTAGCATCTCTAGATCTATTTTCTAGCATCTCTCGAACGCTTCTCGTCGTTTCTCAAATTTTCTAGTCCCCTCTCGATCCACGGCTTTTTGTTTGTTTAACAGAATCGTGTAGGGGCGATCGGGGCAATCTTAGTAATTCGCGGTACCGCAGTCGTTGATTTGGGTGTGAGTGGGGCAAATTCCGTGACAATACATATTGTGGGAGTACAATATGTACCCATATATTCTCTACTATTAGCTTTTGTAAAAATTTTTATTGTATTAGAAAGTTATTTTAAGCTAATATAAATCAAATCTCCTACAATTCCTGTCAATGAAGTCATATGTATGCCCTCTGATACCGAACATCTAGGTATGCTAATGAACAATTTCACAGATAAAGCTCTATTCAATAATTATCTAGAATAAAAATTAATTTAGCTAAATTTACTAACCTGGTTTAATGAAAACATTCTACATATAAATGTCTAAGTTCACTTTTGAAACTTTGGGTGGTGTAGTTCAAAGAAAATTAAAAAAATGCGGCCTCTAACGTTATGGTCATCCCATGTTATAAAGTACACTGAACGCCAAATAAAATGGAAATATCACAAAATTTACAAAACTAATACCATATTTGAAAAACAAATGAGTTGGATACCGTCCAAAAAAGTCCAGAATTCTAACGAAAGAGGAAATTGAGATTTTTATAAGAAACACCTGATAATAGATTTCTGATAGAAAAGGTAATTCAAGTTAATATAAATCAACTGATTCAACTAATTTTGGACGACTTTGGTCATTTTAAAAATTGGTGTTTGTGGAGCTTTGAGAAGAGATGAACTACTAAAGATAACGATCGATGATATAGAAGGCAAAAATTCAATTATTATTATAAGAATTCCCGATTGCAAAACTTGTAATTTCAAGTCCAGACCAAATGAAGATATACCGCAAAAACTATACTTTACTATTCAAGATGTTCAAAAAATTGCTAATAAAATAATATGTATAACCTTTATTTTATAACTAATATTGCAATTAATTATTTTCAGTGTATAGCTTCAGTGACCAGCTTCAAAAGAAAGTAAACGACGCACTTCAACAGTTTTATACGTGGTGTTTTAAAAATAAACTTATTATTAATCCAACGAAGACTCATTACCTTTTTTAATAGACGAATATGCCCTAACGTAGTAGTTTCATTAAACAACACGATCATTGAGAAAGCACAAAACACAAAGTTTTTAGGACTTTTCATTGATGAGCAACTTACTTGGTCGGTTCATATTGAGCATCTCGTAAAAAAATTAAATACTGCCTATTACGCAATCAGAAATCTGAGATATATAATGGATAAACATTATCTTTTAGATATTTATTTTGCATTAGCATATACACATTTAAAATATTCAATAATTTACTGGGGGACTAGTTCTGAATTTCATAGAATTTTTATTTGTCAAAAGAGAATTATAAGACTAATCCTATCCCTCAATCCTTTACAATCTTGCCGACCATCATTTATACAATATAAAATTTTTTCTCTGCCTTGTATATTGATATATGAAGCAGCACTATTTGTTAAGAATCATCCTGAATTTTTCATAGAGCATAACAACATTCACTCCTATAATACACGAGGAAATAATTTAATTTATTTAAATAATCATAACTTAACAACATATCAGAAGGGGCCGCTTTACTTATGTGGAACAATTTTTAATAGATTACCCGTGAGTATTAAAAACAATGCAAATATTAGGTTATTTAAAAAAGAGCTACGTTCCTTCCTTGTCGGAAACTGTTTTTATACATTACAGGAATTTTATGATTTTCCTGCTGCAAGGTGAATTGTTCTTGTTAATATGTATAGATTTCTATTACTTATTAATTGTCTATTGGTTTGTGCTGTTTATGTTGTTACGTAACTAGTCCAAATTTGTATATCACACGTTTTTTCATAATATGTATGTTAGACTAATTTATATGACGTTTCATATCCTGTGATAGGCCTACATGAATAAAGATCTATTATTGTTATTATTATTTTTTTTTTCCAGTAACACCTTCCGAAGCTCCGACACATTCGGAGATGTTCTGAAGAGTCAAGCAATGACCACTCTCCACTCCGTGGAGTCAGTAATAATTGCGCCCGTAAATCGTGCGTTCTGAGTAGACGTAGCGAACCAAGGACGATTGCCTTCTGCATTCTGCCGGCTAAGATCTCTGCCGAATTTCGGCAAGCCGGTATGATCTTTAAGTCAGAAAGCAACGTATGTCTCATTCCACCCAGGACGCCTATAATGAGCACCACAATCTTAACAGAGTGGTCTGGATACAGCCTGCGGAGCTCGGAGAGAAGATCTCGATACTTCCTCCGTTTCTCCTCCTCTTTTTAGGACGATGTTGTTCTCTGCGGGAGCCGAGAACTCAATCACAAACATCGTCCTAAGTTGGTGGTCGAGGAGGACTACATCAGGCTTATTGGCTTGAATTTGCCTGAGGGTGGGGAATTATTATTATTATTATTATTATTATTATTATTATTATTATTATTATTATTATTATTATTATTATTATTATTATATTATTATTATTATTATTATTATTATTATTATTATATTATTATTATTATTATTATTATTATTATTATTATTATTATTATAACTATTTATATTAAATTACTAACGATAATAGCCTTTCTTGTAACCAACTCCCAACAATATATGTAATAATATCTTTCAATATCTGTGTCGCTTGTCAGGTTTAATATGTATTTTGATTAAATTTCTGAACCCCGTTCTAACGGAAGCATCACATTCAAGAGTAAAATTCACATAAAATTTAATATCAACCAATTTTGTATGATGTAGAACGTAATTTCCAAAGGAGAAATAATTAAATATTTCTTAGTATTTCGTTTACTCATAATGCTTTATCTGGAAGCTCCCGAATCTATGAAGTTTTATTATTACGTTGGGAGAGGCATATTTGTTTCATTTAAGAAATATGCATCATTTATTGAATACTGCTTGAGTAAATGCAGTGGTAGCTATTTATTTTCTTGAGATATAGATTTATCAATAATAGTACATTGTGTATCTAGCAGTAAAAGCAATACACTCTCAGACAACAATGCATTGAGACCGGGAATGCACTTTTATACTACGAGTTGCTTATAGTTACCTATTTTGATTTTATGAGCAAGATTATTATTTCTACGAATGGCGCAACAAAAAGCAAGAAAATGACAAAATCATGGCTTATACAGGGTGTCCCAAAATAGAAGGTCATACCATTAACCACATATTCTTTGGACAAAAATAATGCGACTTTCCTTATGCCATTTTTTATTTGGGCGTTTCAATATACAGGGTGTTAAAGTTACATTTTAAAAAACTGTTTTTGTTAATAATCCCATTGTTTTGTAAGATACACACTTGAAATTTTGCACGTACTTTTATCTTATTCCGGCATACTTTTCACGTAATTTTGGTGAAAAAAATCGAAGGGTGAATGGAGGTAACTGAGGCATGCAGTACCCTTTATCTCCTCCAATTATTTATAAGTACGCCTATGAAGCTTTTTCTTGAAATATCAAACGTATAATTTTCTTCTGATCATTTTATCCCTTTTGCAATTTTTTGTTTAAATGCTCCGTTTTGAAGAAAGACGGCAATTTGTAGTGCCCATAAATCTATCATTCACTCACTTCAAGTAAAATTGAAAATTTGTGGATATACCTATTATTACAGTCCTTGGCAACTTAGCAAATCGTAATACTTACTGAATTACAAAATATTAATAATTTTAATTCGTAAATCCTACTTTAAGCAACCTACAAATTGTTTATTTTATATATACCAACATACAAAAAAATATCTCAAGAGATTTAGAAGTTGTGACCTTTAAATCGATTTTTTTATCAGCATTATTTAACATTACCTTAATTGTAACCATAGAATAGGCAGGGGCATTATAAAAGTGGTTAAAAATTGCAAATTTTTATTTTCCCCTTGTTAGTCACAAATGAAGACTGCTGTGAAAGTTCTATTTATACATTCAGTTATTTCTCGAAACAGCAGAATAATTCCAGAAATTTATTCAAAAACCTACAAAAACTAATAATATAAATCTATCCAAAATAATACTAAAACTCTAATAATTCTATTTTCTACCGCAACTATTTTGGCCGAACCTTAACACCTGGTAAATTTTTGCGTATCATTTAGACACTGTATAGGACAGATTTGGATTTTGTCCAGTGTTTATTAACGTTCATTAGTAAACTTGGCATGGTATTGAAAGGAGCATAAATATCAAATCCAGAACCAATTCTATCGTCATAATCTGCAGCTCAGATATTAAGGCGTCCTGTACAAGGCTAACAGGATTTCACAGCTGCTTGGCGGTCAGGAAATAGATTCAGGAACTACGTCGCTGTGTAAAAGAGAAATCAGGAGCGACATTGAACGTCCTGTGATAAGGATTTTCCTCCTCTCGTCCTCTTTTCCACAAGATTCCTGCTTTATTGATTCGTGACTTAATTCCGAATTATTGTTTTGAGCTTCGTTCCAGAGACTTGTTTGATTGTATTCAATTGCGCCCAATCCAAATGCATGCACAGACAATAACATTCAAACTGTTGGAAATTATAAAGTGCCGTTATAAAATTTACTTAATTCTTCAATCTCAACACGTACAACTACATGACTATCTAAAAGTTTCGATATAAAATTATACAACACGTTTTCATTTTCGAAATGATAAAGCGAATTAAAATAGGAAAAATACAGTTTTTCACATTTTTCTTATATTACCTCATTTACTGATAAAAATGTGTCTGTAATTTCACATAAATTGACGTTGTCAATTTGTGGCCAGCGTAAAATTATGTAAAATTACGTCATAATTTTATAAATGAAATAAGTACGTTGTTATATTACAGAAAATAATTTTACAACTATTACGCTGAATTTCGTCGTAAATTCCGACCCTAAAATTTTTATTGATTACATCGTATTTTTTAAGTTCGAAATATATGTAATTTTACTGAGTAATTTAATTTTCTCATACTTTATATATTAGGTAATTACTTTTATAATTGCAGCTTAAAAATTTACATAGAGAAAACTTTTTCAAAAACTATCAACGTGTAAAAAATATAAATATTGAACAATATGCACATATTAAAAAAAATATATACTTGTGCCAAATAGTTTATCAACCAGTTTAAATATTCTCATTTTGTTTAACCTGAAGCTAAGCAGAAGCTAATTTAAACATGTATTAATATTACTTTTTTTACTTTTAATGTCATGGAAAGAAGTTACTCAAGTTAAAAAATTCTGGTTGTTAAGATTGTCAAAAACAAGTGTTAAGTTAAATAAGTGAACATAATATGATGGTGTCTCATAGTAACAAATTATTTATTAAAAATACAGTAGATTTTATTATTAAAATTCAATCACGCACTATGCGAGTTGCGAAATATATAAACAGATACATTTTTATTTCAAAATAGCTAAAAATAAGACCTTGTCAGGAGCAGAAATAACTTTGGTGTAGGAAGATTTTTTAGTGGAATTTGTCCATTCATCTTCTAGAATGTGTATTACCCATCCCTTATTCTAAAAGTGTATTGTTCGTTCATCATCTAAAAATGTATTTTATTCGCAATATAAATATATTATACATATACATTATACATATATTGAAATATTTTCCCTGAAAATGACATCTTATTCTTGAAACATTAGTATATATTCCTTGGTTTTTGCAAATATTTGAAAATATACGTACACCTATGTAAAAATATATTTTTAGTTATAGTAAATTTACAATTTCCATAACTACATGTTAATATAATATATTGTAATCTGTTACTATTTTTACTGTCACAATAGTAAATATAGCGCATTTTTGATCCAAGCGTCTAAACAACGTACCGTTTCAGTTTCTATTATATTTTTGAATTGTATAACATTTAAATTGACATAAGCTGCAAATCACACTATATAAAATATAATTTTATACTTACTTTTTTCTGAATATTCCACAAAAAGTCAAAAGTCCTTATTAATGAACCATACATGTTTGTCTGCAACACCTTAACACAACTAAAAGATATTAGGTTAGGGGTTAGACTGACGTGCTCACAAATAAAATTCTATAAAATTTCAAAATAAATTGTGTAAAAGTAAATAGTTCCAAAGTAGTACATAGTATTACCACATTATTTTTGTATTTTGTTGATTTTACTACGTAAAAACATATAGGTGAGATATAAGTGCTTACTTCCTGCTCGGCCTAAGCGGCTCGACTGACAGGAAGCGACCTACATCGCAGCAGGTACTTAACGCAGACCTCTCGCCCTGGGCGGCGAGCCATTAAATCTGTAAATGATACTGCAGGAAACAACTACTCCGCGAACTAATGCCCCGACCGGCATTGAATTACTCCTGCAGTATCTGTGTGAAAAGCCAAGAACCCTTGTCGGGCACATCACCAGACATAGACCGGTTTCGGGCTTGTTAGCCCTCATCAGTATGCCATAGGTGAGATGACCGACAATTGAACTGGCTGTTCTTTCATATGTATGTTCACATATAAACTGAAAAACATATACTTGATTTTCCTTTAATATGAATTGCAAAATAAAAGTAGTAAATTTCCATCAATTTTTATCAGTGTACTATCACTTTTAATAGAAAAATTGTTTGTGAAAAAGTTTAAAAAAAACAATTTTAACAAATGTGTAATTATAAGACTTTATAGTCACATAAAATTTACAAGTTGTAGTTTATTGAAGATTAATAGAACCACTTACTTCTCTATAACTGGCGACTCCGCCAGAAATTTAAATTATTCGTTTTGCCCAACGACTAACCAAACCAATGATTTTTGTTTTGTTGAATGTATTAATGAAATATACCCAACAATTTAACTCAGTCACACCAAATCGTTAAAGTGTAGTCAAGAGAGTCAATGCAATGAATATTAAACCGTATTTTACTGTAATCGTTCTATGGTTAGCTTAATAATGTATCTATCATTATAATTAAATAGTCAGAAATTAAAAAAATCTATATAAAAAAGTGTTATAGAATAGTGTTTGTATTTTACTGTTTCCAATTTTTAACAACAAACTATTTAGCTACCTTCTAAATAAAGATGGTATGCTTTTTACAAATCGATAAAATTAACCGTTTTCTAGATACAAACACTTTAAGATATTTGAATAGTTAATCTATTTTTTAAATTATTGAAGAATTTTTATTACTGAAACAAATTTTTGATTCGATTGTGCAAAAATGTATGTTTGAATTTAGAGAAAGTTGACGTAAATTATGAGCCCTGTATGTAATTAGGGCCCGCTCTATACATTTTCGGATATATCAGGAGTTTTACTAATCGTCAAATGATGCAAAATTATTATTTTTCTTCAAAAAATGTGAATATCTCGGTTTAGACACAGACACTTAATTAAAGTGCTACTAAATTAAATGGTGAAATCCAAAAATTACTGCTTTCCTATACTCTTCGTGTTACGCAAATGATCCCATACATACAGTAATAGTTAATTTACATAAAAAAATACATACCTAATGATCGGACCTTTTAATAGACTTTTCTATTCCAAATATTCACGGCATATTCAGGTTTGAAACGTATCAAAAAGTATCAAAAATTGACTTCTACTAATGCTATAGACTGAATCCATTTTTTTCTCCATTTTTCTCGGTGTGACATGTTTTAATCGTGCAAAAAGAAGTGTTTCCGAAAACCAAGAGTTTATCTGGTTAATCCTGCATTTTTTCGGAGCGGTGGAACAATTAGAAGCGGGTAAACCGTATCTCAAAAGAATATTATTGCAAAAGCTCCCCGTTAATAATTAAATTTAAGTCTAATACGAGCTGACAGCCAGCGTTCAAACAGTTAATTTACCAAATAGCTTCCCAGGGTGGCTGACGCTTTTGTGCCGTCACTATTCCGCTTAAACAACCGACTTGACAACTTGTTTGAGAACAATGGCGTTCAATTTAGTGCCCGAACTATTAACGAGCTCGATTTTTCTATTTTTTGAAAAGCAATTAGTGCATTTTTGCGCATTTCCCACGGCACGGGGCTGATATCGGAGTGATGTGGGTACTTTAAATGTCGAACGTGAGATAAATAAGCGTCTTGACACTCAGGAGGCGTGGGTGTGTACATATCAAAGGATCGTGGATGATATTTGCAAAATATGATTGTCACTAACATCACAAGATCAATACTTAATATTTATGGCGCGATTGGCTATACGGGGTCACTCAGGACATAATTCTGTGTTAATCGAGATTGTGTATATTTTTACACATTTCTGTGTATCAAGCAGTGTGTCAAAAATCATAATTGTGTTAATATAACAAATGTTATGTTTTCACTTTTACGTATTTCTATGTTATTTATATCATTAATGATGTAGACTTTAACATTAATATGTTGATTATATTGTATAATATATATTCGGTAGCTCAGTGGTCGAGAGGTTTACAGCATCAGTATACTTGAATTGTTGTGGTCTGACCGCTGTGGGATCGAATCCCGCGGCTGGTAGAACGTATATCAGCCATATTCGCAGAGAGGATTGGTTTCGACAAAAATTTAAATCCTATGCTTTTTACATTAAATCGGTATTTATATTAGACTTCGATAATATTTGGAGCGTGTTATTTCAAATAAGAAAATTGGTTCTTTACTTCACCAACAGAAAAAAAGATATAATAAATGTTTCATTCCTGTTCTGTGTAACTTTGTACTAAACCGAAATCAAAATGGAGTCACAATCGATCATTAGTATTCGATGGTGCTGCAAACTCTTGAGGAGAAGTTACGCTTCCAGTGGCCTACTGTAACGCCCATCAGGTATCATAAAGGAACATTTTTAATGTATGTATCCTATTTATCCTATTTACAAAATGACATGAGTGTTAAAGAATATTCAAATATTTAAACTCCTTTTTAAATCTATAATTGTCCAAACAAATTCGCCTGTCGATCCAAAAATTGCCCCTCCCCCTTTATCTCCGTTGTTATCCGAAATACGAAAAAGGATGTAGGAATGAAAGTTGTAGGAACTTTTAAATATTTTTTAAAGAATATGTCACAAAAACAATTAAATATCGTATTTCCAAGATGTAGGCTTAACTTTTGTTTCTTTTTAAATGAAAAACCGTCAACTGAGCTTCCTAATTGTACATGATTTTTAAATTTTTCTTTTTTCGAGATTTTACCTATTTATTGTTAAAATAACTGCTCTTATTTTCAATGGAGTTCTCGACATAACTCTCAGCGACTGTCGTTGATTTCCAACCAGCATGACGCTTTATTGTCGTGATATCCACACTAGCATCTGCCAGTAATGTCGCTGAAGATCTTCGTAAGCAGTGACCAGTATAACATGCAGCATCAGGTAATTTTAAATACGAAGCTACTACACTCGGAATTTTTCCCATGGTATTCTTGCCAACTGGCTGCGAACTACATTTTCCTGCTTTATAATACAAAAAAAGGAGCTTATACTTGACGTGGGGAGGACGAACGGACAGGTATTTTCGAAACAATTCAAGCATATTTCCCATATCGGTAACCAGAAAGGTTCGTGGAATCTTTGTCTTAGTGTTTGGAATTTTTACAATCAAGGAAGATATCCTCAATATCATCTACAGTTAAATTGACTAGTTCATCAGTTCGACAAGCTCCGGCAATCCCCAGAATTAATCCAACCTATAAAAAATCAAAATACTTAATAATTGAAATACCTAACAACAAAAGTAATCTTACCTTAATCATTAAGAATTCTTTGTCATCTGCACTTGATAGAAAACAGTCGATTTCACCCTTTGTCAATATTTTCGATTTTTTCGCTTGATATCCGTCACCGTTTTTTTTTCCAAAATGCGATCAGCTTGGGGAATTTGCTTATATCTATGTTGTCGTAAATTATCAAGCATGACTTAACCATAGAATATTGCGCCCATAATGTGGAAGACCACGATGTGGTAATTCTTTGCATTTTCACTGAAGTATGCCAACAAAACATTCTCGCTGGATACTTGTATAAAGATCTTGACTTCGTAGGCAGCAAATTGCTTATTGCAATATATGCAGCCTCCACAATCTCCTCCGACTCACAATTATTCATTGTGCACTAAACAAACTTTAAACTAAACCAAACTAGCACCTTAATTTGACAATTCTTTTTGTTTGTTTATTTTGTAGTTATGACAATAACTCAACGACTACTAAATAAATGCTCAAATACGAATACAATAATTCTGGTGCTACTTACTTCATAATGACAAAATATGCGTTTTTAAGTTAATGAGACCGTGGAAAAAATAGAATATTTCATTCGGGAGAGATGCTATTTTGCCCTCGGTGCATTGCAGCACCTCTGCCAAAATAACGCATTTCTCTCCCTTATAGTATAATGTACTATTTCTGATCAATAGTATTTCCTTTCATTTCATATTTATGTTTGAGAAGATTATGACACAAACTCTGAAGCATCATGTATGTTCATTTTATACAACCCTACAAATATGTTGCAGAAAACGATGATCTCATATAATTGTATGATGGATACAATTTGAACAATTTTTGTGCTATTCGTACATAATATATTTATGAAATATGAAATAATCAAAATAAAAACTGATTCTAATGCTTGAAAGGACAATGTTTAAAATAGCCAATTTTTGGCTTATTCGGGGGAATGCATAAATCATAAAAAAATCAATTAATTATTGTTAATTAACATTATAAATGGTCCAAAAATACGTCAGATAGCTGGGGAAATGTCGCTACTACCCCTAAACCTATATAAACTACCCTTAAATAGCTTTAAATGGATAATTATTAATTATTGTTATAAAATTCGTGTAAAATGAAAAAATGCTTGAAAATGATTTGAACAGACAATATGTCAATATAAAAAGTGATAAATAACTGTAAAAATGTCCATTCCACCCCTAAAAATTAAAAAAACGACTTTCAAAAGCTAATGGTGAGCTTACTTCGACATCAAAAATAGATAATGCTTAAATGTTCAAGGGAACGCCTATTGCTAGAAACAAATTATAGATTACTGTCAAAAAATGCAAAAACTGATACTAAAGTACATTAAGTAAGTGGGGAAATATTAATTGCACCCCTAAATCTATATAAACAGCCTTTAAATAGCTTAAAATCATTATTTATTGTTGTAAAATTCGTTTAGAATGAAAAACACGCTTAAATCACTTTTAAGGTTTATTTATACTATTGCGACCTGAAAAATGGGCGCAAGGATAAATTGCCATTTTTTCAGTACGCGCTGGCAAAGTGAGAACAATTGGCGCTATTTCGCCATTGAATGAGCACTTTTACAGTCATTTATCACTTTTTATATTGACATACTGTTCAAATCATTTTCAAGCATTTTTTTCATTTTATAACAATAATTAATGATTATCCATTTAAAGCTGTTTAGTTTTAGGTAGTAGAGACATTTCCCCAGCTACCTGACGTATTTCTGGGCCATTTCTAATATTAATTAACAATAATCAATTGATTTTTTTATGATTTATGCGTTCCCCGGGTAAGCCACAAATCGGCTATTTTTAACATTGTCCTTTGTTTTGTTGTTTAATATTCATACTACATAACTTTCCATCGATATTTCATACTTTTGGAGATGATTGGGACATTTCCGTCATAAAACAAAAGTTCACTGTACCTCCTAGCTCTAATACCAACTATCTAAATTGAGATCTAAATCATACCAAAATGTTCGAAATGCCCCTGAGCCTAAATCAATCACCTGAGTTCTGTAGGTCCATAAACTATCTGACGTGATAATCTAGGACCGTATGAATACCTCGTATAATAACGAGAATTCTGTCCATGCTCGACTAGTAGCAGTAGCGTATCGACCAGGTCAACAAGACATTCCACATGAAACTGTGTCTCTCATGATTACTGTCGTAATGGATGCGAATTTTGAGACAATAAATTGTACAGATCCAAAAATTGTATTGCTATATGCTAATCAGGGAATTATTTGTTTTTGACAAACAAAATACTTAAACTAATAAACCAGTTACGTGGAATAAAAAAATACATTTGATCTGTCAGTTTTTCTATTCGAATGTTTAGATAAGATAAATTCAAGCTTTTGCTTGTGGAGTTGCTTTCTTGATCCTACACCATTCTTTTCTGTTCTAGATATTTGCAAATATCGACAAGAGAATTTCTGTTTCTTTTTTCACTTAAAACATGCTGTTCCTATATGTTTTTTGACCTAAGACCACAATTCATCATACTGACCAGTTCCTGAGTTAATTGATTTCAGTTATTGTGAATAAAGCATTACAACGATTTTCATCATAGTCAAATAGTGTTAAGATATTGTCTGAAGCTGTTTATCTGTGGCATAATTTTAGTTTTTTTTAGTTTGATTGGGTTTTTTGTCAGACTTCTGAAAAAATGAAGATTAATTAAATAAGCCCTTGCGCCAAACTTGACATGCTTTTATTACATTTAATATTTTGAGAGCGAAAACAGAACATTTTTCGAAACGTCAAAAATACGGAAGTGCGCGATAGTGATATGATTTTTGTTTTCACTTATCTGCTTTTATCAGTGTGAGATTTTTTGGTTAGGCAAACTTAGTTTCAAACATAACCCTTGACTGATCCGTTTGGCGCAAGGGCTTATTTAATTAATCTTTATTTTTCCAGAAGTGTGCAAAAAACCCCAATCAAACTAAAGAAAAACAAATAGTGTTAATTAAATGTACAACTGATGACCTTCTGAATGCATTGCCGGTAATAGATTTGGATTTGGTATCTAAAGATACAATCTTTATGAGTTCCAAATATCGACAAGAGAATTTCTGTTTCTTTTTTCACTTAAAACATGCTGTTCCTATATGTTTTTTGACCTAAGACCACAATTCATCATACTGACCAGTTCCTGAGTTAATTGATTTCAGTTATTGTGAATAAAGCATTACAACGATTTTCATCATAGTCAAATAGTGTTAATATATTGTCTGAAGCTGTTTATCTGTGGCATAATATTAGTTTTTTTTTAGTTTGATTGGGTTTTTTGCCAGACTTCTGAAAAAATGAAGATTAATTAAATAAGCCCTTGCGCCAAACTTGACATACTTTTATTACATTTAATATTTTGAGAGCGAAGACAGAAAATTTTTCGAAACGTCAAAAATACGGAAGTGCGCAATAGTGATATGATTTTTGTTTTCACTTATCTGCTTTTATCAGTGTGAGATTTTTTGGTTAGGCAAACTTAGTTTCAAACATAACCCTTGACTGATCCGTTTGGCGCAAGGGCTTATTTAATTAATCTTTATTTTTCCAGAAGTGTGGCAAAAAACCCCAATCAAACTAAAGAAAAACAAATAGTGTTAATTAAATGTACAACTGATGACCTTCTGAATGCATTGCCGGTAATAAATTTGGATTTGGTATCTAAAGATACAATCTTTATGAGTTCCATTTGCGACTGTTGTCAGCAAGAAATCGATATTGTTTGGTCTTTGTTGGACGTAGTGTCATGTATTATGAATTTGTTATACAAAAAATTCACTCCATTTATATTTCCGTCGAGTTATTATAAACTCCTGTAATTTTATATAATTGCAACAAAAACTAACTAAACATAACACAAAACAACTACTTAAAATTCAGTTCATTCAGTACCGAGTATTACTCCTTCTAGCTCTGATGACAGTGGCCATTCTTCTAGGCATCCTAAGAATGAAGTCTTGGTTTGCTTAAAAATACTTTCCCATTCTTCTAATAGAGCTTCTTGAAGTTGTCCAATATTTCTTACACGTTGCCTCCTGACATGTCTGTCTAACTGATTCCAAACTTGTTATATCGGATTCATATCCGGACTACGAGCAGACCAATGGAATTGTACAATTCCAACGTGTATAAAAAGAAAATGTTGTACAGGGTGTCTCAAACTTAATAGTATGGGCCTTCTGTGAATGTATCGTCCTAAGGAGTCTCAAAATATATACCACCTGAAAATCACTTTAGCGGTGGAAGAATCAAGTAGTCGTTGGAAAATAATTGAATGTTGTTTAAAGTTCATAAATGTCACAAAATACTTGTCATTACTCAATACGAACATCAAACGTATAACTGTTATGCATACAAAATGTTTTATCATGAATATGTTGCTAATTTATGGCGTGTCATAAAGAATTCAAGAAGAGCTGTAGCGTTATATCGAGAAATATATCCGAAGCGCCTCATTCCTGGTCATAGAACCTTTACAAGATTAGAAACGATCTTGCGATGAAATGAAGATGCATTTTCTGTTCGGAAGATTCAAATAATTGACTGAAGAGTAAAAAATGATGTTAATACAGCTAGATTGTTACAGTATTTCCAACAAAATCCACGAATTTGTATACGGCAGGCTAGCCGGGAAATGAATTTGGATAAATCAACCTTTTAACGAATTTTAAAAAACAGTTGGTATCGTGACTACAAAATTCACAATTTGGAGTATTTTCCTGAGCGTCACATTGAAAACAAACTTAATTTTATAGCTCAAATTGCAGTAAATGTAGAAGCTGTTGATCAGAACCTTTTTCGGCACGTTCTTTGGATTGTCGAAACTCGATTTGTCAATAATAGAATAGAATAGTATTTATTAACAACATTATGCTTTATATAAGCATTTGAAGCAGGTCACAATTTTAATGTAAAAACACTGAATTTTTAAAAGTAATAATTAGAAACATAATGTAAGTGTAAATATACGCATACAGCACAAAGAAAATGTGACAAACAATTGAATAAAAAAATAATAATAAAAAATAAAAGAAAATGTCAATGTATAGTAACACAACGCTTAAGACAAAATAAATGTCAATGTATTGTATATAGATGAATTTGTATGTACATGTCAACACACAGTAACTTAAATAAGTGGCACTTCCAGAAACTCTTCTATAGATTAGAAGCAATATTTGAGAAGAGTTTTTTTAATCGCATTTTTAAACAACACCGAATTTAACAGCCTAAGCGCGTAAGGTAAGTGATTGAACAAATCAAAATTAAGGGAATTTTTTGAACTCAGAGTTAAATTGTAACGAGGTGTTCTAATAGAGTTAGCTTTATGATTATTGTATTGGTGAATAGCGAGACCCGGAGCACTCCTATGGATCTCAAGTAGATTTTCTGCAACCGAAATGATTTAATTTCATGTTGTGAATTTCCCCAAGTCACAGTAGCGTATGTAAGATGGGAATGAAAAAGTGAGAAGTAAGCCAATCTCAGAGTACTAAGGTCTAGAAAATGTCTTAGCCTTCTAAGCAGGAAGAGAGAACTTGCTAACTTAGAGTTTAAATGGTCAACATGAGACGCCCAGTTTAATCTATCATCAAGGTATATACCCAAAATTTTTACACTTGCACCTCTTGTTAAGGAGTTGGTAGAAGAGATAACTAAATCTCTGCGTTTTATTTTGAGTTTCAGTGTATTGGTTAAAAACTATTGAATTTCGTTCTGTGTGGAGTGGTTTAATAGCCTTTCAACATTTGCACCAGAGCACATAAGAGTAGTGACGTCTGCGAATAATATATGTATATTTGGAGACATATAATGGGAGAAATCATTCACATATTAAGAATAATAGAGGTCCCAAAACAGAGCCCTGAGACACACCATGATTTAATTCTAACAATTCAGGAGCACCCTGTACAAATGGTGCATAAGACACAAAATTTGGGCGAACTATTATTAACAAAAAGTCAAATTAATTTCAGATACCCCTTGTAATTTTTACGGATGAGCAAGTCTTAGGGGTAGTTTTTTCAGCCCATTAGGGTAGGAAAAAATCAGCAAATTGTTTACAGAGTGCTTTCTCAATAGCAGAAAATGTCAACATAATTTAATTTCTGTCATTTTTCTAGTGTTAAAAAAAACTTTTTTAGCACCCTGAAAGGCTTCACACAGGAGATGCTCAAATAATTTTTTTCATCATCATATAAAAGACCAGCATAGCATTATTTTGTACCCCTTGAATTTTTTTCGCAGTTATTTGTTTACAAGTAGTTTTTAAATATTTATAGTAAATTATTTTCCTTTCCGTGCAATAATATACTGCCCCTTCTCCCAGACTGCACTTAGCTGCATGAGATATTTTCATTGCTTTGTTTGCAAGCCTCATTTTTTCCACTCTACACAGAAAGGCTTTTTGAAATAAATGGGACGAAATTGAATTCAAACTCAAGTAGCCGTTCAGTTCTAAAGAAACCACTACCTGAGATATCGCGTCTTCAGCCATCCGCGGCGAACATAATAAGAAGAAACGACAGTCGGATGAATATTAGGAGCTTCTATTGTATTTATGCTAGGTGGAAATGAATTACTTACCGTAAAAGTAATATATCACGCTGCAGAACTCTACCGACAAATTGTGACATTGATAGATTGGGTTGCCGGTGAGCTCTTGTGGATCACCGTTTGCACCACCGCCCGCCTCGCGGCTAGACTGGCTAGATGCCGCCGTCCACCGTTCATTACCGGCGTTTTGTTTCAGATTTATAATAAAGGCGGAGTTCGCGAAACCCCACACCGACTCAGACAAATTATCGTCCATTTGGGTCGAGTTTTTTTGTCCCGTGAACGTTCCTTCTTCTTTATCCAATGTTACTTCAGAGATGCACTGATAAAAATTGGTGAAAGTTGCATGTTTTGTTATGCTCTTTTTACATACAGGATTGCATGAGGGTTTTGGTTCTGCCTTTGAAGATACTATTTAATTTAGTTTCAAAAATTTTTAAAAACTGTAGAAATAGCTTTCTAGTATGTCCTCTCCATAAGTCTCAGGACAGTCATTAACAATTATAGACCAATATCTATTTTAAATAATTTTGCAAAGGTCTTGGAGACAATTATATATGGCCGCTTTTATAGAGGGATGGGGGGGGGTGGCACTCTATAAGCTTTTACGCCATATGTGTATGCATTTCGTCTTAATGGATTTGGCTGTCTTGAGTGTTCATCGAAAACATCAAATCGATTTAAATAGGGTAATAATAATTAATTAGATAATCTAGCACGACAGATGAAAAAGATATGTGTTCAAATATTATAATTTTTTTTTGCTATATGTAAGGTAATATACAGGAAAATCCCCAATATTCGAAAGGGGTGTTTAGGGGGCAAAGTGAACAAAAAAGCCTAATAGACATATGGTCGAATATCAACGGTTACTCAAATAGCAATGAACATATTTTTATTGCTATTTTTGCGAAAGTTGTTATTTGATATTTTATTTTGAGTAGGTCATGCATTCTAAACCAAACTCACATTATTTATTTTGACGTTTGTGATTTAAACGGTTGTTTTATAACTGTCGCATTTATTTTTACACTTGCGTTCGTTTAGTCGGTATTGTACACACATAATTTCGTAATGCTTGTCACATTTATTCATCGAGAATATGCTGATACTATTTTTATTTATGGGTATTGCAACGGTAGCCCTAATTGCTGAATATCGACGTCGCTTCGCGGACAGAAGAGTGCCAGATAGAAATGTATTCCAGACAGT
This sequence comes from Monochamus alternatus, assembly GCA_037114965.1. NCBI lineage: Eukaryota > Metazoa > Arthropoda > Insecta > Coleoptera > Cerambycidae > Monochamus > Monochamus alternatus. The sequence continues at coordinate 61,922,488 of CM073429.1, read as the reverse complement.
TTTCAACAATACACGTAAAACTGGAATGTTTTCCAGTGTGAGAAATACATATGAGAGCGGAGAGGTAAGCTGGTTGTGGTCTATCAGTGGAAGAAAAAATTCTAAATATGGTAGAACGTAGCCCAGGTGTAAGTACAAGGCGTATTGCAACCCGTCTCCAAATTAATCAAACTACGGCATGAGAAGTCATTCACAAAAATGGTTTAAAACCTTTCCATATTCAGCGCGTCCAGAAGCTCCAAGACGGTGATAATGATTTGCAGTTCCATTTTTGCAATTGGATAAACGCAAATGATACACTTTACAAATACATTTTGTTCACTGATGAGGCTCGATTTACTCATGATGGAGTAAATAACTGTCACAATGAACATCGTTGATTAGATGCAAATCCGCACGCCACGGTGGATCAGCATGGGTTCAGAATTAACGTATGGTATGGTATGATTAATTAATTAATCAATTACTTGTTCCAGTTGTGCTAGATGATCATCTTACTTTAGCAAGATTTGTAGAATTTTTAGAAAATAATTTGGCAGATTTCCTAGACCATTGCATATAAGGGACAATATGTACTTTCAGCATGATGGTGCCCCTGCCCATTTTAATCGTGTTGTCCTCAATCATCTTAACAATCTCTTTCCACAATGCTGGATTGGCCGAGGTGGTATTCACTGCCGTGCAATCCACAAATGAGCTGACGAATGTATCGAGGCGGACAGTGGTAGATCTGAAAATTTCATTCATTAATTTCAGTTTATTAGATTTTTAATCAGTGTTATAATTTATAATACCTACAGAATAAATACCTTTCTCTGCTGATACATTACAATAAACTCGGTTAAAAATATTTGTATTGCTATCTCAGCAACCGGTGATGTTCGACCATATGTTTATTAGGCTTTTTTCTTAATTTTTACCCTTGAACACCACTTTCGAATATTGGGGGTTCCTCCAATCACTCTGTGTACTTACTAAAACAAAAAACATAAGTCCCAGGCCTCCCCTAGTCGTAATTTCTAAATACGCCACTGATTTATACATTTACTAAAAATTGTATTTCGGTATTCCAACATGGCTTTGTGAATGTCACCACAAGCAACCTAGCAATTTTTAGTCAGTTCATATGTTAAATATTTTACAATAGGGGGCAGGTTGATGCAGTGTATACGGACTTCTCTAATTTCTTTGATAAAATAAGTCACAAATTGTTATTCCAAAACTTTCTTTGCTAGGGTTTAATAATATATACCTAGAACTTATTCAGTCTTATGTAGCTTATGTTTGTTCTAATAGCTACGTTGCAATCAATGGTGTCTCTCAAGGTTCCAACTTGGGGCCTTTGATGTTCTTAATTTTTATAAAGGATTTATGTGATATACTGAATTGTAACAAATTGATGTTTACTGATACCCTAAAATTATATACCTCTGTTACGGATCTAAATGTTTGTATAATGTTACAAGAACAGGTTAATCTATTGAACGACTGGTGTATAAAAAATCTTTATTTGAATATGTCTAAATGCAAAATCATATCATTCAATCGTAAATCGAACGTAATACGGTTTCCTTATAATGTTGTTGATCCTCTATTCGAACGAACAGACTCCATACGAGATTTAGGAGTTCAATTTGATTATCAATTTACATTTAAGAAACAATATTGTAAAATAGGCAGTTAATGCACAAGTGGATTCATTTAATTTTATACTTCGTTGGTGCTAATCGCAACTTTATTAGTGCAGCAAAAATGGGGGTCAAAGCAAGCGGAAGTCTATTTTCCGTTTTCAGTTAATTACCATAATTATTAGTAGTGATGTGGTGAACTTACGGTACTATTAAACGTTCTTTGTTTGCAATATAAATCCGCTCGTTAAAACTACGGGGACAATATTGTTGGTTACGTCCATCTGATTTCACATTAAAGTACTTGCTTAAATTTGGAATTATTTGGAATCGGAATAAAGCGCTGAATACGAGAAATAAAATAAAAAATGTAAGTGTGCTTTGCCATTGATTTCCTAAACGTTCTGCATACATTCTGGTAGCTTACTAGAAAAATTTAATTGTTTTTTTACATTTTAATTTTTTCAAATAATTTAAGCCTACCTACTTATGCATTTCCAATTAAACTTTACATATTAAAATGGTCTTCACAAACAAACAATATTGCAATTCTAGAGAGCTTAATTTTATTCTATACCAATGTCTGCTTAACACAATAATACTTAATAATATCACAAATGATTTTTTGTAAACGAATGAAAATCGTAAACATATATAAAGTACAATGCTGAATTATACATCTAGCAAAAATGTTATAGTTATTATTACCTTTTTCTTTATACATACAAAATTGTCTGTAAACTATGATAAATATTAAATGATCATCTCAATTCTGTGCCACCATATTGGCATAGTGACAGTATCTAACCCTATGACAAATCTGACCTGAATCCGGTCCTTCGCTGGTGTTAAATTACTAATATTAGATCTAAAATAAATCTCGCAGCACCTGTTCTGCTAAACTTTAGAGTTTAAATTCTAAGTGGCTTAAAACACAGAAAAGTGAGTAAAACCTAATCCCGTCAGCAGTCTACGCTGAAATCCACCTAAAACTTTCACGAACAACTATTCCCGTTACACAAAGAAGCAACAGGGCGCATCGATTTCTGTAACAAATATTTATTTCACACCAGTGCTTACTGAAATAATATTATTGTAATGTATTGTTGAAGAGAACACGATTACTACCATCCAGACGAGTTTTTGTTGGCGTTTTCTGTTTATCTTTCCATTATTCTCCTGCCTTAGGCCTTAGGTGAACATTATTGCAACAAATAGTCACATCATCAGCTACCACTCTCCAAAAATATTTATTTAATAACCACGTATAAATATTTTGTTATTAATATTGTCGTTATAAAACCTGCTGGTGATAATAGAGTTAAAGTATTATATTAAATTAATAATTGAAATTGAATTTATGTCGGTTATAAACCAGAGTTATTACTAACATATTTGAGGGATATATGATATATGTCGAAATATCAAAATCAACCATGACTATCAATTATAAAGAGCAGCTTCTGTACTCGTATGTATATTATACAGGGTGTTTGAAGAAGACATGGCAAATACGAAAACCAAATTTTGTTTAACTGTATTGAAAACAAAAATATAAGTGAAACTATAATATTGGCTAACTCTCAAGGCATGGTATGTATTTATTTTGTGTGATATTGATTTATTTTTCTTACAGTCTGAATCGCGCAGTTCCTGTGAACTAAGTGGTCAATGTTAAAATCAATGATGACAATTTATAATAATACAGATGGGAAAAAGTTTCATGAACTGGAAGCGTTTCTCAAACGAAAAAGTAAAGACTATGAGCCAAAAAAGTCTAAAGTGTTTAGTCAGGATGACATTATCAAATTTTTGAAGGATGCTTCCGATGAAGAACATTTACTACATAAGGTAGGTAATGTATTAAACTATAATACACATTTTTAGCTCTATGTACAGGTGTTATTTGAGGGGCTGTAGAGGTAAAGAACTTTTGAATATGAAAATTGATCATATTGAAGATAAGGACTATGCGTTATGGTGGTGGACATTCCGGAAAGTAAAATAGATAACCGTAAGAAATTTACAATTGTAGAAGAAAACGAGTTCTCTGCATTGGGTGTATTGAGGAAGTATTTTGTCTTTGCATCCGTCGGGTTCAGAAAAATTTTTTCTAACCTATCGCGGAAAGCGTTGCACAGTTCAGCCCATTGGGAAAAATACATTTGGAAAAATTACAAGTAAGTATTTGACCGATAGCATGGAATTGAAAAATAAAACTGCAATAATGTTGGCTGACATGTCACATGAAAGAAGTAGAACATCAGCTTCATGTCTGACTACAGACATAGGCAATGACAACAGTTCAACGAAAAATTCTTGCAATTCGAGAAATAATTATAGTGGACAATTCGACAATTGCATTTTTGTAAATACATTAGAGGGACTTACTACTTAGTATAACTCCCAAGGGAGTTATGAACATGTTTATAGTTATGGTAACTAAGGGTTTATTTGTTTATAATGTATTAGTATGAAATAAAATAGGTAACTATTATTAAAAATTTGATCCAAAATCTCAAGATTGCACACTACCATACGCGATTTCATATTTTTCAACCAAAACTTCCTGTTAAATTTATTTTAAAGCTTTGAATGAATCTGACGCAATAAGAACAATGCCGCATCTATTATGCTGACGTTTCCTGTTTGATTTTGTCTTGGGAGGGCAAATTTAATTAATTACCAGATGGGCTCTTGGTAAAGCGGAAGCTCTTAGACGGAACAGAATGATCAAGAGGTGACAAATACCAACCATCCATCAGTCAAAAACATTTGTGATTTAGAAATTAGGCATTTGGTAATGAAAGCCTGCTCAGGAGGGTTGCAGTACTTGGTAATAATCGTTATTAAACGCTTTTGTTTTGTAAAGGTCTTTGAACTGCTCTGATCAGTAGAAAAATGTGTGTATTTTCAAAACGTAAAAAAAATATATAGGTTGAGGACGTTATATTTTAGTCCGCAATAATATGGACATAAAAAGAGAAAGGTACCAAATTTGGCATCAAAGAACATATATTAGGCTAAGAATTTTAGAAAAATTTATTTATATGTATTAACTTATATACCTTTACAATACAATAAAAAATAATTTTATTCTATTATTTTGTTAGCTTCTTTTTAACCTAAACTAATATTTAAAAGATACAAATACATATGCAATATACAGGGTGTAACAAAAAAATCTCCACTAACTGCGTATTTTTGGCGGTAAAATAGGTATGATAATTTAACCCCACTTATCTATATACAGAAATGCCTCCCTTAAAGGATACAGGGTGTTCAAGTTAAATTCTAAAAATGATTTTTTTTTGTTACAATTTCTTCCAATTTTTGCGTATTAGTTTGAAATTTTATAAAGACACTTCTTGTTATTAACCAAATCCTCAAAAGTATTACCTATTTTAAAGGACGCCTAAAAAACAAACGTAGAAATAGGGGGGGGGGAAGAAGTTATTTTATCTCCATTTTTTTATGGCGTACGCCTATCGACGATTTTTATAAAAATTATAATGTAGAATTTTGTTTAGAATATTTTATTACTTTTGATAATTTTTCATAGAACTCTTCATTTTCGAGATATATTCGAAAGATGCACTTAACATTTTTAAATTTAAATTGCAAAGAAACAATTTGTAATGTTATAATTTCTTTCATGTTAATGATAATTACAGAGGCGGATGGGGAAGATTAAACCGGCGCGGGAAATTGGTAGGATCGGCCGGCCCAATTTTATTGAGAAAAAGTATGATTAACATAATACGATGAAAACAGTATGATTTCTTTATTGTAATGGTCGTCGGTAACACTGTAACGCGGAAGCAACTGAGCGACGCACTTCTCCATTTTGCTTTCAAAGTAGCTCCCAACAAGCCAAAATCCTTTGTTCGAGCTGTTCTCGAGTTTCAATTGGTACTTCATATACCAAAGATTTTAATCTACTCCTTCAAAAGAAGTCTAACGGAGTTAGATCAGGACTTCGAGGAGGCCACCTAACTGTACCAAAGCGTTCTACCTATCTATCTTCATAATGCTCGTTTAGCCATGCCCGAATCTCCCTGCTGTTATGTGCAAGACAACCATCCATTTGAAGCCAGGAATTAATCCGAAAATTTAAAAGAACCTAACCTAATATGCACTTCGGTCTGAAGATCAAGAAATGCCTGTGCATTTAATGTATTTTCTAGAATTGGTTTAAGAACGTAATTTCCAATTATATCCATCCATACGTTAACTTTGAATCTGTATTGATTATTGGAGGGCCTGACAGCATAATTCACAGGTGCCCACGTATGGTCATTATGACAATTAAATATGCCATCTCTGGTAAATGTTGACTTGTCAGTCCAAATTATATGCTTGCAAAATTGCGGATCTCTGTTAGTTTGTTGGACTGACAAAACTTAACACGTTCTGCGCTATCACGATCCAGTAAACTTTGAACAGGGATCAAATGATAATGGCAAAGGTTGTTCTTTCTGAGGCTTCTGTGAACTGACGTATGCGAAATTCTCCCAAGTTATATTACTTCCCTGCGCGTACTTAATGTGGGAGTTTCTTCAAAAAGCGCTGTTATAATTTGGTCTTGATGAAGATTTACTTAATCGGCATTTAGACGATGATGTCCTGCAACACTCTCTGTTTCTCCCAAAACGCGAAATGTAGTTACAAAAGTTTTTCTGTTTGGAATGCGTCTTTCAGGATATCGGCGAGAAGATTCTGCAACTGCTGCTCTAGAATTTCCATTGCAAACACCATACACAAGTAAAATATCTCGATACTCGGAATTTGTGAAAAAACGTGGCATCTTCACTTTAGATACTTAAGTAATCAACAAGAACACTAAAGCAATGTTATGACTTTGACAGTTGTGTCAATATTGTTTTTCACATCCGCCTTAGCATTTATCTATCATGAAAGGCGCATTCTAAACAAAAACACGTTTGTAACAATATTTCGGATTATAGGGGAAAGGAGATTTAAAAAAACAGCTTTTTGAACAAACTCCCATAAAAACTACACGCATGGAGTAATCGAACAGACTTAAAATAAAAATAAAGTACTATAAAATTTGTGTATTTTCAATTTTTACGGTTTTACTACCTCTGCCCTTACTGTTGTTGCAAGAAAAAATAGCAAATTCAAAAGTTGATATATCGTTGAAAAGCTTACTAAATACAGTAGTTTTTGCTGAAGAAAAAACACGTCCTCATTAATAAATTTTTGGCGTTACCACCAATAAGAAGATACCACTAATTTTGATCATTTCACAATTATTACATTTAACTTTTTACAGCACCTGGTATAGAAGATTTTTTAAACACTCATATATGCTCATCTTGTAGTAAATTTAACGCTCTTTCCGATGGTATGACTAAATTTGATGTGGCTGTAAGAATAACAGATATTTTTGTTTTTATGAAAAAAGGCACAACTTTTTTTAAATCAAAAATGCTAAATAAAAGAGCAACTATCAAATTTCAATAAAATTTTATAATACTTATTTGTTGAAAATTACTTGTATAATAACCCCTTGAAATTTGGCCAGCATCATCTGTTACACTAAGTAAGTCAAAAATAGATGAAAAACACTTACACCGACCCTCACCAACTGGCCCGACGCGACGCCCAAGATTCGACTGTTTTGGTAATACTAGTTTATTTCAATCCTCGTTCGTACTTATATAAAAAATTGGTTAGTAATATTCAAAAAAGCTTCTTAACCAGCACCTGCACTTTGCACTTTTTTATACAGCGGTTGGAACCATAATGGTGGGTTTGATTTTTATAACACATCGGGTGCCGAACGAGCGAGGCATTTCCTTGTTTCGAATATGTTAATGCCTATCAAATTAAAAAAAAATTGTCACGGGCTGCAGCGGCCCGAAAGCAACCGGCCCTTCGGGAAAATTTCCAAAATCCCCGTTGGACCATCCGCCCCTGGATTATTATGATGATAGTTATGATGGTGATGATAGTGATGATGGTGATGATAGTGATGTTAGTGACGATAATGAAAATAATGATGGTTATGACGGTGAAGACGATAATGATAATTATGATGGTGATGATTATGATGATGATGATGATGACGATGTTGGTCATTCATTAATTTGCCTACCTATCCTGCCTATCTTTCTGGTTAGCATTAAAATAGTAATATTATTTTACACAAATTTGAGGAAAAAAATCAAAATAACGGGAAACACGACAATAACAAGACAACAATAACGTAACCCTACTTTACTACAGGTGCGTCTGATAAAACAGTTGACAAAATGCAGAACATTTTATAAGCTCGGGAAGTAGTTCATGAATTAATTTATATCAAAGTTGGTGCATTACGTTTGTCCAATCTCATCCTGAATAAATTGTCAATGCAAAACAGTTATTAGATATGCAGTGTGCTATCCTTGTTCATCCTACACACTTAGCATCCTCGCATCAAATCCTATAAATTTCCGTAGAAATTTGTATTTCCATCCAATCTACCGGCTACGAGAATTCCATATCAATTCCCATTTCGGTTCCGATGGTCAGTAAATAAAAGTATTTTTTTTTTTCAGTTTTGCAACAACGCTATTTTCGGTCTAATTACGGTTGACGTGGAAAATCTGAAATAATTTCAGATATTTTATCGGGTGCCAATTCGGATAGACATTTATTTTTGCTGTTTTAATTGAGTATAAATCCCAGTTAAAAACAAATCTCTTGAAATATGCAGCAATGATCGGTATGATTGTCGTTTATTTGGATTGAATTTGTAACCATTGTAGCACATAACACTATTGCGTTATGCTATATTTGTAACTTTCTACAAAGAAATTAAAAAAAAGTAGAAATTACCAGTGGCGTAATTTTTCTAACGATTTTAAAGGTAAAACTCTAATGGTTGACATATTTTCAATATACCGAATTATGATCTTTAATTAATTACCTACAGCATTTCTTCGGATTTTGTCGATTATTTTGTGTTAATATTGTTTAAGCAAATAAATAATGATTGTAAAAATAGTGGTTTTTTTATTGCTTCAAATTAGTGCAACTTCCTCTCTTTCCTGATCCGGTATAGTAGACATTGTGTCTACGAGAATTCTAACAGGTTTATATTTAAATGCTCCCAAAAGTCATAAACCCTTAGTTTTTAAAACCAAGCATAAAGCAAATGTATAAATTTATGAGAGATATTTTTATGCTATAGGTATATCATCAAATCTAGACAAAATTAAATTGGCAGAAAAAGAGTTAAATTCACCTATGGATTTGTTTTTTTCTTGTACAAGACATTATCGGTTTTTTTATTCTCCACCTTACTTTTATAATTTGCTCTTGTTAATTAGTAATATTTTTTCTTCATTGCTGAAATTTGCCAACCGTGTTTTTTTTTTTTTTGGGAATTATTTCCATTATAAATCCCACCAATTCGAAAAAAGAACATAGCAGAACAACATAAAGTCAGAACAGTCAGAGAGTGAAGTGTCACACTTTTGAGGTTAAGAAATAGTCATGAAGCTAACAACGCGTGCAAAAAACCGAAAAATTATGAATATTGGCTTTTTAGGTAGACTTTACAAATGAAACTTAATAATTGTGCGGTGGAAACATTGCTATTTTAATTAAACTAGGCCTAAAATTTTAACCGCCCTTAGTTAACTACACTTAAAAGGCAATGCGGTGAAAATGGCCATAAGAGAACGATATCAATTTGTCCAAAAATCAGTGGCGTATAATTTTTTTTGCTACAAATGAGTATTTCACGGCACGAACGCCACTGATGCTAGTATATTACAAGAAAAATTTATACATGTAAATGTAGTCCTTTTCTATACACTGTTCTATACACTGTTGAATGAAGATAAATATAAACCAACATAACTTATATCTTCTGTTTCATCGTTTCTTACAACGCGCTGACACTTGAATTTGTACTTAAAAAATTCTAACTTCAAAGCGACAAATTTCGTGTTGCGATCAAATTGAGTGGAATATACCCACGTGACTATACCACTAGGTAGTATTGGTTGAAAATATTGTCGCTAGCGACAGGTGTTGAATCTAAAAGGCGCTTAGCGAACTAATCTCGTTTATTTAAACTAAACACTCACCCAAATTGATGCAACGGACAAAAATTGTGAACTGTAATTTAATTTTAATTATCTCGTATCAGATTTAAATTTGACTAATGTTCACGTTATTAGCGATGTTACAAGGTATGATGCCGTCGCTCAACACTAAACTGGCTTTGAAAATAATTCGTTTTGAAGGCGAACCATTTAAATTGTAAATATGAAATGTATTTCAGCTTTTCAAATGAAGGGTACCCTTTAAATCAATTTAAATGCAAATTAAATACTGATCCTCCGCCGTACCTGAATTACTAAACAATAATTTAATTACCTGGTATCCAGCCAACTGTTTTAATTTATACTTTCGGTTATCGAAGTATTTATTATCCTGAAAAATTGGAATTTATGTCCTCTGTGCCAGTCACAACACTTTTTCTGCGTTTGTTTGTTGTATCATTGTTCTGCGAATACGTCTTTGATCCCTGTTGACATTAAATTAGGCTAAATTCAAATTAATGATTATTAGTCGTAAATTATTAAATTTTCCCTGATGTTTCGAATATTCCTTCACACATTTCAGGTATCATATACGGCGGAAACTAATGTCAAAATAATTTTTTCGCCTACCATATGTGAAAATGAATCATATCAACCCTAAAAATATGATCGAAAGTCGTCTCTTGGGCTGCTAAAGTCATAACAACACGATTTTGTAGTTTTTCACTGTTTAAACACCTTTGACTGTCAAATGCGTACTTTGACGTTTCACATAAATTTTCATGAAACGTCAGAGTGAATGAAAGTCTGGAATCAAGGGAACGAAACTATAAAATAATAATACGTTCCGATTCTGTATAATTGCGATTGTATGAATTTGCGAAAATGAATAGTTATTCAGACAGTGATGAAGAATTTACGAATACTCCGCCAGACTTGCAAGAAGAAGCTAGCAATGTTTCTCTAAATTTGTTACCTACAAAGTCAAGACAACGGTACGAAAAGTGCTATGAATTGTTTAACAACTGGAAAAAGAGTAAAAAAAACAGAAAACCTAACAAAAAATGTATTACTTGTTATCTATCAGAAAAATCAAATATTGTAAATGCAGGTACACTATGGTCTGATGTAGAAAAGCACTTTTATAGTCAAGCAAAATTAATTTTGATAATTTTCATAGAGTATGAGCATTTTTGAAACGGAATTCTGTAAATTACCTGCCAAAAAAGTCCAAAACTTTGACTCAAGAACAATGCATTAAATTTTTTTATTGAAGCAGATGATTCTGAATATTTTATGATAAAGTAAACAAGTAAAATAAGATAATTTCGTTCTTTTATTAATGTTAAATGGTAGATTTCTCTGTATGAATGGTAGATGATGACGCTATACGGAGCTTGTCGCCGAAATGAATTGTTAAATATAAAGCTTAACCGCATAGATAATAGAGGAGATATATTGATTATTACAGTTCCAGAAACAAAAAACAATATTACAAGGGCATTTACAATTACAAACAAAACAATTGATGCATTGAATCTTCCTACAATATACAACAAATACACTCACAGACAAAAATATTGCTTATTTTATTTTAAGTATTTGTTTACATTTTGTTTGTATTTTTCCTTTTGACATTTTAGGTGTTTATTTTTACAAATGTCTTACGCTGGAGTGCGTTACGTGTATTAATGATTAAATAAATTACATAATGAAGCTTTGCAACAGATTTATAGAGGCATTAATGAAATATTCTATTTTTTGGTTAGAACAACAATGACGACAAAATAACGACTTTAAGGCAACATAATAAACAATTTAGTACTTATTACTTCCTCCTCTAGCTCTAGCGATAGCCTGCATCCTCCTAGGCATGCTCCGCAGGTCTTTAATGGTTTCTTGCGGAATTCGATGCCATTCTTCCTGTGCAGCAATTCTTAATTCTGCAATTGAGTTAGGAGTTGGATTTAGTGCTCGTATACGTCGCTTTAGGATGTCCCATACATGTTCTATGGGATTTGCATCAGGACTTGGTGGCCACTCTAATGAATCAATTCCGACATCCTCAAGGTACTGAACCACTATTCTAGCGGAATGTGCACGGGCATTATCATGCATTAGCAGAAAGTTATCGTATCCAATGAAGCCAGCATAAGGTAAAACATGCTCTTCAAGTATGTTGTGAATGTACCAGTCAGCATTCATTTTTAAATTCACCTCAATGAGCTCCGTGCAACTCTCCCAACTAATGCCTCCCCATAGTATAATGGAACCGCCTCCAAAGCTAACATTCTGTACTAGATTACATTCTGCAAAATGTTCACCAGACCTTCTGTATATTCGCCCACGTCCATCTGGCTTCCACAATTGTATTCTGGTTTCATCTGTAAAATGAACTTGTCCCCATTGATGTTCATTCCAGTTAACATGGGCTCTTGCAAATTGTAATCGTCTAGTTTTATGGCGTGGGAGAAGTCTAGGCACTCTGGCAAGGCATTTTGGGGTTAAACCAAAGTCATTACTTACATACTTGTCTTGTAATTAGTAATTCATTTTTAAGAACACTCCAGTGTAAGCCATTTTTCTAATAAAAACGCATACTGTGTTAAAGGAAAAAGTACAAATATAAAAAAGACTTAAAATATAATATGCAATATTTTTGTCTGTGAGTGTATATTTCCCTTAGACCTGCACACACTCCTCATAATCGCCTATTCATTTATTACAAGAATAATAAATGTACACTACAACCGGTTGGAAAAAACACATTCAGCAATTTTCAATAGCCATTTTTTAAAACTCCGTAGCTCTGCAGCCCTTCTAGCTAACTCTGTGAGTGGTTTGGTAACACTTAAAAAGCATAGAGGTTGGCGTCCTTTTACAGTTGCAGAAGGATATATTGATGACTGCTTATCGAATAAGATTAGCAGTTCTCAAAAAATACTGACAAACCAAGAACAGCAGCCTAATACTCGCAGATAAAACACAACTGAAGTGTTAAATAATTATGACCAAATAAATAAATTGTCAGTTAATCTAGATAACTCCAATGCGCCATCAACTTCATCCATAAAAATAAGTCACCATACTGCTAGCACTTCAAAAACCTACCAAATGCCTATAAATTCTGATATACTATCCATAATTGTGCTCGAGGGATAATTAACATTAATTACTATAATAAATAAATTGCTTAATATTTCGCGGCGAATTTGATATTTATATTAAAAAATGGTATATTACAATACCATTAATGAGAATTCTCATCGAGACTATTTTATTTGTAAGTATATTTTTTACCTAAATTTTAATCTTCAGAAATATTAAAGGGAATGGGGTCTAAAATTAAAGAAAACCAATTTGTTGGTAAACTTACGTTTCGACTGTATTTAAGCCTTCTTCAGGACAATCCAAGAAAAGTTTTCCGTGTAAAATACAAATATATAAAGCGGGGAATTAAATAGGTAATATAACATATTATAAAAAACACAGTAGTATATAACAATAACATTAACATACCATTAACTAGCAGTACATACATTACCTATGTACTGCTGTGTCTTCTTTAATATGTTATTTACCTATGTTATTCCCCATTTTATATATTTTACGCAAAAAGCTTTTCTTAGATTGTCCTGAAGAAGGCTTAAAAGCAGCCGAAACGTAAAACTTGCCAACAAATTGGTTTTCTTTAATTTTAGACCCCATTCCCTTTAATATTTCTGAAGATTAAAATTTAGGTAAAAAATATACTTACAAATAAAATAGTCTCGATGAGAATTCTCATTAATGGTATTGTAATATACCATTTTTTAATATAAATATCAAATTCGCCGCGAAATATTAAGCAATTTATTTATTTAACTTTAAACCCCATTCCCAATAATATTTCTGAAGATAGTATTTTATTTTCAACGACGAATTTCTGAATAACCTTTAAAAAGTGCTTCAATATAATTATTATGAAAAAGAAAGGAATGTACTGTAAGTTTGGCTATATATTTTTTAATTACCTTGTACAGATTATATTAGCAAAATCAGCCGTTTTAAAGACAAAACCGTCATTGTTAACAAAAAAAATCGTTACATTTTATCGTATCGATAAAAACATATCGCATGCTCTGCGAAAAAGAATTTTAATGAAAATCCCTCAAATATTTTACACAAAAGACCACCTCGCGATCCGCTTTATTTAATCATAAAAAAATTACCTTTTTGTGGGTATTAAAGACGTCTTTTAGGACAATTTAAATATTGAGAAGAGTGCTCTTTACTTATTCTTTTGCAAAGTAAATAGTTTAGAATATTTATATGGTTATTTTGATTGAGATATGAAATTATATATTTTAAAATGGTTGTAACTTCTAAATAAAAACGAACCGGACCTATGCTTGTTCAATTATTATAATTGAACCTACCCCAGCTACTATCTGCCAGAGTTTGTCATAGAACTTGTAGAACACCCTGTATACGTATACACGGTGGTTTTAAATGAAGTAGCAAAAATGAGACCACAGATTCCTTTGGTGGAAACACATCGATTTAACGTAACATACCTATATGTCAATTTTATTTTCGATATTTGTAGATAACTTCTTAAACAATCCAAATATTTACATAAAATTTGTAATTTTGACGACCCTAGTAGAGGGCGCCACTTATAGCGATTTTCTTACCTGTTATATCTGAAAAAGGTATACCTTGTTGAAGTCGTTAAGAGTAACAGTTTTCGAAATAATCCTATTTAAGAGTGCACTGATTGAAAACTGTTATCGTTTCAGGTAAAGTGCCTTTTTTACTGAAAATACGGCAAAATATTAGTTGTTCAGAGTCGATCTGCTTTGATAAAATCTTTGTAATTTGTTAAAAAATTGTTTCATCAAACCTCGCCGATCTTCTTGAAATTGCATGTCTCCATAATTTACCATTCTGAACAACTTTTTAAAGTAACATTTTGCTTTATCTTCACCAGAAAAGGCAATTTACCTGAAACCAAAACAGTTTTTACTCGGTGCACTGAGCATTTCAAATAGGATAATTTCAAAAATAGATGCCCCTATCGACTTCAGCAAGGTATATCTTTTTCAAATAAAACAGCTAGGAGAATCGATTGTTTTGATAGTCAAATGAATACACTACGCTGCAAAAAAGTTTTGCCATTCTGCCAGAAACATAATGTGCCATAAGTGGCGCCCTCTGCTAGTGACGTCAAAATTAGAAACAAATTTGAATTTCTCGCCTGCAAAAACCCCTGATTTACAAATTTTATGTAAATATTTGGATTTTTAAAGAATTTATCTACAGATATCAAGAATAAAATTTTAACTTTGACACCCTGTATCTTTTTTATTATAAGGAATCTGTGGTCTCATTTTTACTACTTCATTTAAAAGCAGCTTGTATACTACTTGTCTATGCAGTTACTAAATTTTTCAGTAGTATATTAAAGTAATTTTTTATTAAAGCAAAAATAAATGTATTGACTTGTAGTTTCGCCAGAAACCATTTTTGATCCCCTTATAATTTTTAAATCTGTCCTTCAAAGGACCCTTCGAGGGTTCAAAGATTTTATAATCAAAAGGAGTAAGGTTAAAAGTGTACTGTAAGCAACGGTATAAGATCTGAAATTTCAGTATCTAAATAGAGTAGACAAATTACACCTTTCGAAAAAAGCCTTCTATAAGGGTTTCGTATTGCTGGCTACAACGCCTTTGCCTAAAATGTGTATTTATTGAATAATATTCATTATTTACTCTTATTTAAGACGAATTTGAAATACAGTATGCGCCAAAAGTATGGAATAAATTCAATAAAAACGAAACAATTATTTTTTGGGAAAAATCCTCGAACAGGTCGATTTTTAATTTAAAAAATACATATTTTAGCGTAAAATGCGATTTTCAAACGTCATTTGTTTTCGAGTAATGACGTCATCGATTTTTTTTTAAATGGCAACACCATATTTTTTTCCTTGATTCTGAAAGATCGTTTAATTCTCTATCAGGCAGTACTAAAATTTTGCCCTCTTACATAGGAAAGTTTTCGAGTAAATGACGATTTAATGTTAGAAAACGTAAATCAATCAAATAATAGAATGGCCTGCAAGATCGCCAGATCTTACACCTCTTGACTATTTTTTATGGGGATATTTGAAGTCAAAAGTGTACATTAATAAACCACGTAATTTAGAAGAACTTCAAAATCGCATTCGGGACGAAATACGCAGAGTTACCCCAGAAATCACTCATAATGTGCAAGAAGAATTTCTTCACAGACTTACGCATTGTCAAGAAATTGGTGGATGGCAATTCGAACATTTAATTTAAGTATAAAATTTAATCAATTGTATTTTATTTTACATACCTCAGAATATTTATGGATAAAATTTACGTTTTCTAACATTCAATCGTCATTTACTCGAAAACTTTCCTATGTAAGAGGGCAAAATTTTAGTACTGTCTGATAGAGAATTAAACGATCTTTCAGAATCAAGGAATAAAATATGGTGTTGCCATTTAAAAAAATCGATGACGTCATTACTCGAAAACAAATGACATTTGAAAATCGCATTTTACGCTAAAATATGTATTTTTTAAATTCAAAATCGACCTGTTCGAGGATTTTTCCCAAAAAATAATTGTTTCGTTTTTATTGAATTTATTGCATACTTTTGGCGCATAGTGTATAAGGAGTCAAAGTACACAAACAACTTAAATATACAAATTATTTCAGGTTTAATTGACTAAACTATTAATAAATATTCAGAAATGTTTCTTTTAGGAGATATGCAATATTGGAATTTGAATAAAAGATGTAATTTGCACAATATCTCTAAAGACGCTTGACGTACATTGATAAAAACTTGAGTTAATATAAGGTTATATACTTAAACTACACCACAAGAGCCATTTTACTAAATACCTCTTTATATTTTATTATAAACTTAACAAAACACACACTGTAATATACAAATTATATTTTTGTTCCTGTCGCACTGTTTCGTAAAACTAATAAACTGAAAGCAGTGATATATTAAATCATTCACGTTCCACCTAATTTACGTTAACCGTTTGTATCTTGTCTGTCTACCACCCTATTCTCATATAAGAACAGGTGTTTATCTAACCTATATCAATATCAGAGATCATTAATATTGAAACTTTAAATAAAATAACATGTTTAACAGTCATAGAAAAGTAAATTGTTTTGATAAAATTATTTTCCATTGCAGTTACGCTCTCTATCACTCCGTTAGTTTCATACCGTTGGTTTAAAGGTAACAACAGGCAACCCTGAATAGCGCGCTGATATAAATGAGTTCGAATACCGTCAAGTGGTGGCATAGACAACAGTGTAAGTGCAGTTTAAAAAACAAATTATGATTATTTCATTAAAATATAATAACTTGAGAAATAAAAAACACTCTCAAACTGTTCCCACTCAAGGTACATCCTGCATAACATTATTGGTATGCCATTCGGTCTTGGTAATGCATGAGAAACGTTTGAAAGTCTTGTCGAAACAATTATGTGTTGAATGACCTCTAAAACTTATCTCGTTTATCTTTGATGATCATATACAGGGTGTTTTCAAATGAAATAGCAACAATGAGTCCGCAGATTCTTTAAGTCAAAATAAATCGATTTAACCCAACATACCTATATCCCATTTGTTTCTAATTTTGATTTGTGGCACACCATGTTTCTTTCAAACTGCAGAACTTTATTGAACAACTTTTTTAAGTAACGTTTTTCTGTATTTTCAGTAAAAAAAGCACTTTACCTAAAACGATAACAGTTTTTAATCGGTGCACTGAATATACCAAATAGGATTACTTCGAAAACTCTTACTCCTAACGACTTCAACAAGGTATACCTTTTCAGATATAACAGATAGGAGAATCGATTGTTTCAATAGTCAGATGGATATACTAATCAGAAAAAAAGTTCTGCCATTTAAAAAAAACATGCAAAAACTCTTAATTTACAAATTTAATGCAATTATTTGGATTTTTTAAGAAGTTATCTACAAATATCGAAAATAAAATTTTAACTTTGACACCCTGTATCTTTATTATGCCACTTGGGATATAGGTATGTTATGTTACGTCGATTTATTTTCACCTAAGGAATCTGTAGTCTCATTTTTGCTACTATATTTAAAAACACCCTGTATAAAATGCCATATTAATCATAATTCCCTGCAGCTCAGTCATTGACTGATTTATATATCAATTCATCGAATTTCTATTTTTATTTAAATGAGTCATTATTATAAGTTTCATGTCTAGGTTAAGCGCCTTCAGAAATATTTTATACGTCATTTTTCAAACTTGGACATATAACTTGCGCATTTCCTAACTAACATCTTGTATGTCATTGCCTTTCCAGTCAGCCCTGCAACCTTTCCTAATTTTTAATGTAAATCCAGAGACTGAACCTCACGGTTAGGATACCAGCCACGTTCATCAAATTCCTGATCAAACTGATGACATGGGAAAGCGTCAAGCTTTAATATACCCTGATAGGCTCTCCCTATTATCGGCCCATGCATTAAAATTATAAATTTCACAACGTTACCCCAGTTTTGTTTAAAAGCAACAGATAACCCTTAGATTGTGACGGCGACCGTCATTTGGACACGTTAGCATCTTCCCTGGCCTGGAACACAGATCCGCACGCGTCACAATCTAATTACCTACTCATCCAGTCAACAATGTAAGTTGACGGTATCGCGCCAAAACAAAATCCCCCAGTACTTCATCGTGCGCATGCTACCTGTATATTGATTTACTTTAAAGGTACCTCGCGCTGGCCTCACACAGTCAGAGGCCGTCTCACTTCAGCAAACGCCGCCAGGCTTGGCGTGGAGTTGACTCAAAGCGAAATTAGGAGTTGTGTACTCCAATAATATTCATATAGGCAGAATAAAAGATAGCAATGTGGTTACAGTCAGATCAGCGATCGTCCTGTTTAAAATGTCGGCACTGGATATCCTTTGTGCGGCAACAAAGTAGTATTTCATTTACATAATTTTCAATGCAACAAAGGAATCACGTCCGTGTCATTTTTCGCTATTTGGTTTAGTTTTCAATGACAGAACTAAATATATGCGTCATCGCACAATTTGATAACTTCTACGAGTAGCACTACAAATATTATTGTTCTAAACAGCATAGTGATACGTTCCTTAAGTTACTGAGTCCTCTAGTTTATAATTCTTGTAATACCTGATATTTTCCAGAAAATCCAAAATAGATGAGCTTCTGTGCTAAGAAGCATGCAGCAGCAAATAATCGTTGAACCATCTGAGCCCATAGACACTTTTCCGGTTGGTAGAAAATAGAAAATTAAATAATGCCACTATAGCTTATCAAAGACATATGACACCTTAGCTACGGTGTCTGGATCCCTATGTTTTCTTACTTCTTTAAACTTGATAAGTGACTGCGTTAAGTTCAGCCAGGTAACAGAGTAAAGACAACGTATTCTATAGGAACAGTTTTGTGGAGTTCTACAGTATGCCATTTGGTTTTTGTAATGCACCGGCTACGTTGGATAGACTTATGGAAACAATTATATGTGGAATGACCTAAAAATTCTACTTCGTTTATCTTAACGACTTCATAATAAATGAAGATAATTTGAAGAAAGAAATCTTTCAAAAATTGATAGAGGCTCAGCTCAATTAAATCTCAAGAAATGCATGGGTTTTCAAAAGAAATCCGAGTACTAAGTCAATTTCCTCTCATAGAGTGACTGATCCAAAGAAAAGAGAAAACAAGCATGAATTAAAGAATTTTATAGATCTTTTGCACTTACTTTACGGGTAGTTTATAGATAGAAAACGACCTGCAATGACTTGCGTGCTGACAATAAAGGATTATAGTAGAATGAATAAGTTTGGTTATACAATTCAAAAAGGACTAAGTACAATTTCCCAAAACTGCAGAGATATTTTTGTACCTGTATCAATAAAAGTTGAAATAGTCTTACAAGCACACAAAAGCTTTCTATTTGTAAAGGTTTCGGATATACGTTCAATAATATTCCGTAATGTATGTTTAATAAAATGTCAAAACACATCTCAACATAAAAATCCAATTTTAGCTAAAACTTTTCACTTGGTTTCAAATTGTCTGTAGTGCTTGCATTTGATGCGATTTCTAGTACGAGTACGTAACACAAGGAAGGCGGCAAAAATATAAAATACATAGACGTAAAAGTCTGTCCCGACCTTTTATTAAATTTTATACTCCCGAGGCGTGAATCATTCAGCTCATGTTTGAGTCGCCTTGGAGTCATGCAGGGGTGTTAAGTAGAAAATTGCGAAACTCGATAAAATGTGGATAAGTTACAAAAATGTAATGTTCTTTATCAGAGGTAATTCTGTGAACTGTTTAAGGAGAGCAGGAGGTCTGATGTTGTTATAGGCGACTAATTAAGATAAATAATCTGGATCATATACAGATTTGTAACCTTACGAAATACATTTTTAATTTTGCACAGGATAGAATTTGATAATTTTTTTTAGTAATCAGTCACTGATATTAACTATGTGTTTATTTTCTTGTTGCATTTGAAGATATCTAATTACCAGCATTTCGAAGAATTGTTGACAAAATTGTTTTATTCCATTCGACAAAGTTTTCTGTATAACTAACAGCAGCATGTTCTGGTGATTTAAAACTGTAAATAGCCTCAATATTCATTTCAGGCTGCAAAAACCGTCAATTCGCTAACTGTCATCATATGCAAAGACGTATTTAAAAAATGCACAGTTTGGAAAATGTGTTGGATGAAATCCCGCCAAGAAAGGCTGATCGTTGTGTATTACGAATAAGAAATCTGAAGATAGCGTTTTGAAGATTATAGGAAAATACATCACCCTATGCTCTAAGAACGTTCCCCAAAACAAATTCTTCATCCACTATCGACAGCAGAAAACATTGTTTAACCTGTGGAAATAAACACCAGTTATAAAATTCCGCAGAAGGTAGCTGAGTTATTGAAGCTGCCAAATCGAGAAATGTATGCATACTGGCCCTTGCTTCCGTCTTTCTACAACTACGATAGCTACAAATTCTGGCGCAGATTCTTCTTCTTTCCTTTTCATATTTCTGTGAATAGTAATTGTTATGTTTACTGTCGATACATCTATATGTTTACAAATTATTAATTTTAGAATAGTCAGTTAATTTTTAAGAACTCATATACAACTGTATTCAATAATGCTAGTTATATTATAGTCTTAGTAATTAAACTCTAGTATAACTTTATACTATTTATACTTTTCTTTAAAAGATCAGATATATTGTGACAAACTTTTCTAAAATGAAATCAAAAATATATGAATTGTGATTAATTCGTAAATATGTCCCATATATTAGTTTTGTTTGGGTTATATTAAAGTTTTAATAACAGTTTTTCAATTTTTTTAACTTCGTAATCTGTTGCGTCACCAGTCTGTGTCGCTTTTTCAGCTAAAGACCTTACACATACATACATCTATATGTTTACAAATTACTAGTTTAAGAATAGTTTTAATTCGGTTTTAAGAACTTATGTACAACTGTACTACGACTTCAAAAATTCTAGTTATATTAGAGTTATATTATAATGTTAATAATTATTTTAAAACTCTAGTACAACTTTGATATGATATTTGTTTTTTTCGATATAGTAGCGGTATCCAAAACTAAATCTTAAATATACAGGGTTAACTATGACTAAGTACAAAAATTTTAACCACGTGCTCAGGGAGCCCTAAAAGACAATAAAAAAGTTATTCCATAATTTTAGCTCGATATTTAAAAAATGGGGCAAAACCCTTTTTTCCTACGGAAAGTCGGCGCCTATGATGAGTATCGACTGAGATGGCTTATGGCTTAGATCCATAGTTGACATTACATCTGTCAACAACTACCATGCGGTCGTTTGCAGTGTTTCTAAATGCAGAAACGACAAAAATTAACATTAATTTTTATTAGTAATAATACCTGATAGGTAGGTAACAGTTAATCCAGTTAGCTCCAGTATTTTGCATTCGTTTTTCTTTATTTGGTTACAAACTCGTAAAACTGCATTTTCACTCACTACCGATAAACACACTTCCCATAGGTACAGTTAGATCAATGCCTATGTATTATAACAAAATCGAAGAAAGGGATGAGTAGGTAGGTTCTAATAGATAACAAAAAAAACGTTTAACACCCGCGGCAGTCTTGTCCCATAACCTAGAAAAGCAAACTGCTATATGGTGGGAAAATATCTCTACCCGACACATATTCCTTTATTTATTAACTATAAAACGTTTAAAATTAAAATAAGCCACTAAAAACTGAAGAAGAACACAAAACTACAACGTAAACACAGGAATTAATTTATAACATGACAGCGAACCGACTCGACTGGACCGACTGCCGACTGTGGCCGACTGTTGCATGACGGTTGCTTGCTGGTTGCATACTCTGATTCTCGCATTGGCGGCGTTAAAGAAGGATTTAATATAATACCGAAAAAAAATTTTTTTCGCTTTATAAATAAGTTTGGAAACTTTTTGAAAGGAAATTCTGTTAATTCTTATTTTTTTCTATCCCCTCTTAAAATATTTGTACTTAGTCATAGTTAACCCTGTATAATTATAAATATAATTTGTATTAGTTTTCTTTGGCTTATATTAAAGTTTTAATAACAGTTGTCTAATTTTTTGACGTAATTATCTATTGCGTCACTAGCCTGTAACGCTTTTTCAACCTGAGCCCTTACACGCCGCGTCTTCCGTCCTGGCACAGGATTTTTACAGTCTCGACGTACTTTTTCCGCAAGTGTTTTCATCTGTCCCCCAGGGCATTGTCGCAGGAGGAAAGTAAGCGCCAAGAACAATGTAATATAGCTCGCCATTAAGGGCACGGTCACCTTTGTGCTGAGAAGGCTCTATTAATATTAAAACTGTTGCGTATTCATCGTCCCCAGGACTTTTAGGAGACTAGAATTTATGAGAATAATACAACCCCATTTAATTAAAACATGGGATTCCTGGCCGTACTGTAATATCCCACTGTGGCGGGCCCTACGGGCTCTACTCCGAGAAATCTTTGGTCGTGTAGATTTAAATCCAGATAAATTCCAAACACAAATACTCAAGTTACAGAAAGTAAGGGATTACGAGAATAGTTTAATTCTCCGCTTTGATTAATTACGTTTACAACAGTTTGAGGTATTACAGGCGAATAATTCCGGAAATAAGAAAAAGTAATAAATATATAGGGTGCAACAAAACCGCAGGTTATCCTATTAAGTACGTATTGTTGACAACAAAATAATATGATTCAACTCTGCTTACATATACATATACAAACATTCCTCTCTTAAAAAATGCAGAGTGTTGATGTTGAACTTTAAAATTGTCTTTCCTCAATCACATTGTCAATTTTGCATCACTTTGAAATTTTATAGAGATAATTCTTGAGGCCGACCAAATTCTTAAGGGTATTATTGTAAAAGACGTCTAAAAACAAACGTAGACACATGTAGTACATGTAGGTAGGGGGTCCCAAAATATTTCAATTTAATCAAATTTCGAAAAAAAAATATCTCTGGATAACGTTTACTTGGAATAACCAAATTTGGTACATTGTTTAGGTTTATTATTGGTCTTCTTTGACTATGAGTTCAAGTAAATTGAAACACTATAAGGTATTCATTGAGGGTGAATCATCCCTAAAATTATATCAAACTATTGTCTCCACTTTTTTGCTCTTGAGATTTCCAAATCTAGCGATCCTCCATAGAGAAACATGTTGAAAGATGGGCTCGAAAGACAAAAAATGTTTTCAATAATGTCCTAGTGTAATAAAGATACAAGAGGAAGAAAATATTTTGCAAACAGTTGAGGATGAACCGCAAATAAGTATTAAACGTTTCGTTTCGAACTCATTTGTTTCCATTGTTCGTAGCAACTCTACGAACAACCCCTCACTAAAATGTTCTATGCGTACCACGCTTTATAACTATTACATGTTCTACAGATTTAACTTTAATGTACTTTGCAATTTTGTTAAAGGATACGGAATAATGTGCTGTACTTTATTATGCAGATATTTTAAAGCTAGATATTTTGCCGTAATAGAGCAATTCGGCGTGTCAGTTTGAGTGTGAGGAATTTAATTTTATCGAGTAGGGATTTGAGATTCCCCCATTACAGATGAACAGTATTATTTAGATCGTGAAGCATTAGTAATATAGTCGTTATTGTCTGTCGTACAGATGTCTGTTAACTTACTTCGTACTTACGTAAAATCAACGGAAAAACATAAACTAAACCCAACATTATTATTCAGAGTCATGCTGTTAAAACTTTCTCAATTATTGAGAAATTTCAGAATAAAATAAACCTTGAACATCCTGTATTTTTTAAAGCAGCGACATTCGTATAAGGCACGATGAGCTCAAACATAATATTTTGGTGTCTAGTATCTCCAGCTTAATGTTGATTCTATCTCACTCTGTATATTGCAGAATATCGTAGATAACAGGCGTTGTATTCACTTTTCGAACCTTATGCATGCAGTTGACTTCAGTATCGAAATAACACGTAATATGAAAAAGAGTATCCCGATTAATTTCGATTCTCGCATCCCTACAAAAATGTCCAGGTGTAAAATGGGATGAGTTCGAAATAAATACATAATTTAGCAGTGCTTTTCCCCTTTTGTTTTTGAATGACTTAAGGTCGCCATAAATTTTAAACGTTATATTTTCTGACAGGGCCGTCATGATGGAGGAATGATTGGGATAGATTTTCGTCCATTTCAAATCACCTGAGAAACGAACCTTATTCTCAGAATACCATGATTGTGAATAATAGCAGTTAACATATAAGTAGAGTTTAACTTATATTGCGTTGCGTTACTAAATTTATACAGGGTGAGTCAGTCATAATGTCATTAATTTTAACCACATATTCGGGAGGCCTAATAGGCACAAAATCGAAAAAAAGAATTGTTACTCGACCTTTAAAAAAATAAACAAATCACCCTATAAAAATCAGAAACACGACGCTCCTGGTGCGCTACGAACTTTCTGAGGACGGACCCATACGATAATCGAATGCCGAATCGTTACCACATCATGTTTACATACATAATATCGTCTAACATATCAGCGTGTTATTCAAATTTACCCGCATTACTTTTGCCCCAAATTTGTAGATCACGCCACACATTTGGAGGAGGGATGGAGAGAATAGTGAGAATACAAGCAGTAAGCAGTAGTTTGTTTATTTCGGTCTCGCGTATTCGTCGTAAATGCATAATTTTACAAATTCCGAATATGCGGAAATGGTAGTGTTATATGGATAATGTTTACAAAATGTGACTGACCCTAATTTTATTAATAAAGTGCTATGAACGGATTAGTGCAGTTAACAACTTAGTACCATACTACTTAAAAAACAATAAATTTCTAGGCTAAATGTACGTAACTACAAACTGAATAATTAATTGTACTTACGAGTAATACTAAAAATTCATATTTATTTGTAAAACGTAATATCAAAATTAACATTCGAAAACATTTATTTATTATCTACATTTGTTTTTATTAACAAATAAATCAATATTTAAGGAAAATTCATTCATGTATCTAGATTTAAAAAATAGTTTTACTCCTTGTCGTTAAATAACAGTACAAAAACTAGGTAACTAGGTTATTGACCTAGGTCAAGGTTCACTCTCGATAACTTAGATTAGCGGCGTGCCATTTCGGTCTTGGACAGTTTTCTCTCGACAACACGATAGTTTTTTATTATTTAGTATTTAAACACGAACCACTTTTCAGCTTCTCTTACTAATTTACCCATTGGGTATAGTTTTTTTATGTAATGTACGTAAACAGTTTATTACTCAGTTTGTTATTAGACACGTTGGAGTTTTGTTGCAGCCATAACAGCTACATTTGCTCAGAGAAAAATCCACACGCTACTTGTCGGTTTAGCCTTCAGATGCGATTTGTTGTCAACATATGGGCAGGAGTGTACGGGTATCGTTTGATTGGGCCGTATTTTCTACCGGAAAACCTGAGTGGACCGCGTTACTTGCAATTTTTAATAGAATTATTTGATTATTATTATTTGATTTCATTGGATATTAACATTTTAAATTATTATTGGCTGAAGTTGAACTGAGCAAGAAAAAATAATATTCTAAAATAGTCAGTACAACCTTTTATTTGTGATGTCTAAAACCTAGGTAGGTAGGTACGAGAAAAATATTTCAACTTAACAACATTGCATCAGATCGACATCGAGTTGAACTGTGAAATGTAAACGACCAACGCTGTGAGCGGTCAGTGACAGTCTGAAAAGGGGGTTTAAATAATGATTCGAAAATATTTTTTTTCGGCGTAAATATGCATTTAGATTTTTTTTAATCGCGTATTCGCATTGTACTCATTATTCCTTATCTCCTCTTAAAATTAATGGCATTATGACTGACTCACCCTGTAGTTATAGTATATTGTATGTGCACTCTTTTAGTTTACGCATGAAAATTGCGGCTTGAGACATAGCCGCAAGCATACGAAAGCGGTAAATCCACTTTCAGTTCGAAATATACATACTATTTTTTAACGACTGAGCATATATTTAATATAATTCAATTCCATTACACACAACAAATACACAAACATTTCTGAACGCATTATGAATGATTGTAAATAATGTAATTATTGTAAATAATTCATGGTAAAAATTTGGCAGTTTTCATTTTTCTTGCTGGTTATAGCAGCTCATGATCTTGTGTCGTTAATATCAATAGTAGTTGTGGATTTGATCCTAGAATCTTGTGCGACATGCCACTTTGTTCTTCAATGAGTCTTCTACATAGTCTTCAACTACTGTTGCTGATCGCCAGATCCCTAAGATAGCGGATGAGCGGAAACAGTAATTAATGTACAATTAGTTTTCTTCTATACCGATTGAAGCAATGAACAGACCACATTGTTGATGATCTCTTGCTCTTGACTGTATTTGCAAAATATACTGATAACACATTTTCTGAATACAGTCCAGTCTTATTTGTTTTACACCAATCCACAAATAAAGAATATTGCCTCTTATTTTGAAAGTAAATCTTACAGTCATCCACTATCTTTAATTCGTGGAGTACAACAAATATCACTTTTTGTTACTTACTATTCATTTTATGTTTTATATTTTTTGTTGTAATAAACACAAATTATTGATAAATCTGACAAGCACTGTATTTATTTTACAATAGTGACAATAGATGTCATTCTCTCGTGTCAAGACTATTGTTTTTCCACGCGACAACACAAAACACTCGCTCAGTAGCAGCTGTCAATTCTCTGTTGTAAAATAATAATTACAAACATATAACAATTGCCAATATTAAAGGGTTTCAATTTGTTTGAAATATTTCATATATTTAAATTCTTGTTCTTGAAGTAAATGTCGATTGTTTTCATGTGATAATTTTTTAATGGTCTTGCTAATTTTAATTTTGTTTGTAAGGGAATTGTCTATATATCCTTCAGAGATATTGGTAGATTTCCAAACACCGTGTTTCATTGAGTTTGTGATATTTCCACCATTATCAGCAAATAATGTCGCCGAAGTGCGACGAAAAAAATGGCCTACATCTCCAAAACTGTGGGTACCAATGTTGAATTCAACACTTTCCATTTTTGTAAGTTATAAATAATCTGTTGTGTGGAGCATGGGACCGTAAAAATAAATATTGCCTATGCAATACCAAATTTTCTTGCTCAATTACTAACAAATGTTCTCCCAATGTGTATTGGAATCCCGTATTTTCACAAGCAATATGTCTTCCTTGTCGTTTATACGATCAATTGACATTTGTGTTATTTTTTCCTCCCGACCATACCCACCGAGTAACCCAATGATTGTTGCCACCTGAAAGTAAAAACAAACTTAGTTGATACTTTTTTCCTACAATCGTGATTTTATGTACCTTTAGGTAGGTTTCATTAAATGCTTCCCTAATAAATTTGTTGACTTCTGATTTGGTTTATAACCAACGTTCTTTCTTTAAAAATTTACATTATTCTTCATTAAACTGGCACTTCTAAGCATTGAGCATGTACTCAATGCTCCACGGTCACATAAACTTTTAAAAAGCAAAATATCAAGTATGGTAAGTCGTTATTTCGTTGCTGCGGTACTGTTCAACTGCATTCTGCTAAAGCATACCTACCTAAATTTTCATATTATTATTTGGTTATTAAGTATAATGACAACAATGATGTAATTATTCCCTACCTAGTCCGGGAAATACGTACTTTCCGAATTAGGTCTGAAAAATGCTACTATCTCAAAGAAAAAGCGTCGGCAAAATGCGTACTTCCTGGCCTAGGTCGGAAAAGTGCTACTTTCTCAAAGAAAAAGCGTCCGGACAATACGTACGATCCGGACTAGGTCCGAAAAGTGCTACTTTTCGGACGCTTTTCCGAACTTCTTATAAATGTAAATAAAGAATATAGTCTGGCTCTAAGGTGTAAGTAAATTTCTTGTCCTCTTTCTATAGAGGCCACAATTTTCCTGAAATTCCAGTGACAGTATTACCACGCTTGCCGCAGTAGAAATCGAGCAGACAGACCCATGTAAATATACGCCCAGAGACAAATATATTTCCCCGTTAATTATCAAACGCCTACTTAGCCAGCCGGATCAGTGAATATTATCTAGTTTTCCTCAACATTTGACGCCCTCGCAAAGCCAAAAGCTAAATTGTATCAGTTGCAGCAGCTTGCGTGGAGGGACGGCAACAGTCGGAACGCCAAGCCAACTCGGCAATCCGGTGATTAGAAACTGGCGAACAAAGGTTAGTTACGAACCAATAAAACGTGTTTATGAACAGAAAACTCGTGTCGGATCCATTGTAGCCACAAAATGTTCACTTTGTTATCGAATTGCGCTTTTGGCCATATTTATGAGTATATGCGAGGGCTTTACTGGCAGTAATACGGAATAATGCGCGAGATTGGATGAAAGCCTATATTTTCGTTGCAGTTGCGTTTTGTGGAATCAAATTGTATGTTTCGTAAGGCGAAGGAACAGTAGAAGGTTGCTTAAAATAGATTTACTCCGAACTGTTATGAGAAGTGCGTTAGCAGGCTCAAAATTTTTGTAACAAACCAAACTTATATTTGTTCAAATTGACAATCCGGTATATTAATACGTTTTTAAATTCTACGTTCAATTTGAAACATTTTCATGTCAGGTTTCCTATATGTATAGCTTTGGCTGAGACAAGAAATGTTACAGAATCTGAAAAAGTCATGTCTTGTCCTGCAATTAAACTTATTTTAAAATAATTTTTTCGTAAAATAAAATAGATGCATGATAATGACATTTCGATTGTCATTTCAGTATCGAATTGACAGTCTTTTAGGCACCTGTGCTAAAATAGTACATTATACTATAAGGGGGAGAAATGCGTTATTTTGGCAGAGTTGCAATTTGAAGCCCGAGGGCGAAGTCCGAGGGCTACAATGCACCGAGGACAAAATAGCATCTCTCCCGAATGGTACATACTATTTTTTCCACGGTCTCATTAACTTAAAAACACATATTTTGTCATTATGAAGTAAGTAGCACCAGAATTATTGTATTCGGATTTGAGCATTTATTTAGTAGTCGTTGAGTTGTTGTCTATAACTACAAAATAAACAAACAAAAAGAATTGTCAAATTAAGATGCTAGTTTGGTTTAGTTTAAAGTTTGTTTAGTGTACAATGAATAATTGTGAGTCGGAAGAGATTGTGGAGACTGCAAATATTGCAATAAGAAATTTGCTGCCTACGAAGTCAAGATTTTTATACGATATAGCCTACAATCGGTTCAAAAAGTGATGCGCCGAGAAAAATGTTCAAGTATATAGCGAGAATGTTTTGCTGGCATACTTCAGTGAAAATGCAAAGAATTACAAGTCTTCCACATTATGGGCGCAATATTCTATGGTTAAGTCATGCTTGATAATTTACGGCAACATAGATATAAGCAAATTCCCCAAGCTGATCGCATTTTTGAAAAGAACCGGTGACGGATATCAAGCGAAAAAATCGAAAATATTGACAAAGGGTGAAATCGACCGTTTTCTATCGAGTGCAGATGACAAAGAATTATTAATGATTAAGGTAAGATTACTATTGTTGTTAGGTATTTCAATTATTAAGTATTTTGATTTTTTATAGGTTGGATTAATTCTGGGGATTGCCGGAGCTTGTCGAACTGATGAACTAGTCAATTTAACTGTAGATGATATTGAGGATGTAGGCTCTTCCTTGATTGTAAAAATTCCAAACACTAAGATAAAGATTCCACGAACCTTTCTGGTTACCGATGTGGGAAATATGCTTGAATTGTTTCGAAAATACCTGTCCCTTCGTCCTCCCCACGTCAAGCATAAGCGCCTTTTTTTATACTATAAAGCAGAAAAATGTAGTTCGCAGCCAGTTGGCAAGAATACCATGGGAAAAATTCCGAGTGTAGTAGCTTCGTATTTAAAATTATCTGATGCTGCATGTTATATTGGTCACTGCTTACGAAGATCTTCAGCGACATTACTGGCAGATGCTGGTGTGGATATCACGACAATAAAGCGTCATGCTGGTTGAAAATCAACGACAGTCGCTGAGGGTTATGTCGAGAACTCCATTGAAAATAAGACCAAAATTGCTAATCAGGTTTTAGTAGGTACCACTACTAGCGCAATCACAAAAACTGTAAATGTAAGCGAAAGTAATATTCCTTCTAGTATTAATTTTGAAAATTGTACGAATGTAACATTTAATTTAAATGTCAGTAAATAATTTCAATGTTATCTTTTTTTTCCATGAAATCGTTCTCCATAATGTAAACTCCCTTGGGAGCATTATACTCTCTTGGGAATAATCGACTACTTCTGTTTTAATTTTGATGTCATAGAAACTGATTTCTACTCCCGACCGTGGAAAAACAATCTTTTTTACGCACATTTGCGTAGAAGTAAAATAAAATAATTGAATTTTAAATTATTTATTTATTATAAATATTAATAACACAATATTTGTATGTATGTTTTTTAATTCACTTCATACTCGTATAACTTATTGAAGGAAGATAACACCTGCATCCTGCTGCTGCTGATGTAGCGGTTTTTAGAATGAGAGTGGTAGGTATTTCCTTGCCTGCTTATTTTGTATGGAAATCTCTATGTACCCCTCTGCCACAGAAGTCGAACGTCAACCTCCGTGTCTCTTGAGCATCGTATATGTTGGCTCCTGCATCTGCAAGGAAGGTAATAATCTAGGAACATTAGTTTTGGTATTGGGAATAGTTACTTTAATAAACGACTTCAGCATCTTCAATATTCTCTGTACGTAAATAAGTTCATTCTTCTTCACCATAAGCTCCAAATATAGCAGCAATCAAATTAACTTTTTGTAATAAGTACTTCTCATCATCTGCCTTTTTGATAAACCTTTCATCCTGTTCCTTGGAAAATATTCTGGATTTCCTGGGTCTATAACCACTTAATTTCCTATTGAGGAAAGCAATAACATTGATATATTTACTAATACTCCATAACGTAGAGGGTGCACATTTTAAACATAACTGGTACAAGAATGCTAGAATAATTTACTCCGAAATATTACATACCTTTTTTCGGCACACCAAATATCAAATTTTGCATAAATCTTGTCTAAACTATTTTGAATATATTTGACGATTTTACGAAAAATCTTGCTCGATACATGTTGCGAAATAGGTGTTTTAGGCACAGCCATGACAACGTGAACAAAATGAAAATTTTTCTTAAGTTTTATTGGGTTTTTGCCACACTGAAAAATAATAAAAATTAATTAAATAAGCCCTTGCGCCAAACGGAACAGTCAAGGGTTATTTTTGAAACTAAGTTTGCCTAACCAAAAAATCTCACACTGAAAAAAGCAGATAAGTAAAAAATAACAAAAATCACATCACTATCGCGCACTTCCGTAATATTGACGTTTCAAAAAACTCTCTGTTTTCGTTTTCAAAATAATAGTAAAATATTAAACCGTTTGTCAAGTTTGACAGTTTAAAATTTGTTTATCTGCTTCCATAGAGATGTTAAATGATTTTTATTTTATTTTTACTTACTTCTTCTTGATACAACTGTAGCCAACAATGATCGATGTTTACTGAACAGTTTGACACACACTTATCTCCGTTCAACAAAATAATCGCGGTCTCTTTTAATTTTCTTTTTGTCGCGTTATCTTCCTTCTCTAAAATTTTTGCCGAATCCCATTGAATCACATGACCGTTTTCCCAAGCGTGTTCGCAAATTTTGGATTTTTCAAATTCCCGTCTTTTTATATAATTTTTATGTTCCTCAACTCTAACACTCACAGGCCGAGACGTTTCTCCGACATAATGTTTATTGCATTCACAAGGTATACTGTAGATGCAATTTTTTGAATTTTGTATATCATTTTTTGGACGCGTTTTTGACAAAAATGATCGTAAGGTATTAGTTGTCTGAAAAACTGTTCGAATATTAAATTTATTACCGATTCTTCTTAACTTTTCTGATAATATAGGAATGTATGGAATTTTTATTGTATGATTAATTTCTTTTATTTGTCTTAAAGTGTTAGTTTTATCTGCAATATTTTTGAATGCTCTATCAACAAAATTTGGAGGGTATTCATTATTTATTAAAACATTTTTAATAAATTTTAGTTCGTTGTTAAAGATATCATTGTTTGATGAAATTAATTTTGCTCTATCATATAAACATTTAACAACACCTTTCTTAATATCGATGTGATGGTTAGATTTAAAATTTAAATATCTATTGGTGTGAGTTTGTTTTCTATAAACACTTGTTTCTACAGAATTATCGTGTTTTTTAATTAAAACATCTAAAAATGGTAGCATATTATTATTTTCTATTTCCAAAGTGAATTTTATTGTTGGTTCTTTATTGTTAATATCATTTAAAAATTCATTTAATTCTGTAACAGTAAAAGGCCAAATTGCAAAAATGTCATCTACATATCTCCACCAGATAGTTGGTTTTTTATTTATATTTTGAATATAATTTTCTTCAAAAAAATCCATAAAAATATTACTTAAAATTGGTGATAATGATGAGCCCATTGCCATTCCGAAATTTTGTTGATAAAATTCATTATTTATTTGAAAATATGTTGTTTTTATACATAGACTTAGTAATTCCATTATACATCCTACATTTAATTTTGTTCTGTTTGCCAAATTGATATCATTTTCCATGAAAATATCATGGCATATATTATAATAATAAAATGTGCCTTCTCATAAAAATATGTCTACTACGCTTTTGTTTCTAGCCCACTTTGTATCAAGTATATGTGACTTTTCTTTCCAAAAGAAAAAACTAATCCCTCTTTGATTTTTAAGATAATTTGTACCTTCAAATACTATCAAAAGAAGTTAAACTTTCTGACAAAATTATTGAATAAGATTGGCCAAAGAACCTTTTTATTGGAAAATCCGTCCATAAATTTACTTAAATTAATCCAAAAATGAATCCCCTTCAAAAGTATTTAAACTTTTAAGCGTTCATTTTTAAGTCATAAAAACCTCATTTCGCGAAAGTTTTGTTTTAAAATCTGTTCAGAGTTTTACGGGATGCAATTTATGATGAAAATTTCAAGAATCGGTAGAATTTCTTGTATAGATCCTTTGATTCAACATAATCGCTTTAAAATTTTCGTAAAAATCCTTAAAATGTGCTGGTATACACCAAAGCAAATTTAATTGAATTTATATTGCGTAGTTTTGTTGTAGTCATTCAATTTTATTAAAAATAAGATTGAAACAAGACAAAGTAAAGAAATACCCATTACTGCCTGGTTTAGGAAAAAATTAATAGAATTCATATATACTAGCGCCATCTCATGATGCCTCGCGGAACTTCTACACTTTGAAGGAAGATATCCTTCAATTCAAATACAACAGTAACATTTCTATAAAATTTAAGTCGAAATTTCTTATATATCTAATAGAAGGCTAATAGCAGTCTAATAGTAGTTAGAATGGAGTAATATTTGAACAACCGTTTTTTAAAATAATTCTCTGTGCATATATTAAATACAGTATGTGCCAAATAGCACATCTCAAGTTTTAATTCAACGCAAAGTTGTATTCAAAGATAATCTTTGTAAAGATCCTGAAAAATATGTTCATATAAAATTATATTCTTCACTTCTACCTTTTAGTTTTCGTAAGAATAAAAACTATATTTGTTGTAAACTTTCACTTAGTTTTGTTTAATAAGGTAATGTTGAAGATTCTAAGTCACACTATTAAAATAAGATCAATTATTAACAGTCCTTGATACTAGTAGAATAATTAGTTTTGACCTAGTTTATGTTGAAATATGGATTAGCAAACAATTTTTTTTATTTATTTAATGTACTTTACTGTGTAAGAAACCAATTATTTATTACAGGCATTACAATAAAGTAAGAATTTACAAACAAAATACTTAGGTAATATATTCCTAGGTGAACTAGTAATACGACAGTTTGTAGTAATCATTATCGCATGTATGACAATTTGTAGAAGTTTTACATGTATTGAAGTATAAGGTATGAAACTTAAGTTAACTACAGTTAATAATTAAAGCGAATAATAGTATTTTAACTGTTCTTTTATTTATAGTCTGCAGTTCATTAGCCTTATTTACGGCGGTTGCTATGATAACGAGGACGCGTATAGGTGATCAGAAATAGTGTGTGTCGCTTTGCCTGTTTATACAATTAGCACAAGTTTTTATGGGGTGAGTAGTGTTGTTATTTATGTTTTGGTGGTCGGTTCTTTGCATGTTATGAATATTTGGATTTACCGAAATGCTTCTATTTTGTGTTCACGTTTGTGTTTAGTTGGAAACACCATATTACGATCCCATGGTTTTCTTACCATGGGATCGTAATCATAATTAAACATATCTGCGTAAAGAAAATAGACTTTACCTACACATTTGGCAAAAATTTCAAATGAGAAAGGACTTTTAAATGAACTATATAAGTGCAGAACAATATTACAGCGATATCATCCATAAGTTTGCAACCTTAAAAAATTGAGGAATAGATCTTATATATTCAAACAGCAAAGGGGTGTTAACTTTCCCAGATAGCCAAAATAGCTTTAGAAGTACCAATAAAACACTTATTAATATTATCCAAATACTTGTAAAGTACAGGCAAAATTCATTTGGCAAGTACCCCAGTGTCAGCCTAGAAAGTACTCCTTAAGTTGTGGTTCACAAGCTGTATGCGCGCGCATCTTGCTGAAATTAAGTGCATTTGAAGCACTTTAAAAGCAGTTCTTATTACGTCGCCAAAAACATGAAGTACATATAAGGTACTATTAAAGCATTGTTATTTCGCACAGATTGCGCGTTTTTAGTGATTTTTTTATATGTTTATGTAGCACCATTTCTGTACTTTTTTTCTATAAATGAATATACTTTCTACTCTTTATATATATATATATATATATATATATATATATATATATATATATATATATATATATATATATATATATATATATATATATATATATAAGTATAAGGACAAAAATAAAGCAAACAAAAATATATTTTCCTATTTATTTACAATTATTTCTTATATACTTTTATAAGATTTTCAATCTCCTTCTCTGTTGCATTTCTAGCTAAAGGATTTCTTCGAACAGCAACTAAATATAAAAGAAAGGTGTTTTAATTCTTTATAATCAACTACAATTTTACAGTACAAACAAGTATTTTTTTTATAAAACTATATAGGTATAGCCAAATTATTTTCTAGTTCAAACAAGATAAAAAGAAATTATACTCACCCAGTATTAAATTTTTTGTATTACTATATGTCAAAAAAATGTCTTTATTGTTTTATCCTGTCCGATTTATATTAATTCATTCATTTTTCAATTCGATAGAACACGACATGTGTTTTCAACCATATCCTTGTCCCTAATCACTTGAAACATTGCACACTGGAAAAAATATATACAAATTTTATGAGCAGTGACCATCGTCAGAAAGTGTATGCCATATTCAAATTTTTGGAAAGATGGAGGGAACAACGAAGCAACTGCGGGCAACGTTGTTTCTGGGTTTTTGCCCTTCATCAGCGCAGTGCAGCTTAAAAACAGGATGGAATAAGAAGGAAGGGCAAAGGACACGAACACAAGAGAATGACAAGTAGCATGCCTATCTCTATTTGCGGCTTCGTGTCACACAGCCTCGGTATTGAGGCCAAGAGCAACAGTCACCGCGGAAGAGAGTCCAGCAACCACTGTCAGGGTCTCAGCCAGGAAATATACAAGAAGGAAAGGAGCTTAATGGATCATAATCTTATAAGAGACAGGTGGATTTTAACGGCTTGATGGATCCAGAGAAAAAAGATGGAGGGAACAACGAAGCAACTGCGGACAACCTGTTTTTAAGCTGCACTGCGCTGATGAAGGGCAAAAACCCAGAAACAACGTTTTGAGAAAGACTGCGCCACGACTGCGCTGATTACATTCTGCGCAACATTTCTGACTGCAAGCGGGAATTTTGCACATAATTAGCGCACCAGGAATTAATGGCTTTTAGATTGCAATTCTTAAGCAACTTTTGTGTATTTCAATATTTGTACCAATTGGTAATGCTTTTTTTTGTATTTAGTAAGTATAGTAAACCAGTATAAGAATATTCGTGTGCAATAAATGCATTTCAAATGTATTCTTAAATTTAAATGCTGGAAGTGGCGTACTTAGAAAACATTTTTAAAGTACATTCATTATAATGCTTTATTTATGACTACTTTTTTCACACTATTTGTATTTTGGCGCAATCTGTGCTATCTGGAAAACACCTAAATCATATTTCAAACTATACAACTATACTTGCGGTAAGAATTCAAACGACTTAGGTCACAGCTAACGTTATCCAATTTTTTTTATTGTCAACATAATTTTCGATATTTAGTCGTGTTAAAATCAAATCAATCATTTTTTGCAATGATCTTGAGTAATTATCAGTCGTCAAATATTCCCGTAATAAATAAAAATTCCCATCATTTTCATTTCCAAATAACGTAATTTGCACACGTAGTGTTTCTTACAGTATCATTTATAGGTAAGTATTATATTTAGCATGATTTTTTTGCGGTCACGGCCAGTTACATATTTTAATTTATTTTCATATTCCCTTCTTATAATTACCGTACGCCTCTGGATAAACAAATAAATGTAACCGCGTATTATACCAATGTATGATTTTTCTAATAAACATCTAAATTCTAAGTAATCAGTCACGCACCAACCCCGAAACCCAATAAAGATGTCAGTAACCTCTTACACCCATTTGTCCTGATATCGGAACGAGTAGGTGCAATTTTAAATTCAATATTCTGGGCCACAGAGCCAAGTAGCGGTTTGTGCAATAATTCATTAAAATTATGATGACAAAATCAGGCTCATTCTCATTATTATCTTGAACTTGAACTTCAGTTACATTTGTTACCGCGACGCAAGACGACTTGTACTTATATATTATATGCAAAGGTTTTTAGTACGGCTAGTTTAAATGCTGTGTAGTGTACAAACGTTAATAGGTAAGCGTAATAAATTTTAAATTCGGTCAGTGCTAATTTATTCATTCTTTTAATTGTTATAATGAAAAAGTAGTTTTTATTAGCAAATCATATAGATATTATTATATATTAAGTACATTGCTACAAAATAAAAATTTACAACAATGAATTGTATGAAAATAGAGATGATTTAATGTTTAATTACCTAATTATACTTACCTGACCATTTACATAAACATTCATTTCAATAACATATTGACTTAGTAATTCCAAGAAGAAGAAACAGTCGGAGAAAATGATTAATAATAACTTGGAGCACCTTTGTTTTCCTATTTTTAATAACTATAATAATAAGTATTCAAACATGTGTAAAAGTTGTTGAATAACAGCACAAAATAGATTACTTTATCAAAATCCAAATGGTTGCGTAAACATAAACACATACAAATTACAAACTTGTTGAGCGATACTTAAAATTTTTAATTTATCAGGTGTCTACTATTTCAATACGTGTTTATGTTGTGTAGAACACTGATTAAAATAGTTTGTTATTGCCCACATGCACAATGCAACTTAAATTGTAGTTAATTGTGCAATTAACAACATTTATGTTTTCATTGAACACCTACTCTCATTGAGAATTTTAAGGAAAATAGCAATT
Organism: Monochamus alternatus; assembly: GCA_037114965.1. Lineage (NCBI taxonomy): Eukaryota > Metazoa > Arthropoda > Insecta > Coleoptera > Cerambycidae > Monochamus > Monochamus alternatus. Next base: position 61,884,492 of record CM073429.1, on the reverse strand, counting down.
ACAATAAATTCTCACAAATTAAATTTAATTGCAACAGTATGTAATGTTCTGATGCAAGTTTTAATGTTATATTCCAAAGTAATGAATTCTAAGATTATTTCCTTACTATCCTTACTATCAGCATTGAATTACACTTGAAAAACCTATAGTAAACGGCCAAAGTCATTCGTCAGCGTTGCCACCAGTCATATACCCGTTTCGAACTCGTACCTTCAATGGTACCTCCATTGTGACAGGTCGCTTGGTGTTGAGACCTCTCAGGTCCAGCATGGAGTAGCCAATGACTACTAGATGTAGCTACGAACTACATCACGTGTACTCAGGTTTCCTTCTGACAGGTTTGACAGAGGCGAACAGTCAGGGTTAGTTGTCGGTTGCCTCACCTATGACACACTGAGCTAACAAGCTCGAAACCAGTATATATGTGACTTAGCTGCTTGCTATAAGTTTTTTAGGTGTAATTAAATGCATTGGCATTAGCCAACAGGGTAGTTGTTTTCCAAAATTCTGGTCTTGCAATATCGTTATCGCTGACGGCGATAGAGATCAGAGGCTTGCAGTGGCCGCTACATGCTACATTACGTGTATTGAATATTAACAGTGCACTATCTAAGCAATTACTGGTTTTAACTGTGTATATCGTATACATAATATAATTGTGTTATTAATGATAATGAAGTATCTATTTAATTTTTTATTTCATTTTTAGGTGCGGTATGATTTTCAAAATTTTATTTGCATTTGCAGCCATTAGTGCAAGTGTAACAAAAGGAAACAATATTAGACCCCATATAATCTTCATTGTTGCTGATGACTTGGTAAATATATTGAGAAACTATACTTTAATGAAATACCTTCTACATTTTGACAGCTTTTTGGATTATACATCCCAAACATAATAGTGGAGATTTAAGTTTTATTATCATCAAAAAAAAATTTAAAATATAATAAACTAGTACAGATACACAATTTATTTAACCTTTATTTTTGACAAAACCATTATTTTTCATTTAGGGATGGAATGATGTTGGTTTCCACGGATCCAGCGAAATACCCACACCAAATATCGACGCTTTAGCATACTCTGGACTCATTCTCAACAACTATTATGTGACGCCGATATGCACACCTTCCAGAAGCGCTTTAATGACTGGAAAGTACCCCGTTCACACAGGAATGCAACACACAGTATTATTCGGTGCAGAACCAAGAGGATTGCCTTTGACAGAAAAACTGTTGCCTCAATATTTGGAAGAGTTGGGATATGTAAATCACATCGTAGGAAAATGGCATTTGGGGTCCTACAAAAAGGAATACACACCGTTATATAGAGGCTTCAGGTCTCATTTAGGTAATATAAGAATGCTCGGTCGGTATTCATAGTGTCATATGCGCAACTAAATTAAAAATTAGCACTTCATTTTTATACATTGATAGCTAGAATAATTATTAATTATTTAAAGAGGAAGCCTTTAATCCACGAAAAAATTGATACATTTTTTCAAGGATCAAAGACTGGTTATGTACGTTTTATCCACGACCACAACTAAAACCGGTCAATTAGGAAAGTGGAAGCCGTGTGAAACCAGGTGAAAAATTATTGTTTTGGAGAACATCATATTTGACAAATTTATTTTAATCAAGAGTATTGATTGTCAGGTGAATACTAGAAAATCTTGGAATCGTTTCTATGACATGCGTTTGTTTATTTGTAAACAAAAGTGAATGAATGTGCAAAGTCGACACAAAATATGAGTGAGAATGCTGTGAATTTCTTCATTCTGGTTGAAATCCAGCAAGAAGCCCAAGAACGAAAGGCAAAAGTGTGTACGAAAAGGAATTAGTAGAATTCGATAACTGGTGACAAAAAGAGCATATCAAAAGGAGCAATTACAGTAGAGGTGTTACTATTCTACAATGTGGAGAAACGGTTTACTGCCTCTTCGATGTAAACAAAATATTCTATGCTAAAATCAGTGTTAGAAATGAACAAAGGTGCGATATTTCGAAGTATGTTTACTTCATATTTGAAAGTAGAATCAAGAAATTATAAACCAAAGAAGGCAAGGATACTGGAGAGAAACCAAGATAGAAAATACACGAATTTAATATTTCAATTTATATATTGTGCGTTTTATTTTGAACTCTTTACAAGTTACAACTATCATGAGAGTCACAGGTGCTTGTCTATGCAATGAATGAACCTTTTTGGATATCTCCCATGACCAAGACAGACGCAGTTACCTATACGTTTAGATGACACTAAGTCTAGGAAAATATGACGTCGATTTGAACGTTTATGTTTGTCATGATGACAAAACACTGTAGTAGAATGACAGATGAATGCAATAAACATTTTATGGTACTAGTACAATAAAGAACCAGTTTTTCCACTAAATATAGTTCAATAAAGTTTTGTTTTTTGCATGAACGTAGAAAAAAGACCTTTAATCCACGGAAAATCCGTATTAAACCTTCTTAATATAGTGGTAGTGGATAAATGTAATAAATTAAATATGCACCAAGTCTAGACAAAACAAATAAACGCCTTTGGCATATTTGAACTTTAGCTCCACAAATTTGATGCCAATTGTAGCTTAATTAGTCTTCAATTTCTACACCCGCACGTTTTGTTAGTTATACGATATTCATACCCAAGGCCAATACTATATACTTAGTCATTAGTTTGATTTTCTATTTCTTACATTTGTTGAAGTATTTAATTAATTATGTCATTACAGCATTTATATGATGAGAACTGATGGAGATACATTGCATCCTATCAAATCGATTATTCGTTTTTATTAGTTATTCTAAATCAAAATAATTTTCCTCAGGATACTGGACAGGCCATCACGATTACAACGACCATACGGCGGTTGAAAATCCCGGATGGGGTTTAGATATCAGGAGAAACATGGACATTGCCTATGACTTACACGGCCAATATTCCACAGATATCTTTACAAGTGAATCAGTAAAGCTGATCAACAATCACAACACCAGTTCACCCTTATTTCTTTACATAGCACACGCTGCCGTTCACTCAGCAAACCCTTATAATCCCTTACCAGCTCCAGACACGGAAATTCAAAAATTTGCTTACATTAAAGACTACAACAGGCAAAGATTTGCTGGTAAGTGCAAGTTAATTTAAAATATATTGACGTATTACTACAATTTTTATCAGGAATCCTCAGTAAACTCGATTACTCCGTTGGAGAAGTTGTGAAGGCGCTGAAGAATAGAAACATGTTGGAGAACAGCATAATAGTTTTTACAACAGACAACGGAGGACCTGCAGCTGGATTCAATTTGAACGCAGCGTCCAACTACCCTCTTAGAGGGGTCAAGAACACTCTTTGGGAAGGTGGGGTTCGAGGGGCTGGTTTGATATGGAGTCCCCTGATCGAAAAGCCTTTCAGAGTGTCCAATCAAACAATGCACATATCGGATTGGATGCCTACTCTTCTAGAAGCGGCAGGTGGCAATCCCAGGTAATTTTTATAAAAGAGTTTAAAGCAAATGGATAGGAAAAGATATATTCGTATAATTATTGTTATTCCAGCTCAATTTCTAACATAGATGGCCTGACCGTATGGCAAGCCTTGTCAGAAAATACAAAATCCTGTAGAACCGAAATTCTACACAATATAGACGACATTTATGGTAACGCAGCTCTAACTGTAGGTGCATGGAAGATTGTTAAAGGTAAGAAACGTTATACTGTCACCCCTTTACTTCACATAGCTTTATCTAGGTACCACATATGGTGGTAGTTGGGACAGCTGGTATGGCCCAAGTGGCAGAAATTACAATTACAATATATCTTTGCTCGAAAACAGTCCTGCAGGTCTCGCTTTAAAGTCACTTGGAAAATTGGCTTCTCCCACACAAATTGAACAATTAAGACTTCAAGCAGATTTGAAATGCTCCAGCCTACCTTCTGTGGACTGTCGACCGTTACTGTCACCATGTCTCTTCAATATTTTGCAGGATCCTTGCGAAACAAGAAATCTAGCTACAGAGTAATTAAATTGGGAAATGAGATATTCTAGGTTTAACTGATTTTATATTTTTCAGATATCCTCAAATCCTTAGCAACTTAGAGAACATTCTAAATGAATATAATAAAACTGCAATTCCACCAGGTAATTTGCCTTTAGATTTGAGGGGCGACCCAAAATATTGGAATTACGTGTTTACAAATTTTGGTGATTATATATAAATTATAAATAAAATGTTATAAATTTCATGTGTTTATATTTAATATTCCCAACATTTTTTATTTTTCTAGTAAAATTTGGCAAAAGGCTTATAGACTATTGTCAACCCCTATTAACAAATACGTCAGCAGTTCAAAAGTAATCGCTAAATTTGTTTTAAAGAGTGCCATAACTATAGCAATAGACTGTACCTAAAGAGTAATTATCTTGTCTTACATCAGTTTATAACCATACTAGTCAAAATTCTATCTTTTCAAAAAAAATAGTGATTCCACTCCATTAGCTTTTCCAGCGGCAATATACATTTATTTATTTATGTTTATTATGAGTTATGACGTCACAAATATTTAGCATCGAACATACACTTTAAGTTGGCAATGCTCGAATGTTTAGACACTTTTGACGCCTGACAGGGATTTTCAGTTTTGTGTTAGTGTGACAGTGACATTGGGCGGTTGGTTGGTTTTACGCTATAATTTTAAACTGTTTTGCATTCTATTGAAAAATATTTATCATTTTTGATAATGGATATCATAAATACCAATCCCTAAACGTGTTATGGTTGTGGTCCAGTTTGTATTAATAAAATGTCATGCATACTGTGTAAAAGAACCGGTGGCATTTTCAATATATACACAATTTACGGTAATGCTAATCACTGTGTAAGGGATGATATTATAGAAATATTAGGGACAGATGTAAGTATCTTAAATAACTCGGGGAAACCCTCATATGAAAGTTTACGACAAGAAATTAATAGTGAATGAATAGTTAGGTTATGTTAGGATAATGTTTTGGTATTATTAGTGCAGGCCATTTAAATGGATTCATCATTATTCAATATTTTTGTTAAATACTTCCTCCTAATATTTGGAACTGATTTGTTCTGTTTTATTTTTCAGGCGGAATCTTATCTGTGTGCAACTGATTGTGTTTGCAACGTTTGCATGAATATGCTTGAAAATGTAGGTAAATTAAAATGGAGATTGTGGCGTGTTATTGCCAATGAAAATCAAGACTGTAAGCCAATTAACTTGGGTAAAATATGGGAGTTATTCGCTACGTTTAAAAGAGAAGACGACAGAGAAGATGATGGTGTTTCGTGTAGGACACCAACGCCCAATTTACTGGTTCTTAGTCATTCTAGAGATTACAGCCCTGCTCTTGAGGAGCAAATCCAAATTATGGAACGCAATAGAAGCATGAGTGAGTTTATAATTTGACCGTACAGTAATAAAAATCCAATTGAAAACATATTTCTTATAGGCAGGGCGAGTAGTGGCGTTGGGCGATCGGATATCTCCGAAACCAGTGAAATAATGGGCATACTAAGTAAAAGGAAGAGGAGGAAAAGAAAGGGTCATAACTGGACCCATCGTAAACGTCACGGCCCCTCTCCAGCTACCTCAGAATTCAGTTACAGAACCTTCCCACCCCGTAGGAAAGGACGGAGGCAGAGTGATACTCCGCTAAGCGAACGTTCTTATGTTAGCTTTTACACAAGAGAAAAGGGAGAATCGCCGACGAGAAATGTAGAAGAAAGACGTACTGGAACCAGAACTAGGTCGGTGAGTAGAGAACAGGAACGAGAAACGAGATATCGCGAACAATTAAACCACACCAAGTTATATTGCTTGGAGGAAGACTGTCCGCTGTACTTTGAAGATTTGGATGTGTTAAACCATCATAAAATTATAGACCACGATGTGTTGGCGTTACACTACTGCGATGAGTGTCATCAGCGATATACAACAGGGTAAGTGCTTTTTACACTTTATTTATTTATTGACCTTTGACTTTATTTATGCATTTAATATTTGAGATCTACTATTCATTTGTTGCTTGCTATTGATGTTTCACTGTATTTATTTATTTTGTGACATTTCAGTTTATTTATTCATTTCCTGCCACTTCTAATTGATTTATTGATTCTTAACGTTTCGCTTCATTAATTTTTTTAACATTTTGCTTTACATATACCTACTTACTTATTGACATTTTTTGATATTACACTTTTTTCACATTGCACTTGACCCATTTTTATGATTTTTTTTGATAATATTTGATGATTTATTATATTTATTAATATTGCACTTTATTTAATGTTTCACTGTATTTATTATTTGACGTTTCTTATTAGTTATATATATTTTGACATTTTATTTTAGTTATTTATTTCCAGAAGTTTTACTTAAATCGTTTATTTATTATTTTTTGGTTTATACGTTACATATTTATAGATTTCTCATTTGACATTTCACTTTAGTAATTTATAATTTACATTTCATTGTATTTATTGATTTATTAACATTTCACTTATTTGTTATTATCGACATTTTACTTTCTTTTTGTAGTTTGAGTTTACATTATTAATTTTTTTTTAACGTTTCATTAAATTATTTATTTTATTTATTTTTTTTAGAGAACACTTGAAGTTGCACAAAAAAACCCACTACATCGGTCCATTCTGGTGTTTGCTCTGCTTTACCGAAATCAAACACCAAGAGGCCTTACAAGAGCACCTAGAAGAACACGCTTCGTATTCGGTCCAGTGCAAATACTGCGACAAGTCGTTCTTAAGTAAAACTTTACGGGAAGAGCACCTCAAATCCGCTCACACCGAGAAAAAAGAAAGGATATTGTACAAAAAGGACATCATAATGGACAGGATAGACAAACACGAGGTAAACGGCCTATCTCAGAAAAAGAATTCCAGTAACACTCGGTTTAAGGTTTTCATATCGCCGTTTACTGACGTGGAATGTGACGGTGTGGAACTCGATGTTACTTCGGAAAATATGGCATTGATGAAAGTAGATTTTGCCACGTGTGTGGAATCTACTAGTGATAACGCGTCGGAAGTAGCGGAATCTGAAACGGGGCCAGTTACAACTGAAACGGGGACAGTTACAACTGAAATGTCATGAGAGTGAATTAAGCTCAAATCGATGCGGGTAGTAAGCATCTAAGTAGTATATGTAAGTCGATACGGAGCGTCTCGCATATAGAGTGTCTTAGTAGCAGGGTAACTATATAAATTTTTTTTATAGCTTAAGCATGGCAAAAAGATTGTTTTAATTGTTTCCGGTAAACCATACACAAATGAATTAAATGTAACATCAAAGTTTACAGAATATAGTCACTTTGCCCGCTGAAACCTGCCAGACAGAAAATGCCTATGATAAATACAAAAAAGAACCGATTTCTCCTCTTTTAAAAGATGACTCAATAACATTGTTTTAAATAATACAAAATGCATACAAGAAACATCAAATTTAAATATTTTTATAATTTTTATATCTAACTTATTTATTTTTTCTTTTGTTTTTATTCCATTTTTTTAAACTTATTTACATAAAAAAGTGTTTCTATGCCACATTGAATCTGAAAAATTATTAAGCAAGGAAAATTATATAGATTTACTAAACTTACTAGCAAATTAATCTAATATACAAGGTGTCCCCAAATTAATGAAACATAGAGCAAGAGTAGATTCCTTACGACAGAATAATGTGAAGTATTCAAACTTACTTAGTTCAAAAATTGATAGTTGAAAAGATACAGGGTGTCAAAGTAAAAAAATTTATTTTCGATATTTGCAAATAACTTTTAAAAAATCCAAATTATTAATGAAATGACTAAAAACTAAAAAAAAAAAAACAGTTTTGCAAACATTTTGGAGATCGCTGGATTTTAAGGGCGAGAAATTCAAATTTGTTTCTAATTTTGACGTTACTAGTAGAGGGGAAATAATCCTATTTGAAATATTCTATGCACTGAGTAAAAACTGTTTTGGTTTCAGATAAAGTGCCTTTTCTGCAAATACAGCAAAATGTTATTTGAAAAAATTACACAAAATAGTAAATTATGGCAATGTGAAGAATTTCATGAAGATCCACAAGATTTGATAAATACATCTCCATCTTATCTTTAGATTTTCAACAACAGATTCATTGAAGCTTCCCGATCTTGAAATGCCATAATTTACATGAGTAACTTTTTCAGGTAAAATTTTGCTGTATTTCCAGCGGAAAAGGTACTTTACCTGATACCAAAATAGCTTTTGAATATTTCAAATAGGTTTATATCGAAAACGGTTACTCCTAATGACTTCAACAAGGTATACCTTTTTGAGATAAAAATGATAGGAAAATCAATTGCCTCAATAGTCAGATGTATACACTAAACCTCAAAAAAGTTCTACCATTTACAAAAGCATGATGTGGCATAAGTGGGGCCCTTTACTAATGATGTCAAAATTAGAAACAAATTTAAATTTCTCGTCTCCATAATATCCCAATTTCCAAAATGTATGCAAATAATTTAATTTTAAAAAAAGTTATTTATAAGTAAAACCGACGTCAAATAGACCTACATGCAAATTGCAACATAAGAAAATCAAATTTGTATTTTAAATCAAAAAATAAAATTTTACTTTGATACCCTTCATATTTTTTACCAACTTTTGACTAAAAATGTTTGACTCCATCGCAATAGTTTTGTAGGACACCCTGTATAATTTTGACAATTCCACTTGTTTTAAAGGAGCTTTAATTACAATATTATAACTTTGTGTATTGCATAAGTTATATTAAGAAAATTAAACGTGAAATACAACAAATTTTTACGACCATAATTTTAAATATGATTTTTTTTGACAATGTATTAAACGAAAGGGGAATAGAAAGTATTTATCTCCATTTTTTAAACAAATTCACTCTATCAAATGGTCTGAACAAGCCACTAGTATACACATATTTTACAAATTATATTTTATTTCTATTTAAAAATTGATCCTAAATCTCTCACAATCTGTTTCATCCAAGGCTCGAAGGACCAAAATTATCCATTTCTCAGTAAGAAAAGTAGCAACTTTATGAGCTAAAACACTCTGTATGTGATAGTAAATATATTTATTAAACTAATTTAAATTTTGCACAAGTTCTCCCTTATAATTTTTTAATATGAAAATCTGTATTATATATGTATATAGAGATGTTATACCTTTTATGTATTTAATTGCAAAACTACATAGTGTACAGTGAATTTTTTATTATAGAATTGTTTACAAATACCAATATTGTAATTTTTAAAACTAGATTTTATTAATATAAATTTTTTCTTTCACATAATCCCTGTTTTTTTTTTAAACACTTAAAAACCCAAAATTTTATTTTTAATATACCAAGTGTTCAATAAAGAATGGATCATACTTTAGGATTAGCTCCCTTGGACAAAAATAATATAATTTGTTAGAATGTTTGTAGTGATTTCCAAGCTCGATTCAAAATAATTAAAAAATTTTCAAAAATATCTTAAAGGAATAATATAGTGGCACAGGTACTCACAACGCACTGTACATTTAACTCAAAACAATTAGACTTTCGTATTTATCTCACTAAAAAAACCTTTTTTTCCAAAATTACCCAAGAAATAAAAGAATTATTGTAACAAAATTAAATATAAAAATATCTTAGGCCGTTAAGGAAGCAAAATTGTACAGTTGATTTAAATCACTTATTTTGTCCAAGGAAGCTAGCCTTAATGACCCATTCTTTACTGAACATCCTGTATACAGAGTGATTCTAAAATATGTATTGTTTCAACCTGAAAATTTCCATTTCTGAATTATTTTTTATTTAAATTCTAGGAGCTTGATAATCTCCTATACTGTACAGGTCGTCAAAATATGCCCTTATATTACATTAATATCATCAACATGAACAACGTTTACTAGTGTTAGACATGCATGAAATTTGAAAAAATATCTTGAGAAACGTTTGGGAGACATTTGTATTTTTACTTTTCCCTACATATATTAGAATCATACACCTGTATATTATAATTAATATACATATTTTTGCTTTTGGCTACATATTTTAGAATCGCCTTGTATATTAAAGTCAGTATCCACAACATACGTTAAATTATTTAACGGAGATAAATTTGGATTCAAATTCGTAAATGCCCACAGACTGCTGGCTTTTTTCGTCATACTCCACCCATTCTTTCTCGGTTAAATTAATGTTATCGAAAACTTTTCCACTCTCCTCGACTTTAGCTACCCACCCTTCGCCAGGCGAAAAATCAACAGGTTCTATCCCTCGACAATCAAAGGTAACGATAGATTTGAAACTTTCCTGATCATCGCTGGTATATTTTCCTAAAAGTAATGTTGCATTCGCTTTGTAAATGAAAGCAATACATTTCTTACCATTACTCCCTGGAACTATATCTAAGCAATTTTCTCTTCCACATAACTTGCATTTAGCAATGTAATTATTTTCAGATTTTCCAGTCTTTCCAGGAAAAGTCTGAGACTCCATAACATCATGCCACTTATCGGAGACTTCTCCACAACTTGTGCACTTAATTTTTAACAAAAATGTATAATTGGGATGATTTGTATATAATTCTTCGATACCCTCTAATGTGGCTTTAATCTGCAAACTTAATTTACCCATTTTTGATACAATAATTGATTAATTGTTTTTGTTTTTATTTGTCCTATTCTTAACCTCAAATGTAAGATTTACATTGCCAACTGCTAAAAAGTAAAAAATCTAAATATTCTAAATAGTCCATTGTTTGTGATGCATTCATCACACTGAAATGTACGATATGGAATGCGTTTAGTTCATTTGCGCATCCAAATAAAGGTACCAACCCTAGAAGCACATAAAACTCATCAAAGACATACTTCATTGGTTATGTATGTGGGTGCGAGAGAGACAACTATCTGCACATACGATATGAATTGTGTTCTTAATTTCCCATTATTTTGTTTGTAAACACGTCAGTGGCGTACAGTGTAGTTTCTTCTTTTATCTTGTATCTCGTTAGTGTTATTCTTTGCGTATTTTTGTGGGTGTTATTGTTGGAACATGTCATGTTTTATAAGGACTGTAAAATTAACCAGCATATAGCACGAAATAATTCTCCATATCCAGAATTCAATTTCATTTCAATTCACAATCAGCTAAGCCCCTACTGCTCCGCCATTGCTAGAGGCACAACGCACAGCTTTTAACGCATTCCAGTCATCATAATAATAAAATTACATTTCAGTGATTCATCAGCGGCCGCCGCCATTTTGGTTCTTTAGACTAGAAGTTTTCGTTCCTATGGTAAATCAATATTAAGCCAACAGCATATAAACAATTTATTTTAAGAATTTAATTTTAAGGAATTTGCTAAGTGGTTAATGAAATTGTCAACGAAAGTCAAGAAATTGTTTGGAATACTTTATTTTATATTTTGTCAGTGAACACAAATTGAAAAATAAAATATTCATTTTGGATTTTTGTTATATTAACACATTTTATACATTTCAGATCTAGTAGATAATTATCTATAGGGGAATATATTTGTACACGATATAGTAACACTAATTAGAATTATGCAGTTATATGTGAAGATGCGATAACTGTCGGTGCATTACAAAAAGTTACTATGATCACATTAAAAAAAAAATCACAAACACGTACAATACACTAGACTGTGAAAAATATCAAAATATACAATAAAAATTGTAAAATCTAGGAATGAAAAAGTACAAGTAATTTCTAATCATATATCTCTCGCAAATGTAAAAAAAATCAATAGTTAGTACAATTTATTATACTGACATTTAAATCTTAATAGAAAAATAAAAGTCTTTCCTGATGACTTGCTGAAAGCATGTGCCAGCCACGTTTAATACTCAGATATTGCAAGATAGCTCGAATGCATATGATGAGACCTAAAATATAGCAAACAGGCTTACATATACAACCAAACTTTTGTTTAATTTACGATTTTTACTTACCAAAAGTCATGATTAGCCACCACAACCAACTGTTGTCTTTTGAAGCCAGTTCTGTTGAATGCTGTACAATGAAAGTCCATTTTGCTAGGGACAGACCAAACCCAGAGAGGGCGCCATACCTCGAAGCAATTGTGTGGCAGAAACACATTAACAGTAAGAATCCTATCCAATTAAATATGAAAGCAACTGAAAAGAATATTTTTCAAATTACGTCAATGCCACATAATATCTTTTGTTACTCACCAAAAAAGGCAATGTAAAACATAAAATCTGTTCCTAATAAGGATGTATCTACGTCATCAGGATTTTCACTTTCAATTGTCAAAACCCTCTGCCCCGGTGGTCGGAACTGCAAGGGCTAAGTAAACAGAAACCGATATTAAAATTATGAAACATTAAAAAGATTACTCATGACAAACAAATTACTTTATTATGAATTTTTCTCAAATTAAATAATGGGTAACTATTTACATTAGCGTAAAACTCTCCAATCTTAACAAAAAAATTCCTACCCCCCTATTTTCGAGGGTGCTGATCACGAATCTGAAGTCAGATTTCGGCGCTCGCATGTAGTCTTCGAAAAAAATGTTTTTCAAAATTGTAACCTTTATGTATACATTACATTAGGTTGAAATTGCAATATAACTCCTATATATTTTGACAACAGTGTAACGTCATGAATTGGAGAAGGCAGAGGGGGCAAAGATGTACATTGCAATTTCAACCTAATGTAGTGTATAAATAGAGGCTCTAATTTTGAAATTTTTTTTTTTTTTTTGAAAACATGCGAGCGCCGAAATCTGACTTCAGATTCGTGATCAGCACCCTCAAAAATAGGGGGGCAGGAATTTTTTTGTTGAGATTGGAGAGTTTTACACTAATGTAAATAATTACCAAATAATTTTATCAAGAATATGCAAATGCATACTTGAAAACAATGATAACCCTTTATCAACCTTATTTATTTCTTGCGATATTTTACTACATATTTGATATTTTACAAAGAAATAGGAAGTCAAAAAACAAAGATGTTTAGAAAACAGAAGACTTTAAAACCTATGTAGGTCACGTACATATTAAAAATATAAAGCAATGTTAATATCAGCTATTTGTCATACACTAAATCTATTACCCACCCTGGGAGTTGGCGAGTTGATGGGGATATCTTGCTCCTCTAAAACCTTCTCCCTTTGTACTTCTTCATATGTAGGTAGCTTGGTACCTTTCGTAGCAACTTCATATGGTGGAGGTGCATAATAATCTGCTTTTGGTGGTGGAATGTCTTCAGTTGAGGAACTTGCAAGTACAATATGTATGTTTGGGACAGGGACTGTAACCAGATCTGTGACTGGAGGAGGGCTTGGCAAGTTATTGTCTACAGATATTTCTTGAGGATTCTGTAAAGTGAAGGGTGGTTAGTGTCAACAAACGTACATTTCAAAAGTCTTACTGAATCGTTGTGATTACGTGAATCGGGCGGAGTAGGTTCCATTTTGCCTTAAACTATTTATTTAATTTTTCGCGATATCTATTTAACTTATCGTTTTAGAGAAACTGTAACTTGGCATCCATTTTGCACTTTACATTTGACATTTGAAAAGTCGATGGTAGAGTAAATGTCATAAATTTTAGATTGTAGACGTTTTGAATGAATCCGCCAATCAAAAGCACTGATTTCTAAATTCTTGAAGTTGTAGTCGTTTAGGAACCTCGTATATATTTGTTAACCGACTGAGTAATTCTCTTAGTTCATGAACTTTCGATTGGTGGCGCTACCTCCAGAAAATATTTTTCAACTAAAAAAGCAACAGTTGACAGTCAACTTCTTCGGTGAGTGTGTGCGTGGTGTAAATCTTAAAACACGAATTCGGAGTCACTAAATGAATTGAAGTTATTTTAGTATTTATTTTCGGTGTTTAGTTTACTATTTATATCGATTCGTTGTTAGTGCTGCGCTTATTTTCAATATTATTTTTAAATTTCCGATTTCGTTCTTTAGGATACCTACCTAATTTAAAACTTGTTTGTGATTGCACTGAGGATTATTATTATGAAACGATTCTAAGGTATGTTTGACCTTTATATAGACCTACTTTAGCTTTATTTCTATTTCTTCCTATGACAGATTTCAGTTTTTATTTAATAAGATTTATTCGTTCTATTTTCCATTTATAAAACTATAAAAAACTAGCATTCTTTTATGTTATAATCTGTTTGTTGCATATGCACACAAGAGAAGATATTGCATTTAATGTGCTCTGTTGAATTCTTTGCTCTGGTTGTATTTAATCCACTAGTATTTCATTTATCATATTTATTATTGTTACGATTCGGTGATCGCTTTCAGTATGTAGATGCAAATTTATTTTCAAGAATCTAATAAGATTATAGAATTATCTCTTTGTCGACTTGTAAAGTTTCAGCACTAAAATGAGTAGCATGTTTATTTTAATGGGTTTCTTTATTTTTCTAAATATTTATTATTTTCTTTTAAATTTAACTTGCAATTATTACCAGTCCAGTACAAATTTTAAAAAGACGAAGTGTCCAAATAGGTACTACAACATTTTTAAAAGAAAAATTTTTAAAAGTTTATAAGTAAATACTTTCCAGGACTTTGTAAAAGATACACTTAAAATCACATCATTTACAAGGAGGGGTTCTAAAAATATACCTAACTGAAGGTTATTTCGATCACTGACAAACGAGAATTTATAATATTGGCAAATATCCTAGAGCAACAAAAACAATTTCTCACCATGTGTAGTGAAACGAAAATTTGATTTACTTAAGTAGGTACATATTAAATTTTCGGGTCGTATTTCTGTTTTGCTGATAAAGTTTTCAAGTGGATTTGTAGAAACACGAAACATTGTAAAAATGCCCACAGGAGATACCGGAAATATGTGACAAGAGTGAAGAAACATGCAAAACGTGTGCAGCACATTTACTAAATAGGTAATGGAATGCTAAAATTTTGTTTGTAGCACGTTGCGGCCAATGTGTATATACATTTCTAACCTATATTCTTAAAAATGTTTAAAAAATGTCGAAGGATTTGTGGTGGTTTTTAAACAATTTTTTTATAATAGAAATGTGTTCTTTTAATTTGACTGATTACTGTACCTATTTACTTACCAATAATTGTTAACTTATGATATTCTTAACGCTATTGTTAACAATGTTTATTTTTGTTTCTAGTTATTTCATTTATAACACTATTGGCAATAATAATACTATAAATCCAAGACAAAAAAATACAATTGATTTGCGTTGTATTATCTAAAAGTTTATGTTACCTACAACTATTTTTTTTATTTCGTTAACAGTATGTTACGATTTTAAATAAATACTTAGTTCGATATATGTACATACTCCTCATATTTTTAAGGAAAATTACGAGGGGTAAATCCACCAGGCAATGTGGCTAACACTTGTAGGAAATGTCCAGCAAATGTGTTGCAATAATATGTTCTTGGCGCACCAATATCGAATAATTTAAAATCAATTTGATATAACCTACCTACCGACTGTATGAATTGTCTGTCATATTTACTGCATGCTGAGCCGACTTTATGACCCTGTCATGCACTATTTGAAACATGTTGGTACCTGCAGCTGAAAAGTACAGTTTAAATGCGGTCCATATCATAGGCGCAACAAAGAGGGGACTGGGGTTGCTAACCACCCAAAAATGGGTGAGCACTAAATACTTTAACACTACTATTTCGCAACTTCTATCGAAAATAGCTATTAAGAGATTGTTTTGAAGTTTTAGAAATCGTACAAATAAGAATGCGTTAGGCTGCCATATAAAAAAAAAATCTTTTGTTCCCTCCGTATCAAAAAAATTTGATGCTAGTTGCATTAACGACATAAATGCAAGGCAGTAACCACTAGGATCAAAATTGTGACAAGATTTCGTAAAATATAGATTTCCAAGGGATTTCGCGGAATTCCGGATAATTTCAAGGAGTTTCCAAGGATTTCGCATTTGATAAAAATTATCACAAAAATTACGAAGTATGCTTATACAGGGTGCCTGTAAAAATTTGAGAAAAAAACCACGTATTTATCCCGGAGAATAAAATATGATGGCTTAAATCAAGTTACCTTAGTCCAAAATTATATAATTTCCGAGATACAGGGTGTTGAACTTTATTAGTTTTTTCTCAATAACTTTATTATAAATTGTAGTAAATACATAAAACTTGGTAGTGGCGAATTTTTCGGCACAAGAAATTGAAATGTGGCCTCGAATTTGCTGTCAATCGTAGAGGGCGCCACCTAAAGTACTTCACATGCATTTAAATCGTTATAAATTTTGTGTGTACTGGTGTATTAATTGTTTAATCATTAATAATACCTAATTCTTATTCTTTGACGTTTTTTTCTTAAAGAAACGTTTTCAACAACCGTTTTTGGATAGAATGTTAAGGTTTTATTTAACAAACATAAACCCCCATTGTTTTCTATCATACTTTATTCAATTAAGTACTATCAAATTTTGGACTAAGGTAAATTGGGTAAATCATCATATCTCTAGGAACATGTGGTAGTATTCTGTCCAAATCTTTTAGAGACAGTTTGTAACTGAATATACAAGCACCAAAAAGTTATGACGATTTAAATGCATGTGAAGTACTGTAGGTAGCATCTTCTACAGTTGACAGCAAATCCGCGGACATATTTCAATTTCTCGTGCCAGAAAATTCCTTCGCCGCGACTGAATCCTCAGCGGCGGCTACGGAACGCTTTGGAGGACCACCATTATTCCGAGGAATGGTTCCGATCGTAGCAGTCGTAATACCAACAATAGGAACCGAAATCAATATATGGACGGGTCCAGAGACACCGATAGCGGGGCTGTCCCCACAGAGTCTAGCCCGAGATCAACCAGGGCAGGTAAAAGAATCCCGGCTAATGCTAGGGATGTGCATTTTAACTCTGTTTCTGGCAGCTACCAGTTACCGAGGTCACGGCACAACAACCCGGAAAATCACTAGTTTCAAGCAAATTAAATTTCGCCAAAATTATATTATCGACCTTCACAATAGTCTCCCTCTAACTCTAGACAACGATTCCAATGTTGCTCCCACGATTGGAAGCACCCTTGGTAATCCTCCGCAGTTAAAAATATTCAAATTTTCGTGTAACATCTTGAGGACGGTTTTTTTGTTGACGTTGAACTCGTTAGACAACGCACGAATGCTTAGGCGCCGGTCAGACGTGACCAGTGCACGTAAACGGTCAGCATCCGCGTCAGTACGAGAGGTGACGGGAGCTGCTTCACGTGGATCGTCTTCTACCGATCCACGCCCCTCCTTGAACCGTTTTGCCCATTCAAACACGCGTGTTTTCAACATGCACTCGTCTTCATACACTGCAATTTTTGAAGGATTTCCGAGGGTTTTTTGCCAGATTACTAAAAATTGAATCACAACACGTTGCTTGTAATTTGAGTCAACTCATTTTCACGACGCCACTAAAAAAGTTACTTCCCAAAAATAGACATAAAACACAAACCAAACGTGCTATTGATTAATGTTTACAAACTACTGGATAGGGGCATGAATTCAAAAATTAATTAATTAATTAAGTGCAATGTCAATAAAATGAAACAAAAAAATGAACTTTAAAGACGCTGCTTACAGTTTCGCAAAATTGGGCTTTCCATTTCCGAGAGCGACTTATCGTCCCTTAAAATTCTCCACCTCTCTTATTTATTAGTTACGTATTTCAGAATAGACGTGATTCGAATATTACATGGACGAAGTTTTAATTATTTATAAAGAAACCGATTTTGCATCGCATAAGAAGTAAAGAAAAAAAGTAAAAAATTTAACGATCTCTAATTTCACTTTTAAATACAGCAACCCAAGCTGAACATATTTCGTTTCACTAAAATCTTAGTTCTCGTTTGCTTTCTAGTACCGGTTACGTTGTTGCTGTTTGTTTAAAAATTTCTCACCGTTCTCTCGAGCATTGCAACCTGTACGTACACATTACTCTTAGTTAATCGCGAAAGGAGAACTGGCCTGCGATGTGTTTCCATTTTTAGCAGTGTCCAGCTGCAATTTTGTTAAATCAATTAACGCACTGTAACCGTATGATTATAACGTTCTTTGAGGGTATTGTAGATTTAGCCTCGATATTATTACACAGGTAAAATCCAGTAAAATCCTCGGTAAAATCAGTCGTGTAGCCGTGTTGATATTTGGATTTAGTATTGTCATTTTTGAGAATGTAACGAAGGCATAGATAGCTTCTGATGTTATATACAGGGTGTTTTTAAATGAAGTAGCAAAATTGAGACCGCACATTCCTTAGGTGAAAATAAATCGATTTAACCCAACATACCTATACGCCAAGTAGCATAATAAAAAAGATACAAGGTGTCCAAATATTTATTAATTTGGTCTAATTTTGACTAGTACAGGGCGCCACTTGTGCACACCATGTTTCTTTTGAATGGCAGAACTTTTTTGCAGCTTATAGTATCCATCTGACTATCGGAACAATCGATTGCCTTACTTGTTTTATTTGAAAAAGGTATACCTTGCTGACATCGGTAAGAGTAACAATTTTTTAAATAATCCTATATATTTGAAATAATCAGTACACCGAGTGAAAACTGTATTGGTTTCAGGTAAAGTGCCTTAAAATGGCCAAAATGTTACTTGAAAAAGTTGTTCAGAATGGCAAATTATGGAGACGTGCAAAATTTCAAGAAGATCGGCGAGGTTTGATACAACCGTCAATGAATCCATTTCAACAAATAATAAATTCATGTTTATTGTCAATGTTAATACTGCCCACTACTAACCTTCAAAATGTCAGTTATATTAGTTTAAGATTAACGTTGCCACTGCATAGATTTATTTTGTGATTATTCTTCATCCTTGTTAATCCAAAAGCAAATAAAACAGTTTTTTTTTATAACCCAGCAACGAATTGTATTGATTTTAATGCATTTTTCTGTTTTTGTTTTTCAAATTTACCGCCAAATTCATCTAGTTATACTTTCTAGTTACTTTTTCCTATACCTATATATATATGACTTCTTCATTTACTTCTCTTAGTTTAAAATCAGAATATAGTGACGTCAAAATTAGAAACAAATTTGAATTTCTCACAAAAAACCCTGATTTACAAATTTTATGTAAATATTTAGATTTTTTAAGAAGTTTGTACTTCGATAACTTCTTAAAAAATCTATAATACCTATAGAAAATAAAATTTTAACTTGTATCTTTTTTATTATGCGACTTGGGATACAGGTATGTTAGGTTAAATCGATTTATTTTCACCTAAGGAATCTATGATTTCATTTTTGGTACTTCATTTAAAAACACCCTGTGGATGAACCGGAAGCAGTAAATTGATTACACAAATTAAAAGCGAAATATTACATTTGAACTTGATAAATAATGATTTTCCGGGTTGTTATGCCGTGACCTCGGTAACTGGTCGTTGCCAGTAACAGAATTAAAGTGCACATCCCTAACATTAGCTGAGATTCTGCCCTAGTTGTTCTCGGGCTAGGCTCTGTGGGGACAGACTCGCTATCGGTATCTCTGGGCGCGCCCATATATTGATTACGACTCCTGTTGTTGGTATTACGACTGCTACGGTCGGAACCATTCCTCGGATAATGGTGGTCCTCCGAGGCGTCCCGTAGCCACCGTAACTACTATAGTCGTATCCCATGCTTCCAAATGTTTTGCCGCTCTTCACTGCCGGCATCTCCGCAAAAGCTTCGCCACGGCTGACATCATTTGTTAATATTAATTATGTATAGAAAATGTTGTACATTCACAGGAAGCTGGTTAGCGAAACTTCTGTTATAACTTTATATCTTTAGTAGAGAGTAGGTATTATACTTATTTATATAAAACTTATGCTGACTGTACTAAGCCCTAAACAAACAAGGGAATAATAGACAAAGACAAGACAAGGGATGATTTCATCATGTAAACATATTGAAAAAAGTTTTAACAACTTAATAGGTATGTTTATGAGTGATTATAAAGTTTGTGTTCCTTATGATAACATGAGACTAGGCAAATATTATATGCATTAGGGTTGGCCTTTAAACATATTAGAACTACCGCAGAAGTCAAATTAGCAGTTTCTTTGAATTTATCGCTTAAAAAAATGTTTGCCATGCCAATTTTCGTTTAATAAAATTTATTTTTGCAAAAGAATAAAGAAAAACGAAAATAATAATTTACAGGAACTATAACACCTTATATCTCGATTACCTTTAATTTTTGAAATAAATAAAAATTGTTTTTATTTCTCACCGCGATATTGTAAGCTTATATCGTCATAGTTACGCTATCAATAAAGAGAGTCATAACTCCCTTGGGACATTATAGATTCTATAATTCCCTCTACCTTTCACAAGTAAAAATAAAATAAAAAATGCTAATATACATATATGTGTATATATTTATGAAATGAAAACTGAACCATATTTTATTTATTTACGTCATTACAAATAATAATGAAATGTTCCCTGAAAACTACTACCGCCACTGGAAACAATTTCTTCTTTTGTATGGCTGGAGCTTCTGTTCACTACAGTCGAGGTACTATCCTCCAGAAACCCCTCCGCCACCATGGAACTTTTCCAACCTCCGTGTCTTTTTAAGTTAGTCATAGTTGCTCCTGCATTAGCTAGAGCAGTAGCAGAAGTGCGACGAAGGCAATGTCCCGTATAGGAAAATGGGTTTGGCAATTCTACATACATTGCGATTTTGCTGGGAATTTTCCCAAACATGTTTTTTCCAATTGGCTGAGATGTACATTTATTTTGTTGGAAGCGCAAAAAAAATTGTTCAATACCTTTAGGACGCAAAGACATATAAAGTCTTAATAAAGGCAAAGCAGAGAATTTTTTTTCATCCACAATTGTAAATTTCTTCGATACACCAGTTTTACTTTCCGGTACGTTCACTACTATAATGGAATCCCGGTCCTCTATATCCGATATCTTCATATTCAAAAGTTCCTGACTTCTGCATCCTCCAAAATAACCCATAATCAAAACAACCTAAAACAAAAAAAAGGAAATAAATACACACAAAAAGGAAAATAAGAAAAAATTACCTTATGCAATAAATGAATTTCATTAGGAGCGTTCTTTAGAAATCTGATAACATCATTAGGCGATAAAACAGCAGACTTTTTCGGCTTATAACTCTTACTCTTCCGTTTCAAAAAAGCCTCTAGTTCATTGAACTTGGCGATATCTCGTTTCTCATGTATATTCACCTTCGATTTTAGCATTGACCATTTAGTCCATAAAGAATTCGGACTATACGTTTCTGACTGCAACGAATAAACACAATTACTACCAAATCTACCGAAAAACATAGAATATTCCTTACCAATTCTTGAAAATATGCCAGTAATACAGTTTTAGTGGCATCTTTTGGCATAACATTATTCCGTGTCAGCCACTTCAGATATATCTTGTATTCTTTTTTGTATACGGCTTCACTTTTCGATGGAATTAATGATTCTCTTGCATTTTCAGTTTTTTCAAAATCTGCTCCATTATATTTGGGGTAGAAAACACGTTTTTAACGCAAACACAGCTTGATAACAAAGTTCTGTTTATAAACAAGTAACAATTCTGTTTATAAACACGTAACATAGCAACAACCTAGCAACAACAAAACTCTTATAATCAATGGTACCTGATCCAAATATGCTGGGAAGGTAATAAATTGGTACATTTTTTTCGTTTTAAAAATAAACAATATTTTATTGAAATCGGTCAGAAATAAAATTATCTATGTACCACGGGAATTAATAAGCCTTAATAACCTCAGGCAATTGCTGTCCCTCGGGCCGGACGCCCTCGGGACGCAAACTTTGCCATCGGTAATTAAGGCCCTTATAATTCCCTTGATACATAAATAACTATTTCTATGACGGGGAAAAGTTTGACATTTTATCTCTCTTGACAGGTAACAAAATGTCACTTTATGAAATTACTTTTTCCCCGGGAAAAAATGAATACTTTCTTTCTCGGATACCTATGTACACATAAGAACACGGAGATATTTAAATTCAGAATATTATATTACACAAAACTTACATGTCCTTAAACAGTTGTTAAATGTGCATTGCATGAAGGACATGTTCCTCGAAAGATTAGGAATGTCTGCTACAGTAGAAGTTTCTTGAGTTGAAATCATATTTTCTGCCATGGACACTGGTCCTGGTCGCAAATTGGATCTTACTCCAGCTAAAACACTGCCACACGTTCTAAACACTTCATTAGATATTTATGTCCTAAGCGCCACCGATTCGTCAACATACTCTTCAGGAACCTTTGATGACTTCCACCATGTTTTTTTAGTGTCAAGTCTCCTCCAGATTCAACTAAAATTGTAGCAGACGATCTCACAAATGCATGACCTGTATATTACTTACGGTGGTCGGTCCAGAAATTATGCGAATTTTATAATGAAATTCAAATAATTTCGGACGGACAATGAATTCAATATCATGCCTACGTGAATATCATTTGTGAAAGTAGAAAATTAATTTTTGCCCCACAAAAAGTGTTTCCGCGCATGGTGGGTGTCTACAAAATGGCAACAAAATATCAAAAGTAGTCTCAATGAACTTGGGGAAAAAAACTTTTTTTATTTTTAATTTTTTTACGTGAAAATGGTGCGTCGTATGAGAATAAGTCTAGGTACCAAATTTGCTGTAAAATAAATGGAGATTTTAAAAATAATTTTAGTTTTTCGAAAAGGCAGTGGCGTACCATTTTTTCTTCAAAAAATGTTTAGTTCAAACCTCGTACGGACGTCATCAAACAATGCTCCTTAATGATTAATAGGTGTGTACAAAATTTCATAAAAATATCTGGAGTGATAAGAAAATTATAATAAAAAAGTAAATTTTTTCTTAAAACTGTAACACCCTGTAGCTCAAAAATTAAGAGGTTTAGAACATATGTTGATATTAAGTTTTCTTCTTGAAATGACCGAAGGATTTACACCCTTAAGTATCGGCATTCAATTAATAAACACCCTGTATATACGAAATATGGTCGACATATGAATTTCTTCGACATTGCGTCGTGTTGTTTGTAAAATATATATTTCTACTATCTTTAGTGACCTATAATTACCAAAGAACGATAGATTGAACTACTATCCATCTGACTTTTAGCATTTGATGTAACTAAAGTTGGCAATTTTTTTTATTTAACGAAATATGGTGGATATGCTTGCAAAATTCAACAAATTGTTTCCATACACTTGCTTTTGATTTTCTAGTGTTATGTGGTATTAGGATTTGAATTTCTTTGCGACATTTCACTGCACACTTATGAAAATCAACGTACATACACTTCGAACTAGTAATTGACATCTACTGTGACAGAACTGTTTAAATAAAAAAGACAAATCAACATATGTAATTAATTTAAAATGTCAGGTTTGATTTATACTCGGGGTGTGAATTTTTCTTACCGAATACCACACGAACGTAAATTAGTTGTAAATATTGTAAGTGATATATTTTTCTTCGATATTAAACCGTCGTTTTTCCTGTCACAGAAAAAAAATATGTATTATGCACGGGTAAAAATATTAGATTTTAATTCCCGGTGTAACCTCGAGCGAAAATCTGTCTTTTTGCCTTGTATAATAAATAACTATTTTGTGTAAGTTTCTTTTATTACATTTATTCTATTTTATTTTGTATTTAGGTACATATAGCATACTTTAACGTATTTGTTAACCTTTTTTCAATCTATGGTATCTAACCCTAGCGTGCATACAGGTGTATATTTTCAGTAAAATCTCAATACAGATTTCTGTAAATACAAGCCGATAACAATTCCCGCTGCATTAATTTCATTACATCCATGTTTTTACCAAAATTACTTAGTGGCACGGTATCTAACACAAATATTTATAAAAGATATCTAAATTGTTCGCTTCTTATCTGTTAATGTATAAATATGTATGACGTTCTCTTATAAACAAACTTGGCGTTCGCCAAGGAAACATATTTTATGTGCATAGACCAACAGAAATAGTCTGGTCTTTTTATGTTGCCCTTGCAATAAAAAGGGGCGTCTCTGGATTCCGCTCCGTCTGGCTAAGTGCCTCCAAAAATAACACCCTTAACAATGGTTCGCTTTATGTGGGTTGTATTCTCGGTAATTTCCATTATATCTTGGTGGAGCAAGGCACGTATTTCACTTATTTTCCAACCGCTTCTAAGCGCTTTTTCATGTACAGGGTGATAAATCCTGCCATTGCTGCAATCTCCAGGTTATTAGATAGACATTAGTGATACGAATATCAATTATTTGTGGGTGTTGCAAGACACTAGACATTATTTGGGCATTGACCGGTATTTTTAAGCACTTATAAAAATATTATAAAGCACATAAATAAATTATAAAGTACAATAATAAATTTAAGGGCGTTACAATCAAAAGACACATTATGTGGCCCCGAAGGTTTACAAAACACTTTCACGAGATATTGATCATTTGAAAGAAAAAATCACAAACGCTTGTAATGAGTTAAACGGCGAAATGTTAAAAAACCGCAGCTCACAAAGAAGTCAGGCGAAGATTGGATATGTGTGAGAGATCATATAGAGAATAGATTATGTAGTATTACGTTTGCTATTCTAAGCTAATTTTTCTTCACAGCTTCACACAGGGTGTCCCGAAATAAATGCAACAAAATTTGGTCAGAAATTTTTAAGAGAAATTTAAGGGACCCGTATTTTTTACTTTTGATAAGTGCGGCCCCCTTTCGGAGATATAGCCCCTTGAAACAAGCCCCTAAAAATTTAATTTTTTTTATATCTCAGAGCTATATCGCACAAGAACCACCAAATTTGGTACACAGGGATTTTATGACATGTAGAATGCGATGCTGATAAGCTTTTTGGCAAGGGACCCCCACAAGACACTTTTTCGGGGGCCCCCTTGCCTTTGGGGCCACCGAACATTAGTTGCATATTTAATTTTTTTAAAAATAAGTAGCCTCTTAGAAACTCCAGGGAATTTAAAAACTTTCTTGTCTCTTAAAATTTTTCGAAAAAATGGCAAAATGTGATTGGATGCATATCGAGGTTCATATGAAATTTTAAAGTGTTAATCGTAGGTGGCTGGCATTCGCAATAAACAATCAATTTTATTCTGTGACAGTTGTCTGCTCTGAGATATAAAAAAAATTTTTAGGGGCTTGTTTCAGGGGGCAATATCTCCGAAAGGGGGCCGCACTTATCAAAAGTAAAAAATACGGGTCCCTTAAATTTCTCTTAAGAATTTCTGACCAAATTTTGTTGCATTTATTTCGGGACACCCGGTATACCCTCAGCCCTTGACTATAAAGGCCTCAGCGCAATATGAAGTTGTTTTTTATGATTGTAAGAAATAAACGTTACTTATTTTTTACTATATAAAGGAACGGTACACAGTAAAACACATTTACGTATTTTCAATTTCAAATACAGAACCTTCCCCAACGTTTCTGCGCATTATTTTGACCGCCATGAATCTTGTGTTGCGTATATTTTCCAAGTAAACAGCTGTCGGTGTTACGTATCGTGTAGGAGTAATTGTTGCTTCGGTATAGAAAGTTAAAAACTAGGAACTCTATAGCCAAGCTAAAGTTTAAAGGCCAGGCTTGTCTATAAGTATTAACCTACTTTTAAGCTTTAAGAGGTATCGATTGCAATAAGAATAACATTCGCCATCTACTATTCCTGACCAGAACATGATTACATTTAAAATAATTAGCTTATGGTTTTGTTTTTTATGTATATATATATATATGTGTATATACACACATTCTACCTGTGGCGATTGCCTTGTACTGCAAGTGTATCATTGGAGATAAGTGTTAAATTGGAGATGTAGTTGCTGATTCATACTAGGATTTACCAAAGGTCAAAGGTGTCCGTCAACCTATTCTGTGTGATATGTCCGAAGGGGTAACCACTGGGATCAAAATTGTGATAAGATTCGCAAAAGAAAGATTTATTAAGGGATTTCTCAGAATTCCGGGTGTCCAAGGATTTCGCATTTGATAAAAAAAGTACCTCGAAAACGAGGGGTAAACCACTGCTTGAAATTTGTACAACGAAATACCCATTTTTAAAAATAATACCCATAAATACCCAAAAACCACAAATGCTCAAAGAATACCTATGAGTATTACCCAATAATATCCTCAAGTACCTAAAAATATCGTTAAGTACCTAAAAATACCGAATAGTACCCAAAAATACCCTTAAATACCCAGATATCTAATAAACAAAAAATAAATTACACCCACGATTTTGCTTACTATACCTTCAATTTTTAATACTCTCTCATAATATTTTCTTAGAAATTATTCCAATATACGTAAATAATATAGAACTATCAGTAATTTCATTAACAATAAGTAATTTTTTGTGAGGAAGAGTTTATTGACTGACATCATTTATATAAGTATTAAACATAAAACAGAGAATTGTTATATAAACTAAGGTCTAATCCTTACTCAAATAAATCAATAAATACATTCTAATATTTAATATACAAAATAACTAAATAATGTTGGTTCTTTGGAAATGTAAGTATATAGTTACATATAATAAGATACATATTGGACACAATTTTTATTTACTTTTTAAGGAGTTTTTGAGGCATTTATATTATTTTTTATTTTATTTATGTCATATCTTATCATCTAATTATATACGCCAGTGCCGATTAAATCAAGCGGGCCATAAAATATATATTTTCTTTCAACATCTGCAATATCCTTTTTAAAACCTACCCTTTTTAAAAGTTTAATCAAAATATTATTTGAAATTTTATTATTTTGAGGGTTTTAGGAGATTGGTTCAGTTTTTTTTAAATACCCTGTATTTTTTCGTTAATTAGTGATCTAATAGACTCTTGTTAAAAGTTTCATCTAAATCTTTGTTTAAATCCATTAAAGTTTAGAGGTTTTAGATATTGTTTAGTTTTTTAAACACCCTGTAGTTTTTCATTAATTAGTGTTGTAATAGATCCTTGTTAAAAGTTTAATCAAAATCTTATTTCAAATTTTATTATTTTGAGGGTTTTAAGAGATTGGTTCAGTTTTTTTTAAATACCCTGTATTTTTTCGTTAATTAGTGATGTAGTAGACCTTTGTTAAAAGTTTCATCTACAATTTTTTTTAAATCCATTTATTTTCAGTTTGTAAAGATTGTTTAGTTTTTTTTTAAACACCCTGTATTTTTTCATTAATTAGTGTTCTAATAGACCCTTGTTAAATATCTGATAAAAATAATTTTTTATTCCATTAATTTTTAGGGTTTTTTTAGAAATTGGAAAGACCCCAGTCTTTTAAACACTGCATTTTTTTTGGTTACCGATGTATCCACGGGCTAACACCTTCATCAAGAATTGTCGGGAAAATACTAATTTTCTCCAAAAATACCCAACAAATACCTTTGTAATACCCACTAAATACCCATTATTACCTTGACAGTACCCAAAAATACACAAAATACCCAAAAATTCCGAAAAAATACCCATAATTACGCACAAATACCCAAAAAATACAAAAAATACCTTTAATTACCTACAACTTGTACAGTAAAAAACCCCAGTGGTTTTCCCCTCGCTCGAAAATTACTATACTTATACAATGTGTGTAAAAGTTTGAGAAAAAACCACATATTCCGAGGGTCAAAATATGATGGCCTAAGTTACCTAAGTCTAAAATTTTGTAATTTCCGGAATACAGGGTGTTGAACTTTATTAGTTTTTCTCAATAACTTTATTATAAATTGTAGTAAATACATACGACTTGCTAGCGGTGAGTTTTCTGACACAAGAAATTTAAATATATGCCATAGAATTTGCTGTCAATTGTAGAGAGCGCCACCTACAGTACTTCATATGCATTCAAATCTTTATAAATTTTGTGTGCACTGGTGTATTGATTGTTTAATTAATAATTCTTATTCTTTGACGTGCGTCTTGAGCAACCGTTTTTTGGATAGGATTTTAAGGTTTTATTTCATAAACATAAACCCATTGTCTTTTGTATACTTTATTCAATTAAGTACTATCGAATTTTGGACTCAGGTAAATTAGGTTTGGATCATCATCTTGGCTCTAGAAACATGTGGTAGCATTATGTCGAGATCTTTAGAGACAGTCTGTACTGGATGTAGAGGCACCAAAATGTTATGAGGGTTTAAATACATGTGACGTGTTTGTTAAAAAAGGTCTAAGTGCCATTTATATGGGAAAATGTATACCTATGTTTAATGTATTTTATACAGTTCTGCGTTCAAAATAATAGGTATATTCTCACAAGAGTCAGGGACTAGTTTGTTCTCAGAAATGTTCTTGGTCTATAGTCTGGTTGAATATATCTGACAGTTTGAAACCACTCCCTGAGTTTTGTGAAAACATACCTAATAACGATGGGGAGTAGCACAAAGAAAAGGCGTAAATGTAAAAATGAGAGCATTATAAAATAAAGAAAGAGATTGAAACTATCTAGCCAGCAGTACACTAACCTTAAGGTGGATGTGGTAAATGAGAAAAAACCACCAGTAGGTTTGATGAAGGTTTTATTGAAAAAACAAAGCAAGGTTTTGCCATGGACGCAACTCCAAATAAAAAACCTAGAGTGTTTACTTAGACCCCTTTCGAGTAACATAAATTTGACACTGAGTTAACTTTAGAGAAATGTCATTCTGCTCATTTTATTTAACTAGGAAAACATGTTAATTTTGAAATTCATCTTCTAATTCCAGCCTTGTAGTTTTATTTTATATACAAATAAAAAATAACAAAGCAAACAAATACATATTTTAGGGTTGCCACATGTCCTTACTTGGGTAGGACAGTCCTTACTTCAGTATCTGTGTCCTTCTGTCTACCAGGACACACAGAGGCTACTGCAGGTAGCGCCTTCTACAGTTGACAGCTGATTTTGATTCTAGTCACATCCTGTACAACAAGAAAAAAACCGTAAAAAATATTCGATACCAGTGGTGAAGATGGCGAAATTTTGCGTGATTTCGCACGATTTTTCGGGATTTCGTATAATTTCGCAGGTTTTGTACCAAGATTTCCATGAGTGGTTACCCACTCGGATATGTCCTTCATGTTTTTATTTATATTACATTTTTCGTCCTTGGCGCGTGTGGACTTACCATTAAGTTGTTTGTCTGACTCATTTAAGTAAATTCTCCCCTGTTAGAACAGACCCTCCCTGGGATAGCGTGCATAGATTCAAATATACCCGCTGGAACAGTAACCCACAACCCACCTAATCGGTAGGTAAACAGTTAGACGTGACGTGACGAATTTCGTAAGGATGCCAGCTCTGAACTTTTCCTACACGCCGCTAACTTACGTGACAGCGTAACTCATTGTATTATTATTGTTCTTAACGTGTGTATTATTATGCAGTGGCGGTGGTTAAGGTCAGGCAGGATTTACCGTACACCGACAAAAGAAACTTAAATTTACTTATAAACTATTAGATTAATAGTTCTCACTTTTAAAAATGTCAACAAATATTTGTTAATTCAATATTCCATTACTATTACGACGCGTTGTAGAGATGGACCTCCAGGCCACTTTCCACCTCACTCAGTCTACCGGCGGCTCTACTAGGCAGTGTTGCCAACCCTTGCGATCAAAATTTCCCACAAAGAAATTAAAAAAATCCCGAATTACCCACAACATTTTTTTAAAAATTCCCTAAGAATTTCCCACAATAAGTAATAATGAAAAATGTTTTGGCGGAAATAGGAAGACCAATAATAAAAAATAATAAAACTGTCAAACACAACATAGAAACATAATAGATAACAGTGTTGTCTAAAATATGACAAAAATATAATTTGTTGTTATTTAAAGGTAATTATTTACAACAGCGTAGAACTGTCCAATATTAACAAAAAACTTACCTTCTTATTTTCGAGGGTGCTGAGCACGACTCTGAAGTCAGATTTCGGTGGTTACACGTAGTTTTCGAAAAAAATTTCAAAATTGTAACCTCTGTATACATTACATTAGGTTGAAATTGCAATATAACACCTTCTTCATTTCATGACGTCACACTGTTGTCAAAATAATTAAATTCCAACTTCAACCTAATGTAATGTATAAATAGAGGCTACAATTTTCTAGATTTGTGATACAGAACTCTTCTCAGATTGTAGTTTTTCCCAATAAAATAAAAGTAAATATTGCACGTAAGATACAATAAAATACTTCATTAAAATTTTTCCCACAAAAACTAACATTCCTTAATTTTCTTCCCTCTTTCCCGTTTTGCATTTTTCCTTCCAAAATTTCCCACAAAAAGGGAAATTTCCCACGAGTTGGCAACACTGCTACTAGGGGTCTTCTCCTGTTCTGACAAAGTGGCAAACCTCGTCGGTAAGGGTTTATCTCCTGGCGCTCTATAGGGTACACGAAATGTAACAGGCTACATCTAGCGGCCATTAGCTACTCAAAGTGCAGTACAAATAACGGCAAGGGCTTTCATTGACCAACAAAAATTATTTTCAAGTAAAAGGCTAGATATTTGAATTAATATTTCATAGTGTTAAACTAAAATAGTTTAGAAATGTTTAATTTAATAATTTGACAAAGTAACAGTTAATTTAATATCGGCCTAACTTTATGTCAAACAATAAAGAAAGATCATCGAATTAAACCATTAGAAGTTGTGTCTAAATAAAAAAAGTACTTAATATAAATTATAAAAGTATATACGTACACAAATTATGAAGCATGAGAAATCGTTGAATCAAGCAGTAGGTTGTAATTTTTGTTTGTTTGTTTAAATAGCGTAATTTTATTTTAATCGCCCTTGTTTTATTTCAAGGAAAATGTTCTCTTGCGGCTACAATCAAAAAGTTGGCATCAAGAAAACTGTTGTTTCAAGAGTTTGTCATTTCTCAGTGTATCCTTAACAATATTTTTTTCCTGTGTATCAGACGTTAGTTTTTGTCGCATTTCGTAGTACTTACATCAGAATCAGTTTCCAACCATGAGACACGTGCGCATTGCATCTAAAACAATGCATTACGTGATGGATTATAAAGACAATGCTCGCGCGTTTGAAGGTTAGAAGCTATATTCAATTGTTCTACAGTTTGCCGAACAAATTGTTTGAAAGTCCTCAGTCTATGATTAGCATAACAATTTTCTGTATGGGCGAGAATCAGTGGAAAACGAGAGTTATGATCCCGGACAAGCATCAATGAGGCAAATATTCGTGCGATCAGTGAATTGATTGAGTGATCAGAGCATAACTGTATGGGAAACTGTTGCAGAGTAACACAGTATTGACATTGTTGGTATTTTAGGTTCTTTTTTATTTGGAGTTATTGGTATTTTTGACAATTTTAAATATTTTTGGCATTTTTTGGTACTTTTTTGGCATTTTCTCTCGTTGGACCAGCCCAATTGGTCCATAAAGGAAGGTAGGAAGATATATTCCTAACCTATAAAATCATTTCGACTGGTCCAGCCAATGTACCGTGTAATCTAGTATTGCACTTAACAGAAAAATTATTTAGTAGTTATTATTTTACTAATATTTATAATATGGTTATTTCATTTATTGATATTTTTGGTACTTTCTGGTATTTGCTTTGCAAAATCTGGTATTTTTAATACCTTTTGACATTTTAGTGTTAAAATTTGTATCAGTGGTTTATCCTCGAATTTAGTTAGGTTAGGTTAGGTTAGGTTTTGGTACTCTGGTATTTTTAATACTTTTTGACATTTTAGTGTTAAAATTTGTATCAGTGGTTTATCCTCGAATTTAGTTAGGTAACTAAAATCGAGGCAAAGATGTACAGTGCTCTGGTTCCTTTACGTTTTCAGTGCAACGCCACTGTCTCAAGTCGTGTATTATATTACGTTGTAAGCATTTTTATATTCTTCGGCTGTTGCCTTAATTATTTTCCCGGTCGCGACTGTAAGTACTCGCTTGTTAACAGTGAATTTCACTAGCGTATACCGCTGTATAATTATCGTAATGTTACCAAACAATGAGCAATTTAAATTTTTATTCAGAGTAAGTCCACAGAATACAATAGTCGTGTATGAGAATAATCGCGGTTTCATTTATACAGGGCCCGTCTCTGGAATTATAACGCGGCCATTTCTTTTAAATCGAGTTTTAAATTATTCAAGCGGCGGACTCGGAATTTGGAGGACTCGATGACAGGGATCGCGTTTTGATGAGGAGGCTTGTCATTAAAAAAAAGCGTCAATAATATATAGTGGTCGCTATGAGTGGAAAAAAACAAAACAATTTTTAGGTGTTAATTAATATACAATATACAGTACAGACTGAATATCAGGGATATCTTACATCACATTAATACATACTGGCATCGTTGGTTGCATAATTTCTTTGACGTATTAATAATATAGCTAATTTATCTTAAGTAGGCTGTTGGTATTCACTGTCTATTATTTTTACATACCTATTACTTCGTGAACATTATTTTTTCGTATATTTTCGGCTATTTATAACCTTAAATCATAATAAAATGTATGTGACAATAAGATAAGATTTCTGTCTTGCAAGTTGCTAGACAGAACAAGAAATGTAGCTACGGCAAGACATCTGCATAAATATTGCATTTTTATTGTAGGTATTGTATACTTTATTGAAAGGACATCTAGGATATAAAATTATTTTTAAATTAAAGTTTATTGAGTCCATGTTAGATTTTCCACTTTTTGATACATATATGTAACTTGGTTGTTTGTAAAATGTAATTAATACGTTCTTCAGGCACTTTTTTGTGTTTTTTTTAAATACAAACCATAGGTGGTCATGGTCCAGTTGAAATCGTTATTTTTTTCTTTTTCCATTAATATATAATATGTAGGGTTAAATATGATTATTTGCCATTTGCCTATAGAAGTTGGCCCACCCTGTACATATAAATAAGTATGATTTTTATTAAAAAACAATAAAATTAAGTATTAATTACCTAACTAATGGTTAGTGTGTAGATTTTCATTACATGTTACCATCTGCCGGTGAATATTATTTTTAAATTTATATAATTTGCTAATATAAAGAATAATTTATCAGTTTGATGGGCATCATTACACTAATTATGACTTAATAAAACAATACGATTATTACAGTGATTATTCCATATGTAATATTTAAGATATATTATCGATAATTCAAATCTGTTATTATGTTTTTAATCCATTACAATTACAATGATCAATTGTTAAAGTTTAAAATAAATGGTGACATGAATCCCTTCTAATCTTAATGCACAATAATCGGGAACTAAACATATTTCACAAAGGACAAATATTTTAGTACCTAATTAACTATACCTATGTTGCATGAATTCTATTTAGCACACTTACTTTTACAAAATTAAAATTATAAATATCCAGTGTTGTTACCTATAGTATAGATAAGGCTGCGAAACCGCTTCGAAAATATTAGCTAAAAAAATGATTCATGTGTAGGAATTTTAGAAACCTGTATTATGATTAGAAGAAATAAACAAATCTGGAATATTTACTTGAGATAGATGCATATTCCTATTGCGTAGATACCAAGTAGTGTCTCATCCCAAGGAATCTATAAATTGTTTTGTCCTCTCGTCTCCTTTCAGTCCTCAGGCCTAATCATGTGTAAAATCGTAGTGTTCAAGATAGAGGTCGTGACTCATCGCTTCCAGACAAACTGTCTATGACGCATCGACA
The DNA here is from genome assembly GCA_037114965.1 of Monochamus alternatus. NCBI lineage: Eukaryota > Metazoa > Arthropoda > Insecta > Coleoptera > Cerambycidae > Monochamus > Monochamus alternatus. The sequence continues at coordinate 61,850,687 of CM073429.1, read as the reverse complement.
TTCCTTCGGTCAAAATTAACAAACACTATTACTATATTATGATTACTGTGTCCTCTACTGAATAATTTTCATTGTTCACCGTTCTGTTTTCATTAAAACAAACAGTGGACTTACGGGAATGCGCTTCGTTTGCTCATTTTGCAAGCAACAGCTGTGCCAGATAACAGGAATTATTTATCGGCTTATGTATGCGTGTTTTAATGCATTTTTATTTGTTGAATACGCAGGATTTAGCTGGCAATCGCCCTCTTTATTTAACATGCTGCTCAGACAACACTTTTCATTAATTAAGAAGAAATGGTTGTCACTCGACCAAGAAAACTTTTTACTTCTTAAGGGCGCCGTATTCTTGAAATAGAAATAAATTCTACACATACTAGTAATTTTAGACATTTACGAACTGCATATATAGAGTTTAGCAAATAACGGGAATGTTATTTCATGCCACCTGCAAATATTCAAAGTAAGTAAAATGAATATAAAACGACAGAAAGCGGTCTAACCAACATATTTTTAGGTACAGAAATCTTTCCAAATACGTATTTTTGTAATTCAACTGTAGATGTAAATATTGTTTAACATAGACTTACGTAGTTCTCCATATTGTTGACTTTTGTTTATAAATATGTGAAAATAATTGTTAAAATGTGGGGTTAGAATAGCAAAATAATGTGTGTCTTACAAACACTTTTTACAAATTATTATTTTATTGGAGGAGGATTTAAATAGCAAAAGTAGATAAACAAAACATCAATAGTTTTATTATTGATATTAATTTTACTCTACATGCTTTATTTTTCGAGATTTCTGTACCAAGTTAGTCACGAAATGCCTTTGTATCTATACAGGGTGTCCCAAAATAAGCGTGCCAAAATTTAACTGTAGATTCTACCACCAAAAATAAGAATAGAAAAGTTATATAAACGGAAAAAGCCCTCTGAGGGAGCTTTGGTGCCTTAAAACGGGGGAATGTCTTTTTGAATAAATATTTCAAAAACCGACTAAGAAAAACCAATAAAATTTTGAACAGAGTCTTATTTTTAGACTACACATCTAGTGCTCCAAAAATAATTTTGCACAAACAGTCATGGACGTGGTAAACTGAGGGTCTTGGGTAAATAATACTCACACTTTTTTGCATCTCGAAATTGTCGCCGTCAAACTAAATAATTCAAAATTTTAGTGATTTTTACATGAAAATGATACTACTCCGTCTTCGAGCAAAAATTTAAGATGGAAACTATAAATAGTCAAATTATAGGTAGTAGACTGTGAGCAAATACTATTGACTTATTTGACATATAGTTGAGTTGTTATTCAAACTTTCTGAAGTATTAAAATAATGTTCAAGTATAGCCTATTAATACTTAAAAAAAATTAAAAACATCTGTAATATGTGTCAAAACTGTTAAATAAACTGACACTACCTTCTCAGAGCCTACTAAGGATAATTTAACCGCTAACATATCATATCTAATATTTTTGTGTTATGTCACAAAATTTTTAAATTAATATTACTCGAAAATGGAACAATTATCGAAGTAAAACAAGAATATCTTTTTTTATAATTGTTCAGAATTTTTAATATTTTGATCTGACAACGATAATCTCGAGATATTGAAAATATTTAGAGAACAACCCCCCAGTTTGACACGCCTATGACTAATTTTCGTCGTACAATACACAGTTAATTTTTGGCAGGCTAATTTTGAGACAAACCGTATAGGCTAGAAGTAATATCGATTGTCTTTGTAAAAAAAATATTACGGGAAACTAATGTCTCTATATATAAAAGCAGTTTTTGAGCAGCGAAGCATGAAGAATAATAATGAATGAACAGGGCGACGAACTAAAAAATTATGCCTTAAAAGAGATGTTGAACTTACATTTCATGAATAAGCTGAACTTGAGATTCGTTCAACTTTAGCATGGATATACGATACACAGAATTTCGTGCTGGGTTCAATAGGCATGGGTAATGAATTAAAATGAGTGAATATTTTTGTAGTTTGACATAGTAATGACAGATCTACATGTTTCAAGATAAACGTAGTAAACGCCTTCTCATTTAAGGGTATAATAAATGCTATGGATAATAAAAGTATTTGTATGGGAAATTGGACATGGGTGTCCATTTTTTTTCACTATTCGTCATTAATGTCATTATTTATCCTCACCTATAATTGAAAGTTTCAGCGTACAGGTAAGGTACAGGTAAAAATCACCCTGTATAACAAAAATTGAAAGCAGAAAACAATAGTACCCGTACCCATTACATAAATTTAATATTTCACTATGAATAGAATATATTTATAATTCAGAATAAATTGAAAGAAAAAAATATATTTTTTACTGTATTAGAAAGGGATTTTAAGCTAATATAAATCAAATCTCCTACAATTCCTATCAATGAAGTCATATGTATGTTCTCTGATACCAAACATCTAGGTATGCTAATGAACAATTCCACAGACAAAGCTCTATTCAATAATTATCTAAATACATTAATCTATCTAAATTTACTAACCTGCTTTAATGAAACACTATAAATATCTAACTTCACTTTTGGCAGTGGGAACACGACAATTCAACCACAATAGATGAGATCAGACCTATTTCTGCATTTTTAGGATTGCTTCTTCAGGTGGCCTCCTTTAAGTTGAATCAAATATCTAACTATAAAAATTATTATAAAAATTAAAATTATTTGAAGCTAAATATCGACAATGATAGGAATTGTAGGAGATTTGATTTATATTAGCTTAAAATCCCTTTCTAATGCAGTAAAAAATGACGCAAAAGCTAATAATAAGGAATATATGGGTAGATATTGTGGGTGTAATTCAACGCAGGTTGGGGCTGAGCCACTGAGTAGTTAGTTTCACACAATATTATTAATACCTAAAAATATATAAAAACTTTAACATGATTTATTTGTCACCTGTTAGGACAAATATTCTGAAACACGTAGATTTTATAAATTGGAATATTTCAACTTTGAAAAGACTTGTTTTGTAATTGTTGTCTATCTAGATATTTAGATTGATTATTTTTCATATTTGTCGCATGTGTTATGTCTAAATATTGTGAAATTTACTTCATGTATGATTTTTTGTTGTTTGTTTTCCTATTCTCTAACTGGATCTCTGTTGCATAGCGTAAGTAAAATAAATAAATTTTAAACAAACATGAGCAGATTCAACTTTTAAAATACAGGGTTGGGGCTTTTGTCCACAGAGTAGTTAGTTTCACACAATATTATTAATACCTAAAAAAATATATATTGAAGATTTTCATACATACTTAAATAAAAGAATAATTGTGTACTATATGTATCAAATTTCTTTCTAAATTAATTTAAGTGCAGTGAATTTAAATTATACATATACATCATGATTAGTCTAAATTTCACTTTTAAAAATCTAGATGATAATCTGCACTAAAATTATTACATTTCACTTCATAAATTAAATATAACATAAAAGCAAATTTATTGTTATGTGAAAATTTGTTCATTATATAAACATTACTAATCCCAACAAACTTTCACCTTGTTATTTAGGTGAATTTGTTAGAATCTTTTGGCACTGTCTGGAAATATTTACCATGGATCGTCTAATCAAAATCTAATCATTTAAGTTCAGGTATAAGTATGTTAATTACCAGCAGCACCAAAATCTCAACAGTGATACATACTTAGCACTTTTAAGCACTTTTTAGTACCGTATCTTTTTTAACTGAGCTGTAAACAAACTTAACGGTATACAGCGTCATTTGGTTTCTTTACAACCAATAAATTTTTATCTGCCGAGGTAACTGTTCGTCTTCCGAAATAGCGATTCCTAAAAACGAGCAATGATCGTCGGCTGATTTGCATAATTCAACAGTCACGCTTTGTGAAAATCTCCTTCGTAATCTCTGCTAAGGAACTAACGAACTAGTTTTCGCTGATTACTTTATTTATATTTTCGCTGTATTAAGACAATAGTTTCTAAAAAATCACGAAGTGGAACCCGGACATTGTGTTTACCCAAATGTAATGTGAAAATATTAGTACAGTTTTAGTATTACAAAAAACTTTATAACTGTTGCGTTACTTGAATAATGGGTAAACTCTTTGTTGTGTCACTTTTGTGGAATAAACAAGTTTGTAAAGATAAGTGAGCTGTACTTTTTTTCATACATACAAAAATCGCATCAATAGTTTTCACTCAAGGAGCAGTTCTGAGGCCACTATTCTTTAATTTCGTTATAAACGACATTGGCTCAGATAATCTTGTCAATATTCTTGTGTATGTGGATGATGTAAAACTAATTATGGAAATCAAATCAATTGAGGACTGTCAGTGCCTTCAAATAGCTTTACAATCAATACTTGGTCCATGAATAATAGTCTGTTCTTAAATCCATACACATATGCCGTACCTTTTCAAAGAAAGTTAAAGTTGGTTTTATTATTATTAAAAAAATTGGAAATCCAGTATTGCGCCGTGTTAGCACAATTAAACTTATCACAGGGATTAGCCCAGAAGTCGGAGACTTGTGCGGGAGAGGGGGCGACATATTATTATTAAGCAGGCCGCATTTGCGCCCAGGAACGACTTACGTTGGTAGGCTCTAACCACTATTCAGTGCAGGAATGAGGGAAACCTGGAAAACCTCATTAATTAGGGGGATAGTCAAATATCAACCGGTATCAATCTCTCACATTGACCCAAGCCAACATTCTTCCACCCTACCATACCCGTAGAGAGGGCGCCAAACCTCTCCACGAATATAGCTTATATACGGTCTACCGGCAGCTGGGCTCGAACCAACACCGATCTAGTCACCTCGATTCAAGTACTGACGCCTTAAACCGCGCGACCACTGACCGACAAATTAATAATTGGGTTTTCTTTGCTTGTAGTTATTTAGTGCGTCTTGATGGTTAAAGTTGTTACCAGTATTGTCAGACCGTTATTTATAATTTTGAAGTCGATATTGTCCTGTACTATACAGACTGAACTTTACGAGACATTCTGCCTACGACACACAACTTTGCGCAGAATCTATGACCGGATCGTGACGTAAGACCAAGCCTTTTTTGTTTACCACTGCGTTTTAGTGCGGAGATAATTAATTTGAAATTATATATCTTTTATAAAAAAACTATTAGTTAAAAATATAATTTAAGAAGAGAATAATAAAATAATGTGGAACTTCATACCTTTTTTGAGGTTATGTGACGGAACGCCATAGAAAAAATAATTGTGACGGGAAATTAATATTAATGTATTGTGTGAAAATTATAATTTTGTTATTCTATATAAAATAACTTAAAGGAATAACCTGTCTTTTTCTAACAGTGTTCAATGGTATTAACCTGTGAAATGTGGGTAATTGTTCAAATACTTGGTTTTTCAGCACGTTTATGTGTAATTTTTGGAATCATTGAACAAAGTAACTTTCTAAATACCTTAATTGGTAGTATAGAATTTGCGGGAATTAATTTTTTAATTGTTTATGGTAGTAAGGTTAGTTAAGAAGCTAAAATTTTATATTACTATGTAACGCACTACCTACGCAATTTTTACACTCCTTATCGCTTAAAGCAAGTATTTTAAAAACAATTTTAAAGATTTAATTTACGTTAAAGTAGGAAAAATATATATTTATTTTAGAGGCGATATGGCAACCTCGCCTTCAGCAGGTCACATGGTTTATTAGGTTCGCTCTATTTGGTCAGCGGTTCTCAAAATGTGGGTAAACAGGTCTCTGTGAAATTTGATTTGATTTGAGTGGTGTGAGACTTCCAAGACACCTGATTTCAGATTTCCTATTACTTTAATGGAAATCAGCGAAATCAGATTTTACATGAATTTCTGATTTACTTGATTTCCCGTGATTTTTTCAAATTTTATGTGAATTCACTTGATTTTAATGATTTAACTTTCGCTGATTCCACTAATTTGGCATTATTTCGTTGATTTTATTGATTTCATTTGATTTCCTTAGATTTTAATTGAATTTGATGGTTTTAAAATATCAAGCTTTGCAACTAGCTGGAATATTATGTTGAGTCTGATTAATTTTTTGTTTTGTTATAATGACATTGAGAAAAGCTCAAAACAAATTTTTAAAACTTAGATAATAGTATATTTTCTGAATAATTGGATATTATTTCTGAATGTTTCAAGATATGACTTTTTTTAAACAACGGTGGAAATTGACTTGAAAGTTTAAATTTGCACTAGTTGTAAGCAACCGGAGATTGAAGTGTTATATAAAATTGAGGCTAAAATTAACTTGTAATATTCGACCTTATATGGAAAGGTGATTTAGTCAAAAATAAAATCAATAGAATAATGCTTAATATTTTCTTTTTTCAATTGCCACACTTATTTAAGAAATATTATTTAATACATCCTGTAAGATATAAGTATAGGAGATTACCTGATTTCAAAGGTGTCACGCCCCTCGTTTTAATATTATCTCTAGACTAAACACACGTCCAAGTATTCGAATTGTTTTTATTTTTTCTTTAAATTCTAAAAATAAAAGAAAATGAGCAACTCTGTATTAGTAATATCTTTTGGTTACAGGTTTTACGATGAGGGGAAATAGTCCATGCAAAGAAAGATAATAAAAATACGTCGAGGTAAGAACGAGCAAATAAACTCACTATGAATAACCCCACCAGTCATTCTTGCACTGCGCTCATGTTTTTTCCATGCTTCGTACGTTTACCAGATGTTTACACCTTTGTCAATGAGTGTACAGTGCGCACCGCTATGTTTGGAAGTGTTCAATTAATAATTAATTTAGTATCGACGTCTTTCAATAAGCCATAATCGATAGTCTTTTGTTGAATTACGTGTGAGATGTGAAAGTTCTACGTGGCTGCATCTCGCAAAAAAGATAATGAAAGTTAGGAGATTTTCATATTTCTGTAGCAATCGTATCGTGTTAAAAATTACTGGTTAGTTTTTTGAAATGAATTCAAATTCAATTGAGAAGTTATTAAGAGGTTATAATTATGGAGATCGAAGCGTTTTACTTTCTAAATGTCATATAAGCATGTAGGCGTTTGGCGTATCCAGTAACTAGTATTTAGTGTGGATATCACAAAAACTAGTTCATTTTAATGTCGAGTATTAGGTGTTGGAAACGTAAAAAGGGAACATGTGTTTACTATACACTGATAAAAATTTGTCTGCAACGTTGGCAATTTGTGACCAGCGTCACAGCGTTTTGAGAACGAAAATGGAGAGTTTTGGAAACGTCAAAAATACGAAAGTGCGCGATAGTCGTGTGATTTTTGTTATATTTTACTTATCTGCTTTTTTTCAGTGTGTTTTTGGTTAGGCAAACTTAGTTTCGAAAATAACCCTTGATGATCCGTTTGGCGCAAGGTATTATTTAATTAATCTATTTTTTCAGGAGTGTGGTAAAATCCCAATCAAATTAAAGAAATACAATCGGGAGTCATATTTTTAGCGAAGGTAACGAATCCAGCGAGAACGTAGTGATATACGAGTATACCCGCAACTTGTCTATATTTGTTGTTGATAATGTAGGCAATCATAAACAAGTTTTTAACTCAACCTTGTTATATATATATATATATATATATATATATATATATATATATATATATATATATATATATATATATATATATATAAATAAATGATTACATTCACTCCCCAAGTTCTTCAACATCTCACACCACTATCCTATACACCAAAACTGTTAAATAACTGAGCTGGGTTGCCCAGTTTTGATAATTTCTCTTCGAAAAATATGGAAAAATATGTGGGCGTCAGGTTCAACAAATGTCAAGAAATGAGTGGTATATTTATAAATATTAATAGTGAACGAACAGTTTATAGCTGAATTTAACTGACTGTTCTACAAAGTGGTTTGATTTGAATGTTCGGTGGAAGATGATGAAGTTGAAGGAGCGTTAAGGTTTTGTTGTACAAATTTTCTTTTTGTTTTCTGATTCTTTCAGGTATCCTTCAGCGTTTTATCTTCATAATTTCGTCCCTCAGAATCGGCAAAGAATATTGCTTGAAACTATGGACTATCGTCCAGGATTTCCAAGATGCAAATAAGCTGCTATTTTAGAAGGCATTTTTCCAGATTTGTTAATTCCGACGCATTGCATTTTCCCTTTGTATCTTAATAAAAAACCGTACGATGGGAAGTGATTGGTGGTCGTAAGTTCACAATTGTAAGAAAGTTCCATCGTTTACTTTCTGTGACATTACAATATTACATTATGACGTTACCTTTGTCGTCAATATTATCAACAGTTATTTGTGTAAGTTCCACCCGATGACAAGCTTCTACCAAACCAAAAATGGTAGCCGCTTTGATCATGAGATATATTTCATCTGGTGCTGTTATTATAAATTTGAATATCTTCTTTTATAAATTCTTCAGTTTTTGTGGTCGACATTCAATATTTTTTTAATTCTATCATTCTATAATTCATTTGTGTCAATGTTTAGCTTTATTTTTACTACACTTTTTATCATGGAATAACGTGATCATAGAGTCTTAGCTATAAGAACCTGAGTGAGGTAGGTAAAATAAGCTAAAGTACTTCTTTTTTTAAATTTTTCACCCCTTTTTTGGTCTTTCATATCTTTCTTTTGATTTATCGAGTAACAAATCCAAATTCGCCTTACCAGCAGCTTCTAATATTGCTCTGGAAGTTCTTCGTCAGAAGAATTCATTGTAATATTCTTTCTGTTTCTTCTCTAACATATAAATTACCTTTTTTGTAACCGCACTGTACTTTTGTTAACCATATGAGAGGTGTTTGTTAAACGTATGAGAGCCGGACTAACCAAAAATTAATTGGTTGTTATGACAAACACTTGGTTTGATGATAGAAGTTTTGTAGATGTTAGATCAATAACATTCTACATTTTTTATCATAAACTGAACAAAAACATGAATAATAATTGCTTAAAACAGACGAAACATGTTTGGCATAGCTTTAATGCCGATGCACTTCAGTAGATTATAAATTACGCATTTTCCAAATATTTATTTCGGAAACAAAATGCATGTGGGAAAGAGAGAAAACGTTCAGACTCGCACAGATTTTTCGAAATTTAATAGGCTTATTTTTGCGGCAGTTGAAAACGGTTTTAAACTATCAGAAATGTCCGTCCAACTATTTATTGCGTTAAATTCAATGGTAATGCGTTCTGAACTTAACTGATCGAATCTTTCTGACAGTTTCAATCCATTTCCAACTGCTGCAAAAACAAACCTGAGTTTCGTTACGTAATCTGTATGTATTTCCCTTAGAAATAAAACAATTCCCCGCATCCTATTACAGATTAAAGGCGAAGACTTTCACAAACATTAAATCTTCATTGGCGTTATTCTTATATGGGATTGTAGAAACAGGATTGTTACATCATCAGCGTAAGATAAACGGCACTCGTAATTGTATTACTGAATTAGTTATCGTAATCGCACTGCGAAGGTAATTCAGCTCTTTTCAGAATCCATTTTCATCTAGTCGGTCTTGCCACTACAGGGTGTTTACATAGGAACCGACACAGACCAGGTGCATGTAGGTAGGGGGTTCCAAAATATTGCAACATATTTTGGAACCCCCAAACATATCTATACAGTGCAATATTATTAAAATAATAAAATTTTTCAAATAATAATTTAATATAGAGGGTGATCTACATTCGAGTAATGATCGGTTTTACAATATGAAGAAAATATTTTGCAAACAGTTGAAGATCAACCGCAAATAAGTACTAAACATTTATCTCGAGAAACTGGATTTTCAAGAACTTCTGTACACCGAATTCTGATACACCATCCAACACCATCCATATCACATTCAAAAAGTACAAGAGCTATTGCCTCATGTCTCAAGATTTGGATCGACGAGTGACCTTTTGCGAGTTTATCTTGCATCGGGATATTAATTTTCTCAAGAAAATTCTTTTCACTGATTAAGGTTGTTTCACTCGTAGAGGAATTACAAATGTTCACAACTTTCATGAATATTCCGATGGAAACCCCTATAAAATAACTCCTAAGTAGCTAAGCTATCACATGAAAAGACAGATAACACTGACAGTTGTCACTGTAACAAATTTTGTTAACATTCAAGGCACACTTGTAAATTAAATATTTTTCAGCCATCGGCATAATGTGCAATGACACATTCAATCGTGAAAATCTGGAAAACGGCTTTAGATATCTAAATTGACTAAGAGTTTCTTTTTACGTAAAAATGTTCGCTCTTTTATAGTTTAATTTGTGAATTCTATTAATTGTACAGGTAAAAAAAGTATTAGTGAATTAATTCAACACAAAGCGCCCTCTAGGAAATATCTTGAAACTAATGCCAATTTCGTATTTCACGCTCCCAAATACCTAATTAAATTTTGAATTTGATATCTTCAACTGCTTTAGTTATCATTTTTCGAAATTTATTTTAATTTTCAACACCCTGTAATTCTTTAAATAGTAACATATTACTGAGGCAAGTTTGGCTCAAAAGACATATTTTTATGTCTACTATCCCCGGTTGCTCTATGGCCCATAAGTTATGGGACATCCTATATGTATGTTTGGTTAAATTGCAATATTTTGGGACCCCCTACATGCACCTGCTCTGTCAGTTGTTATGTGGAACATCCTGTATATGATATCCATCTTCCTTCGCGGAAAGACAATGAAATGTAACCGGTCTAGGATATTCGTTTTAAAGTGAATTCAAAAAAACTGTATCCTATTCGAGATACAAGTCGAAACGTTCCAAGACAGACGTATCGAAAAAAAGCGTGATTCATAATCGACCTGCTTTATGTTTATCGCCCTGGCCATGGACCAGAAAAGTTTATGTTCTTGTTTATTGAGGTAAACACCGTTAAAGGTCGATTTAGTATGCGTAGATTCAATGTGAATAGCGCACGCACGACGCGTCCTCGTTTTTTGCAATTTGCCATATCGCAATTTAAATGGAGTAAGAGCTTTTCGGTTTCACTTCACGGACGCCAAACAAAGAAAACGGCGTCGACTTACCGTGGAACGGAGATCGATAAGCCTTAAATTCCACGCTTAAAATTGTGACAGGTTTTAAACAATGAAGGATATCGTGTCAGTCCCGAATGTGAGAAGTCGCATTATGGATTGTCGATGAATTGTCTTCAGGAAAGTTGAGAGGTTTGAAATTGCATGATGCAGCTGATAAAAATTTGCAAGTACGTGGTAAAGTATCTATAAAATTTCAGTGGCAAAGCGTGAAATTTTTTCCTGGGTAGACAGTAAAAAATTCAAATAGAGCAAAACAAAATTTTTTCTAAAAATATCTAGCATGTTTAATTCGCAAAATTAAATGTTGCTTAAAAGTAATAAAAGTGTCTTTATGTACTTTCTACAAAATATACGAAATAGTACATTATACTATAAGGGAGAGAAATGCGTTATTTTGACAGAGGGCTACAATGCACCGAGGACAAAATAGCATCTCTCCCGAATGGTGTATAATATTTTTTCCATGGTCTCATTAATAACGTATATTTTGTCATTATGATGTAAGTAACACCAGAATTATTGTATTCGGATTTGAGCATTTATTTAGTAGTCGTTGAGTTGTTGTCTATAACTACAAAATAAACAAACAAAAAAGAATTGTCAAATTAAGATGCTAGTTTGGTTTAGTTTAAAATTTGTTTAGTGCACAATGAATAATTGTGAGTCGGAAGAGATTGTGGAGGCTGCAAATATTGCAATAAGCAATTTGCTGCCTACGAAGTTAAGATCTTTATACGATATAGCCTACAATCGGTTCAAAAAGTGGTGCGCCGAGAAAAATGTTCAAGTATACAGCGAGAATGTTTTGTTGACATATTTCAGTGAAAATGCAAAGAATTGCAAGTCTTCCAAATTATGGGCGCAATATTCTATGGTTAAGTCATGCTTGATAATTTACGACAACATAGATATAAGCAAATTCCCCAAGCTGATCGAATTTTTGAAAAGAAACGGTGACGGATATCAAGCGAAAAAATCGAAAATATTGACAAAGGGTGAAATCGACCGTTTTCTATCAAGGGCAGATGATGAATTCTTAATGATTAAGGTAAGATTACTTTTGTTGTTAGGTATTTCAATTATTAAGTATTTTGATTTTTTATAGGTTGGATTAATTCTGAGGATTGCCGGAGCTTGTCGAACTGATGAACTAGTCAATTTAACTGTAGATGATATTGAGGATATGTAGGCTCTTCCTTGATTGTAAAAATTCCAAACACTAAGACAAAGATTTCACGAACCTTTCTGGTTACCGATATGGGAAATATGCTTGAATTGTTTCGAAAACATCTGTCCCTTCGTCATCCCCACGTCAAGCATAAGCGCCTTTTTTTGTACTACAAAGCAGGAAAATGTAGTTCGCAGCCAGTTGGCAAGAATACCATGGGAAAAATTCCGAGTGTAGTAGCTTCGTATTTAAAATTACCTGATGCTGCATGTGATACTGGTCACTGCTTACGAAGATCTTCAGCGACATTACTGGCAGATGCTGGTGTGGATATCACGACAATAAAGCGTCATGCTGGTTGGAAATCAACGACAGTCGCTGAGGGTTATGTCAAGAACTCAATTGAAAATAAGACCAAAATTGCTAATCAGGTTTTAGTAGGTACCACTACTAGCGCAATCACAAAAACTGTAAATATAAGCGAAAGTAATATTCCTTCTAATATTAATTTTGAAAATTGTACAAATGTAACATTTAATTTAAATGTCAATAAATAATTTCAATGTTGTCTTTTTATTTGCATGAAAAACGTTCTCCATAATGTAAACTCCCTTGGGAATAATCGACTACTTCTGTTTTAATTTTGATGTCATAGAAACTGATTTCTACTCCCGCCGTGGAAAAACAAATTTTTAAATGTACAGGATACTATTGCAATTATGTAAAAAGAAATCTAGAAGGAAAGTTCGAAAATGAATTAAAAATACACTTCTGCACGGCACTGAAAACTGCTCTACTGTAAAACCTGACCTTGCGCAAGGCAAAGCGTAATAAAAAATGAACGGACAAAAAATTTAAAGAATGTCCCGAGGAAAGAAATATATACAATTTTATAACACCTATATTCAACAACTTTCAACTGCTTTTGCGCTATTGTTATTATTAATTAATAAAATTAACTTTTGGTTTTAATAAATAAAATAACTTGACATATCTACTGTTACATCTGTTCAAAATTTTGTCCACCGACCTGTAAACATTTAAACACATTTGGGTCCGTTTTCGACTAACACAAATGTTTCTGGTTATTGTTCGTTTTAAACTCGTAAGTTGTTGGCATAATTGAGCCTGGTGTATAATACGCCACACTATTGATTGGGACATTTCTTGTACTGAGGTACTTATTCGCGGATTCTCTTCAACAATCTCTAAAATGTGTTTCTCAGCTGCTGCAATACGCCGTGGGCGCCCTGGACTTTCATTTCTTCCACGATTCCGTTGGAAATTTCCAGTGTCATGCCCGCGTTGCACTACTGCAGTAAAAGTAGCTGCATATAGCACATGTCTGCCGAGATATAGTTACTTACAGACGAGAAGGTGCTGAAGCATTTGGTCTTACTTCACCATAAACTAAAACGATATCCATTAATTCCGGGTTGCTATACACGTAAGCCATTTTGACACTTAAAAAACTAATATAAATACTATCGTAAAAACGTTAATATTACAATCGGATTTCAGTATTCGGAAGTAGCCCAGCCATGTAGTTATAATTTGTTTATGGTTGTAATAATATTCTGTAGTACCTACTTAATTTAAGAAATTTTTAGAACTAGCAATTATCTGTACTTCCTCCTCTGACAAATTTTTTGTGATTGGATTGCTTATTCCGGATCCGAATGTATTTAATATTTGAATATACAGTGCCTTCGAAAATTACCTAACGAATAAATTCATTATTTTTGAAGTTGAGAAGCTTTCGAAAAAATCTTGCAGTCAACGGTACACAATTTGAACATTTAATTTAGTCGATTTTTTACATAATCGTTATCATTTTCAGTATTGTGAAAATTAAATTTTAAAATCTTCAAACATTATTTTCTTGAAATTTTTGTTATGTGACACCATAATTTTTCATGATGTGTATGTAGAATGATACGATCTTTCAAATGTCACGGTCAAAATTGGGGGTTACTATTTAAAAAAATTGTCGATGTTATATCTCGAAGAACGATGACGTCACAAATGTGGGTCGTATATCAAAAAGTGCCTTTTTTAAAAACAAAATCGACGTGCCAGGGGATTTTTTCGAAAACTTCTCAATTTCAAAAATAATGAATTTATTGGTTACTTTTCTAAAGCACTGAATAAATTGTATATGTATTTTATTATTTAGAGGAACATATGATGTGTGTTTTGCACAAAGATTCCGAATCCCTGATGTTTTGAAGTTTTATCTGAATCATTAAAATTTCGCAAATGAAATACTACATTGAGTCAGGTCCAGAAATAAAGACGCATAGACTAAAAATCAGTTATAAATAGTGTGTTAATTTTAGAACGTTTGTATTCGGTATTGAAGATATTCCCGGAATATACATAAGTTTCTGGATTCAACTTGACTTGAGTATGTTTCTGTAAAGCAGTCAATAGTTCGTTGTTTTCTTTCATTTCCAATTTGTCATTTTCAAAAGTAGTCCCAATGCTATTTGCATTGTTCTTTGTCGTTTGTTTTATAAATAATTTAAACTGGTCAATTTGGAGACTATAGTGTGTCCATTTTTAACATTTATATTCGGCATCGAACAGTGACGGTTCGTCAAACCACTTAAAACTATTTCTAATAGTTTTGTAATTTATATTTCGATATCAAAAATGTTGTTTTAGATAAAAATACATGGTTATGTTCATCGCATATTTTATCAAAATCCGTAGACGAACAAAAAAATATATACAAAAAAACCATTGCCTTTACTGAGTGCAACTACCGATATCGTACAATGCATAAGCAAGTAATATCGCGGAATCGTCATCAGTCAAAAGCCTCTGCAGTTCATCAGCATTATTTACGACAGTTGCTATGACAATAAGGACACGCATAGGTGACCAGAATTAGCGGCTGCCGCGGAGGTAGAGAGTTGCTTTGCCTGTTTATACAATAATTAGCATAAGTTTTTATGAGGTCAGCAGTGTTGTTATTTTCGTATCGGTGTTGTGTATCAGTTTTTCGCATGTCGTGAGTGTTTTTATGATATTATTTGCGTTTTGTTTGAAATGTCATTACAATATCATTATTTTCTTGCTTAAAAAGAAGTTAAACTTATCTGCGTAACTTTTGGATAAAAACTACACTTACAGTTGACTGATCACAGCTTGAAAAGATCGCAGAATAGACTTATATTTAAAAAATAAATGGGTTTGTTAAATACTTTTTTAATATAAAATAAATTAGCCCTACGAATTATTATTTTTTCTTTTCTTCACTTATTATTAAATCCAGGAGCCGCCACTGGTGCGGAAGAAGATATTTCTGGATTGCTTCTTATTAGTCTCTGTAGGTACTTGACTCCTATATCTTTCAGCAAAGCAATCACTCATTGTTATTTTCAGAAATATTCACAGTATTATTTTCATTTTCATTGTTCTTAATTATGCCACAAAATACACGTAACGGAGGTCGTCTCCTTCTTTTTAGTATAGGACTTAGGCAGGACGAATTAGGTAAAGGTTGTCACATCTTTATTTAGATTATTTTTTATTAATAAACTATAAAGTACATTGGTTATAAAAGCTTCGCCATCATAAATGTACACAATATCGGTACTTATATATAGTATAGGAATTAGGATCACCTTATTTAAATACAAATATTTAAAATATTCTTCATGTCCTGGTTCCTCTAATGTTCTTCAGAATTCATTTCTTCACTAATAAACCCCACAGTAGTGATGGGTCGTATTCGTATGAGCCGTATGTCAAGTACGACTCATCGTATTGATACGAATGGTACGGCTCTTTAGAGTTGGGTAGTATTCGTATGTTTCGCATCGCTGGTACGAATTAAATGGTTCGAATCCAGCAAAAATTAAAGATTCGTATCACTTCGTACCGCATGATCGTGCGTACAATTTGTGTATTTGTGTATTATACGTGCCGGTACGGATGCGGGTACCGTTTGTGCGGTGTAATACAATGCTATATCTACTTTGGTACTGATTTAATTAAGATTTTTAAACAGAAATATACAGCAACAAAGAACTAAACGCCGTATGACAGACAAAATATATTATAACATGCATAACATTTTGATAGGTTTTTATATGAAATAATAATTCATTCGGTTCGTCCCGTTTGTTTTTGTTGATTGTTGAATTTAATGAATTTGTATTGCATAGAATATGGATGCATAATGCATGCATTTATAAACACTAAAACAGTACACACGTGTATCTAATCTTGCCGCACGAACTGTGTGCGCACGAAATAATACGAAATATGGATACACAGATTAGTATCTCCACATACTGTGGCCGCGTTCGCATTGCGGTACGAAAACAGCTTATCATATGGCGCATACGGAGTACGAGCCGACGACTCTTTAATGCTAGTATTCCTAGCACGATATAATAGGAGCTAGAGCTAGATGTTATGATAAATGAACAGCGCATGCGCTGATACAGATACCGATGCTAGTATTGCGATACGGCTCTTTGTGTATAAATACGTTTGTACCGTCCGGCTCTTTAAAAAAATGGCCGTATTGCCCATCTCTACCCCACAGAATGATATGTAAATAAGTTAATATATTAACTAAATGGACTTTCCTTGTCTGTGATGGACTTGGGTGGATATACTCAAGGGCTATTGTAATCTAGATACCGCTCTATCTAGTTAGTTTATACTTTGTGCTTTCGCTTTGTGATATTGTGATTCCGTACCTCCGTATTTCAGATCTAAGTTACAATACCTTGATCTACTGTCAGTAAGACGCAAATGTCGCCATCTAGTAGTGGCGCTGTAGAACTAGTAACCAAACTGAGGAAAGACTCGGCGGGAAATAGTAATTTAAAACTGCCAAGTTTCGGATGTGTTCCTCGTGAGGTTCTGGAATGATTCCCATGTCTATTTAAAAGTTTATTTTCCACACCCTCGTCGCCGATGTCTGCCACCCTCCGCGCCACAACGCGGTCCCCAAGGCCGCCGCACGAACCAGGAACCCAGACGGATTCGGTTGGATTTTACGAGTTCGCCAGTTCGTTGTGCCGATCTGCCCTTGCAGCATCCTTCTGGTTGAATCGATACGGTCTGACCTCGACCGTGAAGACGCGACCTTTGTGCTACGCAGTTTACGTATTTCCTTTTAAAGTCCGCAATTCTGCCATTGTCTGAGGTTTTAGTGTTACGGTCGACAAAGAGAATACCGAGCTCGTTACCGTATGTAAAACAATAGTGGCGACTCGTCTAACGTTACAATATGGGTTGTTTGAACAGCGCTTCGGCTTACGGCAAGGATTCCCTCATCAAAATAAGACAAGTATCTTCAGATGTCTTAATCCTAACTTATTTAGTTGTAAGGGTGGTTGGAAAGGTCCTGTATCGTGTCTTTTTCACATAAGAAAGGAAATAATCTAGCTCTACCACAATTTTGTGTGTGAATGTTCACCATTTTTCACCGAATGATAATAGAGCTCTTAATGACGTCTTTCTTTGAACTGAAACACTTGATGCTCCTGAATTTTTTAACACATTTAACATTTCAAAGCAACTAAAACGCTTAAAAGCTTTTATAATTTCATCAGGAAAAAAATATATTTGCTAGAGCGTAGTCTTAGAATTGATTCTTCAGAATGACTTTTTCCCACAATCAAAAATGGACACTAAAATGTATCAAAATGCTTTGCAAATGCACACTTGATACTTCTAAAGTTTTTAACACTATAATTTAATCTCGAATTTAATTTAAGACCATAATTTCTATGAATGTTTTATTAGCCTATAACATATCGGGGCAGATATTTTGTCCCTCACAAATATGAAGACAGATCAAGACACTCTGTATATTGTTTTCTTCAATCATTTGAGTGACCTCAGTGAAAACGATTCAGAATGTCAGATGTCTTAATCCCAACTTACTTAGTTGTAAAGGAGGTTGGAAAGGTCCTGTATTGTGTCTTTTTCAAATAATATAGAAACTAATCTAGCCTCTAGAACAATATAGTTTTGTGTACGAATGTTCATCATTTTTCATGATAGAGCTCTTAATTATATCTTTCTTTGAACTGTAGCATTTGATACTCCTGAATTTTTAAATACATTTAACCTTTCAAAGCAAAATCCTTAAAAGCTTTTATAGTTTCTCAGGAAAAAAAATATATTTGCTAGTGTAGTCTTGGAATTGATTCTTCAGTATGAGTTTTTCCCACATTCAAAAATGGACACAAAAAACTGATGTATCAAATTGCTTTGCACTTGAAACATTTGATACTCCTAAACTTTATAATTTAATTTAGGATCATAATTTCCATGAATGTTTTATTTATTAACCTAGCATCTCGAGGTAGATATTTTTGTATGTCACAAATATGAAGACAGATACCCTGTATATTGCTCTCTTCAATCATTAAAGTGATCTGAGTGAAAAGATTCAGGATATCACTTTAAGATGCAGTTATTGACAAACTAGTGTTTACTTGTGTTAAATTTATTATTAGTATTTATATCAGAACAGATCGCTGCAAGCATAAATTTCTTATCCGCCACCTCACCTTGAGCATATGAAAGTAAATATCGAAGTACAGTATGTACATGTTTTGAATAATGTATCAATTATTTAATATTGTATTTCCGCGTACGATATTGATGAAATGCAATTGCAATAAACAATAAACAATTGTTTCCGAATTATAATTTAGGTAAATCTAAAAATATCTTTTAATGTAACGATTGTGAGGCAGATTTTAAGGCCGCGAAATTTGAAAACATATTTTTTCCGTTGCAATTTCTGTTCTTTCGTATCCGAATTTGCGAGTCGCCCATCAAATGTGTGTCAATATGTATATGAGAACGAAGTTTTTTGTCTATCTTTTAGAAAGCTTGTCCTAGATATTTCCGTATACAATATAATATTCAATTTTTTTTTGGGTACGAGATGGTATCGTTGATAATAAATTATTAGTTGGCGAAAACGGTATCGAATGTCTAATTTCTTTTTTTCTGTTTTGTTTTTAGATGTCGTCTGCAGCGGTCGGGACTCACTCAGGGGCTGGTCCTCTTAGTTTAATGTCCTGCGTACGGGAATCGTCTCCACTACAAGACTTCGACTCGGACAGTGAAAAAAATGGTAAGTCAGAAGCACATACAATGTGTCCCACTTTTCATGGAGCCACCCTGGTATCTCGCTCACCTGGTGTCCAAATACTTTGAAACTTTGGTGAATATACACCTGTGAAGTGAGTCTTTAGACGTAGCCATATTTGATTATAGTCAGAGGCGTCCGATTCTAAGATGGAGAAAGGGGGTCGATTTTCCAAAAAAAGTATTAGCGATTTTTTTTAGAAAAAAACTAGTAAGATATTCTTAATCAGCACCTTTAGAAATACCCTTGTACAATATTACATCGTTGTGGGTTCAAAGGTGTTTCAGATATGGGCTGTCGGGAAACAATTTTTTTCAACTTAAAATAATTTGTATCTGTAAATGGGCTCTGAAATGAAAAAAATGTATTCTTTATTTTTTGTTCAGAATTATGTATTTTACTGGTACGAAATGATTCCACAACATTTTCTTCATTATTTTTCGATCGCATCGACCGTATTTTATGAAATTTGGTATAGGGGGTTTCTTGGGACTAGAAATTCGAATATGTCGACGATTTTGGTGTATCTGCTAGGGGGCGCAGCCAACGATGGTTTGAACCCCTTTAAATCGCTACGACTTTTTTGTGCTACACTGTATCTCATTTTGGACTGGAAAAATTTTCTTCCCTATCTCTTCTAGTTAAAAAAGGTACACCTTGTTGATGTCGTTAGAAGCAATGGTTTCTGAGAAAAACGCATCTAAATCTCATGATGCATGCAATTTATTTAAAAGTAAAGTCAAATTGTTGCGTAAATAATGGGCCATATGTAACAACATAATACTGCGACCAAAATAAGTCGATTTACTTTAGCTTATCCTAAAAACATCAAAAAATCCACCAAAATCAATAATACAGGGTGTTCATATTTTCTTTGGATTTTTTTAAGATAAGCTAGACTAAATCACCTGATTTGCTACCAAAATAGTATGCTTGTACTTATCTAAAACGTAACTGTACCAAATTTGAACATGATTGGCCGTTTCGTTTATTAATTATGCCTATGCTTCTTTGAAGCCCTGTAACTTCTAAACGAGGCACTTTTGAACTAAGTTAAGTTTGTCTAAATCAGTTCTATTTCATCACAGGAAGCTATGTTTAAGCTGGGTCCCATTACTTTCAGGACACCCTGTATATGTGGGGTCTTAGGACAACCACTGCCCAGTTACAGCGTGTCAAAAAAATCAGTTTCAATTTCTAAACTGCTTGAGACAATTTAACCAAATTTTGTGTGCAGATTTAGTATGCCATTAGGAATGTGTCGATCATTATACTCTGTATAATATTACAAATAAAATAGGTCATCATATGCTCCTTGAAAAAAATTAAACTATGGATTCAAGGACAGACTAGAGATTTCATACATAAGTTAGTAGATATTAAAAATGAATAATAGTTGAACATTATTTGTTAATTTATTATAATTATTATTATTAATTATGTTAATTAATACATGTATAGACGTATATATGCAGTATTTAGTTATACTGTAAAACAGTAAGCCACATACAAAAATTTTCTTTGTGGTAACCTCAGTTTTGTTTATCGTTTTAAGGATTAATATTATATTAATGCAAATATTGTAAATTACTATTTGGTAAATAAAATTATTATTATTATGATTATTGTATTTTCTACACTTTTTGTTTCTTTACACTTTAGTATTGCAAACCGATTAACGACAAAATTGACTTATTTGATTTAAGTGCATTTTTAAAGTTACTTAAACTTATACATATTCAAATGCTGAAATGGCCGACAGGGTTATGGCCTTGCAGATAGTACTGAGGCGAATTTATATGGAAAGATTTCCAAATTATCCAAATCTAAGAATGTTCAGAAATGTTTTCAATATCTTTCGAGAGGGTCAATTCCTGGAAGACCTTTGAGTCTTAGAACAACTGAGTTGGAAAAAATGGAAGAAGACCCAAATACTAGTACTAGGAAGATCGCTGCATCTTAATGTGAATCATAAATTAGTTTGGTCCGTTCTGAGACATCCACAATTATACCCATATCACATACAAAAGGTTCAAGCTCGGGTTCAGGCATTACTGCCGCAATACTATCCTGCTCGCCTACAATTTTGCCACTGGATTTTGCAAAAAATTGAATGTTATCTTTACCGCTGGCATATTGTTTACCGACGAAGCTAATTTTTCCAGAGTTGTTATAATGAACTTGTACAATAAACATGTTTGTTCTGATGAAAACCCTAATGTCATAATGGAATCTCGATTTCAACATTAGCTTTTTTTAATGTATGGGTGGGTATTATTGGAAGTTCTTGTTGGGTATAACTTTTTACCAAGAACTTTAAGATACATAGTGTGGTTTATGCACGGCGGTGCTTTCCCAGATTTTAGTTTGACTGTTCGTGAATTTTTACTGTTTATTGTTCGGTAATAACGTGATTGGACGAGGCACTCAAGAAACAGGTTGGCCACCCAGATCACCCGATATGAACCCTATTGATTTACAAGGTTCACACTGAATCTGAGGAGCACTTACGTCAACAAATTATAGTTGGTTGTGATGAGTTTCTCCTGGAATTTTTGTAGGTGTATTTTGGCTGAAGGTGGCCATTTCCAACATTTGTTATAATCAATAATTTTAGTAAAATAATTTCATTGTTAATTATAATCGGTTTGGAATACAAAAAAGTGTAAAGAAACAAAAAGTGAAGATAATACAATGGTGCATATGATGACCTATTTTATTTTTGTAACTATATAGGGTGATATATTTTCTTGGCAAATAATGATCGGTGATACCCACACCTCCGCCACTGGTAAGTTTCTAAAGCTGGTAGCTTTTTGTTTCATACTTACCGCCATACTAAATATATTGTCATAAGCGGGTTACAAATTAAAAACTGATTTTTTTTTAATTTTTGACATGCTGTAACCCAACAGTGGTTGTTCTAAGACGCCACACATATATAAAAAAAATATTTTTTTGGCCACACAATACGCCCTTAAATTTTTAATCTTTACTTACGAAACACATGAGTTTGCAATAATAATGACACTCTCTTAAAACAGTTTTTGAACTTCTGGAAGCTCTGAATAGAAATTTCATTAAATGTCTCTTGGTAAGTGAAACAACTAATAACTAATGTTTAAAATTTAAAGCAGATTTCAATATGAATACGCCAGAAGTTCAAATGAAATCGCAAAATTCATTTCAGTGAGTGTCATTAATATTGCAAACGATAGTACATGATATCATAGTTTAGAAGCGGAAAAGGCAGGAAAGCCTTATTATATCGATTCAAAGGATGAGATTTCGCTGTCCTTGTTCTTAAATACTTCGCATTAGATTGTATTAATCAGCTATGACTAAAGACTATAGATTTTAATAATTCCATAATTGTATTTTGGATCATCAGTAGTTTCATTGCCATTGGAATTGGAACGCAATATATAGGCAACCAGTTAGCGTACGATGTAGGTATGTAGTGTTGCCTAAGCTTTGCCATTTGTTCATACTGCGTATCTTCGTTGGTATCTTTTAACCGCAAGGCTTTGTTGAAAACTTGTTAATTTTTATTTTTTAACAGTTTTCATTCAGCTGTCTGACCATGTGATCCTGACACCCAACTTTTAAAAATCGATTTTTTAAGAGTCTTGTTATGGACATTTTTTTCGTTTGTAATAAATTAAAAAAGTTATAGCTCTTGAAAATGTTATCCTCCGAATGTAACGGCACTGCAATCCGACCGTTGATTTTTATAACGAATCGTTTGTAGCTGATGCTTGTGAAAGAATGTTAGTTTGTGGTAGCAAGCAAGAAATACAGCTATTTTAAATATATTGTGTATGTAAAATCTACAGAACCTTTCAATTTCACGTGTTTCTTATATAATAACTTCTTCCACCACATTCACTTGTCTGAAGTAACTTTTATTTCGTTTATAATCATTAAGCATCAAGCAGGGCCTGAAAAATCGTTTGTAGTTAAACTTTTGATTTAATATAAAGCAAAAAATATTGCTATTAAAAAATACACACCATAATCTATAATAATCAAATTGGATATTTGAGTGCCAAATATCCAAAATTTCTTGATCTTGGGAGAACAACCGAATATAATCAGTTATATTGACGTTTCTTACATCTTATCGTACTGACGATTATGGTTGCATATCAAATAGGAGTCAACCACACAATAATGGGATATTTTAAAGAGATTTTCCTTGGCAACCTTGCTATTATTATACCAGATATATGAATTAAAAATCCCCCTCAATTGTAGCCGCTATCGAGATCAGATGGACTGATATAAACAAACAGCTATTTTTATTTTCCTTGAGTGTTTCTATTTCCCGCGTCATCATTGCGTAATGGATATTGTCAACAGGAAAGTATTTTAGTTATTATTTATATATAATTTATGATAAGGTTTTTCCAGTAAAAATAACATGAAAAGTAGGGATACTGTAAATAGCTCAGTGGTTGGTTATTCCTAGCTAGATGAAGTATTTTTCAGTAGAATGTTGAATATTTTATTTGAAAATTTTTACTAAATTTGAGCATGTAAAGCTTCCATGTTAATCATTGTGCAAATAAATGTATTCTAGTATCCCACATTATTAAGTTATTCGACGCTTTGAACAAATCGTGGCAGGCAAACTAGTTTGGCCTTTAAAAAACAATCTGGGTCCGTAAATATAAGTTAGATGGGTGTTCGTTTCCTTGCTCTACTTTATTGATATTTATGTATCTCTTAAACTGTGGGAACGTTTGGAGACGATCGTAAATTTAGTTTCAAATATTCGATCTTAACTCACTGTTTTTCCTGCTTCACAAAATATTATTCTTGTTTATTTATAAACAGCAGAACCGAATCAAGGAATAGTGACGCTCCTGACCAATATTTATGAGGAATCCCATCCTAATATTTTTAATAAAGATTTCGTAAAAGGGTCTAAGAGCCTTTTCACACGGGCCACCGTGCAGCGCTTCTCGGAAGCGCCGTTGAGTGGTCCGTTTTGACGAAACATTATTTTAACCATTTTGGAGTAAATGTGGTACGCCATCATCGGTAATCATTTAATTGGTCCTTATTTTTATGAACATATATTGATTAGTGTGAGTTACATAAATTTCCTACAAGAAGAACTTCCTGCACTTCTGGAGAATGTGCCTTTGCAGCTAAGGAGAAACCTAAGGTTTCTGCACGACGGAGCTCCACCCCACAAGGCCAGAATTGTTCAGCAATATTTAGAATACTTTTCCAGGAAAATGGATTAAGATTAATGGATCTATTCAGTGGTTCGGAAAGTCACCAGATCCAGCATCCCTCGATTTGTTTATGGGTTTTTTTTAAAAAATAAGGTTTACAAAACACCTTTGCGATGTATTAATCATTTGAAAGAAAAAATCACAAACGCTTGCTATGAATTAAACGGCAAAATATTAGTAAACGTGGCACACAAATTATAAGGTTTTATGATGCATTAGCATCATCTGAGAAAAGCAGGTTTGAAATTTGAGGTATTTATAAATCAACATTATTTCAACGAGAAAACATTAAAACAAGTCACTATTTTATTGATTTCTACTAACCAGCGGTTTACTATCATATTTAGCAGGAAATACTAACACGCAACTTAAAAAAAAATAAATGCTAAAAATTGAATTATTTCATTCCATTTAAGCATTTTCAAAAAGCGAAATTCGCAATTTTTTGGAGGGCTCCTGGCCCCTGTGTTTACGGACGTGATACAACAGTGCAAAAGTTATAACTATTCGGAAATAATCTACTAAATCGTTCTCTCTGATCGTAAAGAAGCTGGCTGCATCCGTATCACCAAGAACGGTATTCTCTTCATTGTGAGAACCACAGTATATTATAACGGTACCTGGTAATGTGGGTGGTTAGTGCGCACTTACATATGGGCTCCGCTATGACCCCTAGGCGATGTGAGTGAGTAAGTCGTTATTTACAAGAGACCTACATTGCATTTCTTACGCTAATCTCTCAAAGGTATTTCTTTTCAATGCTACCGTGTAGCAGGTACAATAACTATTCTGATTTTTATCACATACATAGAGGCAATAGATAAATTTCGTTCATTTTCAAGATGTGCATGTAGACAATAGTTATTTACCTAACAAGTGCGGAAAATACACTTCCCGCACGTGTGAGATACAATACTATTCCTACGATCATGACAATTCTAATCAGGCGAAACAGTTTATTTTAATTATCAATTTATAACATTGACGAGTAATTATTAAGTAGTTATTTAAACTAATAGAATATGTTAACGGAAAACATTGAAATTGTACAATTTGTGGCATTTTGTACATTCAGTGCTGAGGTAATAGCGGCTTGAGGATGTTCTTCAGTCACAGATCATACTGTTATTGTTGATGTATGTATGTACTACGTGCTTCAACATGGTTCTCTTGAAGTTCTGATGGGAGATTTGATGCTGTGGGTTATTTTCTTTTTGTTATCCAAACAATTCTCAATGTATGACTCAACTACTGCTGTGGACTTCCACCCACCATGCCGTTTTATGTTTGTAATATTGGACTTGCAGTTGGCTAATAATGTGGCCGATGTCCTGTATGCGCTTCGGGCAGTGATGTTAGATAGCATTTTCTTCTTCATTGCTTAAGACATTTACCCCTTTCATAGAATAAGAAGAACCGATCGTGAGGAGTATTTCTAGGACGCAAAATAGCATAACTTCGATTGATATCGACATATTTAATTGTTTCTTCGTTGTTCACCACAAATTTTCTTGAAACATTGGTTTTCGTGTTTGGTAACCAAACACTAAATATCGCGGCTGCTTTGGTCATGAGATATACATTATCTGAGGCTTTAAAGAGAAAATTTTGTATTTCCTTTCTTTCTAATACCTTTGCTTTGTAACCAACATTTGATTTCTTCAAATATGCCGTTAGTTTGAGGTATTTTCCAATATCAATGTCCTTGTAGCATAGCTTCAACATCGAATATTCTGACCATAAAGTTAACAGAGAGCTGCGTTTTGCAATATAATGGAAATAGGCCAAAAATTACTCTTCGTTTAAAGATGAAATGTTCTTCTCCATGCGACATTGGTCGAAGGCAACAAAACTTTTTTTCATAGCGAATTCTTGATTTTGCAGGAATTAATGCATTAGCTGCATCATTAGCGGCCTCCAATATCTCTGTCTGAACATCATTGAGAGACTCCTCACTCATTTTGTGTAGTTTACGACGAAAAGAAATGAAAAGTAAATCAAACTGAACTCAATTTTTGCCAGTGATTACTAGTGCTGTGTAAGCTTCATCAAGCGGTACTCATAAGCATCTAGCCCAAACTTTTTCGCTTATATACGATAGACCTACTGTATAATTGAACAAAAATCATGCGGGGAAACGTGTGCTTTACCGCACTAGTGTGTAAAAGTGCCACTTTCGCCATGAAAAACCATGCGGAAAAGTACACTTTTCTGCGTGATAGTAGGAAATAGTTATTTAAGATACATGGGAGGTAAATAGCATTTACCAGTTGAGGACGATTTTGCGCCCGAACGAAGGGAAGGTTGACAATGGAGTCCGAGACTTGACATTTCTTGCTCGACGTTATTTTGTCTTTACTGAGGCATTGTCGATTCTCTTAATACTATTGGCAGTCAAGACATACCAGTAATGTTGCTGAGTTTGTGTAACAAAAACTAGATTCTCCACAATGAAACTTCATCTGCAACTTCCAGTAGTGCTTCGTGTCAGGTTATAACAATGAATCAGTCTGACAGTCTATTGAGGTGAGTGTAATGGAGAGTCAGACATGTATAATTTAAATTTAAAGTAAGTGAACGTCCGACCACTCTGGCAAAAATAATGTCAACGAATTCGTACAAACAGGACAATTTGCCAAATTGTGGTAGGTTGTGCACTGATTCGACAAGTTTATTTTGAAGTAATTTCGAACTTCCGTCATTGAATTGCCTCGTGACCAAATACATCTCGCGGCATTTTTAAATCCTAATATTCAAATAATTGTTCGAAGCCTGCGTCTGTGATACAAAGACCATACTCACGGGACCCAATTCAAATTTAATTTAGTATCTTTAACTGGAATGCGTTTCGAGCAGAATGCAGGACTGCCGTAGTGAATAATAATCTCACTTGGAACCCTTCCAACACTATAAATACGAATAGCAGTCGGCATTTACATCGAAATGCGGAAATTTGTTTATACAAACTCCAACTTGAAAGATTCTGATAGAATTCTTCGCAGCGCAATGTTTAATCTATCGGTGATGGACGTTTTTCTGGTTTTATAGCCGTATACTCGAAGCGGGGTCTAGTGCATTATCTATGGATAGTACTACCACTTGACAAAGGCTTTGAGAGTGTGTAGTTTATCGTGAACTTGCAGAATTAAGTTCTGTTCACCTACAGAAACACTTAAAGCGATCTACGACGTACTTTGTAGTTTTAAATACCCGTAATTAGTGCTCAAACAAGAACTGCATACTGACAAAGGCAGCAACTCCAGAAATTTCAAGTTTATGGTTTCTTTTAGAGTACTTAGAGATTTGTTTTTCGTCTGGAAGTAATCGAAATGTATGTCTTTTATAAAGTTCAGAGGTTTTCCCATTCATTATCACGTATTAAAGTGTATTTGGCAGATATACTTATAGCATAATTAAGGCTGTATGTAATATTATTAAAATTAACTTTGAACATTTTTTAATGAATATGTCGTGCCGTTCCTCAGGTGAATATGATTGCTGCATCTAAATTTAGAGTAGACAATGAAGTTTATCTAGATGTAAACAGCTCTATTTGATAAAACGATACACAAATCTCGACTATAAAGGCCGATAAAGCTAATGTAATGAATAATATAAAAATGTATTTACCTATCAGTCATTCGTGTATTGTGAGTTTATAATGGGTGTGCTAAGAACGCATGGATATTATACAGTGAGTGTCAGTCTTCAGGTGACAAGTGGTCGTGGTGAGTAAGGATCATCATTTAACATTACACACAACAAAAAAATAAAAATAGAGTTCATATTGTATCCTAAAGTTTTCTTGCAAAAAAAAATGATATCGAAATGAACATTGTTATTATAACAATGCCTCAATGGTTTGTAATTGGAACTGCAAGAACATTTTATATTCAAGCCGTCTTCATTCCAGTCCAGATTTAATTCTTTGTTTTATGTTTTCGACATTTCAATCTAACATTTGTGAAACATTTTGGAGTGATGGAGAATATTTTTTTAAATATGCTACAAAAAATGGTTCTTATCTGTTTTACTTTGTTTTACATAATATTATACCTAGTTGTATTAACAATTTTGCATATTCCTTAAATCACCCATTGGAAAGTAGATACGTACAAATTTCAAATTACGACGTTTTATATTGTAAAATAAACGCAGTTTACATACTTTTTATTGGCCAAAAAATATTAATCTTTTGATATAATAAATATTGTAAATAATTTAATAACTAATATTTAGATAAATGCATGATTACAATAAATAGAATTTCGCTGTACATTCGAAAATTTTTATTTTTTTTAATCTAATCACGTTACATAAACTCTTGCATTCCTAAAAAAAATAGTCGCATAACCGCATATAAATAGAAATGTGACTGGAATAGTTTCGACTTTGTTGTAATAGGGGCGATCGGGGCTAAGATTATAACTTGTTAATTTAGATTTTTTTATCGTGCTGGAAATGGGAATTCTCCAACAGGTTTATATTCAAATTTGTCGAAGGTCGTTATATAGCCTTAGGGTTCTACGTTTTCAACACTCTCGAAATTCGAATACTCATGTTTTTGAGATCTATATAAATAAAACTTTATGTATAAAGTAGATACGTGCGTTGATATTAGGTACTCTTTAACTAACGTATTACTTGCTAATCTGACTTCATATCATATCAGTTGCTTTCAATTTACACACATTTACAATTAACCCCGATTTTGATAAAACTGAAGTTATATAGGGTGGTTATATAAATTGAAAATTGCTTAAAGTTGTTTTCATGATCTAGTAAGCACGCATTGATGATCTAGTAAGCATACGGTGAAAATTATATTAAAGTCCAACATCTGCCAGAAGAGTTCGCTCAAATATGTCTTTTTTACAATGATGAACGGGATTCTTTCAAATGTATTTTTCCCAACTAACTGTACAGTACAGCGACTGTAGTCTCTTAATAGCATCAAATTGTTCATTTCGTCTTCGTCAACAATGGTAAAACCACGCTTTTTATTGGTTTTTATCTCTAGTATATTTATCATCAAAACTGATTTTCTATTTCCTACGTATTCACAAATTCTTATCGTTGGCATCCACCAAATATTAATCAAACTTTGTTCATTGAAAACATTTCATTCGGTGCCTCATGAATAAATGTTAAAACACCTGCTGTGGGCAGAACTTTAGACATTTTTGGCTGGTATCTTTTTGACCCTTGGCCGAAGTAATACAGTTTCATTAATATGCTCTGCACAGTTCTCTGCCATCCAGTTCAGTAATTTGTCATATTCCTTGTTGTTGGTGTCTAACAAGTGTACAATTGTATAAACTTCTGAAATGTGGATAACTGTTTCAATAAGCTTTTATGTACGTTTATGGATAATTTTTGAAATCATTGAACAAAGTAACTTCTTAAACACTTTAATTGATAGTATAGAATTTGCGGAAATTCATATTCTAATAGTTTATGACAATTTTACTTTACTTATTGTTAAAAACAAGTGTTTTTAAATTAGAAACAACCGCAAAAATTCAATTTGCTTTAAATAATTATTTATCTTACTGACGATATGGCAACCCCGACTTCAGTAAATCATATAGTTTATTTTATTATAGTCTGTTTATAAACGAAAGAGAGTAATAAAAGCTTATTATGTATGCAAATCGTAAATAAATGTAGTACTGGTGCTTATATTCAATATTTTTATATTATGTATTAGCGGTATAGATGAGGTGTACTTTTAAAAAAACTTTGTGTGATCGAACCGTACTAAATTGAAGCATGCAGCTAAAATTTAATCCCCGACAATCCGTCTTTGTCTATGCCGCTTCAATTTCTCGGTCCATTTCTCTTATAAGTAAACAATATAAAAACAGCATTTCAAAACTAGAGGCTACTTTAAGTATCATAACCGGGTTAAGAGGGTTTTTAGTAATTCAAATAAAATTATTCAATTTATCAAAATATTTATTTAAATTTAATGAATAGACTTTTATTCCACACAAAAATATATGTATTTTGAAAATTCAAATTATGATGAGACAAAAGTAGGTATATTAAAATTCATCCTCTGAATATTCTGATGAATTATCTTCGTCTCCTAGATTGATAACGATAGGTTCCATAGTAACGTCAATTAAATTATCTAGTTCCCACATTTTCTCCTCTTCTTTTTGTACATGATGTATACATCTTTGCCAGTTATCTGCAGTTACTCGTTCCAAGGAATTTTTTAACAAAATTTTCACTTCACTTAATTTAAACGTCGTATTATTTCGCGCTACATCTCGTTTTACCTGCGCCCAGACTAATTCGATTGAGTTAAGTTCACAGTGATAAGGTGGTAACCGTAGTACCGTTATTTGGAGATTTGTTGCCATTTAATCGATAACATATTTTTTCTGATCTTTATTAAGACTGGCAAGTATCAAAAGTTCCTTTTTCACCATATTTATTTCAAAAGAAATGTTTTTTCCGGATAACCATTGCATTATATCGGCTTTCCTCCAAGCAGTCGTAGGCGTCCTCTCGGTCTGAATGGTAACTGGCATTATCCATGACAATTACAGACCCCGGAGGAATATGATCCAACATCTGTGTAAAATACTCTTCGAAAACATCTGCGTTCATGTCTTCGTGATAGTCACCTGTATTTTTAGATTCAAATAAAAGTAAACCGCCATCTGCAAAACCACTGGCACTATCTATATATGTCACTATTAATCTGCGCCCTTTACCTGAAGGTGCCTTGAACCCTGTTGAAAGTCCATCCAAATATGCTTGTCGAAAACTTATTACATTTTTATCTTGCCATACTTCTGTTACAGTATATCCCTCATTGACCCAAGTTTCGTCTAGATAACAAATATTCCTCCCTTCGTCACGGAATTCTCTAATTGATCTTAAGTAGGATCTTCGCCAACAAATAATTTCATCTTTATCGATAAGAACTGACTTCCTGTTCTGCTTTTCCCAGCAAAAATTCAACTCTCGTAAGACGGCCCATAATTTGCTTCTACTTACTGATTTTTGGCAAATCGTTGTCCTCTGAAAGTTCACTTAAAATTTTGTTTAGCGTTGGTATTTCTTTTTTAAAATAAAATGAGTGTACTTTTCTGCGAATGACATTTTTGAAGAAATCATCTATAACGACTTTTGACCTCCCTGTAGATGATTTTGGGGGATTTACAGTATCTTGTTCCTTTTTTTGTTTCCTTTAAAAGTCTGTAGATAGTCGATTTTTCAATCCCTGTCATTTTGAAACACTTTTCCACGATGTCGTCAACACTGTTGGTAGGATTTTGGTGTTGCAATGCATTAAATACATTTAATATAATAATCTTCTCATTCTAAGACAGCGCTCATCTTTTCACGCGTTTAGCAGGTACGTAATCTGATAAGCTCGACATTTTACCCAAACAATATTATATCCACTGGCACAATAGTCACTAAATACAAGTCGAATTTTACTCTACTGCACTAGCACGTCTTCGTATATTCAGCTCTAAGACTGGATTGATCTGTCACAATACACTGGCTCCTGCTCTATGATGTATCCAGTAAAATATACTAATGCACAGCCATTACCTGTTACCATTAGTGTTACCCGATAATTACCTGAAACGAAATATTACCACGCCCATGGCCGGTTCTTATCTCGGAGTTTTATTACTCTCTTTCATTTTCAAACAGACTATAGGTTACGTCAATGGCCTATCTGGTCAGTGGTCCTGAAAATGTGGGTATTTTTAAAAAATATAATATCTCCGTAAATGTTTGAAATTTTTTAAAATGACGCACTAGACTTATCTATATGGCGAAACTACACCTACAATTAAAATATTTGTACTTATTTAAGTGATCACCCTGTATAGAACGGCGTGGCCGATTATTGTGAAACAAAAATAGTCTTTTGTACGGCAACACTACACCATATTTCTGCGAATTATGGAAATAGGCGATCGACCGTGATAGAAACAAGCCAAATTTATATAAGTGACACACAACCGCGTGCGGTATTAGAATTTCCTCTTCTAAGCTTTCTCATTTTTTGCTGGCCGTTCACGAATTGAAAATCATATTTGCGCGGTGCGAGCGAATTTAGTTGGGAATTGTCGATAACAGCGAATGGTCGAGGAGCGTCGACCAGGGAAAAAAAATAGCCAGCGCGTAGCAATTTCGCAACCGCGTCCTATCGACGGTTCATTGTGTGGTGACAAAGGCCGTAACAATATGCATTCAACATTCATGATCGACCCTCCCATGTGCTACGCCGAAAAATGAGGAACAAGAGGAAGTACTCGTTCGGTACGAATCGTCTACCAGTTCATCTGAAACTCGGTGTCACGCTCTAGTTGTTCCAGATTTAATTGTCTGTGCCGTAATTGTGTTAATTGTTCATAAGTTTTATGTTGTAGCGAGCAAGTAGATTGGTGATTTCATTTTATGTAATTCGGTTGCAGTGGCGTCGAAGAGGAGGTTCTGGAACCCCAAGAAGTGGTTCAAGAGGAAGAACAAGGTCACCGAAGATGTTGCCCCTGTCGAAGTTACAGAAATCGGGAAAGATGCCCTGCGTAGCCGGTCTACGAGCGAGCTCTCCGTCGCCGATGACGTCAGGAGGAGGTGAGTGTGAAATGGGCTTTAATCATTTTCGAATCTCGATTGCGTATGTTAAAATCCTGACTTTAAATTTAAATGTAGCGTATAACTGTCTGACAATGGAGATAGACATTGAATTGATACCGAGGCAATATCATTATATAAGCGGATGTTGTTAGCAGAATAACCATGGGCGTCGACAAAACTTACCTACTAAAACTATGTTGAACGATTGTTTACAATTTGTGGACAAAGCGATTCTAAATCTACGAAATTTTCTCTTTGTTTTTGCCAAATATACAGGCCTTCAAAATAGGGCCAAATATTTGGAAAAAAATTAATATCTCTGAATTACTTTAACTTGGAAAAACCAAATTTGGTATATGATTTAGATTTATTATTGGTATTTGAATGTGAGTTCAAGTAAATTAAAACACTGCAAGGTGTTCAATGAGGGTAAGTCACCCCTAAATTTATACCAAATGTTTTTCGTTAATCGAATTTAAAAGAACGATAAAACGCTTTTCAACTCGTGTTAAATTTTAAAAAACTTTTCAAGAAGAAATGCGTTAATTAAAACAAGCTTTTAATAGTGTTTATTATAAGAAAAGTCGTAGGCTTCGTCTTTAAAATTTGGCGATCCTTCCTTTTGAAATTTCGTGTTTAAACTGGAAATTTACTATTCAAACTTGAAATTTCATGTTTAAACGCGTAATTTCCTGTTAAAACTCGAAATTTCGTGTTAAAACACGTAATTTCGTATTTAAACTCGAAATGTCCTATTCAAACTCGAAATTTCATGTTTAAACTCAATCTGTATACGCTTTCTAGGTTTTAAGATGGTTGCAGAAGTATTAGGTGTCCATGGTTTGAATTTACTACTTAAATTATGAAAAACAACCTAACCTAACTATAGGTACATTTTTTTAAATCGCTTCTTTGAAATAGGTTTTAATATGTATTAATGATATATATTATGAGGTTATTTATAAGCGAGGGTGCTCGACAGTTCAGCAACATATTCATAACTTAACTGGTCGAATATTTGCAACAACTCGAAACCAATCCATGACTTTTGTGGGAACAACTTACGTCGGACTAGCGTGATCAAGCATAGAAATTGCGGACCACCTACATGACCTGCAGTGACGGTCGTTGCAGGTGACGGTACATGCTGGTGTTGTCTAGTGTGCGATGCTACAACTTTTATTTAGAGAAATTTTTAAAAGAACAGAACTGCACATAGAACACGTCAAGTGCAATAAATACTTTTTGTACGAGTTGCATACAATATATTTTCTACGTTCATGCAAAAATCAAAAAATGTATTAATGTATAAATATATATGTATAATAATTGTAGGAAAATAAAAAGCGTAATTTAATAGCACAATATTTAATAATTAATTAGTACTGTCGATTTGCATTCAGAAAGTTAGGAACTAATATGGTAGGAACAATTTAACTCGAGCTTTATTTATAATTCAGTTGATTTTCAAAGGAAACTAATTTTATTTTTAATAAATTGCCAGTAATTTCGTATTCTAGTATATAATAAATATGGTTGAAAATAATATAAAATACGAATTGCTTAAAACCTAATACAATTTCACAGAAAATGGACTAAATATGGCGTCGATTTGAACATTTATGTTTGTCATGATCACAAAACGCTATAGTAGAATGGCAGATGAGTGCAATAAAAATTTTATTGCACTAATCCAGTAAATAACCAGTTTTTTCACTAAATATAGTACAATAAAGTTTTCTTTTTGCATGAACGTAGAAAAACTAACTAAAAAAGAAAATGTTCTGTTCATAGAACTTTTATTTAGCAGCGTAATGTTACGTTATTTAGATAGGAAGATTCTACTCGACCCAAAAAACCTTTCAACATTAATAGCTGACATAGTGTCAAAATTGTACAGAATCTAATTTTAAGACAGGAAATATTAAGACTAAAACTATGCCATCTAATCTGGAATATGTTCGTATCAAATTGTTTTATCTTTTAAAATATTTTATGTCGAATAAAATTAATTATACTGGCAGTATAATAAGCAATACAGTAATTCAATTCATTTATACAACGAATAATACTTATACAAGGTATTAAAATAAGCTTGATCAAACTGCAGACATATATCAGTCGATAAAAATAATTGGTTTAAAATATGACGTGTTTACGCGTACGTCACTGGTTCTTTTAAAATGTTACTTCTTACAGTTTTCTATCAACTTCCAAGCAATTTCCACTGATTAAAATGTTTAATATTTAGGTATTGATATTTTCTAAAATTTGTAAAAGGAAAATATTTTATATCATTATCAGATAGTATCAACAGATACCTAATGACATAACATTTGACAAAAACACTAATTTTTGGCAATGCACTTTATTAACCTTGTTGGATGTCATATCTAATCGTATAAAAATTGATCGATAACAGCATTGTAATAGGAATTATAAACATAAAGAAATCACAAAAATTTATGTACACATGTCTCAGTTAATCAATAATTTTTCTGTTTTGTTATATTCTGCACTTGAGACTTGTCCTGATAAAGTAACATGTATTTGTTAATACTACCCAATCAAAGATAAAACACAGACGTTCTAAATGGGTAAAACATTAGTTAAAAAAAACTGACAAATGTACAGTATATACAAAAATAACAAAATTAATTGCATTACATAACATCCATTATTTTTAATAGAAACAGTGATATAGTTTTTGCCAATTTCAAGGCGTTAGATAATAGAAATGATAGTTATTTCCCAATTCCCACCACCACCCACTTACACCTACCAGATGCGCACTCTGCGGATACCACACTTTAACATGTAAGCCTTGTCCTCATAGAAGGGAAATTCACGGATTTTTGCACGAATTTTGCAACTTTTGTTTTAATTATTGATGGAGAGAAATTCTCAACTTTATACAAATTTTGCAAAATAGTAAAACAGTACAAATATTATTGCTACTATCATTATTATGTAGTGTTAATAATTTTGTTTTGAGCTTCTGACAATCTACCATGACAGTTTCATGATACAAAATGTTATAATTGACAAGATTCCTTACAGACTATCCCCCCATTAAATAAATCGTGCAAATATTCGCGAATTTCGTATCCTTAAGGGCAAAAGGCTTTAGAATACTTTGCATTATATACAGGGTGATTCAGGTTTAATCTTGATAACTTCAGGAATCGATAGAACAGGTTAAAATAATGTTTATTTGTGATAAACTTATTTCCTAAAACGCATCGTTTCCGAGAAAGAGAGCGTTGAAGTAGGAATTTGTTTCTCGTTTTTCCCTCATAACTTTTGAACCACTTATCCGATTTAAGTGAAACTCGGAACACAAACACTCCTTATGATCTTACATAAGCTTCTTAAGTTTGAACGACCTACCCATCTTAGAAGTGTATTTTGTATACTACCCCCTCTGACTTCATTTCAAAACTATAAAAAAAAAAAAAATAATTTCTATAAAACATCTACATACCACTTTGACCTGATTAATTTCGAAACTTTTTCGTCTTCTGTTTTTTTTTCGACGTTTGGTCTTGTTTCTGAGATATTCAAAGAAATTGGTGACAGTGTAGCGCATCAGCCGCTTAAATTTCATTTAACGTTATGGGTTGCCATGAAAACAAAACTCATACCATCTTCCTTCGGCGAGTTTCCATTATATTCCTTTTCTCAGTTGTATTTCGTTGTCACTCTTTTCTGCACTATACATTCTTGTTAATGAAGTACATACGTCGCTTACATTCGTACGAATTACGATTACGATTTAGAGAACACGCTGTAGAGTTTGAATCATTCTACATTCTTAAGAACACAAAATCACTTGTAAATTAATTACACTCATAATTAAATTAGCAGAAAGATATACCTGAAATTTTGACCGCCCGAAAGATATACTCGCTTATGATAGCGCTTGAGATGGAACAGGTGAATCCGTCCATTCGTCACAACCAATAGAAAGCTTTTCGACCTAACGCATTCGTATTTGCTGCAGCAGAAGCTGTGTAATCGGGTATGCTCTCAGAGATATGCGGCACATGATTTTATAGGAAAAATATACGGGGTGCATGTTTGATTTTTTGTGTCGACATGAGTGACACTATAAGTTCATTCAGCTTTAATTAAAACATATTAATGAATCGTATCAGGACTACTACCATGTCTTGCATTTGTATCAGTGTTGCCAATCGGTGTATAATTATACGATTTTTTGTATCTTTTTAACTGACTGTGTATAATTTTCTAACCCTAATAATAATCGTATAATTTGTGTACTTTTCAGTAATATTCGTATAATTGGTGTAACTTTTCACTTTAACAGAAAAGTGATACTTGAGCTGAGTTCGGCCAACAGATCTAAATGCACTAGATCTAGCTTTGATCTCCTGTTATCTCATGAAATCGAAAAGGGAAAAACACATTTAGAGCATCCAGATCTATTTGCCGAACTTGCCTTTGGGCAGTAATCCATGGTTCATGGTTGCATGTAGTTACATCCATGATACAGTGTAGTTGCTATGGTTACATCTGCATTTATATTTGTCTCTTTCTCTGTATACGAACAGTAATTATTAAGATTATTTTTGACGTTCCTTAAAACCAATGAAATGCTTCTTTATTTGTCACAAGGGTAAGTTTCAACCAATTATGTCATTATTATAGTGGGAATAAATCTCTTGTGATTATTCTCGGAAATAATCACTGTGGCTTTTATTTGCCTAGCAAGTGTCAGATAGTTGTCAAAATAATTACCTAATTGTGTCAACGCAATATATAAAATGGGTGAAAATCATCGGTTTAGTACCTTTTCTGATGCAGAAATAACAAAAAAGATTTTAGAAACTACTTCGAAAAATACTCTAATAAGTAATCAGTCTATATGGAGACAATTTAAGACCTTCACCAAAGAAAGAAATTATATTCTGGATCAATCTACTACAACAGCTACTCTGGCATTGATTTTGAAAGATTGGGCTTATAACATGAAAAGAAAAGACGGAAATGATTATAAAGAAGCAGTAATAAAGACAATGTGGAATAAAACGGCAGAATTAGTTCAAGAACTTTACTTTAATAAGTATAACAGGTCCTTTGATCCTTTCCATGATATAGCATTCAAAAATGCTCGAAATGCAAGAGATGCAAAAAGAAAAATTTTACAAAAACATCCTGAAAAGCACAAACAAAGTTCTGTGGCACTTTCTAATACAGAATTGTTGCAAATTTTTAACTATTGGGACGAAGATACACTTGTGGATTGCAAAGAAAGTTTTTTCACGTTGCATCGTATGAACTAGCTTGGAAGGGAGAAGCTACGAAATGTTTAGTTCATTATTTAAAAAAAAAAAACCGACATAATAAGATTAAATACTGGCCGCATTGAATACAATCCCATCTTTACAAAAACTGCACAGGGTGGAGCACAAAGGTGCGCTAATAGTAAATGGTTGACTCCAAACATAAATAACCCAGATATTTGCCCTGTTCGTCTTTTTGAAAAACTAATGGGTAAACGTGAAGAAAATATTAAAACCGAACGCTTGTTTCTTACTCCAAATCCGGCGTGGCAAACTCATGGTTCTTGGTATAAAAACGTTTCTGTGGGAATAAATTCCATTTCAAAATGGATGAAAGATTCCGCAGAAAAGGTCTAGACACAGTTACTAAAAAAATAACTAACCATTCTGCCAGATCAAGTGCAGTATGTTCAAAAGCTGGTGTAGGAGAACAAGAACTAATCAAGGTCACTGGTCATAATTCTGCAAATTCGATTAAACCATACTTACAATTGAACCAAGAACATCATTCAAATATAATAAATAATCTTAAAGAAAATACGCAGGAGGAAACACTTAATATAACAAGCAATTCCAAATCCTCAATAAATAATGAGTCTCGAAATATTTTTAATAATTGCGTTTTTCATTGTACTAATTTAAATTGTTAATTCTTTTAATATATTCACAATGTGTCAACGATATTTTCGTATATTGTAATAATTAATTAAATTAAATTTTTCAATAGTTTTATGATAGTTTTATTGATCTTTTTTATTGTAAAAATTTGTGAATCAAAAAATAATCTAGTCAAATATAACTCGCGAGTTCCATAAATTAGAAAATAATTTGACAGATTTTGTTCAAACTTGTTGCCATTTGGAAATAGCCTCAAAAAATCTGTCAAATTATTTTCAATTTATTCTCACTCTCTTGTTATATTATTACTGAAAATAGACGTTCCTCCTTCCTCTTCCAATGAGAATATTTTCATTTTTATATTGGTGTATAAAAGTGTATATTTTTAACCTAACCACTGTATAATTTAACAATTTGATGTTGGCAACACTGATTTGTATCTAACCAGATCAGAAATGTATTTAGACGAGAAGCTTTGGCCATCTTGTTTTGTTGTCACAATTTTAAACAATCTCGAAGTTTTATAGTTCGCAGCCTTGGATAATCTTATTGCGAAATTACATCCATCGCCAAACCACTCATCTAGGGGATTTGCAAGTTATTGTTACAGATTAGAATAGATTAGATAGTTTTATAGAACCCATCCACGCGTGATCGAGTGGTTAGTGCTAATCCCAGGCATGTATCTGTTCCAGAAGTTCATCGTCCATGCACCCGGGACTCAGTGTGTCCCACGACAGCGTCTTCCATTCGCCGAACTCCGGGTCCGACATGGAACTGGACGCGGCGCAGAGCTCGTCATCCTTGTCCATGTCCCAGCCGCTGGTCGACTTGCGATTGCAGGTGAGATAGTAGTTGGTAAACAGATCAGCGTGGAGTAGTCGGGCCATATCCCGCGGTAAACATATTACGGATTAAATTGTTTAATTTTGCTTTTGACTGAAAACTTGTTAATCCCAGGCTTAAAATTAACCAAACAAATGTATTTCAAGGTCATATTATAAGTGAAATTGGCTATATGGTTTCAGGGACATCCCATCATAATAATTATCAACTTGTAGAACATGTATTGATTACTTTGAGGACCCTTACTGTCCATTTTGTGTAGAGTACAAGTGGATATCTCAAAAACATAGCTGCGTAACATATACGTGTTACTCATTTGTAAAAGCCAATTTATCAAAAGACCGTATTAACCAAAAGAGTTTATTTTTACAAGCTACTAGTAAAATTACAGATTAACTGTTAAGTTAAGCATTATTACGTCTATTACCTTAGAAAGCCAACATCAGCGGCCGCCACAAAACAGGTACTGGATATTTTGTTGCTAATTTGTACCACCAATTTCAATTTTGTACCTTGTGCCGTTTTCGAGAAAAATGGTGGCCACTAGCGTAATATTACGTCGAATTACTCCGCAACTAACAATGATAGCAAAGCGATTTTTGTACCATATTTTGTTGTTCGTCGAGTACTTACTGCCAGTGTAAAGTTTTTTCAAAAATAAAAAAAAATGCCCATTCAACTCATACAATCAGTTAAAAAATTGTTGCTGCTTGTCAAAAACAAGTGGTGGATATTTTGTTACTACTTTGTTGCTAATTTGTACCACCAATTTCAATTTTGTACCTTGTGTCGTTTTCGAGAAAAATGGTGGGTGCTAGAGTTACATTACGCCAGCGGCCCATCGAATTACTCCGCAACTAACAATGATAGCAAAGCCATTTTTGTACCATATTTTATTGCTCGTCGAGTATTTTCTGCCTATGTATAATTTTTAAAAAATATAAAAAATTGCCCATTCAACTCAATCAGTTAAAAATTTGTTGCTGTTTTGCGCTCGTCTAAAATGAAAAATAAAATACCGCCGCTAAAAACAAGTAGTGGATATTTTGTTACTATTTTGTTGCTAATTTGTACCACCAGTTTCAATTTTGTACCTTGTGCCTTTCTCGAGAAAAATGGTGGGTGCTAACATTACGCCAATATAGTAGTCAAAGCCAAAGTAGCAAAATAGTAACAAAATATCCACCACTTGTTTCTGGCGGCAGTATCCTATGTTTCATTTTACACGAGCGCAAAGTAGCAGCAACAAATTTTTAACTGGCTGTCTGGGCTGTCTGAGTCGAATGGGCAATTTTTATATTTTAAAAAAATGTATACTACACTGGCAGAAAATACTCGACGAGCAACAAAATATGGTACAAAAATCGCTTAGCTATCGTTGTTAGTTGCGGAGTAATTCGATGGGCCGCTAGCGTAATGTAACTCTAGCACCCACCACTTTTCTCGAAAACGGCACAAGCTACAAAATTGAAAGTGGTGGTACAAATTAGCGACAGAACAATAACAAAATATCCACCACTTGTTTTTGGCGACGATATTTTATTTTTCATTTTAGACGATCGCAAAGCAGCAACAATGTGTCATATATGTTAAAAACCATGTTACAACTGTTATTTCGGTAACACAAAATTTGGATGATGAAATAGTTGAAAATGAACCATCTACTGGTGAAGAAACTGCTGAAGTAGAAGACAACGGCATATCATCTATAGACTTTTTACTAGGAAATAATTTCTGATTTTGTTATTGATGGCACATACATGCCTGCACATTTTAGTGATAAAATATCTCTCGTCCGCATCCACGGTCATAGTTGCCCCAGCTCGGCGAAAAGAATGACCCGTGTATAACTCTGGTCCTTTTAAAGCTAACTATTTCGCAATTTGCCTTGGGACAATGCCAATAGTGCGACCAGCATTGAGGGAAATGCACTTTCCATTTCGATATGTGAAATCAAATTCAAGCTTTCTTATCTATGAGGCTGAATATTTACGTATTTTCTGTACAATATGCAGGGCTCGAAACCTTCCATAATCGGTTATGGTAAATCTTGTTAAAAAAATTTTTTGTGGCCATATCACAATTACGTATTTTCCCATATCTTCTATGTCAATCATATTCAGGGAGATAAGTTGGTCACATCGACAGCAATCATAAATTCTGAATGTTGTTACAATTTCAGCAAGCAACCAATGGTCATTAGGAGTGTCCAACAGTAATAATTCCACTTCTTCTTTAGTTAAAACCTTGGTCTGTTTTTTAAATATAGCGCCTATTATTTCGTTTGAAAAATGCAGTAATCTTTACAAATCTTCACATGTCAACTATGTCATATTTTACCATATAGTT
Organism: Monochamus alternatus; assembly: GCA_037114965.1. NCBI lineage: Eukaryota > Metazoa > Arthropoda > Insecta > Coleoptera > Cerambycidae > Monochamus > Monochamus alternatus. The sequence goes on along the minus strand of CM073429.1, from coordinate 61,808,336 downwards.
TAAATCAAAGACAAGCCTGCTAACATCTTCTGTTACCCCAATTACACTATTTTTTTCTGTCAGTTTTTGAAGTAGCTATATTCACGTTGGTATCTTGAAGATTATTTTTCTGGCAATAAACTAGACGCTACGCTGGTAGCGTTGTCAAATTTAATTTTTTTTACTAGTATTAGACATTATAAATAAGCTTGACTTCGTACAATTTATTGCCATAATAATGACACGCTTTAAAAAGAATTTGGTGACTTGTATTAAACTTCTGACGTATTTATATTGAAATATCTTTTCTACTTTTAGCATAGGTTCATCAAAAACTGTTTTGAAAGAGTATCACTATTATTGCAATAACTTGTACGTCTGTATCTCGATGAAGTCAAGAGAAATATAAATATGCAACCAACAGTACAATCCTAAAGTTAGAATAAATCGGTAAACTTTGCCTACCGCACGTGTGCCGTACCGCATAGGTAAGGCCGAGCGTTTTTCGTCATAGTAATAGTTTTCGCGTAATGTCCACACCTTGCTTTGGGATATATCAGTCAGTGGTCGCGCGGCTTAAGGCGTCAGTACTTGAATGGATATGGTTAGACCGGTGTGGGTTCGAGCCCCGCAGCCGGTAGACCATATTAGTATATTCTCTACGGGTTTGGTAGGGTGGAAGAATGTTAGCTTGGGTCAATGTGAGAGATTGATACCGGTCGGCATTTGACTACCCCCCTAATTAATGAGGTTTTCCAGGTTTTCCTCATTCCTGCACTGGATGGTGGTTAGGGCCTACCAACGTAAGTTGTTCCTGGGCGCAAATGCGGCCTGCTTAATAATATGCCGCTCCCTCTCCCGCGCAAGTCTTCAACTTCTGGGCTAATCTTCGTGATTAGAATGAGGGGTAGAGATATTATTATTATTATTATATCTGCATTGTGTAATCGCCTTGAAATTTTTCTTGCCGAACAATTGGCTTTCTAACTTTGTGTGTGTGTATATTTGAGGTTATATTTTGTATATTCGGGTGTTATTTAGTGTTTTGACCGTATTTGATAGAATACGTTGTGCCGTTTTGATTATAAAATTCAACCTCATAAATACCTCTGCTTTAATAATTTTCTTTTAATGAAGGTTGACTTACCAAAGCATTTTGCATGACTAAGTTAATACATTTGTTAAGAGAAGTTATAAGAAAATTCAGCATTTTCTTGAATTTTATTCGTTTCATACATATTAGCGGATAATAGCAGGTGTGACGTTGCTCGTTTTACCGCTCGAGGCTGTGATGTAGTGACTAGGAAATTGTTGTGAACACGGAGCGCCACTGTGCCACCCAAATTACTGTACACCCCTTAGAGTTGGGCCGTTGAGTTGATTTTTTTTAAATGTTCGTCCTAAAATTGCCTATCAATTCCTCTTTCTCAATTTTCGCCTTGGATCTTCATTTTCGCGGAATTTGACTCCAAAAATGGGTTTGGGGTGTACAGTAATTTGGGTGGGTTGCGCCGTACTGCTGGGGTTATGGGTTGATTTGCTTTAATTTAAACGGTCGAGTATTTTTTTTCTGTCAAACCTAATGCATAATTAAAATTAATGACTGAATTACTCTATATTTTTTTTGTATATTTTAAACATTTTTTAACCACGTATATTATACTTAATTTTTCCATATTTACCCTTAAAATTAATGATATAACTGTATCTCCCTGTATAAAGACACCAAGACGATACATTAATATTATTGTTATTGTTAATTTGCTATAACTGCATTAATTTGATCATAAGGCAAATTCTATTTACGTTTTTTTTTTTTGTTTAGAATAGTCTAAACCAAGATTAGTAACATCTAAAAAAATCGCAAGAATTCACTTCCAATTACTATTTTTATCAATTATGTCTACTTAAAATAATACACTGATTATCGTGAATAAGTATTTTTATTATGATATCGTATCTACTAAAACTGCGATAGCTCCGATCATTTTATTGCCTGTTGTTTTATTTACGAAAAATCCCTTGATTAGCGAACTGCACGGCCTGACGTCACGTATAGAACGTGCACCAAATTGTGATTTTTCGCAGAGTATCACGCCGATTTCAAAGTTGCTCAACATCTAAAACTCGCGTTTGTGCAATTTATTTCCTTTGTTCCGAGTGTACAAACCGTTGCTGTCAAATCGTTCAATTGTGTCTACCGTTCTCTTATGGTAAGTGATTAGACTTTTATTCTGGCGTCGTTGGTTCCTATTCTGTCGGATAGAGGTGATAACTTGGCAATTTTTTTTAGTAATACCGTTTTAAACTAACATTTTGTCGTCGTATGTTTGTTTAGTATCAGTCAGAATGTCTACGCTTATCCTTATCTCCTCAAAATTGATAAATATAATCGAAAGGTGTAGCTTTGTTGGGTTCCTTGTGCACAATTTTGAGTGATGTCAAAATTTAGCTCTCTTAGGTCACTTTTGGTGAGTGAACTAATAATCAAATATATTTTTTACATTTTTCAATTTGTACAGTACCAATTTCTTGAGAAACAAAATGCTGACGACAAAAATAAACTGAATTTAGTATTTCTAAAATTTCGTGAAGAAAATAAAACTGATTGTGGTTACTAATTATTTAAACAAATTGTTTTCTGACTGGTACTCAAATAACTGTTCTCTTAAACATACCATTTCAATTTAATATTTATAGCAGTAATTACATATCCATTCCATGGTCTTATATTCCTTTATGGCTTACTATCTTCGTACTGCAATCAATATAATCGCGTTAATAACACTAATAAACAATAATTATGTACAGAACCGATTGTTATGAGTGTATCTTGCTTTGATTTGGATATAGGTGTTCTCTTGAGGAAAAATGACAGCGTTTACATTTGATAAGGAAAGGAAGTGTACCCTTGTGATTATCAGATAATAATTGTAGGTCTTCTAACACAAATAAAGATTTTTCGACAAAGGATTATCGGTATCTTAAAATCAAATGAAATCCTACAATAAAAAATAAATCAGTATAATGCGACGATACATAGAAACTGCCCTGTTAAGAATAGAAGTCGTATCTACATTTTTTATCATTTTCGGTTTGACATTAACAACTTGGTAATTAGTATACACATGTTAAAGCTGAAAGTCGTATTATCTTCTTTTATGATGTATAGTAATATGTTACATAATATTTTTATTAAAAATTTAAAATTTGATGGCGCAACAAATTAGCCAATCCAGGCAGTATCTTACAATGAAGATTTTATCAGTTACGACTTCTATACTTAACAGGACAGTATAACAGTTTAACTTTTTGAAACTAGTTCTTTTTCAATAGGAATTACGAATTTTGATTCTTGTACTCGTTTTGACATGGGTTATATGGCGTAGAGTTTAATTTCTTCAGTTGATACCTGTCGATGTAGTCCTTTTTCAATAGGAATTTTGATTCTTGTGAGTACAAAATAAGTATTTTGACATGGGTTTTATGGCGTAGAGTTTAATGACTTTGCATGACCTTCTGCATAAGTTCCTTAGTTATTTGATCTCTCTGAGTTGTCTTTCTGCAATAGTTTAGATAAATCCAAACTTTGTCAAATTTTTTTTCCACATTGCTCCGGTTTTTGTTTCAAGAATCCTGTCCTTCTATATTTTACTTCCGATGCCATTCCTGCCAATTCAGTTACTCTTTTTGCTTAAAATTTGCCATGGTACCTGGAACTGAAGACAATAGCAAAGTCTGATTAATTTCATCCTACGAGTAACAAAGAAATGCATTATCTCGTGCCGATGAACGTTGCTTATTTGATAAACTTTATCATTTGGGAATTTGAGAAATAAAATAAAGAGCTAGATTGGTTGGCTCATTGTCGCGAAAAAGTTATTTTCGAGGTCTCGCTTAAAATTAGTATTTAATGAGTCATCAAAAAATAGGAATCGATTCAGAAATCTTGTCACTGCGATTGGGCGAAGTAATTTTCAACTTTCAACCGGGTTCCCCGTTAGAAAGTCGGTCATTTCATCTTTCCAGTTGGTTTTTGCTTTCTATTAATTATTTCTTAATAATAGAGATCGGCCAGATGTAAACACATGCAATTTTTGTAGAGGTATGAAATACAAATATGCAACAGATAAACAAACAGGGTGATTCAAACCTCATCCGAAAAAAAATTGAAAATGTCTAACATATCTGTACAAATACGGTAATGGAAAAAAATAATATACGCATTCTAAAAACTATTTAATTGCACACCACTGGGAACTGGTCTACTGTAATGGAGTGACAATGCAAACTGGCGATGTCACATATCACACGAAAAAAACCTCCGAAGTTCCGTGTGCAAACAGATTTGCAGCGTTTTTACTTTAACATAAACTTAAAGATAGATCTGATCAAAGTCCTTAAAATGAATTAAATTTTGTTACACTAATTTTGAAGAAGAATTGCGGTATTTGATCAATATTAGAAACATGAAAATAAAAAATTAGCACACTGTTTGAAATTTTGTCCCTCTACTTGTACAAACATTTGGGCACACTTTATCTAAATTTACTTTTTTTTTCTTTAGTTTTATTGGGTTTTTGCCACACTTCTGAAAAAAAATAAAAAAACCCTTGCGCCAAACGGAACGAAGGGTTATTTTTGAAACTAAGTTTGCCTAACCAAAAAATCTCACGTTGAAAAAAGCAGATAAGTAAAAAATAGCAAAAATCACATCACTTCCGGAAGTACGCGATAGTGATATTTTCAAGAAAGGCGGGCATGACATTGCGAAGATATTCGAGATATCGTAAACCATCCATACGATTGGGTAATATGAACGGTCCAATTAGGCACTCATTAACAATTCCTGCTCGAACATTCAGTGACAAAGGGTGTTGGAAATTGTCCCGTTCGTATGTATTGTGAATGTTTTGTATTCCATTGCGAATAAATTAAGCTTCATGTAACTAATACATACATCGTGTAGTAAGCGCCAACCGTTGATTGGATACTTTAGGCACAGGTCTACCAATGTGCTTTGTACTTATTCGCGGATTGTCACGGACCATAATCAATCATTGTTCTTGAACTTTTAAAATACGTTTTGGTCGCCCGGGGTTACCATCTCCTCCACGTTTGAACGTAAATTTGAAAATTTTAAAGATTAACACTCCCACGATTAATAAAACTACTACTGACCACCTAGAGAGCATCTCCCCACTCGTATTCGCCAGACAGGCATGTTGACACTCGCTCCAGGCGCAAAACTTGTTTACTTTTTTGTATCAGATGCCGTTAAAGTACAGTTACCCAGCTACGTACTCTTTATAATTTTTTTGGCGATATCGAATTTTTATTTAATGGTGCACATATTCACAAAGTTTTAAATCACGCTGTATGTTTGGGAATATAGATATGTGAATATTTTTTTTTTGCTCAGAATTTATTTAATTTTTTTTAAGGTACAGATCATTAATTTATATGAACAAAATTAACGACCCAAAACATAAACCTTGCAGAACTTAAAGTCACAGGGATAAGACGTTACGATTCCAAGCATTTCCATGTTACGTTTTACGTTTTAGTTTATTTGCAGTTGCTTTTCAAATGTACCTCTTATATAACACGTTAAGTGGTATCGTGGGTGATAATTGTTATTGAGATACTATTCATTCAAATTCAGTCTGCCATGTTCATAATAAATTTTGTCGATATCTTTCTCTATTCAAAGCAAGGGCGTTGAACTGAAGTTATACTTACCTGTACAATACAGAAACACATAAAGCTACACAGTTTCGTTTTAATTGAAATAAGTACACACGAATGTTGAATGAACGAACGTATAATGAGAAAGATGCAAGAAACATTCTTTGAGTTTGGGTTTTCTCTCATTTATTATGAGACTGGTGGAGGTGAATTGAAAATGTTGAAAGAGAAGTACATGTATATCTAAATTTGACCTAGATTTTGTCATTTCGAATCCCTGTTTTTTTTTTTTAGGTGCAGATAATCATGTGCTTCAGCCTTATCTTACGGACATTGAAATTTGTTTAACGGTTTTAATATTTACATTGGAGTCTATTATGTGTTACTTTTATACACATTTACTTTATTAAATAAATAATAGGTCTATTGTCAAGTGCTGCAGCAAAAAAATGATTGACAGATTCAATAATAGCATACTTGAAACAATGACATCATAGGAGCGACGACTCATCCACTTTATAGCAGATATTTTTAAATGTTTGCCAGAAAAAGTGAATAAGTAAACTTAGAAAAAGAAGTCTGGGGTACCAATCCTGTCAAGTTACAATTTAGTCCTTATCATAGTAGAATAAGCAGGGTAACAAACCTATACCGGAGTTCCAAAATAGTAGAGAATTATTCATTTACAGCACTTATATGCAGAGGTCAAGATTCCATAGGCGTGCCAGTTGAGGAGGGTTCAAAGAACACAAAACTACCAAAAAGGAGTTGACGTTGAGCATAACAGGAGCTATGCGAACAGCACCTACCATAGCAATTGAGGTAATGCTATGTCTGCCACCTTTGGATATTTATCTAAAAGAAGTGACTGTGACAACCACTGCCATTTCGTCAATAAGAGAATGCGTGGTGGGAGAACGATGGCCTTCTATGACCTACATTAGAGAGATCCCCCCGAACAGCGTCACCATCTTCTTCTCTTTATTCTTTATTGGGCTATATATGCACTACTCACAGACACTCTTATTAATGAACTATATATTTCAACCGCATCACTCACACGTATATTTTGGTCTCGAACCCTAATTCCCTCATACAAGTTTTCGTGAAATATTTTTCATTCTTAAGAGCACAAAAACAAAATCACTAATAAATTACATTTACAATTAAATTAGCGGAAAGATATACCCGAGCAGACCCATGATAACGCTGCAGATAGAACCGGTGGAGTTGTCAATTCTTCATAACTAATAAAAATCGACCATTCCAATGTGGCGCATGCGTATTTACTGCAGTAGAAGCTGTATAATCGGGTATGCTATAATGAAAATTTAATATATTACGAGGTTCGACCAAAATTTCTTTTATAAATAACTCAACCTTATTTCCATCTCCCTAATTGTGTCAAATTGTTATTTCTTGAAGGGAAATTTTAGCTTGAAAAATACGAGTCGGTGATTGAGGAAGAAATTTTCATATAATTTTGTATGCACCAGTGAGCATAACCTTGACATTCGATTTTGACTGACGTCCTTTTCGCCTCGATGCGCAATATGCACACGCGTCAGGAATTTTTATACTTTCGCTACTAGACGATTACAGAAACGGCTATGTATCCACATCGAGTGGAACTTTTGATCACACCTCGTATAGCCAGTCACACACCCACCGAAGACTGCATTACACAAGTATCGCATAATTGAAGTGAATTAAAACGATTCAGTAATACTTTAGCAATATTAAAACTTCCTTTGGTTACGATCTGTTATCTTACGAAACAGGATGGCTGCTCCAAATGATGTACTTCACGTCGTAGATAAATAGTGCTTGTTTATAGTACATTATGCGTTCTTTGTTATGGTAAAGGTCATGCCTACCGTGTGTTTGTTTTGATAGTTACTATTTTTTTTTTGTAGGGAACGTTTGAAATTTTAATGCCTCTTCATACAGAGTGTTAGAGGTTTGACTGTCAAAACGTCAGTATAAAATAAATAAAGTAAAAACGAACAAAAAAGTTAAATAGCACAAGGGCTCAAGTCGTTCTTAAAATATATATTAAACATTTTAACAAAGCAAAATTAAGGAAATTGTGGTACGCAAAAGCGTTCCGACAAGCGACACTCCGTTCACATACCAACTGATCTGTACTCCTGACCGCTTCTTGAGTATAGCCTGTACAGTTTATAGCTGTCATACCTTTAGCTTATATCAGCCAAACTTTAGAATTGAAAATAATACATGGCGATAATCTTAAAAAAAATCACTCGTTTCTTCTTCCAAATTTTTGACTAACTAATCATATTATATGTAATCAAGGCAGTCTGCAAATCAGGCGCCAGTAACATTGTTCATAATGATCTTTCTTACTTCTTACTCTTTTGCTATGCATATAAAAACGTATAATCAATAATTTATATGAACGGTACAATATTGTAGTGTAATACATACAAGTTAACTTAGTAACAGGTATTTATATATGTAATTATACATTCAAAGCACGTTCTTGAAAAAAATGTAGCAAAATTACTACTTACGTTAATTTCCTTTCACTTCGGCACTTATGTGCTTTTAGTTCGTATTATAATTTAATTACCCAGGAAAATGGGCTCACATTAAACAAATTGCTCAGCTGGTAGATGCAGAAGTTTTATTGAGGAATTTCGATAAGCTTAAGTACACAACCTTGAGTAACATTGTTTGACACACGAAATCCAAATCCTTGTTTATTTACGTGTATAATATAACTATCTTACATACAGGGTGTCTCACATAAGAACGTAACAGAGCATAACATTTTGTTTTGTTATTTAGATCTCAGATTAAGTTTAACTGATGGAACAATAATTTTTAGAATGATGTTGCGTATCTCTTTTTTGCAAACTCTTCGCTTTTTCATATCCATCTCCTGGCATCCGAGAATCGAATAGTATTGATCCAGTTTTGATCATACCTTCTTTGAATCTAAGACTCTTACAGCTCTATTTGAGAATATGTAGATGAGGTTAACATGTGTAGTTTCAAAATATAAGCTTCAAGTTCCATCTGTCCAGTGCATTGTGTATCAGAAGGTTTAGTTTCTTATATTCTGGAAAATATGGAAAATATTCAAATTAAATAATTTGAATCAGTTTGTACGACTCTGATATCTCGAATACCTCCAGCACCAAAACTTCCCAGATCTTGCAACAATTTTGTCATACGTTCACCCGTCAAGTGAAGTGTGACATTGCTGTTATAGAAAGATAAGAGCACGCGGATGAAAGCAATCCGGCGTCGACGTTACCTAATGACAATTGCAACCGAACGTTGTGCGGAGACACGAAGCGGATTTCAATTAAACCCGACATTTATTATGGTTAATATTTGATTCGAAACGGCTGGCGAGTTGAAGTCAGTCTCGTACTTGTTTCCGTTATTCGTTCTTAATGCAGTGGCCTAGCGAGTTCTTTGCTAGCGGCATGGAGGATGGAGCCGTCCATCGGGGCTAAACGGTTGTCTTTCCGCAGTAATGTGCTCTGCAATTCAGGTTCAGATTAATTAAAATCGAGACGTTAGAGTGTTATAAGTTGTTTTTTGTGAGATTCCGAGTTAAAATTGATGTAATTGTTTTATTAAATTGCCTCTGCATTAATAACGTCGATATCTGTTTTTTTTGTCTTTGATGGACAGTATTACTTAATCGCTTTGAGGAAAATTGATCCAAAGTCTTCTTTTTAGAGTTTTCAGACAGTGAGGAAATACTCAGGTTGAAGTTTTCATTTGGTTCTATCTTGTATAATTTTCTTTATATTATTTCATCCTTCATTTTTCCACACTTTTTCTTCCTCAACTTCTACGTTATTTTTGTCACTCTTCTTTGTTCTATTTTATGACCAATCCAGATTAGTCATCATTCCTTTATCATTTTTTTGGATAACCCCATATTAAAAGTGTTCTATCTTTTTTTGTTTCTAACTGTATTTATTGGTTTTAAATCTGTTTCAAGTATCATACTCAAAATAGTAGAGAATGACTATTTTACAGCACTATGAGTACGGGAGGTGAGAGTTACAGGGAACATAGGCGTACCACTTGAGAAGGGTTTTAAGAATACAAAATTTCCAAAAATAAATTAAAGTTGAATGAAACTAGCAGTACTGTAAAAAGCTTATAAACTCATCGTGTTATCTTCTCCACAACTTTAAAATGCCGTTCTGTTATAAGGCGATAGCCCACCACCGCCCACCCGCACCTGATGCACACTCCGCGGTTATCACAGTTATAATACACTGCACTTTAGATACTCATGCACTACTGTTTACGAGCACTGTCACTATAACGATCACACATTAACGCTACACTAAATGTATCGCACCATCGTATGGCCTTCATTTATCCATGTTTCGTCAAAGTGTAACAAATTCTTTTCAGATTTCAACCTTCTAATATTTGATTTAAATATCTAGTTTCTTTTTCTATCAGCATACTTTTTCGATATCATTTTATAAAACAAAACGGAAATTCAGATATCATAATTCATGTCACATATAATTCGCAAACACATCCTTCCAGATAGTTGAGGCAAAGTTTCATGCTGTGAGATGGCAACGCAATTCTTTTTTATTATCGGAAGATCATTTTTCAAATACTGTCACAGAATTTGCCCCGATCGCCCCTACGCGATTTTGGTAAACCAACAAATAATGCCGTGTATCGAGGCGCAACTGGAAAAATTGAGAATCGACGAGAATCGTTCGAGAAATTTATCTAGAGATGTTAGAAAATACCTGGAATATTCGTTTGGTCTATAAAAGAAGAATAAACGGCTGAGTTAGTCAGTCTTGAATTGAAGTGTTTAGTTGGAAATCTCCTGGAACTTCAAAGTGAAATAGTGCTTAGTTAAGTTGTAATTAGTATTTGATAGTGTACAGAGTTGTTAATAAAGATAAGCAATTAATTAACGTTTGTTTTTCTGGTAAAGGAAAAAGTCGGGTTGGGAAATCCGTGACAATACCATCCATGAATTGTTCTACGAATTATGAGTTTTCAGTGTTTTCTGTTTTGTAGTTGTATTTTCTTTGTCACTCTTCATTGCACCATATATACTACTCATCTACACTAATATTAGTATTGCGTTTGCCGAAGTAGAAGCTGTGTAATCGAGTATGCTCTGGGAACATAGAATTCAATATAATTTTATAGAAACATATACGGACAGCATGTACTTCTGTGTTGTGTTAACTGTTATAAATTGTGAGCAGGTTTATAACATGAATCACTCTCTACTATATTGAAACCCGACTGTAGGCAACTTAGGGAACCTCGTAGCGTTAATATATGTATAGTATATAGGGCGATTCAGTCATAATGTCTTTAATTTAATTAAAAATACTTTCAAACCATTATTTAAACTCAGTGTCGGTCTGACGCGACGTTGCCAAATTTAAATATTTTCCTAAAGTACCTACTTATTGTAATATGTAATAATTAATGGTATAAATTATTGTCACGGATTTTCCAATCCGAATTTTACTATTGCCAGAAAAACAATCCGTTAATTAACTACTTCTTTATTAACTATTCTCAGTACACTACTGAACACTAATTAGAACTCAACTAAACACTTATTTAATTAATCGCTATCTAAATCACTTTGATATCTCCAACTAAACACTTCAATTCAACACTGTAATACAAGACTTATACAAGACTAACTTAATCGGCCGTTTATTTTTCTTTTATAGACCCAACGAATATTCCAGGTATATTCTAGTATCTCTAGATTCATCTTCCCGAACGACTCGAATGCTTCTCGTCGATTCCCCAATTTTCTAGTCTCGTCTCGATCCACGGCTTTTTGTTTGTTTAACAGAATCGTGTAGGGGCGATCGGGGCAAATTCCGTGACATTATTTTTTAAAAGTGTGCAATTTAACATATTAAGTTTCGACAAAAAATATTTAATATTGAAATTACAAAATTCCAACCGATGGAAATAAACCATTCACATTTCATTACATAAATAGTGAAATAAAATTCAATACTGACTAGTTTAAATTATTAAGAGAGGTTGAAACGTTTTTTGTATTTCGGTACAGAGTAATAAAAAAGCCTCGTGCTGTCACCAAAAAAGACATACGTATTCAGTCACCAACAATCCGGCAATCCAAGGACCTACCATATTTAGGTCATTAACCTTGTTTGTAATGCCTACTCAATGACAAGCTCTGCGGAACTACAGAACCGCTAAATAATAACAGAAACAAACAATAACTAAATTTGCATTTCTATAGACACCCTCATCTACTGATTGTGAGTAATGGATTTGATTTTGATTCATATTCATAATCAAATGCGATTTACATTATTTCGAGATATCAGTGTACGAGCTCAACAAACGGAGTTACAAAAAATAGGTATGTTTTATTAAAATTGATTTACTGTGTAAAATTTTGTGAAGCTTTTGCTGAATGAATTTTACGTCAGAACGTGACAAAACGCTTAATGAATACCTTAAAAATGCAACAATTAGATTTCTATATAGCTTCGATACTAGTACGAGTCATCAAAAAATTTGTACCGTACCAGGAGCGTTGTCGTGTTACCTATTGTTATGGGGTGATTTGCTTATCTTTTGAAGGGTCGAGTAATTTTTTTTCGATTTTCTATCTCTATTAGGCCTTTCGAATACGTGGTTAAAATTAATGACATTATGACTGAATCACCAATATCTATGTCTATGTTAGTAGGTTAGGCAACCAGTATCACTAGCACGTGCGTTACAATTCATCATTAGATTATCTATTTTCCAATTGTTTCTACTTATTTACAGATTTTGATACTTGAATAGTCATTTTGAGCAATATAGTGTCGTAATAGGGCGGCCTAATCTTCAATGCGATTGCAGTAAACAAGGAAAAGCCCAATAAACGCAGTTTAATTTGTGCGGACGCGTCCGTATCTCGAATATCCGGCGGCAACCCGCGAAGATATCAAGCCAATCTGATGCCGGTCGTTAACAATCTCCGTCTGAGACCCCGACGTTCAAACTCGCGGATTGAGTGTGTGTGAGCGGCATCGCATGCGTTTACATAACTGGAAAATGTCAGTCGTAGGCCGACCGCGGTGGGTGACCATCGCGAATGATGCCGTACGCGATTTTCTAGCTAGTCTTGCGTCTTGATGTAATCGAGAGATATCTGTGAAAACCGAGCGTTTCCTACGAGATCTCGGAACTGGGAACTTCCTGTGGTTCTGTGTGATAACCAGCTCTCCGTCGACCGTGGAGTTCTTATAACAATAACATGTAGTGCCTGGTGAGTGATATGAAAGTGCGGACTAGTTTAAAAGGTCGATGTTGGGGCAGGACAGGTGAACGGGTTCCTACCATGAATATACTCCGAAGGATTTGGGTGAGTCCGAACGCGCTCTCAACCTGTTCCAGCGGCGGTTTCATTCAGGATGTGTTTCTTTTGTTCTTCATCTCGGTTCTTGGATCATCTAGTGACAGTGCCAATGATTTTCGTCGTTGAAAATAGGGAAATAAAAGACTACGAGTTTAAGTGATACTAACAAACAGTTACAATCGTAACTGGAAAACGTTCATCGGTTTTGCTTGCATGTATAAATACTCGTATCTTGATTTCTGGGTGCGATTCCATTCGATACTAGAAAATATTCTGATTTTAATATGCGATGTATGTTCTTGAGGAATATTTCCATAGACAAGGTTAGTTGGGTTCAATAAATATCTAAAATAATTAATCCAACTAAATTTACAAAAGACGTACCTGGCATAATGAAATCATTAAATGATTTTCAAAACTTAAATTGCTATTCTATTTTTTCCTTTATTTTAAATCGAATCAAATGTTTAAGTAAAAGTATAAAAAATCACCACCTATCGTGTGTTCGCATATGTTCAGAAGTGAAATTGAATTTTGAAAATCATTTAATCATTTCATTATTCCAGGTTGCCTTTTTTTGAAAAATTTAGCTAGATTAACTTTTATTTTAGATAATTATTGAATGCAACATCTATGGAATTGCTCCTTAGAATACCCAGATGTGGTATCAAAAAACATACATATGACTTCATTAATAAGAATTGTAGGAAAACTACTAACTGAATGTTATGCGCCTAATTCAACATTTTTTGGGGCATTAGTTCGCGGAGTAATTAGTTTCACACAATATACTATTATTAACATGGAAATCCGACACTTACTAATTTCACCGACACATGGGCGTATCTATGATTTTATCTTGGAGGGGGTAAAGTTGTAACAGACTAAAGAACTAAACATACATAAAGACTTTTGTTAAATAAAAGAAGTTAATATCCAATATCAATAATAAAATATAAATTAAAAATTTATGCATTACAGCAGTATTATAAAAATAAAAGATAATGGAAATTAAATTAATTTTTCTATTTTTTTTACTTGCATATCAATAATTGAAATGTCTAACTTAATATGTCTATGTATATGTAGAAGAGCAAGGATTTTTTATGAACAGAATAGGAAAAGAGAAAGTTTTCGCCGGGGACGAATGCATATTTAAAAATATTGTATTTTTCTAGATCAGAGGTATTTTTAGTATTCATATATGCAGCAACATCGAGCAAAATTACAGAATTTAGGCTTGAAATTCACATTAGTAAATGCTAAATATTACTTATAAAAATATTACTATTACACAATTTAATATTGTTTGCATGTGATTATCAAGTAATTCAAATTACAAATACTTCACCCCTGTTTTATTACATGGAAAATTATAAAGTAATGTATTTCATTTCAGTAAGCTTCTTGGGGGGGGGGGTAATTACGCCCCTACACTGACATATAGTTAATAACTTTTTACGCTGTATGTCTAACATGAAATTTGATTCAAAATCTAAAAGAGCAATCATTTTTCCATTAAGATGTATTCTAGTCTAGTAGGCTGAATGAGGAATGAATAATCATTTTGTGTATTTTTACTTGTACCGATAATTTTTTGTGATAATGTCGTTTTATGTGTTTTCGAATAATGAAATGAGACATATAAGTGTCTTTGCGCAAGAAAATTTCAATAGTCTTATTGCTTCGACTAGAAGATAATATAAATTCTATCCCAGACAACCAAATTACAAACTATTTAGAAATTTGTGTGCATGGTGTGAAAGCAAGACATTTCCAACACGAATGGACCATTTGAACTTCCTCCCAATTTAATTATTAACTGTATTTAACAGTTTTTCCAAATCGTTACATTGGCCGTGGAAGCATGTTTTCTTGAACTTCAATCCTCTCGATTTTTCTATTTGGTCTCTAATCAAAGAGAGTTTACAAAGAACCTATTGGTTCACGTGAAGAATTGTTGCCTTGAATACAAATCGCTGCCAACCAAGTCAACCGCAATCCCAATATGTTTCAAAATAGGAGATCTCTCAGAAAACGCTGTGTAAAGTGCATCACTGTCAAAGGTAGATACTATTTAAAAATTTGTAGAATCGCTCGAGCGAAACAGGATCTACCATCCAAAATGTAACAACAGCGTTTCGAAAAGCATTTCGGTTGAGTAGGAAGAGGAAGTTTTGGTTAGAATGACCGAAAATTCAGGTCAAAGTACTCTTCTTTTACGTACTGCAACACGCATTAAACAGCCTACGATTTAGAAAATTCTAAACAAGGAGAAATTATATTAATTTCATTTTATTCGAGTACAAAATTTGTTGCCTCAAGATATTCCTGCCCGTCTACGTTTTGCCCATCTTTCTACAAGAAAAAGAATAAACCAATGGACCTTTTGAACTTCCTCCCAATTTAATTAGCCAACTGTATTTAACATTTTTTCCAAATTGTTAGATTGGCTGTGGAACCATTTTTTCTATTTAGTTTCTAATGAATAGTTTACAAAGAACGTATTGGTTCACGTGAAGAATTGCCATGAATACAAATCGCTGCCAACCAAGTCAACCGCAATTGAAGATCTTTCCAACGCTGTGTAAAGTGTATCACTGTCAAAGGTAGATACTTCGAAGAGCTACTTTAAATTTTAAATCATTATTTCGGATTTTATTTGTTTAATTACTGTTATGTGTTGTAATAAAATTAAAAAACACATGATTTGTTTCGTTTTTAATTTCTTGTATTATCAAAACAGTGTTCGTTAAATCGATTTGTCTCGAAAACGGATCGAGATACAATCGAAATAAAACAATAATACATAATTGATGGAAAAAAGATTGCTCTTTCAGGTTTTGAATAAAATTTCATGTTAGACATACATCGTAAAACGTTATTAATAAATATCGGTTAAATTGGTTGTAAGTGGCACCCTCTATGGGCAACGCTGAAATTTCAACACGCACCTTGTTCGTCGCTTTAAAACTATAGTTTCACAAATTTTCAGGTTCCTAACGTACAATCGTTTGCAATAATAATGGCACATAGAGTGCATGAATTTTTGGATTTCTTTTGAACTCTTGACGTATTTATAATGAAATTTACATTCAACTTTCTTAGTTGTTTCACACCACCAATAGAGATTTTATGAAATTTCTATTCAGAACTTCCAGAAGTTCAAAAACTGTTTTGAGGGAGGCTCATTATTATTGAAAACGCATGTACATGACACTCCCTCAAACAGTTTTTGAACTTCTAGAAGTTTTGAGTAGAAATTTATGTTATTGAAAGTAGGTTTCATTAAAAATACGCCAGCAGTTCAAAAGAAATCGCAAAATTCATTTAGAGTGTTATTATTATTGCAAACGATTGTACATATTTTTAGAATAATCGCAAAAAAAACGAATTAAAATTTTAACTTTCTACACCGTATATTTCCAAAACTATTAACTTTCGGTACCGAAATTTACCGACTTATCCTATCTTACACTTTAGTAATACGTTTATCAATACTTATATCAGTGTTATTTACAAGTTAATTATCCTATCCGCTCTAGAAAAATGCTTTATTTAAAAAATATATATTTCGTTAATACAATAAAAAGTATATCAAGGCAAATGCTTTAAAATAAAGTATATTATATTTAAAAAAAACTGTATAAATGAAAAATTTGGTACTGCAATTGAATGCATTGCCTTTCATTGTCATTGCCATGAGTTTCTTCTAATGTTCTTGTCAATTAAACTTACGAAATTTTAAATTTAAGTGAAGTGTACAAGTCTCGTTTGGTTATAGTAGAACTCGAAGTCGTAGAATAATAATTATTTTACAAAATATCCGATAAAATACGCAGAAATAAATTACTGTGTACAACCATATTTGGTTAGATACATTCTAAAGGATAGAGTCGGCATGTCTGATGCAATGCGTCTGATTCATTAAAATTGTGAGTCACATCTAAATATTGTTTTATTTTTAAGTAAACAGTAATCTCAGTATTCACATTCACCGCGATAAGATAAGCCAGCTTTTGTAATTGATTTTAATGTTTCGTTTCACATCTTGTTTTATTTTGCTTCGGATGTCTGAAATCTAATAGACTAGCTAGGCCGCATTATAAGTGAAGACATAAAAATTTGTAGCCGTTTTACGATAGTACGCCTTTTTATTAGCATCCACAAAGAAAGTTTGATTACATCGTTGGCGATATTGCCACAACTTCCTTATCTGTGGACCGCTTTGTATACGTATGCCCATATCCGAGGTGGTTTCTATATCAATTATCTCAAGAAGTGTTTCTGGGAAACTGAGTTTTTAAGCGGATTTGATTAAATTAAAATAATTAATGGTAATTCTTAATCTTGTTAGGAATGCCTGGGCAGGGCCGGACTAAGGATGTTGTACGCCTTGGGAGCTTTTTGAATTGCAATTTTCACTTTGTTTGTAAGGCCATGTGAACCTGGCACTCGACTCTCACAGCACTAAAACCTGAGGATTGTTTCTTATAGAGAATCGTGTCGAGTGAAAACATTTCCGTTTGCAGTAGCAAAGGAAAAAAGTTAAAGAAGAAAATTAATATAAATTGTTAAACTTTGACTAGATTCAAATGTATGTTAAAAAATATACTTTAAGTGAAGACTAAAAAATCATTTGTAGTCCTAATATACTTCAACCAGAGGCTGAGCAATTGTTTGTAGTAATCTTCATGTCGTTTGTAGTCCCTGGAAATCAAAAGGAAAGTCACAATACTTTTAACGGAGGCTTAGAAATTGTTTGTAGTAACTTTTATTTCGTTTGTAATTCCTCGGAATCTAAAGTAGTGACTATTATACCTCAAGAGGAGATTGAAAAATCGTTGCCCCTTTCGTTCCTAAGATTTCGCAAAATAGAGATTTCCAAGGGATTCCGCGGAATTCCGGGTAATTTCAGGAAATTTCCAAGGATTTCGCATTTGATAAAAATTCCCTCTACACTTACTATACTTATACAAGGTGTTCGTAAAAGTTTGAGAAAAAAGCCACATATTCCGGGGGCCAAAATATAATGGCTTAAATCAAGTTACCTTAGTCAACATTTTATAATTTCTGAGATACAGGATGTTGAACTTTTTTAGTTATAAATTATAGTAAATATATAAAGTAGTGAACTTTCTGACAAGAAATTTAAATATGCCCTCGAATTTGCTGTCAATTGTAGAGGGGGGTAGAGGGCGCCACCTTCAGTACTTCACATGCATTTAAAGCGTTATACATTTTGTATGCACTGGAGTATTGATTGTTTAATCAATAATTCTTCTTTTTTGACCTTTTGTCTTAAAGAAACGAAGAATTAAACATTGTAATTTCAACACCCTGTATCTCGAAAACTATAAATTTTGGACTAGAGTTAAGTTAATTTATCACATTTTGGCCCTGTATACGCTAGATATATAAAAAATGTCAAAAACATCCTGATGAGATAGCTCAGAATTGTAACATTTTTTGTCAAAAACTAATTATGATCCTAGTTACACTGTACAACAAAAAAATAACCGTCAAAAAATATTCAAGCCAGTGGCAAAGATGCGAAAGATGGCGCTTTACGACATTGGCTGAAACTCTCAGAACTCTGGGATCAATTGAACAATAAACAATTATATTTGCAAAAATCTTGTGCCGATGGTTTGCCTTAATAAGCCAGAAATCCTGGAAAAAAATCCGGTTCTCTAGTGATTTCGGGGGTGGAGTTTTTAATTTTTTAATTAGCCCAGTTACAACAATTTAGCGATAAATAGTAAAGCTAACACCAAAATGATAAAGAAGGACCTCGAAAACCCCCGAGAGAACATTTTCCAGACATTTTCGTTGAATCGTGCGTGACATTTGCCATATGTTCAACAAAAATGGGTCATTTGTTAAATAAAAAATTAAAAAATTGCGAGCGTACAGAGGTTAGATGTACCTTTTGTTATAAAAAATTCGCTGAACATTTTGCAGAAAATCGCATCTCAATCGGACCTCTCCGCAAAAAGTTACAAGTGAAATGCTAATTTGACGCGACTAACCTGTAAAACAGAGACTATTGCTGGTTAAATATGTGTAGGAGAATGTTTTTCGATTTGCGATTGACGCCAACATTCATGCTTTCTATGAATAATGTATATCGGACAGAATTGTAATTTTACACAGTCTTAATTGTAGATTCTTAAAGGTTAAATTAATTATAAACCAATTAGAACGTTTTGTAAGTTACAGCTTGTCATAACTGTAAGTTAAGCGGAAGCCAAAATTATGCAATTAGTTATTAAATCAAGTCACAGACTGAATATGTCATTTGTTTATATTTTATTAGGTGCAGCTTATTAAGTAATAACATAAGCGCCGAAATAATATTTTCTAAGAGGTATTTGAATATTATTTATTTATTTAGCATACACGACCCATCAGTCTTTTAGCCAAATTATGGGTGGGTATAACATTATAAAAAAAAACTTAAATATATAATATAAACTTATACATATGTATACAGTATGCGCCAAAAGTATGGAATAAATTCAATAAAAACGAAACAATTATTTTTTGGGAAAAATCTTCGAAAAGGTCGATTTTTAATTTAAAAAATACATATTTTAGCGTAAAATGCGATTTTCAAATGTCATTTGTTTTCGAGTAATGACGTCATCGATTTTTTTTTAAATGGCAACATCATATTTTTTTCTTGATTCTGAGATCGTTTAATTCTCTATCAGACAGTATTAAAATTTTGTCCCCTTACATAGGAAAGTTTTCGAGTAAATGACGATTGAATGTTAGAAAACGTAAATTTTATCCATAAAAAAGTAACAATTCTGAGGTATGTAAAATAAAATACAATTGATTAAATTTTATACTTAAATTAAATGTTCTTACTGCCATCCACCAACTTCTTGACAATGCGCAAGTCTGTGAAGAAATTTTTCTTGCACATTATGAATGATTTCTAGGGTAACTCTGCGTATTTCGTCCCGAATGCGATTTTGAAGTTCTTCTAAATTACGTGGTTTATTAATGTACACTTTTGACTTCAAGTATCCCTATACAAAATAGTCAAGAGGTGTAAGATCTGGCGATCTTGCAGGCCATTCTATCGGTCCGCGTCTGCCGATCCACCTTTCAGGAAAACAGTTGTCCAAAAAATCTCGTACAGGGCGCGCATAGTGCGGAGGTGCACAGTCTTGCTGAAACCATATGGTATCGTCAGGTATGTCAGGGTCATTATCGTTAGGAAAAATTACTGCAAGGGCTGGAACAAGGTCATTTTCTAGAAACTCTAAATATCTTTGTCCTGTAAGGGTTCCTTCAAAGAAGAAAGGCCCTACTATTCTATCGTCAACTATTCCAGCCCACACATTTAATTTCTGAGGGTGTTGGGTATGTGCCTCTGCCATCCAATGAGGATTTTCCCGACTCCAATATCTGCAAGTTTGACGGTTTACTGTACCATTCAGACAAAATGTGGCCTCATCTGAAAAAAGTATTTGCCGGTGTAAATTTCTATTTCCTTGACATAAATCCATTAGAATTTCGCAAAAGTGTAAGCGGCGATCGGGATCATCTTCATTGAGTTCCTGCACAAGTTGAATTTTGTAGGGATGATTTTTTCCTTCCTCAAGATACGTAGCACTGTGCTCTGACTAGTGTCATTGTTTAATGCAACCAATCGTGAAGGATTAACGACCATACTTATCAAAATGTTCTGTTTCTGATTTTCATTAATGCTTGGACGTCCAGGTTTTGGAATATTTACAACATTGCCAGTTTCTCTAAATTTAGACTCTACCTTACTGACTGTTGATTGGCTGATAGGGCGATCTGGATATTTTTCATTAAATAAATTGCAAACTTCCTGCTGAGTTCTAGTCATATTCCCGCATCCGATAAGAATTAAAATTTCAATTCTTTGAGTAACAGTTAAATGTGCCATAATACTTTAAATTGAATAATAATCTCTATGTCGCTTACAATACTTATTAGAAAGTCGGTGTGACAATGACACTTTGCAAAGATTTTCACCTACGTGATCCATAAAAGAACTATGGAATTCGAAAAACTAAACTTGATAACGTTTTTGCTTTATTTTAATTGATTTACGTTTTCTAAGGCCCGCTACAGATTATGCGTGAATTCGCGATTCGTTATGCGCGATTCGCGATATGTGAGGAATTCGCAAATATTGTGTAGGGTCTTGTTCGTTTAAAATCCATTCATAAAAACCCTAAACACTATGCATGAATTCCATACGAATCACGCATCGTGCATCGCGAATCGCGAATTCACGCATAGTCTGTAGCGGGCATAACATTCAATCGTCATTTACTCGAAAACTTTCCTATGTAAGAGGGCAAAATTTTAGTACTGTCTGATAGAGAATTAAACGATCTTTCAGAATCAAGGAAAAAATATGGTGTTGCCATTTAAAAAAAAATCGATGACGTCATTACTCGAAAACAAATGACATTTTAAAATCGCATTTTATCCTAAAATATATATTTTTTAAATTAAAAACCGACCTGTTCGAGGATTTTTCCCAAAAAATAATTGTTTCGTTTTTATTGAATTTATTCCATACTTTTGGCGCATACTGTATAAAGAATTACAGATAATATACAAACTAAGAAATCGAATAAAAGAAAAAACAAAGTTATAGTAAAACAAGTATAAGTAACATGATTTGCTAATTTGTAAAGACTTTTTGCTTAATTCGTTTAACAGTATCAATATCCATCGACTTTTGCATCTGACTTTCTAACATAATTTGGATACCATACTAGCGACCCATATCCCAGTCTAGGCAAAACGAACGCGTTGAATAGCAAGGAAGTCGTATCAATTTGAGAAAACTGTCTTAATTTTCTTTTTATTTACTTATTAATGTATTCAAAAAAACTAAACTTACCATCAAAGATTATCCCAAGATATAGAAGATATAGAATTGGGTTACGGTCAATCTTGTAATTAAAAGTAATACGATTTACTTTCCTCGTGAAACACATAGAATTGCACTTCGAGAAATTCAAATTCAATATATATTTCGCACACTAATCAGAAATTTTGTCCACGTTTGATTGAAGTTCGACACAGTAATTAATATCTGACACAGACAGATACAATTTGAGGTCATCTGCATAAAGAAGTACCTCGCAGTTCAGGTTCCGAACAATGTCATCAATAGAGATGGATAGAAACATTAGCGGGCCGAAAACCGATCTTTGAGGGATCCTAGAGGTACCTAACATGTATTTCTATAGATCATAAACTACGATAATCCACTGTCAATCTCCTTGTAGAGAGGTGAAGAAATTAGTAAATAGTTTAGTTAAGCTGATATTTGATCATTTTGATAGTAGAATAACATGGTGTAGACAATGGAATGCTTAAGAGAGATCAGTATAGATGATATCTAACTGATCACCATCATCCAATTTAGTTGCGATATATTGCGACAGACACATCCAATTAGTAACTGTTTAACGACCGGGATAAAAACCGTGCTGTGCAGTGGATATGTTATGTTACATGCTAGAATAGATCTTCATAGAGCAACATTTCAAAAACTTTGGAGGGGTTACAGATAATTGTAATAGGACGATAATTCTCGACCTCGCTCTTGTTATCCTTTTTAAAGATAAACAACTTTTGTTGTTACGTCAACTCATTGTTGAGATATAGATGCTTTTATGTATTCACTGAAGAACATAGTATAGTTATGTTATAAATAAAATTGAAAGGGATAACGTGGAATAAGTCATAATATTTTCCAATAAACTTAAAAATATGTGTATTTTGATCGAACTTGCGTATGAAATCATTTAATTACATGCATTACATTTAATTGCTGCAAATATAAAATCAACCTCTTAGTTTTTTTACTGCAGTTTTTATGCTAATAGAAATGTAGTTGTTGGTAACTTTCACTATTTCGCTAGATCTTATTTCATTTAATACCGTTAAATGGAGCTAAAGTAGTTAGATATGTTTTAAATAGAAAAAAGGTAGCAAAAGTACTTGTAAAAATTATTTTTATGTATCAATCAAGCTTTCTACTCCCTCGCGACGTGACGTCTATGGGAATTCTCTAGTTAAAAGCCAATTTTCCTACAAATCCCATCTCCCGTTTTCGCTTTCTCACCTTTCAAAGGCCGCCTTCGATTTAAAATGCTCAGGAGAAATTATTACATTGTTACACATTTTTGCGATGTCGGGCCCATGATCGATTACGGTTCTATTCCTGTTACAGACCGAGTTAAGTGAGAGGCTGAGACTGAGGAGGGGCCGCGGTGATACCAGCGAGGACGATGAAGGCCTACCACACAGCCCCTGCAACTCACCAACTACCTCAGATGGACTTTTGCTTGATAAGACTGCTATTAAAGTAAGTTTCCATTCCTAAAGTCCGATTCATTGATCGTGGCATGTTTTTTCATCCTGGTCGATCGTTTAACCGATCATGCAGAGCAGTTCAAGGTAATCGGCCTTCCGGTGGCCCTTGAAACAAGAATGACGATGAAATGTTTCCATTTACTGCTTCGATTGTAGTAAGTTTTAAATTTCATTTGATTTAAAACTTACATAAAACTTTAAATATATCGAAACTTGTGTAATTTAACTGTTAAGGAATGTAGATTCTGTAATTGTAATATATTAAGGTTATTGCTTATCTAAGCTTACAATTTAACTAACACTCAGTGAACCTGACTAGATGTGTAAGTTCTAAGCGTTCTTCTGTCTGCCCATTTCGTCACAAAAACTATAGGTTTGCTCTAGCAATAGTTAGGGACTAGTTTGAAACTGTCAGAATGTACCGCGTTATTGTAACGTCACAACATGTAGCACTTTCTGTCATAAATAGTGATGGCATAATGATCCTTATGGAATCTATATTTATGGACCAAATAATTTGATTGAAAAGAGGACATGGGAATTTGGTAGATTCTGTAATTGTAATATGTTGAGATTAATGCTAGTAGGAGCTCTCAATTTAATTGATTCCAGGTGAACCTGACTAGATGTTTAAAATCGGTATCGTAGAGAAAACATTTGGTTATCTGAAATTGTTTCTTCAAAGTTTTCTTCTGTTTGTCCATTTGGGGACTTATAGTATACACAAAAACTATAGCCTTATTCTAGCAGCTGTCAGGATCTAGTTTGAAACTATCATAATGTACCGCATTTTGTCACATCACAACCTGCAGCACTTTATGTGATGATTCTTATGGAATCTATATTTAAGGCCCAAATTATTTGATTGAAAAGGGAACATAGGAATTTGGTTTATTTCTCTGTTAATGATATATTTAAGAATAATCTTAATTGCAGTTTTGCACCAACTATCCGAAAATCTCTTTAAATGGATTAAATAAACTTAAAATATCTTTTTGCTCATCTGTCAGTTCAGCTTACAAAGGACAATGTTAAAAATAGCCGATTTTTGGCTTATCCGAGGGAACGCATAAATCATAAAAAAATCAATTGATTATTGTTAATTAACATTAGAAATGGCCCAGAAATACGTCAGATAGCTGGGGAAATGTCGCTACTACCCCTAAACCTATATAAACTACCCTTAAATAGCTTTAAATGGATAATCATTAATTATTGTTATAAAATTCGTGTAAAATGAAAAAAATGCTTGAAAATGATTTGAACAGACAGTATGTCAATATAAAAAGTGATAAATAACTGTAAAAATGTCCATTCCACCCCTAAAAATTAAAAAAACGACTTTCAAAAGCTAATGGTGAGCTTACTTCGACATCAAAAATAGGTAATGCTTAAATGTTCAAGGGAACGCCTATTACTAGCAAAAAATTATAGATTACTGTCAAAAATGCAAAAACTGATACTAGAGTACATTAAGTAAGTGGGGAAATATTAATTGCACCCCTAAATCTATATAAACTATCTTTAAATAGCTTAAAATAGATAATCATTATTTATTGTTGTAAAATTCGTTTAGAATGAAAAAAATGCTTAAACCACTTTTAAGGTTCATTTATACTATTGCGACCTGAAAAATCGGAGCAAGGATAAATTGCCATTTTTTCAGTACGCGCTCGCAAAGTGAGAACAATTGGCGCTATTTCGCCATTGAATGGGCACTTTTACAGTCATTTATCACTTTTTATATTGACATACTGTCTGTTCAAATCATTTTCAAGCATTTTTTTCATTATACACAAATTTTATAACAATAAGCCAAAAATCGGCTATTTTTAACATTGTTCTTTGTATATTGAAATTATGTTGGTTTTGTGTTTTTAATATTATATTTTATATAAAGTGAACTTATCTATGATTTTATGTGTTTATATTAAATATAGGATGTAGTTGTAATCATCAATGTCTATAGTGCAATATGATCTGCTAAATTATATTGCGGTAATGAATAAAAAAAAAGAAAATAGTAGTAGCCTCTTGTTAATTTAATTTTCACTATTTGTAACGCTGGTTGCATAATTTTTGACGTAACCATTAATGTGGTTGATTGTCGAACTACTTATATTGCATTCATTCAATACACATTTACAGATTAACTGATGATTTTTATTAAAAAAAAAAACAAAAATCACGATATTTTTTTAAAATAAAAAGCATGATTTTTTTTGTTTTACATAAACACACTAATAATTAACATTAACAATGTTGTTGATTCATTCTAAGATTCGAAATCGTTTAGAAACATAAAAGGCAGCTAAATTAGTTTTACAATACATAACCTAATTTAAAATTTTTGTTTTGGGGTAAATCATGTTTTATTTTCTTTTAGAGTTGGTTCTGTTTAATTTGTTTACTTTATGTTTCTGCTTTTAAGTAGGCCACTAATTTATAATGCACATTTAAGAAGGTAACTTTTATTTTATACGTGTAACCCAATTCATTTCTTCTTTTTATTGGAATTTTTTGAAGTTTGACATACTTGGCTTTACACAACTTGATTTAAATCATGATTTAAATTTTAAAAAATCAGTTGATTTAAGTCACGATTAAATCAAATTAGAACAGAACTTGTATAAAAATTGTTTACCTGGAAAAGACTAATGATACAACAAAATAATGTTAAAATTATTCGAAGATTGATTTATTTCCAATGGCCATCAGGATAGCACTGATTATGCAAGAGTTTAAAGAATATAATCCTTAAAAATATGATTTAACTGTCATCATTGTTCATACTACAATCATTAGATTTGTAGAGATCTTATAAAACCAATGCTATAACTATAATATAAAAGACAATAATGAAACAATATGATAAAATACAAACCATGTCAACAATTTTCCTATGAATCAATCTATTGTTCGATAAAACATTATCACTGATCTCTATTTTTGGGAACAGCTCATCTTCTCAATGTAAACATACAGGGTGTCCGTAAAAGGTCTTTACCACGCTCCACCAAATACAGTGCGGCTCAAAATAAGTCGGTTTAGCTAAACTTACTTTAGTTCAAAGTTGCCCCGTTTAGGCGCTATACGATCCTTGAAGTTGCAATTTTGAAATTGTTCAAAATTGCTGTCGATGATTAAAATTACAAATTTCGAATAAACCACGAGAGTAATCGAGTCTTATCAAGGGTACCTACCTTTTTTTGTAGGAAATAATTTACTTAATCTAAATTTTATACCGAAAAATCTGTTCCATTGGCGTAGAATTATCGAAGGTGTAATTACTAAAAAAGCCAAGTTCCACGCCAATGGAATGATATTACTCATAATTTTGATATTGGGTTTATTGACTATCGCATAAGGCGTTTTAAATTTATAAAAAAAAAAGATTTCAAAATTGCAACTTCAGGGTCGTATAGCTCCTAAACGGGGCAACTTTCAACTAAGGTAAGTTTAGCTAAATCGACTTATTTTGAGCCGCACTGTATCTGGTGGAGCGTTGTAAAGACCTTTTAGGGACACCCTGTATATTAACGTTGTCAGGAGAAAAACTTGCGCTTTAACTTTCAGTCTGGCGTTTGGAACGGATACCTTAATAGTGGTACATGTGCTTATAAATAACATGAAACATTAATAACTCAAAGGTCGAGCGAACCCGACACTCAGTAACTTAATAGCCGTAGTCAGGCCGGAAAGGTCACATTTCAAGTGTTTCGGTTTCAATGACATTTCATGAGATCGATTTATGCGCTCTCCCGAGGACTTATCTAAGGATTCAGCGGGGATATCAATTCCAGCAATTTAGCGAATTGGGTTGGAGAAGGGGGTGTTCAATTAATTTAATTGTATCGATCCTAGAGGGATCAGATAGATTTAATTAGTTCGACCGCAAATAACATCGTTAATTATCTACTTTTTTCTTCTGCTTTCGATGGATTCGATATTATATGTCCCTGAACCACAGTTTAAATATGCTAACAGTTGTTCCTGTCGCCATACCCCACCACTAGCTTTCCCCTCTGCCAATCTACTTCCCCTGCTCCTCCAACTGAATATCAGCGATCGATCATCGGCTATTTATTGGATCTGTTTGATACCCAGTGTGCTGTAAAACTGTACTGTGGTTAATTTTATTGATCAGTAATAATGACTTGCATGGATCTTACTATTTAGTCGATGATTGTAAAGCGAATGCGCGGGAAAATATTTAGTTTTTTTACTTCCTCAAAGATTCTGAAAGGTACATTTATAATAGATGTGTTTATAAATTCAAATTTATGAATTACGGTTAGCAATATCTGTAATATTGTCATAAAGTATTCAGATGTGTTAGTTAAAATTTTTATTATAATGTCTTCAGTAATACGTATACATTTTGAAAGGTGTTAGCAATGGAAATACAGTTTAGCCTTTGTCGGACAGCATAAATGTGCCAAACTAACACCTGCAGAGGCTCACAGGCATATACGTATATGTGCAAAAAACCATATCGGCTCTTATCACATAAAAGAAGTGGCCTATTCTTACACGCGCTGGTAGTGTGTTAGAGAAGAGATGGTTATTATTATTTTACCATCAACGCCGATTTACACCGTACATTAATGACAAAGTTGCAATGGTTTTAACAGGAATATTGCAACGCTACAGCATTGTTACTCGCCCATTTGCAAACAATTCAATAATAGCAGTTGCGAGTAAAGTAATTAGAATTATAATAAATCCTATTAAATCTGTGAATATAATGCGCTGTCGATTATTATTAATGTCGACATTAGAATGATGACAAAATGGGATTTTAACGGCTTACAATACAGAAACAAATACGCATCGCTGTGTTGTAATGACGTGAAAGTAACAGTTGATTAGAGATTCCGCTCTCTGTTGTTTTCGATTCCACACTTTAATGCGTACATAAATTATTAAAATTATGCAAA
This sequence comes from Monochamus alternatus, assembly GCA_037114965.1. Lineage (NCBI taxonomy): Eukaryota > Metazoa > Arthropoda > Insecta > Coleoptera > Cerambycidae > Monochamus > Monochamus alternatus. The sequence goes on along the minus strand of CM073429.1, from coordinate 61,779,959 downwards.
TTCACAAAAAAAAAGCGGCCTCTATTTTTCTGAATTACTGTTACGTCACGGAATAACAGAATAATTAATTAATTTCTCCTTTGTTGTCACAAAAAGCTTAATCAAAACTTGGAACTAGTTACTGTTAAAGTAGGTTTGACTGCTGATTCAGTGACGTCACAGCTGCAGTTTAAAATAAAACGCCTGCAATGTTAAATATTGGATCTAGTTACTGTTGGGGAAACAAAGATCTGACTGCTGTTTAAGTGACGTCACAACTGCTGTTTAAACAATTTCAATGTTAAATGTTGGATCTAGTTACTTGAGGAAACAAAGGCGTGGCTGATGCTTATGTGACGTCACAGCTGTAGTTCAAATGGAACAGTTGCAATGTCAATAGGAATACGCGTTTTTCTGAAGGCAGGACCGAAAGTAAATTTCTCATGTAGGAAAATAATGACATATATTTGTTACTGCACTACTATGTAGTGTTAAGAGAATAGATTATAATAATTTTTTTTGTTTGTTATTAATATTCTATTGATAATTAAAATTTATCCCTCGCGAAAAAATGGCACTTACTGAGAAAAACACGAACCTCAACAGATAGTTCGTCCCGAGAGTTCGGCTCGATAGTTAGACTCGAGTGTCGTGTGATATTAACGTCTCTATTCGCTTACATAATTGCCATATTCTTTTTACCAGCAATCTTAGCTAATCTGAGTTAATCTCACTAAATTGACCAATCATCATTAAGAATAGCTAAGATTAACTGAGATAAACTAAGATTTCTGGTAAAAAGAATACAGCAATATTTCGTACTTTTATTTACTTCTTCAATCTATCAATTTCGTTACCCTTGTCTTATCCCAAAGAATATGTTTGTACGAGATAGTCCACGAGAAGAAAGAAATAACACCGGCATTAATTGCCGTTCTTTTGTATAAATTTTTACCGTACATAACAATATTTTTTCGAGATAACCAACCTCAAAATTGTTAACCTAGTTGCATCATGGTTAAACTATCAACGCTTATCAAGGAAGCTGTGGTTATGGGAAAAACGAACCGTACTATTCATGGCGACTGTCATCGTCATCACTTATTTCGTTGCGAACTTATAAAATTAATAATACAATTACAACAAACTTTCGCACCGTGAATGTGAAATTTATGGTAATTCGCTGCCTACAGTTTTTGTTTGGTCGGAATGGGTATTTATTAATTGCCGGTTACATCACAAATTCATTTTAAAAAAATTGTGTCAACAAGGCACAGTTACAAAGACATGATGATTATTTACTTTTCTTTGGTTCTTTGTCGCGCTTGATTTAAAGTAATGGTAGTTCTTTGTAATTGTTACAGGTAATATGATTGTAATTAAAAGTCGGATCTTTCCTCTTCACGTCTTAAAACAGGACAGCTCTCAATTTTTTTGCTTTACAGTAAATTTTACAATAATAATTGTGATAACTATTTTAATTCTTGTAAGTACTGATTTGGTGCTACCAAGGCCAGTAAGAACAGTATCTCTACGCATTGACCATTGACTTACTACATTGTCTTGTGTTTATTTGAAATAACCGGATATGATAACAATTTTTTCTCCCTGTCCGGAAACTGGACAAAAGCAAGCTGTTGTTTACTTACAAGCTTTTTCATACATCTGGATGAGAGACGTGTAGTAGATGCCGTGTACACCGTTTTTTCTAAAGCTTTTGACAAAATTCATCATCCTACTTTGTTTGCCAAATTGAAGCATTTAGGTGTGCGTGGTAATCTTTTAAGGTGGATCAAATCATATCTCTCCAATAGGTCACAGTGTATTAGAATCAACAATTCCTCTTCAGATTTTGTTAACATTACGTCAAGTGTACCGCAGGGATCACGTCTGGGCCCTTTACTATTTTCTTTATTTATTAACGATATTGGCTCATGTTTTCCACACTCAAATTTTATTTTATATGCAGATGACCTAAAAGTGTTCAAGTCTGTATCATCTCTTAATGATTGTCAACATCTGCAAGGTGATTTTAATCTATTTTCTGAATATTGTAATATTAACAGACTGTCTTTAAATATCGATAAATGTAACTTCATTAAATTTACTCGTTTAAAAATAAGTTCTGATTTTACTTGCTCAATTAATGATGTTTCTCTAAAGAAAGTTCAATATATAAAAGATTTGGGGATAACTTTAGATGTCATATTGTCCTTTGAAAACCATATAAATAATATTATAGGGAAAGTCTTGCGTAATTTGGAATTTATTCTGCGCTTTTCCAAGTCAGAAGTTCAAAAAAAATCGCAAAATTCATTTTAAAGAGTGTTATTATTGTTGTAAACGATTGTACCATTATCACCCCTGTATACAAGCACTATATATGCGTATTAGCTGAGGGGGTATCTATACTCGACAAGAAAATTAATATGCACATCGGAAACACTTTATTAATAACATTGTTAAATGTGAATAGAGTCGGTGGGAGCCGTCGTCGTAAGCCATTAGGAAATGAAAACATGTTCCGGTGACTTCGAAAGCGTTGCCTTACATAACAACTGCTGCCTTGGCGATGAATGCAACGCTAGAGTTGTATTTGAAACATTCAGAATTACACATTATTCGCCGTGTCTATAGAAAGTATAACGTTCTGTTATTCAGTTTATGGTCCGTCGCGGCGCGGGTTGTTATTAACTTCTGAAATATCAAAAGAGTGCCTCCTAGTTACTCTGCTCTCAAATGTTTTGTTACCGGAAAGATTGTGTGTTGAATAGCGCGCGTTGGGTTAGCAAAATAAAGATTTTCCTGCCGTACGACACTCTACAGGTATTTTTTTAGCATAATCAATCAAAAATAAGTTATTGTACACAAATATGTAAATAGAAACAATTGACAACACACTATGCACAAATTTGAGGTTAAAACTAGTAGAAGCTTTCGATTTGACTGCCCTTAAGTGATCCCAGAGCAAGTAGATCACTTAATTGGAAGGTAATTTTCGTTTTGTTTTCAGGATCTCCCGACAAAATCGCATAGTACATGTAGTGATGGGTCCCTACTTAGTATGGGCAGTTATGAAATGGATGAGGTAAATAACACATGTTTTTAGTAATCTCTAACTGTTCATTTTAAGTCGATTTACATGCAGAAACTATCTTCTATTGCGGAGATATCGTATCGTTTTTAAACAATGGCGTATTCATTGTAACGTTGAGTTAATTCTGTTGAAACCATGTTTAACAATGCACAACACACCACAACAAGATTTCACTGTAGGTTTGTTCATGTTTATTGCTGGTAAAATTAGTGTTACTAAACATAACGTAGTTAGCTCTTCGTTTGTTTCTATATTCTGTCAACTGTCAAAACAACCTGGTTTGTAGGATCAATTCAGATTTGAGCTTTGAGCAGTACTAATGAACAGAATTTGTATCTATAAAATCAACTTATTTATTGTCTTAATATTATCTTGAAAACAGGACTATTGCTGGAAATTTGAAATAAAATTAGTGTTACCAAACATAACGTAGTTAGCGGCTCTTCGTTTGTTTCTATATTCTGTCAACTGTCAAAACAACCTGGTTTGTAGGATCAATTCAGATTTGAGCTTTGAGCAGTACTAATGAACAGAATTTGTATCTATAATATCAACTTATTTATTGTCTTAATATTATCTTGAAAACAGGACTTTATATAACAATTTAGGATAGGTTTCGAATGCTTTTAAATAAATGGAAAACCATGAAAAATATAATATTAATCTGCAACTGAAATTTTAGAGTTAGTTAGGTTAGGTTCAGTCATAGAATAAACGATAATTTATTTACGGTCTACTTTTCTTGTAGAATTCTGCGATCATGCGTAATATTTAAAAAAATTGCCCATAGGATCATTGTAAACTCTAATTCACTTTCTGTGGATCATGATCTTTATCTGTGTCAGAAATATACAGTGAAAACGTAAAAGTTGGGACAAATTCAATAAAATTGTACAAAACGAACAAAAAAATCTCAAATCTTATGTAACCTATCTTACAACTCATCATTCTGTATAATTACGTGGTCTGTCAAATGGCGCTGTGAAAAATTGGGGTTGCCGTTTTAAAAAAGAGGAGGTGACGTCATATTTGCGACAATCTACGTCATAAAATATGTTTGTTCAAATTTGCGCATTAAAAAAATTAAGGTTGAATTTGTTGCAATCTACACTCTCTATAGATTTGTTGTAAGATATCTACACGGTCTGTTAACTATAGTTAATAGACCGTGAGATCTATAGTAAAACTAACCTAACCTCACCATTCTGCCGTTTGACAGCGTCATTATTAGCGGTTAATTCAAAAATAGGATATCTTACAACTGAGTCATACCCGACACTTTTTTACTTTAATACATTTAATGAAATTACTCTAGAAATGAACGAATCGCTAAGTTTACATTTGCCTAATAATATGTTGAAGCCTTAGAATTGTATAAGGAATAAATTATAAAGTTACAAGTTATACATATATTTACTGCAGTGCATACCTATGATGTATTTTTAAAATCTTACCTTCGAAATTTTAGGATTCTTTTGGGCCACATTCAAGACATTCCTCTAAGTTATCATTGCATGAAAAAAAGCCTAATCCAGGTAAATTGTAACAGATTGTATTTTATATATAGCTTATTTTTAAAATTTTGTTTTTAAAATGTGTAATGCAATGATGATGCCTCTCATTTAAGATTCAGATCTTGAATTTGGACCGAGTTCCACCGTAGAACCGTTAAACCATAGCGCGGCGCACCACAGGGTTTCAGTAAGGCCGAAGAGGACTTATGGTGCTCCTCGGAGAAAAAGAGGGCAACAGGTAACAATATCACATGGTAATGATAGAAATTTGAAAAAAATATATGATTTTTTTATTCTAGCTTTCCTCTGCACTGCCAGTAACTCCTGAAGTTAATGAAGACTCTTCTATTAGAAGTGTTTCACCGGAAAGCAACAGAAAAGGTAATTATATCTGCTTTTTTGCTCTTAATTTTGCTTTTTTAATTCTTGTAAAAATTGACCCTTAATAATGACTTCTTTTTAACATGAATGTTTACGTGATATTGATAAATGCGTGTTCAGCTAAATATTACAAGATGTAATCATTCGTATATTGAAATATTTTCAAAAGTTGATATTTTCCTTTTTATTTCTTTTTGCATACAGTGGGGTTAGTTTTAAAACGTACATACTGGAGAATCTTTTAAAGTGGAACAAATATAGAATTGATTAAAATACAAAAAAACACACACACACACAAGCACATGTTCAAAACTGAAATTGAATTTTTGTTGAAACAACTTATAATAACCAAAAACTTTTTATTTTTCTCATTTTGTTGTATCTGTTTATTATTATAAATATAATAAATAATAATAAATTTTATGAAAGAACTACTAGATTCTTCTAAGTGTTGTTTATCAATTTTTTTTCATTGCCGCCATTTTGATTTTAAACCATTATGTGGAGAAAAAAATTTTAATTTTAGTAATGTGTTTCTTGAGTCCCAAAACGTCAGTTCTTGAATGCATTTAATGTAATCTCAGTTGCCCTGAAAACTAATGAAAATTTTGACGTCTGACAAAAGAGCATATAGATTGATAGGAAGTACTGTAGAAATTAATAAAAGTATTTTTGAGGGTTATATATCATCAAAATGAATGATTTTTTCCTGTAGACCATGAATTATAGAAAAAATCGTGTTTCTAGACATTTACATTCATTTCTACTGCATTTTCAATAAATCTAGATACCTTATCTGTTGGATATCAAAACTTGCAGTTGTTTTTTAAAACAACTATGATTTAATTAAATAAATTGTAAACCTGACGTTCGACTCGTAAGAAGTTGACTGATATATCGTTAAACTCAAAATCAATTTTTTTTCACGAAAATGTAATCTAACCAAGTTTGTATCTCTTCTAATGTAGGAACTCTATGCTGTATGTACACTTTATATACGACAACCCAGTATCTTGCTGTTTGTAATACTAAATGTCCCAAAAATAAGTAACCCAAAACATTATTGATAACCAAAGCATGATTTTTCTGGCATGATACCTTGAGACCGTTTGGAACCGAAATATTCACTCTTATTTCTGGGACCCCCGCCTTGCTTGCACTAAGGCCACATTTTGCTTTTGCAGAGACCATAACAGAGCTTTACAGCATGAATACTACCAGAACCCTTACAGACACCCAACTAAAATGTTCCTCTTTACCGCCCGGCCTAACAGCACCCGGCGCGGAAATCAAACTGAACAGAAGCAAGTCCAACGCCGGCAGCAAATCACAAGACCACTTCTCACCCTTACATGAAGATGCCGAGAAAGAGGAAAAGCCCTCTCTCTTTGAGAGGATATTCCCTAGAAAGAGCGGCAGGAAGAAAAAATCGAAGGACGAGAAAGATAACGCTGCGAAACACGAGGCAAAAGTCACCAAGGAAGAAACCTTCCATAGACACGAAGAAATGTTAAAAAATGAAGAAAATGTCAGGGAAGAAAGGCACGTCAATATGAGCAGTTCGATGTCTCATACTGAAAACTACAAGGTGACAAACGTCAGTAAACAGGAAGCTTCGAAGCCCATACCTGCACCTCGTTCTGGTGCAGCTTCCCGTCAGAGGGTGATACCAATCGACATACCAGCTTCACCAGAAGGGGTTAGAAGAGATTTAGATGTTATCCTGCCAAAACCGTCTCCCGAGAAGTCAATTGATGGTACTTCTCCACTTCAGCAAGAATTGGAGAACCGTTTCAAACAAAGACAGGTAAGGATGAAACAAAAATTTTATTCAAATATGTTAACTGTTAGAAAATATTCATTATAATGAATTTAGGTGTGTTGAATATGTGGTGATATAAGGAGTTCCTTGAGGCTCCATTCTTGGCCCTCTATTATTTATCTGTAATATTAATGATTATGCTTATCTTCAGCAGAATCTAATATTTATGGTGGATATATGGCTGCATTAAAAGTTCTTCCAGGTTCCCTTCATGGTCCTGTATTATTTGCTGTGTGTATCAATGATTTTGTTAATGTTTAGATGTTCTCTGAGCTGATAATGGAAAAATATATAGCTCTATTTATAATATTAATGCATTGGTCTTCAATAAAATCATTCAGCCTTGGTGTGATTATAATAAGTTAATATTTATTAATACTAAAAAGTAAAATGTTTTTCCACAAAAAGTTAACACGTATTAGATTTTATTATAATATTGATGGTGATAATTTGTCATGGTCAATGTTTTTAAAAATGAAAAATTATCATTTGTATCATGCGCAATATATTTCTAAAATAGATTGTACTAACTTTTTTTTATTTTCCAACTGCTGGTTAGCATCAAGACATCTTTTATATATTATTAACTAGGGTGCCACTAATGTTTATAATGAATTTAGATGTGTTCAATATGTGGCGACATAAGGAGTTCTTCGAGGCACCATTCTTGGCCCTCTATTATTTTGTATATTCATCAATGATCTTGTTGACTTTACTTTTATTTTTGAAAGAATTGTAGATGATTAGATAAACTTAGCTTATATTCTATTGAATGAAATATTTTAATTTAACAGTGAATTATATAAAGATATTACTCTGTCTTCTAATTATGTATTAAACCATCTGTTGGACATTAAATATTTTCATTTCATTCTAGATCTCTCTATCAACTAGTCCAAAACCGTCAGAAACACCGCCGCATTCACCGAGGTCGCCACCCAGCGCCACCACCGTCTTGCCATCTGTGATATCCTCCACATCCGAATTCAGCCATTACACCAAGACATCTTCCACAACCGTTTCCAAGCACCAGGAATCGAGGACGAGAAGCGAAGAGATAAGGAACAAGATGAAAATCCCCGGTCTATCTTCTTTGCAACAGCGTGTCCTGTCCTTGAACGACGATGAAACCGACAATGGTTTCCTGTCGTTGACCGATTTCACAAGCGATCGTGTCAAACCGTCGAAACCGATAACCAAATCACACAGCTTTAAATCCACTAAAGAGACGGAAGAAAAGAATTCTTACGTTCGATCTACAACGGGCGATTTTTTGGCGAAAGAAAGGAAGGAAGATAACAGAATGTCGTTCACCAAAGCTGCCTCCTTGGACAGTATAAAGAATTTAGAGGAGCAAACCCACACGGAATTTAAATTCGCGTTGAAGCCTGTCGTGCCGGAAATTAAGTGTTCGGACAAGTCCGATGTTAAGACTGAAGAGAACAAAAGTGATTTGGACGTTTTCCGAGACTCCATAACGATCTCCGGACCAAGCCACACTGCCGTGGTCAACGTAACTAGTCATTCCGAAGATTTCGTTAGCAACGCTTCCAAAATGACTTCAAATTCCAGCGAGAGCTCCATTGTGGATAAAGACGGGTCGCGGACGATCTCTATAAAAGAAAATCAGGTCTCCGTCACAAAAATCCAGTTGAAGCGGGAAACGACGCAGGTTACCCAAAGCACGATAAGCGTACCCAAGTCTTCCGTGCCGGAATTCCTAAACAAGCAACTTAACAAGGTGGAGGTCAGACCTAGCAGCAACATAATATTTTCGATGAAATCGCCGAGAATCGCGGAGGAACAGAACAGACCAAAGACTTTATTCAACTTCGAGGAAGTCGTCACCAAACCGCCGACATCCAGGAAGTTCAGCAAGGAGGATTTGGAGATAATCGAAAAAGACAGCGCTGAGGAAAACCAGGGAGAGACACCAAAAACACCCTCAGCCGTATCCGTAACCTCTAATAACAGATTTAAGAAAAACGACGTTAAAAGCAACAGTAGGAAGTCTTCCGTCATTTCAATCACTCCCGAATCACCAGTTAAAGAAAAAACCCCGCTCTTCAAAAATAAATCGGCCAGTTTGGATTCTCTAAAAAACGAATCCGATCGATCGTCGCAGGACAGTCTGGACAAGCTCGACGAAAAGCCGAAGGAAAAAACCAGTCCCGTCACGGAAACCGTTGTTTTACGGAGAAAATCTGTCGCCAACAAGAAAAACGACGAAGAACCGGAACTCATGAAAGTCTTCGCTCGACGTTCTTTAAAACTGAAAGACAGCGATGTAGATTCAATACAAGAAACTTTAGCCGACAATAAAATGAGAGATAGCGACAAGGAAAACCAAGTAGACTCTCCAGTGGACGATCGCAAGAAATGGTACAGCAAACCGAGAGAATTATCCATCGAAACTGATCTTTCCCAAAGACGGAAGTCTCTAGGAAAGCAGGAAAACATAGACACACCTAAATCGCCAGTGAAGGAACCTTTAACGGAAACGAAACTTCCCGATTCTACAAAAAACTCGAAAGAAGCGCCGGAATCACCGGTTGCGTTAAGGAGAAACATCAACAACAACATCTTCGTTAGTCAGAGAGCGGTGAGTCTGAACCCAGCGAAGCCTTCCGAGTCGGTAAAGAAGCAACCCAGTTTCTCCGATAGGCGGCTAACCGATCAGTGGATGAGCAAAATCAAAAATTTGGAACCTGAGCTGAAGGAGAAAGGCCAAGAAGAGCTTATTAGTAGTCCCTTTATTACGGAATCGAAAAACTTTAATCAGAGGAAGGCTGAATGGGAGAAGAGGGCACAACAGGCGCAGAAGAAAACGACCCCTTAAGTAAGTTTCTGTCACTGATCAGAACAATATATTTAATTAATGTTTTTTGTATCGCTAATTTCAGATACATCGAGAACAAAAAATGTCTTCGTTTTTCACGAAGTGGTAAAGAGTACGTTAAACCTTGTAAATATACATGTTAATAAATAAAAACTGATAATATTTTACATCACGATGTACTTTAAGCATTTTCTTATCCTGTTGGTGCCATGTGATGATGCCGGCATTAATAAAAAGTGTACTTTGTATTATATATTTTAAAGATGTAGATAGTAAGTGCCTTTTAAACATTTTTTTTATTGTAACGATCAAGTATGTGATGTCTTTTGATTGTTGACCAATGAAAGAAGCCTTGAGAGTAGCGGTGCTTGAGAGAAGTTATAAGAATAGAATTTATGGATATGAAATATGTATGTTAAACAATATGGGAAATGTATCATAGTTATAAATGTTGTTCATATGAATAAATCTTTATAATTTTTTAAAATCTTTTCTTTTACCCTTTTCCGTGAATAAATGGTTATAGTAGAAACAAAAGCAGGTTAATTAATGAATTTAGTGGCAAATAATATGTGAGATGTGACATTATATCGAAACTTATCCACTGATCGTCAGAAATTCTCGGTTGTTGAGACCACCTTGCTCATTACGTACCTGGTTACGATCTGAGCTGATTTTTTTTTAACGATTTTGCAGTCAGTCGATGTCGGACAATCAACGATCACTTTTTAAAATACATCAACCGTGCTCCAAATTTATAATATTTGCCGCAAGTTCAGACAATATTTGCATTGGTAGCCATTTTGGTTCCCGGCTTACATAAAATTTAAATTTTGAATGTAATAAAAAGTTTTATGAAAAACTAAATCGTTTGGAGTTATGAACAATAATTTTTCAAAAAGTTTTTAATTAACCTTATTTCAATCACAACAGCTATACGTCTCTATCTTTCATTAAGAATGAACCAAAATGGCGACTAGGGACACCTTAGATGAGACAACCTTGTGTTCTAAGTACCTGGAACGTTCTGTTCCATGATCCATTCCCTTCCCATTCAAAATATTTTATAATGGCGGGGTTGAAATAAAAATAAAATAGGTAGGTTAGGTTAGAAACATTTTTAAAATGACTAAAAGAGGTGGCGAATTTGACCAGAAAACCAACAAAAAATTGAAATTAGAAAAAGATATTGAAGCATTATGGGGTGACGACATCGATGGAGACGCTTTAGAAGACTGTATAAACTTGGCTTCACAAATTTATGAACAAGTAAGGTTATATTCCTTGTATTTTTATTTTTATTTTATAGCTGTGATTTGTAGGAAAAAATAACTTGCACTCAGCTAAACAACGTAACACTTCTACCTACCTACAGTGCCTTTAAGCAGCGCAATGTACTATTCAGTTCTACTCAGTTATCACAAGGTAACAATGGCAGCGCAAGACCTAGTACAAGTAAAAATGAATTTGTTCCGAAGAAAGTTGTCACAGGGGGTGATTTACACGAGAAACTAAATACACTGCAGCAACAATGTAAAGAAAAAGAAGGGGAGGTTTCAATTTTGAGGACACAACTACAAGAGACTAAATCAAATCTCCTGTCCGAACAACAAAAATTACAAAATGAATGGAAACAGAAGTTGACGCAGTCTGAGAGGCAAGTGAAATCAGCAAAAAGTGAACTAGAATTTAAAGTAAGTATATATCAAAAATTGAAGCAGTTTATTTTGATTCACAGAATTTACGTATTTTAGAATCTCGAAATAGCAAATCTTAAACAGAAAATATTAGAAATCACAAAACATAATAATTTCGATGCCATAAATGGAACACAAAGTAGAACTAGCACTAATATAAGACAAGATAAAACTACGGTAGCTGAAAATAAAGTACAACTAAAAACGCTACAAGCTGTGTTACATCCAAGTGAGTAATCACTAAAATTTGCATTTATACATTAATTATATATATTTTCTTCTTATAGTCTATCCTTTAAAAGATATTTTATCTGACACGATATTTAACCTTCCCAAACGCGAACAACACATTACAGAAACTAAACTGATGTATACTTGTAAAAATGCCGTCCCTTACCTACAAAATCAGTCGATGTCAGCAAATATAGTCGTAGATAAAAGTGATATCAACATCGACTGCGTCTATCCTGACATCCTCGATATTATGCGATGTACAGAAGAAGAACTGAATGATAAGAAAAACGTACATCATTTAAATAAAGTAAGTTATCAAATAAACTAGTAATCGTATATCATGCGATAATTTTTAGATAATTTGTGCTTGCGAACAGTTTTTATACGACTTACACAAGTTTCTCGAACAAATTAAAGCTAATTTAAGGACGGAGGATATTTTAGAAGCTGATTCCTGTTTCCTAAAAAGCCAAGACAGTGCAGACTGGTAAGTAAAAATTAATTATTTTTGTGAATAATTACACTTTTTTTTTCTGTAGTTTTGGGAAAGATGAAATCGGAGTGAAGTCGAGCGTTCTTTTAAATTTCTTGGCTCAGGCATTGCCCTATAATAAGTATTTAATAAAATATATTTGTCAGGACAAGCCATTAATCGTCGAAGAAAAAGAAACGCTCAAAAAACAATTTCCTTATCAAGCTATTAAAGAACAGAATGTGTCTTCGCATAATTTTTTAAGTATTATACTAAACGTTATACAAACCGCTGGAGAAATTGTAAGTAAAAAATTTTATCGGTTTCTCACAATTTTTAAAATATTTGTTTTAGAGAAAAACCACTTTTATGTCAAAGTTTTTGACCTCCACTATAAATTTATTGGTCAACATTCACAAGTGCAAATATTTCGATTATGTGTAAGTTAACGAATTTTTATATGCCGTATTTGTATGCTAATCTTGTCTTTTCAGGAGTGATATTTTTTGTAAATTGACGAAAGAAATAATATTATCGAGGCCAACAGTTGACGTTATATGCCAAATTACGTTTTTATTCAAAGTGGCATCACAACATTCCTCTTTCGTAGAATTTCTGCTCAATAAATCTCCAAATTCCGTTACCAGTAAAAAAGGGATACTCTACTTTAACGAAGGTGAGGTATATTTATTAACAAATTAGTTCTGTTGTGAGTTTTTTTATTTTGTTGTAGATGCATGTCGTTTTTACATATTTGTCATGTTGTTTGACAATAGCGTGTTTGCTTTAAGAAATGATAGTTTCTCTTTGAAAGTTTGTTTGAATTTGTTGTGTTTTATGTATAATACGTTTAAGAACTGTCACTGGATTCATCACCGAGACACGAAAGGGTAACGCCTTGTATGATACAGTCGATTATAAATTTTACTTCATATTTTCTTGTAGGTGCGAATGTGTACCCCAACTATATAAATTAGAAATCGAAATAGTATCAAAAGCTTTAGAGAAATATATCGAGGAAACAAAGAAATTAAAACTAATATCAAGTAAGTTTTCTTGTTAGCGCAGGTTTGTAGGGGTTTTTCAGTGAAGGTTTTTAGGTGAATGGGCGCATTTTTTCAAGCACCCTATAACGGCGAAAGTTTTAAATCTAATGACATTCAATTCTTACGAATTAACGGAGAAATATATAACGGTTTTTTCTCAATATAAGCAGATTGATAAGACGTTGCAAGAGGAAGACAATTGTAAGTGCATATCGAAAGGAAATACAGTAAAGCTCGGTTATAACGTACCGGTGAGGACTTAAAAAATCGGTACGTTATATCAGAAGTACCTTTTAAAAAAATATATTAAATTTTTAAAATTTCTATTAATTCTTAACAAAAATACAAACATTTAACAAAAAGCAGCAACAGAAGAAGGCCCTATAATAATGCCAGAACTTGTTTATTCAGTATGTTATAACCATAAGTACGTAATAATCGTGTACGTTGTAACTGGCTTTACTGTAGTATGAAATCAAAAAAAATATATATATTTTTTAGTGATTGAATTGGACAAACTGAACATCACCGATGAAATTGTAGAAATATCCAGCGATGCTTTCATCAAAGTTAGTTTTTAAATTGTGGTGAAAGTGGAAAGGTGCAATTACGATAATTGTTAATGTTTAATAAAGTGAGATTTATCGCTGCTTTTTTACTTAAAAGTAAATGTTGTATGCAAGATTAAGTATTAATAAGAAACGAGAATTGATAACGTCTTCCATATTTTTTATGATCTGTTTTCCTAAAAATATTGTATAGGAAAATGTATGTGTGTATTATGTATGCTTGTTTGTTATTTATACTGCTCATGAAGTTGATCATGGATTTCCATGTTTGTATATAATTTAGTTCAAATTAACTGTTACAACTCAATAAACCAGTTTAAAAACAAAACGAAATTTGGCTTTTATTGAAAACTTTCAAGATTCGCACGAAACTCAATCGATGAGCCTGTTCTTAAATTCAGCATGCTTCATTTTCAATCTATTATACTTTGCATATAACCTCAATTTTCTTAGTTTAACTACCTGTGGTTTAACCTTGTTACTTTCTCATAACTTCAATATTCACGATTTTGTGCATTACCTCAAAGTTGTTTTGATAAATTAATGGCTTCGTGTCAGTTCTGTTTATCGATATTGCAATGTTGGTATTTTTTATTCATAATGCTTTTGAAGAATTTTGTCCTAATAATTTTTTGTATATCGTTCGAAAGACAAATTTTTGAGTAGTTGAGGTGCCATAAATTTTTTACTAATTTTAAGAAGTTTTAACGTAGTTGAGATATTTATATTATTGACGTTACGTAATAGAGTTTAGAATATTGTTTATACAGGGTATTTCAGTTCGAGTGAATCAAATTTTAACTACAGATAGAACTCGATAAGTAATTAAGAATTGCCTTATAAACCAAGGTTCTATGTCTCACCGTTTTTGCTCTACAGGGCCGTATTGGTCGGTTTTTTACATCATATTATTTATGATATCTCTGGTATGGTTGTAACAATTTGATTCAAATCTGGTATGATGTTAATACTTACGAATGTCTATCATTTACTGCAAAATTTACAAATTTTTTGTAGGTCAGTAGCGTAGAAACGGGTAGGGTAGCGGGATTTTTTGCCCCAACTTCTACGCCAATGACCTAATACTTATTTGGGGTAAATTTTTAGATTCCTTGGACAATTTGGCATAATACTTGTTTGAAATCGGTAAAGTGTCTCGTTACGTGTGTACGTGATGAGGGCAGGTAAAAATCAAATTGACGTGTGCTGTAGTCACGAAATGGTCTAAAGATGTGTGTTTGTAAGCTACAAACACAATGATAGGTCAAGGTAAGTGTGTGTGTCTTGAAGATAGGTAAAGGTTAAATTGATGTGTACTAGACAAATGAACACGATGATAGGTGTCAATGTATAGAAGTGTGTGTGTGTGTCTGTGTGTAGAGAGTACGTAAAGGTCAGAAGGAGTGTGTTGTAGTTAGGAAAAAGTTAAAGTCATATCACCAATGATAAGTGTGAAAGTGAGTGTGTGTATAGTCAGTCGTATCACGGGCCGTATCCTGTCGACGAGTCTCGCCAGGACTGTCTTTCTCGATGTCTGTCTAGCCTAGACAATAAGCGGTACGAACACGGTGATACCTAAAGTGTAAGTAAAGATCAAATAATGTTGTAGTGGTTTTTAGGCTTTCACAGCCAGTGCGAATATTTGGTATATAGTAATTTTCTGAGTTGTTATGCCGTGACCATGGGGGCAGATCTGCTGTTCACTGTCGGCATCTTCAGTGGTGACTTTGCAAAAGTTTAGCTGCGACTAAACCAGGACCAGTTTCTTGGTTCGAGCCTGGACAAGCCTCGACATCGACGACATCGATGATTTATATTAACTAAGTCTGTGTTGTGTTAGTAGCATCACCGGCAGCATCCTGACAAGCTGGCATCGCCAGGGGTGTCTTTCTCGATACGAGCCTAGACGAGCTGCGAACACGTTGATAGGTGTATGTGTGTGTGTGTGTGTGTTGAGAGTTAGGAAAGAGTCAAAGTCGTTTCACCGGCAGCATCCTAACAAAGCTGGGTTCGCCAGGGGTGTCTTTCTCAATGCGAGCCTAGACGAGCTGCGAACACGATGATAGGTGTCAAAGTATAGAAGTGTGTGTGTTGAGAGTAGGTAAAGGTCAAATAGAGTGTGTTGTAGTTGGGAAAGAGTCAAAGTCGTATCACGATGATAGGTGTCAAAGTATAGAAGTGTGTGTTGAGAGTAGGTAAAGGTAAAATAGAGTGTGTTGTAGTTGGGAAAGAGTCAAAGCCGTATCATGATGATAAGTGTCAAAGTATAGAAGTGCGTGTGTGTGTTTTGAAAGTAAGTAAGGCAAAATACTGTGTTGTAGTTAGAAAAGAGTCAAAGTCTATCACCGGCAGCATCCTAACAAAGCTGTTTGCTAGGGGTGTCTTTCTCGATGCGAGCCTAGACGAGCTGCGAACACGATGATAGGTCTCAAAGTATAGAGGTGTGTGTGTGTTGAGAGTAAGTAAGGTGAAATAGCGTATTGTAGTTAGAAATGAGTCAAAGTCATATCACCGGCAGCATCCTAACGAAGTTGAGTTTCGCCAGGGGTGTCTTTCTCGATGCGAGCCTAGACGAGCATCGAACACGATGATAGGTGTCAAAGTATAGAAGTGTGTGTGTGTTGAGAGTAAGGTGAAATAGTGTGTTGTAGTTAGAAAAGAGTCAAAGCCGTATCACCGGCAGCATCCTAACGAAGCTGAGTTCGCCAGGGGTGTCTTTCTCGATGCAAGCCTAGACGAGCTGCGAACACGATGATAGGTGTCAAAGTATTATAGAAGTGTGTGTGTGTGTGTGTGTGTTGAGAGTAGTTAAAAGTCAAATAGATGTTTGTGTATGTTGAGGATACATAAAGGTCAAATAGATGTGTGCTGTAACGATGGGTCAAGGTACTGGTGTGTGTATTGAGGTTGTCAAAGTGAACATTGTGTGTTAAGAGTAGGTAAAGATGAAATTGGTGTTTGAAGTTACGTCACGATAAGTTATATGGGTTGGAGCTGGAAAAGTGAAAATTATGTGTTGAGAGTAGGTAAATATGAAATGGTGTTTTGAAATTATGTCACGATTAAGTTGGTATGGGCTGAAATTAAATTAAGATGAAGTGTTTGTATTAGCTCTTTAGCGTTACCCAGGGTGCACCACGAGGAGGCGAGCTAACTTTCCACCCCAAAATATCGTATTATGTATCCCCAGTAGGTCTAATCCACTTCGTGAAATGGATGTGTTGCAAAAAGAGATACACGAATACGATGATAGCTGAAGGTGTAGAAGTGTGTGTGTTGAGGATAGGTAAAAGTTAAAATGTGTGTTGTAATTGGGAAATGGACCTCCTTGTATCACCGGCGACACCTGACAAATCAGGAGTTTCTTCTCACCCATCAAAGGGGACTGGGGAGCCTGAGGTGCCACAAACACGATGATAGTCAGAGGCGTAGAAGTGTGTGTGTTGAACATAGGTATAGGTAAACGTTACAATCATGTGTGTTGTAGTTGGAAAATGGACCTCCTTGTATCACCGGCGACACCTGACGAATCAGGAGTTTCTTCTCACCCATCAGGGGGGACTGGGGAGCCTGAGGTGCCACAAACACGATGATACTTAGAGGTGTAGAAGTGTGTGTGTTGAGGGTAGGTAAAAGTTAAAAGATGAAATATGTGTTTTGGACCATTTCTCAGGTCCAAGATAAATATGAAATTGGCGTTTTGAAACTACATCGCGATTAAGTTGGGATGGGTTGAAATTAGGTCAAGATGAAATGTGTGTTGTGGTTGGGAAATGGTCCAAGATAAACACGAAATTGTTGTTTTGAAGAACGATTAAGTTGATATGGGTAGAGAATGAGTCATGAAGGAATGTGTGTATTAGCTCTTTAGCGTTACCCAGGGTGCACCACGAGGAGGCGAGCTAATTTTACACCCCAAAATATCGTATTCTGTACTTATTTCTACACCACCTTGCGGTACAGTACACGGCGCGTTTTTTTTTATAGTGGTGTCCCCGGTAGGCCTAATCCACTTTGTGAAATGGATGTATTGAAGATAGGTAAAGAACAAATTATATGTGCAAAAAGAAAATATACGAATACGATGATAGTTTAATATATTTTGTCTGATATTTTTTCACAAATTTACAAATCATTTCTTAACATTTTGATAGGTATGTCAATATTTTCCAAAGCAAATAAATTTCAAACCTTTTAAACTTATCTTTAACGTTAATATTAATTTGTGTATATGACAACAATTTTTATGTACATTTTTGTTTATATGCATATTTTCAAACGTATGAAAATTTTGAGGTACGCCCATGGTAGCAGCTGTATTTATTGCGATTTTATTTAGCTCAGCAATAAACTTTTCCAGGAGAAATGCTTTAGTTTCGTTCAGTGCCAACGATGGCGCCATATTACAAAGACCACAATTATGGGCGAGGGGTCGGAGACGTGTCGCGGGGTTATCTTATAGAATACCTCAATCAACGCCGATACCAGTGTTTATATAAGTAGTCAGTCAACCGGCCTCAGTTGTGGACCATGTCGATTAAATGGCGGGACGACGAGCCCTAGAGAATTCAGTAAACAGGGTCAGACCGACATTATTTTAAAAACAAAGTCAGAACAACTTTGTTTACTGACTGTTTAGGGCTTGTTTAAGAGATTTTGCACATATTATAGTCCCGCCATCTAGCCGACATGGTCCACAACTATGGCCGGTTGATTAACTATACTTTATATAAACACTACGGATACTAAGTAAATAAGGGATGGTCCTGCTACTAAAATCTTTCGTTGATTTATTGATTGCCGAATTGTCAAACTAGTAAAACGTATTTGTTGAATCAGATATTCCTGAAATTATAAATACTTTTGACTCGAAGAAAATTATAAGGACGATGAATATTTCAAATCAATACATGCATTATGCGTTAGTGTCTGCCATCTGTAGTCTAATCCTAAAAGTTACACAGCACAGCTCTGCTTGCATATTTTGAATTGTGGGCTGTCACTATATATACAAAATAAATTTAGTGATTACAGTGGCGTCCACAAAACATGTGGCGTCTCTTCATAATTAGACATGTTTCAAACTGTTAGAATTATTATTTTTTAATTCCTAATTTGCTGTGTTTCAGAATGCCCTACACTAAGTTCTGTTGTGGTTGTTGGATTGAGATAATTTAGTTTGAATTTTCGATATAAATAAAATGTGAAAAACTGCTCAAATATTACCTTCTCTATTATTTTATTGAAACACGTGCTTGAAATAGAAAATAATACATGTTTAACCGCCATTTTGGAGAAAACAGGAACATCAGTTGAGGTAATTTACTAAATTTACCTTTAAAACACGCCAATGATAGTAACGGAATGGATGGAAACTACGTTTAGCTCGACAATAAATCTTTCTAGTAAAACTAACGTGCCAAAGATGGTGCTACAATCCACAAGAAGGAAGTTCATCAATACCGTTGACACCCTTATAGTAAAGAATTGATACAAAGTATCTAGTTTATACTTTGTGGCCGTTGACATCCAATGAAATGAGTACATTTATTGGCGGAAATTTCAAAATAAAATTAAGCACAGTGGTGACGTAGTCGCAGTTTCTTTAATTTTGCATTCTTTATGCATTAAATATATAGGTTTAAAAAAAAATAGTTTATTAGCAAGCAAGAAATGTAATTTTAAATGATTTATTTAAAATACAACATACATAAAATATTTTCAATATATACAAATTGATTTCCACATATTTTACACTAAAGGGATAGAACACATTGTAAACCATATCAAATAAGAACTAACTTTAAAAAAATATATATTTTTTTATCATACGCGAAAATTTGTATATAGGTCATCATTATACATTTTGCCCTCACAGATTTGACATTTTCCTTAGAATAATTAAATCTTTCAAAGAATTTTATGGATTCAACATATCTACACTTCTATTTGAAGTTATTTAATAGCACCTAACAGGAAAATAATGACAAAAAATGTATAAATCAATCAATTAAACATACATTTTTGATCTAAAAATTTTCAATAAACCGCTAACTTCACATAAGGGGCACAAAAAACAGTGAAATGAGGATTTTCTAACTAAAAGTGATCATATTTTCTATCAAGAGAAATTAAAATTACAATTTCTTATCTAACTTGTCTATCAGTTGCTCGATCATATCAGCATCCACGAGTCCGATAAACTTATCAACAACTAACCCGTTCCTAACGGCTATAACAGCCGGTACTGCTTTTACCTCAAAAGTATGCACCAGTTCAGCGTGGTTTTCCACGTCTACGATTGCTAAATCTATGTTATCCTTTGGTTCGATCAGTTCTTTCATCTTAGGAGTTAGGATATGGCAAGGTTCACACCATTCAGCATGGAAATTTACAATTACGGGATTATCGGAATTCATTACCTTGGATAAAAATTCATCATTGCCCTTTATGGTAATGATTTTATTCAATCTGGTGCTTGTAGTCAACGATCTCGTTTGGTTAAGCACGCGAATTAGTTTATTCATTTTATTATTCTTGGTAACAGAAACTTTTAACTGGCTTGGCACGGACTGGTTCGATACAATGTAAAATGAAGAATGAAACGAATCCCACGATGGCACTAAACGACAGGAATGCGAGAAATATGTTTTTGTAAATTATGATATAATCCTTTTCCTACAAGAGACAGTATTAGACAAATTCTGCGATAAGAATTCTATTACTTACAATTGTTTCAGGTTCTTCCACCTGTTGATATTTCTTATCCGTAGGTATAATTATTAACAATAACGTTAAACTAGTTGCAGTCCCTAGGGCAACCCATGATATGTTACTTTGGAGTTTTACGCCAATCACGAAAACGATTAGGGCAATGATCCAGACTATTATCAACAAAAAAAGGCCAATCCCTATATTTCCTATTGTAGTCATAACTATAAAATTAGAAATAAATCAGTGTGAAGGTTATGTATTTAGGTCAGTTGTGGAGGTTATGTTCTGACGAAAATTATCTCACCATAAACACCGTCTGTCGTTTTGTTTCTATGATAACATTCTTGTAATGTTAATATTTATTGAAAATGCGGATTTATTGATTTATTAGTACGTCAAATAAATCTACACGCAAATTACAATAACGTTGCACAAGTTACACAACCATCATTACAGCTCTTGTGTATCTTGTGTTGCCTACTCTGAACGGAAAATTAAATACAATTTTAATTTTTATTTTTTGTGTACAATACAGTAAATGTAAAATTTAAACAATTTTTTGACATTTTTTTTTTACACTAATCTATTTCTAAAATGCAATTAATAATATATTATATAATAAATACTCAGGAATATTATAATTTCAATACTAACATCCTGTGAATTAAACATTTGATTCATTCATGCATTTCAAATAATAATGAAGGTGCATTTTGTTTTTCTTATGATGAAATTGTATAAAATAATAAGTGTTTGTTGCTATTATTTGTAAACGCCCATGAATCTATATGCTTTTGTTTTTGTAGACATAACAACTTTGATTTATAAGTTCGTGGAGAGCACTTTCCTTTCGATATATGTTTACATATACAGGCGCTGTTTGTATAGAAAATATAAACAACGATACTGGCGATATGTAGGTCTACATTAACTTAATTTTATAGAACGTGCTAGGTAAGTTAATTTATTATTATATTAATGATAAGTGTTATAAATTAGATTGTTGGGTAGACGAATACTCATGGAGGTAGCTTTTGAGGTTCTGCCGTTTTATTTTTGTGAGGCCAGGCTACTCCTCAACAACCATTTATTCCTCTCTCTTTGTATGTGGATCAGCGTGTAGGATGCTTTTGAGTATGTTTTTAATCCTCGCATTAGCTTTTGGTTCAATGGACCGTCCTAAAATAGTGTAAATGAATTTACACAAAGGGAACCGCAAACAAAACCCCTGAAATTGACACGGTTGATGAGCAAAGCAGATTTTTACAATTTTTTAATCGTTTTAACCCACGTTTAAATGAATTTCTGTTGTGGGAACGAGCGCAACTGTGCCAGATTACCTTCGATTCAACTGTCACTCACTCATTCCGTATGTTATACTATACACTGAAAATTACGAAAAAGAATATGTACCTACCTATAATTTAATAATAATTGTGATCTAACGCTATAAATATGACCAAGGGCTAGTATTGGAACCAGTTTTATTATTACTTTCTTCATAGATATTAATTAATAAAAAGGAAATGGGTAATTTCCATTATACAGGATGGACCATTAATAATGGGCCACAAAGCAAGGGCTGTGGAGAAAATACAGGGTGTCAAAATTCGAATAATTTGTTCGTTTTTTTATAACTCGAGGACCGCTCCATCGATTACCATCAAATTAGGTAGAGAAACATTCTTTAAGAAAAGAACTCATAATTTATATATTAAATCAAACATAGAGGGCGCCACATTAACAATGTCTGATGATGAATGTCTCTTTTATCTATAAATGTTACTGCAGGAACAACTACTCCGCGGACTAATGCCCCGACCGGCATTGAATTACATCTGCAGTATATTATGTGAACAGCCAAGAATCCTTACCGGCCACACCACCAGACATATACCGGTTTCGGGTTTGTTAGTCCTTCTCACCTATGACATACTGATGATCAAATAATAACGCCTAAGTACATTCGTTTTGGAGCATGGCTACTTGCTTTCGAATCACGACGAAGACTATCATGATTATATGGATAGCAAAGTATTTGAAAAATGGTTTGAATCCGTTTTGTCACATATAGAACCTGGTACTGTGAAGGGAACAATACAGTAAGTGTTAATGTAAGACCGTGCTGGTAACCAGTGGTATTAGGGTGTATGTTCTTTAAATCCTTCTCGAATGGTATGCCTATGTAATCTTGTCCCCTGCACCCTCACCTTCTGTGCTCATCTAAGTCTACTATTTTGAAATTCAGATAAACAAAATATGATTTTGATTTGGGATGGGAAACTTGCGGTATCTATCTAAATATAATTTTTAATAACTGAATGGGATCATTTTCTATTCAAACTATTGAAGTTTACTCAACTTCTACTTGTAATCTTGTCCCCTAAACTCTTACCGTTCGTGCTCATCTAAATGCTGTAAATTAGTCATTTTCTACTATTTTGAAAATCAGATAAACAAAATACGATATTGATTCTGGGTGGAAACCTTTATGTTGCGATATCTATCTAAATATAATTTTTAATAATTGAATGGGATTATTTTCTTGCATACAAAAACCGTACACCATACATCAGCCGGTAGAATAAAATCTCGGTAGTTTTTCCGAATAATATGTATGTATATACGCGATATCATATATTTCTAAGTCTCAGCGGGCCGTCGCTGGTGCGTGCTCAATGATTCGAGCGGACATATATTATTTTTGTAGCCGAGGGTGTAAATATGATGTCACAAAGCCATTTGTTAGCGCGCTTCCTGGTCCTGGTCGCAGACAGGAAAACCGCCAAGGCCCGATATGTCGCTCTGTATTTATGAATAGCGCCAGCAACGCCGGATAGCGCCCCATCGCATCCACAATTCATACATTCGCTGCATCTTTGGGGCATTTTTAGTGTTAACGAGAATGTGCATTTCAAACGCACACGCCTCTTTAAAAAAACACATTCCATATAATGAGGATCTATGGAAAAAGATTCTTTATGACTTCAACAAAATTATGTTATCATCGTATGGATAAGAATGAAAACAGAACCAACTTCCTGAAGAACAATGTAACCCACATGTTTTTACGTATGCCGTGTACATTTTCTTGAATGTTTCAGTTCAATCACAATAAATATGCTTTTAGAACATCCATATCAACATCCATAAAGTATGGAAGGGTACACATTTGAGGAATTTGCAGACATTCATTTAATGCATGGTTTAGTTGAAGAAAATGATTCTCTAGCAGTTCCAGGTGAAGTGAGCCAAATATTTCGAAAAATTAATAATTAATATCGCTGAATTACTTTAACTTGGGATAATGAAATTTTGCACAAGATTTAGGTTTAGTATGAGTCACCTCTAAAGTTATACCAAACTTTTTTTCATTGACCGACAATAATTTTTCCTCAAAGTTTTAGATATGATATCTTGGGTCTCTGTCACTACCTAACTATTATATTTATTTTTTTACTGGATATAAAAGTTTTACGTATTTTACTTTGGCAGGGTTTCTAACTCAGAAGGAGCTTGAAGATATAGCTGAAAATTTGAACTTGGATGATTCGGACATAGAGGCAGATTTAATTCCAAATTACGATGAAGATGACGAAGATCTTTTGGGGTAATTTTCACTTCAGACGATGCCGATGATGACTCCATAAATGATTTGAAAATATGCCGGATAAGAAATTTGCATCTTCGAGTGCCAAACATTTACCGGATTTTAAAACAAAGAACAAAAATGCAGATCAAAATGCAGAAATCCTGGGCGCAACATTTGTTTGTTGCATCGCATGCAAAATTTTTCTTTGTTGCTCAACGGAAAAAATTGTTTTGTTGAATTCCACAAAAAGTAGATAGATGTAACTTTTTTGTTGTTTATGTTTAAGATTAGCAAATAAAATATTTTTGAAAAATACTATGTTTGGTAGTGATATAGACCCAAAGTATCATATACGATACCTAATTTTTTGCAAAAGCCAAAGGACTGAGATTTTTTTATTTTTAATGTTTTGTTCCTTAGGACCCATACACTGTAAAAAAAGTTACAGTGTAAGCGAGATTTTCCAGTGTGTAATTTAGGATGTGTAAAAATTCCGTGTTAATAGTTTTACACACTATGGCTTTTTTGTACGTTTTACACAAAATGTGTTAAAATTACTAGTATTATAATAAAATATACTGAATCTGTGTAATATTTACCAGTTGTGTGTTAATAGTACACCATTTTGTGTAAACTTAACACGCACGCAACTTAATTGTGTTCTATATCCCTACACTGGTTGAGTATATCAGCTGATCCAACACACGTCACTATGCCATATTGGTCATGTAGCGGTGCTGCGTACAGTTACCTCTCGTTCACTGTGTTCAAATGGAGAATATTTAAATTTAAATTGAGGTTTAATCAAGGAAAATGGTAAGTACTTACCTAACTATAACAAATATTACTGATAATTGTAATAAAGCTAAAACTAATTAACTAATTATACAACTATTAAAAATATTAGGAGTTTATTCTGACATTTTAGATTACTCTGTAATCTAACTTTTTTGTAACTTTAGAGAAAGAAAATTATACGGTCAGATCACTACCAGTTAATTTTTGTAAACTCCTATTATGTAGTACCTAATACATCTTTGTTTGTTGTTTCATTGTTTATGATTTACTAGAACATTATTAGTCCCTTATTAGAATATGTACTATTATACTGTTAATTTTAATACATACATATTTTGTTAGCAGACTTGGTTGTTGTTCATTTGAACAGAATTTTATTTTTTTAATAGAATCATAAAAGTAAAATAATTACATCATAATTCAGACAATTCTTCATATTGATACGGAAGCTCACCTACCTTGTTAATTATGTTCCTGTTTGCTTTTGAAATTATAATTTTTAATTCTCATATTCTGCCGTTTAATAGAACATTCCAGGCTATATTCAATGCATTCTCGACGATAGGCAGAACCTCTAGAAAATGTCAAAATAAAAGTATTTCAAAAATTATATTTATTAAAAATTATTTCTCTGGGCCTAAAAGGCCTGTAAACAGTTTTATATATATATATATATATATATATATATATATAAATTATTTCGAAAGTAAACACGAACATAATTAACAAATTAAAAAGATAGGTGAGTCTTCCATATCAATACCTATTATACAATAAAATTAACCTTCAATGATACAAATAACACAGAAATGTGTATAAGTTACACATGACATTTGTTATATTAACACAGTGGATTGTGTTAAACCTTTAACACACTGCCACATACAGAGAAATGTGTAAAAATATACAGAATTCCGTGTGGACCTCGATTAACACAGTATTGTGTTCTTTTGTGTTAAAATGTGTAATTATTTTTATATAAAAATGGACAGGATCATAAAAATGATGTCTTATATTATGCTTGGGTCCGAAGAGGTTAAATTACGAGTATTTTGCAGAAATTCCAAATAACTTTCACCATTAAATCGATTTGTCAAAATAACAGGTCCAATCAAATAACGATCAATAATACCGGTCCAAGCATTCACTTAAACTCGCGTTGAAAATATCTAGGAGTTATTGCATAGGGGTTTACATCGGAATATTCATTAAAGTTGTGAACATTTGTAATTCCTCTACGAGTGAAACAAGTCTCATCAGTGAAACGAACTTTCTTTTGAAAATTAATATCCTGATGCAAGATAAACTCGGAAAAGGTCACTAGTCGATCCAAATCTTAAGGCAATATCTCTTGCACTCTTTGAAGGTGATATGGATTTAGTAGATTACGTTTAAGACCGGTGTACAGAAGTTCTTGATAATCCAATTTCTCGAGGTAAACGTTTAGTACTTACTTACGGTTTCTTATTTTCTTCATTTTGTACCCTTATTACACTAGGACGTTCTAGGATATTATTCAAAAACTTTCCTGTGTCTCGAGCCTGTCTTTCAACATTAGAAAATGTTTCTCCATGGGGCATCACTCGATTTGGAAATCTGCGACATTCTTCCACACTTCTTCTATGGTTTCTTTCACAGAAACTAAGCACAAGTAATACGTCAACTTGATCCCTCAATGTAAATTTTCTAGCTATTTTCAGTAACAAACGATAACAGAAATAAAATAGTTTTATTACTAACTGTCAAGTTTTAAAAACAAAGCTTACTACTGACCTGTTACTGTGTAATGCGAATACGATTAAAAAAAATCAAAATGCATATTTACGCCGAAAAAAAATATGTTCAAATCATTATTTAAACCCCTTTTTCAGACTGTCACTGACCGCTCACAGCCTTGGTCGTTTACAGCTCACAGTTCAACTCGATGTCGATTTGATGCAATGTTGTCAAGTTGAAATATTTTTCTCGTACCTACCTATCTACCTAGGTTTTAGACATCACAAATAAACGGTTGTACTGACTATTTTAGAATATCATTTTTTCTGGCTCAGTTCAACTTCAGCCAATAATAATTAAAATGTTAATATCCAATGAAATCAAATAATAATAATCAAATAATTCTATTAAAAATTGCAAGTAACGCGGTCCACTCAGGTTTTCCGGTAGAAAATACGACCCAATCAAACGATACCCGTACACTCCTGCCCATACGTTGACAACAAATCGCCTCTGGAAGCTAAACCGACAAGTAACGTGTGGATTTTTCTCTGAGCAAATGTAGCTGTTATGACTGCAACAAAACTCCAACGTGTCTAATAATCAACTGAGTAATAAACTATTTACGTACATTACATAAAAAACCTATACCCAATTGGTAAATTATTAAGAGCAGCTGAAAAATGTTTCGTGTTTAAATACTAAATAATAAAAAACCATCGTGTTGTCGACAGTAAACTGTCCAAGACCGAAATGGTACGCCGCTAATCTAAGTTATCGAAAGTGAACCTTGACTTACCGTATTATTAGGTCAATAATCTAGTTACCTAGTTTTTGTACTGTTATTTAACGACAAGGAGTAAAACTATTTTTTTAATCTAGATACATGAATGAATTTTCCTTAAATATTGATTTATTTGTTAATAAAAACAAATGTAGATAATAAATAAATGTTTTCGAATATTAGGTTATTACAGTTTAATAATTTTGATATTACATTTTCACTACGTTTTACAAATAAATATGAATGTTTAGTATTACTCGTAAGTACTATTAATTATTTAGTTTGTAGTTACGTACATATAACCTAGAAATTTATAGTTTTTTAAGTAGTATGGTACTAACCTGTTAACTGCACTCATCCGTTCATAGCACTTTATTAATAAAATTAGGGTCAGTCGCATTTCGTAAACATTCTCCATATAACATTACCATTTCCGCATATTCGGAATTTGTAAAATTATGCATTTACGACGAATACGCGAGACCGAATTAAACAAACTACTGCTTACTGCTTGTATTCTCACTATTCTCTCCATCCTCCCTCCAAATGTGTGGCGTGATCTAGAAATTTGGGGGGAAAGAAATGCGGGAAATACGGGTAAATTTGAATAACACGCTGATGTGTTAGACGATATTATGTATGTAAACATGATGTGGCAACGATGGCATTCGATTTTCGTATGGGTGCGTCCTCAGAAAGTTCGTAGCGCACCAGGAGCGTCGTGTTACTGATTTTTATAGGGTGATTTGTATATTTTTTTAAAGGTCGAGTAAAAAATTTTTTTTCGATTTTCTGCCTTTATTAGGCCCCCCGAATACGTGGTTAAAATTAATGACATTATGACTGACTCACCCTGCATCTTAAATTTGATCAACCGTTTAACATAATGAGTCATGGGTGACCTTTATGCATTGTATCCATGGCAAAACATCTGATAAAAACGATAAAGAAAATCAAAAACAAATAGTGAAATAAAGCCTACCTTCTTGTAGACAAGAAAACATATTAATGGAAGTACCAAATACGGTATTCAACTTGCTCGGATAACTATTAGGATTTACTTTATCGAAAACTTACTTTATCGTTCTCATCGCCCCTTTAGAACTTACCTATATCAGAGGGGTCTCCGTTAATAATAAGATTTCCCGTCGCGTCTCGGTTTGCTACTGCAAAACGTGTATCCAGATCTCTAAGTGGATAAATTCCCATTCCCAATGCGTCGCTAAAAGACATGATTTGAGTAATTAGGCTAGGTATTTAGAAATAGCAATTATTTCTACCGCATGCTGGTTCAGCTTTGAGAAATGTAACGTTTTCGAATGGTTAAAGAAGTGATGTGTGCATTTGAAATCAGTACATATCTACGTAAGTAAATAGATTCAGTTCGTGACTCTACTGCAGTATGTGGTGTTAAATTTAAGAACTAAAACAGCTAATATTACAGACAGAACAATTTTTTAAGAAAAAATCATCAATTTCGTACAAAAATAAACTGCGTGGTGAATTCTTTTGGACAAAAACTTTTTCTTATTGAATCACAATTTGCGTGTATATTTAGCTCATGTACAGGGTGACTTCTTTTATCATGGGAAATTAGTAATTGAATTAAAGTTTGTTTGTGCTGATTAAATTAAGGTAGATTAGATAATGAAACTATAATCAAACAGCGTCTTGACGCTCCAAAATTTTTTTTCTCAGAGTATACCATTTTTCACAGATATGACTTTTCATTTCAAGCTTTTTTCTCAATGACTTTTTCTTATGTTTATAACAGAAACGGACTACTTAATGTATAACTAGAATATTTCAATTACCACATCAATCATCAATTTATATCAGATGTGTCTTACAAAAATGTCATGAAAAATGGTGTAAATATCCTAAAATCCTTTTAGTTTCCTTTGATGGAAATCGTTTTAATTTATGATGAAGGAAGACAAAATGCTTTAGCATTTTCTCGTCCGTACGCAGAACGATTCCCAATAGACATGCGTCAAACGCAGCTTTTACAGTGGTAGTGCAACCCAGGCGTCACAAGGAAAAATTGCAATTGAATCGTGGAAGAGATGGAGGTCCAGAGCGTCCACAGCGTATTGCAGTAGCTGAGAAATACATTTTAAACACTCTGTGAATATCCCAATCAACAGTGTGGCGATCATGCTCAAGGCCCAATTATTATATTCGTACCATGTACACGTTCAAGCATTTATACCAAGGGATTATCCCTTACGAATTCGTAATGATTGCTACAACAAAAT
Source organism: Monochamus alternatus (assembly GCA_037114965.1). Taxonomy (NCBI): domain Eukaryota; kingdom Metazoa; phylum Arthropoda; class Insecta; order Coleoptera; family Cerambycidae; genus Monochamus; species Monochamus alternatus. Next base: position 61,750,447 of record CM073429.1, on the reverse strand, counting down.
ACCCAAAATCCCAGATTTACAGCTAACGTGTTGATTACAGATGAAGCTATTTTTGCACGGAATGAAATGTATAACATTCATAATCCTCATGTTTGGGATTTTGAATATCCACATGCGATTCAGCAGGCAGCAATGTTTGGGCATGGATTGTCGATGATCGTTTTATTAGACCATTTATATTATCGAATGGATGGGGTTCAGTAGCTTCGAATGTGAATCTTGCACGATGGTGTTTTCCTCATTTTCGACAAAATGTAGTACCTTAATGAAGTTCAAGAGGTACGATGGATTAGACGAGGAGGACCGGTACCATGGCCGCCACGATCTCCCGACTTATATCCTTTGGACTTCTTTTTGTGGGAATATTTAAAAAACGAAGTGTATAGCACCGAAGTGGACACTATTGATGAGTTACGCGAACATAACATAGCAGCTGCCAATAACTTACGAGTTCAAAACGGAGAAGAACAAGAAACATTTGTGTTCGTAGAAACTAGGCAAGACAGGCCCAAATGTGTTTACACGTTGATGTAAAAAGTTTTGAACAGTAACATCAGGTACGTTAAATTATTAATTACCGCAAGAGCAGTTGAATTTTTTTTTTATAAAGTAGGTGTTACAAAATTTTATTTATTTCTTTCATTGGAACATTATTTTAATTTTTTTGTCCGTTCATTTTTTATTACACTTGCCGCCGTGCCGATCGCCGACTGCATGCTTTGTCTTGCTCAAGGTCAGGTTTTACAGTGGACCAGGTTCCAGTGCCGTGAAGAACTGCCCTTTTTGATTTTTTTACATAATTGTATTTATAACAGTACCTGTTCAAATTTTTTTTTTTTTTTGATAAGTTTCAACCTGTATAAAGCAGCCTTTGAAGAAAACAAGTGCGGTGCGAATGTTATACAGTTGCCCTAACATTTTTCGCAGAATCTGAAAAGGTAATAATGTACACAGTGAATGGAGGAGAATAACACAGCTCTGGGCCTAAAAGGCTTGTAAACAACAACCTGTATACTTCAGCGGTGAGTATCTGTTTCACTCAAAATTTAGTGCATATTTCTTATAATGAGCCTTTATTCTCTATCACTTCGAAACAAAGAATTATTATCCTTATACATTATAGTTATGTCCTTATACTCGTATATTATCAAGCCTTGGAGACCCGTAAATATCATAATAAAAGTTTTTTATACGCTGATGCTTTATGGCACCATATATCTCCTCAAATATTCGGTATCGCGCCCTTATTTTATATAAAGTTGTTCTCCCTGGCCTCTCGCCAATTCTAAAGTTAAGTCACGTTTAATATCTTCGTGCTCTTAGGTAATATTTTGTGGCTACTCCTATAAAGTTACCTCGTAAATTTTGCTGATTTTACATAAATTTCGGAGCGACTGAGCCCAGGCGTCCTTTTATTTCCTTGAAATATTCATTGTATTAAGGTCCCGGGTTTGTGCTTCTTTGCGCAATGCACATTTGGACACAGCTCTGAGGTTTAATTATGAAAACTAAGATTAGTTTGAATAACACAGGAAAAACGTCGATCATTACTGATATACTTGAAAGATTTTGCTTACCTAAAACTTTACAGTTCCTAATACTATTACTTGCAAGAAAAAATAAATATAGTTATCCGCTTATTTGCAGTATAAAATTAAATAAAGAGAAATGCATTATCGGGCCTATAATCGAACACATTCAGTTAGCATTAACAGGCCTGTTAATGATAACTGGTAGGTTAATCAGAAATTCGTATGATTGACACACCTGTCAAGTTTATTTTTCCCAGTTACTTAATTTGAGAATGATCACGTGACCCAGTTATGAAACTGCTTGAAATAACCTGCCGTTAAATGTAACTAGAGCTTTTTATTGGTCAGAAATTTTAATTTTATTTCTGGCAATTGACGTATGACATTTGGCATATTAATATAATGTATAATTTTATTATTATTTGTCTATAGCACAATTCAGTATCAATTTATTGCCATATCATAGTTTTACATAATTGGTAATATACGGTATTAATAGTTTGACAGTAAATACAACCTAAAAAAAAACTAAAGTTTGTTCTAAGTGGGATTACAATTTTATGCAATTAAGATTGCTATTCTGAGTATGATAGTGATACCTAAATGAATATTAACAAACAAAAAGAAATATATATTATTACCTAATATTATTAATAATTAATTTTTGAATAGGGGAAGCCACAATGACAAAAGTTAGGTACCTAGTTTTTAATTATTGGTAATAATTTAAATTCTATAAAGAGTAGGTATAAATAATACATTTTATCTTTTTTAAATATTATTTTTATTAGATAGTTATGTGTTTTTGACAATAATTTCTAATGGATTACTATTAACACTGATATGCTGCATCCTATACTATCCTCCACAAAGGCGTAGTAAATTGTAATTAGCACAGTAGTACAGATCGCATGCCTAAAGGTACATTTTTGATTACCCACGTAAACTGTGTATAAATACTGAATAGGTGCATCCAGGTTTTACTAGTTTTTGATCCTGATGAAGTTTTCTGCTCTTCCTTTTTACATTCTGCTTCCACTCTGCATGAATCTAAAATAATTTAAATAATTGTATCAATAAGTTAATATGAAATATTTCACTTACCTACCACCATTGTTGGGGATTTGTTTGCGGTCCATACACCAAAGAATTTATATGTACTTGCCAAAATTGCCAAAGTACCTTAAGTACCGTAGTTATTAACATGCGTTGGGTTTACTTTGCTTCCCAACAATATTTTCTTACATGAAATTTAGCATTTCTTCATATTGGCATTGGTTCATGTGCCCTAAACTTCTTGCCACTTGTACCCACTGTTAAGTACCTATGATTTAAACTTTGGCATATGAGTGATGACAGATGACGTACGTTAAAGAATTAACTGTCATGACAGGGTTATCTGGCCATAATAACAGGCAGAGCTCAGTTATGCCCACCCAGTTATCGTATCTTAACTGTCATCGGTTACGCTAACCTGAATGTTCAATCATAGGCCTGTATATCTGTTAACATATGCATTCAAGTTTATAAACAAAACTGATTCTGATGGAAATTTACCCTATGATAGAGAAGCAGTGGCAAATGGAGCGATCTCAAGTCTGGTTCTGACAAAATCCAAGGTGCGGTATGAGTAGGGGTATCAAAAGTTAAAAAATTGGTGCAGGGTAAAAGAGGTGTCTGGGAAAATCATTTTTTCTGGAAAGCAATGCTCCCTGAAACCATCTACACTCACTACTCATGTTGAGAACTACGATTTTAGTTAAGAAAAATCAAGATATAAGCAGATTTTCTCAACTAATCGCATTTTTTTAAAGAAGTTTAGAGGGTTACAAGTCCAAAAAGTCCACAAGGTTTGCAAAGAAAGATGTAGAAGTTTCTAAGTTCTACAGATGATGACTCATGAAAGTTGCTATGATAATCGGCATTTTTGGGGCCTGTTGTCGTAAAGAATTAACTAACCTAATGTTGGGTCATATTCAATATAAAAATTGTGATTCCATGCTCGAAAACAAATATTGTCCGAGAATTTGTTACAATAGAAGCAGGTATTAATTGTAAATATTTATTTGAAAATATGCTAAACTTCGTCCTCTTAATGCAACTTACAGGCGGTTTTTTGTATTTTACAGACAAAGAAAATGTACTGTTGCAGTTAATACTTTTGGGAGCAATCCAAAAATGATTGCAACAAAGCTTGGATTGAAGAATCCTGAAGAATACACTTAACATTGTTTTAGAAGGTGTTCAGCTATCATTCTGGTTGATGGCGGTGCAGACATGCAGATATTAAAGCGTCATGGGGACTGGAAATCTACTTCTATGGCAGAAGGCTACGTTTTAGGGAATAAAAAACATATAACAATGAAGATCATGATATCAAACATGAATTTAAGAATTGAAAATTCGAACTAAACAGATCCATCACATCTACTTCTGGCATACAAATTTCTAATTGTAAAAAGTGTATTATTAAGGTTTTACAAAAATTAATTTTTTTGATAACAAATATTACAGCACTAGTGTTATAATAAATGTCCTTATGGAACTGTTTATAGAACTCTAAAATTCATATTACTACTAAATAGGTAGGTAAAATATTTTTTGTGAAAGCGTTTCGAAATCGACAAATTTTGATATTGATTAGAATTTCGAAATTACACTATTTTAGGCACTAGTGCCTAAAAATAAAAATGAAACATTAAAAACAAAGAAAATATTTATTTATTATAAATTTTAAAGGTACAATTATGTAAATTGTTAAAGCGCGCGTCTTCTCTAACAACAATGCAAGTACTAGCAGTCGGAAGGAAAAAAATGATAGTGGTGACAATACTGCTAGCTTCTGCTTCTGCATGAACTTCTTATTTGGTGTATCTTTCCGACCTACAATTCTTTTCGCTATTTCGTTTTTCAGTTTAATAGAAGTTTAATAGAATTGTCGATATAACCCTTGGCAACTGAATTTGATCTCCAACCTTCCTGTCGCTTAAAAGTATCGTATTCGCCCCAGAATCTGCTGCGTCGGAAGCAATGGCTAATGTATTCATTGGCATTGGAGAGTGCAAAGAATTCCGCTATTTTTTTAAGCATACCTTCAATTGTATTGATTCCAACTGGCGGGGTATAGCATTTATTACTTCGATATGTCAAGAAAAATCGCTCATGTGTCGGATTAAGCGGATGAAGTTATGCGTACTTGCGAAATATATCTACAAAATTTATATCATCTATTGATCCCTCAGTAACCATAAATATTCTTGGAACATGAGTTTTTGTGTTCGGAATTTTGACAGTAATAAATGATTAAAACAATTTTGGCTAACAGGAATTCTTTATCCGTCCCGTGCTTTCTCTCACACTCTTTTCGAAACTTGTTACATAAATAGTCATTTATTGCTGACGTTCTTAGAATAGTTTTTATCATTAATTTTATATTATCAAAAGCAGCAATTCTGAAATTTTATGGATGGAAGATAGTAACTAACAACAATAATCGATTATAGGTCTTCATTCTGTTATTTGGAAAGTAGTAAATCTCAGTAATAACTGTCATTCCAAATATATTTTTGTATCAATTTTATAAACTGATTGCAATAACCAGTTTAGAAGACAATGCTAATGGCCACTAGATGTAACTTTGCTACATTTCGCGTACGCAGTTTCTTGGACGTTATTATTTGTACAGGTCAGCTATAGTTCTTCCGATAACCCAAACAACTACTCAAGTCATTAAACATTTATTTATTTATTTGATCTACACTGTTGTACAGGTTTTAGCCTAACCATAGATATAACAAGAGTGTGCAAAATATACAATTAACTATACTAAAGAAACACAATAATAAAACAAACGAAAATTATCTAACAAAAACTATTTAAATTTTTTTAAATATGATTTAAGATGATTAAGGCTACAATTAAAAATATCTATGTTCTTGCAGTTCCTATTAGGTTATAGGAGAATTTTGCAGCAAGTTTATTCTACCTACTTCTAGATGGAACGTTTTTGAATTGAATATCCTGCGGAACAGATAGGTTCAGGCAACGCATATTTCCCTACATTCGAACGGTTTGTATCCTATGATTATGGTTTATATCTATTCACTGCATCCACATGAAAATCTGCTACAAAATTATTACTGCGCATCATTGGTTACAAAAAAGGAGGCAATTAAGGTTCGGGGAATTTATTTGTCAATGAAAAAAACAAGCAAATTAAATTTCGCCAAAATTTTATTATCGACCTTCACAATAATCTCCCTCTAACTCTACACAACGATTCCAATGTTGCTCCCACGATTGGAAGCACCCTTGGTAATCCTCTGCAGTTAACCCACGGTCACAGCTTCCTTGGCCTCCTGTACGCCGCCATCCCTTAAGGTGTGACTTTATCTTGGGGAATAAAAAAAATCGCAGGGGGCTATAGGGTGGGTGCGGCAATTTTGCCTATTTGTCGTGGTGCAAGATCCAACCGCTCTCGGCGAGTTCGAGTTGCACACGGAAAACGCGGGCCCGCAGCCTTTCCAGGACGCCAACATAGAACTGTCTAGTCACGTGGACATCGAAAAAAAAACTATTAACATTGCCTTCAGTCGTGACTTGGACATCCTCGCTTTCGTTGGTTGCTCTCCACTCTTTTCCACCCACTGTCATCTCCAGTGACTACCCGACTCATCCAGTCTCTACCGTCGCTCCGAATGAGGGACAACAAATCATCGCAGATAGATGTTCGCATTTTCACGACGCCACTAAAAAAGTTATTTCCAAAAAATACACATAAAACATAAACCAAACGTGCTATCGATTTCAACCTTGCACTGAAACTAAAAGAAAGGTCCCCTCTCTCTAGAAAAACGTTGACGAACGATGCAATGTTGCCAGTTTCCGAGTTATCACTAAATTCCTGGAACTTAATTGCCACACCTCATCTACTCTACAATGCAATTAATTGTGTGCAATTGCATGTTTACAATATTTTTCCGTGCAACTAAAGGATTTCTCCGAGTGTGTATTGTTTGATAATAGCGTTGCAAATATAATTATGCGAAGGGTACCTCTGCAATTCTTCGATCGGTATATCTGAGAAAAGAAGCGGAGGGATACTGAAGGCAAAATAAAAACGTTTAAAATGCATTTAGGCGAAGTGCGTAATAAGGCCGTCCGTCCCTCGCCTTCCGGCGCGACAAAGAAACACAATTCGATCTTTTCGACGAAACGCCCCAAATTTAAATGTTTCTTAGAGTCAAACAAAGCGCTGAATGGGAATGGGGAGGACGGGGAATTAAAGAAAATTGACAGCGGGCGACAGGTCAGCGTTGAATGGATATAATAAGGTTCTCAGCAGCGGGAAAGACTGGAAAAAACTGCGTGCTTTCGATAATCATATCCTCGGTTACAAATTACACACTTATTCTCACACGTTACACCCAGCGCTCTGGTGGATGTAAAGGTATGGTTATTTAGGGGCGCGGAAGCGGTTCTGTTGGGAGTTTGTCTTGGGAACCTGGCCAACGGACCCCGCTATTAACAACACACGTCGAAGCGCTATTGTTAGTTACTTGCTCATTACTACAATGCCTTATTGACTCTTTATTGACGTTTTTCCTTCCCTCCGACTGACTATAATTATCGGCGCAATGGAATTTTCCCTCACAGACAGAAACAAGCTGAGCGTAATTTTTTCCTAATTATTTTTAAGTAACGCTAAAAAATAGTACGTAATCGCTTTTACAACTGCATAGGGTGGGCAAAATTCAATTTTTTATAGGCTTTCTCGTTAATTATAGGAGAAAATAATGACACCCCTTGCTCGACCTTTTTTTAAGAGAAACTTGACGGTCAATACCAAAATGACATGTCGTCTTTTGTTTTCGAGCAATAAACAAAATTTAAAATTTTCCACTTTTCGATACATATCTGTAACTTGGTGGTTTGTAAAGTTAAAAAACGAATTAATAAATTCTTGAGACACTTTTTTTAGTAGAGTCCAGTGGCGTGTATATTTTTTTGTAACTTTATTAATTTCTAAGTTATAACCTAAGTTGTGTTTTTTTAAATACAAATCCTAGATGGCCATGGGCCAGTTGAAATCCTTATTTTTTTCTCTTTCCATTAATATATAATATGTAGAGATAAATATGATTATTGGCCATTTGATTGAGAATATAATTTATTATAGCATATTTTGTTTCTATCATTTTCATTTAAATAATTGCCTGTTACTAATCTTTGACATTTTCGTGTTGATTGTTACATACTGTGGTTACATATCAGCAATGTTATTTATGTTTTTCCGTACATTAATTTAATTTAATTACGTCTTGGATACACTCTCAGAATGACTGTTAGTGCGAGTATATCATTTTAATAATACTATTATTTGTTTAGTCATCTCTCATTTTGTCATGATTTTTTCTAAATGTCTTGTCAAAAATATAATATCAAAAAAATTAAATTGATACTCTGGAATAAACTGTTTCCTCAGTTAAATGGTGAATAACTGGAAAGAGAAAAAAAATAACATGGCCGCCTATGGTTTGTATTTAAAAAACACAACTTTAAGTTATAACTCGAAAATTAATGAAGTTACAAAAAAAAATAGGTACTCCACTGGACTCTACTCAAAAAAGTGTCTGAAGAAGGTATCATTTTTTTTTCTTTACAAACGACCAAGTTGCAGATATGTCGTTTTGATATGTATCGAAAAATGGAAATTTCTAAATTTTGTTTATTACTCGAGAACAAAAGACGATAAGTTTGGTTTTGACCACTAATTTTCTCTTAAAAAAAGAGATTGAGAGTGGGGAGGTCATTTTTCTCCACCTATAGTTAATGAGTCTATAAAAACATCGAAATTTGACCACCCTGTAACTGGTCCACTGTAAAACCTGACTTTGCGCAAGGCAAAGTATGCAGTCGTAAATCATCAATAGTGTCCACTTCCGTGCAATGCACTTAATTTTTTAAGTATCCCCACGAAAAAAAGTGCAAAGGATTTAAAAATTATAAGGATTTTACATTTTTTTACGATATTGACTGCATATACTGGTAACAGTACTTTTATTAGAGTGTAATATTACATTCTGGTGTGTTGTTTCACACTATTGACCAACCATTATTAACAATCCATTGTGTAATATTACAAATAACTGTTACCAGTGTAGAAGATTATCTCAATTAGTGGATATATTATGTTAGAAATTTAATATTTATAATTTGTTTTTATAGTTGTAGTTAAATAAATACACAGTACAAAATCACATTGAATAACAACAAATTCATTAATTTTGGTAGAATTTTGAGTAATCAGATTTAACAAAGACGTGAACTTATCGTAACGTAACGTAACGTAACACACATTTTGATCAGAGAGAAGGATTGTGAAGAAAACAACGAAATAGATTAATAATGTAACTCAATTTTGTGTTTATAGTATCACGTGATTCAATAAGCTAACTCAAAAATTATTCAATGTTACTTAAAAATAAAATATTTTTTTGGCTGACAAATAACCGAGTGACAAATGACAATCGGGTGTGGACCCGTTTTAACTACCAATTGTGTTCATTTTGAGTGAAATTTTACTCAAAATTGTTTATGGAATAATTTTAAGCCTGAATATATCAGATGATTGGTAAAATTTTGATAGTTATTTATCTGACAAGATTGCTAAAGCAAAATTTTACGTAAAAATATATTATATAACGGTAACTGATTAAAAATTATTAAACGTCAATACCTATCGTTGCTTGCTCGGTAAAAATACACAAATTGCCCTATTAAAGCGTGTTTACCATCAATTTTTTCGTGTACACGTCGAAGAACATAATTCAGAATGTGACACGATCACCCCAGCACTCGCCGAATATCGAGTTTTCCAACGTGACACTTCCATATTAACAATACCGATTTTAAAAACCCATCACAGATAAGCAATTCCAGTCGCATTAACACTCATCAGCTCGTAATGAACATGTCACCGCCGTCGCCCATTGTCCTGGTGCACGGGGGCGGCCCCGACGCTGCATGATGACCTTATCTCGCCATCTCTTATATCTCACCTCGTTCCGGCTATCTGGCCCCATTATCTCGGCACTATCGGCTTTGATATCGCTCCGCGGACAACTATTAATGTCTCCAGAGACTCGATGCGTGATGGGGACGGTGCCTTGGAGAGAACGGACCCTAGGGAGACGCAATATGTTGTTATTATGATGTCATTAAATGCTCGTTTCTTATTTAAGCCCCCGGAAGCTGCACGGATACGAGATTAACAGGTCCTCTGAAAAAACAAGTAATTTTATCGTGTACAGGATAAATCAGTTTTCAGAGCGTGAAGTACATAATGTGGATTACTATCGGAGGAGCGAAAAAAATTGAAATTTGGATCATAGGTAGCCTCACTATTATTGTTATGTACAATCGAATCGGAATTTGTTTTTGAATATTCGTTTTTTAGTTATTAGATATAATGTACCAAAAAACATGATTTTCGGGCGGCGAAACGTAATCCTGTCACTTCAACTCGTCATAACTTTTTTATTTTTAAGCTTTAAAATGTGCAATTTTAACTGGTAGTACATTAAACTGTGCTGTTTCGAACTGTTTAAGTCTCTCTTCTTAGAATTCCTTATTTTTTTTTATCTTGTGTAAAACAGAAGTTGATGGTATCTTCGTAAATACAGCGTTTTTTTTTTAAATACAAAAACAGTCATAGAACATATACAAACCTTATTAAAGAAATATAATAGTTGTGTGAATTAATGCACTTGTAAACAGTGTATGAGTAAATACAGTTCTCAATTATTTATTACGCGTTCCGTTCAAGAGGGGTATAGTGGGGCGTTGCGGGGTTGCACTCGCCCGTCTATCGCGCCGTGACCAGTGTCGGGTTCTTTATTAGTTCAGCTTTGATAAGATGTTAGATAATATTTACTTATTTCATACATATTTATCTATAAAATATAAATTGTTATTGTCATGTTTCAGTGGATTTAAGGATTTGCCACAAGACATGGTGAAAATCTTATGGCTTCCCGTGGCTCATTGTGAATTAAACCCTATTGAACTAATATGGATGTGTTATAAATGACGTTTCTAAACGAAATTCTACATTTAAAATAAAAGATGTTTTGAACCTCTGCCAATCGGCCATGGAAAATATACCAAATTCTGTTTGGCATAACTGGGTTGAACGTGCCAAAAAAGTAGAACAGAAATACAGGGAAAAAGAACATTTAGTGGATACTGCTGTAGAGCAGTAGTAGTAGTGATACATTTGAACGCCGAAGACGACGATAACAGTAATGATGGTGGCGACGAAATATCAGATGATGATGACGACGACTTAGACATATGCATGTAAAATATACCATTCCCGTTTTTATATTCAAGCTAATGCGAAAGAATGTTATATTATGATCAACTTTGACAATGTATATGAGATATAAATAAATAATAAAATGAAACGGTATATGTTATAGTTAATAAAATCACAAATAGGCAGAGTCCCACAAGAATATTATTATTATTATTGTCAAGAAAGCTAAGAAAATAACAATTACAATATTTATGCTATACAGAAGTATGTATCAAATAAATGTTTTCTAAGATCTTAACAAAGCTGAAATAAAAAAGCTCTCGACACTGGTCACAGCGCGAACCCCGCTACGCCGCACTCTCCCCCGCGTAAACGGAATGCGTAAGAAATAATTGAGAACTATATTTACCCATACACTGTTTACAGGTGCATTAACTCACAAAACTGTTACATTTCTTTGTTAAGATTTTTATATGTTCTATGACTGTTTTTGTATTTAAAAAAAATGCTGTATTTACGAAGATACCATCAACTTCTGTTTTACGCAAGATAAAAAAAAATAAGGAATTCTTAGAAGAGAGACTTACACAGTTCCAAAGAGCACAGTTTAATGCATTACCAGTTAAAATTGCACATTTTAAAGCCTATAAATAAAAATGTTATGACGAGTTGAAGTCCAAAATTCAATTTTTTTTGCTCCTACGTTTTGGCAATATCGGCTTTCAAACCCAGGGGTCTGGACTTTTTACTCCGATAGTAGTTGGAACAAAAAAGACTGTACTCTGATAAAAATGATTATTTATAATATCACACGATGGGTTTGTTAGTTATTTATTACCTAGGTTAATAGTGTGTAATAACAGATCAGAATGTAATGTTGCAACTCTAACGGATAATTACACACAACATAAAAAGTATTGGACCCCCCCCCTTATTCTTGTTAAAGAAATCTTTTTGTCAGAAAAACCAAATACATTTATAAAAGTATATTGTTTTCTGAATCTTTTTTTTTGTGAAAAGAATATGTTTGATAAACTGAGTAAGTACTTTGAAAATTAAAAACCAGCAAATGTGTAAAATTTTTGACAAAAATTATTAAATCAAAAAGAAGTAACAAAGCAAGTTCTCTACTTGACTAATAGTCGGTATGACCTCCACCACGTTCCAATAGCATATTGACACGTCTGTGCATTGAGATAATCAAGCGGTTAACGATCTCTTGCGGAATATTGTTCCATTCCTCTTCTGCCGCCACGACTAACTCATCTGCAGTCTGAAGTGGAGGAATATGATTATGAATGGCTCTAGCAACGAAATCTCACATGTTTTCAATAGGATTTATGTCAGGAGAGTTAGCTGGCCAATCTAATGTATTGGTATGTCCTGCTTCGAGTGTCTCTTGAACCCTTCTTGCGCGATATGGTCGAGCGTTGTCGTCCATAAACACAAAATTTTCACCTAATTCATTACGTAGGGGCTAGATAATGAGCGTAATAACTTGTTCGATGTAAATTTGACTGGTCATATTCATATTGCGGTTGAACATTATTCCACTCCAAAACATTATAGTACCCCCTTCATACGGAGCAAACTTCACGAGGAAAATAAAGTCGTTGCTGATGACCTGGTTCTCTCCAGACTCCTTGTCGATTGTCATCAGTAACCAGCCCAATTCTGGTTTCGTCTGTGAATAAGACCCACCGTCACTGGCGTAAAAGCCAACCCCTATGCTCTTGCGCCTACTGGAGACGGGCATCACGATGCCGTCTTCGAATACCATGTGTAGATATAACACGGCGAAACGTACCTTGAAATTGGGCCCTGAGAGCTGAAGGTGTGCGGTGTCTACGAGTATATTGCACCAAATACCGATCCTCCCTTTCATTAGATACTCGAGGACGTCCACTACGTGGTCTGTTTTGCACTGTATCAAATTCTTCATATCTGTGTACTATTCATACAACAGATGATCTAGGAATGCTCAACATGTTCGATATCTGATAATTAGAATGTCTTGCATCATGTAAAGCAGTCATTCTTGCTCGGGTAAACGTAGAAATTTCACATCCTGGCATTATAATGTATAAAAATTCAAAGGAACACTTGGCTGAATACACTGCCCAACTGACCAAATTTGTAAAAACATTGGTAATAAAGTAAAGGTTCATGGTCTGCAATTTTGTATTTAGTTTAATCGAATCATTTTATATACAGGAGGGCCAAGACTTTGACGTTGTGTGTTCTATTTGAAGTGTAAAGTACTGTTACTAGTTCTATGTAAAATTTATATATAACTTTCCATTTATTTTGCATTATTACCTTGGGTTTGCTTTGGGTAGCTTTACTATGCAAGATTTATATATACAGGGTTAACTATGACTTAGTACAAATATTTTAAGAGGGGATAAGGAAAAATAAGAATTAATGGAATCACCCTTCAAAAAAATTCCAAACTTATTTATAAAGCCAAAAAAAATTATTTTCAAAACTATATTAAATCCCTATTTATCGCCGTCACTGAGCTTCTGTCAGCCGCGAGGTTAGGTATATTCTGCCAGTCAAAGGTGTCAAATATAGTGACAGGTCCATTGACACGTTTATCAATTTAAGCCGCTTTGAAAGAAAAAAAAATCTTTACAAAATGTAGATTATTATTTAATGATTTAATGAGAAATACGGTATGATAGCACAGAGCCTTACCACCTGCCTTACTAATATTTATTTCCAGGATTGAAATATTGAAATATTAAGAAAGTTGAATCATCTGTGTTCTTACTTGTTTAAATTAAAACCTGCAAAGATTTTTGTACTTCCTGTGGACCTCTCCTTCCCTCGATCGTTCTTTTTGTGTAAAGCGAGGTACCTACTTAGTTTGTCGGTCTTGACCACGTCGATTACTTACGTCGGTAAAAAGCACAAAGGATAACAACAAAATACACGTAAATGTACACAAATACATAAAAACACTGCCACACGTTTACCGCTACGGCATAAAACAACTGTTCGATGTGGTTCAAAAAGTATTCAGCAAAATATTTTGTATACTCGGAAAACGTCTTTGAGGCTACCGCACGATAATATCACACACACTTATCACACTCCCATAAATCTGCACCTTATCCGTCATCTAGGCATTTGAATACGACATGTTTGTAAATACACATAAAATACGTGAAAAATTAAATTTGCGAAAATCAAGTACTGAAAAATTATTTCAAACTAATTAGAGTACCGTAACCGTAAATTTACGTTATTTGACATCTACAGACGACATCTGTCACTAATACAAGGTGCACTCACGCCGATAAATTTTTAAACTTAATGTGTTGTTGTGTAATTAATTTCTGTTAATACTAATAATAGCAACAATATTAACAGTAATCGACGATGTTTGCATAAAATAATTAGTAATATTTTAAACTATATCATCCCAAGATGTTTACAGTGTTCTGTAAAAATGACCCTTATATTATAACTAAGTCCGAATTCTGGATGGTTTAGAGCATGGAGGGTATGCAATTATCAATGCAGTATGGCATAACCTAGAACTTACTGTTACTTTAAATCAGCTAAGTGACTAATTTTAAACTTGTTATAGTAATTAAATAAAATATTTGATGTCGGATATGTTAGATGATAATTATGATGAATCTGCAAGGAATGAAAATGTAGTTTGGCAGTGTGCAACGAAAGAAAGAATACAAAATACTGCAGCTAACCGGATTAGCTGTTATCTACCAGGTACTTAGACATTATTATTATTAATACAAATGTTTCGTTTCGTCGTTTCTACACTTGACAATGTTGAAAAAACGATCAGTAGTTGACATTTCTAGCCATGACGGATGACGATAGATTGTCATAGGCGCCGATTTTCCGTGGGAAAAGAGGGTTTTGCCCCATTTTTTAAACATCGAGCTAGAATTCCGAAATAAATTTTTTATTGTCTTTTAGATCTTCCTGAGCACGTGGTTAAAATTTTTGTACTTAGTCATAGTTAACCCTGTATATTTTTCCATTTCATTATATTATTAACTCGTAATGTTCCTTGTTCTTATCTTGAATATGAATATGAAATTAATATCAATAAGAAGTTTTAATTATATTACTTCACTATGTAATTTTTCAAAGGTTTTCGAGATGTCATATAATCGCATCTACCCTCTCTTTAAGAATATTATTTCACTTAAACCAAATGAATTCATAGAAAAGAGGTCCTGCCCTCACTTTTTTCCTTCTCATTCTTACCATTTGAAATTTAGTAGAGCAGTTTTCATTGGAGAAAAGAGTGAGGTTGTACGGTCAGATAACGAATACCCGTTGCTCGTATAGAGCGAGATAATATTTATTCTGCAGGATATAAATATTAGACTAAGGGTAACGAGTTGAATTTATGTAAACAAAAGAGCGAGACATTTGAATGGGGTGGGTCGCGAGAAAAGGAATGTCAACAGTTCTAATTATAAGTTCTCGTCAACTCAAAACCGTTTACCGCGTTGTGCCTTTCTTAATTAACTTGCCGAATCATTCTCTATATAAGGGGAACTGTTTACCCTTGCATTAATGCGATTTGCTTATTTCTGGCCTGGAGATTTATGCATTTTACGGATTTATGTAGTCACTACCTGAAACAGAATTCAGGCTAGCGAATTTTTGATAACAATGTTTAGATATTCGTGATTCAGGTTTAATCTTGATAACTTCAGGAATCTTATAAGCTTATTTTCTAAAACGCATCGTTTCCGAGATAGAAGGCGTTGAAGTAAGAATTTTTTCTCGTTTTTCCCTCATAACTTTTGAACCACTTATCCGATTTAAGTGAAATTCGGAACACAAACACTCCTTATGATCTTACAGAAGCTTCTTAAGTTTGAACTACCTACCCCTCTTAGAAGTGTATTTTGTATGCTACCCCCCTCTTACTTTATTTCAAACCTACAAAAAAAAATAACAATAATTAATTTCAATAAAACATCTACACACCACTTTGACCTGATTAATTTCGAAATTTCTGAGATATTCAAAGAAATTGGTGACAGTGTATGGCGCACCAGCCGCATAAATTTCATTTAACGTTATAGCAACCCATGAAAACAAAACTCAATGATTTGTGTAAACTGACGTTTGTGAAAATCATTGTCAAAAGTATTATTTAAAGAGCATTTTTAGTGCTAAGAAAAAATGCCAAGAACGTTTACAAATGCTGAATATGCCGATATACATTATGTTTATGGTTTCTGTGACGGAAATTCCAACGCGTCAGTTCGAGAGTACTGAATACGGTTCCCTAATAGAAGAATTCCAAATGCACAAGTTTTTGTACATCGTCGATTTTCGGAATATGGTTTGAGCCGCTACAATGATCATAATCGTAATGTATCGCCAAGAAATAATCAGCGAATTCTTAATCTTTTTGATATCGATAGAACTTTAAGCACATACCGAGCAGCTCGGCAACTCCATTTATCTCAATCAAAAGTACTGAGAGCACTCAAACAAGATCATCGAAGGGCTTTCCATCTCCAACCAGTTCAAGGTTTGTTGCCAGGAGATGCTGAAAAACGTTTAAATTTTTGTAGATGATTGTTAGATTCAGATGCATAAGGTTTTATGGACCGACGAATCTAATTTTACAAAAGCTGGAATTGTGAATTACCACAACATTCACGTTTGGAGTGAAGTCAATCCCCGATGAGTCAGACAATCTTCATTTCAGCAACAGTTTAGTGTAAATGTGCAGATAGGTGTTTTAAGTAATAACCTCTGTGGGCCGCATATTTTGCCTGCTCGTTTAAATGGGGATTTATTTCATGAGTTTCTGCAAAACTCTCTCACCGACGTGCTTGACGATGTCCTCTTAAATTTACGCCAAGGGAACTGGATGCAGTTGGATGGTGCCCCTGCACATTACAGAGGGCAAGTGGCAGTGGTTGGATGAGAATTATCCTCGTCGATGGATTGGACGGCAACCCAACAACCACCTAAATATGTGTATTTCTTGCGAAGGACCAGTGACTTGGCCTCCGCGCTCGCCAGATTTGAATCCTCTGGATTATTTCGTTTGGGGCCATTTAAAAGTAAGAGGGGGGTAGCATACAAAATACACTTCTAAGAGGGGGTAGGTAGTTCAAACTTAAGAAGCTTATGTAAGATCATAAAGAGTGTTTGTGTTTCGAATTTCACTTAAATCGGATAAGTGGTTCAAAAGTTATGAGGGAAAAACGAGAGAAAAATTTCGACTTCAACGCCCTCTTTCTCGGAAACGACGCGTTTTAGGAAAAAAGTTTATATCACAAATGAACATTATTTTAACTTGTTCTATCGATTCCTGAAGTTATCAAGATTAAACCTGAATCACCCTGTATAATTACATAATAATTTTATAAATGTTTTATAAATTTATAAAATACACTTTAATATTGCAGAAATAAACATACATGGATATAATTCCATAATAGATCATGTGGCTTATGTACTGTTATACTAAATTCAATTGTAAATTTTCTTGGGCATATACACGTATCAAGTTTCTCATTGCACTGTTCGAAAAATTATTATGACAATACATTATAACAGACATTATAACAATAAGGAACACTAATAATGCATAATCTATGAATTGAGTGGCATTGACAGGAAACAATATGGTATTGTAGCGACAGCTGTCTACTTATTATTTCCACGCCTACTACTTTGAAAAAAATAATTTTCTAATTTAATTCCCGCCGAATCTCAAAAACTTAAATCGTCTATTTCTCGAAAACGGTTGAGTTTATCGATTTGTAACAGGTATTCCCTTTCTACTTAGAATTGAAGATAGTTCAATAGTTTCTTATTAAAAAATTCAAAAGTGTAAAATACAAAAAGTTAGACACATTTCTACATCGACAGTACAGTATAACTAGCGTCCCCTAGTCGTGACCTCAACACTGATGCATATTCGTAATTACCACCTCAAGAAACATAAAATTACAAATTTTCAAAACAATCGGTCCATACGTTCTTGAAATATAGCAAAAAGTCGAAAACATTTTTTCAACTTTAACACCCTGTAGAATGAAAAGGAGCAACAATTGCATGAGGCATGTTAGGCTCAATCGCTTTATTTTGACGCTAACAATCTGTCCTTATGTCATCTCAAGTAAGCAATTTATGGCAAAACTCGGGCACAATTTTCTTGTGCCTGAATCGTGTCGACTGTTTTTGGAGCACTTCTGTCTCCGTTCAAATTGTGTCCAAAATTTTCAAGCTTGTGTAGACACATTTCCAACTTATTGTGTCAAAAGGATATGCGTGTCTAAATAGCAACATTTTAAACACATGTATTTAAAATGTATCTATTTTGTGTCAGTTTGGACTCTCCAAATATATTTAGACACAGACGGGTCGACATTAAATAAACTCAAGTTTATTTGATTTGTTTCTTAACAAGATGTTTCTATTTTGTTACTGAAATGAGTTGAGTAGTCACCATAATTTCCATTTGGGTACATTTTAAACATAGAGTTTCTTTCTTGTTTCTATCATGTGACGTACAGACACACATGTATTCATGTAGAAACACTTTACACTCACAATTTCCATTTTGTTTCTGTAATGTGTTTAGTTCATCCGGTTAAAGTGTTTGTGTACTTAACATGGCGCATATTATAATGATAAACGTTGATCTGTGATAGTGTTTTAAGTTTTACAGTTACAATATGGTTAAAATAAAAAAGGTGCTACTCCAAAGGTGCACACTAGCACTTACTATCGACGTGTGAAAAAAGAAATAGACATTACTCAGAGGAAATTGAGTGTATTTATGAAAGCAAGAGCAAGTGCACCATTTCTATTAAACAACAAAAAGGAAAACATTGTAGTTGGCGATATTTCAGTGAATTTTTGGTCTATATGTAGAAACATTACTCTAAATTGTTTCTTCTATTTTCAAATGTGTCGGGATGGACAATTTGGCGGCAAATTTTATTGACATTACGGAAACATGGTCCTATTTGGACACCACCTATAAGTACGCCATATTTCAACAAGTACTTCAACGTGAATGCATTTTACAAAAATGGCGGCCTTTAAAATATTATTTTAAATTAAAGCTTTTAGGAACTATCTAAGCCACAACTGTACTAATTATGATGTCCTAAATAATAAAATATCATTAGTTTTTGATTATATTAGAAATACAAAAATATATCTTTATCGAAAAAATAAAAAAATTATCGATATAATTACTTGGTATTTTTAAGGCCTGCTTAATTTTGAGAAGTACTATGTCAACTATTATCAGTAAACTTTAGTTCGCAAGTGTACCTACGCGAGAAATAGAAAAATGCTCAAGATAAATTAAAATCTCATTGTTTTCTAGGATATGAATGCCTTCAAGTCTGTGTTCATGATTATCCATAATGTATCGGGAAGAAATATGATTTGTGTCTATTCGGATTTATTTTGGTACACAATGAATAGAAAATAATAATTTCGGCAAAATTGCGAACACCATGTGTCAAATTTGTGGCTCTCATTAGAGTACAATAACGAACACATTTTGGAAACAACATGTAAAATAACTTTTGGACACATAATCGGCACATATTTTGGCCAAGTTAGGAACAAAATAGACATATTGTGGACACATTAAGGTTCAATTTTAGATACATATTGGAAATGAAAGGCACAATCAAGACACATTTGTGAAAAATGTTAGGTATATTTCAGACTCGCTATTGGACAAATTTTAGACCATATTTAGTACAGATTTTAATCACCATTTTGGTTACATTTCCCGCTTATAATGGTCTAAAAGTCGACAATCTGCCTTAAAAATGTGTCGTGTCCAAATTACAGTGTCGACATAGCGTCGACACTTTGCCCAAAATGAGTCGGAAATTCTTACTTATGTACCATAATAACTATACCACAAATTTAATTCAGGATCGTTTATCATTACTTTCCTAGGCATTAGCATTAAAGTATGATCTTTGCCGCACTTGCGCCATTATTTACACAGAAAAAAACCCAAGTGCTTTCCTATAATCTCTAAGCCCTTCATTGATTCAAGCCCAGTCACACAAGCACAAGTGGGCCGGAATCCGTGCACTCTTTATTTCTAATTTCTTGTTTAACAACAATGGCCTGCGCCGATGGGCAACGTGGGTACGACTCCGTACTCCGGTGCAAATATAATGTGATTGTGGTTAATCGCATAACGGAAACGATGGATGCACCCAGTGTTCGAGAGCGAGTAGCCGCCGTACGGGCCTCTCCTGTCGATCTGGCATCAGAATCGACAGGGTCCGGCCCGACAGGGGACCATTACTTATCCTAAACTGAGTCTTTTTACCATTAGCACTCGACTAAAACTAATGTACTTATACGTGTTCATCCGAGTCCTTTTGTCGTGCGCGTTATTTTTTGCCATCACCTTTTAATATATTGGCTTCCGCGCGATTTTTTCTCCGCTCCCGGCCGGTAATAAAAGACCCCCGCCGTCTAAGTCGCAACAATGAAAGATTTGTAATTATTAATAATGAGGTGTAAGGGGATCGGCCGTTGAAATGTATGAGTGGGCAATATTTAGGTATTAACTGTTTTCTCTGAAGCTATATGAAATTATTTATTTGTGCATGGCATAATTCTAGTTTTTTCTTAGTTTAATTGGATATTTTGCCACACTTCTGAAGAAATAAAGATTAACTGAATAAACCCTTGCGCCAATAGGATCAGTCAAAGGTTATTTTTGAAACTAACTTTGCCTAACCAAAAAATGTCACACTGAAAAAGCAGATAATTAAAAAAATAACAAAAATCGCACCACTATAGCACACTTTCGTATTTTTTGACGTTTCGAAAAACTCTGTTTTCGTTCTGAAAAATTACAAATGTATTATACGTAAGTCATGTTTGATAGTTTAAAATGTGACTCCACAGAGATGTTAACTGATTTTTATTTTATTTTTACTTACTGTTTTTTGATACAACTGTAGCAAACAATGATTAATGTTAACTGAATAGTTTGGCACACACTTATCTCCGTTCAGCAAAATAATCGCGGTCTCTCTTAATTTTCTTTTTGTTGCATTATCCTCCTCTTAAATTTGTTCATACCATTGAATCAAATGATCGTTTTCCAAGCGTGTTCCAAATCCCGTCTTTTTATATCATTTTTGTTCCTCAACTCTAACATTCATAGGTCGAGACGCTTTTTCAACATAATGTTTATTGCATTCACAAGGTATGCAAAAAATCGTAAAGTACTAGATTTCTGAAAAACGATATCAAATTTGTTACCGATTCTTCTTAATATTTCTAATAATATAGGTTCAGATAGGTATCAGAAATTAAACTAAAGAAAAATTAATTGCTTTTACACTGAGAGAGATTGATTAATAAAAAAGTTACTACACTGATAAAAATGGATGAAAACTTCCATATGTTGTTATGCTCTTCTCAGATAATATTTACTGACAATTTTTAATTTACATTATATTATTAAGGAAAAATCAAGTATATGTGTTTTTACGTACCTAATGAAATTAGCAGTTTTCAGAAACTTTGAAACTTTGAAACTATTTACTTTTACTCAACTTATTTTGAAATGTTATAGAATTTATTATGGGTTTATTTTACCCAAACTGCACAGAGGCTCATCAATCTAATCTGTAATCTAATGCATTTTAGTTATTTTAAGGTGCGTAAAGATAGACTGATGTGCCTTTGCGCATGTGCAGCAGAAATCACATGAACAATTCTGTAAATTTTCATAATAAATTGAGTAAAGTAGTACATTATATTACGACATTATTCCTGAAATGTCCTAATTTTATTACGTAAAAATATATACTCTTGATTTTTTCTTAATATATAATGTAAATTAAAAATTATCAGAAAACATTATGTGAAAAGAGCATAACAAAACATATGTTCAATCGATTTAAAAATGCGAGGAGGTAGTATTTATTGTCTTTTGTTTTTCTGTTCTAGGTTTAAATAAAGTTTAATTCAATTTTAGTATCATTTTATTTATAAAATTGCCTTACCAATTAGGTAGCATTTGAGCTCAAATATTCTTTTCCCGTACATACTTACGCAGGTAATCTAACTTGAGATATTGCAACGACAATAATGTATTCGCAAACAAACATAAAAAATATACGATTAAATCTGAGCTGGTATTACCAAAGATACTAAATATAACAAAATTGGCGGAGGAGCCGGTGTTAATGAAGCTACAGTTGAATATATTTGCTTCAAAACTCCGCCCACCTAAAGTAAACCGGAGCAACCTTTAAATTGAATACCTAACAAGATGTGTAATTATCGATTAATACCACTATATTTCTCAATATAAAAAAAGATGTAATTTTCAGCGAAAACGTTCAACATTTTTTTTAATGCGAATGAAATTCATTGCAATAAGTTTTTAGATGATGGATGAACAATACACTTTTAGGGGATACAACAAATTTAGGGGATGGATGGACAAATTTCACTGAAAAAATCTCCCGACACAGAAGCTATTTCTGTCCTAACAAGAACTTCTTAACTATTTAGAAATTAAAATATGTGTCTATGTATTTCTTAAATGACATAGTGTACTTATATATTATTGAATTCTAATAATAAAATCAACTGTA
This sequence comes from Monochamus alternatus, assembly GCA_037114965.1. NCBI lineage: Eukaryota > Metazoa > Arthropoda > Insecta > Coleoptera > Cerambycidae > Monochamus > Monochamus alternatus. Next base: position 61,727,966 of record CM073429.1, on the reverse strand, counting down.
TTTCTAATAATTTGTTACTAAGAGACATCCTGCATATTATGTTGGCTCACTTAAATACTGAATTTTGGTACATTTTAACAAGCAGAATTTTTAACCCGAGTAACTTCTTTTCGTGACAAAAGCCTTTTCTGTTTAATTTCATATATCGACATACTCTATATATGACTACACAAATAATATTAAATAGATATATTTTTAAATTGGCTTCTGTTGCACTAGTAATATTAAATAAAATGAGAATATTTGAACTGATTGATGAATTTTTTTACACAGATTTTCAGTCATATAAGTGAAATAATGTTATTGAAAAAGTTTTCTCTATATGTATATTTACCAATTGTAGTTATAAAGGTAAGTATATACAGGATGAGTCATTAATAATGGTACATAGCTGAAGGACAGATTGTTAACATCAAAATAAAGCGATTGAATCCAACATACCTTATTCAATTGTTGCTTCTTTTCATTCTACAGGGTGTTAAAGTTGAAAAAAGGTTTTCGATTTTTTGCTATATTTTAATAACGTATATAGACCGATTGTTTTGAAAAATTGTAGTCTTATACATGTTTGGTGTGGTATATACGCTAATATTTTAGTAATAACTCGATTCTGGGATTATTGTAATAAGAGGATATTGTTTATGGCGTGATTTTTTCATAATTTGGTTAGTTGTTGCGAAAAACCTCCGGTAACGGCAATTTCGCTTTGTGCCGGTGCCCAAATGGGTAGCATTTAATGGCTGAAAGTTGACAGATCAGCGGACGAACATAATGCCCCTCTTCTGAATGAAGACCGTTCCCGATTCACGCTGTGTTTTATGCTTTACTTTGCGGCGAAAACCCACCGAATCAGAAAATCGATTGGCAAATGTTTACACAATTGAACCATCGGCCAGTCTCTTGCCTCCTTTGTGACAACTGACTGGAAGTAATTTTTAATTTCTATTTGCGAAAATAATAACGGCGCCGAGGTATGTTAAGAATTTATATTCAGCCGGCGTGCGCGCGTGTTATTGTTGGTTTTCTTGGACGCGCTCTTCCAGAATGTGACTCCGATCTGGGAACTCCCGAATGTAAGTTTCCGAAGTTGCCAGGTTAACTTTCATCCCATGTATCGGACCGCGATCCAAGCCATAACGATATTTATATTAAAAGAGGGCAACTATGGAACATTCCACGACAATAAAAAAGTACCGAGGGATCCATAAGTCAAATATACGAGGTGTTTCGAATTTCGTGTAGAGGGCGATCCAGAACTGATGTCTAACTGCTAGCAGAGAAATGGAATAAATACACACAACGTCAAAAGTCTTCCTTCATTCTTGTTAATGATTTTTTTTTGTCAGAGAAACCAAATACATTTATAAAAGTATATTGTTTTCTGATTTTTTTTGTGAAAAGAATATGTTCGATGAACTGAGTACTTTGAAAATTAAAAATCAGTAAATGTGTGACATTTTTGACAAAAATTTTTAAATCAAAAAGAAGTGACAGAAGTTCTCTACTTGGCTAATATTGGTATGACCTCCACAACGTTCTAATAGTATATTGAACGTCTGTGCATTGAGATAGATAATCATGAGGTTAACGATCTCTTGCGAAATATTGTTCCATTCCTCTTATACCGCCACGACTAACTCACCTGCAGTCTGACGTGGAAGAAATATGATTATGAATGGCTCTAGCAACGAAATCCCACATGTTTTCAATAGGATTCATGTCAGGAGATTTAGATGGCTAATCTAATCTATTGATATGTCCTGCTTCGAGTGTCTCTTGAATCCTTCTTGCGCGATGTGGTCGAGCGTTGTCGTCCATAAACACAAAATTTTCACCTAATTCATTACGTAGGGGGTAGATAATGGGCGTAATAACTTGTTCGATGTAAATTTGACTGGTCATATTCTGTGGTATGCGAATTAATGGGGTGTGACGGTTGAACATTATTCCACCCCAAAACATTACGGTACCTCCTTCATACGAAGCAACTTCACGGGAAAAATAAAGTCGCTGTTAACGACCTGGTACTTTCCAGACTCTTTGCCGATTGTCGTCAGTAGTCAGTCCAATTCTGGTTTCGTCTATAAATAAGACCGACCGCCACTAACGTAAATGCCATTCTATATGCTCCCGCGCCCACTGGAGACGGGCAGCACGATGCCTTGGAAGTAAAGTGGGGGCCCGTAATGGTCTTCTAGCACGTATAAAAATGCAAAGCAACACTTGGCTGAATACACTGCCAAACTGACCAGATTTGTAAAAACATTGGTAATAAAGTAAAGGTTCATGGTCTGCAATTTTTTATTGTCTTTTTTGTTTCCTCTAAGTACATGTACTTTTTTACCACATTAAGAAAAACCACTAGGTTTAATCGAATCATTTTATATACAGGGGGTTCAAGACTTTTGACGTTATGTGTAAATGAATAAGAAACCTCAAGCTCGAGTCTTTATAAAAAAGCCACGGCAATATTACTATATGGTTTATAGAACATTGAAAATAAGTGGTTTTATTAATAAACGTACGTTCTAGAGTCACTTATTATTGAGATTCAGGGCGTGTAAGATAATTAAAAAAAAGAAATAAAATCTTAGATGTAATGTTTGTAAAGACCAACAAATTTGATTTAAATTTTTCACAAGTAAGTTTTTGGTAGTGCAGAACACGCTGGTGCTATTAGCTTTTTTTTATTGTAAAAAGTATAGGGCGTTAGTTGTTAGCATTTAAGCTGACATTTTATCTCTAGCTTTTTTTAATTAGGCTTTTTCCTATATAAGCTTGTTATATTATGTAAAATTGTACAGGGTGTACGGAAATTAAACCGACAGACGAATACAGAAAATTCTAGAGATGATCTCTTACCGATATGATATAAATCGTCTTATCGATAAATGTTTTTTAAGGTAGATAAAGCTCTTAATCTCAGTACAATTTTTTAATAGTGTTTTGATAAGTTTAACTGTCACTTTTTTCCATAACCAAATGTTATCCCTATTTTTATATCCTAGGAAGAATCTTGAATGCTCAATTGGTGACGGAAGAAGAGATGGATATTTTTGAAACATTTCGACAAGTTTGACTCCTTCGAGCATTCCGCAAGTTTGTTGACTTCTAGTAGTATGCCAAGTGCCTTTCAAGTACTTGAAATTTTTGTTGGACGGAATCCTTCGTTGCTTTCCATCCATCATGCCTTTTAAGAATAGTGATGTTTGTCTCCGGAAACAGTGGCCTGTGTAATTTCCCAATTTTTTTAGGGAATCCCCATATAAAATGTATACCAACGCGTTGTCATGTACATTCCCTATTTCTATATCCTAGGAAGAATCTTGAATGCTCAATTGGTGACGGAAGAAGGTGGATATTTTTGAAACATTTCGACAAGTTTGATTGAGGATTCCGTTAGAAATAGTAAATTCTCTTCTCACGTTCGTTTCTGTGTTGGAAATCTCTATCAATATATATTCTCCCATGTTTTTTATATGTTTAGGCTGAAGAAATATTAGTTCTTTACGATGGCATGCTCCACTGATACTAATAACTAAGACAATCTAAAATAAGAAACAATTTCAATATTTGGAGAGAAGTGTGAAAATTACACTTTATCATTATCAAGTAGGTTTTATCATCTGCTTCTTTCAAAAATTTCTCAACTTCTTAAAACACTAGACCTCCTGGATCTATATCCTAATGATTTACGTTTAAGGGAAGCAATTAGACTTGGAAATTTCTTTATGTCAATATTCTTTTTCACTGACAATGTTGTTATTATCATTGAGTAAAGACTCCATAGCCTAGAACTCTGGTATACTCTGGATTTTTGTTCACAATAGGCTAGTAGAACTGCCTCAGTGACAACAGTTACTTTCTTTTGATGACTCCAATCTTCAAATAAGCAATACGCTTTGTCAACTTGTACACAGTAAAAAATGACATTAAGTAAGTGCAATCTCATTTATGAGTGAATTAATTTAGTGTTGAATTTTGAGTAAATTCAGTTTAACAAAAAATAAGCTTATCTACATAATGGTTAGAGAAATCAAAATATGTGTGAATGAGCACTAACCGCTGTTTCACTTTACTTTACTTTTAGTAAGTGGAAGGGGGAAAACAAAGTTGGGTACGAGCGAGCAGGTAGTACCTGCCAGGTACCGATGCGCAGTTATAGTTTTGCAATGTATGATATCAGTCAGTCAGTCTGTAGACGATAATAAGTGTATTGTTCTAACCGGATCATAGGCCATATATCGCAATTGTAAATAAAATGCCAAATTAAAGTTTGCATAAAAAAATATGGTGTAAACTGGAAGGTGGGAATTTGTGTCATGAAGATGGTGGTAGAAATAGGTAAGTAACAATGGCCGTCTTCATCCGATACAAAAAAATGCTGATTTGCTTCTTATTTTAGAAAACATATCTTGAGTGTGTCATTCCATGATTACCATTTCATAAATATACAGTATGTGCCAAAAGTATGGAATAAATTCAATAAAAACGAAACAATTATTTTTTGGAAAAAATCCTCGAACAGGTCGATTTTTAATTTAAAAAATACATATTTTAGCGTAAAATTCGATTTTCAAATGTCATTTGTTTTCGAGTAATGACGTCATCGATTTTTTTTTAAATGGCCACACCATATTTTTTCCTTGATTCTGAAAGATCGTTTAATTCGGCAGACAGTACTAAAATTTTGCCCTATTACATAGGAAAGTTTTCGAGTAAATGACGATTGAATGTTAGAAAACGTAAATTTTATCCATAAAAAAGTAACAATTCTGAGGTATGTAAAATAAAATACAATTGATTAAATTTTATACGTAAATTAAATGTTCGAATTGCCATCCAACTTCTTGACAATGCGCAAGTCTGTGAAGAAATTCTTCTTGCACATTATGAATGATTTCTGGGGTAACTCTGCGTATTTCGTCCCGAATGCGATTTTGAAGTTCTCCTAAATTACGTGGTTTATTAATGTACACTTTTGACTTCAAGTATCCCCATAAAAAATAGTCAAGAGGTGTAAGATCTGGCGATCTTGCAGGCCATTCTATCAGTCCGCGTCTGCCGATCCACCTCCCAGGAAAACAATTGTCCAAAAAATCTCGTACAGGGCGCGCATAGTGCAGAGGTGCACCGTCTTGCTGAAACCATATGGTATCGTCAGGAATGTCAGGGTCATTATCGTTAGGAAAAATTACTGCAAGGGCTGGAACAAGGTCATTTTCTAGAACCTCTAAATATCTTTGTCCTGTAAGGGTTCCTTCAAAGAAGAAAGGCCCTACTATTATGTCGTCAACTATTCCAGCCCACACATTTAATTTCTGAGGGTGTTGGGTATGTGTCTCTGCCATCCAATGAAGATTTTCCCGACTCCAATATCTGCAAGTTTGACGGTTTACTGTACCATTGAGGCAAAATGTGGCCTCATCTGAAAAAAGTATTTGCCGGTGTAAATTTCTATTTCCTTGACATAAATCCATTAGAATTTCGCAAAAGTGTAAGCGGCGATCGGGATCATCTTCATTGAGTTCCTGCACAAGTTGAATTTTGTAGGGATGATATTTTTCCTTCTTCAAGATACGTAGCACTGTGCTCTGACTAGTGTCATTGTTTAATGCAACCAATCGTGAAGAATTATGAGGATTATCCACCATACTTATCAAAATGTTCTGTTTCTGATTTTCATTAATGCTTGGACGTCCAGGTTTTGGAATATTTACAACATTGCCAGTTTCTCTAAATTTAGACTCTACCTTACTGACTGTTGGTTGGCTGGTAGGGCGATCTGGATATTTTACATTAAATAAACCGCAAACTTCCTGCTGAGTTCTAGTCATATTCCCGCATCCGATAAGAATTAAAATTTCAATTCTTTGAGTAACAGTTAAATGTGCCATAATACTTTAAATTGAATAATAATTTCTATGTCGCTTACAATACTTATTAGAAAGTCGGTGTGACAATGACATTTTGCAAAGATTTTCACCTACGTGATCCATAAAAGAACTATAGAATTCGAAAAACTAAACTTGATAACGTGTTTGCTTTATTTTAATTGATTTACGTTTTCTAACATTCAATCGTCATTTACTCGAAAACTTTCCTATATAAGAGGGCAAAATTTTAGTACTGTCTGATAGAGAATTAAACGATCTTTCAGAATCAAGGAAAAAAATATGCTGTTGCCATTTAAAAAAAATCGATGACGTCATTACTCGAAAACAAATGACATTTGAAAATCGCATTTTACGCTAAAATATGTATTTTTTAAATTAAAAATCGACCTGTTTGAGGATTTTTCCCAAAAAATAATTGTTTCGTTTTTATTGAATGTATTCCATACTTTTGGCGCATACTGTATATAGATCAAACCTGGAAATTATTGATTTAAACAGTTTATCCAATAAAGAGCTATTTGAACTTCATCAGTCAAACACCACTGATTATTTTGTGACACCAAAATAAATATTTTGTTAAATTTAGAAAGAATGTATTGTTTAATAATATAATAAAATTTTACTTAAAATTGTTTACGGTGTAGGAAAAGTGCCTTTTCCACATATGGCGTATTTCTTATGAAAAACCTATGCCTGATGCAGAAAAAAGCAACTTTTGCTAACTTATTGCACAAATAGTTAAAGTAAATGCCCAAACAAACGATTTTCGAATTAGTGACGCACTTTACTTAAGGATATTTGATATAATGTCATACCTACCCACTTTGACTGATAATTTTCCTGTAAATTTGTTTCTTTCGACAAACTTTTCAAGCCTAAATAATGGAAGTTATATTGAAAACCATCAGAATCCGTAACTACACAGCCCTGTAGCCGCAAAGATCGCCTTCTCCCGGATCTAGCCGAGAAAGTTTTATGCGAAACAACATATTACCCTTATCTTCCAGCCTCACACGGCGTACGAATAACTAGTTAGCTTTATCGCTTCACACTTCATTCTTGTGAACTGAAAATGGCAAAAGTTTAGTGGCGGTGCTATATTCTATGGCTTGCTATCTTGAAAAGTTCTCTCTCGGTGCCACCATCTCCCCCAGATCTCCCCTTTTGAGCGCGCCGCGGCAGTAACCGTCCTTCATTACGTTCGAGCCGATGACTTCGTGATTTTATTAAAATGTCAGAGTTTTTCTTGTTGATTCTGTTATTAAATTCCGCCTGGCGAAGACAACACACTCCCGGTTTCTGCTAGGACTCTCATAATATGCAGAAAAAACTTTTCCCGTTAAGTATTTATTATAGTCAACTGCCGAAAATCTAGAGAGTGACTTGCTAGCTTCTGGACAAGCGCGACGGGCGAAGCGTGCGAGGAGCAACATTTCATAGGCCTACTAAATTTGGCGATCAGATATAAAAAATATACAATAATGACAAAACACGAGTTTCCATTACTTTCCGTTTCGCAGTTGTACCTACTTATTCTTTACCACTTTTTTATTTGCACTATACATATATGCTACTCACGTACTTTTTTGTTAATGAAATACATATTTCAACATCACGTACACTAATATTTTGACCTCCCACCCTAAACTCTTCATACAAGTCATCATTCAATATACCTCACTTGACGATTTTAAGAATACGCTGTAGAGCTTGATTCTCATCAGTAACCAGCCCAATTTTGGTTTCGTCTGTAAATAAGATCGCCACTGGCGTAAAAGCCAACCCCTATGCTCTCGCGCCCACTGGAGACGGGCAGCACGATGCCTTGGAAGTAGAGTGGGGACCCGTAATGGTCTTCTAGCACGTAAACTTGCGTTGTGAAGTCGTTTTCGGATAGTAGGTGTCGATATAACACGGCGAAACGTACCTTGAAAGTGGGCACTGAGAGCTGAAGCTGAAGATGTGCGGTGTCTACGGGCATATTGCACCAAATACCGATCCTCCCTTTCATTAGGTACTCGAGGCTGTCCACTACATGGTTTGTTTTCCACTGTATCAAATTTTTCATGTCTGTGTACTATTCATACAACAGATGATCTAGGAATACCCAACATGTTCCATATCTAATGATTAGAATGTAAAGCAGTCATTCTTGCTCGGATAAACGCAGAAATTTCAGGTCCTGGCTTTATAATGTACAAAAATTCAAAGGAACACTTGACTGAATACACTACCAAAGTAACCAGATTTGTAAAAACATTGGTAATACAGTAAAGGTTCATGGTATGCAATTTTTTATTGTCTTTTTTGTTCCCTAAGTACATGTAGGTACTTTCTTGCCACAATAAAAACCACTAGGTTTAATCGAATCATTTTCTATATAGGGGGTCCAAGACTTTTGACGTTGTGTATATTAATCAGCGTCGTCTTCGTAGTCTTACGAATACATTTGAATCCGGAATAACCAGCGTGGCGGTCAAACCACCGCCGCCGTTAGCGTAGGTAGTAGCTACATCTCCACTAGTTGCCTTCGCCGTATTTTCAGTCGTAATTATCTTTCCCAGTTCGTTTCCTCCGCGATCAAGTCTTGAATTAAATAATCAAGGAGCGGAAGACTAAACGAAGCGAAATAACGCGAGAAATAAAGTGCGTTGCGGGTTGAGAGGAGCTAATTATTACAATGAGCGCCGCCAGAGCACACTTTGCGCCTTGGTTCATAACCGTTTTCCGCGACTCGCGAGGTAAATAGGCTAAAAGTAACTGAGAAAGAATGGGGAAAGTAGATAGCGTCAGAATTAGTACCATTTTACAAAGGATGAACACTTTTGGTTGAAATTTATTTAAGATTTAAAAAAAATAACTATATTGTTTTATATACAGGGTGGTAATTTTTCCGACGCCGACTACAGGAATTTCAAATGGTAATTAAGACAAAATTGTGCATATTTGTGCCAATTTTCTGAAAAGAAATATGGGATATTCCTGTTCCTAACATAGCGGTTGAAAACTGAAAAAGTGGATTTCCATTTTGCTTTCGTATTTTTTTTTAATTTTAAAGGAAATATAAAGTTTACAGAAGCAATTTGCCAGCGAAATCCAGGGAACATTACGAAAAAGTGTTCGTCGAATTTAATGAATGGAGGGAAAAACGGAGAGTATAACAATAAATGAAGAAGTCAAGCTATCGTGTTTTTTAAATTTGATGAAAAATATGCAATTTCATCTATGTCGTCGAAGTTCTTGAACGTTACTACAAAAATATAGATATTGGAAAATATAACAAGGTTACTGCTTATTTTAAGAATGAATCGAGAGGATACAAAGTAAAAAAGCTCCAGTATTAGAAAGAGCACATATTGAAGAATTTTTGACTGGGGCTTCCGATAAAGAATATTTAGTGATTAAGGTAATATATCTTTATCTTTTACATGTTGTTAGGTATACAATAGTAACTTTGAATTACTTTAAATTGCACTAATAACGATGGTTCCTGGTGTCTGTCGATGCTGCGAATTAACTTTGAAAATTATTAACGTACAGGACGTTGGAAGTTACCTACTTGTTTCAATACTTGATACCTAGACGGGCACGTCAATAAAATTTACAATTATAGAAGAAAAATTTTGCGTGAATGCTGTTGAAATATGCAGAAAATGTATTTTTCTGCGCCCAATTTGTTTAACACAAGACATATTCTTTTTAAGATCCATTAATTAAAAATGTATTTCTCAGTCTGTTGGAATCAACACATTGCCGAGGGTACTGGCCATTGTATGAGCCGCACTTCAACAATTTTATTGGCTAAACAACGTGCTAATCTTACAACCATTAAAGGGCATGGTGGATAGAAGAGCTCCTCTGTAGCAGAAAGTTATGTTGAGAAATCCATATCCAACAAGCTTGATATTGCAAGGAAAAATCAAGGAAAATATAGCTGTTCCTTACAAGAAAAGGCATCCGTAACTTGTGCCAATTCTTCACAAACTTTAGCAGATGGTAAGCGTTTCAAAAATGATGACAACAATGCTACAAGAGTTGTTATTAATGGAAAGGAAGTTAAATAAAAACAAAAAATGAAATGTCTATTACTGTAAATGTAAAGGTTAATGTTTATAAGCAAATAAATTAAATTTGATTTATTATAGGTTTATTACTTTTTCATTATTTTACTAGTGAAATAAAGTTACTTTATTCCACTAGTGGATAAGCTCACCACATCACTACTAATAATTGTGGCCTTACTTACACAATATACAGTATACTAGGCAACTGGTATGAACACGATATGGAAGCTTTACAACATATCGAAATAAATTTTTAATATTTTGTTGTGTATAGGGTATTTTTCAGTTATCACGCTTAACAAAACAATTTACGTAGCAATTAACAATATTTTAATTGGCTTCGCTTTCTGGCCAAGCGAGCGTGAACAGAAGCTGCAATTCAAAGGGCTCCCAAATTGTCCTCTATGTTTCATGTAGATCATAAGAATGCCGATTGATCAGCTCAATGAATCTGTATCGAGTGCAGGACGCGGAATAATTTAACGACATGCCCGGCAGGACTCCACAGTTGGGCTACACACTGTATATGTCTCGCTGCTAAGGAGTGGATATGCCGCTGTGCTGTTTTCGGCTCTTAACCGTCGGAGGAAAACACACGTGTTGAAGTAGTGCTTTGTAAGAGCATCAAAATACATTATCCAGCCCAAGTCTGTATCCCATTTTGGTCATAATAGCATTTACGTAATTTCAAGGTTAAATGTTATATTACCTTAAATTTTTGTAATACTGTTAAGAAATAACGGCGATGTTAACAAATTATGTAGAATTTTACAGAGTTTCTTAAGGACTAGGAATTAGATGTCGCTATACAGTGCGTCCCTAAAGTCACGCACAAATTCATTATTAGGTAAATAAAAGACATTATTGAAAATTCCCGAAATAGGGCGATTTTTTATTTTAATTTACTTTTGTTCAAATAATAATTTAATATACAGGGTGAACTACCTTCAAGTAATGGAACACCACATTTTTTTTCCAATTTCCAATACTGTTAAGAAATAACGGCGATATTAACAAATTATGTAGAATTTTACAGAGTTTCTTAAGGACTAGGAATTAGATGTCGCTATACAGTGCGTCCCTAAAGTCACGCACAAATTCGTTATTAGGTAAATAAAAGACATTATTGAAAATTCCCGAAATAGGGCGATTTTTTATTTTAATTTACTTTTGTTCAAATAATAATTTAATATACAGGGTGAACTACCTTCAAGTAATGGAACACCACATTTTTTTTCCAATTTCCAATACTGTTAAGAAATAACGGCGATATTAACAAATTATGTAGAATTTTACAGAGTTTCTTAAGGACTAGGAATTAGATGTCGCTATACAGTGCGTCCCTAAAGTCACGCACAAATTCGTTATTAGGTAAATAAAAGACATTATTGAAAATTCCCGAAATAGGGCGATTTTTTATTTTAATTTACTTTTGTTCAAATAATAATTTAATATACAGGGTGAACTACCTACAAGTAATGGAACACCACATTTTTTTTTCCAATTTCAGGATTACTCTAGCTGAGTTGTTTCCAAAATTGTACCACAAGTTGCTCCTAACTGTTACAGGGTGGGCAACAATACCCAAATTAGTTACAAATGCCAAAGTTATCTACAAATGAATACAGTACTAAAAAATTACGTTATTTTAAAGTGTCTACTGGAATGGACTCAATTTATAAAAACATTGGTGTTACATAGAAAAACGTAGAGAAACAATCGATCGTAGGAAATTTTACTGTTCAGTAATAAAACCTTTAAGACACAAAAACATAAATTAAATTTTCAAATTGTTGATCATTTACTGCCAAACAATGAGCCAGATGACAAACAAATTTTTGTATTACATTTCCAATAACTTCAGGCGGGATGGCACAAACTTCTTATCGAATTCGTTCCTTGAGATCATCAAGATTATTTGGCTTTGTGGCATATACTTTGCTTCTTACATATCCCCAAAGGAAAAAATCTAGCGGTGTTAAATCTGACGATCTGGCGTGCCATTCCTTAGGTCCTCTTCTGCCAATCCATCGATGAGGAAACAGATTATCTAAGTAGCGGCGATGGCATAGTGCGGCGGTGCACCGTCTTGATGTAACCAAATTGTGTCATTGGGCAAATCTGGTTCTTCTTCATTAGGGAACAGTACAACCAAGGAAGAAACTAAATCAAATTGACGAAAATCTAAATATCTTGCGCCATTTAAATCTCCTTCAAAGAAGTACGGCCCAAAATTCAATTCAATTAATCATGTGATAAAAAATAATATACTTTCCTCTGATTTGGTATTATTTGATGTATGTAGATTTTAATTGTTTTTTTTTTCTGTTTACGTTTTGTCACATTAATTGTTCTGTTTACTCTAGTTATTTGTTCTTATTCGTCTATAAAGATTTGTTCTAAATCTTCAACGAAATATAGCTCTGCAGCACGCCGTGTACGAATTTTCTGAAACGTAATAGTTATTTCGAATTTTTTGAGGATCTTCCGGATATTAACATTAGAATTTAGCCGGGACGGGAGCAAATGAAGTTTTCGAACCGGAATCAGAATAATACTCGTAGTCGTTCAACCAAAAGCGATACTGGGAATCATCACGGAGCATATTAAAGAAAACAACCCCCGCTTCCGAAGCGATGCTCCCGGTGTACCTAGCCAGGCCGAGCCCTGCGAAACATCATGAGTTCGTGAAATATTACGCTATAAATACCTAGAAAACGAGCTCCTGATTAAGCAAACTTATACAAACAGCCCAAGAAAAGCGTAACGAAGTGAACGCTTCGGTGGCGACTCAAACAACTGGAAAATGAATTTTCCTTCATCGAATCCATCGAGTTAATTTACGAGAGGCTGTTTATAGACAGATATACGGCCACATACAGGATCAATCAGCCTCCTCCTGGAGTTACTCTTGCAAGAAGCTGATAAGATTTATAATGGCATGCTATATACGGAGCTTAGAAAGCAGCGGGAGCGCTGATCGATTTACAGGGTGAGCACGGAATACTTCCGTTAAGGGCAGTATTCTTGAAATAGTGTTTTCTAGAAATATAAATAATTCTAGACATTTAAGAACTAAATAAAATAAAGCTAATAGCAAATAACAAGAATGTTATCGCATGCCACCAGCGAATATTCAAAAGTACCGAAGTGAAACGAATATGCAGGGTGTCCGGGAAAATCTCTTAAGTGTAGATAGAACACAAAAAATAAATTGACAAGTTCCTATCATTTTTTAAAATAGTATCTTAGCTTTTTTATTTTACCAGGAGCTAACTTTCCTATTACTTTGTTGTCGAGAAAAAATGTTCAGAAATGTTTTTCAATGTCTTTGGAGTCAGGCTCATTTTAAAAACACCTGGAAAACCTTTGAATGTTATAGAACGCCTGAGTTGGAAGAATACTAGGAGAATTGCTGCAAATCTTAATGTGAATCATAAATTAGCTTGATTCATTCTGAAGCATCAGCAGTTATATCCGTATCACATACAAAGGGTTCAATTCTTACTGCTCGTCTACAATATTGCCACTAGACTTTGCAATAAATTGAGCAAAATGTTGACTTTACCGCTGGAATATTGTTTACCGACGAAGCTAGTATTGTTGTGTATTTAAATTTTCTTTTATTTACTGTTTAAGGCGTTAGGTACAAAATTATGCATATTATATACGCGACAATGCTGCTAAATCTTCACATGGTTCCTCTACGACGACCTGTGCCTTTCGCGCTTCCTTAATCCACGTCTGGTAACACCGTATTATGGTACATAAGTATATATTAGTCCTTCTAGAAACTTCTCTCACTGACAAACATGCTTCGTACAAGCCTACAATCCTGGCCTAGGAAATCTGCCCAAATCTACGTACTCTAGGCATAATCAGCTATAAAAAATTGTCGTTTACAACAACCTTCACAACACTTACATCACAAATGTGAGCAAAATTTTTAAAACAGAATGCTACGTTATCAAAATACGACCAATGCAAACTCCAAAAAAAACTGAACAGACAAACCTGAAAATTTGACAATTTTTATTTTCATCGAGAGTGAAGTAAGTATGGAAAATATTATAAAAATAAAATAATAAATATTTAATGGTGGATTCTTTTCTCACGTGGTATAAATATTAAGATTATTTAAATATAGTGTATTATTGTTTGCATGACAAAAATTGCATAATTTTTTTATACACCTTTTTTTATGTCAAAACCAAGTTATTTAATCGATATCCTGTATATGTTTATTGAAAGTGCTGATAATTTTCCCTACACAATTGTGTACATATGTAAAGTATTGTGGATATTTATTAATATATTGTTCACTAATTCTTTCATAATAATTATATCTTTAATTCCCACGTCACACACATTTTGCAATGCATAGCCTATCATTGTTGATGTCTTTTTATAATTTAGCTCAGACACAATTCTGTAGATGTGTATAAAGGGTGCGCTATTTAAGCTGGCAAACGTGAATATTTTGAAAGAAAAATGTTTAAGACAAAAGTATCATCCTTTATAAGTGGGATTTAATGGTTATACGTTTGGTTCGTTTGTTAGAATTAGAATTTCAAGGTTATTTGAGGGGCAACTTTGATTTTTTAAATAGGAACCATTATTTTTTCATGATTCATAACCTAAGTGAACCAAACGTATAACCATTAAATCTCTCTTATAAATCGATGATACATTTGTCGAAAACATTTTTCTCTCAAATGCTTAATTTTCAAAATATTCACGTTTGCCAACTTAAATGGCGCATCCCGTATATGGGAAATGTAGTACGAAGTAAAATATAATATCTAAATAAAACAGTTTTAAAAGAAACTAAATTATTAATTGAATTTATGTTGGAAATCTGTATAAACCTATATTTTTCACCAATATCGACGGTAGCAAGATTCTAATTTTTAATGTAGCAAAAAATCTAGGGCGCTGAACCTAAATAACTTAAATATTTTGGAACTGTCGACTAAAGTTCCGTTTTAAAAAGCAGTTTTTGTGGCTCGCCTTGTACAAAGAATAAATGAAATCGAGTAAGAGGTGGTATCAGGCTTTGTCGCAGAAACAGCTCCTGCTATAAATAATTGGAATTAAATCCCAAAATAAATTACTTTTACCTCCAATTTTCACTTCTTCCTCTCTAGACAAGATTTGGAAATATAAGATTTGATACTAACAGAACTCCGGTTTTACAAATATTCGACAATCTTTGGTAAATAAAACTAAATAAAATTAAAGGTTTTACATTTTCTGTTCTTCTCTTATTAAATTAGTCACATTGTAAAAAATCAATTGCCACATAAATTTTTTATTTTTAACTAATAGTTTCTCTTTGAAAGATATAGAAATTCAAAATAACTAACGCATCTGCTTTCAGCGTTACGGCACTAATGTGCACGAGCATTTAATTAATATTTCTGGTGAAATACAGCCTAATTAAGTAAAACATGCCGCCAGGGGCCGCTCTAGCTATTTTGACGCCCTGGGCGAGATTATCGCCCCCTTCTATGTAATTAAGATAAAAGTATAAAAAATATAAGATATTTTGATATTTCTTGGGTCAATTTCAGATATTACAAATTTTGTGAACACTGTAATAAATAAACAATATAAATAATTTTCTAATTACAATAATAATTAATATTATACAAACACATACATATTAATTTACCTGTAAAATAGTAGAGTAATTATAAGAAAAAAGGTCATTTATTAACACTAATTAACAAATAAAAATAAAACAAAAAAATAAAAACGGATCCTCATTAAATAGTTGTAATCGTAAATTTGCTACTAATTAAATGAAATCAACTTTTCTTGCCTTAGCATGAGCAAAATCATAATTATTAACTGATCCCCATTCAGATTTTTACTGGATTCATTTTCTATAGATATCATAGCCAATTCGCGACACATAGATCTTAAATAAGTTTTTACCCGTTTAAGTTTAGAAAAACTTCTTCCGCAGCTTGCCACACTAACAGGCAGTGTTAACAGGATTCTAAGTGCTACTATAACATTTGGAGTTAAGATTAATTCGAAAAGGTTGACATGAACTGCAGTAATAGTGATAACAATAGTATAATAAATCATCTGGAGTGTAGTAAAAATTGATAATGATCAAATTCTGGATAACTGTGAGTAGAGAATCTGTATTATGTTTCCATTCCAATTTAATGTACATACACAGACATACCGTTTAGATAAGGTATAGGAATGGTAAAGGAGAGAAGGTGGTCAGAAACATTTTTATAAACATATTTCAATCATTCTTTGACATGTTGTAACACTGTCAATGCTGTGGAATACACATCCAATCTACACACTATTATGATTCATAAAAGCCTTAATATTGGAGTCGGTCAGCGGTCCTCAACAAGTTTTCTATGGAAAAATCAAGAAGATTATTTAAAATGTGACTTTTCTTATTATATGTTCTACACAATGAACTGTACTTACTGTTGGTTAAAGTATTTGTACTTATTTAAGGTTCAGCCTGTATAGCTGCAATAGAAATGCAATATTTATTTTTCAGAAAATGTTCTCTTTGTATTTGCAAGACTTGCCGTCGCAATATATCTTCTCTTGTCTCGCAAAACTATTTTTAAATAATGTCTTATCTTGCAATTCGAGCTGTCAACAGTCTTATTTTGTGAGACCAAGACAAGATCAAGAAAAAGTAAGACAATATTTCAACACTAAAAATATTATAGCTACTATTTCATAAAATCTTTCGACATCTTTTGAAGACCTGCCTATTTCTAAACAATATATGCTGGATCGTTCATATCTGTGTGGTTGCTGATTAAAAGTGTTGTATCCATTGTTCATCCAGTTATCAAATTACTGGACATTGAACGTTAAATAAAGGTTTTATGCATGGCAACTAATTTTTATGAATCGTTGTAAATGTCATGAATATATTTAATAGTTTCTTGTGTATCCTCGATATTAGTACCAATCAGAGGGAATTTTGGAGACGCCAGCAACAAAGGCGACGAATCAGTATAGAAGCGATCCCGTCCTAAGCAGTATTAGGCTGAAACAAAGCAACCTAAACGTGTGCCAGTGTGGCAAATCCCTCAAAGCGAGCCTAATCCCCGCTTATACATATTTTGTGTGATAATATTTATTTACACGGAACGGGGTCTATGTTTAGCTATACAGGAATATACGCGTTCGAGATGTATCCCGTTGCCGCCCCGTTGGCGGGCTCAGCGTTTCGGAATTAATGGACGCCGTCAGGCGGTATCCTCAGTGTTCCACACGTGGCCACTTCACCGTGAAACCGTTTGGTGTTGACAAATCATCCGTGCCTTACACTCGTACTAAACTAACTGTACACGGCGTGTTGGTAGTTGCATCGGATGAGAACCACCTGTTCCGTTCATCCGTGCGAGGGGAGGGGGTGACATTTTCAGGTGTTCTGAGTTTTTTGATTGGATACTAAATTTGGAAAGTATGCAGGATGCGGCGCGCATCATGTATACAAATTAAACTACAGCTTCCTGACGATGTTTGTAATAGAAAAGTCTTGACAATGATTATGAAAGAAGCATCTGATGGTGAATTTTTACTCATAAAAACAGCTTAAATTATGGGAATTGCAGGAGCTTGCAGATGTGACGAAATGACTAATTTGAAAATATTCAAGACAAGGATTCCTGTTTGTATGTAATTATACCAGATACAAAGACTAATATATCTCTTAGTTTCACAATAATGCAGGCTGGATTTTCATTAATCCTGTAGAATTATGCAAAAAAATACATTTAAAACCGAAAAATACTACACGTAAGAGATTTTTTGTATTTTATAAAAATAGCAAATGTACAATACAATGCGTTGGAATAAACTTTGTCAAAAATACCACAGCATTAAAATGGCATGGGGGATAGAGATGTGCAACAGCCGCGGAAGGATACCTATGGGTGATTTTTTAATATTGCGAAATTTTTTAACTTGTCGATCTATAGAGTCGACGCAATGAGGACGTAGCTTTAGATATCTATGTACTATCGTTTGCAATAGTAATGACACTCATTAAAATGAATTTTGCGATTTCTTTAGAACTTCTGATGTATTTGTAATGAAATTTACTTCACATTTTTAATATTAGTTTTTAGTTATTCCACTCACCGATAGACGTTTAATGAAATTTTTACTCAGAACTTCCAGAAGTTCAAAAACTGTTTTAAGAGAGTGTTATTATTATTGCAAACGATTGTACCTAGTAACTAGTCAACAACGACCTGTGATATCGATTTTTTTCTTTCCGATATACAAACAAAAATTCACTAAGCCGCAAAACCGACTCAAAACGTTCAAATAAATATGAGAACATTTTGGTTCGGTGTGTTTTTGAAAAAGAAAAAAAAATGTTTCACGCACATGGGTAATGTCTTCGGGATTTGTGGCTTCCTCCCCAGTCGTATCATGTCACAGTCGCTTTAATAATTGGCGTGGAGTGTAATCCCTGTTGACAGGATCGTATAAATTCAAATACACGTTTCCCGAAGAGGCTTCGTTGGTTGCTAAATGGAGAATGTGAAATAGCAAAAGGAATAGAAAATTATATGCCATTGTGTCAAACAGTTATAATTGTACATAGGAATATGCTAAATTGAGATTGAATGTAGAATGGTTCCTGTTTGTTTTTATATGTCCGTTATTTGTCATGCTTATTAGTTGTAATGTTTGTTGACATAAACCTATACAATTTTGTATTGTCTAAAGGAAATAAAGATTTCCTATCGGTTGAAAAATAAAAGAAATAAATTTATAAGAACGGTTCAAAATGATATTCATATTTTCAAAGGAAAGTTGATATCTTTTTACTAAATTTTGCATATTATATTAAAAGTTAATTAAAAATTAAAATATTAATAAAAATGCTTAAATTCATATAAAATCTCAAAAACCGGATAAGATACTCTTAACTATCTTGTCGTAAAAATATACAGAGTGTTTCAAACAAAACACCTATACTATATACTTTTATAGTTATTTTTTATACAAGACGATAAAATGTTATTCTTAATATAGTTCATATATTGGATTTTTATTGTCTGTAAAGTAATGCTTTCTTTTTCCTATAGGCTATAAACGCGTTTAGTATGAAGAAAAATTTATTTTTTTTATAAATTTTAGCTTTTAAATTAGGGAAACTTTTGCATAGTTAACATTGGTTTCTATGGAATCAAAGAAAATGCAGAACTAATTGCATTTTTAAAAAGGAAAGCTTTCGGATATCATCCAAAGAAACTAAAATATTTATGAAGCTAGAAATAGAATGCTTTATGAAACAAATCGAGGATAAAGAATTTCTGTTAGCCAAAGTTGTTTTAATCGTTTTTAAGTATTTGGAGCATGTAGAAGGAAGATTGTCAGTCATTTATTAGTGTCAAAATTCCGAACACAAAAACTCATGTTCCAAGAATTTTTACGATTACTGAGAGATCAATAGATGGTATCAATTTTGTATATATCTTATTTCGTAAGGATGCAAAACTTCGTCGAATAATTCCAGCACTAGGGACATTACAAGTGATAATAAATAAATATGTTCATTGTTTTTAATGTTTCATTTTTACTTTTAGACACTAGTGCCAAAAAGAGTGTCATTTCGAAATTCTAATTAATATCAAAATTTGTCCATTTCGCAACGTTTTCACAAAAAAATATTTAAACGTTCCTACAACTCTCATTCGTACACCTTTTTTTTATCTCAAAGCGACATTTTTGTGCGTTTATTGCTCACATTTGCTTCTAGAAAAACTAATAAATACACATCTCGTTATTTTCTTGTACCCTGTATCGAAGCAATTTCGCGTGGCCAAGTAAAATTTTCCATCTAATTAATTGGCCTGCGTTGGTGCGACGTATTATCTGAGCAAAAATCTAATTGTATTAACAGGTTGCAACAAATATCAATGGATTTTCGGATCATTAAGTGCTTAAAATGCATCACTATTAAATAAAGAAGGCAATGAAAGGTATAATTGATAACAGATGAGCTTCTGTGCACATCAGCGACGTCCGATGGGGTAGCCTGCATTTGTGAAGGAAATTAATAAAAATAATCATGTAATATATACAGTTACGTAAAATAAAACGTTGTTCTTCTCAACTCGTGCTTGAGACAGACTAACTAGTAGTTTATATACTGGATACAGGATAATTCCCAAATGGCGACGAAAATTAAAACCCGTATTCTTTGGTGAATTTTAAGAGAAGTCTTCATATAAAAAAATAGAGTGTTAAACTTTAAATATTTAAAAAACTAATACCAATGATCGTAAGTGAAACAAATATTGTTTTTCACTAGTGCTAGCAATCTTGTCTCGCTTTGTCTGTCTTGTCTTGCTCTTGTTCTTGTTCTCGCAAGATAATACAAGAAAAGATTTAAAATAAGTATTGCGAGATAAGATAAGAAATATTGCTGCAGCAAAAGGTCTTGCTTTGTCTTCAAAAATGTTCCAAAAATAAAAATACAAACTGTAATAATATGCACAACTATGTTACGGAATTACAAACAAAGGTATAATTAAGGTTAAGTAAAAGCGCCTGTAACATAATTTGTTCGTAATTTGATTTTTGGATCAGTATTAATTATTGGTAAAATAATATTAGTCATAGTGGTGCGTAGAGCTAATGCGTTGAATTTTTCTCTAGTTTCTTTGATGTTTGTGATCGTACATAAACAAAAATGGAACAATTTATAGTAACCCTAACCAGCTACATGACATGTTAATTTAAAGAGAATCTAAGCAAAACTCTCTGGCTACGAGACGTCTCTACGGTAAACGCTTCAAGTCATTTTAAACACTAGTAACCATTATTCTGTGTTGTGAAAGGAGCTCTAACGAAACCATGTGTATGTGTTTAAATAAATAACAATCCTAAAATAGTATGTGGGCGACGTTGTCACAAGACCTGTTTGCTGTCATAATTTTGTTACTGTTGCTTAAAAAAAATGTTAAGTCAAATATATTTTGTTATTTCATATTTCATATTTCGGACACCCTGTATAAGGAAAGGTAATATTTAAGTAAATTAGCCGAAAAAATAAATATAGTATTTCTATTGTAGATATCTTTATTGAAAGATTTTTTAAGCATATAAAACTATTTTTAAAATCAAAGTTCTAGTTCCAGTTCTGCTGAACTGAACTAATCTGTTTTGCCTACTTCGTCCATTATTTATTACTTATTATTTAAATTGGACTTATATACTTTATAACGTATACAAATCGACCATAGTCGACGATCAACCATATCGTGAGCTCCGAACGGGACCGTAGCCGACCAAGAGTAACCACCACTGATATCAAATTCGTAATAAAGTTTCAAGTTTCTTATCTGCATGACAATATGCTATCATACAATAACAAGACTTGAAAAAAACTGAATTTTTGTAGATTTCTTGTGTCAGCCAACACAACTTTGACCAGATTCAAATAACAATAAATTTCGAACAAATAATGTCTTTATTCGATTAAATAAAGAAATAATTACATAAAGTGTTCTTGTAATGTCAATGTCATTTAAATAAAAGTATTTCTCAATTATTTTGAAATTGAGTTTTAGGAAAAATTCCCTGGCACGTCGATTTTGTTTTTAAAAAAGGCACTTTTTGACATACGACCCACATTTGTGACGTCATCGTTGTTCGAGATATGACGTCATCGACATTTTTTTTTAAATAGCAACCACCAATTTTGACCATGCCATTTGAAAGAGCGTGTCATTCTATATACATACATCATGAAAAATTATGGTGTTACATAACAAAAACCAACGGTACTTACCCTGCGGAATAAGTTTCTGCAGAATGTAAATTATTATTACTATTAGATACGAGTATTAGGCAGTTATTTTGTCATATTCTGCTACAAAAACAGTTTAAAATTAACCATTTTGCGCAGGATATCTTCCATCCATATGCGACCAGGTACAGAAATTATTCAAAAGTAATACCTAAAAGAGAAAAGGCTATTGGTCAAAGAACATTTACTTGCCTACGTCCCAAGATATTTAATATGCTCCCTGAACATATAAAAGCAATACAATCCTTTCCTTTATTTAAAAAATGGATACTAAATTACAATATGGTAGAATTAATATTCATAAAATAATTGCCTAATAATTGACATTTTGAATGTACTAATTTTTTATATAAATATAGTCTACTTGTCTTTGCACTCACTCCTCGTCACTTTTTCATAATTTTTCACTTTTCTATTTTGCTTTTTCTCCTAAAGTATAAGGATTCACTTGATATTGAATAGATAATTGTCTATTGTCAATTAGTATAGGTATTAGTATATGTGTTATTTTATTTAAAAAATGTACGTAAGATCATGGAAAATGTATGTTGTATTTGTGATATTTGTAATCACGCACAAGTTTACACTTTTGTGAGTTAAACGTTTATTTACTATTCTTCTTAAATTTTATTAATATTGCTATGGACTATTGTAAATAAGAGTAAATAAACCAGTGTATTGCTATTATTATATATTTGTACTTTTTGACTTTTGCTTATCTATAGGTAAATGTCAACATTGAAGCATATCTAATTATTTTCATATTTGATTCATTTGAAATCTGGCAGTCAAAAATACGTTGAATAAGTTTCTTATTTAGAAATTTTTCTTTAACTTTCCCCTTTCGGTTACGCCTCTGGTCTCCGTCTAGTCTGTCTTTGCACTTTTCCGCGGCGGTTGGTACCCACGGGTCCTTACTCGTCAAATACGTATCGTTAACTCGATTAAACATGAACTTATTCGATTCGATTTGCCACTTCCACGAATCCGTGAAATTAATTTCCAATGAATAAAAAACTTACAACTACATAGGGAACCATCTCTGTTCGCTCTTTCATACGCGGGTGAGTTTTGATAAATGTACGAGTGATAGTTTAAAATAGTTTTAAGCAGTAACGTCAAAAATATTACATACCACACCAATTTACAAAGATTTTTCATAACATACCTAAGTATACAGGGTGTTATAGAATGATGTTAAGAACATCTAAGGGCAGGTTATGTTTAAGAATAAGAAAAAAAGTTTATATAAACATGGGTCCGCAAATGTCTCGTTTTCGAGATAGGGGAGGGTGGGGCATGTTGTTACAGGGGCAAGTTGTTACACTACAAATAATTTCAGTACTTCTCGTTAAAGCGCCATCTATTGGGTAGTGGGTGGAACTAGTTATTGAGTTTTAGCAACTTGGGTAATCTGAAATCTATAGCTAAAACGCAAACCAAAATATCTGCTTAAAATAGTTTTAGTGCATGTGAAGTAAATTAAGTGTTCACTTAGTAATTACGTTATATATGCTAAATGGTAAGTTATCAACTTTTAAAGTGTGAACAATTGTTAAAAGTAAACACTTGACTCACGGTTACATTATTTAAGGACGTACAAGAGCAAGACAAATAGAGGAAATACGCCCATTGAAAATTGAACCTAGGAAGGAGCGCATTAATCGTCGTAAACGTAAATCTGCTATCTTAACGGACACACCAGTAAAGAATGAAATTGAAGCACAAGCTTGTGCAAGATAAGAAAGATTGCAGAAAGGGAAGAAAGTTATCAGAAATTTTGCTGGGAGTAACACTAATGAATCTAAGAAAAAGGAAAAGCCGAGAAAGGGAAAGTAAGTAAAGTTCAGGTACCATCAGATTCTGAAGAATCAGAGGAAGGCGATGAGTTGTGCCTTGTCTGCTTAATGGCTTTTTCGGAGTCTATAAATGAAGATTGGATATAGTGTACAGTTTGCAAGAGATGGGCGACTTGTCCTGTGGCAATAACGATGTCTACTACGTTTGCATAAAGTGCACATCTGATACTGACTAATTTTTATAGTTTTTGCTTTGTACTTTCGTAACAATGTGTTTATATTATTTTTTATGCATTGTATGTAGTAATGGACTTAATAATAAAAAAAATGTTTTTAAAGGTAATAAACTATCTAAACATACTTTGTATCAACTTACCCCACATGCTGTAACAATTTACCCCATCGTGGGGCACATTGATACAATATGTAGTGTTTCCTTAAATTGTCTATAAAACTTTTCTATACCTACATAATTGAAGGCGAACTAAAATTTATACTGCAAGATAAAAAAAAGTATGCCAATTACTTTTATTAACTTAACTACACTCTTCGAATCCTAATTTTCATTTAGAAAAAAATAGATATTAATATTGAAGATGAGATTTGGTACATAACAGTGTATAGTGAGGAGTACTTTTACATGTATAAATTTTTCTTGTAATATACTAGCATCAGTGCATTCGTGCCGTTAAATATTCATTTTTAGCAAAAAAAATTATACGCCATTGATTTTTGGACAAATTGGTATAGCTCTCTTAAAGCCAAGTTAATTCTGCTTAAAAAGTGTCTCTTCAATTTTTTCCTCCTAACACATCGTTTTCGAGATAAAAATTAATTTATTAATCATTAGAGTAGACGAACTTTAGAATGCTAATTAAAAACCAGTAATCTAGGTGGCATGTGTCAGTTTGTCATAAATTCCATGTCAGACTTAAACAAACAAAGATAATACAAAGCATCGAGTGACATGCGACTTGTTGAAGTGTTTAAGGTTAGATTTTAATACACTTTTTTATAAAATAAGTAAATATGGTGAGTTGAAGAATTGACCGACATACATTTTATGTATGAAACGGCAAACGCAAATTCGAATAAAACAAAACGTGTCTATGAAGGTGCATTCTTCATAGAAACGTCTTCATAGAGAAAATATTGGTATAGCCATAGAGAACTTCAAAAAGTTATTGCGTATTTTTTTCATACCACAACCACACAGCAATATTGTTTCATATTATTATATTTATTTGTATTTTCTTACGAAAACATACCAATGTAGGTTTTTTAGAATTATGAGACAATTGGAGTAAAATTATTTGACAAATTTCAAATTTGAAAGACAAAGCCTTTTTATTAAAGACGTTTTATTAAATACAAAGTGTTCCGTATAAGAACCGACACATAACTGGTGTATTTAGGACGTTCCAAAATATAGCAGTTTAACTAAATATAGCTATATACAAAATTGCACACAGGCGGAGTTACAGGCCCTCAAAGTGGGGTCATATTTCGATAAAATATATCTCTGAATTACTTTAACTTGGAAAAACCAAATTTGTAACATGATTTGGGTTTATTATTGGTCTTCTTTGACTATGAGTTCAAGTTCAACTATAACACTACAAGGTGTTCATTGAGGGTGAGTCCTCTAATTTTATTTTATTTTATAGTTTTGTTACTAACTGTCAAAATTTAAAGACAAAACCTACTGCTGACTTTAATTCTTTGTAATAAATATTATTAAAATCTTGTTTTAATGAATGCAATTTTACTTGAAAACCTTACAGTTTTTTGAAAATTTAACAAAAGTAAAGTCAGTGTTTTAAATTAAATTCTGTGCGGGATATTATCATTCTTTTTAAATTCGATCAATGAAAACAAAAAGTATTTTGGGTTTTAAAGCGGAACACCCTGTATATACACAAGTTGTACAAAAATTATATCTAGGTATATATGAATAATTATAATATTATGCAACAGAATGTGAAAAAAAGTACCAATTGATTTAGATCACTTTAAGACACAAACACTGTAGGTACCTACTTATTCTGTAAAGTTTTAAAAGTATGTACCTAGTTGCTAATTGATTGAATATTTAATTATACCTAGATATATAAAAAACCAAACATGTTCTTTGTCTAATAACAAAAATTACGTAAGGCACGTGTGTGATCCAGGCGTGGTTCGCCCTAGACCCGCCCTGAACAAGAGTTAGGCTCCACCCTGCGATGTTGTAACATCTATCCCCCAGACCTCAAACGTTCAACACCTATTATGCTAAATTTATGCGAGTGCAAACCGTTTAAACCCTTTTAGCTCCTAGTTCCTACGCACTAGACAAGTCGAACGTAATTTGCATACAAAAATTTATGATACAGCGGGTTATGGGCACTCGAACGAGACCGTTATTGTAGATGTCTGGGTATTAAATGTAGTTATTAGGATATTTACTGTTGTTCGGGGTGCTTAGCACTTAACTGGACTCTGACAGGGTAATGATTTCGACAAAGGGCCTTATGGCGCGTAATGAAGTGCTGGAAATAGTAAATTTTAATAACATTAAGTTAAATGATGCGTACTGAATACATATTTCGTGTTTTAATGTCTCTGAATATTTTGTAACCTGTCTTCATAGATATATTCATATAACTTTTTCAAATTTGGACGGGGATGCAGCCAACGATAAAAAAGTTACACTCTTTTAAATTTACAAGCTTTCAAAACTATATTTATTTCTTCTACAAGACGATAAAATGTTATTCTTAATATACTTAATATAATGGAATTTTATTGTTGTGTGTAAAATAATGTTTTTTTTTTCTATAGCCCATGAACGCGTTTAGTATGAAGACAAATTTATTATTTTTTTAAATTTAGATTTTAAATTAGCAAAACTTTTGCATAGTCCGGCATTGGTTTCTATGGAATCAAAGAAAATATAGAGCATTTACATGTAGGCGGCGCGGCGATCAATGTTAGGTATTAAATCTAACCTCACAAATATTTGTTTTTAATTTTTATTGTGTTTCAATTTGTATAAGAAAAATAGCCATATAACTGTTGTGTACCGCAGTGTTTATCTGTTGCTAATAAAAATAAAGATTTCATGTTTCGTAAGTTCCCTAATAATGCTGAAAAAAATGGTTAATAGGATCCAGCAAGAAACCAACCCAGTACACAAAGATCTGCTCAAAACATTTTACAGAAAATTGTTATACTGTTACTAGTATGGGTAAGTACAAGCATACATGATCTATTTTCGGTGTATATTTTTCATTATTTGATAAGGTTTCTTTCTTATTTTTAAGACAATGGAAAATTCTCAAAAAATAGCTGTTTCAACATTATACTTACCCGTACACAAAAATACGATACCAATATTGTAAAAAATAATGAACGCATGAAAAGATACTTGAATAGGCGAAAACAGGAGGAAAATGTAGACAAACTTGCAGATGGAAAAAAGTAGAAATGTGACACGAGTTCATAGATTTCTAAACTAGCACGAGTTAAATGTGATAATACGATTCTTCAAATTGAAAATTACTTGAATGATAATAACGTCGGTAATCCTGAGAGTATAGCAAGTGCATCTAGTAGTAGCAAGTTATTTTACGATATGATGATTCAAAATGTTATTAGTTACAAAAGGGCACAACTAATATCACTCAAATTTTTAAATGAAAACCATTTAAAACACCTATCAGGGTTTTCAACATTTTCTGTATTGTACTTGTAATAAAAATACCAAATAAAAACTGCATATATTTATTATTTATTTATGTCACATGTACATTATTTAAAACACTAATTTTTTATATATTCGTATTTTTTTTCAGAAACTGGGTATTTAATGTACTTTTTTATTTACTAGGCATATTACATGCAACATTTTTGCAATTTGAACCATTATTCTATCGATTCGTAATATATAAAATTTCAATTCTTTCAAACAAAGAGGTTTAAATTAAGAATTACCAGGAAATTCTTTAGGCACTCCAACGTTAACAATTTCTGTGTTAAATAACGTTTTATTAATTCTCTTTCCAAATTGCTAATGTAAAATGCAAATAAACAAGGTTATGTGAAGTTAATATAAATAAAATTTAATATATATTTTCAAGTGACTTTTTTCCTGTTGTCTGTGTGTTTACAAATATTTTATTGATTTATTATAAGTTTTATTTTGATAATACGTATGCAAATTAGATTTACAATCACTATTTGACTTACACAAATTCAAATCAAAAATTATCAAATCATAAACTAGACCATAGAACATTCATATTAATACCTAACTTTGACGCTAGCGCCCCTAGCGGAATTTAATGACACTGAGTTAATGTAAATGCTCTATTGCATTTTTTAAAAGGAAAGCTTTCGGATATCAAGAAATCAAAAATATTTACCAAGCTGGAACTAAAACACTTTATGAAACAAGTCGAGTATAAAGAATTTCTGTTAGCCAAAGTTGTTTAAATCGTTGGAGTATTTGGAGCATGTAAGAGGGAAGAAATCACATTTTTGACAGTAGATGCCATAAAAGATTGTCAGTCATTTATTAGTGTCAAAATTCCGAGCCCAAAAACTCATCTTCCAAGAATATTTACGATTATTTAGGGATCAATAGGCGGTATCAATTTTTTAGATATATTTCGTAAGTACGTAAAACTTCGTTCGCTCAATACAACACATCAGCGATTTTTCTTGATATATCGAAGTATAAAAATACTGTATCCTGTCAGTTGAAATCAATACAATTGGAGGTATGTCAAAAAAGATAGCGGAATTCCTTGGACTCTCCAGCTCTAATGAATACACTGACCATTGCTTCCGGCGCAACTCTGCAACAATGTTGGTAGATTCTGGAGTGGACATGACATTAAAGCTACGTGGAGTTTGGCGATCAAGTTCAGTTGCCTAGGGTTATATCGAAACATCAAATTAGAAATTAAAAGAAGTTCACGCAGAAGCAGAAACTAGCAGTATTGACATTACTAGCAATTTATTAATTCCGACTACTAGTACACATTGATGTTAGAGAATACTGACGACTAACCTTGGTTGTTCATGTCTCTCAAACTTGACATACCTGAGTACGCGAAATATAGTACAGCTACATCTAGCAGGCAATAGGTGACAATTATTTTTTTGTTTATAGGAAACAATTTGAATTTTTCCTTTCAAATAAATACTTTTTTCGACGGTAAGATTATACTAGGAAATTGAGTTTTTTTAATTTATGGTTTTGCAAAAGATTATATAACCTAACAAAACTTCATTTAAAACTTTACAAAAAGTATTAAAAAAACTGCTTATTTTTCTTTTCCACATCTCTCAATCAAAAATATGCTTTCTTGTATTAAATAAACGCATTATTTGATTCAAAATGCATATTCATTTCAATCAAAAATCTTTTTTTTTTTTTTCAAAACATTATTTTCATATAGATATGAACAAAGGGGTAATGAAAAACATATCTATATTTATTTGAAAATCATTCTTTAAAATTAAGTTTTCATAAGTTCGGAATACCTAACTATTTGTTTCATTTAAACAAAAACTCGTCAAAAAAAAATTGTTATCAAATATATCTACCAAAAAAGATTTGTTTACCGAGAATAAATTATGTGTAAATAAATTGATTTGTTTTCTGAAAAAAAAAATGTTTCCGATGTTAAAGATCTAAAAGGAAACAGTCGCTTATCGTTATAACTGATTTTCCACTTTTCCTGATTGCGTTGAACAGTATTTCTTTATTATAAAGGATACAAAACTATATATCTACTGTGATGCTCTATTTTTGTTTATAAAAATTGATACAAACTTGTGAAAAATTAGTCAAGGAATGCGTATCAGTTTTTCGATATCTCCTAAGATAACAAAGTTACAGCCGAATTGAACGATTTCACGTGATCACCCAGTACCTTTTCGATAAAAATGTACGTTATAATTTTTTAAAGTCCGCCATTTTTGTAAATCACTTAAATGCGTACCTACTCTGATGTGACTTTACTTTACCATCTTCAATTTTGAAGCACGGCACTGAGTGATGTAGAAATTAAAAAAGTACACTCTATACATTAGAATTACCTATAAATATGTATTTAGAAATAGTTATTGGTTAACATTTTTTTAAATTTTATTATAATGAAAACGGCCACGATACGATACTTACCACATTTAAATACAAGGTGGGTACTTAACGCCGAAGCGAAGACCCAACAAACAATTAAAGTTAAAATTACGTTAACTTGACCTCTGAATTGGTCAAAAACTTTTCATGACCAATTCCGTATAAGGAAAGTTTACCTATATTCGTTGGCCTTTTTCCTTATGTGGGGAAAAAAACTAAAGTAATATGGAAGTTAATAATTGGTCGGCAAGAATTTTGTTCCAATAAGATAATTGGACTTAAAAGAAATACGGACCAATTTTATGTTAAAATTTCAAAATATAAAAGACATTATTACCAAGATATACCCTAATTATGCCCTTTATATGACATACATTTGCCAGAGAGAGAACATTATATGTTTGATTTTATACATTGTAATAGCGAACAGGGATAGGAAGAAAAAGAAAGACTATAAGTCAGGCTACTAAACTACAAGTACAGTAGGAGTTAGTAGGTATATTTATAGATATTTAGATTTTAATATAATAAACTCTGTATTTTTGGTTTCCATTCATCAAATTGTACAACCCAGGAAATTTTTTCGTATAATGTCATGACCAAACTTTCATAAAAATAACGCGCCTTATAAATATACATTTTTACTATTGCTTTTTAATAATATTTCTATACTGAAAAATAACCTAAAATAAAAACTGAATGTACTTCGTGATAAAATGTGTTTAATAATCTTTCGTCATAAATGTATTAAGTAATATTATCTGTATTAACATAATTTTAATGAGTAATCAATTAAAATAATGAACAAAACATTTAGTGTTTATTACAACATGGCCGCTCAAATAAAATCAACTTTGAAGTCAATTTGTCTGTAAGTCTTAACCTATAGGGCAGATTGCCTATGCCAATGTTGACGTCACAGAAAAATATTAACTTTGTGGTTGAGATTTCCTCCAAATGAAGATATTTTATGGTAATTTATTACCAATTAAATTATTACTAGTTACCTACATATAAAATTCTACTCTTGGATTTATTTGTGATTGAAAATTCAAATTAAAGCCAATAATATTATGTATGCGTAATAACAAAAACAAAATTAATATTTTCGAACGGAATTCAATTCGAATTTCAATTCACGTGCCCTACTGAATTCATCTGACATAATAACAGTCATAAGAGTACTTATATATGAAGTGTTTATATTATCATTAGATTGATTTACATAATATGCAGTGTTGGCTTAAATTCGTTTTTTACAACTTTGTAATATTGTGTAGGGCTTGGTTTTCACTGCAGATCGCCCAAACACAAAACAATTTCTACGCTCTATTACATGAAGATCTGTCGGAATACATATACATATAACAAGAAGCTTGTTTCCTAAAAATCCTTACGTCGAAGTATTATTAACAAGTAAATTTGTACCATAGTATAGAACCATATTTCCATTAGGTTAATTGAAATGGTTAAATATTCTTTAGAAATTATCAACAAAGTTGAAAATAGGTTGATATTGTAATAAAAATGGAACTTAACCAATTGAAGGATTTAATAGGGCAAAATAACTAGTTATTACCTTATTTTTAACTACTAGTTGAAGACAAAATAAGTTTTACAATTTCGTAATAAATATGTAAATATTTACCTATTGTAATAATTTAAAAAAACCTTGGATATTGAAGACAGATTTCAAGGCGAAATTAAGTAAATTATAACTTCGTCTTACACATTATTGGAATATTAGCATTTGAAAACATAGAATACGTAAACAATATGCAATTTCGAACTGTATAAAGTGACATATATTTCATTTTACTTAGAAGTCATTATATTACTCTTAATTAACAAATTTTTTACTAAAATTTTGGTGTTATAAGATTTTGTAACATTGAAGACTATTTTTATGGAGGAAAGTAGTAAATCTTGATCAATTTAGAATTATTTTTCTTGTGTAGTAGTCTATTAGGCTTAAATGTTAGTTGGGGAAGTAAAAAGGGCTCATGATGTTCCGTATGATTCGATTAGGTGATCATTTTGTTTAGCACGGCTCTATGCACTCCATTTGGTGGTCATTGAATTCAATAAGCCAGCAGTGCTCACTTGAGATCTCGTTGAGCGATGCCCCGTACCACTTTATCCAGTGTTTACCTTATTTGCCACTCCGATGAGGCGGTCATTGAACGGAAGAGGCTGAGGATGCATTTCCTGTGCGATTGGGTCCGCGTAGTGCGTGAAAAGAACATTTTAATTTGTTCTCTGATAGAAGGGACACATTTTACAGACAAATGGATCGTTTACAAAAGGGAATATTGTAATGGCAACAACTATTATTATATTAATACCTTGATGATTGTGATGGGTAGTATAATTAGTTTTTGTCTTTACCATTAAATATAATCAATTATATACAACATAGGGCAGTGGAGACTCGTGGTGTTAATGGTTGGAGGAAATAATAGCACTGCTGAGCCCTTGTTAAAGGCTTTAGAGGCATCAGATAATTATAATTTACCAAAATTACAAAATCATTAAAAAAATGCAGTAAAAAGAAATGTTAATTCACCCCAATCTGGTCACCTAGACACGTACTTGTTGCCTTAGCAACCGCCATAAATAAGACTCATGGACTGCAGTGGTTTTTGCCTGATGGCGATTTCTGACACTTCTTGTTTGTCGATGCACATTGCACTGATCATGTGATTATACATAATGAAGATTATTATTGTGTTTTGCAATCTGAGTTAAACTTGTGTATTCCTGTTGTTTCACAAATAACTTTTAATGTAAATATTAATAGTTTTTAGACTTAACAAAAGCTTTTGATTGTATATCTCATAATATTCTTAATAAAAAGTTACGATTTCATGGATTTACCGATGGTAATATACAGTTGTTAAGTTCTTACTTGACAGATAGGCAACAATTTATAATTATAATAATGTAAAATCTGGCTTAAAAACTATTAAACATGGAGTACCCCAGGGGTCGATACTGGGACCCATACTTTTTCTCATTTATATAAATGAACTACTTAATTCTTTAGATCATGATATTTTAGAAATCTTGTTTGCTGATGACACTAGCCTATCAATAAGTAAGATACTGTTAGATTTAATTAATAAAGTCCCTCATACTCAGCCGTTAATGAATGGTTTACTACTATTAAGTTATCCTTAAATATCTGTAAGACCAAGACCATGATATTTACATTACGGGAGATTGAGTATGAACCTATTTCTGATACTGTGAAATTCTTAGGAGTTTATTTAGACTCTAAATTACTGTGGGATCAACATACTAGCCTTGCAAGTAAAGTTTCAATGAATATTCTAGTGACGGCATATTACAGTTATATACACTCCCACATACCACACATACCGTAAGCTCTTATTGTGTGGGGTCATGCTACTTCCACTATGAATGTGTTCGTGCAGCAAAGGAAGGCAAGGAATGATTATTTCCGGTCTTAGTTATAGAGACGACTGCAAAAATCAATTTATTAAATTAAAAATATTAACAGTTCCGTCAGTGTATACAGGGTTAACTACTACTGACTAAGTACAAAAAATTTAACCATGTGCTCAGGGAACCCTAAAAGACAATAAAAAAATTATTCCAGAATTTTAGCTCGATATTTAAAAAATGAGGCAAAACCCTTTTTTCCTACAGAAAGTCGGTGGCCTGTGATAAGAACCGACTGAGATGGCTTAGATCCATAGATAAAACTTACATCTGTCAACAATATCTACTACCACCGTCGTTTTTTTGCAGCATTTCTAAATGTAGAAACGAAAATTAACATTCTTATTAATAATAATACCTGATAGATAGGTAACAGTTAATCCACTTAGCTCCAGTATTTTGCATTCGTTTTCCATTATTTCGTTATAAACTGGTAGAACTACATATTCGCTCATTACAGCCACGCACTACCGATAAAACTGATAAAAGACATTTCCCGTAGGTACAATTTGATAAAATGCCTATTTATTTTAACAAAATCGAATGAGGGGAATAGTCTTGTCCCATAACCTAGAAAACCAAACCGGCAAGCTATATTGTGGGAAAGTATCTGCACCCAACACAAATGTCTTTATTTAATAACTATAAAACGTTTAAAAATTAAAATAAGGCACTAAAAACTGAAGAAAAACACAAAATTACAACGTAAACACAGGAATTCAATTATGACATGACAGCGGTACTGACTGATGAGCGACTGTTGCATGCTTGTAGAGTATGCAACCAACAAGCAAGTTAACATTGGCGGCGTTAAATAAGGATTTAAAATAATATCGGCTTTATAAATAAGTTTGGAATTTTTTTGAAGGGTTATTCCGTTAATTCTTATGTTTCCCTATCCCCTCCTAAAATATTTGTACTAAGTCATAGTTAACCCTGTATGTTGCAATGCTTGCTTTATATAAAACAAAATTTAAATAGTCTTCACACTAGTGAAGTTCATACCTATAACGTTAGATCTAAGGATAATCTATCTATACATTATTTAAGGTTAAGTAAAACTGGAACCGGAACAGGTTATATTGGTATTCGTCTTTTTAACGTTATTCCGGTGCACATAAGAAATCTAAATTATAGACAATTTAAAAACAAAATAAAAAAGTTTCTATTACTAAATGTAACTTTTTTGAGGTTAATCTTTTTGCCCCTTCTATCACTTACTGTTATGGTAAATTTTATTCTAAACAGAAAAGGTGCTCTTATTAGAATGTGCCTGTTTTTGAGAAAAAACAGGCAAAGTACACCAAAATCAAGCAGTCAGTGTCCCAAATTGTTGTATTCATGAAAGCGGAGGACTTTTCGAATATTTATACTGATTTCATTTTCCTTAAATTTTAATTTTCTGTTAATAGTAATTAGATATTCTTGTTGTTTTTCTTTTTTCATTTGTATTCAGTATATGTTAAACTTTTACCAGAAATAAACTAACAATTATTTTTTATAATTACCATTACCATTTTGTTAATAAAATTAAAGTAATAATAACTAGGTGCAAAAGTCTACTTGAAATAAAAAAACACAATTTGGATTTGGCTGCTTGACTTTGGCGTACAATGTCTGGGTTTTCTCGAAAACGGGAAAATTTTAGAACTTCTTACAAAAGCACCTTTTTTGTTTAGAATAAAATTTACCAGTGATAAAAGGGGCAATAAAATTCATCTCAAAAAAGTTAAGACTTACATTGATAACTCCAAAGCAGTTAGCATCCTCAGAAATCCCACATAATAAAATGTTAGTTCCTGCGGTGGAAGACAGGACTGAAACTCAATTATAAAAAATTATTTTCAACGCTCTGTATCTTGAAAATGGATACACCCATGGTTCATACGAAAAGATTGTAATATTTTTTGAAAATCTATCAGGCTCTAAATGTATGCTACTGTTTTTCTGTACACCTTGTAATGTAATGAAGATCATTATTTGAATATATACGTTTTATATTCAATTTGACATTATAGTTATTAAATTTTTATTTTCAAACACAGAGGCGTAGGTGTATTTTTTGGAGGGTTCCAACTAGGAAAATTTATTATTATTGGTACTGGTGCGAGCAATAGGTTTAGCACGTTATCAGATATCACCCGCGTCTCCGCGTCGTACAGCCAGCTATCCATCATGGTTAATCTACCGACGCCGTCCCCGTGGCTTCCCCACGTCCCCGCCCACTGCTGAACCAGGCCGATAATGCACCTTCTGATTTATACCTCTACAACCGCTCTTGATTTACACTCTCGTACATTATCACATCGGCTATGAGCGGGTTATCGATAAATCAAAGTGCCATAATTCTCCTTCTTATGACTGTGGTTCACCACCCCACATCGAAAATAGTCCATAGAATCCGGTGGCGAGGCTATTTTTATCGAATTTTCGCGATAAACAACAATGGCAATTAATAATGTTGTGCGAATCAATAATTGTCTAAATAAAACATAATCTAGCTAAATATACATACAGGGTGACCGTAATAAGAGTGTCTTTAGGTTTTTTTATGCACTGAAAAAAATGGGTGGACATTTTTATGTTTTATTATGCTCTCTTTACATAAAATTTACTGGAAAATTTTAATTTACATTGTATATTAAGGAATAATCAAGTGTATATGTTTTTACGCAATAAAATTAGGAAATTTCAGAAATAGTGTGGTAATACAGTGTACTACAATAGAATTATTTACTTTTATTAAATTTATTATGAGATTTTACAGAAGTTTTTATGTGTAGAGGTACATCAATCTAACCTTTAACCTCATACGTTTTAGTTGTGTTATTAACGTGTAGTAGACAAACATATACGGTTCATTAACAAGGACTTTTTGTGGGATATTCGTAAAACAGTACAAGTATAAGATCATTTTGTTACGTGTGCCAATTTAAATATTATACAATTCATAAACATCATAGAAACTGATTTGATACATTGTTTAGATGTTTGCCTTTCAAACAACATATTTATCTTTATGACAGTAAAAATAGTAATTGTTTAGATATACAGTATGCGCCAAAAGTATGGAATAAATTCAATAAAAACGAAACAATTATTTTTTGGGAAAAATCCTCGAACAGGTCGATTTTTAATTTAAAAAATACATATTTTAGCGTAAAATGCGATTTTCAAATGTCATTTGTTTTCGAGTAATGACGTCATCGATTTTTTTAAATGGCAACACCATATTTTTTTCCTTGATTCTGTAAGATCGTTTAATTCTCTATCAGACAGTACTAAAATTTTGCCCTCTTACATAGGAAAGTTTTCGAGTAAATGACGATTCAATGTTAGAAAACGTAAATTTTATCCATAAAAAAGTAACAATTCTGAGGTATGTAAAATAAAATACAATTGATTAAATTTTATACTTAAATTAAATGTTCGAATTGCCATCCACCAACTTCTTGACAATGCACAAGTCTGTGAAGAAATTCTTCTTGCACATTATGAATGATTTCTGGGGTAACTCTGCGTATTTCGTCCCGAATGCGATTTTGAAGTTCTCCTAAATTACGTGGTTTATTAATGTACACTTTTGACTTTAAGTATCCCCATAAAAAATAGTCAAGAGGTGTAAGATCTGGCGATCTTGCAGGCCATTCTATCGGTCCGCGTCTGCCGATCCACTTCCCAGGAATACAGTTGTCCAAAAAATCTCGTACAGGGCCACCGTCTTGCTGAAACCGTATGGTATCGTCAGGAATGTCAGGGTCATTATCGTTAGGAAAAATTACTGCAAAAGCTGGAACAAGGTCATTTATTAGAAACTCTAAATATCTTTGTCCTGTAAGGGTTCCTTCAAAGAAGAAAGGCCTTACTATTCTGTCGTCAACTATTCCAGCCCACACATTTAATTTCTGAGGGTGTTGGGTATGTGCCTCTGCCATCCAATGAGGATTTTCCCGACTCCAATATCTGCAAGTTTGACGGTTTACTGTACCATTCAGACAAAATGTGGCCTCATCTGGAAAAAGTATTTGCCGGTGTAAATTTCTATTTCCTTGACATAAATCCATTAGAATTTCGCAAAAGTGTAAGCTGCGATCGGGATCATCTTCATTGAGTTCCTGCACAAGTTGAATTTTGTAGGGATGATATTTTTCCTTCCTCAAGATACGTAGCACTGTGCTCTGACTAGTGTCATTGTTTAATGCAACCAATTGTGAAGAATTATGAGGATTATCCACCATACTTATCAAAATGTTCTGTTTCTGATTTTCATTAATGCTTGGACGTCCAGGTTTTGGAATATTTACAACATTGCCAGTTTCTCTAAATTTAGACTCTACCTTACTGACTGTTGATTGGTCGATAGGGCGATCTGGATATTTTTCATTAAATAAATCGTAAACTTCCTGCTGAGTTCTAGTTATATTCCCGCATCCGATAAGAATTAAAATTTCAATTCTTTGAGTAACAGTTAAATGTGCCATAATACTTTAAATTGAATAATAATTTCTATGTCGCTTACAATATTTATTAGAAAGTCGGTGTGACAATGACATTTTGCAAAGATTTTCACCTACGTGATCCATAAAAGAACTATGGAATTCGAAAAACTAAACTTAATAACGTTTTTGCTTTATTTTAATTGATTTGCGTTTTCTAACATTCAATCGTCATTTACTCGAAAACTTTCCTATGTAAGAGGGCAAAATTTTAGTACTATCTGATAGAGAATTAAACGATCTTTTAGAATCAAGGAAAAAAATGTGGTGTTGCCATTTAAAAAAAATCGATGACGTCATTACTCGAAAACAAATGACATTTGAAAATCGCATTTTACGCTAAAATATGTATTTTTTAAATTAAAAATCGACCTGTTCGAGGATTTTTCCCAAAAAATAATTGTTTCGTTTTAATTGAATTTATTCCATACTTTTGTAGCATACTGTATTAACATTGGTTGTAGTTACGTTCTAAAATTCGACCTAAACATATTTATTTTCACGCAGATATACGTAGGTATATCTACAAATAATTGCAAAAATCAAGAAATATATACTGATGTTTCAAGAAACAACGAATATTCAACATATTTTCTAATGCGAATGAAATACCTATTACCTACATTGCAATACATTTTTAGATGATAGGTGAACAATACACTTTTTCAAAGAAGGATTGATAAATCACATTTAGAGGACGGATGGACAAATTTCACTAAAAAAATGTGACATAGTGTAATTATTATTGAATTCTAATAATAAAACTACTATATTTCTAATAATTTGTTAGTAAGAGATATATCCTGCATATTATATTGACTAGCTTAAACCTGTACTTTTGTACATTTTGACAAGCAGAAACTTGACATTAAATGTAAAAACTTTTCCCTCTTTTCAACATCATCTGTCAATACACTCTCCATATGGCTACGAAAATAATATAATACATTTTTTAAGTTAAATAAAATATAAAAGTTTGAACTGATTGATGTACTCTTTGGTATATACATTTTATATTGTCCAATTTTTTACACATTGATATTCAGTCATATACCTACGTGAAATAATATTAGTTATTGAAAAAGTTTTCTCTATGCATATTTTCCAATGTTAGTTATCAGTAAAATTTCATATCAATATGTATATACAGGGTGAACTTTAAATAAGTACAAATATTTTAACTGCAGGTGCAGTTCCTCGTATAGATGAGTCTAGTGATACTCATTTTTAACGGTTTATAATATTTACGGAGATATTAATTTATTTTTAAAATACCCACATTTTCAGATAGAACAGAGCACTGATGTAACGTAATAAACCAGACGATCCATTTAAGGCGAGGTTGCCATATTGTCTTTAAAATAAATATTTTTATTTTAACGTAAATGCATGGATTGAATTAAAATATACTTGTTTTAAGTGATAAGAAAAGTAAAATTGGGTAGGTAGTACGCTACGCAGTAATATTAACCCAAATTTGATCTATTTAATTGACACCATAAACGATTAATTTCCGCAAGGTCGATATCTGATACCAATTTCCAATTAAAGTATTAATGACTTTGTTCATAGATTGAAAAAAATATACATAAACATGCATATAGGCTTATCTACATACTGAAGAGACAAGCATTTAAACAGGTATCCACGTTTCACAAGTTAATACCACACACAAATTATTTCCTTAAGTTATTTTATGAAGAATAACGAAACACAACACATTAAAGTAAAATTTTCGCCTCAATTATTTTTTTTAATTCTAACCTCTGAGTATGTATTCCGACATTGTATTAGGTTGAAATTGCAATATAACACCTATTTATATTTATTTTGACTAATATGACGTCATGAAATGAAGATGACAGAGAGTTATAGATATTGCAACTCTACTAATACATACATAGAGGTTACTACTTTCTTGAAGCCAAGACATTAGTGTAACACTGGCAATGCTGTAAACCACGCGTTCAATCTGCAACAACGTGGGACTCATAAACATCGTCTGGTCAGCGGTCCTCAACTAGTTTTTTATTGAAAAATCATGAAATTTATTTAAAAATGGACTTTTTTATTTCCGATTAAAAAAAACTATTAATTATGTGTTTTACACAGAGAACTATACTGCTGGTTAAAATATTTGTACTTATTTAAGGTTCACCCTGTATAGTATACAATTCCAACCTAAAAATTATATATGTCAATCAATAAGTACATATTATAGTGACGCAAATTCATGATGGTTATCACGATGGTTATAAATTGCCAACGTAAAGTTATGTGAAATTACAGACAAATTTTTATCAGTGTAATAAATTGCACCAAACAAAACATAATTGACTCATGAATTATGTTTGAATTTACATTTTTTTTAAACAGATGTTCAATTGTTTATCTTCTTTTTTCTACAGCATTCTTTTCCTAAATTGTATCTTAACTTTAATTCAGTGGTATAAATCACGATAGACACATGCACACCCTAGTGGCCATTCCTTTCATTCTTCCAAACAAAGCTGTTGTTACGTATGAAACATATTTTTGTTAAAAATATTGGTTATAAACCTTAGCAGGAATACTTTGGTGTATTTTATACCGCCCTCAACATACTGCACAATAATATATCACAATAACTTCATAAATTTGCAAAAATGTTCTCTTCAGATTGAAAAGAAATCTGGAGTGTTGGGCGATGAAAGGTTTCAATAGATTCGTACCTGCGTCGTTGAGTATAGGAATAGGCCATTAATTTTAACGTTTCCAAGGGTTCTTGTATCTTGTTTGTAGCCATTCACACATCCAGCCAATAATACTAATACCCTCTTTTATAAGGGTTGTAAATAGAAAACATATTTCACGATCTGTTATAAGTGACATTAAGTGGTGTATCCTTCCACAAGGTTGTTTGTGTATGATTTGTCGATATTTATGAGATACAAGATATCAGAATACAGATATAGATAACAAAGAAAAATATTGTAGTAACCATGAACAAGCATTTGGTCGCTAAATGGTGTAGAGAAAAAAATATATTTAACACAACTAACTAGAAAGAATTATTAGTATATTTCAATTATGCAGATCACTGAAGCATTCATCTGTTTGATGTTATTAGTCAATGATAACAGAAATTTCACTCAGAATAAATATCGATATCAAAAAATACTTCAACTTGACTGAATTTGAAATCAGAAGGGTGCAAACTTAAAAAATCTAAAGTATTAACAAAGAAGGAAATATCCAGTTTTTTAATGAATGTGGATAATGATGAATATCTGCTCATAAAGGTTATATTACAAATATATTTTTTAATAACCAATATTTATTTTAGGTTAAAGAAAACTGTCTAGAAAATTTTTTCTAACATCTGGAAATATTGATGGCTTAAATTTAGTAGGGAATAAAATACGTCAAATTAAGAACTGAAAACTGTGATCAAGTTCGCTTCTTCGATATATAGTTGGTAATTGTACCAAATAACCTATTGATATAAATACTAGATATTGCCACTGTGCCAAAGCTGATTGCATACGCAGAGAAAAACTTGTTTAATTTAACAAAATAATATTTAACTTAATTAAAAAAGTGTCATATATATGCCCATTGATTATTAACATATTTATTTGTTTTATATAACAAAATTATTATTTTAAATAACAAAATATTCTGATGCGTCTTTGCTTGTAATGAGGCTGGAATAAGAAGAGAAGAGAAAATATTTTTGTTGAATTAAATAAATATTTTAACAAATTTAATAGCACTATTTTGATTGTATATAACAAATTATAATGTAAAATTAACCTGAATATTGGTTAAATTATTATAAATGTGATAAATTTAATAAAATCATTTTGTTACTTACAAGAAAATTTAAAATTAAAAATAAACAATAATCTCTTGTAAATTGGATATATTTTTCTGACTCAATTAATATAAATGTTTAGTTTTACAGTTTACAGGGAAGCTTGCTGAAATCAATAAGGAATTTGTTTATAAAACATATATATATTTGTCAAATCTATAGCTTTATTTTTTCATGCACTTACATTGAAGAGTATTGTTGAACAATTTAACAAATATTTTATAATGAAGCAGTATATACTATTTTTATGGATACAATAATAATATAAAACACCTATGCTTATGAGAGTTTCCGAACAATTGTTTATTACGATATATTGATTCACCAAAATAGAAGTTCTTGGTGTCGCCTTGATAAACCCATATTAAATAAAATACAGAACTAGGATTAATAATATTATGATAGCATCAATTGAATGAATTGAAAAAGGAAATTATTTCATGCTGACGCCATATTTATATTTAAAGAATTTTAAATTTAGTATTTGTATTTACAAATCATGTAATTTTGAAAATAATACAGATGGAAAGTAGATTTGTATTTACGTTGTTCATTGTGTTACGTTATCGGTAATTCTATAAGAAATACTTACCATCGCAAATTGTGTTTCCCGGTACCTATAGACGAAGTAACACATGAAGATTACTAAAAGGTAAAGACAGAAATCTTTGTATCATAGATAATAGATGCCAA
This sequence comes from Monochamus alternatus, assembly GCA_037114965.1. NCBI lineage: Eukaryota > Metazoa > Arthropoda > Insecta > Coleoptera > Cerambycidae > Monochamus > Monochamus alternatus. Next base: position 61,685,733 of record CM073429.1, on the reverse strand, counting down.
GACTATACTTCTCGAATCTATAACTAAGATACAGAACTCAAAATGACACTATATTCCGTACTGTAAGAAATTATAGATAATTATGACACATTGGACACTATCGACAGTAGAGAGATAATTGCTAATCGCTTTGTGATTGGTTACTAGCTGGCACACTAGTGGAGTAACAACAAAATATTTTGTTGTATTAAGTATTTTACTTTGTTCAAGTTATGTCAGATCAGACAAAAATAATTTTTTGGAACGACTTATTTATTTTTGACTTATAAGGTTGGTAGAAATAAATAAACAGTTGTATTATTTGTTTTATTAACAAATTCTGTGTCATCCATTTACGAAACAAATTTATTTACTGTGAATAGTTATGTATTTAAATATGTATAACAAAAAATCAAATATATTATACGATTGTTTCTAGCCCTACTAAAAACATTAATAATATGAACGTTTTTCCTCTTATAGCACACTGTATAGATATATGTAACAAGGCATACCAAATAAGGTGTTATTTCTGTTGGCTTCTTGCCTAAACTTTTGTTTCGCGCAGTAGCAAAATTTAGGACCTTGGGCACATGTTTGATTCTAATTGTTAGACGACTACATTTTTTTTAATAATTCGATAAGCTTGAATGGTTATGCATAGAAAAGGCTGTGAATACCTGGAAAATCGTTTAATTTTTAACGCGTAGATCAGCGAATATTCAAATTATCAAGATCTGGCGTCCAATGAAGCATTGTTTATTTCGTTTTTCTGTTAATTTGTCGCCAGCAGAGCAAGCTAGACGAGATTGCAGCTGAAAAGCCGTAATGTAACCCGAGCCGGCCTGCCTTATATTAAAGATAGGGATCTCCACGCTTAATTTGCCAACGTCTGAGGCAAATCCGACGTGACTGAGGCGATTTTTTTTCGTTTTTTTCGTTTTCTTTCCTACCTTCAAGGTGGTCGTTGCCTGTCGTATTACCTTTCCTGTAATAAAGTAACAGGTGTTTTTTACGGAGTGCATTTTATGCGCTGTACAGGGTGTTACGACTGTTATATTCTACATGTTGTCACCTATCCATATTTTTTTCTTTTATGTGAAAAAAACACAACCAGGATTGGCCTCCCACTTATAGTTAAGCATTCGCCTAACAACTTGTTCTTTGCATAAAATTGAAAATTCAAAGTTCATTCCCTCGGATCTAAGAAAGATTTATCAAGAAGTCGAAATCTTAGGAGGACTAGACCTTCGCATTTCCCAAATATATACAATGCGGTTACTTCCTCCCAGTTGCACCCTCCGCATATTGGATTTCCTACTAATTTCATGATGTTGAGATATTTCTTCAATCGACAGTGTCCTGTCAGAAGTCCTGCGATCTTTTTGAATCTGATCTTACGACATTTCATTTGCTCTTTTCTGCGAAGGAATCTCTAAGACTTAATTCGCTTAAACCTGCGCTGGTTTTGAAATCAAAGTTCTTTTCTCCTACCTTCCCAGAACATACTTTCGGCAATCTTAAGGAATGCCAAAGGCTGGCTCTGGTCTTAAGAAGGATGTTTCAGATCATTTTTCCCCATGTGCTTTCTCATTTCCTTCAGTTCTCTGTTAAACACGCGTTTATTAGGTCCAGGCTATAACTTCACTGCAACCTGGGCCTCACTTTACTTCTTCGACTTTAATTCTTCTATCTATTTTAGAGTTGTAAACCACACCAGGCTCTTTTCTGGATTCTGGAATTGCAAAGGGTAGTTTAAAAATCTACAGTACTTAGGTCCTATTGGGTCCCTTATACTTCCATTAAGAGATCAATCCACCTGAGCCGCTAACCAACCTAATACAGAGAAAAAAGTTGCTCAGGGGTATTTCTCTGATGAAGGCCATCGCTATTGCAACAAGGTACATGAAGTACTGTCTCGTATTTCTGTTCGCAACCCCTACAATGAGTTGTTTCACATTTCCTTACATACTGCAGGTGCTTTCTTAGCCAACAGTGCCCAGTTTGAATACCTGTCACTAGATAAACTTTCATCCAAGTTATAGTCAGGTTTTTGGTTTGGTTTTTGGCTGTCTCCTTGTTAGGGTACTATAGAAACTTCTTAGCATATTGACAGCTATTTGTTTCATCCCACGGTCTTCTAAATTCTTTGTAGGTGTTCTCCTTAATGTTTCCATAATTTACATGTGGTAAATTTGATAAGATTCCAGATATGACGAAAACTGTCGAAATAATAGAAATTTACAAATATCTGAAACTGAATCTTTAACCCATTTTTCGAATAGTTATTTTCTTGTCAGGAAAACTCAATTACATATTTTTTTAACAATTTTCTTCCGTCTAAACTGTTGCTATGTGCTAAACTCAAATGTAGAGATATAGTTACACAAAATTGTAAAAAAAATCTGTCAAATATTGTATAGAACAGAAATAAAACCAAAATTATATCAAACGAATAATAATTATTTGAATTTACCCTGTACAAACTGATACTATCGTTGTGTCCGTATGCATTTACTTGCATGATATCGAATGACGCCGTATCGGATTACCCACTGCTTTCCATTCCTACTTGCGGTATGCATTAGACACTTCTAATAGCAGATCTCGCAATAGATAAGCTGCAAATTAAAATAAATTATACCCGTATTAATTTCAGACAAAAATAATTGCGATAATAGTATCTGTCGTACAATAAAGATATTTAAAATCCATATAAAATCGGTATAAGCAACGCAGTGAACTCAAAGTAGAACAATCATAGTCGACGACGTATTGTCAAGTTGAAAAGATAAATGCCCCTGGATATTTCATTCATACAGTTTATGTAATCTTACAATACAGGGTGTTTCGCTTAAGAACCAACACAGAACAGATTGATGTAGGGAATCCCAAATTATTTCAATTTAACCAAGCACGGGAGCACGGGGGCAATAGCAAGAACGGGGAAGGTCGTCCAGAGGTGTCCGTGGGCTTAAATTGATCGTCATGAAAAATCTAGGTGAGCAATTCGATGTTTCCAATATTTGTCCGACTTACCCCTACTTAAAAGGTGGAAAATGGTCGATCAATTCTTGGTAAAAATTGGCGGGAACGTGAATAGCAAGGAAGAGATCAGGGATGTTCTTCCAAAAATGCTCAAGGTGAAAAACACCCCCCGCGTGGGGGTAAAACCACCCCTATTGCCTTTTTTGTGCCACTCTACCTTATAACTCCAAATTATATGAAATACATGCCCCATAATTCGTTCCTCTGTCGGATTTTGATCAGTTACCCCTACTGAAGGGGTGGAAACCACCCCTAAAACAAGAAAACAGGAAAAATGGTCACCAAAATCTGGGTAAAAATTGGCGAAATTCTACATGGCATTGTTTCCCCCACTACCTGACAAATGATACGAAAGCGGGCCCCTTAATTCGATCTTTTGCGAAATTCTGACCAGATTTCCCCAACTTCAAGGGTGGCTTAAGTAGGGGTAAGTCGGGCAAATATTAGAAAAATCGAATTATGCTCACCTAGATTTTTCATGACGATCAATTTAAGCCCACGGAGACCTCTGTGCAACCTTCCCCCTTCTTGCTACATACTACGCAAAAACGGGCGGATTTTGCGGTCACTCTTTAGTACATGATTTATGTTAATTATTGGTATTTTACTATGAGAGCAAACTTAAATTTAAACAGTAAAAGAGTCACCCCTAAAATTATACCTAACCTCTAACCTAATACGTTTTAGTTGTATTGATAACGTGTAGTAGACAAATATATATGATTCCTTAATAAGGACTTTTTGTGGGATATTCCGAAAACAGTATAAGATTATCATTTGTTACATGTGCACTTGCAGCTTGTGCCAATTTAAATATTATACAATTCATAAATACCATAGAAACTGAAACGGTACGCTGTTTAGATGTTTGCATTTCAAACAACATATTTACACAGAATCAGTATATCTGCAGATATTTGCAAAAACCAAGGAATGTATACTGATGTTTCCAGAATAATTATGTAGTATTTCCAGCGAAAATATTCAACATATTTTCTAATGCGAATGAAATACCTACATTGCAATACATTTTTAGATGATAGGTGAACAATACACTTTTACAGAGAAGAATGGATAATTCACATTTAGAGGATGGATGGACAAATTCCACTAAAAAAAAATCTTCCTACACAAAAGTTATTTCTGCTACTGACAAGGCCTTCTTAGCTAATTACAAATAAAAATGTGGCTCGCATAGTGTACTTATTATTAAATTCTAATAATAAAATCTACTGCATTTCTAATAATTTGTTATTACGAGATATCCTGCATATTATATTGACTAGCTTAAACCTGTACTTTTGTACATTTTAACAAGCAGAGATTTTTTCCATGACACTAAAAGTAAAGCTTCCCTCTTTTAAACTGCACTATTCAGGTTAAGCAATATGTAAATATTTGAACTGATAAATTCTTTGGTATATACATATTTTTAAGTTGTGCATATTGCTCAATTTTTTACACATTGATATTCAGTCATATATATTTAAAACAAATAAATACAAATTTACGACGATGCGCATTTCACTTATACCGTATGTTGCACTTTAGCCTACGTTCTTCTTATGAATTTTGTATACGGTATGTGCACCGCAATCATTCCGCATGTCTAACCCTATTTCCGATATGATTAGAGCCGTCGACCGCCTCGGTCCGCATTCGAAAATCCTTTTGACTCTGGGGTTCGTATAAGACTGCGCTGCTTGCCAAATGCTACCCTGCATCGACGAGACAACGTAGAGAAAACGAAACCGAGAATTTTGAGATGAGCTGGAAAAAATTCGCAGTACTTTTCAAATTTACCTGTTTTGGTCCTTCGAAGCGGATTTCATCGAACATGATGTAACATGTACGAAACAATAAAAATGAATTACAATTACGCAAGTCAGTGTAAGTCAAAATAAATCAGATTTACCCAAATAACCTATATTTAAAAGTTCACCGTTTCCGAGATGCAGAGCGTCAGAGATTTAGAAATTTTTACTATATTTTTTTATTTACTTGGAAACCTTTCGTGATAAAGCAGCAATAGTTCTAGGTTGTAAGAAGATATCTTTAGTCTAATTATTCAGTATGTTTAAATATTAACATTATCATCATTGGCGTAGAAACTCTGTGGTACTCTTCTTTTATTTAAAATAAAAATGGTACGCCACTGTCTTGATTATAAAAAAACGTATACTTTAAATTTTGATTATTTTGAACAAATAATTATTCTTTGCAAAATGCATTGTATATAGATAATTGTTCATTTAAAATATCTCTTACTCTTTTTTGCACATCATCATAATTGATCGTGTTGTTTTATCACAAAGGATTTCCAAGTAAATGAAAAATATAATAAAAATTTCAAAATCTTTGACACCCTGTATCTTGGAAACGATGATATAGGTATATTTGGGTAAATTTCATTTATTTTCATGTATAATAACTCTTTCCAAGGATGCCAGTACCTGAGACACGCTGTATATTTGAAATAGTAGTACTGAAAAACGAAACCTAGGATAAAGAAACAGACAATGACAGTTGGTATGGTAGTTTAAAAAAGGTGTAGCAAGTGACATGATTATATAAGAAGTGATCAAATATTCTAAATAGGCTTTGAGTAATGCTACATGTGGTATCAATTCTTATAAGCATATACTGCAGTTTCCCATTCACCAGATCCTGTTATGTCTTATTTATGTTGATAACCTCTGGCTGTGCTCTCTACGGGGCTTTGTCTCTCTATTTAGCCGTGGCTGACACCCTCGGAGTGTCAAAGAGCTGAGAGTAATCTAGTTATGCGTGAATTTTATTGTATTGGGATAATCTATCACATACACAACAACCCATCATTCTTCTCAGTTAACACGTTATTTATTATTGGACTGTCCAACGAAGGCATGATTCTGGGACTGGTTTAGTAATTTCTTATGGCGAATTAAATCTTTAAGAGTTTACTTTGTAAGTTATAATATTAACATTTAACTGATCGTTTACAAGTTAATGAGTTGCAAAATTGACAGGTGATTTTAGACAAAAAATACACAAATGAGACCTACTAAACTTTCTTTACTAAAATAAGTGATATACCTACTGTGTCCATTGTTTTTTCCAATAATTCAAGTTTTCACTATTTATTTTTTATTTCATATTCCATTCTAATTTATTAGGTGCGTCAGGTTCTGTCCGGTAGTTCTGAGTTTTTGCTAAGTTGTTCATGATGTTGGCTCAATGAATAATCCAAATTTTCGGTCTCGAGCGCCGAATGGAACTTTGTCAAAAATCCAAGAAAACACGGAGTTTTCTACATTTCTTCAGTTTTTAGCTTTTAACCCTGTAACTGCGTATACGTTTTCAAAGTAGAATAAATTTACTAAGCGTTGAGCCCAGAACCCTCTCTGTAAAATAAATAGTTTCCAAAATATAGCTTTTAAATGGATATTTTGTTGTTGGACAGCACTAGTGTTGTAATGAAAAGAAAACTATTTTTATTAACATTTTTCTGTTAAACAAAACCACGCTTTTTTTAAAAAAATTGTTTATCTATTATTAAGGAAATTATTATAAAACCAAAAGTTTAATATAAACGTTAATAAAACACTTTTTACAATTAGAAATTTTTATGCTAGAAGTAGATGTGGTGGAGCTGTTTCAGTTCGAATTTCCAATCGTTTGACCCCATGATCTTCTTTGTTATCTGTTTCTTATTTGCTAGAATAGAAAGAATTCTCAACATAGGCTTCTGTCATAAAACAAGATTTCCAGCTTCCATGATGGTTTAACATCTGCATATCTACACCGCCGTCAACCAAAATGGTGGCTAACGACCTTATAAGACAGTGTATTCTTCAATCCAAGCTTTAGTGCAATCATTTTCGGAATGCTTCAAATAGTATTAACTCCGACAAGCCGGAAGGTACATGTTCCTTGTCTGTAGAATATAAAAAATCGCCTGTGAATTGCATTAGGAGGACGAAGTTCAGCATAACAGTTAATACCTGCCACATTTTTCTCTTTTATAACAAATTCTCGGACAATTTTTGGTTTCGTGGATGGACAATTTTTATATAGAGGTCATTGTATTGAATATGATCCAGTATTAAATATATATATATATATATATATATATATATATATATAGGCCCAGAGCTTCCTTATTTTCTTTCACTCAGTTCTGTTTCCAATCCATCACATTTTTCTCCTTTAAATCTATTGTCATTGCCTCTCTCCATCGCTTCCTCGGTCTCCCTCTTTTCTTTTTATAGTTAGGTTTACTCCCTACAATTTGTTTAACTGTCCTTTCATCTTTCATTCGTTCTAGATGTCCTGGCCACTGCACTCTACTAGCTTTTACAACTTCATCTATTTTTGGTGCCTGGCACATTGCATATATTTTTAAGATCTTCCTTTCTTCCAATCGGTTACGTTTTTCTCCCTTAGCTCTATTGCTTCATCTCTCCATCGCTTCCTCAGTCTCTCTCTTTTTTGCTTGTAATTTGGTTTACTCCTTAAAATTTTTTTAACCGTCCTTTCATGTTCCACGCACATTCCAGATGGGGCATCTGGAGCAGCCACTGCACTCTTCTGGCTTTTACAACTTCGTCTATTGTTGGTGCCTGGTACATTGCATATATTTCCTCATGATTTTTTCTTACCTAGCCTTCTTCCATCTTCTTTCTTCCTACAATCTTCTTAAGATCTTCCTTTTCCATCTTAAAAGGTTTTCTCTTGACTTCTTATTGAGAATCCAGGTTTCACTGCCATACAGCGCTATCGCCCTCTGGACAAATTTTTTGATTTCATTTTTGAACTTCTTCACTCCATCTCTCCGTGCTGCGTTCTCAATTTGAATTGGCATCTTTTTTTGTTTCCTATTCTCAAACGCTTAATTTTCTCTTGATTTAGTTGCAATCCCACTTTACGTGCCTCCTTCACAAGTTTTCTTGTTACTTTCTCTAATTCCCTACTGTCTCTTGCAATTACAACCACATCATCTGCATAACATACTATTTGGTGGTATTGAGCAGTGAATCCATAATATAGATGGTTTCAGTGGCGGCTCGTGGTAGCTGCAAGAAGCCCAAATAATACCTAAATAGGAATAAATTTACACGTCTCCCCTGAGGTAATAATCCTTGACGCCTTGACCATTTTTTATTATGGAGGTCTTCGGCAATAGCCCCACTATAACCACGAATTAAAATACTAAATAACATCAGAACTCCGATTTTTATTTGCAATATAAATAATAGAAAAAAATATGTTTCAGCATCTAATAATTTAAAAAATTGTTCCTACGTGTTTAAAACACTAAAAAATATAAAAAAAATATAAAAACCAATTTTCAACTACTTATTTATTTACATACAAAACAAAGCCACTTTTATCAAAAATTTTTTAATACTTTCACTTCTTATAAAACAAGTCTATTCGTCAGTCTTTTAAATTCGCAAATTTATTTATAATGTCTTCATAAAATTGGGAATCGGCGCTAAGACTTTGCAACAGTTCTTTTTCTATAGCCATCGATAAGTTGTTTAAGCGCTCTTGTGTCATCCTATTTCTTAAGTAAGTCTTAATGCGCTTAAGGCAAGAAAAGTTTCGTTCTACTGAAGTACTTATTGCAGGAATTGTTAAAATTAAGCAAAATAATTTGTATGTTTCCGAAAATATCATTTTAAATTTCTTGTATATTTCTACCGTTTTCTGAACTTCTAAATTATAAAATTGTTCATCTCTATACAAAACATAAAGTTCGTTTTTCAACTTATCTATGTCAAATATGTTTGGATACATTTGTAGAAAACAATCAAACGATATTTCCGGAAATTTGTTTGCATATTCGGGATATTTTAAAGCGTTGGCCGATTGTTCAAAATTTGTCGTTTCTCTACTTCATTACGTATTGAAAAAGGCGTTTCAAACAGAGATAAAACAATATCGTGAGAGGGATTCATTATTATAAATAACTATCGATGAGCCTATCAATAATATATATTTAAATTAGGTTCCTATTTTATGTTAAATTTAGTCTTACCTTGTAAGGAAGTGGTTTTTTATTTATTTAAATTAATCCTACCTGCCTTGCCCCTAATACTTTACCACCGCGCTTACCACCTAATCTTCAGAATATTTAAGAAGTCACATTCAACTAATCAACCACTAACACTAACGACTGGAAATTCAAAACACATAAATAAAAGTATTAACACTTGAACAATCGACTAATCGCGTCACACACGTAAATAATCTACAGTTCCCAAGTTACCTACGGTCATTAGCCACTATCACATCGTCCATTTACCGTTGAACTAAAAGCTTGAGGCGCCAGAAAGCGGGCCTCAGTCTCGAGCGGATATGTAGCAAAAAACATCGATTTTAACCGTCTCGCGTGGTGGGAGAAACCATAATGTATACACATGTGCGACGCAATTTGAGGCTTGGAAAATTGGGCCTCATTGTGGTGGGATTGGTGGGTGATCCGGACTCCCCACACGGGTAAAAACAGAAAAACCGAGATATTGAAATGTAAACCAGAGGTACATTATAACATACGAGGGCTAAGATTGAAGCAATTATTTTATTTCGTTACATTGATTTTTGATAAATGTAGTAGGCAATCGGATTGGAAGTTATGGGGTATTAAAATATACAGTAAAAGCCAAATTTTTCAGTGAGGCTCGGCCTCAGTTGCTTCATACGACGAGCCGCCAGTGGATGGTTTCTGAGAGCGTTGCTTTCCGGAAGAATAAGCCAAAAAGACTTTCTCAGACACCTCCTTTAGCTTGTAATTCATGTTGAAAAGAGCCTTTCATAATTATAAGTTTGTTTGACAATGTTTTAACAGTAACGATGCGAAAGGTAACATAAGAGAACTTAAATGAAAATACAAATTTTATACAATATTCTTATTGCAAATTCATATTACTACAGACGATAACTTTAACATCTCGTATTGCAATATGAATCTTACTATTACTTTACTAATAAGTCAAATGCTATAATTTATGATTATAATTGTTTCTATATTGCTTTATATATTGTAGCTAAATAGATAAACACATTACATAATTCTGTGCAGGGGTACGAAGTTTTCGGACCTTTATTAACCCTAGTAGTGACTAATCACCCTGTCGACATGTAACATACCCAAAATGACATGGTAAAGAACTTTCGTACAATAGAAACGTGTGATGCTCGGTTCTCCGGTCCTTTTGGGACTAAACAGCAGCTGGATGGATGTAAAAGAGGTCCTTACACGGGTGTTTTGTCATTGTTGGGCGACCGTGAAAGGGCCCGGCCCGCTCAATCATAAATTACCAGAAATTTTGTTTTTACTGGCATTTTCACGAAAATTTACTCCACCACTATGGACTAAATTATAACGCGATGACCTCTGACTAGGTTTTGCTTTTAGATTGATAGCTTAGATTAGTTACTTGGGTGTTGTTTTAACAAGACTGTAAATGCACGTGTTTTTGAATTATTACAATTAAACGACATATTTTTATCAAGGATGCAAAAGTGCATAAATGGTAGGTGATATTAAATAAATAGTAAATATTAAGTAATTATAATATTATTATTAGTGTTATTTATAGTTATATTATTATTGTTATTATTATTATATTATTAATAGAAATAAAACTCAATCGTGAGAAAAAGTCTCAAGTTATTCAAATTCGAAAGATAAGAGAAATTAAGAGAATCTTACCTATAATAATTGCTTTCATACATGTTTTTGAAATTTTGCACCTTGCCATTATTTAGCATTCTGAATAACTTTTTCAAGTAACATTTTGCTGCATTTTTAGCGGAAAAGTCACTTTACCTGAAACTACAACAGTTTTTGCTTGGTGCATTGAATATTTTAAAAAGGATTATTTCGAAAACACTTACTCCTAACTGCGTTATTGTTAGCAAATGTCTTCTTTTCTTAAACAATTTTTATTTCATACTGAAGGGCTGTCTCTTTTGACAAATGCGCTCCCTGCATATTTAAACGTGTTAAGATTAATTTTTCTTATTTTTAAATTGTTTAATCAGAAACTTTCCCTAAGAACTGAAAAAGCATTGCTTAGGTAAATTTTTAATAATATCTGAATAAATTTATACACAAAGGTTTAAATAAAATCCATATTTAAATGTGACTTCGTTTTAACAAAGTAGAAAATCCATGTTTATGAAGTTATGGGTAAGTAACGAAGCCACTTTGGATTTTATTGGTTAAATAATTTAAATATTCCATTCATTACAAATAAAAAGAGTATAGAAATATTTGTTATAAAAAGGTTTGTTTTTCTTCTACACTTCAATAATTGTAGAAAAGCACGGTTAAATTAAAAAATGTCAAAAAAATAATTATCACAAATATTGTAACACTTCGTATATAGGTATGCTAAAATTGTCGTAACGACTTGTAAGACACCTTGTATAGACGAAATTAGCTTAATTAGATTTGAATAGTGACAAATAAATACATTTTGTTCTTTAAAACGAATATTTAAAATTTGATTAAGAATTATTTTTAATATTTTGATGACACACATTTGAATATTAAAAAAATATCCTTTGTCCTTAAATTTAGTGTAGTTATCCAAAAGTCCTTTTTTCATCTTTAGGAAATCCAAGCAGTTCTCATAAATAATATCACATTTTATTTAATTCCCAATAACATTATTTTCTTACTCAGAAATTAATAATTATTAGGTACATTTTTATTTGTACCAAAAGTAGTAGTAAACAACATTATATTAAATACGGCCCTGGTATGGACACGTATGTTCTGAAATCTGAAAACTACCAAACAAGCGGTAATATGGCATTATTCAAACTGATGTCTGTGATTGGCGGGTGAGAGGAGTGGGAAATTAGCAGGATGGGCAATAGTCTTTGGCTTATCTCCCACTTCCTAAATCTATGGGGTATATCTAACGTCGAATGGAACAGAATACAGTTTTAACCACGTACTGGATAAGATTTGGCTGGACACTTTTTTAAATTAATTTAAGAGCCACATCTCCGCTCTAGAACAAAGCCCGGCGGAACGAAGACTGCGAAAGTATTTATCTAACCGAAATCAGCCCGTCCGGATGAGAAACAAAGTTAGAAGGTAATAAGATTTCGCTAAATGTCCTCCAGTCGCGGGAGGCTGTGGCGAAGGGCCCACGCCAGCCTCTCATTAAGTTTTACCGCCTTATGAAAAGCCAGCAGCGTAACCCTTCCGAACATTAATATAACAAAGATAAGGAAGCAGAATACATATTTTATGAAATTATCACGGGCACAAATAATTTTAATGAAAACTCCGGCGCTGAATTTAGGGGAAAGAGTGACATCAGCTGTTACGTCCAGTCGAATGCGTCCCACCCCTACCCAGAACACGCTCGGCGCACACATTACGCCGGCCGACGCTGCCGCTGGATGCTGCGACGCCGGGGAGCGCCGCGACGCTCCCGCTCCCGAAATTTATTCGCCACGCTGTTCTTATTTCAGTTACTATGTGTTAAGTATTCGAATTTTTGCTTATACAGTGTTTCATAAGTAATGGGTTACAGGCCACTCGGTTATAGCTTAGATCGAAATCTAAAAATACATTTATACAGGGTTAACTATGACTAAGTACAAATATTTTAAGAGAAAATTAAGAATTATTAGCGGAATCACCCTTCAAAAAAATTCCAAACTTATTTATAAAGCGAAACAAGAAATTTCAAGATTATAATCTTTATTTAACGCCGCCTATGCGAGTCAGAATAGGCAACTAGCAACACAACTGTAAAATTCCCGGTCAATCCTGTCATGTCATAATTTAATTCCTATGTTTACCATGACCTTGTAGTTTTGTGTTCTTCTCCAGTTGTTAGTGCCTTTTTTTAATTTTTAAACGTTTTATAGTTATGAAATAAAGAAATTTGTGTCGGGTGGAGATATTTTCTCATTTTCTAGGTTATGGGACAAGACTGCCGCGGGTGCATTAAAATTTTTCTATTATCTATTCCTTTCGTTCGATTTTGTTATATAACAAATAGGCATTTTATCTAGCTGTACCTACGGGAAGTGTGTTTTATCGGTAGTGACTGGTTTTAAAGAATGAAAATGTTGTAGCTTTGCCAGTTTGTAATGAAATAATGAAAAACGAATGCAAAATGGTGGAGGTAACTGGATAAACTGTTACCTATCTATCATGTTTTATTAATAATAACAATGTTATTTTTTGTCGTTTCTGCATTTAGAAATGCTGAAAAAAACGACCGCATGGTAGTAGAAATTGTTGACAGATATAAACTTCATCTCAGTCGATGCTTATCATATGCGCCGACTTTCCGTAGTAAAATAGGGTTTTGCTCCATTTTTTAAATATCGAGCTAAAATTCTGGAATAACTTTTTTATTGGCTTTTAGGCCTCCTTGAACACGTGGTTAAAATGTTTGTACTTAGTCATAGTTAACCCTGTATATAAGGGTGGCCCATTAAGAAGATTTGAATCGGATTTCTTTTAAAAGATAGATCACAAAAAGCTCTGATGCAAAATTTGAAGACAAAAATTTGATTTTCAAGGCTTACTACGAATTTTTTTTGCCTAAGTGAAAATAACAAAATTTTGAATAACAAAATTATAAATGTAATTATTTTTTATCCGAGAAGGCAATATTTGTAAATTTTAGCATAATAACCACGAATTAATAATAATTTGACAAACTTATCTATCAATTGTTGTTTATTTGGTGTACTGGTTTTTATGGTTCTTATTAATATTTATTACACCAGTGTTTGTTATTTTATATAAGAATAGATTTACCGAAAACGGCAAACACTAGTGATATTGTCAAAGCTTTTTTAGGGACAAACTTTCTTTCGCAAAAATCGTTACAAATGCATTTGAGGGGCTTCTAAATCCAATGGTGTAATAAGATTTATTATAAAAAAATTTTGCTATTCTTCAATTAGGTAAAAAAAAAAATTTGTAGTAGGCCTTGAAAATCAAAACTTTGTCTTCAAATTTTGCATTAAGATAGAGCTTTTGAAGATCTTCAAATTTTGCATCAAGATAGAGCTTTTGGAGATCTATTTTTTAAAAAAAACCGGTTCAAATCGGTTCATTAACAACTTTTGTACGCAAGTGTTTCCATAAATAGTGGGTCGCCCTGTATATATATGTGGGCGCTAATGTTAATATTAAGAAGGATAGGTGCACGGTGTTGAAATAAAAGCTTTTTTAAAGAAAAATACTAATAACTTTTACAGTTGTTGATGTATCGATTTCAAATTTGGTGTCGATGGGTTTTTGGGGGCGCCAAATTTAAATACTTTATCAGTTTTGAGCTATCTTATAGGAGGCGCCACATATCTGATATACCTAAAAAAAATTCTATAATTTTATTTGTACCTAACACTAGAGCAAAAATTGTTTAAAATTATAATAATGTGGACTTTTTTAGTGAAAAATATCATACCTTATGGAAACCCAAACCTTTTAATCATACCAGAGTTTATTAGCTCCATGAATAGCTATGCCATATAAGTGAGATCTCTAATGAGATCTGACGAATAACCCTAGCTGTATTATGTTACATCTAGCAGCCATTCGCTACTCCATGTCGGACTGAACCACAGCCATGAAGCCTTCTACAGGCAGTAGACACCACTAAAAACTATCGACCTCTATCGCGTTCGGCGAGAACGATATTTTGCAAACGCGGAATTCCAGGAAACAACTACTTTGCTGCCTAATGCCCCGACCATCATTAGCTTACATATGAAAACCCTATAGCAAACAGCAAACAAATAGTCAATATATGCCGGTTTAGAGCTTATTAACTCTCATCAGTACGTCACAGTTAACTGAGTACGAAAAATATAGCACAGCTACATCTAGCGACCATATATTGTTTATAGGAAACAACTCGAATTTTTCCTTTCAAACAAATACTTTTTTAGACGATACTTTTAGGAAATTGAGTATTTTAAATTTACGGTTTTTCAAAAGTTTATAATAACTAACAACACTTTATTTAAAACAGTAGATATTTTCCTTTCCCACATTCTTGAATTAAAAATATGCATTTTTTAATTAAATAAACGCATTACTTTATTCGAAATGCACATTAAATTCAATCAAAAGTCATTTTTTTATTTTAAAACATTATTATACCTACACATTCGAACAAATTGTTTAGGGAAATGTAAAAAATATATTTATTTTAAAATCATTTCTTTAAATTAAGTTTTCGTAAGATGTTCAAATAAAATAACTATTTGTTTTATTTAAACAAGTACTCGTCAAAAAAATGAAATTTTCTTACCAAATAAATCATTTTATTTTTGACAAAAAAGTGAGTATTACACCAAAAAAGATTTATTTTCCGAAAGTAAATTATGTTTAAATAAATTGAATTGTTTGCTGACAAACAATTTTTTTTCTGTGTATGAGTAACTATAATAAGTATTTCACTCAATAGAATATTATGTTTTGTGACAGCTAAGATTTGTCAGCAGGTGATTCAACAATGATTGCATAGCAGATATGAATATTTCTGTTTTTTTTTTTTTCAACAAATTTGTTGAACCAATCCACTGACGGACAATTCTATCGTTGTCTTCTTCGTATGTAAAATAAGCTAACACTTTTCCCGTACCAATGTAACTGTACAACATGCCGCGATGACTCATTCCAAGGGAGGTGCTCAAATCACCGTAAAGACTTAATCCCAATTTGTTTCGATTTAAAATCTGGGTCATAAACGTATCGCCTGGCATCGAGTTGGCTTAGAGAACCGCCTCCGCTGAGAAATGCCACATGTCTCGTTTCATGAGCCTCACTCAGAGCAATTCATACGGTCTTAATCTTCTAATCCACTTTTAGGGTTCCGCTCTAAACAAAAAAAAATGTTCTCTTATAGATTCTTATTGGAAACAGGTAAATACTTTTGTCTTTGAAAGAATTGAAATTATGGTCTGCTTCAGATAATTTAATCCTTAACAATTATAGATTTTTTTTTGTTAAGAATGCAAATGATCCAAACATTAAGGTGTAGCTTAAGCTATATTTTATTGAATCATGAGATGCCTAAAATATTACATTCAAAGGTGCATCTTCTAGCCAACCAGGTAAGTTAAATTCGAAAAATTAAGTCTTGTAATAGGGAATTATCAATTACTTTATAAGTTTCATCCATTAAGATTGTCCTTAATTATAAGTTTCCTTTGTTGTTTAACATATTCTATGCCTAAACCATTTGCAAGGTCCAATTCTAAGTAGATATCTTATAGTCTTTTGGTAGTGGTTGTTGCAAACATATCTAACCCAAAAGGACTACACCGGTATTAACAAACAAATTTTAAAAATGAAGCTTGGCTCTTTTAACAATACGTAAATTGAAGATAATATAAATCAAACTGAACAAAAAATTATTTCTTTTTCGACCAACAAATTTTCATGAAATTAATAGTCTTATAAGCGACTAAGGGGCTGTTTCTCCCATATTCTTGAGTTTTCTGAAAACAGTTACATACAATGTATTTTCTTTTTCAGTTCTACAGACTGTGAAAAAAAATTGGCTCAATTTAGAAACCATTATACAATTCATGATGTTGTTTTCTAAATATTATTCTTAAAATGTAACCAAGCTATTTCAGTAACAATTTTAAGTACCTATACTTGCTAATTGTAAGTAAAATAAAGATCAAAAAGCGGTTAGTTTTATAAATGACAATAGAACTGTTTCTCCATTATTTTTTAATTTATTGCAAACAAGTACTTGCGACAGGTTTTCTTTTTTTCAGCCCTACACATTGTTACACTAGTATTAACATTTCAACTATTTTTAAAATTTAAACATTATTTTCTTGAAATTTTTCTTATGTAACACCATAATTTTTCATGATGTATGTATGTAGAATGACACGCTCTTTCAAATGGCATGGTCAAAATTGGGGGTTGCTATTTGAAAAAATTGTCGATGACGTCATATTTCGAACAATGATAACGTCACAAATATGGATCTATGTCAAAAAGTGCCTTACACAGTATTGTGTTAAAATGTGTAATTATTTATTTACAGCGTAAATAAGATAAAGAGAAACGGAAACTAACAATTCCGCTATTTGCGCCTGACGAAAAAACTGTTTTAGTAAATTTTGATAAAACAAAAAGTGATAGGTACAAGCGACCATATGAAAGTTACCAATTAGCATGTCCTAAGACCAACAGGTCTTAGAAATACGATACTTTATACCGCGGTCTACTGACTTCTGGACTTTCTAACCAAGCGTTTCACTAAACACTACAACCCCTCCGACGACTTATACCTGCACCTCAAAAATGCTGCCCAGAACATGCACAACCTGGCGGTTACCAAATACCTAAAGCTTCGATCAAAAGATCAGATTACAAAACCCGCCGCCAGAAATGGCGCTCCACACCAGCACCCTCTGGTAAGGATCCGACCACTCACGGATAGAGCCTCGTGGCGCCCTCTCATCGGCGAGATAACCTTCCGCTCCAATGAGTAAATTACTCGGCGCGATCGATGCTTGGATTACGCCCATGTCAGGACCCCATTGGTGGCTCGGCGGCCTACCCGACTCTGATAGGGTGGATTTCCCGCACGGTTGACAGTTGTAAACACCTAGGAAGGTGTACTTAGAAGGCTCGCGTCGCTCGTATGGTCGCATGATAGATTTGTGGACTGTATGCTCATTCAATTCAGTTTAACTCGCGTGGTGTTTAGGGTCACGTTAGGTTTGTTTGGCTAGTTGACCATACGCTGCGGAGACGTACCTTTTGATTTTTGATACCTCATTGGTTCCTAACGTCGCTCTAGTCAAGTAGCCGGGAATTGGTTAATTGCTTAAAAATAATCTAATTTCTTCCCTTTTCTTTCTGATTGAGGCGATCGGTGTTCTTACGTTGGGTTCATTCAGCGATTAGTTCAGACGGTTATTTTTGGACTGCTCGTTACGTTTTGGTTGAAGTGCCGTCGGACTTGATTAGTGGTGAATCTTCGAATAGCAATGGTATTTTGACGAATTACTCACGTGCAATATCTACGTAACAATAAGGTAAGTTTACATTCTTAATTAAATCGATGAATATTTTCAAACGATTTAATTCCAAAATAATAGCTTTGTCGTCTGTATGTATTCAGCTGACTGAGATGCATTACTATCTCTATTATATCATGACTTTTAACAAAATTCAAATATCTATGCTCTTTATAACATAAGAAATAATAATTTTTAATAAATTTGAAACTTACCTAGGAATATTCCAAAGTCTGAACACTTAAAGTAATTTATGAATAAATAGGTACTTGCATAGATTCGTTTTTCTGAAACAAATTACTTTATGACCATGTTTGAGCTTTCGTTGAAATAAACTGCCAATATTATTCAGTACCTATATGTGCAATACCAATACCTATATCATATGTCCAATAAATAAATACTTAAGTTTACTTATATTTTCCACACAACTCGGCCCCTTACAAAGGGGTTGCTTTTTTGCATCGAACTTCTTCGATGAAAACTTAATCAAGAGAAACATAAACAAATAAAAATGCATGACGTTCCTAAGAAAATCCACACAAATGAACCAACATTTACAAACTGGTACATATATATGAGAGTATAGCATCATTAAATACAATATAAATTTGTAACGTAAGTATTATTTTACATCGGCGTTATATAGTCTTGAAATATACAAATAAGAACATAGAATAAGTTATTAATAAGATTATTATTATATATTAGATGTACTACTGAACTGTACCTATAAGTTTCATTATTTCACATCTTTTTTTGAAGAAGAAAACTGTGTCTAATCTTCTATGATGATTATTTTTTTAGTAACGTCTATTTAATATCTTAAATGATATTTCCTACCTTTAAATTTGTTTAATAATAGAGAGCCTACGGTAGTACCTACCTAGAACAATGATGAGTTCTAAATAAAAAAGTACTGTAGATACTTTTAAATGAATAAAGTGGTTTTAATTTTGTATCTAAAAATTAAAGATAAATAGGATGTGTGCGCCATTTCGATGTCGTTCTTCTCTTTAGATATTTTTTCTTCTGATTTTAGCATGTCTCGAGTTTTTCCATTTTTTCTCTCTTTATTTTCTCACAATTTCTGCTTCTCTTAATTGCTTTTAAAGAGCGTTTAAATAAGCGATTTTAGTAGCATTACAAAATAAATTCAAATGCAAACGACTAAAAATAATGGAATTTAAAACTTTTTTTATAAATGAGATAAAAAGTAAATATTAAGGAACGACAAATTTGTAGGTAATAACTTTTTTCAAAGTCACGCCTATAACATTGAAACGAATTGCTAAACAAACTCAAATTATTAATTCAACAAATTAAAGAAATGCCAAGAAACAGCCTCTTCTGTTTGAGAGTTCAAAAACAAGAACACAAAAATGAGTTGCTGTAGGGTGCCATTTTACCCCCTCTACATGAGCATTAGTTAGAAAGGTCTTAGGTAGGTGCTCCATGCAACTGGGCGGCTCAACGCTTTCCCAGATTCTACAACTTTCCGTCGACTACAGGAAATAATCATTGTTTATATAAACATAAACTTCAAAAAATGTTGCTGAACATATTCAGTTTGTCCGTTGGAGTTTTGATAAATCGGATGCCATATAAGTGAACCATATTTTAATTTGCTCCTGATGTATGATACGTATAATATTCTAAAACTGTTGACATTAGTAAGTTTCTAGTAGTAGTTTCTAGCTGAAGATACGACCGTCAAAAGTAATACCTAAATTCTTGATCTCAGTACACCGCGCGGAGTGTAAAATGGTACAGAAAATGAATTGGATTGAACGTTTTAGAAAAAGTGATAATTTTACATTTCGGTATATTTAAATATAAACCATTATTAGAGCACCAAATATGAATGTCTTTTAAATTATTTTGTAACGATATGCAATCATGTAAAGAATCAATTCTAGAAAATATTTTTAGATCATCAACAAATAGCAAATGGGATGTTGTCAAAATAGAGCAAAGATCATTAATAAAAATTAAGAATAACAATGGACCAAGATTTGAACCCTGAGGAACACCAGAAATAGCAAAATAGTTGCATGACCACCATATTCAACAAATTGAGGCCTGTTCAATAAATATGACTTAAATAATTTTGTGAAATTATCAGAGAAGTCGATTGCCCTAAGTTTAGCAATCAAGAGAGAATGGTCAATTCTGTCAAACGCTTCCTGCATGTCTGTATAATTAACATCTACTTGCCCCTGAGTGTCTAGACTGTCTAGAGCATCTGACAAAAATTTAGTAAAACTGGCTAAATTGGTAGGTAATAATTGACCGTTTTCCCATAAAACCATGCTGATTAGAAGAAAATATATAATTTGACTGAAGCATATATGTGGTTATAAAGAATTATTTCAAAGATTTTATCAAAGTTGTTTAGTATACCTAGATATTGTATTGCACGATTAAAGATCTTGGTGTTATTTTTGATCACAAACTAAGTTTTAATAAACATATTGAGACGATTACATCTTTGTCATATAAAATGTTAGGGTTTATAATACGCAATTCAAAAAGTTTACAAAATATGACGACATTGCGTCTGCTGTTTATAACTTTTGTAAGATCTCGGTTGGAATATGCCTCTGCAGTTTGGAATCCTATTTATAATATACATATATCTGCAATTGAAAAGGTTCAGAGAAGTTTCTTGAAGTCCGCTTCATTTATAATGATGGAAGTTATCCTCCTATTGGCTTTTCACATGAACTGTTGTTAGAGCGTTTTTCTCTGTCAACCCTTCAATCTAGAAGGGAACTGCACTCAGTTATAATTCTGTACAAAAACGTAAACAATGAATTGGATAGCGTTACACTTCACAATCAAATCAAATATAGGGTACCAAGACTTACATCCCGATGCTCTAATATCTTTAAAATGCCTAAATACCTATCAAACTTATTGATAGCTTCCCCGCTTTACCAAATGATCCATAATTATTGTAAAATTGAGAGCAAGGTTGACATATTTTGTTGCACTATTTTGCAAATTAAGTCGGTATTCCCATAATTAATAGAGTTTTTCTTGTTTATGATTATTGTGTGTCTTCATAAATCATTTTTGTTGTATTTTGGTGATTATACTTGGTATTGTATTGTAATAATATTATATATATTTGTTGTGTAATTGGGCTTTTGCCTGTTGGGTTTGTATTTAAATAAATAAATAAATAAAAATATATATAGATGCCTATACAGTACGCGCCAAAAGTATGGAATAAATTCAATAAAAACGAAACAATTTTTTGGGAAAAATCCTCGAACAGGTCGATTTTTAATTTAACAAATACATATTTTAGCGTAAAATGCGATTTTCAAATGTCATTTGTTTTCGAGTAATGACGTCATCGATTTTTTTTTAAATGGCAACACCATATTTTTTTCCTTGATTCTGAAAGATCGCTTAATTCTCTATCAGACAGTACTAAAATGTTGCCCTCTACATAGGAAAGTTTTCGAGTAAATGACGATTGAATGTTAGAAAACGCAAATTTTATCCATAAAAAAGTAACAATTCTGAGATATGTAAAATAAAATACAATTGATTAAATTTTATAATTAAATTAAATATTCGAATTGCGATTCGTTTTTATTGAATTTATTCCATACTTTTGGCGCATACTGTAGATAGATATTGTAACTCTGACAAGAAAAAAATCTAACAAAGATCTACTGATTTGCAAATCTTTTTTATAAGTTGATTTCCCTCAGTGTATCACTTTTCCGTAATTATAACGCACAGTGCGTTACCGTAGCGAAACATTACCGTTTCTTTGCCTCCATTCCGCCTCCGGAGGCCGTTGAGTAATTTTATCGTGCCACATACATCACTGGTAAACCCCATAAAGCACCTTCAGCAGATAAATTGTTAGTAATTAGTAGATACGCGAGGCTTCTCGGTCCCCCTAGTCGACGCAACGGGTATTTGGATGGTCTGGCGCAAATATAAACCGGGGCTAAAGTCGGTCCGGACTTAATTTCATTAACTTTATCAATAACGGAATCGGAACGGAGAGGTATTTAAACGTTGCACGACCCTCCGCGTGGGATTCCAACGGCGAGCGACGGAAACGGGAAGATAGGGACCCGTTTCGACGCGATAGCTGTCGAAGATGAGGACAGAGAGAGGGACAGTCATGCCTGGAATAATGCATTTTTCAATTACAACTGTGAATGTGAACGAAATCGAAATTTTACGTCACATTTTGCATAAATACAGTTTAAAAAACTCACTATACTGATAATCTGAATCTTGAATACAACATTCAAAGCGTACTTGTACCAATCTGTACAACATTATCTAGATAAACGCATTGATTAGCTCTATGAAATACATTTACAAACATGATTACGCTCGAACATCAGGAAAAGGTACAATTAACTACGTTTGGGCTGTGTTTAGCCGGCCCATACCCGTAACGAAAGAGTAGATTGTGTGTATATAAAATAAATCCTAGTTTTACATGTTAACTTGTGGCGTAAGATTTTGTAACTTACATATTATTTTTTGTGTTTGCATCAGATAGTAAAGATTAAGTTAAGATAACTACGAAAGGGGGTGATATTAAGAACTTGACATTTACTAATTTGAGTTAAATATAATGCCAGAACCACCACAGTGCAATAATAAGAATACTGTTTTTGTAATATTTTTTTACTGTTTTAGAAAGGTATTTTAAGCTAATATAAATCAAATCTCCTACAATTCCTATCACTGAAGTCATATGTATGTTCTCTGATACCAAACATCTAGGTATGCTAATGAACAATTCCACAGACAAAGCTCTATTCAATAATTGATAGGAATTGTAGGAGATTTGATTTATATTAGCTTAAAATAAGAATACTGTTTGGAAATAATTATTTACAATATGTGTTATAAAGATTCATATTACAACACGAGATGTTAAAGTTATCAAGCCATCAGCCGAATTTGATAAAATATCGAGTGTAATAATACTTCATTTAATAATACTAACAAAATATATATTTTTCAAAAACACAAAAAGAAAGTGGTGTATATTCTATGAGCAGAAAAAAGTACCTGCTATTAAGTTTTTGAATCATGTTTTGTCATGTTCCTTTCGCTTGGTTACTGTCAAAACTTTGTCAAACAAACCCATAAATATAAAAAGTGCTTTTCTAAATGAGCGATTTTGAAGTTTACCCTCTGATATAAAACCAGCGGCAAACGGGGCGACCTCAAGTCTAGTTTCGACAAAATCCAAGGCTCGGTATGAGCCTTGGAGTACCTACCAAAAGTGCAAAGCTAACAAGTTAAAAAGTTTTCAGCTAACTGCATTTTTGAAAAATAGTTCAGATGGCTACAAGGCAAAAATGTCTAGAATTTTTACAAAGAAAGGAAGGAAGGAAGTATAAGTTTCTAAGTAAGGTACTGCAGCTGATGAAATATATTTACTCATGAAGGTTGCTATGATAATTTTATTTTTGGGGCCTGTCCTCCAATACAATGACCTCTATACAAACATTGTGATACCATAAACAAAACAAAAATTGTCCGAGAATTTGTTATAACAGAAGAAAATGTGGTAGGCAGTAAGTGTTTCAATATTTTTGGAAAATATGCCGAACTTCATCCTCCTAATGCAACTTACAGGCAGTTTTTTGTATTCTCTCAGCCTGTCAAAGTTAATACTTTTGGAAGCATTCCAAAAGTGATTGCAACATAGCAATGAAGAAACCTGAAGAAGAAGAAGAAGACCGTCTTCAGCCACCATTCTGGTTGATGGCGGTGTAGATATAGGAATCATGGGGGCTAAAAATTTTCTACGGCAGAAGGCTATGTTGAGAATTCTTTAGAGAATAAGAAACAAATAGCAAAGAATGACCTAAAAATCTTCCTTACTTGAAATGTCTCGTACCACTTTAATTTCAACTGCACTGCAATATCTGTATAGACAAACCGACCATTACTGGATCAAGATGTTGTAGGAACATGCGTTAGAATGTGTTTACCATAATTATCTCTGTAGAAATACATCATATTGGTACATAATACACGATTTGCTGCTAGAATTGCCCTGGGGCCTCTTGAAATTGTGCCTAAAATTTTGTTTTTTGCAAATATCTTTATAACCCCTAAGCCGATTTGAAAAGAAATTGGTATGGGGTTGTAGATAGTCTCCGAACATTATTAGGGTGTTAGTTATGCCTAATATATCCAAAGTTTTAAAGTGTGAATAAATATCAAAAACACCACTCACAAAATATCACACATAAAAATCTCTGTTACTTCGCTGATCGAAAGAATTTGACAGTACACTTACCGATCCGAAACTTATTATTATATTATTTATTGAAAAAAGCTTTAATAAAAAATATATTTGATATGCCCAGGAAATTAATTTGCGATATTTTTTAATCTAGAATCAGTTAATAATTAAGGCATACATACTTTTATTATTGATTACTATAAAAAAATTAATTATTGTTGTATTCGTTTGAATATTGTACATATATATATTTTTTGCAAAGAGACTGTAAGGTAAATATTTTGTTTATCCATATATATTTATTGTTTTCTCATATTTTTATTGTTGTGCTTTTGTTTAACTTATTGTTAGTAGTTATATGTTATTATTTAAGTCCAAAATAAGGGTTCTTTACTTTTTGGATAAGTATTTTGTTTATTTACTTGTATTTTAAGTTTATGTGTAATTAACCTCTTCGATCTTTATCAAAGAATTTACTGTACCTATAGAGCAGTGCCTTTGAAAATGGTAAAAAGTGAAAAAAATAATAGTAGGATGAAACCCATTGGAACAGGAAGAGAATACAACAGAAATGAGAGGAAAAATAATTTACGGACGATCTGAGGTCGGGAAGTGGAAGGGGGTGAGTTTTTAAGGGTAAAAAACGGTTTATCTTGATCTCCGGCAAAACTACAAGTCCTATAGAAACAAGTTAAATAGCAAAGTTGTAGGTAATAAAAAGATGTACAACTTTTATATTTACGCTTTTTTCACATAACCTCAAAATTTATGTGAAAAATTCAAATAACCAAGTTTTTGGTTTTTTATTTTTATCTTTTATAAAAAATAATTTTTTTCACGATATTTGATGTAAACTTACCTTTTTATGTCCCAAATACACTGTAATTTTTTTTATTTAAAATATACATTTTTTCACCTTATTTTGACTTAATATCAAAAAATCACCCTAATTTTTAATCGAAAATTCTCACGTCAAAATATCTGCTTTTTTGAAAAAGTAGGTTGGCTTTTTGTTCGTTGGAATCTCTACTGTCTTATGGTGTAAAAAAATATACATTACTATGGTAAATGTTCTCAGAAAAAAACAAAGAAATGATGCGACAAACTCGAATCCGAAAATTTTTTTTTAATCATTATGTACAATTTTGAGCTATTTATTAAAATTTATACTTTAATTACTCGAAAAACGTAAGATTCCATATTGCACTGATAAACAAAAAAATTGCAAGTCGAAATATACTACTATAATTAACAACTAAATAAGTAAAAGTTAATTTAATAAAACATCTACAATATTTTTTTGTTTCTTTGCATTTTCTGAGAATAAAGTATATTTTTTTACACCATCAGAAAGTAGAGATTTCAACGAACAAAAAACCCACCGACTTTTTTAAAAAAGCAGATATTTTGACATGAGAATTTTCGATTGAAAATTAGGGTGCTTTTTCGATATTAAGTCAAAATAAGGTGAAAAAATAAATATTTTAAATAAAAAAAATTACAGTATATTTGGGACATAAAAAAGTAAAGTAAATATAAAGTTGTAGATCTTTTTATTACCAACAACATTGCTGTTTAACTTTTTTCCATAGGACTTGTAGTTTTGCCAGAAATCGAGGTAAACTGTTTTTTACCCTTAAAAACTCACCCCCTTCCACTTCCAGACCTCAGATCGCCCGTAAATTATTTTTCCTTTCATTTTTGTGGAATTCTCTTACTTTTCCAATGGGTTTCATCCTACTATTATTTTTTTTTGGTTTCAAAAATTATCGACCCTGTTCTACTACCCATAATTTTAGTTTCATTTTAATGGAAATTGTAATTTCATAATTAAATAAATAAATAGCAAAAAAGGACTGTTACTGGTTATAGGTATTATTTCAATTAATATTGTAAATGCCCTTAATATTTTATGGCATTTTTAGAGGCTATATCAATTTAATTTCATGTGAAATACCTAAATATTTTAAATCATATCGCATACTCAACCTATTGCTCTTGAAAGTTTCTACAAATTCGGGGCGAGGGTGCCGCCGTATTCCGCCACAGTTACGGCTTCCTCTCAGTTGCTCTTAAGACCCTTAACGGTGTAATAAATAACCATTTAACGTCCTACAATTTGTGCTTGCTTAGTAGCACGCGCCGCGACTCTTTATTAGTGATTATTAGGTTTCCAAGTTTATTTACCTACGGAATTAGACGCGGGAAATACAAGCGGAGGCCGAGATATCGCCGGGGGTTGTTGAAGGAGCCGATCCCAAAGAAAACATGTTACGTTTTCTTCAAATACCTATTCAGCATCAAGCTTGTTTGATTTAAAAATTATATTTCGATTTGCGGCTTATCTAAAAGACTTCTTAAAAAATTATTGCTTTGAGAAATTTGATTTTAAGCCGCCAAAATAAGTTCGGATTTCGAAAATTATGTGTGGTAATTCAATCATACAGGGTGTTTCGACACAAAGCAGATGCATGTAGGGAGTCCCAAAATATTGCAATTGCACACAGACGGAGTTACATGCCATCAAATTGGGGCCAAATATTCCGAGGTATATTAATATCTCTTAATAACTTTTGGAATAACCAAATACATGATTTAGATTTATTATTAGTCTTCTTTGACTTTAAGTAAATTGAAACACTACAAAGTGTTGATTGAGAGTGAGTCACCCCAAAAATTATACCCCGCCCCTTTTTTTACTATTAATTAATTCTCACTTAAAGTTTAATGCTTCCAAGAAAGAATGCATGAATTAAACAAGATTTTAATAGTGTTTAATAGAAAAAATCAAAAAGTCTGCAGTAGGCTTTGTCTTTGAAATTTTACAGTTAGTAATAAAATAAAGTTCGACCATCTTCATTTCATGTTTCAGAATAGTGCCAATTTTTAACAAATTCTTTAGTTCAAAATTTTTGTCTTATTTTTTTCTAGTAAGAACAATAGACAAAAAAAATCCAATGTTTATTCGTTTTTCACTAATTTTAATACCTTTGTTAGTAGATACTTCATTTATATTCGTTTTATATTGTGTTAATTGAATTATCTTTATATGACTCTTTTTCTTCTTCGATCTCATGTTACACAACACATCTTACGTTTTCTCCAAGTGACTGACTTAATATGTTTGCATTAGTGGCTTAGCACATAAAAAATTATTGCTGTATGTAATAAATTTCAATTCAAATATCACAAGATGTTAGGATTTTCAAAATACTGTGGAAGTTCCAATTTTAAATGCAGATATCTATGTACTATTAAATATTTTTTCAACAAACATTTTGTGATGCAATTTAATGTAACTTATGTAATTAAAGATTTTGTGTTTGACAACTCAAGCCATCCAATGGGTACTTCAAAAGCTTAAAATTTATTCTGTACGTGTACTTT
This sequence comes from Monochamus alternatus, assembly GCA_037114965.1. Lineage (NCBI taxonomy): Eukaryota > Metazoa > Arthropoda > Insecta > Coleoptera > Cerambycidae > Monochamus > Monochamus alternatus. Next base: position 61,658,039 of record CM073429.1, on the reverse strand, counting down.
TGTACTACTTGCTTCAATTATATTCCAGAAAAATTGTATTGATCTGTCTCATTTTTCTTTCGCCTCTCTTTTTTTTTCATTTGCTTTACATTGAACGTGCGGTCTGGATTTCTCTTTTTACATAATAATAGGAAAATTATGGATTATTCTATGTGTATGTATCTGTTTTAGCTGCTAGTCATTTTGTTCCTTATCTCTTGCCAGGGACATGACATGGAACGTATTACATGGTTATATATTAAGTACTTATCTGTATATGCATCTACAAGTAAATTAAGGATTTCTTTCGATAACTGTATTTTATTGGTTATTTAACTAGATGATATGTATTATTTAATTATATTGTATGCAAGTATTTATGACCATGATCCTACACAGCTTTGAATATTTCAAGTTATTTCATACGTTTGCAAACTTTTCTACGTTTTGTCTTACTCATGATATTACCAACAAAAATAGTGGATGCGCTGTGTCCTAAAATTTCCGAAGAGTTTGATCAGGTCCCCAATAAAAATGAAAATGAAACAAGCCAAAAAATTATTCTACAAATAAAATATTTGAGCCGCCACTGCTTGCTACAGCAATGATCAACCTCGCTGAACGTCTTCCAGATGCCGCGCACCCCCATAGGATAGCTAATAAATGCAAGGTATATAAAACAGTACTGCTTTTTTAACTGTATTATTTTAATACATTTTTCAGATTGCTGTTCGTAGTCTGTATCAATTTTCTTCTTTTTTAAGAACGCAATATTTACGGAGATAGCACTCCTTTCTCTTTTGCTTAAAAATAAAAAAGAGGAGCTCTTGAAACAAATAACCTTCACAGTATTAAAGACAATAGTTCGATTTATCGTCAGTAAAAATTTGTAATTTTTTAATCAATGAACAAAAAAATTACTACGAGTGAGAGGTATCAAATTTGTTTTCAACATTTTCATTAATAACTGAACAATGGGATAACGAAACTAACTGAAACTTTATCACCCAATAGAGTAATAGTCAGACTGTATATGGTCCAAATTTCAAATTTTTCGTCCCTATGTTTTCTTAATATCGGTTTCCAAACAGTAGTCTATTTTATTTATTTCGATAGTAGGTAACCACCTTTGCTAAAATATGCTTTTTTACAGATTGAACGTTTCGTGTGAGTAAGAGGCCACCATCATTCTCCCAGCACAGCAGCTCGGAGCCGCGGTGGCGCCATGGCCATCCGGGATCACCTCCGTGGACGACATGGCACACAAAGGTAAAGGTAATGGCGAAAGTGGTAAATATGTCCTTATATTTGCTATTTTTGTTACTATATCACTGTTTAAAAATTAAATATTCATACCAATTAACACTTAAGTCAACAAATATAACAAATGATGGGAAATGATGAGATATAGTTTACATACAACATTATTTTATGAAAATGTGCCCAAGCTGGAAGATACCTAATGTCTTCGAGTTTAAAATGAAAAATTATGCTTACTACCAATTTGAGAGGCATATTTGTCAAGCATATTCCGTCTGTTGATTTAAAAAATCGATTTCGTGTAGAATACACGGCGATAACTGCATAAAAAGAGTACCAAATGATGCAGGCTGCTCCCTTATAATACAACTAATAGATGTAAATTAAACATAATAGAACAGACTAAACTCGGCGCATTTCAAAGGCAGTCCGAGCCATCGACAAACATGGGATAAATGGAATAATCCAACAACGTGTCCATGAATCCACCCCATTTCGGCACACAAATAGCCATTTACCAATTATCCTTTCCACCACGGCAAATGAACAACCAAAATCGTCTTAATAGACCTTACTTATTTTGTTTATTTTTTGTAACTGTTCATGGCTATGCCTTTGTAAGGCAAACATTGTGTATTTGTAATATAATTAATCTTGTGTATTGTTGGTTTAGTTCTTTAGAATGGACATTGAAATTAGGTCATTATACAGGCTGTATCACATAAAAGGGCCACTCCCATGTATCTCGCTTAATATGGGAGACACGTCAAAAATCTTTAATTGTTTTTTGTTGCATTTTTTGAGGCCTTTATGCTCGTAAAAACAAATTTGAGATCCATGGCCAACTTTATGAGTAATAACAAAAGAACCTGTAAAGTGCCCAAACTTTAAGGCTGTCTAACTTTTTTATTTTAAGAGATAGAGAAAACTTATTGGTAATAAATTTATATTGCAAAATTGATACCTTCCACCTGATATAAACAGATTTTTGAAATATCGTATGTGGTTCGATGCGCCCTCTAGGCGGATAATTTTTTTTTTTTTATTGAAGCAGGCTATGGCCACAAAAAAATGCCTGTTTTTTCTTCTTTCATGCAATATACTACATGTTGCCCTTATCTTTCGTATTTATTACATTTTTTTCAATTTTAGTTAAAAAAAAATGTACCTAAATATTTTCGTGTTGCTCAAGATAATGTAGTACCTGTTTTAAAGACGCCAATTGCAAAAAAATAATAAACAGAATGTAATTTTTTATGCAAAATACAGATTTTCTTATAATATTATTTTGTTACATTGTCTGTGTCAAAATAATTTTAAAGACCCAATTGCTTCTAATGTGAAAACCAATAAAATAATATTATAAGAAAATCTGTATTTTGCATGATTACATGATATGTGCATGATGTACACATGATTACTAAGTGTACCATTTTTGTTGCTCAAATTATCAAGGTGCAAATAACGAAACGCGCTAGTACAATACCAAGTATATACGATGCACAACCATTTTGATCTATATTTGAACTTAACAACACTAAGTGATAGATTGCAATGTTTTCTCACGTTTAAGTTTACAGAATTTTTAGGAATCCTTCCACTGTTTATAAGAACAAAACGTACGTAAAAGGGGCTTTTGCTTAACCTTAATTGTGCCTCAATTTATAATTTTGTAAGAGAGTATTTGCATTAGACATTTTATTTTCTTAAAAGCTTTTAGATATTCTAGGCACCCTATATATATTTAACTTATACACGCCACTACTATTGGCTGATGTTGGCACTACCAACTTGGCAACATAATAACACAAAACAGAATTGTTAACGTAATGTATTGAACGTTTCTAATTATGGAACTAAATATAAAACTCAAAAGTACAGGTGAAGTAGAACAAGCAACCCCTAATAAGTTATTCTTTGTAACTTACATTACATCTCAAATTTGGAAATGATTTATTCGATGCTCGTCTAACCGTGGGGGAATGAACTGAATCCAAATCGGTACATAGGATAAAAACACCCCACAGGCCGCGCACAGAAGCTTACAACCGGACAACAAAAGTAACAGTTCCAATCACAATTCGTTATGGCTTTCAAGGAGCCGACAAGGGTTTGTTTGACATTTCTATTTTATTATTTTCCCAATATACGTCGGTATTTGTGCCCCAATTTTGCTGTTTACTATGATGCGGTTTGCAAAATCGTTCGCTGCTGACAGATGCGTGTTTCTTACAAAACACCTCAGTTCTAACTTTGGGTTATGAATGTTGGATGGCTAGTTATTCTCTGAAGGGTTTGGAATAGGTAGAATTTGTTCAAATAAATTGTGCAGATTATCCAAGTTTTATGTATTCATTTAAATGATAGTATACATTTAAAAGTTGAATTAATTTATCTGTAGATTTATCAGCTGTTAAAATAATGACAGTCAAACTCTAAGTTGCGTTTGTAGTAGTAAACAATCTATTAAACTAACTCAAAAGTTTTTCATAAAGTTTCATTTAGCTAACAAATGACTGAGTGAACATTCCTCATTGAATTGTGTCATTATTTCATCACAACTGAATGTGGACTCATTTTAACAACTAAATGTGACATTTTACTCAAAATTTTTTTACAGTGTACAAAAATATATATGAAAAATATTTAAAATGGACAATGATGGTATTCCGGGGTTCGGAACAGCATTAGAGATAGTAGCAGCTGCAAAAAGTATGACTTTAAATTTATTATCAAATAAATCTGAGAAAAAGTATGAATTCGCGGCTAATTGCCTTAAAAAATGCGCCTCTCGATCCGAAAATATTACACTGTAAAAAAAGTTACTATGTAATAGTTTTACACACTGGTTTTTGCACGTTTTACACAAAATATGTTAAAATTATTACAAAAAAATATATTAAATTTGTGTAATATTTACCAGTGATGTACATATACCATTTTGTGTAAACTTAACACACCTCTGTGTTGTATATAACTACTCCTGATTGGTTGAGCACAACTGCGCAGCTAACACACGTCACGTAGCGTTATTTTGCTCAGTTACCTATCGTTCGCTGTGTTCAAATGAAGAAGATTTAAATTTAAATTGAGGTTTGATCAAAGAAAATGGTATAGAAGTTACCTAACTATAATAAATAAAAGAGTAAAGGAAAATGTTTTTCTATTCCAAAATGACATACACCGTGGCACAAAAAAATTGAACCGATTTAAAAGAAGCTTAATGGTTACTTGTGGCGCCCTCTTGGCGCCAATTGTGCATAAAATTTGAATTTATCGTCTCAAGAAATCTCCGCATACAAAATTTCATGAATTTAACTCAAAGTAGTCGAGAGTCTAGAAAATGTATTTTTTTTTTAAATTTGACATCCTACCTAAACAAAGCGTTTCCAGACCTAAGTTCATAGGACATTTTCTCCTTACAATTGAACGTAGAATAACATACTGAGGTATGTACATCTCCTCCTGAAACAGCCAGTATATTACATGTTCTACAATACGGTCTTTTAGGGTCTGAAATTGGGCCGAATAAGTACGCATTCCTGAACTATTTCAGAAAAAATAGTTTTTTTCCACGTTATTTACTATAGTCTGTTTGGAAATGAAAGATAGTAATAAAACCCCGAGATAAGAACCGGCCATAGGCGTGATAATATTTCGTTTATCGGGTAACACTAATGCTAACAGGTAATGGGTGTACATTAGTATATTTTACTGGATACATCATAGGGAAGGAGCCAGTGTATTGTGACAGACCAATCCAGTCTTAGAGCTGAATATACGAAGACGTGCTAGTGCAGTAGAGTAAAATTCGACTTGTGTTTAGTGACTATTGTGCCAGTGGATATAATATTGTTTGGGTAAAATGTCGAGCTTATCAGATTATGTACCTGCTAAATGCGTGAAAAGATGTGCGTTGTCTTAGAATGAGAAGATTAATATATTAAATGTATTTAATGCATTGAAACACCAAAATCCTACCAACAGTGTTGACAATATCGTGGAAAAGTGTTCCAAAATGACAGGGATTGGAAAATCGACTATCTACAGACTTTTAAAGGAAACAAAAAATGAACAAGATACTGTAAATCCCCCAAAATCATCTACAGGGAGGTCAAAAGTCGTTATAGATAAGTTCTTCAAAAATGTTATTCGCAGAAAAGTACACTCATTTTATTTTAAAAAAGAAATACCAACGCTAAACAAAATTAAGTGCACTCTTAGAGGACAACAATTTGCAAAATATCAGCAGAAGCAAATTATGAGCCGTCTTACGAGAGTTGAATTTTTGCTGGGAAAAGCAGAAGAGGAAGTCAGTTCTTATCGATAAAGATGAAATTATTTGTTGGCGAAGATCCTACTTAAGAGCAATTAGAAAATTCCGTGACGAAAGGAGGAATATTTATTATCTAGACGAAACTTGGGTCAACGAGGGATATACTGTAACAGAAGTATGGCAATATAAAAATGTAAAAAGTTTTCGGCAAGCATTTTTGGATGGACTTTCAACAGGTTCAAGGCACCTTCAGGTAAAGGGCGAAGATTAATAGTGACACATATAGGTAGTGCCAGTGGTTTTGTAGATAGCGGTTTACTTTATTTGAATCTAAAAATACAGGTGACTATCAGGAAGACATGAACGCGGATGTTTTCAAAGAGTATTTTACACAGATGTTGGATCTTATTCCTCCGGGGTCTGTAATTGTCATGGATAATGCCAGTTACCATTCACGGCAGACCGAGCGGACTCCTACGACTGCTTGGAGGAAAGCCGATATAATCCAATGGTTATCCGGAAAAAACATTTCTTTTGACACTTGTCAATCTTAATAAAGGTCAGAAAAAATATGTTATCGATGAAATGGCAACAAATCGCCAAATAACGGTACTACGGTTACCACCTTATCACTGCGAACTTAACCCAATCGAATTAGTCTGGGCGCAGGTAAAAGGAGATGTAGCGCGAAATAATACGACGTTTAAACTAAGTGACGTGAAAATTTTGTTAAAAAATTCCTTGGAACGAGTAACTGCAGATAACTGGCAAAGATCATGTACAGAAGAGGAGAAAATGTGGAAACTCGATAATTTAATTGACGTTACTGTGAAACCTATCGTTATCAATCTAGGAGACGAAGATAATTTATCAGAATATTCGGAGGATGAATTTTAATATACCTACTTTTTATTTTTTTATTGCTCATTTATACAACACTACATTTACTCACCATAATTTGAATTTTCAAAATACATATATTTTTGTGTGGAATAAAAGTCTATTTATTAAATTTAAATAAATATTTTGATAATAATATTGAATAATTTTATTTGAATTACTAAAAACCTTCTTAACCTGGTTATGCTTAAAGTAGCCTCATGTTTTGAAATGCTATGTTTATATTGTTTACTTATAAGAGAAATGGGCCGAGAAATTGAAGCGGCATAGACAAAGACGGATTGTCAGGGATTAAATTTTAGCCACCTGCTACAATTTAGTAGAACCCGGTCACACAAAGTTTTTTTAAAAGTACTTCATTTATTTACGATTTGCATACATAATAAGCTTTTATTACTCTCTTTCATTTCTAAACAGACTATAGAAGGAACACCATATATTTTTAAAAAAGTGACATACAATCACTTTTTTGATCGCGTATTTCGCCTTCACATAGTCAAGATAACAACATGCATTACTTTTCAGCCACCAGTTCGTACCGATGGCGTCCAGACGGTGCTACAACAATAACCCCGAACAATACACACGCAGCATTTTTTGAAGTGATTTATGCCTGCCCGTGCGAAGTCCTCTATTGTCGGCGGAGGATTTGTTCATTTTATTCCGTCGAAAGTTGGGGTGTTGCTTCGTTCGGTGGCAAAGTAAGTCGCGAGGATTCCATTCGGTGCCGTCCCTTTGTCAGGACGTGATTGTGTCCGAGCCCGGGGGCGACGCTTTCAAGTCCCCCGATCGACCGAAGTGTCGCGTCCGGTACTTAAGAATATTTACTGGATGAAAAAGTCTGGACGTCAGGCTTCTTTATAAATCGTCCGCTCCATCGCGATTACAGCCAGCGGCGCGCGCGGCTCTCCCAAAAAGGGTATATTTAGTATTCCTTAAAATTTCAAATTGTTAAAATGAGCTCTGTTAGTTATGCTTAATCCAAAGTTTTTTTGGACTTAATTGTCATGCATAGTTCATCCAAAAACGACTGAGAATTGTAAATCAAAGTATAAAAATAGTAAATCATATTATAATTTGTAATACTGCCGTTTTGCACTTGCCACACCTATACTTTTATTATTTATTACAAATGAAACATACACTGAGAAAAAGCAAACTTTTTGATTATTGTCGCAAGAACATTTTTGGTGAAATAAAACAAAGAAAAACTAATAAAAAAGATTGTAGACGACTTACTGCTTAATTCAATGATTTTTCTTTATTGTTTTTATTTTCATTATTTTAATTAAACATTATAATTAATTATCTCCAACCAAAAAAAAACTTAAATTTCAAAGCGTAAACTATTTTAGTTGAATGAAATATTGATTCAGATATCTAGCCTTTAACTCGAAAAGAATTTTTGTTCGCCAATGAAAGCCATTGTCGGTATTTGTACTGTGCGTGCTTCATCCGTTACATTTCGCATATCCTGTAGAACGCCAGAAAATAAACCTTTACCGGTTTGCCAGGATAGATGACAGAATGAGGCCTCTAGTAGAGCCGACATCGGCCACAGACGCAGTTGAGGCTGAGCGGGAAAGAAGCCCGGAGGCCCACCTCTACAATGCGACGACGTTTGCCGTCCGGTCCTAGAGTGAAATAATGTGGGACCCCGCACATCCAACGTCAGTTTAATTAACGTAATTGGTTATTAAAATAGGCCAACACCTGATGGTGTTAAAATGATAACACAATTGTCTGAGTATAATGTTCAGTGTTCACTTCGTGATTTGCTGCTTATAAAATTTTTGTGCTGACTTGCTAAACTATATGTTATTACACAAAATTGAATTATATGATAAATATTTCGTTATATTTTCAGTTGTCATATATTTTGTTTCTTTCCAAATTTGAAATATATTAATATAATAAATTCGTATAGAATAGTTTATTGACCACTCACATACATAAAAGTACACTATATTTTCACTCAGAATCACAACACACAAACACAATTGGTTGCTAAAATAAATAACACAATTGGTTGAGTAATGTTTATTCAGGCATTTGTTAACTAAATAAATCGCTTTCAATGAATTTTGAGTTATATTATCAATATAGTTCGTCGTTTTTTTCACAAATCATCTCTATAAACAAAAATTGAGCTGAGAAGCTCATTTCTTTGTGAAATGTTAAATCAGTTATAATTTACATAATATTTTTCACAGTTTGCAAATATTTCGTTTCCTGTCAAATTCAAAACTGTTTAATGTATTAAAATAGAACAGAATAAAAGTTTATTGACTACTAATATACGTTAATTGATTGTTAAAGAGAGTCTACATTCGATGGTGTTGAATTCCTTCTCAGTCATTTGCTAGCTAAAAAAGTTTACTTACTCTTATTACAAAGATGTACATAATTTGTTTGTTTTTCACAACATGTTCTCTCACATATACATATTATGGTTTCTCTGACCAAAAAATTGTATTCAATATCTTTCGAAAAAAATCGCGATTTTGCTTATCTGAATCAAAGGAAAGCAGTTCCACAGATCCTCTCATCTCTATCCAGTATAATACATTTTCTTTAGTACCTATAGAATTATATATTTGTAATAACAGCAAGTTAACTTTTTTTAGCTAGCAAATGACCTGAGTACATTATTCAACAGAATCTGACACTCTGTATATTTTTCTTGTTACAAGCCTTAGTCAGAAATTAACTCTTATCCTTGTTCTATGGCATCTATGGAATTAATTATAAATAAAATATATACCTTTTTAATTTCCATCGTCGTTTGAAGAAACATTCCTAAATTTTCTTGGTCCAACCGTCCTTTTTATCGTCGTACATCGCATCAGCTCTCTTATTACGTCGCCCTACTCATTTTTCAGCCAGGAAAAAACAATTGGTGTATAAAACAAAGGACCGTCGGGTCTGTGTATATCTCCGAAAGGAAAAGACTAAGGAGGCCGCGCCGTAATAACATAAATAACCGTAAAAATGTGTTGCCGGGTAGTGATAACGTTAAATAAATGCATGAAGCCCATTCCCGGGACTTAAATTATGCCTATGTCCACTCGGAAGGAGAGAAAGGAGCGTCGCCGCCGCCCCTAGCTCGTAAAAAATGGAAAGAAAAGGAATTTCACAAAGGTTATCATAAAGAACTTTTGTTCAATCGATACCGTGTTTGAAGAAGAAATTTTTACACTCGACTAGATGGCCGCTGATCCACTCATATAATATGGCCTTCTTTATACCTTCTTTCTATGTTGATGTAAACGTTTTTTCTTTGGTAAACGGGGAATAGACATTGTTGGTGACTATTTACGAATGGCGTTCTCATAAATTGAATGAAGGAATTGACGAAAAAGCCTCAGCCGAAATTGGTTTTCCCTTACGAAAACAAGAAAATCGTTTTAGATGTTACAGTGATTTCCATTCAGAAAATAATTATAATCTACTGATATACAGGGTGTCTCAGCTATTACCAGCACCCTTGGAAATTGTGACTGTGCAGTGAAAATAAATGAGATTTAGCCAAATATACCTATATTTAAAAGTTCAACGTTTCCGAGATACAGGATGTCACAGATTTTGAAATTTTTATTATATTTTTTGTTTACTTGAAAACCCTTCATGACAAAACAACGATAACTCTACTAACTGTGATGTCTTGGCGTGGCGTAGAAACCATGTGCCACTCTTCTATTATTTAGAATAAACGTGGTACGCCACTGTGTTAAATATAAAAAAACGTAAAATACTTTAAACTTCGATTATTTTGGACAAATAATTATTCTTTGCAATATTCCTTAAAATGCATTGTATTCATGTAATTGTTCATTTAAAATGTCTGCATTTCATAGTTTGTGCATATTTGTATCAAAAGCAGAAGGAAACATGAAAATCTACTCTTAAAATTTTGCACATGGCCATAATTTATCATTTACTTTTTCAAGTAACATTTTGCTTTTTTACTGTATTAGAAAGGTATTTTAAGCTAATATAAATCAAATCTCCTACAATTCCTATCAATAACGTCATATGTATGTTCTCTGATACCAAACATCTAGGTATGCTCATGAACAATTCCACAGACAAAGCTCTATTCAATAATTATCTAAAGAAATTAATATATCTAAATTTACTAACCTTGCTTTAATGAAAACACTCTATAGTAAGCATGAGCTGCATGACATTTACGACAAAGCTGAGCAAAATTCTCTTGCCACAAGACTTTTTTATGGTGAATGTTTTCTACAAGTAACGGCAGTCATTTTGAATTCTTATTATAATTATTTGAAGCTTATTATGCGTCTTAGGAAAAACTCCAAGAAAACCATTCATAGTAATTATGTTAGGAGTACTTGTTATTATTGTGTAGGAACACCTAACATGGTATGTGTGCAAGGTTGTCACATTTTCAAAACCTGTTTGTTGTCATAAATTCCTTGGTCGAAGCGAAAAAATTGTTAAGTCAATTGCTACAATTATTAATTATATGGTAAACTATATTAGACTGTCTCTGGTGCAGATGCACTCTCATAGAGACAAGGCATGCCTCTGAAGAGCCTCTCCCGTAATTGGCTACCAACGGATTTCATACCCTCCATCTCTTTCTTATTTATATGTTTATTAATACGCGTCAGATGCGTTAGTTATTCTTATTTGTTATTTATAACTTTCAAATGTTTCCTCATCGTACTGGCCGCCACTGTCCCATTCTATTTTGTCTATTTCGTCCAAAATTTGCAAAATTTCTTGTCTCAGCCATCAGTAATTTGTACCATTATTATTATTATTATTATTCTACATGAAATAGGGCTAACAAATTTCTATGTAGCCCAAATTTAAGATTATACATCAATAAAAGTGTAAATTAAACTAGTACAAAGCAAAAAACATAATGTGTTTGCGTAATATAAAAACAAAATAAATGTTCATGGGTTTCTTCTAAAGAACGAAGCATCAAGTCTTTTCTTGTAGATATATACATTTGGGGAAGTAACCACGTGCAATGGCAGAGAGTTCCATGTCGAAAAAATGCGATTGGAGAGGAAAGTTTGCCTGGTTGTTGATTTAAAATTTTCTTTCTTTAACTTCAAGCCGTGGCCCCTCAAGCGTTGATCTGGATTTATTGGAAAGAGTTGGCGAATGTCATCACTAAAAAGGTTAGTTTTCTAGGCTTTGAAGGTAAAGATCAAATCTCCACGAAGTTTTCGATCAGCAAAAGATGTCAATCCGGCGGAAAGTAATCTTTCTTCATAGCAAGGTCGCATACGTCCAAAAGGCACTCGTGTAGCATATCGTTGCGCAGATTTCAACAGATTTTTATCTCTCACGTGGTTGGCATTCCATACTGGCCCAGCAAATTCCAGCAAAGGTCGGACATACCATTTAAAGAGGCGAACAAATACAGGAAACGTGAATTTTGCAAAAGTCTTCTTCAAAAGGTAAAGTTTAAAATTTACTTTTTTACAAACTGCAGCTATGTGATTAGACCACGAAAGATTTTCTGTAATAGTAACTTCAAGATCATTATAGGACGATTATTAAGTGGGATATTTTGTAAAGAGTATTGGTAACGGGGGTTATTTTTTCCAAGATGGAGTACAACACACTTATTTGTATTGAGAGGAAGCATCCAGTCGTCGCACCATTGTGCAATGTTAATACCGAGTTAGCACACAGTTTGGCATCGTCAGCATAGAATAGAACTTTGGAGTCTATGTGAAGTACTAGGTCCGAATCAAAATTTTTGTAGATGCCAGTGACAGAAGCCTTTTTCCAAACGGAGGGAAGTGCATGATGTTGAAAGGACGCATTTATGATTTTTGATAGCGGTTGAGAGATAACAGCAGAGCATTTTTTAAGAAAAGCCACAACTATACACACTTACTATAATTATTTCAAACTTTTTTCTATCTTGTGAAAAAAGCTCTAAGAAAGCCATTCACGGTAACTATATGTAGGGCTACTTGTGATTATTATGTAGAGAACATCTGACATGGTAGGTGTGTCTTTTGTTTGGTACAATCAAAATAATGGCACTTATATTTCGGACACCCTATATGTTGCTGTTGCATACTCCGACTGAATGTATTTTACATTTCAATTATCGTTCCTTTTAAAGATATGTGTGGTTTGTTGAAGAAAAAAACATACTGCCGAAACTATAAAGCGAAAGCAAAGTTCCATTGCCGGCATCGATATATCACGTCGCCTTTTTCTCAATCGATAAAGAAACTTTCTGTATAAATATAAAGAAGCTCCAACAAAACGTATAAATCAGTAAAATCAGTCTTTTAGGCTGCCAAAGCCGATTCCTTTATTCACTTTTATTCATCCACCACGTGACAAATGGAGGCTGCTAGTGAAAGGTGAAGATTTCTCGATTTTTATATATCGAGACCACGCATGAGGGGTTCAAGTCGAGATTTAGGAGGTGGGGCGGCGTCTTATCCCATTCACGAGGCATTCAACAACCGAGAAGTCGCTGTTTAACCAACAATGCCACCCCTGTGTATTATTATCTACAGGAAGCCCAAACTTGTCAGTACCAGGGTTTTGAGATGTATCGTTGATATTTATCGTTTGTTCTGAATTTGTTTCGTTACTTATAAGAGCGATTATTTCGTATTGTTTCTAATTTTTATAGTTATCTTGTAGTGTCAGAAGAATAGTCCTGCCGGCATTCAAAAAGCTTCGATGAAAGATACTAATATGTAAATATTATACAAAATGTTTATCTGAAACTGAACACAATAGCAAATTTTAAAATAATACGTATGCAGCATGTGACTTTATTATACTCGCGACAAGAATTCAGACGACTTACGTCATACGAACAAATGAATAATTAATTATATTTTCATCAAAATATTTAATAAGCTGCAACTGCTAGTAATAAAACTATATACTATACTAAAAGTTTGCATTATATATTGCACTAAATTGCAAAAAATTATTGTTTTTAACGCGACTAAATATCGAAAATTACGTTGACAATAAAAACAAATGTGTAACGTCAGTCGTGACGTAAGACGTTTGAATTCTTGACGCGAGTATATGAGATAAGTATAAATTAACAAACATCTTAAATAGTATAAGGGCATAACTCAAACCATTCTTGAAATAAGTTATTATATCAAGGAATTTTATCAATGTGGCATCAGTGCGAATACACGTTATGCCGAGTAGTTTGTGGGTTGCCTACAACGTGTCAGGTTATTTTTTTAGTGTTGACAAAAAATTCAAAGATAAGCTGTTGTGAAAATTAATGAATTTAGTTTAGACAACTGTTTTGCAATTTTATTTTTGATCAGAGAATGGTAGAATTAATGATTTTTTTATATTAAATGTTTAAAACACTAACAGTCCTTGCAGTTACATAGTATAGATGGGTATTAATAGACAATTTTCTGTCAAATATAACACCTAAGTCAGAGAAGGTATCAGGTCTAGAAAGCGTGTGTTGTTCAATGGAATGAATAATCAAAAGAAATCAAGTGTTTCTTTGTAGAAAAAAACAGCAGTACATGACACTAATATTTAGTGACAGATTATTAATGCTGCGCCATTCATGAATGACATTTAGATTGTACTGAAGTATCGTCAGAGTTCTTAATTGTACTAAAAATTTTCAGATCATCTGCGTACATCAGACGGGGCACAGTTTATTAATGATGTCATTAATATAGGTTAAAGAATAAGGGTCCCAAATTAGACCCTTGAGGGATCCCCGAAGTGGCCCGTACTTCAGCAGACTTGCAACCGCGGTAAATAACATGTAGACCTCTATTGGAAAGATACGATTTAATAAGTTGTAAGACAAACCAAACTAATTATCCAATTTTTTTTCAAGAGTATTGTGTGATCAATGTTATCAAATGTCAGGTCAGTGTATAAATCACGTGAAATTCATTATCAATGGCATTGGCTAAAGACTGTGTAGTACAGAAGAGATTTGTAACAGTATTCCTGCCCCCTAAAAAACCGGGTCGCGCCTTCGTAATTAAGTGTTTTGTGTGATGAAATATAAAATCATACAACAGCATTTCAAAACACTTGGCAAAATTGCTGATTGTAATGATCAGCCGATAATTACTTATGTCTAATCCTTCACCTTTGCTAAATACTGGAGTGGCCTTAGATATTTTGCACTATTATGGCGAAAACCCTTAATTAAACGAATTTTACACATGAAATTGGAAATTTGTCAACTTTTTTCTCGAAAATGGTTGGCGTTTTAAATTTATGGTAGCAAACCTCTAACACCCTGTGTATGATCAACTTTAGTAATTCGAAATAAATGAATTTTAAGCAATTGTTGACTCGCCCTGTACAAAGAAATTAATGACGCGCTAATTTTTAGTTTACTTGGAAGAGAGTATGGTCTCAATTATTCCCTTGCGTTTAGGACGCAATGCATAATGATCCACTGGTCCAAGGCCAGGCGTTTTAACAGGCGCCTTAATCTTCCACCAAGGCGTGCTGAAGTCGGCAGTGCCACAAAAACTTTGATTAAAATTCTGCGCACAGCGACGAATTCAGTTTTTTCCCTGGAAGTTTGTCATTGAGAGCGGGGAGTTTCATCAGCGAAGCGGATGATTGACGTTTTTAAGGAAATTTCTCCGTTTTCGTTTCTGGTGATTTCTCGAGGAATTTCCCCGTCCCCGGGACCTCACACTTGTCAGTTACTTTTTATGCTCTCTCTCCGCCGACGAACGACTTACTAGTCGGCGCACGTTCCTGTCCCCGGGGATAAAATTGCAGAAAATCCTCAGATACTCAGTTGGATAACCGAAATACAACTTTCCTTATTTTTACACGCCCGGCGTTCAAAGAGAGTCGCACGGTTCAGATTTATCTGCTCTTTAGCAGGCGTTGCAAAGACATTTGCAGCTGATATGACAACCCTGAAGATGCCACTGAACACGAATATCACTTATACCGTGAACGTCTAAAGTATGAAATAAACGAAATAAATTTAATGAAGATTTTTCAAGGTTCAAGGTTTTTCAATTGAAATGAAACAAAAAAATGTAACTGATATTGATATACCTATACAGGGTGTTTGCGAAATATTTTAGGGCGTGGGCGCCAAAGTTATTTTAGGAAAAAAAATCATATAAACGTCGATAATATAATAATATATAATAATTCCAAATATGTTTGGTTTCCGAGATACAGAATGTTTAAATTTTAATTTTTTATTTATTTTTATTAATTATTTATTATAAATGTGCATTTTTTGGGGTGATCCGAATATTTCTAGTTGCACCAGTGACGTTTGAAGAATGCCACAACCTTTTTTAATAAAAGTAAATGGTACGCCACTGACTTCCGGTTTTGACATTTTTTTAGAAATCCGCCATCAATTCTGTAAGAAATTGGTCTCTTCAATTTTTTTCGTAGGATGCACCGTTTTTCAGGAAAAAAATAAAACATTTTATTGCAAATTCTGTATTTTTAATTTCTATTGATACTAGTAGGTTGCTGTCAATATTTCTAAATTAAATACAACCATCTTGTCAAAATGCCAAATTAGCATTTTTTTTCATTATTTATTTACAACAAAATTAATGTCAATAAGTGAATTGTCTTCAAAAAAAAAAAATGGAAAATTTTGCAACTGCGGAATGCATTTTGTCTATGATCGAAGTAATGGAAATGCTAGCTCGACGACTGTATGATATGTTAAGAACGATACCTCATCACACACTATTTGCTTGCCTTCACCGCCGCCCTCGAGAAGTGTGCATCTAGAAGAAGCAGTTCTCGATATAGTTTCGGAGTCACCTGAAGCTAGCAACATATTGAATTTCAGCAACTTCACCGTATTTAAAATTCTAAAAGAGCAGCAGTTATATCCGTTTAATATTCAACGTGTACAGGCGCTACTAGCTCGAGACTTTTTACCGCGTCTAGCTTTTTGCCAATGGATTCTTCATGTAACCGCTCAAAATCCTAATTTTTTAAATGGCGTTTTGTTTACTGACGAGGCAAGTTTTTCAAGAGATTCTATACGAAATTTTCATAGCAATCACTTATGGGCTGATGAAAATCCACATCGATTTTTTCGAAGTACTTGGAGTACTTAATGATTATTTAATTGGTCCATATTTCCTCCGCTTACGATAATAAGGCAAATCTTATCATCTACAGGAAGAGTTACCTGCTCTTCTTGCAGAAATTCCTCTTCGCTCTCCGGATTTAAATCGCTTAGATTTTTGCATTTGGGGTTTTCTCAGCGAATACGACAGTGAATGAGGCGACATGTAGCTCGAATGCTCAGAGCAAGACTAACGCAGCCTACTTGCCGTTACGGCATGATTACTAATAGAAGTCGAGAATTCTGATATGCGCATGCATATTGGCTAGAGCAGGGTATACCTTGCGAGGTATGCGGAACACAATTTTGTACGAAGAATTTGTAGACGACTCGTATTTCTCTTTGTTCTGACTGCTGTAAATTATGATTTTATTAGACGCTCTACTATTTTGAATTTCGGCTATAATTCTCTAGTTGTTTAAGTTAATACTGGGCGCACTAATAAAAGAAGTTGAAAACTACTGTACTATTGCAAAAAGCAATAAATATGACAAGTCAAGTTTTACGAACATAATTGTAATACCTATTTACTTGATTATAATAAACACTTTTTTAATTTATCTACTGGTAGATATGACTTTTCTAGTTTCTATCTCTTTTACAGGTATTTCAAGATGAATGTCATATCTTGAAGCCTGGGTATTCAAAAACGAGGACCCGTGTAACGTGGTACCGGTAGAAATCAAGAAAGAAAGCAAATTTAAGTTAATCTTTCGACACCGCAGGCAGGTACAAACGTCCTTTAAAGTTTTGAACCGCTGTCTCGCTTAATCGGGTTGAGAAACTGAAAGAAAATTTTAATATACTTCTGAGAAGATAAAATAAGACATTGAATTTTTGTTCATCCATATTTTCATCTTTCTCTAAAACTTTACAATCAGTAAACTTATTATTGCAAACTGTCTTGGAATTAAAATGATTAAAAATGACGTTATTTGTTCAAGTTAAGATGTTTGAGTTTTTTTGTTGCATTCTTTTTTGAGGCCAAAACCGAGGTGTCCTCCACGTCAGACGTGTCCTCGTTCTCGTGCAAGGTAGTTCGATTGACGAGATATTCTCGTAGCTCGTTACTACACCATATGATGTGCACAGTTATACTAATGTCTAAAACATTGGATTTTTACAGTTGTCTTGTAGCTTAAAAAACAAAATTTTAACAAATATCTAGTCTATGTTTCACTATAGGCTACCATGTGGTATAAAACAAGCAATATACACTCAAAGTTAAAGATTTGTGTGGCGGAGGAGGCGGCTTATTACTATTCTGTACTCTGCCGCCTCCGTGGCCGATTTTTTTCAATACCACATGGTACTTAATAGAAATCGGCAACCATTCTAACTGGTATGACTGTGGACAGGACATAGCGGTGTGAACCAGCTAGGGGGGGTGTTCGTCAGCGGGCGGCCCTTGCCCGATTCCACCAGGCAGAAAATCGTGGAACTGGCGCACTCTGGGGCGAGGCCCTGCGACATCTCCAGGATCCTGCAGGTCTCCAACGGATGCGTGTCCAAGATCCTTGGCAGGTATAGCATTTTTTGTGGCCGTAAGTTGTGACAGTCTTATATTGTGTAATAAGAAAGCATTTTTGGTTTTGCCGTTTCGTTACTCATCTGAGTAGAATATATTTTTTAATCATCGCCTTTTTATTTTTCTATACAGGTACAGCCTCTGTACAAACTTGGCAATGAAAAGTATATTTAAATTCATAAAGAGATGTTAATAAACGTGGGTCCTAACTTTGTTCAGAAGATATGATATATATATATATAAATAATTGTTTAATGTTAAATCATCGTCAAAAATTTTTATTTGTGAAATTTTCATTTGCTAGAAGATTTTTATGACTGCTGTTGCCTCCCCTTCTATATTCTTTTGCTAACATGATGTAAACGTTAATGATCTCAAGTAATAAATCCCGAAGAGATGCACCCATATCATCAACAACACGTCCAAAGTAACACATTTATGGTTGGTTAAGATGGTTTGTTTAACATCCTTCTGGAAGATGTTCGTTTCATTCCACCAGACACAATATTCATGATGTCAGCATGATGGGAGTCTGCCTCACCGAGGAGGACAAGTGACTCGTATGGCTGCATACCCATTTCCCAAACAAATGGATTGGTAGCGGTGCTCCTATACCATAGCCACCTAGATCATCCAACCTGAATCCTTGCGATATTATTTATGGGACCACTTTAAGCTTTGTATATGCCATGGAAACATTGATCCTAATCAGTTATTATAGAGAATTCAAGATGCTGATATAAGATATAATATATTTTTTAAAACGCTATAACTTCTGAACAAAAGTAGAACCCATATATACCCATATATATGGGTTCTATATGAATATTTTTTAATGAAATTTAATGGTTTTTTTCAAGGCCAAAGTTTGTAAAAATATGTTTTACTATATTATTTTTTCATATAGAGTATTTAACCCAGTGTATTTTTATTTAGTTCCTTTCCAAAATGGTTTATATTTTCTTATGATTTCTGTATTATCCATTCTACTATTTCTAATCTGTTATCTTAAATTCATTATGCCTTTGTTTCTTTTTAATCAGTAATCCTGTATTCATCTTTTGATATTATTCTTTTTTGTCATATTTTAATAATTAGTTAGGAAAAACGTTTTATTTATTATCATACAAATTTTAAATTGCCTTTCATTTTCATTACTAATTTATATTTCAGCCACTATAGATGCTAATATTTTTTATCTGTCTGTTTAATTGAGGTCTTGTTTGTCCTTGTCATCTACTTTTATTCCACATTACCGCAATGCTTTAGTTTTACTGTTTTTCATCTTGCGGTCCTTCGAACGAATTCTTCTTATTCTTCATCTTTATTTCCCACCACAATTTTAAATTCGCAGCTCATTGAATCACTACTTTTTATATTTTTGCAGCTGTGGTAATGTAAACTTTATAAAAGTGATGTTATAAAAAGAATTCCACATTTGTGTCGTTAGCTTCCCAAAACAGACGTAGGAAGTAGAAATTTGTACAATCACACTTCTTGTAATTTCAGATATTTGATGTCTGTAAAGCACCTTACCTTTTTCTATCCCCAGATACTACGAAACTGGGTCCATCAGACCGCGGGCCATCGGTGGATCCAAGCCCAGGGTAGCAACCGCTGAAGTTGTCTCCAAGATCTCCTCCTACAAAAGAGAATGCCCGTCGATATTCGCCTGGGAGATCAGAGACCGATTACTGCAGGAAGGAGTTTGTACGAACGACAACATTCCGAGCGTAAGTTTCGTTCTTTTATACACATGATTGTAATATGTCACCCCAGCTCACAAATAACCAATTTCTAAGGTAATAGCATCGTCATGTAAGAATGTTTAAAGCAGAACTATATACAAGGGATTCTGAACAGCTTTTTTCCATACAGCAAGTCCTGACAACTATCAGCAATGTCTAAGACCTACGTTAATCAAAATAAAATAAGATTGTAGCACAAGAAACTGGAAAAATGTCTGTTGTTTCGAACGGTCAGTTTTATAAAACTCCATTATACTCGATTGTCATTCATAGATAACGAAAATGATTTTAAAACCACGAAATAACTATACGATCAATTTTTTTATAAGATGTATTCAGTTATGAAATGTTAAGTATGGTTGTTTATTTTTAATTTTCAAATGTTGTTGGTAGGTAAATTACAGCTTATTTTACAATGCTAATATATCTATTTATTCAGCAATCTAAATTTTATTCAAGTTTATAACATAACCTTTCTATACGCAAATCTATGCTGTTTCATGCATTCAAAAACACGTTCAAATTCATTTGGTGTTAAATTTGTCAAATTAGTTTTTTCCAAATCTTTCATTGTGTGAAACAAACTATATAAAAATCTAATAACATAAAATCAAGATTATGTAGAGGCTGCAATCCCCCAACGACCAGTCTCATCACCATCTTGCTAAAAATATCAATGTTCCAGTTCATCGTCATGCACTGTTTCTAGAACTTGTTGTAAAATGCTCTACTTGTAGATTTGACTTTGCAAATGCAGTGCTTTTAATTTTTGATAAGGATTAATTTGTGATTTAAAAAAGCTTCGTACACAGTATTAGCGTTAGAAAAGACTTCAAAAATTAGTTTGATATAGGACTGTAAAGAGTGAAATCGTATGCCATTTGGATTGCGTATGTCACTGCAAAGATAAAGACCATACTTGCAAGACGTCACAGTAAGTGTGTAATAGAGAATTTTTAATGGACGTAGAATCATATTTCAGACACTTTTGACCGTTTACCTAGAAGTAGAATGCAAATGCGTTACTAATAGCGCCAAAGATTCCAGGTTACTAAATTCGAAGCGATGATAAAATCGATGCGCTAATATTTGGTTTAGGTCAAGAAGACCGGGGACATGGGGGTGCAGTTCTCTCTTCTTGCGAAGCAGCCGGCAAATCTATGCACCCTCCGTGACTCCGCTACACACTCTTTACGGTTTGCTGCCTACGACCCCTCACATTACACAGCATAATTCCACGCCACCGACTCGATATACGGATCTTAGTTTAAAATTGTCTTTCGGATCCCGTAAGATTCGCGTCGCGACGGAACAAACAACCCCTTCTTAATGTGGAAGGCGCGCCTGCTGACAGAGAGTGAGGACATGACTGCGATGCCGTGTGAAGATGACAATAAAATGTTTACATTTTTGTTCAGTCAGTGTACAGATGGCTAAAATCTATTGACATTTTAAAACTAATAATATTCCAGATCGTTTTAAAAAATGTTGCACAAGTTTGCAGCGTATTTAGCTAGAGGTGTAACCTGTCTTGAACTTATAAGGTACGTTACGATTTTGACACTACGTGAGTGATCTTGTGAGGTGACCTTGCAAAGTTCTTTAGGAGACAAAATTTCCTGTTAATAACGTAATATTCCGATACTAAATGAAAGTTTTATGAATAAAAAAACAAATAGAAATTTCCTTGAAAGCATCATTTTACTAATAGAAAGAATCATACCCCTTTCATCTGTTGCCGGTCAGATGAAATACAATTCTAAGAAAACCTATAGATGGCGTTTCATTTGTCCACTGATAAAATTCATGTAATATTAGTACAATACAGTAAATGCATTTTTTACGCAGAAATCCTGTCCGATTTTAAAATAAACGCAAAATGATCAAAGTGTTCATCTAAAACTGTGTGGTTGCTGACTGTTACTTGTACTACTAGTAAAATGGTATGGTTTACTGAGTTTTATTGATTTGCCACGCGTCTGGTCGCAATGTAACGCTCGTTACATGGATTTTAGTAAAAAGAGAAATAATTTTTCATTCCAGTAGACGACTTGCTAAAGGGGGTGCCTCAATTCTAATATAAGGGAACGTTTAAAATTGTAATGTGCAATAATCTGTACTTGGACACGTGGCCGACGCGTGGCATATGAATTTGGCTGTATTGCTGGTCCCTCAACCAAAAAACTTATTACGTTATTAGAGCTGGAAATTCAAAAGATTTCGACGGAATTGAACCACTGGGCATGCATAAGTACCTAACATGTTTTGCCCTGATATTAAAATGATAATTTATTTCAGATACCGATGGCGTAATAGAAAATGAGATTTTATTTTTAGCTGGTGTTTATAGATATCTACGTACTTGCAAAAACATTTAGAAAAGCCTTTATCACTGCAGTCAAGATACTTATATTTAGAAAAATGTGACATTTTATTATGTAACTTACCGTTAAAAATGGTGTTAAGAACAGATTGGTTTGTTAGTGGTTAGTCAGTAACAGCCACATATACAGACTTTTCGAAGGCTTGCAACTGCCTTGACTGTAGTTTATTATTGTTTAAATTAGATTTTGTTGGAATTGGATTTTCATTGTTGAATCTTATGACTTCTTTATTTGTCTTAAAGAAGCTAATTTGTCCAAATTCTAGGAGCTAAGTCAACCGTATTTGCCCAGTCCTCAAAAGTTCCACAGAGTTCTGATCTGGGTCTCTTAATGTTCACAATTTTTATTAATCATATCGCATCTGATTTAAATGAACATTTCTTGTTATATGCTGATAACACGAAAATATGTTCTTCTATAAATAGTGAACTTGATGGAATTAACCTTCAAAAAAACTTAAGTTTCATAAACTCTTGGTGTACTGCTAATAAATTACCCATTAATGCTGCCAAATTTAATATTATGTCTTTCAGTCGCCAGTTAAAGCAGTTTTTTTAAATGTTTTGTCTATTATTAATTGAATGATGTACACTGTTTGTCTGGGCTGTTTTGCCGAGGTCGATGCTTAACTGCAGACGTTTCGTCATACTTAACAGATGGCATCTTTAGTGCTTCTGGTATCTTGAGCGGCAGCTAATTGGTCACTGCGGTGTCTAAGCCGAGCTTTTATACTAATGGGTGAGTCATAGTTGGTTAGTTCAGTGTTTAGGTTGACAGATTCTGACGTGCCTGGTCCAGGTATGTTCCGGTTCACTTGTTTGTTCTTAGGCGAAAGCATCCAAGTATGACTAATCTTCAATCCTTCGTCCCTGTTCATGTTGTTCGGGTATTGAAGAATCTCCAAAGCCGCCCTTCGTGCTAGATTGTAATATCCATTGGTACGAACCAGCACTCTAGTGTCCTCTATTGAGATTTCGTGTCCTTCTCATGCATATTCAGCAACAGCGGATTTTTCGGGCTGGTATAACCGTATGTGCGTTTCGTGATATTTTTTACTTGTTTCTACAGTTCATTTGAACATTCTCACATATACTTTGTCACAGTCGCTGCATGGCACCAAATACACTACCATTTATACCATGCATACTTTTGATGCCACGTTATACTTATTTTTAAATTTAGGAAATGGCACATTTTATTAGTATTTGATAGGTTTTGTTCAAATAAATCTTTCAGAAATGCATCTTAACTTCCAGACATTGATATTTCGCTTCTCCAACGCGCAATTGTGCAGTTGTTGGATTCACAAAGGAGCCAGTGCTGCTAAAGTCATAAAATTGGTTCACAGACTCTCGTGGAGTTTTGTTTAAAAGAAATCGATCCGCCCGTCGGAGGCTGAAGTGCTGACAGACCGACAGACGTCAAACGTCAAAGTACAAGGCCACCTTGCTTTGGGAATGGGCCCACTCGAGCTGCATGTGCAACACATCTCGAAGAAACAGAGAACGAAACGCGTTCTTCTCAGTAGACGGCGTGTAGTAAGAGGGAGAAAAACTTATTCCGCGTAGCGGTACCTACAAGGGTTTTTACGTCGAAGTTTTCAGCATTATTGCTACCGGCGCACAATAGTTCGATGGAAAAGGTCACAATGGGCATCACGGGGCGACAGTCAATGAAACGGTGTCCCGCTGGTTTCTTTTAAACGTACGTGACCTGCACCATTGACAGCGAGCTTCGACAGCGCGGGTAATAATGGATAAGGTACTTGCAATCAGGAGCATGTTGATTGTTTGGATTTTAATTTCGAAATACCGATGTAATCTCGATGAGAACCTTTAGGGTCCCATGAGGAACGGAGGGCGATGCCGATCGGCCGCTTCTTTGTTTTATATTAAAAAACTGATAGGGATTTCATTAGCTTGCCGGCGTATATGATCTTTGAAGGCAAAAATAAGGAAAATTTCTGACATGGTAGAGTGTTGTTGATACACAACCGTTTTTATAGTCTTTTTGTGATTTTGGCGATATGCAGGTTGATTCAGAACGTATCTAAAAAAATTGGGAATAGATACGTTATGAAAAATGAAGTCAATATCGTAAAAAAAATTCCGTTATAGTATTTTCCACCTTTACATCGTTGGACTACTGTAGTCTCTAGCCAAGCGATTCCGAATATTGTAATCCGATTACTTATAGTAATCGGAGTATAGAAAACGTAATGAAAACGTGATATCAAAATTATTAAACTGTAATAACCTAACATTCGAAAACATTTACTTATTACCTACATTTGTTTTTATTAACAAATAAATCAATATCAATAAGGAAAATTCATTCATGTATCTAGATTTAAGAAAATAGTTTTACTCATTGTCGTTAAATAACAGTACAAAAACTAGGTAACTAGGTTATTGACCTAATAATACGGTAGGTCAAGATTCACTCTCGATAACTTATGAGCATTAGATCAGAGGCGTGCTATTTCGGTCTTGGACAGTTTTCTGTCGACAACACGATGGTTTTTTATTACTTAATATTTAAACACGAAACACTTTTCAGCTTCTCTTAATAATTTACCCATTTTGTATAGGTTTTTTATGTAATGTACGTAAATGGTTTATTACTCGGTTTATTATTAGATACGTTGGAGTTTTGTGATTTCAAGTTTGATTGGACCGTATTTTCTACCGGAAAACCTGAGTAGACCGCGTTACTTGCAATTTTTAATAGAATTATTTGATTATTATTATTATTTGATTTCATTGGTTATTAACATTTTAAATTATTATTGGCTGAAGTTGAACTGAATTAGAAAAAATGATATTCTAAAATAGTCAGTACAACTGTTTATTTGTGATGTCTAAAACCTAGGTAGGTAGGTACTAGAAAAATATTTCAACTTGGCAACATTGCATCAGGTCGACATCCAGTTGAAGTGTGAGCTGTAAACGACCAAGGCTGTGAGCGGTCAGTGACAGTCTGAAAAGGGAGTTTAAATAATTATTTGAAAATATTTTTTTTCGGCGTAAATATGCATTTAGATTTTTTTTTAATCCCGTATTTGCATTATACTCATTATTCCCTATCTCCTCTTAAAATTAATGACATTATGACTGACTCACCCTGTATATATTTGCCTTGGGAATTTCTTTCAATTTTTTGTCCGGTCGCCATTTGCTTGCTTTGCCGCCTTATCAGGTTTCACAGTGGACCAGTTTCCAGTGCCGTGCATAAATGTATTTTTAAATGATTTTCGAACTGCCTTTTTTGATTTTTTTTACAAAATTGTATTTGTAAGAGGCCCCTGTACATTTAAAAATTTTAAATCACCTGTATACAAGATGGAGTATTTTTCTTCTACAAAACAATTAATAATTTTCTGCAAAATTAACTTTTGCACTAATGAAGATACAGCACCAAAATGATCGTTTCGAACAAGTCCATTTTGACATGAACGATTCTCTCAGCTCAGATTTTGATGAAGATCAGTCGAATACTTTAATTCGCATAAGTTTACGTCAATAAACCTGAGAATTGGTCAACTGATGGGTTCTAGGATACATTCTTGGAAGCAATTAATCGAGGTGTTACTTGCCTTTTAATAGCAAATATAACAACAATCATCAACTTCCATTGAATAGTACCTAACTGTGTTCTGAGATGTTACATGATTAACTAAGATACGTCATTGAAGATAGACAAAGATTAAGGGTGAATATGGATACTTGCCAAAGGTTTTCTGTGTTAATTCACGAAAGGACTTCAGCTTTAAAACTTTGAAGAGGACATTTGGTAAAATTGTTACAAAAACATCAAACTGTCAGAAAAAATAAAAATGTAGTTTGAAGGAAAAGTACACAGAAAAACAATCGAATCTGTATCGGTTGCTTCACCTGCTGGCTACTGAGGAGCGCTAACAAGCTCGAATGCGGTATATGTCTGGTGTCAAATATTTGCAGTAATTTTTTCAAATCACTTAAAACTTCAAATAAAGAAAATAATTTTACTTTGAGTCTCATAATTGTTGCCTCAAGTAATTTTTATTGTCTAAATAAAACAAAATAATTCTTTATACAAACAACTTTATCTCATATTAAATATATTAGTTTTCTTAATTTAAAGTAGTTTTTATTCTTAAAAGAAAAATATACGTTCTTATTATATATAAAAATAAACCAATTTTTCAATAAACTATTACTGTAGTGAAAGAATAGTGGACTGGTGTTGGAATAAGTGATTAATCTTGATACTAGTATAACTTTTTTCCTGAACACTTTTAGATACCGCAACGAGTATTGTGGAGAAAAATTAATTTGTGGTGTATTAACATAATTAATAATTCCAAATCCAAAATATAGCGAAAAAAATATGTTTTTGTATTTTTAAGATATATCTCGATAACCTGATGTGATGGAACAATAATTGCCTTCTGCATTTGCATTATTCTAAAGGATTCTAAATAGAAGCCAAATTCCTTTCCCAACTGATTGTTGCTTGGTAATTCTTATTATTGAAATGATTTATTAATTTGAACAGCTCTAGAACTTTTTATTATCTGAACCAAAACAACTTTTTTGTCTTGTTACGGTTCCATTCATTCTTTATTATTAGATTAGGTTAGAATAAATAATTAATTTCAGTATATAATAAATAATAAATTCATAGACAATTTTAAAAAGGTAAGAGTTAAATATACGGTCCTGCATAGCGTATTTGTTTATTTTTCGGAGAACGGGAGGTATTTTTCGTTTCCTTAGCACGAGTATATTGGTGTTGGTGTTGGTGTGTTTGGTTCTTATTTCTCTGAATATTTCAAGATCGTCAGCATAATTACAGCACCTTTATAAGTTTCACTTTCTTTAGTTTTTAATTTGGAGTGTTCCTATACTATTTTTTTACAACAACTTGTTCTTCCAATACTGTATTTCCAGAAACTTGCTTCTTCGTTAATTTGCCCAATTTCCATTTTTTTCCCTATCGTGGAATGACCCTGTACATCGCTCTTCAGTGGTAACAAGGCATATCAAAGTCGGATAAATATCAAATTCCCGCTGACTTCCCAGCCCATTTCAGATGATATCGAGTGATAACCTTAATCCTGATAAAAATGAAAACACCCCGCTCTTATAAATAGAATCCCACGTTGTCTTATTCGGATTACAAGGTCTCGATTCCTATATCTGGTTGGTTTTCGCATCACTAGCCACACCGCTCATGTAACTCGCCGGCCTGGCCCGTACGTGTCGTCGAGAGTTATTTACACTCGAAGTGGCAGCGTATATCGCGTTCTGGAATTTCTTTTGCTTTTTGTGGGGACGCGCCGAGGAATTTAGAACTTAATTAATTAGAAGAAATTAATCTGTTCTGATGTGGGCTGATTGGCGTGCAGTCGCGGCAGCGGGAAAGCCGGAATCGGACGACGAGGGCGCTGTAAAATGTGAGGTGTGTGTATTTGCATACACTTGTCTCTGGTTGTTACCGCTTGGTTAATTAGCAAATTAGGAAATTTGATTTGATGACTGATATGTCTGGCAAGTAGAAAAATGAAAAGCTATAAATCCCTACAGTTGGAACAGTCTCAAAGTGGTTTTAGGAAAGACAAGAGTTACAGGACCACATATTTACAATTAAACAAGTAGCAGAAGAATTAATACACCAAGAAAAGAAAACATACTTGATGTTGATGGATTTAAAAACCTTTGACAGGAGAGAGAAGAAAAGTATGGGAAAGTCTACAAAAGAAAGATGTTGAGCTGAAGCTAATAAAATCATCGTGATTAGTAAAAACGTTATTGACTATGTTCAGAGCAATAGAACGTTTAAAACAATGGAAGATCATACTGTGCATTGTTTTCTTGGATAATATAATAAGGAAATGTAACCAAAAGTGTAGAAATCTTTACATAGAATACAGAAATTTAGGTAATGTAAAGACAAATGTACTTTCGCAGATGATGTGGTAATCATTTCAGGTAGCGGTACTGTGGTAAATAATAAATAAGAGGAAAGTAACGAAAACAACAAAGATAAAAGTGTATAGAACAATTTACAGACCAATATTGGCACATGGTTTCCAGTCATGGGTATTAGAAACAAAAAAATCAAAAAGTAATACAAGCAGTGGGAATGAGGTATTTAAGAACGGTCAAAGGGATAATTAGACAAGTAGAGCTAAAAATGATTTAGTGAGAGAAGAATTTCAAGTCGAATCAATACCAGAATTCATTGAGAAAAAAGAGAGTTGGTGGGGATATTTAAACAGAATGAACAGGAACGGAGGAGAA
Source organism: Monochamus alternatus (assembly GCA_037114965.1). NCBI lineage: Eukaryota > Metazoa > Arthropoda > Insecta > Coleoptera > Cerambycidae > Monochamus > Monochamus alternatus. The sequence goes on along the minus strand of CM073429.1, from coordinate 61,629,575 downwards.
TTTGGAAGTCAGAAGTAGTGGTCAAAAAAAAGAGAGGGAGACTAAGGAGGCGTGTGATACATAATTGGAAAAAACAAGAATGGGTTAGGGATCTAACGCAAAATGCAAACTACCTACCTAATTTAGCATTGTTTGCAATAATTTTTCATTCTGTCTTAGTTGTTAATAACATAAGCATAAAGAAAATATACAGTAAAAATAACAAACAATATGCAAGAAATAATAGAGAAGTACTAAACAGACAAAACATACAAAAAAGCAATATCTACAAATACGATGCACAACAGAAAACTATAATACATAATTGACACTAGAAATAGCATGAGATTAAAGAAAACATCATAGTGTTACAAGTTTGCAAAACAACACGGAAATATATCAACCGAAGACTGTAAGTTGTTGTCAGTATTGCATATAAAATTTAGGGTGAAATAACTCCTAATATTAGTTTTTGGTGTTGGCAAGTAAAAAGTACCAGCACGTCTTGACACTGCCCTAGGAACATGAAAGTTAATAAATATACTAAGCAATGCTACGTCTTTCATCCAAGGATTTAACAGAATACTTCTGCAAAAGCTCATCCTGGGAAATTCCAGTTTGAGAATAGATTCCGTCAATTTAAAAGAGAAGAATTTTAAAAACTGACGTTGAACCCACTCTAAACTGTTAATATACAGTGCTTTCGAAAAGTAACGAATATATTCATTACTTTTGAAATTGAGAAATTTTCGAAAAAATTCCCTGGCACGTCGAATTTGTTTTCAAAAAAGACACTTTTTGACATAAGATCCACATTTATGACGTCATCGTTGTTCGAGATATGACGTCATCGACAATTTTTTTAAATAGCAACCCCCAATTTTCACCATGCCATTTGAAAGAACGTGTCATTCTACATATATACATCACGAAAAATTATGGTGTTACATAACAAAAATTTCAAGAAAATAACATTATCAATAACTTCAGGAAGTAGGTATACGATATATCTCGTGACGAATTCTTGCTTTTAAATCTTCTAAATTAACCGGTCTAGTAACGCATACTTTGCTTTTTAAGTATCCCCACAAGAAATAATATAGGAGTGTCAAATCAGGCGATCTGGCTGGCCACTCAATCGGCCCCCTTCTAAGCACTAAGTACGGACATGTGTTGATAATGGAGAGGTGCACAGTATTGTGAAAATTTAATTTTAAAATCTTCAAACATTATTTTCTTGAAATTTTTGTTATGTAACACCATAATTTTTCATGATGTATGTATGTAGAATGACACGCTCTTTCAAATGGCATGGTCAAAATTGGGGGTTGCTATTTAAAAAAATTGTCGATGACGTCATATCTCGAACAACGATAACGTCACAAAAATGGATCGTATGTCTAAAAGTGCCTTTTTCAAAAACAAAATCGACGTGCAAGGGGATTTTTTCGAAAACTTCTCAATTTCAAAAATAATTAATTTATTCGTTAGTTTTCGAAAGCACTGTATATTACTTAATTTAGACACCAAACAACAGAGGCATATTGCAATTTCGACCTAACTAAATTTATATACAGATGTTTCAAAACGTCAGCAGATTTAAACGTGGGCGTGTTCCTAATAATAAATCCAATACGTTTTAGATGACTTAAAAATTATTGAACGATATTTTATAATCAAATAAAACTCCTAGATCTCCTAAAATTTACTGTTCTCTTTAAGAAATGATTATTAATGTGATAATTAAATTCGATAACATGCTGCTTAGTAGTAAATTACACTTTTCAGGATTTAAATATAGTTTACACTAATCAGAAATAGAAACTAAATTGTGTTGAAGCAAGACTCCGCCATTAATATCGGATATTTTGCAAAATATTTTCAGATCATCAGCATGGAGTAAACAATCTACATTCAGATTACTAACATATCATTTATATATAAACCAAAAAGTAGAGGGCCCAAAACCTAGCCTTGAGGGACTTCTGATGACACATTCACTTAACAGACTTAAAACTATCATACATTGCAGAATCTTCACGTTGGAAGGCTGGAATACCATCCGGACCATTATAACCTCTGTTAAGAGCTATCCATCTACATATGTTGTTATGTACAGAAAAAAATATGTTATACCATTATTGCAAGACTACTACTATTACAAATTTCCTGGGAAGTTCTCGAGAACAACTTATGAATAAATCCACACAGTAATTTTATCAAAATATTATCTGAGTATAAGTACATGGGAGGACATTAAAAATGAGTTAGACGGGCTCCAAGATTTAAATAGCGAGTATCGATTACCCCGTCATTTTCCAGGGAACGGGGAGGAGTTCCTCCCGCTTTAAACGGCGGCATAAGCTCGCGATAACAGCATCAGGTCCCTTTTAATCAGTTTGTAATCATCAGTTTAACCTGCGTGACGAGCCTCTTATATAACTTCACTCTTCCGCGTATTAGGCACTATTCGGAACCCTCTGCTCCTCGCTGCAGCTATGTTGGTGGAAAGTGAAGGGGCGGCTGCAAAAACAACCCTCCTGCACTATTTCACAGCAGAAAATTATGTTTGATTGCATGTTTTAAGATTTGTTTATAAAGTTGATTAGATTTTGGTGATAATTTGGTACTCGCATTGGAAGAATTGGACAGAAATCCATGGCTTGAGCAATTTTTTAAATAGGGAAACTGCATGGTTTTCTCAATACGTGCAGAAGAAAGAATGTATTATTTTAATGGAAATGGCGTTTGTCCTAGACAATTTCGTGGAAAATAAACCTAAAGATGGTATTTAAACATTTAGTCTGGCCACGGCCCCACCATACGGTGGCCGCTACAGTGTACATCTGTGACGTCAGACGCCGTTCGTACTTGTATACCTAAATAATAATAATAATAATAATAATGCATTTATTGCCCAACAGAATAGACATTCCAATTACAAGACAAAACATGTTATAACAAAGTAATGAAGTAACAGTGTACTTAATTTCAATTACTAATAATATTTAACATTTACTAAACTAAATCAGTCTGAAAGCTATATCATAATATAGATGAGGCCAGTTAAACGCTTCCAAAAAATTGAGAACCAAGTGATAATAATTGTTTGAGTGTATCATAATTTAGGTCACATAAATGAGAAATTTGATCAAAATTAATTGACAAGGTGTATACAGGGGATTTCGTAAGGACATTCACGAGATTCAGGCCTAGGTACACGTAAGTAGAACATTTTTAAAATTTCTGGTGAATCAATGAGGTTATGAAATATTTTAAACAAGAAAGATAGACTTGTGAGAACTCTCCTCAACTGCAACAATTTAATATCGAATCTCTGCAACAGGAGGCCATGATCAAATCCTCTAGCAGGATAAATATTATCAACGCGATATGCCATGAATTTTAAAAAGCGACGTTGAACATCTTCAAGATGATGAATATTAACTTGATAGCATGGGTACCAAACAAGGCTAGTATATTCTAATCTAGAACGGACTAAAGAATAGTATAAACATTTCAAAGCATTAATATTGTTGAACGATGTGGAATTGCGGACAATAAAGCCCAAAGTTTTAAAGGCGGTGCTTGAGATTGTATTAATATGTTCAGAAAATGAGAGTTTAGCATCAAATATTACCCCTAAGACTTTAATATTACTGCTGCGTGTCAAAGGCTTTGAATCAAGATTGTAATCAAATAAAATTATATTTTTCTTTAAACTGAAAGAGCAAACTTTACATTTATCAATATTTACGGAAACCATGTTTTCTATACAGCACACCTGTATTGCATTCAAAAGTTCTTGCAATGCTCGACAATCATCATAACAGTTAATGTTACGATAAAGCTTTAGATCATCTGCAAAAAAAAAGGTGATTACACTGCAAAGATGACGATGAATCATTTATATAAAGAATAAACAGAAGTGGTCCCAAGTTAGACCCTTGAGGTACCCCAAAAGGAGCTAAACAAAATATGAGAACGGTATCCATTATATGACACATACAACTCACGACGGTCAAGATAAGATTTTGTGAGTAGTAGCAAAGAATCATCAAAACCAAATGATTTCAATGTCTGTATTAATATAGAGTGATTTACCTTGTCAAAAGCCTTCTCAAAATCTGTATATATTACATCTACTTGGCCTTTTCTATCAATATGGTCTGAAACAAACTGAGTAAATTCAACTAGATTAGTCACAGTAGAACGCCGTGCAACGAACCCATGTTGATTAGAAGAAGTGCATGTGCTAACATTGTTATAGATATATGCATATAATGTCATTTCAAAAACCTTAGCAAAATTTGACAAAATGGCTATAGGTCGATAGTTCTTGATGTTAGAAGGGTTACCACTTTTTAGAACAGGGCAAACTCTTGTCACTTTCCACATGGCAGGAAAAGTGGCTGTTGACAACATGAGATTAAATAAAATAAGAAGTGGAGTATAAAATACGCCAGAACAGTCCTTAATTAAAAAACTAGGGATTAGATCATTGCCGCAAGTCTAAATACAGCAATGTGCTCTTTAGTTCATATCTGTATACGATTTCCATGCGTATGGATGACGTTTGCAAGAGTTAAGTTGTCAATTGTGATATTATTACATGCTTATGTGTTAAATCAACATTGGTATCGAATAAAATTGAAAAAAAAACTTGTAAGTAAAGTAGTAAGATTTTTTAAAAACGTTTAAGGAGTAACGAAATCAATAGTAAATAGCAATAAAAATTATTTGGTTCTAAAAAAATAGTTAATGTTAAATATCATTATTCATTACTTTTACTTATTATTTTTTATATTAAAACAAGTAGTTTAATGTGAAATCAGTTGGCATAATTTTATAATTAGGTACAAGTAAAACCATCTATCTGCTACTTACCCAACAGCATTGTCGCCGTAATTGTCACTATATTGTAACCAATGTTTAACAATATCGTAAGTTCACCACATCACCGCTAATAATTATTGCATTACCCATACAGTATTTACACTATGTATCTATGACCCACAAAGATACAGGAAACAAACGTCCGTTTATATCACATAATAGAGCTATGCAGAATTTTATGTAATTAAATAATTGAAGAGGTTATTCTTCTTGAAGAGAAACTGCAAAGTTTAGTACGCTGCAGCAAAATGTAGTTTGTTATTCCCCTGGGGGAATTAGGTAAAGCACAGATTTCATGAACCTTTTCAATCGCAGTCTGATAGTTATTATAAATAGGTGACCAAACAATAGCTGCAATTTAAGGGTTTCTATGTTTTTAAAATTCTTAGAATTGCGAAGAACAAATCCCAGGCTTCTATAAGCAGATTTGATAATACATATGCTCATTAAACGATAACTTTTCATCACACGACACACCAAGATCCTTGACAAACTCAGGCCTATTAAGGGTAATGTTGCCCAGCGTGTGTTCGAATAGTATGTTACCTGTATTTTTTTGCGTATGACATAACACGTAAGTTGCTTTGAAGACACCACTCGTTAATTCGATTCAAATTACTCTGAAGCATTACACAATCTTGCAGCGAGTTAATCTCAAGGAAAATTTTCAGATCATCTGCGTAAATTAAACATTTAACTGTTCTTTAATATCATTTATAAACAGAATAAAAAACATAGGACCTAGTATAGAAAATTGTGGTACCCCAGATGGTTGAAGAAATGCACGAAACTTATACCCTCTATGCTGCACATAAAGTTGACGGTTAGAAAATAAGAACAGATTACTTATCGTATTAACTTTTTTGTGATGCAAGTATTTACATTAGTTTTTCAATTAAGAAGAATGGCTTACGTATAGCAACCCACAGCAGATGAGTATCGTTTTAATTTATGGTGAAGTGAAAATGCTTTAGCAGAACGATTTCTCGGTAAACATGTACCAAATGCAGCTACTTTTACAACGGTGTGCAGTGAGTGCAAGTGTATGCAGACGCGATCAAATAATAAATAAAATTTAAGACGAGTTCCCTACGTTTGATTCACAATTTTATTTAAAAAACGTTCCGGCGTTCTTTCGAGGCCTCCGTAACGTAATTAAAAGCCGTTATCAGCGGAGCTTCGCCCAATACTGTGTATTTTGGGGTAGATGTTGAGCGATGCGCTGGGGGACGCCGTTCGGTGCCGTTTTAAAGTTGATTTCTCTCGCTTGACTGGCTGGGAGACGCTCCAATCAATGCGGTTCGTCCTCTGTTCCGCTATACACGAATATATACCCCTAGAAATACCCGCGCCACCCATTGAATAACTTTATCTATCCATTACGAGACGATACGCGACAGATAGTGGTATATTTAGAATTAAAATCTGTTTTACTTAGACCTATCAATAAAAATTATTATATAAAAAAGATTACACAATGTGAAAAGTGTGTAATTATTTCTATTTCTAATTTGCTAGCTGTAACATTCTTAAACAAGATTTTGTTGCATGGAGAAATATTAACGTTTTTATATCTATATCTTATATCCTTACAAAAATATCTGCATAAACCAAAGGGTATGGGAAGAATAGAGGCTACAAAGACTAAATTTTACTTGCGCAAAATTTTAGTGGTCAATAATTACCCATTTTCATGAATAATGAATGATTTAAAAACATGCATCCTACATATTTAATAATAAAACTTTTTTTCGATCAATAACAAATGCTTTTTGTATCTGTTATGTCACCTATACAAAACTCGATACGTTCTTGTCTCTGTACTTATACAGTATTTTTTATTCAGGAGGTCATTTTACTGTATAATGTCTATAGTAGCAATCTACACGACTGGCTATAAAGCGTTATATAAATCAATTTTGTAGTGGCCGCAAGAGAAATATTTAAGAAGATTCTTACAGCAAAAATAAAAGTATTTTATAGAAGTTATTTATGCAGCAGTTTCAGAAAGCTGTTTAGCTGTATAATTACAGCATTTGTTTTGTAAATGCTGTATTAAAATATTTTTGCGCAACAATAAAGCAAAACTGCTTCTTAAAGGTAATTAACATGGGCAAACGATTTTCTACAAAACATAATGATTTTATGTTTCGCTTTTACATAACATTAAAGTATTTTAAATGCTTCTGAAGTGACCACACTGTTTTATTATTTTAGCGCCATGTTTATTGACTTAATTCCAATTGCTTTTCAGCGTCCATCTTGAAAAAAAAATCAAAAAATAACTTTTATCATGAAAATAACTTCCGTTGCTCATTTAAAATAAGAATTTTTATTATATGGAATTTAAAATTCGAACTGGAGATATATTTTAGCAGCAAATGTGCATGTATTTAAATTTTCAGTTTTTTTTTTTTTTTGAACGAAAATAGTATCTTTATTTTTTAGTATTATGCAGACGCGTTATGACTTTTCGACCTACTTTATTCGTTTATCACAGTCAAATTTTATTCGTACCTGAAATTCAACTTTGAATTAGATATTTTCAGTTTATAACATCGTATACCCAATATAAAGATACTTATAGACAATGTCGCAAAATTTAGAGAAAGTCAAATATTAGCTTTATAATTGTGATGGGCTTATAAATAAAGCAGAATAATTGTATAACGTTTTTATAAGACATTTTCATGACATGCTTCAATGCTGTAAGCTCATTGCTAAAATATAACTTGTTTTTATATAGAACTCTTAAAACACAATTATATAATTTTTATACAGCAACTATGTTTTATAAAAATGTGCCTATTACACGCTATTAGCTGCTGTGTTGATGCCAATAAGATGTTTATGCGACTAAACCTTGTAACATTAACTCGAAATTAGTTACAGGAACATTCTTAACCACTGCTATAAAATATCTTGTGTTAGTTGGGTAGTTATATAATATATAAATGAAATTAGCTTAATTAGATTTGAATAGTGACAAGTAAATACATTTTGTTCATTAAAATGAATGGGAGAGAATTGGTAGGATGCGCAGTAATCTTTAGCTCTTCCTAAATATATGACCATTTCTGTGAATTTACAAAGCCATAGCATATTCTAGAAATCAAAATGAAGTAATATTTCACGTTGAAATGGCAATGCAAATATGTAAAATAGCGTATTGCATTTAAAAATAATATATGTTGACATTGACAGTGCATTGTCAGGCTACATATTTGTTCACTGCTGTATAGAATTTATGACATATTATTTAGTTGGTTATTGTAGAGGAATGTCATATTCAAATGTATAGAAATATACAGGGTAATCCATTTAAAAAAATTAAATTAATATTTTTAGGGAAAAACTAGTAAACTTAACAGCATCGCCAATACTATCATTGGATAGGGCGTTATTGGTTAGCCCTGTATGCAAAATTTTCTTTCCATAGCTTTAGCGGTTTTCCAGTTAACTCGGTCGCTACTTCAAAATAACCCTGTATATTTATCGCTATCTATAGTCATATGTCATACATTAAAAAAATATTATTTTAGTATCTCTAAAGACATTTTATACAGGGTGTCCCAAAATAGAAGGCCATACCATTAACCACATATTCTTTGAACAAAAATAATGCGACTTTCCTTATGCTATTTTTTATTTGGACGTCTCTGAATTGAAGGGCGAATGGAGGTAACTGAGGGAAGCAGTACCCTTTATCCCTAAACAAGACTATTTTTTGGTTGATAAGAGAACTGTATTACATATTTTAATGCCATATTATTTTTTCAATTTATAAGTATTTCCCATTTTATAAAATTTAAAATTATCCATTCTGTTTTAATTAGCAATTATTCATTCAGTAAGTATTACGATTTGCTAAGTTGCCAAGGTAATGCAATAATAAGTATATCCACAAAATTTCAGTTTCATTTGAAAATTATAGTGAATGATTGATTTATGGGCACTACAAATTGCCGTTTTTCTTCAAAACGGAGCATTTAAACAAAAAATTACAAGAGATAAAATGATCAGAAGAAAATTCTACGTTTGATATTTCAAGAAAAAGCTGCATAGGCGTACTTACAAATAATTGGAGGGGATAAAGCGTACTGCATCCCTCAGTTACCATCATTCGCCCTTCGATTTTTTTCACCAAAATTATGTGATAAGTATGCCGGAATAAGATAAAAGTACGTGTAAAATTTCAATTGTCTATCTTATATAACAATGGGATTATTAACAAAAATAGTTTTTTAAAATGTAACTTTAGCACCCTGTATATTGAAACAGAGACGCCCAAATAAAAAATGGCATAAGAAAAGTTGCATTATTTTTGTCCAAAGAATATGTGGTTAATGGTATGGCCTTCTATTTTGGAGGACCCTGTATAATAGAAAGTGTGTGGCGAACACTCATTATGATTATAAATAATAATAATAAATGTCTTTATTAGAAAATGAGTACATAAACGGGTACAAATACGTTTTCTAAAGGTGAAGTCTAGCCGTAGCTAATCTACTCAACCTTTTCTTGCAGCAAATATAAAATTCTAACTCCGTACAAAAACACATCACACTTGGATACATATTGTAGCTTACTAAATATACTTAATTATAATACATTCATAATTTTGGTACTTGTCACCTAAACTACAATTTTTTTGTTCAATTCACATTATGTCCATTGACTTCAACATTTCAAAACGGACAACTTCAATTCATTAATTGTATTAGGATTATGTGTTAATAATATAATTATAAAGATAAATTAATGTTCAGTCATGCAAAATAAACCACTCTCAGTTCTGTTTTGTACAACAAAAATTAAAATGCTTGCTTAGGTATCATCTGTTGGGCAAAACAGCTGTTGCTACACATTTAAATATAATGGTTTCATTTGTTTGAAGAGCACAATACGGGATATAAGCGGATTAAGTAACGAAAAAATTAAAGTTGCCTTTTGTATTTTATTTGGAAAGATATGTGGCTCCGATTAGATATTTTTAATGAAATTTTCTTACAACCTCACCTCAACTGAATTGGAAGATTAAAGCAAGATACTATTTTTTTTTACTGTATTGTGAAGGTATTTTAAGCTAATAGAAATCAATTCTCCTACAGTTTCTATCATAAGTATGCTCTCTGATACCAAACATCTAGTTATGCTAATGAACAATTCCATAGACAAAGTTGTATTCAATAATTATTTAAAATAAAAATTAGTCTAGCTAAAACTACCCTGGTTGAATGAAAACATTCTATAAATAATTAGTGTCACACAATATTGTTAATACCTAAAAATATATAAAATAGATAGATAGTAAATATCTTTATCTACAACAGCTTATAAGAGCCTCATTACAGCATTTATTTGGCACTGTTTCAGTTGAATAATGAAGGTCATTACTAGTGGAGCAATATGATATACTAGTGAAATATTAAAAAAAGAGATCACTGTTTCGTCACCCCAGAATTATATTGTTCCATATACATTTTTGGCCAAAATGACATAATGTAATCCCTGAAAACTAGATAATTAGTTTGAACTATATCTATAAAAATTATGTATTAACAAAGCTCTACAAGGAAGTTTTTAGTAAATTAATGTACTATATCCACATTTTTTCCCAAACATAATATTATTATCTTGTCCCTCGAAATCTATGAGAATTATATTGTTCCATAACCTCTAAGAAAATTATACTGTGCTATATCCCCTCTCAATGTCACTCCCATCACCCAGAACTATTTTGTTCTATATCCGATTAGACATAATATAGGAAAACTTGATTGACTATCATTGTAAGTACGTATTAATAATAATTCGACACCTGAAGAAATCCAAAACTTTAATAATCATATCGCACGTAAGAATTTGGGTAATCCTGAAAGAAATAGTGAGAGGCGCCGCTTTTCCAATGATAACACAGTAGGAGTTATTACTTTTGATTTGCAAAATACATTTTCATTACCAATGTGCAATGTATCAAAGAACTTTTATAAAATGAAACTGTCCTGTTATAATTTTACAACTCACCTCAATGTGAATAATACTATTTACAACGCAGTGTTGCACGAACTTCTCTGTGGACGAGCCGGTGTCCACATTGCTAGTGCCCTAATTAGAATACTAAAGGAAATAGGACATTCCTCAACTTAATACACTGATTTCATGGTCAGATAGTTGTGTGCCACAAAATAAAAATTCGATGTCCTTTGCTTTACAGAAATTTATTTAATTCCGGCAAGCATAGAACATAAAAGTGAGATCAAAAGTTCGGGGAGTCAGGCCATGGCAGCGTCCAAGAAATAGATAATGCTCACAGTTGCATAGAAAGGTATATATGTAATTTAGAAGTTTGGTCCCCTTTAACTTTAATTCGTCTCCTCCTGTCAATGCCAAAATCGTAAAAACTTAAATTTAGAATAATCCAGATGACTTCTAAAGATTATTTTGAATATCAATCATTTTCAGTCCGATATTCATATAATTTAATTCCTTACACAAAAGCGAAACATTTAATATATGAAAAGGACACATTACGGAGAAATAAAGACTGCTAAGCTAAAATATACAAGAAGAATAAATCTTAAGACTGAGGTATCACTTCCGGATAACGTTCCCCAAATACCTATGACGAATGTTAATATACCCGATCAGAAAAAGAAGCATTTGGTTGAGATGCTTCCTCAAATTCCAGAAGAGGAAAAACAGTTCCACAGGGCTTTATTAGGGTTGCATAAAAAACTTATTTTTGTTCGACATCAAAATATCTTTTTTTATATATTTTTAGGTATTAACAATATTGTGTGAAACTAACTACTCTGTGGACTAAAGCATAACTAGAAGTTTGGTATCAGTGAGCATACATATGACTTCATTGATAAGAATTGTAGGAGATTTGATTTATTTTAAAATACCTACAGTAAAAAAATCAAAATATCTTGTTCTATATCCCCATATTTCTTTACCAAATCTGAAAATAAGGCATTTTGTTCTATATCCATTTATAAAAACCTGTTTTTATGATTTTATATAGTTCTCTTGTAGACTAAAATAACTAAATTGTAACATTACTTCATATTTTGAGACACTGATCTTAATTCCACATCTCTTATAATATATGTATGATCGTCGTACAATATTTAAACACGATTTCCCTAAAGTAGCAGTTTGGCGTATAGAACATTATAATTCTGGGGTGACGGTTTAATGGCTATTTTTATTAAGAACCAACAGGTTTATCAATTTGACAATTAATCGATAATTTAACTTAACTTGTTATAAATGTTAACAACACAACTTCGTAAGATAAATGCAGCTGATCTGTATTTGTATAAATAGTGTTTAAATTTTCTTTGTAAGCACTTGAAGTAGCTTCAATGACGGAAATCTCTCGTCCAAGAACATTTCTGGCGACCTATCAATATAGCCTTCACACACGGTGTTGGATTTCCAACCACCATGCCTTTTTATAGTTAGAGGGTCTGCTCCTGTGTTGGCTAGAAGTGAAGTAGATGATCGTTGAAAACAGTGCCCTGTATATTATTGAGGCTGTGATAAATTGAGAAAAAAAGCGATCTTCTTTGGCATTACACTAAATATATTTATACCAATAGAAAGTTTCATATATTTACCATCTCTGCAGCCAACAAAAAATATTCCATGATCGCCATGACTAGGATGCAGGGCGAGATATTTTCGTATTACTTCGACCATATTCATATTTTCGATGCCCCCGGCAATGATAAAGAATCCTCGGGAAACTTTGGTTTTCGTATCCGGTATGAAGATACGAAAAATGTTTTCTTTATTTTTTACGTTTTCTAACAGCAAATTAGTTAACTCTTTCACTCTGCATGCACCCCCAAGTCCAATAATTAAGGCAACCTTAAATTATGCATTTATGAATTTCAAATAACAAAGATTTTCTTGTTTTAACCTTTGGTAGAAAGAATTTTGTGTCATTGGCATCTTTATAGTAATGCAAAAAATATATCATTCGGCGTTCCTCAAGGTTCTGTATTGGGGCCACTGTTATTTATTTTATATATGGATAGTTTATTTAGAGTAGATACTGTTGGCAAAATTATTAGTTTTGCCGATGGTACTGCTGTTATCTATACAAGCAGTACATGGCAGGAATTACAACAAATTATATTTGTCGATTTTCCGTTGATATCTCAGTGGTTCCAATACAACAAGCTTACGTTAAATCTCAGTAAAACTAGTTACCTGCCATTCAGCTCTTACCAAACTGGATTACCTAATATCGAACCCTTAAAAATTGGCAATCATTCTGAAATTCCTGAGACTATATCTGTTAAATATCTTGGTGTACAAATAGATCGACATGTGCGTTGGGACCTGCAAATTAAGTACCTTATCAAAAAAATTAGAGGGATATTACCAAAATTTATATATTTAAAAGAATTTCTAAATGTAAAACATTTAAAAACGCTATATTTTTCTCTAGTGCAGTCTCAATTGACATATGGAATTATGAGTTGGGGTGGTGTAAATGACAGTCTCTTAGATGCTCTACATGTCCTACAAAAATGGATTTTAAAAATTATATTTGAAAAACCGTACACTTTTTCTAGTGATAGCTTGTATAATATAGCTAAAATTTGTGATGTGAGGCAATTGTTTTGTCAAAAGATATTAGAATGGATAAAAAATAAAAAAAAATATACTATCAACATATCAACATATATATAATACCAGACAAAATGATGGAATATTTCTACCTCGTACTGAAAAAAAAGTAGGCCAAAGAGATGTAGACTATATAGCACCAAGATTGTATGCATTGTGCCCTTTTCACTTTCACATAGGAACCGATATTACGTTTTCTAGTTTTAAAATTAAATTGAAAAAATGGATATTTGAGACTGATAGACAGTTTTTGAGTGACATAGTCAACTCTTGCTATAACAAATAGTATTTAAATAAGTTTTGATTGATACTTTTCTACATCTTTCTGAACCTAAACGGAAAAAAAATGTATTGATATCTTTGTGAATGTATACTTACCTGATTGTGATTTTTATGTGTGCATTACCAAATTATGTTTTATTTTATGTTCATAAAGTGTTGCATATATAATTATACCTACCTTATACCTACCTGAATGTGACTTAAAATATTACTGGCTATGACAAATTACCCTATTATGTATAAATTAATATTACTGAATGTTTTTATTTGTAGAATCTTATATAGACTTTTAAAATAATTTGTGCCTACAACACAAACAAGTAACTTCGCTAGTTGCTTCTGTGTTTTCTCTGTTTATTCAATTTTATTAATGTATTTTTGTTCTGTATTTGTTCTGGATTTTAAAAACTGAATAAACATTATTATTATTATTATATTATTGTAAAAATTTTGAATTATTCTCTTTCGTTAATATTCTTAACTTTTTTGGTTTGAATCCCCAAAAACAATTAAATTTTTGAATTTACAGCAGCAACTTTTTCAATTTCAAGAGGCAAGTTTTCTGTTTCTGAATCACTCATTATTTCAATCAATATCACAATTTTCGCAACGAAATGTAAAAACGAAAACTCAATTTTGTTTGAGAAGAAGTTTGACAGGTTACCATGACAATGCCTTTGCTTCTTGACTTACAAACTGAATCTGATTTTGCAATTTCCTCAATTTAAGGTAGTAGATAAAAATTTTTGTAGTTCTAGATACAATTTTATATAATACACGTGGGATAACGGCACTTTTCATTACATTCTTAATGCCTATATTCCACGCATACTATAAATAATTAATAAATAATTACGAATCATATGAATTATTTCAAAAATAATCACGGTAATGTGTCTTGTGAATGCGAATGGTTTTCATAAAAGATTACGGTCCGGAATCCGTATAGAAAACTCCGAGAATATCGGTGGAAATTCGCTTAAGGAAAATAAGTACTTGCGCATTTTGCTTAAAAATCCATAACGTTTTTGTTTTGGGGAATAGAGACATAGCGTAGCGCCGTTCGAGGGGACGTTGCCATGGAAATTTGCATGCATCCAATAAACGGTGATGCTGCGAAGAATTTACTCATCCTTTGAAAAATAAGCCCCTCAGGTCAGAGACCGAACAGGCGGTAATAGGAGAAAGCCCTTGCTGTTCTATTTATAGTTGTTCAGTTTTTGCTACAGTCCTAAAATTATATGAATGTAAGACTTAATTAGTTTTACAAAAAATTGCGTTTTCTTTATTTAAAACATATCCAAATTTGTTAAAAAATTTTTAATGTTAAAAATCTATTAACGTTTTCCCGCAAAGCTTATAATTACAAATGTATTTGGAGAAATGAATGAAAATGAATTTATAATAATAGATATAAAGTGTTGAATTTAACGAATAAAGGAGTAAACGGAGCGTAATGACAATAAATGAAGAAGTTTTTAAATTTGAAGATGAAATATGCAATTTCATCTATGTGGCCGAAGTATTCGATGCTGAAGGCTACTATAAAGGTCTACAAAAATTTAGATATTGGCGAATATAACAAACTTACTGCTTATTTGAAGAGTGAATCGAGAAGATACAAAGCAAAAAAAGCTGCAGTATTGGACACAGCACGTATTGAAGAATTTTTTACTGGGGTTTCTAATAAAGAATATTTAATAATTTACTTTTAGGTTGCACTAGGGACATTATCAGTTCCTTCCTTGTTTCAATACGTGACACCAAGACGGGCATTTTGGATTTTGCGTAAATGCTGTTGTAATATGCAAAAAAGATAATTCTCTGCGCCTAATTCGCTTAACACAAGACAGATTATTTTTAAGATAATCAATCAAAAATGTACTTTTCAACCCGTTGGAATCAACACATTGGCGAAGGTACGCTCCTCTGTAGCAGAAAGTTATGTTGGGGAGTCCATATCTACAAACTTGATATTCAAGGAAAATCCAAGGAAAACATAGCTGTTTGTTATAAAAAGGACATCCTAAGTTACCTTAGTTCAAAATTTATAGTTTTTGAAATATAGGATGTTGAATTTTATGTAAGTAAAATTTTAATAATTTCCTTACTAATTGTAGCAAATATATAAAACTTAGTATAGGGGAGTTTTATGGCATGAAGTTTTCATTCAGTTCAGTTGTTAATGTACTTTCGGCGAATGCGACGTAAGACTGAGCTGATCAAACATTTCTGACAGTTCTGGACCAGTTCTCAACGGTGGTTGGAACAGATCTTATAAAGGATGCATTTTGTCACGACCTTATAGAGCTGGTTAGTTGAAAGTTTAATTATACTATTGCCTGCTTCAATTTATTTTCAGGTATCATCAATCAACAGGGTACTTCGCAATCTCGCCGCCCAAAAGGAACAGGCCTCCACGCCTCCGGTGTCGACAGGAAACGACAGCGTCTACGACAAACTGAGGCTGCTGAACGGTAACCAGACCAGCTGGAGACCGACGCCTTGGTACTCACCTGGAAACACTTCGTTTCCTCTGCAGCCTCTGAGTCCGCCACCTACGATACTATCGGATGACCTCAACAACAAAAAGGGTGAGTGGTAGTTTTGAAATTGTTTGTTTGAGTTGCAACTGATTTGGTGTTTGATCAGCAACAATAAACGTTCTTGAATAAAACTGGAAATGACGTTTCTAAAATGAGTAAGATTATGTAGGATGAAACTGAAGTACTGGTTGCAGAAATGAAACGAATGAAATGGTATAAACTTTTCTTGGATACGAAAGCTATAAAAAGGCTTAGTTTCGTTTTTTCAAAGAACGTTCTTCATTCTATGCTCAGATTACCAAAGAACGAAGAAGCTTCTTGTCAATAAACTAAGAACAACAAATACATACATTTACCATGCATTCTTCCCTTGATTTAATTTTTGAAAAGAACATTCCTTACAAATTCTTTTTATTGTAATGTTTTTGAGACATTTTACTTTAGATATCATGAAGCTTTAATCTCTATTTTAATTCAAGAGGTTTTCCAATAGATTCACTTTTATTAAAGATTTATTGTTGCAAATTTTGACCTTTACGAAAACGTAGTATATTCATCATTCTTTTTCAATAAAAAAACTTCAGAATTTGATAATTCTTCGTGAATAATGAAAAAGGGAAACAAAACCAAGTTCTCAATGCCTTATACATTTTGTTGCATTGAAAATAACTCAGTTTTGGCTGACACTGTTTTTAGTAAAGATTGCGAAGGGCTTGGTTATGACTTTAATGACAACATGTTTTGAAAAATTAAGTCTTATGAATAAAATATTATTTTAGATAACATAATTAAAAACTAATTAATATTTAAATCTATTGCATTGCTATTTTTTATCATATTTATTTACATTACCAAAATTCGAAAACCATAAGTTTAGTTCAATAATTTATTTTGGAGCATATTTCACTACTTATTATACAGGGTGTCCCGAAAAGACATGTACAACGGAAGACCACAGACTCCTGGGTTCAAAATAAGCCGATTTAGCTCAATTTACTTATTTCCAAAATTGTTTCGTTTAGCCGCTAGGAAGCGCCAAAGTTTGCGAAAAATTTTTGTTTATTCCTAATATCTCGAAAACGACTCTAACCGACACTTTTTGACATTATTTAAAATCTTTTGCAGTCATTAGAAATATAAGAAAAATGTATCATGCAAATATAAGCACATATTCTTTTAACCCCCTGTACAATTACTCTCAGTTTTTTTCTATTCGTAGCTGACTTTATTTAGAAACTTTTTTTATACTTTCAGAATTTTGAACAGATGAGTAGTTTAGGCAGAAAAAATATTTTTCGTATGTCAACAATATCAGCATTCGTTCTGCAACAAATAACGAAGTACCAGAAGTTGGCTCTGATATTTTAAGTATCCGTTGTGTGTCAAATCTAATCAGCTACTGAAATTAGTCTCTCGGTTTATTCTTCTTGATCAATTACTTAGTTACTTTAGATCTCACTTTATTTGTTGTTGTTATTGTTGTGTTTGTTCCTGCATGTTCATGCTTTTTGGTTTATGGATTTTGTCAAGGTAACGACCGCAAAAGTGTTAGGGTCTGCATGGACAGATTCCCTCATTGACGAGTGTCAAATCATCAAATTTTTGCCAACATCGAAAGGCGACTTCGCGAATTTGGGTTCTTTCACCAACTGAATGCGGTTCAAGGGCGTCAACGTACCACGAAATCTATAGAGGTGGAGGAACAAATCCTAGATAAGATTGAAGAGAACCCAAAAATTAGTGCAAGAGGCATTGGACATGAAATAGGGATACCAAAAACCATAGTTCATGATGTTTTTGAAGGAGCAGTTACTACATCCGTACCACATTCAATCGGTTCATGAATTGCTACCCATTGACCCTGAAAAACGTTTAGCATTTTGTAATTTTATACAAGATCAAAGAGCCCATGATATCAATTTCAGCAAAAACATTTCATTTACAGATGAAGCATGTTTCGCTAGGTCAGGAATTATTAATAACCATAACAAACACGTTTATACTGATGAAAATCCACACTGTACAGAAATATGAATTCAGAGTAAACGTGTGGACGGGAATTATCGACAACTTTATTATTGGCCCGATTGTGCTTCCACATCGATTAAATGGGGTCAACTATTTAAATTTTTACAGCAAGTATTACTTAGTTTACTGGACGATTTACCGTTACTACTTCGTCGTAACATGTGGTTTATGCACGATGGTAAACCCTCATATTTTACAATACCCGTTCGTCAGTATTTACATAATCTGTATCCTAACAGGCGGACTGGAAGAGGAAACGATGGCCATAAAATGGCTACCTCGAGCACCAGACTTAACCCCTTGCGATTTTTTTTCTGGGGTGCAGTAAAAACCAAAGTATATGCCTATGCAGTTAATAATGAAGAGGAATTTTTTAGGCGCTCTCTAGCGGCTAAACGAAGCAATTTTGATAATAAGTAAATTGGGCTAAATCGGCTTATTTTGAACCCAGGAGTCTGTGGTCATTCGTTGTACACGTCTTTTCCGGGCACCCTGTATATAAAACTTTGAATATAAGAATATTAACGAAACTGAATTCTATTTACAATGTGCATGTTTTGACTTCAAATGACATTCTCATTTGCATTTTGAAAGTTTTCTATGCCAAAAGAGCATATAGTTTTGAAACTAGGTGTAATCAACGTTTGTATGACTTTCAAATAGCAACGATTGTACAACTAACCGATGTTTTGTAAACAAATTCTAAACGCTATTTCCATGGATTTGATGATTTGATTTTTAAGGTTGATTAAAGTTATACAGCATTTTTGACAAGACAAGACAAGACTTGACAGCAGATAAATTCAATGAAAAAATTGAAACAAGTAAGAAAATTTTAACTAGGACAACAAATAACGTACTAGTAACTGAATATAGCAATCAGAAAATTTTACCATATCACAAATTTAACCCTAATATGACTTCTGGATATTATTAAATATTGCAATGAATGTTCTTTCAGCATCCAAATTACAAATGCTAACAAATTAATTTCTTACCTTTGTTCTATTTGTTATAGTTAATGTTCTCGTTGTAATAAAGTTAATAATTGAAAAGTTTTATTTTGTTTAGTGATTGTAGATAAAATTTTGCATTACGAGCAAAAAGTGACATTATTGCCCTTGAGTAACTGCCACTCTTGGGCAATAATGTATCACTTTTCGCTCTTAATGCATAAATAACTATTTAAAATCAAAGTTTATTGAGTCGAGGTCCAGTTCTGCTGAACTAGAACGACAGTTTTGCCATGCGACACTCTCACAAGATAAGACAAGACAAAACTTAGTTATAAATTAAGAAAAATTATACAAGAGAATTATGAATATTGATGAATACTGTCTTTTAGTGGAGTCACAAAGTTTTAATAAATGTTACCGAATTTCAATTATCAATATTAGCAAAGGAATCCAAGCTGGTTCCAAACTGTCAATGTCCGTCCAACTACTTCTTGCACGATGTCGAATATTTCTGACAGTTTGAAACCATTCAGGATTCCTTGCTTAAACAGAGCTATTACTATATTATTATTATACCAGTATGTGCTGCTTAGATGTCTATTTAGAAAAATTCGAAACATCGACGCAAATTAAAGCTTTGCTCCGGGCTGTTTCTCGAGGCATACTTTATTTATTAGAAAGCTTTGAATAAAGACACCGCAATTCTATTCCCTCCCGCACCTCTCGCCTCCGGCAAAAAATCAACGGGGATCCTTCCTCGCTATGCATGTATTCCAGTTCCGCAAAAACGTCCATAAAATAAGACGTATCGGAAGTGCGATAGGCGTCGCGCTGCGGGAACGTCGGGCCGTGCCGCTTTTGACGCCCCAGAATCAAAGTGTCAACAAACTAACGACAAACGACATTAGAAGCGGATCCAGAAACGACTAAGCCTCAGCCGGGGGGCACCCAATCGATACCCTTCCGGAGACAATCACATGTCAGCGGTGACGTCAGGGGCTGTTCTTCGGGAGAGAAAATCAACGGATCTCTCTTTCCAAGCGACGGAACTTTCAAATTTTGTTCTCTATCTTAGTCGTGACGAATTAAGAATGCGGTTTTCTGTACTTAAAATTGTCCAAACATACCAATTTCTTGATATACAAAAAAGATTTCTATCCGTTAAAGAACGAATATTATCAAATAACATAACAATGAATATTCTAAAGTGCACACAGAGCAAAAGTCAGTAGTAGTAGTAGGTAAAAATACACGTACCCCAGCAAAAACCTGGATTAAAATAGATGACAGATGAACAATTCAATTGTAGCAGCTAAATCAAGTTTTCTGAAAACCAGTCACTTACCATAAGAGAACAGAACATTTAATTGCGCCTGCCAACAATGACTAGACTGTGTTGCTATAGTTATTAAAACTTTTAACTAAATATAATTCTGATACTTTAGGAAGAAAAGTGAACTGTACATTAAGAGTTAATTGACTGTAATGCACTAATAATTGAATATGTCAAAAAATCAATATTATTGCTACATTCTATATTTATATTAGGTATAGACAAGCCGGTCTCTATTGGGGAATTATATTTTCTATCGGTAAACTCAATAAACCTTGTCTTAGCATGATTAACAATTAGGTTATTTATTTCACGCCATAGAAAGAATTGACTAACAATAGTTTCCATTTTTAATCAATAGCATCAAATTTGTCCGTGTTGGTATGGAGAAAATATTTTATATTCAAGATATGGAACAATAAGTTCATAAATAGCCCATTCAATTATTTTAGACATTGGACTGAGGATAGATATTCCTCGGTAATTGTCAATAAGTTGCGGATCTCATTTCTTAAATATGGGACCTGTTTTTGAGATTTTTAACCGACTAGGAAAGTGATATATTTATTATTTTAGTGACATAAGCCAAGACATCACAACACTTTTTGACCAGATTATAGTTTGTTTAGAAATGAAAGAGAGTAATAAAACCCCGAGATAAGAAGCAGCCATGGGCGTGGTAATATTTCGTTTCAGGTAATTATCGGGTAACACTAATGCTAACAGGTAATGGGTGTACATTAGTATATTTTACTGGATACATCATAGGGCAGGAGCCAGTGTATTGTGAAAGATCAATCCAGTCTTAGAGCTGAATATACGAAGACGTGCTAGTGCAGTAGAGTAAAATTCGACTTGTGTTTAGTGACTATTGTGCCAGTGGATATAATATTGTTTGGGTAAAATGTCGAGCTTATCAGATTACGCACCTGCTAAACGCGTGAAAAGATGTGCGCTGTCTCAGAATGAGAAGATTATTATATTAAATGTATTTAATGCATTGAAACACCAAAATCCTACCAACAGTGTTGACGACATCGTGGATAAGTGTTCCAAAATGACAGGAATTGGAAAATCGACTATCTACAGATTTTTAAAGGAAACAAAATACTGTAAATCCCCCAAAATCATCTACAGGGAGGTCAAAAGTCGTTATAGATGATTTCTTCAAAAATGTAATTCGCAGAAAAGTACACTCATTTTATTTTAAAATAGAAATACCAACGCTAAACAAAATTTTAAGTGAACTTTCAGAGGACAACGATTTGCCAAAAATCAGTAGAAGCAAATTATGGGCCGTCTTACGAGAGTTGAATTTTTGCTGGGAAAAGCAGAACAGGAAGTCAGTTCTTATCGATAAAAACAAAATTATTTGTTGGTGAAGATCCTACTTAAGATCAATTAGAAAATTCCGTGACGAAAGGAGGAATATTTATTATCTAGACGAAACTTGGGTCGACGAGGGATATACTGTAACAAAAGTATAGCAAGATCAACAAGCATTTTTGGATGGACTTTCAACAGGGTTCAAGGCACCTTCAGGTAAAGGGCGAAGATTAATAGTGACACATATAGGTAGTGCCAGTGGTTTTGTAGATGGCGGTTTACTTTTATTTGAATCTAAAAAATACAGGTGACTATCACGAAGACATGAACGCAGATGTTTTCGAAGAGTATTTTACACAGATGTTGGATCTTATTCCTCCGGGGTCTGTAATTGTCATAGATAATGCCAGTTATCTCTCTCGGCAGACCGAGCGGACGCCTACGACTACTTGGAGGAAAGCCGATATAATTCAATGGTTATCCGGAGAAACCATTTGTTTTGAAACAAATATGGTGAAAAGAATTAGAAAAAATATATTATCGATGTAATGGCAACAAATCGCCAAATAACGGTACTACGGTTACCACCTTATCACTGTGAACTTAAGCCAATCGAATTAATCTGAGCGCAGGTAAAAGAAGATGTAGCGCGAAATAATATGACGTTTAAATTAAGTGACGTGAAAATTTTGTTAAAAAATTCCTTGGAACGAGTAACTGCAGATAACTGGCAAAGATGTATACATTATGTACAAAAAGAAGAGGAGAAAATGTGGGAACTCGATATTTTAATTGACGTTACTGTGGATCCTATCGTTATCAATCTAGGAGACGAAGATAATTCATCAGAATATTCAAAGGATGAATTTTAATATACCTAATTTTTTATTTTCTTTATTGTACATTTATACAACACTACATTTACTCACCATAATTTGAATTGTTAAAATACATATATTTTTGTGTGGAATAAAAGTCTATTCATTAAATTTAAATAAATATTTTGATAATAATATTGAATAATTTTATTATTAAAATTTCTAAAAACCCTCTTAACCCGGTTATGATGCTTAACGTAGCCTCTAGTTTTGAAATGCTGTTTTTATATTGTTTACTTATAAGAGAAATGGACCGAGAAATTGAAGCGACAAAGACGGATTGTCGGGGATTAAATTTTAGCTACCTGCTACAATTTAGTATGGTTCGATCACACAAAGTTTTTTTAAAAGTACACCTCATCTATACCGATAATTCATAATATAAAAATATTGAATATAAACACCAGTACTACATTTATTTACGATTTGCATACATAATAAGCTTATATTACTCTCTATCATTTCTAAACAGACTATAGTAGGTACCTCATCAATACTGACTTTTTGTTTTTCAAGTTTTTCTTCACATTTACAAATTCATTTTCTGCATAATCCTCGAAAAACATTGAATTGGAAACGTATTTACTTGCGGTGCCACATGTGGGTTGTGCTGTTGCGATGGCATTAACCATAGCTTTTGCTAATTTAGCGAAATATTTAGCAGAAACATCCGCAACTCTCTTGGTATCACTTATAACCATACTATCTATTTTTAAAGTTATTTTTCTGGAAGTAATATTTTTTATTCAATTTTTCAATAATAGTTTTCCACACCATCCCTACCTGATTGTCAGAATTTGATATCAAATCCGAAAAAAAACAGTTCTTATTTTATGTAAATTGTTACTAAAATTGCATTCAATAATTTTAAAATGTAGCTCAGCAGTAGCTGTTGTTTGGAATTCACCCTGTATGGACCTGGAAATCTCCTCGTGTTATCTCCGAATCTATTGATTTAAACACATTATAATTATTTAGGCTATCGGCGCGGCGCTGCAAACGGCTAGGCATTCACGGAATTTATTCACTCAAGGGAACTGATTATACTCCTTTCTGTCCAATTTACAGCGGGGCAGAACACCGCAAAATTCCGCAAATTTAATATCTGCCCTTTGATTCAACTTTACTCGACCTCGCCCGTTATCTCTCCCAAATTCACTTTCGGCGCTATTTCCTCATTAATTCAATAATAATATTCGTTTAATATTCACCAGGCGCGCGGCGTGGATATATCTAGTTGAAAGTGCATCCCATAACTGAATCAATTAAAAAATTACTACAAAATAAATTTTGCATGGCATACCAATTCATAGCTAAAGGACCCCGCAGGATTTCAATGTAAAAGTGGTTAAGTTGGAATTGTCCCATTTTTGCAGAGAGATAGATCTTGGCATTCTGAACAAAAGTCCTAATGGGCGCAACAAAATTCTATGACGGGATTTCGAGTTATTGGCCATTCAAGGGAAAATGGTGTTTTCAGTATTCCACACCACCCAGGAGGTTCTGAATCAGGTACGTTATAGTTTTTTTAAAGTGGTGCTTCGTCTTTAGTCTTTATACTCCACTTGGCAGATGTCTTATAACCAATCAAACATTTTGTTGCGCCCATTAGGACTTTTGTCCTTTTGAAAATAATTAGTAACAAATAACAATCATTAACTGCTACCTTAATCTAATCAATTTATTGCCTCCACTAACATTAGAATATATTGGTTGTGTAATTCCTATGTACAGTATGCGCCAAAAGTATGGAATAAATTCAATAAAAACGAAACAATTATTTTTTGGGAAAAATCCTCGAACAGGTCGATTTTTAATTTAAAAAATACATATTTTAGTGTAAAATGCGATTTTCAAATGTCATTTGTTTTCGAGTAATGACGTCATCGATTTTTTTTTAAATGGCAACACCATATTTTTTTCCTTGATTCTGAAAGATCGTTTAATTCTCTATCAGACAGTACTAAAATTTTGCCCTCTTACATAGAAAAGTTTTCGAGTAAATGACGATTGAATGTTAGAAAACATAAATTTTATCCATAAAAAAAGTAACAATTCTGAGGTATGTAAAATAAAATACAATTGATTAAATTTTATACTTAAATTAAATGCTCGAATTGCCATCCACCAACTTCTTGACAATGCGCAAATCTGTGAAGAAATTCTTCTTGCACATTATGAATGATTTCTGGGGTAACTCTGCGTATTTCGTCCCGAATGCGATTTTGAAGTTCTTCTAAATTACGTGGTTTATTAATGTACACTTTTGACTTCAAGTATCCCCATAAAAAATAGTCAAGAGGTGTAAGATCTGGCGATCCTGCAGGCCATTCTATCGGTCCGCGTCTGCCGATCCACCTCCCAGGAAAACAGTTGTCCAACAAGAACTATGGAATTCGAAAAACTAAACTTGATAACGTTTTTGCTTTATTTTAAATGATTTACGTTTTCTAACATTCAATCGTCATTTACTCGAAAACTTTCCTATGTAAAGGGCAAAATTTTAGTACTGTCTGATAGAGAATTAAACGATTTTTCAAAATCAAGGAAAAAAATATGGTATTGCCATTTAAAAATCGATGACGTCATTACTCGAAAACAAATAACATTTGAAAATCGCATTTTACGCTAAAATATGTATTTTTTAAATTAAAAATCGACCTGTTCGAGGATTTTTCCCAAAAAATAATTGTTTCGTTTTTATTGAATTTATTCCATACTTTTGGCGCATACTGTATATCTATAAATTAGTTTAAACATACAAATGTTCCACCTACAACAGCATTAACGGCGGCGTGATCTGTAAATAGCGCCATTAAGGCACTTTTGAATTTGACTGTGTGAATCTTTATAACTAATATGCATTAATATAAATAAGGACAAATCTGAGGTATGCCTCATACCAATAACATATAGGTACTACTGAATAATTTGTCAAACATTAGTCACCATTAGTAAATGAGTTGATTTGTGATTGTGGTTCAATTCGCTGAAAAATCTGTACAAATTGAATCTAATGAAGATTTAAGTGTACCTGAAGAGATACTGGAGTGTGCCAAAAAGATTTCCATGCATATCCTCCCAAAGAAATCTCGAGAAATGTATGAATGTGTCTACCAACGTTTTATGGATTGGTGCAAAGAAAAAACATTAAGTTGTATTCAGAAGATGTATTGATGGTGCATTTCTCAAACTTATACCGGTTTCGATTGACTGATTTAGAGGACTCTGTGAGTATTTCTGTGGTTTTTTATGCTTTACAATGGAAAAGGATAGCTATACTCTGAGAGCAAGCCAGAGCAGTCATTTGAAACCAGCATTAGCAAATAAAATGAAGTTGACGGCTTTGGTCACAATATTCAATGTCAACATTGGATATAAAGAAGGGAACAAGAAAATATTCAGTTACGTGCTTTTTTCAAGAGACAAAATGAGGGATATGTACCGAAAAAATCGCGAGTGTTTACAAAGGAGCAAGATTTCATTTTGAATAGTGCACATAATAATTTATATTTGATGATGAAGCTAAGTGCTTTAAAACAACATTTTTAAAAAGTTCTTTATGCTGGTATACTGTCGTAAGATCAGCAAGTAGTGCTCCTTTTACGTTTTATTCTCCTACTGCTAATATGGAGCTAGTCTCCTATTGCATTTATGTCAAATAATTACAATGTTATATGTAATTCTTACGATAGTTGTACTTTGAATTGTTTGTATTCTGTTTTAAGTGATGCCAGTGATCTGTGCTTTACTTGGCTACCTTCACATGTATTCCATGTTGTTTCTTTTTTGTATATGTAGATTTTTTTTTGGTTTATGCAGTAGCGGTACATTTATTTGTGTTTTTTTTTATAAAGGATGTCCCATAAGGATGTGCTCTCCTTCGGAGGGTGTGTTCCTTGGGTCATTTTAGGGGGGTTCTTTCTATAAAATTTTTCGATTTGAGCCCTCCCTTACAAAATAAGAGCTTCTAAAAAATTGGAAGAGGGGGAAAATTTTGTATATTCATTGTTCTATTTACTGTATTTCTTTCATATCGAGAAACGTTTAGAATAAAAAGTTCTAATTAAAAAAAACAACAGAGGTTGGTGGTTGCCACCCTTGTAGACATTTAGCAAAATAAAAATCGTAATCAACAATATCACTTAATTAACTAAATGTATTCACCGATTTTCAGATTTATAAGTTTAAGCGTTTTTGAGAAAAAAAATTAAAACCGACGTTTTTTAAATTTTTTAGAAGCCCTTATCTTGTAGGGAATGGCTCAAATCGAAAAATTTTATAGAAAATGCTCTACTCTACTCTACCCTAAAATGACACACACCCTCCAAAGGAGCGCACATCATTATGGGACACCCTGTATATTAATGATTTAATGTGTTTTATCCTGTAATTGATATTTTCACTGTTGGACAAATACAAAATGTATTTATTTTTTTTTATTATTTATTTATTTTACCCTTATTAAGTACCGCCTTAAAATGGTTTTTCAGTGTATTTCATTTCCCGAACATCAGCTATTCGAATACCTACGCGTTCCGCATTTAAATAAATGATGAA
Source organism: Monochamus alternatus (assembly GCA_037114965.1). Classification (NCBI taxonomy): domain Eukaryota; kingdom Metazoa; phylum Arthropoda; class Insecta; order Coleoptera; family Cerambycidae; genus Monochamus; species Monochamus alternatus. The sequence goes on along the minus strand of CM073429.1, from coordinate 61,602,142 downwards.
AATCTAATGTAGCGTATGGCGCGCGGCCACCAAGCCATGAAAATATCAAATTTTCCCGTCATTGTATCCACCGGCGCAGAAACAATTATGAACACAAAGTAAAAATTACAGAGGCAATTAAAAAATAGCTAGAAATTAAACGCGAACAATAATCAGTCGGAAAATGGCATCTCACAAAGCATAACTCCGTTTAGCCGAACAAATAGAATGAAATTTTAATTAATGCGTAATAATTTCATTAGAGCCCGTTTGCGGCCGTGTCAAAATTAAATCGCGGCAAATTGGGTGCACGTTAAAACGCTACCGACGTTAAATTTTCAATTAGCGGATGTCCCGCGGGCCCGTTCCGTTTGCATTTTTAACAAATGTGTCACTTGCAGTTAGATTTGATACTGTAACAAAGTGGCCCCCCGGGCTGGCTCCGGATTACCACAAAGCCCTCGCCGGCTTTTGATATCGGCGGGGCAGATTGCGGTAAACAGTTGTAATTTACCAACTAACTAGGACCCTCCGCGTCCGAGCGACGGCCCACGTACCGCCGCCTCGTCACGGACTTGTTTGATGTTCTTCACGTTCAATTTGCCCATCGATTTTTGACTGGATTCATTATTCCCTAGGCTTTTTACGGGCGCTGTTCTTAAGGTCGTCGTATTTCTCGCCCCCGAAATGATCAAATTTTGCGATTTTGGCTACAGAAATCTCGTAAAAAGAAAAAACGTGGATAAAAATAATTTCAAAGCATTTATTTTTGTTACAAGTACCTAAAATATAGTTTTTTTCTCCAACCGTCACAAAACTATGACATTTGTTGACTATCAGGAAAAATGATGACTGTCAAAAAAAGGTATCTTAGCAACAAAAGTATCCACTTTTGATCCTGGGAGCTAAAGTTTAATTTATAAAAATTATTCCACAATTACAATAATTTTTCTTATCCACATTGATATTAAATACACAGTTTGAACAAGTATTAAAATTAAATAAACCACTGAAACTGTCAATACCTTATTTTGGAGCAATTCCTAAAGCAGTCCGTTTTTATTAATAGATGCTGTGAAATCAGAAATGACAACGGTGCTTGGTTTATCATTACCACTATCAACTTTCAGTATAATTTTTGCAATATTTTCTTTATTCAGAAGTGAGTCTTCAATGTAGCCTTCCGCCACATTGATCGTTCTCCATACTTCGTGTCATTTAAGAAAATTGAGGTCACCACCGCCGTCAACTAAAAGGGTAGCTAACGTTCGTCGCAATGCATGTCCACTGTACTCTTTCCAGCTGTTCCAGCTTCAAAAATTTGGCCACATTAAGGCGGATTCCACATCTTCAACATTCTCGATTGTTAAATTGACTAACTCATCATGTTATACTCGTGAAAAAATTTTAATCTATGAAAGTGTCTTCTAACCTGAAGAGAATCAACATGAAATCGCACCACCAAAAGTTTGTAATCGCTTCCGCGTTCAGAGTATCTACCATCTATTCGAAAGACTAAAAACTTTAAAACCATTTTCTGAACAGAGTCGATTGCATTTATGTAAACATCGTACAAAGCAACCCAAACCAATGAACAATACTCAAGTTTAGAACAAACATATGTGTTAAATAGTTTAAATAGCACAGCATTATGACGACCTTGTCTTATCGCAAAGCACAATGCTCTGAGACTTAAGAAACCAAATGCTGAATATGACTACAAAAGTCAAGCTTATGTAAATGCAAGGTATGATCTAAACGGTCAAAGGCTTTGAAATATCGGTATATATCACATGCACTTGGCTACAATGATCGATAACATTTTAAAGGTACTTCCTATTTTTTTAGTGGGATTATTTCTAATGCTAAGTGAACACACGAAAATGCATACAAAACCTATACAATATTTTGTTGTGCACTACACCAGTTTTAAGTAATAATATATCCCAATTCTACGCATATCTTAATTAAAACAAATTCTAAAGTATTTAAACCTAATTGAAGTAACTAAATCGATAATAATAAAAACAAGAAAGCAGCGAACAAAAAATATATTAAACAATTTATACATAAACCAAAAATAAATAAATTATTAACACTTTTCCAACACATTATTGGTAGATCTGTACAAAGGAATCACTATAAGGTGTATGCACCGCCGTCTGAGACAAAGTAGACACGTACTTTGCATAGGGCACCGCCTGAAGCTGCTGATATTGCACCACCTGGGGGACCTGTTGGTATTTGGCCAGGACAATGGGCGCTTGAATTTTGGCTAACGCTGGAACTGCTTGGACTGGTGCCAGTTTGGGTTCCTTAATAACCTCCACTTCAGTGTTAGGTTCAGCTGGTTGGATAAGAGCACCACTTAATGGTCTTACAGCGGTGGTGTAGATGTAGTTCTGATTTTGTGGTAAAACCACGTAGACTTGGCCAGCTTGAGCTTGAGGTTCGTTTTGAAGCTTCTCAGCTTTTGGTCTTTGTCTAAGTAATCCAGATTTTAGATCTTCTCCCTAGAAACAATACCTTGCATAATGTATTAAAAAAGGTAATATTTATGTTTTATATACCTGAAGATCTGAACCTGTCGTTGCTTCTATAGCACCTTCTGTGGTAGTAGGCTCTTCTGTGGTTGTGGGTGATTCTGGAGGCCCGTAGGATACTGCTGGTGGTGGTCCATATGAAGGAGAAGGTTCTGCGGGAGCTATAGAAACATAAGTATATTTTGTAATATGAGTTTCAAGAGTTTTTCTCCGATTCTTACCCAGTTCTTGTCTTTGGAAGGTACTGGTGGGGTTGAAGCTTGGTCCGTTTGGTCTCCATCCTGCAGGCTGGTAAGGAGCGGCGGTTTGGCGCTGAGATACTACTCTCCTAGGAGGTTCAGCCGCCGCCATGGTGACAACTACAAGAGTTACTGCAATGAACCACTGAAAACGACAAAATGTTACTACAAACGATCAGATAAGGAAACAGATTACTAAGTTAAAAAATAGGTACCTACATAAAAATGTTTTAAATAAAAGTCGTAGCATTCATCGAAGGTATTATTAGCTATTATTGTTATTGTGCCAGAAACCCTAACCCTTCGAGGATATGTGAATGGCAATCTATATTTTTTACAGAATCTTATTTCTCTTGTACCGTTTAAAAAATAATATTGTGATAGCTACTGAAAAGAACTATTTAAATAAGTAGGTACCACACAAAAAGAAAGTGCCAAAAAGACGAAATTTAATAAAAATTTAGCCCAAGTTGATCTCTTATCTACATCTAAATTCTAATATTTTGTAAAAAAAAAATCTGAATTATCAACCAAATGAGATTATTGACTGTTGACATAATTTTAATCCTAAGCAAAGTAGCATCAGAGTTATCGAAGAGGATATCTTAATTAATACGTCTAAGAGCATCATCTGGATTATTTGAAATAGTAACAGTTGGACATGGTCACTTAGGTAGTGAATATCATGGACTTTCAGCATGGTGGTTCATATTTCCCATCGTATTAGCCTTGGTGAAATTGCACAATTCTTAGGAGTTTGAAGATGTACAGATCTGCTCATTACTGTCCATATCACCTTAGTTGAATCAACCGCTTTGTGAAGATGAGCGAAGACAGGGGATATAGTTTGTGAATGGATTAGAACAGTAATAAATACTCAAGCAATTTTTTCCTTACGTGCTATTTACTGAAGAGACAACATTTTCCAGTATCTACTATAATGGTAAATCGACGTAACAGTCTGGCCTTCTGAAAATCCACATTGGTATCTAGAAACCAATTACCAACATTACTTAATGTAATTTAAATTGCTGATGCCATAATCTTATTGAACATTTGATTGGACCAAATTTTTTTGGACGGACCACTCAATGGTTAGATTTATTTGTCTCACACAACCACTTCACTTCTTGGACGATATTGATATCAGAGTAGGTTCATAATATGATATCAACAAGATGGTGTGTTACTACTTCACCCATCTAGTACGAATTACTTGAATGAAGTGAATTCGCATCGTTGGATTGGCAGAAGTGGTGGTGGTGCCATTTCCTGACCAACAAGATTCCCTGATCTTATCCCACTAGAATTATTTCTTTGATGAGTCCTTAAAAATGTGGTCTATAAGCCACAAGAGAATAGATAACACATTAGAAATGCTTATACTAACAATCCAAGCCTTGTTACAAACTATCTAACCTCTAGCAAGTGCTTGGAAGGCTTCAAACTCTCTTTGAAAACGATGGTGCTACTTTCGAACATTTAATATAATTAAATAAAAATGTAAAATGGACTGCACACCATAAAAATTAGGAATATCACTGCAATTTTTTAAAATAAAATATACTTAAAACAATGAGCAAATTCGATATTGTTTGATTAGTAATTAGATCACCACCGTCCTTCTTTTTCCATTCCAATTTGAATCTCTGTTTCCTTATAACAGTTTACATTCCTGCTTTTACCTTGTAACAGCGAAGCATAAGGTTTGAAATTACCGTCAAAGCAATACAATGACACTTATCATTCAATTGTTTTTAAGGTACACTTTGCTTACTTCGTAAAAGTGAGATTCACCAGTATGTCCAAAAAATATATCGATTTTGTCGCAAACGGTTGGTTTTTCGAACAAGGGGATTAAATTTTTATATATTATTAATACCTAAAAATATATAAAAACTTTTACATAAAAGGTGAACATTTTTCAAGTAGGTATTGTCATATTTAATTCATTGACAGGATGTCACTTTTTGTCATTGTTGATATTTAACTTCAAATAACTTTAATTTTTATAATAATTTTTATAGTTAGATATTTGATTCAACTTAAAGGAGACCACCTGAAGAAGCAATCCTAAAAATGCAGAAATAGGTCAGATCTCATCTATTGTGGTTGAATTTGTCGTGTTCCCACTTCCAAAAAGTGAAGTTAGATATTTATAGAGTGTTTCATTATCAGGTCAGTAAATTAAATTATTTTCTTTAGATAATTATTGATTAGAGCTTTGTCTGTGGAATTGTTCATGAGCATACCTAGATGTTTGGTATCAGAGAACATTGATAGGAATTGTAGGAGATTTGATGTATATTAGCTTAAAATACCTTTCTAAAACAGTATAAAAAAGGGGATTAAATTTTTAGATAAATTATAAGCTTTAAGAAAATGTCACAAGTGTACCAAATTAGAAAAAATCATTCCAGTATTAAAAAAGTTTAGCCAAAAAACAAATTTAAAATAAATAACTTAGAGGTTCATACTGACTTTTCCAGAAAATGTTACATGACCTTGACACATTATATTTTCGAGTAGTACCACCTTCCCAAATTTCCGAACACCCTGTACATTACAACAGAAAGAATTCGGAAAATACTTTAATTCTGCTTTAAAAAATTAGAAAATAATTTTAGCTTAGACAAACTTTCCATTTCATTTTTAGAGTATATCGTGTCACTGACATTTGAAACACACTGTATACGTTAATCAACCGCACTCGTTATTAAATTCACATACATCTATCTTGGCGTAAAGATCCCATTTGGCCGCGTCGACCGTGGTTCGTTTTTTCTTCATGTCTGTACCGTCACAAAGATTCATGTGCACTGTCGAACATCACTTTAATTTATACAGTCACTGTCACTGACCCACCGGGTCTATTATTTACATACCTTCATTTTTTGCTCGCTGATCGTCCTCTAAAGATATCGAACAATTAACTGATAAATATCTAACGCACGGGGAGTATTTATATAATAAAAGATAGTGGTGAATAATGCAGATACGTGACCGGTTTAAAATGGTGTATTCTTGGGTCGCCCGATAAGGCGCCTGTTTGTATAACTTATGCAAAGAGACGTCCGACATTGGCCCAGTAACGTGCGATGGTGAACGACCCCTGAATTTGTTTTTTTTATTGTCTTTTTATGGTTATTTGGTCAACAGCTCATTAGTATTTTCAGTAGTAATCGGCACACTGAGAATTCCAAGTCGAGGGTTTTGTAATAAGTATAAGTTTTAAGAAATTGTTACACATTGAAGACGTTTAAGGATTTGCATGACATTCGCAGATCAAGTGTTTAAATAAATTGTTACAAATTGAAGACATTCAAGGATTTGCAAGACATTTGCAGACCAAATTCAGACTTGATATGAATTTTAATCAGAATTGGACTCTTTTTTATATAGTTTTCAGAAACTGTACTACTAGTCCAGGCATCAGAGATGATGATGATGTTTTAATAAATTGTTACAAATTGAAGACGTTCAAGGATTTGCAAGACATTTGCAGACCAAATTAAGACTTGATATGAATTTTAATCAGAATTGGACACTTTTTATATAGTTTTTAGAAACTGTACTATTAGTTCAAGCATCAGAGATGATGATGATGTTTTAATAAATTGTTACAAATTGAAGACGTTCAAGGATTTGCAAGACATTTGCAGACCAAATTAAGACTTGATATGAATTTTAATCAGAATTGGACACTTTTTATATAGTTTTCAGAAACTGTACTATTAGTCCAAGCATCAGAGATGATGATAATGTTTTAATAAATTGTTACAAATTGAAGACGTTCAAGGATTTGCAAGACATTTGCAGACCAAATTAAGACTTGATATGAATTTTAATCAAAATTGGACACTTTTTTATATAGTTTTCAGAAACTGTACTACTAGTCCAGGCATCAGAGATGATGATGTTTTAATAAATTGTTACAAATTGAAGACGTTCAAGGATTTGCAAGACATTTGCAGACCAAAATAAGACTTGATTGAATTTTAATCAGAATTGGACACTTTTTTATATTGTTTTTAGAAACTGTACTATTAGTCCAGGCACCAAAGATGGTGATGATGTTTTGATAAATTGTTACAAATTGAAGACGTTCAAGGATTTCCAAGATATTTGCAGACCAAATTAAGACTTGATATGAATTTTAATCAGAATTGGACACTTTTTATATAGTTTTTAGAAACTGTACTATTAGTCCAAGCATCAGAGATGATGATGATGTTTTAATAAATTGTTACAAATTGAAGACGTTCAAGGATTTGCAAGACATTTGCAGACCAAATTCAGACTTGATATGAATTTTAATCAGAATTGTACACTTTTTATATAGTTTTCAGAAACTGTACTATTAGTCCAGGTATCAGAGATGATGATGTTTTAATAAATTGTTATAAATTGAAGATGTTCAAGGATTTGCAAGACATTTGCAGACCAAATTAAGACTTGATATGAATTTTAATCAGAATTGGACATTTTTTTATATAGTTTTCAGAAACTGTACTACTAGTCCAGTCATCAGAGATGATGATGATGTTTTAATAAATTGTTACAAATTGAAGACGTTCAAGGATTTGTAAGACATTTGCAGACCAAATTAAGACTTGATATGAATTTTAATCAGAATTGGACACTTTTTTATATAGTTTTCAGAAACTGTACTATTAGTCCAGGCATCAGAGATGATGATGATGATATTTTAATAAATTGTTACAAATTGAAGACGTTCAAGGATTTGCAAGACATTTGCAGACCAAATTAAGACTTGATACGAATTTTAATCAGAATTGGACACTTTTTTATATTGTTTTCAGAAACCGTACTATTAGTCCAGGTATCAGAGATGATGATGTTTTAATAAATTGTTACAAATTGAAGACGTTCAATGATTTGCAAGACATTTGCAGACCAAATTAAGACTTGAATTGAATTTTAATCAGAATTGGACACTTTTTTATATAGTTTTCAGAAACTGTACTATTAGTCCAGGCATCAGAGATGATGATGATGATGTTTTAATAAATTGTTACAAATTGAAGACGTTCAACCTCTCATTCCTGAATTATACAGGATAACTCGAGAGGAAACCAAACTCCAGGAATAAATTCTATACGTCAAAATAATAAGAAACTCAAAAATTGTTATGCGATTTTCATTTGCTTTCAAAGCAACGCTATGATTAATAGAATATCAATGATTAATTTTTCTTATAGAAATGTACGTCATAAATTGAATACAAATGAAAATCGCATAGCGTTTCAGTTTTTTCACATTATTTTGACGTGTAGAATCCATTCCTGGAGTTTGGTTCGTTCCTCCCTTCTCATCATGTATATCTTTATCACATACAACACTCCAGCTGCAACCAAATAGATGTTTATGCTTGACGTATAGTACCAACTCATTTCAGTAAAGCTGCCAACAATGATTGGTTCACTGAACATTTTTACAACCGATAGATTGGATAACATCCCTACCCTACCTTTGGCCTGCTTGATCTCCTGACTTAAAACCACTTGAGTTCTTTTTATAAGACCATCCCAAATTTACTGTTTATGAAACAGTAGTAGAGAATAAAGCAGATTTCAGATCAGAAATGGATGTCAGAATGACATATGAAAAAACACGACAGTTGTTAAGGCGACGACTAGTCGCAGTTGTGACGGTGGACATTTTCTATAAACATTTTTTTCTTATAATTAAGATATGGTTAAGTTAGGTATTTTTGAAATATTTCAAGTCAAACTATAGGTAGCATTTTTTTATCAACAATTGATTTATAGTTAAAAACCACGTCGATTTGTAAATTCTGGGTTACTTATGTTATGACTAAATGATCTGGTAGTTTAACTTTTAGTCTCTGGAGATACAAAATTCTGTCAAAATATCTTACTAATTGTAATTGTTTGAGTGAACGGTAGAAATAAAATATTGCCGACATGGTCAAGCAAGCCCTGACCCTAAAAAACAATTAGTTACAACTTATTTGTTGTTGCATTGCTGACATAAATATTTGGTATTTTTTGAATATTTCAATGGTGCATGATAACGTGAGTTGGATAACAATAACTAACAACACATTCTTGATTACCAATTAGTAGAAAATATGGTTTTTAAGTCAGAAGAAAATGATAACATAACACAAATTCTATACTTACTTATACTTACATTCATTTATTATTGGGCAATAGCGCATCTAAAGAGAGACAATAGGGTTAAATCAACAATATGCAATGAAGTTTGTAATACTTTTTATTTATTAACAAAAACAGAAAGCTGGCTTTTTTTATTAATTGTTTGTATAAGAATTGTTTTATTTCATTTTTTTTTTAATTTTTTATATATCGGGTGTCAAATTATTAGATGACATAGCAGCCACAGTTTTTTGGATAACGAATTGGAGGGCATAATATACAGGTGACATTTCTATCATGTCCGGTTCTAGAAATGATCTCAACTTTTGAACTTTGAAATTTTAAATGTAACATCCTGTATATTTTTACAGGTTATAGACACGATTTAACGTACGACTGCACTTATTTGGGAAATGTTTTAGCCCACTTAATTTTTTAGACCTATTTTTATTTCTGCATCTAAATTGCCGTGAAAGTGACATCAGTGTCCTGCGGGGTCTAGATGATCCAATGTGGGTGTGTCAAACTCGTTAGTGTGGGCCTATTGTAAGGATACAAAAAAATTAAATAAAATTTTTGGCACGTGGTGTTTTGTAAAGGTTCTATGGTCAGAAATGAGGCGTCCTGGATACTTTTCTCGATATAAGTACAGCTCTTCTTGAATTTTTTCGCTACTCGTCATAAATTAGCAACATATCAGCTTTCTCTGAATGAGAAAACGTTTTGTAAGCACAAAAATTATACGTTTGACGTTCGTATGGAGTAATGACAAGTATTTTGTGACATTTATGTACTATAAACTACGAATATTCCAACGACTACTTGATTCTTCCACCGCTAATGTGATATTTAGGTGGTATTTCTTTTGCGACTCTTTAGGACGATACTGCTTATAATTTTTAAACGGGAAGTAATACAGAAAAAAATTCTCTAATACAAGTTTATTAGAAAAAAATTTTGGTATGTTTCTGGAAAAAATATAATTGATGACGTCATTAGTCGTTTCTGTCAAATCCCAAATACTTTCGACTGAAAATGGAGCTCATCCCATTTAACACCACGTGTCCCAAATTTATTTTTTTTTGTATCACGGTAGGTTCATACCATTGACTTTAAGCCTGTAGGTACATTTAAAATATAAACTTATTAAGCTTGTTGTGGATAGATACACTGTAAAAATAATTACAGTTAGAATAGATGGCAATTTATTTACCACTCATTATTGCTGTAATTTTATTATCGATTGTGACTTGTAAAATGTAAAATTACGTTGTAAATTTATTTTGTGGTGTAATTTTAGGTTTTGCAATTGTAATATTACTTTGTGATTTTACAATACAAAAAGTATTTTAACAATGTAACTTCTACAATTACTTGCAAAGCAACTTTACAAGCGGTTGTAAAATTACATTGTAATAATACATTTTACATTATTACTACAATGTAATTTTTTTTATTTACTGTACAGGATGATCCAATTTGGGCACTTAGGTATAGAAGATTTCTTCTATTTTCCGAAAAGACAGAAAAAGTAGGCAAGATATTTGGAGCTTAATTTTTGAGAAAAGTTGAATAGCGAGAATCACATTTCGATATATTGATTTGTTTTAGAGATACCTACATGATATTTTTAAATGTTGGTCGTTTTCTGTGGTAACTTTTCTACTTATTATATTAATATTTATACATTGTAAAGACATTTTTTCTCTATGTGTAGTATCTAGCGGCTTGAGGAATATTTTTTTATAACTTCTAGTTTTCCGCTGCTATAACAAACATATATATGTTTTAATGAAACATTATACGTACGTAATATAGATCATCATAGAAAAGGTCTAAAATTAAAAAAATACTATATCAAAACTAATCAAGATATCGAAATGAAATTTCCGTTATTCAATTTTTCTCAAAAATATTCCCGTGACATTTAGACTATCTTTTCGGAGAAAAGAAACCTCCAAAAAGTGACCTAACCCGTACACAGGCCATCTTGTTTAAAACATTCGAATTCACTAACAGTGCTACCTAGATACCTAAAAAAATCTGAATAGCAATTCATTTATAACTAATAGATTAATATGCCTACATGAGAAAAATTGAAATATCGTAAGGAATTAACGATTGTTACTTACCTTAAGTAACATATCAGGCTTTTCCGTGAGTTTCTCAATAGCATCACTGCATCAGAATGTTATTTCAAAAGAAAAATGTACTCATATTAAGTAACCTAATTAACATGAATGCCAGTTGCTGCTAATGTTAACAAACACCCTTACTGAATTTTTGATATGATATCCCCAGTGAAGTTAAACATTTCCGAAGCAATAGATTCGTTTCCTATATGCTTTTCAGATTTATATACAAAAAAATTAGTACTTTAGAATTTATGACTCATTTAGATTGAAAATAATATCTACTTATTTCTATTACAGCCGCCATGTATACTCTAAAATCAGCAGAATAATCCTTTTTAAATTTATAATTAAAATTTTTGGACAAATTTTGTGAAAAACATTTGTTACACAAAACTGTACTTTTCCTAACTGATTATATAAATAACTATTTTGTACTCCGATTACGGGTCAGTTAGCTAATTAGTAGTTACAGCTTTATTATATCTTCAATAAATGAACTGCCCTTTGCTTCTTTTTTTAGCTTAGAAATACATGTACATACATGTACTGAAGTAATAAAATATTATGGTTTTACGGCATTTTTTTTATTAAAATTTGGTACCTGCAGATTTAGGTTATTTGTACAAAACAGAACACTTAACGTTATACAAAACATATAACAATGTAAAAATATATTCATAGAACTAAAGTTAACATTTTATAATATTCAAACGAAATCTATGATCTTATACTAGCTATTACAAAGTAATATTAATTGTATAAATGTGCATAGATAAGTAGGTACCCAGAACTTAAATCATGCTAAACCTCCAGAAGCCCCTGTTCTTCAAATATGTATATATAATTCCAATAGAAAATAATATATTTTTATATATTATGTAAGATGAACAAAACAACAGTGGGGTACCCGATTTTTGTAGATACAATGTTTCTTTGTTTCAATAATTATGTATAACTTACATACCTATTGCTTCTCAATCTCATTGAGGTTATGTTTAAACAAGCACTAGACAAAACTATTTATAGTACTAAAAACAGTCCCTTGTCACTCTAGATATGTTTATATTGCTAGTCATTACTCACTAAATTAATTATGTAAGTACCTAGGTCCTAGGTATACACTGCATTTATCGAAATGAAGCAATAGGAAGTTTACGGTTTTATTGTATATTTGTTTGTTTTATTGTATTGTGTATTGACAGTTTTCTTGTAAAATTACAAGTGTCAGTGTAATATCATCATTATTCTTCGAATTATTTTAAGACAATTATAAGGATATTCTTACAAAGTAAATTTTTTCAGTGTAGATAGATAGCTTTATTTGACAATTTAATATACAATAATATATTTATGGCAAGTCAGAATACACAAAAAATAAAATAAAAGGATAAAAACTGTTATGTATACATAAAAAAGTCATTAAAAAAAACAAGAACTTACACACAATATAAATAATCAAACATTAATCTACCGCAATAGATGCTATTCGTAATATGGCGTCGTCAGAAAATCTTTCACTGTATAAAAATAAAACCCAAGGAAATGCTTCTTAACTGCTAATTTAAAATGTGTCGTGTTTAACAGTCTAACAGAGTATGGAAGTTTGTTATAAAGTTTCAAATTTAAAGAAGTATATACTGATTTGGATAGACGGAAACGAAGGGTTGTCACACTTTAAACCCGAAAATATACAGACAACTCTATATATTCTTAAAACACAGACTATGAACTTTTTATTGGTGTATATTTTGTTGCATTAAACTAATTTGTAGTTCACCTCCATAATTAATATTTTTTATGCATAATTAATGCCTCTAGGACCCGGCTTTGATTAGCCAAGCTATCCAATTCGTGTTAGGATATACATGAAACACATGTTTAAATGCAATTTGTATTAACATTTGGGTGAAGGTACTTTGCAGTGGGATCTTGGACTAGAATATAAGTGCCGATACTAAAAGAGTCTATCTGTGTATCTAACCAAAAAACAACAAAAAAACTGTTATGAAAAAAATGTCTATAACGAAATCTTAATTCAGTAACTAAAATTATATTGTTTAGAAACAAAGCTATACAACAAGTCCTGTTTCACCTACGTTTTTTTACAAAAGGCATCTATGACCCGCGAACAATGTCCTCTCCAGCAAACCGGACAATAAAAAATGACGCAAGTCAAAGCTTCTCGATTTCAGCCGGACCTATTTCGCAATTGTTATTCGCCCTTTCGCCATCGTTTAGTACCGCTTTATTAGCGAACAATTCACAGTTCAGTAAACAACAATACTAATTTGGTGGAGAGAAATATAATCTATTATTGCATTAAGAGGAAGGCAACCCCCCATATTTCATAAAGCATAACCGATACTTATGCCGACGCTTACGACCTGAATTATACGGATACATTTTAGAAAAGGGTGTTTCGATTCGCCGGGCCCGCCCTCCTGCCACTTATTTCGAGAAGTGTGCATTGATATATCAATATTAGTGCTACTGTGGAATCGCAGCCGACAGCTGGGGGCCCAAATGGCTAACGGCGGCGTCTTGGCTTTGTTTTGTTGCGGGCTCTTGTCGCGCAACGCTAACGTGTCTAAAGCGGACCGCACACTATCAGAAAAACGTGAAACGAGCGCCATATACTAGAACTTTACTGTTTCCAGTAAATCAAATTTATGGTTCATAATACCCCTCCCAATTATAGTCTGTTTGGAAATGAAAGAGAGTAAGAACCGGCCATGGGCGTGATAATATTTCGTTTCAGGTAATTATCGGGTAACACTAATGCTAACAGGTAATGGGTGTACATTCATATATTTTACTGGATACGTCATAGGGCAGGAGCCAGTGTATTGTAACAGATCAATCTAGTCTTAGAGCTGAATATACGAAGACGTGCTAGTGCAGTAGAGTAAAATTCGACTTGTGTTTAGTGACTATTGTGCCAGTGGATATAATATTGTTTGGGTAAAATGTCGAGCTTATCAGATTGCGTACCTGCTAAACGCGTGAAAAGATGTGCGCTGTCTCAGAATGAGAAGATTATTATATTAAATGCATTTAATGCATTGAAACATCAATTCTACCAACAGTGTTGAGGACATCGTGGAAAAGTGTTCCAAAATTACAAGGATTAGAAAATCGACTATCTACAGACTTTTAAACGAAACAAAATACTGCAAATCCCCCAAAATCATCTACAGGGAGGTCAAACGTCGTTATAGATGATTTCTTCAAAAATGTCATTCGCAGAAAAGTACACTCATTTTATTTTAAAAAAGAAATACCAACGCTAAACAAAATTTTAAGTGAACTTTCAGAGGACAATGATTTGCCAAAAATCAGTAGAAGCAAATTATGGGCCGTCTTACGAGAGTTGAATTTTTGCTGGGAAAAGCAGAACAGGAAGTCAGTTCTTATCGATAAAGACGAAATTATTTGTTGGCGAAGATCCTACTTAAGATCAATTAGAAAATTCCGTAACGAAGGGAGGAATAATTATTATTTAGACGAAACTTGGGTCGACGAGGGATATACTGTAACAAAAGTATAGCAAGATCAACAAGCATTTTTGGATGGACTTTCAACAGGGTTCAAGGCACCTTCAGGTAAAGGGCAAAGATTAATAGTGACACATATAGGTAGTGCCAGTGGTTTTGTAGATGGCGGTTTACTTTTATTTGAATCTAAAAAATACAGGTGACTATCACGAAGACATGAACGCAGATGTTTTCGAAGAGTATTTTACACAGATCTTGGATTTTATTCCTCCGGGGTCTGTAATTGTCATGAATAATGCCAGTTACCATTCATGGCAGACCGAGCGGACGCTTACGACTGCTTGGAGGAAAGCCGATATAATTCAATGGTTATCCGGAGAAACCATTTGTTTTGAAACAAATATGGTGAAAAAGGAACTTTTGACACTTGTCAATCTTAATAAAGATCAAAAAAAATATATTATCGATGTAATGGCAACAAATCGCCAAATAACGGTACTACGGTTACCACCTTATCACTGTGAACTTAACCCAATCGAATTAGTCTGGGCGCAGGTAAAATGAGATGTAGCGCAAAATAATACGACGTTTAAATTAAGTGACGTAAAATTTTGTTAAAAAATTCCTTGGAACGAGTAACTGCAGATAACTGACAAAGATGTATACATCATGTACAAAAAGAAGCAGAATATTCAGAGGATGAATTTTAATATACCTACTTTTTTATTTTCTTTATTGTACATTTATACAACACTACATTTACTCTCCATAATTTGAATTTTCAAAATACATATATTTTTGTGTGGAATAAAAGTCTATTCATTAAATTTAAATAAATACTTTGATAATAATATTGAATAATTTTATTTGAATTACTAAAAACCCTCTTAACCCGGTTATGATGCTTAAAGTAGCCTCATGTTTTGAAATGATGTTTTTATATTGTTTACTTATAAGAGAAATGGACCGAGAAATTGAAGCGGCATAGACAAAGACGGATTGTCGGGGACTAAATTTTAGCTTCCTGCTACAATTTAGTACGGTTCTATCACATAAAGTTTTTTTAAAAGTACACCTCATCTATACTGATAATACATAATATAAAAATATTGAATATAAGCACCAGTACTACATTTATTTACGATTTGCATACATAATAAGCTTTTATTACTCTTTCATTTCTAAACAGACTACAGCAATTTGGTATTTTATAATAGCTACAAAAATTTTTCGAAACAAATCTTATAAAACAGTCGCAAAAACATTGTAAGGATGTTTATACAGCAACTATACAACCAAAAATGAAATGAAAATCATTCTAAATAAATCTCCACAGTACCTCTTTAATAAAATCAGATTTCATACGGACGTTTACAATTTTAACACCAGATAATATAACTCCTCCTTTACATAAGACTACGACATTTCAAAGATCATTTACAACGTTAAAATATACCGAAAATTTACAATTCCCTTCCGTTACCTCTTAAATTACTGCTGCTTTAAGAAAAAGTACAAAACAATTCTCTTGGATTCTCAACAGTAGGTACTTACTTAATCCTTATAACTGTGTCGCTTGTTCAAATATAATTTTGACCGATCTCATATTATTACTGCTTTACTGTGTAGTTGTATATATGTACGTAATTAATGTGTAATTCAATTTATTATGGCACATCTATTTTTTGTGGGTTAAGAGGAAGAACAGCTTGTTGCCTCTTGGGGCTACACAGCTGAACTTGGCCCTTTATAATTTTTATTCAAACAAATTGACAACACTGCGATTCTTCGTAAGCAATTCCTGTAAAATTATTTTCAAACACAATCAATCAAATATTCATTAAGGAAATTTATAAAAAGTACATGCATATTTTTTATAATTCATGAGTTTTCAATTTGAATTTTGTCAGACATTTAGAAAGTAAGTAGATGTTTTACGAAACGACTAATTTTGTAATTCCACTGCAACATCTATAATGAAACGAACCGTTTGATTTCATTTTATATTCAATCAAATCAAATGAAGTGGCGTGCAAAATATAAATACCTACATTTGAAAATAATTACGGTCAACGCGAAGCTTAACAGTCTTTTTAATTTAGTAATTTTAACATACCTACGCTTCCTGCTCATACAATTGTTACCAATTTTAACAGAACTGCTACTTATTCGGGTATTATACTTACCGACAAAGGTTTTAATAAGAAAAGGGCCTACAAATATATTTGCTTTGTACAAACTATGTCCATCTGTATTTAAGTAGAAACCTATTATGGTACCCAGCATCAGTAAACAGAATATTTTACCTTCGGTGGCATCTCAAACAAGCTGAAACTATTTCTAAGGGCTTTAATGTTATCCAATTTGCTTGCGAAGTTAGACAGTATAGAATAATGTACTGAAATGTAGCAGGTACTAATTCTTTTACGTTGCCTAAAATAGTCGCAAAATCGACGCTACATTTTGTCCATATCAATCATTTTGCCAATATATTAGTGTTAAAAATGTAAAACGTCATATTTTATAAAATGTACCTAGACTTCATTACGAATATGCCAGAAGTTCAAAACAAGCCGCAAAATCCGTTTGAGAGTGCCATAGAACTTATCAAATGGTTTCACTCGTATTTTTTGGTTTTTAAAATTGAAGCCCTGAAAAATTAAACTCAAAATTTTGTTTTCTTATATATTTCCTGGACGTTTAAGTCAATTTAAGAAAGAGGGGGCGAAGTTATAATGCCATTTAGTTTATTTAATTTTAATTTTCTTTTTTTTAATTTTTTCTCCAGCGAACTCGACGCAGTTTCATTATATACGAATAAGACCTCTTTGCTTTTTTTCATTTATTAAGGGTTTTATTAAATTTGTAGTACTATTACCTACCATTGGGAAGTTTAAAATTCATGGAAGAGAAAATGTGATTGTGAAAATAATACAAACACATTACATGGCAGATGTCAGGTGGGCTATGTGTTGCTGCTAGTATTTCTCAATCAGCTCTATAATAAAAATATATATTTTTTCTCCAATCTAGTTTCTCAAAACTATGATATTTTTCTGTCAGGAGGCTCTAAGATCGATATTATCCTTACTAAGAAAAAAAAACAAAAGTATTCACTTTTAATCCTAGAAGCTAAAGTTCTCATTTTTAATCGTTAGATTAAACTTAATTAACTACGAATATCGACCACCACTCGATTACACTTTCCACTAACATAACTGAGAAATAATTGATGTCCTATCAATCTGGGTGGACGTATCAACACATTTTCGATGCTTAAATAGTTGTCTTCCAGCACAGTAAAATAATGTGGTCTCTTGGTTTTGTTATTGGGAATATTTATAATTAAGGCAGATTTCACATCTTCAACATTATCAATTGTTAAATTGACTAATTAATCAGAACGGCATGCGCCTGCAACCCCCAATATTAGGACGACCTATAAAGAAACTTTTCAAAAAATTTGTGCTTTTATTTTTAAAGCGTTTACTCTCATCGTCAAATATAAATTATCAGGTACACTATTCAAAAGAAAATCAATTTTGTTTCATGAGAAAAGCACGTACCTTTGAATATTTGCTTATATCAATCCCTTTCTTTATATCCAACGTTGACCGCAATATTGAATATTACGACCAAAGCGTTGGTAGACATTCATGTAAATTTCTCGAGATTTGTTTGGAAGATCAAAGAAACCTCTTTCGCACACTCCAGGTGTACCTAAATCTTCATTAGATTCAATTATTACAGACTTTTAAATAAATTGAACCACAAACAATCCCAAATAAACTCAATTAGCAATATGACGACTAATGTTTAACAAATTATCCATGACTACATCGATCTATCATACTTATCTATTTTGCTTCATTATCCATATTTGGTTTGAATAATTTCAAAACATAAATTAGTAATTAAATGGAGGATTTCGGTTGGAGAAAGAATAACATATTTTGTTCGGATTAAAAGTGTCTTTTTTGTCTCGCAATTTTGCATTCTAATCCTAAATACTATTTGGTTTATACTTTAGAAAATGTTTCTCTCTAATTATAGTGATTTTCTATTTTAAAATTCATTTCATAATGCCAGACTGTTCGGTAAAAGCCAATTGATAGAATTTAAGCACAGTGTGGTAGCTACTAAAGTTTTACAAAATGTAAAATCCAATTTTCTTTAAGAAATCCGTGCATTGTCAAGTTGTAAAATTATATATTATTTCTAAACATCAAAGTACGTTTTTGTTTCAGCATTTTTTTAATCGTAACAGAATTCGCAATTATTCGTATAAAAATCAGAAGTGGGATTTTAATTTACTTGACCTCATTCAGTAATAATTAATAAGTAGTTGGACAGGCCACAAAAGTGAAATTTTTTATCCTAATATAGGTAACAATATACTATTTTTGTTCAAGATGTTTTGAAACGACAGTTTCTTGCTATGTTTTTCTTACTTTTTACGGTTAGATTTTCAATAGGGCAATCCAACGAACTGTCAAATCACTTTAAAAATGGCGGCTATAGGACAAACAACTCGACATATGACAAGCAGAAATTTGTGATTTTGTGTAGAACTGTGTGTTTGGCTCATTATATTTTATACCTATTTCGGAATACCAAGGATAATTCAGATTATCATAATGGTTTTGTTTTGTTGTGTTATGAATTGTTGGAGTAGAGGACAGCGAGAAGATCAAGTTAGATTTTTTAGGATTCCTGCTGCATTGAATTATAGACATAGAACTGATTTCAATGAACTCTCTCACATAAAACGGCAAAAGTGACTTTGTGCAATATAACGGCAAGACCTAACTCAAGAAAAAATTAAATACAGTGTCGTTTGTTCAAAACATTTTGTATCGGGTTAGTTAATAAAAAGTTATATACAACAATTTAAAAGCATATATTTCAGCTAAACCGGCTGCTTTAATATATAACTTACATCTTGATTGGATTCCTACATTGCATTTGGGTTATCAAATTACCACTGCAACGTTGTCAGAGACCAAGATGGGTAGATATAAACGAAAATGTAGTGTTGTGCTAATGTTTTCTGAAGTTTTAAATATCTGCAATATTTATATGTAAAAGTAATATATACCTACCTATGCAGGCCCCTATTTTCCATTGGGCACTGGGCAGGGCCCTGCGATTAGTGGGGCCCCCTGTCAGATCAGCAACACTTTTATATCTCATATTAGAAAGTGTAATATGAGCCTATTTCTCATATATTTTCATTATAATAAGAAAAAGTGGATTTATATTTTAGGTAAAACGTTCTAGTTGCTGAATATTCGTAAAATTATTATTATTCTCAGTATTCACTGCACTTCGGTATATCTACAAATTTTTTCTTTCAAATGGGCCGAGGCAAGAAATAGTTGACTAATCAAAAATGAACTTGGTGCATTAAATTTTGATTTATCAGAAAACCAATTGATTATTAAACATTTTATACTATTTATCTATGTACCCAATTTTTTTAGAATTGTATATATAACTCATTTTTAATATTTTTTATTAAATATATTTTAGATTTTTTCTATCAAATGGACTTTTATTTATTATTTATAATTTTTGTCAAATATATGTGATTTGGAAACAGTGGCATTATTAAGAATTTCAAGCCCCCGCAGAATTTTTCTTCAACTGAAAATAAATTCTGCCATGTATCTATGCATAAATAATCGTTAAAGTCAAATTACGTACCTCTGTAATAGTTTACTAATTAATTATATATAACTGCCAATATTGTTATCAATATATTTTTTTTATTAATATTATATATAGTATTCTCCAGGACCCTGAATTGCTAGGGCTGGCGGGGGTGTAATTATGCTACTAGTTGGAGAGAAAAAAGAACTTAGGTATCTATTTATAAATAATATATTTAAAACTTGTACACTGTATTTAATTTTTTCTTGAGTTAGGTCTTGCTGTTTTATTGCACAAAGCCACTTTTGCCGTCTTATATGAGAGTTCATTGAGATCAGTTCTGTCTATAATTCAATGCAGCAGGAATCCTAAAAAATCTAACTTGATCGCTGTCCTCTACTCCAACAATTCATAACACAGCAAAACAAAACCATTATGATAGTCTGAATTATACTTGGTATTCCGAAATAGGTATAAAATATAATGAGCAAAACACACAGTTCACCACACAGACCAATAACTAAAAGTTCTACACAAAAGCACAAATTTCTGCTTGTCATATGTCGAGTTGTTTGTCCTACAGTCGCCATTTTTATAGTGATTTGACAGTTCGTTGGATTGCCCTATTGTTTGCTCCAAAAAGTTTATGCTGAGCATTAGATCCTTTTTCTATGAAATATAAATACAAATACACCATCGACTCTATGATTATATAAACCTAACCTCAAATTATTTACTTAAACTGAAGTTAAACGTCTAAAATTTGAGCGATAAAGGCGCGATTATTCCAACGCCACCGTAACTGTATCCTCTTACTCCAGCCTGGCTGCAGCCCGTATCTGATACATACACATATCGCGGGGCCCTTCTTTTGTCCTCGTATTGAAATGGAATCATTTGGGCGTACGTAATTCGGTTGTCGATTTCCGTACCCCATACCCCGCTGTATACGCCTGCACCCCCTCCGACCCCCTACCGCCCCGACGCTGTACCTCGACCTGCTTGACAACTTATTAGCGGAGGCTTCGCGTACCTACGTTGTTAATGTGATAACAAGTTTCATATCTTAAGTTATTAACGATGTGGCGGATCAAAGTTTGTGTAAACATCATCGTTTAGCATGATGGATTAGCAGGGTAAAATATGTGTACCTATAAATTGCTCGACCCATTTTTATCGCTTCACTAAATGACATTAAATATTTATATTCAAATCCGTCTATACGCAGCACCTATTCCTAAAAAAAGGTTGTGGGGAAATACAGGGTGGATCTTTAATAATGGACCGTAGAGAGCAGGAGCGACATCTTTGGGACAAAATATGAAGATACAGCTAAATATGTCTTAGTAAGTGTCAAAATCATTACATTACTTAAAATAATAACAAAATAATTAGTTAACAATAGAATTACTTTGCTATGATTTATTATAACAAATGTTGGAAATGGCCACCTTCAGCCAAAATACATGTTTCAAATCTTCTTGAAATTGCAGTTCGAAAATATATAAATATTTCAGGAGTAGCTCTTATCATAACCAGCTATAATTTATTGACTCATTTTCTGGATGTAAGTATTTTTTTTTAATTTTTAAAAATAAAACTAGAAGGCCGCGACTGGCAGAAATTGTTTTCTTTTTTGTTTGTAATTATGGGAAAAATTCTAAATTTAAATATTTTTGTATTTTTTTTAGTTATTACCACTAAAAATTTCGATTTATTGTATTTTCTTAAAAACTCATTGTTTCAAAAGTAAAGAGGGTGGGCCCCATTGATTTTTTAATAAAGGATTTTTTTCTGAATTGTGTGGTACAATTTTTAAAATCCGTCAAAAAAGAAAACAATTTCTGCTAGTCGCGGCTTTCGTTTTATTTTTAAAAATTAAAAAATATTACTTACATCCAGGAAATGTATCAGAAAATTGGTCCTACCATACATAAAATAATCCGCTGATTCCAAAAATGTCAAAAAAAACAGGTTGTCCCATTTAAAAATTTAAATTTGCCGAAATGACCTCAAAGAATTCATGGCACCACCTAGTATAAACCCACCCAATTTCAAATTTTTATCAGCAGTCATAAAAAAGTTACAGCGTGGTCCCACTTTCCGTTGTCACCCGGTATAACAAAAAAGCCCTATTTTGGTCACAGAATGCGACCTGGATTCTTTATCTCTACTTAAGAGACACCCTGTATAATCTCTTAGTTTCAATAGAAACAAAAATAGATACAATTTGCCGCAAAGTGAGTGTCGAATAGTAATAATATATATTCTTTCTGCATTCAAATTCCGTGTTAATCGCTCTAATTTCAAAATAAAAGCGAACCGCTCTTGCGAGAGTAAAAGTGTCTGCTATTTCGCGGTGACGACTCCGTCAAAACTAATTGAATCTCATTGAAGCCCACCTGTCCCGAATACTAAAGAGACCACGTTCCATAGTTTGTTACGTGTGGGTGAGACGGTCATACCGGGGCCCGATTAGTTTAACGCGAGGTTTAAATCTGGCTTTAACACGGTCAAGGTCTATTACTCAGCACCCCCTAACCCTACGTGTCCTGGAGGAGCACTTACGGCCCTCATTCTAATTCGATAACGTCGTAATAACCTCCGGGGTTTTGGTTTTTATCACGGGGTTTGGAACGCAGTTTGTTTATTATGAATGAAAGCTAAAATTTATTGAGAATGACGGTCATCTACATACATTTCAAGGGACCATCTAGTAGCATTTAATAGCCGTCAAAAGTGTTAAAAATTGTAAGCGGTTGGCTGGGCTGAGACAATAGTTCGAGCTCAGTTAAACTTGGTTCTCAGTTAGTTAATAATGTCGCTGGAAGACGATATTGTTTAATTGCTACGGCGATTATAAGGAGGAAAAAGAAAAAAGGACGTTATGTATTCATCTATACTTACGAGACAATACCTGATAGTGTGTTGGTTGTTTTTCCGCTACAAATGCATCTTCAAAAATTCCAAAATTTCTGTAGAATGGAAAAAGAAACATTCAACAAGCTTATTGAATTTATGAAACCTACAGAATACGAATTTTCGTAGAGCTGTAAGTGTGGAGAAAAGACGGCTGATATTTTTAAGCTAAGGATAAGGCACAGCATAGGTAGACCAGCAGATTCACTCCGTTGTCGGCACTTTGAACTGCTTTCAGTTTTCTGCGGTGACCTCAAAATGTGAGTGCGATAGCGCATCCGATAGAATTTACAGAATCGGAATAAGAATTTTTTATTTGCGCGTGAAAGCGTAGTTATTCCACATGCAAGTTTACGTTATATCTATCCACATTATGTAATAATTCATTATACAGTTATAAATGGGTAATTCAACATGTACTATCATTTACTGCTACTAACATACAGTGCGAAAATTCAATTTACTTCTTTGGACACTATAAAAAAAAGAGTTTAAAATATATATTATTACACTACAAAACATTTTTATTTATTTACTTACTTTTTTGTTATTAGCGATAATTACATTTTTTATTAATGATCTACGTAAACCAGAAGACAAGTATTTTTCAGAACAGAAAAATGATGTTTACTTAATTTTGAAAATTGTTAAATTGGAGATAAAAGTGCAGTAAAATGTAAATTTAGAAAAAAAAAAATTTTTATTATTTATTTTGGACTTACTCTCATTACAGCGACTACAAGAAATATGATCGTTTACATAATTTGAAGATGAGCCGTCTTGTGCAGGAAACGTTGGAACGGCCTCTTTGCGTAATCTATTGCGCGAATCGTTAGAAAACCCATTATTTTAAAAATGTATTTGACATAGTTGTATGAACTATTACTAATCCTGAGCAGCTTTTCTAATAAATCTTCTCTATCAGAAGCTTCTGCACAGAACTTTGCTCTAAAATAAAAATTTGTATTTGTGAAAAATATAAATATGTATATTTTAAACTTCACTTTCATGAGAAGTATTTATATTCCCATGTTATACTTAACAAATAACTTAATAGGTAAGGCAATAGCAGTAAAATATCATTTATGGTTTGTACAGTATATTATTGATTACTTATTACTTATTTATGTCTTTAGCAAATTTAAAGAAACTTAAATTACTATTTATAGATGATATATTTAAACATCTAACTGCTGCGCAGCGACTCGTTCCTTGATCAGACTCAAAATATTGCTTTAATACGGCTCTGTATAACCGATGTTCGTACTCCCAAAGTTGGATGTAAACTGAGGTCTCTGCAGCTTGAAATGGTGCGCGAGCTGCTATGCGCGACATATTATATTGGCCCGAGTGTTTCTACTGGTCTCCCTATACTGTGGTTTTACCTTATACGGGTAATTAATAATGTCCAACATTATTCATTTACAAAACACAACATAAATATTCACTTGTAGCACTGGAATAAAACTAAATATCCAGCAACTGCTGTAAATGTTCAGGTGTTAGGCTGTGGCGTTTGTCGCTAATAATCCATTTCAGTTTCAAAAACGTGTGTTCAACGTCCACAGAGGTCACTGGAGCATATTCAAATTATATATAATTTTTCATGGATGGCACATTTAGGGTGGGTTGAGAAAATGCTACTTCTTTGACATCAAAAAGATCTACTATAGGGCATAAAGTCGAGGAATCCTGGAGTGTTCCGCAAAACGGTAACAATTTTTTTTGTTCACACGTCAGCACTAGGTCCTTGTAATTGGAAAATAAACTGTCGCAAATAAAAAAACATTATTTACTAATTCATTTATTGAGTATCCTGATGTCACAATTGCTTCAAAACGGCGAATTATTGAAGGTATCAGTGATTAATTCAAATGTATGTATGTTAAATCTTCGCGAATTTTAGGATCGTTAAATATCCGTTAAGCATATAAAATAGAAGTACCTACCATCATTGAGTAGTCGCTACAGAATACTTTTTATATCGTCAAAATGTACGTAGTAATATGACGTTGCTTCTAACTACGTATCTTAACGTACGGTTCCATTGCAATTGTTTTGTTTTACGAGTAGTAACCTGGTGTAAGTCTAAACATGTATAAATAAAAACAACATCCTGAGCTCCGATTCTCGAATGCAGTGATATAAATTCGGGAGAATGTGTTCCACTAAACTCGAGAATAGAGCCCCTGCAGACAGTGGCATAGCCCATGGGTTGGGTTCATCTATGATGAAGAAAGATTAAATGGATTAGCACTACTAAATATACAGGGTGAACCTTAAATAAGTACAAATATTTTAACTGCTGGTGTAGTTCGTCATATAGATCAGTCTAGTGAAAGCCATTTTTAAAAATTTCCAATATTTATGGAGATATAATTTTTTTTTAAAATACCCACATTTTGAGGACCGCTGTCATAACCAACCTAATGAACCATATGATTTGTTGCGAGGTTGCCATATCTCCTCTAATATAAATATTAAGTTTCCTTTAACGTAATAGTAAAGTAATATGGTTAAATTCTATTTTAAAAATACTTGTTTGAAGCATAAGTACAGTAAACTTGGGTATGTAGTATGATACGCAGTATTATTAACATAAATTTTAACTGCTTAACTGACCTTACTATAAACGATTAAAAATGAATTTCCGCAAGTTAAATACATACTACCATAAAGTATTTAGGAAGATATTACGTGATATTACTATGTTCAATGTTCAAAAATTATACATAAACGTGCACACAAGCTTACCTGTTTGTTAAAAACTATTTAATCAATAATCCACATTTCACAAGTTAAATGTCATTGTACAATGTTAGAAAGAGACACAAGACACAATTTCCTTAAGTTATTCTTGATTTTCACACAGCATATTAAATTTAATTTTCGCCACATAACCCCAAATGAGTCAGTATTAACCATTTCGAATCCAGAACCATAAAGTGACTTCGCACTTTAATCAGTGAAACAAATTTTAAAAATAAAGTTACACACAATATTAAATAACAAAATAATACCAACTTGACGTATGCGTTTAATATCAAGAAAAGCAAAGACATTTGTGTAACACTGGCAACACTGTGAACACGTTCAATCTGCAGTGCTATGACTCATAAATGTATGAAAGTCAGCGGTCTTCAACAAGTTTTCTACAGAAAAATTACAAAATTTATTGAAAATTTCACTTTTTTATTTCTGATTTTTTTGTAAAAAACTATTAATTATGTGTTCTACACAGTGAACTATACTGCTGGTTAAAATATTTCTACTTATTTAAGGTTCACCCTGTATAATATAAAGAAATTAATGTATCGGCGACAGAAGTGCTGGACGAACTTGCTAAAAACAGAAGAAGACCTCTGTTCACCTGCAACGTTTTTCTAATTCTAATTTTATTTTTGTAATTTTTGTAACAAATATTGTTCGTACCTGTTTGTTATTTACATGTTTATGATGAGATTGTTTTTTATTTACTTTTTATTGTTTTAGTTTATTAAAAATTATTTTTTTAAATAAAATCTACTTTCAAATACTTAACCCAGCCCCCCATGTCAAATTTCTGGCGACGCCACTGCCTGCAGGTAAATAAAAAGAATATTTCTGTCGATTAGCTGGCACGAATAAGATCAAATTTGTTTTTATATAAATAAAGTACATTTAAATATTAAGGTCGCCGCCAAGTCCGGATCTGAGATCTGCGACAAAGTGCGGGCTTTACTCATCACAATTAAAATATTAGAAATAAATAATAATTTATTGTAACTAAATTCTTGTATAAAGTTGGCTTATCGCAATTATGCAGTCTAACGCACTTTTCCCGTAGAGAAACCCGTGCCGCAATCGATATTAGAACAATATCGACTGTCCAACTTCCACAAGCGTTCGCAGACAGCAACCTCCGTCTCCGCCCCTGTTTCACTCTTTCCTCCGGTCCTTATCATCAGTTTCTGGTTGGTTGACTCCGCTACGGCAGATCTGTGTGTCTTATCTGAGCGGCACGGCCCACCTAAACTGAAAGGATCTACCGCCTCTTCTACCTAACCCCTCCGGGCTTGATCATTTCGCTACAACATTCTATCTTTAACCTGATTGCATGTTGCTGCACAACAGAAGCGATTTATTATCGCGGGGAAGCGCTTTCGGGACTCGTTTGATGCGTTGCGGCCGCAGCGCGAGATTTTATCAAAATTTGTAGGCTGGCATTTTGTTAACGATATTCTGTTGTCTCGATCGCTGTTATTTTAAACATACAAAAGTGTCCAACTACTTATTAATTATTACTGTATGAGGTCAAGTAAATTAAAATCCCACTTCTGATTTTCATACGATCAAGTACGAATTCTGTTATGATTAAAAAAAATGCTGAAAGAAATACGTACCTTGATGTTTAGAAATAATATTTAATTTTACAACTTGTACGGATTTCTTAAAGTAAATTGGATTTTACTTTTGAAAAAATATGTAGCAACCGTGCTTTATCTAGTTTGTTGATAGACCTCATAATAACAAGGTTTGTGAATTTGTTGTTTGTATGCCCGTTGCGATAAATCACCGCGCGTGGCAGCACACTACAAGTACATGCGGCTAGTTGCGACTTGTTTTCATCAGTAACATGACATCACCTGCTAAAAATCGCAACAGCCGTGCTTTATCAGGCGACCCAATTCAGCAGACGATGCTTATATAGAATAATCATCATAACCATAACCAGATGGAATAGGAACCACAAGTTTTTCATCTATTCCACTTTTATTATTATTTGCTATCCAGTTATTTATGTGGCATCCATAACCTATGGCCATTGCTAGGGTTAGATTATAGAGTATGACGTCAAGTCGATGTCAAAATACGCTGAATTATTTGTTAAAAAAGAAATGCAACCTCTTCAGAATTAGATTAATTAAATAAATGGCAGATCTAAAAATGTTTAACACTGTCTAAAATATCTTCAAAACGATAGAAAAGAAGAATTTGGAGATCAAGGCACATTTTAAAGAACAAGCGAGAACCTAATATGCGTAAAATGTTATTTTTATACAATATCTAAAACATTTGAAAGACATAAATGCTTTGTACTTGAATACTAAATGAAAGATTATACTAGCAATGACCATATTAAAGCGTTTTGTTTCAAATATTTCCATTTCAGTTGTAGATCTTGACGGCATCCATTCTGACGAGACCAATTCTGGAGACAACTCAAATGCGGGATCCAGCATAGGCCCTGACGATGACCAGGCGCGATTGAGGCTCAAAAGAAAACTACAAAGAAATCGGACATCATTCACAAACGATCAAATTGATAGTCTGGAAAAAGGTAATTGAATTCTAGTTTAAAATCTTCGCTATTTGAAACAAAAAATTTTATTTATTTCAGAATTTGAACGCACGCATTATCCTGACGTGTTTGCTAGAGAAAGGCTAGCCGCGAAAATAGGCCTTCCTGAAGCGCGCATCCAAGTGTGGTTTTCAAACAGAAGAGCAAAATGGCGACGCGAGGAGAAGCTGAGGAATCAAAGAAGAGGCGCTCCTGGACCTCCAGAACACCCAGGTCCAACTACTTCACCTCCAAGGCTGCAGGGCTTCAACAACACTTCCATGTATTCGCCTATAGCACCGACGATGTCTATTGCCGACACTTACAGGTAAAATACAAAAAAATCTATATCTAGATCATCGTCTTTGAAAAAGCACGGCTGCTGCGATTTAGCCGACGATGTTTAGATTAAGGCAATAATAATTTTTAATTTCAGTACAATGTCAAGTATGCCCAGTTTTACCCACGGTGGTTTGGCGTCGAGTATGGGCCCGTCTCCGGGTGCGTGTCTTCAGCAAAGGGAGAGCCCAACTATGGGTGGTGCAATGAGTGGATACTGTATGGGTCGGCCTCCTAGTTACGACCTTGGCATCGGATACGGTTCAAGACCGTCACCTTGTAGCCCTTCACAACCGTATCAGATGAATGGACACCAATATAGCACCAATGGAACATCTTCAACAGGTAACCTATGACGTTATAAAATAATTGCCGCCATTTTGGTTATGATTTGTAGGGATTGAGAAGTTCTCTGAATATTACGATCCAACAGCTTTTCGAGGAGATATTTTGTTATAAACCCTTGTTAAGAAAAAAACTGTGTTTTTTCAATCATTCAATCTGATTGCATTTTTTTTAATATTGCAGGTTTAATTTCACCAGGTGTGTCCGTTCCCATTGCAGTTCCAGGACAAACTGACATGTCATCTCATCAATACTGGCCACGAATACAGTGACCTTGGTGGAATTAAGATAATAAAGAAATAAATGGCTGTTGTCGTTCATTAACCTTAAAAGTCTTATTTCTTTTTTTATTTTCGAATCCGTACTTTTTCTGTAGGTAACATACTGAAAATCTTGAAGATACAATATTAAAAGTAAACTTACAAATTCGACATATTGTGAACAGGGTAAATTTTATTTAGTAATAGATGAAGTACCGCCACTACGTCTGCCATTTTTAGGCAAAATCATGCATTATAGTTTAATGAATCATAATTTTTGCAACAACATAAATTTTATTTCGGTATTTGCTAGAAAATTAAAAAAAATTATCTCACTAGATTTGCATGTAACTTCAAGATTTTTAAGGTTATGGAGTGGTTATAAAATGTACAAAAGGTTATATTAAAATTTAAAATACGCTAATTTAAATTAAATTTTAAATTTTAATGTACAATATTTTAAATTGCCAAAAATGTGTAACTTTATATTATTCCAAAGAACTAGTGTAAAATTCATTTTACTGTTACTTAATTTTCCATACTGTAAATGTGATCTCTCCCTCTTATTTATTATCGCAATCGTATTTTTTATGTATAGACATATCCCCGATATCAGGTTGCATTCCTTTAAAATATTTTGTGCACGTGATTTTTACATTTTTATTGTGAATCATAGTTCTAGTAATTTTTAAAGGTTGTTTAATAAATATTTATTTTATTGTGTGTAAATATATTATTACTATAATCTCCACAAACTCGTCGGTCAGATCGCCGCACATAGACGACAAAACAAAATTTGACAGAAACGGCAAAGAACACGACAATAATTTATTTCAGTGAAAACTACAAAGGACATATATTACTAAAATAAAGAGCAGGGTCGCCCATTTTAGCTGGAATTTCGGAATGTAGGGTAAACATCGTCTTCTGTATTTTGGGTTGCATAATTCGATGACGTCACGGCTATAGAGCAATCCAACGAGCTGACAAATCACTTTAAAAATGGCGGCTATAGGTCAAACTACTTGAAACTTGACATGACAATAAGTAGAAATTTGTATACAACTGTCAACTGGCGTTTGCTTTTTGTATTTTATGCCTATTTTGTAATACTATGGATAATTTAGACTTGTTATAGTGGTTTTGTTTTGTTACACAAATCCGCACCGTTTGTCCTACAGACGCCATTTTTAAAGTGATTTGACAGCAAGGTGACAGCACGTTGGATTTCTCTATTGTTAAATTTAATGACTCAAGATTCTCTTTTGTTTCTAACGTTCTAATCTAACCTCACTAATTGTCAAACCCATGCTAAAAGGATAGTGATCGAGGAGAACGGGGAAGCGGCCGAAACCATGAAAAGAATGCAATGATGGTCTCAATTTTTAAAAATTTTGCGGGAAATTTCAAACTTCATATTTTCAAAACATTCAGAACTTTTGAAATATATTAAATTGCTTTTCAGTAAAACCTTACTACATCTGCAACTTCTGATATAATCAATATCATTTTTAATATGGTGTATTACTATAAATATAACCTTATGTTGACTTTAAGATTATTGAAGTAAAATTTTTCACAAAATCTATGTGTATGCTTTATATCTTAATCACGACTTGATATTTTCATCACAAACAAAACACTATTTTCCGCGGTAAACAAGCATTCGACTGTCAAATTCTCAATTTGACATCACCCACACTTACCAATGCAACCAATACTAATAAATGACGTCATCAGCGATGACTACGCGCTTATATCAATTTTAGGTAACAAAAACACGTAGTCAACTCTATAAAAGTATACTCCATTAGAATCACAAACTACATATCATAAAAAATTCGTATGTATATCAAAAACCAGTCAATTTAAAGAAAAATGAGCACAAAACATGAATACCTGCATCATTTAGTTTTCACTCAAATTCCAAGTAAAATAAGTCACCCTATATTGGACGGATAATAAAATTCTGTCACTTATACTAAAAATACAACAAATGAGATCTAGTAAAACAAATACACAAACAAACACATAATTCATTCTATATTTAAGTACGGTTTTGTATTCTCTATTTTCATCAACCGTCTCGAATCAACTTTCTCCGAACACATGGGACACTGCTCCTCACTATCTAGAACCCTATCAAAATACATTTATAATTAAGTAAATCCTGATATTAAGAAACTTACTCGATAAATTCAGTTCTTAAAGCTGGAAAATCACACTCTGGGCACGCTGTAAGATCGTTATTCACAATATGGCGACCCTAAAATAATAAAATGCACTTTGCAAAAATAACGCTAAAATTGGGTCCGGCTTCACCCCAAAAGCAACCTATTGGAGCCTATTTTTAGTAAAGCAAAGTGTATATATGGCGAATTTTAAACATGTATTTTAACTGTGGCTTAGCCTTGTACAAAGAGGCACATGTTTGATCAAATTACTAAAGTCCCTTCTTCTAAATGGTGATCATTTTTTGCACTTACAGAATTTTGTCCAAAAATTGCAGTTGATTACAGTACTTTATCAATTTAGGGGATAAAGTGTTTGATATTTGTATTTTGTTAAATCATACATATCAATTTACATTCCAGATTACAGACATTATATTGAAAATTCAATGTCGCTTGCTCAAATTATTCAGTTTATCAATTTAGGGACTTTACAAATTATTAAAGTCCTTAGCAAATGTTTTTAAACCATTTTATTACTTTATCAATCTAGGACAAATTACTAAATCCCTAAATTAACCACAATCCATTGATTTTGTTTGCTTTTAAAATAGTAAATGTCGGAATAATATTTCAGCATTACAATATTGACAATATTATGTTAAATCATACATATTCATATTCCAGACAAAATTATATTGATAATTCAATGTTGGCACTAGAGATTTTGCTCGAATGTTTCAGTTGATTGCCACACTTTATCAACCTAGGGACTTTACAAATTATTAAAGTCCCTAGTAAATGTTTTTAAATCATTTCTTTATTTTATCCATGTAGGGACTTCACAACTTACTAAATCCCTAAATTAATAAATTAAGTACCACAATCTATTGTTTCTGTTGGCTTTTAACATAATAAATGGTGGAATAATATTTGAGCAGTGTTTGACAATATTGTTATATTAAATCACACTTATATTCATTTCTTTTGTAATCTGAAAAATAAAAATTTCTTGAATTCCAATATTGGTAATAGATTTTGCCAAAAATGATGGTTGATAAAGTATGGCACTTTATCAGTGTAGGGACTTTACAAATGATTTTGATATTTTTTGTTCAAAAATGATTGACGTCCTGAATCAATCTAGGGACTTTACAAATTACCAAATCTCTAGATTAATTAAGTACTGCAATCTAATACTTCTGTTGGTCGTCAAAATATTAAATTATGTATATTTTTATTTTGCACTAGGTAAAAATATATTAATATTACTTTCTTTGCACTCCAAACATAAATATATTAGAAATTATAATGTATATATCAATGTTGTCAATAGGGACTTTACACAAAATGTTTGTTAACTGCAATATTTGTTCCGTCAGTCGATGGACTATACAAATTATTATATTTTCCAATTGTACTTTTCATTAAAGTGCCTAAATTGACCAAGTATCGTAATTTCAGTATATTCCACATCTATGATTCACCAAGTATATCGATATTTAATTTCTAAAAAAAAAGACTTACCGTTACTATACAGAAAGGAATATTATTCTTACAGCTATTGCAAGTAACTTCGGTTTCTGGTAACATATTCTCGCAATAAGGACAAGGAGTGAGAGCTTCAGGCGGATCGCCGACAACTTCACCATCTTTTCCGTTTTTAGGAGGTTTCCTAACAACGGCCTCGATCTTCTTCGCATACTTTGGATCCACGTTTTTTCTATAATCAGGGTTCATTAAAGTGGTAGCGTATTTGTACGCTGCATGCTTTAAACCGGCTCTGTGACATTCTATCACCGTCGACGTCAAAATGGGCACAATATCTGAGAAAGAATCAAACAGTAACAATTTTCTAAGAAAACATTGTGATACTTACGAGACGGAAACTTCGAAATGTTATTCGCCACCCGAATCAACATCCTTGCTCCTTTCAAGTGGTCCCCTCGCCTGACGTGCAACCTGACCAGAATGTAGCTGTGCAGCAGCATTAAATTCGTGTACATCTCGTAGGGGATATTTATACCATTCTGCTTCAATTCTTGACACATTGCAAAGAGCACATCGTGAGCGTTCCTGTAGTTCCCGTTGATTTGTTCCTCGTTCGCTATAATTATAGCGGATTTCGAGGCTTCCCTGAACTGTTTCCTGGCCATGTACAACCGGAAAAGGTACTTGGGATCTTTCGGTAAGCCGTCCGTTTCCCCTAAAAGGAACTCTATGAGGGAGTTTGATAAGGCGTCGTCATTAGACGAGGCGACGACGTCTATAGCAGTCGCAATGGCTTCTTTCTCCTTCGAGTTTGACTTGGCCGCTTTCAACAGGTGTTTCATCGCCTAGGAAATAGTTACACTTATAGTCCTTCGAGCCGGATATACAGTAATTAAAGTTATCGATAATTAGTAATGGTCAATTAAATGAAGTATAAGTTTTATGAAAACATGTACTTAAAACCTTGGTCATTTTAATCAAAAATATAAAATTGAAAAGAGATTATGAATAAGGATTTTATAACGGCACAGCACAAACACAAATGTGTCTCGTTAAATGTAGATAGATTTACGTTACTTTATATTAAATTAGCTACTAGAATTAATTTGGAGCAATTATATTGTTGAATTATTAGTTAATATCGATTTATGGCAAATAAATAAGTTTGAAAGGGCTACTTTTAACACGTGTTTCAACGCCTGGGAAATAGTTACAGGTATGGTCCTTCGAGCCGGATATACAGTAATTTAAAAGACTTATCTATAATCGGTATCAATTAAATGCAGTAAAGTTTTATAGCTACATGCAAAAATGTACTTAGAACCTTGGTGGTTTTAATCAGGGATATGATAAAGTGGATAAGGGATAAAGATAAGGGTTTTATAAGAATCCAACATGAACAAATGTGTCTCCTTCAATGTAGTCTGATTTACGTTAAATTATTTTAAAGTACTTTATTTAAAACAAGAATTAGCAGACAATTTGAAGTAATTGCTTTGTAGAATTACCTAATATCCATTTATGGTAAGTGGTTTGTTTTCATTAATTTATCAATAAAATTTTACACAGAAAAACTTACCTTTTGATAGTCACGGGCGTGGAACCAATATTTCCCCGCCAGCAAACTGTCACGTTCTCCCTCGAAATACGCGGCAATCCTAACAAAGTCTTGAGATTTTATTTCGTCTTCGGAAAAAGTGTCGAGTAATATATCGCCGTAAAGGGGCATTTTGCCGTTTCTTCTAGCCAGATCAAAAGCCTCATCGCTGCACTTTGACATTACCAGGAACTTTATCGCGGATGTTATATCATTAAGTCCTTGGAAAAACCTGAAAAAAATTAGCATATAAAAAAAACTGTAACAGAAAAAATGCAAAATCATTAGAATTTATTGTGAAACTTATCGAATTAATACATTTTTTTGCCAGTTAGATATTTTAATAAAGAAAAAATAAAATATTTTGCAGATCTTACTTGGCGACCAATTTGGCCCCCTCAATGCTCCTCGTCTCCTGCACCATCTCCACGGCAATCTCGGGATTATTCAAGTGTTCCAAATGCAAGCGTATGACGGAATCGAAATCCTTAGCCTTCTGATACGCTCGAATGGCCTCCTCGTACTTCTTTTCGGCTTCCTTGGCCTTCGCGTACTGCAGATAGATTTTATTCGAAGACACATTCGAAAGCAACTCGCCAACTTTATTCCAATTTTTTAATTTTATATAGTTGGAAGCCGCCCGGTCGTACTGACTGCACTTTTCGAACAACAGCGCGGCTTCCGACAACTGTTTCTTTTTTTCTAGTATCTCAGCGCACTCTTTCAACAGCTGTTTATTGTCGAGTTCTATTGCGATTGACATTCCGTGTCGGTAGTTGGAACAGTGCAGGTTCGTACGTGCGATACCTGCCTTACATATCAGGGTGTGGTCCGGGTTTAGGTTTTCCTGCAGGCCTTTTTCGTAGTGCCTCAACGCTTCCGAGTAATTGCCCCTGAAATTATTATTTTTACAATCCGATGAAAGAAAATCGAATTAATTGATATTTACACAAATTCCAGCTGTTGCGCGTATTCCCTAGAGATCATAGCGATCTGTTCGGGAGCCATCTTTTTAGCAAGTTGCAATGCTTGGTCCCACTGTAAAAGATCGCGGCGCATCTCCAAAGCAGTGGCGGGGTTGCTAGATTGCAAGAACCACTCCTGCGCTTTATCGTAATTGTTCAAAAACATTGTGACATAACCACACAATAACTTATAATCTTCTACATTTAAGATATCCTCTAAGTTGTTAACCATCGCGACGTCTTCTAATTCTTTATAAACCCTTATCGCTTAAAAAACAAATTGTATTATAACGACTGAAAAATAGGAACAAAAATATTCATTACCGATTTCAATTTCCAAACACTGCAATGCCTCCTCAGCTAATTTAGCCAAACACTTTTTGTTTTTCAACGCACGACATGTATCAAAAGCAACATTAAATCTGTAATAAAACAGAATTTAAACACCGTTTACGATACAATAAGGAAAAAAACTACCTATGCAAAGCGAGTTGTTTGTTAAAATTAGCTTCTAATATAGCCTGATCTTTCTCGGCGAGACCGATGTGTGTGGAATCGTGCGACGTTAGCGTGAGCTGTGTAATTTGTCCTCCCGATGTGGCGGACATAACGTCTCCACCGCACATCAACAGAGGAGTCTGTTTGGAAACTAGGAGGGTCTGGCCAATTTTTTTCACAAAAGAACCTTCGACAAATGAATTACATTCACTTCAACTTAAAATAGTGCATTCAACAATGTCCAAGGCCGACATGATCAGATTGCTTTTTGTTTAAGTTTAAGGGTATATTTTATTTTTCACGTGGATCTCTGATATTGTTGAAGGCACTGTACATTTGTCATGTATTATTTTTCACCTTTGAGTCTTACCTCCTGTGGACAGTCTGACGTAAATGAAGGTAAAAATTTCGTTTTTATCATACACAATAAAAATGTCTCGATCTGAAATGTTGCTTTCCCAAGTCACACCCAATACTTTATTCGGCAAATTTAACACGGCAATCACTTCATTTGTAACCTAAAGTAAGTACTTATTTGAAACACTCTAAACTAAATATCATCACTTACCGCATTGAAGACGTATCCTTTCGCCTTTACGTCTAGAAAAACGAGTCTGGTACCCGCAGGATCAACAAAAATATCAGTTATACCCACACTGTGCTTAAATTCAACCGCCCTCGCCCATTCTTCTACGTGAAAGTAAACGATATGTCCCATATCAGACCCATAAATTAAGAAATCTGCCGTTAACTCCTGACACGTTATAACGATGCTCTCGGTTTGGTTATCGGGGAATGTTATGCTTTCTTTATCTTCTTGACTCACTTCTGGTAGTTCAATCTATTGCAAAGTCCGAAAATAATTGATAAATATTGTGCTATGGTGTTCCAAATAAGAAGTGCCATCTATCAGCAAGTAGAAGTGTTCACTTACCATATGCAACAACAGTTTTCCTTCAAACAGCACGGAAGCGTATTCCGCATTGAGTCTAACGCTCGTCACCGCTCCAAGATACTGACGGTCTTTGAGCTTTAAAGGTGCATCGTCGGCACCAGGCTGAGATTTCGTCAAGTCGTAAAACCATACCCTGTTGTTCATACCGGCAGCAAGATGGTAAGGTCCGACTGCTATAAAGCTCGGTTCAATCTCGAGGGAAATTGCAATCGGTTGTAATTTCATCTAGAAACGTTATTAATTAACTATGACACATTTTTGTTTTGGGGCAATTACTTTATCTGACGTGTAGTTATACAGGCTGACTTCTGTCAAACTCGACAAAATCGCAATACGAGGCGGACATACGGCTGTTAGAATAGTCATATGTGATACGTAAACGTTCAAAGAACCCCCTTTGGTACAAGCAGCTAATAATTGTCCGTCACTGCTCCAACCTATTCTGTCGATTCCTAATTCTTGCGACAACGTCAAGACGCTCGAAGTTTCTTGAAGATTTGTTAAATCGTGAATTTTTATTCTACGAAAAAAATAAAATTTGAAAATTGTGTAGGGCGATTCAGTCATAATATCATTAATTTTAAACACGTATTCAGAAGGCACTTAGAGACAGAAAAAAAAAATATATGTATATACTCGATCCTTCAAAAGATAAGTAGGTTAATCCATAACAATCGGTGACACGGCCTTACTGGTACGCTACAAATTTTCTGATAATGCGTTCGAGTGTTGAAGCAGAACAGTGTTGTCATATCAGGACCACATACATACAATATCATGTTATTCAAATCTTTCATTCATTACCACATTTATTTCCCATAAATTTGCAGACCACACCACACTTATGGAGGGGAAATAAGTGGAAAGAAATAATATACTGCACCCAGCAGTATTTGCTGCTTGCACTCGCAACAGTCGCGACTTGTTTATTTATTTTGGATTGTCCACATCTGGTTTTGAATGTGATAGAAGTTCTTTAAATTTAGTTTAGAATTTTTCAAAATTAATGTGTGGATCTCAACTTTATTAAGGTGATAAAAAAAAAGTCTATTAAGTTAACATTCGAAAATAGTAATTAATTTCTAAGTGGGTATTTTGGTAACGGTCTTTTCGTTTTTTTTTACATAAATTTTCAGTTTTCTGTGGCTCCTCGGCAATTTTGTTTATCTCTTTGTTAACAAACAAATAAATATTTAAGGTAAAGTATCTTATTCATTCATGTATTTAAGTGAGAAAGGTCTGTTTATTTCTCATCGTTGAGTACGCAATAAAAAACTAATTTACTGACCTAACAATACAGTAGGTCAAGATTTGCTGTTGCCGGCTTGATTATCACTGAATGTGTCTCTGACTTTTTTTTGACAACAACACGGGATTTTGTATTACTCAGTCAGTATTTAAATACGAAAAACTTTTTTATGTCACTATTTATGTAATAAAATATAAATGTAAATTATTGTTTGATCCGTTGGAGTTTTATAACTTTAATATTAAATATTTTTTAAACTGAAATTTAATATGTTCATTGCAGACTTCTAAAAAATAATTTAGTCATTTTTCCTTATCTTCGCTTAAAATGAATGACACTATGACTGAATCACCCTGTATATCTATTAAACCTCTTACGTATTATCTCCACAAGACGCCGCTTTACCAGTCACTTCACAGATAGCTATGTCCGTCAGAGAATTCTTATGGTTTCGTATTTGAAATAACTCCTGACCAACTTCTTTGATATGTGTAGATATAGCTATGAAAAATCCTCCGCTAAAACCTATTAAAATATATCCATCTCCAAACCACTTATAATTTACTATTGCACCATAGTGTTGTTGAAACGCTAATTCTATTGGATTCTCTGGATCCAATAAGTTGTATAAATACAAAGTTTTCTTTCCGACTATTAAACTGATCTACAAAATAAATCGCTTGATAAATTTCTTATGAACAATTTTTTAGGTACTTACTGTATTCTCGCCAACCCTTTCATCAGTTTTCATTTCAGAAAACTGAATCTCTGACGGTTCCGCTCGTAAATTTACAACCCTTAGAGTATCACCATCTACGTTACTTATAGATATAGTTTTGTCATCTGATCCCAATGCCAACAAATTTTCAGTGTTCCAAGCCCCACATGTTATCTTCTTTGTATGTTTCCCTATGATGGGAATTCGCCTGAAAAACACTCAAGTGAATAACCATTCAGCTAAAACAAACTACTTACTTTGAAGTATTATGATTGTAAATTGACACATTTCCCTTAGAAGACCCCATTGCTAAGACAGGGATGCTTTTGGACCAAATTAAGCAAGACATGAAATCTTTGAGCCCTACATCAATTACA
This sequence comes from Monochamus alternatus, assembly GCA_037114965.1. Classification (NCBI taxonomy): domain Eukaryota; kingdom Metazoa; phylum Arthropoda; class Insecta; order Coleoptera; family Cerambycidae; genus Monochamus; species Monochamus alternatus. The sequence goes on along the minus strand of CM073429.1, from coordinate 61,562,753 downwards.
CTTTTTTTAATTGTATTTGCGTCCCACAGTACCAATTGCGAAGACTGGCAAATGATTGCCAGAACGTCTCCATCAGAATCCCAAGCAAATCCTGTGCATAAACTAAAAAACATTTCTTTTCCATATTCCATATATTAATTACAGAAGTGTTACCTAGGCAATCTTATCCTTTCCTGAATTTCCCCATATCGATCAAATATATTCACCATAGAATCGATACCCGTTGTCGCTAAATACATTCCAGAACCTTTCTGCCATGCTATATATATGTCTCCAACCCCGTGGGGTTGTTCAAGTCTGAATAATAACTAAAAGTATAAAATTCTAGTTTGAAATTTGTGCATTCAAAATGTTTTTAAACATTTACTTATGAAATTAGAATCGTTCTATCATCATTATACAGTAAAGACATACCTTTTCTGTACCCATATTTGTATATTTCATTCATTAAATATGAATATTCCAGATTTCATCATTGTTATACTTACAATACAAACATTTTTGTTGACAAGAGATAATTTAAAAATTTAATTGACAATTGACAGGTACCATAGAAGCAAAAAGAAAAAACAGATACATCTACATCGTAACATGCAACAATCTCTCGAGATCATTGATATCATGGCTGCCGCCATTTTGGTTCCTTTGTAATGATTGTACGGCATAAACATTTGCCACACCAAACGATTATTTTTAGAAATGCCCAAATGATAGCATCGAACTAGTTTTCTCTTCTTCTCATTTAATATTTAGTTACAACATTAAAAAAAGATCGAATTCAAATAAAATTTTTTATTTAAATTAACATTCATAAAATATATACAAATTTTAATCATTTTCTTCGCTTCCAGATGAAGAAGCCTCTTCAGCTTCCTGCAGCCAATCTGTAAATGGCTTCACTTGTTTATGAAATTTCGCTTTTTGATCTAATGTTCCGAACCAATCAAGTATAGCGTCCTCGGACACATAATCCTTATCATAGAAATACTGCAACACAAACATCACCCATTTTTCTTTAAGTTCTTCATTTGAGGTGGCCACATCCTAAAAACCAAGAATTTTAAAGAAAAGTTTTCACGATCACTAATTAATGCGTACCTCAATAGCTTGCAGACAGTCAATCATTGCAGATTCGTTACGTATATAGTTTTTCAGGACTGGAGCAAAGTATGACAACAAACGAGACAATTGAGAAAAATACTGAGCTCCAATAGGCTGTCGTAATGATATAGTTAAGATAGCCTTTATAACATTGAAATTCACCTAAAAAAGATTGGATTACATATTACTGAAATTAATAAATCAATGAAAACTTCAATTGCAGAGTAACAATCAAGCGTTACAGTTGTTTATGCTACTATTACTACTGTTTCATTAACCAGAAGCAAACGCATTATTAACTAGTTAGCCATTAGTCGCATGACCAGGATAGAAGAAAAAATCAATTCACCTCTTTTACGGTGACATTGTAGGCGTACCGTGACGAATTGATTTCAAGAATAAGATTGTCACACAGTAAGTTATCCTCAAAACCTCTGGTTAAGCTGTCTATTACCTCAGTAAAGAACACTGAAAAAAGATAACAAAAGATTACAATAACAGTGGTTTCAAACAACTCGTACGCAGCAAGCATATTAAAATTGACTACGATACACTTAATTCAAGTGAATATGTTATTCTTTTGCCTGATTATATTACAAAGCGTGTTAAAAAACAAACATTAACGTACGTTTTGTGTCATCTGGGGCAGGCGACTGTGTATAAGACAAACCATCGGCATCGCTATCGCTAAACCCATCGGAATAGTCCTCGGATTCGTAATTTTCTTCTTGAATGTGCAGTCGGGACATTTTTTTAGCTAATATTGTAATGTGCCTGTCTTCCTCTTCGTCATCATCAATTCGCAACCTGTAGGCCTTCTTTCCCAACTTATCTCCGTCTTCACCTAAGAAAGGTTAGCAAAATTCAAATAAAAAAAACATGTTTTTTACTGTTCAAATCTTTTTATTTAAAATATTTTTTTATATCTTCTAAAATGGTACATGTTTAAATCATAAAAACTATTTTACACAACTTAGTTTTTCAAAATTGCAATTTACCTTTATACATGCAATATTATGCAATGTAACATCTTTACCAGGTAATTTTAGCAATTTATGAATTAATACTTTTTGTCTTTATCCTCAGAAACATCGTACCTCCCCTGAGGATAAAGACAAAAAGAAACTACTGTTGTATCAAACTGAATAAGTATAAATTATGAATTAATACGTTCTAAAATGAATTTGCAACCCGTGTATAAAGTTAAATGTTTCTAAAAAATTTAAGGCACAAAAAGAGTTTTGATATCGATAATCTGAAATGCTCAAGAGAAAATAAGAAATAACTATTTTTAATCACAAATATTCTGAATTTTAAAAATGTCTAACATTACCTTCAAATGATGCTAATATACCAATTAAAATTTGAAAAAATATATTCGCTTTTAAATTTATATTACTTTAATTCAACAGGCTAAGAATACAGTTATAATAAAAAAAAAAAATTGAGAATTGATAGGTCAGGTTTTTAATTATTTCAAATTTAAATCAGAATAATTAATATTCTTTAATTTTCTTGTCAGATATTCAATATAAAGATTGCTCCACTTTGTCATAGGTGGACGGAGTCTTGATTCACCGAATGTGACACTGTGTTGCCAATATGTAAAAATGTTCCCTAAATGAATAATTGCTAAATCGAATGAACCTAATTTATGCAGGTACTTAACGTTTAAAATATTCAGTTATGCTATGAAAATATAAGAACGTGCGAAATTTGTACAATTTATATAAAGAATAATTGCATTATTTCTTAAAATTTACGTTGTCCAGTTTTCATACAATACTTGCCTAAACAAATAATTAAAAAATGTGCTTTAAACAATACGCAAACCCTGCCCAAGACAGTCAAATTTCTAAAATATACGTTATATAAATTAAATAATACTCACATTCCTCTGGCTCATTTGCCTGCACCAAAGTGTTTTCAATAAACGTCTCTTTTTCAATGACGCAACCTTTTCCTAGGATGCTACCAGCCGTGACCTTACTTTTACCTTTTATCACACAATTTGGACCAATAACACTGTGCGTTATGATGACATTGTCCTCAATTTTACAATTCGATAACACGAAAGCATCTTCTATTCTCACGTTTTTGCCTACAGATATATTTTCACCCAGCACAACGTTGTTCAAATATGCTGAATTGTCGAAAACTGTTCCTTCGCCGACCATAACCTTATTTTTTAAAGCTCTATTCCTAGAATTAAAAAGAACATTACTTAACAATATACAAAAGAATAATTAACTTGTGATATTACCCTTTCCTCGATGGCACAATCGGGTAAATCCAATTTTGTTTCAATTCCTGACTAAAAAATTTGTTTAGAAAAAAATATATACAGGTTTAATAGCTGATCTAACCTCAGTGCTTGATACATTCTCCAACTAGTTACGGCACCTCCGTACTGATTGCCTTTTAAAATGTGGCAGTATACTGTACTACCTAAGATTTCTTCATTCATTATTAAACCTCTAACGAAATCATCCTTGGTTTGGAAATCGAAATTATCGGAAAACAACGGTAGAACGGAAGGAGAGCATATCGCTATGTGAACATCTTTTAAATTATGCATCAGCGACACACAAGGATTTTCCAGAAATATTTCCTAAAATACAAAGGTCTATTTAAAAGAAAACAAACTACTAATTATCAGTTCATACTAGTGGAAAATCTACTTTCCGTTCTCTGTTTTTCCCCATTTTTTTATAGGACAGTATCCGTTTATTAGAGTTAATTGCAATTAAAACTTCTTCTTGAGGACATCGGCTAATATGATTAATACCTGCTTCTTGAAATACAACTGTCATTGCAGCACCTTTATCTACTTTAGTAAGGTCACTGAAAACAAAACTTGAAGCAGGTACAAAAAATAAAAAGTGAAAACTTACTTATGTTTCTTTATAAGAGGCAACAGCTGAATATTTGAAATTGTGCCAGGCTCTAACAAAACAAAATTTCCTCTTAGAAGTCCTTTTGCATCTAGATCTCGCAGGCAGTCACCAAAAGAACGGCATGATTCGGACACAATTATGTTGACTTTCATAGTTAACGTCCATACCTCATTATTTTTAACACTTTTACTGAAAATTTTCAAGGTAATTTAAAAACGTATTGCTGAATGAGTAGCGCATACTTCACATGGTTTTTAATATCGTCCACATGGGTACAGCAAAATAAGAAAGTCTCTTCAATACCCCCAAGTGAGAGAAATTCAAGGGTGTAATCTATTAATGGTTTATTTAACAATGGCAGAAGAGCCTAAAAGTGTTAGTTATTGCATCATTTAAAAGTAACAGATTTTCAACTTACATGTGGTATATCATTCGAAATTGGCACAAATTCATCAGCAAATGTATCTGCAATGACTATAGCTTGTATTGTGTTCTCATTTTTTATTACTTCGTTATTTTTTTTAGACATATTTATAAAATTTATTATTAATAAATACACAAAACATTGAGGTTAATGTTAAACAAAAGATAAATCATAGAACATGAACATTACATGAAGATGGAATAAGGAACACAGATTATATGAAGAAGGAACCACAAATATAAATATCACAAACCTAGAAAAAATATCTAGGTTTATGATATATTGAATTATATTATATTACTAGGTGACCCGGCAAACGTTGTTTTGCCATATGAATTATTTCTAGTGAATATTTTGGTAGTCGGCTTCGTTCTCATCCCTACTCCATGCTGTTTACTGGGTGAGAAGCACAAACCTAGAACATGTTTTGTGCCTAGAACACTGTGCCAGTGTCATATTGCCGGCGACCGCTAATTCATGGCTGCCCTAAAAGGTCCAGAATCACTAAAACTTGGTTTTTATGCCAATTTACGTTGGTTGTACTGTAGAGTGAATCTCATTTGTTTACTGTGATTGGTCACATTCATGTCACATTCTTTAATGACATTTAAAAAATGACAACAAGTTACTTAATTTGATATTGCAATGCGGCCATCATATTTGCACAACCGCCAACATAAAGCAAATAAAATATCAATTATCTGGACCTTAGGTCCCTAGAAAACGCGGCACCTGTTACGTGACCTATATCATGAACCGACGCTGTCTATATTTTTTCTAGTTTTGTGGTAAAAAGTGACACTGGTAGACGCCTGGCGGGGATAACTGATCTAGTGATAATCGATCAGTTATCTACCAGGGTTAAAAATAATTAAATTACTGAAATGGCTATTAAAAAATAGGGGTTTGTGATAGAAGGGTGAAAATTAAAGATTGTATGTATTTTTTAATGCCACATCATAAAAAATTAAAAATTTTGTCAAAAAAATAAAAAAAATTGTTTGGGGTGGACCACCCTTATCACTTAGGGGTATGAAAAATAGACTACGACCGATTCTCAGACCTACCGAATATACATATAAAATTTCATAAAAATCGGTCAAGCCGTTTCCGAGGAGTATGGCGTCTAAAACTGTGACACGAGAATTTTGTATGTTAGATTGATATTGATATTATTGAATTATAGTATCATAACGAAAAAATAAATGCCAAAATACAAATACAAAAAAATCTTCATTTCAATGCGATGAAAAAATATAATTTGCTAAAATTGGATTAATTATTGTTTTTCTATTTTAATAAAATTTTTATAATGGTTTCTGACTCCATCGTCTGCTAAATTGCCACAGTTGGGACGCCGACGCGATTTTACAAACGATGCTCTATGAACTGAGTTTAATTGAGCAACTAATTTCAATTGTTTTTTTCTTTAGTTTTATTGGGATTTTGCCACACTTCTAAAAAATAAACATTAATAATAATAATAATAATAATCCTTTATTCCTTCAAAATAATTAAATTTACAGGAAGAGGTTCTGCATTGCTCGTTATAAGACAAGCAAAAAACAGGAAAAAATAAACATTAATTAAATAAGCCCTTGCACCAAACGAATCAGTAAAGGGTTATTTTTGAAAGTAAGTTTGCCTAACCAAAAAATCTCACACTGAAAAAGCAGACTTCCGTATTTTTGACGTTTCGAAAAACTCTGTTTTCGTTCTCAAAATAGTAGTAAAAGTATTAAACGTATGTCAAGTTTGGCAGTTTATAATTTGTTTATCTGCTTCTTGATACAACTGTAGTCAATAATGATCATAAACAGCTTTAGACAATAATTTCAATTAGTTAAATAAAATGAAAAAATAGGAGTTGTTAACTTTATACAGGGTGTTAATTAAATATGTGCACAAATTTTATGGGGTTAATCTATAATTGATTTTAAGACAGACTGTATTGACTCGTAACTCATTTGTCTATAAGGTCAAATTTTTCAGATCAATTGACATGATATTGCGTAATTTATGACGTCATACTAATGCGATCAAATTTAAACTTGTCTTGGCCAACTGTAATGTGCTTCTGTTTTGTTAATTATCGCTGGTTAATGGTTATTGGTTATGTCACAGAATATTTCTTATTCTGTGGTTATGTGATGGTTATATGCAGTGTTGCCAGAGATGCAGATTTGATATATTTTGTCGTAAAAACAACGTTGGTACTATACTGCACTTCTAAAACACTTCTCCAAGCGAGAATTTATTCAAACGATCAGATAATAATAAAAGTATAAGTGTTAATATTAAGTATGGAAATGTAATAGTTTTTGTGAAAAAAATTACATATTTTTCCACTTTTTAAAAGTTTGTAGCTTTTGAATTTGGTTACATTCTCTAACTTAAGTTGGTACATAATAATCATATTATTTACACATGTTTTACATTTGGCAACGCTGGCTAGTGGCTATGTGATGAATTTTCAGTTTTAAAATGTCTACATGAAACCGATTTTTAATTTAAATAAGATAATTGAAAAAGATGAGATATATAACAGGTTGTTAACAGAAACATTATGGATATGTTAGATATTGAAGATAAACGATTAGATTTAAGACGAAAACAGTGGGAAGCTCTCTGTGAAAAGTATGAAATACGAGGTGAAATAAATACTACTGATTGTCTTTTTTCCGAAGTAAATTATAAAATGTTTATCAAGAGTACATCCAAGAGAAAATTCAAAGTAAGACAAAATAAGGCCCAGAAAAATGAAAAAATAATTAACAATCGAAATACTGAAGTGGCTAACGTTAACAATAAGTATAAAGCAGAAAAAGGTCCTGATAATACTGTTTCTTCTACAATCTCATTTATAAGTAATGGCCCCTTAACTTCATTTGCCTCAAACAACCAAAGAGGTGTAAATGTCCAAGAAAATGTTAACTTATACAAAACTGAATCAATTGATTCAGGTCTAGGAATGGATGATAAAGAATTTTGTGACATCAGAACGTCTTCAAACTCATGCATAAATATTGATGAAAAATATGCTTCACTTACTGAAATGTGCAACTTAAAACACCAAAATGACTCTATTGATGTTCACTCTACAGGGGATGATCATTTGCATACATTAATAAGTTATATTGAAAAAGAACTAAAGAGTAACCTGAAAGTGATATTAAAAAAGAGGAGCGTATCAAAGTTGTTGGAACTTGACGAGTACAGCTACTGGCACAAATGTACGAAAGAGGAGATGATAAAATTGAGGCAGTATATTTCTAAAGACGATTTGAAAGAATACATGAGACATTGCTATAGTGCAGACATTCCAGAAAACAATATGCGTGTGATAGAAGACGTAATTGTACTTAAACTGAAGAGTAACTTACATAGTTTATTTTTTAAAAGAGAACATTCCAGACGTGACAAAACTAGATATTTGAAGTATCATTCAAGAGTTATTCTGGAATGGCGTAGACTTTGTAAAGTTATACCCGTTGACTACCTACTTTTATATGGAACTATCATTTTAAAATCATTTAAAGAAAAGGAGGAATAAGTTTTAAACAATATAGAAAAATAGGTGAGTGATTTAGGTTATAGATACCTATTTATTTTTGTCACTACTTACTTATATACCTACATGTAAATACTTATAACTGATAAACATTTATAAATTATTAACATAAATAAATATAAATCATGTAGAGGCAACCTTTACTTACCAACTGGATTTTATAATTATTATTATGGGTAATTATGTGACTAGATAAGACAGTCTTATCAGCGAATTTTATATTTTTGCAGATCATTTGTAAATAAATAAGGCTCTGATAAGTTTATAATTGTTTATAATTGAAAAATACAGAAATGTGAAGATTTAATAATATTGTAGCAGTAAACCTTTTTTTGTGACGAATCTGCAAATCATTCCGCCATTTAGTGAAAGTAATTTGTAATTGGTTAATTTTTGTCCATCATCACAGATTTGATCTGATCTGATCGTTTTTTCTTATGTGAATGTCAAATAGCATAGTGTCCTTAATCAATTTAAAATAGTTTTTAATTTGTTTCTTTTTATTTTTTCAGAACGTAGTTCTCCAACAAAGAAGTTTTGATTTTTACCAAAAACAAAGAATTAGATATATTATTTTACATAAGATTTTACACCTCAACAGTATATACAATCTTGTATACATTTATTAATAAATTCTGAATAAATTTCTATTACAGGAAATGATGCATTTTATTTTCACCCTATATGTAGTACTTATAATCAACTACTATCATTGTTAACAACATAATTAGTTTTATCAGGAAACATACCAAAGGTCAGATAATATTTATAAACATGCAACGGAATACACTGTTCTTATAAAAGTGTACCTTTCATGCCAGCTGTAATTGTGAGTGTACTTTAATATGTTAAGAACATTTAAACAGTTTTTGGTCTTTAAGAGAACGTTAAATACATGTCAAAATATACTCAAATGTCCGGCGCCAGATATAAATATTTCTAAAAATATTTTATTGTCTGAATATCTACTGGAAAATATAAATAAGTCGGATAGAGTGGCTGTGGTAAGGTTTTATTAATTTGTGGGTTCTTGTTATTACACGTTTTGATATAGTATTAAGTTTGTTATAAGAATATTTATAATTTAATGTTAATATGTATTTTCATAAATTTCGATTTATAATTTCTAAATAAGAACTACTAAATTACATCATTAAAAAATAATTATGTACTTGCATTAATGTTATTATTAGTTATGGTGAAAAGGTCCAATTAAATAAAAAATAGCTGCAAATAAATAATTACAGATATATATTAATTAAAATTTGAAATGAGAGATTCCTATGCTTATTATTTAGGAATGCATAGAAACTAAAAGGAAATACAGTTTCCTGGAGGTGAGAAAAAAATCGTTAGCTTTAGCTCACTTTTTGAAAAGCTCTTTAAAGCTCGAGGAAAAATCATGCGTAGGAATTCTACTACCAAATCTCCCCGAATATCCAATCGTAATTCTTGCTTCCATCCAAGCAGGTCTCCAAATTACACCTATTAATCCAAATTATACCCCAGGTAAGTTACGTTTCCAGATTTCAAAATTTTCTCGATTGATTGTGTGATTGCGTTTTAGAGGAAGTAAAGAAGCAGTTAGTTTTTTCCAAGGCAAAAGCTCTGTTTGGTATTGCCGAAAGAGAAACGGAATTAAGGAGCGTTTGTGATACTCTGAAAATCCCCGTAATTGCCATAAAAACAAACGTGAGTAGAAAATACCTTAACTTTTTTAAAATGGTAAAATAAACCAAAGCTTTTCTTTAGCAAAGCACATCTTTATCTACGGGTACGATAAATTTCTTCGATTATGTGTCAACTAAACAGCATTTGGACGAGATTTATACAAAAAATGTTACACCTGATGACGTGGTGTTGTTGCCGTTTTCTAGCGGAACCACAGGATTACCAAAGGGGGTGCAGTTGACTCATAGCAATCTGGTATCTAATTTATTACAGGCTTCCGTGGAAGAATTCGATTTCTACAAAAAAGCCCAAAGTAATAATATAAATAAAACAGTGATAGATTTATTTTAATTTTTTATTTTTGTAGACGAAGTTGTACTTGCTTTTCTACCATTCTTTCATATATATGGTTTTATGTTGATCTTACTTCATGGCTTATGCCAAGATGTGAAATTAATAACGTTCCCGAAATTTACCAGTCAGCATTTCCTAACTGGCTTAAGACAATATCGACCCACATTTATTCCTTCTGTACCGCCCATAGGTGAAATTTATATTTAATACGTCGACAATCAGGATTTAAAATTTAATTTCAGTTCACATGATAAACACCAGTCCTGTAATAAATCATAATGAGGACTTAGCTTCTTTAAGAGCGCTAATATGTGGCGCGGCACCTTTAGGAGAAACCGATATAGTGCGATTCAAAGATATAACTAATGGAAAGATCGACATCTTTCAAGCTTATGGAATGACAGAAACTTCTCCTCTAACCCTCATAGAAACGAAGGCTTTCAAAGGAGGTTGTAAAACAGGAGGAAGTGGGTTATTGGTTCCCAACACGCAAGCAAAATTTGTGTCGATTGAAAATCCCGACAGTGAGGAGGCTCTTGGGGTAAATCAAAACGGGCAATTATTTATAAAAGGACCACAGGTACTTCGGCATTACGAAAATACCGAAACATAGTTTTAACAGTGAGTTTTAGGTCATGAAAGGATACCTTGAGAACCCAACGGCAACCAAAGAGATGTTAACAGACGACGGGTGGATAAAAACAGGCGATATCGGTTATTACGACGAGGACGGTTATATATTTATTACCGATAGACTGAAGGAACTGATCAAAGTACAAGGGTTTCCAGTAGCGCCAGCCGAAATTGAGAGTGTAAGTGGTGATTTTTTTTATCAATTATTGTTTTAACACAAAAGTATTTTCGCCACCATTGTGTAAATTAATCTTTCCATCACATAAGTAATTATTGGCTGATTGTTATAATCAGCAATTTTGAAAGGCTGTTGTATGATTTTAAATTTCATCATACAAAACACTTAATTACGAAGGCACAACAGTTTTTTTAAGGATAGGTCTATTGTTACAAATCTCTTCTGTATCACACAGTTTTCAGCCAATGCCATTGATGACGGATTTCAAGCTGATATGATTTATACTGACCTGACAAAGGCATTTGACAAAATTGATAATTATTTTGGTTTCTCTTACAACTTATTAAATCTTATAAGCTCTTATCTTTCCATCAGAGGTCTACATGTTGTTTACCGCGGTTGCAAGTCTGCTGAAGTACTAGCCACCTCGGGGGTTCCTCAAGGGTCTAATTTGGGACCCTTATTCTTTAGCCTATTCATGAATGACATTAATAATTTAACTGTGTATCTGATGTATGCAGATGATCTGAAAATTTTTAGTACAATTAAGAACTCTGATGATGCTGCTGAACTTCAGCATAATCTAAATGTCAGTCATGAATGGTGCAGGGTAAATTATCTGTCACTAAATATTAGTAAGTGTCACATACTATTTTTTTCTACAAAGAAACGGTTGATTTCTTTTGATTATTCCATTGAACAATATACGCTTTCTAGACCTGATACCTTCTGTGACTTCTGGATGCTCTTGAAAATATTCAACCTAAATTCTTAAGATATATTAGTTTTAAAGGTGATGGCACAGAGCACGCTGATGAAGAGTATCCCTCTTTTGGGATCCCTCAATTAGAAATGCTTAATAGATTTGGTCTTGAAACTTTGGAAGTCCGTAGATTTTATGGATTGTAATACTTCAACTCTGAAAAGACTTGTTTTGTAATTGTTGCTGTCTTTATCTAGATATTTAGATTGATTATTTTTCTTATTTGTCACGTGTGTAAGTATTGTGTAATTTGCTTTATGTATTTTTTGTTTGTTAATTGTATGTTTTCCTATTCTCTGGGCCTTTGATCTGTTGAACAGTGTAAGTAAAATAAAATAAAGGTTTGCTCTTTATGTAGGTTATAAGAGAGCATCCCTCCGTAGAAGACGTGGCTGTAATAGGAGTGAAGCATGAGAAGCTAGGAGAGGCCCCCAAGGCTTTCGTCGTACCGAAAAATAACGGTCAATTACAACCCCAAGATATCCAAGACTTTGTAGCTACGAAAGTTGTGAAGTATAAACATTTAACTGGAGGTGTTACGTTTTTGGAAGGTATTCCTAAGACACCTTCTGGAAAGATACTTCGTAGAGAATTGAAAAAGTTTATTTGACATTATAGACATAAATTGACTAGCTAAATCGAATTTTTTCACTCTGTTTTTATCCCCCAAGCAACTACACAGTTCCATGGTATTTTTTGTTAAAATCTCAATTTTGGAAGTGTTTATGTATATAATAGGGCATTGTAATATTTCAATGACAGCATTCCACAGGTGAGTTGATGACAGCAAACATTTTTTTCAAGGGATTTTGCTCTCTTTCGGTTCTGAAGTTATGACAAAGTTGTTATTTTTGATTTTCCACCCTTACAACTCAAAAATTGTGGTAGATAAATAAAAATTATAAGATTTTTCGTAAGTTTACTCAAGTATAGGCAGTAAACTTTATAATTAATTTTTTTATCTTTCCATTACAGTTATTGTTTTACAATATGTCTTTTTTATTTTTTCTTAATCATCCAGAATCAAAAATATATATTTTTAAATATGAGTGTTATTGGCCAAATTCTAGTATCATATAAATTTATATTGGCTAAATTTAAACTGGTTAAAATAAAGTCAGTTGAGATCTTTTATAGATAGCATCAAGCAACACTTTTTAATTATAAATTCTGCGAAATTTCTTATATCTCAAAATTCTTTTAACAAACTGTACTCCACTGTAAATTCAATTTTTTTTTAAATTAGATATAGAAATATTTTCTAAAGATTCTAATCTGTAAAATTTTTTGGAAGTATCATTTAAATCACCGAATGGCGTTCTATTATCTTCGTAACCTTTTAATTTACAAAAATCGGAATTGTTATTAAAATGGATGGGTAGTTATCTTGCAAATGGGAAACAAATGGTAAGGGTTAATCACTTCTATTTATATCATTTTCCTGGAGTTCCTCAAGGTTCGCACTTAGGACCTCTTTTATTCAATTGATTTATTAATGATATAACCGCAAGTTTTTCCCACTGTAACATATTAATGTTCGCTGATGATTTAAAACTTTTAAAAATCATTAATAACTGTAATGTTCTGGAATTGCAATTTGATGTTAATCGTCTAGTTAGCTGGTGTGGAATTAGTGGCTTGGAGTTAAACGTTTAGTGCTATAATTAAATTCCATCGTACATATAATCCCATCATTTCTGATTATGTTATGGATGGATGAGTGTTGGAGACACTAGATTTTCTCTAAAAAATACTACGATTTAAGCCAACTTACCTTAATAAAATATTGATAATAAAAAAGATCCAGGGTGTCAAAGTTGAAATTTAAAAAGTGTTGTATAATTACACTGTCGTTGAATGTGTCCACTAAAACATTTGGGAATAAATGTTTTTGGACATGAGAAATCATAATCTGTTGTCTATTTCGACGTATTTGCTAGAGGGCGCCACATTACGCGAGCATTATTTCCCGATAAAACACTGGCGTATAATCTTCAGTAAATAATTTATTCCTCATTCACTGTTTTATTAACAAAATCGTAGCAACTTTCTTATATTTTACTTACAGAATAAAGTACGCCAATACACTATGTAAAATATATATACAGTCTCCTGGGTAATTAAAAATTTACCTTAAAAAAAAAACAATGTGTATGTACATGATATTCAATGGATTGTAGAAATATCGCTTTACAGTAACGAACTAAGAATTAGACGTGTGGACCCAAGACGACGTCGACGACGGCTCGCCAGTACGAATCTCGCTGGGATACGTCACCAAGAACAATTCGTGACCGTTTATGTACCTAAAAGAAGTAAACGTTACGCGACTTCATAACTTAATTGTTTCTAAAACACTTACAAGTTCCTATTTGGTACTCTAACCGTCCTGTCCACCTCCAACTGCTCGGGATTATATTCCGTCAGCAGGTGTCCCGCCGCCTCTTCGTCCTCGATGTGCAGTTCGCTGCTCAGCTCTTCTTCCTCCACCTCTTCCACTTCCTCCTTTTCCACTTTGGTGAGAGAGGATAAGTTGGACGTTTTGTGAGCGGGCGGTTCTTTGGTGTGGGTCTTCTGGTGCCTCTTCATGTCCGACCTGACGCGGAACGGCTTGCCGCAAATTGAACACATGTGTGGCTTCTCGCCCGTGTGGATCCTTCGGTGGTTTTGCAGGTAAGACGAGGCGCGGAACGTCTTCCCGCAGAATTCGCACTTGTAATTCTTCTCTCCTGAAAAGAATTCGTTATAGAACTGATAGAAGTTGAATTAACGGATAAATATACCCGTGTGGATCCTTCGATGAACCACCAAGGAGTATTTCCTGGCAAACTCCTTCCCGCAGTACTCGCACTGGAAGTTCTTCTCATTAGAGTGCAAGGAGGTTATGTGGTATTTGAGGTCGCCCCATTGCCTGAATTTCTTGTCGCAGTGCTCGCAATTGTAAGGTTTGTCGCCGGAGTGGAGTCGTAAATGGACTTTGAGGGCACTGGAGGCGAAGAAGCTCTTGCCGCACTGCTCGCACTGGTGCGGTCTGATGCCCGTGTGGCTTCTCATGTGATACACTAAGGAATTGCGGTGCGCAAACACACGATCACATTCGGTGCATTGAAGCGCTGCTTTCTTCTTATTTTTCTTATTGTTGTTTTTCACTACTGCTAACGGGGCTGATTCTGTGGGACAACAATGGCTGTAATACCTGGTTAAAGAAAGGGAAAGAAATCTAACCTGTATTTCCTGAGCTGGCGCGGCAAGTCACTAAATGCTGAAGTAGAATCGCCCTGAGAGGAAAGGGCTGCTTGCAGAGGTGACAGATGTGGCCGTTGTCAGCCTCCAGTTCTTTTAAATCCTCTTCGGTTTGATGGAGGTCTTCTTCTCGGTACCAGGCCTTCGAATCGTCTTCATCATCGTGAGGATCGGTAGTATCCACGACCACATTTATTCCTGTAAGTGGGTTATATAGTCAACCTCAGTTATGATGAACCTTAAGGGACTTCTGTTACAACTAAAGTTCCCTACAAACGTGCCAGCACATGTGTTTATTAATTTAATAAGGTAAATATAGACTAAGTATATTTATTCTCTCCTAATTTTGTTAACTTCACCACTTGTAGGGAACTTTAAACTTTCAGGCTATGTTAGTGGCAATACTGACACTCATGATACTAATAAATGATATCATCAAATTATGCAACTTGACATACAGTACTAAATTTTAATGAAAAAAGTATGGCGTAATCGTAATCTCAAATAAGGTTTAAATGCATTCTGTACTATTTTTTAAAGAATCAGGAATATGAATCTGATCTGCTGTCAAGTTTCATTTGTTTTTTTTTTAAATTCACTCATTTGTTTTTAATAGAAGCATTGATTATATCGAGCGTTCAAATAAAAACAAAGTTGTCTGTCAATGCGGTATATCGCCGCTATGTTTCAATAATTTTTTTTTAAAAACGTCTAAAATGGTGTTTTCCCAAGAAAAAAAACTGAATATCACAGAGTCCTACTTTAGAAATGGACGTGAAATTGATGGAAGTAAATAAAGTTATTGACAGTAGTGAACACGATGTGAGATCGCTACACTATTCACTATTAAATAACTTTAAGTAAGGTTCCAGAGACCATTGTGATTGACACCTCAGATCTAACAAATTAGGCATTTATCATTATCAATTATTACATTTAGGTTACAACATTCTAATAGCTGTAAATTATATGACAACTGACAGTTTGAGTTCATTTGTTTTTTAAATTCACTCGTCTGTTTTTGATTGAGAGCATAGAAATCATAAAATATAATGATACCTATGATTGAGTGATTAAAAGTCACTTTTTATAAGTTGTGTTTTAAAAGTCGTATAAAAATTACTAGAGCAATGTATAAACATCGAAAATCTGTGAAAAATTTAGTAAATACAGTATTGACTATTTGTGGATGGAAAGGAGGAGAACAGTGTGCAAGAGAACTACTTTCTGGTTGTTAGACGAAGAAGGAAACATCGGAAAGGATGCCTTTATGAATTATGGCCAGCGTTGTATAAAATAATTTGTGTCCTTTGTAAGATACGAATTCTCTATAAATGACAATTTTCATTTATAATCTTAGACGGGATTTTCAGATTTGTCTATTAGAATTGAAAATTTACTACAACCGAGTATGTGACAACTGAGATCAACTTTATTTATATCATTACTAAGAACTAATACGATTCTCACCTTCCATAAGATCCTCGGGTTCGCTGAACTCGTCCAAGGGCTCGTTTTTATTGCTATGAATATCTCTCATATGGGCCTCAAATGTTTTCTGTCTCCTAAAAGTTTTATTGCACTCTATACACGATAAGTTCAACAGACTCGACAACAGGCTTTCCTGCCGGTCATTTTCAGTTTGATCCGATACTTTTTCTGCCTGCGGTTCCTCCACGGTTTTCTGGGTAGAGGTGGAGGGAAGAGCAGGGTTACCACCGGTGCCTCCAGGTTCATAATGCTTTTTTAAGTGTTCGAAAAACCTAAAATTACGTAATTTTGTATTACAAAGAAATATTAAACAAATGTGTACTACCTAAGCTGTTCTTGGAATGGTTCATTGCAAATTTGGCATGAAAAGACGCTAGCTTGGTTAATGGGAGTAATCGTTGTTTGGCATAAAAGTTCGTGTTGGGCGAAGTCATCGTTAGAATTAAACGTCTGTTCGCATAAGTTGCACACTATTTTCCTGGCGGCGGCAGCAGTGTTTTTTTTAAGTTTGCGTGAAATTCTCTTTTTGTGCGGTAAACTTTTCTTGGATGAACGGTGATCGTTCCTAGAATCAGTAACGTTTAGATATTTTTTTAAGAGATTGTAGAATCTTACCTCAGAGATTCTCTGTCGGAATCGGCTTTTTCATCTTCTTTTTTTACGGGAGAAATAACCGCACCTTCGGAGAAGTTGGGATTCACAGATGAGAATCTTACAGTATCTACTAATTTAGGCAGTGGCTGTTGCTCGACATATAGATTTTCAGAATTAACGATACGTAAGTAACTTGTACTACCAGTCTTTTCGCTGATAATTAATTGAGGATCTTCTAATATTTTATTTCCTAGAAAAGTAGATAAATCATATTGCCTTTTTTAAAAAAAAAAATATGTTAAAGATCCCAGCGTGCTATTTTTAAATTTAAAAAGTGCTAACTATGACCAATCTATATTTATATAATATTTACTACCAAACTGACAAAAAAAAGTGTTGATCCAGATATAAAACTATCTATTATAAACATTACTATTTTCTCAATTAAAACTGATTAGCTAAAGTAAAAAAAGTGTAAAATCAAGTACCTAGATTTGAATTCGTGACAAGGGATGGAAGTGTAATGTCTTGAAGCTGTTGCTGTTTTTGCTGTTGACTAAGCTGCACAGCAACTAAAGCTGCTGCTAAATTTCTGTCTTCTTCCGTCAAGTCCTGTGACAATAAGTCTTCCGATGTATAACTAACCGGTATAAAATCGTTTCCTCCCAAGTCAACAACAAGACCATTGTGTTGTTGCAATAATTCAGTACTAAGTTGAGAATTTTCTGGTATTCTATGTATCATATACTGGGGTGTGGCTGAATTATCTGCTATAACTATATTATCCAGTAATTCCCTATTATTTTTACCAGTTTCCATTTTCAGTGTTTTTCTCGATAATTTCAAATTTGAAAACGAGTATTGTACCGCCACTGAAATTTATTTCGTGGTGTTGATACGACGTTTCAAGGTCACGCTTTTATGGCAAACGTTTACACAAACACATCCTCTGAGGGCTTATTAAGTCGCATGGCAGTATTTAAAATAAAAATCACATTTATATAACTACACTTTTATGTCCCATTTCGGTAACAGAAGCAAAAAATTAAACGGAAACCAAAATAATAAAACGAAAATTGACAACAACGCAGTATACAAACGCCATGCTGATTTCCCAACTACCAACCTAAAAATAACACCGATTGCAAAAGAGAACAGTACCAACCACTAAACAGCAAATAATACCAACATTAAAAATGGAAATCTATATAAAAATTAAAATTAGTTTTATGATGATGGGGTGTAGGATTATTTTTGTCGTTGGTCCCTGGATTAATTTGATTTATTTTCGTTTCTAAATTCATAACTTTCTCTTTGATATTAAGATTAAAGGGCAGATGGCTATTATTAAACTGTTCAAAATAATTTATATCGAGTAGCAAAATATCTTACACAAATTTAAGTTCAGCATTGAATTGCTTTTGTAACAGGAGGAGTATAAAATTGGTTGATAAATTTTAATTACCATTGGAAGACAATAAAATTATATATTACACGATGACGATGACCACAATATGTATTTTTATCGGTTGTGAAAACTCTTGGGTAATTTTCTCCGCCTAGTATTAGACGATTCCATGAAATCAAAAACCTTTAGAGGTGGGGGTGGGGAAATAAAAGGTAACTTATGAAATCTGTCATTAATGTCAAATCAATCATAGAAGTTTGTTGTATTAAATGACTGGCCTTCCTGATTTTTATACCCTTCGGAAGCCAACACATGTTAGATTTTCATATTACCCAAAGAGTTAAAGAAAAAGAAATGCCACTCATTTGAATCCAATTAGAGAAATTGCCCCAAAACATGTAAAAATATAGTGCAAACATTGATTGTTGACATAAAGCTGTAATGTTTAATTTAGATTATAAACATGCTCTGGCAGCACACGAATGCTACCGTGTGTGTACATTATTGGTTTTTTATGAAATTAAGGAATATAATGTGCACTGAAAGTTACAAACACAGAGGTAATATAAATTTTGCTATTAGTAATTATTAATAATAAAATGTTTATTGCAGCATTGCCTAGACTAATATAAATAATTATGCCTAAAATGTCTTAAGAACTCCAATAAAATTTGCTGGCTTTGTTTAAAACAATCTTGTTACAATGGGATTGGATGAAGGAAATTCTGCAGCTAGTTATATTAAATCGGAAGTGCAAGATGATCAACCTTCGGACTTTGCGGATGATGATAATACTCAGTTATCTCTCGATCCAAAGTTACAAGTGTACCTGGCCCAGATGTCCCGAGAGTCCGGGTGTTGGGGTAGGTTTTTTCCGATACCGTTTGAAAGGGCAGCACAGAAATCTTGGTGGGACCCCACATTTGATTCTGAAATTCTTGAAGAGCAGTACAAGAAGAGCTCCCACCTTCACAATAAATTAAAATTCAGGTAAATAAACGTGTGCGGAAGAAAAATATTTGTGAGTAATTTTTTATTTTGGTTTCAGGTACGCTTTAATTTATATGTCGATAGTGTCGGTATCATGGCTGGTATATTTTATAATATCTGGTTTTATCGGTGATCAGGATCACCGTTATTGGCCTCTGCTGTGTACCCTTCTACTCCTACTGGTAATATGTTTAACGGTGTCTCTTTTATTTACATATACGAGGACTTACCGTCATCACATGATCTCTGTGTCACTTTCAATATCTCTACTACTCAGTATACTAAGTTTGTCATTTCTAATTGTGATCCATCCATCCCCCATCGGTAATTTTTCGTTGTGTATTCAAATGTTGTTCCTAATATATACTTTAGTACCGTTGAAGCTTTACATGAGCTTGACAATAGGAATTTTTTATTCCATCAGTTTCGAATCACTCAGTTACTTTCTTCACCCCAACGAGAAAGATAGCGTTTCTACAGGTGTGACGAAATTATTGTGTCACGTCGCCATCCATCTCATAGGTTTCCATATCTGCTTGATGAGTAACGTCCGTATGAGGAATACTTTTATGAAAGTCGGGCAAAGCTTGTTGGTCAGGCGACAATTGGAGTTAGAAAAACGCCTTAAGGAAAACATGATCCATTCTCTAATGCCAAAGAGCGTAGCTGACTGGTTAAAGAAGGAAGACGAAAACTTCACCCGACGTCAATCCTCAGACTCTACCAATGATATTCGGTCGCTCTTCCGCCCGTTCAACATGGACCACATGGAAAATGTCAGCATTCTCTTCGCCGACATTGTCGGGTTCACGAAAATGTCAAGTAATAAAAGTGCGGAGGAACTGGTCGATATTTTAAATAATCTGTTTCAAAGGTTCGATTTGCTGTGCAAGTTTCACAACTGTGAGAAGATATCCACCCTGGGCGATTGTTATTATTGTGTGAGTGGTTGTCCAGAGGCGCGGGCGGACCACGCTTTGTGTTGCGTTGAAATGGGGCTGAGTATGATCCAAGCGATTAAGCAGTTTGACCAAGAGAGGAAGGAAGGCGTTAATATGAGAGTAGGTGTGCATACCGGGAAAGTTCTGTGTGGAATTGTGGGAACGAGAAGATTTAAGTTCGACGTGTGGAGTAACGACGTTACTTTGGCTAATAAAATGGAGTCTACGGGTAAACCAGGCATGGTACATGTGTCGGAGAAAACTGTTAATTATCTGCAAGATATGTACAACCTGGAGGAAGGGGAGTGTGTTTTTGGTATGTATTTTTTTTTTATAACTTTACCGTTATTCGAACAAATTATCAATTGTCATTTTATTAATTTATTGTGTTTTATATGTGTTTATGATATATAAATTTTCATAAAAAAATCTAGGTGTTGATCAAAAACAACCGTTTTATTGAAGAAAATAAGGAGAGAATAAAATTTAATACAGCGTTTTAAAGAGAAAAGAATAATTCAAAATAAGGCATGAAATCCACTGTAGAGATTTTAGTAAGCAGCACGAAAATAAATCTAAAATACATATAATCCATCAAGAGATTACAATATTAGTAGTATCAATATTTATCTAATGTAAACATGCGTGTAACGTTTTAAGAAAATTACATTTTTACAGGAAGAGGAAAATATGTTTTTTTTAATAGAAAATAAAATACAGTAATAGTAAAAGAAATACTACACAATCACTACAAATACTTAATTCATTGCTCCCAATTACTGATAATAAATAAAACAAATAAATTGTTGATGGGAATCACTTAATAATCCTTTATTGATAAAACCTTATCATATTTTTATATTAATTGATTATATATAGCTTTGCCTTATGTGTAAATGATTATTTATGTTTGTTTATCAGATTATCGGGGAAATAAATTCTATCCATATAAAATTATTAATTATATAAGAAATTTTATAAATAATACATAATAAATTCGTCTTTTGATTCAAACTACATTAAAAATTTGGAATGATTTGTAAGATTTCTCCTTTGCTCAATTTTTTGCTAAATGAGAAGTGGAGTAAGGTTTGGAGATTTTGCAGGCTTTCCTTAAACCAAGTTACATATTTCTGAATTTGTGTCATGGTTTTTGTAAGAGTGTCCACACTCACTGTTTGTTTCATGTAATTACATAATTTTATACAAAGTACAATTTATTGCAATAATAATCAAAGCAGTTTTTGAACTTCTGAATAAGAATGGTACCTAGTGGGAAATCTTTGAATTAATGTATGATTCTGCCACTATGAGAGAGAGATATAATCAGGTGAAATAATTTAATGCAAATTTGGCATTGAATAAATAATGAAATAGATAACTGGGTCAAAGTACAAAAAAAGTTCACCTATATTTACATTTTTATCACTGTTTGTTTTAAAATATAGAAATGTAACCTTATAAATTGTCAAAATTTTAAAAAACATTTAATTAGACATCTGTAGGTGAGTAGAGTAACTAAGAACTAAAAGTTTGTTTTATTTATATGCAATGATTTGAAATCGATTCAAAGCTACATTTTCAGTGTTCATGCAAGCATCAATAAATAACTTTTCGATAAATTTTGCTAGTTATATTCTTGAGCAGCGTAAGAATAAATCACCAACGCGAATGTAACCTGTTTGTTAATATATTTATTTTATAATATATGTATTCAAGGAATTTTTTAGTGCTAAGCAATTTTTAATCTTTTTTTCAGTCGTTCATTATTTCATTGAAATATTCGCTTGGAACAGATGACATACGTCAAATCAATTTGAGATAATGAGAACAATTGGTTGCGGAACTTGATTAATCTACTGACTACTACAAATTTGACAATGTTACCACCTAAACACATCTACAGTACTCTCATATATCAATAATAATAAAATACCTAGATTAACCAAGTACCGCAACCAATTGTTCTTGTTTGTCTCAAAATAGCAGTTTGACAAATATCATTTTCTATTCATTGTCATATTTTTATTATTTTCTATCACATCACTTTATCAATGTAGGGACTTTAACTAGTAAGTGTATTATTTAGTTATATATTTTTAAAGTGTGTTCATAAAAAGTTATGTATTTGAAATAAAAAAATAAGTATATACTTCATAACTAATTCAGTAATGAGTGTGGACGTTGCACATGAAAACATTAAAAGACATTGTAACTTGTAGGGCTTAGAACCTACTTTATACTGGGTCGAAAAGGTGATAAAACTCCATCGTACAGCGGTTCCTTCCGAGCTGAAGGTCGACAGAAATATGCCAACTCCCTGCAACTCTTTGTGTCGCCTCCTTCATCGAATACATCAGTCTCTCCCCAAGCCCGTTCACGGGTGCTGTCGTGCGACACTCCAAATTATGCAAAACCCCAACCTCAAGATAAAAATTTACTATCGCCAGATGTTTGCAAAATAAAAGCTAGTAGTTTACCCAGTATTTTGGACATGGAGAACGAGGATATACTAGCAAACGTGAAAAAGCATGAACAATCATGTACGGATGACATAAAAACGCCTACGAGCACAGCGAGTTCGGGCAAGTATTCTGTAAAGCTAAAGAACTGGAAAATACCAAAGTTTATGAGGAAATCGTCAGACCAAAGACAAGAATTGGAGGTAGACGTGTTTACGGTTTCTGCGGAACCATCGACAGAAGACGGTTACCAACAAGTAAATCCCATGACATTTTAACGGTTCAATTTTTATCTATCGCTCTTACAGGTTCCTACAATCATCGAAGCCAACGTGAACGGTAAAAAGAAAGACTCTTTCATAAGTATAACAAAACCCGAAGAAGAAGAACTAATCAAAGACACTCTAGACATTAAATCCTATATAAGCCAGTCCCGCAGCGACATCGGTCAGTTCGATTTCTCCCCTAATAGTGAATTTATAAGGACAGGAAGTTACAGATCTCAGTACGGCAGATCTCCCATTCCCGATCTTCCGTTTTTGCAACGAGCAGGAAGTAACAGATCCCGAAGAGGGAGGTCTCCTAATTTCGACGGCTTGGAACCGACGGAACGTGCAAGGAGCGCGACCATCACCGGACCGAATCTCCAGAGACCGAAGAGATCCTTGGAAGTGCCGAGTAGGTTATCTAGTATAGCTATGTTGGAGGACTACTCGAATCATAGCAGGAAGGATTCCGGAATTAAGAGTAACAGTCGCAGAAGCAGCATTCAGCAGGTAAGAACCTTTATTTATTTCAGTTTAAGGTACTGATGCAGAATAATAATATTCTGTCCCCTCTACCTCACTTAATATGAGGAAAAATATTATTTTTTATTGGGTAAGGAGTTTGATTTGAAAAAAGATGACATACATTTTGGTAAAATAACGCCTATGGATTTAATATTTACTGTTTGAGATAATTTATTTTAATTAAATTTCGAATATACATATCTTTTACAAAAACAAAGTTCTGCTTTGAAATTTGTTATGACTAAGATTTTGAGGGTGCTAAAAACGTCAATACTGCTAGTATTCGGCTTTTGTGTAGAGGGCGCTAGCTGTGGCATTTCTCAAAGACAGTTGAAAACTCGTTTTGAGGTTAGGTTTTTTGCATTTTATAGAGTATTTCACGATGCTGTCAAATATAAATTGAAAATAGTGTCGATGAGACACACAATTATATAACAGTTTAATAACAGTATTTGACGTCAAAAAATGACTCATATTGATATCCATTTGCATGTCGATAATAGTATTTTCAATTGTGCTTTTTAATTCTTATTGGTGTGTGGCTGACGCATATAGCCTTATTCAACATGAAAGTCGTCTCTTATCATTGTTTATATACTCGCGTCAAGAATTCAGATGTCTTACGTCACGGCTGACGTTACACATTTGTTTTTATTGTCAACGTAATTTTCGATATTTGGTCGCGTTAAAAACAATCATTTTTTACAATTTACTGCAATATATAATGCAAACTTTTAGTATAGTATATAGTTTTATTACTATCAGTTGCAGTTTCTTAAATATTTTGATGAAAATATAGTGAATTATTCATTTGTTCGTATGACGTAAGTCGTCTGAATTCTTGACGCGAGTATATATAATATATTTAGTCAAACTTAAAAGTAAATATAATAGATGGCGCTACTCTTTTAAAATGCAAGTCACCCTTGTCTGTAGTATAAATTAGGATGGCTGGATTTTGAAACAGTAGCGCCATCTGTTATTTTCACTCTCAAGTTGACTGGTTGACTAACTATATTATATACATGTAAACAAAGCTGTTACATAAAATATGCAACATACATATAATAAAGATGAAATTCATTTGTAGCTGACTTTAGGGTTTTCAAAATGAATAACTTCATTGATATATTCAGTTTTACTTGATCTCACTGTCTACTCTCACAATTCAGGATGCAATAAAATTACTGTAAGTAATCCCACTCTGGAATTCAGCATTTCATATTCAAAATATAAATTATGTATTTTACACGAAAACAAACAAATAAATATCTGGTCTGGTAAATAACATGCAGGACTCACAATTCAATAGGTAATCTCACACTTTCTGCAATCCTATGCAATTTCTAATGCACAATACACAATTATTTACACTAGAGCATAAATATCTGGTTAATGTTTCTCATGCAGAGACCATTTTTAAAGTGACTTTACGTTGACAGCTCCTTTAGAAAACCTAACCTACATAAAATTTTGTCTTAAAATGTCACAGAGAAATATTGCAACTAGTGCCCTCTACAAGATAATTGGAAACAAATAACAGGTGTGTTTTATTTATCTTATCGGTTAATTGCACTTGATTGACGACTCATCAGCTCTCAGAACAGAGATTATTGACGTTTATAGCATATTCAAAATGTTCCTGTAGGTACTAAGAAAGATATGACAAAAATTTGATTTTATAAAATTGCCTGTAAGAAAATGTAATTATTTTGATGTTCTATTAATGTTTGCACGTTTTTTCAAATCGCTGTGTAACATGTGATATGAACACTATTTTTTTAAATTTTCAGTGCATTTAATGGTGTTTGTTTTCTATTTTAGATAGACAATGCGCTCATAAATCCCGAAATGCTACAGCATAGGGTATCAGGGTACTACACGTCTAGCCAAAGCTCTATAAACGCCCCACAAGTGCCAAGACTCGCTGGACCATTTTTCGACAAGTTCGGAACTTGCATACAAAACCTGCGTAAACAATCAGATCGACAACTCATCAAATGTGTTCAGGACAACTCCAAATCACGGTCTTCTTACTTCATCAAACCGCCGCTCTCCAAGATAACCCTGTTCTTCATGAACAAGGAGATGGAGAGGCAGTACAGGATGAACGTTCATTACATACCAAAAAAAGATGTTCACGCTATCCCCACTCTAGCTAATTCTAGCTTCAACACCTACTTAGATGTGTTCGTTTCCACTCTAGTGTTCCTGCTCGTGTCGGTAGGAGGCGTTTTGCTTTACGGCGTCACGCAGTTTTGGCTGGTGACGTTTCTGTTGTTCTTGGCCTTGCAACTAGTTGGGCTCGGTATTTGTATCAAATCCGTCGTGCGATGGACGGATAGGATTTTCTGGTGTTTTATTCGGTTTTATCGTTGGAATTTGTTCGGAGCGGTGCTCGTTAGCTTACCTTTGGTGTCGGTGGTGGTGAATTTCGTCAACGATAAAGATACGACATACTTTCATCTCAACATCTTCACTTATTTGTTGTTTGTCGGACTCGTCCATTTTTGTAATTTTACGCAGTTGAACTGTTGGATGAAAAATATACTTGTCACCGTCATTTCTATAGGATTTGTCGTACTTTTCCTAGGAAATCCTTGTATCGATATTGAACCGAATTTAAATTTTACGGTTAACAAAACTTCATCACTGAATAACACAAATTTTGATGCTAACGCTATGCAAAAGACTTGTTGTTTCTACAAAGCCGAAGTTTTAACAAATTTATTCTTGTTGGTCGTTTTGGTGTGGATTTTAACGCGGGAATTTGAGATCGGGTATCGTTTAAGCTTTCACGCGAACTACGTCGCGAATAAGGACAAGAACAAAGTGCAGAGCCTTAAAAATCAAGCCGACTATCTCATCTACAACATCGTGCCAGAACACGTTGCGGAACAGTTAAAGAAAAACGCAAAATACTCGGAAAACTTCAAAAACGTCGCGATCATCTTCGCCAGCATAGTCAACTTCAACGAAATGTACGACGAGAGTTATGAGGGAGGGAGAGAGTACTTGCGTGTACTGAACGAGCTTATAGGGGACTTTGACGAGTTGTTAGACCGAACGGAGTTCCTAAGCGTAGAAAAGATCAAAACGATAGGCTCAACTTTCATGGCGGCAAGTGGGTTGAATTCCTACATGCGTCAGCAACAGAGGGACCCCAACGAACATTTATACGCTTTATTAGACTTTGCTATAGAGATGCAGAAGGTAGTAAATGACTTCAACAGAGATCTACTAGAGTTTAACCTCATTTTAAGGATAGGGTATAATTTCGGGGACGTCACGGCAGCCGTTATCGGCAACACTAAGCTGTATTACGATATCTGGGGGGACGCGGTGAACATTGCCTCGCGGATGGATTCGACCGGGGTTAGCGGTCGATTGCAAGTGGGCGAACATTGCTTGCCGGTATTGGAGGGTCGGTACGAGTTTGAACCCAGGGGTTCGGTGTATGTTAAGGGCAAAGATCATATGAATGTTTATTTGCTTAAGAGAAAGAAAACTCCCGACCTGCTTTGCGTTCCCGATGTTTCTATGTGACCAGTAAGGCATACGATTTAGTCTATGGGCCAACTAAAAAAAATAGCTATAAATGCAGGGCTATGGGGGGATCAAATTAAAAAAATTGTACTAGTTGTGAACTGAATATTTTTGATAAGTTCATCTTAAATTAAACTGGGTAGCTAGTAATACAGTTGGGAGAGAAAAAAATTACTGCGACGGCCCTTTTTTATCTCTCCCAGGTCACCATACTGTGCTTAATTTTAGGTATTTTAGATATGGTGTTACGGTACATCTGTAAACATTGTCATAATATCTTGTAGAGGTCGCTAGCTATGACCTTATTTTTGGGAACACAAACTGAGTCTTATTGGTTCTTGGCATTCACTTGCAATGCCCTAACCTCAAACACAATAGGTTTGTTTTTGCAGCAGTTGGAATCACTTTGAAACCGTCAGAAATATTCGACCAGTTAAGTTAAGAATGCGTTACCATTGAATTTAACGCAATTAATAGTTAAACGGACAATTCTGATAGTTTCAAACCCTGATAGTTTCCAACTGCTGCAAAAACAAAACTAATGTAATATTTACATAAATTTTGGAAACTGTTGGATAATTTTAGAGTTTCTAAAAGGAACAACTTCAATGAGATATAAATACAATGTTACCTGAAATAAGTAGGCTTATCTATCTTGTAAGCCTACCCCAAGGGCATAATCATCATAGTATTTCCCATGGTGTATACGTTTTATATTTCACTTCATACGAAATAAAAACCATAAAAGGTCATAGCTTCGATGTTTCTTGATTTGTCGTTATGATTGATGTTAGATTATCTTCAAACATATCCATAACAACCCAAAGTGGACATGAAAAGATCCATTTTGTCCGCTATACTGGATTGCCTTTAACAGAAAACCTAACCTAAATAAATATCTTTAAATGTCATAGAGAAAGATTATAGCTAGCGACCTCTACAAGATGAAGAAAACTACTCTTGAAAGTAACAAATTTAGAAGCCTACTACATTTCAATGGGGTATATATTCGTTTATAAAATGTTCTTCTCCGATTATAGCGATTAGTGTATTGTTTGCAAATTTGCTCCATAAAATGCACTCGTGCCATTGTATGAAAACTAACCAACAGAATATAAGCTCAATGTGGTGACCTCCTATAAGTGAACAAAAATAAGTAAGAAATGAAAGTTTCGTCGCATCGAGTTTGGTCCGCCCTGTACTACTATGTGTTGTCTGACAGTCCTAGTACAAAATACTTGTTAATGCTCAATGTTTTCCGTGTGCATCAAATCAGCATTTTTTGCTAACATTCACCTTTATTAATATCGTGGAAATGAAATATCAATCCATCGGATAACTGATAAGAACATGGGGTTAATTTCAAATTAATAACTATGAGAAAAATGCCTTGACAGAGTGATTTGAACCGATGAATTTAATATCTTTACAGTGCATCCTTTTAATTTCCTTCTAATCGAAAATGAACCCATAAAGTTTACAATGATTATTAAAATATTTAATCTGACAGTAAAAACAATGAATTAACATATTTGAAGTTTATTTTGCCTTACAAATCGATATACAGAAAAGGAACTATTTGAATATTCGTCACCATTGCAAGAAAATACTGAAAATTTATTCAATTTTGCAATATTATGGAAATATATTTAATTTTGTTGCTTCTCCAATACGCTAAGGTTTAATTTGCATAATAAATTTTAGTAAACTATTTAAAAATATTTGTAAAACAAATTATACCTTCTCGTATCTAGCAGCGACATCTATATGCGAAGCGATGAACTTTTCAAGTGGCCCCTTTTCGGTATATTTTATGATTTGCTCAACTTCAAGCCTACCTAGACAATAGATAATTTTATATGAATATTTTTAATAAGATATAGTGATAAAATAAAAAAAAATAAGCTTCAGTGGGCAATGATTGTACAATCAGTCTTCCAATATTCACAGGGGCCTATTAGAAGTGTCTTAATAAAACAAAACTCCAATTATAAAAAAATTGCATATAATTTGTGGACTTTTGGGTTATTCAAGATTAGAGCGAGATCACTTTTCATAAAAACCGCAGGAAATTTATTTACAATTTAGTACAAATATTTTCTACTATAACAGAAGATGAAAATAGTTTTGTACGAGTTTATACACTTCAAAATTTTTATATCAAAAAATTGCATTTTATTAATTTTTTAATTTTATTTATACAAATTAAGTTTTATCTATCGACACAACCTAATCAATTTCGATTTTACTCTATATTTTATAAAAAAAACAACAAAATTTTCATAGTTTTTTGTTTTGTTTATTCCTTTTGTCTTATTTTTCACATTATTCAATTTTCATTTTAGTTGGTCGGTATGAAACGAAGAGGAGTTACAATTTTTAGTTAATTGAAATTTGCAATTTTTCTAACGCAATTTTAACTGTCAGACTTGACGCTGAGTGCGCAACGTACATTTGGTCCACTGAACAGACAATGTATTGTTTTAGAATTAAATATATATATAACTAAATATACACATTTTAGTATTAATAAAATTAATATTTGATGTATGTCGTCGCATGGAATTTAGATGAAATCTTTAGGGTCAGATCACTTACGTTTGTATCTACAAACATTTTGAATATTTAGGGGTTCTATGTTTGTCATTGTTATATTGTTTTTTTTTTTATTTATTTTATCTTCAGAGGTTTCCGGAAGCTAGCGCGTTGTGGTATAATGAAGTCCTTATATTCTCAAGGTTGTATGTAATGAACAATGGATTTTGTTTTGAAATGGAGCGGTGAGTTTGCGTGTCGAAAGAAATATTTATGTAAAGTCGATTCTTGGCTCCCGGTTTTATGCAATTTTGGTTGAAATATTTATCATGGATCATTTTTTATATGAATGTTTAAAGTTATAACTGTGATATATTGTAAACGTAATAAGAATGTTTTATTGAAATCACGCCTCTGCTGATGAATATATGGAGGCAGTCGTTTGCGTAGAGTTGCTAAAAAATGTCTTAAAAAGGTATTGGGTTGGATACAATTTGTGATTTTAATGTTTGCGCACAATGGATTTGTACATTTGCGGCTTTCTTATGGTTGTTGTTGATTTTAGTGCAATATTGATGATGGTTAAGAACGAAACTTAAGACATTTGTTGGCAGAATATATTCTCTCATCAAATCTAAGTACAAAAGTGCATTTTAGCAAAAAATGACCTCCTCGCCATTTCTGCATTATTGTATTTTAAGCAGGTGGATTTATATACATGTCTTAAACTGTTTTATACAAAAACTTTGATAGAACTGGCTTTTTGGACATACCAAAGATTATAGAACAATGTAACTATACAATATCTGTATCTGAATTTGTATAAATTATCGGCAGCATATTAGGATAAGCTTTGTATAAATTCCTGTGTCCTGTACGTGCTGTCACAAGGGAAGGTGGACGAAAAACAGGAATTATCTAAAATTTGTAGTTTAGATATTCCGTGTGCTGTTTTTTTCCATCTTCTTATGAAGTAATATTTGTAATATCTTACAAATGCAAATAAGTGGGCCATTGCAAATGTCTAAACCAAATGTGTTTATTTTGTTCATACAGGGTATTATAGTTTTAATTTTTCGTTGTCACCCACGAAAATCCTTTAATACAGAAATGTGGGATTTTTATTACAAAGGTTTTGAAAAGGGATGTTATTTAAAATATCGGTTTGTTTACTGCAATGAACGATTTTGCTTTGAGTGAATATTACAATACAGGGTGTCCGGAAATGGAGCATCAATATTCCACTGAAAATGATATTCCAGGGGGTGATTCTACACGAAAAATTAATGCCATAAAATTAATGATCAATACCAAAATGACCTATCGTCTTTTTGTTTTCGAGTAATAAATAATTTTTCCACTTTTCGATACATGTTTGTAAATTGGTTGTATGTAATAAAAAAATAACAATCAATTTCAAATGGTCCATGGCCACCTATCGTTTGTATTTAAAAACACACAACTTTAGGTTATATCTCAAAAATTAATAAAGTTACAAAATATTAGGCACGCCACTGGGCTATTCAAAAAAGTGTCTGAAGAACGTATCATTTTTTTCTAACTTTACAAACAAAGTTACCAATATATCGAAAAGTGGAAAATTTGAATTTTACTTATTACTCGTAAACAAAAGACGATACGTCATTTTAGTTTTGACCATTAATTTTCTCTTAAAAAAAGAGATCGATAGTGGGTTATTTTTTCTGTCTTCTATAGTTAAAGAGATAACCTATAAAACATTGAAATTTGCCAACCCTGTACACAATTTCTTCTGTATCCACATTCTTGATTTGACTCATATCCTCCGTCAAAAGGCCTGAACTGTCTATGGCCTTCAAATAATAACAGAACTTTTTGTTTGAACCCCGAAATATTGACACATCATTTCTTTGCATCCTGTATATTTTTGTTTGGCAAGAATAATCACCCTGTCAGTGGATACAATTTAAACACATTTTCAAATTTCTTTACTCTTGGCAATTTTTTTCAGCATCTTGAAACTAGTCATTATGAATACATTAGCAAATTTTTTCCGAAGAGCAGTAAACGAGCACCCATTTCGTGCAGCTCGTTTCAAGGCGCGTTGCCAAGCGGAAGTGGCTTGTAATAATATTTAACGAAATTGATATTACACATTAGCTTTAAAATAATTTAGCTTGTTCCTAACAGTTTAATGTTAAATTATAATTTCTTGTTATAAAGTTTTATTAATTTAATTATTTCTATTATTTATTCAGTTAAGTTTTTGTATATATTACGAAGTGAATTTAAAAGTGCCTTCCATATATTTTTTCTGTTATTTAGTTGTATATTTTTGTGCACACCGTCCTTCTATAATTGTAAATACTATACTGATATTATATCTCAAATAAAAGATAACCTACACGACAGGCTATTTAATTTCTGTTTACTTACCCATCATTTTTCGTTCATCACTATAACTAAAATCGATCACAGAAATAAAACTATCGAGTATATGGACAAGTTATTTAATTTATGATATATAACTGTTAAAGTAACAATTTACAACTTTAGCTTGGTTCTGCGCCAGTGACGTCTCTTGGCGTTATATCTAAAAAAGAAAAGAGGATATTGATACAAATTTTGTACACAAACAACAAAATATCGGTGGAACAGCGGGCAAAATGTGCAAACTATAACAAACACATTTACACAGAAAACTGATAATATTGAACACATAGTATTACTTTTCTATTACGAAGAGAAAATTTGAGGTTAAGTACGTAATACAAAATATTAACTACTAATATCTGATAAAATATAAATGATAAAAACGGATGTTAATAAAACATTTATTTAATAATATATTACCTGATAGTATTTCCTGTCCTCATACGAACCCATTGTGGAATAGGCCTGTTTTGCTTCAATTTCTTTGCGAGTTTTCGCTTAATTATAAATGTCTTGTGGGCAGACTAAAAAATATATATAAAATATAAATCAACAATTTATATGGCTTTATTTAAACATGGATTGTAAGAGAAATTATTGCGGATGATTAAAATAAAAAATTAAACATACCATTCTGCTCTAACTTTTGTAACGGATACAAAAAGAAGGAATGAGAAGGAAGAAGGAACCAAAACGACGACGTTAGCGCTACTGTCATTAGAAGAAGAAGAGTACTTAAAAACAAAGTCTGATTTACCGACATATTCTAAAGCTATGTTTACATAACCTAGTAGCACTCAACAAATCAAAATCTGTTCTTAGTTAGCAACTCAAAAAAGTAAAATTTAGGTAAAGCTCTCTCTCTCTCATGTTCACATATCATAAAAGTATTTAAAGCAGCATTAAATTTCGAAGAGTCGATCCTTTCATGGAAAAAATATTTGGAGGCAGTCAAACAATGGACCCGTTTAGTAGTAACATCACATACGACAAATAATAGGCAACCCCTTAGTACACAATGCCATGTAGAATTTCCCAATTTTTTATTAAATCAATTTGGACTTTATGTACATTAAACATAAGAGTAAAAAAATTCTTTTTTTTACCATGCCCTTCCCTTAAATATTGCGATATTCTAGCAGTTTAGAAGTATTCTTTTATATCGTTTATTTTAAGTTTTAAGCACATTAGCGTATCTATTTTACGAAACAAATGATGATAGTTTTTAAATTAAATACTTCCTAAGTCCTCTCTATAAATAAACTAGTTATTCATAGCAAATATATAAATAGTACACAAGTGGTCAGATTCGGTCTGTACAATTTCAATTATGACAATTTATTGCGAGTTGCCCAAATATATGATGTCACACTAAACGAGTCTTCTGCATGAAGTAATTTGATTTGAATGTAGGTAGGTGTAAGTGTAGCTTTATGCTTACTCAACGTCATTTACAAACAACAAACAGAAGCAAGCAAGTAAACATTTGAACAAAAATATAACCTAACTTCACTTCGCTATTTATTTTAAACTTTATAGAGAATTTTTATTTAATTTGCTACATCTTTTTGATGTTAGGTAAAAGTAAAGTAACCACGATTATTTACTCATTGATAAAGCTAAAATAAAAAGTTGTGAATATGGCGAAACGAAAAAGGTCTTTAATGTGGGAGTTTTTTCAGCCATCATTTGAAGATAAGGCCTCCTGCAATCTATGCAAACTGAATTTTAGTTATAAAACTTCAACGACAAATTTGAAAAAGCATTTAGAAAGGCGACATCCTACTTTGTTAATTACCGAAAAATGTCCAATTTCAAGTGATAGCGGAACAGGTATTTACATATTAATTAATTCCAGGTTTTCGTCCTAAAACTTTTGACTCATTTATTTTAGATGTGTTAAAAACAGACAGTGATGAAATTGAGGAATTTTCAGGAGAAGAAAGTATATTTATAGAATACTGCGAAGATCCTAATGAAGGTAATTCTGTGCTGAAAGGTATTTGTTTTTATTTATAGATTGGTCTTTTTAGAAAAAGATTGTATAAATGAAAAGAATCACGATATCAACCGTAAAATATTACGAATACCTATTTCAAAAAAATTGCCAGCCGAGACTAGAGAAGCAGAAAAAAATGAATTCAGTTCACAGTTGTCCGATTTAGAAGATCCCCGAAATGAATTGATAAAAATTGAACTTGAAATTGCAAGAAAGGATTTAGAACTAAAGGAAACGCAAATTATGCATGCTAAAAGGGAAGACGAAAGAAGACAAAAGGAGCATGAAATTACTTTGAAAATAAAAGAAGCCCAACTACAAGCTGTTTTAAATAAAAATAAATAATACCTTTTACTTTCAACTCGTAAATTTATTGTTAAGAACTGAAATCTTCAGAATTCGTAAATATAATTTTCACATAAAATAAAAAGTATATTTCCTATTTTTATTAAATCCAAAACAAAAGTACATTTTGTTCAAAACTTCATAATATGTATTTCTGTAGTAAATATACTTCAATGGTATCTCTTAAATAAATTAAAATATTTTAAATCCACGTGTCAAGGAGACCTTTTCAAGGCTTTTCTAATCAGCGTCCAGTCTTCTAAAATATCCTGAGGTTTCAACATATATACAATATATGGCCCAGATACGGTGACCGCTTTCCTTCGGGAACGAGAACGTGACCTTGAGCCATATTCGCCACCTTCGCCCCAACTAATTTCACTGTTATGTCTGTCCTCTTCGAGCCTCCTAATTGTATCCATTAATTCACTGTAGTAATAATCGCAAGCTAAAGATTTTTCGCTCTCGAAGTTCTGCAGCGCTGCTTGTTCTTCGGCTTCGTACTGATTCGCAATGTTTTCTAACCGCAGCTTCCTCAAAATTCCGGCAACCTCTGTACGAACACGCATGTTTTTTTGTAATTGTGATAACGGTACCAAGTATTCTGGAGATTTACCTGATTTAATCTCGGAAAGTTGCAATTCAACCTAAAATAAGTGCTTTAACAGTTAGCAACATACATGGTAACATCTCGGGTAACATTTATCTACCTGTGACATTCGTTCCTTATACAATTGTTCTCGTAACAGTCCAAACTGGCTTTCTAAGTCTTGTACGTGCTGGAGTAAAGCATTGCGGCGACTTTCGCATTCCCCTTCATCCATTTCAGAACTATCGTCGGAATCGGGCTCATCTTCAGTAGAGTCGTGGCCCCCATCGTTTTCCCGGCTCGAGTTTGAATGTTCAGATTCATTTCCAGACGCTTCGTTGTCACTTACGTCGCCTGCACCAGAGTTATTTGTCGACAGTTTCACTGGCGGCATGGTAAGTTTTTCACTACAGTAAGATTTCCTTCATGATACATGTAAACAAAACAAATATTCGAGATTCCAGGAATGAGGTTATTTATTCTTCTTCCTCTTCTTGTACTTGGCGAATGTTTAAAAAGTACATAAAATCTAGATCGTTCTGTCACAGTGATGGTGATTCCGTCAAGTCGACAACAGAAACTAATTCCACATTATACTATAAAATCTACACTGTTAAACTCTTTTTACTTCACTTGTATCACAGAATACACGAATTTTTTTACCAAGGGTAATATGCATATGTAGTATTAAATATGTATATGACTAAAGTTTCTTATTTTTATTCGTAGAAATATACTGATGTATGTATGTACATGCTTTTGCAACAATAATGACACTTATTCTTCAAAACAGTTTTTGAACTTCTTAGTAGAAATTTCATTAAATCTCTATTGGCGAGTGAAACAACTAGGAACTAAATGTAAAAAGTTTAAAGTAGATTTCATTACAAATACGTCAGCAGTTCAAGAGAAATTGCAAAAGTTATTTTAAAGAGTGTCGTTATTATTGCAAACGATTGTACGTACATTCATACCTACAGTCCGCATAGATTACTATAGCTTTAGGTAAAAGAAAAAATAATTCAACTGTATCGCCTGTATGCACTTTATTGGTTTTTATTAGTTTTAAATGCATGAGCTCTATCGAAATTGTTTATAAGTACAATATTGTATTGTAAAATGTGATTTTTATTAGGTATAACTATTATTTAATAATATGATGAATGTTTTATTTAAAAAAACTTCGTGTTCTTTCTTCGTCCGTATAGGTATTCATGCGATTATTTATTGGCGGGAAAGTCCCAACTGTAACATTTTTTTATCATTTCAAGACAAACATTTCTGACCCCACACACACTGATGAAAATAGAAATAATATTTCAACTGTTTTACTGCTTTGCAAAAGTCACTTAAAAATTGAACCTTTCCCGCTATTAATAATTTAAATCAAAAATTGCAAAATTGTCTTTAATATCTGCGAATTGTACAATCTATTGCAATAATAATGAGACTCCCTCAAATCATTTGAACTACTGGAAGTTCTAAGTAGAAATTTCTTTAGATCTCTATCGGTGAGTGGAACAGCTAAAAGCTAATTTTGAAAGTTGATTTTATTGAGAATACATCAACAGTACGAAATAAATCCCCAAATTTGTTTTAAAGAGTGTCATTATTATTGTAATATATTGTACATGTTATTTATTGTACCATGATGGTTTTATGGTATTATAAGCAAAGGATTTCCAAAAGAAAAGGTAGGTTATATTGGCGTTATTTTAAATATGTACAATCGTTTGCGATGACTCATTAAAATTAATTTTGCGATTTATTTTGAACTTCTAATGTATCGTAATTAAATCTATTTAATCATAAGATAAAACTCTGTGGAAGGGAGATATAATAATAAGGAAACGCATTTAAATATTAACTTTTATTAGCATTTGCGTTTAGCAATAAATAAATAAATATAAAATAAATAACATAAATTACATTTAATACTGTTTGCATGAGTGCTACGTGCTCTTTCATTTACGCTAAGTAGTTGGGGTTTGGGTCATATTCCAGGTTTTTCGACACTGTCCTTTTCAAAAATCCCAAAAGTCCATTGACGGCGGCGTACTGCAACACAATATTGAAAAAATATATATTTTATTATAATTTTTTAAGTAGTACAATAAGGTGCTATTTTTCTATGAATTATTGAGATATGAAAAAGATCTATTTTAGTTTAGTACAATACATAAAGCAAACAACAGAAGAACTATTAATATAGGTGCCACTTTTGGGGTTTAGAAAAAAATAGTAAACTTACATTGTCATTTGTATCTAGTTTTTGACTATCAATAATGTAGTCACTGTCATCTGAAGGAGTGAGGCTGAAAAATATTAAACAAATTTGAAAAAAAAATGATATAAAGGTTTTTTTTTTGTTAGATTTTGTTTTATTTTCAAATAATAAGCAGCAATAAACCTCCAGCGTTTTACAAGTTTTAAATGCAGGGTGATCGGAAATGATTGATCAGTTTTGATAGAAACTGAGATAGGGTGAGTTCAGGATTCGATCAATCATTCTCGATCACCCTGTATATCAAATCAAATTACCTGATATCATTCGAATGTGATTGCGTATCTCTTTTGGCAGCTATTCCCCTGCAAGGAGGGGCAAATACGAATTTTCTGAAAAGGAATTTAAGTTTAAAATTAAATTAGGTGCTTTGAGAACTTTAATTTGGTAGGTATGCTAATGAACTAAAACAGTTTAATAGATATTCACCTGCAGTTGATCTTTCTTTGAGCCGTTGATACTTCGGCCAGCACGATTAGGAATGCAATAACTAGGAAAAGTTTCTTGTAGTTCGTGCTTGTGTTTTCAAAGATAATACCCTGAAAACAGACTCCGTAAATATCAGCAAATAATAAAATTTAGATAACAGCATGTTTAAAAGGAGTAAACTTCTGTTGCAAACAAACAGATTTATTGAGAAATGAGAATCATCTTTGAGATGTGATCGTGAAATGTTTTATTTACTTGATGAAATACTTTTGACTTCCCTCTTTTATAAAATTGTAAAGTAAATAAAGTAATTAAAACAATAATAATATTATGAGTCACTTGTTTCGAAATTAGCATTCTTTTCGATTGTTATAGAATTGTATATTATGATTTGTCGTTTCTTTTAGCTGATAATGATATAAATAGGTAATTATTATCGCAAGAAAATCTGAGTTATCTTTTCCAATGTATTATATACACTTCTCAAATTGTATAAGATTTGCGACAGCTCATTTAAATTGAAAGCACCTACATTTTTTAACCTATCTATAGTTCCTTTTGTTTCAAAGGATTGAAATATTGAAAGTAGAGTAAGTAGTAATAACTTCCAACATGTTTATTAGTTATTTGTATGAATTGTGTCATCAAATTATATTGATGAAATACAAATATACTCATATTTCGTTGTAGGTATATCCATATGTAGGCAGATTGCAAGATAAAGTAAACAAATTTTGTATATTGATAATGTTTGTCCTTTTGTTCCTTTGCTTGTATATATGTAATCAATAAAGTTGCGCTGTTTACTTTAATTAGTAACTTTTCCTGGAAATATGTGGACAAATATTCTCAAAGGAATATTAGATCAGATGACATAATCAAGCTCCGAGATTTACTACAGAATTAAGTGAAAGTACTCATAAAATCGCTGATTGATCTAATTTCTACGTATTTTTTACCTTTACGTACAATTTGAGGTAAGACCATAAAACTGATCATTATTTTTTATGACACACAGTTCTTGTCTGGTATATATACATTATCACCAGTACGATAGTAGTATATTAATTAAAAATCTAGATTTTTTACTTTTTAAAATAAAGACAGTATCAAAAGGTTTTTGTTAGAGGAAAATTTCCTGATTGAACAAATTGAATATACAGTTATTTTCAAATTTTACATTGAAAATACCGTGGGTCGTGGTTGTCGTGGTTTTAAACATTTAAATTTTTGCTGTAGGAAAGAAACGTCATTGCTACATGTATGTAGCAATCACGTTTCTTCTTTGAACCGCTTGAATGTTGGTGTGGATCATGTAAAACATTTTTCAAAACTTGTTTAAGATTCTGTACTCGTACACACAAAATGTAAAGTAGGTCATGGAAAACAGTTGAAAATTGTCATTGGGGGAATTATGAATATCTGATCTAGTGGTAGGGGCAGAGATAGAGTAGAGATATCATGGGCATTGTTGCTTATATTCTGTTTTGTTGTTGAAAATTGCAACTAAAATATTTTCGGGCTAAATTGAAAGCATATGTTGTACACATTTTTATATTTACTTTTAACAGGATATATAGTATTTTCTATATTTTATGGAACATAATATTTTAGATCCTTTTAAAGAGAAGGGAACATATAGATTCTAAGAAAATATATATCTAATAATTATCCTACCCTTTAATAGTGACATACATTTTTCAACGTGTTCTTTCGAAAAATTAATGGAGAACAAAAGTATCACACTTTTAATTTCAAAACATGACACACTGTGATGACTTCGTATTTTGTTATTTTTTGAAATAATAAAGTTACACAGTTACAAAATATTACTTTGAGAGGGTGCACTTTTGCATACACTAAATGTTTATAATCTCCTAAATCCACCTCGTACACAACTGTATCATAAAAAATAAAATTCCAAACGCAACAAAACTATGTTCAAGATATGAAATTCAACGACAAAGGAAAACATTTTTCCAAAGACTAAAATGGAATAAAACTGCAACTTACCATATTTGTTGCTAGGAAGAGCGTAACTGGAAAATGGAAATTTTATTTCTTGCACAGATTCCAGTAAAAGTGAGTACAAGAATCAAATCTTGAACTATATAACCCGCTTTTATTTCACAAGGCTTGCGCATAGCCTCTTGTTTGTGGTCGAAGTGTCTCGGAATGAAATTATTCAAAATTTATGTACGAGTTAATCAATTAGTATGATAATTCAATTATCTCATCTTTATTTATGTTTATTCGTTTCAATCCAATTGAAGAACTCAATGAACTCGATTATACCCGGAGAAATGTAGTAAACAGCGTAAATGAAACGCATGATTTAATAAATGCACCACAATTTAGTTAAGTTTGAAAATAGCGCTTGAATTATTACATTTGGTATTCGCCTAGGGGTCGCTCGTTGCTGTCTCGCTTGCCTTGCAAGTCGCTGTTGTTTTTGCTTTCGCTGTCAAATTAAATTGTTCTCTCAGGCAAAATCAAATAACTTGAAGAATAGATTAAACATTAGTATTTGTGTGTTTTATTTTATAGAAAAGGTAAGTGTACTAGATTAACTATTTTATACGAGTTTATTCACTATCTTGTGTCAATTTTGTTTGAAACGCAATTATTTTTTGTCATTTTCAGATGCCCAACATTAAACTGCAGTCCTCAGACGGAGAAACCTTTGAGGTGGATGTCGAGATCGCAAAATGCTCAGTAACGATCAAGACCATGTTAGAAGATTTAGGAATGGACGACGAGGAGGAGGAAGTTGTGCCTTTACCAAACGTGAATTCTGCGATTTTGCGTAAGGTCATTCAATGGGCCACTTACCACAAAGACGACCCACCACCACCAGAAGACGACGAAAACAAAGAAAAGAGAACCGATGATATTTCCTCCTGGGATGCCGACTTTTTAAAAGTCGATCAGGGTACTTTATTTGAACTGATCCTAGCAGCAAACTATCTGGATATCAAAGGCCTGCTAGACGTGACTTGCAAGACCGTTGCGAACATGATCAAAGGCAAAGCTCCGGAAGAAATACGTAAAACGTTTAACATCAAAAATGATTTCACCGCTTCTGAGGAGGAACAGGTTCGTAAGGAGAATGAATGGTGTGAAGAAAAATGAAGTCTCGGTATTTTTGTTTCTCATAATCGTAACCCAACTTATTAATTTATTTTTGTATTTACCTTGTTAAGGTTGTAGATTTAAATAGCTTATGAATTTCAGTGTTATAAATTGTTTTATCAAATTAAACCGTGTAATACATTAATGGAATAAAATAAATGTGTTTTTGTAAACTTGAAAAAGTAAATCATAAAGTTCTTGTTTTTTGAAACTACTTTTTTCTTTGAAGACAATAATCGAGTCAAAATACTTATTTATACGTTACATTTTGTACAGCTGAGAATTTAAATCTAATTTTGTTGGTTCCCAGAAATAATTTTGGCAAAGAAAATAGTTTTGAACAAAAATAATGTTTATTTTAAACTAAGCAGGTACCAGTAGTTAAATAAGGAATGTATTTGTGCATATTAGTTTTAAAATGGTAGTCTCGATGATTTACTAGCCACATTCAGTAAGGGGAAGAGAGTGAAAGTTTTCGGACATGGCGAATTGTACGAGGGGCCCCAAGAACCAGCGGAGCATAAACCTGCGCCAACCAACGTACCATAAAGAAAGAGGCTCATCATTAAGAGCATCAATAAAATAAAACTTATTATCGTCCATCTGTTTTTCCACAATTTGTAACTCAATTTTTTACGTCTGAAAGAAAAAACCAATTTCGGTAATGGTTTAAAGTTAAAATCAATCAATAATTCAAACCTCTGACACATGTCGAAGCTCTCAGACAGTCTGTGCTCCATGTTATTCATTTGAAACCTAATTAACCCAATAATAGGACATTTAATATGCAAAATTTCATGTACTGTAGCTTGCCTTGAGTATATATCGAAGTCATGTTTGCTATTAGAAAACATTTAGTACTTTGTAAAAATTAGTAAAAATGCGTCAAAATATCATCTGTTGTGTTAGTTTATAAGACAATTGACATTTAAAATGTTTAATACCAAAGTTTTTAAGGTGAGTACGTATTCTATCCTCCCACTTATGCAATACCTATGAATGTCAGTGAAAAATGTAGTTTTTAAAATAAATAGATATGACTGCTTTTAAAGATTTATTATATAGCAAGGACAGTTAAGTTTAATAACAAAATTATCATTACATTATTTGTAAGAAAATAAATAAATACCTGAAAAATAAAGTATTGATTTATAACTTTCATAATAGTATCCTATATCTCGTGAACTGTAAACATAAAAATATTTTGTTACCTACCGCTAATAAATAATAGATGTCGCTGCTTGAGTATGTGTCCAAAATCATTTAGTATTTACAAATTAATTGCCTCAACAGTTTGAATTAATTTAATAAATTTATTTAACGTAATAATGAACATTTTAAAAAACTTTAAATATTGAATATTTATGGGAGCAAAATTTTATATTAGTAGCGCTATCTATGAAAGCATTCCTAAACTATTCCTTCCATATATTATATTCTCTGGCAGGAAATCTTATTGTCCAATTTAATACAACTATCCGCACATAGATGGCGTAAGGATGAACTTTTTAACGCGATTCTTCAAAATTATTAGTGAATTCCATAATTCTCTTTAAATTTATGAAAACAAGGAAATATATATTTATCTTAATTAGAATACTACTTTTTCATTCAATTTAACATTGTTTAATTGCTTTTACATGTCTAAATGGTGAAAGAACTACCTTCCTACTACTTGTATCCTTTTAATGTAAATAAGGGGCACAAGTAATATTTAATTTTGCTTTCTATAAAGCTTTACTTCTATGCCATTAGAGATATTCTTGCATTCACATGTAAAATAGTAAATAAACTTAAAACGCTAAATCTATTATTTTGAGACCATGACACTCTCAATGGTTACAATCAGCTGATTCTTTTGAATGTAGCTGAATGCTACCTACCACTACATGTAGTAGTAGATCTGTTTACTGACGTGTTCAGATCTGGTTCGTTGTTATTACAAATTCACCGATTCATTCAGCAATTACTTCTACTGCCTGTACTGCTATACCTAGTTATAAGTTAATAGTGATTATTATACAAGGCTAATGTGACAAAATGGTCAATATATTATCGACAATTTCAGTAAAATTTACTGAGGACAAATTAAAAGAAAGCTTAGAGAATATCAGTGGATGTGGTGACCTTGTTATTACTTCGATTGAAGCTGGGAATGGTTCGGAGAGAAAAGGAGATGCTTACTTGAGCTCAATCTACAGGTTCACTGTGAAAGCAAGGGGGAAAGCGAATGAAAAGTAAGAATTTTTAATTTAGCGTCGTACTTACAGTCACCGAAGGGTTCTATCATTTTTTGAAATATAGTACAATAGGCATTTTTAATTTCTATAGTTATATATTTTTTTTGTTCGAGTTGTCATAATTTTTCTTGATTATCACTTATTCGAAGCATTTTTACATCATTAAGTGGCTTCGCAAAGGAAAATGTAACATATTTTTTCATAAAACCGTTGTATAATAATGACATTTTGATTGCCATTTCAGTATGTAAATAACAGTCTTTTAGATACATGTGCTTAAAACAATCTTTTTACGGACATGTGCGTAAAAGTAAAATAACTGAATTTTAAATACAGGGTGTTAAAAAAAGAGTGTAAAATATTTTGGAGGTAATAGTATTAATCAAAATAATCAGAAAAGTGTCAATAAACATGGGTCCGCAAAGTAAGGGCGGAGATATGGAATGTTTTACGAAAATCCTCATGCAACTAGAATCTGGACATCAGGCACGTTTTTCATTAAACATTTGGATGGGAATTGTAGGTGACAGGTTTCTATGTCCTGTTGTTT
Source organism: Monochamus alternatus (assembly GCA_037114965.1). Taxonomy (NCBI): domain Eukaryota; kingdom Metazoa; phylum Arthropoda; class Insecta; order Coleoptera; family Cerambycidae; genus Monochamus; species Monochamus alternatus. Next base: position 61,519,180 of record CM073429.1, on the reverse strand, counting down.
TCCTAAACCGATTAATAGGCGCTGCTTACCTTAGCTTTCTACAGAACACACTGTATGAGTTTTTGGAAGACATTCCTTTGAATCAGAGGCAACAAATGTGGTTCCAGCATGATGGTGCTCCAGCTCATTTTTCCATGGCCGTTAGAGAGCATTTACACAAAACTGTTTCACATAGATGGGTAGGAAGGGCCAGACCTGTTTTATGGCTTCCAAGATCGTCGACATTAGTGTATGGTACTCCTGTAAATAGTCTGGAAGAGCTGTAGCTACGGATTAATCAAAAGTGTCAAGAAATCTAAACCAAGGAGATGTCGTGCCTGCTTGGAAATGGGCGGAGGGCACTTTGAACATCTTCTGTAACTTTGTTGTTTGTTTGTTAAAAGCTTCCTTTGTGGGTTTATTCCTAATGAAATAAAATGTTTGAAAAACGAATAGTGGTCCATATCTCCGCAACCGTTACCTTGCGGGCCCATGTTTATTAAGACTTTTCTGCTTATTTTGATTCATACTATTACCTCCTGAAATATTTTACACTCTTTTTTAACACCCTGTATATCTCATTTACATAGATATAAATGTATAGGTATAATATTATCGCTCGCGGCCGTAAACCGCTTTAATGTTCCTAGAAAATTAAGCGTTTCTGAGTAACAAAAAATCATCTAGTTAATCTAAGAGTGCTTTCATTGTTTCCATTTCTAGAGAAGAAACCATTTGTCTACCCGTCATAGCGAAGGGCATTCCAAAAAACGTAGCAAGAAGAAAAACATTTCGGTCTCTAGATTTTTTTGAGACCGAAGTTAATTTCTACAACAACGTAAGTAAATTTTTGCCACGTGACAAAATTTCAAAAGATGTTTTCAGGTGTGGCCTCTAATGAAAAAGTTGAAGGATTCTAAAAATTTAAACGAACCTGACGAAGTGCCGCTGTAAGTAGCTTACTTTATAGAAAATATGAAAACAGTTTAAAACTACTCAAAGAATTATATTTGTTGAAAGAAGTATTTTTGTAGGCTTTTATCAGCGTTTTCTAACGGAGGAGATGATTATGTCACGCTAAAAGATTTGAGTTTTGAAGGCTATGGAACGATTCAGAGGGATTTAGGGATTAGTCAGGAACACGCCTCGTTGTTTTTGAAATTACTAGCAAATTTTCACGCTCTTTCTATTGCCGCCAGACAACTGAATCCTGAATTTGAAAAGGCTGCCAGATCTTTGAAAGTATGTATTTATTAGGTATCTTCGTTAGTACTGCTCGAATCAGAGCAACGATTTTGAATTGGGTTGTTTTGACAATTGACAGAATATTTTCCGAGAAATTAGTGATTTCTATGACATATAACAGAAACCAATTAATACACTGTATTGAAAACAGAACCGTTTTTATTAACATTTTTCTGTTAAATAGAACCTCACTTTTTAGAAGAATGATTTATGTACTATTAAAAAAATTATTATGCCTTCTGCCGTAGAAGATTTCCATCCCTCCTGACGCTTTAAAATCTGCATCAACCTGAATGATGGCTGAGGACCTTCTAAAAAAATGTCCAGTCCAGTCAAATTCGTATATGCATTGTATATATATAGTTTTATGTACACATTTAGTTTATATCTATTCAAACCATCATGAACATTTGGATTATTTAATTTCCAGGAAACCTATTTTGATGAAAGATTGCGAAACTGGTATTCAGGATTTATGTATAACAAGTTACATAAAGTAATTCGAAATGCAGTTAAAACCCAACTAGAACCCAAGTATCTGGAAAAAGTTAACAAATTATTGTCCAGTGATTTTTATGGGTAAGAATCTACAAAACTAATCTGCACGCTTTTTCTTATCAAAAAGCTTTGAATGTCAGGAGAAATGTGTAGATGATTTTTGTAAATCTTTTTAGGATGGTGTGTAAGTTAGCGAAAGGACCTCCTAGTAAACTGTTGGCAGTAACACAGGGCGACGTCTGGATTCCTAACTTATTAGTGAAAGTTGAAAACGACAGACCAGTGCATGCGATTTTGATAGATTTTCAGTTAGCCAGGTAATGTGCAGATTTCCATGAAGCAATACATGTTGTGACTTCTCCAGAATGAAAAAACTTGAATACAGTCAATTTAATTTCATTTAATTTCTGATACTTGTTTTGTCAACTAAGTACTTGCGTTAACGGTATCATATACACTTTAGAAGCAGCATTTTTTTGTTATTTTTTTAATAACCATGTTACTGAATCAATAAATTAGAAGTGAAACATGTGATGAAACTGTAACATTTTTATTACTTTAGGTACGCTTCAATTACAGGAGATTTAATGCACTTCCTGTATAGTTGTATGTCTCAGGAAGTACTTATCAACAAATGGGACAATTTAGTGCAGGAATACCACAAATATCTCTCGAAAAGAATCGGAGAGTTGGGTTGTGATCCAGATCTGATCACGCTAGATGACCTGAAGGATGACATAAAGAAAAATTGGCATATTGGCCTTGCCATGGCTATGGAAACTGCGGTAATATCCTTATTGGAAGAGGACGAAGTGCCAGATTTGGATACGATTCAAGTGAGCTCAGTAATTTTTTAAATTATTTATACATGTCTTGAATTTACCGTAAGTTTTGTTTTCAAACAGTCTTCGTTAATGCAGAACATATACAGTGTGATACAGTCACAATGTCATTAATTTTAAGGAAAGACAGGAAGAAATGAGTATGATACGATGAAAATAATATTTTCTAATCATTATTAACACCTCTGGCAACATTGCCAAATTAAAAAAATTGTCGCTAGTATGAGTTTGCCATAATAATGACACTCTGTATAACGAATTTGATGACTTGGTTTAAACTGCTGACGTAACTTTCAGCTTTGTTCAACTGACCAATAGATATCTCACGAAAATATCATCAAAACAACAACACATTGTCTTGTACATTTTCCATTTCTATATCCTAAGAAGAATCTTGAATGCTCAATTGGTGACCAACGAAGAGAGCAACATTTTCGAAACATTTCAACAAGAATGATTTCTTCGATGTTTCCGTATGATCTCAATCAAAATGTTCTCTCTCTTTTTAGGTCTTCCGTCTTAAAATTAACGGCATTATGACTGAATCATCTTGTAAAATAAGAGAGCACAAGCAATTTAATATTATGATGGTCGTTTACCATTGACGATTCCTTTTTAGGGTGATGAACCTGTTCCTTTAGAGCAAGTGTGGGACATTTCACCTTTCGAGGACATTCTAAGGAATAAGAAAGTGGCGTTTGTAATAAAACACGCTGTAGATAAAGGCTTCATTTAATTAATGTTTTTATACAATGATTTACAGTTTTAAATAAATAACTATCATTGGATATTATTCGTTTTATATTCTTCCGGTTTAATGTGTAGGCAATTAAAATCGTTTCTAAGAAGAACTTAATCTCATATAGCAGAAAAATACACTAAAACTATTTACAATCTGCGATAAAATTTCTATAGGTCTATAAAGTTTATAATGTTAGAATGTACGGTCTTTTTCGATTAAACTGTAGCATGTCGGTCAAATAGTGATTGAAGAAAAATTTAATATAGGTGTTTTTTATCCCTTTTTAGATTTAGTTTGGTGATAAAAAAATCTTGGTTTTCCAAGTTCGGGGTTTGACTAGAATTGCCAGTAAAGGAAATGGGGACATATTTAAAATAGCAAAGTTAATAGAAAATATATTTTTAAAAAATACATAAATAAAAGCTATTGTAGATAATATTAACGAAACAAAAATATTTACTTATAAAATAAATAAAATACAGTTTGTGCACATAAAAACAACCTCAAAGAACATGAATATAAATCTGTATAATGGAATAAAATGTGAAAAAAGTTAATATTTACTGACAAATTTTAAAAACAAAGCCTACTACTGACTTTGATTTCTTCTAATAAACACTATTAAAATCTTGTATCATGCTTTAATTATTAATTAAATTCTGTGCGGAATTATCATTATTTTTAAAATCAATCAATCAATGGTAAAAAAAATTGGTATAATTTTAGGGGTGACTCACCCTCAATGAACATATTGTACTGTTTGAATTTGCTTGAACTCATAGTCAAAGATGACCAAAATAAACCTAAATCATGTACCAAATTTGGTTATTGCAACTTAAAAGTAATTCAGAGATATTATTTTCTTTCGAAATATTTGGACCCACTTTGAAAACCTGTAACTATGTCTGTGTGCATCTTGTATACAGGTGTTTTTGGTTAAATTACAATATTTTGAGACCTGCTACATGCACCTGATCTGTGTCGGTTCTGCGAAACACCCTGTATAGTAAAAAAAAATGTTTTATTGCACATTGTTTAAATAAAACCAAATAAATATGAAATTAACTATGCAACTTTTATTTCATATTATTGCATTACGTAAACACAAAGTAAATTATAAACTTAACACATATCTCTAAATTAATAAGAAATTTCGAAATTAGATGTGACATTCTTAATCATTCTTTGGTGGACTAAAATTATTCTTGATAGCCATGAAAATTTGAACAAATGCAGTGTATCCGCTATCCTGTCTAAAATTCAACTAAGTGGTAAACGTGCTGTGCTGCTTCCGATCTAAAACTTTCATTTCACACCGCATTCTATGCACCTATAATATATCACCGCCAAGTTGTTGGTTTCGGATTTCACATATTTTGAACAAACTTTCATAATTTACGATGAAAGGGCGGTTATTCATAGGCAATTTCTTCTACACGTCACTTAAATAGCTAGTTCGTTTAAGGCCTTATCGTGGCATAGCTCTCCCCGATTTTTTAGTCTAGTGCATAGAAACAGAAGATCTATTCATTGTTTTTTCTTATTACGGTTCTAAAGGAACCTTTTAAGATTTGTACAAACTTAGTGTTTCAATTTATTTACTATATTCAATTAAAGTTCTAAGCAACAGCGAAATTATAGTAGCAAAATTAAAAACAGGGTATTTAAAAAAGACATGGTAGTAATGCTAGGACTGTCTTAAAGTCACTCATTTTTCAGATACAGGGCGTCAGATAATTTAAAAAAAACAAATTTTGGAAGTGTGTTTTTAAAAAAACAACATATTACAACACATACTACACTACATACTACATAATACTAATGGAAACTTATACTAACAGTGCAGATGTGCCTATGTTGACTTGTGGCAGCAGAAGAAAATTTTCATTTGATTACAATATTCACACAGAACAACTAACTATTCAATTCAGAAAATAAACAATATACCGTAATTTCGGTTAAACAAAATATGATACATCAGTGAAAGATCTCTAGATTTGACACATACACACTTGTGTACGCGGTGTAGACAAGCTACATCTAGCCGCCATTCACTGCTCTATGCCGGACTGAAGAGTCAAATACACGAAGCGTTCTACATCGCAGTAGAAACCATTGAAAGTCAGCGACCTTTATCGCGTTCGGCAAAAATTTGCAAACACGAAATTGCGAGGTAATCTCCCGACCATCGTTAAGTTGCCTTGAATTTTCAGATGTACAATGGAAATCAAAATAAGCTACAAATTTTCTCTGAAGTTGAGGAAATTGTTCATAGAAGCTGTTTAAATTATGCAAATTATTTACAGATATATCATTTAGAGGCAGCTAAGGTGCCATGAATGGCTTAACAGTTAAAAGAACGGCTAGTTATCAGTCGAAGAAGAAAATCCTTCTGGACGACCATCAATATCGACCGACGGGTGTCATGTTACGCGAGTGAATGGACTTGTGCTGTCAAATTTTGAATTGACTGTCTGAGAAATAGTTGAAGACTGTAATATTTTGTTGAATTCGTGTCATGAAATCATTTTGCATTAACAACACTTACTACGCCAATAGTTAACGCCAGAGGGCACGCTGGTAAATAAGCACGGACCCGACGTAAGCGAGCACAAACTTCAGGTCTGGCGACAAATAGCAACCGGGTTAGCACTCCCTAGGTGGCCGACGCAGACTACACCTAACACAACTCACTGCTATCGCGATCCTTGCCGTTTGTACGTATGGCGATCTTCAACTACTGTTGATATAGTCCGGTCGATCGAAATTTGTGACCCATAAGGTTAATATTTAAATTCTATTTACATAATGCAACAGTCAAATTACACAAAACTACTAAAACTATTGGTACTTTTAATCTCCCGAGTCGCATTAGATTTTATATTCGCACAAATTTGTTCAATGGGGTTTAGCTCATAATGATGTGGAGGAAATCTGACATATATAGTATAAGCAGTTCTAAACTAAACACAATTTACCTAACAATTTTTTTTCTCTGACTAACAGAATTGTGACAGCAAACAACTGTCAAATATGTGGCAACGTTGCACGCCTCATATTTAACATTTGTCTTGTATAGCATGATTTACACTTATATTCTGAACACCCCGTGTATTTCATGTATTTGGTTTTTTCTTTTTGTGCAATTACTATTCTGCTGTTTTCCATTCAATCATTCCATAACTTATTTTTTTCCCATAACAGTCACTGCACCAGGTTCGATGTTAAGTGTGATTGATGGAAACCAATTTCACCTTGTTCATATTCTGATGGTAATTTCCTGTTTGTCGCGATTCAAACACATTTTTAAACCATTATCCAAAAGATTGCATTCACTTCTAATTCGTGTGCCTTTAATTTCGTACAAAATGCATGCATGCTTCTGTCTGCTGTCGATATCGTTTTTTTTTCTATTAGTAGACTATACGTACCGTGTATGTCTTGGCAAATTTTATCTTCTTCGATTGCAGTTTTGGACATTTATAAGAAAAATCAATTTCCTAAAAAATTGCACCTTTCCGCTTCATCATTCATCGATATATTCGCATTTAATTCCATGATGTACACAGTTGCACACTGGCACTTGGATTAAGCTTAACTTCAGCTTAACAATTTATTAGAAAAGCTAAAATATGGAAAATATCTTTCCCATTTGTAAGCCGTTGATGAATGTGTAAACGTGCAGCATACAGCGCCTCTATTAGCTACAAGTGACATTAACTTTCTCTCATGAATGTATATTAGTGCAAAATCGAATTTAATATTAAATACTTAGCCTTTCGACTGGTCTGTATTGACTAACTTCTGTCCTATTGCGGGAACGAATGTAATGTATGCCCTCTCATCCACATAGCAAGCATAAGCCGCTATCTAAACACCTAGCCATTTCCGATTAGACGATTTAAGGCCTTAACAGTGTGACATTGGTCTTGCAATTTATACTTAACACACTGTCTGTAAGGAAGATTAACAGACATAGCAGGAAGCTCGGTTTTAGTGGTATTTGAGGTAAAATTTAACGTAACTCCACAAACCGTTCCGTGTGTGGGTAATACAGTGATCTGTAATCGCGGGAGTTTGCTGCTTAGATAGAAAATTTAAAGTATCAACAAAAAATGACAAGTGCCTTTACATGATTGTTTTTAATGTTTTTGTTATGGCAATTTATGTTTGCTTTTTTTTTAGATAATTTATCATCTACGTAAATAAGTAAATAAACTATGTCTTAGTTGACATATCCTTAATATTACATTATTTGAGTCAATATTATGTAATGCGTCCTTGTAATAATATATAAAATGAATAAATCATCAATACATATAGTCAGAGAGATGGTCCTGGTTTCTTACTGTAATAAAATTCGTTCAATAAACGGTCAACGACCTTGGAACTCAGGTCGATGATCTTAGAACCCAGGACAGTTACCTTTGTGTTCAAATTAATTATCTTTGAACTAAGATCGTTGAACTTTGTATTTTATTCACCAGTCTTTGCTTGAAAGGTCAATAACCTTTGAGGTCAGATCGGTGACCTTTTTATTTTAGTCACTGTAATGTGTTTTATTATATTTTGTATTTTATTCAGTGTCAGTTGCTGGATTCAATGGTTATTTATCACACATCGTCGACCTTTGGGTTTTATTCACAGACTTTTATACTTTATTCGCTGATCTTTGTGTTATATTTGGTGTCCTTTATTGAAATGTTCATAACCTTTGAGCTTAGGTCAATTAATTTTGAACTAATTTCGTTGACTTTTGTGTTTTATTCACTAACCGTTGCTAAAACATCGGTCTTTGAGTTCAAGTCGTTGTCCTTTGTGCTTTATTCATTGACCTGTGTTTTATTCATTTACTATTGTGTTTTATTCAGTGCCATTTGCTGAAATGTCAATGATCTTTGAGGTCAGGTGGTTGCCATTTGTATTTTACTCATTGAAATGTGTTTTATTCACTTATTATTCTGTTTTATTCAGTGCCATTTACTGAGGAGTCAATGATCATTAACCACACATCATTGACCTTTGTGTTTCATTCACTGCCATTTATACTTTATTCACTGACTTCTGTGTTCTATTCAGTGTCCTTTGAGCTCAGGTCGATTAACTTTGAACTAAGTTCGTTGACTTTTATGTTTTATTCACTGATCTTTGCTGAAACAACAATGACATTTGAGTTCATGTCGCTGACTTTTGTGTTTTATTCACTTACTATTGTGTTTTATTCAGTGCTATTTGCTGAAAGGTCATTGCCATTTGAGCACAGGGCTTTGACCACTTTGTTACTGTTTTTGTGCTTTATTTGCTGATCTTTGTGTGCTATTAAGTGCCCTTTGTTGAAACGTCAACGGCCTTTGAGCACAAGTCCATTACTTTTGAGATAAAGTCGTTGTTTTGTATTTTATTTACTGACCTTTGTTTTTTCATTCGCTGCTCTTTGTCCCGAAAGAACAATGAGCGTTGAGAACAAGTCGTTGACCTTTGCGATTTATTTAACGACCTTCACAGTTTATTAACTGACCTGCGTATTTTGCGCGCTGACCTTTGTCTTTTAATGAATAACTTTTGTGTCCTATTCTGTGCTCTGCAAAAATGATCATTGAACCCAGATCGTTAACCTTTGTTTTTCTTCACTACTCTTTGTTCTCAGATCGCAGTCTGATCTAATCTAAGGAAATCGTTATTGGACAAGAAAAAGACTTATTATGCACCATACACTCTGCAATATCTAAGCAACATATATAGTTAAAATATTCACGATAAAAAAAAATGTCTGAAATATCTACATTGTGATTTACAAAGTGTAATACATAGTATAAACTTTTAGTTATATGAAAATAACTGTTGACTAAAATAGACTAGTTTACAAACACTGCATAGTTCTATAATCAAAGCAATAACTTCTCTATAAAATTTATTAAGAACAGTTGAGATGGAAATCAAATATGCGACCAAGAATAGAACGGAACCAACAAAAAACGAGTATCCGTTTATAACTAAGGGCTTTAATGCTACGATGTCTGCTTCTATAAGAATTTCAAATGTAAATTCAATTAGATATTTTTTCAGTTTAACGTTGAAAAAGAAGGCAGAGAATGATGTTTTAATTTTACATATGCAAAATCAATAAATTGAACAGTGTTAATATCATACTGTTTTTTTATCGCCAGTCAGCTCTCTGATATTTTTAATTTAACCCTCATCAAAATTCAAACACTCAAACGGCTTCGTGCAATATAAATGAAACTAGAGACTAGGAAAGCCACATATCTTGTTAGGAAAATTTACATTTTTATTGTCTTTTTTAATGAAAACGTAAATGGGACTCATTTAAAAATAACTGCTCTGGAGAATAACGTTGGAATTATGCGTTCGTCCTCCATTCCTCACATACTTATTTATTCATGATTGGAATGAAATGGTTTTAATCAACTTCTGTGCTGTTCCAATATTTACACGACTTTTTTCCAGTGGAAGTGGTCGTCATCATTTCCATCCAGATAACGAAAAATTATCAGGTGCTGCAGAACTGAAAAAAAATTGAAACATGAAACTATTGTCATTGCTAAAAACAAGAAATTTGGTAAGTAAAAGGTGCAAATCTTTAAAGCAAATCATATTAAACGTAACAAAAAGTTTTGAATGTACTGATATAAATATTACTGCCAAATCTGTAGTTGTTTGCTCTATAAATTGCAGAGATTTTATTGGCTAGTGATTTGCAAGTTTCTCTAAAATAAAATTAATCTGATCGTTCTGAAAAGAAGAAAAAGAAAACAAGAGGAAGAAGAAAACACTGAAAAAAGAATAGTAATCGCTTACATAATAACTGTAGATTTATGTACTACAATTTGTTGTGATTATATATACAATTTGTAGTATTATGCTTACAATTTTGTAGTAATAATCTTCAAACACTATTTTACTACAACATAAATGTTATCAAATACTACATACATTGTTGTATCATTTACTAAAAGTTTTATGCGTTCATTGACATAAAAACTACAAAAGTTTACCAGCATTTTTGTACCCACTGAAAGGTTAATAAAAATGTCTGTAAAATATATTAAAAATTACCAGTGAATTAAAAATCTTATTGCTAGATTTACTATTTTAACTTGCTATGAAAACTATTTTGGTTTTTACATTTTATCTAAAAATATGTCTTTAAATATATTCATTCTGATTTCTTATCAAAAGAAACAAATTTTATTTAGTTCATATATTTATTGACAGTATATGACAGTAAAAATGTGGCGATCAATTATTCCTGCCACTACAAAACATCTTTCGTGATATTGAGCTCCAAGACATGTATTATCGTTTGCAATAATAATGACACTCATTAAAATGAATTTTGCGATTTCTTTAGAACTTTTGATATATTTGTAATGAAATCTGCTTCACATTTTTAATATTAGTCATTAGTTGTTCCACTCACCGATACAGATTTAATGAAATTTCTACTCAGAACTTCCAGAAGTTCAAAAACGGTTTTAAGAGAGTGTCATTATTATTGCAAACGATTGTACATTCAAACCTAGGACCTACGTACCAACATATTGTCTAACGGTGTATTATTAATGGGTATTAATTATCTAGGTATTTTTTTTATCCAATAGAGTTGTTGCTGCATCAATTAAAAACGGTTTGGAACTGTTATAAATATTCAACTAGTTAAATTGAGAACGAGTTACCAATGAATTTAAAGCAAATAGTTAGACCAACAATTCAAACCGTTTTCAACTGCTTCAGAAACTATGAATGTGAAACACACACGTAGAAACACTATTAATAAACCCGAATCATTCACAACCAATATACAGGATATTAGCGATAAGTTGGGCCAAACTCCACTGAAATATTCTATCGATGAAAATAGTTGGGGTTTGTTTTGTAACAATTTTTTATTCTTAGTAAGGGAGTTACAGGGTGTTACAAATATCTTGTTTTGACATTCAATTAGAAATAATTTTGCATTTACAACAACAATAAACTTATATAGTTTACAACATTTGTAGTTTATTCTATGGCATAAATTTGCAGTAGCTGTTTCAGTAGTATTTTTTTCAATGAAGAAGAAGAAGAAGAACAAAAGGAAAAAGTTCAAATTACATAATAAGAATCAGAAGAAAAGAACAATGTAAAAAAAGAAGTTAAGAAGAACGAAAGGAAGTCGGAAAAAGAATAAAACATTTCACACTACCCTCTTGCCGATTTTGTTTTGTTTCTAACCTCATATATCGTTAGTTTGGAACAAGACTGTCATAACTCAAAAAATGTAAATTTTCAGGAGAGCTCGGTAAAGTTTTATAAATAATCTTACTCTAAATATTGGAAAATAAATAAATAATGTTTGAGTCACGTTAAAATGTTTGTGTGGCTAGTTCTTAGTATTTTTAATAAATTTTCTTGTTTACTTTGGTTTTTGGTACTTTGTTATTGTATTTTTGTTAAATAATTCCGAGTTGTGACTCTCTTTCATATATTTTTTAACAAGTTTTTCAACATGAGTTTAGGTAATAAAATGAAATACATTTCTAATAAACTAAATTATTTTATTAAAGTAGACTAAAATAATACAATTTTAAAGATTATTATAAAAATGTTTCTACAAAACTGTTAAAAGTGGGCTTTTCAATTGTCATTTTTGATGTTAAAAATGTCATTTTTTGATACGCGTGTTAAAAGTAAATCAAAGTTTATTTAAATTTTGTTTTGAAAATTAATAAAACGTTTTAACAAACACATGAACAACTTTTTATTTTAAATAAGTACAAACCAACATTTTAACTAGTTATTACTATTAACATTTATAGTAAAATTAGAACAATTTGAAATTGTAATTCCCTGCGGAGTCATCATACTTAAGTTGGTTTTACTGTCAACATGTGTGACACATCTATTTTCTGTAGAAATACTACTGGTAGTACTGGTGGTCTTGCTAGTAGTTGCAGCAGTAGGAAGTACTTGGCACGCAATTTCCTTCTTCTGTTCCAGTGAATTTTCAATGTAGCCTTCAGCTACCGTCGAAGATTTCCATCCTCCATGTCTCTTGATGGTAGTAAGATTTGCACCAGAATCTGCTAACAATGTCGCCGATGAACGACGAAAACAGTGTCCGGTGTAGAGTTGAGGATTTGGTAGATTCAAGAACTCTGCAATGTCGGCAGGCATTTTACCAAACATGTTAATTCCGACTGGATTCTTCACACATTTATTCTTCATATATTTAAGAAAAAGTCGTCTATGGTCAGCGTTGGGTGGCCTGAGTGCCATATACTTTCAAAAAAGTTTAAATATAATTCACCAACAACATTGAAAGTCCGAGGCACTTTCGTTTTAGTATCTGGTATGGTCACAACAACCGAAGTGCCCAAATATTCGATATTGTCGATGGTCATCTGGCACAGTTCCTCCCGGCAACACACCCCGAAGACACCCACTATTGCTGCGACTTTCATCATCAGATACTTTGCGTCTTCTGCTTCTGTGAGAAATTTGTCGATATGCGTCTTCGTCAAAAGTTTTGACTTTTTTGCTTGATATCCTTCACCCTTCCGTTTTAAAAAAGCAATAAGTTTATAATGTTTGCTTATATCTTGATCTTGCTTTATTTTTAACATAGTTTTGATCATGGAATTTGGCCACAGCGTTGACGATTTCCATATCTTGGCTTTTTCCTCAAAATATACCAGTAAAACACTTTTGTTACATTTCCCAGGGACCTTTTTAATGTTGCACCATTCCGAAAAGCGTCTATAAGCGATTTCGCACTGTTCCTTTGATTTCGCCGGCAATAATTCCCATGTTGCTCGACTGGCGGCTTCTTCGATTTCAGCAGGGATGAATTCGTTACGCTCATTATCGAGATTATACTTATAATATTACTAAAAAATGCTGTCAATATTTTTGCGTTTTTTCCGTAACTAACAACAGCTCTGGTTGCTACGAAAATATTGGTTCATAAACATTGCGATCTGTGTGGTATTTTATGATTTCTTATTTTTATTGAGTTTAAAGTTCTTCCGATTGTTTTGTAGAAAAAATAGTGTATGATATACGTGTTAAAAGTAAGATTTTATTTTGTTCGTGAAGTTAAAAAACTCGCTACGCTCGTTTTTTAATCATCTTCACTCACAAAATAATGGGAACAAAAAAGGTACTTAGCTTATGAGAATGACTGGTCTATTTAAAGATGTGACAGTTTTGCATATAAATACACATAAACAAACTAGTTTCTTATTGATATTATTTCATCTTGTGACACTCTTTTCCAAAATTTGCTCATCTCATCTCATTAAACGTCACAGCACGACTAATTGTGACAGTCTAAAGCACAAAACCAATGTTGGAGATGTGACATTTCAACGCAGCGCCATTCGACGGTTATTAAGCAAAGCTCACTTGTAACCCTTGTAACTCTTTTACATATAAAAATATGCAATATTTGGAGTTGATACACCACTAAATCTTGAAAAATGAAAATTTTGAGTTAAGACTGTCTTGTTTCAAACTGACGATATGTGTAAATTCTTTTATTATTATTTCTTGTTTCTGTTAGTAAATGAACCGTGGCATATCGGGACCTATTACGGTAATTAATAGCTAGATGCGCTGGGTCTCTACGTGTGTTAGTAATAGAAAATGTACGTGTTCGCTTGCTTCTCTCTTAATGCATACTGCACGTATGGCGACTCCTGGAAAATAAATTATTATCTATTAAATAAATAGTGAACGTGGAAGAACGCCTGCTATAAATGAGCGTATATTTCACTGGACGATAGGAAGATTTATCAAATGAGCAAAGGTGGTTGGATATGTGCGGTAGTCTGGCTACGCGTACGTATTATGTATGCTGATGTGTCGTAATCATATATAGGGTACATGCAGTATCAGAAAACAACATTAAATACGTTTCAGAAAGACTACGTTACTGTTATAAAATAAAACAATTTTCCTAAAAGGGCCATCCACTAGGATGAAAGAGTTTTAACTTCCTTTCCGTTAATAACAACCCTTGTTAGCATTGTTGCTATCACTTTCGGAACGCATAACATCTGCCGAAGTTTGTGAAGAATTTGCACAAGTTACGGATGTCTTTTCTTGTAAGGGACATGTATATTTTCTTTGGATTTTCCTTGCAATATCAAGTTTGTTAGATATGGACTTCTCAACATAACTTTCTGCTACAGCAGAGCTCTTCCATCCACCATGTCGTTTAAGGTTGTAAGATCAGCATCTTTATTGACCAATAAAGATTTGGCATCCTGTATCTTCTTCCACACCAACATTTTACATATACTTAGCTTTATCTTCATATTTTGTCCCAGATATATTGCTCCTGCTTTGTGGTTCATTATTAATGGTTCACCCTGCATTTTAAGCAAAAATATAATATATCATTTGTGATGTTTTTTTTAACTAATTGTAACTCAAGTTAACGATCTGGCAACATAGCATCGTATGTCGTTATCAGTATGAGAGCTATTCAGTCATGATTATTTCTGTTGTTCTTATTTTACTTGACAAAATGTCATGTGAAGATTTACAGCCTGAATAGTATAAGAATTAGTTAACCATTCGGATCGTAATTAATTCTGGACTTTTAACAATCACACTCGGTAGTGAAAAAGGTAAACAAGTATGACAAATCGTCGAGAAAGGCAAACAAACTCCATTTAATAAATCTGTAGCTCGACCTTGCCTAACCGCCGTTTTTATTTGTACGTTTTGTCCTTTTCCCTGTACCCTTTAATTTAAATAAACACTCCGTTTAATTTAATACTGTTGGGACTCACGATTTATTTTCATTGAGCAAATAAAATCATAAATAAATTTTAATACGTGGAATAGCGAGTTGGATAGACACAAGGACTCAAATTGACCGAGACTACTCTAATGGATTACCACCTCACTTGAGCTTATAAGAAAATATAAAATCGTGACTTCGCATGAGATGCTCGTACTTATACTTGAACAAATATATTACCTTGTTGTGGGTTATTGCCACCCGTTTTAGTGAGAAACTCCAGTAGAAGTTTATTAAAATAAGTGCTGGAATCAAGATAGCAAAAAATAAGAAAAAAGTACTTCATTTTTAAATTTAAATAAAAAAGTAAATTTTTTCTTAAAACTGTACACCCTGGTTTAGGTTTAGGACATATAGGAATATAATTTAGGAAAAAAAGTTGTATCGTCCCGTATAATGTTAAAGTTTATGACATTTTTAAATGTGTATTTTAATTTCTTCTTAAAAAAACCTGTATTACATGTTTTTCCTATCTGCTACGATTACAGAGTAAATTTGACTTTTTTCAGTTATTTCACTGTTCCTGTCGGTAAATAATTTATCATTATTAGTAATATCTTTTTCTTCAAACTTTAACACCCTGTATCTTCCTTATAAAGCCCCAAAATTATAACTATTATGTAATAAACTGCCATTATTTTTTAAAGTTCTACTTACCCTCGCAGTTTGTTCATTAAAAACTGTGTATAGATGAATATATTCCTTCTCTCTGTACCCCTTCGCAATGGGCGATTTGACGCAGAGAACAGTTTCCTTGGAATAACTTCCAGTGAATCGTGTGTGCTCTAAGTGGTTTTCGTTCATGCTCTGGACGGCTCCGTCCGTATAAATAACTCATATCCTTAGAACTGGTTCTGCGGCGAAATTATTCCCGCTCGGCGGCGTCGCGGGGATGGAGACGGCCCCTATAAATATTCATGTCTCGCTGTGGCCCCGGGGCCCGTCCAGCTACCCTAGGAACAAAAAAATACGTAAGCGTTTATAAAATATTTACCGTAATTGAAGAGCGAATCGGTTAATTGCCGAATTACCGTCGTTTTGGCCAGGGTATTAATTACCACATTTACAATGCAGATTAATAGTCCACTGGCCGGGCCCCGGATAAGGAGCCGAGCGATGGCCGCAGATAGCGCGACCCCTGGTTAATGAAAAATTACGCTCCGGTATTTATTTCTTAATTTAAAACAAATCAGTGATGAGGAAAGCGCTGAAAGGTGGCAAAAAGTCTCAGTTAGGCTCTGTTCTCCTAAGTTTGCATCAAAACAATGACGTAGTACAAAATACGAGGTGTGACAATTAAGTTCCGGGAATTTAGTTATAACTCAGAAATTGGCAACACAGCATCGTTTTTTTATATTTTTAGGTATTAATAATATTGTGTGAAACTAACTACTCAATGGACAAAAGCCCCAACCTGCGTGGAATTACACCCACAATATCTACCCATATATTCCTTATTATTAGCTTTTGTAACATTTTATACTGTTTTAGAAAGGTATTTTAAGCTAATATAAATCAAATCTCCTACAATTCCTATCAATGAAGTCATATGTATGTTCTCTGATACCAAACATCTAGGTATGCTAATGAACAATTCCATAGACAAAGCTCTATTCAATAATTATCTAAAGAAATCTAAATCTAAAAATCTAAATCTATCTAAATTTACTAACCTTGTTTTAATGAAAACGCTCTATAAATATCTAACTTCACTTTTGGCAGTTGGATTTCTTTAGATAATTATTGAATAGAGCTTTGTCTGTGGAATTGTTCATTAGCATACCTAGATGTTTGGTATCAGAGAACATACATATGACTTTATTGATAGGAATTGTAGGAGATTTGATTTATATTAGCTTAAAATACCTTTCTAATACAGTAAGAAGCAGCATCGTTTGTCAACGTTTTTCTAGAGAGGGAGAACCTTCCTTTTAGTTTCAGTCCAAAATTGAAGTCGATAGTACGGTTGGTTTGTGTTTTATGTATATTTTTTGGAAGTAACTTTTTTAGTGGCTTCGTGAAAAAGAGTGACTCAAATCCCAAGCAACGTGTTGTGATTCAATTTTTAGTGAAATCTGGCGAAAACCTTCCGGAAATCCTTCGAAAATTACAGGTGGTGTATGGAGGCGAGTGCATGTAGGAAACACACGTGTTTGAATGGGCAAAACGGTTCAAGGAGGGACGTGGATCGGTAGAAAACGATCCACGTGAAGGGGCTACCGTCACCTCTCCTATTGACACGAATGTTGACCGTTTGCGTGCACTGATAACGTCTGACCGGCGCCTAAGCATTCGTGCGTTGTCTGACGAGTTAAACGTTAACAAAAAAACCTTTCGCAAGATATTACATGAAAATTTGAATATGGGAAAGATTTGAGCAAAGATGATGCCGAAAGTTCTCACCCGTGAACAGAAAGACATGCGAAAATCGATCTGCGAGGATTTGTTGTCCCGCATTCGGTAGAGACGGTAGAGACTGGATGAGTCACTAGAGATGAGACCTGGATATATGACTATGACCCCGAGACCCGTAAACAAAGTCAGCTGTAGGTGGAAAAGGGTGCAGAACGGCCAACGAAAGCGAGGATGTCCAAGTTACGACTGAAGGGAATGTTGATCATTTTTTTCGATATCCACGACACCATTCATCGTGAATATGTTCCTGCCGGCTAGTTCTATGTTGGCGTCCTGCAACGGCTGCGGGCCCGCGTTTTCCGTGTGCGATCCGAACTCGCCGATAATGGCTGGATCTTGCACCACGACAACGCGCCAGCCCATTCCTCGTTCATTGTGCAAGGGCTTTTGGCAAAAAAGGTATTCCAATGTTGCCGCACCCATCTTATAGCCCCGATATTGCCCCCTGAGATTGTTTTTTATATTCCTCAAGAGGAAGTCGCACGTCAAGGGAACTCATCATGGCGGCGCGGCGTACAAGAGGTTAAAAAAGCTGTAACCGTGGTGAAACGGGTTAACTGCGGAGGATTACCAAGGGTGCTTCCAATCGTGGGAGCAACGTTGGAATCGTTGTGTAGAGTTAGAGTATTGTGAAGGTCGATAATAAAATTTTGCCGAAATTTAATTTGCTTGTTTTTTCATTGACAAATTCGTATGTATGTCCCAATTTCGTTGAAACTATTAACTATTAAGTTAACGGATCAAGCTACCTTATCTTACCTTCTAACAACACACAACACTATTTACAATAAGTTTTGTTTATCCACAATGACATTAAATACACAGTTTGAACAATCGTGAGGTCACCACCGCCGTCAACTAAAAGGGTAGCATACGTTGGCCGGAATGCGTGTCCCCTGTACTGTCAAGTTGTCCAGCTTCAAAAATGTTGCCACTTCTTGCAAGACGGCATTTATTTTATGAATACCAACCACCATTCTATGACACTTTCATAAATTTCTCGAAATTTCTTGGGAGAAAATTCAAAGGAACCTCTTTTGCACACTTCAGTATCTCCTCAGGTACGTCTCAATTTTCATTTTTAATGATTTTTCAACAAATTGAACCACAAACAATCACAAATTCAGTTAGCTATATGACGACTAATGTTTGACAAAATATCTATCGATATATCTATCCTACTTTGCCTTATTATCCAAATTTAGTTTGAATAATTTCAAAGCACAAATTAATAATTAAATGGGGGATTTTGGTTGAAGAAAAAATATCAAGTTTTATTCGTTTAAAAGTATCCTTTTTATCTCTCAAAATTTACTTATGGCAAAAGTGACACTTTTATTTCTAATATATTAATATACTATTGCCATCAGATAAAATTAATACCCCACTTTCGAAATTATCCTGTGTATTGTATATATTGTAAAACTTACAGAGCATATGAATTTTTCTGTTTCCTATGCTAGGTCATTCCCTGTCAAGATGGGTTATCCCTGATGGAAATTGTGTTAGTTGCAGCAAATATTAAGACTGTTGAAACACCCCCAGGCATCTTTTGTCACCCCGTGACCGTCCAAATTTATCCGGCCAACCGTGTTCGCGCCGTCCACGGCCTATAGTGATTAATGGCCAACTGCGATCACATTAAATAATGAGAATCGTACGCCGTCCCATGAAATTAATATCTCCGTGGAAAAAACAGGACTGCATTAAAATCAACACGGAATGAACATGTTTGCGTCCACCTTATCTTCAGCGGAGATGGCAGCGGACGTCGGTGAATATTTTTCCAAGTGGTTAATTAATTAATCTCCGGGGAACGATCATCAGTCACCAAACCGAGGTGATGGCTTATCGGCTGTATCTTCGGGTGTCGCTGAAAAAAAGAAAAACACTGCCGAACTGGCCGTTTCTTTGTTTCTCACTGCCTGGATCCGCTAAAGAATGAATGCGTAAGGTCATTTGGATTGGTTCTAACAATTTTCCTTAATTTTCATCAAATCACATTATACAGTGTAAAATATCTATGTTGAGAGCACATGAAATAAAGTCTTTATGATGGCGAGCTATTTTTAAAATTCGGATTAATACTGTAGGAGATATGCAAATAAACTGGAATAAGTAAATACATTTCTCATATAAAGGCAATCGTATTCCTCGCTGTAAAATAATCAAAAGATTGATGAACAAAATCTCTAAAGATAAAACACGTAGAATAAAAATAACGTCAAAAAGAAACCCCTTCATATTTTTACTTTAATTAGTATATTAAACAACAATATTAGAAAAGTAAACCTAAAAACTATATGAGTTTAGTAAAACTGCTTTTCTTACTAGATTTGTTTTTACTATTTTTCACATTTTATGTTAGTAGGCGATCATAAGCAAATGGTGATAAATATAAAAGCATTACAAAGTTTGTAATTTAAAAAAATTCATACTTGGTACTTGTATAGGATTTCCATAATCTGACAAGGCTCTGTTTATGTATATAATAACAGTTAAGTTTCATTTTTGTGTGTGGATTCTAAGTTATATATTAATTATAAAAATGAGTCTTGCTACTGAAGCATCTTCGAGTTTACTTCTTTTAAAATTCAAGGAGAAATATGAGAAGGTATATGAAATATTTTGGAAGTGAAGGATAACAAAAAACGCACCAAGAACTAATAAAAGTGTAATGCTAGCGTATTTTTCTGAGAAGGTATGCCACGTTGAAAAGTCTATACTCCTTTTCTCGTTTTTCATTAATTGCATTTTTTATTCGTGGGGTTAGATAACATTCCTGTTTCCATTTTAATCATAAATTGTACAGTTTTAATAGAGATTTTTAAAAACAAGGAAATCGGTTACCTTTAATTCGTGATTTTATACCTTGAATGCCATTATGCTAGTAACAGTCATGTGCATTCCCTGCTTAAATGATTGTTGACAATTCGATTATTTTTTTAAATTTTAAATATGATAATTTAATTATGATAAAACTAAAGCTGGTTAAACTAAACTGTTCTTGATACAGCTTTCCCAGTTTTTATTTGGTTCCTTGTTTGCTGAGTTTATGGCAACATCATATACAGGGTGTTCCAGAATGATGGTCAAATATTTTACCAGTGTATTTCACAAGCGATTTTAGGGGGGATCTTCATATGAAATTTTTCAATTTGGGTCCTTTCTGTTGAGATATTCGAGTCTCAAAATGGCGGAAAAAAAATAGTTTTTTTTATTTTTCCTTAAAAACGGTTACACTTAGAAATTTCAATTTTGGTACACAATATCAGCTAGTGAAAAGCTATTTTGTGGTGGTATCTACTCCTTGGCTCATGTTTCTGGAAGGTGGGAATAAACAACCCCTAGATTTGTTTCTTTCAGAACTTTTTCCTGCAATACCCGATTTCAACAAAACTTTTTTTTAAATGTTATACCTAATTTGACTACTCTTTTCCCTCTTGTAATTTTTTCATACAACCAACAGTTTGCGCGAAAAAAAATAAAAATACTTTTCCCTACTCTAAACATTTTTTCGTCACCGGTTACTGATAACAGCAGTAGGCGGTTGCTATGTTGATGTTTCTCTGTTGTCTTGTCAAACAAATCGCTATTAGGTCTATAATTGACAGTTTTTGCAAATATTTATAAACAAAGGTATTACTATAACTGTTGCCAATCCTGTCGCATGCATATTCCATCAAGTTATTCGCTAATATTTGTACGGAAGAATCGGTTATTTGCAAAAACTGTCAAGACTGAGTTCTTTCATAAGACAACAGAGAAACATCATCATAGCAACCGCCTACTGCGGTTATCAGTAACCGGTGACGAAAAGATGTTTAGAGTAAGGAAAATTATTTGGTTCCGCGCAAACTGTTGGTTGTATGAAAAAATTACAAGAGGGGAAAGTTTTGTTGAAATCGGCCATTGCGGGAAAAAGTTCTGAAAGAAATAAATCTAGGGGTTGCTTATTCCCGCCCTCCAGAAACATAAGCTAAGGAATACACACCACCACAAAATAGCTTATGACTAGATGATAATGTGTATCAAAATTGAAATATCTAAGTGCAACCGTTTTTAAGGAAAAATAAAAAAAAATTTCCGTCATTTTGAGACTCTAATATCTCAACAGGGAAGACCCAAATTGAAAAATTTTATATGAAGATCCCCCCCTGAAAAGGCTTGTGAAAGACACTGGTAAAATATTTGACCATCATTCTGGAACACCCTGTATATCTCTAACAAATGTTTGGTAACAGCATTGGTTACCTGGGCAATACGGTTACTAACTGATTTTTAACAGTCCTAAATTAAAATTATCACCATGTCTGGTAACTACCTTATGTTAAAAATAATAATGTTGCAAATAGAACCAATCCATCTATCAAAATATAAAATTAGAAAGCAGTAAATTTAGCTTTACCTCTGCCGGAATACTTTTTGTCTCTGAGGAACTGCCAAAAGTGGTCATAATTCGTCAAAAAATTGTCGTATTGCTTTTACTAAATCTAAATATTTTTTTTTAGTTTACCATCAGGCAAGTCAAATGGATTACTTAAATCGTCTATCCTTCTTTGTTGGTTTTCAATATTACAATTTACATTCGATGTGCATTTATAAAACTACGAAATAAATGTAATTTTAATAAGTCGTTTATTTTCACAATTCAAAAAACACTTCTGTTAAACTGTAGTGACACCTAATTCAGTGTCTTTAAGAAACTTAAGGTGATGAAATATAACATTTAATCTTGAAATATAAAGTAAATATTATTATAATCACATTGGGATACATACTTGGGCTTATTATATGTCTAAAGTTATTTGTATTAAACGAGAATACGCTCTTATTAAGTTCAAAGCCTCAGATATTGAACTAGTTTAGGTAAATAACTGCTAACGTTTTTATTTGTCGCGAGTTTTCCGGCTGTATAGATAGGTTCAAGCAACGCATATTTTGCTACATCCGTTCAACATTATATCCAATAATTATGGTTATGATACTGTACATTTGCTACAAAAGGGAATTGTACTACTACGTGTATTTGGCGTCTATACTGCTACACATTGCAATTGTGTATTTGCGACACTTGTTTTCGTGCACACTCACCTTACACGTTGCATATTCTTTGTTAGCATCGTTAACAGTGAATTTATTTAGGAGCAAGCAGTACTCTCCTACTTATTATACCTTTTAGCAGTTATCCTAACACCCTCTAATTCGAGCGCTTTGCATAAGTCCGGGATCGAATCGTCGTTTTGGCTATAAAGAGAGTAAATACACAACAGAAACAGCCGGGCCGCCTGAAAACCTTAATCCCCTCGGATTTATTCGGCACATAAAATTCGAAGCAATTAAAATTAATTATATCGGGCCTGGCAGACGGGCCCGTTTATATTTATATCATCAATTAGTTTTTACCTTTTTACTGCCCCTCAGTAATTCCCGGTTCGCTTCTCACAAATTGTTATTATCTTATTATATTTCGAGATATATTAACATCGTTAATTGTTTACGGCCGTCTGTATTACGACGCCGTAAAACCTGACGAGACGTTAATAGTTTTTGCATAAATAAATACAATTTAAGCCAACAGATCTACAAGTTATAATTAGGATAATATACCGTTTCTCATCACACGTTGTATACGTATTTAAAAATATAGTAAATAGCATCATATGTCTGTTATATCGGATTTGGCATGAGATATCAAATTTTTGTTTAAAATGTGGAGTTTTTAGATATCCATTACGAAGTCAAAGTTATAGCATCACAAATGTTACAACATATTAGCAACAACTCATAACATCGATATCAATCATGTGCGTCGGTAGAGAGGGGCAAGGGGGGCAAGGGGGGCAGTTGCCTGGAAGTTAATATTCCAGATTTTAAATTTTTTTGCAAATATTTCTTGTTACTTTTGTTTATGTTTGTCTTTATGTTTTTTTAGAATGTAGGATTAGCTTTATGTAACTTTTAATGAATTTGGTCACTTTTGTAATATTTCATTTTCTTCTTAACGGATTGCGATTTGAACGAGCAGATAACTCTTTTTGAAATCGATTAATACAAACGATCCGATCATTTTGGTAATTAGAATTAGTCGCCGATCGCCTCAATCCTTGTGAAATGAACGAAAGACACTTCTTTAATCTATACTGTAACTGTGTTGTTAACCTTAATAAATATGTATATATTCTTCTATAAAAACTGCTGCAACAGTATCAGTGGCATATAACTAAGTCATCTAGGGGTGATTTCAACTAACGGTTTGTAACTTGCCAATAATGCAAATATCTGCAGTTTTATGACGCAGTTCTCATCCAGTTCTTTTCCAGTAAAAACAATGTATTGAAAGAAAATACCAATACGTTAAATTAAAGCTACAGGAACTTTTAAAGGAGCATGTCCTCTGAAACTTAATAACCCTGTCCGTTCTCGCAACAAGGCGCTCTACAGCTGAACTCGGACACCTCTCAGGGAGCAAAAATGCCGAACATAGACTAAATAAACTCTTAACTAATACAAAGGAGTCTTAAATTTCCCCAACAAAGGACTGTTCTGCTACGTAAAAACGAGATACTAATAAGCATACAGCGCTTCGCGGGTACAGTTGGCCAGTTTGTCGTGGTGAACGATTGTTTGGTGTATAGCGGTGAGAATCTTATTGCCATCCATTTAGGATCTAACGAACGTTATTCATTTTTCACAACTTTTAATTTTGACCTAAATTACAGCATTTAGTGTACAGTACAATACGTTTTTGCTGATTTGCTATAACGATGTCTTAGAAACTAGATTAATGTTTAGAAAAAATAGTAAGAAGCCATTACGTTTGCAGTATCTAATCAATAGATAAAAGATCTCTTAGACCAACGTGACAAGGGCGTAGTGAATGGTTAATGAAACAAGCCTAACGTAACGTATTTCTTAAATAATAATTTATGGACAACGCACATTTACTATGCTATTTGGACTCTGTTTAGTCCGCCCGTGTCCATAATCAAAGAGCAGATTGTGTGTATATAAAATAAATCTAATTTTTTTTATTTTATTCAATATATTTGTTTACTTGTGGTGTAAGATTTTGTAACCTACAAGTTGTTTCTTGTGCGTTTTAAGTAAAAGTTTAAGTAAGATAACTATGAAAGGGATTGAAATTAAAAACCTGATATTTAGAAATTTGAGATAAATATAATATTAGAACCACAATCCTCGGCATTCTTAGATACCTCAGTAATCATGTCGGATATCTGGAAAAGACGCAGGGGTAACGCACATTTACTACGCTGTTTGGGCTCTGTTTAGTCCACTCGTGTCCATAAACAAAAAACTGATTGTTTGTGTATAAAATTAATCCCACATTCTACAGGATTCATGGGTACCCCAAATTCATAAAAACTGTCAGTATCCATAAATACAAATATTGAATGCATATAAAGCTGTTTATACGACATTTAGGCCCAAAGCTGCGCTATTTTCCTCCTCTCCATTATGTTTGTCGCCTTTCTTCTTCAATCCGTTACATTTCTCTTTCTTAGATCTTTCTTGCCACTTCTTCTCTCCATCGCTTTTTTGGTTTACCTCTTTTTTCTTACACTTAGATTTACTCTCTAATTTTTTTAACTGCCCTTTCATCTTCCTTTCGTTCTAGCCACTGCACTCTTCTGGATTTTACAACTTCTATTTTATTCTATTTTTGGCGCTTGGTACAGTCCATATAATTCCTCATTATTTCTCTTTACATAGATCTCTTCCCTCTTCTTTCCCCCTAGGATTAATCTAAAGGTCTTCCTTTCCCACCTCAACAGATGTTTTCTTGACTTATTTCTGAGGGCCCAGGTTTCACTGTCATATAGCGTCGTTCGTCTGAAAATTGTTTTGTACATTCTAAATTTTAATATTGTGAACATTTTTTTTAAATTTCATCAATGGTGGACTGCTGCCGAACTATTCTCCTATTAACTTCTTGCTGCATCTCTTCGACTAGTGTTCTCAATTTGAAATTTGTATCTTTTTTTTTTGTTTTTCTATTCTCATTTTTTTCCTTGCTGCATCTCTTTGTCTGGTGTTCTCAATTTGAAATTTGTATCTTTTTATTTGTTCTTCTATTCTCATTTTTTTTCTTTAATTTATCTGCAATATCACTCTACTTGCCTCCTGCACAAGTTTTTTAGTTACCTATATAATTTCCTACCATCTCTTACAATTATGACCACATCATCTGCATAATTTGCTATTTGGTGACTTTTAAATAATATGTATCCTCTGTTCAACTGACTTACTTGTTATGTTATGATCTTTCTTCTAGTAGTAAATTAAAAAGAAGTGTTGAGAATGGGTTTCTTTGTCTGAGTCCTGTATCAATAGTAAAACCTTCTTCACCTTTTATTCGTACTTTGCCTTTGGCATTTTCTAATATCAGTTTCAATCGCCTAATCAGTTTAGTTGGTGTCTCTAATTGTTTCATTATTTTACTTAGTTTATTCCATTTGACTGAATCATATGCTTTTCTAAAATCCATGAATAAGACCATTGTTTGAATCCCATATTCATATTCGTTGCCTTAAGTCTTCATCTACGTACTTAATGTCCTCTGCCGTTATTCCGTTTTTCCCTGGACTTTTATTATTCTTTAAAGCTTCTACAATTATGCCTATTTCCTTTTAATGACTTTTCTACTTCCACTCCCTCTTCCTTTTTTAGTATCATCTTCTCTATCATTTCTTGTTCCTCTCATTTCCTTTCGCTGCTGTCTTTATTCAACATCTCCGCGATATATTGCCTTCATATTTCTCTCGAATACTGAATACTGCCAGATAGAAGTGTTCAATACTGATTACACATTATATCGCATACCACTTATGAATACAATGTATTCTAATAATACCTAACTCATTTTGTATTGTCCTATTGACTGCAAAAGAAAGTTACGACCTATATAAAAATTCGAGTAATCAATTGAGTGTTTTAATGGTGAAATTATGTGTTCTTCTGGTACAATTGTCTCCAGACAAAGATCAGAGTAGCTTTTAGCACAATTAACCATAACTTAACCTTAAAACGGCGCAGCACTCTGCATTTGAAGCCGCGAACAATTAGAAAATTGGCCCAACCGTCTGTGAAACTCGCGACGGAGATCCATGAGCCGTATAAAGAAATTAAGGAAGGCGTCAAATTGCCTCGCACTTTGCCTAATCCGGAGCTAAATTCTGTTACGGCTGTACCCCTAAGTGGGTCCGCGCCCTTCTGGAGATGGATGCTGGGCTGTATTGTTGCTGAAACATCTATTTTCAAGGGTATTAATCAGCGCCCCCTGCCCCGGCGGGCAAAAACTGAGGAATTGTAAAAGTAAGACAGTAATTTACTGATCTAATTTACCATGTTGTACATTAAAATGCCCACGGGATGGGGAGAAGAATCACTTTTTTAATTTAAAATTGCCAGGGTAAATATTTGTGCAATATACTCAACGGAGAAAATTGGAAAATTGCACTCGATATAATTTCGCTTCGCACTTATACAGGGTGTACCACAAACCGTGTGCGTTAGACGAATTTAGGAAACCAGAAATTATAGAAATCTGAATTTTCGTTTCTAGAGGATTTCAACACTGCTGTGATGAAGCAAAATATTTACAATGAGGTGGCACTTCTAATTATACCGGAACATGATATTTTTATTTACTTTTCAGATTCTATGTGCAATTTTAAGTCATCTTCTTGATCATTATGTCAAAACTCAACAGATTTTGAATTATTTCGCTTACTAACATATATATATATATATATATTGTTTTATCATGACTACGACTTATTTAGTTAACTCAGGTAATTAGTTATTTAAAAATTAATAATTTTATGAATAAATCTGATAGATCCAGAATAGATGCAGGTTTTTATAGATAGATAGGGTGCTGAAAAAAGTGCAGTTAATAGTACACTGATAAAAAATTGTCTGTAATTTCACTCACCTTCATTTGCCAATAACTAATATTATTTTATAGATATGACTGAATATCAATGTGTAAAAAATGAACAATATGCTCATGTTCAAAAAATATATATACCAAAAAGTTCATTAATCAGTTCAAATATTTACATTTTGTTCAACCTGAATAGTGTAACAGTGTGTTTTTACTTTTAATGTCATGGAAACAAGTCTTGATATAATGTGCAGAAATACAGGTTTCAGCTAGTCAATATAATAAGCAGGATATCTCTTACCAACAAATTATTAGAAATACAGTAGATTTTATTATTAGATTAGATTTCAATAATAAATACACTATGTGAGTCAGGTTTTTATTTCTAAACAGTTAAGAAGGAAATAACTTTTGTTTAGTAACATTTTTTTAGTTGAATTTGTCCATCCATCCTCTAAATCGGAATTATTCATCCTTCTCTGTAAAAGTGTATTGATCACCCATCATTTAAAAATGTATTGCAATGTAGGTATTTCATTCGTATTAGAAAATATGTTAAATATTTTTGCTGAAAATACTGCAAAATTGTTCTTGAAACATCAGTATCGTCATATATTCCTTGTAGATATAATACGCATATCTGTGCGAAAATAAATATTTCTAGCTCGAATTTAAGTGCAATAAATTTATATTTAACTACAACTAATGTTAATATCTGCTGTACGCAATTACTATTTTTCCTGTCATTGTATATTTAAATTGGCCAAGTGCATATGTAACAAAATATTATCATATACTTACTGTTTTACAAAAAGTCTTTATTAATGAACCGTATATGTTTGGCTACTGCACGTTAACAACACAACTAAAACGTATTAGTTTAGAGGTTAGTTTGATGTGTCTATTTTCCATTGCATTTAAGTATTCTCAACTTTTTAGTTTCATATAGTTGGTAAAAAGGTAACAACAGGCAACACTGATAAACTAATTTTTGGTACTACCCGGTGGTTGTATAAACAATAGTTTGAGTGTGGCTTAAGAAACAAATTATAATTTGACTTTAATTAAAAAAAGTCAGGTCAGTATTCTGGTGAACGCCCACTACAACCTCTAAAAAAACTGACATTAAGCTACATTTACACTTTGTATTTAATTTAAAAATATTTTCACGGCCTAATCAACTTTATTTTTATCTCATTTTATATAATAAAGATATTGTTCGTGTTTGTAAATGTTTTTCTAAGAAAAAATGTAAATACGCAGTACGGCCCTTATAAAAATACGACAGCAATTTACTGATCTAATTTAGTATGTTGTTCATTAAAATACTCTGTGAACGAGGACGAAAATGCTTTTTTTACTTTAAAAATATCCTCGAAGGGCCCTGAATTTAATTGCAGACGAGGCCACCCTTGAGTCGAGAGTAAATAACTTATTTTATGTCGAATTCCTCGAGACAAAGCGGGATCCTGTTAATTAGAGTTTTTACGGATTGTTTTGTTTTCATTTACTTGACGCAGTTGTCTTTGCGGAGGGTATCTGGGCGCGACGGATGAATCAAAATGCGGTAAGACATCCGTTCGCCAAAAGGCATTCTAACAACGAAGTTAATTCGAAGCCACTTGTTTAGTTGTCGAGGATTTCAGCACTGTTCAAAGATATTCTAAATAACTTGGTTCTCTTTGCAATTTGCAAATAAAAATGCACTCCTGCCGACGCACTTCTCCTTGTCTACCATTCCACATCGATTACCGGCAATTTGCTGTGATAGTTTGATATCTAGTGCTCCGTCTGTATATGCGACGTATATGTAAACTAAATTTTGTAAAACTTATTTCTAATCAATTAGAACAATAGAATTTGATTTTGATTTTATTATAAAATATAAATAACAGGTTCTTACAAACAGAAAAATTATATAAAAAAAATTATCTCTATTCTGAGTAATTCGGGTGGCTAACGGTTAGTTTGTGTGAATTAAAGTGTTTTTAAAATGTTATTTTAATTATTTAAAAAAATGGGACATGTATATAATAACAAAAAGTTAATAGATATTGTTTTAGCGTATGAAGAAGCAAGGTAAAACTCACGAGCGGCTTGTTGTTTGTATGTCCCCTGGTTTGCCAAAACGGTACATTTGCAGAAACATTTACTAAAAAACTTGTTATTACATCCTGTACAGTTTGTTCATAATCCTCGTAACCTGCCTGTCAATAAGATTTACGATCCTCTGACGGTATATCCAACCACATCAATGCTTTTGGACGATGGTTTTTGAACAAGAGACCTTTCCCTTTAACACTAATGCTATTAACATAATATTATTCTTAATTGAAACGTACAATCTGCGACCACGGCGACCTCTAACCCCTCGCGGATGAATCTTGAACCTCTTGCCGACATAAAATTCAAAATATATACTGTACGGCGGCGTTTCTTAATTAGCAAAACATGTTTAAGAAACAGCACTAAATCATGCCTGTGGCAAAAACAGCGTTTTATTGGATTGTTAACTATTTGCTCATTAAACTTGGATGTTTCCAACGTGTCTCGTCGCTGCAAGAAGTTGGTTTATAGTTTCTCAACTATTTTTGTCCTTCTCGCACTATATACAACAATAAAAGTTCTTAGTATGCAGAAGTTGTGCTGTGTATGGTGAGAGTTTTGGCAGAAACGACTAAATGTAGCATGAGAGAATATACAGAGTGTGGTGCTTTTAATGGATAATATTAAAATTATAAATTCCTGATGTTAAATGAAGTATAGCCAAAATACTACTTTACATATATTTTGGTATTAGAATAATAACGACTATTTTATTCACAATCACCTTATAATGGGACTTTTATCCACTCATATAAACCATCTATTCCACTAATGGAATAAAGTAACTTTATCTCACTAGTAGAATAATAAAAAAAGTAATAAATCTATAATAAATCAAATTTAATTTATTTACTTAGACATTTCGTTTTTGTTTTATCACATTTAACTTTCTTTCCGTTAATAACAACCCTTGTAGCATTGTTCCCATCATCTGAGCAGCTCTTCCATCCACCATGCAGTTTAATGGTTGTTGACGAATTAAGTGTGCCTCATATCATGGTCAGTATATATTCCTGAATTTGTAATATTCATTCGCCAATGTGTCGATTCCAACAGGTTGAGAGTACATGATTGATGTATCTTAAAAATAATGTCTTGTGTTAAGCGAATTGGGCGCAGTAATCTTGTTATATTTTCCAATATCTATATTTTTGTAGATATTTATAGTAGCCCTCAACATTTCTTCAAATTTAAAAAATATGATATCTTGACTTCTTCCTTCATTGTCATTACTCTTCGTTTTCCCTTTTATTCGTTAAATTCGGCAAACACTTGCTCGTAATGTTCCCTGGATTTCGCTGGCAAGTGGCAATAAATAGAAAATTGTTTCTTGAGCTTTTTGGAAAACAGCCACACGAATATAATACTGTCTTGCATTTTTACCAAATTCAGATAGAACTGTTTCAGTCATCATTGGAAATAAACAACGTACCATAGCAAGTAGGTATAACAAAAGCTACCATATTTCATTGAGTACTAAGAAATCTCAAGTCGTGCAAATATTTTTTTATTAAATTCCAATAATTCTAATTCCACAAATATGGTTGTGATGTGATTATGGATAAAACGTTGTATTGCAATTGGGTTTTAATTTCCTTTTATCCACTTAAAAATATTAAACGCCTAACTACGATCTCGCGTTTAAACATTCTTGCGTGGATAAAATGCTACTTAAAATACTTATACAATAACTATTATATGCTTACTTTTTTCTCTGACCAGCAGCAATAGAATTTTGACAGTAAATAGGTTTTGAATATGGCAGGTCTTTCCACTTAATAATCACAAGTACCCCTCAACAAACTTGCCGAGAATGGTTTCCTTACAATATTTCTTACTCACAACACAGAATAAAGTTTGAAATAATTATAATAAGCGAAAGTTTTATCACTATGTTTGTCAATAAAATTTCAGACTCCCGCACTATAATATTTATTTCAAAGTACCTTTCTTGCAACTTCTCCACTTCACGCAAAAAACTCTGTCGTCTCTGATCACATAAAAAGAGTTATATCTGAACTGTGGTATTGGTACTCACATTCTGAACATTCTGTACATTTGCATGAACAAAATATATGGCTTAACTCATGTGTCTACTTTAAATGCTACATTTTGTTTAATTTTGCCTCCCTCGGTCCTTACTTAGTCCCTGAAATTACGAGACTAACACGCCAAAAGCAACCGGACCCAGTCTTGTTGGGTAAACAGCATTTGAAAACTAATTTACGGAATTCCAGGGTATTGTTTAGGTAGTAAATTAGTGAACGACGCTACGGGTATGTGGGTAAATATTGTGGTATTTCCCTTTTGCGTGAGCAAAGATAAATGCCGGCTATAAACTGTACCATTGGCGGAGGAGGGCGTTTTGAATAAGAAACAAAAACATTTACTGACAAAAGTAAAATTAATTTTATTCACAGCCATATATGTAGTGTTGATATTTCAAACTTACAGTAAGTTTAAAAGAAACATGTTTATGACTTTGACATGGATATATGTGATTACTTTCCACCCAGACAAATACCGTACTTTCAACCCAGGTAAATGTCAATATTCATTGAATAACTAAAATGTTTATTTCAAAAAATATCTTATTGTACATTAAAACATTCTCAACAAATTTTATTCACATTAAGTGTTACGAATTGTTTTACTAAATTAATTGTTAATGCATGCTGAACATCCTGCGTAGAAATGGTAAGGTTTTTAATAATGGAATTTAGCATTTCACCAGATATTTTTGTGGCAATTTTGACCTGAGAATCTGAAGACTTGTCGACGTACCCTTTCGCTACGATGGATTCCCCCCCCTAATCTCTTAAGTTATTCAAGAAAAACCGAAATAAGTGCAAAATATTTTAGGGAGTGGTTGCCTTTTGTGAAAAAAAGTTTATATAAACGTTTCTGCGATACATATTTTTTTATTTATTTTTTTACGTATTTCAAAAAGAAGATGTTGACTCGAAATTTGAAACACGCTTGGAGGGATAAATGTGAATTTTATAGGGTCATCCGAATATTTCTACTTGTACCAATGCTACGCCACTGACTCTTTCCCGTTTTGATATTTTTTTGGAAATTCTCCGTCAATTCTGAATTAAACTGAGGGAAAAAATAAAACATCGAGTCAATGTCTTTAAAACTAAACTAAATAATTAATAAAAATATATAAAAAAATAAAATCTAAACACTCTGTATCTCGGAAATGAAGCATATTTGGACCTAACGTTTATATGAACTTTTTTTCACAAAATAATTTCGGCAACCACCCCCTAAAATATTTCGCACTTATTTACAAACACTCTGTATTCAAGGAAATTGGTAAGCTCCTTCGACCTTTCCCTTGCAAAGCGGTTGGCCCAGACGTCAGATCCGAAACGGAAAAAGCCAAGGAACCGGAGCGTAGGAACAATTTCACAGAAATTCGACGAAACAATGCGTTTTTATTGCGTTCCTGTTTTTGTCGCCGCTCGCGCTCCTCACGACGCGTCACGCCGCCTGAAATATTGGCCGAGACCACCCCTGTTTGCGTCAAAACTCCTGTAAATCTACAAAGGCCGCTCGCCGTCTGCATGCACCGGAGCCGAAATTAAGTCTTGTGAGAGCCACCCACGAGATGAGACGGAATGCCCGCCGCTTTTTGCCGTTTTTGCTCGGGATGAGCGCGGCCCACTGGGACTGTGGGACACATGCGGTCAGATTCCTCAAATAGCCGTCGAAACGTCAATTTAACCGTTTGTTTAAGTGGTATGCTGAGATATGTTGAATAAGTACTCTAATTTTGACGTAAATTTTCGTTTAATTTTATTTTATAACATTTACTTTCGTAATTGGAGGAGGTACCTACTATCGGAGTAAAAAGTCCAAACCCCTGGGTTCGAAAGCCGATATTGTCAAAACGTAGGAGTAAAAAAAATTGAAATTTGGACCATAGGTAGCCTCAATATTATTGTTATGGACAATCAAATCGGAATTTGTTTTTGAATATTCGTTTTTTAGTTATTAGAAATAATGTACCAAAAAAACACGATTTTCGGGCGGCGAAACGTAATCCTGTCACTTCAACTCGTCATAACTTTTTTATTTACAAGCTTTAAAATGTGCAATTTTAACTGGTAGTACATTAAACTGTGCTGTTTCGAACTGTGTAAGTCTCTCTTCTTAGAATTCCTTATTTTTTTTATCTTGCGTAAAACAGAAGTTGATGGTATCTTCGTAAATACAGCATCTTTTTTTAAAATCCAAAATCAGTCATAGAACATAGAAAAACCTTAACAAGAAATGTAACAGTTTTGTGAATTAATGCACCTGTAAACAGTGTATGGGTAAATATCGTTCTCAATTATTTCTTACGCGTTCCGTTCAAGCGGAGTAAAGTGCGGCGTAGCGGGGTTCGCGCTGTGACCAGTGTCGGGAGCTCTTTTATTTCAGCTTTGTTAAGATCTTAGAAAACATTTATTTGATACATACTTCTGTATAGCATAAATATTGTAATTGTTATTTTCTTAGCTTTCTTGACAATAATAATAATAATATTCTTGTGGGACTCTGCCTATTTGTGATTTTATTAACTATAAAATATACCGTTTCATTTTATTATTTATTTATATCTTATATACATTGTCAAAGCTGATCATAATATAACATTCTTTCGCATTAGCTTGAATATAAAAACGGGAATGGTATATTTTACATGCATATGTCTAAGTCGTCGTCATCATAATCAGGTATTTCCTCGCCACCATCATTACTGTTATCGTCGTCTTCAGCGTTCAAATTTATCACTACTACTACTGCTCTACAGTAGTATCCACTAAATGTTCTTTTGTGGAACAGAAATACAGGCAGTATTCTGTTCCACTTTTTTGGCATGTTCAACTCAGATGGGCCAAACAGAATTAGATATATTTTCCATGGGCGATTGGCAGAGGTTCAAAACATATTTTATTTTAAATGTAGAATTTCGTTTAGAAACGTCATTTTTAACATAAACTCATATTAGTTCAACAGGGTTTAATTCACAATGAGCCACGGGAAGCCATAACATTTTCACCATGTCTTGTGGCAAGTCCTTTGTAATCCACTGAAAAATAACAATAATAATTTATATTTTATAGATAAATATGTATGAAATAAGTAAATACCATCTAACATCTTATCAACTAATAAAGTACCCGACACTGGTCACGGCGCGATAGACGGGCGAGTGCAACTCCGCAACGCCCCACTTTACCCCGCTTGAACGGAATGCGTAAAAAATAATTGAGTACTATATTTTCTCATACACTGTTTACTGTTGCATTAATTCACAAAATTATTATATTTCTTTATTAAGGTTCTATGTGTTCTATGACTGTTTTCGTATTTTAAAAAAAGACGCTGTATTTACGAAGATATCATCAATTTAATTTTTTTTTCGCTCCTACGTTTTGGCAATATCGGCTTTCAAACCCAGGGGTCTGGACTTCTCCGATAGTAAGTATTATACAAAAATTCTCAAATTTGTGGGTGACAATGAGATCTAGGAACTGCAAGAGATGAAAACTCTTAAATTGTGACAAAGTTATGTAATTTGATGCTTAAATATAATTTAACTACAAGTAAAGGTGAGAATGTTTTAACATATTTATTTTTTCCTTCAAACGTCATGTAAGTAAGTGCCAACTTATTTGGTGGAATTTGATAACTGGTGGAAAAAAGAGGCATGGAAGAAGGAGCAATTACAGAAGAGGTGCTACTATCCTTTTTCAATGTGGAGAAACGGTTTGCTGTCTCTTTGATGTGAACAAAATATTCCATGCCAAAATTAATGTTGAAAGAGCACAAAGGTATTGATATTTCGAAGTGTGGTAAACTTACTTCATATTTGAAAGTAGAATCAAGAAATTATAAGCCAAAGAAGGTAAAGATAGTGGCGGTTCGTCATATGAAGCAACTGAGGCCGGGCATCACTGTAAAATTTGGCTTTCACTGTATACTTTAATATCCCATAATTTCCAATCCGATTGCCTACCACATTTATCAAAAATCAATGTAACGAAATAAAATAATTGCTTCAATCTTAGCCCTCGTATGTTATAACGTACATCTGGTTTACATTTCAATATCCCGCCGTTTCTGTTTCTATCCGCGTGGGGAGTCCGGGTCACCCACCAATCCCAACACAGTGAGGCCGAATTTTCCGAGCCTCAAATTGCGTCGCACATGCCTATACGTTAGGGTTTCCCCCACCACGCGAAACGGTTAAAATCGATGTTTTTCGCTTCATATCCGCTCGAGACTGAGGCCGGATTTCTGGCGCCTCAAGTTTTTAGTTCAATGGCAAATGGACGATGTGATAGTTGCTAGTGACCGTAGGTAACTTGTGAACTGTAGATTATTTACGTGTGTGACGTGATTAATCGATTGTTCAAGTGTTAATACTTTTATTTATGTATTTTGAATTTCCACTGGTTATTAATGTTAGTGGTTGATGAGTTCAATGTGACTTCTTAAATATTCTGAACATTAGGTGGTAAGCGCGGTAATAAGATTTTAGGGACAAGGCAGGTAGGATTAATTTAAAGAAATAAAAAACATCTTCCTTACAAGCTAAAACTAAATTTAACATAGAATAGGAACCTAATTTAAATATATATTATCGATAGGCTCGTCGTTAGTTATTTATAATAATGAATCCTTCTCACGATATTGTTTTATATCTATTTGAAGCGCCTTTTTCAATACGTAATGAAGTAGAGAAATGACAACTTTTGAATAGTCGGCCAACGCTTTAAAATATCCCGAATATGCAAACAAATTTCCGGAAATATCGTTTGATTGTTTACTACAAATGTATCCAAACATATTTGACATAGATATGTTGAAAAACGAACTTTATGTTTTGTACAGAGACGAACAATTTTATAATTTAGAAGTTTAGAAAACGGTAGAAATATTATACAATGAATTTAAAATGATATTTTCGGAAACATACAAATTATTTTGCTTAGTTTTAACAATTCCTGCAATAAGTGTTTCAGTAGAACAAAACTTTTCGTGCCATAGACTTGTTTTACAAGAAGTGAAAGTATTAAAACATTTTTGGTAAAAGTGGCTTTGTTTTGTATGTAAATAGATAAGTAGTTGAAAATTGGTTTTTACATTTTTTCATATTTTTTAGGGTTTTAAACACGTAGGAACAATTTTTTAAATTATTAGATGCTGAAACATAATATAGTTTTTTTCTATTACTTATAATGTAAATAAAAATCGGAGTTCTGATGTTATTTAGTTTTTTAATTTATGGTTATAGTAGGGCTATTGGCGAAGACCTCCATAATAAAAAATGGTCAACGCGTCAAGGAATATTACCTCAGGGGAAACGTGTAAATTTATACTATTTAGGTACTATTTGGGCCTCACCTCTTTCAGCTACCAAGAGCCGCCACTGCATTAAGCGTTTTATTTTAAACTCTTTACAGGTTGCAACGATCATAAGAGTAGAAGGTGCTTGTCGATTATATTAATTAACCTTTTTGGATATCACTCATGTTGAAGACGAAGGCAGTTACCTATACGTACACATTCTGGATACGAAAACAAATATTTCAAGAAGTTTCACGATCATAGAAGAAGCTTTTTCAGTCAATGCTCTAGAAATGTGTCGAAAATCTGCGACCTAAAAATGCCGACCGAGAGTAACCACCACTATTACCAAATTCGAAATAAAATCCTGTTTCTCATTTGTATACAAGTCAAACAAGAATCAAGCAAAAGATTTTGGTAGTTGGACTAAGGAGTACCGTGTATAATATTAAGCAGCAAAAAGACTTTAAAACTTGATTTTCTAAAATCATTAAAATTTTTAATTAATAACAAAACTAGATATAATTTCATCACTTTACATTTTATTTGCTTCATAAAATTGTATATTTTTAATTGTGTAGTATTTTATGATAAAATTAATTAACACAACTTGTATGCATACAAAACATATCAAGCTCTGTTTTTTTACGTATACTTACGGCAGAAATGGCTCAGTTTATTTTAAATATGTTGCCATGACAGGTAGAAATC
Organism: Monochamus alternatus; assembly: GCA_037114965.1. NCBI lineage: Eukaryota > Metazoa > Arthropoda > Insecta > Coleoptera > Cerambycidae > Monochamus > Monochamus alternatus. The sequence continues at coordinate 61,481,573 of CM073429.1, read as the reverse complement.
GCTTTGGAACTTCAAATTTCATTTTGTGTAAAGCGCAGTCAGTCACACATGCCCCAAGGATAATCCCGGAATTGCCTTGTTCGAGGTTTTATGCGTAACTTGATATAAAAACTCTGCCAGATCAAACATATACACTGAAGAAAAGTTCATTTGCAATTAACAATAATTCTTTCACGTTGCATTTGTTTGCAGTTTTACAAACAAACAAGGAAAACGTATTTTGAATACTTCAATTCAGGAAAAGTCTGAATGCACCTAAAAATACATCTCCGTCATTAACCTTATTTTTCTGAGAAGTATCTCAAACAGACTTACACTATTTACTGTCTAAGTTGATCCACAAAAAAAAAAACGGAACAGTTCAGTGAATTATCGGATTGTATTTTCCATAAATAATATACAAATCTAGAAAGTCTGCATTAGTATATTCTAAACTAACTAAATTATATGAGTAAATAAAATGATATTAATTGACGATAACATTAGCGAATGTCAAACTATTAACCTAATGATCTTTTTGCAAGTTAGTTTCTCTAAAAATAAAAAAGGAATTAAAATTGAAATAACTATTACAACCATTGGATTGAAGTGTTATATGGATTACCCCTAAGTTTTATAAATACATTTCAATACAATAAAATTCGAAACTGTGTTACGAACAAAGGTAGGTACAATTAAGTTTAAGTAAAAAATAATGTATCTTAATTTATTTTCTATCGTTTGTTCGAATTGTTTACTTCATCAGTATTGATGAAGTAAACAATTGAAGTTTTCCAGAAAATGTAGGTAACATTGTAACCTGCTGCTGTTAACCTAAAAGTATTAGTAGTCATAGTATTATTGTGGTTAGTGCGTTTCGTTTTTCTCTAGTGCTTGTTTGATACTTGTGAGTGTACATAAACAAAAATTGAACAATTTATAGTAACCATGACCAGCTGCTCGATATGTGAACTTATGGCGAATCTGGCTACAAGACGTTTGTACGGTAAGCGTTTTCCGCGAGCAACATTTCCGGAGTCATTTTGAACACGTCTAACTATTTTATATTTTATTCTATGTTATGAAAAGAACTCTAAAAAACCATTCACAATAAGTATGTTTAAGTGTACTTATAATTATTATGTACAAATACCTAACAATCGTGACATGGTACCTGACCGATGTTGTCACATATTGAAGACCTGTTTGCTGTTTTAACTCTGTTAAAAAAATTGTTAAGTAAAATGTGTTTTGAATGGTACAATTTATCATATAGGTATATTTATCGTATCATATCTTTTTTATTTTATTTATACATACAACTACTCTACAGGTAAACCCATTTAACGAGTAGGGAAAGCATATATATCACAAAATATAATTTAACACAAAAAATAATAGTAAACTACAAGAACAACAAAAAAATACAATAGAAAACAAAAGTAAATAAAAAAAAAAAACAAATAAAAAAAACAAAGATTTATTTACGGTTTGAAATAACTTATTATGGAAGTGGCAGAACAATTAAAAATGTCAAAATTCTCACGTTGATAATTATAGACATTGCACATGAAAAAAAGAGGTGAACATTTAAGAACATTTGAATTCGGGATGGAGAGGTAGAAGGTCTGAAGTCTTCGAGCATTAAAATAAGGTACTCGAAAATTCAATCTGCTTAATAAATGTTGACAATCAATCTTATTGTGAATAAGTTTAAATAAAAATAATTGAGAACAACACTTACGCCTCTGTTCAAGTGCCGCTATTGAGAATCTTGTCAAAAGCATTTCCTGCGGAACACCAACTTGTGGATAAACGGAATCTGATTTGTAACATAGTAACTTTAGAAATTTCCTCTGAATTCCCTCAAGACGGTTAATATGGACGTTATATTTAGGATTCCACACAAGAGAGCAATATATTTCAGACATCCGGTATATCTTACAGGTCTTACTCATAAAAGAACAGACGTGGTAAAAGATATTTGAAATATTTCTTTTAAATCGTTCTTTCCATAAGTAGCCTATCGATTTATTGAAGTTCAGAGCATATCCTGAAGATTTTTTATAACATTTTTCAATGAAAAAGATAAGACAATATTTTCTAGAGGTAGAGAAAAAAACAGCCTTTAAACTTTTAAATTTAAATATTTTTATACATTTCTTCTATAGCTCACAGAACAATTAAGTAACTTGCCACTTTTCTTAGTGTATGGTGCGACCTCCTTACCTGTTGCGTATCGATACCTTTCTAAAGCTTACCTCTCTAATGCGCTTGGAAAAATTTTAAAGGAGATTAAATAAGTTATACTTGCCGGTTCTAATTTCACGATACATTGCGCTCCTTTTTACAGTCGCTCCTGGAAAGCGTGGGGCAGAACGGCCTAATGTTACTTAACACTTGCTTAGAACCCAATGGATTTTGGAATAGAGAAGAGAAGACTACCCGAACTATCCCAAACTATTGGATTTGCATTCAGTCAGCTTTGTGTCTAAAAATAAACATTATCTCAAATTCAAAATTAGATAAAATCAGCACAGATTTAATAAAGAACGCCGAAATACGACTTCATAAAAAGATTTAGAACAGACTGAAAAGATGTTTTTTTTTTGTGTCTATCAGTAAAACTAAAAAATAAATACATAGTTTCTGTGACGTCACAACTATTAATTTGCAAAATGGCAACGTTGAATCGCTTCCCATTTTTCAAAAATCTGTACGTAAGTTTGGATATTTTTATTTGAATTTTTTTAATACCAGAGTGAAATTGAATATGTATATCTTTGTTACGAATATTCGTATTATTATACAGAATAGGTTTCATATAAGTTTCCATTGTTTACTGTGTTATGTATACTCGCGTCAAGAATTCAGACGACTTACGTCATGCGAACAAATGAATAATTCATTATATTTTCATCAAAATATTTAAGAAACTGCAACTGATAGTAATAAAACTATATACTACACTAAAAGTTTGCATTATATATTGCACTGAATTGCAAAAAATTATTACTTTTAACGCGACCAAATATCGAAAATTACGTTGACAATAAAAACAAATGCGTAACGTCAGCCGTGACGTAAGACGTCTGAATTCTTGACTCGAGTATACCTGCATTAATATTTGGTAATGAGATAAGAAAGTATAACTAGAAAAAAGTGAGAGTTAAGTCTCTTAGTTTAGTGAGAAAGTATACACTTTCCATCCGCAAAAGAGGGAGGAAAGTGTATACTTTCCATGTAGCTAGTAAATAGTATATTACATACCAAGATGGAAATTGTTTCATTTTTGTTGAGAGAAAAGTATTTTGAAAAAAGAATGAAACTTGTCATCGAGGTTTGTATGTTATTTTATTTATAACCACACCTTTTAAATGCAATGATTTTTGTAACAAAAACAATTACGTGAGCAATTAACAAAATAAGATTCCTGTATAACCAAATTACAGATAAAAAACGTCAAGTTGGCATTTTGACAATGGTTACTGTGGTACTAAAAAAATCAAACGTACAAACTTAATTTAATTGCATTTTTGATCAATTGGCATCAAAAAATTCAAATGTTTTTGAAGACAATGAGCGATTCAGAAGAAATTATTTCTACTCCTCCTCAAAAAAGTGTTCAGAGAGCTGTTTCTGTACTGGCATATTTTAGCGAAACTGTCAAAATCAAAAAGCCGTCAACCCTTTGGTCCATTAACTCAATATTGCGTACTACTTTAAATATTAAACTGTGGACAAATTTTCGAAGTTGTCATTTTTGAAACAACAAAATCTAGGATGTATCCAGAAAATCAAGCACTTTGTCCAGTGACAATATTGCGGCGTTTTTGAAGAATGCACCTGATGATATGCTACCTATAAAGATGGCACTCATAATTGGTGTATCAGGTGCATGTCGAGGTGACGAAGTGTATAAAATAAAATTAGTTTCTTAATATGAAGTGCATTATTTGATTTACTGCAACAACAATTCGACATACCCCAATACACACTACTCAAAAATAGTCAAATCTATTCAAAGAGCCACTCACTTTTCTATTTCCGCCAGTCTGTTTTTGCGTTAAATTTCGAATAATTTCGAAAATAAAATTCCAGTCAAGCCTTAATCTCCCTTCCACGTCGTGTTATCTTTATTTATCCTCCGCATTGTAGTAATTTGTTGGCCCTGGAGACCCCTTCATAACTCGGCACAGCTTTTTCCAAATAATAAATCAACACACCGTGGCCTAATCCCCTTAACTCTGATATATGCCTAAACTTATCGTCAGGTAATCCCCGATATTTAGTAGCTATTCTTCCCGATATACCCATTAGTCCCGTCGCATAAAGAGCCATTATATATCACTTCCTAAATGTCCCTTTATAACCCCTCGGTTGTCAGTTTGATATTCAGAATGTGACCCCACGGAACGGAGAGTTCGGAGCGCCGCAAAAAATTCGAGGTATAAAATCGCCGTTGTTGTCGTTTGTCAACTGTCTTTAGAATAGACGGCTTATTACGGGAGGATTCGCCTCACAAAGCCCAGGATGTTTGGAGGAGCTCAGGTAATCAAAGTAGGCGAGGTCCTGTGTACTCACCTGTGTTGTTTGTAAGCCAACACTGCTGTCCCAGGTAATGAGTGATTTTTTAAACCAGATTCCTGTTGTAGTAGACTTTGTTATTTTTTTCACAGTAAAATGCACTGATAAAAGTGATGGTAAATTTACATATCGTCCACATCTTCATTCATCATTCAATTACATCTTTGACGTCAAATTACACAAATTTTATTAAAACTATGTAGCAATTTGCACCATCACGTGGTAATATAAGAGTGAAGTGAAGAGTGCTTTCAGTATATTTCAATTATTCGTACGATATTTCAGTAAGATTCCAATTGGTTTGTTGTGAATTAGAACTTTTATTGTCATAAATCAACCAACTTTTGCCATTCTATAGTTTTTTTTAATTAGTTTTAAATCTGATCGTTTCTAACTGGACTACTTCCAGTTGTACTCCAAGTACTCGAGCGTTATTTCAGTAAGACCAATATCAGTTAGATTCCATATGGTTTGTTGTGATTCTTTATATGGCCAAATTTAATGTGACAATTTCCAAATAAACTGCTGTCAGTAGCATTCCATTCCTATTACTGGAACAATGACACTCTAGCGAGACTAATATCAATGCCATTATTGTATGACTTTTCATATAGTTCCAATAGATATAATCAATTTGACAAATAAATCGATTTTAACTTTATTCAATAATATCCCATTTAGATTCATTTAATAATTTCGCCTTTCATTTTGCTGTTACACAAGCGTATAAATCGGCCAAGTGAGAACAGAGGTCAATCCTTGCCCTCACACTCTTCAGCAAGTTCGATATATTCTACACTTAGTTTTCTGGACTTCACAACAACGCTACCAACAACACACAATTACAAGAGATTTATTTGCAATCAAGAAGAACTACATCAGTGAAATTGACTCGAATATTGACAATTAGACTACTTTCAGCAATTGTTGCCATCACACTCTTCATCAAGTTTTAAGACTAATATTAAGATGTCTTCGATAGAAAAACCAGTGTCGGCAAAATTTGTTCCACTTTTCAATACCAAATAAATCCGAATGTAAAGCTCCAGGGAAACTGTATACTCCCTTATTAATTTTTCATCCGGCGTTCCTCGCCTTTTTCTGCAGTCCAGGCACGGACAGCGGCGATATTTTACCACCATTGTTGTGCGTTATTAACGTTTCTAAACGAATGGAATCGATTCCGTCTGTAATTAAAAAGGATACCGTATGACTGGGATCCGGTAGCATCAGTGCATTCGTTACTCCATCGTGTTTTTAATTGCAAGCAGATAGAGACTGTAAACACATTTGCCTGGCTCAGAAATCGAACAAAACGACGGAGTTAGTTATTCAGTTCTCATAGCTGATGGAGCAAAGGTAATGTTCGATTGGGAAAATGCAGTGAATGTAGCTTTTTCTTACTTTTTGGGATACCTTTCGTTCGGTAGGTATCCATCCTATGAATTCTGAGCGAAATTCATTATCTGTATATTCGTATGATGTTGTTGAAAAAGATCGACAGGAGAAATGAAGAAGCGGACAAATACAAAATGAAAATAAATCACATTATGGACCAAGAGAAGAATTTTATCATGTTACTGGTTCATCAATTAAATTCTGTTAGAAAGTAGAAATAATTTCCCTTTTTTAAATGCAAAAAATTATTATTTACAAAATAACTTCTTAAGAAATTTCTGATTTGGCAGTGCTTTTATGATCTATTAAAAACATTTTGTTTAGTGTTCAATTGGGATCACATAATGTGGTTCTATGTTGTATTCATAAGCTTATATGATAAATGTGTTGTCAACTTATACGTTGGTTTTAGAATTACTGATTGCACTGGCTGCTCTAAAGCTTCCTCCACTGCCCCTTTCATTTGTTCGTAGAATTCAACTCTAACTCGATTGTAATTATTGTGAATGGACATTATAAATGGGTGCTTCCAGATTTACTGATAGAGGGTCCGCCCTTACAGAACCTAACCCGAGAACAACAAGGACTGGTCAAAGATTCCCAAATAAGGTTAAAAATGTGCACATTAATTCCGTAGGCGATGGAATAACAATCATAAAGACCGACCAAATAATGCAAGTGCTGGCTTAGATACGTGGTCGACACTTTCATCATTTGGCAGCATGGAATAGACTCCCTACAAGAATTTTTTGATCATATTAACCAGAAACACACGATCAACTTTACCATGGAAGTTGAGCAAGACAAAGCCTTACCGATGCCACTGGCATCTTGGGACACGGTATCTAGAGGAAGAGGACGCGTACTAATAAATCTAGTCTAATAATCATCCGGCACAAGAAAACTTGGTCATGAAAACCCTAGTTCACGGTTCATTAACGTTCGCTGATATGTTCTTAGCAAAATGATACTCTAAGAAAGATATCGATATAGCCATTAGACCTGAGTGAGCAAACAGCAAGGTCTCAGGAAGAAGTCACTACAACCACCGCTTTACCATACATCTCTAATGTGACAGATAGAATTGCAAGAAAGTCATGCGGACTAATTTCACACCAACGTATAAAATAAAGCAGCAACTCCGCAATCCGAAAGATCAATTGAGTCCGCTGCAAAATTCAGGAGTGTATTTCTTGCCATGTAGCGACTGTGACAAAGTGTATGTAGAAATATCCAAACGAACTGTAGAAACCAGTAAAAAAGAACACGAAAGGCACATACCAGCCTGAGAAATCACATCACATCACATCAACATGCTTGGTGCTGGTCCATAGTAATGGGTATTACAATCTAGCACGAAGGAAGGCTTTGGAGAATCTTCAATATCCGAAAAACAAAAACAGAGACGAAGGATTGAAGATTAGTCATACTTGGATGTCTTTGCTTAAAAACAAACAAGAGAACCAGAGCGTACCATTCGTAACACGCTTGAACCAGCGAACCTAAACATTGAAGTACTAACCAACCTTGACACACCGATTAGTATGATAGTTCGGCTTAGACCCCGCAGTAAAAATTCCGCCTCTCAAGATACACTGAATATGCCATCTGTTAAGTATGGAAAAACATCTGCAGCTATCGACCAGCTCAGATAGTGTACATCATTCAATTGAAACCGGTTGTGAAAACCTACTAACAACAATGAATTTGTGTTCCTATCAACTTTGTAAGTATTTTATGAAAGACACATTAATATACTTCTAATAAAAAACAGTTTGTAGCACCTTTCGAACACTGTTGTCGGGGGAATGTCGAATAAATTCCTGATCGAAGTTTACTGGCTAATAAATGTTCTACGCGTACAAATTACCCCCATAATATATCAACCGGCGCATATATCCGTCAACGGATATATCAACTAACTCGGGATATGTTATGGTTAGAGTAATTTAATAGCTAATAACGCGCTTATATTTTTAGACGGGCCCGAATGCATAAATCTCGCCGAAAGTAATACCGGTCCGCGCAAACATAAATTTAATTTTGTTTAGAAAAGTCCCTGTTTCCGGCGGCCGAGGCGCACATGTTGGATGAGGCCCCTGGGCCCGAAAAAAGTTATTTATCCCTCCTCGGGGAGGGTGTCTCACATGTTGAGAGCTTTACGGGATGATACATAAACTCCATAAAAACGATAACGCGCGATAGCGATATCTTGAAAGTAATTAAACGGCATCGGAATAGATGGCAGGCCTTGGATGTTATGGCTGGAGCGTCTTCTTTTGATTTGTTACTTGAAGGTTGTGTCAACTATATCTACAAACGTTTTCCCGGCGGGTATGTTTTGTTTATTTCCACCCAAGAGTGGAAAAGGTAAAAAAACAGGAAGCAAAGGGTAAAAGCTGAGGGGTAAAAGGCAAAAGATGCAAAGATATGTCACATGACATAGGAATTAGAAGAACAGCACTGAATCTACAGTGTTGTGTAATAGATTGATTAATAATCGTCTAAAAGGGCTTACAATGAACACTTTTTGACAGTCCTATTTCCATTTAAATTTCGTTATTTTTTTTCCACGTGACACGAATCACAATCACCATCAGTCATTCATATGTATCAAGAGAGTTATGAGGATATTCAATATAATTATAGGCATGATTACCATGGATATATCAACTGACTGAAGTTTATGAATGAAAGCTTATTGAATTTATTTATTTGTGAAAATGAATGGAAATCTGGAGAGAAGTGAGATTTCAGAATATGACAAATTCCTGCAGTGGCTAAAAGTTAACTGTTTTGAAAACAACAAAATAAAGGCTATGAACCAAAAGAGTCTAAAGTGTTTAGTCGAGACCAAGAAAATCCCGGATTCAATACGAAATTGCATACAATAAGTTTGTGAAGTTGTGTGAAAAAAGGGGCTCCTTTGGAAGGTTTGGAAATCTTCATTTCTATGGTCTAATTATTCTATGAGCTATGTTAATATATAGCTCATTGCGTTTCTGAAGCGTCAAGGAGAAAATTATCAACCAAAAAAAATCAAAGATCTTGACCAGAGACCAAATTGAACAGTTTTTGAAGTGCGCACCGGATGACGAGTATATTATGATGAAAGTAGCTACTATTTTGGGAATATTAGGTGCCTGCCGTAGAGAGAAGCTTTGCCAGTTGACTCTCGACAACTTTGAAATTGTGGGCATTTTCAGTTCAATATTGGTAAACATATCAGATACCAAAACTAAGGTTTCATGAAATTTCACTATCGTTGAAGAATTTTATTTGGATTTTTACCGGAGATAAATGGCTCTTCGTCCAGCAAATGTGGGACATCGGAGGCTTTTCCTAAAGTATGTGAAAGGCAAGTGTACGAAAAACCCTGTAGGAATAAATACGTTTGGAAAATTTCTTGCTGCTATTGTTTAATTTCTGCAACTTCCAAATTCTAACCTCTGTAAGCGGCATGGCAGATGGAAATCTTCAACAGTCGCCGAGGGATACATCAAAGATTCGTTGGAAAGTAAAAATTTGATTGCCCGAAAACTGCTTTCAGTGCCATCAATATCAGCGGATTCTGCTCAAACGTCAACTAGGAATGCGGTCGTTTCAGTTGATAGCGGTAGAATTGTGGAAGAATTTCATTTTTCAAATTGTGCGAATTGTAATATTGTAATTGTATATAATTCATGTTAATAAAGAAAATACAAATTAAAAACTGTCACAATTTGACATTTGCTTTAAGCCACTAGTGCTTTAAAGTGATCATTTTAAGGCACTGGTGCTTATTTAATGTCGATTTTTTCAAAACACGGCATGAGAAATGTAATAATTTATCATTGTATCTCTCTAGAATTAGTCGATCGAATGAAACATGGAAAACAAAGCGAGCCATGAAGTTCTAAATGCCTAAGAACGAATTATACTGCACACTAAAAACCGCCATACAAGCGAGTTACTTAAAATTATGAATGTAGGTACCGAATCGCCAAATAAAGCGTTTACTGTAAAGCTCTGAAGTATTTGAAATCCATTTCGGCGTCTTTGAGCTCGCCAGTAGTTAAGCAAAGTAGCCTGCATATTCCATTGTTAAGTATTTAATGCAGCTATTGTAGAATAAAACGCCATATAATAGGCCCGGCAAAGATTTCATCGAAAATCCCGTTTGTGTACGCCGGCGTATTTTATGGCCGAGCATTATTAATGCATATTTATTGTTACAGAAATATTCTCGGCGGACGTATTTTCTCTATTAATGATAAAAGTCGACGTTTCAATGGGCAATGTGGTAACATCGTGAAAAATGCATCCTCTATGGAAATTACTCGGTTATGAGCGCGTACTATTTACGATGCGGAATATTGAATTTCTGTTTTACATATTGCAGCTAGCATTAAATTTGATATTGATCTACCTCTACGGTACCGGTTTCATAGCGTTGCACTGCACTTACGAACATGTCAAATTATCGACACCTTTCCACAGCTGAGTTCCTTGCATTAGTTTGCACCATAGTGACTTTACAAGATGATTTTGTCATAATGTCATTAATTTTAGTCATGTCAGAAAAAAAAATTACTCGACCTCCTGGTACACTACTAATATATGAACTAAAGTACACTGCTGTATTTGGATATACACGTGCGAATGTATTTTGATGTCATAGGCCTATACTGTGGCGGCGACCGTTTTATGAGCCACGTAGCCAGGTTAAATTTTTAAATACCAATTTTAGGCTTATTTTCCACGAAATTATCTGGGATAAACGCCATTTCGATTAAAATAATAATTCTTGTTTAGGACGGAATAATTGGAAAAAAGGATAATACAGTTAATAGTCTAAATTTTCTGACAAAGCCAACGTTTCGATTTTATTTCAAATTTTCCTCAGGGCTACGATAGGAAATAAGAGAAAAGAATTATAAAAATATGAACAATTTAACATTTAAAATTGTAAACAAAAAAAAATAGTTATACGTTTATATAAACAATTTGAAAAAACATTAGATTATTATTAATTAACAACCAAGTAAGAAAATGCTTTTATTTGACTTATTCGTTGTATGATGAATAACAATTTTATCTTTTTGACACTGGTTTTGTCTCAAGGGGTGCTACTAATTTTTTTAATTTAATTTTTAATCTAATTTTGTGTTACTTGTTTGGTTGTCAATTAATAATAATTTGATATGTTTATATGAACGTATAATTAATTTTTTTGTTTTAAATATTCCGTTTGGTAGATGATGACTAACAACCACGATTTATAATGTCAATAAAAAAATAAAACAAAAAGAAATATGAATATTTTTTTATTAAGCATAGGTATATCTAATTAAAAAATAACAAAGTAAGTAGGTACCTAATATTAATGCGAAAAATGACATTTTTTACTCTGAACAATCTGTATGAAGTCTGGAGCTAAGTTGGTGCAAGCTATTGCCAGTAAATCCTGGAGATGGTCAAAATTGAATTACCACAAATTTTTATATTGATATTCTTAGATTCTTCTGGGTCCGCACAAAATAGGTCGGCGGTCCGGATCCGGACCGCGGTCCGCCATTTGATGACCCCTGATCTAGACCATTCACTGTATTGTCCTTTTTCCGATTATTTCATCCTAAATACATTTCTAAGGACATTAGCAATATATCATAGATAACAATTCTTTCTTCTGCACGTATTTGAAAAAAATCATGCAATTTCCCCATTATTTACAAATATATAGAAAACACCCTGTATATCTATTAAAAACTAGTTCCTCTACATGTAATTAAAATTCGTTTTAATAAAAGAATATCCTTTTTCAGTATTTGATCGATTTTTGTACTATTACAACTTTTTTAATTTTAACTTTATTCCATTCGAGCTGAGCTCGCGTATTTAAAAACCCGCTCCGTCACATCCGAGCGCAAAATACGTATTTTCCGGAAACATTCACATGAACAATGCAAGATTTATATCTGGTAACTATTAAAACTAATCTAGATATAGTTTCTTGTTCGCTACTGCTGTTAAATGGCAGATTTATGGGGCTGTAAGATATAAGGCAAGAATTTGACCTGGTATTCCGCGAATTATGATCAAAAACCGCAGGTTTACCGGGGCGACGGTAACGATAGTCGTTCTCGATATTTACGTAGAGTCAGTCCCCTAAAATCTATCAAGGAAGCTGATTATCTGGAGATTTCTTCAATTTTTTTGCAATTTTCTGTATACAAAATGTAACAGTAGTAAGTATTCAACATTTGTGAGCCCGTAAAATTGAAAAATGATGAAAATCTTTGTACAGGGTCTCTCAAACTCGATAATATATATGTGCCTAGTGTGAGGAACAAAAAGTTTAAATAAAATTTGAGATACGTGGTGTTAACTGGGATGAGATTAGTGCTCCATTTTCAATAGAAAGTATTATATGGGATTTGACAGAAACGACTAATGACGTCATCAATTATATTTTTCCCAGAAACATACCCAATTGTTTTTCCCGTTAAAAAGGTCTCTCTTTTATAATAAACTTTTATTACAGACAGGTTTCTGTATTACTTCCCGTTTAAAAGTTTTAAGCAATATCGTTCTAAAGAATCCGAATAGAAATACCACATAAAAATCACATTAGCGGTGGAAGAATCAAGTAGTCAATAACTGAATGTTGATTGACTGAATCAACATATATGTTTATATTATTCCGAAGATTCAGGCAACCAACCGAATTTATTTTAGAGAATATTCATCATCGGTGTACAAAAGTGATTCCAGTGGCGGCTCGTGGTAGCTGCAAGAGGTGAGGCCCAAATAATACCTAAATAGGAATAAATTTACATGTCTCCCCTGAGGTAATATTCCTTGACGCGTTGACCATTTTTTATTATGGAGGTCTTCGCCAATAGCACTACTATAACCATAAATTAAAAAACTAAATAACATCAGAACTCCGATTTTTATTTGCAATATAAATAATAGAAACAAATATGTTTCAGCATCTAATAATTTAAAAAATTGTTCCTACGTGTTTAAAACACTAAAAAATATATAAAAATCAATTTACGACTACTTATCTATTTACATACAAAACAAAGCCACTTTTACCAAAAATGTTTTAGTACTTTCACTTCTTATAAAACAAGTCTATTCATCGGTCTTTTAAATTCGCAAATTTATTTATAATAGACAGGTGGATTTTAACGGCTTGATGGATCCAGAGAAAAAAGATGGAGGGAACAACGAAGCAACTGCGGACAACGTTGTTTCTGGGTTTTTGCCCTTCATCAGCGCAGTGCAGCTTAAAAACAGGATGGAATAAGAAGAAAGGGCAAAGGACACGAACACAAGAGAATGACAAGTAGCCTGCCTATCTCTATTTGCGGCTTCGTGTCACACAGCCTCGGTATTGAGGCCAAGAGCAACAGTCGCCGCGGAAGAGAGTCCAGCAACCACTGCCAGGGTCTCAGCCAGGAAATATACAAGAAAGAAAGGAGCTTAATGGATCATAATCTTATAAGAGACAGGTGGATTTTAACGGCTTGATGGATCCAGAGAAAAAAGATGGAGGGAACAACGAAGCAACTGTGGACAACGTTGTTTCTGGGTTTTTTATGGATTATGATCCATTAAGCTCCTTTCTTTCTTGTATATTTCCTGGCTGAGACCCTGGCAGTGGTTGCTGGACTCTCTTCCGCGGCGACTGTTGCTCTTGGCCTCAATACCGAGGCTGTGTGACACGAAGCCGCAAATAGAGATAGGCAGGCTACTTGTCATTCTCTTGTGTTCGTGTCCTTTGCCCTTCCTTCTTATTCCATCCTGTTTTAAGCTGCACTGCGCTGATGAAGGGCTAAAACCCAGAAACAACGTTGTCCGCAGTTGCTTCGTTGTTCCCTCCATCTTTTTTCTCTGGATCCATCAAGCCGTTAAAATCCACCTGTCTCTTATAAGATTATGATTCATTAAGCTCCTTTCTTTCTTTATTTATAATGACTTCATAAAATTGGGAATCGGCGCTAAGATTTTGCAACAGTTCTTTTTCTATAGCCATCATCGATAAGTTGTTTAAGTGCTCTTGTGTCATCGTATTTCTTAAGTAAATCTTAATGCGCTTAAGGCACGAAAAGTTTCGTTCAAACGATATTTCCGGAAATTTGTTTGCATATACGAGATATTTTAAAACGTTGGCTGATTATTCAAAACTTGTCGTTTCTCTACTTCATTACGTATTGAAAAAGACGTTTCAAACAGAGATAAAACAATATAGTGAGAGGGATTCATTATTATAAATAACTATCGACGAGCCTATCGATAATATATATTTAAATTAGGTTCCTATTCTATGTTAAATTTAGTCTTACCTTGTAAGGAAGTTTTTTATTTCTTTAAATTAATCCTACCTGCCTTGTCCCTAAAACTTTACCACCGCGCTTACCACCTAATCTTCAGAATATTTAAGAAGTCACATTCAACTAATCAACCACTACCACTAACCACTGGAAATTCAAAACACATCAATAAAAGTATTAACACTTGAACAATCGATTAATCGCGTCACACACGTAAATAATATACAGTTCACAAGTTACCTACGGTCACTAGCCACTATCACATCGTCCATTTGCCGTTGAACTAAAAACTTGAGGCGCCAGAAATCGTGTCTCAGTCTCGAGGACATGGAGCGAAAAACATCGATTTTAACTGTCTCACGTGGTGGGGGAAACCATAACGTATAGGCATGTGCGACGCAATTTGAGGCTCGGAAAATTCGGCCTCACTGTGGTGTGATTGGTGGGTGACCCGGACTCCCCACGCGGGTAGAAACAGAAACGGCGGAATATTGAAATGTAAACCAGAGGTACGTTATAACATACAAGGGCTAAGATTGAAGCAATTATTTTATTTCGTTACATTGATTTTTGATAAATGTAGTGGGAAATCGGATTGGAAATTATGGGGTATTAAAATATACAGTGAAAGCCAAATTTTACAGTGAAGCCCGGCCTCAGTTGCTTCATACGATGAGCCGCCACTAAGTGATTCTATATTCCTTGCCAATTTCTGAAAAAATATTAGAATTTGTAGTTAAAGAACAATTAGGGCCGGTTGTATAAAGATTTTGAACTCAAGTTTAATGTTAAACTGTAAATCAAAGGCAAAATCAGGTTGTATAAACGTTAAACGTCGATCAAATTGTAGTTTAAACTGACTGACCGATCTCGGCCGTTTAACCAAGTGAACTGCAGTTCAACGGTTTGACATTTGACAAGTGATTATAAACTCGAATATTGAATTATACATTTTTAAGTATTTTTCTGCGTTTTGTTACGATGGACTAGACCAGGGGTCGGCAACCTTTTTCGGACGGCGGGCCATTTTCAATATAAAATTTTTTATGCGGGCCGCACATTCAAATGTATCTTAAATAGTGCTTTTGTATCATATACGCGTATAAATATTATTAAAAATAAATAATATTGGTGCTTTGGCGGGCCGCGCAAAAAGTTGCAAAGGGCCGCAGGTTACCGACCCCTGGACTAGACTAACCCATAACAGATGATGAAGGGTTTTAGTAAATGCTGTCTTACATCCTAGAAGTGTCAATTTAGAGAACAACAATCAAATCATTTTGTAAAGTGAAGGGAAATTGATTTTTTGCAGCGATTGTGTTTGTTATAAAGAGTTATTACCTATATCTGTAGTTTATTTATGGAAGCATCCTAAAAAATCCAAGAATTTTTAGTTGACTCCACTTGAAGCAGAAACTGAGAATGTAAACCATTTTGTATTTAATTATTTATTATAACAGTTAATTATAAGATATTAAAGAAAAATATTATTAAAAAACTCCACACGTATCATTACTTTGTCTTTATTTGTTCTGCAATAGCAATGAATTAAAATAGATGGGAGAGAAATACCCACTACTACTATCACTGTAAGTAAGTTAGATGAAACATGGATAAAACACTATATAATTTATTATTTAAGTAACATATATCCTAAAGAGAATATTAAAGATATCTACAGTAAAACAAAACTCAAAAGGTAGAATATAACCTTACAAAATTGGACAAATTTCGCGTCAACTTAGGTTAAATTGTCAAATGTCACAGTTAAAAATCAAAATTCAGCAAGCCTCAATTCTACCAACTTCGGTAATGCATAGTTCAGCTGAACTACACATTAGTTTCCTTTATACAACACACATGTAAATAAACCAGGTTCAAAATTTGAACTAAGTTCTATTGAACGGCAGTTCAGATACTTTTTATACAATCGGCCCTTAATAAGTTACATTGAAAAGAATATGATTATATCAGTACAATCAGGATTCCGAGGGGTACATTTATGTGAAAGTGCATTACAGTGTATTTTAGATGACTGGGTACGGGGAATTGATGATAATAATATAATAGTGGCTGTATTTCTAAACTTTAAACGTGATTCGAAACTATTGATTGAGTATTTCCTCTGTCGAAGTTACGAAGTATTGGAATTGGAGGAAATGTTTTGCAGTGGTTTTCATCTTACATAACAAAGAGAGATATGATGAGAGTATCTGGAAGAAAGGAAACTAATTATGGCGTACCTCAAGGCTTAGTATTGAGTCCTATGTTGTTTGTTATTTTCATCAATGACATTCTCTGTTGTTTAACTGACTGCAGAATACATCTGTTTGCAGATGACACAATGCTTTACTTGAAAATGGTGAAAATGTTAATGATATTATAAGAAATATTCATGTGGAACTAAATAATTTATATGCATGAATGTGTGACAATAATTTGAAAAATTTAAGTGGTTAGGATTAGGCAAAAAACGTACATTAAATAAAATATTGATATAGGACTATATTAAGTTAAATAGTCAAAAACTAGACAGAGTCCATCAAATAAAATATCAGGGTGATGTTGGATGAATGTATGTGTTGTAAACAACATACCGAGTATATTGTTAAAAAAGTTGCCTTCTTAAGGCGAATATCTAAGGATTTATCGTTTTTTGCCAGATTGACTATTTATAAAACGATCATTGCACCACATTTTGAATATTTTTCAACAATTTTATTATTTTTAAATAACAATTCAGACCATACAGAAAATGCAAAATAAAGCTATGAGAATTATTTTGCAGTGCAATAGATCTACTCCAATACAGTACATGTTAAATACATTAAACTTTATGAACATAAAGCAAACAATTTTGTTAAGAACGTTACAATTCAAACATAAAATAACAAACTTGTTATTGCCTAATTACTTGCACAGTAGAATAACTGACGTAAGAGATGGACATGTTTATAACACTTGTCAAAAATGACTTTTATATAAAAAAACATAATTTGTTAAGAACTGGAAAATCTTTGTTTTGTAAGGGAATTAAGCAATGTGACTTTTTATAGGTTTCTTTTTTAAGGTTTGTGGTTACTTGCGTTTAAGTAATTGTATCGTTTGTATGTATAGCATTTGCTAAATAAAGATATATATTATATTAAAATAAACTCGTTAAGTTATTAATAAAAATCACAAATAAGAGAGGCCCAAGAACAGACCCTTGTGATACTCTTGATGTTGCACAAAACTTGCACGGTTGATGACCCACATATTCAACATAGTGATGTCTGATAACCTTAATAATAAGTGTAACTTATCAGAGAAACCCAGTCAGCATATTGCGCAACATACCTGAATGATCGAATCTACCGAAGTCTTTACAGAAGTCCGCATAGATCACGTCCAGTTGTTCATTCGCATCTATACTTGAAACAAATGCTGATATAATATTCCACCGGTGCACCCGTCCGATCGTAGGAGGCTGTGATTTCTCTCTGCTGCCTCCCTATTGTAATTCTTCTGTTTCTCAATGCACAAAAGGTGAATAAAGATGCTTAAGCGGCGCATTGTGTCGAGCTAGTTAAAAGGATTAAAAATAAATTCAATGCAAATTTCTACAGCGAAATTTCTGCTTTACATATGTTTTACATTATCAACTTGGCCGTGTACGATATATTCGTAGTGCATAAAGCGCATATAAAACTAACTCCTGCCGCTAGGATACAATGCACAATCGCAGTTAATTCGGTTCGGTGTAAATGTGCATTGAGGGCTCTATTTGCGCATATTGGTGCTGTGTTTATCGATTTGATTGATACTACGTTATGATAGTTACTACAGTTGATCTAATATAGTTATAGAGAGTTCAATAACTGCAAGTCGATTATTAACAACATATATACGGCGAACCCAAATAAAATTATTTCCCAAGTAAATGTTCTTTTTAATAATCACTCTCCATTTTTGGAGCTTTTTGTTTCTCATGAATTGTTAACTTTATGTATATAAACTAAGAAATAAACATTCTTTGGGTCCTGATGGAATCCCTATGTCTATACTAAAGAAAGTAACTGCCTCTATTATTCAACCACTTACATACTTAGTTTATCATTCTTAAATGGCTGTTTTTCCAAACTTACTTAAAATAGAGAAAATTGTTTCAGTCTATAAAAAAATGATTCTCAGAACGTGGATAATTATAGGCCACTCGCTATCACATCTGCTTTTTCAAAAATATTTGAGGATTGTTTTTTAAATCACTTCTTGAAATTTGTTGATATTTTATAAATATAAAGTGACCCATGATTCTGTTTCGTATTTGAGACTAAAATATTTAATAGGCTGCCTAACGAAATAAAAACTTCATTAAATTTGAATTTAAAAATAAATCAAATGAATTTTTATTAGAAAATAATTTTTGCTCTTTGGAGGAATTTTATAGACGTATTGTGTACTAGTTGTAAGTAAAAGTTGTTACTATTCCCAGATATATAAATGTATTTTTTATCGATGGGAAAATAAATTATTATTATTATTATCGAACTGGCGGATTCTGTATAAAAAAAAATTAAACACCCACATTATTTTCCATATTTTAACCTTTACTAATGTTAAGGACTCAATAAAGGCCCGATAAGAAGGGTAGAGGAGCTGGAATTCACTGCCTACATTTTTCAGTCCCATTCATAATACACCTTTTCAGTTGATCCTATAGATTAAAATCGGGGGGAGCGTGATGGCCACTGAATAGTTACGGTTCTTCCTCATCCAATTCATCGATTTGGAAAAATTAGACTTAAATATTGTCAAAGACACTATATATAAAATAAGTTAAAACCCTTTAGAGCAGGTAAGTTGTAATTTGGAATTTTGAAATATTAACTGCAACTCATTTTGATGGTACCATCTCAAAAATTGAATTTATCTCAAAAATGAAATTTTACGAAAATTTAACGGAGTAATAAAATATTCTAACTAAAATTGTAAAAATCGTCCATAGGCGTACGTCAGAAAAAATGAGAGGATAAAATAGTCCCTTCCCCACGTTTCTCAATTTTTTAGGCATAGTTTACAATAATAAATAGATTTGGTTAATAACAAGAAGCATCTCTACAAAATTCAAAGTGAACGTGAGAACTTGACGAAATTATTGGGTTGAAATATTCTAGCGTTGAGTGGTTTCCCTTTCACCTTAAACATTAGGTGGGATTGGAGTTTGTTCAGCGCAGATTTAGGAAATTTTACATTTAAAGCTTAACAAAGTGAACCCTGAACAAGGATTTTCTCATACTGCTTTGCTACGCATATTTAATCTTAAGACGTTAGAATGTAGAAAGTTACTATTTAACATTCTGTGTAATAATATTGACTGCTGGTTTCTTCATAATTTTGAATGTACCACATTTTATGTCTAGATAGATTAGAATTTCTTAATTGCCCTTGGCTAAAACCAACGCATGCTAAAATATCCGTTACATGTGATGTGTAAAAATGGCAATATCTTACATAATTCTCTGGATATCTTCAAAATTTCCTTTAGGGCTATGATTGATTAATTGGAACCAGAAGTACCTAATCAAAATCTTCACCAACGAACTGTAGACATTGAAATAAAATGTTTCAGAATGGACTACCTCTACGAAGAAATGACAGTATTAAATCTTTAACTTCGCCGTAACCTCGAGGTCACAGTTACTACAATTTTATTTTATATGGACGAAGTGATTAATTATAATGGTAGTCAGAATATTTGAATCGAGTCGAGCAACAAGCTTGAGCTTATGTCTGAAGTGCTAGATAATTTGTCATAACGCCTTTCGACAAATTTTACAAGGATGTTGTTTTCGTATTAATAGGTATAAAGTAACTGTACTAGAACTAATAGAAGGTGTTAGTCGTTATAGAACTATTCATTTGGAGGTCATCTAAGAGAAAATACATCAAGAAAATCATAGTAGGTGACTGTCAGTGATGAATGATTTTCAATTGTTTTAACTCGACATCTACCTACTACTATCTTGTTTCGAGGACGTCTTTCTGTATTTATAATTTTAATTTCGACAATTTGCAGGTTTAGTGCGAATCGTCTTGTATACGCAAGAATCAGTTTTACAGGGTTTATAAGGAATAATTCTGTACATCATGATAACACACCAGGTCGTGGCCTGCTCTGAACGCTTATTTTGTAATGGAGAACTATACTCGGATCGTTATGGTATTCGATCGATCTTTCTGTTAGTCTTGGAAAAAGAACGGCACTGATTATGAGCTCACAGTTTTACCAGAAAATATTATTATGTTGTTGATGTTATTTTTGTCATTGTTTTTTTTTTGTGTAAAAAAATGTTTAACTGAATGCTAAATAATATCATATATCTGAAAAATTTCTTGAACTTTCACAAACTACTTTTTATATTCATATTTTTTATACCTGATGTTAAAATAATGTCTATATTTAAAAAGCGATTTTGTGAAAATCAGTCCATTACTCTTATAAAAACCTCTTCTAAACACAGTTTTTAAAATGTTTTTACTGGCTTCACCATATTTTTTTTTAAAAGAGATACAATTTTATGTGCTGAGGTAAAAACAGTTCACTGTGTTGTGTGTTGTATAATTAATAATTTTTTCACAAAAAAATCTCAGGAATAAAGAAGTCACGGTAGATATGTATTCCACAGCATTGCCAGTATTACACAGTCTTGGAATAGGCTTCAAGAAAATTACTAGCTAGAATTTTTAGACATGTGAAAGAACGATTAAAATATATTTATTTATAAAAATATTAATGGCCGCCTCCTCCCTTTCGTCATTCCTATACCTCACCAATAAAGTATGTCCATGTATCTAAGTACCTGAAATTAAAAATATAAACCAGATTTTCTACTCACAGTTATCCAGAATGTGGTGACTATCTATTTTGACTATATTCTAATATTATGCATACTTTTCACTATCACTGATCATCACTGCTTAACAAATATGCTTTTAGCATGCCAACCTTTTCATTGATAGAATAATGCGCCATATTTTACTTAATTACACTGTATTTCACAAAAAATATTAATTAAATACACAAGGCGATATGGCAACCTCGTTTTCAGTGAATCATATAGTTTATTAGGTTACATCAGTGGTCTATCTAGTCAGCGGACCTCAAAATGCAGGCATTTAAAGAAAAAAATAATATCTGTAAATATTTTTAAAAATTACTTTCTCTGCTCATCTATATGACGAACTACACCTGCAGTTATAATATTTGTACTTATTTAAGGTTCACCCTATATATTCCTTGACGAAACATATAGATTTGACATATAGAGCTTTGACCACCTTAGGCAGAACCTTTATAGATGATTTTACCCTATTACGGTCCTGTTTTAGCAGTCTGTCGTAGAGCGACGTCTCGACAGAGCGCCCATTAGACTTAAACGGCCCCACTCGGAACTGTTTCCTCTAATTTTCCCGGACTATAAGGGCGTCGGATCGCTCTCGTTATGACTGCGAGTACGTTTCGGTCTGATTATTGGTATGGGCGTACGGGTCAGGACCAGGTGAGCTAATGACAAGATAAACGTTCGCCACGCCGCTCGTCTAATTAGAAACACGGCCGAATTAATAACTTTTAATCGATGAATTCGTGATCGCGGCTGGCGTGGGCGGAGGCGACTCGCTCGTCTTTTGTGTATACTTGGCATTTGATTTTTTTTGTCGTTTGCGAATGCTCAGGACATACACCATACTTTTTATGTGTGAAAAGAAAAGTTAAAAGGATTTAGGTCGGGCGACCGAGGAGGCCACCCATCGTTCGGAAACCACATGATCCAAATGTTTATTTATTTATTTATTAATTAATTGACGGACAGAAAAAGTCCATTAAAGGTTACAAAAATGTTTCAGGAAATACATACACACATACACAGAGTACTTAACAATTACACACAATCAATTTAAGTGTTTACAAAATTATGCGTGTGTAGGCACTAAAACTTGTAACGTAAGATATATAAAAATAAAATAAGTCTAGTGGCATAAAATAGTTAACAATTTACCACAAGGATACATTAAAATAACATTGCCATAATCATTATAAAAGAAAACACTGAAAACGAATATAGGACGGGACATATCGAGAGGGATAATTAATATAGATTGGCACGAGCTTGCCGGCAGAAAGAGCTATACGAATCATTGAAGATGTCAACATCATTACCGTAAGTATTGAAATTTATTTGCATTCTATTAACAGGTGTATTGCGCCCATAAGAGGTTCTATGGAAGTTGGGTTTAAACATAAGTGGCGCTCTTGTGTTTCTAGGTGGTACGTTCAGGTTCAGCTGCGACAACAGGTAGGGTGAAATACTGACGTTATTAATTAGCTTAAAGATGAAACATATATCATAGTACTTTCGACGATGTTCAAGGCTGGGAAGGTTTAGATATGAAGCAGCCTCATCATTAGTGAGGATAACGCCGTTACGATTGAGCTTATAATTCGCGTATTTAATAAATTTCTTTTGAACTTGCTCGATTCTATTAATATGGTTAAGATATTGAGGTGCCCAAATTATCGCGCAATATTCTAGGCTAGATCTTACTAGGGACACGTATAAGGTGCGGTAAGCTTGTATGCTTTTAAATTTAGAGGCTGATCTAGTAATGAATCCCAGCAATCGATTTGCTTTCGCGATAAGATGGTCAATATGGTCATTAAAGTTTAGTTTGGGATCTAGAATAACACCTAGGTCTTCAACTTGTTTAACCTCGATTAGAGCAAGGCCCTTTAACATATATGGGGGATTCTCTAATGATTCTTGTTTCCTTGAAAATCTCATAAACTCACACTTATTCATATTTAAGTGCATATCATTTTGTTCTGTCCAGTAGCTAAATCTGTCCAGATCATCTTGCATTTTCAGGCAGTCACGTAAGCTGTGTATAGCAGTATAAATTTTCAGATCGTCAGCGAATAACAATATTTTACAAAAGTGAAAGTTTGTGACTATATCATTGATAAAGAGGTTAAACAGCAACGGACCCAGGTGTGATCCTTGCGGTACTCCTGAGCTAGGAATAAAAGCATTTGACAGATAACCATTAACTTTAACTTGGTGATGTCTATTAAAGAGATATGATGATAACCATTTTAGGAGATTACCACTTATTCCCAGCTTGGACAATTTTACAATTAGCAGATCAAGATTAACTTTGTCGAAGGCCTTGCTGAAGTCTGTATATACTACGTGAACTTCAGCTCCTTCTTCGACAAAGCATTGCGCAAAATTTACAAAGGTAGCTAAATTAATAGTTGTAGATTTTCCAGCTTGAAAACCTTGTTGCTCTTCAATAATAATATTTTTAAATTGGTAACTTAAGAAGTTGGTTACTATTTTTTCAAGTGCTTTAGGAATAGCGGACAACATTGTAATAGGTCTGTAATTGGAAGGATCGGATTTATTGCCAGATTTAAATATAGGAGTAACGTAAGCGCGTTTCCACACATCGGGAAAATTTCCGGTGGCTAGAGATAATGAGAAGAGGTAAAATAATGGTAATGCTAGACTATGCGAACAATTTTTAAGAACGACGGGAGGAATTCCATCAGGACCAGGTCCCTTATTTATGTCTAAATTAGAGATAATATCAAATACTAAATCAGGCGTGATATCGACACCTTCAATGATATTATGTGTTTCATGTTTAATGTCATGATTATTAATTGACCTCTTGGTATAAATATTTTCAAACACATGTGCAAATGTTTCGGCAATATCAGGCCCACCAGTTATTTCAGAATTATTTACAATTAAGGCATTAGGATGTTGTCGTACTAGTCGCGTAAATTGTGGTGGAGGACCATCGTGAAGAACCCACATATGCTGTCTAAAGTTAAGATTAACTTCTTAGAGGAGTACCGGTAAATTATTATGTAAAAATTGAAAATAAAGAGCACCATTTTACAGATGTTCCAGATTGAAAGGGCCAATAAGTACTCCGTTCAAAATTCCAGCCCACACATTTACTGAAAATCGTTGTTGAAAGTGTGTTTGCCGAGTGGCATATGGATTTTCCAATATCCAATAATGCGTGTTGTGAAAATTGTAAATACCATTGCGAAAATTGTTTTATCCGTAACTAAAATGATCATGAGAAAGTTTGCTGCTGATGTAACAATCACTCCCAAATAAATATTCAGTGGAAGCGGAAGATCCCTTGGAAGTAAGGCTTGTACCCGCTGCATATGAAATGGGTAGAGTAAGTCGTGCTTTAACGGTCGCCAAACTGTGGATTGTAATATCCTAAATTGCGCTGCAATTGTCCTAGTGCCTATACCAGGCTACTCTGGACGGCATTTCATATCTCTTTCTTGAGGTTCACAATTTGTCTAGGTCTTATAGCTCCATCATGTTGCCCAAGCCTCGACCGCAAATTGCCATTTTCTCCACCCCTGTGAACCACATGTAAAAAGGTTCCACATCTCGGATGACATCTTTAGGGGAAACTTTTGGACATAAAAATAATATGCAGTCACTGAATTTTGATGTGATTCCCCGTATGTCATAAGTTCTTTATTTGAGAAATTATGATTCTACCATCTGTCATCTTGCTATCTTTACTTCTTAGTTTTTATAAACAAAAGATTTCACGTAATAAATTTTTGTAAACGTCCGAACTACATTTGTTTCACTATTTATTTTCAATATTTGTCTTCAGCTATAATTTCACAAGTCTATGTATATAGGTTAAGAATCACCCTTTATGTATAAAATTAACACTTAAAATTAGTTTGCAATTGTTTTGAAAGAATGACATTGTCGTTACGTCATGACTAATGTTGCTGGCTGGCGTACACTCGTAGGTACTGCATATTAATTGTCTAGTGTGCTCCAGAACTTTCGATATCCATTCTGCTCGTAGCCAATTATGGGTTTTTAATGCATGCGAACGTAAACACTACTGTACGGGTGTTTCTAGTAACCTTATGAGTGATGATGTTTAAAAATTCAGTTTTGCATCTTACTACCATCATCAAAAAGAGCGCACAAAGGTAACTCTCTTCAACCAAAAGCTGGTATCCATTTACTAAGCTGATGTAATACTGCTGCTGATGAATTCTAACAAAATTAACGCCAAATGATTTAACTCTTTATAGATCCTTAAGAGATGACAATTTGTATCTAGATACTCCTCACGTGTTAGAAACTGTTTGATGTTCTCCAGGGATCAGATTTAGGCCTACTATTATTCTCGTCCTTCATAAATGATCTTAATTTCAGCTTAAAGCAGTATATTGTATATTTAACGATTCCGTTATTAAAAAAAAGTGCAATTTTGCTGTCTCCATATCCAGGAGTAATAGAAGGTTATAGCTCTAGATGGGTCGGGAATCTTCAAGAACTGCCCTTGAGATAGCTGGAAACGAATGTGACGTTCGATGCTCGACTCGGGGTATTTTCAATTGTCGGCGGCCGGCCTATCGCGGGGACTTGTAATTACCAAGACGCTGAGCGTTCCCATCCGATACGGGGCACATTTATCACCGAGGGAGCATTGGAGCCGGCCGGGAAGTCTAGCGCTTCATAAATCAAACGCCGCACGTTCGCGATTTCCAGCGATCAGAGCGATTGATAGGGATTCGAAGAGGGTACAATTAATGTAAGAGAATCGAGGGCCCGTTATCCAGCGCCGAAAGAAGTGGTTATATGGGGGGACGTCAATAATTCGGCGAACTTGTACTGTAATAAGTTTAACTATTATGTGAGTAGCATCTGGTAGTATACAACGAACAGATCTGCCAGTATTACTATTATAGAAATACTTGTTTTCTAGAACACAGTTTGACTTTGTTTGTTATCTATTTCAATCTTTTATCTATGAACCAGTTTTATGATGGACAAAGTTATATAAACAAAAACTGTGCTTGAAATTAGATCTACACATTCCACTAAACTGCAATAGTGATGTATTAAAATATGTTTTTTTTTTCTTTTTTTATCATATGTAGAACCACGATCAGTTGTTGTGATAAATAACGTATCTTATCATACCTGAACCCAACTAGCACCAAAGTAATACTAACTAAAACTGGAACTATTGCACAGTATGGCCCATTACTTACGCAACAATTTGACTTTACTTTTAGATAAATTGCATGCATCATGAGATTTAGACGCGTTTTTTTCAGAAACCATTGCTTCTAACGACATCAGCAAGGTGTACCTTTTTTAACTAAAAAAGATAAGGAAGAAAATTTTTCCAGTCCAAAATGAGATACAGTGTAGTACAAAAAAGTCGTAGTGATTTAAAAGGGTTCAAACCATCGTTGGTGGCGCCCTCTAGCAGATACAGCAAAATCGTCGACATATTCGAATTTCTAGTACCAAGAAACCCCCCTATACCAAATTTCATAAACTACGGTCGATGCGATCGAAAAATAATAAAGAAAATGTGATTTATTTTTTCAACTTTGACATCCTGTATATCTAAAAGGAGCAACATTCGGATAAGACATATTTGGCTTAATCGCTCTATTTTGAGGTCAGCAACATGCTCTTAAGCTCTGTCCTATTATTAATGAATCACCCTGTATAGATAGCAGAGCGCTACTTCAGAAACTACTGTTGAGACAATTTGGTCTAGTTATGATGAATTAATCAATTAGGTCTAGTTATGATCAAACATTTTTTTTAAATGTGTTTCATAAAATTCCCTATCGATCCCTCTTTCTCAATTTTCACTTTGGGTCTTCATTTTCGCGGAATTTGACTCCAAAAATGGGTTTGCATAGAAAACTAGATTTTTCGCACAAAAATTACCCTACGGAACACAAGATTGAGATTTTGCCGGACTTTTTTATAGGTAAATGCTCGTCTTGGAAAGCCCTACAAGACTGTCCACTTAGATTTCGGCGAAATTTTCCATTGCTCTTAAAATGGCCACAAGTATTGGAAAAAATATCATCTTACAAAAATTATTTGTACACATTCAAGGAATCCGCAAAAATTTTTTCAGAATTTTTGGACACATTTTTGGACATTCACCAAAATGGCCACATACAGAGATTTTCCGAATTTTCCCGTAATTCTGAAAAAGGTCAGAAAGGTTCCATAAATGATTTTGGGAATTCAATTTTTTGACAAAAGTGGCCATTTTGGATACAATAGTTCTTTGTTAATGAGAACTGATTAATTTGTCCTAGAACTGTTCGGATGGAAATGTATGATAGTGAAAATTTCTCCCCGAAATCTAAGTGGACAGTCTTATAGAGCTTTCCAAGACGAACATTTCCCCATAAAAAAGTCCAGCAAAATCTCAATCTCGTGTTCCGTAGGGTAATTTTTGTGCGAAAAATCTAGTTTTTCCATGCAAACCCATTTTTGGAGACAAATTCCGCGAAAATGAAAACCCAAAGTGAAAATTGAGAAAGAGAGATCGATAGGGAATTTTATGACGAACATTTTAAAAAAAAATCACCTCAAGCGGCCCAACCCTAAGGGGTGTACAGTAATTTGAGTGGCACAGTTGCGTTTTGAGCCACTGTGCGTCGTTGCAATCCCCGATCAAGATACAAGCACCACACATAACCTTTGGTACAATAGCTTGCCAAGCTCGCCCCATCCAAGAAGACAGAATAATAACACTCGAGCCTCCGAATTCCACCTTACAGCTTATAGAGCAGCGAAAAATTGCGACGCGTGAGTACCATATTTCAAGACTTCTTAAATATACCCATCGGGATCGAGGGACTGACGGTAGCAACCTCTAGTCAACTGGCCGTCGGTAACAACTTTAATTTGGGATTCGATTCGAGCCATAAAAACGAACATATTTGAAGGCCCCGAGCCATGGCTGGTGCACGCCATTTACGCGCGAGGATCGGTGGAAAATATTTAATAAAATTGCTTTAGTTACACACTGGAGGGTAATAAAATTTTATGAAGTCTCGGTGCAACAGAAATTACCACCGCCATGGTAATGCCAGTGATGTATGATCTTCATACTCGAGGTTCGAGACGGAGCCAAGGCGTACACGGTTATTTCAGGGTACTGTTTCAAAGAGTATGTTTTTGTCTGCCAACGACGGTTAAGCAATCAAATTGCTCGAAAACCAACACATTATGTGCCGTTCTTTCTTAAACCAATCATTTTTTAGTTATTTATTGGTGTTATTAATTTGTCCAGTGTAAACACCAGTTACAAGATAAAGTATGCATCATAATCACTTAAAATACAAAAAAATGGACCGTTACCTTAATTTCAAACTCTATTGATAAAATAAAAATATACCAGCCATTCAGAATTAGCAAGAAAGAAAATTGCATAATCTACCATCAACGCTATGTTTTATTTGGGGTACATAAAACACATTAGCAAATGGAGTAATTACAAGATTAAGATATTATAGTGACAAAAGAAATTTGAAATTTTGGGAGACCAAGTGCTGAATCTGACCTAAGCAAGTCAATTTGTTATCTAGTAAACTTGAGTAGAATATTGGGGCGTAAAGAACGTTATATTTAAATGTATTAAGATTAAAATTATTTAAATCACACCACTTCATGACCCTGCTTATCAGACTGAAGGTGAACATAATGATCAACATATGATATAGAAGAAATAGATTGAAATCTTCTGCATTTATGGTGTTTAACCTATTGTGGCTGGTAAAAATAGTAAGAAGGAGACCAATATTAGAGCCCTGAGGTACTCAGAAGTAGTAATACTACAATTAAATTTAAATTTGTTGTGACTGACGTAAAGTAGACTATTCGAATATACAGGGTGTCCAAATGATTTGAAATAAGGAGATCGTGGCGGTCATGCTAACGGGCCTCCTCCTCCAATCCATTGGTAATAATGCTGTACATGGTATAGATATAATTGAGCCTCGTGTATAATACGCCACACTGCTGCAATACGCCGTGGACGTCCTGGGCTTCCATCTCTTCTACGAGTCGGTTTCAAATTTCCCTTGTCACTCTCACGTTGCACTGCATTTGCACTAACTGCACACCGCGGTGAAAGTAGCTGCATTTGGCATATGTTTACCGGGAAATCGTCTTGCTAAAGTATTTTCACTTCATCATAAATTAAAAAGATATCTATAAAACTCAGAATTAAACACTCACATCACAAAAACGTTAATACCTACTATAATTAATCTGATTTCAATATTTGGAATCGCCTGGGTAGAGAGTACAGTAGCCCAGCGATATAAAAGTTGAAAATGCTACAACTACTATACTCGCGACAAGAATTCATACTTACGTCATACGAACAAATGAATAATTCATTATATTTTCATCAAAATATTTAAGAAACTGCAGTTCATAGTAATAAAACTATATACTACACTAAAAGTTTGCATTATATATTGCACTAAATTGCAAAAAATGATTGTTTTTAACACGACCAAATATCGAAAATTACTTTGACAATAAAAATAAATGTGTAACGTCAGCCGTGACGTAAGACGTCTGAATTCTTGACGCGAGTATACAATAATCTTTTTACTCCGAAACTATAGAAATTTTATAAAAAATGTTTTTTTTTGATTCCATTTTTCATGACACAACTATTCCCAAATTTTTTTAGATATGTTGTGAATTATCCAGTATAGAGTTCATTTGGAAACTATAAAGCCATTAAATAAGACTAAAACACAAATTAATTTAATACTTTACTTTTTAATACAGTGAACAGTGAATTGGTGAACGTGTAGTATAATATGACGCCAATTTAACATCTGTTATGTTTTACTTCGAGCGACGACACAAAATTTACGTCCTACGTAAACAAAAGGCCCAGTAACGACCCCTGAGGTACACAACACTATTCCAATCCCACCAGCTCTATCTACAGAACAAATATTATGCTAATAACCCGTCGGATACCAATTCCGCCTCGCGGAGAGAGTGTAGACGCCGTAATCACAGAGTCGACCAGTGTAACTGATTCATTTATCAGAACCCGGCTATATGACAGCGCAATTGTTTTGATTTGGAAAGTTTATTACCGCCGCATCACAATGGTAATCAGACTGCTCGTAACGGCACTTTAATTAGAACGTTTCGATGTTATTCGATAAAGGAACATTTATTTATCGTTGCGCGGTTGGGTAACGTTAATGGATTTGATGACACGGTCAAGGGCGTAGGTAAAGGGGCAACGCTGTGGATATAATAATAAAAATTATGTGTTGCTATAGTGGAATATGCAGGGGATTTGTGGCATGCGTTGTTGTCATAATTTGGAAGAAAGGTGGGGCATTTTATTATTATAAAGTAAATTTCTGTACCACACTTGAGGTACTTCTACTTCCAAATACGCTTTACCGTCACTAAATACAAAATAGGGCGAATGTCTCCAAAATGAAAGAAAAGAGTTTGTTATTTTAGTTTAGAAACAAAAGCATTATTTTTTTTAGAAAAAATTGAAGGAAAACCTTCATTTATTAATTAAAAACAAACCTTTGCAGGAGACAGTGTATTTTTACTATTATTTTTCAATTTATTTGGGGTTTTCTTAAATTTGGTAACATGGGAATGACACTACTTCCAGAGAAATGACGTAAGTAATTCAAAGCAAACTGTCAATTTAAATAAAATATTTAGAAAATAAAAATGCATATTTCAAGAGCAAATATGTATTCTAATATCAAAAACTTTTCATTAGCTGAAAAATCGATAAACAGAACGGCTTTACTAAAAGGTTGCTTATTATATATAAGAAATATTTACAAACCAGTTTTCATTATAGTTGTTAAAACAACAAAGATTTATTTAGGTAGGAGGTATGTAACATATTATATTTGTTCGAAAACATTCATTAGTTTTGTAAACTTAAAAATATATATTCCTTTCGACGATTTCAGGCTGTGGTAATATTTCCAGAATTTTGTCAAAGCTTACATAAGAAATGTCTTTTTCGTCCGTCCAAAATGAGTCACAGCTTTTCTCAGTAGCCCTCAAATCTCTCCATGATCATTCAGATTGTTTAGTAAACGGTTCATTTTATCGACAATAAACAAGAGTACCTGTTTTAGTGTAAGGTTGAAGCTACCCAGATTTATTATTTTAAAGACTTTATATACAGGGTGTTAAAAATTTAGGTATCAAGTTGTAAAGCTTAACCCGCCTTTGGTAAACTAAAAGAGCTAAATATGTTTCCGTCTATCACATTAAATTTTTATTAAATTATATTAAGTACTTTAAAAGTTATTCAAGAAAAACCGATTTCCAGCGGCGTTCTTCAGGGACACATATATCCGTATGGAGGGCCTGTAGGAAAAAATTTTACAGGGACTTTTCATCTTATTTTTTCATGTTCTATCTGCATCCGAGAGATTTCCCACATTTTCCCGGGCACCCTGTATACTGTGAATAAGCTTGTTAGTTCTTGCCATCTGCAAGCATCAGCTACATCAATTATGAAGATATCCTGGAACAATAAAAGTAATGATTTTGAAATATCAAATTAACAAATGCTTCTAGAAAACAAACATTGAGAACATTATTTTTAAGAAATAATTTTTTCTTTCTGCCCTTTTCACGCCACTGGTTCTGGCCGTTTTTATGACAGTGTTTCCATCCGCCGCGATGTACAGCTACGCTTCAAAATCGTAATTATCTGCAATTTATCTAACAAACTAGCACATCTAAATCACGTACATAACGTTGTTTGCTATCGGCTACACTGATATTAAATTATTGTTAATTAAAGCCCTTGTTATTAGAATTCCGTCGACGACGACAGCAGTACCAGTAGTAGTGGCCTAGATTTCATCGCAATCGTGATAAAAGAGGAGAGTAAATATGCAGGATAGGCTCCATTTAAGGTGAATTGTTGGTCAGTTATAGGTATTAGGCTAGTACCTACACGGTATAAGTATAAGGAATCGAGAAGGTCACTAAGATCAACGTACTACGACATTTTACCTCAATCTTGAAATAGAATCTCTCAATTTATTCATATAGATATAGCTCTAGATTGGCTCTTTTTGAGGTTGATATAGTACCAGCTTTGCCAGTTTTCCAGTCTTATTGTAATTAAAAAAGACAGGAAATTCGAGCCGTGTAAACCTATCTCTTAAACCGAATGCCTGTATAAACTGCCGTACTTGCACAAAGTACTCATATAGTGCAAAAAATACATGCACACAACCTGATTCTTTTGGGTGGATGAAGGGCTGTTTCCAACCAACAAATTACACTAGAGACCCTTGTGCGTTTTTTGCAATAGGGGTACTTTCTTATTTACTTTGTTTTTGGAATTTTTTGTCCAACTTGTATATAATAATATTAATATATTAACTTTTTTACATATTTGACGCTCCACCGTCCATTAAATGAAAAAAATGTGAATGTGAAAATGTGATGTGTAAATGATATTTATTTATTTATGATTCAGTAAAGATACAAACAAAAGGCTTAGGAACTGGTTTTTGAAGGATTCTTAGAAGACTGTCTCCTGAGTGGAGAACAGTCTACCCCTTCGGTGATTTGCGCAATAAGGGTGGTGGTATATGTGCTAAGGAAATGAGTTCAATTAACAATTCACAGCACTGAAAACACAAAGTTACTTGGATATACATCCCATTGGTTCAAACCGGCCTACCTCAAAATACCTATTTAATTTGAACATCCCTATTAAATATGCTTAAATGTTTTTAAAACAATAGAACAGAAGTAATGACTTTTATTAAGTACATGTACACAAAATATTTTAGAGATGATACAATAATAATAACTGACCCCTATTGCGCAAAACAACGAAGGGGTTGGACTATGCTTTTTTGGATGGAGACTCAGAAAACAGTGCTTAAAGAAACCTGTAAAAACCAGCTGGTCAGCTTTTTGTTGTATCTTTACTGAACCATAATAAGTATAGTAAATAAAAACAAAATAGCAAAAAACTACAAAGATGTTGAGAGTGATTCTTTGGTTGAAGACAGCCTTTCATTCACTCATTCTGATCATTTTATTAATTTAACTAAAAAAAGACAAGCAAAAATGATAAACCGCAAAAACTATGTTATAAAACCATTTCATTGTGCCTATGTAAATCACCGTTCGTTAAATGCAGTGCTGACGTAAATAACCCAGCTTTAATGACAATTAATGACACCAGAGAAGCGACGGAAAATTCCGTCAGCGGCACCAGAGTGATAGCGACTCCGACGGATTGTTCCGTCACTGGCACTGAAGGTATTAATGTTCACGAACGTTCACAGATTTCAGAATTTTTTAAAATGTTTGTATAGCTTGTAAACATCATACCATAGCAATAGGCAACTTAGGTAAAGTTGTTTAAATAAAATAGTCTAGCGATCATATCAGCAAATGCAATCGAAGATTATGTCAAAACTATTTTGAATATTTATTAGACAATGTTATGAAAAATCTTGTTTGATACATGTTGCAAAATAGGTGTTTTAGGCACTTAACGTTGCATGCTTAAAATACCATTATTTCACAACTTGTATCGAAAATAGCTATTTAGACATTGACATCATACGTTAAAAAATTTTGCGTTTGACATCTGAAATATACCTATAATTTTATTCTAAAAGTTGCATTCTGTTTACATCCCTACGAACCTTTCCGACGCAAATATTTGTGCCAACCCGTAGTAGCAAGCGAAGACTCCTTTAAAAACCCAACTACCGATGCACTCAAGTACGGACCTCCAAGTATTTGTTTAGTAACGAAACCGATGTTTACAAAAAATATTAAAATCGGATACGTACAGATGCCCCTAAATGTAAAAGGTAAATTCTCAATCTGCCTTATAATACCAAGTTTCCCCGCTAAGCAAAAGAGCAAACAACTTAGCGGTGCGACACAAAAGACCTTAATCAAATACTGTTTTAAAGTTTTCGAACAGACGGTGACGAGGGGCGCAAACATTGCCAGACAGATTGCCCGTTTTGTCGCGATTTGGAACTATATCGGAATAGGCTTGAAGTCGAAGACGAATTTCATGTTAACTTTAGCAAAAGAAAAAATATAAAACCACACAGAATACATTTTATTTAAATTTGATTTATGTGAATAATAAAGTTCAATTTGGTGTCATACATACCTCCAAGGTCCTTAAATTCATTGCACCTGCTTAGTTCATTATTATTTACGGCATAGGTAAAACCTATTGAATTTATTTCCATTGCATAAGTCATTACATTTTGCAATATTCAGTGGTAATCTATTATCTTGACATCATAAATTTACCCTTGTGAGATCTTCATGCAAAAACTAACAATCATCAAGTGACTTAATTTCAGGAAATATCTTTAAGCCATCAGCATATAACAGAGCGTTCAAACAAAGAGATGTACAAACATCATTTATAAAAATGACAAATAACAAAGGTCCCAGAACTGATCCCTCAGGAACACCAGATGTCGCATATATATCCATGGATTTATAACCAAAGTAATTAATATTCAAGACTATTTGATAAATATGACTCAAAGAAAGTTAAACAATTTTAAGTTAATCCAAAAGATGACAACTTGAGGAATAGTAGACCATGGTTCAATCTGCCGAAAGTCTTTGACCGTATGCACTACATCAACGTGGCTACCTTGGTCCAATATATTAGCAATAAAATGAATAAGATTCAAGAAATTGTATGTTGTAGATCTACCGGATACAAATCCATGCTGAGAACTTAATAACCTTGATTTTCCTTGAAGAGGAAGTATGTGATGTAGTACTTCAAATAACGTACAGAAGTTGCAAAAAAACGTTATAGGTCTGTAGTTTTCTATAAAGCGCTTATTTACTTTTTAAAAATTGACCAACACCAAATTTTTGGAACCATTGATTGGTGCCAATTTGGTTAAAGATTTTTTTTTATTCTTTGCAGAGTAAGAAAAAAAACTTATAAGAAGGAATATGTGGTTCATACGCGATGGCGTTCCATCTCATTTTACAATACATTTTAACGCTTAGTAGGGTTAGGGTTAATTGTATCCAATACAAATACAAAATGCAAAATAAAGATTATCTGCATCTGCATTATCAGAATTTCTTGCGACTAGCATTATTTACTACAAATTGTATTAAAGTTGTGTGTGTAGATGGACCGCCAGGTTTAGCATGTGACCTCAAATGTAGTTACATGTTGCATCTCGTCCACTCAGTTTCCCTTCTATCGGATGTCGTCGGTTGCCTCGTCTATGGCATACTGAGGAGAGCTAATAAGCGCACAAGCGGCATATGTATGGTGTGCCGCTTACGAATGACTTTCACAGTTTGCTACAAGTCTTTCTTTCCTTATATAAGCAATTAAATACTGCTGCTGAGTGAGTACTATTTTAAAGTAGTTAACAGTTCTAATAACTTATAGCAACATAGTACTGGCAGACACAGTTAGATGACTTTGTTCACTTGTGACTGGTTTTCAGAAATTTGATTTAGTTGCTACAATTGAATCCTCTGTCCTCTATTTAATACAAGTTTTTTGCTGAGGCAAGAGTATTTACCTACCACTAATGATTTTTTCTCTCAGAGTACAAGGCGTCAGGTTTAAAACATCTACCCTGTATACAGTTTTTTAAAATTTTTATTAGTGTTCAAAAAGACTTTGTGCTAATACAACCACATCGCCCAGAGCGATAAGAAAAAAATGTGAAAAGGAATAAAACTCACCCACATTAAAAGCTTGAAGAAATAGCAATAATTTACAATCTTTAAGCCCAAGAGTAAATGATTCCGTAAGGCGAATCGCTGTGAATCGGCTGGCTAACGCGACGTTGCCGACGGAGGGAACCAATATATGTCATTAAATCGAGTAAGCGCTGGGTATCGGCAGAGCCGTGATTTATATTTTCGGGAGGAAAAGAGAGGCGGTTTATTAAAATAAATGCTACGCAACTAATGGTCCGCGGATAAATATCGACTATTTTTTATTAATAGCAGCGGATATCGTTAGTCATTTTTCGGATAGGCTTGAGGGGTTCAGATAAGATAAATAAGAAATTCAATTGCCTCTGCGGCTGTGATCGTTAAGTTCTTTCTAACGTTTTCAGTTTCTATAAAAAGAACGCGAAACTTACACTGATAAAAATGATTACAGGTTGTTCACAACATGTTTTACTATCAAAAATACCAAATAAATAAAATACAGTAGAATTATATAATTCAATTATTTGTGCCAAATGACATAATTTTTATTAAAAATACGTAACACTGTTCTAAAATTGCGTTTCATGGGCACTAAAATACGGTTACTCTTCGAAAAATACATATTTATAAGTGCATGATGTGTATTTAATAAATAAAAAAATCTTCATTAGATTCCATTTTCAATCAGAAATTAATAATCAAATGGGGGACTTCGATTGGAGAAAAAATAGCATGTTTTACTCCGATTAAAATTGTTTTTTATCTCGACTTAACCACTTCGCCTCACAATAAATAGATAATTTACTCTTCACAAAAGTGACACTATTAGTCGTAATATCCTATTATTTCTGCTACGGTTTGTTGAGAATGGCTGGAACAAAGAAAACTTTAGGAGTGTGGAAGAATGTCGTAGATTTCCAAATCTAGTGGTTAGCCATAGAGAAACATTTTGTAATGTTAAAAGATGGGCTCGACAGACAGTAAAGTTTTTCAATAATACTCGAGAACTTCCAGTGTAATAGGATTACAAGATGAAGAAAATATTTTGCAAACAAATTAGCACTAAACGTTTATCCCAAGAAACTGGATTATTAGAAACTTCAGTACACCAAATTCTTAAGCGTAATCTTCTACATCCATAGCATATTAAAAAAATGCGAGAATTATTGAGTTTATCTTGCGTCAGGATATTAACTTTCACAAGAAAATTCTGTTCACGGTTGAAGCTTGTTTCATTCGTAGAGGAATTACAAATATTCACAACTTTCATGAATAGTCTGATCATTTCTTGGCGAGAAATACGGCGATTTTAAAAAATTGCGGTAAAGTCGGTAAATTGCCACTAGCGTCTGGTAATTTCCTTCCTTCTGAGTAAAAAGTCCTCTGATATATTACCCTCACGGTCTGTATTTTTTCGCGGTAATCCTCGCCGAATGATATACACCAGCAGGAAGGTGACAGATAAGACAATGGAAATTTTAATTCGACTCTCTCTCCGATTCCCATTAGGAGGGAAAAGCCGCAGAAGTTAAACTCCCGGCCGCCAACGCGGATTCCGGGCGACACTTCCAATCGGCCTGAATTTATGGGGCCCCCGAGATGGCCCCGGGTGCTGATAATGTCCCTCAACGCGCGGAAGGGGGCCGCGCTCTTTCTCAAACGTCACCTTGCCGCCGCTAATCGGACGTTTAATTTAAATGCCAATAGCGCAATCCGCCGCCCCGTCCTCGTAAATCCGACGCCGCGGCCGCCTATCGGGAAAAGTGCGTGCTTTGCGGTGGGAAATCGAAAGTGAGGTATTTTTAATTGCTTTCTCGACCCCTGAGCCCGTCATTCGGTTTTATACTAACGTTTCTGCGAAGGACGGTTTGGATTTCGTTTTGCGATAAAAGTTAGCTAAAGCTGCGTGTAGATACGGCGAGCCGAGCACGAGCCGACCATGAGCAGCGCACGAAATGAACAAGACATTGCTCGTAACGATCCTAACTACCTACGAGCCTTTAAAAGACACAGGTGATTCAATTTTACTTCAGTTTGAAACTGTTGTAGTAACATTACATTATTTCTAAAATTGGGAAACTGCAGCTTTAACTTCACCCTGTATAATATTACAAATAAAATAGTTTATAATATTCGTCGTTGTATTATCTCCACTTTTTGTTTCTTTACACTTTTTTGTATTCCAAACCGATTAACAACAAAATTAATTTATTTTTTCTACGCTCATGTATTGGACTATATTTAGTAGAAAAAGTGGTTCTTTATTGCACTAGTGCAATAAAATGTTTGTTACACTCATCTGTCATTCTACCACAGTGTTTTGTGATCATGACAAACATAAACTTTCAAATCGATGGCACATCATGCTTCATTTAAATAGCAGATTTAGTGTATACAGGGTGTCCAGAAACTCTCCTGACAAACGAAGACCGGAGATTCCTCAGATAATTTTAAGACAATTTAACCCAATTCACCTAGTCCGAAAATGCTTCCTAAGGGAACTAGAGCTCTTTGAAGATGGCGACTTGTAAATAGTTTTGTTTAAATACCTCCAGAACGCTTCTACTTAGAAAAACAAAAACTGGTACGCTTGTTTAGCCTTCAGAGATGAATCGATTCCGTCAATTGGGAATTTCTAGTACCGGTCATAGGCGTCCGTTTTGGGTAGGTCAACGATTATTTTAACGCATAACTTCTTTGTATTTAATTTTAAAGCATTTGTGACACTAGATTATTAAATTTTCAGTTATACTAGTACTAAAAGGTACTCTTACTTTAAGTCATTAGGATACACCGTTTTCTAGAAAAATGGATTTGAAAATTTTTCGTTTTTTCGCCATTAAAGTTCAATTTATATTTTTTGCACTAGTTGGCTTTGGACTGCCAACAAAAGTAAAACATACGTTTTTCATTGTCAAATTGTTGTCAGTTCGCGAAGTTTATCTTTAATTTTTTTACTTTGTGGAATTCAAACACAACGATTTCAATTTTTTTAAAAATGATTTTTACTAATGAGGAATACGCCGATATGCATTTAGTTTATGGCGAAATGAGATGTAACGCTCGAGCAGCGCAACGTAGATACGCTGATAAATTTCCTAATCGTGAGCATCCCACTCACTCAACATTTACAGCTCTTCATCAACGAATAAGAGAAAAAGGTTGAGTGGTCCCAAAAAATAATGAAACAGGGAGACATAATGATGTAACAGCAGAACATGAAGATGTTATTTTAATGGAAGTTGATGAAAATCCAGAAATTAGCGTTCTTAGACTATCTGCCATGTACCCCACAATTTCAAAATCTTCTGTAGGAAATATCTTACACAAAGAAAATTTATATCATTTTCATTTTACAAAGGTGCAAGCACTGCTAGAAGGAGATTTTCCTGCTCGTGTAGAATTCACTAGATGGTTACAAAACCAGAAAAATCAAGACGAAGATTTTTTCAGATACATTTTGTTTGGTGACGAAGCTACACATTCACAAAAAATGGAATTTTTAATGTACATAATGCACATTATTATTCGTACGTTGGTGACAATCCCCACGTTGTTCAACAATTTAAGCATCAGCATAGGTTTAAGATAAACGTCTGGATAGGAGTAGTTGACGATTATCTACTTGGACCTATGGAATTACATGCTCGTTTAAATGGTGCTGATTATTTACATTTCCCGCAAAATATTTTACCTGATTTGTTAGATGAGGCGCGTTTAAATATTCGGCAAAACTTATGGTTTCTATACGACGGCTGTCCGGCCCACTTTAGCAGAAATGTACGAGACTTTCTAGATAATAACTACGAAGACCATTGGATTGGAAGAGGTCCAGTTGCTTGGCCAGCAAGGTCGCCGGATTTGAATCCTTGCGATTATTGTGTTTGGGGATACATAAAAGCATTTGTTTATTCCGTTCCGATGCAAAATCGTGCACAACTCTGGCGAAGGATACAAGATGCTTGCAACGAATTTAGAAATAACTTTGGAATTTTTGCAAGAATTCGGCGTTCTCTAAGCAAAAGGGTAAATTCATGCATAGAGACTAATGGTCATCACATCGAGCATCTTTTGTAACTATCTACCTTTGATACTTTTTTTTGTTACTTTCGTTAAATTGTAATAAATACTTTGTTTTTAAAAATCTTTAACTAAAATTTTTAAACTTTAATGACGAAAAAACGAAAAATTTTCAAATCCATTTTTCTAGAAAACGGTGTATCCTAATGACTTAAAGTAAGAGTACCTTTTAGTACTAGAATACCTGAAAATTTAATAATCTAGTGTCACAAATTCTTAAAAGTTAAAGACAAAAAAGTTATGCGTTAAAATAACCGTTGACCTACCCAAAACGGACGCCTATGACCGGTACTAGAAATTCGCAATTGATGGAATCGATTCATCTCTGAAGGCTAAACAAGCATACCAGTTTCTGTTTTTCTAAGTAGAAACGTTCTGGAGGTATTTAAACAAAACTATTTACAAGGCGCCATCTTCAAAGAGCTCTAGTTCCCTTAGGAAGCATTTTTGGACTAGGTGAATTGGGTTAAATTGTCTTAAAATTATCTGAGGAATCTCCGGTCTTCGTTTGTCAGGAGAGTTTCTGGACACCCTGTATATCTGACTATTGAAACAAACGCTTCTGCTACATTTTTATCTAAGAAATACCTTGTTGAAGTTGTTAGGAGTAGCCGTTTTCGAAATAATGCTATTTGAAATATTAAAAAAAATATATTTTGCGTTTAATTTTGCTCGTGCTCGGCTCACCATATCTATAGGCGGCTTAATAAATGTAAAGGTGGATTCAGACGTCCACTAGAAAAAATATATAGCCGTCATTACCCGAAGCCACTAACCCTTGCTTTTTTACTAATATCTTTTTATACCAGCAATATATCCTTTCGCTTTTACAACTTTCACTTTTAGGGGATCCGCCTTTATTGGCTTTTAAAAAGTTTGATAGGTATCCTTTAAGTCCCCTGGAAAAATACCTGGAACGATATAATAAGAGTTTACCGGGGTGTCTATAAA
Source organism: Monochamus alternatus (assembly GCA_037114965.1). Classification (NCBI taxonomy): domain Eukaryota; kingdom Metazoa; phylum Arthropoda; class Insecta; order Coleoptera; family Cerambycidae; genus Monochamus; species Monochamus alternatus. The sequence goes on along the minus strand of CM073429.1, from coordinate 61,440,637 downwards.
AATCTGCGTCGAAATAAATCGGATTTGTTTTTATGGACCTCTACTCGAAAACTAAAATCAAAACGAATTTTTATGCAGAGACAATAAAGTTTTATATTGCATAGTAAAAAGCGGGTTTATTCTTCAATAAGAGAGACAATAAAAATTATTCAGAATATGCTTTGTTGACTTCGAGGATTCGGTAGGGTTGGTAATAATAAAAGAGTTAAAAATCGTACATCCCACCATAAAATAATTTAAGTATGACTATAAATAAATATTTGTGTTTGAAAAAAGGAATGTACCTAAACGAATCCTCAGGATTATTATCAGTAACCCGTGATTTAATGATTTGTACACAGAAAGAAAACATTTATTAAAAAAGTACAGCTTAACGACCTATTAGAGCAATGGCAGACACAGCTGTTTGAGTCGCCTCGGCAGCTGAATCGGTTCAATTCTTATCATTGACCAAAACAATTAAAAAAGATCACGAAAACAGCTGAAATCTGGACCTCGATTCTCGAATCTCTACTGACAATTGTCGTATCCGATTTTCAATTGTCATTTGTTTTCGAGTAATGACGTCATCGATATTTTTTTAAATGGCAACATCATATTTTTTTCCTTGATTCTGAAAGATCGTTTAATTCTCTATCAGACAGTACTAAAATTTTGCCCTCTTACATAGGAAAGTTTTCGAGTAAATGAATGAATGTCAGAAAATGTAAATTTTATCCATAAAAAAGTAACAATTCTGAGGTATGTAAAATAAAATACAATTGATTAAATTTTATACTTAAATTAAATGTTCGAATTCCCATCTACCAACTTCTTGACAATGCGCAAGTCTGTGAAGAAATTCTTCTTGCACATTATAAATGATTTCTGGGGTAACTCTGCGTATTTCGTCCCGAATGCGATTTTGAAGTTCTTCTAAATTACGTGGTTTATTAATGTACATTTTTGACTTCAAGTATCCCCATAAAAAATAGTCAAGAGGTGTAAGATCTGGCGAAAAACTAAACTTGATAACGTTTTTGCTTTATTTTAATTGATTTACGTTTTCTAACATTCAATCGTCATTTACTCGAAAACTTTCCTATGTAAGAGGGCAAAATTTTAGTACTGTCTGATAGAGAATCAAACGATCTTTCAGAATCAAGGAAAAAAATATGGTGTTGCTATTTAAAATAAAAATCGATGACGTCATTACTCGAAAACAAATGACATTTGAAAATCGCATTTTACGCTAAAATATGTATTTTTTAAATTAAAAATTGACCTGTTCGAGGATTTTTCCCAAAAAATAATTGTTTCGTTTTTATTGAATTTATTCCATACTTTTGGGGCATACTGTATACTAGAAACGTTATATAAACAATGTCACCATTTCCCATTTATGTCGTGTAATAAGATTTGGCAACAATGTTAAATCCATGGTGATTTAGACAGTTGTTGTTAATATGTATACTCTTTTTATTGCATAATGGCATTCTATGGATTTGGATTGCTTTGCAGCTATAAAAGAACACGCTGGTTGAGCTGTTACAAAACATTCTTCAGGTAAATTCACTTGTAGAATGAATATTTATATTATTATATTACATGTATTCATACATTATAAGTAACATATCTAAGGTAAAATAAAAGGATAGATATTTCTAATTAAATGGAGTTTTTATTTATATAAAAATCCTATAAGTAAGTGCAGTGCAATGTGATTAATAATCTGTGCTGCGGTAAGTCTCCAGACAATCTAACCATTTTTAGTCTAAATCCACCGCATGGCATCTTTTATAAAATATTTCTTCCATTGCGACCAATTTGTGCTACAGTTTCTGTAATAAATACAAAATTTATTTCTGGTTGGGCGTTTTTCAAAAATTTGTGATATTAATTTAATATAGGAATGACAGATGACAAATATTTTACGTTTTCTCTCATACGACATCTAAAGTTGAGTGACTGAAACTACTTGCAAATTCTACTAAAAAATCGCGACATTTGAGAATATCAATTTGAAAATTTTAATAGAGATTCTCAAAAAGTTCTATTCGAGATGCACCGATAGAGATTTGAAAATCGGGTCTCCGGTCTACTGTAATGGAGTGACAATGCAAACTGGCGATGTCATATATTGTACGAAAAAACCTCTGAAGTTCTATGATTAAAATGACACCGGCGCAAAAAGTATTTGAAGCGTTTTTACTTCAAAATAAACTGTATGTGTTAATTAAAAATAAAGTTCCTTGTCCCCTTCCCAACTAATAACCAATTGAGGAATTAACTTACGAAAGCCAAGTTATACTAGATAGCTTGACTAAAAAGGTTTAGTATGATGTTTAACGATTTCTCACAGACATCCCGTATATAAGGTACAAAACAAGAGGGGCATAGAGACCGGAGCATTAAACTGATAGTAACTGAAATGAAAAAGTCGCCATATCCGAATACGAGAACAAAAAACGAAAAGCGATTCGCCCCGTCGAATTTTTATCATTCTAGAGGGCATTAAAAACTAGAAACTTCCGGCAGTGAAACGCTACATCGTACAAAACCAACAAAAGCGAGTGCCGCATCCGCGCCAAAACAAACAAAAATCCGGCCGTACCGGAGAATCCGGACGTTCAATAGCCGAATATAAAATAAAATATATGCCCTGTCCGAGTGACACTCTTTGTGTGGACGATGGAGCTTCGAAATTCGCGTGGTGTGGAATCCAGAGGGCGCTTTGGTCGGCTATGTTCGGTTGTTATACATTTAAGATCAACCACTCAACAAAAGTCAATTACCTACAGGGCAGAAATATACAGGGTGATATAAGGAAGATACAGGGTGTTAAAGTTTGAAGAAAAATTTTTATTTATTAGTATAATTACTAAAGTAATGGAGATATTTAAGCCATACTTGGTACATAACGTAGTTAGGTTAAGGTGTCATAAAATGTGAAACTATCAAGCACTTTGAACAACCAGTGGCGGAGATATGGGTAGTTCGTATCTTTAATTTAGGAAAGAAAGTTGTATCGCCCTATATAATGTTAAAGTTTATGACATTTTTAAATGTGTATATAAATTTATAACAAAAACTCTATCTTACATTTTTTTCATATCTGCTACGGTTACATAGTAAATTTGACTTTTTTCAGTTTTTTCACTGTTCCTGCCGGTAAATAATTTAATCATTATTAATACCTAATATTGTTTGATGGTAAATGATATCCGAAATGAGAAAATGTGTACCTATGATTAAATTACATTTTCTATTAGTTAAAAAACTGCACTAGAGCTAAAGGAAAATTAACAATTTTCAGATAAGTACTTATAAAAAAAACTAACAATTTTCACAATTAGACATTTAAATAAGTACAGTTTAACTAAAATAAAATACTGCAAATTGCATTAACTATCAGTACTCACAAATTACAGCAATTTCTCAAAATGACATCCTTGAACGTCAATAAAAGAGTGACAGCTGTCAATAAACTGCAATAAGAATTAATAGTCATGCATTCCGAAAACAAAAGATAGCTTGTTTAGATAGGGAAATTACAATATATAATTCTGACACTACTTCTTCAAACAACTAAGTTTTATTGTTTACTAAGTTGCTATCGTTATGGTAGTCACCACGCCTAAACCCTCTTGATTCAAACGATTTCAAGTATAAATTAAAATGTTGTACATAACACAATTGTCTTATTTTATTGTTGTTTTAAAAAAATATATATACAAAAATAACTATTTTACTGACGTTTGAAAAAAGGCTTATATGAAGAAGTTCCACCAGGCTTCTCATTAATTTTTTTGTCTTATTGGAGGATAAATAGTTGTTGAGTAATTTATTTCAGATGAGGTAGCAATGCGGTCTTATTTTCTGCTAGACTTCAATTTTAAAAAATAAAGAATTGACAAGCCATATTGAATAAAAAAGATACAAAACCGCTCTGCATCCCTTGTAATGCACAAACTAATGCCCTGCAGAAAAGATCGATACCCGTCTTATTGTACAACAACCGCGCCTAAACGGGATGTAAGTATCGAAAAACACTGAATAAAAACCTGAAACTTTCTATACAATGCTATGAATCCATAACGGAGAGTAAACTTTTACATCCTGGGCCTTCATTGTGCGCCTCAAGTTTGCTATTGTGTCGTTTGGTTCTTTTTTAGCCATAAGGGACGGGAGTTGGTCTGATTTGGTGAGAGACTCGTCGGATGCAGGAAATAGGTTAGGAAACAGGTAACAAGCCCGTCCCACAAATAAGATATGGAGTGACGGTCGATGGTAAACGGAGTAATAAAGAAAGTAGTGTTTGTGTAGAATATCTTTTTATATGTATTGTATACGTTTTTTATCCGAGAATTGATTATAGCAGAAGGAAATATGGCAGGTATCAACAAATATTTTTCGGAAATATATCGAACTTCGCTCTCCTAACGCAATTCATAGGTGTTTTTTTTTGTATTCTACAGATAAGAAATATGATTTTCCAACCTGTCGGAGTTTATACTTTTATTCTAATTATGAAATTATTATTTCAGCAATTGTAGAATGTTCGCATGTGGTTGATATAGCGTTATGCATACAAAGCAAATTTTTTTCTAAAAATATGTATTCATGTGAAGTAATTCTTATTAAAGATAAACCAAGCCTTATTCCAAATAAATCAGAAATCTTTATAAAAAAGTGTTGGATAGGTTTTCTCAATGGATGCGAGTTAGTAACTTTACTTGCATATTTCTTTGACAGGTAAATTAATTACAATGATAACTGCAATTAATAAAGAAATTAATTATACCATATTTGACTAGTCAAAGAAGTGTATGTGGTCGAAATTAAAATGTATGTTACTAAGGAAAAATTACATTACTAAATTTTCTAAACTTACTGCTCGGTTGGTTATTTACTGGAAATAAGTCCAGTATTTTCGAAGGAACAGTTAATGACAGATTATTAATGACTCAATTGCAAATATTCTGTAAGTTCTTTAAATATAAATAAAACACTTCTTAGCTCTTTTATTGTAAGCCTTAATATACTCATTCCATCTTAAATGGCTATCTCAAATGATGCCAAGATACTTTATGCTCTTTGTTGATGCAATTGTTCGTTTCCTATTTTTAAACTGTAGAATTTCGGTAACTTGTTTACATAAATTATAAAAGGTACGTATTTAGTTTTTAGTATATTTAGTGTTAGTAATTTGCTATCGAACCAAGTTTTAAATAAAATACGATCACTTTCCAGTTTCTTCTTCAGTGAAAGCCAAGAGTCTGCTTTATAAAAGACTGCAGTATCATCAGCATAAGAAAAATTTTTACCGCTTGTTGGAATTGATATAAATAATAAATAATAATGGCCCTAGCACAGTACTCTGGGGAACACCAAATTCAACTGCTTTAGCCTCACTATAAGTACCATCAACCTTTTGTTGGCTATTGGTTAAATACTTTTTTAATAATTTTAAAGAAATATTTCAAAAGCCATAGTTTTCAAATGTTAAAAATAAGTGTTCATGGCTAACTGTGTCAAAAAATACTGTTAAACAATTTTCCCTATTATCTAAGGCATTGTAAATGTGACTTAAGTTTTTATAGCATCATTTGTTGATCTGTTTGCTAAGATTCCGTACTGAAAATCCGAAACAATCATAAATCGTTTTATGAAACTACTGATGTTCGTAATGACAGCATTATTATGACAGTCGACTATAATAGTATATTAAACAACAAGGCTTGAAAACGACTCTTTGCACACGAGTTTTTTACGATACTTTTTATCCGACTGCAAACAAGAGACCACAAAAATCAAATTTTAATTTAAATCATTTTTATTACTAAAGTTGCCAACGCATTAACTAAATAAATTAAATACAACTTTTATTTTAACTCGTTTTTATTAAGAAAATTGCTAACGCATTAACAAAAGAAACTGATATTTAATATTTATGGTAACATTTGAACATTCCATCAAGGTTACGCTGGGAAAAGCAATATTATTGTGCACCTTATTTTCGGTAATAGAGAATATTTTTGGTGTGTTTTTAGTGCAGTTTTTCAGCGTGCGGTCGTTGTTTTCTTGTTGTATTCTAGTAGACGATCGTTGTTCTGATTCTGTGGCAGCAAAAGACACTGAAGAGTCTATCTTTTTACGAAACTTCCATTTTATTTCTCAAACAGTCATCAACGTAGCCTTCAGCAACTGCACTGGATTTCCACCCTCCATGGCGTTTGCGGGCAAGCAGATTTAAGCCAGAATTGACTAAAATTGTGGCCGGCATAATTTGGGTGACAACATCAAACAAAAATCACAATCTGGAGAGGCGTGTGCAAAATGTTTAGCACACGGCGTGTGCAAAATACTATTTTCAGAGCGTGTTTCCGTGTGCAAAACCCGTATAAAAAATTATACCGACCGACTGTATTTTTTACTTTTTGTTATACAATTATTAGTAGGAGACAACTACTGTCCACTTTTTCCTGTAGCTTTATCGCCCAATTTCGATGTGAAATGTTGTAGTTTTGTCGCTAAACTCATTAATTTCATTCACAATGATAATCGACAATTTTTTTTAGACGTGACTGTCAGGTAATTTTATTTACTGCACAATTCTACTCACTGCCAACCTTAGCAAATGCTTAAAAGCCGGAATGATGCGCGCAAAATGATCGCCACCTCTACGCTAGAATTTACCTAGCAATTTTCTACCGATAACTCAGAAGAAAGCGACAGCATTCCGGAGCATCGGAATCGACACCTAGACACAAAGAACAAAGACGGCAACGACATTGTTCGGGCTATTTGTCAAGGCGGGCTCAAGCTGACGGAATAAAGGAAACGGATGAATGAGACGCGGACCATCCCCAGGTGACTGGATTTATGCAGGGCTATAATAATACGGGCGACCTTCGTCAAGAGCTCTATGCGGGGCGTTTAGCCAAATTTACCGCAAATTTAGATCGGATATGTCAGGTATGTTGGAATTTATTGTGCTGCGACCGAAATTTCTCGGGACGCAGACATTTTTTTCTGCTATGAAAGCTACTGTGTGCGGTGGCACCACAAAGCGATGACGTCTTGATGTAGGGATAACTGACAAATTGACAGAACTCGGACGGGACAGAAAGGTCTTCCAGCATTCATAATTTGTTCGTACTTTTCGTAGTTGTTTTCTGACAGTCTCTCTTGTTTTGAAGCGTAGTCCACTATACGGACGAGAATGAAAGTGAAATATTAAATTGTTAAAAATTATTTAAAAAAAATATTGGAAGTTTTTTGGTCCCGGTTCCATAGCATTTGTCAATGGCATTTATAAATTTTAAAATTATTATAAGAAAACGTTTTAATAGTATTTCAACAGTGCACATCCCACATATGGTATTTATGCTAGAATTTAACAAATAGCTGTTTTTAGGCTTTTACGACCGGTGCTACTATTTGATAAATAGCGATTTTCCGGGTTGTTATGCCGTGACCACGGTAACTGGTGGCTGCCAGTAACAGAATTAAAGTGCATATCGCTAGCCTTAGCTGGATTTTTTTGACTTGCCCTTGTTGTTTTCGGACAAGGCTCTATCGGTATTTCTGGGCTCGCCCATATATTGATTTCGGCTCCTGTTGGTATTACGACTTTTACGGTTGGAACCGTTCCTCGGATAATGGTGGTCTTCCAAGACGTCTTCTAGCTGCCTCTGTACCTGGTCGTATTTCATGCTTGTAAATGTTACGCCGCACTTCACTGCCGGCATCTTCAGTAGTGACCTGCCCTTGTTGTTCTCGGGCTAGGTTAAGGCTCTGGCTAGGCTCAATTATATTATTATTTTTCATTTTTTCTTTATTGTAAGCTATTTTCGGTCCTGCAATCCTCGAGTTAATGCACTTGGATAGTAGAACGATCAATAAATAAATAATTTAGTTGTTTTATGTGTATCAAATGGACTCAGTAACTAATATTAAACTCATGGGCAACATTTATGATGCACTTAACACAAACGACATCACATAAGGCTGAATATAATTTCCTCCCGCCGACGGCACCGTACATTTCGCAAATGGGACACGTGCAAACTAGCAAATATCAGCCTATTTATCCTCGCAGCTGGATTCATTGCATCGTAATTGTCCCAGCGGCTTTATTGCCTTAGAAATAACCGGGAGGGCGCGCGCTGTCGGCTGGCATCCGCGAAAAACGGCCGTTTGTACGCCCGCCGCTTCGTAAAAATGTATTTGGGGATATTAGTCGAAATTTGCCCTCTGAAAGCGCATTTCTCACTATTATTATGTGTGTATGTGCCGGGCTGACAAAAAGGGCTTAGCACTGCGTTGTTCTCGCAGTTTCGTGGCGTTTTGGGCCTCTGTGGGATTTAGTTTACGACGTTTTTATTCAGGCTAATACCTAACCTAATTTTTTATTGGGGGTTTTACTGTTTGGTAGCGGCAATAAGGGGTTTTCGTATTTTTGTGTAATCGGGGATAAATCTCAATTGAAGGAGCACAAAGCTCTATAGATAGTAACAACATTTACCAATTTTTATTTACTATATTGGCTAAATATGTATATACAAGGTGTAACTTTAAGTGGGGGTCCCCTTTTGAAAGTGTGTAGATTGCTAATCTAAAATTAGTTTTTTAAAATCAAATAAATAGCCGAGTTATAATTAATTTTTTAAACTACATCCAAATTGCTCTCCACGCCGCCTCTGTACAGCGTTCGAGTTTCACTGAAGATGCAGAACCATATCTACGGTGTTGCCAGTTAGTTGTTACCAGTCTAGACGTCGGAACTTGTCCCGTCATTTCACTGGATATTTTAGAATTCAGTTTAGTATGTGCTAGTTATTTACATTACGTTCACGAGTACAAGTTAACTCTACACAATGTCACGACGGATACCGTGCAGAAAAACCATGGAAAACCCGTTTTCCTATTTTTGGTGATCATAAGGGTCATATACGTCTGCTATTGAGGATCATTGTTTAAATATTGGGCGATAGTTGGTAAGGATTTACTCAGAAAAGGACAAAATCCTGGAAGAAGGGTATGTGTATATTTCTGTTCCTATTATTTCATAATTGATTGTTATATTTATATTTTTTCTCCTAGATTTTGTTTGGTTACTTCCGCTATTCCATAATTTAAACTTTAATGTTGTAGCTGCTACTTTTTCGTAATTGATTCCGCGCAGAATAGCAGGTGTCTCTATACTATTTGTCTCTGTCATTCTCTTGATAATGTTATAAAATCTTCAATCGGTTGTCCCTGCAAAATATTCTTGTTGTTATCAATCAGATCGTAGCATTTTATTAGGTACTCAAGAACAGAACCTATTAAAAGCCTTGGCGTGTAAATTGGTAAAATAAAAATCTGTCACTACTCCAGAAAATGCTGGCCAATAATTGTGCTCTTCATAAAAGTAACGGGAGTCGTGCAAAATTTTAAAAATCGCGTTTGCATCAGTAACCGTCGATATCATTGAAAATACTGGATATATCCGTTTAGGTCTCGGAATAAGTATTACCGCAGTATAAAGGTATATTTTGTTTGTTTTCGGAAAAGGAATTCTTACCATTCCTTCAGTTGCGTCAAACTAAATTAACGGTAAAAAGTCACATGTTGAAATTGATTTCAATACCTGCAACTGCTCGACACTGTACAGATTTATAGTGAATGGAAATGTAATTTCTTTAATGTATTTCGAATGATCAGATTGCATTTAGAACATATCCAAGATATCGTTCTTACTCCTATCAAATTCAACCAAAGCGTGCGATCTAATTTTTCTTAAAGTTACATCTAATTTAACTTTTTACAAATTGTTTCTTGAGAGCCTTGCTAGTCAATCTGCTTCTAAGAGGAGCTCATCTACTATATTTTACATCTACTCTGAAGATTTTAAGGTAATACTCCATTTTCTTCACCGATATGTAAATTTTTTAAGTTTATTTTTAACTTAAGGTCAAAATTCATCTCTTTGGAGCCTTGCAAATATATGTGCATCAAGGAGGAACTTTATTACTGTATTCTACAGCTACTGTGAGATTGTTAAGTTGATACTTTATTTTCTTCACCCATATGATAACGTTTTTTGAATATATTTTTAATCTAAGGTCAAGAGGACTTAATTACTAACGCTTTGTAAATCCGATACACATCGATATTCAGAATATCGATACAATTATTTATGATATTCGATATTTATACAAAAATTGTTACTATATTATTGATACATCGAAAATTGTTTTTCGTTTTTATATTCATTTGATGGAAGCTTGAAATTTGGATTTTTGAAACATTTACAAAAATGACGAAAAATTCAGAAATTCGGAAAGTATATACAATTGCGGCAGAAATTCAGAAGGCTTACGTCACAACTGACGTTACGCAATTGTTTTTATCTTCAACATAATTTTCGACAGTTTGTTGTGTTAAGAACAATTATTTTTTGTAATTTAGCGCAATATATAGTGCAGTGTGTCAGTTGCAGTGCCTTAAATATTTTGATGAAAATATAATGAATTATTCATTTGTTCGCATGACGTAAGTCGTCTGAATTCTTACTGTAACTATAGATGACTGGCATTTTAAAAGTGCTTTTAAATATTTGTTGTTTGTGTTTATTTTTGTTATTGTTATTTGTTGTTTTTAACCCTGCTTCTGTTATTTCATCTTTAGTAAATTATATAGATTCTTAAATTGGATAGTTTTAATTCTATCTATGAATTAGTAGATATGTATAAAATAATGTTAATAATAATAATTTTTTATCTGAAATTGAGTTTTTCTTGGTTAGCCTCATATACCCAGTGCGTCCATAAACTAACGCATAAATTCATTATTAGTTAAATGAACAATATTATTAAAGATTCCAGAAGCAGTTCGATTTTTGGTTTTAATTTACTGTTTTTTAAAATAATAATTTAATATACAGGGTGATATACCTTCGAATCATGACGTCATCATCGGTATTTTTAAATGTAACACCAATAAAATTTAAAGTGGCTTCGTTATTTACCTAGAACTTCATGAACATGGTGTTTCTACTTTGTAAAAGCGAACAATCAAATTTATACGTGGATTTTAATTGCTGCTGTTTCAGTTCTTAGGAAAAGTTCTTGATAAACATTCTAAAAATCAATCACGTTTAAATATGCAGGGTCTAAGAGTCTAAGAATAGTATACTTTAACTGAGATTCGAACGTATAGTTTGACAGTTGATCTACATTTACGGTTGCTATGGAAACTAAGGACAATTGTTTTCTCGTGGCATACCAAGATATTTAGTAGAAACATTGCTTTTCCTTTTTACGCCGTAACTTTAAATTATCTGTTAAGATTTGAACAATTGAAATAAATATTTAGTTTTTTGAATCCTCTCGTATTTTAATAACTTCAATATTTTCTAAAATTGCGTTCTTGTTAGCAAATGTCTTCATTTCTTAAACCATTTTTATTACATAATAAACGGCTGTCCTCTGTTTTGGCGAATGCACTTCCTGCGTACTTAAAAGTGTTAAGATTAATTTCTCTAATATTTATAATGTTTATCAAGAAACCTTTCCTAAGGACTGAAAGAGCATTGCTTAGTTTTTAATAATATCTGTATAAACTGTAGGTAAGTATTCGTTACTACTTTGGATTTTATTGGTTAAATCATTTAAATAATCCATTCTTTCCTAATAAAAAAAGTATAGAAATATTTGTTATAAAGAGGTTTGTTTTTCTTCTACATTTCAATAATAATTGTAGAAAAACATGGTTAAATTAAAAAATATTAAATAATTATCACAAATCAAGTATTCTATCACCTCCTAAAATTATTGTAACGACTTACAAGACACCCTGTCTAGTGTCTATGTATCGATACATTTTGAGTCGAGGAACATCCCTAAAATAAACCTATTCATTTTTATACCTGCATATCTAGCAGTGCAAAGATATTTTATGGGATAAACGGGTCGAGTACCATCCTCGCTTGCAGTATGCTCGCGAACTGTTCCGGCAGACCTAACACTGTTATTTACTGCACCGCAATTAATGCCTCTATCATAATCAACTTAATGGCCTCAGAAGGAAAACAACGCGGCCGTTTTTTCTCTATTAAAATTCCATCCGTTACGGAATCGATTATAAATTTATTATGCTAATAGAACAACTATAATTCCTGGACGGAGCGTAATTTAATTCTCCTAGTCAATTTAAAATAATTACGGGAGGCATTAAAAGTTTAACAAAACTCCGGGTAATGCGTTTATAAGCGCTGCGCCGACGTCGATAAGCATTTCTAGGCCGCGGAAGGGAGCAAAAAAATCACCGGTAAGTGTCTAAAAATTGCCCACAATTACCTCTACCTGCCAGGTAAACGCTGATGGCGTACGAGTAAAAACTATGGCTTAATCAAGCCGCCTTGTGACGGACGCACTGCTGAGGTCTGGGCTCTAGTACAGAGTGTCTTGATGTTGAAAGTTATCGTTCTAAAGAGTCTCCAAAGAAATACAACCTAAAAATCACATTAGCGGTGGAAAAATCAAATAGGCGTTAGAAAATAATTGAATGCTCCTAGTTTAAAGTGTATAAATGTCATTATTTAACCATTAATATACGTAACGCACTCCAGTATAAGACATTTGTAAAAATAACCACCTAAAATGTCAAAAGAAAAAATACAAATATAAAAAAAATATGCAATACTTTTGTCTGTGAGTGTATATGGACACTATTGATGATTTACGCTAACGTAGCTGCTGCCAATAAACAATATAAACAATAAACATTTGTTTTAGGTTGTAGAAACTGGGTAACATGAAAATTTTGTAGTTGTAACAACAGGTATGTCAAACTATTTTATTAATTAAAACCATAACAATAACGGCAAGAGCAGTTAAATTTGCTGTATAAAATAGGTGTTAAATAAAACGCTATTTATTTCTTTCCTTGGGATTTTTTTCCATTTTTTGTCCGGTCGCCGACTGCATGCTTTGCCACCTTATCAGGTTTTCAGTGTACCAGTTTTCAGTGCCGTGCAGAAATATATTTTAAAACCATTTTCGCCCTGTCCTTTTTGATTTTTTTTAATCAAAATTGTATTTGTAAGAGTCTCCTGTACATTCAAATTCTTTTTTAGATAAGTTCTGAATCACCCTGTATACATACGGATCTACAGGGTGTCCTATTAAAATTGGGATACAGATCAGTTGAAGGTCAAAATAAAAACATTGAGCAAAACATGTTATGTTATTCTTTTTGATATATAAAGGGTTAACTATGACTAAGTACAAAAATTTTAACCACGTGCTCAGGGAGCCCTAAAAGACAATAAAAAAGTTATTCCACAATTTTAGCTCGATACCTTTTTTTCCTACGGAAAGTCGGCGCCTATGATGAGTATCGACTGAGATGGCTTAGATCCATAGTTGACATTACATCTGTCAACAACTACCATGCGGTCGTTTGCAGTGTTTCTAAATGCAGAAACGACAAAAATTAACATTCTTATTAGTAATAATACATGATAGGTAGGTAACAGTTAATCCAGTTAGCTCTAGTATTTTGCAGTCGTTTTTCATTATTTGGTTACAAACTGGTAAAACTACATTTTCACTCACTACCGATAAAAACACTTCCCGTAGGTACAATTAGATACAATGCCTATGTATTATAACAAAATCGAGGAAAGGAATGAGTAGGTAGGTTCTAATAGATAACAGAAAACGTTTAACACCCGCGGCAGTCTTGTGCCATAACGTAGAAAAACAAACCGGCGAACTATATTGTGGGAAAATATCTGTACCCGACACATATTCCTTTAATAATAATAATAATAATAATTCTTTAATACAGTTAAAACAAAAGGTGATGATAACAATAACTAAACTTAAAAAATGATTCAAATGCCCTCATACTACATACATATTACAATCTGTTCTCTATATGACCTCCTCTCATTTCAAGACACATATCTAATCTTTGCCTGACTTCTTCGTGGGCTGTATTTATTAATATTAACATTTAACTCTTTACAAGCGTTTGTGATTTTTTCATTCAAATGATCAATATCTCGTGAAGGTGTTTTGTAAACTTTTTAAGCTTTTTAAAACCCCCCATAAAAAATCGAGGGGTGTTAGATATGGTGACTTTCCGGGTCACTGAATAAGTCCTTTAATCCCATTGTATTTTTCTGGGAAAGTATTGTCTAAATATTGCTACACAATCCTGGCCCTGTAGGGTTGAGCTCTATCGTGCTGAAATCATAGATTTCTCCTTAACTGCAAAGGAACATTCTCCAGAGAATGCAGGAAGTTCTCCTTGTAGGAAATAAGATCCAATTAAATGCCTACCGATGATGCCGAGCAATACATTTACTTCAAAATGGCCTTGGTTTTGGACTCGACTTACAATGTGGGGATTTTCAATGGACCAGTAGTGTTTGTTGCGCCTGTTTGGCAAACCATCACTGACAAACCGACTTTCTTCCGTCCAGATAATGTGCGGAAAAAGGTTCTGATCAAGAGTTTATACCAATACTTCTATTGCTACCAATATCAAGAAGCCGTTAAGATACTTCAACGAATGTCTCTGTTAGACATCCACCCTTGGCGAAAACGATCTAAATAATACGTCGTGCTCTTGCAGAATTGCGACGCGGTTCTCCATAAATTCCATTTCAACAAAGACAAATTAAGAACATAATGGTACGTAAAAGAATTTGTGACAAGGAACAGACACTACGCAGTTCAGATACCAACTGATCTGTAGTTACTGACAAAAACATTATCAAGTTTAGTTTTTCGAATTCCATAGTTCTTTTATGGATCACGTAGGTGAAAATCTTTGCAAAGTGCCATTGTCACACCGACTTTCTAATAAGTATTGTAAGCGACATAGAAATTATTATTCAATTTAAAGTATTATGGCACATTTAACTGTTACTCAAAGAATTGAAATTTTAATTCTTATCGGATGCGGGAATATGACTAGAACTCAGCAGGAAGTTTGCGATTTATTTAATGAAAAATATCCAGATCGCCAATCAGCCAATCAACAGTCAGTAAGGTAGAGTTTAAATTTAGAGAAACTGGCAATGTTGTAAATATTCCAAAACCTGGACGTCCAAGCATTGATGAAAATCAGAAACAGAACATTTTGATACGTATGGTGGATAATCATCATAATTCTTCACGATTGGTTGCATTAAACAATGACACTAGTCAGAGCACAGTGCTACGTATCTTGAGGAAGGAAAAATATCATCCCTACAAAATTCAACTTGTGCAGGAACTCAATGAAGATGATCCTGATCGCCGCTTACACTTTTGCGAAATTCTAATGGATTTATGTCAAGGAGATAGAAATTTACACCGGCAAATACTTTTTTCAGATGTGGCCACATTTTGTCTGAATGGTACAGTAAACCGTCAAACTTGCAGATATTGGAGTCGGGAAAATTCTCATTGGATGGCAGAGGCACATACCCAACACCCTCAGAAATTAAATATGTGAGTTGGAATAGTTGACGACAGAATAGTAAGGCCTTTCTTCTTTGAAGGAACCCTTACAGGACAAAGATATTTAGAGATTCTAGAAAATGACCTTGTTCCAGCCCTTGCAGTAATTTTTCCTAACGATAATGACCCTGACATTCCTGACGATACCATATGGTTTCAGCAAGACGGTGCACCTCCGCACTATGCGCGCCCTGTACGAGATTTGTTGGACAACTGTTTTCCTGGGAGGTGGATCGGCAGACGCGGTCTGATAGAATGGCCTGCAAGATCGCCAGATCTTACACCTCTTGACTATTTTTTATGGGGGTACTTGAAGTCAAAAGTGTACATTAATAAACCACGTAATTTAGAAGAACTTCAAAATCGCATTCGGGACGAAATACGCAGAGTTACCCCAGAAATCATTCATAATGTGCAAGAAGAATTTCTTCACAGATCCACAGTTCGTGGATGGCAATTCGAACATGCAATTTAAGTATAAAATTTAATCAATTGTATTTTATTTTACATACCTCAGAATTGATACTTTTTATGGATAAAATTTACGTTTTCTAACATTCAATCGTCATTTACTCGAAAACTTTCCTATGTAAGAGGGCAAAATTTTAGTACTGTCTGATAGAGAATTAAACGATCTTTCAGAATCAAGGGAAAAAATATGGTGTTGCCATTTAAAAAAAAAATCGATGACGTCATTACTCGAAAACAAATGACATTTGAAAATCGCTAAAATATGTATTTTTTAAATAAAAAATCGACCTGTTCGAGGATTTTTCCCAAAAAATAGTTGTTTCGTTTTTATTGAATTTATTCCATACTTTTGGTGCATATTGTATACTATCGCCCGCTAAATTTATGGCAGTCTAACCACTAATATTTTGCTATTATTGGGAAACGGAAAAGCAAATGACATAATGTCGTCATAAGTTCTGTAGATTCAATTTTGAACTTAAACAATATCAGCAAAGTAATTCATATTGAACTTGATAACAATCACCAAGGTGTATTATTTATAAAGGAAATATATTCTCAGTTTCCACATTAGAAAGCAAATACAACCCTCAGCAAAAGATAAAACTGTTTCAGATCTGAAGTGGACGACTTTTTAAATAAGAAAACAATATCTAGAAAGGTTGTTATCTTTTCTGCAAAACATTTCTTATTCTCAAAGGCTTACTTTTATCTTGATTTATCTGCAGCCCTATTTTGCTTGCTTCTTCTACCAATTGTATCGTTATCTTTTCTAATTCGTTACTTCTTCTAACTTTCAATTATGCTCACATAGTGTATCTTACTATTTGGACAATTTTAAACAATATCTGTCCTTCTCTGTCCAGCTGACTATGACCTTTCCTAGTACTAAATTAAAGAGAAGCGTTGAGGGTCTGCCTCATTGTCTCAGTTTGGCGTCAATAGCAAAATCTTCTGAACCTTTTGTTCTCAGTTTGCTATTTTCGAATGCCATTTTCATTGTTTTCAATATTTATACAATACCGTATACAATTTTCTTAATGTAAAGTTGGCGTGCAAAATTTAACTTTCACATTTTATTCATAATTCATTTTGTTTAAGCTTATACATCTTTGAATGTTGATCTTCTTTTGGTATAGTATCATAAAGATTTAATTCCTAAATAAATAGGAAAAGTTATGGAAAATATCTGAGTTGTAAACCAGTTACTTAACTAAATAATTATTCTCTACAATACAAATCAATAGTGTTGGCAGTCTTGTCGTGTTTTTTGTTAGCCTTGTCTTGGTTTCTCAAGGCAAGACAAGACTTTTTTAAATTTTGCAAGATTCTTTGTCTCAGCCACAGTATACTAAGCAATCAGTAGGGAAACTCAGCTTTCCCGCGTCTTCCAAAAATCCGCCATCTTGTTGGCGACTGACAGTTATTACTAGAATTTCTGTGTGTCAGTTAGGTTTTTGAATTTTTCCATTATTACATGGTTATCCACTCGTTATCGTTATTGTATTGTTATTCCTGCTTCGTATGTCGTGTTGAGTGTTTAGTTATTTGTGTTTTTATATTAGTGATTATTTATTAGTGGAACTATACCTAGTAAATAATAAATAAACTATGGGAGGAAATAAATGTGTTGTAAAAAACTAACGCATAACGCAGCTCTGGGCGTAAAAGGTCTGTAAACAGTTTTATATATGGGAGACCAAGTTAGACGTGATAGCTTAATTGAGAAAATCCTAAAGAAGAATTAAAACATGAAAGGGGGCAAAGAATTTAACTCCAAATAGAAAAGAGGCTGCTTTCATACATACACCTAATAGAGCAGGGGGTTTTTGATTATGTTACCTATATATATATATATATTTTGTAAACCTCAAAATAAATTGTACCTAATATTCACGTTTTAATTTCATTTCGTACTTTCCTAAAAAAAAAATGAGTAAAAATATAAAAATTACACTGAGCTTAAATTTGATAATCTGCTAACAAAATAAGGCAAAAGTACTACAAAATATAAAATAAAACTACACTACTAGTTGACTTAGTTTCTATGTTTTCGCAAATTTTTTAAATAAATTTAAATTCATACTGGTTTTATAATCAAATTCAAATTATATCTGCTAGAAACCTAAATTAAGACAAAATGTGACCAAAACCTCAATTTACATGAAACTACACTGGATTACAACAGTTAATTAAGAATTAATGCAAAAGTATTAAAACTACAAACAACTTTTGTTATGTTTACGCCAAATTATTAGCTATTTTTTCGTATGTTCTCTGGGATCCGCCATATTCTTAGCGACTTTTTCTAGAGTGGGGGTATTTAAAAACTGCCAGACGTATTTCATTCATAAATTGTCTAAGATTCCGTACTGATTGCTTAGTATACTGTGGTCTCAGCCAACACTACAAATGAATAAGACGAATTTTATCTCATAAGCTTTTTATCTAAAAAGCTTGATTTCTTTCCCTTCAACAAATGAGTTGTCTGGAATTTCAGTAGGTGGTATACCTCGTACCACCCTGTATATATACACCTTCACAATGACTATTTGCCCTGACACCCAACTTTGACATAAATTTTGTCGCTTAGTCGTACAGGTGTCCAAGTATACGATATTTCACTGAATGGAGCAAACCTCCACTGGCAAGCATAAAGCGCTGGATATATTGCAAATGTCGTAAAGTATACACATTATTCCGAATAGCCTAGCATTCAATAGTGCACCCACCGTACTATACGTACCCATTGAGCGGGATATGAATGGAGCGAAGAAATACTCGGCAGGTAATTGCTGGTAAACTAATGTACCTTATATCCGGTCAAATTGTATGGATTATTCGACTGTGTTAGTTTTACAACGGAGACTAGACGCTTGAGTTGAGATAATACAAATTATAATTAGCTTACATCGAGTTTTGTACAGCGGTAGTAATTAGAAATTTAAGATCAGTGGTTCTTTGGAGTAGCGTGTTAACAAGTCACTGATCACGTCGTCACAACTATAGCGATTTGAATTTGATTGATATACAGTATGCGCCAAAAGTATGGAATAAATTCAATAAAAACGAAACAATTACTTTTTGGGAAAAATCCTCGAACAGGTCGATTTTTAATTTAAAAAATACATATTTCAGCGTAAAATGCGATTTTCAAATGTCATTTGTTTTCGAGTAATGACGTCATCGATTTTTTTTAATGGCAACACCATATTTTTTTCCTTGATTCTGAAAGATCGTTTAATTCTCTATCAAACAGTACTAAAATTTTGCCCTCTTACATAGGAAAGTTTTCGAGTAAATGACGATTGAATGTTAGAAAACGTAAATCAATTAAAATAAATCATAAACGTTATCAAGTTTAGTTTTTCGAATTCCATAGTTCTTTTATGGATCACGTAAGTGAAAATCTTTGCAAAGTGTCATTGTCACAACGACTTTCTAATAAGTATTGCAAGCGACATAGAAATTATTATTCAATTTAAAGTATTATGGCACATTTAACTGTTACTCAAAGAATTGAAATTTTAATTGTTATCGGATGCGGGAATATGATTAGAACTCAGCAGGAAGTTTGCGATTTATTTAATGAAAAATATCCAGATCGCCCTATCAGCCAATCAACAGTCAGTAAGGTCTCTAAATTTAGAGAAACTGGCAATGTTGTAAATATTCCAAAACCTGGACGTCCAAGCATTAATGAAAATCAGAAACAGAACATTTTGATAAGTATGGTGGATAATCCTCATAATTCTTCACGATTGGTTGCATTAAACAATGACACTAGTCAGAGCACAGGAAGGAAAAATATCATACCTACAAAATTCAACTTGTGCAGGAACTCAATGAAGATGATCCCGATCGCCGCTTACACTTTTGCGAAATTCTAATGGATTTATGTCAAGGAAATAGAAATTTACACCGGCAAATACTTTTTTCAGATGAGGCCACATTTTGTCTGAATGGAACAGTAAACCGTCAAACTTGCAGATATTGGAGTCAGGAAAATCCTCATTGGATGGCAGAGGCACATACCCAACACCTTCAGAAATTAAATGTGTGGGCTGGAATAGTTGACGACAAAATAGTAGGGTCTTTCTTCTTTGAAGGAACCCTTACAGGACAAAGATATTTAGAGTTTATAGAAAATAACCTTGTTCCAGCCCTTGCAGTAATTTTTCCTAACGATAATGACCCTGACATTCCTGCCAATACCATATGGTTTCAGCAAGACGGTGCACCTCCGCACTATGCGCGCCCTGTACGAGATTTTTTGGAGGTGGATCGGCAGACGCGGACCGATAGAATGGCCTGCAAGATCACCAGATCTTACACCTCTTGACTATTTTTTATGGGGATACTTGAAGTCAAAAGTGTACATTAATAAACCACGTAATTTAGAAGAACTTCAAAATCGCATTCGAGACGAAATACGCATAATTGTTTCGTTTTTATTGAATTTATTCCATACTTTTGGCGCATACTGTATAAAAAATATGTATCTCTGAGTACAAATAACGCATTTTATGACGTTATTATATTTATAAAATATTTTGAAATTCAATTGTCCAAGTTTGTTGCTGCTAACTAATGAAAGTGCGATCGTTTGTTGACAAGTAATTTTAAATCTCGTGACATGGAATATGATCAAGAAAATGAATTTCTCCCGATGGAAATCAAAGTAGCTGCTAATAAAGCCACTTTGGAGTTATTGCCTAGTAAGTTAAAACAACAGTACGAAACAAAATCATTAATTATGATGACGTACGAGGTTTCATACGATCGTTTCTTGAAATGGTGTGATCTGAAAATTGTTAGTGGCAAATTCAGTGAGAAAGTGCTTTTGAGATACTTTGAAGAAAAGTCTAAAATATTGAAATATATAAGCCAATATTACAAGCTTGTTACTTTTTTGAAGCTAAAGGGCGTGGATCAGGGAACAAATTGATAAATTTCTCGCAGAAGTGCATAATGAAATATATCTCATACAGAAGGTTGGCGTAATTGTATTTGGAGCCTATCGTCGCGAAGAACTTGTGTGCAACTTGACATTCAATAATATTGAAGATTTGGAAACTTCACTAGTTGTGCATTTACCAGACACAAAAGCTAATGTGAGACAAACTTTCGTTATTACTGGTACTATTATAAAAAAATACATAGCCTTTTGTCTAGTCAATAATAATAATAACTGACTGATTTTTACCTTTACCCTAGACGTTGTTTCAGACGATCTTCAGCTAGTTTGTTAGCAAATGCTAGAAGGGTTATATAGAAGACTCATTGCAAAACTTCAGCGGACTACATTGCTCCCTACCCTGGAACAAGTTTGAGAGTAATTACCACGAATTAATTTATTTAGACGCTGACAGACAGCGCCTTAAACATATTCCCCAACTCTGGTGGTACCTGAAAATGTTATGATTGCATATTTTTTTTATTTATCTACAAATTTGAAGGCATCTACGTTACGGGCAAATAACTATATGTTAAAAGTAGCATTTAGTATAAAATAATACCTACTATAACAACAACTATAAGCTAAAGAAGTCAAAAGTTTTGTCAAACGAACAAAAACAAAGAGAAATCTACTGCCTAGGCCGGAAAAGTTACTTTTCCGTACTGTTTGCTGATGGTTGTTGAGCAACTAACGTACTAAAAATAGAATTTTGGGTCGAATAACTACATATTCCCAAATAATTTCAGAAAAATACATTTCAGTAATTCTTGTATTGATATCCCAAAACATAAACTTTGTTTTTAGCATTATTCTTTATAGTTATTTATGCAACAAGTACAAAAAGTAAGTGTTTATTAAGTATTGTTCAACGAGGCCGTAGGCCGAGTAGGACGTTGCGTGCAATAAGCACTTTTTGTACGAGTTGCATACAATATTTTTTCTACGTTCATGGAAAAACCAAAAAATATTTTATTTAGATGACATATTTAGATGACACTAAGTGTAGGAAAATATGACATCGATTTGAACGTTTATGTTTGTCATGATGACAATACAGCGTTTTACTTTATGTTGAGTCTTTTAGAACAAAAGCTTTATACAAACAACATTCGTCTTTCAAGTATAAATTCCAATATGTCCCAATCTTGAATTTTGTAATTTTTTAATTCCAGTGCTCTAGTTCCGATAATTCAACTTTAAAAAGCCACTTATTTCTAGAGAAAACACCGTTGTAAGTCTCGTATTCCCATACTGGCTGTAACCAAATAACCTTTAACATGCAAAGAAAGCACATTTACTGCTTGTTTGATTGAATCCGACGGTTTAGTACCCATCGAGGCTTTTTCCAGACCGATAACGAGACAAATTATAACAGTGCGCCCATTGTGGGACGAAACCGAGCCCGTTCGGCGCGTAATTAAATTTTATTTATGGGCATCTGTCAACCGCCGAGGGTTGATTTCCCAACAACAATAGCGATTTAAAAACGCCATATGTCTCGGTCAGCCGAACGACAAGGTAGGATGAAAATCACATTTTGCCCGATGGTTGCCGGCACGAAGCGCCTCACAGGAAGGCGATCTACCTTCGACGATCGACAATGTCGTCGAATCGAGTCCGGTAAAATACTGCTCTGCGATATCTCAGGGCGATCTTAATTGTAACCAGCGGTTTTTTATGTAAAACGTTTTCTTTTTCTATAGTTATTACGGGCAGGAGTGTGAAATGTTTACATTGTGTTATTTTCACACGTTTTCAGCTGATACAAGTTAGGTAGTTGTAAAGAACTTTGTGTCAATTTTCTCCAGAACTTGATTATTTGGAGAAAAATTCGTCAAAATATTGTTAGCGTCTCTTAAAATAGGTAATGCAACAAATTGAATTCTGCACAAACAGAGATACAAAACTCGAAACCTTTTGTTTTGTTACCTCAAATTGTTTCTATGGGAATGGGTGGGTAAAAATAGTGAGTAATAGCATATTTCATTAGGAGTCTGGAGATAAGTGTACACTGAGCTTAGCAAAGCGTTCGATAAACTTAATCATAACATATTTCTAAATTGTTTGAAGTTGGTGTACATGGTAACTTAGTGAGATAGCTTACCTCTTATATTTTCAATAGGTCACAATTGGTAACCATTAGTGGTTACAAATCTTTTCCCTATGTTGTAAGGTCAGGTGTTCCTCAGGGATCGCATTTGGGACCGTTACTATTTTTAATCTACATCAACGATATCCGTCACTGTTTCAAATGTTGTAGATTTTTGCTTTACGCAGTTGATTAAAAAATTTATTCCGTGCGCGTGTGATAAATTGTATGTCATGAACCATAACGATGTGTAATAAACGATATTTTTTATTATATTTTGAGAAAGAAAACATAAGAACAAAATATAACATAAAAAGACATACGAAGAAAATTTGGAATATATTTTTTTTATAACAGTTATAGGAATAAAAAAACATGTAACTAATAGAATAAGAAGATTGAGAATTAATTAACTATTAATAATAACAGCTGCAACTATTAATGTCTTTAGTTTGAATAGTTATTATTAATGGTTCTGTTTATTGTGCATTTCGTATTATTGCACAAGTTTAGTCCTTTTAGAGTTTTATTTTGTAGAACTGTAGCTACTGAAGCAGCAAATGTTTTGATTTTCTCGAAGGAATGATAAAGTTGTTGTATTTTGCAAGTGAGACAGTTTTCGTGTATGGATTCAGTTTTTCAGTTCAGTTCAGTTCTCAGTTTTTCTTTGTATGGATTCTTCTATATATCCTTCTGCTATATTTGAAGAACGCCGTTCTCCGTGCCCTTTCATAGTAAGTAAAGAAGTCCTACATTCCACTAACATGGTTGCCGAAGAACGCCTTAGTCTATGCCCGGTATATTTTCTGGGATATTCTGGTTTTAGGTATTCTGCAGCAATTTTTGGTAGCACACCACTGATGGTATGGCATCCAACGTGTGCAGCATAACACCTGCCGTTTCGATATGCAACAAATAATTTTTTGCTGTTGATATTTTTAGGTCGTAGAGCTATTTCCAAAATGTAGGACTTACAGATAAGGATATACCCTTAAGCCTTTTAAGGCCAGTTTCGAATTTTACATACAAGAGCAGATTGTCCATTCATCTGATACGGTAAAGATATTGCAGTGATGATTACCTAACTTCCGTTTAATAACGGTACCACGGTTGATTGCTGCTGAAGAAATATATATAATGGCGCGTAATGGCTATCTAGGAAATTATTACAAAATCGCCAACAAATGGGTCTGTTATTATTGCTTGATCTTAGAGTGCAGCCATAGAGTGCCTGGTTGTGCGCTGTAATTTTAAGATCATTAAGACGAGCCCCATCATCAGGAAATTATGGAAATGGAAAAGATAAGTAAGGTTTAATGATTTTTTGAAATTGTGAAAGCGTTTCGTTACCTCGTTCCTTGAATAGTTTTAAATTCATGTTGTTGGGTGTGTTATACAACACTCCACTGCGATCAAAGTGGACTGCTTCACATATACAGGGTGATTTAGAACAACTATTCTTAAAATATGCTTTTGTATAATAAAAACTGAATCAGCAAAGGTAGAGTTACCCCCAGTTATATTCGGTAAAGCAATCTAGATCCCACATATGCATAATATATTTAAAATTACCTATAATAGTGAAACTAAATACTTATAGGACGTTTAAATGAATTTATATATACAAAATGGATAATACAAGGCCTAGGCCTGAACCTTGAGGAACACCCATGTCAATGGAGTAGACTTAGATATAAAAATGTAAAGTCATAATTTGTAACAATAATGCACACACTGTTTTCTACGTTTTAAAATTAACTGGACTTACTCCTGTAATTTGTAAATATACGGGGTGGTTAACAAATCCTGTAAACATGAAATTATATTTTGTGCAAGAGTAGAAGTGGTTGAAAGGAACCCACACAATACATTATTACGCTCGGTACTTTCCCCGAGTGTCTTTTTTGCGTCGAGTTGCACATCTCCCGTGCTATTATAGATTTTGCCGGTTATCCGAGGAAAAGCTCTTATTTATTGCTGTGGAAATGCAATTTAAGGCGCGCGCTTCCACGTTGGCGGACAGAATTTGCATAATTCACACCGAGCGAGACAAGACAAATTCCTCGCAGTTTTCATTATAATCCCATCCCAGTAGCGTTTTCAGTGGAAGGCTTAATGTAGTCCGCGAAATGTTTACGGTTTCCATCATTTTTTGCAGACGCCGAGAAAACCAACGCAGACATTTTTTCGCGGGAGGATTCTAGCTGTTGACGGGCGGGTTTTCTAATGTAACGAAATCATCCGGCTCCGGTAGGGACGTTTATTGAAGCTTGACGTTGATTTCCTGGAATATCTCCAGAATGGAAAGATTATAAATTTAGTCTTATAGAATCCTTTTAAAAATGAAGTGTCTATTTCCAAGCCTTTTCCTTACTAACTAAAAAGTAAATGAATTTGTTTAATTCAGGAAAATTTAAGCAATTCCTGCTTATACCTTTTATAGTAGCTCATCATAAATTCTAAGGGTGATTTAGTCATACACTAATATAAATGGGTGGAAATTTCCATGTTTTGATATGCTTTTTTGCATAGTACTTATTTACTGGTAATGGAATACTTTGGAAAGATTTACTTTTACTCAATTTATTATAACATTCTACAGAACTTTTCATGTGATGTATGCGCAGAGGCACATCAATCTAACCTCTAACCTAATGCGTTTTAGTTGTATTACGGTGTGGAAGACACACATGTACGGTTCATTAATAAAGATTTGTTGAAGGACATTCGTAAATGAGTAAGTATACGATTACATTTTGTTATGCGCACTTGTAGCTTATACCAATTTAAATGTTGAACAATTCATAAATATAATAGAAACTGAAACGGCACTTTGTTTAGATGCTTGCATCAAAACTGTGCCATTACTACCACATTCCAACTGATCCCAACTTTATTAACAAAGTGCTAAGGACGGAAGAATGTTTTGTTACCAGTGCTGGTATTTTCAACAGGTAAGTACCATACTACTTATTGAAAATTAATAAGTTCCTATGTGTACAAAACTACAAACTGAATAATTAATTGAACATAATACTGAAAATTCGTAGCTTTAAAACGTAGCGGAAATGCTAATATCTATTAAAAATAGTAAATTGTAATGTACCTAAATAAATCAAGGTCTGTTTACTCCTTGTCATCAAATGCAAATTGAAAATGAAGTAAAGACTTAAGTTTATGACCTAATAATACGGTAGGTGAAGATTCACTCTCGATAAATCTAGACATCGGATTAGAGACGTCCCAATTAGTTTACTACTAACGTGTCTCGTGATTCAGCATTTTGTCGACAATACGACGAATTTATGTACTACTTAGTCAGTATTTAAACACAAAAAAACCTTTTTTTAGGCTTCCTTAATAATTTCCCGTTTATGTATGATGTTCAATATTAGGAAAATACTTAAATTTGGCAACGTCGCATCAGATCCAGACCGAGTTGATTTGGGAGCTTTGAATTAATCGAGGTCGCCTGCAGTCATCACAGTCTGAAAAGGGATATAAATAATGATCTCTAATTTCGAACTATTTGGAATCTAAAATATTTCTGATTAAACATATACTAAGCAGAGATAATTTCAGGCTAGCTTGGTCCTCCTAAAATGTATATCTAATAAATTTCAGTGTATTTGTTGTGGAGATATTGACTAAATTAACAAAAAAATAGCTGTACTTTGTATATTCGATGCATGGTGATTTTGAAAAAGGGTATTCAAGGAGGAAATAAACAATGTTCATTAAGCCGCATGTATAAAATGCCATATTTCCAAAATAAAAAAGAGTTCACATCAAAGATTCAAAATTTAGAATCAGCCTTATAGAGACAAGATCGCCTTACAACGTTTTTGTCAGTCAAAATTTTTACTTTCGAATACGTTTTTAGGTTAGAAAATGTTGAAATACTGCTGAGACCTAGGTAATTCTAAAAATATAGCGTGCCTTTACGTCAAGCATCTATCTAATTTTATTGGCTGCAGAAAAAATACGCTGTTGGAGATGTGCAGAGTCGACAATTGACACACAAGATATTAAAAAAAAACAACTTAAATCAATCTACAATCGAATTTCACATAGTTGGTGCACTCTAAATAGTTGATGCAGGGTTGGCCCACGTTTGAAGGAAGCTTGTATTAATTTTCTGGAACACATGATATGACTAGTTGCTTAACGGAAATTGACAATTTTCGCGTTCTCTATAACATCTTTGAAGGAAGGTACTTATTTCATGAACACCCTGTCTATAGTCTATAGAAGAAATTAATTATTTTTTAATGTTCTTTGTACATCTAGTAGGCTCGCGTATTTCCCGAATTCCTGAAACAAAGTAGAAGCACGCAACCGCCCGAAGGATTACTGAAAGCAGAACTTCATTCTCGTTTCATGGCAATGTCATGTCCAAATGATTTATGGCTTGCAGCGCGTGCCGGAGTTTGTTCCTCACATCCAACCTTCGCGAACTACCGTCTGGAATAAGACCGATCGCCTATGGTAATTGAACTATGGATTTACCGAATGAGACGTGAGTTTGTATATAAGGCAAAGGCGTTGGTTGTCGAGAACTGGCGGGCTTCCACCGTTCTACTTCATAGTGTCACAAGCTATATTTGGCAACGAGATGTTGTATTTGATTATAAAGTACTAGTCATAATAATCTGCACCTTCTCTAGAAATGGATCCAATTCAAGAGGTTATAGAGTTAAAACACACAAGCTAACAGGTTGAAACTGAGATTTAGTCAGCATTACTTTCGTTTCCTAATTATTTACTAATTGAAACGGAGGGCAATAAAACGCAGAGGTTTTATGGTTATGAACTTTATCGGTGCAAAACTACGGGGTGTCAAAGGAAGTTTAACATTACCATAATTATTAGCGATGATGTAGGGAACTTACGGTATTGTTAAACGTAATTTCTCTTTATACAGGATAGATCGATACGTGAAAAATACGGCCACAATGTTGTTAGCAAAAGATACAATATATGCGATTTGAGTGTTCCACTTTAAAAATGGCGGCTGTAGGACAAACAACTCGACATATGACAAGCAGAAATTTGTGCTTTTGTGTAGAACTTTTAGTTATTGGTCTGTATGTAGAACTGTGTGTTTTACTCATTATATTTTATACCTATTTCGGTATACCAAGTATAATTCAGACTATCATAATGGTTTTGTTTTGTTGTGTTATGAATTGTTGGAGTAGAGGACAGCGAGAAGATCAAGTTAGATTTTTTGGGATTCCTGCTGCATTGAATTATAAACAGAACTGATCTCAATGAACTCTCATATAAGACGGCAAAAATGGCTTAGTGCAATAAAACAGCAAGACCTAACTCAAGAAAAAATGAAATACAGTGTACAAGTTTTAAATATATTATTTATAAATAGGTACCTAAGTCCTTTCTTCTCTCCAACGAGTAGCATAATTACACCCCCGCCAGCCCTAGCAATTCAGGGTCTTGGAGAATACTATATATAATATTAATAAAAAAATATATTGATATAACAATATTGGCGGTTACATATAATTAATTAGTAAACTATTACAGAGGTACGTAATTTGATTTTAACAATTATTTATGAATAGATACATGGCAGAATTTATTTTCAGTTAAAGAAAAATTCTGCGGGGGCGTGAAATTCTTAATAATGCCACTGTTTCCAATTCACATATATTTGACAAAAATTATAAATAATAAATAAAAGTCCATTTGATAGAAAAAATCTAAAATATATTTAATAAAAAATATTAAAAAGAAGTTATATATACAATTCTAAAAAAATGGGTACATAGATAAATAGTACAAAATGTTTAATAATCAATTGGTTTCTTGATATTTTAAATAATTGCGGCATTGCAATAATAATTTAAAGTTTGTTACAGCACAATAAAAAACATTAGCAGCAGGGAAAATCAAAATTTAATGCACCAAGTTCATTTTTGATTAGTCAACTATTTCTTGCCTTGGCCCATTTGAAAGAAAAAATTTGTAGATATACCGAAGTGCAGTGAATACTGAGAATAATAATAATTTTACGAATATTCAGCAACTAGAACGTTTTACCTAAAATATAAACCCACTTTTTCTTATTATAATGAAAATATATGAGAAATAGGCTCATATTACACTTTCTAATATGAGATATGAAAGAGTTACTGATCTGGCAGGAACTAGGGGGCCCCACTAATCGCAGGGCCCTGCCCAGTGCCCAATGGAAAATAGGGGCTTGCATAGGTAGGTATATATTACTTTTACATATAAATATTGCAGATATTTAAAACTTAAGAAAACATTAGCACAACACTACATTTTCGTTTATATCTACCCATCTTGATCTTTGACAACGTTGCAGTGGTAATTTGATAACCCAAATGCAATCCAATCAAGATGTAAGTTATCTGTTAAAGCAGCCGGTTTACCTGAAATATATGCTTTTAAATTGTTGTATATAACTTTTTATTAACTAACCCGATACAAAATGTTTTGAACAAACGACACTGTATTTAATTTTTTCTTGAGTTAGGTCTTGCCGTTATATTGCACAAAGCCACTTTTGCCGTTTTATATGAGAGAGTTCATTGAAATCAGTTCTATGTCTATAATTCAATGCAGCAGGAATTCTAAAAAATCTAACTTGATCTTCTCGCTGTCCTCTACTCCAACAATTCATAACACAGCAAAACAAAACCATTATGATAGTCTGAATTATCCTTGGTATTCCGAAATAGGTATAAAATATAATGAGCCAAACACACAGTTCTACACAAAATCACAAATTTCTGCTTGTCATATGTCGAGTTGTTTGTCCTATAGCCGCCATTTTTAAAGTGATTTGACAGTTCGTTGGATTGCCCTATTACACCTCTTCGTAAATGATGTTCTCCAAACAGTGACTGGCTTAGTATGAACAAGTTCTGAAGAGTCAATAGTGGATTTTCCTTAAATCAACTTTCACAATGTTTTTTATTCGAAAAGGTAGTTCTTTAAGGAAACTCATCTAATTGTTCTTTAATCCAAACCAAAAGGAAATTGTACTGCGTTAGCAAACACTGCTGTCAAATAAATTTTAATTAAATGTCAAAAACTGCAAAGGAAAGATTAAGTTGTGCTTTCTGATTCGTCTGTGATCCTTTTGTGTAGAAAACGTTGTACGTACTTGGAGCCGAACGAAAGGTTACGCCTTTGGCCAAATATTCAGCAGGGTCCTCACTTAGCAAAATCTCTCTTAGGATGATGCCATGTAGTTAGAATCAGCAATTACACAGAGCCGCAGCTTTCCGCCGTCAATCGTAGACCATCTCGAAGAAGTTTATTGCCCCCACTCGCCGAGGCGACTATAAACAGAGAGCCGGGGCATCCCATCCGACGCCCGACATAACAGATCCTCTTTACGTGTGCGCGTAATACGAAACAAGCTCGAGAGTAATGGCATAATTTCCGTGTCGCCGTTTGAGAAAATAGAGTAATTTTCCACGGCGAAAGTAAACCGCTCTGGAAAGTAAATACTGAGATTGTACCGGGTGGAGAGCGGGCTTCTTTTAGCAGCGCACCGCAATCATCCGTAAGGGCACTTGGGGGACCGTATTGTCTACCTACGGGGCGGGTAAACACGGATTGTGCACGAAATAACCTGATCGATAATTTTTATGTAGCTGGCTCAGCCCCGCTCCTTTAAGTCTTTCGCAGGAGTTGATACTGTTCACATATGTTTCCATTCAGTTTACAATTATATTAACTACACAGTTTGAACAAGTATTAAAATTAAATAAACCACGGAAACTGCCACTACCCTCATTCTTGGAGCAATTCACAAAGCAGTCCAACATGGTTTATTAAAAGTTATATTATTTTCAAATGATGCGAAATCAGAAATGATAACGGTGCTTGGTTTATCATTGCCACTATCAATTTTCATTATTCTTTTCGCAATATTTTCTTTATTCAAAAGTGAGTCTTCAATGTAGCCTTCCGCCACCAGTGCTCGATTTCATCCTCCATGTCTTTTAAGACAAATGAGGTCACCACCCCTTCAACGAAAAGGGTAGCAGACGTTCGTCGAAATGCGTGTCCACTATACTGTTTCCAGTTCAGCTCCAAAAATTTTGTCACTTTTTGCGAGACGGCAATGATTTTATGAATACCGACCACCATTCGATGACACTTTCCAGTAACATATCTGAGAAATAATCGACGTTCTACCAATCCGGGTGGAAGCAACATATTCTCGATAAAAACTTAAATAATTGTCTCTCAGCACAGTAAGAGAGCGTCTCTTGGTATTGGTATTGGAAATTTTTATAACTTAGGCGGATTTTACATTTTTAACATTATCGATTGTTAAATTGACTAAGTCATCAGAACGGCATGCGCCTGCAATCCCCAATATTACGACGACCTATAAAGAGGCTTTTTAAAAATTTTGCTCTTTTATTTTTAAAGCGTTTACCTTAACCATTAAATATAAATTTTCATTTCTTAAATATCAGCTTTTAGTTTTTCCGGCGACATATAAATGAATTAAAAGATATGCATTTGTTTAATAAGCTTCTTGGAGTCTCATCACCGACTTCATGACTCCACAGAAAAAGTCCACTGGTGATAAATCAGGACTTCGGGCTGGCCATGTAACGGATCCTCTCAGCTTTTTAAAAATTTTGTTTTTTATTTTTAAAGCGTTTACCTTTATCCTCATATACAAATTTGTCCATTTCTTAAATGCTTTCGTCGACGTCTTTAGATTCCTTCGGCAACATATAAAACGTAGCGGCATTTGGATCAACTGAGGGTCTTGTTGAATTAATAGATATGCATTCGTTCAATAAGCTTCTTGGAGTCTCATCACCGACTTCATGACTCCACAGAAAAAGTCCATTGGTGATAAATCAGGACTTCGGGCTGGCCATGTAACGGATCCTCTCAGCTTTTTAAACATTTTGTTCTTTATTTTTAAAGCGTTTACCCTCATCCTCAAATACAAACTTGTCCATTTCTTAAATGCTTTCGTCGACGTCTTTAGATTCCTTCGGCAACATATAAAACGTAGCGGCATTTGGATCAACTGAGGGTCTTGTTGAATTAAGAGATATGCATTCGTTCAATAAGCTTCTGTGGAGTCTCACCACTGGCTTTATGACTCCACAGGAAAGGTCCATTGGTGATAAATCAGGACCATCTCCCTATCCAATCTATCACGTAACTTGTATGGACCCACGTCGTTTTCCTTCTAGTTTTCCATAGCATAAAACCTTTTAGGGATGCATAATCGGTATTGAGAAAAAATAGCACTTATAAGGGTTTGGTGCCAAAACTACAATTTTGAAACGCGCTGTCAAATGTTGAATTTATTTTTTTTTCAACGACTATTATTTATCATATTGTTCCTTTTGTTCCAGATTTTGTTTTTAAAGGTTTCTGATTACATTCTTTTAGAAATGTTCTAAATATTATCTCGAAGATAATATCAAATTACAAGTTTTATCGTGACAGGCCAGATGACGCCTCAAAGGACTTAATAAATAACCCTCCTGCGACACTGCAGAAATTCAGGGGACCTAACCGAAGCAGAAATTGAATAAAATGTCCCGCAAACCGTTGCGTGCGTGCAAGACTAGTAGAGACATTCCGCGGCAGCTACTATTAATATTATATGATCCCGATTGAAGAGTGCCGCCCGACTGAGAACTGTTTTGGGCGAACGACAGCGGGTAAGTTGGATTGCATTTGCATGTATATAGCATACGTGGCCCCCGAATCCCCGAAGACCCTCGCAGCTGAATATTCGCTACCTTTTCCGCATCCGCCGAGACTCCAAGAACTTCGTCTCGTGCTAGTCCGGTGAAATTAGTTTTGCCTCGAGATCAGAATGGGGTCTGTGCATTAAGTGTATTTCGTTTGCGGCACTCGAGTATATCGAATAGTTAAAACTAGAAAATAAATCTTGGTGTTGTTCTAAGAGTTTCTCCTGAGGAAGAGAGCGGTTTGTTTCTCGAAATGTCAAGAAGTCTAAGGTTACAACGTGGCAACTAGAAGTTTATTGTGTACTTGTGTAAGTCAAGAAAATCTACCTCACATAAAGAAAACTGGGGAAATATGAAAAGAGAAAAACTGTTAAACCATATCATATCAGAATTTTGAAGGTGAAACACGTGAATAATTTTACATTGAACCAACCAACATTTTGTTTGGATAACAGAGGATCGGAACACGATTGGAGCAATGATCTCCTGAACATTTATAGTAAATTAAACAGAGACAGTTTAAGGGAGAAGATACTGATCCTAGGAAATGTATTAAAGAAGTAGAAGTCAAAATCAAACATATTACTCCTCAAAAAACGTACTAAATAGATGAGCTTGGACTAGTCTCAAATCTTTATTAACCTAACTTCAATAGAATAGCTGAACAATGAACAACGTGATGACGTTAGTAACATACTTGCTAAAGACCATGAAATTAAAAATGTCATACTCTCTTTCACCAACACAACCGTTTTGGACATTAGATTGACTGTAGGGCGATAAAAAATTATTCGATTACGCTAAACTAAGGAGGCAGTGGCAGAGGCTTTAGTATTTACAAAAATTCCACAAACTTCCAAAGAGCCACAAGCGGAAGGCACAGCACCATGTCAAAAATGTTTTTTTTAGCAAGATTAAGCGCATCCTACTATATCGTGCTGTTATACTAATAAGGATAGTTGAAGAAATAGCTATGGGCTTATTATTATCTCTAGTCCTGGCAATATATGTAAGCCTTTGAAAAGAAGGTCAGTAACCATAAGATAATAACTATATCAGCATGGGAATGCCATCAGGCACTGGTCATCAGTCGCCAGCGTATTTGGATGCTGGGTCAAGGGACATGAGTGGTGGAATCACATTGGGTCTCAATATTTTTCTTTCCAATGGGTTTTCGTTGTTACCATTTCCTGAAATAATCAGTGAAAACACTCACAGTGAATTTAGGAGGCAATGGAATGAAGCAAACTGGACACTGTTGGCTAAGGAAACAACTCTATTATATTTGGAAGTGTGAAACACCTCTTTGTAGAGGTTGTAAACAGGAAGATTGTGAGTGCAATATCGTCTCGTCAAGAGAATATATTAGGGAGATACCCCTGAGCAACGTAATAACCTTTTTTTTGTAATAGGTTGTAGAGGTTGATTTCCTAGCTGGAAGAAATACAAAGGGCCCAATGGGGCCTAAGGCCTAAGTGCTGTAGCTCTTTAGCCTACCGTTCGCACAATTCCATAATCTAGATATATATATATATATACCTTGAAAGATCAAGACGATGTCGGCTGACAGTCCGGAAATTATTTATTGGAGAAAATAAATCTACATCAAGCAAGTGTTAACTGTAGAAGTGGTCGTACTTAGCTTGAAAATTTTTCTACACCGCGCCAAACACGTTTAATAACAGTATCCTTTAAAGAATCTGAAAGAGTCCGGAGTTTGCAAAACGGCGTCCCCACGAAAAAAGTCTTTTTTAATCGTCCCGTTAGCTGTAGGTATCCATTACGGCGTATTCCTCCGTTAAGTACTACAAACGACCTGCTATTTATCAACACCCCAGCAAAAACATTAAGTCCGTGAAAAAACGCACGCAAATCCGCCCCGCCGCGTCCCGTCCTTAACGACGATTCATATAAAAACCCATAAAAGCAACAGAAGCAATAACGCGAGCTTAGAAGGGTTCGTTATAAAAACAAATAAAAGAAATAGAATGCCGAGGAATGAAACAAGGGGCTATATAAATGAAATGAAACAATATTTCGCCGGTAATACTCCCAGGTAGGGGAGCGGGTCTATTAGCACTTTGCCTAGTTCGCGTCCTGTGGAAACGATCTTACGGTCCCAAGGCGCCGCGACGGCGTCTTTTCGATACTCCAAAGTCTCAAGGTCTCGAAATTATTTTTGCCACTGTTATTAGTAAGGTCCGTACATCAACCGTACATTCCAGGGTTGTACTTTGATCTCATAATACATTATGGAAAATATATTTGAACTGATGTGTGCAGAAATGTTACATGTCTACAAAAGCATATTGTAAGGAAATTGGAAAACCATTTTTCTATTATTTATAACACATTTTAATAATAATAATAAACTTTATTATTTCAATAGGAAAATTCAATTGCAGGAATAAGTAAATTTAAAAAAGTTAAAAAAAAACGTTACAAATACTAAAACTAACAATTTTATAACTATGAACATTTATCAACTTATCACAAGTAACGCATAAAACTACAAATTATATTCATACTATCACTTAAAATGTCACAAAGGGAACAAAATAAGGTTTTAAAAGTATGTTCATTAGAAAACTCTATGCAGTTGCGATATAAATCCATAAGTACGGAATCCAGTAGACACAATAGTATTAATCATATGCTAAATGAAAGTCAGTTTGTTGTCAAAAGCTATTCCTAAATCCTTAAAGCTTTCAACTCGATCAATACTGTAATCATTAACACAATAATCATAAGCAATTGACTTACATTTGGAGATGTTAAGAGACAATTGATCTAAATCACACCATAACGATCACAATCTAAAGAAGAATTTATCATTTAATACACTTTGAAATCATCTGCAAATTGCAATTTTTCACATGATAGCACATCTGAAAGATCGTTGATAAAAAGTAGAAACAAAAGTAGTCCCAAATTCGAACCTTGAAGACACCCGAAGTAAGAGAAAATGGACGATAAGTAAAATTTTGATATCTAACCATGAAGTGTCTATCTTCCAAATATGATTTTAAGAGTGAGACCAATAAATCCGAAAAGCTGAACACGCAGTTTAGCTAATAATTTGGTCGAAAGCCTTTTGAAAATCTGTAAATATGACGTCAACCTGTTCTCCAGTGTCTAAAGTATCTGACACATACTGACAAAAAAAGAAATGTTTGTTATAGTAGATCTTCCTTGCATAAATGCATGTTGATGTAAAGAAATCAATTATTGTTTAGTGAAGTAGTAAATTTCACTGTATAACGTGGACTAAAATATTACACAGTAAGGAGATAGCTCTATAGTTCTTTACATAATTATGTTTACCCTTATTAAATATCGGACATACATATGCACTTTTCCAAGTTGATGGAAACGTGGAATGTTTAAGTATACAAACAATAAAAAACATAAGGGCTCAACAAATGCATATGCACAATTTCTTAAGGTAAAATATTGTACTTCATTTAAATCATTAAAAATTATAGTAGTAGAAATACCTCAAAAATTAAGAAGATATGGAAAAATACTACATATTTTCATGAAAAATAAAAAAAAATCATGTCGATTATTATGCACTTTTTCTGTGCACAGTTCGCCTAGGATTATCCATTATGTTTGTTCATCAAGCGTACCTATTTTAATTTTATTAAAAATATTTCCTTCGTATGCTACAGTGGTAAGTAACAAATATTCCTGAAAAAAATTTGACAACACAGAACTACGGTGTATAATGTAGCAACGTTGCCAATTCTACAGAAATTTTCTTATTCTAGGGAAATTTGCAAATGCCCAGAAGAAAAGTCATGCAAACTTAAAGGAATTGTAATTATATGTACTAATAAAAAAATAAATCAGGTGACGTTAGCTTTGAAATGGCAGATATACTTCAAATCAAAATTATATTTTAACCTGTCTTTATTATATTCTTCATGTGTGCTCCATTTTATTTGAATAATTTTCATTGTGTTTATTTGTTATAGAAAATGCACAGGTATGTATTATTTGTTATTTAGTTCATTATTTTATAAATATATATTTGCGCAATAAAAATTTAATTTGTTTGTATAGTTATTTGAAAAAAATTAATTTTCCTTTTATTTTTAAAACTAAATTTGAAAAACCAACTATTTAAATATAACCATATGAATGTAAATTTGTTTTATATTACTTATTGCTAATGCAAGTAAACTCGGTTGAAATCAGCGAAGTTATTGATAGGCGGAAGATATAGGTACTGTTGTTTACAACTTGAAGTCCATTCTATAAATAAAACCGTACCAAGCTAAAAAACAGTCTGCAAACCAGACGAACTCGTATTGTTTTCAAAGACAGAACAGTTTTTCTCTACCATCTGTGTTATTAGTTTTAAAAATATCCTTCATCCGCTGCCCTTCCCTTAACCACAATTATATGGAGGTAATAATGATAATGTCGGGTTGTAAAACAAAATACTAAGGAATATAGGTATAGACGCCACCACAGTTTAGATTCCAGGTTAGATTTTTCGAGTCAAGCGGCTTCTTCGTAATTACATGAGAAATGCTGCGGTTTGTTTAACGATAATTTCGGTCTGTTTGAGAAAAAATTGAAAGAGATCTTTGTGAGGAATTTTTTAGGTACACAACAACCAGAAAACGATGCCAAAAGTCACTTGACTAAAAGGATCAGGTTAAAACATAAAAAAATAATTTAATTTTAATTGCGAACATTAACCTAGACGACAGAAACTTATGCGGGAGAGGAGTGGTGTATTATGAGTAGGTCACATTTGGGATCATGAACAACACGTTCTGGTAAACCCTAACCACCACTGGTTAGGATTTAAAGATACAGATTAAGAATTGAATTTGGACAAAATAATACGACATAAAATTGACCATAAAATCAATACCAATTAAATTTTTCAAAGGCTTACCTTTTATTACAATTTTACAACCATTGTTTATCAAAATGGGGTAACTATTTTGATCGAATATAATAGATGTTCTAGCTTGTTGCATTTTGTTCAAACAGTAAATTATGTGGGATATTTGGACAGCAAGCATATCAACTAGAACGCCCTGTATATTCACACTTAGTACTGAATACTTTGAAACTGTAATCCGCTTCTATTATGTTAGTAATATTATTAGTCCTTGCCAACATGGTTTTATGAAAGGTAGATCCACCAATACTAATGTGCTTTCTATTATTAAATATATATCGGAAATCGTTGATAATGAAGTCAGGTGGACGTAATTTATACTGATATGACGAGAGCATTCCACCATGAGATTCTTCTGGTGTTTCTGGTAAATTATGTCAACTCTTATCTTCAGGACAGACTACAATTTGTCCAATGCTAAGGATTTAAGTTAACACAGTTTAGTACATTATCTGGGATTCTTCAAGGTTCAATTTTGGGTCCTTTGTAATTTAACATTTATGTTAATGATATATCTACTTGTTTTTATATATTTTTAGGTATTAATAATATTGTGTGAAACTAACTACTCTGTGGACAAAAGCATATCTAGATGTTTGGTATCAGAGAACATACATATGACTTCATTGATAGGAATTGTAGGAGATTTGAGATTTGCACATTGTGAATAATACAGGATAACCTAAAACGAATTAGTGACAAGCAATTTGAATCATCTTAACTTAAACATTAAAAAGTGCAACATTTTATCCTTTTATAGTAAGAAAAGTACGTTTGTTTTGTCTCATAACATTAATAACACACAACTTCTTAGACCCAAAACAGTTAGCGAGCTAGGAGCTGCTTTTGATCCTAGATTCTCGTTTAATCATTATATTCATGCTACCGTTGCAGATGTCAACAAAATTATGAGATTTGTTATACCCAATTCGAGAGTCAATTGACGCATTGCTTTGTCTTCACTTTTCTTTAATACGTTCAAAATTAGAACACTGTTCCTCAGTTTGGTATCTTGAGTATGACAATCAAAAGTGTGATGATTGAAAACGTTCAGAGAAAATTGGACTATGTTTGACATTAACACAGCTACAATCTGCCAAAGTCTGTCATAGAGGTTGTATAACACCCTGTATCCAAGTGTGACCCAATTAATTAATTCTTGTAATAAATATAAACTCCAACAAATTATACGTTCTTTTATCTTTTATTGAGCAATTTTCAATTGATATCTTTTCTTCTTGTCTTCTGGAGAAAATAAACATACTTGCGGCTGTTATTAAAATTCAAGTCATTTAATGCACAAAAATATCTGAATTGTGCCGGGACCTTTTACGTGACTGCGCATCTAGATTTGGTTTTTAAATATCACCCGGATTCAGTTGCGTGACCCTCCTTAGACCTCATCAATATTGGCTTCTTTAAATTTCCATAGGAAACTCATTTTTATAAGAAGTCATCCAGGGATGCTCGATTGAGTCTCGGAGCAATTTTGCCAACACGAAAATATTGTTTGTTTCAACAAGGAAAAATGTAAATGTTGGAAAATTGGTAGATTTGTCCTGTCGTCATTTTTTTTCATCCATCGGGTACTATATTCGATCTACAAGTTATAAATATTTAAAATGGCCTAGTCAACTCGTAAAATAAAGTAGTCATATTTTGAAATATTTCAATAATTGAGTAATAATTTTATTGTTTATTTCGTGTTTACCGAGTAATGTAAGTAATGCAAAAATTCATAATAAAAGTTTCATGTTTCATTTGTTTTCTGCTGTATTTATTTGTTGAACTACATATTTATATTTACTATATACAGGGTGTCCTGTATAAGAACCGACACATAGTAGAAGCATGTAGAGGTGTTCAAAATGTTGTAATTAACTAATCTTACACATACTTAGACTTACAAAGGGCACCCCTAAAGATTTATTAAAATTTCGAAAGAAAAGAATATATTGCCATAGAAGAACAAAGTTTGGTACATGATTTAGGTTTATTACTCTTCTTTGACTATGACTTAAAGTTAATTGAAAAACTACGAAGTGTTCATTGAGGGCAATTCATCCCTAAAATTGTACCAATTTTTTTTCTAATGACCGAATTTAAAAATAATGATATTCCTGCAAAATTAATTTTTTTTACTGTTGTTAAATTTCAGGAAACTATGATTTTTACAAAAAATAACATTAACTGAAGCAAGATATTAAGTATTCACTAGAAACTAATCAAAAAGTTATTACGTATTTTTTTCATACCCCATAACATTCTTCTTCTTTTTTAAATTAACTGTGTTTTTCTCGATGTTTTCTTTTATGTTATTTTTATTAATTATTTATGCTTTTTACGTAACACAGTATTCGTCTATTTAAAAACTACCTGTGTAGGGAGAAACTTTTTAGAATTCGGAGAAAATAATTGAAGTAAAATTTATTTGACCACTTGCCAAATTTGAAAAACAAACTCTATTACTGACGTTTTGATTATTTTCTAATCAACATTCTTAAAATCTTTTTTTTAGTTAATGCAGTTTTTCTTGAAATTTGTAAAGATATTTAAAATGTAACAAAAGTAAAAATAAACTTAAAATGAAATAGGCAAGAACAATTCAGGAACAACTATCAACTATAAATATACGCACATAAACAGTAAAAAAATCGTATATAATAATAACTGCAGTATTATTTACTACAAATTGTATTAAAGTTGTGTGTCCAGATGGACCTCTAGGTTCAGCATGTTTCATTGCGTCTACTCAGGTTCCCTTTTGTCGGATAAGTCGTCGGTTGCCTCGCCTCCTATGGCATACTAAGGATAGCTAACAATCTTAAAAGCGGTATATGTCTGTTGTAAAGCAAATTGATGACTTTGACAGTTTGCTATAAGTCTTATAAAGCATTATTGTACTTGAAGACCAATGAATTTTGTTACATATATCTATTGTAAAACCTCCATAGAGATTGCTGTTTTCTTGAGGTTTTAGAATCATCCAGAATTTGAATAAAGATTAATTTTGTAAAATTTGTTTTTATGGAAGCGTGTTAAAGTATGAGCGCAATGAAGGTAAATATTTCATCTTCTTATTTACGGCTCTGGCGATTCTAGACGCTGCTGTACTCATTCTGGCTTCCTCCCAAATATCGTCGGCAATTTACCAATTTACATGAATACATATAAATGAGTTTATGCGAGATGGTATGATAATTTTAATAGTTTTTAAGAAGTTAGAATATTCAAGTACCCCAACTGTTCGGCGAAAGTTTCTCAAAATAGGATAATTTGTAGGAATATATTTACAGTTAATTTAAATAAATTTATCCCATGCAAAACGAAATTGCGCCCAAGTACTCGGTTATTATAGTATTTCGGCTATTTGGAGCGCTAACAAAATATTATTTCATGCGTCTAGACGGGTCCGGTAATTAACGAATTAGCTGGACCGAATTGATAGAATAAGTGGCGGGCGATTATTTTCTTTAATACGACCGGGTTGGCCGCCAGCCCCTGAGAGTTTGTTTAAAATTTAAATTAATTTGCCTGATGAGCAATTTGCCGGGAAATTTATGGTAATGCCCCTACATCGATGGTAAACTTGCCGGTTAGGAAAAATAAGAAAAAAAAAACATGTAACTGGATAGAGGATTTTATTTCATACTAATACATTATAAACAAATAAATCCTTAGTTACTGTAACTATAAACATGTTCATAACTCTCTTGGGAGTTATACTAAGTAGTTATAAATTCTTAACTTTCTCTAATGTAATAAACCGACAATTGTCGAATGCTCTTCTGCTACCGTTGAACTGCGCCATCCACCATATCTCTTCAATATCGTCATATTTCTCCTTCATTGACCTAGGCAGCCGCGGAAGTTCTCCGCAGGCAATGTCCCGTGAAGGATTCTGGATCTGGCAAACCCAAAAAACTAGCAAATTTGCTTGGCATTTTTTCCAAATGTATTTTTCCCAACAGGCTGAACGTTGAACTGTGTAACGCTTTCCGCGATACGTATCTTTCTGAGCCCGATGGACGTAAAGACATATACTTCCTCAATAGACCCAAAGAAGAGAAGTCGTTTTCTTCCACAATTGTAAATTTCTTACGGATATCTGTTTTACTTTCCAGAATGTCAACCACCATAACCGAGCCCTTATCTTTAATATGATTAATCTTCATATTCAAAAGTTATTGACCTCTACAGCCCCAGAAATAACCACGTGTACAATAGAGCAATAAATGTGTAATTCTTATAGTTTGATGCATTACCTTATGTAGTAAATGTTCTTGATCGGAAGCATCCTTAAAAAATTTGACAATGTCGTTCCGACTAAAAACTTTAAACCTTTTTGGCTCATAGCCTTTACTTTCTCGTTTGAGAAACGCTTTCAGTTCATCTCCAACTTTCTCCAGTTTCTCCCATCTGTATTGTCATCATTGATTTTAAAATTCATCACTTACTGTAACAAAAATAAATCAATATTATTAATACTAGAATGTGGAAGAATAAATGTATACCATGTCTTGAAAGTAAGCTAATATTATAGTTTCACTTGTTTGTTTTCGATACTGGTAACGTTCAGCCACTGCAGGAATTTGTCATATTCTTTTTTATACTTTGGTTCCGACTTTGTTGGTAGTAGTGCGGCACGAGCTATTATATCTGCTGAGTTATGTACCATATTTCAGGTTTACATACTAGTATGTATAGGCAATGCTAATTGTGCTGCTGCATATGTACTTGATGAACTTGTAATTTTTTTAGAGGTAGAGGCTTCTCGTACCTACATGGTAGTAAGAATAACTTGCCCATACTGGAAGTAAGTCATAAAGTTCTTATTTGTAAGGTAAACGCATTTGAATCGATCTTGAGTCATATTTTGTAGCAGCATCAAAAATACTTGGCATGCCTAACTATGGCATTTCACTTTAGTATAGAGGAGACTGTGGAAAAATTGCTATTTTCATGTATATGGGTAGGAAAACATATTTTTCCATTACTTTTGAAAAAATTGTTTCAACGAGCCGGCACTGCTTTAAATGCATTAAATTAATTTAATCATAAAGATCCACAATTTATTTGAATCTGAAAAAACTAGATGGGCGTACAAGTGGCCTACCTAAACAAATATATTACCTAAAGAAAAACAACAGCAGCAGCAAGCATCAAATCAAATGCATCAAACGTATATCTTGATGTCACATTCAAAATATTTAGCTATGGAAGACAATTTTTGGTAACAATCCGCCTTCAGATCGTAGTACATTTCAGGTAGTTTCGTGTGAAGAGACTATTAAGTCTAACTATTCATAATTTGACTATTCGGGCCGTTTAAAGAATAGTTTTAATCGTTTCGCTCAAAGGGACCATTATA
This sequence comes from Monochamus alternatus, assembly GCA_037114965.1. Lineage (NCBI taxonomy): Eukaryota > Metazoa > Arthropoda > Insecta > Coleoptera > Cerambycidae > Monochamus > Monochamus alternatus. The sequence continues at coordinate 61,397,600 of CM073429.1, read as the reverse complement.
AAGCTATTATCACCATCTTTTGTCCAACAAAATGGGAAATGACTCGCGCTGTTATTGCTCGGATCCTAGTTGGTAATGTGCATGTATATTATGGGGGCATAATGATATTAATATAATTGGTTCGGGTTGGTCGCATCGTTGTTTAAGTATTTATAAAAGCATTAGATGGAAGATGTCCTTTTAAAAAGTTATTTTCTGTAAGTGGTTATAAAAAAGCTCATAGAGAAAGCCGTACTATGATTTTCTTTGTGAGATTCTGGACAATATGACATTCCCATCAACTTTCTGAAATTAAGTTTATGCCATCTTCTGCATTTTGTTTGTAAGATGTAATGCAATTTGTTAACATTTGCTTAGTTAGCTTTAGAGATTTTCTATATGTTTATGACATCTTCATATTGCGTGAAAGATGCAAGGGAAGAAATCTGATCTGATGTAATATTTGCCTATTTACTACATATTTAGCCTTAAGAAGAATTTTTATGAAGTATATATTTATGCCATCTTCTACATATTGTTTGGAAGATGTAATAGAAGAAACCTGACTCTAAAATGATGTAGTTTGTTAACATTTGCCTATCTAGCTACATACTTAACCTTAAAGAGAATTTGTAAGGGACATTTGTTTATACCACCATCGAGATATTCTTTGGAAGATGTAAGAGAAGAAACCTAACTCTAAATGATGCATATTATATTCTGCAAGTGGTTATAAAAAAGCTCCTAGAGAAAGCCTTATTATGATTTTCTTTGTGAGATTCTGGACAATATGACATTCCCATCAACTTTCTGAAATTAAGTTTATGCCATCTTCTGCATTTTGTTTGAAAGATGTAATGCAATTTGTTAACATTTGCTTAGTTAGCTTTAGAGAGAATTTCTATATGTTTATGACATCTTCATATTGTGTGAAAGATGCAAGGGAAGAAACCTGATCTGATGTAAGATTTGCCTATTTACTACATATTTAGCCTTAAGAAGAATTTTTACGAACTATATATTTATGCCATCTTTTACATATTGTTTGGAAGATGTAATAGAAGAAATCTGACTCTAAAATGATGTAGTTTGTTAGCATTTGCCTATCTAGCTACATACTTAACCTTAAAGAGAATTTGTAAGGGACATTTGTTTATACCACCATCGACATATTGTTTGGAAGATGTAAGAGAAGAAACCTGACTCTAAATGATGCAGATCGTTAGCATGTGCCTATTTAGCATATGTTTATGCATGTAAGGACATGATTATGCCATCATCGACATATTGTTTGGAAGAAGTAAGAGAAGAAATCTGAGTCTAAATAATGTAGTTTGTTAACATTTGCCTACATACATACATACATATTTAGCCTTAGAGATAAGTTTTAAGGGGCATAGAAGAAATCTGACCGTCAATGCCGTAGTTCGTTAACATTTGCCTATTTAGCTACATAGAGAGCCTTAGAGAGAATTTGTAAGGGGCTTGTGCTACTTTCTACATATTGTTTGGAAGGTGTGAGAAACAAAATCTGTACTTTAAATCACGTAAGTTCGTTAACATTTCCCTATTTAACTACATATTTAGCCTTAGAGGGAATTTTTAAGGGGCATTATAACCCAGGAAGCCGTTTATGCTCCCCTTTCCACATCATTAATTGCTAATATCCTTCCTTTAATTAAACAGCACGCTATTTACTGAATTTTTTATGCCGACGGGCTGATGGAACATTTCGAATTTTCGACGGTTTTAATTAAGATACAAGGCCTCAGTATTATTAATATTTAGTCGACGGATTCGAAGCACAGAAGCGTGTTTTTGTTAATGTATTAGTCTCTAGGGAAATGTCTGCATGTACCTAAAAATGGAGGTAATATATTCATAGGAAATGTACACTTTCAGTTATCAAAAGGTGCGCATGTTCTGATAATGGATACTATAAATTTTAAACGTTAACAAATGTCTATTAACGTTTAAAAATAAGAGAGAGAGTTGATCTTACGTTACCGGCTTTTCTTGTAAAGGATAAGACATCCTTCAGAATATATGGAGGTATAGATTTACTTATTATGTTAGTTATAAATTAACGTTTATCATTTGATATATGAGATCATTGCCATGTTAACGTACAAGAGTAATTGGTCGATGTTTAAATCTCTATAAAACATTGTTTAATTAACTATTAACGTATAAATTATTAATGTTTATGGTCTACATATAATTCCAATATTGTTGTTAATAAGGTGTTGCTGTTGGAAATAATGTTAATTATTATTTTAATAACGTCTGATTAATAAATGCAACTATATTTAATCTGTCAGAATGTGTGAGATTTTAGGATGAATAACATTTTAATTAAAAATGAATATTGAACTTAATTTGACTATCACCGTATTGTTGACTGCCAACGTATATAAACGTTTAATCATGGAACATATATGTATATCGGAAGCAGTAATAATTATAATACATTTTAATATTCATGAATAAGCCAAACTTTTAAAATGATTAACGTTTTGTCGTTTTAACGTACAAATTTATGTGTGTACGTTTCAAATACTTTAGTTTGTATTTATTAAAGTTACATACAAATAATTTCATTAGCAACTGAGAAAACTAATGGTTTCTTTTCTAATATTAAAAACGTTTAACACAACGATTTTAAACTGAACGTACAAATTATTATTAAAATTTAATCTTCCGTAAACGATTAAAATTTAATTTAGGCATCAACAGTTAACGTTTAATTTTTGTGCCACAAAATCTCTATGTGTCTATGTGCTTTGGTGTTCAACCCTATTATCTTCTTATAATAACAATAACTAGAAAAGTAAATAAATACTTTTACACGTAACGGACAAATTGAACGTTTAAATGTTTAAATCACTTACAAGTGATTAAACGTTTAAATAACTATGAATTAACATATTAATATTTTATTATAACTTCATATAATTGAATGAATTTCTTTTCGACATAAAAATAGTTGTTGACAAGAATATTAATGAACGTTTTAATCATAACTGACTATTAAAAACAATAAATTTGATTTAATCCTTAACAATATATTAGCGTTTGTGGTAACTAACATTTTATTTAAACCAATAATATGGAATATTTGATTCCCATCATAATGTAATTTGATTGTCAACGTATACAGACAGTTAACGTTTAATCTTAAAGAACAAACGTTCAGCTTCACTAAAAAGCTTATTAAAGTAAAAAATAAAGTTAACAATTGACGCTTTGCAGTTTTCTTAAAATAAACATTTATAACAATTAACGTTTTGCAGTTTTATTATTTTAACATTTAAATCGAATGTTAAAGTCACTTTAAACTCCACATATAACTTGCCTTTGTTCTAACGACCAAAAATGTGTTTTCTCAACGTGACACTTAAGTTAAATGTTGAAAACGGTTAACATGTTCTGATTGAACGTACAAATTAACGTAAAACGTTTAAATTTAGTTTAGATACAAAAATTATAGTTAAGGTTTCATTTCTGCTGTACAAATGACTTGGTGTCTTTGTTCATTGGCGGTGATATTTTTACAGGCCTCCTAAAAAACGTTCTGTAAACAAGCACCCAGTAAGAATAACAGTTCCATTTATCTTATCTCGGCTGTTATTAACCTCATTGTGTTTCTGCGACTGAAAATATGAGGAAAATTACAATTTATGATAAGAGGCGAGAAATTCGCGACCGGCCAGCGATTTATCATTTCAGCTCCACTAATTATTTCATTCAAGTTTGTTTGGATTACAAACCGGCGATTGCACGGGCACAACACGAGTCATTCTTTCGTGGCCTGCCCTCGCGGTGGGTGGCGCGGGGATGTTTTTTTACGGCAAAAAGTTTTCCTCGGTGCAAAGAATAGACTCTAACATAAAGAGGTAATTAGCAGTCTCGGTTCCTGTCAAGTAGCTTTGCTCTTTCAGAACAAGGCCTGTTTTTTCGAGAGTGAGACGAAAGATAAAGATCGTCTCGAAAAACTTACTTCCACGTAAGGATTTTTATGGATAGCCTGCGCTGAATTAGGCCAGGGTCGGCATGGCCCAAAAACGACCAGATCTGAAATTGTCAATGCTTTCTTCTCATAATTTTTTAATTAATAATAATAATATCTCTACCCTTCATTCTAATCACCAGGTTTAACCCAGAAGTCGAAGATTTGTGCGGGAGAGGGGGCGGCATATTATTATTAAGCAGGCCGTATTTGCGCCCAAGAACGACTTATGTTGGTAGGCCCTAACCACCATTCAGTGCAGAAATGAGGAAAACCTGGAAAACCTCATTAATTAGGGGGGTAGTCAAATGTTGACCGGTATAAATCTCTCACATTGATCCAAGCTAACATTCTGTCATCCGACTATACCCGCAGAGAGGGTGCCAATCCTCTCCACGAATATAGTTGATATACCGGCTTCGGGGCTCGAACCCACACCGGTCTAACTACATCGATTTAAGTACTGACGCCTTAAACCGCGCTACCACTGATCGATTGGAATTAGAATACAAAAATATTGCTTTAATGCCACATAAATACGTACTAACTATTAAAATGCTTAAAAAATGTTTTCACTCAAAATAAACTAAACACTACATTTGCTTTCTCCTCTTTTAACTTGAACATAGCTAATGGTTGAGTCCCTATAATTTTCTCTGGTGGAACTAAAATGTAATATATAAAAGACAAATAAAGCAGTCTATTGTTACAAATAAAAAAATATATCGAAATAAATAAAGTTACAAAAATGAGTTTCAAATGAATTTCTAATTGAAAAATCAAAATATACTATTGATGTGAGATCGTTCATAATAAAACCTTAAGATTATTTAAACGGTTTCTTTGAATCTGTTTTACAATTTTTAATGTAAATCGCTGATTGTTTGAGTCTACCTTTTGAAAACTTTCTTAGATTTTAGTATATTTCTCTACCTTATTCGAAAAAGCTACAGAACGATGAAGGACACAACGGTACACAAACATTGGTAAACGTAGACATGGCAGACTATAACATGAAAACCTAACCTAACCAGTAATTTTCGCTCGCTAGCCTGTTACGCATTGTGACGTCACACAGTGTTTTACGCGTTCAGACGAATGTTGATATTTCTTTTGCGTTTTCCCAAGCAACTAATTTTTTTTTTTTTTTAATATACAGATGCGATTATAAGGCAATTTTTATGACGTTTAAACATAATTTAATTTGTTTGTAAATATATCATTTTATCGTAATGTAGCATATTTATCGACATAATTCCAAAGATTTAACTGCAACTTGCAACGACCATGTCACAGAGATGTAAATTGTTGAAGATGTCGAAGAATTCGTCTTCTTTAGATGATGACAATCCTTTGGCATTATAACCCGATTGAGGCATTGCAGTTCGCAATGACGACTTATAACGATATTGAGAATATCTTACATTCTTAAAAATGTTTATTACCTCCATATCTATAATTTTATTATATTACGTGATTTCCATCTATTTATAATAAGATGTTAGTTAAATTGTTATTGTTTGTATAAATTGGTACATAAATAATTTCAATTTATAGTGGCCGATGCTATCATTTGATACATAGTGATTTTTCGGAAACGTTTAGATGCATGGGATGCCACCGTAGTAGTCGTAATACCAACAATAGGAGCCGAACTCAATATATGGACGGGCCCAGATATACCGATAGCGGGTCTGTCCCTACAGAGCCTAACCCGAGAGCAACCAGGGCCGGTCAAAAAATCGCGACTAATGCTAGGGATGTATAATTCTGGTTCTGGCAGCCGACGTCACGGCATAACAACAAGGAAAATCACTATTTATCAAACTTCATTTATGTTTTACCAGTGATAAGGTGTTTTATTTTATATTTATTTACCAATATGTTAGAAGTTGCTTTGTATTTTTTTATATTTTCATTAGAAATAAATTCCTTACTTTAATTTTTCCATCGTTCAGGATGTATAGTACGAAATAACTTGCTTATTTAGGATTGTAAGATTTTTTTTTGGTATTACCTTTTGGACCAGTTCGGACCTCTAATCATACGATATAGCGGTGTTGTTGCGTGATGGAGTTCCGCGTTGCTAGATTAAACGTGGACAAATTCAAATTTGCAATGGAACCGCCGTAGTAATTGTATTTGTACAGCTGTGCTCAACAAGTTATAAAATTACCCCTATTTTGTCGAAAAACAAACATGCATTGAGTTGAGAGCTAATCTACGTCTGCATGCTCACCTAAAACAAAACTACACGATGTAATATTTGTGTTAAAATAGCTTTTAAAATATCTAGCTTTAGAATATTTATGTACAGGTTAACTATGACTATAGTTGACGGCCAAAATTGTACAGTGACTCATGTTATAAACCTGCTCATAATTTATAGCAGTCAACACAAAGAAATATACATGCAGCCCATATATTTTTCCTACAAAATCGTGTGCTGCATATCTCTGAGAGCGAACTCGATTCTGCTAGCTTCTGCTGCAGTAAGTACGCAGGCGCTGCAGCTTTTGATTGGCTGCGACGAATTGTCGGATCCAACTGTTTCATTTTCAGCGCTATTATGGGCGGGTATATCGTTCGGGCGGGCAACATTTCGGGTATATCTTTTCGCTAATTTAATTATGAATGTAATTAATTTTATTAGTGATTTTGTGTTCTTAAGAATGGAGAATAATTCAAGCTCTACAACGTACTCTCAAAATCGTCCTAATTTAACAAGTGAGGAACATCGGATGATGACATCTATGAAGAGCTTAGAGCGCGAGGTCAAAATATGAGTGTAAGTGATGTTGAAATATGTATTTCATTAATAAAATTGTACGTGAATAGCATATGTGTGCAAATAAAAAAGTGGTAAAGAAGTACCACAACTGTGCAACGGAAAGTGATGAAAACTCGCGAAAGAATGATTGTATATTTAAAATGAGTTTTCGAGTAAATGACGATTGAATGTTAGAAAACGTAAATTTTATCCATAAAAGAGTAACAATTCTGAGGTATGTAAAATAAAATACAATTGTTTAAATTTTATACTTAAATTAATTGTTCGAATTGTCATCCACCAACTTGTTGACATTGCACAAGTCTGTGAAGAAATTCTTCTTGCATATTATGAATGATTTCTGGGGTAACTCTGCCTATTTCGTCCTGAATACGATTTTGAAGTTCTTCTAAATTACGTGGTTTATTAATGTACACTTTTGACTTCAAGTATCTCCATAAAAAATAGTCAAGAGGTGTAAGATCTGGCGATCTTGCAGGCCATTCTATCGGTCTGCCAATCCACTCCTAGGAAAGCAGTTGTCCAAAAAATCTCGTACAGGGCGCACATAGTCCGGAGATGCACCGTCTTGCTGAAACCATATGGTATCGTCAGGAATGTCAGGGTCATTATCGTTAGGAAAAATTACTGCAAGGGCTGGAACAGGGTCATTTTCTAGAAACTCTAAATATCTTTGTCCTGTAAGGGTTCATTCAAAGAAGAAAGGCCCTACTATTCTGTCGTCAACTATTCCAGTCCACACATTTAATTTCTGAGGGTGTTGGGTATGTGCCTCTGCCATCTAATAAGGATTTTCCCGACTCCAATATCTGCAAGTTTAACGGTTTACTGTACCATTCAGACAAAATGTGGCCTCATCTGAAAAAAGTATTTGCCGGTGTAAATTTCTATTTCCTTGACATAAATCCATTAGAATTTCGCAAAAGTGTAAGCGGCGATTGGGATCATCTTCATTGAGTTCCTGCACAAGTTGAATTTTGTAGGGATGATATTTTTCCTTCCTCAAGATACGTAGCACTGTGCTCTGACTAGTGTCATTGTTTAATGCAACCAATCGTGAAGAATTATGAGGATTATCCACCATACTTATCAAAATGTTCTGTTTCTGATTTTCATTAATGCTTGGACGTCCAGGTTTTGGAATATTTACAACATTGCCAGTTTCTCTAAATTTAGACTCTACCTTACTGACTGTTGATTATCTGATAGGGCGATCTGGATATTTTTCATTAAATGCACCTCCGGGTTAGGGGGCACCAGGTGTCCGTGGGGTGTTCGCCGATGTCATATTTGGATTCAGCGACCCAAAAAACCCCCATAACGATTTTCGGTTCGTCTTTTTCGATCGTGTATGGAATCCCCTCGGAGAAGATGTTCCAGGTGAGGTTCCGGTGCACCAGGGGTTCAGGGGGTCGTTATCGACGTGAAATTCGGATTTAGCGCTCCAAAAAACCCCCATAACGATTTTCGGTTCGCTTTTTTTGATTGTGTCGGGAAAAGCTACGGAGATGACGTTTAGGGTCAGGTTCTGGTGCATTAGGTGTTCGGGGGGTCGTTTCCGACGTGAAATTCGGATTCAACGCCCCACAAAACGCCCCTATTATGATTTTCGAGTGGTTTTTGGCACTCTTCTCAGGAAAATTCTCGGAGATGACGTCCGCGTCCAGGTTCCGGCGCACCAGGTGCCCGTGGGGTTTTCGCCGATGCCAGATTTGGATTTAGCGACTGAAAAAAACCCCGGGCGCCGAGTTTCTCTTCTTTCCCACGTGATTTGTGGGAGAGTCCCACGGAGATGACGTTCATCGGCGATCCTGAGCTCCAGGTGTTCGGGGGGTCAATTTGAACATCATATTCGTGATCAGTGACCTAAAAATCCCCCCGAGTACCCGATCTGGGCCAGTTCTGACACTTATTTACCAAGTTTTGACATCTTCCAAGAGGCCTCCCAAATAATGCATTTTTTGAATGCATTTTTGGCTGCTGCAATTCAATTTCTGATTTGTCAGAAATTCCACGTCACCACATTTTTTACAAATGATTTTTGGAAGAGAATGCAGAAAACCCCATTCCGGTCCGTCCACCACAACTAGTTTTAGAACTTTTTTAGCTCATTGCCTCGATTAATAGTACAAGTGGAATTACAGCAGTTTTTATTACATTCGTGAAATGTCTCACTCATGTATAATATTGCCTATATCCCACTTGTACTATAAACAACTATAACACAATTTTCGAGCTAGAATCTTATAATGCCTTTCGATTTATTTCCGTGAATGTAAAGAATATTATGAAAACTCAAAGACGTACATTTTGTTAAGGAATAATTTTCTATTATGTGACGCAGTACGGAGTTAGAAATTACGCGGTTACAGATGCTTACATAATGGACTAAATTAAAAGTGGATGTCTGGACGAAGCTGTAGGAACCGCAACGCTAGACTGTAAAAAATTCGTACATAATAGATTATTTGAGACCCCCGGGGCCGTCAGATGGGCGATGCCTCCATATTAACGGGTAATTACGGACATTATGATCCGCTCTCACCGGAACATGGAGTTTACTTCCTGCCTCCTCGGTCGGGGCACTCTATGATACCGAGCACAAAGCGTCTAGGGAGGCGGGCTAAGCTAGCTACCTGCCGGTTCAGTTGGGGAGAGTAAATTTTTTATGAACCGGGTCATTTTTATTCGGGACGCCAGAGATTTCGACTGGTTGGCGATCCTTTTCTTGCTCAACAACGTACTTCCGCCATTTTGGATCCGTAAAACCGCGAAATTTGAAATTCACAACCAGTTCTGTCAACAGTACTAGTTATTAACAGTGGCGTATTTACGAATTATGACTAGGGGGGCTGGGACTTATGTCTTTCATTTTATAAGTATACAGGGTGAGTTAGAAAGAATGGATCAACACTAAACTGGAGGTACTAGACATCAAAATATTATGCTTGAGCCCATTATGCCTTATACGAATGTCGATAGATATACAGGCTATTCAAGGTTTAAATTCACACGTATTCAAAATACGCTATATTTATTGATGAAAATTTGACACAAACGTACATAGAAAAGAAATAGCAATATCAGTGCTTGAAAGAAAATCTCCACAAAATACATTGAAGCTTTTAAATGCAAATAACTCAGAAACCGATCAAGTTAGGCGACTTAAACAAGAGTATAACTTTTATGTAGAATTGAATGTTCTTTTAAATTTTTAAGTCTTTTTAAGCACAGCTCGAGAGATAAAAAATATGTTTTGATTTACCTAAATAATATGGTAAAACTAACGCTCTAACATTTCTGAACAACTTTTTCAAGTAACATTTTGCTGTATTTTCAGTACAAAGGGCACTTTAACTGAAACGGTAACAATTTTCAATCGGTGTACTGAATATTTCGCGCCCTGTGTCCCCTATAAATACGCCACTGGTTATTGAATAAATTCATTATATCGGAATACGGACATATGTTATTTTTAATGGAACACCCTGTATATTTTTATGCAGTTCAATTGCATTATTTTTTTACATCATAATAGTAGTTGCTGCGTTATATTTTGGAAATTGTCAAAAAACTGTAAATTAATAAAACTTATTCATGAACCAATTTTATATACAGTGCTTTCGAAAAGTAACGAATAAATTCATTATTTTTAAAATTGAGAAGTTATCGAAAAAACCACTGGCACGTCGATCTTGTTTTTAAAAAAGGCACTTTTTGACATACGACCCACATTTGTGACGTCACCGTTGTTCGAGATATGACGTCATCGACAATTTTTTTTAAATAGCAACCCCCATGCCATTTGAAAGAGCGTGTCATTCTACATACATACATCATGAAAAATTATGGTGTTACATAACAAAAATTTCAAGAAAATAAAGTTTGAAGATTTTAAAATTTAATTTTTACAATACTGAAAATCATGATTATGTAAAAAATCGACTTAATTAAATGTTCAAATTGTGCACCGTTGGCTGCCTGACAGTAGCCAAGACGATTAATAAATTCTTTTTGGACATTATCAATAACTTCAGGAGGTATACGATGTATTTCGTGACAAATTCTTGCTTTTCAATCTTCTAAATTAACCGATCTAGTAACGTATACTTTGATTTTTAAGTATCCCGACAAGAAATAATTTAGAGGTGTCAAATCAGGCGATCTGGCTGGCCACTCAATCGGCCCCCTTCTCCCTATCCAACGATTCGGAAACAGCTCATCTAAATAAGTACGGACAGGTGTTGCATAATGGGGAGGTGCACAGTATGTCTTATTAGTATGTCTCAGGATTTTTTTAAGTGAAATGAATTCCCACTCGAATTTATTTTACTCTATTCGAGAATCGAGGTTGAGGTGTATTATTTTTATTTAGACATGCTTAGACCTGCAGCAGGTTACTATCCGTAAAACAAAACAGTTGCAATGGAACCGTACGTTGGAATACGTAGTTAGAAGCAACGACATATTACTACGTTCATTTTGACGGCATAAGAAGTATTCTACAAAGACTACACTCAAGTGATACTCCTTCTATTTTATATGCTCAACGGATATTTAACGCCTAGCATTCGCGAAGATTTAGCATACATACATTTTAATTAATCACGGATACCTTCAGTTATTCGTCGTCTTGAAGCAATTGTGACGTCAGAATATTCAATAAAGGACAATAAAGGATAATATAAGGAGCTAGTGATAAACGTGTGAGGAAAAAAATGATACCGTTTTGCAGACCAATCTGAGCTTCTTGCCTTTATACCATATGGTAGATCTTTTTGATGGCAAAGAAGTAGATTTTTCTGAACCCACCCTAAATGTGCCATCCATGAAAAGTTATATATACTTTAATATGTCCAAGTAACACCTGAATATTACAGCAGTTGCCGGTTATTCAATTTTATTCCGATATTGTAAGTGAATAGATATGTAGAGCGTTTTATAAATTAATAAACTTAAATTATCAGTACAAGGTAAGATGTTGATTTTAACTTTCTGTAGGTATATGTTTGCAAGTTGGTTTCTACAAACATTAACTTAGCGTCCTAAGTGCGCCCCTAATAATGACGTGATCTGCAAGCGAGGTGTGGAATTTAATAATTATGCAGGGTGTCTCCAATGTTTACTTAACTTAACGTACTAATGTCCGTTTGCACCGAAGTTAATAAGCATTACTTAAAAATAAGACATGCTTAAGTATGCTTTTCCTTTTGCACCATACGTTAAGATCTTCTTAAGTATGAAAACAGATACTCAAATTTAAGCCCCTGTTTGACAGTGACTTATAAAATTCTTTAATTCAAACAGAGTTAGAATGTGCGAAAAACAAGCATAAAAATTTAAAAAACGCGGAAAGTGCAAATATAGTGGTCAATGCTAATGAGTATAGTATTAAAGTAGTAAAAAACGTACCTCTAATGGATATTAGATTATATTTGATGATTTGGAGACTTTGGAAATTATAGATTTTGCATTTCTCAAATTAAATTATACGAAATCTGATCATTTCCATACAATGGATGAATTGAATGAACATGATTTGGCCACTAATACTAACCACCGAGGAAATAAAGTAAATTATTATTTTTATTAGTTTGTCTCTGATATTAACTAGTCTTGATGAACATCAACAACAACCATACCTATTACAAATGACAACAACAAAAACAAACACCACATACATGACATTACACCGAAATCTAACCTTACTTCCATGTAACAAACTGAAGAAAAACAGAAAGAACTAAAATATCTAACATAAAGTAACGAAAGTTACTAGATTTGTGCGTTGTTGCCAATACAAAGACGTACTTTGCTATACTCGCGACAAGAATTCAGACGACTTACGTCATACGAACAAATGAATAATTTACTAAATTTTCGTCAAAATATTTAAGAAACTACACCTGATAGTAATAAAACTATATCCTACACTAAAAGTTTGCAGTATATATTGCATTAAATTCCAAAAAATTATTGTTTTTAACGCGACCAAATATCGAAAATTACGTTGACAATACAAACAAATGTGTAACGTCAGCTGTGACGTAAGACGTCTGAATTCTTGACGCGAGTATAAGTATGGTTTATAATACGTCGGTGCAATACTCTAAAAAAATAAGCATAACTTAACTTTAAGAACAACTTTATTAAATTGTTTTTAGTAAAATGTCGGTGCAAACGGGCATTAATGTAACGTACTTAACTTTAGAAAATGTTGAACATGAAAAAATAATAGTCAGTTTAAAATTTTTGTAGTCGTCATTTACCAGCAAAGAAAGTGGAAAAAGAATATTTGCTGCATTTCCTTATTAAGAATTTAGTAGTAAATCTTTCAGAAAGTTGTAACTGTAAATTTGTTTTATTTCTGTTATTTACTTATAAAGCTATTTAATTTGAACACTGTATATTTTCAGTCATTATAATGATGCATATGTTACAGGTCAATAGAACTATGACATTCTATTGACTTGTGACGTATGCAGCATTATAATGTAGAACTTCAAATATTTCACCTAAAAAAATCCACCGTCACTCTTCTAACTTTTGGGTGTCATCCGGACGCAATAAAGAATTTGATTGCGAAAAAATAATATTCGGGTGGATAAATCGCAATTACATACTCGAGTGACTATGCTAATGTCGTGTTTTTTCCAAAAGAGGCGGCTGCTTAGAGCTCAAACTTGGTGCAGTTTAAATCGTATCATTAGATAAAAACAGAAGGTCGCGGCAAATCGTTCTACCTCTCTAATTATGGGCAAACAAACCATCGGGCTATCTGCTTTCTTGGTACCGCAGCTTATGGACTGGCTGTCTATACAGAGTGGTCGCCTCAACTCATTCGAAACTACAGCAAATTTTGAATACACTAAAAAATGTCTATATAATCCCGACGATTTTTTTTATATTTACGTAATATTTACTCTATTAATTACGGTAATTTTATAGTTACCTCTTGTAATTTTACAATTATGGATATTTACAATATTAATTGAAATAATACCTAATGCGTGTAATAGCTCACAGAATATACTGCAATATTTCTATTTCGTTTTGTAATTATAGCAACATCATAATAAGTATTGAATAAATTTAATAAGAATTATCAATATTATGTATTTTTTCAGATATAGTTAAGGTAAACACATTTCACTGCATGCAGCTATTTTATTCCGATGAATAATGGCCAATGATCGGAGATACCTACATGAATATTATCAGAGATGTTAAATGCAGGCTGATTCAGTCATAATGTCATTAATTAATTAACGAATTTCGGCCTACTTACGGGATATACGATCGAATTTCCTTATATTATAAATAACGCGAATACAAGAGTTTTGAACTTTTTGAATAAGATTTTTAGCAGAAAAATCTAGACAATATCCATAAAAAAAATCGCAATAAGCAAAATTAGATAAAACTAGTGCCTCATAAAGTTGTTACTTTAAAGTGAAATTTAAAATGTGCCTATTAGAATAGATAAGCTTTAACGCAAAAAAAGATTTTTTTAATAATTTTTTCACATAATCTCTAAATCGAAAATCAGATTCTAAAATATATATTTATTATCTGTTTAATTGCATAAATTTTACAAATCACACAAGTTTACAAATTCGGGTCAACTTTTGGGCCTGAGCAGATGAGCACGATTATTAACGTTATTTGATGATTGGTTCTAGTTTTCGAGTTCGCATGGTGGCAGTACTGCGCTCTTATAACCGCTATCAGCTGACCACGTTGCATCGAACATCTTTTGGAACTTGTTTTTGTACTGTGATTGTACTTTGGAAAGTGTGAAAATGCGGAGAAACCGTTGCAGAGTCGATTCAAAGTGTTTTTGTTACGTTTGTGGATGTTATATGCTCGGAAAACGTGGAAAAATCATGACAAATGCATTTTTTGCAAAATTACCACAAGATTGAAGCTCGAATAATAATAATAATAATAAATAGTTAGTCGAAGACTTGTGCGGGAGAGGGGGCGGCATATTATTATTAAGCAGGCCGCATATACGGTCTACCGGCTGCGGGGGTCGAATCCATAGCGATCTAGTCACCTCGATTCAAGTACTAAAGCCTTAAACCGCGCGACCACTGACTGATCTAATGTTTCTCAAGATACATTTTCTGTATTTACATCTTGATTTCTCCCCATAAAACTTGGGCGACACGAGCGACGAGCATTGAGAGCGGCTACAACAAGATATAGTGAAAATCGAAAGGCTATACCAAGGATTTTGGGACGAAGGCATGATGAGCGACTACTGTTAGACCCTAATGCGTGAAACAGATCCCAAGCAATATAAAAGATTCAGTTCAACCTCTCATTTATGATTTATATTTTTTAATTCAATAAATTTCCGTGAATGGTCAAAAATAGTAAAATAATTAATTTATTGAATATTTGGAAAATTAGAACCAATTTTAAAAAACGGGCTGCTGATTTGGATTCAGCCCCCAAATTTACCTTGGGGGCTGAAAATCTACAGCTTTTGGTTGCTCAGGTCCAAAACCGTGTATACTTGTGTCATTAGTAACTTCACAAGTCATAAGTAAAATTATTATTATAGTTATGGGCATAAGTAATAATAAAATAGCCAATGATAATTATGATAAATTTACTTAAATCATTTTTTCAGCATAGAGATATTAGCATTAAAGTACAACATGTTTCTTTATTTATGTCTAGGTATTCTATTTATGTCATATTATGGGTGACTTCAAAAAAAAATATTGATATATTTAAGACTTCGACGTCTACATGTACCACCCTGTAACGAATAGTTTTTAGGCTCGACGATCGCTGGTCTTGAGCTAATATAATTTCCATTTCCATGCTTCACCGATTACCTTCAATGGTCTCACTTGCGTTGATTATTTCTTTACAGTTTGGGTTGCTGACAGAACGATGATGGTATCTTTCAGTTGGTACTATGTGTTTCAAAAATAAAAATGCCAGAGGACAAGAAATTGCTATTTTTATAAATTACTGTGTACTTCTATTTCAATTTGTTTTTATCCTATTGAATCGTTTATACAAAACTAAAACAGTTTTTGCTAAAACGAGAAGGTTTATCATGTTTCAATTTTAAAACAGAAACCGTAGGATTCTAACCATTATAGAATAGCATTCAAGATAACTCCTTTTGCATTACGAAGAGTTTTATTTCTGTTTGTTTCTGATATATCTTTCCTGATGACACTTTTACTTCATTTTAGAGCAAAATTGGTTTAAAGGATAACTTGCCTGGATGAAAAATAATGAAAGCAGAGTCGCTGCCTCAATTAAAGTTTCCAGTTTTGCTGCATCTACCCGGAAAAAACCATCCCCGCCGGTTATATTTGAATTCTAGGAGTACAACAATAAAGTATTTTCATTAAAACTTCTTAACTTTAAATTCAAATCAACTAGAAACTTAATGGCGTTCCTTATTTAAATCGTATATAAGTACAAATTTAAAAGTTAAATTGCAAACTTTCTCATCGCTTAAGATTAGTTTACCTAGTTTTATAACAATATGCCCGGTCTCTGAGGAAGTGTCACGGAAAGCGTTTTTGAGAAGGAATTTTTCATTTCCCAAGTAATAAGGACTGTAGACAAGACTTACCAAGTTCTTAATGGCCCTGGGTAATACACAATATAGGAATTGCTAAGTGGAATTTTCATTTCGCAAAGTTACTTGGTATTTTACTTACAAGGTTTCTTAGCAATATATTTAGATATACAGGGTGAGCCAAATGTAAACGAAATTTTCAGAAACTGCGTCAAGATTGTAGAAAAACGCTCAGACCCGTCGATTTTAGATTAAAGGGGGCATTCTTTGCTGGTATTTTTGACTCCGCCACTTTCACCCCCAAGCAAGGGTAGGATCACCCCAAAATATTTAAATGGCATTGGGGGTTGAGTAATATTTATTTTGAAAGCTCTTACAACTCTCTTTACAACATATAATACTTTACAATTACAACTTTACAACGACTTTACAATTTATAATAAAATTTGTCTGCAATTTCACAACTTTACATTAGCAAATGGTGACCAGCATAAAGTTATATAAAACTATATAAAATCTTTGAAAATTAAATAAATATACTGTAATATTACAGAAATAAACATGGACAAAATTGTGTTAATTTATACATTGTAATTTTTAAGTTGGAATTGTAAGATATATGTAATTTTACTGAGTGGATAATTTAAATTTTTTTATATTCTATATATACTTACCCTTATAACTACAATTAAATGTGCATAGAGAAAAATTTTTCAATAACATTATTTCGCATATATGACTGAATATCAGTTTATAAAAAAAATAAATAAGAAACAATAAAAGCTCGATATTTAATTACAGTAAATTTACAATTAATATAACTACAACTAATGTTCGCATCAATTGTAGACTATTTCTATTTTAGTTACAAAGATATATTTCCTGTTTGAAATGAAAGTATGGTTTAGATACACAGATAATGGCGCAGTTTTGATGCAAACACCTAAACAACGTATCGTTACAGTTTCTGTTATATTTATTAATTGTTTAACATTTAAATTGGCATAAGCTGCAAATGCACACGTCACAAAATAGTCTTATACTTACTCTTTTACGAATATCCCACAAATAGTCCTCATTAATGATGTATGTTGGTCTATCGCACCTTAACACAACTAAAACGTGTTAGGTTAAAGGTTAGATTGAAATAATTCCAAAGTAGTACATTTTATTACCTTATTATTCCTGAAATTTCTTAATTCTGTTGAATGAATAAAGGACAATAAAGGATAATATAAGGAGCTAGTGATAAACGTGTGAGGAAAAAAATGATACCGTTTTGCAGACCAATCTGAGCTTCTTGCCTTTATACCATATGGTAGATCTTTTTGATGGCAAAGAAGTAGATTTTTCTGAACCCACCCTAAATGTGCCATCCATGAAAAGTTATATATACTTTAATATGTCCAAGTAACACCTGAATATTACAGCAGTTGCCGGTTATTCAATTTTATTCCGATATTGTAAGTGAATAGATATGTAGAGCGTTTTATAAATTAATAAACTTAAATTATCAGTACAAGGTAAGATGTTGATTTTAACTTTCTGTAGGTATATGTTTGCAAGTTGGTTTCTACAAACATTAACTTAGCGTCCTAAGTGCGCCCCTAATAATGACGTGATCTGCAAGCGAGGTGTGGAATTTAATAATTATGCAGGGTGTCTCCAATGTTTACTTAACTTAACGTACTAATGTCCGTTTGCACCGAAGTTAATAAGCATTACTTAAAAATAAGACATGCTTAAGTATGCTTTTCCTTTTGCACCATACGTTAAGATCTTCTTAAGTATGAAAACAGATACTCAAATTTAAGCCCCTGTTTGACAGTGACTTATAAAATTCTTTAATTCAAACAGAGTTAGAATGTGCGAAAAACAAGCATAAAAATTTAAAAAACGCGGAAAGTGCAAATATAGTGGTCAATGCTAATGAGTATAGTATTAAAGTAGTAAAAAACGTACCTCTAATGGATATTAGATTATATTTGATGATTTGGAGACTTTGGAAATTATAGATTTTGCATTTCTCAAATTAAATTATACGAAATCTGATCATTTCCATACAATGGATGAATTGAATGAACATGATTTGGCCACTAATACTAACCACCGAGGAAATAAAGTAAATTATTATTTTTATTAGTTTGTCTCTGATATTAACTAGTCTTGATGAACATCAACAACAACCATACCTATTACAAATGACAACAACAAAAACAAACACCACATACATGACATTACACCGAAATCTAACCTTACTTCCATGTAACAAACTGAAGAAAAACAGAAAGAACTAAAATATCTAACATAAAGTAACGAAAGTTACTAGATTTGTGCGTTGTTGCCAATACAAAGACGTACTTTGCTATACTCGCGACAAGAATTCAGACGACTTACGTCATACGAACAAATGAATAATTTACTAAATTTTCGTCAAAATATTTAAGAAACTACACCTGATAGTAATAAAACTATATCCTACACTAAAAGTTTGCAGTATATATTGCATTAAATTCCAAAAAATTATTGTTTTTAACGCGACCAAATATCGAAAATTACGTTGACAATACAAACAAATGTGTAACGTCAGCTGTGACGTAAGACGTCTGAATTCTTGACGCGAGTATAAGTATGGTTTATAATACGTCGGTGCAATACTCTAAAAAAATAAGCATAACTTAACTTTAAGAACAACTTTATTAAATTGTTTTTAGTAAAATGTCGGTGCAAACGGGCATTAATGTAACGTACTTAACTTTAGAAAATGTTGAACATGAAAAAATAATAGTCAGTTTAAAATTTTTGTAGTCGTCATTTACCAGCAAAGAAAGTGGAAAAAGAATATTTGCTGCATTTCCTTATTAAGAATTTAGTAGTAAATCTTTCAGAAAGTTGTAACTGTAAATTTGTTTTATTTCTGTTATTTACTTATAAAGCTATTTAATTTGAACACTGTATATTTTCAGTCATTATAATGATGCATATGTTACAGGTCAATAGAACTATGACATTCTATTGACTTGTGACGTATGCAGCATTATAATGTAGAACTTCAAATATTTCACCTAAAAAAATCCACCGTCACTCTTCTAACTTTTGGGTGTCATCCGGACGCAATAAAGAATTTGATTGCGAAAAAATAATATTCGGGTGGATAAATCGCAATTACATACTCGAGTGACTATGCTAATGTCGTGTTTTTTCCAAAAGAGGCGGCTGCTTAGAGCTCAAACTTGGTGCAGTTTAAATCGTATCATTAGATAAAAACAGAAGGTCGCGGCAAATCGTTCTACCTCTCTAATTATGGGCAAACAAACCATCGGGCTATCTGCTTTCTTGGTACCGCAGCTTATGGACTGGCTGTCTATACAGAGTGGTCGCCTCAACTCATTCGAAACTACAGCAAATTTTGAATACACTAAAAAATGTCTATATAATCCCGACGATTTTTTTTATATTTACGTAATATTTACTCTATTAATTACGGTAATTTTATAGTTACCTCTTGTAATTTTACAATTATGGATATTTACAATATTAATTGAAATAATACCTAATGCGTGTAATAGCTCACAGAATATACTGCAATATTTCTATTTCGTTTTGTAATTATAGCAACATCATAATAAGTATTGAATAAATTTAATAAGAATTATCAATATTATGTATTTTTTCAGATATAGTTAAGGTAAACACATTTCACTGCATGCAGCTATTTTATTCCGATGAATAATGGCCAATGATCGGAGATACCTACATGAATATTATCAGAGATGTTAAATGCAGGCTGATTCAGTCATAATGTCATTAATTAATTAACGAATTTCGGCCTACTTACGGGATATACGATCGAATTTCCTTATATTATAAATAACGCGAATACAAGAGTTTTGAACTTTTTGAATAAGATTTTTAGCAGAAAAATCTAGACAATATCCATAAAAAAAATCGCAATAAGCAAAATTAGATAAAACTAGTGCCTCATAAAGTTGTTACTTTAAAGTGAAATTTAAAATGTGCCTATTAGAATAGATAAGCTTTAACGCAAAAAAAGATTTTTTTAATAATTTTTTCACATAATCTCTAAATCGAAAATCAGATTCTAAAATATATATTTATTATCTGTTTAATTGCATAAATTTTACAAATCACACAAGTTTACAAATTCGGGTCAACTTTTGGGCCTGAGCAGATGAGCACGATTATTAACGTTATTTGATGATTGGTTCTAGTTTTCGAGTTCGCATGGTGGCAGTACTGCGCTCTTATAACCGCTATCAGCTGACCACGTTGCATCGAACATCTTTTGGAACTTGTTTTTGTACTGTGATTGTACTTTGGAAAGTGTGAAAATGCGGAGAAACCGTTGCAGAGTCGATTCAAAGTGTTTTTGTTACGTTTGTGGATGTTATATGCTCGGAAAACGTGGAAAAATCATGACAAATGCATTTTTTGCAAAATTACCACAAGATTGAAGCTCGAATAATAATAATAATAATAAATAGTTAGTCGAAGACTTGTGCGGGAGAGGGGGCGGCATATTATTATTAAGCAGGCCGCATATACGGTCTACCGGCTGCGGGGGTCGAATCCATAGCGATCTAGTCACCTCGATTCAAGTACTAAAGCCTTAAACCGCGCGACCACTGACTGATCTAATGTTTCTCAAGATACATTTTCTGTATTTACATCTTGATTTCTCCCCATAAAACTTGGGCGACACGAGCGACGAGCATTGAGAGCGGCTACAACAAGATATAGTGAAAATCGAAAGGCTATACCAAGGATTTTGGGACGAAGGCATGATGAGCGACTACTGTTAGACCCTAATGCGTGAAACAGATCCCAAGCAATATAAAAGATTCAGTTCAACCTCTCATTTATGATTTATATTTTTTAATTCAATAAATTTCCGTGAATGGTCAAAAATAGTAAAATAATTAATTTATTGAATATTTGGAAAATTAGAACCAATTTTAAAAAACGGGCTGCTGATTTGGATTCAGCCCCCAAATTTACCTTGGGGGCTGAAAATCTACAGCTTTTGGTTGCTCAGGTCCAAAACCGTGTATACTTGTGTCATTAGTAACTTCACAAGTCATAAGTAAAATTATTATTATAGTTATGGGCATAAGTAATAATAAAATAGCCAATGATAATTATGATAAATTTACTTAAATCATTTTTTCAGCATAGAGATATTAGCATTAAAGTACAACATGTTTCTTTATTTATGTCTAGGTATTCTATTTATGTCATATTATGGGTGACTTCAAAAAAAAATATTGATATATTTAAGACTTCGACGTCTACATGTACCACCCTGTAACGAATAGTTTTTAGGCTCGACGATCGCTGGTCTTGAGCTAATATAATTTCCATTTCCATGCTTCACCGATTACCTTCAATGGTCTCACTTGCGTTGATTATTTCTTTACAGTTTGGGTTGCTGACAGAACGATGATGGTATCTTTCAGTTGGTACTATGTGTTTCAAAAATAAAAATGCCAGAGGACAAGAAATTGCTATTTTTATAAATTACTGTGTACTTCTATTTCAATTTGTTTTTATCCTATTGAATCGTTTATACAAAACTAAAACAGTTTTTGCTAAAACGAGAAGGTTTATCATGTTTCAATTTTAAAACAGAAACCGTAGGATTCTAACCATTATAGAATAGCATTCAAGATAACTCCTTTTGCATTACGAAGAGTTTTATTTCTGTTTGTTTCTGATATATCTTTCCTGATGACACTTTTACTTCATTTTAGAGCAAAATTGGTTTAAAGGATAACTTGCCTGGATGAAAAATAATGAAAGCAGAGTCGCTGCCTCAATTAAAGTTTCCAGTTTTGCTGCATCTACCCGGAAAAAACCATCCCCGCCGGTTATATTTGAATTCTAGGAGTACAACAATAAAGTATTTTCATTAAAACTTCTTAACTTTAAATTCAAATCAACTAGAAACTTAATGGCGTTCCTTATTTAAATCGTATATAAGTACAAATTTAAAAGTTAAATTGCAAACTTTCTCATCGCTTAAGATTAGTTTACCTAGTTTTATAACAATATGCCCGGTCTCTGAGGAAGTGTCACGGAAAGCGTTTTTGAGAAGGAATTTTTCATTTCCCAAGTAATAAGGACTGTAGACAAGACTTACCAAGTTCTTAATGGCCCTGGGTAATACACAATATAGGAATTGCTAAGTGGAATTTTCATTTCGCAAAGTTACTTGGTATTTTACTTACAAGGTTTCTTAGCAATATATTTAGATATACAGGGTGAGCCAAATGTAAACGAAATTTTCAGAAACTGCGTCAAGATTGTAGAAAAACGCTCAGACCCGTCGATTTTAGATTAAAGGGGGCATTCTTTGCTGGTATTTTTGACTCCGCCACTTTCACCCCCAAGCAAGGGTAGGATCACCCCAAAATATTTAAATGGCATTGGGGGTTGAGTAATATTTATTTTGAAAGCTCTTACAACTCTCTTTACAACATATAATACTTTACAATTACAACTTTACAACGACTTTACAATTTATAATAAAATTTGTCTGCAATTTCACAACTTTACATTAGCAAATGGTGACCAGCATAAAGTTATATAAAACTATATAAAATCTTTGAAAATTAAATAAATATACTGTAATATTACAGAAATAAACATGGACAAAATTGTGTTAATTTATACATTGTAATTTTTAAGTTGGAATTGTAAGATATATGTAATTTTACTGAGTGGATAATTTAAATTTTTTTATATTCTATATATACTTACCCTTATAACTACAATTAAATGTGCATAGAGAAAAATTTTTCAATAACATTATTTCGCATATATGACTGAATATCAGTTTATAAAAAAAATAAATAAGAAACAATAAAAGCTCGATATTTAATTACAGTAAATTTACAATTAATATAACTACAACTAATGTTCGCATCAATTGTAGACTATTTCTATTTTAGTTACAAAGATATATTTCCTGTTTGAAATGAAAGTATGGTTTAGATACACAGATAATGGCGCAGTTTTGATGCAAACACCTAAACAACGTATCGTTACAGTTTCTGTTATATTTATTAATTGTTTAACATTTAAATTGGCATAAGCTGCAAATGCACACGTCACAAAATAGTCTTATACTTACTCTTTTACGAATATCCCACAAATAGTCCTCATTAATGATGTATGTTGGTCTATCGCACCTTAACACAACTAAAACGTGTTAGGTTAAAGGTTAGATTGAAATAATTCCAAAGTAGTACATTTTATTACCTTATTATTCCTGAAATTTCTTAATTCTGTTCCTAAAAAAAAACATGGACGTAAAATCAAGAATAGTCATAAATAACTTTGCTATCGAATATCTTAAACTGTTTATGCAATATAGTGTCATTTATGATAATGAAAGACATCAAAATTCAGAACTTTGATGGAAATTTCATCTTATTAGTAGTACCAAAAACCTCTAACAGACAACTGTATGTAACTGCTTTTTATCTTCTATAGCAATAGATACAAGCGAACGCATCTTTTGTCTCAAGTTTTAGGTCTAAATATGGTAGTTCCTCAATAGCATATTGTATATTATGTGTTATTCCTTTTAGAAATGATTGATCTTAAGTATTTGGACTCATCAATACCAACAATCGACAATGCATCAACCAACATTGTGAGAAAGCGAAGCACTTCTCGCATCGCAGTTCAGTCTTTTCGCAGGTGAAATTTTTAAGAGTGACCAGGCACCGCTTTTATTCAGCAGGAGGTCAGAGCCTCGACCTTGCAGCACTCCATTGCCAATCGCCATATCATAATAGGCTTAATTAAAAGACCGTTTATGTGCACTAAACGTGAATCGTGCCTCGGAATACGACTCCGCAGTGGTGTTTATAGAGAAGTAATAGGAACTTGTTTCTATTTACGGTTAAACGGACTATTTATACGCGCAGTACGTGATATTCTACCTTATCGACCCTGTACCGTATTAACAGCTTTATTAATGTCTTTTGTTGCACACCAGCGTCGCCATTGTGCCGTATGAGTTTTATTGACGCGCTTGTTCTTCGAGCGAGCCTAATATAACGCTATCAATTTTCTCGGGTGAGCCTTTTTATTGATTTACCTCTTCGGTAATTGCTCGAAGTACGGACGGGCAATAATTATGACGATTTTAATTGTTCCTTTCGATTCGCGCACAGGAAACAAGGTACCTGCACATTGCGCTTTGTAATATTATGTCGTAACTATTGCTTAAATGACTGGTGATTACAGTCACGGAATATTTACAAGTGGTTGCGTTCTCATAGCGGTTCTTAATTTGGTGGGAATGTGGAAGTAGCCTTATCAAAACGGATGCAACGGATTCTGCAACCAGAAGACCCCTTTGCCATAGACGTAACTCAGAGGAAACTCAGTTAAAATTTGAGTCCGAACTCAAATAATTTTTAACAAATGGTCTAGAAAAGTTACCACAAAAAACATATCGTTTATTCAGAGAGAGATGAAAACCGCAACAGCTCAAAATGGTTGAGATTTTAGGACCAGGACTAATTGAAAGTTTTCTTAATTTACTATTTTGTTAATTTATGTAAAAACGTATCATTTATTGTAACAGTACATTATACTATAAGGGAGAGAAATGCGTAGCCCGAGGGCTACAATGCACCGAGGACAAAATAGCATCTCTCCCGAATGGTATATACTATTTATTCCACAGTCTCATTAACTTAAAAACACATATTTTGTCATTATGAAGTAAGTAGCACCAGAATTATTGTATTCGGATTTGAGCATTTATTTAGTAGTCGTTGAGTTATTGTCATAACTACAAAATAAACAAACAAAAAGAATTGTCAAATTAAGGTGCTAGTTTGGTTTAGTTTAAAGTTTGTTTAGTGCACAATGAATAATTGTGAGTCGGAAGAGATTGTGGAGGCTGTAAATATTGCAATAAGCAATTTGCTGCCTACGAAGTCAAGATCTTTATACGATATAGCCTACAATCGGTTCAAAAAGTGGTGCGCCGAGAAAAATGTTCAAGTATACAGCGGGAATGTTTTGTTGGCATACTTCAGTGAAAATGCAAAGAAATACAAGTCTTCCACATTATGGGCGCAATATTCTACGGTTAAGTCATGCTTGATAATTTACGACAACATAGATATAAGCAAATTCCCCAAGCTGATCGCATTTTTGAAAAGAACCGGTGACGGATATCAAGCGAAAAAATCTAAAATATTGACAAAGGGTGAAATCGACCGTTTTCTATCAAGAGCAGATGACAAATAATTCTTAATGATTAAGGTAAGATTACTTTTGTTGTTAGGTATTTCAATTATTAAGTATTTTGATTTTTTATAGGTTGGATTAATTCTGGGGATTGCCGGAGCTTGTCAAACTGATGAACTAGTCAATTTAACTGTAGATGATATTGAGGATGTAGGCTCTTCCTTGACTGTAAAAATTCCAAACACTACAACAAAGATTCCACGAACCTTTCTGGTTACCGATGTGGGAAATATGCTTGAATTGTTTCGAAAATACCTGTTCCTTCGTCCTCCCTACGTCAAGCATAAGCGCCTTTTTTTGTACTACGAAGCAGGAAAATATAGTTGACAGCCAGTTGGCAAGAATACCATGGGAAAAATTCCGAGTGTAGTAGCTTCGTATTTAAAATTACCTGATGCTGCATGTTATACTGGTCACTGCTTACGAAGATCTTCAGCGACATTACTGGCAGATGCTGGTGTGGATATCACGACAATAAAGCGTCATGCTGGTTGGAAATCAACGACAGTCGTTGAGGGTTATGTCGAGAACTCCATTGAAAATAAGACCAAAATTGCTAATCAGGTTTTAGTAGGTACCACTACTAGCGCAATCACAAAAACTGTAAATGTAAGCGAAAGTAATATTCCTTTTAATATTAATTCTGAAAATTGTACAAATGTAACATTTAATTTAAATGTCAATAAATAATTTCAATGTTATCTTTTTTTTTGCATAAAAAACGTTCTCCATAATGTAAACTCCCTTGGGAATAATCGACTACTTCTGTTTTAATTTTGATGTCATAGAAACTGATTTCTACTCCCGATCGTGGGAAAAATCTATTTTATTTTAGAAATAAATAGAGTTAGGAGTATAATTCAGATTCAATATCAATGTATCGATATTATTGCCTATAGTCTCGATAATCTCGATACTAATATAACAATATCTCTATCCCTCACTTTAATCACGAGGATTAGCCTAGAAGTCGATGACTTGTGTGGGAGAGGGGGCGGCATATTATGATTAAGCAGGCCGAATTTGTACCCAGGAACGACTGGGAACGTTGGTATCTGGACACCTATAAATTTCTCATTCTCTTTAAACAAATCAATATCTATAAATTTATATGAACGGTGTAACATATTCTAACTTAGATCTTACGAAGGTGCTGAAAAAGGAAACACAGTACATTAATATCGTTGAAACCCTTGGAGTTTTTAAGCAGATAGCAAATCCCAAATTTCTGTAGGATGCTTGAATAAATGATTCAAAATGGAAATTAAAAGTTAATTTTCAAAAGTTCCTCCCAAGTCTTTGACATACTCAGGACGATCTAATGTGATGCTATCACACCTGTATGCGCATAAAATAGAATTCCTTTTTCTGTTGTAAGATACCACACCACAATTTTTGCCATTAAAGAAAGGCTTATTTCCATCACACCATTTTTTAATTTTTGAAAGATTATTCTGTAACTCTGTACAGTCAGATATAGAATGTATGGGTCAAAAAATTTTGGCGTTATCGGCATAGAGAAGTTTTTTACCATGTCATTAATAAATAAAGCAAATAGAAGAGACCCAACAATCGAGCCTTGAGGTAATCCAGAAACAGCTTGAATTTTGACAGACCTGACACCATGGTACTAAACAAATTGTTTCTTGTTGTTTAAATAACTAGCCAAACTAGCCGGTTGAAGTTCTTTCAGTAGTATACTATGATCAAGCCTGTCAAAGGTTTTCGAAAAGTCGGTATAAATAACATCAACTTTCAACGTTGGCATCTAAATTTTCAGCTAAGAATTGGGTGATGTGAAATAAATTTGTTACTGTGGACCTACCATGAACAAATCCGTGTTGGTAAATAGCAATTTGATTTTCAATATGTGTCTGAAGTACACTATGTAAAGCTAATTCGAACACTTACTAATTATAGTGATGGGTCTCTAACTTTTAACGTTAGATTTATCTCCCTTTAATATGACATGAACAGTTAAAAATAATAATATAAAAAAATAATCACTTAAACCTAAATGCAATAGCAAATACAAAATCTTTATTTTCAATTTCTTTTAAAATATCCACCGAACAACTATAAATTGAATACAAACAATTCTACACAATTGAATGCAAAAAAGAAGTACTTTGATTTGAACCATTTTCAGATACAATTGTTGTATAAAAGATCAATAACTGTGTATTATTCTGCACAGTTGTATGTATTTAAAGCTAACAGGAGCCCCAGAACTAAACCTTGCGACACACAGAGTAAAAGCAAGAGAAACCGCTAATCAATAAGCGATTGCTTTCATTTAATTTCACTTACAGCCTCCCGGTGTCTAGACTGTACTTCTCACTCCCCAGAAATTTATGTTTTCTCAAGTTCCAAGCTTTGTTGATCACTTAGTAATGTTCCTTTTTATCGCTGATACGTACAATAAATACACGGTTATGGCGAGTCAACCAGTACGTTAGCGTTTATGGCGCTGCTTCTTTTGTATCTTAAGTGTCGTAACGGTTCGGAACATTTAGCGTTGTTATAATAATTATACAGTAAACACAACGGACGCGGCCTGCTTGTTTAATAAATTGTTACAATAAATAAGCCATAAGGAGCGTTCGGGTTGGTAGAGTTGTCCTGTAAAGCGCATTTTATCTGGCCACCAGATACTGGTAATGGCGCTTAGGTATACCTTATATTTTCTTGTTTATCTTTACTGTTATTTTGTGTTAGGATTTATGGGGATGGTCGTGTTTGTTTGAGTTTTACTGGACAAATAAAGTAGGAGTTATCTTTTTGTTGTCGCTGTGCTTAACACTAATATTTAACGTGGTGTTTACTGCTTTATTGGGATAGTTAAATATTTTTTAGTAGTTCATTTAGTCCTCTGATAAGAGGCTTTAGATATAGCCAACGTACATTAGGTGATTAATTTAAATAATATGCTTCACAACTGTGGAGTCAGAGGTCAAACACTACTGTTTTATTCCCATAGGAATTCAAGATACTGTATAATCTTTAAAAGGTGAATGAATCATTGGGCTATTGAAAATGTTTATCTGGACACCTATAATTTTTCCAGGTCCTTTAAACAAGTCAATACTTTCAGAGTTACCTATACATTTATATGAACACTATAACATATAAAGAATTTAAGTCATCATCTAGCTTTAACCGAATTAAAACTGTTAAGATTAGCCTTTAAAACTAATATTAATATTGCTTAGACTTACTCCATTAAAGCAGAAAATGTCTTAAAAACCGATCCCAACATGATTCGGCAATTTGTAAAAATTAAAACGAATATTTAACACTTTACCTCTTTTAATGACGTACAAAAACAGTAATTATGAAGAAAAAGTGCATTTGCTGAGTTTTTACAGATTCGTATGTGACATCTGAGGCAGTATTACTATGTAAATTAAACAATATTAGTCTTTATCATAATGTTAACATTTTACAAATCTTACCTGGAGAATCGTGAGTAACATGTAAAATTTTCTAGTCAACAGTGCCATCAGTTCATGTCACCATTAGGGGTACCACAGGGTTCGGTCTTTGGACCACTGTTTTTTAACATTTTTAAAAACGACATTGTTACTGATATAAATATTAAGTGTCGTTTGTATGCAGATGACATGCAAATATATAATAGAATTAACTGCTTTAAAGATTGTATTGATTTGAAAAATTTTTTAAAGAATTTAAGTACATGGTCCTCTGTTAACAAATTAGAATTAAATGTGAAAAATACAATCCTCTTACTTTTCATCTTAAACATAGCGCCATAGAATATCATTATAAATTGGACGATGTTATTGTTTCGGGATCATTTACATTTTGTGACCTGGGGATCACATTTGATATTCAGAATATTACATCTGATAGATTTAAAAAACTGGGCTTTGTAATTCGCGATATGAACGATTTTCCTTAGTATTAGTCTATCAAAAATTAAATATTGTTCTTTAATATGGTCCCATTATTGTAATATACATATAAATTGTTTAAAACGTACTCAAAGACGAAATATTGGATATTCTTATGAGGGTTACTGCACAGAATTGTTATCACTAGTCTGGTGGCGCGCTGTGTAATGGCTCAACAAACATTTTTGTATAAAATATTGCATGATTTAATAGATTGTGCTCATATACTTAATTTATTTAACTTCAAGATACCTAGACCTGGATCTAGGCTTAATATCTTGTTTTCCACTACTACACCTAGAATTAATGCAACAAAATATTCACTCATTCACCAAATTTCTGAAAGCTATAATAAATTACAGAGTTGTTTTACTGTGACTTCAATCAAATCTCAAGATTTTGATGCTTTTATTACAATATTACATGTTGACATATTTAAGTGTTAATTTAATTCTTACTATTTTTTTTCTGTTTAACTCATATGTATGTATTTTGTTTACCATATATGTTCAGCTGTAACTGATTGTGTAATGTAGGGTAGTGTATTTGTTAAAATAAATAAATAAAATAAACTTATTTGATGCTCTGATATCAAGTACTCGTCAAATCAATTGAATGGGCGATTACAAACCACCACAAGTCGATGGAATGAACCGTGGCTGCCTACAGTATTTAGCACTACGAATCAGGTTACCTGTGATCGCTCCGCAGTTTAATATCTGTATAAAACTAGTTATCAGGAGTCAATTACCACTTTCCGCGCTCGTCAGGAACCGTCTAGTGCGTTGAACTCATCATAGATGGCGGGTCTGGTACAAAAACTAGTTTGAGCTTCCAACTGTCTGTGTAGGCAATGGGCGCTTGTAAATTGTTCTTGACTTTGGTGTTTTACGAAGGAACGAGTAATGTAGCGTTGAAAAGGGGTGCCAGATTTGTAAAATATATAGAATAAAGGAAGTATGTTTGAAGAACATTTCACACAGTTTCTAACCTCACTTGCACGGTATTTGTAATGGTCACATAAAGGGAAAAATCACTCAGTTTGCATAAGACAGTTGAAAACTGTTCCTCATTGCTCTAAGAAAAATAAATAATAAATATAATGGCATATTGATTAAATGATTGAAAATGAAATAATAGTCCACATTGCTGTATCAGGAAAGAAGATAGAATGATATGAAAAAGAGAATAAACGAGACAAAGTATGTTCTAGAATAAAATAAGAACTTATAAAAAAGTATCAAGACCAAATTGGTTTACAGTGTGAGGCAATAAACTTGCCAATAATTGTGTTTGCAGATGTTGTACAGCAATGTATTTTATAAGTTTTTTTCTTAATTATTGATGTTCTTTCATGATATGCAACTTTTTGTTTTAATGTAGATAATAGGACTCAATAATTATTCTTCTATATCTTATTTTCATTTTATAATTTGAGGGAAGTAAAAACTGAAATTTTACGTTAATTGAAAGAAAATATTTAAAACAACTAAAGATGCAAAGTAGTATTTTACCATTCATAATTTCAAGCTTAATTTTCTTTAGAAAATGTAAATATTGAATATTCTCTTATAAGAGAGTTTTGATACAATTATTCTTAGGAAGCAACTCTCAAATTTCTTGCCGTTTTAAACATCACACCTTCTAATAAAAGTGAACGGCAGATTAACCATATACAGAAGGAGAAAAGCAGTTCTGCAAATTGCAATGTCAATGTAAGACCACAGTTTGCACTACTGATTTTATGAACCACTTTTCGTATACTGCACTGTAAATTTTTTCTCTTCCAATTGACTTGTCGTGAGAATAAACTTGAATTTCACCCACTTTCTATTTATTATAGCAAAGCTCGAGATCGCGGGCGGCGATACGGGCGGATTCCAATTTATTTTTATTAAATTTCTGGTGTTTGTTTTGGCTTTCAGCAACGCAATTTCCCCATTAGTCTGAAATCTCTGGAATTGCATTTACGTAAATATGTATTTTCCTTTTGTTCAGTTCCCACAGATTAATTTTATATTTCAGCCAGTTACGAAACTCACGCGATGCCGTATCCGGGATACACTCGACATTGTGCTCCTTTGTGCCAGCCGAAAATATTGAGGAAATCCAATATTTTCCATTATATACAGTGTACTTTTAAATGGGGTCATATACAGATACTTTTGACCTTCATAAACACACCTATAAGTTGGTTTTGGGGATTGGGATTTCCCGTTTCTATTCTCTGCCCGTATAAATCCCTGAAAATTCTGTAACCAATCGTAGAAGTAATTGGAAAGACACTGATCCGATTTTAATTAAAAAACTCAGTGACACGCTCTGGATTAGACCGGTCTGCTTAGACGGTTCAGCTTGACGCGGCTTAGGACAGTTTAATTCGAAAGAGTAGAGAAAATCTTTAAAGACTCAGTCATAGAAGAGTTCGGTAGGGTTAGAATGGCTAGGCGACAAACAAGTTTTTTTAGAATTATTTGAAGGGAAGGTCTCTTTTTTCTAATGAACTGAATTGTATTATTTATCATTTAAAAGTTATAAGCAATATCGTTAAAGTGTCTGTAAAGAAATACCACCTAAATATCGCATTAGCGGTGGAAGGATCAAGTAGCCGTTGGAAAATAATTGAATGTTCGTTGTTTAAAGTGCATAAATATCATTAAGAATAATTAAAAAGATTAAACTCAATAATTCTTTAATACAGTTAAAACAAAAGGGGATAATATCAATAACTAAACTTCTCATACTACATACATATTATAATATATTCTCTATACGACCTCTTCTTCTTTCAAGACATATACAGAGTTAATTATGACTTAGTACAAATATTTTAAGAGGGGATAGGAAAAATTCAGAATTAATGAATTATCACCCTTCAAAAAAATTCCAAACTTACTTATAAAGCGAAAGAAAAATATTTTCAAAACCTTATTAACCCCTAATTTCTCGGCGACTATGCCGCCTGTCAGCTGCGAGGTTAGGCATATTCTGCCAAAGTCAAGGTTGTCAAAGGTAGTGACAGAGCACCGCGTTGCCACGTGTAACGATTTATGGCGCTTTTAAAGGAAGTTTTATTTACAAAATACTAGATTATTTAATGAGAAACACGATATGGTAGCACTGAGAGTAAAACCTACTTTACTGATACTTCCAGGACTGATATTTGGAGATTTCAAGAAAGTTGAGTTATTTTCTGTTTTCTAACTTGTTTACATTATAACTTGTCGTTGCAAAAATTGTTGTACTTGCTAGAGACTTCTTGATTTCCCTCGACCATTTCATACATAAAAAAATAATTTTTTTCTGTATATCTATTATTGTAGTTTAAAAATGCTTTATTTTTATTTCACTAAGTAAAAAAGAAGTTACAAGGAATTTTAAAAAGTATGAAATTGGTTTTTTTATTTTTAAGTTAGGTACATACGTATTTAAAACTCCAGCACGTGTAAAACAACATTCGTGGACGTTGTACAATTCATACAAATATACGAGGATTTGGCATATTCTGTCTACATAGTTGGAAAACGTTTTTGATATTTTGCTGCTGCACGATATGCACTTTCGTCGCACTTCCCATAAATTAGTACCATATCCGTAATTTCCGCGATTACATGAATTTGAATGTGCGAAAAGCAAATACTGAAAACTAATATCAAAATATTTGCGATATTTGATGGATCTTCCGATGCTGGCGCCATCTGTAGGTCATTAGCGCAAAGTGCATTAAACCTCGTTCCATTTAACTTAGTATAGAATTAAATAATAATAATAGTAACGATATTAACAATAATCGAACATGTTTGCATATAATAATATTGTAGTATTATTATTTTAAATTTCCCGAGGCGTTTACAGTGCTTTGTGATTGATTGGAGTATAGGACAAAATTTTCTAAATGAAAAACCACCACAGGTGTATTCGAAGTTTTCTGTTAGTATTTCTTTTAATCAATTTTATTAAAATAAATAGGCAATTTATTAACTCTACGCGAAGTGTGTATTTTGTGGCGAGTAATTCTGACGGACCTGTAATGAGTGAAAATGAAGTTTTGGCAGTTTGGAACGAAGGAATAAAAAACGAATGCAAAATACTGTAGCTAAACGAATTAACTGTTATCTATCAGGTACTTAGGTATTATTATTAATAAAAATGTTTACTTTCGTTATTTCTACATTCGGCAACGTTGTGAGAAACGACCGCATGGTAGTTGACATATGTAGCCATCTTGGACGATGACTGATCGACATAGGCATTGTCTTTTAGGCCTCCCTGAGCACGTGGTTAACATTTTTGTACTTAGTCATAGTTAACCCTGTATAATCTGCTTGCCGTATATTTCATTGCCTAAAATTTCAGTCCAATTTGAAAAACAAAAAGGCAGTATCGCCTAATTAAAATTACTCTAAAATCAGTTAAATGAGCATCCGAAGAACAATTTCCAACACTGTTCCTCGCGTAAACAATAAAATACACATTTCATTGCCGTCACATGTTGAGGACTCTCGAAAATGTTTACTGCTGTGTAATTTAATGACTGTTTTTACTGTTTCTAAACGTCGCCTTAGACACATTTCGGCGATTTTGTTACCTTTTATTTAAATTAATTGTCCGACGCCCTAAGTCTCTTTATCGTATAGATCTTGAAAGATATTTTGTAAGTCGTAATAAAATTCTGTAATAAAATATAAGGACGCGTTTTGCATGAGTCTGGGAAAAAATTGTCATTAATTAATTAATTTGATTAGATATTAAATCGAATCTAGCAAAAGGATTATGAATTTAATCCTGAGAAACTAGACATAAATTTATATTTCGAGGAATCTGTCTTCCATAACTGATTCCTACGCAAATATCGACTTTCGTAAATCACTATAACTCTTTGTTGTTACTGCTTGTCAGATTTCATCGATTAATTAACGAATTTTACCGGCTAATCTCGTAATTATTGAATTAATTAAGAGAAAGGACGATGAGATATAGAAGATCGGTGCGGACTGGGGTTTTTTTGAGAGCTAACGGCATGAGAGATTATTTTTATGTGTCTATTATATCAGTGTCGATGATTCTTTGTTGGCCGATGTTTAATCGAGTGATCGGCTTAACTTCCAAGCTGGGCAAGTTAATGAGAGGATGAGATACAGCTTTTAAAAATGCAGTAGATTAATAATATCGACGTGTGGTGTTTTTGAAGTTGATCACAAAATCGAGCATTAAAAATTAAATTGCCTTTTAATATTTCCCGAACACAAAAAATTCAAAATTTTTTTCAGAAAATGTTATTTTATTTGAGGCAATCGTGTATGGAATTCCATTTTGCTAATACAATAGATTTGTTCCTACACAGCATCAAACTAGCATCAAACTGGCACGAGTTTGCGCAGTACGAATTTAACCGTTCCAACACAATCAATCCGAGAACTAATTGTAAGATTTTTTGTTCCAACACAAAAGTGGATGGTTTGGAAACTGTTTGCTGATAGTCAAATCGGTTTGAGGATTATTAGGAAACCACTAGTCAGACGCATGCGCATATAGAATCTAACCGCTAACAGAAGTCAACTTTTGGTAGGCTAGGTAGGTGAACATAACTAAAGTTTTATGTAATAATGCTATTTGAGAAAATTATTATAGTTGCACAAGTAATTGTAATTATTTGTGCAATAAGTCGAAAAAAAGTTGATGCGGAAAAAATTAATTTATTTACAACGATAATATGGAAGATGATATAGAAGAATCATCAGAAATCTCAAAATCAATCATTATTGACGGTCAAATCCAAAGATTTCATATTTATCTTTCGACATATCGCGTATGTTATCATTGAGGCAGTTCTACTAACCTATTCTGAACAAAAAGCCAGAGTATACCAGAGTTCTAGGCTTTACCAATGATAATAACAACATTGTCAGTGAAAAAGAATATTATCATTAAGAAATTTCCAAGTTTAATTGCTTTCCTTAAACGTAAATGGTAGGACAACGATCCAGGAAGTCTAGCGTTTTAAGAAAATCAGAAGTTGACAAATTTTTGATAGAAGCAGATGATAAAACCTATTTGATGATGCATGTAAAATGTAATTTTCACACTTCTCTCTAAATATTAAAATTGTTTCTTATTTTAGATAGTGTTTATTATTGGTATCTGTGGAGAAGAACTAACATTTCTTCAGCTTGAACATATAAAAGACATGGGAGAGTATACAGGGGTTTCCAACAAAAGGTAGCCACCCTTAGAACCTTTTAAAACTATCTTTTGGTTGAAAATTGCCAAGACATGCCAACAACGATAACAAAGGGGACATATTTTTAAATAAAATCAGAATTTCTACCATAAACCCCTTAGCCGTCACGGCCCTCTCTAAATTTTCTATTTCTATTTCATAAGGAAACATTTACTTTTGAACTTGCGATGTCAATTGTCGACATTCTTCTATTATTCTCTGCCTAATATCTTCAATGTTGGCTGGCTATGTTGCATAAACTTTGGATTTCAAATGCCCCTATAAGAAATAATCCAACGGAGACAGGTCGGGTGATCTAGCCGGCCATTCGATGGGATCACATCTTCCAATCCATGGTCCAGGAAATCGATCGTTCAAAAATTCTCGAACAGGAACCGCTTAGTGAAGAGGTGCACCATCTTGCTGGAAAACTAGTTCATTTTCAAGCAATTATTCGTAAGTTTCCAGTAATTCTGTGCGATATCAAGAAGTTCAAGGTAAATAGCGTCAGTCAAATTACCGTCAATAAAGAACGGGCCAACGATGTGGTCTCAATACCTGCCCAAACATTAAGTCTCTGTGGATATTGGGTATGGGTTTCTCTAAACAAATGCGGATTCGTAGCGGACCAATACCTACAATTATGCCTGTTAACTTAAAAAAAAACATGCACTCATCGCTGCAGCAAATATTGTACAACAAGTTCACCTTATTCAATAGACTATTAGACATAATTTCGCAAGCTGTACTCTTCGATCAGCGTCGTCTTCGTTTAGTTCTTGAACAAGTTTTGTCTTGTATGGTTTTTTTAAAGACTGTCTTGACATGTCTTGGCAATTTTCAATCAAAACATAGTTTTAAAAGATACTAAGGGTGGCTACTTTTCGTTGAAAAACCCTGTATATTGAGAGATTCCCAACACAAAGACGAACGCGAGGAGACTACCTATTACTAATGGGAACATCGGAGTCAATCTTATTGAAATGTTTCGAAAATATTCCTATCTTCATCCGCTATCAATTGAGTATTCAAGTTTGTTCCTAGGACATAGAACTGGAAAATGTACAAGCCTATGCGTTGGTATAAATTCTATACGGAGTTTTCCTAAAAAAATTAGAGAATTTTTAAAATTGCCTAATGCTGGGAATTGTACTGGTTACAGTTTTCGAAGAATGTCTGCTAAGATACTGGCTGGTGTGGGAGCAGACATCATCACTCTTAAAAAACATGGTGGATGGAAAGCAACGGACGTGGCAGAAGGATATATAGAGAATTGCGTTCAATAAAAACTTCAAGTACCCTGAAAAATATTGTGTCAAAGATAGATCAATATAAATACAAACTTGGTCTCTATTTCATCAAAAACATGGGCCGGGCTTTCCATAACCAATTGTTAAAGAGTTACAGTTAAAATTTATAATAATCATAAGAAATGATTTAAGTTCACAATAAATGAATAGTTATTATATATTTTTAGGTATTAAAAATATTGTGTGAAACTAACTACTCTGTGGCCAAAAATGAATAGTTAGTTCAAGAATTATGATGTATTTTTTGCGTGCGAAAAATTTGTTCCTGTGCTAGTTAAAAAAAATTGAACTTCTCCTAACTCAAATTAGTTACTCAATGTACAGCTTTTCAAAACACTATTGAAAAAAACAATGAAACAGTATAATCATATACTTTTTTATTATATTATAGTAAATGCATTAGAATACCTTGAAATTGAGTTTTTCTTCAGTTCCCTTTTTAGTAAAGGCGCATTTTCTAATTGAGGGGGTTAAAATTGTTCCTAAGAAATTCATGTATTTTCGGTTTAATTAACAATTAAAGCAAAACAAGCAAATTTAATTGTGGCTATGCGACATTTATTCTTGTTTGAGATAAATATTATTTTGTCAAATTAAACAAGTTTTTTCTGTGTGTAGAAAAAATTAATTGAAGTTCCTGTTTTCGGTGTTGTGATGTGGATGAGCAACAAAGTGCATTAGCAATATATGGAGCAGTGGTTATTTAAAAATAACATCATTGCATTAGTGACACATCGTTCGAAACTACGTTTATTTTTTTAAACTGTGTACTCTAGATTAAATTGGACAAAATAAACCTAGCAGTGTGTAGATTTCCATTTATTTTTGCAATTTCGAACAATGCGCTGGCGAAATTGAAAACGAAAACAATTTCTGATAAATAAATTAAAAGCCATTTAAACCAATAATATCTTCCGTGCATACTAAATTTGCATTTACACCGGATTTTGCAACTTTGTAATGGAATTCTACGCGCACAAACCACCAATAAAGCCCGTTCCGCCCCGTTTGATGTTTACGGATAAATTCCGCTTTATTTTGAAACTGAATATTGTGGATACACAGAACAATCGCATGAAGGAAGGTATAATTCTTTGAAAATACTACATACTGGTACCATATACTGTTCTTCAACTGCTTTAGAAGAATTTATTGAAAAACATGCGTTGTAAAAACACATCATCTTGCTAAACTGGACGAAATTTTTATAACCACAACTAAAATTATGATTAATTTGACAAAAAATTTTATTAAAGCAATTTAATAATGGAAGCAAAAAGTTTAATATTTACATTTTCTGAAGACAATTATTAGGTGAAATTGGACAGAATGAGTACTACATTTTTCTAGTAACGCATCAATTTCAATTTGAGTTTATACAGAGTGAACTGCTAAAATCTAAAATATTCTATAATTTTTGAGGTATACTCAGAAGGAGCCCAATCAGGAATGTTTGTTTTTACTGTATTGTAATAGTTATTTACAATATAATAAGTGTTGAAAACATTCATATTACAACACGAGGTGATAAAGTTATCTTATGGTAAAACATCGGGTGTTGTAATATAAATTTTCAATAAGGATATTTTACAAAATTTTATCTAGATTCATTTAATAATACGAAAAAATATATTTGGCAAAAAAGTGTCAGATATGCACATGTTAAAGCATCATGGGGCTGGTGGTTCTGGTATACAAATTTCTAATTATTAAAGCAATCCTGGAAATGCAGAAATACAGCGATTATTTCAACAATTATTTGTAGTACTATACGATGGATTGTTGGTTAATTATTGTCTAGGCTAACAGTGTGAAATAACTATAGAAATTATAAAATATATATAACGCTCGTAGTCTTTACATTAGGCACTTTAAATAATAAAACTGTGGAGGAGCTTAGGAAGCAGCCATCTAGGGAAAACTTAATGTAAGCTGTATTTTAATCTCAGCATACAATTGAAACCAAACCGGAATGTTTGTAATTGGACCGTAGAAATCATATGTTTTTATGAATTGG
Organism: Monochamus alternatus; assembly: GCA_037114965.1. Taxonomy (NCBI): domain Eukaryota; kingdom Metazoa; phylum Arthropoda; class Insecta; order Coleoptera; family Cerambycidae; genus Monochamus; species Monochamus alternatus. Next base: position 61,358,510 of record CM073429.1, on the reverse strand, counting down.
ACGTAAAATTTCCATATTTTGAAATTCCCGCCCATTAGTCTGAAGCTACCCCGTTAGTGCAACCAACTCATAAAAACTAAGTTACTGCAATATTACCAGACTGGCCTTTTCCCCATAGGTTGTTTATTTTCGGTATCTCTTTTAGCGTTCTGTATATTTTATGATTTCTATGGAAATAATACAATAATATTGTGTGTAATGTACAAAAAAAACAGGAATACTTTATTTCACTGTTTCATCTCTAATCATTATCACCAGCGACCTCTTCCCACAAGCCCGCGCCTCCCAATAAATCGGAAGGGCTCGTAAAATAAATCGGGCCGCTCTGGTGGGCCGATCGGCTTCTGAATTTGTTTATTGTAATGAGGTGTAACGTTCATAAATGCTCCTGGGAGCCGGGTTTATTCGCGGCGATAAGAAAGCTCTGACAAATTATTTGTGAAATTGTGACCAGTTGGGTACGCTATCGCTCGAATCGCTTGTATTGACGACCGCATAATTATGGTCATGGGCGCGCTCCAAAGGTCGCCAGGCGGCGAAACGGCCGAGCATAGAGAAAAACGGAATGAAAAGTATTTGGCCGCTAACAAAATATTTAACATTATTTCAAATCTTTCTGATACAAAATATTCTTATCGAAAATGTAGTATACAAGATTAACTAATTCGAAACTATATTAAACCCCTATTTATTGACGACTCTGGGCGCCCATAACATGTTTGACGTTTGAAAAGTACAGCAACCAACAACATAACTACAACGAACGGAAGAAGTTATTAGCACGTTTGACGTTTGAAAAGTACACCAACCAAAAACACAACTACGACGAACGCAAGACTAAATGCTCGATTAAATGGTAAAATCCGTTGATTCTATAATTGAAGGCTACCAAGAATGCATTAGAAGTTTTCCGTTATCTATTGGTATCAATTAGGGTCGGTCAGTGGTCGCACGGTTTAAGGCGTTAGTACTTGAATCGATGTGGTTAGACCGGTGTGGGTTCGAGCCCCGCAGCCGGTATATCAGCTATCGTGGAGAGTATTGTCACCCACTCTGCTGGTATGGTAGGGTGGAAGAATGTTAGCTTGGGTCAATGTGAAAGATTGATAACTGTCGACATTTGACTACCCCCCTAATTAATGAGGTTTTCCAGGTTTCCTTATTCTTGCCCTGAATGGTGGTTATGGCCTACTAACGTAAGTCGTTCCTAGGCGCAAATGCGGCCTGGTTAATAATAATATATCGTCTCCTCTCCCGCACAAATCTTCGACTTCTGGGCTAATCTTCGTGATTAGAATGAGGGGTAGAGATATTATTATTATTGTTATTCATTTCGTTCGATTTTCTTAGAATGAAAGGGCATTTCATTTAACTGTACGCAGAGTGTGATTTGGTGTTAGTGCCTATCAGGTATTATTATTATTAAAAATGTTTATTTTCGTTGTTTCTACATTTGGCAATGCTATAAGAAACCACCGCATGGTAGTTGATCGACGATTGTTATCATAGGCACCGATTTTCCAGAGTAAAAGAGTATTGGACTATTTTTTAAACATCGATCTAAAATTCCGAATTAATTTTTTTATTGTCTTATATAAAGTATAGAAACGATCAGTTCATAATAAGTAATAATTCTCTCTCTTTAGTCAAGTAGTCTTGAATTTATAATGAGTTCTAGTTCAGTAAAGCTGGATCTAGATTCAATAAACTTTGATTTTTAAATTGTTTTATATAATGGATTTCTTTTAAATAAATTATATACCTACAACAGTATGCTGAGGGTCCCATTATATTTTTTTCATGTATTTTTTCCGGCTGAACACGAATCTGAAGTCAAAATGGGGGGGTCGCACAGCAAATTTTGGAGAAAACGATAAAAATCACATCAAAAGTTTACACAGGTCCACAAACAAAAAATCATGTGTGCTGGGAGTTAGACTATATTTTTCTTTTGTATTTTTTCCTGCTGAACACGAATCTGAAGTTAAAATTGAGGGTTACACAGCAAATATTTGAGAAAATCTGTATGATATTCTCTAAAACTGAAACAATGAGAAATGCTGTGAATTAGTGAGCATTTACTATTTTAAGTAAGTATACCAAATAGCCCCAACGCACCGCAGGAAACCAAACAGGGGACGCCCGTGCGCATCCATTTCATTTGCATATCCCAGCTATTAGCCAATGTACAGTTATGTTCTAGGTAGCATGTTTGTGCTGTATTATTTCGATTTAAACTCCATGGGAATTCCACGTGATTGCGATTTGGCGGAGATACTAATTGCGACACGTGATGCCATCCTGCAGTCCTGCAGTGGTTGTTAGACGCAGGATGCCCTTCGAAGATTCGGTTCTTGTGGGCGCTGCGATGAAAATGTTTACGTCCGAGAGTCCGTGCATGCTCATGGGGTCGACGAACTCTCGTCAAGATTTATTATGGAAATTGTTAGTTTGACAAATTGCATGTAATTTATATTAATGGTTTAATGAAATTTCGCATTGATTACAAAAATCGGAGGAGCCCTCGGGCAGCTGTGGCGAAATTTCTTTAAGTATACACCATTAATATTTTTTTACTTTGTTATTGTTTGTACGTACCACATTGAGCCTTTGTTTATCGTATATTGTCTTTATTGTATTATTATCTTAAATGACCATTACGTCCAGGTAAGACAAAAACATTATTTAAGTTTGTTGGTAATAAGTAGTATTTATTACTTCATTACAGGGAAAAAAATGTGTCGCAAAGTTTCTTGTAACTGTAAACGATTGCAATATGTAGCAGTATAGGTGCCAAATACACGTACTAGTAAATTTTCATTCGAAAGTATCTGGGATTTGACAGAAACAACTATTGATATCAATAATTATATTTTTTCATAAACATACCCCATTTTCCAGTTAAAAAGCTTTCTTTTTTCTAATAAACTTTTATTAAAGACAGTTTTCTGTGTTACTTTCCGGTAAGAAGTTATAAGCAAGATCGTCCTAAAGAATCTCAGAAGAAATACCATCTAAAAATCATATTAGCGGTGGAAGGATTAAGGAGTCGTTGGAAAATACTTGAATGTCCGTTGTTTAAAGAGCATAAATGTCACAAAATACTTGTCATTACTCAATACGAACGTCAAACGTATAACTATTGTGCTTACAAAATGTTATCTCATTCAAAAAGTTGATATGTTGCTAATTTACGGCGAGTCACAAAAAAATTCATGAAGAGCTATAGAGTTATATCGAGAAAGGTATCCAGAGCGCCTCATTCCTGATCATAGAACCTTTACAAGATTTGAGGCGACCAATCAAATAATTGACCGAAGGGTAATACATCTAGACTGTTCACTTGAAATACTTATTTCATACAAAATCCATGAAATTCTATACCAGGAATTGAATTTGGATAAATCAACCGTTCAACGAATTTAAATGGGTATCATCACTGCAAAATTCAAAACTTGGTGTATTTGTCTGAGCGTCAAAATTAAATCAGACTTAATTTTATAGCTCAAATTGTAGTAAATGTAGAAACTGTTGATCAGAATCTTTTTATACTACTGGTCCATAAAAATCTCCACATAAATCCAGTCCAAAACTAAGGCCATTTTGGAGTAAACGTATGACGCGGCATCATCGTTAGGCATTTAATTGGGCCTTATTATTATGAATTTATGAACATACAGGGTGTTAAAAAATAGTGTAAAATATTTCAGGAGGTAATAGTATGAACCAAAATAAGCAGAATAAACATGGGTCCGCAAAGTAACGGTTGCGGAGATATGGACCACTATTCGTTTTTCAAACATTTTATTTTATTAGGAATAAACCGACAAAGGAAGCTTTTAACAAACAAAAAACAATGTTACAGAAGATGTTCAAAGTGCCCTCCGTCCATTTCCAAACAGGCATCTTCGTCTCAACGATATATCTTTCGAAAACACCCTCCTCCTAGGTTTGGGTTTATTGACACTTTTGATTAATCCGTAGCTGCAGCTCTTCCAGGTTATTTACAGGAGTACCATACACTAATGTCTTCAAATATCCCCAAACAAAGAAATCTAGAGGGTTCAGATCAGGCTATCTTGGAGGTCCAGTTTGGTGTAAATGCAAAGGAATGTCTTCAAAAAACTCATACAGTGTGTTCTGCAGAAAGTTGAGGTAAGCAGCGCCTGTTAATAAGTTTGGTAAAACAATAGGACCTAGAAACCTGTCGCCTACAATACCCATCCAAATGTTTAAGAAAAACGTGCCTGATGCCTAGATTCTATTAGAGCATGAGGATTTTCGTCGGTCCAAATATGCGTATTGTGAAAATTAAACACTCCATTTCTTGTGAACCCGGCCTTATCAGTAAAAAGAATGTTTGCAAGAAACCGAGGGTCTTCAGCATCATAAACGTAGAAACCAGCGGCAAAAAAACCAAACGTGTTTGATGATCATTTATTGGATTTAAGGCCTGTACTCGTTGCACATGGTATGGATAAAGCAGTTGCTCGTGAAGGATTCTCCAAACAAGAGGACCACTAATTCCTACCTCGACTGATATTCTCCGCACACTCGTACATGGATTCTGCTCTACCAGTGCTAGAATTTCTTCTTCTGCTCTAGGAGTGGATACCGACCTTGGTCTTCCGGATAAATGGCACTGTTTGCTCAAGGAACCAGTATCACGCAGTCTTTGGTGAATTCTTCCAAACATGCGTTGTGAAGGAATCTGACGATTTGGATAAGCGTCAATATAAAGACGTCGCGCTTCGGTGGCGTTCCCATTAGCACGACCATACATGAAATGCATGTCTGTTAATTCTGCGTTAGAATAATCAACCATAGCGAAAGGAAACTTGTGCACTGAGAACAATTATCAAATACGTACTGTTTATTTCACTAAACATCAATTAATTATTATAAGAAAATACACAACGTTTTTGCAAAATAAAAAAAGGCGCTAAAACATAAAACATTCCATATCTCCGCAACCGGCTTATTTTGGTTCATACTATTACCTTCTTAAATATTTTACACTCTTTTTTTAACACCCTATATATTGAACAGCGTGAGTTACCTAAATTTCCTACAATAAGAAGTTTTGAAGAACGTGCCTTTGCAGTTAAGGAGAAACCTATGGTTTCAGCACGACGGAGCTCCACTCCACAAGGCCAGAATTGTGCAGCAATATTTAGATAACACTTTCACAGAACAATGGATTAGGACTTTAATTAGTGTTCTTTTTTCATATATAACTAAGTAAAACTGGTTTTATATAACTGATCTCAAATGTAACAGTGATGTATTGTTTTTCTTTTCTGTAGTGTGTAAGTTTTGAGATTTTGTTATATATTACAGTTGACTGTGTCCCTGAAGATGGCTTAAGAAGCCGAAACTGGTAGGAAACTAAATTAAAATGTATACTGAGATTTAGGACTCTAATTTCACCATCTTTACGTTTAATATAATAATGTGGTCAAGATTCATATTCGATTATTGTTGTTGGCTACTAGATCCTTCATCTATAAAATTTTAGAACTCGTTGCTTTTGACAATATAAAATATTAATTACAAAAACAACTTATCTGCTCTTTCCAAATTAGTAAATAATGCTAAATTGTTGATGACTTTGTTTGATCTTGCTGTTTAAATGTTCTTTTCTTAACGGAAACGCCGAAAGCATTAGTCTTTTTAAGCCCCAGTGAAATTTATGATGTCCTGCACACAGCCTTCTGCCAACCGTCATACTTATGTGGATTTTCTTAGTTTATAGTAGGCTTAGAAAGATTTAAAAATATAGAATGCATGTACCATTACAAAGATTTAGGAATGGGAAGGTTTACTGTTAGAAGGCCGCATTGGAACATATACACGTTAAATTGTTTCGTCTGTTATAATAATAGAATTTTCAACTGATACTATTAAAAATAAGTAAGTAATAAAAATGAATTAAAAATTGAAAACCAAAAGCTATTTAAAGAAATAAATGGTAATTCAGTAAACACCTATTGTATAACCAAAGGTATCTATTAAATTTGTTTGGAAATAATTTTGAGATTTCCACCTAGTTGTTGAAGACACATTTAAATCATTAATGCATTACACTAGAGTGTGTGAATCAACGATACATTCGTTTGTATTCGCAATATAAACATCAGTCTCTACAATACTGTTCAATAAATATTTTAAAGTAGTAGGTATAAATATACTTACTGGTCAGAATGCCAAACACTGGTAGGATAATGTATAGGTAATGAAAAAGTCATAATGGATCAATATATTTCGAGAACTAGAATTACCAAACGTTGAAGAATATTTTAAATTGCTGTATGAAAAAAGTGCCTTGTCAAGAAAGGTCAATACTGAATTGAAATTATTAAATAATTTAATGAATTACTTGCGAAGCTCGTGTGTGCTGCACGTCTATTATGATTATTAATGTTATTGATGTTTAAATCAATGTATGCAAAGATCAAATCAATTTTCCACTGATTTGATCCAATATGTCTAAACATAATAAATGAGACAATTTAATTTCACAATTTTTATTGATTACATATTAATAAATACATTTACTATGAAAAATCATGCAGTTTTCCCATTCATTGGGTATGCACTGCGAGGTATGCGGAACACACAATATTATAACAAAAATTTAGAGATTGCTCGAATTTTTCTTTGTGTTTTCTATAAATTGAGAGCAGGTTAATATTATGAGCCACTTTCTGCTATTTTGATATCCGGTTATAAACGTAAGCAATAAATTAAACTAAGCAGACCCTTTCCCGTAGATAGCTTTAGTTTTTTGCGTGATATATCTTCCGCGGCGTACAAAATGGTGGCTTTAATTGTAAATAAACTGATGCTCACAATCGTATAATATAGTCGTGTACAGGCCGAGCATTTAAATGAGTATATTTTTATGAGGCTGCTATCTTATCAGAATGCAAAGTGGACACGGAGTTAAACTGGTACGTGGAGCTTCTGCGGGCAACACAAGTGGGTGATGAATTGGGTGCCGTACAAGGGGAAGCTTTGTTTTTTGACAAAAACGCGGGAATCTCGACCGTTACGGCGTAAAAGGAAGCACCGAATGGGTTTATGTTTTATTTTCGATAGCATAGCGGTAAAGTCAACAAAATTAAAATATGCTCAAGTTAAGAGGTAGTTCTGTTTTATAAAATACTCATACATTAATAAAACTGAGTGGCCAAATAGAACAATAATGGAATGGAAGTACAAAATATGAATAAAATAAAAAATTGACTAACAATCGAATAATTGTTATATTATAGAATTTAATGTGTCCGTAAAGACACTTTTAATCTGATTAAAACATGCCATTTTTTCTCCAACCGAAATCCTCCAGTTAATTATTAATTTGTGCTTTGAAATTATTAAAAAAAATTGGGATAATAAAGAAAAGTAGGTAAGTAGAATATATCGATGTAGTCATGAATACTTTGTCAAATATTAGTCGCCATATTACTGATTGAGTTCATTTGTAATTGTTTGCGGTTCAGTTTGGTGAAAAGTCTGTGAAAATAGAATCTGATGTACCTGACGAGACACTGGAATGTGCGAAAGAGGTTTCTATCAGCGTCTATCAACGTTTTATGGATGGATGCAATGAAAAAAAAAACATTAAGTTGTACTTAGAAGATGTATTGATGGTGTATTTCTCAAATTTAGCAAATAAAATGAAACTGTCAACGCTTTGGCCACCATATTCAATGCTGCGGTCAAAGTTGAATATAAAGAAGAAGATTGATTTATACAAATATTCAAAGTTACGTGCTTTTCTCAAGAGACAAAATGAGGGATATGTACCGAAAAAATCGCAAGTATTTACAAAGGAGCAAGTTAATTGCTTTTTGAATAATGCACCTGATAATTTATATTTGATGATGAAGCTAAACGCTTTAAAAATGAAAGAATACAATTTTAAAAAGCTTCTTTATAGGTCGTCCTAATATTGGATGTTGCAGGCGCATGCCGTTCTGATGAATTAGTCAATTTAACAATTAATAATGTTGTAGATGTGAAATCCGCCTTAATTATAAAAATTCTCAATACCAAAACCAAGAAACCACGTTCTTTTACTGTGCTGGGAGATAATTATTTCAGTTTCTATCGAAAATATGTTGCTTTACGTCCACCCAGATTGGTAGACCGCTGATTATTTCTCAGATATGTTAGGGGGGAGTGTCATCGAATGGTGGTCGGTATTTATAAAAACAGTGCCCTCTCTCAAGAAGTGGCAAAAACTGGACAACAGTACAGTGGACATGCATTACGACGAACATTTACTACCCTTTTAGTTGACGGCGATAGTGATCTCACTTGTCTTAAAAGATACGGAGGATGGAGATCAAGCACCGTGGAGTAAGGCTACATTGAAGAATCACTTTTGAATAAAGAAATATTGCGAAAAGAATACTAAAAGTTGATAGTGGTAATGATAAACCAAGCATCGTTGTCATTTCTGATTTCACAACATCTGAAAATAATATATCTATTAATGAAAATTGCCTCAATTTAACAATTATTTGCGTTATAGAATGCTACATCTGTAACCCAGTATATAAATCGTAACGCAAGTAACATAAATAGTTTGACTTCTTCTGAAATTGAAGCTGGCCCAATTTCAAATAAATTTAATTTTTTATCCCTTCATTAATTGTACGATTAGAATTATTTGGCATATGACAATAATTATCGTCAATGTTATAGCAGTTTAACTCAATTTTACACCGATGATCACATATGAGGGACAACCGTAAATTATCCTAACAGCACTATATAATTTAACTCTATATAACATTTGGTGAGCTTTGTGTTGGCCTTATAATTATAGTATTATGAGTTATTTTGTCATGAATACTATTTAAACTGTTGTTATAAACTGCAAATTTAGTTAAATTCTTTGATACAAATTTCTGGTCACTCTATTAGTGGTCTTTAATTAATTAGTATAAATGCGATGAAATGAATATAGAATATTTTTTATTTGAATGTGTTGCCCTTGTATTATTGAAGGATTCTGCAAACAATGGATTTAGGATCATCTGAATTGGTTGTGGAAGTAACCAAGATAGGTTTAGGAATTGCAGAACGCAAACCGCATTATTTTCTACGCAATAAATTGCAGTGACAATTTAATTTATATATAAAAAGTCCTGATGCCACCGTGTAATTGTCACTTTGACAGCGGCAAAAGTTACCTGCAACTTTTACAACGACAAATGCAGTAGTGGTTTTATCACTTATTGAAAAAATTGTCTAGATTGTTTTCTGTATGCAAGTGGCAACTTCTTCAAAGCTCTAGTTCAAAATATGGCGCAGAGAACTGATCCTGACCGCAGGACTAAAGCGCTCCCTTCAGGACTGCCCCTTCCGCGTGGCGTATTTGCAGATTAGCCCCAGAGCGTAAAGACTCTTAAAAACCCATAGGCGTGGTGAACAAACGACAAAACAATTCATAACCTGGATGTGTCGCCCTTTCCCTTGTCCCCGGCAGGGCAAAAAGTGCCCTTACGGCTCGGGTGATGGATGGACGGTTCGGTGTTAGATATTGCCGTGAAAAGGGGATGGGTTATTAGTGCAAAACGTCAAAACAAGTTTGAGGAGATGGTGAGACGTGAACGAGTACGGTAGCTAGACGAAAAGTTTCAGGAGTTCGGTTATTTCGTATGGGATATTAAACATATTTGAAGAAATTCATTAATTTCGTTTAAAACAATAAAGATGAAGACGTAAAAAATTCGTTAATTTTGTTACAGGCATAGAAACTACAACTTACTATTATTGTTACCTTATTTTGCTGTTTGCGTATTTTTATTATCTTACCATTGACAAAAATATTTAAAGCAAGTCGGGAAGGTTTGGTTTCATTCAAGCATGCATTGAAACATTTACTACACATTTTTGCGTACAGTTTTTTTCGTAGAATAAACTATAAATGTAGTAAACTATAAGTTTGACATGCCTGTTCAACTACTAAAACTTTTCAACGTTAAATTCACTGTTCTAAACTTACTAAACTGGTAGAATATTTTTTATAGTTCAAACCATATTTCTAATTGTTGCAGGAACAAATCTATGGAATAAAAAAATACTTAAATAATACCCATTAATAATACACCGTTAGACAATATCTTGGGCAATTTTGTAAATAGTATTCTTAGTAAGTTAAAATTCAGCAAAAATACTTTGAATAAATTACTGTACTGTATGTCAGCTTTATTTGTTTTTAATATATTTAACAAACATTTTTATAAAACGTAGTGAGAATTACAAAAATGCTGGTAAACTTCTATAGCTCTTGTCTCAATAAGCGCACAAAATTTTTAGTAAATAGTACAATGTCCTTATGTAGTATTTGGAAATTACTATTACAAAATTGTAAGCATAATAGTATGTGAAATAAATACTACAAATTGTGTTTGGAGTTATGATCACAACAAATTGTAGTACATAGATCTACTACAGCTATGTAAGCGTTTTTACTATCATTTTTTTCAGTGTAAAAACAGTTTCTCCTTACTTACAGTTTTATCGTTATCTTCTTTTGTTATTTATAAAAAAAATTAAGTCAGTAGGAAACACAGTAGAGATATTTTTGTTGATATTTCGTTTCGATCAAACGAAATGCGATGTAGATTTGCATTTAGTGGCTACTATTGGTCGCTGTTGATACTGCCAATTTAACACTAACATATGATAGAACTGCCAATGCAAATGCAATAAAGGTTTCTTATGTTTTGGATTATCACAGTTAGTTATCTAAAACTTGTTGAAACAAAAAAATAATAAGTTTTATGTTTTTTATAACATGCAAAAAATTCCATTTACAGAAATTGTCCTGTAACAATGGATGTTATCCTTGAACTAATTGAGTATAAATAAATACAATTTCAACATTTATACATTTTTACTCTGCGACCATCAAAATATTTACCCATATACTTACTATTAGCTTTTGTAAATTATTTGCTGTATTATACCTATTTAAGGCCGCCGTATTTCTCGTCGTAAAATGATCAAATTTGTGGTATTTTTTATGTACACAAAATAGGTAGAACAAAAGTGATTTAAGAAATAAAATTCTTGACGTTTTGTTTTCCACTTTTACTATTTAAATTTTCCTCAAATAAAATAATAACTTTTAATAAGCATTTGTAAGATACACATTATTTTGCTATTCTAACCCCGCATTTTAACTATTATTTTCACATATTTATAAACAAAAGCGAATAATCTTATACGCGAAACTATGTAAGTTTATGTTACAACAATATCTACTGTTAAATTTAAAAAATACGAATTTTGAAACATTCCTGTACCTAAAAAATTGTGAGTTAGACCGCTTTCTATCGTTATATATTCGTTTTACTTCAGCACCTTTGATTATTCGTAGGTAACATGAGATAACATTCCTGTTATTTGCTAAGCTTTACATATATTCAGTTCTTAAATGTCTAACATTATTTGTATTTGTAGAAAACAATATTTTAAGTACTATACAACGTTTTTAAGTTAATATAAATCATTTTACCCACAATTTCTATTAATGAAGTCATATGTATGTCCTTTGATATCAAATATCTAGGTATGCTAATAATAAACAATTCCATAGACAAGTTTGGATTCAATGAAATATCTATCTTTTCTAGGGGGCCTCCTGCATCCACCCATTACCCATTTTTATTAGGCCAAATCTGCTCATTGGTACAAGAATCAAAGATACACCGCACGCCTATAACCCCTTTACAACCCCCTGGAAGTGGTGAACGCGCCGAACCCACCCGACAGCAGCCGAGTTCCCACTTGCTTCTCGCGCCCGCCGGAGAAGAGAGGATATCCATTCCGCTAAGCCCAAAGCTCAGTTCAGCGCGGAAAGCACTCTGGCGAGGTCGTTCGTCGATGATCCTCTCCTACGAGTCTAGCGAGCCGATACGTACGTGAACCCCACAGCTTATCCGTTTATGTTTTGTGTTAAGTTCTATAATTTTTGTGTTCCTGTGCATGTGCCCGGTTACTGTGTTCCGCAGAGTTTTGGTTTGATCCGTTCCACGATCGAGATGGCCCTCTTCAAGAGATCGCTGGTCTGTCTAGCTACTCTGACATCGTGCATGGGCATTTTTATTGGCGGAGAACAGGACGTGGGGAGTCCCCTGAGGGTTGCCCAGTGCAGGGCCACTTGTCTTGAAAGGGTAAGCTGCCATGTTTGAGTTCGGGCCTTTGTTGGCCTCCATTCGTGAATAGGACCGCGGAAATCGCCTCCGAAACGATGTAAAACGACACGCCAGGCTCCATTGTTGCAAACGCCGTGGTGGCCGACTTGGATTACACAGGCTGCCTGTCTTGAAAGCTCGCAACTTTTAAAAAATAGCCAAATGCAAGGCTGACACAACAGTTCCAAAAATTTCCAGAACCAACACAACATATCTTTTTCGGCCATGGTATCAATTAAATAAATCTTTGTTTCCATACTGATCTTCAATTATTCAGAATTTAGAACATACTACTCAAACCAAACTGTTCCTAAATCTTCTATTTTCTTCTTGGAGCATACATTTCCAGTTTTTCAAATCCAAAAACACTATAATCCTCCACTTAGTTTCTGGAAGAAATCCAATGTGTACTTCCAAATTATCATCACAATTATTCATAATTTAGAACTTGATACTCAGTTTTCAACCACTCTGCTCCTCAATCTTCTATTGCCTTCTTAGAGCATACGTTTCCAGTTTTTCAAAGGATAATTATCAGAAACCAGTACCAGTTGAATTCAATCGAAATAAATGTTTGATTTACATGCAGCAGCAAAATCAAAACACTACATTCCACCTTTTAGTTTCTGGAAGAAATCCAATGTGTACTTCCAAATCATCATCAAAAATTGATATTTATATAGCGTGGAAGGTATGAATCCTAAGTAAACTATAAACATTTCCCGTTGTTTCAGTTCGTTTCGATTCCAGTAAAGTAAGTTATTTTCAATGCGTACCGCATCAAGAATTCCTATGGTCATATTTCATGCTGTCATGGCGTCTCAAAGACAAATAAAACTAACGTACCAATAACTCAGCAATTTCTGTAATTGCTTTTTAATATCTGAAATATGCTCCTCGCAGTTGTATACTAATAGAGAAATAATTGACTGGTCTCTGAGTTCCAAAGAGTAAATCCAACTGGTAATTATAGCAAATTGAAGAAGAAAACTATTTTTAAAAGTAATTTATTGTTTTCTGTGAAAAACTTTATCATTTAGTAAATTGGAAAAGTCTGGTTTCGAACCACTGCATTATCAATCACATTGTGACGGTTTAATGGCATTTTAAGTAATTATATGTTTTCAGTAATCTGTCTACTTAAAGCATATTTCTGATACCTACGTAATAAAATAAGTGCCTCACGATGATGTACTTTTAAAAAGTAAGTCACTATTATCTAAGAAAACAGCCTAATCGTGTTGAAATGAACTCAAAAAATATTTAACAGTTTGTTTGTATTTATTTGACAGACTTACTTATCAAATATGTAAATATTTAATGTAATAGTATACAGTATTATTATTATTGACTAATTAACTTGTTTAGATATTGAGTAGTGTAAATATATTTGAGTTTTGTTTGGTTTCTGAGTAATTTAGATAAATGGATTGATATTTCTAAACGTTTATATTTAACAGCAAAAGCTCCTAAAACCATTAGGATACAGGATACAGATTTTTTTAAGAAGGAAATACAAGAATTAATTTAAAAACTTTTTGAAATGGATTTAGAAGTTGAGATGTTTATTTTATGTTGTAAGCCAATAGTTGACATGTAAAATAGATAAAAATTTATTAGGCATCGTTTCTCATTATTTTTATGTTATTCTCAATCAATGTTTACTACTTTTACTTATTTCGTTTGTTCTGGTTTCGAAACTGCAGCAAAATATTTCGGTGCAGCGAAATGCCGTAATCGCGGTTTAGTGTCCATATCACCATCTGAACGTTTTCCAACAATGGGAAACATTCCTGGCGGTCGCGAGCTCGATAGTGGAACAAAGAAACTCCGTTTTTTTGTTATTAGATGCACCTGCTTTGAACTCTATGATTCAGCAACATTGATAGCCGCAGTCACGAGCTGCACAAGATCCCATCTGGCCAGATCGAAGATACGGATGTGATGTAGTTACAAAAACTCTCTGATAGCTAAGCGCGGTTCAAACTTAGGTTATGTTGCTCGTGGTCGCTGATAATGCGCCGAGATAGTTTACAGGTCGCGACAAAAAAGAACGCGTCGAGATGGCGATGGACCTGAGACAGATAAGATTGGTTTGGGACTGAGAGAAGAATCGCAGTCGGCGTGCTAGTGTTTCGGCCGACACCGCGTTGACGTTAAATAAAGGATTTGTATAGTAATGCTTGTCATCGGATGAATTTTGAAATTCACATGAAAGCTATCTGTAATGTGATTTGTTGAATAAGTATTTCAAAAGGCGCCTGACGTCACGTAGATGATGTAACGAACGATGATCTAAAACCTTTGTCTTGTTTAGCAAATTGTATGTGCAATGTGGCATATTTAAAGTCCATGAAACATGCAAAAATGGGGTTAATATTTTATGATATGACTAACGGTCAAGTTGTATGAAATGTGTAATATTTAAAATCTATAAAACATGCGAAATTGGTGTCTTATGACATGACTAGTCTCAAGTGTCAAGTTATTATTTTAACTAACTCTGTAGTACGTGATTAAATGATTTTGTATAATGTAGATATTGTTTAAAAAATCATTTATTTTACAATTATGTCACGTAATATGATTGTAAGTAAAATTCGAAATAAAAAGAAACATGTAATATTTTTTTGAAAACTCACATACATAGGTACAACCGAGGGGGAAACCACTGGGGTATTTTACTGTACAAGCTGTAGGTAATTAAAGGTACTTTTTGAATTGTTTGGGTGTATTTATAGGTATTTTTCCAGTATTTTTAGGTACTCTGTGTATTTTTGGGTACTATTAAGGCAATAATGGGTATTTACAATTTAATGGGTATTACGAAGGTAATTAATGGGTATTTTCGGAGAAAATTAGCATTTTCCCACCAATTTTTAAATACAATGGCGATCGCGCATGCGTTATGGCGATGGCACAGTTTGAGTAAAACTGACCAATGGTAAATATAAAAATTATTAAAAATACATACAGAAATATTTTCTAGATATTAAATAGTCTGTAAATTTTTTCTGAGGCACTGTTAAACCACTATGTGGCCCTTTACTGTCTTCGTAAATCTTTAGTTTAGAAAATAATATAGGGTGGTTCGAAAAAAAAAGCTAGGGTTAAAATTGAATTCTCCCTCTATACCATCCATTTATACTTGTCCATAAACGAATTTTGTTGTACCCGATGAGTATTTGGAATCCGGACAATAATTTTAGGGACATCCTGTTTAGACCGAATATTACGATTTCATAGGTGAGGATGAAGTTTATTTTTAGTTAGCTTGAAGTGGGCATAGGGTAGGTATTGGCATCCTTCTTGGGTGCGCCAATGGGTTTATGATACAGTTTATGTAATCCAAAATGTTATTTTCAGATGTATTTAGATCGAGTTGAGGAATCGATCTAAGGTATCAATTCCACGATCAGTCGCAATATGATAATCCACAATATCCTACCAACTTGGACACGAGTTTAGATATGTTTACTATACTGAATAAGGATTAGAAACTAATTTTCCCTTAAAAAGTTATATATTATTTACGTAGATCTGTAGATGGAATAATTTCTAAACAAATATGAGACAATTTTGGAAAATTAAAGGTATATTAAGTGAACTCGTGGGTCATTTAATGTATTTTTCGTTTCTTAGATATCTGGGTATTTAAGGGTGTTTTTGGGTATTTCTGAGTATTTAACGATATGTTTAGGTACTTAAGGATATTATTGGGTAATAGTCATAGGCATTCTTTGGGCATTTGGTAATTCGTGATTTTTGGGTATTTTTGAGGTATTTGCTTATTTGATGAGATATTTTTTGCGGGTAATATTTTAAAAAAATGGCTTCAAGCAGTGGTTTACCCCTCGGGTACAACAGAATACACAGTTCATTGTCCAATTTATAAAGTTAACCCAATTTTTTTATAATTTTTTATATTTATTGAGCATTTGTGTTTTTATCTAAATTATTCGTATATTTCGTCTGTATGGAATAACGACATACGATAACATTTACAATGAATATTCCACTCACTGTTCACGTTTCACGTTTATTTAGGCCTAAAATTTTGTTTTTGTGCAATTATCTTCAGAACCCCTAAGCCTATTTTAATAGAATTGTGGTATGGGGTTGTCGATATTCTATCCAAACATTATTAAAAAAGTAGTTTTGTCAAGTACCATAGAGGGTGCTAGTTATGAGTAATGCTGCAACAGTTGTCATTTAAGATTTCATATTCTACAAAAAATATCAGATTTATGGTATCTTAACAAATAAACAGATAATTAAAAATGCGTAATTTTTTTAATGTTTTGAATAAAAATAAAATAACAGCGTAGTAATCACGAATCAACATCTGTCACTTAATCTGTTTGCATTATCCCCACAGCCAACTTTTTCATTTTATGCATTCATAATTTTTCATGTTCATCAATGGTAGTACCACAGCTTTAGCAACTTTTTCTGAAAAATTAAGCTTCAAATGAAAAGAAAATATCGGTGCTTCCAATGCACTAAAAAAGTTTTTGAAAAAAGTGGCATTATGGATAACTAAACTACTTTCTTAATAATGCTCAGATATACTATATAAAACCCCATACCAAATTTAATTTAAATCAGTTTAGGGGTTCCGGAGATATTTGCAAAAAACAAAATTTTAGGCAAAATTTCAAAGGGCCCTCAAAAATTAGAATTCGGAAAAATGAAAACACAGGTCAAATTATTTCACATGCAGATTATATACGCAATTATTGTACTAGTATCTCTAAATCACCCTGTATAATTAACTAAAAATTATTCGCATTTATAATAAAAGAAATTCTTGCTCCAAAATATGAGTGCCTTTATATTGCTGTATGATATTGTATCAAGCAAAACAAAATTGCTATAACATTTTCTTTCTCTGACCAACGGTAATGAATTATGACAGCAGGTTTTGAATATGTGACAACGTCGCACACCTATTAATAATCATAAGTACCCCTCAATATACTAACCGTAAAGGTTTTCTCTTTTTTCACAACACAAACTAAAATTTACAAGAACTAATTAGGTACTTGCGTAGAAGAAAGGACGATATTCTGTTATTCTGCGCACTCATTATTCGTTTTTTATTATTATTACGTTAAAATTCCAGGTATTGTGACTTTATTTCTGTACAGGGATTATTGATGAAACGTCTTTTGTGTCACCTCCAGGTGCATGCATCGCGGCGTAGCACCTGATCGCGATTTTTTATGCGGTCCTCTTTGTTGCTGCCGCCACCGTCCATAAACAAAGCCATTATTAATTGTAGTACGGAGCCGAACCTAATCAATACGCAACGCTTCATTTTGCCCTTTTTTTCCGGCAGAGACGCATTGTCTTGCGCCATGCACCCAATTTATTTTTTATTGCCTACCTATTGCCCCGCCGGTGAATAGGGCTGGGAATTTCACCTGGGATGAACAAAAAGTAGGCCTGGAAATCTCGTAAATTGAGTCAAGTCAGTGGCGGCAGTTTCCAATCAGCTGGGTAGATTTTTATTACCATTACGTTCAGCGCTACATAATTTCCAACTAGAGACTTATTCGGTTCCTGAAGATGCTATAAAATCAATTGTGAAATGATAATACATATAAAATTTTATCTGAAATCGTTCGATGAAAATACCGTATTCTAGTATTTTAGTCTTTTCTTTTTAAGCCTAGGCCAGTAAAGATTACTTTTCCATACCGTTTTTTATCTATATTTTATACAATAAATACTCGCAAGCAAACCACCTCACTTCAAAAATGTTTCCCCCTCTTTTCCTGCGGAAAGTCGGCGCCCAATGATATGCATCGACTGAGATGATGGCTTAGATCTATAGATAAAGCTTACATCGGTTAATAATGTCAGCTACCATGCGGTCGTTTTTTGCAGCGCTTTTAAATGGAGAAACGACAGAACTTAATATTTTTATTAGTAATAATACCTGATAAATAGGTAACAGTAATCCAGTTAGTTACAGTATTTTGTATTCGTTGTTCATTATTTAGTTACAAACTGGCAAAGCTACATTTTCACTCATTACAGCCACTCATTACCGATAAAACACGCTTCCCGTAGGCACAGCTAGATAAAATGCCTATTTATTATAAGAAAATCGAACGAAAGGAATAGTTAGGTACTAATAGATAATAGAAATCTTTTAATGAGCCGGCGGCAGTCTTGTCTCTGTACCCGACACAAACTCTTTTTTTTAATAGCTATAAAACGTTTAAAATTTAAAAAATGCAGTAAAAACTGAAGAAGAACACATAACTACAACGTAAACACAGGAATTAAATTATGACATGACAGCGAATTTTACTGTTGTGTTGCTGGTTGTCTACTCTGATTCTGTAAACGTTAAACGGCGGCGGACGGGTCGCATAGGCGGCGATAAATAAGGATTTAATATAAATTTGAAAAAAAAAGATTTGCTATATAAATAAATTTGATTTTTTTTTTTGAAGGGTGATTCCGTTAATTTTTAATTTTTTCTATCCTCTCGTAAAATATTTGTACTTAGTCATAGTTAACCCTGTATATCCTTCGGCAACGTTTGAAAATTTCAATCCCCTATATCTTTTTAATGCAATTAAATCTGCCCCAGCATTATCCTATAAATTTATAGAAATTGCAGGAATTTGATTACTGTATTAGAAAGGTATTTTAAGCTATCATAGTAAAAATTGTTACAAAAGTTAATAATAAAGAATATATGAGTAGATATATTGTGGATGTAATTCAATGCTGGTCGGAGTTTTGTCCGCAGAGTAGTTAGTTTCACACAATACTGTTAATATCTAAAAAAATATATAAAAAATACTATTAATTGGACTAGAAATAGTTCTTGCATTTTCACATTTTCAAAGCCAGCTAAATGCATCATTACATCTTACAATAAACGAGTTACTGATGTAGGGAATTTGAGAAAAACAATTTTGAGATAAAACACAATCAAACTTTTAATGAGGTATCTTTCCTCGAATATCCCTTAGTTAATTTTGGCAATCTATAAACCCTAATAAACAATCTCCGAGCATTCTTAGGGGTGCCTAATCCAAAAATTGGATTCACCAGCCTTAGTACGACCCGACTTAATCGACTGGGTCCTAATCGTTTTGGCCAGAGGCAAATTGTCCGCTGCAATTTGGACAGCAGGTAAGGCCTTTACGGTATGCTACACAACGTCCGCTAGAAAAGAATGGAGCGGACGTCTCTACGGCTAATTGCCGGGTTTTTTAGTCTTAATAACAGACTTGGGTAATATTCTCTGAAATTCGCCACGGTTTAGAACATATTTAGGAGAAGTGGGGCTTGGAGGATCACACATATACCTAATGCATGACGCAGAGTTTTTGGATATGTGAAAATGAGATAAAGCTTGCATTTCATTCGTTTACTCGTTCTCTCTGTTTTTATTATATTTTCCATGTTTTATGAGACCCTTACAAGGGTAGAAAATAATATAGTCAATAAATAGCATGTTTACTTTATTGTTTTACCATATGTCATTCAAGTAGAATATATGTGTGCATCGTCCTAATTTACGAGATGAATCTTAGTAGCGATTTTCTTTTTAAGAGGACATAAATCTCACAAAAACTTAGCAAATTTTTCACACAATGTTTTTTTCGAAATTTCAAAAGTAACTGGTATAATGGGCATATGCACTATTTTACAGCACAACTAAATCATCTCATACTTAAAATGTCAGATTTCACATGAATTTCTGATTCACTTGATTTCTCGTGATTTTACCATATTTTACTGATTTCACTGATTCCACTGATTTCGCTGATTTCACTGATTTTGCATAACTCTGTTGATTTTATTGATTCCATTTGATTTACTTAGATTTCATTTGAATTTCATGATTTTAAAGTATCGAACTTTGCAACTAGCTGGACAATTTCATATTATGTTGAGTTTGATTTATTCATTGTTTTCTTATAATGACATTTTCTAGTGTAGCTATAACTTTTTTCATTCCTACAAACGAAAATTTATTCACTACAAACTTTGATATTTTGTCGAGGTTCTCCTGAAGTCTTAAAATAATTCAAAAAACTGTCTACTATATAATATATTTTTATATCATCTGCATATAGCATCTTAGAGCATATAACTGCGCCTTAAATCATTAATATAGAGTATAAACAATAATGGTCCTAAATTTGAACCTTGAAGTACTCCAGAGGTCAGCAATCAGATCTATAATATGACCATTGTATTCTTACATATTTCTTACAATTAAAAAGGGATGATTCTGCTGCTGTTGGTATTTTATCGATTGTATAGCCTAGCTTAAACATCGCGTATTTGTAAGTATACGTTTTGAAATGTGTAAATGAATTATTAAAGACGCTCATATTTCTACAGCAATTAGGATATGGTTTCAGTAATTTGTCACCTGAAAATTAAACCCTTCAGTGTTGTCGTCGAGACCGCCATTCTAAAAAACGTAAAGCCGAACGTCGGCTTGCCTTTGCGTGGAAAAACAAACCGTAACTTAATGTACGGCCAGTTGGGCAAATATTTATTTTGAGCGGCATACCTTGATGCAGTAATAACCAGGGAAACACTCTGTTGCAGCTCATTAAATCATTACCGGCGCGGCGTTGTAAGGTAATATCCAGTAATTTTTGTAGTATTTGCATTATAATCCTGCTACCAATTGCATAAATTATGCATTCACTGCCGGGGTACGGGCTGACCGCTATGCGATACATCTGATTGCCAATTCGCATTTTTCTCGCCTTCCCAATTGTTGCTGCTACTGCATTCTGCTTTTGAGCCGACGGTCATCACTCTGTGCGATGCCTAGAAGAAGGTGTTCCTGCAATAGAATCGTTTCCTTTTTTTCATACATTATATCCTCAGTCAGTACCTATCTTACCAGTTTCTCACTTAAGCTATTAGCTGCTATGAATGGGCGTTGTTTGTACTGCTATTTAGAACTGCAAGATGAATCTCAAGTAACTTTCATTTCGTTTGTAGTTTCCCGAAATCTAAAGTAGTCACTATACTTGAAAGGAAGGCTGGAGATTCGTTTGTAGTTGTTAGGAATCTAAAGTCGTCAGTATACTTCAACCAGAGGATGAAAAATCATTTGTAGTAACCTTCGTCTTAAAAATCACAGAGCTATAAGACAATTTCGTTTTCCGCATCTATGTCACAAGATGAATCATATGTCCAGATATCCACTTTACTCATAACAAGCCTTTGATTTGATTTATATACTTATATTTTTTAAACTGGCATACGCTACAAATTCCCCCAGAAACAAAAAGTCCCAAAATGACTTCCCATACATCAATTAGGTACATCTGAGAAGTTATTAATTTCTCAAAGTTTCGTGCTAATAGTTGCCGTCACAAGAAATTATCAGAGCCATTAAACTTTTAATTTCCACCCCTCCTATCTGAAGAATTTTCAGAACGCGTATTTGCATATCGACATTCCGATTCGTCACTTTTACTTTTTGATTAATAGCAAGAGAATGATTTATGGCTTTAAAATGAACTTCCCGATTACCTGACGAAATTTAATTATAGGCCGCATTTGCCGGGTAACTCATTAGGATTGTCGAGTCGAGATGCATCGCCAAAGTTTCAGATCATTATCGGATTCTCTGAGTTATTGGAATGGGTAGGGGAATTTCCTATTTTTTCCAAATGACTTTCCTTAAGGCATTTAACGCATTTCGCCTCTTCTAATTTTAAATGTTTGTACAAAGATTCAGCAGTTGTTGATATAAAAGGGTGTATCGAAAAGCTTATCTACACATGGGCGTTAGATCATCTCATCAAACCTGGGGGAACTAAAACCCTGGGTGGAATGTGTTTTAACATCGGTTTTGATGTGTATGTGTGAGTTGTTTAAGAATATTTTTTGAGGGGGGGATTAATTTGATTTCTGGGGGGGGGAGGTTAAGGCCTCTCAAGCCCCCCTAAACTTGCCTATGTATCTACATAATTATAATTTGTTCCTAAACTGATCTGAAAATGACGGCACAACGTTTGTTGGGAAGTGTAATCTTGTTTTATTTCGTCAATGTCATAACGTATAGGCTTTTGTAAGTAAAACCAAGGAATATATTTTTCACCATTTTAAAAATGGATTATACTTGTTAATACAGACGTAAAAAAATTCGTGGATGTGGTACATTTCTTGCCCTCAGTTCCATATATTTTCCAAATACGTCAATTGCATGGATAACAGTACTTACCATTAACAACAGTGACATTTTTTTCTTGGTATCTGGAATTCTGACAATCAATACAGTTCCTCTATCTTCAATATCATCGATAGACATAGCCACAGGTTTAATTTTATAATCTCCAGAAACTCTTATAATTAGCAATATAAGCGTGATTTGTTTTGCTTATAACTTATAGTATAGTATATAAAATGTGAACCTACCTGATTATGTCCACATTTTCTTTAATAGACAACATTTTCTTAAACTGTGAATAATGATGAGGTTTCACATTTTTTGATTTTGCAGATATATAAGCCATGATTATTTTATCATTTACACCGATTGCTTGCTTTTTGTTGCGCTATTCGGAGAAAGTAATGTACTCTTTCTCATAGAGTAACTTGGACTATCAATAATTTCTCACAATTAAATATCATATTGCATACGTCGCGTGAGTGATTTTTTTTGTCGTGAATAAATAGGTATTCATTTAACTGACTTGGTGTTGACATAATGAGATATTGCTTCTAAAATCTGTGTCAGAAAACAGTTTTGTTATAAATTGCGTTTAAAAACCGCGGCCTGAAGCGACTAGCCGTTTCTGCTACTATTCGTCATTGTTGGCTTTATCAGTTTAGATGCATAATAACAAAAACAAGAATATAAATATCAGACTCTGAATAATTTCATTAAGTAAAATACACCGAACTTTGATTATTTTAAAAGCCAGGCAATGAGAGTCTAATTCTGAACAACGCAGACACAAAGTAGTCTTACGTTTTGTGTAATATATACTTTCGTTAATTGCATTTCAACCTCTGTCAGCCGCAGAGTTCGGGGTACTGGAATTAATTCGGCTCCAAGTTGGTAACATTTATTCGAGAATATCTCGTCAAAATCAGCCCGCTACTTCGCACAATTAAGGGTACGTTCCGACGTGGAGGAGAAGAATCCGATTTTACTCTCAACTAGATTGTCCTTGGCGATAAGACATTTTAAAAACGAAACAAACTACCACGGCTACTATTTCAATCACCGGAGTGCTCAGATAAAATCTGGGACCGTTTTGTACAGCTTTTTTATTTTTTTGTTCTCCACGAGCGTTTACTCTTTTTAGATGGCCCTCGGCCAGTCTTCGGCTCTTCCTTTCTGTACCTGGTCTTGTCTCCGGCTCCATCTTCTCCATCTGATGGCATTATAACTACGAGTGCTCTCAGGTTATTACAGGCTAGATAAATTTAGAATTATATCATATGCGCGCTGATTATAGTCATTATTCGGAGTGTACGTAAAAATCGGTTTGCGCTCAGCTCTGATCGTCGAAGAACTAAATACATCGTATTCTATAGCGCGGTCATCGTAGGCCGTCGTAAATTCTAATACCGGTATTATCTTCGCCCACAGTGAAGCATTGAATACGTCGTGTTTTTGCACACGAACCACTAATTATTTCTCATCATCAAGCAAGGAAATAGCCAGTGGAGGAAAATGATTTCGATAGAAAATTATGTCATAAGTCTTTCATGATAGTATTTAACTATGTGTGGAAAATCTAGCAAAGATTTTGGATATAGTCTATCAAAAGTTTATGAAAAAAATTACCAATTCCATCTCATCATACCAAAAATGTATACGTTTCCTGTTTAAAGAACAAGTACCATTGTCTAAAGGTAAATAACACCTATTAAATATAAATTTTTTATTTTGGTAATTCGTTGCATGTATACTATTGGTGACAGTAAAAAATTATTCAATTTTCAAGTTTTCATACATCGTACTTTGATAACGTAGCATTCTGTTTTAAAACTTATTTCTCATATTTGTGTTGCAAGTATTCTGAAGCTTGTTGCAGATGACATTTTTTTACAGCTGATTATGTCTAAAGTATGTAGATTTGGGCAGATTTCCCAGATTAGTGACTTTGGGAGGTCACAAAATAGGTTTGCGGTGAGAGAAATTTTTAGAAGGACTAACAGATCCTTACGTACGAGGCTGTTTCTGCTTGGGGTTGCACGATGATCGTGAAGACGACTTGGTGAAAGACAGGATCCACAATTTGACAGAGCGTGTCCATCATACAGTAGGCGTTATGGTATGGGGTTCTATCGCATATGGTAGCAGATCACCACTAGTTTTCGTTAGAGGTAAAATGATAGCTCAACGCTATAGCCAGGAAGTGATAGCCATATGTCATTCCATATCGTCACACCATCCAAAACGCCATTTTCCAGCAAGATGGCTGGCTGAACATGTCTGGGACATGATTGATCGAAGACTACAATACCACCCACAGACTTTGGCAGCTCTTACCTGAAGTTCAGGTAGCCTGGAATGAGATCCTCAATAATTTACCGGCAATATTATTAGATGAAAATTCCTATTCTGATTGCAGTATCTTCAGTCGAAAATGTAGCGAGAAAATCTCATCTTTCTATCTCTTCTACTTTCCGAAATATCCTGCAATTACAATGAAACTGGGACACCCTGTACAATCGTTGGCAATAATAATGATACTCTTTAAAATTAATGTTCCCATTTCTTTTGAACTGCTGACGTATTTGTAATAAAATCAACTTTTAACATTAGTTCTTAGTCTCACTCACCAATAGAGATTTAATAGAATTTCTATTCAGCAATTCCAGAAGTTCAAAAACTGTTTTGTGGGAGTGAGATTATTATTGCAATAGCATGTACATTTATTTACATATTACCTATTTTATTATCGACTATCATAAATACTTCTGCAGTACAAAATGGGCTTTTTCGGCAAGCGCGAGCTTCGACACACCCTGGCCTATGTAAATTGGCCACTACAATACGCGGCAGCATTGGTGTTCACACGATCAGCGCGCTGGGGCTTTTTAATAACAATTATTCGTAATACGCTCGACAAAGGCATTCCGCCCGTGCGTGCCTCTAATATGAGGTAAAGTGCTTTTGATTGATCTTTGTATTCCGTGCACAGAAATGCATTTCGAAGGGGAGAGACTGAAGGGGATTTAAATTTGAATATATATTGGCGATGACTCGACCGTTTTTCCATTAGTGTGGCCCTCGTTGTACGGCCGCGACGCGATGTGATGTTGGTTAAATATTGTGCTCGCGCCTTTGTTCTGGGACCGAAAGGCTGCGGTGAATAAACAGTACTAAAAAAAATTCGCGGACCGGCTTGATCTCGTCAACGTTCACCTTCTTGAGCTGAAATTGTCATTATCCAATAGCAAAAACTAGAATTACAAAACAATTACAGTCATTTTGAGTTTGATACATTTTCAATCGGAAGTATCTTTGGGATTTGACAGAAACGAAGTCATCAATTATATTTTTTCCAGAAACATACCCAAATTTTCTTCCTGTTAAATTGCTCTCTTTTTTTCTGATAAACTTTTATTAGAGATTTTTTTCTCTATTACTTCCCTTTTATGAGTTATAAGCAATATCGTTCTAAAGAGTCTCAAAAGAAATATCACCTAAAAAATCACATTAACGATGGAAGGATCAAGTAGCCGTTGGAAAATAATTTAATGTTCGTTGTTTAAACTGCATAAATGTCACAAAATACTTGGCATAACTTGCCACAGTTACAAAAAATTCAAGAAGAGCTGTATAGTTATATCGAAAAAGTATCCAGAGTGCCTCATTCCTGATCATAGAACCTTTACAAGATGCGTTTTCTGTCTGGAAGAATCAAATGATTGACCGAAGGGTAAGAAACAATGTTAATACAGCTAGACTGTTACAGTCTATATGATAGGCTAGCTGGGAATTGAATTTAGATAAATCAACCGCTTAACGACTTAAAAACCATGACTACAAAATTTACAATTTGGAGTATTTGCCTGAGCGTCACATTGAAAGATTTAATTTGATAGCTCAAATTGTAGTAAATGTACAAACTGTTCATCAGAACCTTTTTCGGCACGTAATAGTTTGCCAAACACGCGCAACGAACACTGCTGTCCATTGAAAATCCCCACACTGTAAATCTAGTCCATACCCAAGGCCATTTTGAAAATGTATGGTGCGGCCATCGGTAGGCATTTCATTGGGCCTTTTTATGAACATGGCAAAATTTTAGTACTGTCTGATAGAGAATTAAACGATCTTTCAGAATCAAGGATAAAAATATGGTGTTGCCATTTAAAAAAAATCGATGACGTCAAAACAAATGACATTTGAAAATCACATTTTACGCTAAAATATGTATTTTTTAAATTAAAAATCGACCTGTTCGAGGATTTTTTCCAAAAAATAATTGTTTCGTTTTTATTGAATTTATTCCATACTTTTGGCGCATACTGTATACATAATTATTCGTAACATATACATCTGTGAATACCACGGAAAGTTGCTATTTGTTTTCACCCGCCGTGTCTACGCAGGTGGCATGCCTCGCAATGATTCAACCACTAATAACTAATAAACGTCTCTAAACTATTGTGGTGGCTAAATAACCTATTGCAGCTTTTTACTCCCATCCGCCCCACTAACGTTGTTATTCCAGTCCTTGTGACTTGCTTTTTGCCTCTAATAATGGTTTTTGCTGATGAGATATTTATGCCAGTTTTTGCCTACAAAGCCCAGCGGTCTCGCCACCTCACAGTATCTTGTTTGACCTCGTTTGACACCTTGAGAGCAATATTATCTCTAAAACGGCGCTACTGATCGAAAATACACGAAAAACGTATCTACATCGTTAATAGAGTTCGATATTAGTACATGAAGGCAGTAGCGTCACTAAAAATTTTCAAATAATTTCACGGCATTATATCAAAATATATTTTTTGCCTATCGACATTAAAGGCGTAGTTTTAGTGAAGCTGTCAAGCACTAAAGGTCCACATTTGCTGCCACAGGCATTAAAATAATATTTGCTACCCTAAATTAAAATTTCTTCTTTAACATTTTTAGTAAAATTAGAACAGTCTGTATGGAATATTCCTTGTCCTATTTGTTTTGAAACATTTACTTCGTTTATGTAGATGTAATCATCCAAAGTGGTTGAATTATTTAAAACATAACTTCCAGCACTTGATGTACTTGCAGTAGGAAACATTTTTTTTGCTAGCAACTGATTTACGAGTTATAGACTCCTTAGGCCCGGCGCAAAATGAGACGCAGCTTGATGAGGTGACGCAGCGTGAGTCACGGCGAGTTTTTGTGAATCTAAGTAATAATACGAGGGTTGTCCGTAATTTAAAGTCTCCAATGTTTTTTCAAATAGTAAACAACTTTTTATTGCAAAACTAAGTACATACTCTGAAAGCTTGGACTTTTATCTATTTTTCAACGTAGTCCCCGTCACGATCAATGCATTTTTGGAGTCGTTCTGGGAGGTTTTTCATACCCGCATCGTACCACTCTCCCGCCGACTCGCGCAGGAAGGTATCGACGGCTGCCTTCAGCTCTTCGTCGCTGGAGAATTTCATTCCTCCTAAGTGTTGTTTCAGGTTGGGAAACAAATAGTCACTAGGGGTCAAATCAGTGTTGTAAGGAGGATGGTCTATGATTTCCACAACCAAATGCTCCTCAAATTTCGTCACTGACTCGTCCGAAACTGATGGACGCCCGCGGCCGGCCTCGTCATGCACGTTTGTACGACCGGCTGCAAACTCTCTACACCACATTTTTTGTGTCCATACACTTTTCTCCATACACATCGGTCAACTGACGATAAATTTCAATAGGACCACAAACCACAAAAATCTAATCACCGAACGCAATTCATACTTGACAGGAGCGTCGATTTTTCCTTCCATCGTTAACGGCTGCTAAGCCAAGAGTCTTGGCCCAAGACTCCAAGATTGACCATCACAACGAGGCAGTGACCAGCCAGATTAGTGGTGGGGGAAGCAAGGAACACGGTGCTGTTGTCAGATTTAAGCTAGGGAAGCTTGTTGGAGACCTTAATTTACGGACAACCCTCGTAGTTATTCCGCATATTTCTTCGCAGCGTGACGTGACGCAGTTTTGGCTCAACGTGATCCTGCGGAACGCAGTGTAGTTGCCGCAGTTTTAGAAATCACGGCGCGTGTTTGAAAACATGGAAAAAAAATTAATCGAGATTGTGCGAATTCGACAAGTTTTGTACGATACAAGCCATGTAGACTACATGAGAACAAAATCGTCACTAAATTCTTTAGTTAAGGCAAATTGTCCATGAGTTTTTGTTTTTTTTTTCAAGTACAAGCTTTTCACTGACTTTTTATTACTACCCATCTGGGTGATACACGATGCCATTTCGCACTCAAATTCGTCTTCTGAATCAAATTCAGAACTAAATTGATAATCAATGAGTGCAGTAGCAGTTGCCATTTTTCAGTAATATGGCTTGCCTGCGAAGTGAAAACTACAAACGTATGTGCGCGGTACCCGCGCTAGCAGTTTCCTCCCGCATAAAACTCGCCGTGACTCACGCTGCGTCACGTCACCAAGCTGCGTCTCATTTTGCGCCGGGCCTAAATGTAGCCTTCAGCTACCGCTGAAAATTTCCATCCACCACGCATTTTTAAAGCTCCTGAATTTCTACGGAAACAATGTCCAGTATATTCGTGAGTATCCATCAATTTGAGAATCAGAACAACTTATTTTGGCATTTGCTCAAATGTATGAATTCCTATTAATTGGTTATATGTTTTACCATTTGAATATTTAAAAAAAATCTGTTACTATCTATTTGTTATATTGCGGTACTATTATGTCTCAATATTGGCTTACAATAAAGGATCTTTTTTTCTTTGGTTCTGTAGTTGACAGAGTGATCAGCAATCTATTTCCCATATCTTCAATATCTCCAATTTTTATGTAAAGTAATTCATCACATTGATACGCTCAAGATATATAGCAAAAATCATTGCCAGCTAAGATAATAATAGTCAGTATTTTTCGTTTACAAATATATTTTGTTTATAATTACCTTTGTACCTAAATACGTATTATCAGGGGTCTCAATTAGACATTCTATGGCATCGACCGTATTTTATGAAATTTGGTATAGGGGGGTTTCTTGGTAATAGAAATTCGAATATGTCGACAATTTTGGTGTATCTGCTAGAGGGAGCCATCAACGATGGTTTGAACCCCTTTAAATCGCTACGACTTTTTTATTCTACACTGTATCTCATTTTGGATTGGAAAAATTTTCTTCTCTATCTTTTCTAATTAAAAGAGGTACACCTTGATGATGTCGCTAGAAGGAATGGTTTCTGAGAAAAACGCATCTAAATCTCATGATGCATGCAATTTATGTAAAAATAAAGTCAAATTGTTGCGTAAGTAATGGCATAATACTGCGACTGAAATAAGTTGATTTATTTTAACTTCTCCTAAAAAAATCCAAAAATCGATCAAAATCAATAATAACAAAGATATAGGATGTCAAAATTGAAGAAATAAATCACATTGTCTTTCTTATCTTTCGATCGCTTCAAATCAAGACGGCGCTGCAAATACGCATTGGAAACTTTTATTAACGAGCAACATCGGCGCTCGTCTCCCTCGCCTTCGCAGTTTATTATTTGACTTCAAACTCTCGGCAGCTCGCTGTTTAGCCAGTATTTTTAATAATACCGAAGAGGGGCATCAGCGAGGGGCCAGGCGAATCCGAAATTAATTTACCAGAAGATCTATGGAGAAAGTAATCCGAGAGAAACGGGATTCCAGTCCAGAAACGAAACAGATAAGGACAAAGACCAGCCCCGACGATGACGCTTCGTCTCGTGCCATGTCTTCTTTGGTAATTACGCAGGAAATTGCATACTTATTGTTCTGTGCCGTACATGACTGTCACACACGTGCATAAATATATGTGTTTGTATTCTGTCTAGGATATTATTAAGCAATTACAGTCAGCGCGGGGCTGTTGTCTTGCCAAAGTTTTTCTTTTGGAAGGCTTTCTCTGTTTGCCAGCAGAATACCTGGTTAAAAATAACCGTTTCAATAACTTTACATAACTAAAATACCTCATCAATTAATTTATTATTCATATTTATTTATTCAATCTTTAAATACTTTTCTCATAGTATTACAATTCTGTATTCCTTGTACATGCTCAATTCACTTTAGTTATTCTTTAGCAAATAGTCTTGCTTTTTACTGCTTCTCCTTTTGCATCATCATTGTCTATCTTACAAAACTACTTTTGCGTGCCATAATATGCTATAAAAGTATCTATTTCACTGATATTGGATTTTGCTGATCTAAATCCAATTCTGGCCTCAGAAAGGCCCCATTATGTTTATTCATTTATTCTCGGTTGCAGAGGCTTCTATCGACACTAACTAGGTTAAGGAAGTATGTACGTACCATAAAGTACGATTCATGTCAATTTCCATTTTGAAATGTCCAAATGGATTTTTTTCATCGAAGTACGGTAGATTCTTGGTTCCAAAATTACTCAAAATGAATTACATGGGTTAAGGTGTTTAAAGTGAACCTCCATGATAGCTTTGATTTTTCATTCGCTGACTGACAATAGACCTGTCAAAATTATTCTACTGTGTCTTATACGCGCACTTGTAAAAAAACGATAAAGTGAATAATACCGTAATTTATTTTTCAAATGATATCATCATTATATCTTCTTTGGGACATAATTTTCTAATGAGTGCAAATAGGTGAAAATTTTATAAAGGTATATTTATTAGCATGCAATGTATTTTTCAATGAAACACAGAAATAAATATGTTCCTCACAAATTAGACAAAAACAAAGCTTAGGATTATGCCTAAAAGATATTGTTACATGTTTTCGCACACTAAAAATATTGATTCGAGGAAAATATTTGTGGAGGGAACATTGGGACTCCTGTCCACCTGTGTTATCTGTGGATGACAAATCTGGTAAAAGTACAGTAGCAAAAACCTGCATTTTGTGCGCGATAAAGATAAAATAGTAAATTGATTTAGATACCTACCTACTGCATCATGGACAGGTGGATTTTTTATTACCGCAGCTTTTTAACTCGGTATTTTTACGTCCGCATATTAAAATTCAATCAACAACTGCAGATAACAGCTGCAATTTATGCGTTCGACTACAAAGAGGATTTACAGCCTTTTCGGAATGCAAATAGCCGCCTATCGAGGGTGATTTTTACCCAAACAGGATAGTATGTTACTTTAGAAATTTTATATATTAACTAGAACTTCCCGTTGAAAGATATCTGCTGATTTAATGCGTGGAGAACCTGCGCGACGGCAAAAATCCCTGAGATATGTCCGTTTTATGAAAATCAGTTATTAAAATATTGCGACTGGTACGTGTATGTATGTAAAAATTGATATTAATGAGGTATTTTTGCGGCGACTACCTATCTATATAAGATACGGCCTCTCATTCATTAAACATTTCGTTCGGAATTATAATTTCAAATGTTAGAGAAACAGCCGTACCTGTTTCTCGGCTTCTTTTTATGGAATTAGATATTAAATTAGATGCTGCAATAACATGTTCCCTTAGGAATTCATTTATGAGGTCTCCTGCAACTTGCTAAATGACCGTACGATATCGGGAAAAATGCTGGAAAAGCGTTCAGCGTCAGTTTTAAGAGATACAAGGCTGGATCAGTTTTAAATGCGGAAAATTTCAAAACAGGTAGATGGGAAAATATATTTCTAGTCATTTTTGATAAAGTATATATAAAGCGAGGGGGTAACCACTGGGATCAAAATTGTGACAAGATTTCGCATAATTGATATTCGATATAATCGATTTATTTTCACCTAAGGAATTTGTGGTCTCATTTATGCTGCTTCATTTAAAACCGTCCTGTATAATTGACTAGATTTGAATATTATCGGTTTTTTGATTAGGCAAACAGAAATGAGTTGTAGGAATTTAAAAGCAAACATTAACGTCGGCGCTCGGCCTCGACGTATTCCCCGGGCCCAAAGCAATTTGAAAACGGCTACAGCTTTATTAAAGTAAATAAATTTGGGCCGCATAATTGCGAGGCGCGCGTACCCCCGAATTAGCCGGAATGGGTCTATGGTCGAGCATTTTAGTAATAATAGGTTGTGGCCCTGAACATTATGAGTTGCATATAACATTGCACAAATTGTTGCATACTAGGCATTATCCGTGATTACGGCTCATCAAAAGTAACCGTCCTATAGAGAGATATCGCGTTTCGAAAAATATGGTAATTTAATTATACGACGGGCCAAATTGCCGGTTTCAAATTGTTTGATAAACTGGAATCTCTGGTATCAATTTGCCAATTTTGACGCGTTTATGGGCTTGATAGCGCGCTGTTTTGTATTCTAATTGATTCGGTCTAATGAAGCTGCCATTGTTCTCCAGAAATAATAACGATTCTGCTTTAACTTCAGACGCTATCTCGAAATGTGTTATAAATATAAAATAATTTAGTTTCCTGTGCTAAGTTTGTACATTTTTATTGTACTTGCGTTGTAATTCAAAACCGACAGGATATAGGTATTTCCTGTTGTATAGCTAGCTTATCTGAGCTTATCCTCAGCAAATATTTTTAGCACTATCAACTTAAATATATTTTTAGAACAAAGAATGTTTTACGTTTGTTGCAATATCAATCTAGGGTAGATTTGAAACACAGGTGTAATTATATCTACACGGTATCCGGAAACGAAGACACAGTTTAGGGATGATTTCAAATCGATTTGACATTAATATTTAAAAATTTTTTTTCACTGTCTTTTAGATCTCCCTAAGTACGTAGTAAAAATGTTCATGTGCAATATACAGGGTGTTAAAGTTACATTTAAAAAAACTATTTTTGTTATTAATCCCATTGTTTTGTAAGATACACACTTGAAATTTTGAACGTACTTTTATCTTATTCCGGCATACTTTTCATGTAATTTTGGTGAAAAAAATTGAAGGGTGAATGGAGGTAACTGAGAGATGCCGTACCCTTTATCCCCTCCAATTATTTCTATCAAACGTAGAATTTTTTTCTAATCATTTTATCTCTTTTGTAATTTTTTGTTTAAATGCTCCGTTTTGAAGAAAAACGGCAATTTGTAGTGCCCATAAATCTATCATTTTCAAGTAAAACTGAAATTTTGTGGATATACCTATTATTACAATATCTTGGCAACTTAGCAAATCGTAATACTTACTGAATGAATAATTTCTAATTTGCTGTGCGCCCCCCCATTTTGACTTCAGATTCGTGTTCAGCGGGAAAAAATACTTGGAAAAATATAATGGGACCCTCAGCACACACCACTTTTTTTTGTGGACTTGTGTTAGGTATGTATGCTTCAAACAGTTTTTTACATGAAACCAATAAAAATATATATACCTACCTACGAAATTTCATGCAGTATTGATGAGTAATAATATTTTTAAAATTTCTATTATAAAATGGCGACCTTAAACATACATCTGTAAACATGTTTGCTTTTGGAATACTTAAAGTGACAGAAAATAAAAGTAAACTCTTTAGTTACATTCATTAAACAAGTAGCTAATGCACTAAACCCATCGACTTTCTGACCGCTTAAAGGTGGTAGCAATTCTACTATAACGTTGTTCGCCACAACCACAAAATTCTCACATCTCACGCATATATAAAAATATCTAGTATATATGCACCACAAGTTTTGAAATAGTGCCTACAAAAGAGAAAAAAGTATTTGTGTCTGTGTCGTTCCATACCAGTGGGAAAATGATGGAACATTAGCAATAACGTGGTTACACCTGTCACAATTGTATAATCATGTGACGTCACTTAAAGGTTCTTAATACGTTGCCAAAACTATTACGAACACTTTAAAGCTACTGTCACTTCTAAGTAGCTACTATGTAAGTGTTATCACTTGGTTACCGGTACCTTTAATGTTTATAAAGTAAACATTAAAGGTAAGGTTAGGCAACTTTAAGGTCCTTCTGCTTAGTTTGCATAACGTTCCGAACACCAAACCGCCCCACGCCCCCCAAGAATTACAAAATGATTAAGTGATTTGCAATAGTGTGGATCATGTAGTTACAAGTACTAACATAAATTGGAATTACTTTTGCTATATGGTGGTAGATTTAGTGATACCTAATAACCACTTAATTAAAGTTGCGGTACCAGTTTTTGTTACTATAATGCTGCTTGGGATATCTTCTGATTTTTTACATCAGCAACATTATGGCAACACGGAAATTTGTTTTGAATAAAAGCTAAGTTATGTTGAAAGCTATGGCTACTTATTAATATAATCCCCACGGCGTATCGTTACTAATAATTATCACATTAACAGTTTGGGAATTACTGTTTGAGACCCGTAACCTATCCAGTCGCCAAAAATCCTGGAACCGAGATGTGAAACATGCCGTGACATTTGGAACATCAAAAGGAAGTATCGCTCCAAATCCATACGGACAAGACCCACGTCTGTCGCTAGTCCGTAGTTTACAGGCATTGCCGAACGTCTTGGGACGCCGGCCAATATGTAGAACGAGATTAGCGACGCGTCCCGCTGAAACCGGTGATTTATTGGGCGTAAGCCCCGGTCAGACGCGGACAAGCACGTTTGTCATTCGTGGCGATCCGTCGCGATTGGCCCCACCTGTCCGTGTCCGCCGGTTTCGGCGATGAGAATTGGACCCCTTCCAAAACTAGCCGCGATTTTTACAAGTAGCGGAAGTGTACCTGATTGGTACTACTTCGCGAAACTGGATATAATTAAGTCGATTTGCGTAGATGCTATATATAACCTTCATAATTAAAGAGACAGAGCACTTCTTTTCTTGTAGAAAATACAATTAAATGGTGAACACATATGCTACATATAACATCCATAATTGAGGACCCAGAGTGCTTCTTTTTTGCAGAAAATGCAATTAAATAGCTTAGATGGAAAGGGGCCCAACTTTCAATAAGCAAATAGGTAAACTGTACAGAATGGGCAAATTTCGATGTTTTTATAGGCTATTTGCTAACTATATAAGATCGAAAAAAATGACCTCCTCCACTCTGGATCTATTTTTTTTAAGAGAAAAATAATGGCCAAAATCAAAATGACCTATCGTCTTTTGTTTTCGAGTAATAAACACTTGGTTGTTTGTAAAGTAAGAAAAAAATAATTAATACGTTCTTCAGACACTTTTTTGAGTAGAGTACTTTATTAATTTTTTAATTATAACCTAAAGTTGTATTTTTTTTAAATTCAAACCATAGGTGGCCATGGGCCAGTTGAAATTGTTATTTTTTTTATTCATCATTTTCCTGAGAAAATGGTTTATCCCACAGTATCAATTTAATTTTTTAAATATTTTTGACAAGATATTTAGAAGAAGTCATGACAGAATGAGTTACTAAACAAATAATAGTAATATTAAAATGATATATTCGCAAATATGTTTTCGTAACGTAAAAACGTAAAACGTAATTAAATTAATATACGGGAAAAGCTAAATAACGTTGCTGATAATATGTAACAATAGAAATAAAAATGTCAAAAAAATAAAAGAAACAAAATATGCTATAATAAATTATTTGTAATTTTGATGTACCTATACCCACTACTATCGCCTGTTAAGTTTATGGCAGTCAAACCTCTAAGACCCTGTATAACGCTACCAAATAGATCAATGTCTGGATGCCAGATGTCGATATATTTTTGATTGGCAGAAACTGACAGAAATAACATTTAAATTTCTTTTATCAAAGAAAATAATACATATTGCAGTTCATATTGTATCAAAACTACCAACATTTTGACCATTTGAACAAATTAACACAAAAATTAACAACCAAATTGTCATTGACGTAGACCCGTCTCCTGTATCTACGCCTGTGTACTTATTTTCAATAGAGTTTATTTCATATAATGGGGAATACCACAAAATTTGGTATTTCGCATTTTTAGAGGGTACTCTAAAAAACGTTGGATACGTGTCATAGGATTTGGACTAATATGCAGTTTTATGGAAGATATAAATTATTTAAAACATGACGTCACGCGTACATTATTACCAGCTGGCAACAATGCATGACAATAAAACCACTAAACTCAAACTGAGATTATGCCATGCCATAGTCTATGAATTCTGTCTTGTTCTGGTCTATGGCCAGTGATATTCCTAAACAAACATAACCTCTTTGTAATTTAGTTATATTTCTACACTCTGAAATCTCTTGAGTTTTGCCTCGGCAAAATGTTATGTTATATTGATGGAAGTGACAAATGATGTTTACAGGCACTATATCTGTCTCTATTTATACAGTACTGCATTTCATTTATTTTATTCTAAGACAAGTTGCATGCTATTGCTCTGTTGCCGCATGTTAAAAATATACATCTGACGTCACATGTACATTAATTTGCCAATAAATTTTTTAAATTTAATTTAATTTAAAAAGCAACGAATATGGTCTTCATATATTTCCAAAACAATGGAATTTACTGACTTTCCAAAAACTTTTCCAACATAGTGGCATTCGCCATTTGATGACCTTTATTTTTCCCTAATCTGCCAATTGCTAATTTCTTGTATTTAAATTTATATAGGATGCACTTCTTCCAAACGAAAATCGTGTATCTCCAGATTCGATCTGCTTCTGAATATTTCTAGTTGTGGCGTGCCACCAGGTACATCTAAATGCGAAGCGCAACCTGGCTTTAATTATAAGTTATAGGTTCGAGACGGTCGACTGCCCTGAGATAACGTAGCCATGGCCCGACATAAAAACTAAATTGCTGAATTACTAAGCATTATTTCCTCGGAACCCATCAGGTAATTCGATTACCGCTACTAAATTGTTTTCTAATTAGCGTCGTCCGTGGCCGGAGTGTTGTTCAAAAAACGCATTTTTGGAATTTTATTAATTTAGGAATGATCCTCTGTGCGATGTTGATGGTTCAATTCCCGAAATACGTCAGTAAGGGTACCATTTACTAAATACTGGTGCTCAGCTTACAAAGTTTATGTTTTCGCCTGCATTCCGAAGTAAATATTGATTTTTCATTTGAAGCTAATTTCAGAAACAGTTTCCTGACTGAAAAGTTAGGTTACAGTCTACATTTGTCGTAGAATGGTATAATATAGTAAGTCAGGGTCAGCAAATAGCAAATAATTATAGTTAACAGCAACACCAAGATCTCCATCACCAAAAAATACAATGCGTTATAAGTAGAGTATTCCATAGCAAGTTTTTGGGATGGTAAACTTGATTTAAAGACTTCCATGAGCAAAATCTTTACCAGTTTTTGACCCAATGAATTGGACAAGGAATTGAATATTAGGGTTAGGGTCTACATTTGTCGTAGAATCTTATAATATAGCAAGTCAGCAATGAGTACATAATTATAGTTAACACCAACAGTTATCTAATTTAAAAGATCTCCATCACGAAAAAATAGAGTAAGTTATAAGTAGGCAATTCTACAGCATAAGTTTTTGGGAAGATCAATTTGATTTAAAGAGCAAAATCTTTATCGGTTTTTGATCCAATGAATTGAACAAGATATTGGAATATTGAAAGTCCAAGTTGCCGCTATTGGTCGGATAACAAATCAGGAATAATTCATGAGGGACACAAGCAGCAGCCTGAAAAAAATCAGCTTTTGGGCAGGAACTTATGGAGAATGTATTTGGATCTGTTCTGGAAAATGCTATTAATTCATAATAAACTTAAGATAGAGAAAATTAAGAATTAACGGAATCACCTTTCTTAAAAATTCCAAACTTATTTATAAAGCGAAAAAAATGGTTTCGATATTATATTAAATCCTTATTTAACGCCTGTGCAACCCGTTCGCTGCACGTTTTATTTTTACAGAGTCAAAGTAGACAGCCAGCGGACAAGACTGCCGAGGGTACATTAAAAGTTTTCTGTTATCTATTAGTAGTTACCTATTTCTCTTATGCGATTCTCTTATAATAAATAGACATTTTATCTAACCTGCACCTACAGAAAGTGTGTTTTATCGATAGTGAGTGAGTTGTAATTACTGAAAATGTAGTTTTGCCAGTTTGCAACGAAATAATGAAAAACGAATGCAAAATACTGCAGCTAACTGGATTAACTGTTACTTCTCTATCAGGTATTATTACTAATAAGAATGTTAATTTCGTTCTGCATTTAGAAACGCTGCAAAAAGAAACGACCGCATAATAGTTGACATTATTGACATATAAGCTTCCACCAGATCTGTCTCCATCGAACAATTTAAAGATACAAATTTGTGCTCACTGCAAGATTGTTACACGACTTAGGGCTCCACAATCATTGAGTGACTATCAACAAAATAGTCTGTAATGGTTTAGGAAGTGCAGCAAAATATGTTATGATAGTTTCTTATATAATTTATTGGTTAAAAAATTATTTGTAAATGTAAAGAGGTTTAGCTATTACGATCACTAAAAACCAAAGTAGCATTAGATATTTTTCATCGATTTTTTAGGGATTGTTCTATTTTGTTTCATCATCATCATTTTCACGGAGGTACAATAACAAAATAAGACAAAAACGTACTCAGAATTTCAAGGATTACCTGATAATATGCACACTGACAGTCGCGTAGCATTCTGAGCGCCTCGCTTGTTGACGAGCGCTGCCCAAAATCCCGATTTCCTGTGTGGTCCGAAGCGTGCATCTCATGATTAACCTTTTCTTCTTCATGTCATCGATCTGGACACCGATTAATTGACTCACGGGCGCACAGATCAACCTCTGTTCCGTCTCCAGCTCGACGGTGACTTTCAGTTTTCTGTTTGACCGGCCAGTCAGTGCTGCACGTACACAGCCCTGCGTTGTTGTGTGGTCAGGGCTCCGATTACGCATGTTTTTGTATGGAGCAAGGTCAGTCGCGAACGTTTCTGTGGAAAAATGACGGGATTCACCACGCTTTCGAGCGCTTCTTTAAGGTTAAGTTATAGAACTTCGAATCTAACAGCGCCGGTACAGAAATTTGCGTGGAATATTGTTTCTGAATTATATAATAAAAAAAAGAGGAATCGAATATTGTACCTATCCAAAGTAATAATAAATTAATAGACAATCCTTTAGAAATTGCTTCAACTTTTAATAGTTACTTTACTGGCGCTTCAATAAATGTTGTAAATAAAATTCGTGGTTTTGATTAAACTTCAAATTATACAAGTAGAGTAAATGT
This sequence comes from Monochamus alternatus, assembly GCA_037114965.1. NCBI lineage: Eukaryota > Metazoa > Arthropoda > Insecta > Coleoptera > Cerambycidae > Monochamus > Monochamus alternatus. The sequence continues at coordinate 61,318,998 of CM073429.1, read as the reverse complement.
AAATGATGTATTTTTGGACAATACAATTTTTCTTTTTCCGTTTACTGAGCAGGAGTTGTTTAGAGTGCTTAGTCAAAAATTAAAAAATAAAAGGTCAGCTGGAGCGGATGGCATTCCCTTGTTTTTAATAAAACGTGCATTACCGGCTTTAATAGAACCACTAACTTTCTTGAACAACTTATCATTTCAGACTGGAGTTTTTCCGGAGATACTAAAAATAGGGAAAATAATTCCTGTTCTAAAAAAAGGGGATCCGCAATTATTAAATAATTACAGGCCTATTACTGTGTCCTGTGGTTTCTCAAAAGTTTTTTAATACGCCTATCTAGATAGACTAATGTCGTTTATAAATAAATATGGTATTGTAACCACTCATCAACATGGATTTCGAGCAGGATTTTCAACTACTACTGCCATACATTCTTTTGACGGTGAAATTGTTAAATGTATTGACAAGGGTAAGTGCCCCGTAGGCATCTTTTGTGACCTTAGTAAGGTATTTGACTGCATACAGCATGATAGCTTACTACAAAAGTTGTATAAGTATGGTGTCCGGAGTTCTGCTTTAAACTGAATTCCTACTTTTTTAAAATATAGAAAGCAATATGTGTCTATTACTTCTACAAGTGATGACTTTACTAACGAATTTAAATCTGAATCTAATTCCATTGACATGGGTGTTCCTCAGGGTTAAGTCCTAGGACCTGTACTATTTATTCTTTATATAAATTCATTGGAGTGTTCGATAGGTAACAATTTGTTCACAATGTATGCTGATGATTTATCATTAATTATTTCAAATATGTCAACAAAAGACCTGACTACTAATCTAGAAAATACATTGTACAATGTGTCTAAGTGGTTCAGTTGTAATAACTTATATTTAAATACCGACAAAACTAAATTAATTAGATTCCACAATAGGCAAAAAAATGCGAGTCTGTTGCGGCAAACATTAACAACTGTACTATTACCAGTGATAAAACAGACTGTGTCAAATTTTTAGGAGTGACTTTGGATGATACATTAAATTGGAAAATGCATTGCAATAATCTTATATCTACATTAAGTTCAGTAAGCTACTTAATGAAGTGTATGAAAGAAATTTTGCTCGAATAACAATTGTTAAATTTATATTATGCATATGTGGAGTCTAGATTGCGTTATGGAATATGTTTTTGGGGTAACTCTACCTTGTCTCATTTAGTTTTTGTCATGCAAAAACGTATTTTAAGAATAATTGCTGGCGTGCCAAGTCATCGTACATGTAGAGATATATTTAAGAATTTTAATGTTCTTACGTTAGTGTCATAATTTATTTTTGAAATGTCTGTGTGCATATATAATAATAAGGAGTCTTTAATTCTCAATAAGGATATACATACAATCAATACCAGACAATGCTATGATATCCGAATTCCTTTTGCAAAATACACCATAACAGCTAATTCACCAGATTGTTTGGGATTTAAGATATATAACCATTTACCGACTGAACTCAAGACTGATAAGATTATAATATTTCAATTTAAACAAAAACTGAAATCATTTTTAATGGATAATTGTTTTTATTCTTTATTGGAATTTTTTTCTGCTGTTGTGTCTTAGGTTAAGTTATTATATATTTATTTGACTATTGTTATACAATCCTTTTTTGTCCAGAACAAGATAAATAAAAAAAAAAATTGTGACAGTTTTAATTCATGATCGGCATTTAATACTAGATAAATACCACAGAAATCATAAACTATATAGAACGCCAGAAGCCTTTACATTAGGCACTGAAAAATAATCAGACTCTGACTTAGAAAGCAGCCATCTAGGAAACACTTAATGTAAGCTGCTGGTAGTACTTTGAAACCAAAACGAAATGTTTATAATTGGACCATAGAAAACATATGTTTCTACGAATTCGACACACAATTTTCATAATTTGAAATTTCCACCCATTGGTGTGATGCTGCCTTGTCAGTACAACTAACCCATAATAGATAAGTTACTGCAATATTACCAGAGTCGCGTTTTTTCCATAGGTTGACTATTTTCGGTACTTCTTTTGGCGTTCTATATATTTTATGATTTTTATAATAAATACGGGTTTTCGTCGATTTAATATGCTAATATCTCTTTTTTGTTCCAGGTATGTACTGTCCTATGGTTTCATACGCTTGGTGGTGAGTAAAAAATAAAAAAAAATACTTAAATCATATTTTAATTTGCTGAAAGGTTATTTCCTTTAACATTTGCAAGAAAACAAGTTAGAAAACATGGCTACTTATCAAATGACAGTAAATTGTATCGTATTTCGTCAAAATTACTTAATAACTTGTATAAATTCAAGTGTTAATATTTTTTAAAAAGATCTCTGCAGGGAGTAATAATATTTATAATTAGTGATGTTAAATTACTTGTAATTTATGGAATTGTAATTTTACGGGTAATATTTCATGTAAATTATATAGTATAGTATATACGAATTTTAATCATAATAGTAATCAAATCTTTGTTGATTTCTATACAAAAATGTAAATTTTTATACGTATAAGTATACACTGATAAAAATGATTGTGCACATCTTGCATTAATGTGAAAAATACAAAAATTGTATTACAAAAATCTCCATGTGAATATCGTACCTATGTAAATGCAAAATTACAAGATTTTTCATAAAATTACATAATAAAGTTTGTAAGTTTCTATTTCATGTGTACAAAAACATGATTTTGCTATGAAATATGCATATTCATAAGTAGTAATTTTCAATTACAGTTGTAGCATTACAATTTGGTGTGTTATTACACTATTACCCTAATGTAATATCGCTAATAATTTTTATCATTGTAGTGTAACTGTAACACTGTGTATCGCGTAACTAAAAAAATATGAGAGTAACTATAACAAGATAATAGTAAAAATAAAATTATAAGCACAAAAAATATTCTCTATATATTACTGTTTAAATTATAAAGAAGTTAAGTTGTTTCGTATTTAAGTGAAATGATTACAGAAAATTGTAAAACCAAAACATTCGATGCCAATAACATTAGCTAATATCGATATGAACTTTTTTGTTTTGCCCATACTGTCATATGCTAAAATAAGAGAATTGATACCCTTGCCACCCCGTAGGTGGTATATAAATCGTTCCCACATAAATATCGTCTGTTTGCCTAAAATCTGGAGAGAGGGCGTTTTATTTCGGAAACGAATGGGGCACGTCCTCGACGATGAAATCCTGGTGGCGTATACGGGCAAAAGAACGACTGAAAAACAATTTTCGGATGGATAAATGGCTGTTATAAAAATTTTCAGCCCCCCGGGGGTGTATTAATGGCATAACTCGCATGATTGATATGTGTTAAAGTCGCTTTATTTGTTTCTGTCGGAATGAGGCAAGCAGGAGACCGAGTAGGCAGAGCCGTACTCAGCGCCAACGACCCAATAGAATTAAATAGTTGGAATAAAATTATGGCAACACTGAATGATATGGAATAAATTTGAGCAACGGTTGCATTTCTTTAAATAATTTTTATTTTATTTTCAATTCTAGTTTCTAGGACTCTTTTGTATCGGTATGTACTAATTATGTTTAATATTCAAATAGTTATTGATGTTACTAATTTCACTGCGTAACAAATGAATCGATGTATAGAGAAACGTCACATGTCCACAAAAGTAGATTATGAGGAAATGGAGAAAGCATTATACGTATTAAAATCATTAAAAATAATGGTCAAAGTTTTTAATAATAATTAATAATTAACTTGATTTTCTCATCTTAGGAAACCTTGTCGTTCTAATTTTCAAAGCAATTTGTAAGCAGTTTTCTAAAAATTATAAGAACTTTCAATTTAAAATGATAATTTTAACATCCTGTAACTTTTTAGTCAACATTAACTCTTGGTCTAAAAGGTAAAAGGTAAAGTGTGATTCAAAACTTACCCGAAAAAAATTGAGGATATGTGCACCCTTAAATTAGAAGATATTAACAAAGAAATTATAATAAAAGTCTAATACATTTCGTGTAAACGGTATTTAAAATTCTAACATTATAAAGGAGTAGCTGGATAATTGTAATTCAAGTTTTTGCGCGTGTCCACACGTCTGATTGGCGAATAGGTTTGGAGTGGGGATATGCTCTCTATGGTAAAGAAACGCAGCTGCCACGAATAATTTGCATTTACAAGAATAGCTACCAGAAAGAATATTCGCTTTAGTACGGCAATATTAGATAAGGGATGCCCAAATGTGTGTACAAGTCGAGGGATAAAATTTCGAACGGTTTTTGTAATAATAATGTGCTAATTTGTTTATAAATTTCATGTTTCTAATAGTGATCAGGTATCGCAATTCTTTGTCAAAATTTTATCCATTTTAAAGACACGACACTTTGATCAGATCTATCTATCTTTAAATTTATTTTAAAGTAAAAACGCTGCAAATCTTTTTTGCGCCATTACAGTAGACCAGATTTTAGCGGCATGCAATTAAATATTTTTAAATAGTTTTCAGAATGCGTATATTCATTTATTTTGCTTAACCATATTTGTACATGTATGTTGAACATTCACAATTTTTTTTTCGGATAAGTTATTAATCACACTGTATTTGACTACATTACGTTATGTTGGCGTCAAGAATCTACTCCTGCTCTGTGTCTCATCAATTTAAAAACATCCTGTATAAAAAAGCCAGCAATTTTCTAAAGTTGTTTGTAGATTTGACATATCTACTCCTATTATGTTTCCGAAATAATTACTTTGACGTCACAATTGATCAAATAGCATTTTATGTGTTTCGATAACTTACAAATTGGGTCTCAAATTCCCTGATCCGGCCCTGGTCGTTCTATTTACCCCTGCGCCAGTTTGTTTAGACCAGGTGATGAGCGTTATTTATTGCCGACCATCTGACAGGTTATTTCTTTCGCGGGGTTAATTAGATTTATGATGTATTCAGTTTGTTGGTTTAAATGATTCTGGATGGGTGTGGTAATGTGCGAGCGCTGCCTTTTGGAGAGCTATCGCTATAGGAGATCTCCGAAGGTGATGATCGGGAGGCGGCTGCCACGGACAAGGTTAAAATTGCGTAGAATGGTTAACAGGTATTTTGTCGCTTTTCGGTTTCTGATTGCGATTCAATGTAGTGGCATATTTGCATTTATGCCACTATTGGGCATTGTTGGTACTTCCTACTAGCTATGTAGGATGTTTTGAAAGGTTGGTAGAAAACTTAAGGCGGTAAAAGTAGAGCCAAGAAAGTAAAAAAAGTTGCTGTAAACATTGGTCCTCCTCAGTAACGTTACTGAGATATTGCATTCTAAAAGGGTCTTATCGTTTGGATATTTTTCAAAATAACATTCTTTCTGATTAAGATAAGGGAATGAAAACTGTAGGTAATAATCATACCATAAGGGTCTTTAACTATCATAAGTTTGATCAAAATGAGTGATAAAAAATAAGGGTAGTTTTCTAACCAGCCTTAACAGAAATTTGTCGAAACTTTTTTATTCCTTTGAATTATCAAGCAAATAATATTTATAATGAATTAGACTTTTTAAAAGAAAAAATTTCTCTGCCTTTTTTTCCGAATTCTGAATTGATAACGCTATTCCATGTAAAACAAACCTCATCGACAAATAAAAAATTGTGCGACAAAAACAAAGGCGGGCGGCATGATCTTCTTGAAACGTACCATGGACCATTTGAAAATGGTAAGGGTATATTCCATTTTCCGTAAGCAACTGCCATACATAAGTATTGTTTGTTATGAAGCGAGCAGATGCTCTGCTTACACTCGCAATAGGATTGCGTTAAAAAAATCTTAAAATTTCTTCATCGGAATAATGCCTACGTCTAGTTGGATGACCACATTCGCAATATCTTTGAGTTAGGGCTCCCAATTCTATCGCTCATACATGAATTTCCCGATGTCCCGAAGCTCTGAGTCGCCAGACTATTTCCATTACAGAAACCATGTAAAATGCATATCGGAATATTCACGGTTAGTAAAAGCATGATGGTTCACGGATGTAAAAAAATCGATGTCACCAGGATGTCCTTCGCTGAGGCGAGCCCACATGCAAGAGAAATAGACTTATTCATATGCATTTGTAAAACAAGGATAGCAATGTATATCAGCTGTACGTCTTGTTTCATGCGTTGGCACTTTTCCTTTAACAGTAAAAATATCTTCAGTAGTTAATCCTAAGGATATTGAATAAAACAACAAAACTGAATAAAAAGTGAACTAAACATGAAACTTTTATTTGGCAATATCAAATTTCTTAGGTAAACATGAAATAGACGATAAAATTCACACATTTTCCAATTATTGAGAAGCTTCTGAGCTAGATGTGATAAATATGTTTACTGATTTACCAGGTCATTCAACTCTCTATAATTTTTAGATGGAGTGTAGAAGGATTACTATTCGAAAAAAATATTGCCAAAAGAATTACACGCTTTTTGGCACATATAATATATTTATTCCAAACCAGCATGGTTTTAGAGAAAAACGTTCAATACTGGATTATTAGATTTTTTACATTATGTTTATGGTAACTTAGATAAGGGAATTAAGGTGTTAGCCGTGTTCCTGGATTTGCCAAAAGCTTTTGACTGCGTGGATCATGATATTTTACTAAAAAGAGTGGTGTGTTATGTCTTGTGGTCAGTGTAGCAAGTTAATATGCTACACTGACGAGTAGAAAACAGTTTGTTGAATTCCATGGCACAAGATCTTTTGACTTAAATGTTGATATGGGCGTGCCTCAGGATAGCGCTCTTGGACCCTTGTTGTTTTTGCTATATGTTAATAATGAATAGTTGTATATCTACTTATTTCCGTGCAGTTTCATGCAATTCCAGCAAACTATATATGCAGTCTTCATACGAAATTAAATGAAAAATTAATTCTGGCTGAGACCCTAACACAGTAATTGCTGGACTTCCGCAGCGATTGTTGCTCATGGCCTCGAAACCGAGGCTGTGTGACACGAAGCTGCAAATTAGGGATAGGTAGCTACTTGTCATTCTCCTTGCCCTTCCTTCTTTTTTCCTTCTTATTCGTTTAAGCTGCACTGCGCTGATGAAGATCAATAACCTAGAAACAGTGTTGTACGCAGTTGATTCGTTGTTTCTTTTACTTTTTTTCGGTTCCTCTTGCCGTAAAATTTTATCCTATCGTATATGTATATATATATATATATATTTGTATTTTATTATATATTCTTTTTTAATGTCTCTTGTCCTATGTTCTATATCATTGTATGATCAATTGGATAAATAAAGTTTGATTTGATTAGGTATACTCCTGACCGTTCCTGCCCTCATTTCCAAGCGAAGACGATCCTTTGTGGAGTTCCTCGACCCTCGTCTCGTATTAGTATGCTCCCCGTCGTCTCCAGCTTCGAAACAAGCCCGAGCTCGCGCCGGCAACCTTGTTACTCCCAAATAAAACCTTCATATGCACGGAGACCCCAATAAAACTGCGTTTATCCCGCCGGTCGACCTCCGCAGGATTTATGTGTTGCGAATTTTCTCTGCCTTCGTGTTCGGCCAAGATGTATGGCATTCAATGTAAATCGGGCAAGAAGAATAATACTGATTGCCCTCCGTGTGTGATGTCATTGTTTAAAGAGACCCGTCCGCCGGTCGGCCGGATGCATTTTTATCGACTCATCAAATTTAAATTATTGACGTCTGCCGGTGCAGTTTGCTCGCGATGGAGACCATCGACTGCTGCAATGCTATGAATTTGACGAGCCCTGATGGCCCATCTTTTGCAAGTTGATTTTATCTCTGTGAAAATATCATGTTGTCAACTTCATTTGCTACGTATGTACAAGGTGTCTCAAGCTCGGTAGTATAGGCCTACTGTGAGAAGACAACAAATTTAAATAAAATTTGGGACACGATCAATTAAATCATTCTTTGATACAGTTTACACAAAAGGTGATGATCACAATAACTAAACTCAAAAAATGAGGCAAACGCTCTATTCTCTATATGACCTCCTCTCCGTTCAAAGAACGTGCCGAAAAAGGTTCGGATCAACAAGAGCTTCCACATTTACTTCAATTTGAGCTAGAAAATTAAGTCTGTTTTCAATGTGACGCTCAGATAAATACTCCAAATTGTGAATGTTGTAGTCGCGATACCCATTGCCGTATAGAATCGTGGATTTTGTTCGACATACTGTAACAGTCTAACTGTATTAACATTAGCTCTTTTCCAACACGGCACCTGACTGGTTGGAAACCTGTCCCAAGTGGATAGCCAAATCGTTCACCGACTTGCAGCGGAGTTGTATCTAATATTAAACTGACTGACGGCTTCGGACAGGTTTCAAACTAATCAGGTGCCGTGTTGGAAAAGAGCTATTGTTTCTTACCCTTCGGTCCATTATTTGTTTCTTCTGTATAGAAACTACGTCTTCGTTTCGTGGAAAGATCGCCTCCAATCTTGTAAAGGTTCTATGATCATAAATGAGGCGCTATGGATATCTTTCTCGATATAACTACAGCTCTTTTTGATTTTTTTGTGACTCGCAACAACATATCAACTTCTGTGCTTTGTAAGCACAAAATTTACGTCTGACGTCTGACGTTCGTATTGAGCATAGACCTTATAAATCATGGACGCGCCCAAAACCGTTTTCTGCCTATACAAATCGTTGATGCTCAGATGTGTGCGACAGACATAGAGTTAGTCCGGGCAAAAACCCACAGATCATTGGCCCAAAAAAACAAAAACCGTAAATGACAGACGTATGACATTTACGGTGACAGACCGACTCCACCATAGTTTATGAGTCTTTAAAAACTATTGCTAATAAACACACTAAACACAACTAAATCACAAAAGGCACACAAATCATTAACAATAGTAACAGCAAAAATTTTTTTCAGGTTATGTTTACATATTTTTCTGTCATAGAACATCTGTTTTTGCCCGGACTTGCTTCATCCCTCTTGCACACATCAGGGCAGCGGAACTCTCTTTCTAGGGCCGGTCCATGATTTGTAAGGTCTATGGTATTGACTAATGACAAGTATTTTGTGACATTTATGCGAACATTCAATTATTTTCCAGCGACTACTTGATCCTTCCACCGCTAATGTGATTTTTAGATGGTATATCTTTTGACACTCTTTAGGACGATATTGTTTATAATTTTTTAAACGGGAAGTAATACAATTAGCTTCAAACTTCCTTGTCCTATGATGGATCTTATATTAATATCTTAGTTTATGATATAAAAAAATGGATGACAAAATACGGGGCGTTTTCCGCAATAAGTGCCATTTGAATACATCAGACTATGATCGAGATGCATGCGCGCGATTTCAGTTTTTTTGTGTCGGTTAACTTGACGTATCACTTTTATCGCCACGAAAAATAAAAACAAATGAGAGCAGAAAATAAAAGCTCGGCACGCTAGACCTCCTGCTTTTTCATAGCAGGGAACAGGCCATCAGATATGATTTTATTTCCTCCTAGACGACTTGTTAGCGGTTGTTTATGTTGCATTAGGAGGAATAAAACATATGCATAATCGTTTTATGGTCGGGTATTAGTTTACGGCCGCAATAAAGAATACGCAGTTAACTCGGCTAGAATCATACTCGAGCTGTTTAGATATGCAAGACAAAACCCCTGGCGCATGAAACTAGACGCCACGTTGCCGGATCTAACCAATATTCAGGGGATCTAGCGATTCCAGTGAGTTTGTATTTAATTGGTGTGTCGGATTCAAGTCCGGCGGTGTATGTCTGGGCTAGTATAATCTCCAATATGTAATTAATAGTAATTTGAAGTAATATATCGTTATGTTTTGTCTTGGAATATACTGGTTTTGTGATGAAATAGGCAACGCCGCGTATAACATCCATAAACCATGCGATCTGGTCGCGGCTGGAGCTCTGGGTGTATCTTAATTGGCAAGACGAATGAATCGACCGTCGGTCTCAAGCCCACCTTATATCTACTCATTGTTAATCGCAACTTTACGACCCCAACGCCACAGATTACAAATTGAAACAAGACGCGGTATTGTCCCTTGTCGCGTTCTTCGTCCGTGTCAATTAGTCCCTTGCAATTTTCGAAATATCTCCTGAAAACGATGCCGCAGCATTTAATGGTAGCCTAAACAACTTTTATGAAGAAATAATGCGTTGTGAAAATGTCTTGGCATTAATAATCTAAACAGTGTTGACTCATATTCACAAACTAAATATTCTTGTTTCGGTTAAGTATACAGAGTGAATATAAGTACAAATATTTTAATCAGCAGTGCAATTTCCTGTATAGAACACATACTGACGCAAACAAATATATTTGAATCCACCTCTTTGCGCTAGGCATTGCTTTACGAGACATATTACATGTTTTTTTCTACTTGTACCTTGCCCTGCAGTCCTTACCTGCACCGGTATCAACGTAACATTCTTCGTCAGTCCCGCTGGCTGTATGGCTCTGCTACATGCGGGACGTATGCCTACCGTTTGTGACACCTGTGTCTGCGACACTACAAAGATTCAACCACCTTCTACCTTGCTCATTGATATCAAATGATGATGTACGCATTTTATAGAAATTTTTTAACAATCGTTTTCTCTTGATATTGAATGCATACGTCAAGCTGATTATTTTGTTATTCCACGTATTGTGTACAAATGTATTTTTAAAATCTGTTTCATCGACTACTAAGTGTAACATCACTCCATGGTTGAATTTGAAATGGTTAGCACTAAAATTAACTTTTTTGTTGTGTGAAAATCATAATTTTTTATATTTGTCCTCGTATTTGTCATAAAATAATTTAAGTTATTCTTCATATAACTTGTGTTTCTTTTTAGCAATGATATTAACTAAGTAGGTAAGTTTTTATACATGGTTATGTATAACTTTTGGAATCATGGAACAAAGTAACCTCCTAAATACTTTCATTGGTAGTATTGAACTTCATTTTGTAATCGTTTATGGTAAGGTCACTTAAAATGTTTGTTAATATTATTGCGGAGCGTACTAGCAATCCAATTTTACTCTACGATGACTTAAACAACTATTTTTAAATTAGAATAAATCGCAATGATTTAATTTACGTTAAAGTAAAAAAAATAAGTAGGCATTTATTTTATAGACTATATGGCAACCTCGCATTCTGCAGATCTAAAAATGCGGGTACTTTTTTTTTAAATAAGTAATATCTCCGTAAATATTTTAGATTTTTAAAATGGCATTCACTAGACTATAATACTAGCAACGTGGTTTGTAATGTATGCATATTTATTTTATCTAATATACATTACATTATTATATGTATATATATATATATAAAGTAATCAATTTATTTTATTGAAAAGTACTGATTGATTTTACCTACTCAGACATCAAAATAGTTCTTTTTCATCATTACGTTTTACATTTGGTATCTTAATGATAGTTATAATACCGAAAACAGTTGCTTCTTCCTCCAAATCTCAGTTCCTTAAAAGATTTCCAGCTTTAATGATGGTCCATGTCACCGTCTAGTCGTTAAAAGACAGATAACCTTATCAGAATGATGCAACTTTCAAATCAAGGAGCCTTTTTTAACGACATGTCCTTCATTAGTGGACAGAAAGACCGATAAACCCTAAAAGGTGCTTAGGCGAAGGAAACGGTACTGAATTTATGATCCCAAGTGGGGAACTTATTTGAGCAAACCATGAATCAGTGGTTGATCAGAACTTTTAAATCTTGATGTTTAATGATACAACTTCTGCAAGGCATTTTATCCTGTTTCTAGGTCAGGACGTGGACAACTGAATGGTAGTAGAGCACTCTGATGCGAGGTAATGACAGTTTTCCCTGGAATTCTTGTAAATTATAGTGTTCTGGCGACAGGTAGCTTTTGTAACCGATTACGCCGCAAGGTTCACCGTGCAAGCTGTCTGAAGTGCAAGGCTGTGCAGAGGAACGTTTAGAACTAGTTAAGAATTGAGGTGGTCTTGTTTAATCTCTTTCATTTTTACAGTCTTATTGTTAAATAGTGATATTCGTATGCAAAATCAGTAGCAGTAGCGGCAGTAATTTTTCTGTGTTATGCATATTAAGCTGCACTTATCTCACACTATGTAGGTGAATCTTACCAAATATTTGCATCATTAAAATAGCTTCTATAGTGGCCTTCTTGAAACGTCTGCGTTTATTCGTTAAAAGTGCATTATGTTTTGAGAAGGAACGAAACAGAAAAATGATTATATTGTAATGTTTATTATTATAATTTCTAAGAGTGTAAGTGTTTGTGTGCGTTTCTAGGTTTATTTTTTGTGGGATTGACACTTTGTAGTATTTTTGGTTGCTTTATTTCGTCGTCCTTAAACTTAAATAAATGTCTTGTAGTCGCCTTCCTTGCCTCAATTGTCTCCTCGAATGGTAGTTACTTCAAGTCGGTTTTTGGGACCCTTTTTTTATTAATTTTTTTCCAAGGATACACACGTTATTTACTCCGACACAATAAATAATACACTGTGTATTTTGATTTACGTACTTTTGGTTACCTTTTATTAGTTTTTGATTTATTTCCACAATTTTTATGTTGGAGCAATTTCTATATGGCTTCTCTTTTTACTCAATTATTCACAATTTTCTTGACACTGTATAATGTCTATTTATACACTTTCTGGTTGACTTTACGCGGTTTTTATAATAATTCTAATTTTTGTGTGTGTTTTTGAGTTTATTTTCTGCGGGATTGGCACTTTGTAGTATTCTTTATTGCTTTATTCCGTCGTCCTTTAACTTAAATAAATGGAAATGCTTGTACTAGCCTTCTAGTTGCCTTCCTTGTCTCAGTAAAGGTTGATTTTGTTATTTTCAGACATATCGGAAAATTGAAACGTATTTATTGACTAATTTTTTACAAAAATTTAAATTTTTATATAAAAAACAATCGAGCATCGCACTATAGAGATATTGATATCAACTTATTTTTTTATTATATTTTTGAATTCTCTACTTTTCCCTGATTGCATTGATATAAACATGTAATGGGTTTTCTTTTATTGTTTGCGAAATATTGATGATTAAATAATTCCATAATTAATAGCTATTTATGATATACGTATTAAAAGTAAGATTTTATTTTGTGAGTGAAGATGATTAAAAAACGAGCGTAGCGAGTTTTTTAACTTCACGAACAAAATAAAATCACTTTTAACACGTATATCATACACTATTTTTTCTACAAAACAATCGGAAAAACTTTAAACTCAATAAAAATAAGAAATCAAAAAATACCACACAGATCGCAATGTTTATGAACCAAAATTTTCGTAGCAACCAGTGCTGTTGTTAGTTACGGAAAAAATGCAAAAATATTGACAGCATTTTCTAGTAATATTATAAGTATAATGAATAATCTCGATAATGAGCGTAACGAATCCATCCCTGCTGTAATCGAAAAAGCCGCCAGTCGAGCAACATTGGAATTATTGCCGGCGAAATCAAAGGAACAGTACGAAATCGCTTATAGACGCTTTTCGGAATAGTGCAACATTAAAAAGGTCCCTGGGAAATGTAACGAAAGTGTTTTACTGGCACATTTTGAGGAAAAAGCCAAGATATTATTATGGAAATCGTCAACGCTGTGGTCAAATTATTCCATGATCAAAACTATGTTAAAAATAAAGCAAGATCAAGATATAAGCAAACATTATAAACTTATTGCTTTTTTAAAACGGAAGGGTGAAAGATATCAAGCAAAAAAGTCAAAAGTTTTGACGAAGACGCATATCGACAAATTTCTCACAGAAGCAGAAGACGAAAAGTATCTGATGATGAAAGTCGCAGCAATAGTGGGTGTCTTAGGGACGTGTCGCCGGGAGGAATTGTGTCAGATGACCATCGACAATATCGAATATTTGGGCACTTCGGTTGTTGTGACCATACCAGATACTAAAACGAAAGTGCCTCGGACTTTCAGTGTTGTTGGTGAATTCTATTTAAACTTTTTTAGAAAGTATATGGCACTCCGGCCACCCAACGCTGACCATAGACGACTTTTTCTTAAATATATGAAGAATAAATTTGTGAAGAATCCAGTCGGAATTAACATGTTTGGTAAAATGCCTGCCGACATTGCAGAGTTCTCGAATCCACCAAATCCTCAACTCTACACCGGACACTGTTGTCGTCGTTCATCGGCGACATTGTTAGCAGATTCTGGTGCAAATCTTACTACCATCAAGAGACATGGAGGATGGAAATCTTCGACGGTAGCTGAAGGCTACATTGAAAATTCACTGGAACACAAGAAGGAAATTGCGTGCCAAATACTTCCTACTTCTGCAACTACTAGCAAGGCCACCAGTACTACCAGTAGTATTTCTACAGAAAATAGATGTATTACACATGTTGACAGTAAAACCAACTTAAGTGTGATGACTCCGCAGGGAATTACAATTTCAAATTGTTCTAATTTTACTATAAATGTTAATAGTAATAACTAGTTAAAATGTTGGTTTGTACTTATTTAAAATAAAAAGTTGTTCATGTGTTTGTTAAAACGTTTTATTAATTTTCAAAACAAAATTTAAATAAACTTTGATTTACTTTTAACACGCGTGTCAAAAAATGACATTTTTAACATCAAAAATGACAATTAAAAAGCCCACTTTTAACAGTTTTGTAGAAAAAATTAATTATTTTATTATAAAGAATACAAAACTATATTCGAATCAAATTTATAGATCGATTTAAAGAATAACTTAAAAATCATTAAAACATATTTCCTTGTTTTTCTATGTCGTTTTTCATTATTATTTAAATAATTATGAATAATTTTTGGGTGTTGGTTTTTGTAATCTATTGTATCTTCTTGTTCTTTCTAAAATAGCGGCTGGCTTATTTTTATAAACACTATCCTTTAAATAGCGTGGTGTCAAGTCTGGACTATTCGCCGGTCATAGTATGGTGCCATATTTTACTAACCATTCTATATAACTATTCAAATATTCCGTATGTGGTGGAGCTCCATTTTGCCGCTATATCATGCTGTAGATTATCAAATTGGGTAGTAAGATCATTTATTTTGTGAACCAAAAGATCTAAATAACTTTGACCGTTAAATGTTCCTGTATAAATATGATTCAGAGACTAGAGACAGATCCTCGTTTTTTTTAAATATGTTGTCGACAGATTTTGCCACCTTTATCACAACTTCACCTTTAATAAGCAAAACGCCAGGTTTTGATCAGTGGTGAATTCAAGAAATTGAAAGACAAGGAAAAATATCGTTACATGTTTAATGTGGTATGTGGATGATTTCCAAAGTTATCTGAGGCGCATCCTGTATATGATACCGAAATTAGCAAATTCCGTTTACATCAACATACCCGGAGGGTTACCACCCCTAGAGAAATATTTTTGAATCGCAGCGTACTGTCCACCGCCGCCAAACAACAATGTTTACTCTCCTACCCGTAATGACTCGTATTTAATACACATCTGGCACACCAAACGGGCGGTTTTGTCGGAACAGGACGGGTCCCAGCTAATAACAATAGTCATAGCGTTTGATGGGGTTAGAAATGGATCGTTAGTTCGAACTGTTTATTTGCCGAACGGAAGATATATAATATCTCACCGACAGTATTCTTTCCAGCCTTATCGTATCGTTAGCCGTAACGATCTCGTTTTCCGAGTCATTTGCGCAAAGTGGTTGTCGTTGGTGTGCCTATAAACGTTGAGTCACACGCGGAGACGTAGGCTTCGGAAAAAGAATAACGTCTGGGAACGAAAAATCGCGATTGTGCAATGTTTTTTTTATCACCTTTGGAAATATATACACAATTTTGTCATAAGTAAAACCCGCACTTCGCTCGCAAATGACGTCATTATCAGGGGAGCACTTAGACCGAAGTTAATCTTTGTAGAAACCGAGGTGCCAACATATACCTACTAAAGTTAAAATCAACAATTTTGTACTGGTAATTTATAATATCCAACATTATTTATAATAAGTTTATTAGTTTACAAAACATGACTATACACTTGTAGTACTGGAATAAAATTGAATAACCAACAATTGTTGTAAATGTTCAAACGTGTGATCAACGTCCACAGAGGTCACTGGACGCATTTAAAGTATATATAATTTTTCATGGATGTCACTTTTATCTCTACTGTACGGCATAAACTCAAGAAATCTCATATTGTTCTGCAAAACGGTATCAATTTTTTACTTCACACGTTCAGCACTAGATCCCTATAACTGGAAAATAAACTGTCGTAAATAAAAAATATTATTTACTGCGTTATTTATTGAATATTCTGATGTTACAGTTGCTTTAAGATGGCAAATAACTGAAGGTATCCGTGAATAATTAAAATGCATGTATGAAAAATCGCAAATTCTAGGATCGAGAAATATCCGTTGACCATATAACTACGTATCGCAACGTACGGTTCCATTGCAACTGTTTTGTTTTACGAGTAGTAACCTGCTGTAGCCTAAATATGTCTAAATAAAAACAACACACCTTGGCCTCGATTCTCGAATGCAGTGAAATAAATTCCCCTCACCTATGACATATTGAGGAGAGTTAACAAGCCCGAAAGCGGTATATGTCTAGTATGCCGCTAATGAATAACTTTAGCAGTTTGCAATAAGTCTTAGGGCAGGTATTTACACATATTCACTTTACAGATATTTGTTTTCTGTGACACACTTTAAAGCAAAAATACTAATTTTATATTGCAGTTTTATTTTCTGTTAATGCAATGTTATTATTTACTTTATCAAAATATTTTATTTCAAATATGTATTTGCAGTAATTGTTTAAAATCTCATAAAAATTCAAATAAAGGAAACATAATTTTACTTTGACAATAGCTCTAAGTGTGACTTATTGCTTAAATAAAACAAAACGGTTCTATACACAGGCGGAACTTCATCTCATCTTAAGTATATTGTTTCCGTGATTTCAAGTCGAGTTTCAAATATTTTTTATTTTTAAAAGAAGAATATATATTATTATACAAGAATTAGTAAATTTTTCAATAAAGTATTAATAAGTGTGTAATAATATTAGTATAACTTTTTTCATGCGTACGACATTTTACTTTACTTTCGTATTCTCGCAGTGTCCCACGCCTGTTAAAAATGCGCGACTTTTTTAAAATCTGCATCGAGTCTCGTCCAGAGGCTGTACCGTTACTCCGTTTTTGTCCGTCTGTCGATCTTACGAATCGGTGATTACTTTGTACAATATATTCCGATATCAATCATACATTTAAGAGGCCTATATTTTGAAGTCACACCAATTCCATCAACTCAGTAACAATTCAACGTCTAGTCTTAACTAATATACCAGTTCTTTCTTTGTAGGCATATAAGCGTCAGTTTTGTTCACTTTCAATCACTCTTGCTTTGTCCAAGGCAATTTCTATATTTGTTGATAGTTAATGAGGATCTAGACCCGTGGAAGGTTTAGATACCTAAAGCCACGCATAATGAATTCCTCTATTAGCATGTTAATCGAAAACTCAGCGGTGTTTCTTAGGGTCACTCGACTATTCCTCTCTGTCTCAAAGGCATGGCACAACTATCTCTTACTACAGTTTCATAAATAAGTTTGATCCGGCAGGTAATTTACAGACTAAGGTTGTCCATCATGGTTTCTAGAGTGGAGTCTATTTAAATGATTTAAAGGAACTGTTTACACAAAATGCTGGCTACTTTTAAATGATACTATGTATCAATTATATCAACTTAATTATACGGGCCACAAAATTGGTCCTTGAGGTACCACTTTAAAATTGCAGGTCCTAAATGGAATATGTAAATAGATAATGTTTTTTAAATTATCATCGACTTTTACGGAAAAATATGGAAAGGTTTATCACCTTTCTTCTGTCAGGGAAAGAAGTTTTCGAAAAAATCCCCTGGCACGTCGTTTTTGTTTTAAAAAAGGCACTTTTTGACATACCACCCACATTTGTGACGTCATCGTTGTTTGAGATATGACGTCATCGACAATTTTTTTAAATGGCAACCCCCAATTTTGACTATGCCATTTGAAAGAATGTATCATTCTACATACACATCTTGAAAAATTATGGTGTTACATAACAAAAATTTCAAGAAAATAAGGTTTGAAGATTTTAAAATTTAATTTTCACAATACTGAAAATGATAATGATTATGTAAAAAATCGACTAAATTAAATGTTCAAATTGTGCACCGTTGGCTGCCTGACAGTAGCCAAGACAATTAATAAATTCTTTTGAAGATGTATCTCCTGACGAATTCTTGCTTTTAAATCTTCTAAATTAACCGGTCTAGTAACGTATAGTTTGCTTTTTAAGTATCCCCACAAGAAATAATCTAGGGGTGTCAAATCAGGCGATCTGGCTGGCCACTCAATCGTCCCCCTTCTCGGGTGATACATTTCTGTGAAAATTAATATAAGTAATCAGATTTTAATATTCTGAATCGTCTGGCTAGGGACTGCAGCGGATTTTTCAAAAAATCTTTTTACTATATTGACTCCATTCTTCATAATCAAACAGACTCTATAGCGGAAGAAATGGTATTTTCTTTTCCACGCGACCTCACACTGATTTCAGATGGAATGTGCTATTAATACGTCCGTCTGAGATGCATTTCGAGTATAGTCCTCCTAAAGGACATTAAGCACGGCGGAGCGACTTGCATTTCTCTGATAAAGGTTGCAATTTCGCCCCGGAGTGCAATACAGCCGTCTTAACTGTTCCACATTAAACTCAACTGTTGTCTGGATTTGTTGCTTTAAATGTCTGTTGTTCAGACGATACTTCTTGCGATAACTTGAGTTTTAGTACACCGAGACGGTCGCTCGAGGAATTCAGAAGGAGCCAGTGAGATGTTTGTACGGTACCGTGAATAATTGGGATGACAACAATAAAAGTAATACAGCTCCATGCTGTAGCACTGTGACATAAATAAAAGTGCTATCATTTAACTAGTGTTGGCGTCTTGTCTTGTTTTTACTTGATCTTGTCTTAGTCTCGCAATACACGACCAAGACAAGACTTGCCAGCTTCAAGACAAGACAATATTGGAAAAAGTTTTGCGAGAAATATTGTTTCGGCGAAAAGTCTTACAAATATAAAAAAGGTATAATATTTCATATACAAAATAAATATTGCTTTCTATTGTAAATATACAGGGTAAACCTTAAAGAAGTACAAATATTTTAACTGCAGGTGTAGTTCGTCATATAGATGAGTCTAGTGAAAGGAATTTTTGAAAATTTTAAATATTTACCGAGATATTATTTTTTAAAGAAAAATACCCACACTTTGAGAACCGCTGACCAGAATAGACCACAAACATAACCTAATAAAATAAACCAAATGGTGTACTGAAGGCGACGTTGCCATATCGTCTGTAAGATAATGTTTTAACGTAAATTCAATGTTTGCGGTTGATTCTAATTTAAAAACATTGTTTTTGGCAATAAGTAAAGTAAAATTATCACAAACGACTAAAAAATCAATTTCCGCAAATTCGATACTATCAATTAAAGTGTTCAGGAAGATAATTTGGTTAATGATTCCAAAAATTATCCATAAATGTGCGTAAAAGCAGTTATCCACATTTCACAAGTTACCATTGTATACTTTTAGAAAAATTATCACAATCACAAATTATCCGCTTAAATTATTTTATAAAGAACAAAAACTATGATTTTCACAGTTAATTTTCACCACATAACCTCAAACAACGTGTCAGTGCTAAAAATAACTAACTCTTCGTACTTCGTAGTTTCGTACAAATTTTAATAATAACACAAAACATAGAATAACGAAATGACTAGCTTGATGTATGCGTTCAATATGAAGAGAAGGCAAAGTAAAATATTTAAAAGTAGTGTGTCACCTGCAAAAAAGAAGCTGGTGTCGTAGGCACATGTAACAGGTAGGTGTCACGGACAGTAGACGAAATGTCCCACACCAGCCTCAGTCTGTAGGGTTGATAGCAGTGTTGCCAGCGCCGAAGAAAATGTTGTACCAATTCCTTCAAACAATTGTACCAGATTTCAGACAATTGTACCAGATTTTATTGCCAAATTACAAATCATATCATTGGTAACTCTATATCGTTTGCTTACTTCTGCATTTTTGTGCTAAAAGAATAACAAATAAAGCAGCAAATTGCAGTTTTTAGGTTACACGCATAGACAAGAGAACCCTTGCCCTCTTGAATGGATCCATAGATATATTAGTGTCTATGGATAGATCATAGATCTCTAACAACGATCATTGATTCAAATGGTACCGTGGACCATAGATGATAATATGTAAAGAAATATGTAACTTCAACTCTTCGAAACATACGGCTCCACGGACCACGGAGTTAGTAAGGCAGCGGTAACAAAGCCGGTTTCATAATCCCAAACTCAAAAGATTTTTTGCTTTGCCAAGAATACTGGTTTTGTA
Source organism: Monochamus alternatus (assembly GCA_037114965.1). Classification (NCBI taxonomy): domain Eukaryota; kingdom Metazoa; phylum Arthropoda; class Insecta; order Coleoptera; family Cerambycidae; genus Monochamus; species Monochamus alternatus. The sequence continues at coordinate 61,298,527 of CM073429.1, read as the reverse complement.
CCAAATTTTGTTATAGTTGTACAGATGTACTTTTCACATTGAAATGTACCAAATCTGGTACAATGGTACCAGCACTGGCAACATTGATTGATAGTCGAGGTAGACGAAGAGGTTACGTTGATACCGATACACTGGTTTGGTCCAGGGCAAAGGAAGAAGCTGTGGCACAGGCAAGGTACAAGTGGAAACAAAACATGTAATATTTGTGGAAAGGGATTTGATAAGTCTATTCCAAGACGTTAGTGTAACACTGGCAATGTTGTGGACAAGTTTTATATTGAAAAATCACGAAAATTATACTTTATTTAAAGGACATAAAGGACAAGGTATAAAATTATTTTTAAAATTAAGGTTTATTGAGCTTAGGTCCAGTTTTGCTGAACTTTTTTGCAAAATATATCCATACATAAATCCATAAAACGACTTAAAATATAACTAACACTGAGTTGGATGGTGAAAATCAAAATTAAATACAATCGATGCCATCCTGTCTCAGAAATACTGTAATGCTCTTGGACTAAAGTTTGTGGGCAACCTCCTCTGTTTAAGGATCTTGGTTATTAACTGCTAAATATACATAGTATCCTTCCTATAGACATGACCGTTAGACTATTCGAAACAGTTAAAGTCTTTCGTTGTACATGGCAAAACCGAAACAATAGAATCTAACTGCACTGCGTCACTTAGGCTAATAGAGTGATGTCGGGGACTCGTACGTTATACAAAACAAACAAGTTACATCCATTTGAATTGGTAATGGCCCCGGATCCAGCCCAGGTTCATATCGGGGGGATGTCAGAGGTCGCAGCGGCTTTGACGATGTAGTTCGGTACTTAGATTGCCGGCTAATACGGTTAAATGGTTTATTCTGATGCTCTAGTTACAACGGGAAGTCGCGGTCGTGGCGGATTGTCGTTTCTAAGCACGAAGTCGTACTTTGCGAAGATAACGATTTATTCGCGAAGCACATATTTAAATTTTGTAACTCGACAAAATGCGTCTCGGGATGCATTTAAATACTGAAAATTTTATTGCAATATTTGAAATTGAAGATAGAAAGAGCGGTAAATAGCATTCATTTAGATGAGACAGTTTAAAAAGGTATTTAAATTTCTTGCTATTTAGTAAAATTAGCAAAGTCCCAGTAACATGTTTATGATACTTTATACTTTTGTTTTGATTCTTAGTCTGGAAAAACTGATTATTTTCAGAGATTTGTGCATAGTCTACATGCGTATTGTTATGACAGACTGTCCATCCCAGTTCCAGAAAATGTACCAAAATGAATACAAAATTTTCCAATAACGTGTTTTTGTTACTTTATCGCATTGTCTTGAATCTCTTCTTATAAAATATTGAAAGTTTTTAGAAGATTTAACAGTTCCATAGATATGTGCGTAGTCTATGTACATTTTATTGCAATTTATTAATTCATCACATCAGTTAGTAAAAAATGTTTAGCCTACGCATATTTTATCATAGAAACCTGCCCACTTCAATCTGGTAATGTCCCAGTAGCATGTTTATGTTACTTTATAGTATTGGCTTTGACTCTTAATCAAGAAAAAACTGATTATTGCGTAGATGATTTAATATTTTCAGAGATTTATGTGTATACTACGTGCGTATTATGACAGTCCGTCTACCCCAGCTGGTAATGTACCCAAATGGATACAGAATTTTCCAATAACATGTAAACACAGCGAGGGTGGGCAGCCTAAGGCCCTTCGGTCAAATCTAGCCGTATGTGCGGGACACAAAAGATAATTCGAAAGGATAATTCCCATGTGGCACGCAGCGCGTTGGCCCTTTGATGATTTCCTCTAGTTAACCGGCATTTGCAACACAGATACACATATAAAGCGGCGATGTGTACGTACATCCTGTTAAATAATTTATATACATATATGTGCTTTTGACGATAAAAGCTTTTAATATTAACGTGTGCATGGATGGGCAGACTAATAAAAATATTCAAATCGGTACGAGCCAGTGAGTGTTTTCAAAGTGAGGTCTCGCCCGGTAATTTTTTTATCGGACGCGCGTTTAGAGAGAAAAAAAACTAAATGTGTTTCGAGGTTCGTAAATATTATTGAAAGAAATATTGATCAATACGTGGGTACTTTACTTAGAAATGTGAAGTATGCTGTAGTGGTTGAATGAAATATACAAATTATTGGGTGATATTTTTATTTAAAACCGTCAGTGAGTAAAATAAGTATACAAAGTTAGTGAAGTGGATATAAATTTTTTTAGTGGATTTAATACTAATTATGCCGAGATAAGTAAATGAACATAATTTTAAAACTCTAAAGAGAATAAGTATATAATTATTGTTGATTCGTTCTAAAGAAATATGTCTGAAAATGGTCCACATCTTTGTATTTCATTTTCACATTGTATTTGTGTAATAGTATACAGGGTAACCTTAAATAAGTACAAATATTTTAACTGTGTAGAACACATAATTAATAGTTTGTTTACAAAAAAATCAGAAATAAAAAAGTGAAATTTTAAATGAATTTTGTAATTTTTCTGTAGAAAACTTGTTGAGGACCGCCGACTTTCATACATTTATGAGTCATAGCACTGCAGATTGAACATGTGGTTGTCAGCTGTCAATTCCGGAAAAAATTTAAGCTATTAATGGTTTTGAAATGTTGCGGAAGGCTGTTAAATTGTCTACCAACTATGTCTGGAGATTTTGCCGATATATTTAGGCGACGTTAAGGTAATGAGAAATCTGATATGATAAGAATGAATATCACTATGAATTACATATTTATGTTTATCTTCAAAAATGAATGTGAGTAAATCCATAATATACAGACTGCTAATGATAGAACGTACAAGCCGCTGTCCTGCTTGAAGCGTTTCATGAGAAGCACTTTTGTACAGGGCCTATAAGTCCTGCTAGAAGTACCCAAATTTTCTTTAAGCAGGACACCAACAGTCAAACATTTCAGTTAAAGTTGTTCTGTTATTAGGTCATTTATGAAATATTATTTGGGTATTTTGCCAGTGGCGGAGCATTCCTTAAATCTCAGATAAATAATAAATTAAATCATTACGATATTAAGGTACTTAGGTATTATTAAAATTGTTTTTATTTATTTTCTTCACTATGGAAGAAATTAGAAAAATAAAATTTTGTAGACAAGTTGCACTAATAAAATAACAATTCGTGACATTTTTTCTCACTCAAAGTGTCACTAAAAAAAGTTTATCAAAATTTAAAGCTATAGCTATATTTTGATTTTGCATCACTCTTAACATGTTGCTATACGCCACTGATCTCCAAACGGAGAAAAACTCCAAGAATTGTGGTTTTTACTATCAAATACAGTCGCCGCGACGGAAACACGCTGCCCTACGCCCATCGTTTTTTCGATTAAACAACGCGGCTTTCATCAAGTTATAACTTCTAAACAAACAGAAGTACAGTCGCGGTTAAAAAATGCGCTGCAAGCCCATAATGTTTACATTTACTCTATAGTAAAATGTGTCCTGCCTGACGTATGCAAAACCCTAAAATATTACGTTTTTCAAAGTACTCAAGTGAGCCGTTTCTGTCTTGCTGGTAGGACGCTGTTCTTTCTATTTTTAACAGTTTCAATTTACTAAACAATTCACGACATGAAGAACGTTGAGGAGCACTCATAATACATCTAATGCTTCTTTTTGATATACAGGGTGGTCGCGATGTAATGGGCCAAAATTCATTACTAGATTCCTGACGTGAAAATATTGCGATTTAGACAAACTCACCTTAGACCAAAAGTTGATACTTACAGAGATACAGGATGTTTAATGCAAAATATTATTTTAGTTTTTTCTTATTTATTTTATAATAAATGCTCATATCGAGATGAAATTTTGGTGTTAGGGGTCTTATGGGGCGAGTGATTGAAATATATCCATGATTTGCTTGTAGCTCATAGAGAGCGCCACCTGCGCTAGGTCGAATTCGTTGAAAACGACAGAACTTTTTTATCTTTCAAAAATCTAATTCTCAGGTAGCAAATTCTGATTTTACAACTTCTTTTACACAAAAAAGCTATACTTTTTGATAGTCGCTATCTTGCACCGTTCTCAAGATATTTAGCTTTGGTAATTCAAGTAATCAAAATAAGGTACGAATGTCAAAAAGAACAAGAGTTTATTTCAAATTATAAATTGTGATGAACAATTGAATATCGAATATTACAATAAATGTTCAACATGTCCGCCTCCAACTTCAATACATTTATTAACGCGTTTGTTCAAAGACTGCCGTATTTTAAAATAAAGATTCTTGTTACGAAATGATTCGGCAGTATTTACAATTTTCTGCCATAGCTCTTCGCGGGTGTTTATAGTTTTTCTATAGATAACTGATTTCATGTAGCCCCAGACACAAAAATTCATAGGATGAAAGTCAGGACTACAAGGAGGCCATAATATTCGACTCCCACGATCGATCCAACGATCCGGAAAAATGTGGTCAAGATAGTTCCGTACTCTGACAGAATAATGAGGGGGAGCTCCATCATGCATGAAAAATAGATTTTGTCGTGTATTCAGTGGTAAATCGTCGAGGTAGTCAACTAAATGGTGCTGCAGGAAATCTAAATATAAGTCACCATTTAGATTTGGAGGAAGCTCATGTGGACCCAAAAGGTGATTTCCTATGATTCCGCACCAAACATTTATCTTAAATTCATGTTGGAAGTGACGCTCACTGACTACGTGAGGATTTTCATTATTCCATATGTGTTTGTTTCTAAAATTGAAAATTCCTCGACGAATAAAGGTCGCTTCATCAGTGAATAGTACATTATCCAAAAATTCCTGGTCAAGGTTTTGTTGATTGCGCATAAAATGAGGAAATTGTAATCTAGCTGGTAAGTCTGCTGCTAAAAGATTTTGCACGGGTGTAAAATGGTAGGGATATAAATTTTCCTTGTGAAAGATTTTGAGAACTGTTGTTTTACTAACACCGGTTTTCCTAGCTACCTGCCTGCTGCTAAATTTCTTCTTCTTGGTGAACTGTAACAGTACGCCCTGCGTTGTCTCTTTTAGGACGAAAACTACCAGTTTCCCCAAGTCTATTAAAAAGTTCTTGAAATAGTTTCCGATTTGGTTGCCTTCTATTCGGATACAAATCTGAATACCGACGAAGCGCTCGACGTCCAGCATAATCTGATTGCGCATAAACGCAAACCATATCGCGCATTTCTCCATTTTAAAATAAATTATGGCGTGGCATGTTATCTCGCACTACGATTGAGATCATAAAGTAAAGAATACTTTTAATAAGGCACGAATAATACTGTAATATTACTGACAGCACTAAAATAAGTGGAAAATGTCAAAATTGGATTTTAACATAAGCCTACTTGAAAATTTTTGCCGATTTGTAATTGAATGCAAATATATTGGAATTTTCAATGGCAAATTTTACGAGAACGGTGCAAGATAGCGACTATCAAAAAGTATAGCTTTTTTGTGTAAAAGAAGTTGTAAAATCAGAATTTGCTACCTGAGAATTAGATTTTTGAAAGATAAAAAAGTTCTGTCGTTTTCAACGCATTCGACCTAGGTGGCGCTCTCTATGAGCTACAAGCAAACCATGGATATATTTCAATCACAATCAGAAGACCCCTAACACCAAAATTTCATCTCGATATGAGCATTTATTATAAAATAAATAAGAAAAAACTAAAATAATATTTTGCATTAAACACCCTGTATCTCTGTAAGTATCAACTGTTGGACTAAGGTGAGTTTGTCTAAATCGCAATATTTTCACGTCAGGAATCTAGTAATGAATTTTGGCCCATTACATCGCGACCACCCTGTATAAATAAATTTTTTAAGCAAGGAGAACTGCTTCAAACAGTTATTCCGTAGGCAATTCTAGACTGTATATTTTTGATGTAATAAAATTCGCAACGTTCGTTCCGAAACAAATGTAACTTTATCGTGTTAGTTATAATGTAACATTTATGGATGCCTACGTTAATGGGGGCTGTTAAATAATATCCGAGCGAGTTTATATTAATTAAAAGCGTTTCATCTCTTCTCGGGAAATAAAATTACTTCCCGGGGCCCTGCGGCAGAAATACAATGGAAGTTCTGAGGCATTGTTGGTGTAATTTCTGTAAATTTTTAAGGCGGGCAGATAAGAGGGTTGGGGTGGCTGCCCCGCCGAAAGTTTATGTAAAATCGTCGGCTGGGCCGGCATTTAAAGGAATTTAGATTAAAGCGAGCCCCGAGCCGTTCGCGGTGCTTTGCTGTCGAATTTACACAAAGTTCGGTAGCGCTGAAATTGCACGACGCTAAGTTGTGTGGCATTCCGTCGCATCATTAACATTTAATGGGAATTATACCGACGCGCTGCCCATATTTCAGCTCACAAAAGGAACATATGTTCTCGATGTTTCGTATAGGTACCCTACAACGCTCAATGAGGCCATTCTTTGCGTTTAACTGATGTAGCCCGGAGCAGTTGTTGCCTTTTTCGACTCCCGGAGCTCGGCCCGTCAGGGGTTCGATCTCTCAAAGCCCGTTGTTGAAAAAAAAAAATCACGAAACGTAAAACAGTAGCGTTTTACTTTTCCCGTTTCTTGTTCGCCGATAAATTTAAACTTCGATAAGCGAGAAATAAGTAACTCAAATTGGGAGGCAAGCAGAATTTCTTAAGATATTAAAAAAAGTTTTGTGGAACTTTCTTTTTTGATATATAGAGTTTGTAAAGTTCAAAATCAAATATTCGGAATCCTCTGCCGTACAATATGTTTTACTTGGAAACAATAGCAATAAATTACTATACTTTTTCTTTGCATTTGAAAGATCTGGGGGTCTATTCTCGAATGTCCGCAGAGCAATACTTTTATCCTTCTTTTCACAATGGTAATTAAGAGAGACAGAACCATGTAATTCGCATATGATTACTCTTTGAAAGTCAAGAATAGACCTGATTTCATAAATCAGGTCAGTTATCAATTTAAAAGTAATAAAAACGAAGCATTTACCGCTAAATTAAGGTTATATTTGTAACCAGAATTTTATTTTCAATATGAAATTACTGTCACATTTAAAAAGTTTCCTCAATTTCACTATGATATTATCTTCATTATTTACTATATGTTTTACGTACATAGTTGAAATCCATTAATTCCTGCTTTGTTTTAGTGATTTTTTGATAACTATTACTTACAAAGAATAAAATCATATCATCAGATCATAAATAAATGGCACTTTCAGCTTTCATTGCTGAGATCTAAGACTGGTTGAAGAAATCTCGAGAAATTTATGAATATGTCTACCAACGTTTTATGAATTGGTGCAAAGAAAAAACATTAAGTTGTATTGAGAGGATGTATTGATGGTGTATTTCTCAAATTTAGCAAACTTAGCCGTCAATGCTTTGGTCACAATATTCAATGTTATGTTGGATATAAAGAAGGGGATTGACATAAGCAAATATTCAAAGTTACGTGTTTTTTTTAAGAGATAAAATGAGTGATATGTACCAAAAACAACGTATTTACGAAGGAGCAAGTTTATTGCTGTTTGAATAGTGCACCTGATAATTTATATTTGACGATGAAGGTACACGTTTTAAAAATAAAAGAATAGCATTTTTAAAACGCTTTTTTATAGGTGGTCGTAATATAGAGCATCTGCGGCACGTGATCAAAGTAGGCGTGGCTACTGGCTTGGAGGATAAACAAACAGCGATCATAACCTCAAATGTATTTATTACTATTTATTTATTATATGTTTTCACGTTATCTTAAGTGGTTGTGTTCTGGTTATAGTTTATTGTTGTTATTATTTTTCGTTTTTTTTGTTGCTACAATATTCCTTCATTTATATAATCATGTATAGTGAATATATTATTATACACTGAAAGTCAGATGCTGAAAGTGCTGATAGATATAGACATAAAATAAGTGAAATTGGAATAGATCCATACACATTCAATCTGATAATGAAGAAGATTTTCCTAAAACTTTATATCCAAATACTGTAAATTATGTGTTATATAATAAAAGTGCTTATACACATCAAATTTGTGGTTTTTTAGGTACTGAAATCTCAAAACATAAAACAAGTAGAGCAAAAGTAATATCAAAAATAAAATTACTGATGTTTTGTTTATCCACTTTTACTGTTTAAACTCTCCTCAAATAATATAATAACTTTTAAAAAGCATTTGTATGATACATATTATTTCGCTATTCTAACCCCACATTTTAACAATTATTTTCAGATACTTATCAACAAACGTGAACAATCTTATATGCAGAACTATGTAAGTTTATGTTATAACAATACTTACATCTATTTTAAAAATTACGTATTTTGAAAGATTTCAGTAGGTACCTAAAAATTTGCTGGATAGATCGTTTTCTGACGTTATGTATTGATTTTACTTCGGTACATTTAAATATTCGCAGGTGGCATGAGATAACATTCTTGTTATTTGCTAAATTCTGTATTATTCAGTTCTTAAATTACTTGTATTTGTACAAAACACTATTTCAAGAATACGGCGCCCTTAAAGCATATTAAAGGCTTAGAAAGTAATTTTTCTCACCGAAAATGTACGCATATTATGTATATAGGTATGCATAAAACAGTTTCATTTCAAATAATTTAAATTACCTACAAAAGAAATATTTATTTATAACTACAAGATTTTATATAAAATATTAACTTTTCACAAAAAAATATTACTGAAAACATTTGAATTCGTAAATAGCAGAAATATGTGCCAGTTTTAAACAAAGTTTTCCAAAAGTACGTATCCACAGAATAAGAATAAATAAAAATTTAGTCCTGAAATAGGTTGCCACTAAATACAATCAATACATATGCTACTGTGGCGTTTGCACAGCCACGGAAAATTGATATGATTTATTTTTTCAAACCTCTTTTTCTCCATTTAATAATTTTCGCCTCATCTATCTTTTCTTGATTCTTTTGATGAAGTACCAGATGTATAACTCATATTCACAGTGGGGATCCAATCCGGATTATTTTGCTCGTGCAAATTTGCAGGTTTCCCTATAGTAATATAAATGTATAATTTTTGCTCTTTTATGTTTTGAACATATTCTTCCAAATTTCATTTTGGACTCTGTAAGGTCAGCTCTTTTTAAACTATTCATCCAAGCCTTTCGCCTCTCAGATGCTAACTGGTTAAATTGTTTATGTCTGTCGAATTCAGAAGAAACTAACATTGTCCCTTGCAGAATTACTGCCACAGTTTACTACCATACAATAATTAGGCATTTTATAATACAAATAACACTCAAATATTTTATAACAAATTGCAATAAATATAAGGTTATACTTTTGTTTATCCTCCAAACAACGACCTTGCAAATCGTGATGTCACGTGCAGATGCCCTATTGGGCGTTGCAGGCGCATGCCGTTCTGATGAATTAGTCGATTTAACAATTGATAATGTTGAAGATGTGATATCCGCCTTAATTGTAAAAATTCTCAATACCAAAGCCAAGAGACTACGTTCTGTTACTGTGCTGGGACGCAATTATTTAAGTTTTTGTCGAAAATATGTTGCTTTACGTCCACCCGCATTGGTAGAACGTCGATTATTTCTCAGATATGTTAGTGGAAAGTGGCATCAAATGTCGGTATTCATAAAATCAGTGCAATCCCACAAGAAGTGGCAACATTTTTGAAGCTTGACAACTAGAAAGAGTACAGTGGATACGCATTATCACAAACGTCTGCTACCCTTTTAGTTGACGGCGGTGATGACCTCAGTTGTCTTAAATGATACGGAGGATAGAGATCGACCACTATGGCGCAAGGCTACATTCAAGACTCATTTTTGAATAAAGTATTGCGAAAAGAATGCTGAAAGTTGATAGTGGCGATGATAAACCAAGCAAAAACATTGGAGAACCAGAGTGAACATTGAGTCGCAACTATCAACATTTTAAATAAACTCAGAACATCAACTAAAAGTTCTTCTATGTTGCCTTCAGTATAGACGATCCTTTAGAGAGAATTTCTGCTCGGAAGCTGTTAAAAAGTTTGACAGAGACGGCCACTATCCCGTACACAGAAGTGTACCCAAGCAGAACCAGATAATTGCAGGTGATTGCGAGACGACATTCTTACATGTAAATCGTCCCGAGGAGAGTGACGTATTTAATTCCGCGGAGCAATATAAATCCAATCAACGGCTGTATAATGTACCTGCGACGTCACAATTGTTTAGTCCCGGCCGAGTAACGAGAACTCGGTCGGCTTTGTTCGATGCCGATGGATTCATTTGTTTACGTTCGGGCGCGGACTGCTGCGAATTAAGGCCTAACGTCTCGTTGCTCTACCTTAATAGCTGCTTATCGAAATATCTTCCTCGATGCGCTGCGAGCTTGTCCTTAAGTCCGTGCCTACTTCTCAAACTGGCTCAAATCGCTTTAAACGTGTTTAGTTATTTAACGTATTCGCGAAATTCACGAACCACTAGATGGCGCTGTAAAATTCAGATGTCGGACGTAAAGGTGAACAACAATTTGTTTACAATTGCCGCTTATAAAGCTTTTAATCATTCTTTTAATTACCTGGGAGGTTGTGTTTTATAGTGTAATTCTTTGTATTTTTTAGGTGAAAGTGTATTTTAGAAGTTATCAAACTTTAATGGAGACAAATTCCTAGAGGGCATATATATCCTGAATATCTTGTATGTTCGTAACTTCACCCTTTCAGATTCAGATATAATAGCTCGGTTCGAGATATCTATAAAAGATATCTTGGACTACTTGGAGGATTGTGTGCGACCTCTAAAAAAGGTGAGGCTAGGCCACACAAGTTTTATCTGGGGTAGAACGTGGGAAGCCCCAAGTTGTCAAAAACCTGTATTTACAGACGCCTACTTTAATTCAGCCAAACTATATATATCTATTTTATTAAATGGAGAAAATTAGCAGTGTATTGTACAGATTTAAAAACATCACAACATAACCTTGTTTTAAATACCTGGCATAAATTATCTATATTATAGAAGCTTTTTAAACTTTTATCTGTTTGCATTTCATAATCATCAATTTTCAATGTAGCTTTCAGCAAAAGTATTTCTTTTGCAATTGCCGTGACATTTTAGTGTTCATAGATCAGAAGCAAAATTGGCCGAAGATTGGTGCAAACCTAACAAGGTAAAGGAGCCTTTTGGCTTATTTTTAGGAATTAGGTTAGATATTACATTGATATGCATTAGTGCAGCAAACACGGGGAGTCAAAGCAAGCGAGTGCCTATTATTTACGTTTTTTTGACATTGCCATAATTATTAGTAATGATGTGGTGAACTTACGGTTCATATTTCCTTGACATATAATGTAAATTAAAAATTACCGGTAAATATTATGTAAAAAGGGCGTGTCAAAATACGAAAATTTCCACTTAGTCTTATCAGTGTAGTTCGAGGTATAGTTTCTAAATACATTCCTATTACATTCTTCTGTGTGAACTCGGCTTTAATGCGTCCATTCCGTGTAATGAAAACTTTAGGTTCAAAGACCAACGTCCCCTGCGTGTGTGGCTACCTAAACTTTCGTGAGTCATCGTATGTACCAAGCCAAATTATATTCAGTACGGTCAGTTAGATCTGCACAAAGTATTCAGTAGGGATTTGAGAGAGACAAATAGGGTGAATCTGCAACGCACGGCGAGAACGGTTGCCCCTGCAAAGGGGCAGATATTGGAAGTAATCGACTTGTTTCAAGTTTATTTCGACTAAGTGCGCATCTTTTCAATAAGGTGCGGGGAATGAGGATTAACAAGGTTTTGATGTTGCTCATGGGTTAGTTTAAAAGGAAAAACCTGAATTATTCGAGCGATCGAAATATGTGTGAGTTAACAAAGGAAATTGAATTCAAATAGAAAATGTGCAACAGGAATTATTTTTCTAGTCCTTTGGTACTAATGCATTTGCAACTATATTTTGCTTTTGACTGGATTATACAGTTAATTAACGCCTCGTATTTTATTAATAGGAAGAAAACGTTGAAGTTAGTAAGTACATACATTATTAAAAGGTAACATACTTAAAAAATCAAAAATATGTACTAAACAAGTTGTTACAAAAACCTTATTATAAACTTTAATAATACATTTTTTACAATTAAATATTTGTATACCAGAAGTACATATGATGGAACTTAACCCCATGATCTTTTTTGCTATATGTTTCTTATTCTCTAAAGAATTCTCAACATGTTATTCTGCCGTTGGAGCTTTTCAGCCCCCATGACGCTTTAACATCTGCATATTTGCACCACCATCAACTAGAATAGTAGGACGTTCTAAAACAATGTCCAGTGTACTCTTCAGGATTCTTCAATCCAGCTTTTGTTACAATCATTTTTAGAATGCTTCTAATAGTATTAATTCCGACAGGCTGGGAGGTACATAAAAAACAAGGGGCTACAAAGGCATATTCTCCAGAAGTGCAGAAAGGTCTTCTTGTAGGAAATTTAGGGAACTCACGCTGCTCAATGTATGTTTATAAAAATAAGGCCCAATTGAATGCCTACCGATGATGCCGCACCATACATATACTCCACAATGGTCTTGATTTTGAACTGGATTTACAATGTGGGGATTTTCAATGGACCAGTTCGTTGCGCCTGTATGGCAAACCATTACTGACAAATTGACGTTCGTCCGACCAAAAAACGAGCCGAAAAAGGTTCTGATCAACAGTTTCTCCATTTACTACAATCTGAGTTATAAAATTAAGTCTGTTTTCAATTTGACGCTCAGACAAATACTCCAAATTGTCAATTTTGTAGTCATGATACCCATTCGTCTTCAAAATTCATTGAATTAGTTGTATTAACATGTTTCTTACCCTTCGGTCAATTATTTGATTCTTTCGAACAGAAAATGCATCTTCATTTCGTCCCAAGATCGCCTCCAATCTTGTAAAGGTTCTATGATCAGGAATGAGGGGCTCCTGGTATCTTTCTCGATATAACTCTACAGCTCTTCGTGAATTTTTTTGACACTCGCCGTAAATTAGCAATATATCAACATTTTCTGAATAAGAAAACATTTTGTAAGCTTAAAAGTTATACGTTTGACGTTCGTATTGAGTAATGACAAGTAATTTGTAACATTTATGCATTTTCCAACGACTACTTGATCCTTCCACCACTAATGGTGGTATTTATTTTGAGACTTTAGGATAGTTTTGCTTATAACTTAATAATTATACTTTTAAATGGGATACATAAAAAAATCTCTAATAGAAGTGGTTATGTCACTGCCATATGCGGCGGTATATTAGAAATAAAATAGATTTTTTGTAGCACTTTTTCATTCGTAGATTTTTTGTTGTTTGTTTTTACTGTAAAACACGTTAGAGTTTCGACAGTCTAGTAGAATCGTTTTGAATGGTAAATTCTTTTGGCGGTTAATGTAGTAATTTATAGCTTTGGCTTTTCTTCTAATTGGTAAAAGTGCAGTTGTGATAAAATTGTAGAGTCACGAACATTTAAACACGGTGTAAACTGACTGGATGATATTTAGAAAAGTGGTTCAGTTCAGCAATCCTTTTCTTTCTAATTTTCATCCCTATCCTCTCTCCCAGAACACGATCGCTTGGAAAACATCGTCTGTTGGTAAGTTTTATAGTAATATTTGTTACTTATTTATTATACAGTCCACTGTAGTGATATAATTAGTAGCGTGGCGGCATCAAAAAGTTTACTAGAAAAAAGAAAGCTTTTTAACAGGAAAAAAATGTGGACATATTTCTGGAAAAAGATAATACTTTCAATTGAAAATGGAGCTTACCTCATCACAAGTTGTCCCAAGAGAGTTGTTTGAGACACCCTGTACTTTTTTTTCGTTTTTATAATGCACTATGTACATGTGCAGATTGGAACATTGCCAGACGTAGTAATTCGGTATGAGGAGGGAAGCCAACAGACACCAACCAACGTGTGCAAACAATCTCGGCAGTCCAAAGGGCGACCTTACATCGATATCGACGCGTCACAAGTGTTTATACAGCATGAACAAGTTCGAGTTTGGCCGCCGTCACCGTAGAGCCCGGCATCTTCTAACCAAATTACGAGGGGTGCAGCCGCGCCGTCTCCATGGCAACGGATAACAGGATTTTATCACACACGCCAAGGTCCTGAATCCTGCAGCCGAGCGGCGACAGCCTGGCAGGCCGTAAATATTGCCGATTATTAAAGTGAAATTGGTGTAGATGTGAAGGTGGAGCTTAGAATGAGCGTATTCCTCTTCCGTAACATAAGGTGACAAAAATATAACAGTTATAGACAATTTCACGAATAATTTTTAGCAATTGCACGACACATTTTTTATGAAACTACAGAAAACGTAAAAATGTAAGAAACGTAATTTTTATTTATTTATTTCGGTCATAAATTATTTTATAGGTTAACCATACAATGCCAAATCACGTGATATTTAAATAGTTTTTTTCTACAAATACTTAACGTATTTGCAATTTTTAACACTCCCTTGCAGCATTAAAAATATTGCTTTAAGGCACCAATGCCTTAAAATGATCACTTTTAAGCACTAATGCCTTAAAGTAAATGTCAAATTGTGACAGTAAATTTGCAATACATTTAATTTGTATTTTCTTTATTAACGGATATTGATGGTACTGAAAGCAGTTTTCGGGCAATCGAATTTTTACTTTCCAACGAATCTTCGACGTATCCCTCGGCGACTGTTGAAGATTTCCATCCTCCATGTCGCTTAATTGTCGTTAAATTTACTCCACTATCCGCTAGTAAGCTTGCCGACGAACGCCGAAAACAATGTCCAGTTTAGAGGTTAAAATTTGGAAGTTGCAGAAATTTAGCAATAGCAGCAGGAAATTTTTCAAACGTATTTATTCCCACGACTTTTTGGTACACTTGCCTTCGATGTCCCACATTTGCTGGACGAAGAACCATGTATCTCCGGTAAGAAATTCAAATAACGATGGTGAAATTTCGTGGAACCTTGGTTTTGGTATCTGATATCTTAACCAATATTGAACTGGAAGTGCCCACAATTTCCAAGTTGTCGAGAGTCATCTGGCAAAGCTCCTCTCTACGGCAGTCACCAAATATTCCCAAAATAGTAGCTACTTTCATCATAAGATACTCGTCATCCGGTGCGCACTTCAAAAACTGTTCAATTTGGTATCTGGCCAAGATCTTTGATTTTTTGGGTTGATAACCTTCTCGTTGACGCTTCAGAAACGCAATGAGCTTAAAATGCTTACTGATATCTACGTCGCTATTTGTTCGTAACATAGCTTTAATCATAGAATAATTAGACCATAGAGATGAAGATTTCCAAACCTTCGATTTCTCCTTAAAATAGGCCAAGAATACATTTTCAGTATATTTTCCAGGAACGCCTTTTTCTTCACACCACTTCACAAACTTATTGTATGCAATTTCATATTGAATCCGGGATCTTCTTTAATAAGTCAAAAGTAGCTCGGTTGGCCGCTTCAACGATTTCTTTAAATGGATTGTGATATCATCAGCATACATACTTAGTTTAGAATTCAAAAAAGATTAGACAAATCAGTTGTAAATATATTAAACAAAAGAGGTCCCAAGACAGAACCTTGGAGAACATCTGATAGCACTGATCTACATTCAGATATTAATATAGAAGATCATGTATTTATCATGGTATATTCTTCCCTACCCTGCAAGTAATTACAAAACCAACAAATACTATTTCCATATATACCATAATAATGTAATTTAGCAATTAAACAGTTAATGTCAATCGTATCAAAGGCTTTAGTCATATCTAATAAAGTAATACATGAAACTTGAGAGTTATCCATTGCCTTCAAAATGTCATCAGTAACATTAGCCAACAATGTTGATTTACTAAACCCTTTCTGAAATTCTGACTGATTTTGCGGAATTATTGAATTTTCGCGCAGTAAATCCAAAGTTGTTCATATAATACAGATTCCATTTTTTTATAGAACAGAAAGCATACTTATTTGACGAAAATTTTTGTACTGCTTAGGATTTTTCTTTTTTGAAATTGGTTTAATACAAGAAATTTTCCATTGAGGAAGGTAACTGACTTATTTCTAATGATGAGTTAATAAATGCGTCAACGGTGCTGACACCCATTTTAGAGACAACTGAAGCATCTTACCAGACATTTCATCAGATTCCATCATATAAGATTTCTGTTTAAGAATTAATTAATTACATCGATATTGACAAGATGATATGTAAACTGTAGACCATCTTATATGGAGAGACATTGGGATAAGAGTATACATGTCAAAGGAAAGTTATGTGAGGTGATGTAAATACTGCATAGAAATGCAACTAAAATTTTTTCTAGAAGCATTTAAATAGAAAGACATCTATCATAAAAACAGATGTTCTTCTTAATAAAATCTCAAAATATTTGAATTGTAAAACAACTACGGTTTGGAATGGTGTTAAAAAGCGTGGGATTTGCACCCCACCATCTCAACTCTATTGAAAAGACAGTGTTTAAAACTGTTCTCGACGTTTCTTTTTCGCGCGGTACCATTTATATTCAATTCAACTCCTATTAACATTCATATTTCTCGATACATAATGGCCGGAACGGTTTGGGCGTGTGCAAAATGTCGCTCTAATGAATTCCACGGCCAGCTGTGAGACATTTTTACACTCGGAACGACTGGATGCATAAATTTCGCGCAAGTGTAGCGTGCCCACACTCTCCTCTCCTTATTATAAACGGTTTGAATCGATGTCCTCTTCAATCTCAAGCACTCCCTGCCTTACCTTCTTATTTGTGGAGGCTCGACGCGAGTTATATGCCACTTTGTTCGATTTAGATGAGCGCTAATACATCGGCATTAATGCACGCTCACAGCCGATTCTCTTTCCTCTGCCACGGACTAGTCCATCCACTTTCTGGATTCCCACTAGGATAAAAGTTCAGGCTCTAATGGCAGTTGCAACTTTATAAATGTCACTTGTCACATATTCGTTTCTGGATGCTATCTCAGCTAAAAAAGCATTTGCTTTATCCAATTTAGACACATTTAATCTGTAAACATGATTTGGAATAGATCCTTAGAACAACTAGTAGCAAATTGTTATTGCTTTAGTCTGAATCAACTGAAGCTACCAATAACTGGCACATAAAACATTTTTCCTCGTCTGGTTAATTTTTTCATTGTGTTGAAACAGAAGACTGTGTAATATTTAGAAGTAAAAGAACCATGCGGGATGGTAAGATATTAGCGTCAAGCAGCTCGATATAATAAAATTTAATATTTTGTTCGATCAATTTTAGACTAAATATATCTTGAGATCGATCTTTGTGAATAGTGTAGCCGCAAATTGCTATTGTTTAACCAAGTCCTTTAAACTGGTAGTTTAAGTAGCTTAAGGTAATAAATAACTTAAAATATCTTTCTTCATCTACACAAGTTCCTTAAACTGGTTTTATAACCAGTTTAGCATAGTAAATAAGTTAAAATTTCTTACTTTATCTAACCAAATCCTTTGAACTGATATTTTACCCAGTTTGAAATAATATAATAACTGTTAAAGTATCTTTCATTATCCAACCAATTTCCTTAAAATAGTATTTTAACCAGTTTGAGGTAACAAATAATAATTGTTAAAATATCTTTCTTCATTTAACCAAGTCTTTTAAACTAGAATTGTAACCAGTTTTAATCAACAAATAACTGTTAACATCTTCTTTCATCTAACAAGTCCTTTAAATATCTTTCTTCACCTAAATAAGTCCTTTAAAGTGGAATTATAACCAGTTTTACATAAAAAATAAGTGAAAATATCTCTCTTCATCTAACCAAGTCCTTTAAACTAAAATTTTACCCAGTTTGAGATAATAAATAACTATTAAAATATCTATCTTTATTCAACCAAGTCTTTGAAACTGGCATTTCTACATTGAACAGCTTCTTGTTGACCAAATAGTAGAAAAGTCAAATTCTAAAGCAGTTTAATGCAATGCATTTCGTCAAATATAGGATTGGTAGTGTTTTTCCATAATTAAAATACCTTTCACCAAAGTATTTAAAGTGCTGTTCTTTTGTAAATGAATCGAACTTGATTCTGTACCTTGATTCCTGTAGAGCAAATAGGAACCTTTCAACCTAAAGCTACTTTGTGTAATTTAAGGTCACTTAAAGAGTTGATTTCTTTAAATAGATTAAACATGACTCGGAATGGATCCTCGTGGAACACCTAGTAGCAAAATATTACCATTTAGCTTGAAGTTGGAGGTAATCAATATTTCCTTTCTCGAACTTTGAAGACGTCTAATTTAAATGTTCCCTTTGATGTAGCTAAGCTACGGTGGATTTTGCAGTCTCGTCGAGGAACGGAGATGATTGCTGTGCCGTTGCATATTCAGCGGCGGCCGCAATTTTCTTTTTTACGCTTAAGAAAACAACCGAGGCGTGATCCGTTCGCAGTTCCTCGGTCGAATTCGACCTGAAAAGTCACGATTTCGGTGCTCCCTTATAATTAAACATGTTTCTTATATAATGATCGCTATATCGGGCTTAACGTATGCCCGCGCCGTCCTTTTTTCGCCCGTCGAGGGACAAGGACAGACGGAGGGACGTTCATTACGCCAAGTGTTCGTAGCTGGATCCATTAAGGCAATGATTGCCCGCCTTAGCCATCTATGATGTGCCACGGTCACATCCGATGTCATTGTCGTGCGCGACTGTGGGAAGAATTGCGTTTAATTGTTTCGGGTTCGTGAACCATTGGCGCCGTCGCAGGTTTTATAAAAGGGTTTATTTCATGCTACATGACAAACAAATAAACCCTTAGTTACCGTAACTATAAACTAATTATTTCCCAAATTGCAAGAATTTTCCGTTGAACTATCGTCA
This sequence comes from Monochamus alternatus, assembly GCA_037114965.1. Classification (NCBI taxonomy): domain Eukaryota; kingdom Metazoa; phylum Arthropoda; class Insecta; order Coleoptera; family Cerambycidae; genus Monochamus; species Monochamus alternatus. Next base: position 61,279,612 of record CM073429.1, on the reverse strand, counting down.
CTATCTATAACTGTAGTCAAACATGAAGCTGATGTTCCACTTCTTTCATGTGACAGCCAACCAATATTATTGCTGTTTTATTTTTCAATTCCATGCTGTCGGCCAAATACCCTTCTGTTACCGTTGAACTTCGCCATCCACCATGTCTCTTCAATGCCGTCATATTTGCTCCTGCATTGACCAAGGCAGTCTCAGAAGTCTTCCGCATACAATGTTCCGTAAAGGATTCTGGATCTGGCAAACCCAAAAAACTAGCAATTTTGCTTGGCATTTTTCGAAATGTATTTTTCCCAAAGGGCTAAACTATGCAACGCTTTTCGCGATACGTTAGAAAAAATGTTTCTGAACTCGAATCACGCAAAGACATATACTTCCTCACTAGACCCAACGCAGAGAACTCGTTTTCTTCCACAATTATAAATTTCTTACGGATATCTGTTTTACTTTCCCGAATGTCAACCACAATAACTGAGCCCTTATTTTTAATATGATTAATCTTCATATTCAAAAGTTCTTGACATCTACAGTCCCCGAAGTAATCCATAATCGGAACCACCTGTACAATAGAGTAATAAATGTGTAATTCTTATAATTTAATTACCTTATGTAATAAATGTTCTTCATCGGAAGCATCCTTCAAAAATGTGACAATGTCATCCCGACTAAACACTTTAGACTTTTTTGGCTCATAACCTTTACTTTTCAGTTTGAAAAACGCTTGCAGTTCATGAAATTTTCTCCTATATGTATTATTATAAATTGTCATCATTGATTTTAACATTGACCACTTAGTTCACCCACAGGGAATTAGGACTGTACAATTCAGACTGTAAGAAAAATAAATCAATAGTAGGTACTAGAACGTAGAAGAATAAATACATACCATGTCATGAAAGTAAGCCAACATTATATTTTCACTTATATATTTGTTTTCAATACAGTTGACTTTCAGTCCTCGCAGGAATTTGTCATATTCTTTTTTATACTTTGATACCTACTTTGTTGGTAGCAGTGCGGCAGCCTCTTGTAACAAATAGCCTGAAATCTCACTTATTTCCAGGTTTTCATTCATTTTCACAAATTTGATAAAGTTTTATGTACATAGTTGTCAATGGATCATGCCTACTTAATTATTAAGCAAGGTTTGTTTAATTTTGAAAACCAACAAAATTTGGTTTTCATATTTCATTAATATGAAATAAAAATTATTATATAGGCGATAGAGAATCGTATTTTAAGAAGAAAAGTTTGTATCAATTTAAGTCCGCAAAAGCTTCGGTACGGACCTACAGGGTGTTCAAAAGTGAAGAATTTTTTAATTCTTTCTTTCTAGCGTCTACAGTTTTTGAGATATTTTGTTCAAATTTTGGGGTTTAGTTATTTATTGAGGTTTACTTGGGGTTTTTCAAGGTCGCGGCCCCTTTCCCACCCCCAATTTTATTTGTGGTGCGCCACTGACCGTGTTGGTTAAAGAAAATCGTTCCCCAGTTCTTTTTAGAAACTTTTTTATCCCTTGTATTTTATTCGTATCTGCACCCACTGTTAAAGAAAAAATTGAAAATCTAATCTCTGTAGTATAATGAGGCTATTCTAAAATGCTACAAATACATCAAACGGTAATTTTAGCTAATAAACTAACTATGACTAATGCTCAGTTCATTCATAAAGAGCGGTAATAACTAAAAATGGATAATTTAAGAATTCTAAAAAAGAAGAGAAATTGAAATTTAGCAAATTGTGCAAATGATGAAGCTCCTGACGTTGAGTTTGATGGAAATAACTATTTCTTGAGCGATCAGATATAGTAATATCGTTAGTATTACAGTGCCTTTTGCTTCCGACAATCGTTTTGTTCTCCTGCTTCGTAATTATACCGAGCGTTTAAAAAATCGGGATCACGTTCTGCTCTGCTCTGGGATTCCGGAGTACATACATATGGAAGCTATGTAGCTGCGCAATTTATTCACTATTATCTGGTATTGTACTGTAGCAGGACAGAATGCATACATTTATCGGGGAACATCGTAATTGAATAATTTATTCGCTTATTTATCGTGCTATGTTTGCGGCCGTTTTAGAGATAAACTAAAAATATGCAAATGAAACTGGAGGTATAAACAAGTTTTCAATTGATGAAATGTGATTTAATTTTTTGATGTAACAGCTTAGAAGAATTTCATCTTTTTTTGTCACAACATAATGTATTCTGATGTTAAAAACCGGTTGGCCGTGGTCGTGGATAAAACGTTGTATTTCATTCGGGAAATTAACCAGTTGTAAGGATTGTAAATCCCTTATATAATTATTTTATCTTCTAGGAGGTACATTACACTTCCACTTTCATCCGCTATCTGGGCGAAGATTAAAATTTATAGGCCATTCCGGCTGACCTCGAGCTAAGCCGGACCTTAATAAGGACCGGCGGTGATAGCGCGACTTAATAAAACGCAGTTAAAAACCCATAAATATCCCTCTGGCGGAAGGGTGTATAATTACGTCCCATACGTGGCCCTAATCAGATGATACCGCGGCAGAGGAAGGTGGATTATCCCGATAGCGATCTAAATGGCGTCCCGGATTCCTGATTACACCTAGAATTCGGAATCCGGGCTTCCTAAGCTGGCTTACACGGGCTTAGAACTGGGGAAGGGATTGTTTTGCCCCGCTAACGCCCGTCCGTAATGCGACACAAACAAGGACTTTCACGTATTCGAGAAATGCTCCCGGCAGGAATAAAGGCCAAGGCGGAATCTGAATACCGAGACCGCGGAAAAATGCCGCATCGATTTGCTTCCCAGCTGAGACAATTGCGGACTTTTTTTACCAGGCGTCGTGGAAGTGTAGAGCGCTTGTGGTCTTACATAGGATTTGCCTTTGGTACGGAATTGGGATTTTATGTACACAACGAAACACACTTCGGTTGTATCCTAATACATCTCCAATCCAGCGGCGACTAGTAGAGCAGTAAAAATTTGAAAGTAATAAGTAACAAATAAGAATCACTAACTGCTTACTTTGATCATATAATCAATTTATTACATCCAGTAAGTTTTTTTAATTTTTCTGTAAGTGAGGTGAAGTTTGACGCGTACAATTTTTAATAAATGATTTGGCACTGTACGTGTGATCTTTGGAGAATTTTTAAATCTTACTCTTGTCAAATTTTAAAAAAGGTTTTCAAGAAGAAATGCATTAATTAAAACAAAATTTTACTATTGTTTGTTAGAAGAAATCAAAAAGTCAATAATAGGACTTTAAAATGTGATAGTAAAATTATAAAATAAAGTAAAAATAAAGTTACAGCTAAAGAAATTATTCAAAATGAGCACTATTTTCTCAGAAATATAAATGTACTCTTTGCCAAAAATTGACGCTTCATTTATTCTTCATGTTTCCCAAAGAAAATAACCATATTTGTTGAAGTCTGGCGATCGTGGTGGCCAATTTTGAGGACAATTATTTCTTCGTCTCAACCATTTATTTGGAAACTTAAAATTCAAAAAGTCTCTAACAATGGTACTAAATTGAGGCGGTGCCTTATCATTCATAAACCAAAATTCTAGTCTAAGTTGTAATGGTAAATCTTCGATTAAATATTTATTGGTTTTCACATTAGAAGCAATTGGGTATTTAAAATTATTTTGACACAGACAATGTAATAAAATAATATTATAAGAAAATCTGTATTTTGCATAAAAAAGTACATTCTGTTTATCATTTTTTTGCAATTGGCGTCTTTAAAACAGGTTCTACATTATCTTGAGCAACACGAAAATATTTAGGTACATTATTTTAAAACTAAAATTGAAAAAAATGTAATAAATACGAAAGATAAGGGCAACATGTAGTATATTGCATGAAAGACGAAAAAACAGGCAATGTTTTGTGGTCATAGTCTGCTTCAATAAAAAAAAAATTTATCCGCCTAGAGGGCGCAGCGAACCACATACGATATTTCAAAAATCTGTTTATACCAGGTGAAAGATCAATTTTGCAATCAAAATTTATTACCAATAAGTTTTCTCTATCTCTTAAAATAACAAAGTTACACAGCCTTAAAGTTTGGGCACTTTATAGGTTTTTTTGTTATTGCTCATAAAGTTGGCCATGGATCTCAAATTTGTTTTTACGAGCATAAAGGCCTCCAAAAATGCAACAAAAAACAATTAAAGATTTTTGACGTGTCTCGCATATTAAGCGAGATACATGGGAGGGGCCCTCTTATGTGATACAGCCTGTATATTACTATGTGAGTAATTTACAAATTTACATTTGTAGTACTAACTCAAAAATTAACTTCTTGGGTGGCGGAGGGAGTGGCACACTATTATTGTGCTTTCCAGTCAATTACAGTTAATTGTGTTATCAGTCGCTTGAAAGCATGGAGCACCATTGTGAAAGACTGCGCTTTTACGATGGTGAAGCGCAGCCAGTTGCGGAAGACAGTCTACTGGTAACAAGCCGATATTCCCGCAGCGCGGAATTTCGCGTCGGAAATAAAAGCAATTCCGCGTATGAAACTGTAGTCAATTCCAGGCCCGTGCATGTCGGGCGGAATGCCGGCGGCGTGCATTGTGCGCCTGGCATCGTCCCGGTGATGTTATTGAGATGCAAATTTTAATGAAGTTTTTAATCTTGCCTGGATCTGGGATATTAATATTTAATTTCCTCTCTTTTCCAGTTCTCCAACGACGGGCCGAACGGGGAGTCGATGTGTCTACAGGGACCCGACTGTTTCATGGTGAGTGCTTTTTGCCGACTAATTTTTGCATAATCCGGGATAAGCCGGCGCGCTGGGATATGGAAATTCGCGAAATCTCCGGCAAACTTCATAAAGCCAATTTAGCAAAAATTTACAGTCTATCGTTTCGTTGATCCAAAAGGAAAATGTGTGTGAAATTACATATGGAAATACATTTTCATTTTTCTGTGGACAAATGGAACAATTATACAGTGCGGCGATATGTCCTTGCCAAAGAAAGAAAAAGAAGAAAGAAAAGAAAAAACTCTCGTTAGGCTAAATAAAATATTTAACAACACGTATCGTAACCTCTATGTTGGGTTAACGTGGAAACACGTCACGTAGACAAACAAACTTTATTGTCACTCTTGATTACATAAGAAATATTCTTCAAGCCAATTTCACAACTGTCAACGCTTTACTTTGACGTTTCTGTCACTCGCGTTTGGCTGCTCAATATAAACTGACTCCAGCGGCGAAACGATCCGCTTATATAGGTTTTTAGGGTTCTAGAAGTTTTCGGCGGTCTCGAGAATCAAATAGAATGTGACCGAGAATGTTCCAGAAAACGTCAAAATAAAGGCATCACAAAAATTATAAAATCTAACATAAACAGAAACATAATTAACAAACTAAAGAGATGGGTGAGCTTCAATTATAAATTCTAACGTAAACATAATTAACGAACTAAAAAGGTAGGTGAGCTTCCGTAACAGTATGATTTATTTTGTCTTTAATAGCAATAATAATTTAATGGAGTAAATATTCGAAATGTGGTCTCTAAATCTCCTGACAAAAATAACTTTGCACTTGTTATTAAATCATACCTATTGTTAAATATTTTATTCAGTCTAACGAGAAGTTTCTCTTCTTTTGAACGTTTGAACGATCTGTCGGGGTTTGACAGGCATTGTGCCATATCATTTGACTTAGAATTTACCTTAGGTTCGACATCTGTAACAAAACTATTAGCGTTCCATTTAAAATAAGAGAGGTGACGTCATTTCAGGGAAAACCGGAAGTACCATATAAATGTTGATAACATAAAAGGAGGTTATTTAGAAAATAAACATCAAACTGTTTTTCCCTAAAGACAACCGTTCACCAGTTTCAAGGGGGGAGACAAGACTTTATTGCCGCACTGTATAAAGAGTTTTTCAATAGATTATACAGGGTGACCGGGCGCAGAAAATTTAGGGAGTCATACTCGAAAAAATGTAGTGTCATGTAACCTCAAAGTTTTTTTTTAATTGATTTTTGGCTATAGCTTGTTTAATACTATGACGATTTTTTTTTGTCACACTTATTACTTTTACAGAGACGCAGTTTCAAATAAAATTGCAGAACTGGTGCCGTCTCTAAACGTCAAACCTGATAAATAAATATCTTGTGAGCCTGCAGAGTCGTCGATAAATAAGGGTTTAATATACAGGGTGTAACAAAAAAATCAGGTCATCCCGTTAACTGCGTATTTTTAGCGGCAGAATATGACCGATTTAATCTGTACAAAAGTACCTCCCTTAAAATATACAGGGTGTTCAAGTTGATCTTAAAATTGTTTTTTCGTTATATTTTTTTCAAATTTTCACGTATTACTTTGAAATTTTATAGAAACGCTTCTTGTTATTAACGAAATTCTTAAGGGGTTATTTTATCCCATCTACTTTTTTCTGGCGTACATCTATGGATGATTTTTTATCACAATATAGAATTTCGTTTAGGATATTTTATTACTCTTGATAATTGTTCGTGAAAAAATCGATTTTTGTGCATGCACTTTTAAATTACAAAGAAACAATTGATAATGTTCTAACTTGTTCTAAAGTGTTCTAACCTAATTTATACAGAGTGTGTTTGAACATCTAGCCAGGTGTATCATTTTTACACAATAAATGTTTTTTTTATCAATGCAAATTGCTGTATTAAGGAACAACAAGGACAGCAAACTGTGACCACAAACGGAGATTCTACAAGACTTAAAAATAACAAATTGAAATTTGCAAGTTAAATTACACAGAAAATTAGTATTTTTAATGGAATTTTCCGGTTTAACTACAAATAATGAACATTTTTATCAGTGCAGGATTAACCGTATTTAATTTTCTACTTTCATCGAATTTGCTTGTTTTCAAACATTAATTGGAAGAATATGTACAATCGTTTGAAATGATAATGCCATTCTTTAAAATGAATTTTGCGATTTCTTTTGAACTGACGTATTTCTAATAAAATCAACCTTCAATTTTTAACATCAGTATTTAGTTTAGTTTCACTCGCAAATAGAGATTTAATGAAATTTTTACTCAGAACCTCCAGAAGTTCAAAAACTGTTTTTGAGGGAGTGTCATTATTATTGCAAAAGCATGTACCTATTTTAGGATAATGTCTAGGTGACGATATAAAACCATCAATTAACGTTTATATCACAACTCTAATTTACTGCATGGCGGCAAAATGATATCCGGCCGGCTCGACTGCAGTTAATGCACTTACGTGTGTGTTGTATGTGTGTGTATGCACTTTGGGAAACAATCGGGCCGATATCGATCTTTTCAGTAGCGTAGGAACCGCTTAAGGAGCTCTGTAATTGTGCCTTGCACCTTGTAATTTCATTTGCTCGAGGATAGGTTCGTTTAACACCATCTGTTCCGATACGGCACTATCACATATTATATTAAATGCCTCGCGAGTGCATTGCTCGCCTCGTAGAAGGGCTGTTACCGCGATATATCGCACGTGCAGCCAACTATAGGTGTGGAATTTCATCAGACGTGGAATTCTTTATCGACGAAACTATTATGTGGTACAATCTATAGCATTTAAAAGCGTTGTTGAGAGAAATCGTTTACAGAATTCGGCTTCAAGTGAACTTCTGACACGTGGAAATGAACGTTGTTACTGCTGAAATCTTGTATTGATTTTTCTTGATATTGCAAGAAATATTACTGCGGCAGGTAGTCTTGCAAACATAAGTAGGGGTAAATATTTAAATGAACATTAGCCAAAATAATTAATAGCACAGTTATATATTTGATTTAAAGAACATCTAGCATATAAAATTATTTTTAAAATTGAAGTTTATTGAGTTTAGTACTGCTGAGATAGCTTTCATGTTTCTTATTTCTTTGCAAAAATCTTTCACGAATCATGTAAGTATTGAAAATTACGAGCCAAGACATTTGCGAGACTGGAAAGACAATATAAGACATCGAACAACAAGACTTGCTTTTGTCTTGCTTTGTAAGATTTCATGTCTCAGCCAACACTAAGAGTAGTTGTCACAAACAAAATAAGACATTTCATTTCTGCTATATATAAATGGCTTTTTATGTATCTATAGAAAAACTGACAAATAACAACTTACTGCAAATCGATGGAAACCACATAATTAGAAATAGTCAACATCGTTATTACCAATCGTCGGAACAAACTCAAACCCCAATCGTTTTACGATAACCAAGGATCTGAATAAGACGAATCCTACCATATCGTGAACAACTTACACCTCTGCAGAGTCCTGATCGTGGTCAAACCATTGGAATTTTATCGGTAAATATACCGCCGATTGTATCGGCATATTTGGAGAAATATTAGTACGAGTAATTTTTAAATACCAGCGCATTTGTAAAATCATTATAATTTGATTAGAACAAGTGCTATCACTTACTTGACCACTTTGTTATGGTATCCATTTCAAAAAAGTTCCTGTAGAATATTTTACCATTTATGGTGTAAATAAGTACTTAAAAGATGTAAATTACGAATCACTGATAAAATATCAGTATGTCAAGAACACTACCAAATCATTATCAAATTTTTCCATTTTTTGCCTTAAATCATATATCATATACTCAAATCTACCTCCTACCCTAAGCTGTTTTCTTTAATGTGCTTTTACATCAACAAACCTTTATACAAATAGCCAAAAAGTTCGCCATTTTGCTCTCCATTACAACCTCCGTAATCGTCTGAACAACTTATTCAACACAGAAAGGTCTAAGATACACAACCACATGAGAATCGTTCTAATTGCAATTTACAATTTTGCCTGGGGTCACGGTCAAACATATGTTTCTTTCCATGTTAAAACATTTCCAATTTATTCTAAGCATCTTTGTGAGGTTTTTTGAATTGTCAGCCCCTCTAATGCTATATCTGGCCGCTTCATATAAAACAGGCTCCAGATACCACAGTACCACTAATAAATAAAAAACCATCTCCGATATCCACTACCGTAATAATAATTATAGGCTGGGATATTCTTCTTGTATCTGTGACAGCTGTAATATGTTAATAATAATTTAGTCGGATGGATGTTTACAGTCAACCTTATCGTCTGCGTCGGCTTTATCTCCATTCTAATGAATTTTTAAATGGAATATAATAAGAGCCATCATTATTTATGGGTCCTTTATTTGTTCATGGGAAGAAGTTATCCAAGGAAAAAATTGTGTCACTTGCGCAATACGATAAGATAACGAAACTGTAAACAATTAACAATTCAGAATAACACTGAACTGATCAAATAAAAAATTGCAGAACTCAGATATCTCTTGAAAAGTTTTTTATCTTTTAGATAGATATATAGATTTATTCATTTCTAACAGGTTAACACCCAATTACAACAAATAGATTAAATATACATACATTTTCATACACACACTTATAAAAATACACACATAAATATATAAATAACAACAAATAATTTCAGGATTATACAATTCAAGGTTTTACGATTAATATCGCAGATAAGAAATACAGTGAAAAATACTGCACATTAAATGAACTGGAGATCTAAAAAGAGTATTCGTCTTAGGTGTTCCGCAGTAAAATATATGCTTGCTTCTCGAATGAAGTCTTGGAACCAAAAAGTTTATTTTGTATAATATAGTTTCACAATCAATACCGTTATGCAACAACTTATACAAAAAGGTAACTGATAACGTTTTTTCTTTAATAGATATAACTAACGATTTACAAGGTATGGTTTTCATATGGTCATTTAAAAAACTTGGAAAGGGTGGTGGCCCTAGATCTGAACCTTGAGGAATTTAATAAGTTTGCAATAGTATCTGCTTTTACCAACATTAGGCAGCAAAATTAGGTAACAATTGACTCTCACTTCGTTGTGTTACAACTAGAGTTTGTAACCACGCTGCGTAATATTTGAATACAGTTTGGATAAGAACGTCGGCGTTAGATGGCGTTCGTTTAGTTTATTTCACACACTGATAGACGTTACACTTAAATAAATTTAAAAATATTTCGCCTCCCCCATGCATTTCAAAATATTGAATATTTATTTGTTTTTGGTCAAAGTGACTATGACAATATTATTGATTAAATAACTGAATATGCATACCATAAGTATCATTCAACTGTTTCAACATCTTCCTCATTATATAGCTTTCTTGATCGAGTCCGTAAAATTAGGTTATGAAAGGTTCTACACAAAGCATAATAAAAGAATAATACTCAACGTTTCGTCCTAAACCCATATCCCATACCTCCACCTGCACACCAGTGGGTTTACAAACCCTACACTTGTTTCATAGCCGTTTAGTATATTTCAAACACTGATAGAAGTTACACTTAAATAAATTTAAAAATGTTTCGCCCTCCTAAGCGTTTCAGAATTTTGAATATCTATTTGTGTTTGGTCAAAGTGGCTATGATAATATTATTGACCAATATTGATTAAACAATTGAATATGCATGCGGTAAGTAACGTTCAACTGTGTCAACTTCTTTTTTATTTATAGCCTTCTTGATTGCGTCCGTAAAATTAGGTTATGAAAGGTTTTGCACAAAGCATAATAAAAGAATAATAATTAGCTATGTTCGCGGTAGCAATCCCGAACTAATTCAGACATTAGATTCATGCGCAGTTTGAAGGTGGGCGTTCGCGGTGTACCTAGTGCACGTTCGGAATTATAAATCCTGCGTTCTCGGAATCCAGATTTATAAATTTGAACGTGTTCTGAATCCGTCCCATGTATTTCCGGACCTGAGACAGAATTTTTAATCCGACGCATGCGTATTTTACTAGTTTAGTACCTAGTTGATTTCATATAAATGACTCAACTTCATCAAATGCCACAGGGTGATCCCGAATAATATGCAAAAAAATGAAGGTAGATTATACGACTGATTTTAATAGGGACCTTGCATATACAATTTTTTAATATGAGCCCCCTTTATGGACTTACGACCTCTTAACAGTGGATTATAAATTTAGAGTTTTATTTACACTTCATTACACTTCCAAACACTTTGAAATTAAGAAGTAAAATTTGGAAAGGCGTTTAGGCTGATGAAACTTCTTTTGCCCGAGTATTTTTTATTCTCTTCGTCCTGTTGAAACGAAGCATTGCAATAAAGTACTCCATGTATATTATTCATTACATTTTTTGAGGTTAACTTTTCGATTTTTTTTTAAATTTAAACCCCCACTTTGGGGACTAATCACTCAGGAGTGCATCTTTGCATATAAGTAAATTTGATTAAATTACCATACCTTGGAGACTCCTACATGCACCTGCTCTGTGTCGGTTTTTATGAGAGATACACTGTATATAATTTATTAAATAATTTAACATCTTGTCATGATAATAAGATGTCGAATCTAATACAACGAATAGTTATGACTACCCCACTACAACTTCTATTACAAAATATATTTTATTAAAAAAGAAAACGATACAAAAAAATGGCAGATAAACTGGACACAGAATACATTTGAGAAGCGTTCGCGGATTAGTAGAAATTCAGAACATCGCATGCGCATTTGATATGTGCGGTATAAATTCAGTATTAATTCAGGATATATTCGGAATCACTACCGCGAACAAAGCTAATAATCAATGTTCTGTCCAAAACCCATAAGCTATACCTCTACCTGCGCTCCAGTGGGTTCACGAACCCTGCACTTGTTTCGCAGCCAACTGGATCGCGGACTACATGTCCCAAAAATGGCATTAAGCACGTTGGCGAAACCGCGGCCACAACGCGACGCGCGCTTTAGGGCAGCACAATACAAGGAATTCCAATTCGAGCCAGCCACCGTTGATAACAAAACCTATAATGGTTGAGGTGAGGTTACGTGACCTCGACGCGACAAGCAGAAACCGCGTGACGTTGAAATCGTAACACTGGGTGAAATAATTTTCACGGTGGCTGCGCTGCTTTGCGTTTCTGGAACAGACTGCATTAATGGTGACGTCACATACTATGCAATTTGGTTGTAATATATTACGAATATTGTCGCTAAAATTTTTCTGTGAAACACTGAAATGAAATTTTATATTATGATGACTGGGATGCCCGTCAACCTGCGCGAATGGATTACTCGTGGTCAGCGCCATATTTTGTTTTATCTCTCCTAGTAATGGCGGAGCAATAAAGATTGAACTGATTGTGAATTTAAATGAAATTGAATTCTGGATATGAAGAATTATTTGGTGCTATATGCTGGTTAATTTTACAGTGCCTTATAAAACATGACATGTTCCAACAATAACACCCACAAAATAATGGGAAATTAAGAACACAATTCATATCGTACGTGCAGATGGTTGTCTCTCTCGCACCCACATACATAACCAATGAAGTATTTCATTGCTGAGTTCCATGTGCCTTTTTTTGTCACTTTATATGGATGCGCAGTGCATCGTACATTTCAGTGGTGAAACTCGACCTGAAAATCATAAGATCTTTTCGTAAGGAGTTGTAAAGTCAAAAGTAAGAGCACTTGTACTGAAGTGATTGAGTAAAAGATTTATGATTGTTATTTTTATAAACAACGATTTCATTAGTTTGGAAGAAGAATCATTTTTATGTGTGCATTATTTGATGTCGCTAGAAATAGAAAATCATTTCTAGAGGTGAATATTCTCTTATATCGATTTGTTCAAATATAATTTGATATCAGTTGAATTACTTTATTTACGCTAAACACATAACGTTAACGGTCGCTACCATAAAACCGTAACATACAGGGTGTCCCGAGATTAATACAACATAGAATTCCTGACGACAAAATAATGCTATGTTACCAAACTTACCTTTAGTCAAAAGTTGATGATTAAAACGATACAGGATGTCAAATTTAAAATGTTATTCTCAATAATCTAATTTCGGGACAACCTGTATATAAATAAATCTATAAAATATACCAAACAGACGCAGTTTTGTTTTGCTATTAACAAAGTAAAAAATCATAATTTTTTATATATTTAGGCATAAACATGTTTTATAATAGTTAATCTAAAACTATAATAGCAAATAATATTTCCTATTGAATTCAAGCGAAGAAACTGAAATGTGTATTAACAGAAAAATAAACCAAGCTGCAGTATTATTTTTAGGCAATTTCATTTTTAAATACAAGTTTCATTAGGATCATCATAAAAACACTTGGTTTAAACAGGTTTCATATTTTCTAACGTATGCATATACATACACGGCTTTTGTTGGCTATCGGAATTCAAGCTAATTTTGAACAATAAAAATAAATTTATCAAATATTCCGTTAGCCTTATGCTTTTTGTTTGGAAATATAATGTATACAATTCTACGAAGATTAGTTAGAAACATTATTTTTAATACATATTTTTTTGCAAGTGTTTTTTTATTTCTGCTCAGTTGTAAAGCTTTTGAACGTAAAGTATAAAATATGAGAACATTGAGCAAAATACCTGAAATATAGACAAATACTATTATAATTGTCTTTTATTGATTTTCATATTGCTATTAACGTTATTATTAAATATTTAAATACATACAGCGCCTACATTTTTTGCTGATAAACAATTGAAATGGCACATGGGCAAATGAACCTAGTACGACCCTGTGAGAAGCCACGTCTCCCTAACTATACAGTGATCTCATACTTGATACAAAGCACTTTATCTTCGCTAGTTGTCGTAACAATGTACTGAATTTTAACCATTCGTTACTCTTCTCAAGCTCCTAATAGCCCATAGTTCACCAATTATTAGGTGTTCTACTTCCTGTATCACATAATACAGCTCGGCAGAGAATTCCGTCTAGCGAATAAGTGCCTGCGTTTACCAACGAAACAAATTTCCGCAAACGGGGCCCCGCTGCACTGTCTCTGACAGTAATGGCAGTACCCCCGGAAATATACCTTTTTATATTAACCATATATTTCTCCGCCGCCTTGATACATTGATATTACCTGCGCCGTCGGCCCGCCCGCTCTCTAGGAGGCAGACATTCCACGGGCGACTCGATTTAGAGCGCGCCAGTATGGTGGAAGTCGTTCGACATCGGAAAATGGACATTTTTTGTGCTTGTTGTTGTTTTTCTGCAAAGCGCTCTCCACAACTTTGTAAACAGATGTTTTAAAGGAAATATTTTTAACTTTCCGGAAATTCAAGAAGGAGCAGTTCAACTCAGTGATGTTGCCAAACTTAAATATTTTCTTAGTATTGTAATGCTAAAATATGTAATTATGAATTATTTTTTTAAAGTATACAATGAACATATTATATTTCAGTTTTAAATATATTTAATATCGTAAGTGTAAGTTACAAAATTTCAATGAATCAAATAATATTTCACATTTCACTACATAGAAAGTAAGATAAAAAACGAATACTCACTAGTTAAATTATTAAGAGAGGCTGAAAAGTTTTTCGTATTTAATAATAATAATATCTCTACCCCTCATTCTAATCACGAGGATTACTCCAGTAGTCGGAGACTTGTGCGGGAGAGGGGGCGGCATATTATTAAGCAGGTCGCATTTGCACCCAGGAACGACTTACTTGGGTAGACTCTAACCCCATCCAGTACAGGAATGGGGGAAACCTAAAAAACCCCATTAATTAGGAGGATGGTCAAACGTCGACTGGTATCAATCTTTCAAATTGACCCAAGCCTCTCCACGAATATAATATACGCTCTACCGGCCGCGGGATTCGATCCCAAAGCGGTCTGGTCACGTCGATTCAAATACAGACGCCTTAAACCACTTGACCACTGACAATTAAGTACAAGTAATACAAAAACGTCGATCACCTAGTTTTTACTTCGTTTTTAATGCTACTCAATAGCAAAAAGTAAACAAATCCGTTTTTACCTACATGTTATGAATTAATAAGATATTTTACCTTAAATATTTATTTATTAGTTAGTATAAATGTTTTTGGAATGTTACATTATTAAAATTCATTATTTTTGATACGTCCCCATTATGTATTTATAATTGAATATGATTTTGAATCGATTTTTTGTCTTTATTACGCCTTTTCAATGCGTGGTTAAAATGAAATTATGACTGGATCACCTTGTATATTATTGCATTTTTGGAAATGGCATGAAAAACATGTCCTTCTTGTTTTGGAGTGGTTTAACAGAAAAAAAATATATCAGTTGACGAAGTCAAGGGGAATAATCTCTATAATTTTTTTTGTGTTACATTTAGGCATCTAATATTTGGTATACCATGAAATATTAAGGTGTTGCACATTCGGTATTTAATAATAGTTCTAAAATACACCAAGGGTATCATCTTTAGGTATCATTTTATCAATTTCAATAGACGAAAACTCTCTTATTTCAGGTGCCACCTGTAGTTTTTGCTGCAAATTGTGCAAAATTAAATCAGTTTCTCCTTGATATAAACTTTGTAGGTGTTAATTGTATTATTTCCAAGATTTTTGCAATTTTCTATGCTTACTTACTCAACTAAAAATTACACATGTCAACTAATCCTAAATTTTGACCCTTATTATTTACCTTCATCATAACGAATCTATAGAGACATTTTCGAAAATCTCAAGAAATTCAACTTCTATACAAAGTCTGTATCAGAGAAAATAGATTTTAATTTTGCACTATTTCAGCAAATAATTCACAGGAGTTTGACTTTTACATCCATATCCAGTTATTAATGATTTAAAAGTACCTATAGAAGAATGACCTTGTATAAAAACAATGAAATTGATCTTTCATTTTCTATTTTGACATTTCAAAAGTGACCAATACCCAACACAGTGCAGTGTGTTTCCCCGAAGTCATCACCCACATCCGTATTCTCCAGAGCAATAAAGTTGCAAATTGCCCATCAATCACTTACCCTGACAAATTTGTGTACCGGTCACAAAAGGACGCACAAAAGCAGACAGCGCCCCGCTGCCGGCAAACCTGAAAATAGAAGTGACAGTAAACTAGCTCGGAGGGGGGCAAGAAGCCGACTTGCCAGCCCCTATGCAGTAAATAACCCTCGTAAATTTACTTGGGACATTAAAGTCAATTATGCCGTTTGTTCATTTTTTTGGTCAAGTTCGCAGGGTACCGGTAATGGAACTGTGAAATTTGTCACTTTTAGAATAGAATGGCAGCTGCGGGAGACGTAGCGTCTCTAGTTTTAGTCATTTTAACGAAAATAATCTGTCAAAACCAGCAACGAGAATGATACATTCACTGTATGGAAAGTTGAGGTTAAGGCTAGTGACAGTTTCTTCTTAAGCGACCTTAGACTATAAAGGCTAACTACACTGATACAAATTTGTTTGTAATTTTATAATATATATATTCCGTAATATTACGGAAATAAACATGGATAAAATTATATATTATGTGCGACACTATAATTTGTATTGATTGATACATTGTAATTTTTAGGTTGAAATAATAATAATAATAATAATAAAAGGTTTATTGTAAAAAAAGTACAAAACAGTTTTCACAAAAGGAAGGTGTGTCAACAAGTTTACAACACCTCCATCAAGGATACAAACAAAATAATAAAAGAATAAATGTCAAATTCAGTTTAAAACAATTGAATATTGAAATGTTCAATGGCAGAAGAAAGTATGTTCAATTATAACTTATTTTTTACAGTCATTACCGAGAGATTGTGATAGTGAGCCGGCAGATTATTAAGAATGTATAAAGTCATATAAGAAAAAGAACATTTAAATCTTTCGCTCTTATGAGAAGGAATACAAATTTTTTTTTCAACCTGCCTCAAATCTTTTGAGTGAATTTCTGATCTCCAGTTAATTTTACTATATAGATATGCAGGACTATTGCTATTCACTACATTCAAAATGAAGCCAACAATATGAATGAACCTCCTTTCAGACATGTTCAACAAATTATAATTACGCAGATAAGGAGAAATATGACTATATTGTGGAACAGTAGTAAAATATCTGACGCAAGAGTTCTGAACTCTTTGTAAACGATGTTTGTCAGCTTGACTTATACATGGACCATAAACAACGTCTGCATAAGTGAGAAAGAACCATAGTTTCAATAAGCAAGATCTTGGTATGCAAATTTAAATCTTTTTTAAAGGAATGCAGCAGTTTTAGGCAAGAATATGCCTTCCGGCAAATATTTGATTAGAAAAGCTTAAAGTGGAGTCAAAAAACACACCAAGATTCTTTACTACATTACAAAAAGGGATGTTATCGTTATTAATTTTAATACTTATTTCATCTATATCTACATATCTTAATTGATAAGATGTCCCAAAAAGAATATTCTGGCTTTTAATGGGATTCACTAACAGAGTATTCTGTTGAGACCAATCATAACTGTGTTTTAAATAATTGTAAATATATGTAATTTTACTATTTTATATATATATATTTTATACATACTTAACTTTAGAATTACAGCTGAAAAATATACATAGATAAAACTTTTTCAATAACTAATATTATTTCAGATATATGACTGAATAAAAAATAATAAAAAAGTGTGTAAAAAATAATAATGAACAATAAGCACATGTTAAAAAAAGTATATATTAAAGAGTTCACCAATCAGTTTAAATATTTTCATTTGTTTAACACGAATTGTATAACAGAAACCAATTTAAAAGTATATTAATATTATTTTTGTAGCTATATAAAGAATGTGAATGAAGTTAAAAAGAGAGAAAACTTTTAATGGCACGGAAAAAGTTAAAATCAAATTTTAACAAAAATACAGGAGTCAATATAATATGCAGGATGTCTCTTTTATTTCGAAATAGTTAAGAATTCCTTGTCAAGAGCAGAAATAACTTCTGCTTAGGACGATTTTTTAGTGGATCCGTCTTTTTTTCTAGAAGTGTATTGTTCATCCATCATCTAAAAATTACTACAATGTACTGGTGAGTTTATAAAAATTTTTTAATCCTAACGTAGTCCTAACTTAACCTTAACCTTAATCTTAGTCTTAATCTTAATCCTAAGATTTTGACACTTTATAAATATTTAGTCGTAGCTTAACCTTTATTTTGTCTCTTCAAGTTCCGGCCAATCGCTGACACCGTAGGAGGCATGTAGAAGGAAATGGAACACTTCCGCGCATGCGTACTTATTTGGTCTTAGTCTTAGTCCTAAGAATTTAAAAGATAAGAACTTTCAAGGTCAAGTCTTAAGACCTCCTTAGGACTAAGACTAAGTTACGACTTTTATAAACGTACACATGGAAATATGTACATTTAACTTCTTAGGATAAAGATTAAGGCTAAGTTAGGACTAACTTAGGGTTAAGACATTTTTATAAACTCACCATACCATTACACATATTTATTAGAAAATATATGGAAATGTTTTTGCTGAAAATGACATATTTTTGAAAAATTAATATACAGGGTGTTTATTAATTGAATGCCGATACTTAAGGGTGTGAATCCTTCGGTCATTTTAGAAGAAAATTTAATATCAATATATGTCCTAAACCTCTTAATTTTTGAGCTACAGGGTGTTACAGTTATAAGAAAAAATTTACTTTTTTGTTATAATTTTCTTATCATTCCAGATATTTTAATGACATTTTGTATACACCTATTAATCATTAAGGAGCATTGTTTGATGTAAAAAATGTTTTAAAATCTTTGCCAATGACTTGGGGAACTTTTTTGGTTTTAATTTTTTTACGTGAAAATGGTGCGTCGTACGAGGATAAGTTTAGGGACCTAATTTGCTGTAAAATAAATGGAGATTTTAAAAATAATTTTAATTTTTAGAAAAGGCAGTGGCGTACCATTTTTTTCTTCAAAAATGTTTAATTCAAACCTCGTACGGACGTCATTGGCAAAGATTTTGAAACATTTTTTACATCAAATAATGCTCCTTAATGATTAATAGGTGTGTACAAAATTTCATAAAAATATCTGGAGTGATAAGAAAATTATAATAAAAAAGTAATTTTTTTCTTAAAACTTTAACACACTGTAGCTCAAAAATTAAGAGGTTTAAGACATATGTTGATATTAAGTTTTCTTCTTAAAATGACCGAAGGATTCACACTCTTAAGTATCGGCATTCAATTAATAAACACCCTGTATATTCCTTGGTTCTTGCAAATATTTCTAGATGTACGTTTATTTTTATATCAATTGTTAGTTACAGTAAATTTACAATTAACTTAACCACAATTAATGTTAATATTTGTTGTAAACATCGTTTGAAATGAATGTTGTTGTATGGTTTAGAAACACAGGCAATCGCATAATTTTGATGCAAACATCTAAACAACGTACCGTTTTAATTTACATTATATTTATGAATTATGTAACATAAATTTACTTACGCTGCAAGTTCACATGTTACAAAATATAATTTTATACTACTCTTCCGAATATCCAGTAAAAAGTCTTTATTAATAAACCGTGCATGTTGCCGTCTACCACACCTTAACACAACTAAAACACAGGGAGAGATTAATTTGATGTACGTCTGCCCATGTGTAATAGAATTATGTAAAATTTTATAATAAATTGAGTACAAGCAAATAGTTTCAAAGTATTACATTGTATAGGAAACAGTGACATGGAAAATTGTAGCTAAATAGTCCTAGAGGTGTCAGGGGTAATTAGTGCATATTATTACATATATTCTCAGCATGTAAATTCTACAAATCAAATATGTGATATAATAGTCATAAAGCAAGAATTCTAGTATTATTTTTACATTAAATCTACTTGCCACAATCTGCTAGGCAGAAGAAGCAAGGAATGAAAACAAATATTCAGTGAATGACACTGCTTGTCTTTGTTTATATTCGACGGTACTGTTAAATACAAAGTATTATTTGTTTATTAATTATACAAATTGAGCAAAACATGAGCAGATACATTATATATTGTGTTACTTGGCCATTCGGAATAATTGTGTCATCCTGTTGAGCTTCGCGGTTGTATATAACAAACTGCGCTCAGGAACAATCCCGGTTGAATTCGGGACGTTGAAAAATTGAAGTACACGCCATTACATAGAGATATATGGCCGCGAAATATGTATGTACAAGTCACTAAATCAGCGATAACGAATTTGGTGATATTTGTCGCTGGAGATACAGTCGAAACAGCAGTGGAAACAATAGTGGCGCAACTGAACATGAATTATTTGTCTGATCGCATAAATTTGTTTCCCAGTGGCGCGCGGACAGCAAGGACAGATGATCTAATTAAATATATGTTGTAATAACTACTAATTTAAATGATTTCCAATCTTGTTTAAAACTTGTTGAAACTACTGTTGGTTCTGCTCTGCAAATTGAAAGTTTACATAATATGCAGGATGCTCCCGAATAGGACACATTTGTTCGTGACACGATTCCTGTAAGTTAATCTTCTGGGATTCAACCGTACTTGTTTCATTTCAACATTCCGTAAAATCAAGTATGCCTTAAAAATCCAGAAAAATACAGGATGCCTGGAATTTGAAATCCAATACTGAAAAGGTAGGAAAATATTGTTTAATATGATTATGATGATTATAATAATAACAACCTCTATTGTTATTAATTAAACAAAGTCAAAAGACAAAAACCAAAAAGAAACACGCCAATAATTATACATTTAAACAACACAATTTACAAATTCAGAAGATTTCTGAAATTCTACTAGATACTCTTTCAATTTTTTCTTGAAATACAGTTTCAAGTTCTCTAATATATACAAGCAAGAAGTAGAAGTAATTATTCTGCCTTGTACTAAGAACTCTAACATTTATAATAGAATTTAATTTAGTTATTGTATTTTCACAATGAGTTTTCCAAGTCAGATATTTATCTGTATGTATACCCAAAAACTTAGTGACCAGTCATTTGAATTTTTTTTTTTCATTAAAATAAATATCTACATGAAGATTGTTGGTTTCAAACCATATCCTCGAGTTGTGGCATATCGGTTTTAATACATCTCCACTACTATTTGATAGAATTAAAGAGGTATTGTCATTCTTCAATATATATAGTGATTCAAGCGCATAAAGATGTATCAATGTTATTCATATACAATAAAGACAAAACTGGACCCAATATTGATCCTTGTGGAACACTCATATTAATTTATGGCATTTCACAGTTTCTATAGACTTAGGACTATAATTAAGAGTAATGTATTGTTTTCGATTGCAAAGAAAAATATCACTAGTCTAAAGCAGTTCCCTTTATTCTATATGAATGCTTAACAGTTTTTCTAACAGTTTACTATGGTTGACGTAGTCGAATGCGCTACTGAGATCGATGCAGCAGACAACAGAAGTTTTCTTTAAACTCCTTCAATCTGTTTATACTGTAGGTACCAAGCAATAACATTGCAGTCCCATTACCTGTTATTGTTAACCTCAAACTACAGATCAAAATAGTTGTGCATCGTACATACTTCCTCACCTTTTCTTTTTGTTCCATCTCATAGACAAAATACATTATACTAGTAAAAATATTAGGATTTTCCTGTATTTCCAAGGGTTACTTGATTTTACGGATATGAAATTATTTATCGCATCTATAACTCAATTTATGGTGTGTAGTAGCATTTTCTAGCTTTTATAAACAGTTAGCATACGTTAATTTCTCGGAACGAGAGCATTTTTGGTCTTCCAGAACGTTGGTAAGGTTTCTGCGATCACGTTGGGGGAAGACGGAGGCCATCCGCATCCCAGCGCAGTGAAGGAAACTGTTACTGCCGATTCGATCTGAGTGATGCACAATAATGCACGGCGTCGTGTTCGTTTCTCCCGCCCTATCGCGATCTAGCCTAGACACGACGCGACTATTCACAATGCCACTTCTTCAGTAATTACAGAAACTTCGACGGTTCGGCTGAACTATGCGATCCCCGGCGATTCGAGTGGATCAGATACCGCGGGAAATCCATATCGTCGCATCAGATCGCATCTCGTCACTCGTACGCTATGTAGATACCATCTGGTAGTAAATGCGGAGAGAGCCCGTATCTAATAAGAAATGTGGTGCAGAAAGGCGTAGTCATTACACATCTGAAAAAAGGAACGAGTCATGTTTCGAATTAATCTAAGTGTCCCTCGAGCATCGTTTTGAAAGTCAAGCTTCCGCGGCTGCGAACCAATGATCTCATTTTTTGATGCAAGGTCTGCATGGGGTCACTTGAGGAATCAGCAGAGAAGTAACCTTTAATTTTATATCTAAATTATGAAATAATCGTTGATAAGAGAATTTTAAACATGAATGCTAGGGTTCCAGGTTCTACTCATATTGCTGCGCTTTTCCCATGTTTTATTTACCTTAGGTCAATGTAATGGATTTATTTTTTTACCTAAAACAATTTTAATCCTTCGAAGAAATTTATAAGAAATTGTTTTTGGTCAGATGTAAAGAGACCTTACAAACACAGTTTAAAGAAAAAACCTTTAATACACAACTACTAAAATCACAGCTATTAAGCATAATGTCGCAGTAGTATACAGACTATTTCCATATATATTTATTAAAGGATCACTAAAATCATAATTTTTAAGACGCCTTTAAAAAATTTTTTAAGGAAAATTGCAGAATAGATCCCTCTTCAAAATAGCAATCGGCAGCATTGGTAAGTCTCATAGTGTGTCCCTTATAAAATAATTATAATTTTTACCCAAAAATACAGTACACTTACTTTTTGTAATGGAGGAAGTTTCTAAATATAACAAATAAGTATTGCAACGATTTGAAACAAGTTAAGGCTTTGTAGGATCGATGTGACAGAGATGTTAATTGTTGAAGACGTCGATTGATTCGTCTTATTTAGATGATGACAATTCTTCGTTCATTCTGTCATCGTAATGCGGTCTTAACGTTTCTGTTCTACCCGCCGATTGGAAACGATGAATATGCAAATAACTTAGAAATCGATAGTTAGGCAACATAAACAAGAGTACACTTTCTATGTAGAATTGAACGTTCTTTTAGATTTTTAACTTTTTTTCAGCATATCTCAGCAGATTCAAAAATTAAAGTGTTTTGATTTACCTAAACCATACGGTGAAACTAGCGCCCTCTAGTAGCATCGTCAAAATAAGCTTCAAATTCGTAATTCTCACACAAAACACCAAACACTACCAATTTTCAGAACACCCTGTATTTCTTAAACCAGCGATATTCGTATAAGGCATGATGAGCTCAAACATAATATTTTGGTGTCTAGTAGGCCTGTGCGATTTACGAAATAACGAATTGATTTTCGATTCATCAAAAAAATCGATTCGTATCGATTAATCGAATAGTATAATTTTATTTGAATTGACTCAAATCGATTCGAATAAATTAATTATGTCGATATATCGATTAAAATTGATTTCTATTTTTGAATTGATTCGTCGAAAAAATCGAATCGAAATATCGAATGGTTGATCATTTCGAATCGAACTAAATTAAATCGGTATATTGTCGGGTCAAATTTATTTGAATCAACAGTTAGGCGTGGAGAAAATTGTATATCGATTAGATTTGTATTTTTGAATAGAATAAAATGGAAAAATTATTTATTTGTAACAAAACACTGAAGTATCAATAAGTTTGTCCAATAATTTAGGCGAATAAATAAATAACTGATAGATGGAAAACATTTGTAACACGACCAAGGTAGGTACATCTAGGTGGCAGACTGTTATGTGGGAAACTCTATAGTGTCTCGAGATGCCAAGACACACTGTACGGGTATGTTTGTGAAAATGGGCCTGATCTCACACTAGAATATTATTATATGCAATAATCTTGTAATGCATTGTATGTGTAGTTGTGCAAAGTTGACCGCAACATACCAGTAAAGTAAATAAAAAAGCGACCAATGTAAAACCACACATAAATGTTCAAATTTGAGTCAGATTGATACTCTAATTCGATTTTTTCGATAAATGGATTTTAATCCATATACCGATTTTAAGGCTTACTACCGATTCGATTTGACGTTTTGATTCGATGCGATATCTCGATTTGATTCGATATTCCGATTCAATTTTTTCGGCAAACCGATAAATCGTTTCAATAACAAAATCAATTCGAATCGATATATCTATTTTATGTCCAGGCCTCCTGTCTAGTATCTCCAGCTTAGTGTTGACCCATTCTCTCTGACTCTCTGAATAACCCTGTATAGTTTCAAATTACGTATGTAAAAAAGCCCAAGTGGGAAATTGTCAATAACCACCCACACACCGACCTTCAACGTTAAACGATAATCTATTCAAAATCCTTTCAATCCGTCCATTCATCGAATGTTGATGTTGTTTTAACATCAACAACATTTCCTGGTCATCCCGTTGCGGTTGCCGGCACCGTTACCTCCAGACTTTTACGTACCCCGATGCCGGAGTCGAGAGCGAGCTACTTCGAGTGGCCGTCGAGGTTTCCGTAATAACCGCGGACGTATTAAGAGATCTCGTTATCGAGAACAATACAGGCATTGTCCTGGAGGTCAGCGGAGAGCCGCGCTGTTCCCACAACGGGCCCAGTTCGGAAATATGAATTTATTGCACATATCTGCGGTGGGTGGCGAGCCTCATGCCCTTCGGAGCGCGCGGCGGCCGCCGAGAGCCGCTCAATTCGTGAGATATCGGCATTAAGTAATGACCGAGGCACGACCACGGTCATTGCAATTTGTTGAACCCGATATCTCGGCTCGATTTAACCAGGTAGTAATGAAAAAATAATTTAGTTCAGCTCGGCCGGAGTGCACCGAGATCCCGCGCATTAGTTCAGCATCGGCCTCAATTTCGAGACGAGATGCGAAGGGCGATTGCTCGCGGCTGGTTTCGTCGCCTTTCATATACCGGGTGTCCCGTTGAGGTCGGCCAGCGGCTGTATCTCGGATCTGTGTCCTACATATTTCGGAAAAAATTGTTGGTAACAAAAGTGACCCCAAGAAGTCTATTAAAATTACTTTTCACCACAGACAAGGAAACTGTTATAGGCTATACTCTCGATAGGCGCTAGAGCGATTGGGGCGGCCTACAACATTTTTAGTATGAACTTCTTAAGTATTGTCAGTGTATAAAATATAGTTAGTCAACTGGCCTTAGTTGTGGACAATGTCGGTTAGATGGCGGGATTGTAATATGTGCAAAAATTCTTAAACGAGCCCTAGGCAAGTCAGTAAACAGAGTCAGTCTGACTTTGTTTACAGATGTTTTCAAAATAAAGTCATAAACTAAAATTTAGATTTACCTGCGTTTGCATTTGGCGCGCATTTAGTGCAAGTGAGTCGAAAGTATTATCAGCAGTTGGAAACAATTTGAAACTATAATAAATGTCCGTCTACTCATTCTCAACTTAACTGGTTCAATGACAGTTTCAAATCGTTTCCAACTGCTTCAGGAACAAACCTTATCAAATAGATTTAAAATTTATCGTCAGGCTTCCTCGACCTTCCCAAAATCTAGACAGCTGGTTTAGTCCTAAAAATGTTTCAAAGTTACAGGGCTACAGTCGCTTGGTTAAGCATAGTTTCTCCCACACTTTTGGAAAAATAAAGATTAATAATAATAAGGATCAGTCAACGATTATTTTTGAAACAAGATTCGCCTAACCAAAAAATTTCACACTGAACAAGCAGATAAGTAAAAAAAAAATCACATCACTTCCGTATTTTTTGACGTTTTGTAAAACTCTATTTCCGTTCTCAAAAATTGCAAATGTATTAAACCTAAGTTAAGTTTAACAGTTTAGAATTTGTTTATCTTCTTCCATACAGATTTTATATTTTTATTTTTACTTACTTCTTACACTATGTTGGAGAAATGTCTCGATTTATAAATATTAGAGTTGAGGAACATACAAATTATATATATATATATATATATATTGGAAAAATAAGGAGGAAAATTAAATGATACCGTGATTATTTTGTTGAACGGAAATAAGTGTGTGTCATACTGTTCAGTAAACATTGATCATTGTTGGCTACAGTTGTATCAAGAAGAAGCAACTAGAATTATGCTCTATCTCTTCAAGTAAGGAGTATGGGGCATAATCATATTGCAGAAAAAGTTGGAAAACTCCCGACTAAGTTAAGTTAGCGATATTAGCTAACTTTGTTTTGTTTTAAAGCTATTTAATAGCGGAATATTTATCTGTAACAATATTTAATGGCTAATTTGGTACGTTTTGAAGTTATAAAATATTTTCACTCATAGCTTAAGTTTGGAAAATAATAGCTACTTCCAGTTTTTATCATTTTCTAAACAATTTTATGAGTAATAAAATAAAAAGTATAGTCTTCCATTTAATTTTTCATACAAAATTGAGTAACTTTTCCTGCAATACAAAAGAAAAGGATAAAGATCGAAAACTGCAGACTACGTTAACCGATTTTAACAAACTTGATTTTGTTTTAAAGCTGTCTGATAGCCGAATCAATATCTGTAACAATACTTAAGTTTTTGTCTAAGCCTCAACCACCAGATGGCGTAATTTGGTATCTTTAGAAGTTATATAATATTTTCGCTAATAACTTAGGTTTGGAATAATGCTGCTTCCGGTTTTATCATTTTTAAACAATTTTATGACAATAAAATGTAGGCAGTAGAAGTAATAAAATAGCGAAATAAAAACTTCAGTTTAACCGAGTTTTTGCTAAAATTGGTTAACGTAAGTTTTTCTGCAATACGATTCTACTCTTTCTTTAAGAGGTAAGGGTAAATCCCGTTCAAAATTATTACTTTATGAAAATTCTTTATCTCTTTATTTGTTTCTTTTTTACAAATTTTCGTGAAATTATACCATCTGGCAACACTGATTTAGATAGGCAACCTTTAGTAACATTTAGGCCAGAGCCGTACTAAGATTGATTTTTCTACACTGCATTATGGAGGTACAATTACCAAAACGTGAATATAGAACTTCTTCTCTTTATTTCCAATATTCCCAGGAATCTCAATTATATATTTTCTGCATTAAAACGCTGCAGCCAAACGCGTCATTCTAGTATTGTAGAGCGAAAGTACTCGTACTCGGCTGTGACTAACTTCATTCCGGTCTCACGCAAGGATACGGGACATCCATCCATAAATCTTCCCGCGACCGTAGTAGGACTAATATCCATCCCCTACTTCATTACGCCATTGACACATGCGTTCGTCACGCCGGGACCAGACGGCACGCAATAAAAGATCCCGGCTGGATTTCCACAGATTAAATTCTGTCCTTCCCTAACCCGGGGGTGATGCGACGTCTGAGGGATCAGATAGATATATAGGAAACGCATTTATTTAATTATACAGATGAATAAGCCCTCGCCTACGCTACGACGGTTCTCGTGATTCATTTGCATGCCTAGACGGCCGCGCTGGTGGCGATGCGGATAGTCTTTTGTCTAACCCCGAGTTCCCCACATGAAAAATTTAATCAAATGTGCCTTGACGGCTTATCTAGTTAAGTAGATGATGAAAAAACACTAGCTGTATATCTCCTACAGTGCATTCTGCTAAAGTAGTTGTCATAAAGCTCTTATGGTATCACTTCGGTTATGATCGTACTCAACTCTACTCGCTAATATTCACACAATGTTATTCAATGGCAGTTATCAATTTTTTTAAAACGGAATGAATCTTTTTAAACGGGATTGTATGATTATTATCTTCTTAAAGGTACGAATGCATATACCATTTTGGCAACCGCTTAATTGATTTACATAAACTGGACAAGGGTCTTGATACACTAGATGTAGACTCTACGTCTCGCGTACACTCATGAATTACCTCACTTGTGCGCTTGCTGTACCAATATATGTCAATAATCAATTAAAACTGATCCTAAATACTTTTGGAATTTTGTAAATAAAATGTCAAACCAGGATACCTCAGTTGATAATTGCTGTATTTGGCGACTTTTTTAGTAGCGTTTTTTCTGGACCTGATAGTCATGATTTTCATAGTAACTGGAACATTGACATTAACATGCCTAGTTTAAATGTTCCTTTCTTCTCTGAAGATGAAGTTGAATTATCAATTCTAAACTTAAAGATAAAATGACGTGTGGTCCTGACAGATGCTTTTTAGTAAAAGATTGTGCCATGTGTTGTCTCGACCACTAACTACTATTTGCCATTTGTCGCTCATGATTGATATTTTTCCTGATTTATGGAGATCTACTAGTATTTGCTCGATACTGAATCAGGGCGATTCTACCGACATAACTAACTATAGTCCAATTACATTACATTGCAAAAGTCTTCGAGATGTCTTTATATAATCGCATTTATCCCCTTATTAAGCCTATCATTACCATAGACCAACACGGTTTTATAGCAAAACATTCCACCCACACTAATCTAATATGTTTTACGCAGTTTATATCTAATATTATTGATCAGCAGGGACAGGTGGATGTGGTTTACACGGACTTTTCGAAGGCATTCGGTCGTATTAACCACAATATTCTGTTAGCAAAATTGGAACGATATGGTGTCCTTGATCGAATTACTAACTTTTATTTAACCAATCGGTTGCAATATGTTACATTTAACGGTTTTCAATCAAATGTTTTTCTGCCACGTCAGGCGTTCCACAAGGTTCCAATTTTGGTCCACTTCTATTCCCTATATTTATTATCGATTTAAACTCTATTATTACGTGTCAGAAATTATGTTTCGCTGATGATTTAAAAATATATACACCTATTACATGCAGAGCCGACTGTGTATAGTGCAGATTGAACCTTGCCAACCTGAACATTTCTAAATGTGAAGCTGTAATATTTTCTCGCAAAATTAACAATACTGACTTTGGTTATCAAATTAGTTCCGATGTTTTAACTCGGGTAAGTGAAATTAAAGATTTGGGAGTGCTTTTTGATAATAAGCTTTGTTTTGTGTCACATATTAATACACACATGTTTCATCTTCTATGAGAATGTTGGGGTTCGTTTTCAGAATGGGTCAAGATTTTCTACAAATTAATTTATTTAGTAAACTTTATTTTACTTCTGTTCGATCTAAATTAGAATATTGTTCTTTGATACGGAGTCCTATTTATGTGGCATATTAATGTGATTGACGCAGTACAAAGAAAATTAGTTAAATTTTTATCATTTCGAATTGCTCTATAATGTTGATTCCCGAAATATCCTGGGTCAACTGAAGTTTTTTGTTCCAAGACTCAACAGTCGATTATTACATACCTTTTATTATTTGAGTATCCACACGAACATTTTGTTAAAATCTCCAATTAACTTTATGTGCGATAATTATAACTTTATATCTAATACTTGTGATATATTTCACTGTTATATTCAGTTATTATATGTCGCGTTTAATGAATGTAAAGAACCGTAATCTGTTATTTTGGTAATTCTAGTTGATTAATCTTCAATACATTACTAGTTCTTAGTAATTATATGTCATCAATTAGGTATTGTATAATATTAATTAAAGTCTTTTTGTTTCTTTTGTCCTGTAAGTTCATACCACCCTGTCTGGACAACAAACAATTAGTGAGTAATGATAATCCGACTTGTTTGGCCATTGACAGTTACAATATTTTCATAATGCATTTTAACAATATGTACGCGCTGATAATTTGATAAAAGTAACTGTAAATACGCGCTAAATATTATACCAGTGTAAATATGGTTATTAGACGCAGACGAAAATGTAATGATCTTGTTAGAAAATTAATAGAATTTCAAAAAAATCTTTAATCATGTGTGCATATAGCATCCTTGGAAGAACAAACAGTATCATAGGAACCCATAATCAGTCAGTCATTGATAAAAACGTTTTGCCACCAAATAGAACGGAAACAGTTCAGTTGTTTTAATGAAAAAACTCCCTAATGGTATGAGTGTTCGTTCTGGTTGACGAAGTAATGGTTTTACGCACCCGTGACGGAATTAGTCACGTGACAGTGCGCTGGGAAAGTGCGATATCGCGGTTGTCTCAGTAGGCGAAACTCGGATTGTGTCGCGGTTAACAGGGGTGGTCCTCCCCTAAAAGGGGGCTAATCTCTAATATCGAAATGTACTCGTGAGCAATCTGGCAAAGTCCTAATTTCAGCTTCTGTCAAATAACTGGAGGGAAAGGTTTGTACTGGCAAGTTTTTATGTTAAAGCTTTTGGTTGATAAAATGTTTGCAATACTTAATTTATTCAGTGGTTTTATATTGATTTATAATGTTATTAGTTAATAATAATTTTGAATTGTAATTGCTAATTTTGATAAAAATGTTTGTTCGATTCGCAATAAAATTATTCAGTGGTTTTATATTGATTTCTAATGTTATTTAACAATAATTTTGAATTGTAATTGTTCACTAAAGCTCTCTATAATATCTGTTAATTGAAACTGATAATAAACACTAGTTAATATTGAAGCTTATGTACATTTAATTACATTAGAAAATTAAAATTAAACCGAATATGAGTTTTGCTATGGCGAATATTTTTTATCTATGTACCAGATTAGTTCAAATTAAGGAAAGAAATCATTCCTGCTGTGAATTTATCGATTTTTTTACATATTATAATTGCAATAATTAAGTTACCTAATTAAAATAATGTAAATATTATTATTGGAAAGTGTATGGCTATGCCAAAATTACAAACAAAAGAATGTTCACAGCCACCTTTTTGTCTAAATTATTATTTATTGGAATGCATAAACTCCTTTGGTATTAGCTTCTTAGCCTGGGGAAACGGTAATTATGCCATAGATACACTTTCACTACCTTTGGCAATTTAGCTTCAGAAAATAATAATTAATTAGTATTAACATTGTTTTTTTTTTGGCAGGGACACTGAATAACTGGAAAAGTCAACTATAACATATACCAAAATATATCAGAATACAGTATAGATTTAAAAGATACAGAATGTTAAATTTCAAATTGTTTTTTTTTCAGATTTTTGCGTATCACTTTGATGTTTTGTAGAGATTATTCTTGTTATTAACCAAATCCAAAACCTGTTAACCTGAGTATTATTGTATGCGACGCCTATGAAACAAATGTAGAAACGGGGGAGAAGTGGGTACTTTATCCCCCCACTTGTCTCTGATGTACGCCTATGGGCGATATTTATAACGTCGTAATGTAGAATTTTGTTTAGAGTATTTTATTACTCTTGATAATTTTTCGTAAAACATTTTCAAGAGAGTTCAACTCATTATGCTGCGACATCTTTAACATGCTCAAAAATCAAATTTATATAATCCACAATGTTTCTGTTTTACAGATATTCTAAATTTAGTAATGCATTTCTGCTAATGAGAGCGAATTACTTCACATTATTAGTCAATAGACTAAGTTATTATTTCTTTAATTCCTTTTTCTTCATTTAATTTTTATTAATATTAAGTATTATTCTGTTTTTAACTATTTTGATTAATATTATTACATCATCCCTTTGATTTCCTTCGTAACAGAATAGTTCTATATTCGAACTCTTATTTTTCATTATTGGTACATTTCTGTTGATCACATTCAATATATTATAAGTTCTCTTGACCTTCGAAGTTTGTTCAAATCATTTTGTAGAAAAAGATCCTTCCTGACTTATTTAAAAATTTAAGTTCAAAAGAAATGCCAGAATTTTGTTTTGGCTTTGGTGAATTGTGCACCTCGCTTAGTGACGTTTCTCCTAAGGAGCTTTGTATCCCATTCCTAATACCCCGTAAATATTTCACAGAAATAGCTACGCCGGGGCCACTGACGCGTCGACAAAAATACCAGAAATCATCACTAAGCCGGGATTAAAATTTTTGAAACCCTCCTTTGTCGCTGCGACACCTGGGCCCCCATTCACCGGCGTGTTTGGAATAAATAAGCCTCTTTCTTGAAAGTGTCATGCATGGAAGTGATCCAATAGAATTTCTCGGCGTTAATTTTCACAAACGGTAAACTCAGCCCAGGTGTGTCGCAATTGTGGACATTTCAGGACAAATTGAACCAAAATAAATGCCCCTTTGTGTACCATCGTCGTCCTTTGTTGATGTTTGCACGTCTGGCCGACCGTTCAATTCCGCGGAAAATGAATTTCGCCCTCGTTTCGCTTTCGGGCCCACTACGGCGGCGGCGAATGCTAATGCTGGAACAACAATTCGCCCTCAAGGATTAATTTCGTAATAACAAAAATAACTCGTGATGGTAAAACAGATATAAAGTAAATAGGACTGTTGGGAGAAGAGAAAAACAGATGCGAATATTTGTAGGTAGAAAATAAACACAAGAACAAATTGCTCATATTATATTTATCTTGTAAAATGTCCAACGTGTGTGGGTGACTTTAAATTATTAATGCACTACTTATTTACTGGTTTTAATCGATTCGTAATCAATTTAATCATAAATGATTCTTTGATAGATATAATTGAATCATTTTGGTGGGAAATATGGTTTCCAACTGTACAGGGTGTCCCAAATATGAGTACCGTAATTTAAAAGCTAAGTAAATAAGTCCCCAGGCTTATGGCTTCGTTATTTTTTAAGGTATCTTAGTGATTCAGGTACTCCTCTCACCTACATCAATTTCAATAATGCCATATTCTCATTTAAAATTTCATAACACGTACCAGGGTCATATTTAATATACTGTTGTTGATTAGTACTACATTTGGTACAAATAAAAATGTACAATCGTTTGCAATAAAATGGCAATTTAAAATAAATTTTATGATTTATTTTGAACTGTTGAAGTACTCGTATTGAAATCTACTTTCAACTTTTAACATTAGTCTTTTGTTGTTTCACTCACCAATAGAGATTTAATGAAATTTCTGCTCATAACATCCAGAACTTCGAAAACTGATTAGAGGGAGTGCCATTATTATTGCAAAAGCATGTACCTAATAATTATTAATTTTTTGGCTAACAAAAACATGTAATTGGGAATAAAATTAACTGTCATATTATTTACGAGAATTTGATGCTTGCTTGCTGAAGTTTTATTTGGAATTATAATTTTGGATTTCCTAGAGATGAAAAAAGAAAGGACTTCTGGATAACTGCATTAAACTTAATAATTAATATTCTAATGTGTCCCACTTTAATATAGATGAAATAAACATCAAAACATTAATAATAATCCTTTATCAAAATTAAGGTTCATTTTACAGAACAAAATAAATGTATTTACTTGCACTATTCAAATCTAATTAAGCTAATCTCTACAGGGTGTCATGCAAGTCGTTACAATAATTTTAGGAGGTGATAGAATACGTGATTTGGAATCGATTGAAACGAACACCAGTATACCAAGTATTACAATATTCGTGATAATTAATTTTTTAATATTTTTTAATTTAACCGTACTCTTCTACAATTATTGAAGTGTAGAAGAAATACAAACATTTTTATAACAAATATTTCTATACTTTTTTTTATTAGGAATGAATGAATTATTTGAATGATTTAACCAATAAAATAACCAAATAACCTTTGTGTGTAGGTTTATTCAGATATTATTAAAAAACTTACCTAAGCAATGCTCTTTCAGTTCTTAGAAAAAGTTTCTTTATGCCCTTATCAAAGGTTTGTAATAAACGTCTAAGAATAGTACACTTTAACTGAGATTCGAACGTATAGTTTGACAGTTGATCTACATTTATGGTTGTTATGGAAACTAAGGACAATTGTTTTCTCATGACATACCAGCTATTTAATAGAAACATTGCTTTACTTTTTTACGCCGTAACTTTTAAAATTTGAACAATTGAAAAAATATTTAGCTTTTTGAATCCTCCGGTATTTTAAAAACTTCAATATTAGGTTGCGTTCTTGTTAGCAAATATCTTCATTTCTTAAACCATTTTTATTACGTACTGAACGGCTGTTCTGTTTTGGCGAATGCGCTCCCTGCATATTTAAACACTAGGTATACTTCAACACACATATAGTAACACTTAGTATATAGGTATGTTTGTCTCAATCGGCTCAAAATCAAGTATTCTATCACCTCCTAGATTTATTGTAACGACTTGCAAAACACCCGTTTCTATTATATAACCGTCACAGGTCACTACTTTACAATAAAAATGTAATTGATAAATAGAAGCTTAATAGTATATAATAAACTACTTAGTTTTATTGAAGGGTCACTAACTTTAATGTTTTATATGTTTTAAATTTTGTATACCTACTATTTTCTTAATTATAATTTTATAGACTTAAAAATGTACTGCATATGAGAAAATATGTATATACATTTTTCACGATGATAAAAAAATAAGTAATCATTGATCTCTAAAATTTTTAAATAAAATCCTGATGTTTCCTCCACCTAAGTGACCCAGGCTCCAGAAAACGGGCAGCCTTTGCGCAAGTGAGAGGACAATGTTAAAAATAGCCGATTTTTGCATAAATCATAAAAAAATCAATTGGTTATTGTTAATTAACATTAGAAATGGCCCAGAAATACGTCAGATAGCTGGGGAAATGTCGCTACTACCCCTAAACTTATATAAAATACCCTTAAATAGCTTTAAATGGATTATTGTTATAAAAGTCGTGTAAAATGAAAAAAATGCTTTAAAATGATTTGAACAGACAGTATGTCAATATAAAAAGTGATAAATGACTGTAACAGTGCCCATTCAATGGCGAAATAGCGCCAATTGTTCTCATTTTGCGAGCGCGTACTGAAAAAATGGCAATTTATCCTTGCACCCATTTTTCAGGTTGCAATATTATAAATGAACCTTAAGAGTGATTTAAGCATTAGGCGTTCCCTTGAACATTTAAGCATTATCTATTTTTGATGTCGAAGTAAGCTTACCATTAGCTTTTGAAAGTCGTTTTTTTAATTTTTAGGGGTGGAATGGACATTTTTACAGTTATTTATCACTTTTTATATTGACATACTGTCTGTTCAAATCATTTTCAAGCATATTTTTCATTTTATACGAATTTTATAACAATAATTAATGATTATCCATTTAAAGCTATTTAAGGGTAGTTTATATAGGTTTAGGGGTAGTAGCGACATTTCCCCAGCTATCTGACGTATTTCTGGGCCATTTCTAATGTTAATTAACAATAACCAATTGATTTTTTTATGATTTATGCGTTCCCTCGGATAAGCCAAAAATCGGCTATTTTTAACATTGTCCTTTAGTCTTCGTTACATCTATCCCATCCAACCTCCTTGATCTTATCCAAATCCGACATGACGAATAGTTTTGTGAAATTCTCGAGACGGATAGAAACACCGAGTTCGTAGGTAATTCAAAATAAATAAGGCAGGGAAATTTATTACGCCTTATTACACCAACTGCTGTCAACGCCTCTGACATAGCAGCTCGTTATTTCGTAAAACAAGTCTAATTAGCACCGGAGCTTAAAAAAGTAATCCTTTTCCAAGGCTGGGCGGAGCCCCAGCAATTTTTTACCCAAATTGAGAAAATCCGCCCTAATAAATCGCCAGTTTTCGTCGAACTATAACGCGAACGATTAATTAGAGCCAGTGTTGAAATCCCGGCTTGATGTATGGGCTGCGCAGTCACATAAATTTGTCTCGACGTACCATAAAACTGTGAGCAAACGCCATTATTTTTATTTCAATATCGCCCATTTGGGAGTCATTTCAATACACCATAAAAATAAATCTAACTTTATATGTACACCAGCGCCGTGTAAAAACAGTTAAATTTTAATTAGCCATAAATCTGAAACAATCATGCTCTCACATTAACCTTCGAAATAGAGATACAGCTCTTTTTAGACAACCATCTGATCAGTCTCTGAGATACTCCCTCTGTTAGCAACACCATTAAATCGTAGGATCCTTGATTAGCCGTTGTTTTATAAAACAGCCACTGTCCGACATCAAGTGGGCTTGGCGGAAAAACAAATAGATGACATAACCTCAACATCTATTAAGTTAAATATATTGGAGGTTATAACTGAATAGTTCTTTTTTATGGCACATTTAGATTTGGTGATTTGGGAAAACCAGTCAATTAAACTTAATGCGAAAGTTAATTTAATGCTCATATTGTTCAACAATTGCTAGTGACTAAATACAAATAAATTTAGCAAAATTACAGGGTGTCCGGGAAAATGTGGGAAATCTCAGGTGCAGATAGAACATGAAAAAATAAGATGATAAGTTCCTATATTTTTTTTCGTACAGATCCTCCCTATAGAGATATGTGTCCCTGAAGGACGCCGCTGGAAATCTGTTTTTCTTGAATAACTTTTGAAATACTCAATATAATTTAATAAAAATTTAATGTGATATAGTGTCCTTGAAACATGTTATTATTTAGCTTTTTTGCAAATACGTTATTCCGCAAACATTAACTTAAGCAAAGATCAGTTATAGAAAACAAGCCTTGCAATTCTACTAATGTTCTTATTTTTGCTGAATAGATCTTGGTTGTCTATTAATAGACGTCGTCCTTTTACCACCAATGAGTTTATCTGTAATTATGAATTATAACCTTCGGCATTGTCGCCTGTTCAGCGTTGTAATCGTTGAAAGGACGGCTTAAAGCTGTCAAGTAAACAAAGCGTCTAAATCATTTCCAAAGTGAATCAGCATCAAATTATAAACAAAGTTTTATTGTTCGCTTAATACTGCCTGCCGTCGGTGTTTAGAAATAAAATTCTTCGTCTCAATTGTTACGCGAGGCCATAAAGCTAGACTGTTGATGTTTAGTTAGGGTATAGCATGTATGTAGATGGTAAGACGAGTTTGGATCCGTAATTAGAGATTTTAGTGTTTGATGAGATGCGGATGTATCTGATGCGAGCAGTTTATGGCTCAAATCAAACATTTATTGTACATACAAAGTAGTAATACACCTCCACATGCCAAAATTAAAAAACAGTTTGTTAAGGTGAGAAAAACATTTTAAGAAAAGTAAAAAATTGGTTTTTTGATTTCTTTCGCAAAATAAAGTGTATGTTACAATGGTTTTAAATTTAATACTTTCATCATTACTTTTTATGCACCCCAAGTTTTTAACATTGGGCCCCTCCTTTTAGTTTGTTTATAAACGACAGACCTACAAGCCTTGAAGAAAAAAGTTTAGGAAATGTAACAAATCTTGAAGAAATACAATGACAGTGGAACAACAAAATTATATTTTCACTTCCAAATAGGCTATTTGTTAGTTAGTGAACTTAGTTCAACGATATAAGGTTTTTTGTATAAAGAAAGTCCAAAGGTTCTATAATGTAACAAACCTTGAAGAAATACAAAGACAGTGGAACAACAAAATTATATTTTCACTTCCAAATAGGCTATTTGTTAGTTAGTGAACTTAGTTCAACGATATAAGGTTTTTTGTATAAAGAAAGTCCAAAGGTTCTATAATGCAACAAATCTTGAAGAAATACAAAGACAGTGGAACAACAAAATTATATTTTCACTTTCAAAAAGGCTATTTGTTAGTTAGTGAACTTAGTTCAACGATATAAGGTTTTTGGTATAAAGAAAGTCCAAAGGTTCTATAATAAGCCCTCTATGTTACAGATTGTTTATTAATAACTTTCTTAGTTGAATGTTAGCGAATATTAGACCTGTTATAAATGTTTGGCCTTTAGTGTTTTCCTGTGGCAATAGTTTTATTGCACAAAGAAGTATAATTAAATTTTTTGTGAAAGAAAATGCAAAACATTTCGAGTTTTTTTATATTATATATAATCTGTAAATAATTCGCTGCGATTTGCATTCGTTACAATGTTGGCGTGCCGTTTACTCAAATTCCTGAAGAATGCGGCGGTCACTAATTCGTAATTTAAACGTGTGTACTAAAAAGTGAAACGCGCTCAGGACATTCAGTGACGTAATTCCGTTGAAATTGCGGCTTTTAACGAAACACGGCGGAAAGCGAGGACCTGATGGGACCCAATCTGCGCTCCCAGCTTTTCCAGGGGCGTCACACGTCACCGGAAGGGGTGAAGTGCTTTGATTTAATCCATGTCTAACACGGAGATGTCAGCTGGTATTTGCTTGCGAAAGTAGCCGATCCTTCGAATATCATCACTATAAGAGAGTTATACTTTTGAAGCTTACAAGGGAAATGTCTAAATGCGTTAAATATTTGACTCGATTAATGTAAAAATGACTGTATTACATCGTTGTTGTACTGTAATATTCACTACATTTATTGATAAGTTCTCAATCACCCTGTATACATAGTTCAAACCTAATGCGATCTGGTCTATTCGCTTCTTAGTTTTGTATTGACTACATTTTATAGTGTAATTCAATAATACATTAGTATACCATGGTTTTTCGGGTTGTTATATTATGGCCTAGGTAACTGGCCACCGCCAGTCACATAATTAATATGTATTTCCTTAGCCTTAGCTGAGAGTGTTGACTTGCTATTATTGTTTTGCTTGATATTTATTTTATGTATTGTTAGCATTACGGTTGCCACAGACGCAAATGCTCGTCAGACAACGCATTTCTAGCAAATAAATGAACAAAGTGAGACTTGCTCCGATTCAAATGAACCTCAGTTGTATGTTTTTATTGTTTGCGACCAAACCTAATGACGGTAAAGGTTCAGAAAGTGATGACGTAATAATAATGTTTCATTTCACCGAAGCTGGAAGAACGAGTGCACGCCACTGACCTCCGCGCCGCCGAAAATGACAAAAATGCACTCGTCCACTCCGGGAGCAATCCATCTTCGTTCCGACTTTTAAACCAAAGTTATTTTCTAAAAGGCTCATTGTTGGAAACAACCAAACCAGAAAATGCGTTAAGCGTTGCTAAGTTGGCGCTATATAGACCTCAAACTTGAAGGAAAGTCGCGTTTTGTGTGACGGCCGCGTACATTTCGAACACGTTTAATTTGCAAAAAGTTCAGTGCAGAATTCCACGAAGTAAGGACGCTTTCTCACGGAACATATTTTTTACATTACCTTACCTCCGAGTCTGAATTCAAATATGTTTTGTACCAGGAAATAGAGAATCGTCTACGTTCAAAATATTTCGAATACGATGTTGCATAAATATACAAGGTGGTCCGAGGTTCAAAACTATAATCGAATAAAAGGTGGAGGGGATTAAAAATATAGTAAGAATTTTCAAACAGTAACAGTTAGGAACATACATATTTGGCAGTGTCATAGGCAAATGTTAACTCACCATTATTGTATGTACGATATTACGAGCCCCTTCCCATTTCAGTTGGCCCACCTACTGAAATATTAGTTTTTTGGCCAGCACCAAAACATAACAAATACTACAGGTTGTTTTCAGGCCCCAAAGTAATTAGCAGAGTATATTAAATAATGTCCAGTAAAAAATACCAAAGTCCTTGCTCTCTATTTAAATTTGCAAGGAAAAGCAAAAATTTTGTAAATACAGCAAATCAACCTATGTTTGTTCTGGTACAAAGGATGCCTATAATTCAAAGATTGCTGTGGAAAACTGACACCGTGACAGTTGCTAATATTCATATAGCTGTCAGTACGCATTTAGTATAGCTTCAAGTACTTAAGTAGTTGTGTTTTTTTAAAGTGGGTAGAGGAAAGGTTATTGATGAGAAAATTCGTTCACTTATTATTAAATTTTTCAATTCCGGCAAATCAAATTCGGAAATTGCAAATTTATTAGAGTTATCGCGGTATAGTGTAAGAAACATAGTTAGACTGTATAAAAATACCGGCTCAGTTGCTGCAAGGCCCCAATATATTAAAAAAAGCAAAATTACAAATGTGGATAGACGTTCGTTGAAGAGGATTATCCAGAAAAATAGGCGAGCTAATTACTTAGAGCTAAGTGCTCTATGGAGTGACGCTGTTGGGAGACGAATTTCGAGATCCACAACGCACAGGGAGGCTCATAAAATGGGTTTTGGCACTTATAAGGTAAATTTTTTAATAAGCAAAATTGCGGTAGGAAAATAAGAAATGACAATATTTTGCTTTAGGCCAAAGAAAAGCCGCTTTTAACACTGCAGCAGAAGAAAAATAGAGTAAGGTGGGCAAGACAACATAAGGATTGGACAACTCAGCAATGGCGTGCAATACAATGGAGTGATGAGGCCAGATTTGAAGTGTGTGTTGGAGACAGTCGCAGTCGAGTTATTCGAAAAAAAAAAATGAGGCGTTTCATCCGGACTGTCTCAAACGAAAGGTGAAATTTCCTGCATCAGTCATGATCTGGGGTAGCATGTCAGCTAAAGGAGTGGGAAAACTTCATTTTATTGACGGCATTGTGAATACGGACAAATATTTAGCCATTTTGGAAGAATCGCTCTTACCGATCATGGAAGAATGCTTGACATCCCGCCAAGAATTTGTGTTTCAGCAAGATGGTGCAGCATGTCACACCTCAAAGAAAGCATTAAAGTGGATAAAGGATAATGGTATTGCACTTTTAGAATGGGTTTCTAGCAGTCCGGATCTATCACCAATAGAAACTTTGTGGCATGAGATGAAAAAGGTGCTACGAAAACATTCTGCTAAAAATATCCCTGAGCTGAAGCAAAGACTTCAGGAAATATGGGATTCTTTTACACCGGAATTATGTCAAGGCTTGGTTAATACTATGCCCCAACGAATTGCGGCTGTAATAAAAAATAAAGGCGATGTTACCCATTGGTGAATTTTAAAATTGTTTTGTTAGTTTTACGCTACTTGTTCTTATTTTCTCTATTTGTCTTTATTTTCTGTTAGATATTGGTTTTCGTTGCTTCATATTTATTTATTATGTTTAAAATACTGTTTAAGAGATAAATAAATTTACAGGTTAATGTTGTACTTTTATTTTTGCTTCATAAAAACAAAATTTCTGCCAAATCCTATGGTGGGCCAACTGAAATGGGAAGGGGCTCGTATAATACAACAATTATTACCAAATTTTTTTGACATAAACGTCTTTTTATAGCCCAGCTGTAGCTAAGTCATGCTTATTTTGGGTGATACAATTTGATTTTGGGTACAATTTGAAACCATAATGGTGAGAGTGCTGCTCCCATAGGTACTATTAGTGGTAATAATGCTATTTGCTAATTTATTGACAGCTCTTCCGTTTTCCAAAAATTTTTTTCAGGTAGTCTAATTTTATTTGATACTGAATCCTCCACATATTGTTCAGCAACTGCTATTGATGTCCAGTCTCCCAATTATTTGATCCCAATAATTCGTTTTCTGGAGTTTACCAACACTGTTGATGAAATTAATGTCCAATGTATAATTCAGGATTAGTCAGTTTTAACGGGGTACCCATCTTCTTTGGAATTTCAGTTTAAAAACTTGGTTGCCTAAACATTCGATTTTTCTTTGTCTTAATATTGCAGAGTAACTAGCAATCAAATTCCAACTGAACGAATTCCTGAATTAGGCATGTCCCAGCCAAACCAAAAATTAGCACATTTCAGTAAATTCATCGGGTGCTTGATCAGAAAAGATTTAATCTCTTCCGTGGTAAAAACCTTAGAATTTTTGTACTAGTATCCGTCTGATTTTCTCTTTAAAAATCCAAACTTGGGCTGCTGGAATCTACGTCATGGTTGGTTTTAATGGTGTTTTTAAGCATCGAATAATAGGACCATAACAATGAAGACTTCTTCTTTCCTTCCACAGATACCAGA
The DNA here is from genome assembly GCA_037114965.1 of Monochamus alternatus. NCBI lineage: Eukaryota > Metazoa > Arthropoda > Insecta > Coleoptera > Cerambycidae > Monochamus > Monochamus alternatus. The sequence goes on along the minus strand of CM073429.1, from coordinate 61,238,114 downwards.
AGTAAGCCAGCAGATTTAAGCAACGTAAGTTTTCTCGTATATAGCTTTCGATTTTTCCGGCAGCAGGCCTTATCAGCGGCTTCTTTAATATACTGAGTGTTTGTTATGGACATGTTAACCTTTATGAATTTCAGGCTATATCTTTTTTGTTTTATTCTTTTAACGAAGTGACTTATATTTGCTCTTTTTAACTATTGTTAAGATAATTCTACAGTTAGATGCAGCCTGTAATATATATAATATGTCACTTCGCGGAAATTTTAAGGGAAGGCGATTTGTTCAAATAGTATAGGAATAAAAATTAACATCATGAGAACTTGAAATGCTTAATGCTTAAAGCTTAATACATGCAGAGACAATACATTGTAGGCAATAGCAGAACTACTTAAACTTCTTACGCTCTAAATTCTCTATGTTGGATCTTCGACGTTTATCAAAACATCTAAAAATCACTCTATTCTTGTATTTGTAGCTTTATTAAAAATAAACTATGACCAAAATATTCTGACCAACACTGCTCACAGCGCACCTCATAATCTTATTCGTAAATTTAGGCGGCAGCTAAGGTCCTACTGGGATGATAAAGCATCCGGAGGTACCATCGAAGCATGCGGTATGCCCGCCTCGGAAAACAAGTGACAAACTGCTAGTAAACGCGCATTCATCATTCGATTCGATAATTAAACTCGGTGGGAGAAAAAACAATTACACGCGGCCGGTCCAGCGCGGAGGATCGAAGTTGGCCAGGGGTCAGACACGAAAGCTCTGCTCGCAGGAACAGTAGGTAGCTTTTGATTAATATAACAGTTGGATTTACAAACTCTTCAAGTGTGAAAGATGGATCGCCTGGTAGGCACTAAGGAACAATAACTCAGCGTAAGATATATGAAATAATACTAATGACAATGTGGAGTGGAAACTCCGAGTGACATGGAGAAGGATGTGAGATGTATCGATCTCGACGTCTAATGTATTAATTTCCAATACGATTTTATATTGTCTCTTCCAGTAGGACTATTTCACATATTTCAAATGTTATGTCAAACATTTTTTGTTCTGAATATCTAATGCATTTTTTTCTACTACTTACTCATGACAAAGAAGTAAATACTGCGTAATCTAAATCATTCTAAACTACTAATGAAAATTCATTCTAAATATGCGTTGTACAGCTAAAACAATGGAAAAAAGGGTCTAAAAGAGGAACACAGCCAATGTAAGCTGCCAAAGAATATAAAAGTTGCAACTAGTACTATTACAATAATAAAATAACAGTTTTTTATTTTTTTTATGTAATAATTAAATTTCTCTAGTCTAAAATTTTTTGTGCCTTACTTCGAAATCCTAAGCAGGTTTAACTATGACTTAGTACAAAAATTTTAACTACATGCTTTCAGAGGCTTAAAAGACAATATAAAATATATTTCGGAAATTTAGGTCGATGTTTGAAAAATGAGGTAAAATCCTCTTTTCGTCCGAGATGGCTTAGATATGTCAACTACCATGCGGCCTTTTTTATAGCGTTGTTATATGTAGAAACGACGAAAATATACATATTAATAATAATAACACCTAAGTAACTGATAGATAACTATTAATTCAGTTAGATGAAGTATTTTGAATTCATTCTTTGTTCTTTTGTCACTACCAAAACTACATATTCCTTCATTACAGGTCTGTAAGAATTATCCACTAACACGGACTGTGTTAAATAAAATGCCCATTTATTTTAGAAAATTTAAATTTAATGTAAGGAATACCTACTAACAGAAAACTTGGATTGCATCCACTGCAGTCTTTAATTATAAAATCTTGTACGATTGCCGTAGCTCCATTGGATTTGCCCTCGACTTTAGAGAAATAAACAGCACGTGCCACAGGGCGAACCATATACAGGAAAATATCTGTACCCGACATACATTCCTTTGTTTAATTAATATAAAATGTTTAACACTAAAAATTAGTCACTAAAAATGTATCACAACGTAGTAAACACACGTTGCTAGTTGCGCGTCTCGAGATGCTATAGTTTAAAATAGTACCCATTATTTTATGCAAACATCGTCGATTATTATCGTTAATATTGTTAGTATTAATAGAATTTAATTTCCCGCCAACACAAGAGCTTTGAAAATTTATCGGCATGAAGTGCACCTTGCACTAGTCTACACACAGATGGCTGCATCAGATTCTGTCAAAAACAAAATATCGCAAAATGTGTTTAATTTGAAATAATATTTCAGTACTTGCTCATCGCAAATTAAATTTTTCGCGCATTTTTTGTGTATTTACAAATATATGGATAGGATGTTAATTTATGGGTAGTGTGATAAGTGCATATTATTGTGTGGCAGCGTAATACCAAAGATCCGAGTAGACAAAATATTATGCCGTCAAAAACAAAATATCGCAAAATGTGTTTAATTTGAAATAATATTTCAGTACTTGCTCTTCGCAAATTAAATTTTTCGCGCATTTTTTGTGTATTTACAAATATATGGATAGGATGTTAATTTATGGGTGGTGTGATAAGTGTATATTATTGTGTGGCAGCGTAATACCAAATATCCGAGTAGACAAAATATTACGCCGGAACCTCTTTGAACGACATTGAACAACTGCTGTAGTACCTTGGCGGTAAACGTGTGGAAGAGTTTTTATGTATTCGTGTAATTTGCGTGTATTTTTTGTTACCTTTTGTGGTTTCTCGCGACGGAGGGAATCCACCTGGTCGTGGTCGTCGGACCGAATACCCCGTTTTAAACTAAAAGAAAAGTCAAGCAATATAAGGTCCCCAGCAAGTATAAAAATCTTTGCAATGAAGAAATAGAATGTCAGTGCTACGTTTCTATGATGTCATATCATGTTTATCATTAAATAATCGTCTGCATTTGGTAAATAAAATTTTTTGTAACATGTAATAAATTTATTTTCCATTGCGGTTACGTTCTCTACTACTGCGTTAGTTTGGCACACATCTTAAAAAGATAGTACGCAACACTGATTAGCATATTAGCACTGGACAGTACAGAAATTCTAATGCATTTTGAAAAATGTATACAATTCAACTATTTATTTAATCAGATAATATATTTTCAGGTCAGTATTCTACGCAATACATACTTTTATCCCTAAAAACTGATTCAAACTTAATGTTAGCTTAGTTAATGCAATAAACAAAGCTATATTAAGAGAAGAAATATTTTGAAAATGTCAATCTAAACAAATTTCTAAACATTTCGAGTAATTTTTATGTGAGGAATGGTTGCATCTCAAACCCTGCCCTTCTTCTCCATCGAAGAGCCGAGAGCTTTTACCATAGTGGGTGATATGTGGGTATAATTCATTTCAATTATGAATTTTAATCTAGTTAAATCTCCGAGACAATGTGGGTATTATTATTATTAGATGAGCGTAATTCAATTACTAACAACAATGTAAATTGTTTATTTTCTTTATTAAGAATGATAGTCCGTAATGAATGCGTTCTCATTCCGGCGATTTATCAGCTCGCAGCGCGTTCACCTCTGCTATCCAGACCCTCGAGGAGCAGTGTGACTTTGCGATATCGCGCGATATTTATTCCGTCGCTACTCAAGTCTGGATTTATAAACTGCGACAGTTCTCAGAATGTATGCTTAATTTCAACATTTTAGCCCAGAAGTTAAAGAGTTGTGTAAGGAGGGTCAGTATACTTTATCTCATCGACGTAAGAGAATAAAAAAAAATTGGAAGACGCCGACAATAATTTGTGGTACAGAATGGAGAAATATAATTTAAAAGCAAGTGATATAAAATTAAATTAAATATGTGCATAGTATATTTTCATAATTATACAGGGTTAACTATGACTAAGTACAAAAAACTTAACCACGTGCTCAGGGAGGCGTAAAAGACAATAAAAAAAATATTCCAGAATTTTAGCTCGATATTTAAAAAATGGGGCAAAACCCTTTTTTTCTACGGAAAATCGGCGCCTATGATTCATAGATAAAGCTTACATCTGTCAACAGTGTCAACTACCATGCGGTCGTCTTTGTGTACCATTTCTAAATGTAGAAATGACAAAAATTAACATTTTTATTAGTAATAATACCTGATAGATAGGTAACAGTTAATCCAGTTAGCTCCAGTACTTTGCATTCGTTTTTCATTATTTCGTTATAAACTGGTAAAACTATATATTCGCTCATTACAACCACTCACTACCGATAAAAGACACTTCCCGTAGGTACAATTAGATAAAATGCCTATTAATTATAAGAAAATCAGACGAAAGGAATAGGTGGTACTTATATGTAGGTAATAGAAAACTTTCAATGCACCCGCGGCAGTCTTGTCCCATAACCTAGAAAAACAAACCGGCGAACTATATTGTGGGAAAATATCTGTACCCGACACATATTCCTTTATTTAATAACTATAAAACGTTTAAAATTAAAATAAGGCACTAAAAACTGAAGAAGAACACAAAATTACAACGTAAACACAGGAATTGAATTATGACATGACAGCGATACCGACTGAGTGACTGAGCGACTGTTGCATGACTTGCTTGTTGGTTGCCTACTCTACATTAATATCGAAAACAAATTTTTTTGGCTTTATAAAGTTTGGAATTTTTTTGAAGGGTGATTCCGTTAATTCTTATTTTTCCCTATCCCCTCTTAAAATATTTGTACTAAGTTATAGTTAACTCTGTATAGATGATGCCTATATCGATATTATTCAAATCGAAGTGGTTATAAAGGAAATCTTTTATATCAAGTCATCAATCAGTATTATTTTATCTTAGTCGAACCCACTTCTCGAATATAAAAACTTATATCGGCTCGGCGGCTCGGCCGCTATTTAAATGCAACATTGTAACATATCACAAAAACAAGGTAACCGCTTTCTGTATATCGCGGAAATTGGACCTTGTCTTTATAAAATGTAGTCCTTCAACAGGTCATAAAATATGCATATATGACATTTCGAGTTATTAACAATTCGCAATAACGTTTTAGTAAGTCGTTTAATACTATGAATCGTAGGCGACAAACTTGGCAACTATGCACTCTTTCGTCTACTAACTCGCGTCGTTCTTGACCACCATAAGTAAGACAAAGAGGGCAGTTAAGGATGCAACTTAGATTATTACTTGTTTACTTTGATGACAGTACAGGATAGTACTTTTCCGTGATTTCACAGGCTCAAGCGTGTTATAGTGTGTGCTTTTGTGATATACTAGGTGTTTTTTAATTACTGTTATCGTTGGCTCATTATAAATTAGGACTGTGAATACACAATTATTATTAAACAGTCTTGTGAACATTATATTAGTGTTGTGAATACTCAGTGTTGTGTTGTGAGTAGAACTCAGTGTAAACGAGTGTTTTGTTTTAAGTTATTTAGTATTTAGTGCATCTATATTATGTATTCGTTTTTTTTTTCACCTTAAAAATATTGCATATACTGCATATCTAATAAATTACTGAGAGAATATTCAGACCTTGAGAGGATTTCTCGGAAGAACCTCAACCTGGTACAAGTAGAGATCAAACGAATAATTATTAATAAATAATTCTGCACATCTTGGCGAACAAGCTCAGTTATATATAATGTATATAAAAATATAAAACACAGTGAGGGAGAACAGAGGGCATTAGAAAAAAAAAGACTTATTTAATAATATTGTAATTGTATTAAACAACACTTCATACCGTTCAAGATTTTTAACGATGATTCAAGATACTAGCAAAAAAAATATTTAAGCATTTTTTTAAAACAATAATATTGCGTTGCTGCATATAGTCAAGAGCAATAATTTTGCAATGAAATACGTTATTGATGAGATGGCTGCGGCTCAAGGACATTCGATTACTACGTTTTACGGATGCCATAATACTATGTTTTTAATTCTGTTGAATTCATATTGAGCCAACTTAAAAGAGGCATTCAAAGAAATAATACCTTTCCAAAATTTGAAAAAAGAATTGTAGATATTATAGAAAACGAGGTGGATAAAATACATCAACAAATTGGAAAAACTACATCGAACATGTCATAAAAATTGGGGGAAGCCTATATAAAACCACCAATTGATTGGGCTAAATTAGTTTCATCATAACTGTAGATGAAGAATCACAACTAATGTGACTGTCACGAATGTTAATGCTATCTTCTTTTATTATAACGTATAATTTTTTATTGTGTTTTTATATCATTGTTACGCAGTATATGAAATGAAATATATGGGAAATTGGAAATATATGAGAAATATATTTTTGTTATATATTTATTGTATCTACATATCGTTAGCATATAAATACATCCATAATGTATAATTTAGTTTTCTGTTACTATTTTTTTATTATGTTTTCGTTTAAAAGAGGAATTATTTTAACTTATTAACAGCTTTTTTTGTTCCCCTTATGTATCCTTACCCTATCCATTTCTAATCTCACCCACTTGGCGGAGAACACTCGTACCTTCTCCTGGTGCTTGCTGGGCAACAATAACTTAAAATTACATAATCAAAATGTGTTGAATACATATTTGTTTTCTTTTTTTCAAACAGCCACAATTATTACGTTCACTATCATATACTTAAATTTATTTTAAATTATAATTGCCGAAATTGAGCGACTACTGGTATCTGATAAATACGATCCTGTCTACGGGTGAGAAAGATATTCGCGAAGGCAATTGATGGTTTTTATGGTAGTTTTTATGCCGTTCTTTTTATTCCCTTATATCGATGATATGAACTATACATCATTAAGTGCAGCATATAAGTTGTTTGAACTGACTTGGTATTAGTTTATCCTTGTGTATGTACTCAAGGTGTCACAATAATAATTTTTCCTGTACGACTAGGGACTATGCAAATTCAACAGTATCTCACATCTCCTGCAATACGTCCGGACATTATATATGAGCTCCAATGTGAATGGTGATTTCGATAGGCAATCAACTAATCTCGTTGGTATGTAATGGCTTGATTTTAAATACAATACATCTGATTTCAGATCTGTGGATACCCGCAGGGTTATCTTTTCTTGCTACTGTACCTAAGCCATGACTAGATCTGTCTATCTGGTTATCTGCAGGCGGTTGTACATGTGTATAGTCATAATCATATACTTGGAGTGAGTCGGCTATAAATTTTGCAATTAGAATGCTCCGATTATCTTCAGGACGAAGCGGAATGAGTGCAGTGGCATTTTTATACACTGGTTTGAATCATCAACTTTACAATAGTTATCGAAACTATATGGTAATGACCAAATGCGAAGGTTTTTTATCTTAGTTCCTTATCTAAAGATATGGTGATCATTGGTTGACAAGAAGGTTTTACAATTAGATTGACATTTATTCAAATCAAAGCTATTTTTGTTGAAAGCTGCAATCAAACAAGGTCATGCGTCAATTTGATGAAATTACAAAAGAATTGTATATTTTGAGCTGTTTCTAAGGAACGAACCGATGGATTAAGAGGTTTGCTGTGAACAGCTAATAAAGCTGAAGAAGACACTCATAAAAAATGGCTAAAAACGGCAATTAAAGGTATGACTTAGTGATACATCTTTGATATACTCGTCAAAAATTATTGGAGCTTAGAAGGTGATCTAACATCCACCATATAGACATTGACTTTGCATCGTATATTTTGAAGTTTGCACAACTATTTCAATGATAATGAAATCATTAATCAAAATAGTTTGTTGCTGATAAGGATAGAATTTTTATTAGGGAGAAATAAATAACTTTGCCAGAAATATGGTAAAATATTATTGAATGAGATGAAAAATATATATTTATTGAAGTTTATTTCATGTTAATAATCTGAAATTACTTACTTGCTAACCTACAGTTTTGCCACATATGGTCGAAGATTTAATTTAACAATCAAGGTATTTACATAAGAAAAGTTGTTTTTATTTTTCAGATAGCCTCATTAAAATTCATTCTCCATCGTAAACACTGCAATCCAACCGCCAACGCCTCAATCCTTTGTCCCTTTGTCAGTAAAATTTTTCGCTGCACCCCATTGTCGAGATGTCACCACAAGACAATATTTGTTCAATCTGTCACAGCGCTTTCAACGAGGCAACGGTCGAGAGCAGAATCACTGTATCACGATTTCTCTATAGCCTCTATTAAACGGAATGATAAGGAATAAACGATTCTCTTCATGCCGTTCGGATCTAATTCTAGCTGGAAGGAGAGGTTAGACGCTTGTTAAAGGGTCATTGTTAAGTTAAACTCAATTACGGGATGCCATCGCAACAATATGGCGACCTTCACGGTCAGGTAGTGGGCATTAATCATTTTTTTTGTGGCACAACTCGATCTCACTTGGGCATCTACTGTGTTATCGCTTCCATTTCGTTAAATCGTCTTTTATGTCTCCGGCCGTTCTTTTTCTGTTTCCAAATCAAAATAACCCTCTGCCGGTCAGTTAGACAAGCTTTGCGAAGGTCTATATATTTAAAAAGGACTTACTGGGTGAATGTAATTAGATTAGATTAGATTAGTAATTTTATAAATACCTCAAGTAAAAGTAGTACAATACTGTAAGTTCACCACATCACCACTAACAATTATCGCATTACCTATACAGTATTCACACTATGTATCTGACCCACAAATGTCACGAAAACGCAAAATACAAGAAACAAACGCCTGTTTACATCACCAACACCGTAACGCTAACGGCGTCTAACATCACACCAATGATATCGCGCTTTTGGCAACGTGATTTCGTTTACATCTATTAATGTTAATAACCAATATAAAATTCATGATCCCTCAACCATCAACTTCCCCATTTTCAGAGCTTGACATCACGTAAACTTCACCTCATCACTTTATTTGTGAAATGAACCCTGACAAATAATAACTGACAAGTTAGTGGAAGCAGATGAAAAGCACAAAACAATAAAGCAGTAGATGTGAACATAATAATAATATTTTTATAAACATAATCTTACGATGAGAAAGAATTGTCATCATCTGAATAAGACGAATTCTTCGACATCTTCAACAGTTAACATCTCTGTCACATCGATCCTATAAAGCTTTGACTTGTTTCAAATCGTTGATATACTGAACATTTGTTATACTTTTAAACTTTATCTCACCTAAACATTTCCAGTATTAAATAAATATCGTATCGTTGACAAATTTCAATTATAGAAATATCAGCATGATCTGCCACTGACTATAACTTTATAGTATACACTCCACCGTGATAAATTGTGTAGCGCTGTTAATTCTAAAAAAACTATTCTATTTATTTTCAAAACAACGGCTGTTATCTTTTAGGATGAGGCATATGTTTCGTATTCCCCGTCATCGAGAGTCGACGTGAATCAAGTGCTCCATAAAAAAGGATTCAAATATGGCGCCGACTCATGCCGTCAACGTTCGATTGTAGTGAAAGGCTGAGTTCATTAGGGGACACAATAGCGGGCCTCTGATTCTCTTCAAAAACACGGAGGGACCGCTCGTTGGCTGCCAGTGTGTCATATTCATGTTAAATATTCTATAAAGTGGTAATTCTGCTCTCGAAGATTTATTCCCACGCCAAAAATATCCGAAGTTGAATATAGTTATTAACTATGCTAAGATTTGAAGCTAAGTGCATTTCTTTAAAATTAAATAAAATAGCAATACAGTGATGTGGATAAAATGATATAACAGTAGCTGTGAAGAAATCCTGGATTGAGATCAGGATCAGGCGGTTTTTAATTGCCAACATAATTTCAAACAATAACAATTTCTAAAATTGTTTGTACTAAGGTAATCTTACATATTTATATTGTCCATAATAAACCTGAAAAAATAGTTCACAAACAAATTCATAATTTCAGGAGAATTAGTGACGACAATATAAATATGTCAAATTACCTTACAAACAATATATAGTACAAACAATATTTCATTATTGTGTGTACTAAAGTATTCTGACATATTTATGTGGTCCTCCAGAACGGAAAATGACTGAAAAAAATAGTTTTGAATGTCAGGAGAATTAGTCTGATGCTATTGAAAACTATATAAATACGGCAGCTTACCTTAGCACAAACAATATTACGTCATTGCTGCTGTTTGCATTAAGATAATCTGACATATTTATATTGTTCTCTAGTGTTCTCTAGAATGGAAATGCCTGAAAATAGTTCACAAACAAATTCATAATACCAGGAGAATTAGTGTGAAGCTAGTGAGAAAAATGTAAATATGTCACCTTACCTTAGTATAAACAATATTTCGTCATTGCTACTATCTGTACTAAGGTAATACTGCATATGTATATTGTGTTCAATAACGCAAAACTCCTGGAAAAAATATGTTCACAAGCAAATTCACTATATCAGAAGGATTAGTGTGATGCTATTGAGGACAATATAAATATGTCAGCTTACCTTAGCACAAACAATATTTCGGTATTGCTCCTATATGTATTAAAGTAATCTGACATATTTATATTGTCCTCAATAACGTAAAACTCGTAAAAAAAATAGGTCACAAGCAAATTCACTATGTTAGAAGAATTAATGTGATGCTATTGAGAACAATATAAATATATCAGCTTACCTTAGTACAAACAATATTCCGTCATTGCTACTGTTTGTACTAAGGTGATCTAACATATTTATATTGTCCTTTATAACGGAAAATGCTTGAAGAAAATAGTTCACAAACAAACTCACAATGTCAGGAGAATTAGTGTGAAGCTAGTGAGAACAATGTAAATATGTCAGCTTATCTTAGTATAAACAATATTTCCGCATTACTACTATTTTATATTTCCCTCAACTATATCAGAAGGATTACTGTGATGTTATGGAGAACAATGTAAATATGTCAGCTTACCTTAGCACAGACAATACTTCATCATTGCTACTGTTTATACTAAGGTAATCCGACATATTTATGTTATACTTAATAACTTAAAATTTCTGGAAAATATTGATCATAAATTCACAATGTTAGGAGAATTGAGGATGTTCGTAACATTCCTTCTAAGCATAATCTGTGTTTTTACCAAGGTACGAAGGTACGGACATGATTTAAATAGGTATGGTCTTCTTAAGTGTGTCACAAGCCAATAAATATACAAATAAGACGCTACTTGACACATCTTTAGTTCGTCATCAAATCATATATCGATAATGAGAGCTACTATTTGTGCTGTGTACTATACACTGTATCACATACTACAAGTCTGGCTCGGGTCATTAAGCAATAAACATAAAGGTTGTAAAACATCATACAAGAGGATATACGGAGCATTAAAAACCCAATAAAGTTTTATTTGTCCGGAAGCCCCAGTAGCATGTCTTATCCTTATCACATGTTGTACGTATACCTCTTCTTTTTATACGACTCCGTATCGCTGTCAGTTTAACGCTTGTGTGTCTAGTAAAATAAACTTGGCTGCGGAAGTAGTTACCAGTTTTGTTATTAATTGAGATAAAGTTTTTTATATTGCTATTGTGAAGTGATTACAGACTCCTAAAATACACATATGGTCGTTTAGTTAGGGTTCATGGACGTGGCGGGTAATAAACTCTGTTTGCACCATAAAACATGTTTTAAAAATACGTTTGATTGTCTTGAATGAGTAGAAGAAATTGAATCTTACGTTACGAATGATTATAAAGTAAGAAATAATACCTAACCGTTATTTATGGTTTAGCCAATGTAATCGAAGGACAAGGCAGCAGAAAAAATTGCCACTCGCCACTACTTTTAAATGCACTAAAACTATGATGTAATTATGTTATCTATATGTTAGAATTGTTATTTACCTTTTTCTACTACAGCTTCATGATACAAGAGTTTTTATTTTACTGTGTAATGAAAAAAAAATGGATAACGAATAAAAAAGGCATAAAAACATAAAAATAATATTAGACACGTAATAAGTCATATATTTTTTTTCATAGCTTTAGTTTGGGTGCCAGCTACGCCCATGGCTGAAATCATGTGTTCTCACGTATCATGTGTTCTTTTAATATATATCATTCACACTTGCGTCAGAGTAACTAGCGTGCCATAAGGCGCACTGCTTGTCGATATGAGAGCTCATTTATTTTTTCTGTTGCAGTGTTGGGAAAACTGCGAGCTTCTCCAGTCGAACTTCCAAGTGTGGGGTGCCATGTGTGAAGAGAAGGAGATTTGTGTAAGTATTTTATAAACTTGACATGCTCGACTACGTAATCTAGCCTCGAAATATGTTATCAATGTTACTACATTAGTGTGACGAAACAAGGTATGCGACCCGGCACGACATCTTCGTCTCAACGATATTCGAACTCTTTCGAAAACACCCTCCTTGGTTTGGATTACTTGACACTTTTGATTAATCCGTAGCTCTTCCAGGCTATTTACAGGAGTACCATACGAAAATATCTTCAAATCTTCAAATATCCCCAAACAAAGAAATCTAGAGGGTACAGATCAGGCGATCTTGGAGGCCATAAAACAGGTCCGGCCTTTCCTACCCATGTGGCACGTTTTTCATTAAACACTTGGATGGGTATTGTAGGTGACAGGTTTATAGGTCCTGTTGTTTTACCAAACCGATTAACTGGCGCTGCTTACTTCAACTTTCTGCAGAACACACTGTATGACTTTTTGGAAGACATTCCTTTGAATCAGAGGCAACAAATGTGGTTCCAGCATGATGGTGCTCCAGCTCATTGTTCCATGGCCGATAGAGAGCATTTACATCAAACTTTTCCTCTTAGATGGATAGGAAGGGCCGTACCTGTTTTATGGCCTCCAAGATCGCCTGATCTGAACCCTCTAGATTTTATTGTTTGGGGATATTTGAAGACATTAGCGTATAATACTCCTGTAAATAGCCTGGAAGAGCTGCAGCTACGGATTAATCAAAAGTGTCAAGAAAACCAAACCAAGGAGACTGCTTGGAAATAGATGGAGGGCACTTTGAACATCTTCTGTAACCTTGTTTTTTGTTTGTTAAAAGCTTCCTTTGTCGGTTTATTCCTAATAAAATAAAATGTTTGAAAAACGAATAGAGGTCCATATCTCCGCATCCGTTACTTTGCGGACCCATGTTTATTAAGATTTTTCTGCTTATTTTGTTCATACTATTACCTACTGAAATGTTTTACACTCTTTTTTTAACACCCTGTATTTAAAGATCAAATTGTTCGAGTGAAAAAGGGACATTGAAGTTTTCTGTTAATATACATATTTTAGAGTTTTCTCCGGTTAGAATCGACAAAATAATATTGTTGCTAATTTACGGCGAGTCACAAAAAATTTCAAGAAAATGTGTAAGCTCTATACAGCGAGAAAGGTATCCAGACCGCCTCATTCCTGATCATAGATCCTTTACAAGATTGGAGGCGACCTTGCGACGAAATGAAGATGCATTTTTGGACAGACGAAACTCGGTTTGCCAAACAGGCGCAGGCGAACACTACTGGTCAATTGAAAATCCGCACTTTGTAAATCCAATCAGGGTCTATTGCAGTGAATGTTCACCGGATTTGCACCAGTGTAATCCTAGCATATGCATACCTAAAGCTGACCACACACGATCGCGCAAACGCGTCGAGGACTTGCTCGCGAGTGCGTGGACCGCTTAACTCGCGGTCCCGTTCGGATGATGAGAGGCGTAAATAAAAATAAATTAAATAGCGACGGCGGGCCGCCCTCGGACCGCCACAACTGCCCAAATACAACGGAGCATAATGGGCGCTTTGTATCGCCTCGCATAATGGAGCATTCACGCTGGCCGTAATGAGGGATTGTCATGCGACGGAACGTCAAGAGTTCGAATTATTGATTTTATTCGTTCGTACGGGCGCGGGAGGTACATCTACGTGTCCTGTCATGAGTATTTCGGTTTGGACGGTTTCGAGCCATCACGATGAACTGTTTTCGTTAATAGACGGCGATTATGACGCGATACGCTGGATAAACCGGATTTTGCAGGATATTGGGCTGTATAATGGGCATTACGAAAATAAATGAATTTTCTATGAACGCCAAAACACTACATTATGTTTCGCTGACAGAATTAGGTAGTTGTGATCCGTTGATTAAACCACAATTATTTTCTTTCGGGCATTTTCAATTTTTGTACAGGATATTTCGCTTATTATTAAAAAAATGGCAGATACAAAAATTGTGGACAATTTTCTGAATTTATTAATGACGTTTCCAGAAAAAATATACCTACTTCAACTTCATTTCAAAGAAATGTCAAACTCGAGTTTTTTGAAGAAAGCGTCCTGTATAATTTTCGTTATTTGATATCTATTATACCGGAGTTTCAAAATAGTAGAAAGTAACTAATTTACAGCACTTTGATTAGTACAGGGGGTGAGAGTTACAGGGGATAAGATTCCATAGGCGTACCACTTGAGAAAGGTTCAAAGAACACAAAAATAAGTTGACGTTTCGTAAACACAAGTAATTAGATGTCGCTATAGTTTAACGAACCTATATTGTATTTGAATTTATTTGAAAATCGACGGCTTATTAAATTTACATTTAATTCGCGGTTTTATAAATGAACATCGAAGACAGGGTAATGATACTACAAAAATTTAAGGTTATGAGATAATAACATTTAACCTTGAATTAAAAAATGTTATTCTGACTAAAATGGGATACATACTTGGGCTGTATGTCTTCATTTAGCTGCAAATTTCATGAAATAAACTAAAACATCTCATATTCCGTCTCTCCCAAGACTCAAAGCTCTGTCTTCTCCAGCTGAAACTCTATCCGGCAACTTATTTATTAATTCACCTCCTGGGAGAAGCGAGCTGAAGCCGTGGGTCGTGGCAGTACAATATAAATCTCCTTCTGGGGCGAACTTCATCTAATAGACTCCTTAAAATTCAAATTCTCGACTGCAATGAATAGCTCCCGTACTACGGGGGATTCCCTCCTCTAGGATCCCGAAATTAAAACTATTAATCTTTCATTCAAATGCTAAACAGATTCGGTGTCTGCGACGGAACAATGATGGTCGATATGCAAATTGTCGTCGGTACGGCAGCGGAGCAAATGCAGCAGAAACACACAAGAAAAAGAATTAATAAAATAGTGTGAAACGGAAACCTACAGAACGTGATGAATAATAAACAGGTTCATTTGTTAAAAATATCTCAGCCGGTTTAGAAATTTTGGATACGTGTACACGGAAAGAAAGCTATATTGATACCAAGATTAATACACTTATTCCAACGCTTGCTTAGTTTTACTATTCCTCAAGTAAAGTAATACTTTACAGAAATATTAACTTATTCTTCATTTAAGAATAAAAATTACGTGAAATCAAGAAAAGTAATAAACTTAATGTGAAATAAAGTTACGTTTAAATAATTTTATTTTTGTTTGATTTAGATAATATGAATTATTTGAATTTACAATTGTTATTCTCAAAATAATGTTTTCTTCATGTAAAGTTTTAAGTGACTTACAACTACTTTGAGAAGATTTTAATAGTGTTAGAAGAAATAAAAAAGTCATTAGTTGGCTTTGTCTTTAAAATTTAATGGTAAAAGGATTATTTTATTTCTGTTATTGGTGAAAATGGCTGAAAAATTTACATTCATCGAACAAGTTGACGTTACTTGTGCTAGGTTTCTGTGAATCACTGTAGAAGAAGTATAGAAGAATATAAGAAGGTTTCCAAATCGTGTAATTCACCATAGAGACAAATTGTCTAATGTTGAAAGAGAGACTCTAGAGACAGGAAAGTTTCTCAATAATATCCGAGAACGTCCTAGTGTAATAAGGGTATAAGATGAAGAAAATATTTCGCAAACAGTTGAAGATGAACCCAAATAAGTACTAAACGTTTATCTCGAGAAACTGGATTATCAAGAACTTCTGTACACCGAATTCTTAAGCGTAATCCACTTCATCCATGTCACATTCAAAAAGTGCAAAAGCTATTGTCTCAAGCTTGGATCGACGAGTGACATTTTGCGAGTTCATCTTGCATCAGGATATTAATTTGCATTTTCACTGATGAGTCTTGTTCTACTCGTAGAGGAATTACAAATGCTCACAACTTTCATGAATATTCCGATGTAAGCTCCTATGCAATAACTCCTAGATATTTTCAACGCGAGTTTAAGACAAATGTTTGGACTGGTACTGTTGATCGTTATTTGATTGGGCCTGATCTTTTTCCAAATCGATTATTATTTTTGCTCTCTCTGATTTAATCGAAGATTTACCGTTGCAACGTAAACGTAGAATTTTGGTTTATGCATGATGGTCATGGTCAGTCAATTTCAATTTTCGGCGAAGAGCAAATTTATGTTCCAGAGAAAATGGTGTCCATTTTGAACAATTTATTTAGTTTTCATTTTATTTTATCTTATAGTTTTCTTTAGTAACTGTCAAATTTTAAAACCAAAGCCTACTACAGATTTTTTGATTTCTTCTAGTAAACACTATAAAAATATTGTTTTAATAAATGCATTTTTCTTAAAAACCTTTAAGTTTTTTTTTAAATTTAACAAGAGTAAAGAAGTGTTTTAAATTAAATTATGCGCGGGATATTATCATTCATTTGAAATTCGGTCAATGGAAAAGAAGTGGTGACCCACCCTGAGCACCTTGTAGTGTTTCAATTTACTTGAACCCATAGTCAAAGAAGATCAATAATAAACCTAAATCATGTACCAAATTTGGTTGTTCCAAGTTAAAGTAATAGAGATATTGAAATGCTTGAAAAACTAAGCTAATATAAAATGAATAGTTAATACCTTTAATGCGTAGACTGCACGCCCTTGTATGACTCTAAAAAGACACCAAAATTAAATTATTTCGAATGTTATATCCATAAATTACTATGAATACCAAGAAACGATGCGTGTAGAAGACCTTTATTAATTTTAAAACTCTGATTTTATGTCTTGAAATCGTAAATATCCGTTCCGCGACCCATTCCGAGGCGTTTCCCATTAGCGACATAATTAGAATCGCGCAAAACCGCGCCTCCTAAAACGTTTGTTGTGTCCCGGCGACCGCGCGCATTTTTCTCCCCGCTTTGAGTACCTTCGCGTCCCGCCGCATCCAGACACCCGTTTAATCAAATAAAGTGAATTTCCTAGTTTGAGGTTTCGACATCCATTGTTGTCCGCCCCGCCGGTTGCCAACTTGGCACTGACGGAGCGCCCGTCGAAGAATTAATCTGTCTGCGGACTAGCGTCGAACTCTGATGCATATGCAGCTCGTCGGGACCGACAACTTGGTCTTTGGGAGTCTGCAGTCGGGAGATAAGGTCGCTGCAATTAAACTTGGAGAAGATAGGCAGCGTACTCTGGCCCATATACCGACAGACGGTCGTCTATCCCGCGATTGCTATCTTTTTGGAGAGTCTTTAAATCAGTACGGGTACGTTCATTGTTTTTGCCAAGAGATTATTTAAATTTACAAGGGGCTGTACTTTCAGTGAGCGCCATATTTGAAATTTAAAGTAAAATTAAGTTTTGTACACAATTAGTAATAATAATAGATAGTTCTATCTACTATAACATTATTTTTTCTGTAGCTAATACTAAAATTTCCTTTCATCTACGAAAAATCGTAGATATGGTAGTATTTTAACCGCGAGGGTAGATGATAGCTTAACATCAGGGATAGATAAAGATATTTATTTTTTGAGTAAGTACTTATAACCATTAATTAAAAATATTACCTACTATTTGTGAATACAAACATATTAATGTTACAAATTATACTCCCAGAAATATGTAGGGGAAGATAAGAATCCTTTTTTGATCTAACCAGGATATGCATGCATATCTGGTACATAAGTCTTATTGGTTGATTGCTCAATGTATGTCTCTGCTACAAGAGAAGACTGTCAAGCACCCAACTTCTTTACTGTTACCAAGGCTACATCAGTTTCGCAACAGTAGATACAGAACGGCGGACGCAATGTCCAGTATACATTCCTGGATTTGACAGCTCTAAAAATTATACTATCTTCTGTGGAATTTTATAAATGGTGTTTATATCCCCAGGTCACTCTTATTCGTAATACAGAATAACTGTTAAACATGCATTCTGACACAGCAATCTTCTTGGCTACTTCCTCTGAATTTGCAACCATCGTAGCTGCCGAATGACGGAGGCAATGTTAGCACACATTTGTGGATTTGAGGGCTTTAAATGCTCAGTTATCTTCTGTGGAATTTTGTAAATAATGTTGAACAGTGCATTTGTTCTGTCGATTTGTTATGGGGCACGTTCTTCAAGATGCTGGCTTCAGATTTCTTATTCGACCGCTCTTTTTTGTTATTGGTGTCAAGAAGAAAAACAAGCATTACAGATTGTCTTCAATCGTCAATGTTTCCAACTTTTAATCTATGCAACTCATTCAAACGGCACATTTCATGTAAACTGTACGTAATACACATTTATATTAGAGGTTATTCTGATTCTACTTAATCTAATTTTATCTTAACAAGGAGACATTCATAGTCTGCAACAGTTTGTTAAAAAGGTTAAAAATTTTGGACTGGGTTCTAATTGCTTGTTGATTGTTTTAGGGAAGGTATAAACTTGCTGTATCTAAACGTTCAATTGATACTACGTGATTTTAAGCGGTTTCTCGATCATTCTTATCTTCAAATATCGATATTTTCATTCACCAGTATGGTACTTTTAAGCATTGAATAATACGGCCATAAACTTGAAGGCTGCATTTTCTGTAATTTTTCCCCAAAAATGCTAACAATACATTCCCACTTAGATTTTTGATGTTCTTTGCGTTCTTCCATTTTTTGTTTCTTTTATATTACTCTTCAAAGATCAACCAAGATTTTGATGGTAGTAACTTGGATATGGCTTTTGAAGCCTCAGTCCGAATATCGGATGGTAATAACTCATCTTTTGTATCGTCTTCAAACATTTCTGCCTTCAACAACTACACAAAATGGCATCGGAGAGGAAATAAATGTTTACACTACAATAACCGCACAATAACAATCCAAACAGGCTTTATTTAATAATTAAATTTCATAGAAATCAATAACTATCTATGCAAAACTTCCTAATTTGAAATCGCTTCAAATAATTTCTCTAAATTTATCTTCATACTAAACGCATCTATATTTAGACTATAGAAAAAAACATCGTCGAAATTCCATTATCGTCTGCCGAAATCTTCTTTTTCGGTCGACGATAGAATAACATTTTATCATTTTGAATAAAAAATAACTAATGAAATAAAGTTGAAACTTATATTCAACTGTTATAAATGAATTTTACATCAATGTATGTGTTGGCTTATAAAAAATACGTACCACTGAAAAATAACATCCTAAGTAACGTTGTTTACTAATTTATTTTCGTCTCGTGTCTCCATTAAATCCGTTGCGGATGCCTGCGCTGCAACCCGACTCATCACAAAGACCTCCCATATAAAATACCGAATAACCTTTATTAAATTACACTTATATTCTTCTTTGATCTTTGTTTCGTGCGCTTGTTTTATTACGAAATACCTTAGTTTAAATATCACACAAAAGAGAGGAAAGCCGGCTTCTCGCGTGTGTTCGCAGATTTGAATGGCATCCGTTTATTCTTTTCCTTGGAATGGCGACGGAATTAATGACCCAAATAAAAGTATAGCAACACCGTATAAAAGAAGTTAAAAAACATGTTTAATACCAAACTTCAAAATAACTGGATTCTAACGTATTTCTCTTTGTTTTAGTTTCCTGGATGCCAAGAGGCTTGCAGATTCCATGCGGAGGCGGCTACTCGCACCCAGCAGACCCAACCTGTAATCCACACCAAAGGTGAAGGCGTCATTCGAGTCTCTGGAGCTTTGGCGCGTTGGCCAAGGCCGTCATCCATCGACTCTCAGACCCCACTGGTCTACGTAGTTATGAGAAAGTCACAGACTGGACCATGGAGGCAGATCATCCAGACTTTGGACCATACCACGCGAGTGCCAATGAATTCAGACCAAGGCGGTGCCATGTTACGCGTCCTAGTTGTAGATCCTCAAGGATTAGTGACGATCTACAGCCCTGACGAGGCTAGTGTGCGGGAAAACAAGAAGAGGAAGAAGACTATCAACACTGAGATTAAAGCTACCACTAGTAAAACCACAACGACTGACGCAGATGCTCCTTGGACACTACGAGAAGTCTCTTTAATCCACCAGAAGGTTCTGGTCATCGGAGAGATTGCTTGGGATCCTAAAGCTATCCGCGGAGTATACCTGGTGACCTGGGAAGTGGACGGTGGTGGTTTGAAAGGAAATCTATTCACAGATTCAACCTGCGTGACTCTTTCTTTATGGCCTGATACCATCTACCACATCCAAGTTGAACTAGTGTCTAGGATACCTGGAGTCGACAACCTCAAGTCTGAGATGATGGACTTGGACACAGGCCGCGCGCAGAAAGTTTCGACGGAAACTGACATGAATATTATCCCAGAAGATGAGCCGGAGAACGTTAATATAAAATCTCCGTTGTTCTCAGTGTTGTTTAGTGCGATGCGCGGTGAAAATTCAAGGCACAAATACCAGAACCTTGATTTTGTGCTAGGTGGTTTCGCTGCAGTGCTACTGTTCGCTATAGTATTAGCCGTAGTGGCGTGGAGGTGTCGCAAGAGGCATGGAATGGCCATCGACAACATGATCACCGGCTCGACGACGGTGAGGAGTCAGAAGCTCGTGGAGGACTTCACGGGGTACACAGGTAAGCGACATATTTCTACTTTCGTTCAAGAATCTATCCCCTTTAACGTAGCGATCGATACTTGAGCTTTATATAACATGTTTCCTATTACGGAAATATGAAAAGATTCAAGTATTGCATGACCAGCGTTTGTTCAATTAATAAGAGCAGGAGATCCGGACCTCCCCGTCGGATTCCATACTCTATAAAGGCTTGTTAAGTAGCTACACTGCGCTAGCATGCGACCAAATCCCCAGAGAGGTCCAAGAAACATGCGATCAGTTGTATAATACTTCTGCAGACTGCAGTATGCCGTTTGATTAAATGAAAAAAAGGGTAACCGACTCGGAGATTAAGAAAAACTCGTGTATCCTAAACGTGTTCTAGTTAATGTTAACACTCGGGGAAATGTTATCGAAATATCTCGGTCGTAACCTATTACAAACAAACCAATTAGTATATGGCTATGATCGGTTATATACTTGTCATGTAGTTTCGCCTAATTGATCACGATTGACGACGTTGAGGTAAACAGGCAAGACCTGACCTCCCGGTCTCTTGTAGATAAATTTTTGTACATTATATATTGTCATCATTAAAAAAGGAGATAACAGTGAGCGATTGGAAAAGGTTGCTACCTTTTTTGGTTCGTTGTAGATATAAGTGTAAGGTGCAAAAGGTATAAAAGTAGAATTCATGATTTTTCACTAACTCATTTTTCTTCTAAAAGTCAAAGACAATGATTAATTTTCGGAGCGGAAGCTAAAGAATCGTTTGTAGTAATCCTAATTTTGTTTCTAGTTCCTAAAAATCTAAAGTAAAGTCACAATACTTCGAATGAAGGCTTAAAAATCGTTTGTAGTTTGCAGTAGCTTTCATTTCATTTGTAGTTACTCGAAATCTAAAGTAGAGTCAGTATACTTCAAACAAAGGCTTAAAAATCGTTTGTAGTATCTTTCATTTCGTTTGTAGTTACTCGAAATCTGAAATAATCACTATACTTCAAGTAGAAGGTATAGAATTGTTTGTAGTAACTTTAATTTCGTTTGTAGTTTTTGATATATAAATTATAGTCACTAACTTCAAGCGGAGGCTAAAAAATCGTTTGTAGTATAAGTATTAAGATAACTTATCAAAGTTGTACCGTAATACAATGTGATGCGTGTATAGTGTAAGGTAGTTATGTTTTAATGCGACATAATTCAAAAAAATGCAATATTACGCAATATAATGCAGCGTAATATATCGTAATTCGGACCAATTTGCACCTATAATGCACCCACTCTAGAACTTAAATAAGTTGTTATCCTCATCCAAACGTAGAAGTTGTCCATAATAGTAAAACCACCTTTTTTTCAGGTTTCCAGCCAATCATCACCGTGATGGGCCCCTCGATAGAGCCCTCGCTGAATCCGAGCCCCAGCGATACCCCAGAAGTCTTCTTTCAGGGTAACAGCAACTTCTTAGTCCAAAGTGAAAAGACTGTGCAGGTGTGACGTAACAGCAACGACGCTTTAGCTTCTCGCGCGGAAAGTTCCTAAAAGAGTGAGAGGGGAAAGATGTGCGCGAATAGTGTTGCGCGCGACGGACAAACAAAAACAACTAATAAATGTATATGTGTATAAAAACTAGTCTATGTCGAACATTCTCAAGAAGCAAATGTCGAAGTGCAAGCTTAAACGTTCTTAAGGTGTTTTTTAAAATCGATTTACATTCGAAGTCTTTGTGGACTACGTGCTCATGATGTATGCGTCGCAATTCTCTTGAAATTGTATCTAGTGTAATGTAAAATCATGTTTTATTTTTGACTGTGTTATTTTTATTAAGATGTTTACTTATTTATTAATATATATTTGTTCGAACTCTTCAGCAAGCGAAAAATTTTCCAATATATCCTAAAATAACAAATCTATAGTCAAATAGTCAAATCTAACGTTCATGCAGTGTGTCCTAAAATTGGCGTCTCGGGCTCATAACAAAAAAATAAAACACGACAGTAAAAATATGTTCAGGCATTTTCTGAGGTCCATTTCTCACTTGGATTTTTTTTCAAATTCAAAACCTAAATAAAATGTCATCAATTTTTTTTCCACGAACATACAGAATTTTTATGATGACTGAAATCATGTTTCATTAAACATGGTTTAATCAACATTGCCATGAAAAACAATTGCTAAAACTGATGTCTTAAATTTGTTTACATATTAGTTCCTTTGTACTTGCTTAAAAAGTTGTCAAACCGTATTAAAATTACTTAGAAATAGTTTTTTATATGCAGGAATGTGTTTTACCAGGAAACAAGAGATCTACTTCTCAGAGAGAGATAGAACAAATACACAATGGTTAAGCAGGATAATCATTACTGTCGATTTTCGTTTGTTTGTTATGTGCCTGAGACGCAAACTTTGAGACACCCTGTACCTAACGTAAAAAAATCAACTAATTATTACTAGTTATTTATTGCGTTTTAAATCTGGAGATATCTGTATAGCGACTATTGCATATTCATAGAATATTCAATTAAAAATTTAAACAAATGTATTCTTTCTGACATAATATGAATGTTTTCAATATTTAACATTTTATGAATATTTATGAAACATATTTGAATATCTTTAAACAGGAATAGGTTTTTATTCCATGCATTAAAAATTTTATTACAATGAAGATACCGCTCGGTATATCATTTTCTCTTGTTGAAGAGTTTAGTTGCGCTGTTAGAACGTCGACTTTTTTTATAGAAATTGTAATTATCTTGTAAATAAAATTCGCCTAAGTTCTAGGGGTCGTTAAATCAAAAACCATTTATCAAAATCTTATTGTGAATATCAAAATATAATTGTCATTCGGACTCTAGCTCATCTAGTAGTGTTGGCCTTAGGTTAGCCTCATGATTCAAGTGTGCTCTTTTCTGTCTCGTGGTCATCGCAGTGGCCGCCATTCCCAGAGTTAATCAGTTTCTTACCTGGGTCAACCTGCCTTGAAATCTGAGTGTCACGTTGTACCCTGGGGTATATAATGTTTTATCTAATAAATTTTATCTAGTTGTAAGAAAAACTCTTTGATTTTCCTTTGATTTTACAAAACAGTTATAAGCAAAATCGTGGAAAGTTTTCGCGAATATTATTCTACGTACCGTGATAAATGCTGACGTAAGTTTATCTATTGTAAAAAGTGAAAAAGTCTGTATAGATAGAGTATGAAATATTTCATTGGTTGTCATTGCGTCCATCAAGTAACGCATAAATTTATTATTAGCTAAATAAACAATATTACTAAAAATTCCCTAAACAGGGGATGATTTTAATTTACTGTTTTATTGTTACCCACCCTGTACCAATTTTAAGCAACTTGTGATATTTTTCTGTAATCAGCTCAGCAAAAATACGGAAATGGGGAAAAATGGGGTGTTCCATTTAAAAAACCGGTAATGACGTCATTACTCGAAGGTAGAACGCTCTGTATATTAAATTATTATATGAAAAAATAGTAAATTAAAATTAAATCGACCTGTTTCGGGATTTTTTAATAATATTGTTTATTTAGCTGATAATTAATTTACGCGTTATTTTATGGGCGCCCTGTATACGTTTGTATATGCAATTCCAATTTTATTTGCATTGTATAGCTGAAGCGGTGCTTAATTTTTAAAATATTTTCAAAAAGCAATATGATGCACAGTGGACCACGGCGTTAAGTAGGAGCTCATGTTATCTGTATTGCAATTATTTCTTCGATATTAGGATGACTTAAATATAAGTAATTAAATATATCTTTTTTATAATTCAATTATCAGTGGTTTTGTTTTATACAGAGTAACCCATTTGAAAACGGGGCACCTCTCTAAAAATTTTATTTGTTGTCCAAAGATTTTTTTTCAATGATAAAGCTTCAATAATTCTAACTTGGTGCAAAATTTCGGAATAAGTACCCTGTTTTTCATTCTGAGAAACTTTTGTTAATAACATGTCGCATATTATACAGAAACAAAACTTTACTCATGAAAAAAATAAGTTTTTTTCCAAATTTCCAAGGCTTACTGGATTTTATGGATTTGAAGCTGAATCTCAGAAAGCATTTTTTAACATTAACATTTTTTGTCTCTTTCAAGTCATTTCACCTATCCGGGAACACCCTGTATATTTTTTAAATTTTAGTCATACACATTTGAACCTGTCACAAATCCATTAGCGCATCTTTTTTTGTGCTTAAAAAAAATCGAAGTGGGTATTGAAAATTTAATTTATTTCATACTGTACTGTAATGAGTTATTTTCCGGACTCATTTAAGTCCGGGAAATAACTCATTACAGGACTGAGTCCGGAAAATGTTTACTTCCCGGACTGCTTTAAAAAAAACACAATATTCACATTTTTAAAAGATTTTATCTTTAAAACTACAAAATCAAGTCTATAGAAACTAATTATAATTAACAGTAACTGTCTTTTAGGGTCATATGGTATAACTCTTCTCGCCGACAACCACCAGCAATGCCTATCATTGCGATTACCTGTAACAATAGAGAAAATGGTTTAAAACTGATTGTCAAATTGATGAAATTTCGACTAATGAAACCAAGAAATGTATTTTTTGTAATTAATTGACATTGAGTACATATATCATTCAAGATGCACATTGTTTAATTCAAAACTAATGAAAAGGTTAAACTTGTTTACCTTCATCAAAAGATACTCTTCTGATGGGGTTTCCTTCATGAATCTATTAACTTCTTCTCTTGTTAGAACTTTTGATTTGTTTGCCTGATGACCAACTGCTCGCCTTTTTAAGAAAGCCACCAGTTTTGGATAATTTTTGAATACTTTGCCCACATTGTCGCAGGATTCATCTTTTTGGAGATATCCAAGAAGTACCTCAAAAGAATATTTTCATTCAGGCCGTTTTCCACCTTATAGGTTTTTCTCCACACGTTGAAGAGCTGGTATTCCTTCTCATAACGAGCAGAAGACTTCGTAAGCACCAATTTGCTGGTTGCTTCAGCACATTTTAGCTCGATTTCTTCCATTTTTTACGAAAATTATCACAAAATACGCACGGAATGACAAACTGTCAAATTTGTTACCTATTTTTGTTTTTACATCACTAAGCTAACTACCCACACTACACGGCCGTGAAATGTCATTAAAGTACTTGTCTAGAAATTTTTGATTCGGCTCCTTCGTCGCCTCGTCCGTAAAGATCTAGACTTGTACTTTAATATACCATTTCCCACAAAATTTTTAGAGAGGTAGTACCCCGCTTTGAAATGGATCACTCTGTCCGTGACAATTGTTTGTTAGAGCACAGTTTCCAAATCTATTATTATGTTATTTGAAATATAAAAACATGTATTTTGTTAATTATGTAAATGTTATATAAAAACAACAACAGTATGACATATTTCATATTGCTGGTCTGTTACTAAAAAGACTGTATGATGAAAATAAATAATCCGACGTTAGTAAAAAATAAATGCACTGATAAAATTATAAATAACAACACAAGTTGAAGGCGGTCACTTTGTACCTTTAGAAATATGTTTAACAATATAACATAAAATATGAATAGCCCTGGTATATTATAACACTTTAATCACGCGTTTGAATTGTAATCTTCGGAAAACTTCCACCATATAAACTATTACTGCTGCATAAAGACTGATTTGTCGTAAAAAAAACTGGGTTTGGCAGGCCGCGCGCTAGGATCGATTAAATTAATTTTTTGTACATATTTTATTGTATTATAATTATCTATTATATATTATATAAGTTATTTTTCTATTAAACCTGGTATCAGTCAGTTCCATGGCTAAATGTAAATATAATTATTATAATTATTATCAGTGGAAATTCTGGTTTCATTTTCTGCCTAGTCACCCACTTCCTGTCATTACCCTCTCAAAATATAATAATGTGGAAAGAGCGAGCCTCTTCAGCTCCCAAATAATACGAAGGACTTTTATTCTGTCTTGTAATTAAATAATCATTTGGTCTACGGCTGTCGTTAGGTTTGAAAGATGCACAAAAGTGTCAGAGACCATAAAAATGGGTTTTTAAATTTTAACAATTCGTTTCGACTCGAACGGTAAGTTCGTTAATAGACATACAGGGAAAATAATATAAATTTAAATGATGCCTGTTTTAAGTTTTTTTGGTTTCATAACTTCTCAAAGAACAATCTGCCGATGTTCCGAATCAATTTTGCCCGAGAAGAGTTATGGGAATATACGCATCGTTTTCGCGAAAGAAATTATCGAGTATGCTATAAAAATTCAGGAGAGCGCTTCCTATAAGTCTGAGGGTTGTAAAAAATGAATTTCGGTCCTCGGAGACTATGTAGTAAGATTGTTTTGGGCCCGTTTTATAGTTATTTCCATTTTGGAAACAAGAAGTGATGGATTATCCAGATAGGTGTAAGAAATCTTTGGTTATTCTCGGGGACGATTACGAAAAAAATGATTTAAATTAAAATAATTTCTTGTACAGGATGTCCGGAATAAAAGTGCCGATATTACAAAAAATGAATAGTGTTTTTACAAATGCATTTCAAAAATAAAAATACAATTGCAACATAATGCAAAGCTGTGTTACAAAATTAGAAATTAAGGTATGACTAAGGTTAGGCAAAATGCTCTTTAACATAATTTTCAATTTATTTTTATCAGTATTAATGAAGTAAGTAATAAAAGTTTGCTTGATATTTGTATACTTAAACAAAAATGGAGTAATTTATAGTCACCATGACCAGCTGTAGCTGCTACAAAATTATTTGGCTACGAGATGTTTCACATTTCACAAGCAACGGAAGTCATTTTGAACATTTATACTAACAACATTTACATTTTCATGTGTTGTGAAAAGAGCTCGAAGAAAACCATGCATAGCATGTTTAGGTGTATTTGTGATTATTAAGTACAAACTCTTGACATTGTCACATATACAAGCCCTGCTGGTCATAATTCTATTACGTTCGTTAGAGAAAAAAAAATTGCGAGGCAAAGTAAAGCCACTCAATATTTCGTCTCGTCAACATAATATTGGTCTTTTGTGTTGCCTGTAAATTTTAAAGCTAAATATCCCTTAAAATATGTTCGCTATAATTTTAGTGAACACTAAATAAAATTTTGGCTTTAGTATATCCATAAAAAAATAACATCACTAAATAAATGAATTGATACCAAATAATATCCGTAATAAAAATCAGTGAACCAAAATATTGCAGTCCTGTGAGCATAAAATGTATTTGATAACCTAAGCGGTAGAGTGATCTTCAAATGTTATTTTCTAAATAATAAACAATATTATCCAAAAGCCGTAATACTAATAATTTGTTTGACTTTCAAAATACATTTATGACTTGCAAAAAATGGCATCGTCTCTATTATCTAATATTATTAGTTTTTAAATAATGGTATCATTATAGACAAACGTAAGTGTGTGTAAGAGGGGAAAGTGAATGAAGTAATATAACATACTAAAGGAGAGAAGAAATAGACGAGAATTATTTCAAATGCGGTTTGAAAGTAATCTTGAAAGTTATACGGACCAACGTATTGAAGAAAATGACCTGTTTTGTACTATGTATGAACGCATTATAAATTGTTCTGACAAAAAAATAAAGTGACAAGACGTTTGGAGAAACCTGTAGACATTGAACGGCCATATTCCCTGCACAAGTGTGTAGTGTATTAAGTGATAAACGTCGCCGTTTCACTACAGAAAAAGCACGTAATATATTTGAACCACTTCCAATATGCCACGGAAACCTTGTCTCAACACTAAGGTTTGTCGGGTAAGTGTTATTTTAATTTTTATAGGTATTTTATCCTGGACTATTAGTGTGTTCCGGAATCTGATGAAAACACTGTAAGCACTAATTTTGCGTTCCGAAAACAAATGTTTCAAGTTTACAACTGCTGTTCAAATGTCAACATGCTAATCTTTATGCATATTGGTTTGCTGTATTCGGCTGAAATTACTGTTTTACAAAAGGTAGTGTGAATGCAGCAGCAGTAGTGGGGGCTAACTGGATTTAAATAGAAACTGGCAAGTGGTAAATGGAATTTGATTAACTGCCTCTTTTCTTTAGTTACGAATTATTGATGTATTGAAAAACTGTTAATATAAATCATCTTCATCTTCTTGAGAACTAGAAAAGTCCAACGGATTGGTAATATATAAAAGCACAATTTAATACTATTTATATTCACAATGGCATCTAAATCTAAATTAAACTGTTGTTGACTGTGTGAATAGTCATTACTCAACAATTAAACCTAACTTAAATTGCACTGCTCTATTTTTAATTATTATATCCTATGGTATGAAACAATTTATGGGCAATATGTATTGGCCAATAATAATTATTTTGGGTTTGGAATGAGCAATACGGTAGCTTCAGTAAGAATTATATTATTAAGAAAAGTGGGTATTACTTGAATACATAAATTTTGCACCATCTTATGTGAACAACAGAATCGTAAACAAAAACAAACCAATATAAAAGATATTTACATAATTTAAAATTCGGATTTATGCCTTCCTGCCGTATAAAAGCTATTTTAATACCTTAATACTTTGTTAGCTGTTGACTTATTCGTAAAATGTCATATTCCGAAAATAACCGAGCATGTTTTGATCCGAGCTCCAAGTCCTTCTTCAAATAAGTCTCTGATTAAATATTTTCCTTCTTAACGTCATTAGAGTAATCTCATAAATATAAAAAATTCAAAACGTTCCCAAACAGGCACATTCTCATGCGACTTAGAGGATTATGATTATGGGGCATTACGCCCAAACAGATAAATGTTCCTAAACATTATACGGCAGAGTCGTCGACCCAGTCGTTTTATCTCTGGCTAATTAAAAATAGAAGAGAGTCGCATTTGCATAAATCCACCGCTTAAGCGGGCAGGTAACAGACGTGCAGACCACGCTGTGTCGAATTAGTCTTTAATTGGATGAGTTTCTAGCCGAGGTCTCCAAATGAAATATTAATTTTAGTCTTAAGTATGTTTATTTTTACCGAGATGGTAAGCAGATCATTGGTGTTGATTACAAGCCAAATTTTGTCCAGCTGTTAAGAGGGCCAACTTGTTGACGTCCTTGATTTCGACGACAAAGCCTGAATTGCTCAATTCGACCATCAAAATCAATATCATTTTTATATTTCAGGAAATCCCAGTTTTGTGTAAAATGATCTGTTATAACTTTGGACATATTTTTTAGTATTTGCCTATTCTCTTTACTATTTCTACTTTTACTTAATATTTATTACTGAGTAAAACATATTATAATTTCAAAAGTACAGCGAAATATATTTTCATAACGTAATGTTCTGTAAAGTATATTTTTTACTGTATTATAAAGGTATTTTAAGCTTTTTATATATTTTTAGGTATTAATAATATTGTGTGAAACTAACTACTCTGTGGACAAAAGCCCCAACCAGCGTTGAATTACACCCATAATATCTACCCATATATTCCTTATTATTATTAAGAATTGTAGGAGATTTGATTTATATTAGCTTAAAATAACTTTCTAATACAGCAAAAAAAATATTTTAAGCTGATATAAATCAAATCTACAATTCCTATCAATGAAGTCATATATATGTTCTCTGATACCAAACATCTAGGTATGCTAATGAACAATTCCACAGACAAAGCTCTATTCAATAATTATCTAAAAAATTTAATCTAGCTAAATTTACTAACCTGGTTTAATGAAAACACTCTATAAATATCTAAGTTCACCTTTTAAACTGCGGGAACTCGAAAATTCAACCACAATAGATGAGATCTGATCTATTTCTGCATTTTTTAGGATTGCTTCTTCAGGTGGGCTCCTTTAAGTTGAGTCAAATATCTAACTATAAAAATTATTATACCAATAAATTAAAATTATTTGAGATTAAATATCGATAATGTCAAAAGTGATTTTAACCTGTCAATGAATTTTAAATTAAACATGACAAATACCTACTTAAATAATGTTTACCCTTTATGTAATCGTTTTTTAAATAGTTTTAGGTATTGAAATTACACCTAAAAATATTTTTTTAATCGCGTCATCTTATACTCATTTTCTCCTATCCCTTCTTAAAATGAATGACATTATGACTGAATCGCCCTATATATTAGGTTTACGAATAGTGTTTTTCCCAAAATTAGAAATCTTTTACGTAAATAAAGTCCAGTTTGTCTAAGCTAAGGAAGTTTTTGAGAAATACGAACTTTCATTTTAGATATATTTTTAGAGATAAGTTTCTAAGCAAGTTAGATAGACAAAATACAAGTTTTCCAATTGCCAATTATACAAGTTTTCTAAAGGGCGTATTAATTATTTAGAAAGAGAAGAATTATTAGAAAAAAAACACATGTTCACCTGTTCTCTTACCACACTCACTAGTATTTAATTATTATTTATATAAGGAAAGAAATACTTATAGCAAAACTGTGAAAGTCATCCTTTCACGGTACACCAAACATTGGTGGTGGGCAAAAGATTTCTGTATCTAAAAATTTGTTGGTTGATAGAAAGCGGTATTTCTGTCATTATACAGGGTGTTCGGAAAATAATGGGACCCAGCTTGAACTTAGCTTTCTGTGATCAAATAGAACCGATTTATATAAACTTAGCTTAGTCCGAAAGTGTCTCGTTTAGAAGTTACAGGGCTTTAAAGAAAAAAAATTGTTTTCTTGTTATGGGCATAATTAAGAAACGAAACATAGTTATGTTTTAGATATCTGCCATTTCTGAGTCGGAAAACTGATTATGTCGAGGCATATTTTCAAAATTTGACAAAATACAAATAATACTAATAATTTGAAATTAATTACACTCTACACAACTACACAACGATAATTATTACTAACTCAGTACAACAATTAATATTAATCTGACAGGCTTTTGATGAACTTGATCGAATTAGAAAATTTATTTCTAATTACCTACTTATTTTAATGTGCGGTAATTTTTACGCACTTTTATCGCAAATGATGCATTGTATCAACATGGAACAGGTATAGCTTTTCTACGCAAAAAATCATAATTTTTAGTCAAGCATGTCAGAATAGGACCAACAAAAAAGATGCGATGACAATGAGTTTAAAAAAACTTCCAAAAGCGCCCTCTAAGATATGCGGCACTACTCACTCCTTCGCAATGCTTGTACTTATCTAAAACATAACTGTACCAAATTTCAAGATGATTGGACGTTTCGTTTCTTAATTATGCTCATAACAAGGAAACAATTTTTTCTTTGGAGCCCTGTAACTTGAGTAAGTTTATTTAAATCGGTTCTTTTTGATCACAGAAAGCTATGTTTAAGCTGGGTCCTATTACTTTTCGGACACCCTGTACGTTCATTTTACTTTGGTACCTTTGAATATTTGCAGGTGGTATGAGATATCATTCCTGTTATTTGCTAAATTCTAAATGATTCAGTTTTTATATGTCTAAAATTATTTGATTTGCGTTTGTAAAAAACACTATTTTTTTACTGTTTTAGAAAGGTATTTTAAGCTAATATAAATCAAATCTCCTATAATTCCTATCAATGAAGTCATATGTATGTTCTGTGATACCAAACATCTAGGTATGCTAATGAACAATTCCACAGACAAAACTCTATTCAATAATTATCTAAAGAAATAAATCTAATTTACTAACCTGCTAATGAAACACTCTATAAATATCTAACTTCACTTTTTGGCAGTGGGAACACGACAAATTCAACCACAATAGATGAAATCTGACCTATTTCTGCATTTTTAGGATTGCTTCTTCAGGTGGTCTCCTTTAAGTTGAATCAAATATCTAACTATAAAAATTAAATTTATTTGAAGTTAAATATCGACAATGACACAAAGTGACATCCTGTCAATGAATTAAATATGACAATACCTACTTGAAAAATGTTCACCTTTTATGTAAAAGTTTTTGTATATTTTTAGGTATTAATAATATTGTGTGAAACTAACTACTCAGTGGACAAAAGCCCCAACCTGCGTTGAATTACACCCACAATATCTACCCATATATTCCTTATTATTAGCTTTTCTAACATTTTTTTACTGTTTTAGAAAGGTATTTTAAGCTAATATAAATCAAATCTCCTACAATTCCTATCAATGAAGTCATATGTATGTTCTCTGATACCAAACATCTAGGTATGCTAATGAACAATTCCACATCCGTCATATTTAATTAATTGACAGGATGTCACTTCTTGTCATTGTCGATATTTAACTTCAAATAAATTTAATTCTTATAATAATTTTTATAGTTAGATATTTGATTCAACTTAATAGAGACCACCTGAAGAAGCAATCCTAAAAATGCAGAAATAGGTCAGATCTCATCTATTGTGGTTGAATTTGTCGTGTTCCCACTGCCAAAAAGTGAAGTTAGATATTTATAGTGTTTCATTAGCAGGTTAGTAAATTAGATTATTTTCTTTAGATAATTATTGAATAGAGCTCTGTCTGTGGAAAAATATATAGAAAACGCTATTTCAAAAATATGGCATCCTTGTGTATTATTGTACTTAAATACAGATTAGATTTTTTTCGTGTGTATGTAAGCTTTTTACAAGCATTATAGGTATATGACAAACGATATTACCAAAAGTCAAAATACCACAGACTTATGCGAGTGCATTTCTACAAATAAATATAAACACGAGGCTATTACTGTGTGCCTGTTTGTTCGCAACCGAGAACTTCCCCGGGAAGTTTTACGAGTCGTCAGTGAGAGAAGCGGCAGCGTCCGCAATTTCCTCCGCCGTACGCATACGACGGCTGAAATTGAGTTTTATGTTGTTCGCGTAAGGAATTTTTCGCTTAAAACTTTTATAACTTACTTTTACAAAATAACCATACAGTCTTTTCATTTCACCTCGCGTTTTACGTCTGGCAGCCACCATTTTTCGGGCTCAAAGGTGCCGTTAAGTCGAGCAATATCCACGCAAATTGCCGGCTGATGCGCAGTTTTCCGTCTAATGTCGAGAACAAAAGCCAATTTCGTTATGAGACGTGTGGGCAGGCATTAAAAGTTTTCCCGTTGCGCCTCGCTACCTTTTCTTACCTTATTTCGAGAATATTGACGAGGGGCGTAGAAGGTAAATATCATCTCAAGCAAATATAGATGTCTATACCAAATTTAAGGCGCAGTTATTAAGTATATTTGAGGAAATGCGATAAAAGACGAAACAGTAATTTCTGTCTTTTAGTATTTTAGACTGTGAAGCAGAGCCGGATCTAGGGGGAGGGGGGCAAACAGGGGCACTTGCCCCGGGCGGCAGGTTCATGGGGGCGCCAAATCCTTGAGACAAGAATTCGAAATATCGAACAAATGAAGCCTCTTTTCCTACAGTCTTATAGGTTTTTATCAAATAATCGAATATGTTTGAAAAATAAACTTTTATATTTCCATACGCCCAGTTAGTTGTTTTTGAACACATACTAAGTGATTTAACATCTTAACAGATCAGAGTCTGTCGCATGACGCATGTCTCGATAAATGCATCTTAACATCACAGAGTCTACATGAAAAATTCGCCTACCTCAGTGGCCAAGCCTTTTTAAATATGTCGATAGAAGATCTGCAAAAAAATGGAGCCAATCCAGCTTTAAAATATTCAAAAGACTTGAATGCAGTTGGTTTTTGCCAGGAACTTGCCGTATTTAAAGAGCTAGTACATGAAATTAATGAAAAATCAAGTGCCTTCGACCTGTTACAATATCTGTACAAGCATGATTTGCAAGAAGCGTTTCCCAATGTTAGTATAGCTTTAAGAATTTATTGCACATTACCAAAATCTGCAAGCTGTGAGCAAACTGAAAATATTTAAAGCTTATCTACGTTCAACAATGAGTCAGGAGCGTCTATCTGGCCTCGCGATCCTAGCCATTGAAAACAAAACTGCCTATGCGACGGACTTTGAGGAGCTAATAGATTCTTTCGCAGGAAAGAAAGCACGCCGTGTAAAGTTGTAGTCTTTCATATACTTTTTCTGTGTTTCTGTTTTAGGTCACAAATGAAAGTTATTAGTTATTAGATAATAAAAAGTTTCAATTTATTAAAGGATTATTATTTTCACAAATGGTCACAAAAAATGCTACTCATTGGCAGTTTAAACAGTTTTTCTCAAACACTGAAGGGAGGGGGCGCCATCATCAAGGTTTTGCCCCGATGCGAAAAAATCGTAGATCCGGGGCTGCTGTGAAGTATTTATTCAATGATAATAACAACATTGCCAGTCAAAAGAATATTGACATAAAGAAATTTCCAAGTTTAATTGCTTAACATAAATCTATAAGAGGTAGATCCAAGAAGTCTAGTGTTTATAGAAAAGCAGAAGTTGAGAAATTTTAAATGAAACAGATGATAAAACCTACTTGATGATCAAGGTAAAGTGTAATTTTCACACTTCTTTCCAAATATTAATTTCTTCCTCTATGTATGATCCATCTGAACTGAGGGAACCTATCAATATTGTTCCACAGATTGCTCTACCGATTGTCACTGAAAGAGACTTTCTATTTGCATTAAAACGTTTCAAGAATAAATTGAGCACAGGTTCCGTATGGAATTCCAGCTTTTTTATTGAAATATCGTGCTTCTCTTTTTGCATTACCACTGTCCATTATCTTCAATTTGTCTTTGCAGTTAACTACGTTTCCCAGGATCTGGTGTAAATCAAAAGTCTGCTCTATTTTTAAAAAGGAGACAAGCGACTTGTACAAGACTACAGACCTATAACAATTACTTACAATTTGCAACTTTTCTAAGTTATTTGAAATTGTATTACATCATATTCTTTCTTTTCAAGTAAAATCAAGACTATACGTTTTTAAGCATGGATTTATATCCGGTAGATCTACAACATCCAACTTGTTGAATGTTACTCATTTCATTGCTAATGTGTTGGACCAGGGTGGTCAGGCTGATGTAGTCTATACAGACCTTTCAAAGGCTTTCGATAGAATGCATCATGGTCTGCTATTGAGCAAGTTGTCATGGTTTGGTTTAACTTCTATTTTTTTAGCTTTCTTTGAGTCACATTTAGCAAATAAAGTCCTGAGTGTTAATTACTTTGGTTATGTTATACGCTGCATCTGGTGTCGCACAGGGATCAGTTTTGGAACCTTTGTTATTTATTATGTTTATAAATGCTGTTTGTATATCTCTTCATGTGAATGCTCTGTTGTATGCTGACGATTTAAATATATTAGCACAGATTAACTCACTTGATGATTGTTACCTTTTACAAGAAGATCTCACAAAGGTAGATTTATGGTGCCAAGAGAACAAATTGCTGCTGAATATTGCAAAATGTAGAAAATAAATCAAACAGGTGTGGTGAATTTAACGACCTTGGAGTTATCTTCGATTCTAAATTGAACTTTGTTGCACATATAAATCATATATTGTCGAATGTCTACAAAAATTTGGGAATTATATTTAGAAATGCTAAATTTTTTAAGAATACATCTACCCTGTTTAGTGAAAAATGTTGGGTCACATAGACATCAATATAAATACAAACTCGACCTCTACTTCATCAAATGCATGCGGATGACCTTCCATAATCAATTGTAAAAAAGTTACAGTTTGAACATAACTTTTGCCAAATATTTATAAACATTATTTTAACATTAAATTTTATTATAATTTTCTCCACTTTCACTTATCCCACAGAGGGTATTCCCCAAGGTTTAGTTGAAGGACTGCTCTTGTATAATTTATTTATAATTGACATCAATATGAACGTTGCTAGAAATACATACATCGATGCCTGCTGACTTAAAATTGTTTATGTGTATTGAAAATATTGACCAAACTTCTAAGTCAGCAAAGTGTAAAGCTAACTTTATGTCGAATTCTAGGATTTAAAGGTTATATCTAATTTCGAACTAACTTCCTTTGATCACATCATACAAGAAATAACTGGAAAAATGTCTGTGGTAGCTTAAACACATTCCTTGAGTTGTACCAATGATGATGTCTCCACCTCTTCCTACCACCACCTTTCCCAAACTTTCCTTTAACTTAAATTGGTGGTAATGGGCGTGTATGGAAATAAGGCCATTAGTACCAGAGTGTCTCTCCCTGATTTACAGCCCCGGCGTGTCCTGAGCACTTCATTTAGTTTGATTAAATATTTTTTCGTTGTTTGCGTTTAGGAAATACTGCAGGGTTCGTCCTTATCGGCTTCGGAAATCTATCGAAGACGGTTCACGCTACTGTTATTTACGACTCCAAGGGGTATAGGTTTATTAATGGGTCGAAGGAGTGGATTCTGCCCAAATATTCTTTAATTAGGGGCAGGGGAATGAGTGAACAATGATTAGAAAATTAAGTGATATAAAATTTAGGTACATATTACTATTGATGTATAGGTACAGAGATGCGAGAAATAGATTTTTTATTACTGCCTTTGTATACAGGGTGGCCCAATGTGAGCGTACCAAAATTTAGCAGGGGGTAGACCAGACCAAAATAAGAATAAAATTCTTATAAAAAAAATTTATCTGATGCACACCTAGCGAGTTACAGGATGTTTTTTGAAAAAAAAAAATAATAACAATTTTCAGCAATAACTTAAAAACCGTTTCGTAGATTTAGGTAATTTTTGAGTGACGTGTACATCAAATTAAAGGTCATTAAAATTACATGGTGTTTGTTTTAATCTGACATCAGTAGTAGCCTAAGCCTACTACTCCTTATGATTTTGTCTTCATAACTCTTGCATATCCTACTTTTACGTGAATTGACCAAGTTCTCCTTAATAAGTGACCAATTCTGAACAAAAAATATGCTCTTATTACACAGCTGTAAAATTAACCA
The DNA here is from genome assembly GCA_037114965.1 of Monochamus alternatus. NCBI lineage: Eukaryota > Metazoa > Arthropoda > Insecta > Coleoptera > Cerambycidae > Monochamus > Monochamus alternatus. Next base: position 61,200,562 of record CM073429.1, on the reverse strand, counting down.
TTTTCAAGTAAATTGAGTCCAAAGTACCGACTGCATTAATTTATGCAGAAAAACACATGCAAAGATTTTAATTGTAGTAGGTAACTGTCATTATAAATAACAAAGTTACTTACACGCGTTGCTGTTACTACTATAAGTTTCTAGAAGTCAAGTCAATTTGCACAAATTAAGTAGTATGTTATTATTTACTATGAAATTTTCTAATATTGAATGTATGATATACGTTTACGATTTCTGTAATGGAAATTCATTGGCTGCCTCACGAGAATACCTATGCTATTTCAGATAGAAATATGCGTTTGCTAATAAAATAAAATAAAATTGACAAAAAAGTTATATCTCGAATTACAAACTAAACCAGTTTTTACCGTGTACTACCACGGCGGTACTCTGTTACAACTATCCAACTATTCCCCTTTTTGGAAACAAATGTGGCTGGTTTCGTCGTAACACGCATACCCGCATCGGCATATATTAATATAAAAATTAGTAACACGCGCACAACTAATATATTATTTATGTAATACGCCGGTTACATCTTTCCTGCTGGCAGGAATTAATTTTATAGGAGCTCTAACAACCGTTTTCCTCGTTGTCCTATTTATAGCTACCGGTTTTGGTAGATTACCTGCTTGCCCCTCCTGATAGGTTGCGACGGGGTACCCGGAGGTATTTAAAAACTAATATCCGTTAAATTTAATCATGGCACAGTTAGGAATGATATTTAAAGCGCCTTAGTGTCCCTAAGTACACCTATTTATTGCTTAGTTAGTGGGTGTAGGATTGTGGGAAAGTAAACTTAGTCTTCGACAATGTGTGGTAATATACCCTTTTCAGGAAACTAATAGCGACGGGGTATCGTGCATTAAACAATGGGATAACAGTTTTAGTTAATGGATAATGTTCCACGGTGAGGTAGTGTTTCAAAGCAGCAAGATTTATAATTATATTCAACTAATAATGGGCATAGACAATATGTATAATGTTGATTTTAAATTAGTAGATAGAAAAATATTACTTCAATTCTATTATTTATGGATTAAAAACGAGCATTTACTTGTCAACACAAATGCATGTTCTTTTCAATTTAAATTGCAGAGCATTTTTGACACTTATTTTTTGAATATCTATTCATCATAATTTTTTTCCTTCTAACGTCAGTAAAAGTATAATTTCTAATGCATGTCAGTGTCAGTGTTTAGCTATTGAGTTTGACTTATTAGGAATAACTCGAAATTGGCGATACTGGCAGCTTCTCATGATGATTTGTAACATTTGCAGGTTCTCTGATAGGTTCTTTTTAGAAACTTTATTCTCAAGAAAATCTTCATTGTAGGCTTTCGCTACACTCGTAGATTCCCATCCACCGTGTCTTTTTAGTGCTAATATATCCGCTTCCGAATAAGCAAGAAGTGTGGCTGATGTTCTTCCGAAGTAATAACCAGTATATTTATTTATTTATTTACTGTTTTAGGAAGGTATTTTAAGCTAATATAAATCAAATCTCCTATAATTCCTATCAATGAAGTCATATGTATGTTCTCTGATACCAAACATCTAAGTATGCTAATGAACAATTCCACAGACAAAGCTCTATTCAATAATTATCTAAAGAAAATAATCTAATTTACTAACCTGCTAATGAAACACTATAAATATCTAACTTCACTTTTTGGCAGTGGGAACACGGCAAATTCAACCACAATAGATGAGATCTGAGCTATTTCTGCATTTTTAGGATTGCTTCTTCAGGTGGTCTCCTTTAAGTTGAATCAAATATCTAACTATAAAAATTATTATAAAAATTAAAATTATTTGAAGTTAAATATCGACAATGACAAAAAGTGACATCCTGTCAATGAATTAAATATGACAATACCTACTTGAAAAATGTTCAAAATATTGTGTGAAACTAACTACTCAGTGGACAAAAGCCCCAACCTGTGTTGAATTACACCCACAATATCTACCCATATATTCCTTATTATTAGCTTTTGTAACATTTTTTTACTGTTAGGTAAATTTAAATAAATAATTATATTACACGGTAATGCACCAATTGTGTGAGAGCCTACATTTTGAGCTGCACATTTTATATATACTTAACAGATCAACCAATCAACGATATCCGTCACTATTTCAAATTTTGTAGATTTTTGCTTTACGCAGATGATTTAAAAATGTATCTCAAGTAAGTAATTCCGATAATTGTATTGCCTTTCAGCAAGATTTAAACTCTTTTTTCCGTTACTGTAAAACAAACAAGCTTCAATTAAAATTAAATAAGTGTTTTTATATTTGTTGTACCAGTAACCATAACATATACTTTTACAATTATAACTTTAATAAAAATATGTTAAATCAAGTTGAAGAAATAAAAGATCTTGGCGCTGTCTTTGATAGAAAGATGAGTTTCTCACATAACTTTAAAAAGTAACAAAATGCTTGGTTTCATTATCAGAGTTTGCAAAAATTTTAAGTTAGTTTTGCTATTAAATCTATATATTTTGCATATGTGCACTGCATTATCAACTTTACCTCTATAGTATGAAATCTTCAATATTCCATATATGATTGTCCCTGTTTTCTATAAATAAATAAATAATCGTTTGGAATTTACATTTTTAGATCATAAATTAAAAAGCAGATTGAAATAATATCGATTGAATTTTCTTTTTCAGAATTGCAAATAGTAAATATTTGCTGCTTATTATTTTTTGTATCTGACACATGTATAATTAGGATGTCACCTTTGTCCACCATTATTAATCGCCATTTTCCGGTGCCGATGCTTGTAGAACGACAAGCACCGGTAATTTCAATTATTAGTACGACCTAACATAATTATATTGTCTTATATTAGAAAGAATAAGATTCTCGTATATTGAATACCTTTGCCATTAAGTATATTTCATCTGGAGCTTCTATTAAAAATGTAATTATATCTTGTTGATTGTACGCCCTTGATTTTTTAGAAATATAACTAACTGATTTTTTCTTAAAAAAAGAGGTTACTTTCGTATAACTTCCAATATCAATTGACCATAAGACTTATATTTTTGTGACAATTTGGATATGTATGTTAACATTACACTTTCACTGTATTTTTTACTTTTTTGAAGAGCGCCAATTCATAAATAGCTTGTACTGTATCTTTCCTTTGACTTGTTGGGTAATAAAGTTTGAGATGTCCCTGCAACTTATCTTGTCCACTATTTAATAATTAGCGGTGACAATAATTATGCGTTTACAAATAGTAACTTCATAATTTTAAATTAACTGACAAAAAGAAAATTCTCTCCTAGCCTTGAGAATGCCTCTAAAGGTTCACCAAAATAGAATTTTCATCTAGTGCAGGATAAAAAAATAATTTTCTTGATCACTTTCCAACTCGAAGTTTCATTGTCTTAGGAACAATAAACTTTATGAAAAATTGAATTTCAAAATAAGATTTTATAAATTTAATGACGTAAGAAATATGTTGATTGTGGTTTTAATGGTGTTTGTACAAAAATTAGTGTCTGATATATGTGCTTAAAGTGATTTTATTTTGCTAGAAGGAATCGGGCCCACATTTTCCTTCTCACATAACAAAATGTCACTTTTAACAGTTATATTAGAAATAACAGTTTTTTGAACTATAAGAAGTGATGTCTAATATACTGGATATTTTAGATTGAGATACTGCTCAACCGCACACCCTTCAGATCAAAATCGTCAATATTCTGATATCAAAGATCAATCTTAACTAAATCCATTTCTTTTGCATTTCTTTACACCAAACCGAAGAGCAAAACGTTGAAATGATTGAAATGAAACTAGTTTCAGTGTTTATAAACTTGACTGTAGTCTAATTTGAGAAATTAAAGTGTAGAACTTAGAACCTATTAGCATTGCTGGATGAGTACATACGCGAAGATTTATTTCGACAAAGACGAGAGCGAACTGCTTCTGTAAAGCGGCAATAAACTGATAAGAGCTTAAGACCCAATAAATTACTAATTATAGCCGTCAAAATAATCCGCAAAAAACGACCGACCAATACATTTCCGAAGCCAAATTGGCACCCATTAAGCTTATCTGGCCGATCGGCTGGTAACGAGGAATAATCATCGGTCGGGGAGAGTTATCAGCAGCAGCACTTTAAAGGCATTAAAAACTTAAAAAATCACTTAGCGTACGGACACAGGTAGCTCAAGGCCCACTGGATGGAGAAATGAAGCCATCATTCCCTGTCACTTGACAGGAGGGGTCTCACTGAGCTTTCAAATAAGCAATCGGGTGGTTGTCTGTGCCACCTCGGAGTCATTTAGATGCAATCTACCTTATTACCGGTAAAATATTGCCCCTTCCTTGGCGGAAATGGTGGCGTGGCACGGAAGGACGCCTCGTATACGAGGTGGCAGAAAGCAACGGCCACTAATAATTATCATTGGAACCAGTATCCCTTCCACAAGTATATTGAAATAAAATAACAAAACTACTCTTAACAGTTGTCGTTCGCCCATGAAGAAATCTAAAGCAACGAATGAAGATTTTAGTACATCAATTCTTCGTCATGGATATATGTGTTCTTATTAAAGATTTATATCAAAGATGCAAGATTTTAGAGAGGATTAAAGGCTGGTTAATTTCTTGAATGTAATTCAACGTATTATCAACGACCATGGCCAAAACCGGTCAATTAGGAGAGTAAAAGTCGTGTGAGAACAAGTGAAAAATTATGGTTTCGAGAAACGTCAAAATTATTTTAATCAAGAATATTGATTGTCAACTGAATACTGGAAATTCTTGGAATCGTTTCTATGACATGCGTTTATTTATTTGTCAACAAGAGTAAAACAATTTGCAGAATCGACAGAAAAATTGAGTGGGAATGCTGAGAGTTTCTTCATTCCGGTTGAGATTCAGTAAGAAGCAACATTACGTCGGTTACCAGCAAAAAAACAAAAATGTGTAGAACTAATTGGTGGATTTCGATAACTGGTGAAAAAACGGGGCATAAGAGACGGAACAATTACAGAAGAGGTACTATCCTACTTTTTTCAATGTGGAGAAACTGTTTGCTGCCTCTCAGATGTGAACAAAATATTCCAATAAACCAAAGAAGACAAACATACTGGAGAGAAACCAAATCGAAAAAATTAAAAAAAGCGCCGGATGAGGAATATTTACAGGTTAAGGTAGAAAATACATGATTTTAATATTTCAATTTATAAATGGAGCATTTTATTTTGAGCTTTTTACAGGTTGCAGTTATCATGAGAGTCGCAGGTGCTTGTCGATGTAATCAATGAATCAACCTTTTTAGATATCATCTATATTCAAGACAAAGACAGTTACATATACGTACTCATTCTGGATACGAAAACAAATATTCCAAGAAGAAGAAGAAGCTTTTTCAGTCAATGCTGTAGAAATGTGTCGAAAATACATCAATCTGCGACCTAAAAATGCCGGTGAGAGATTTTTGTTGCGATATTTGGCTGGAAAATGTATTACACAACATGTAGGCATCAGCACAATTTCAAAAACATTTTTAATAGTGGCTGTATGGAATGAGGCGTTCTTCGGCAACATTACTGGCCAATATTGGGATTAGAAATCGAAGTTGTGGATCCCTCCAGTCCTTCAGAAACTCCTCATAGACGAAATTTAAATAATTCTGGTCAAAATGACAAGATCGTTCTTGAGATAAATGTTAATAATAATGATTCTAAGTAAAATGCTATAAAATTGAAGCGTAGATTATGAATTCTAATCCACTAGTGTGTTAAAACACTTTTAATCCACGGAAAACAGACGTACTAAATCTTCTTAATATAGTGGATAAGTACAAATCAACGCATCTTTTATGATAATCATTTTGAAATCCAATTGCCCATAAAGCTAATGAAAGTTCGATCATTTGTTGACATGTAACTTCAAATTTCGTGACATATAAAGTTATCAAGAGAATTTCTCCCGGTAGAAATCGAAGAAGCTGCTAATAGAACTACTTTCGAGTTATTGCCTGATAAGTCAAAAGGTCAAAAGTAACAGTATGACTTTTGGTACAATTATTTTTTGGGATTGTGTTATTTGAAAAATGGTAGTGGCAAGTTCAGTGAAAAAGTGCTTTTGGTATACTTTGAAAAAAGTTTCAAAATTTGAAAATCGTAAACGCTTTGGTCAAACATAAAGAATCAGGACATAAGCGAAAAGGAGACATATATCGACCGAAAAAGTCGAAAGTATTAACCATGGAAATATATCTCATGCCTTATAATAAAAAAGTAAATTTTTTCTTGAAGCTGTAACACCCTGTAGCTCAAAAATTAAGAGGTTTAGAGGACATATGTTGATATTAAGTTTTCTTCTTCAAATGACCGAAGGATTCACGCCCTTAAGTATCGGCATTCAATTAATAAACACCCTGTATAAATAAATACCCGTATTTAACTGCAGACATCTTTGAGTTCATAGGACATTCAATGGTTAGTATAAAAAAAAATATATATTTATTTGAAGATATTTGAGGGCTTTATCACGTCCATCTCATACCGATTGTCCTATCGGAAAGCGTGTTTTAAAACACAGCCTTTCCATCCCACACCTGCGTACTCCAACTCCAGCCGAAGCTTCAAGTTTGAGACCCACGTTTCAGGAAGCGCAAGCTGCTGTCAACTTCCGACACCATTAACAAGTTCTGCGTACAAACTGCTCGAGCGGCTTAGAGTTAGAACGGTTGAACTAGGATCGGCCTCTCCGCCAAATCCGGAGTTGCAAGTTTCGTCACGTATGGAATTATATCGTTGGGGGTCGCCCCGATCATCCCTCAGGATGATTTCTAATCCTCGAGCCGGCGTGACGTCATCCTCCCTATAGTGCCCTCCGGGGTAGCGTAACTTTGGTTCTCCCCTCGTGGTCAACGCGTTAATGGAGTTTTTCGCATGTGAAACCGCCAAATAATAATCAAAGTAAAATTAGTCCCTTGGGAGGGAACATTATAGCACTTGGGTTCTTATTTTTGGTAATGTTTCGAATAGATCACACGGGTTGTTCACGTGAAAAAAAAATGGGGTAGATGTTAATGCAATTATACTTTATACTGCTCTAGTAAAATCACATCTAATCTTGTTACTTCAAATCAACATCAAGCATAAATAAGTAATAATAAAAAGATATCAAGAAGCAGATGATTGAAATTTTGATTTGTGGTTATTTTTTCCCTGTCCCTAAAAATTCTAATAGGTCAGATTTTACCTTCCTTCTCTAAAGGTTTAAGAAAGATAATATTTGAACAGCTTTCTGTCTCTGTTATATTTAGATAGATTTAATATCTTGCCATTTACTGATAATTATATGCTGTTTTGGCACATTCAAATTTGGACACAAAAAATTCACGATAAACTGGACCTAGACTCAATAACTTTTGGTTTTAAAAATATTTTTTTCTCTATCCGTCACAAAATTATGACATTTTTCGGCTGTCAGGAGTGTACTGAGAAATGAAATGGTATTTTAGCAACAAAAGTATTCACTTTCAATCCAACAATATTTACAACAATTTTTGTGTATCCACATTGATATTAAATACCTACATAATTTGAACAAGTATTAAAGTTAAATAAACCACTGGAACTGCCACTACCCTTATTCTTGCAGTAACTCTCAAAGCAGTCCAACACGTTTAATATCATTAATAATTATATTATTTTCAGATGTTGGAAAAGTCAGAAATGACAGTGGTGCTTGGTTTATAATTAGCACTATTAACTTTCAGTATTATTTTCGCAATATCTTATTATTCAAAATTGAGTGTTCAATGTAGCCTTCCGCCACAGTGCTCGATCTCCATCCTCCGTGTCTTTTAAGGCAAGTGAAGTCACCACTTCTGTCAACTAAAAGATGTCGTAATGCGTGTCCACTGCACTCTTTCCAGTTGTTTCCAGTTCTCCAGCTTCAACAATTTTGTCAGTTCTTGCGAGACGGCACTGATTTTATGAATTCCGACCACCATTGTATGACACTTTTTTCCACTCATTTTGAGAAAAGCATGTAACTTTGATTATTTGCTTATACCATTCCCCTTCCTTATATCCAACGTTGACTGCAACATTGAATATTGTGACCAAAGCGTTGCCGGTTTCATTTCATTTGCTAAGTTTGAGGAGTACGACATAATATTTTTTTCTTTGCATCAATCCATAAAACGTTGGTAGACACATTTATAAATTTCTCGAGATTTCTTTGAGAGAAGATTCAAAGAAACCTCTTTCGCATACTCTAGTATCTCTTCGATACACCTAAATCTTCATTCGATTCCATTTTTACAAACTTTTCGGCAAATTGAACCACAAAAAATCACAAATGAACTCAATTATTTTATGTTTCAAATTTAGTTTGAATCATTTCAAAGCACAAATTAATAATTAAAAATACTATTATATGGAGAATGCCTTTTAAATAAAGTATACCCACAATAGAATACAATATTTATTTTTTCAGCTAATGTACACTTAAACATAACCTCTTCTTATATTTGCAAGATTTCTTGCCGTAGTAATATTTCATATCTTGTCTCGCAAGACTTTTTTAAATCTTGTCTTGCAATTCGAGCTGTTAAGTTTTGTCTCAGTCTCAAGATCAAGAAGAACCAAGACAAGAAGCCATCATAGTAGTTGGTTTCACACAATATTATTGATATCTAATAAAAAATGTGTAAAAAATTACTGGATTCTGCTACATAATCCCTAATTACGATCTACTTAATCGCCGCATTCTTATCTGGTGCTCAGCCGGCCGCCAATAGGTGATCCCGTTTCTCAGTTGTCACAAGGAAGCTAAAATAAATGGCAGCATAATTAACCACTTTTTAGCTTACCCAAAGAAAACCACTGTCGAGATCGCCGTCCATTTTTTCAGCTTAAATTTACTGCTTCATTGATGCTAAAAATTGACATGGCCGGTCGATGGTATCGCTTCCCCAACTAACAAATACTTTTGTCTCGGGATGGTAAAATAATGATCACAAAGCAGGCAGTCGATTCAAATGCCTGCGACTCCTATCGACCTGACACCTCCAGATCGGCAGGCCAGATAGCGCTTATAACTAGATGCTGATCGCTCTTCAATAATGATTTATTTATGTACATAGCTTTTAATTTGATCTTATGATAACGTGGCAACGATTTCTTTGGCTTCGATTCCTCTGCTCGCATTATTCGACGACTCCGAACACAGAACGATAATGATACTGACTGGAAAAACATGATTTTTGATGCGATAATTATTTCGATTACTGGAGAAATATATTTGTCGGTTAAAGCGGTCTTCTCCTTTCTTTTCGTAAAGTGTTCTTGTAAAGATCAAGCAATGACGTTTGTTGTTGATGGAGCTCAAGTTTCCTTATTTCTAAATAAATCAGGAGATCTAAATTTACAAATTATGAAATTATACGCTTCATGATTTGTTTTTCGAAAATTTGCCGTCATTTTAAAAGAGCAGTGACAAAATAAGCTACTGTTAGTACTATTTTTTGTTATAAATATGTTGCAACAAGCTAACTATAAAAAATAAATGAAATGAAGTGTAGGTTGAATACATAATAAAAAATTTTGAATATATATATTTTTTTTGAATAATAATAATAATAATAATAATAATAATAATAGTAATAGTAATAGTAATAGTAATAGTAATAGTAATAATAATAAAAATCATAATAAAAATAATATCCCTTCATTCTATTCACGAGTATTAACTCAGAAGTCGAAGACTTGTGTGGGAGAGGCCCTAACCACCGTTCAGTGTAGAAATGAGGGAATCCTGGAAAACCTCATTAATTAGGGCGGGTGGTCCAATGTCGAACGGTATCAATCTCTTACACTGACCCAAGCCAACATTCTTGCATCCTACCATACTCACAGAGAGGGTGCCAATCCTTTTCGCAAATATAGCTGGTCTATGGTCTACCTGTCGCAGGATGAATCGAAAATAATGTCTCACACAAATTACGAAATATTTTGTAGTTTTCGTGCAACTCCGAACAATACTATCTGTAGTAAGTTTCTGCCATTTTTGTTGTGCGCCATTATTACTAGTTTATTTAAATGCTAACGAATTCACAGTGTCATTCTCCTCAAAAAATTTTCGAAACACCCTGTATATTATATTCACTTATGTTTTGTAATTTTTACATAAAAGTAACACATTTTGTTTAATAAAAATCCACAAAAAATGTCTATAAAATATATACATAAAACTAATAAATATTGTATTTAAATATAAACAAAAGAATGTGAAAAAGAAGTACAAATTTCATTTAGACTAATTTGTACGGTAAATTATAAAAACTGGTTTGCTTACAAAACACGATTCCCATATAAATTATACTCAAACAGTCCTATGACTATTTAAATTTTTTAATATTGTTCTCGTGTAATGCATTTCACAATAAAACGAAAAAAATACAAAACCTATTTTATTATTTTTTTAAAGGTGTAAAATTAATGTAATACTTTTATAAAATTCTCTAGTCATATTCGAAGTATTTTAAATATGTGTCACAACAAGTGATTTTAAAAATAGCCGTAAAGTCTTATTTTGATAGCAGATGATAAATCATGTTGGAACAAATATTTCTGTCAAGTTTATAAATTAGAAAATAAAAGTGTTATGTAGATAGCGTCGGGACCATCTATAAATGTGACTACATAATTAAATATACATTGTAAGATATTTATGGGACAAATTTATCGAAATATAATTACGTATGTTGTTGTTTCTTTAAACTCTGCTTATTTTTTTATTGACATTTATTTTCTATAAGAAAATTTCAGGTATTCATTTTTGGAAAATATAATCTGCTTAATATTTACAAAGTGATTCAGTTATAATGTCATTTATTTTACTTTGCGATACCCGATCTTGAATGTGATAGAAGCTGTTTTAAATTTGAATGAATTTTGCATGCTGTTTTAAATAGGTAGGTATTATCAGAATACTTTTTGAAAAGCAATAACTTTCTGGGTATTCGCAGCTACAAACTGAATAATTAATTGAGCACAGTACTAAAAATTCATAATCAATTTATCAAACTTGGGTGGAGCCGTTAATAATATTAAAAACAATTATCTTATCTACATTTGTTTTTATTAACACATTAATAAATACCTATTTAATGTAACATATCTTGTTTATTCATGTATAAATCTGGGCATCGGATCAGAGGCGCGCCGGATTGTTTGTGACTGAATGTGCCTCGAACTGTTTTTTTGTGAACAACACTAAGTTTTTGCATAGAAAAAACATATCAGCCTCTCCTAATTTACCTGGTGTGGTCCGCCACATGTTTACAGAATCAGAGTAGGTAACGTAGGCAACTAGCAACACGACTGTAACATTTCCAGTCATGAAATAATTTAATTCCTGTCTTTACCATGTGTTTACACATTATTCTTCCATTTTTCAGTTTTTAGTGCCTTTTTTAATTTTTAAACGTTTCATACTTATTAAATAAAGAAATTTGTATTGGGTGCAGATACTTTCCCATGATATAGTTCGCCGGTTTGGTTTTCTAGGTTATGGGACGAGACTGCTCCGGGTACATTAAAGGTTTTCTATTATCTATTCCTTTCATTCGTTTTTGTTATAATAAATAGGCATTTTATCTAGCTGTACCTACGGGAACTGTGTTTTATCGATAGTGAATGAAAATGTTGTAGTTTTGGCAGTTTGTAACGAAATAATGAAAAACGAATGCAAAATAGTGGAGCTAACTGCAACTGCATTTAGAAATGCTGCAAAAACACGGCCTCATGGTAGTAGATATTCTTTTCCGTAGGAAAAGAGGGTTTTGCCCCATTTTTTAAATATCGAGCTAAAATTCTAGAATAATTTTTTTATTGTCTTGTAGGCCTTCCTAAGCATGTAGTTAAAATTTTTGTACGTAGTCATAGTTAACCCTGTATAATGAAATGTAAGGGGTTTAAATAATGATTTAAAAATATATTTGTATTTTATTTTTCTCTATCTTTTCTTACAATTAATGATATAATGACTGAATCACCCTGTACAGCCTTCAACGACCACAACTATGCCGCACTTTGGAACACGTATTCAAGAAAACTTCCTTTATCAGATAAAACGTCAAAATTAGGTATCTCTTAATTACCTCGGTCTTATATCCTTCGATCCGCGCACTCCCATGATGTATGCAAATCCTTCGCCGATTTCACGGCCTAATTGATGGCATTAGAATAAAAAAACCACCCGAGAATTAGCGGAGACATCACGTGGGTAAGTCCAAGGATCGATGATGAAGTAGCGTTGTTATCGACGCTGTCTATCTCCATCCAATTAATTATGTGACAACCTCAAAATTCTGTGTAATAATGCGTTTACATATCATAATCGAGTGGAAAAAAGACCGACGCGCCACTGTGCTTACTACATTTACGTATCATTATTTTAAATTTGTGGGGTGTTTTAAGTTTATCTATTTTGTCCATTATTTGAAATTTTATAAAATAAAAATAAAGTCAAAAATTAAATAAAAAAATACATAATTATAATATCTAGATCCAAAAATCGGCTTTTGACATTTTTCATAAAAAAGAAATAAAAACATAGTGATGATGCAAAATTTAAACATTCAGTAAAATTGGTTCTGGTATATTTTCAAACTTAGTTTGTGTATAAAAACATAACATAACAGTTTTTCTGAGTACAGTGATTAAAATAGGTGGAAATTTCCATGTTTTGTTACGCTTGTTATGCTCTTCTTACATAATATTTAATGGTAATTTTTAATTCACTTAGATGTAACATATTTATAGTTGTGACAGTAAAAATAGTAACAGTTTACATTAGTTGTAATTACGTGAATTTTAAATTTACTGTTACTAAAAATAATTATTTTCACGCAGATATACATATATTTGCAAAAAAACAAATAATATATACTTATATTTCAAGAATAAGATGCCATTTCCAGCAAAAATATTTCAACATATTTTCTAATGTGAACGAAATATTTTGAAATACATTTTTAGATGATGGATGAACAATACACTTTTAGATCAAGAGAGGGATAATACATAATTAGGCGATGGATGGTCAAACTTCACTAAAAACTTGCTACGTAGAAGCTAATAATTTGTTAGAAAGAAATATTCTGTATACCATTATGTTGACTCACTTAAACTTGAATTTTTTAACGCCACCAACTTTTTTCCATGACATTAAAAGTAAAAGGCTTTTCAACTTCATCTGCCGATACACATACTGTACCTATAGGTACAAAAAAAAAACACTAATACATTTTTAAATTATCTTCTGTCACACTATTCAGGTTAAACAAAAAGAGAACATTTGAACTGATTGCTGAACTCTTTCGTATATACATTTTTTTAATATGTTAATATTTTTGTCAACACATTACATAATATATGTATATTATAAATCCAACCTAAAAATTACAGTCAATACTAATAGTGGCGAAAATTTACAATATAATTTAGCATAAATTTATTACACAATTCAAATAATAGTTAAAATGCATACAAAAGATCTGCTCCTTCTTTACCTTAATTACTGTAAAACCTTCTTTGGACTTGTATGGAGGAGGGGGCAGTATATTATCATTATGAAAAAAAGTGAATAACTATGACCGGAGCTTTTACCGTGGCAGTATCTTCTACGAAAATTAATTGGCACCTGGGATCCCATCAACTGTTATCCTAAGCCTCTTTGTATGGGTTTTAGCGCATTAGGAGCTGTCACACGGGGGCCATTAGAATCTAATTATGCGACGATTAGTGGGACTAGCCGACGGTTCCACCGTCAGACGCATCGGGCTCGTAAAACGGGAAGCTGCGCAGCCATAAAAATTACGGAGATGACAAAGGACGGAATTAAAAAGTGATTAAGTCAGAATTTTAAGTGAATTCTAATGTAAAACATTTTTTAGGCTAGTAAAATCGGAAAGTTCGGAATTCCATTTGTTGTCCCCCTTGGAAAGTTGGTCCATTTGAATTTATAATGCGGATTATCGATGCGAACGAGAGTGATGGTATTGCCTGCTGCAATCGTAGGAAATTCGGCATGCGCTTCTTGAAACAGTTCAATTAATTTGAAAACAGCAGTTAACTTATAAATTATGCAGTTACATTTAAACCTTCGTACAATAAGTTACAACTTAAATTTAAAATTCGAAACTTCAGAAAATCAGTGACATACAAGCAGATGAATTTTGAAACTCAATACACAAATCGCTAATTAGCTCTTTGTGACTCACCGTAAAGCAACATAGCAACTTTTTCTCAATGAGAAAATATTTTGTAAACACAAAAGTATACGTTTGACGTTTGTATTGAGTAATGACATGCATTTTGTGACATGTTATGCACTTTAAACCACCAACATTCAATTATTTTCCACTGACTACTTTGATCCTTCCACCGCTAATGTGAGACTCTTTAGGATGATGTTGCTTATAACTTTTGAACGGGAATTGCTTAGTAATAGTAGTAACTTTAAAATAATGGTAGTAATTAAGTCTTTTTGTTTTCTTTAATATCACTATTTCAGGTTGCCTAAATATAAGTGTAAATGTACGCATATTAAAATTTTCTTATCATTGCGCGTTTTTTGTTGTTAAAAAGAAAGACTCTGAAAAAAGAAACGAGAACAAGTCTCGCGAGGAGAGAGAATATAACAATTAACGCTTCCTATCTAAACCGCTAAAATTAATAAGTGCATGTTTTAAATTAGTGTTAAATTTAAATTACGACTAACAGAACTTAATTTGGGGATCCATTTTATGAACACCAGGCCGCACAGTGGCGCAAAAAGCCACTGTGCCACTCAAATTACTGTACACCCCTTAGGGTTGGGTCGTTTGAGGTGATTTTTTTTTAGAATGTTCGTCATAAAATTCCCTATCGATCCCTCTTTGTCAATTTTCGCTTTGGGTCTTTATTTTCGCGGAATTTGACTCCAAAAATAGGTTTGCATGGAAAAAACTAGATTTTTCGCACAAAAATGACCCTACGGAACACGAGATTGAGATTTTGCCGGACTTTTTTATGGGGGAATGCTC
Organism: Monochamus alternatus; assembly: GCA_037114965.1. NCBI lineage: Eukaryota > Metazoa > Arthropoda > Insecta > Coleoptera > Cerambycidae > Monochamus > Monochamus alternatus. Next base: position 61,185,477 of record CM073429.1, on the reverse strand, counting down.
GTCTTGGAAAGCCTTACAAGACTGTCCACTTAGATTCCGGAAAGCAATTTTTCGTTGCCCTTAAATCGTTCTACGGAAAACTGGGAAAGTATTGGAAAAAAATCTCATCTCACAAAAATTATTTGTACACAATCGAAGAATCTGCAAAAAATTTTACAGAATTTTTGGACACATTTTTGGACTTTCACCAAAATGGCCACATACATATTTTCCGAATTTTCCCGTAATTCTGAAAAAGGTCAGAAAGGTTCCATAAAAAATGATTTTGAACATGTTCTTGGGAATTTAATTTTTTGACAAAAGTGGCCATTTTGGATACAATAGTTCATTGTTAATGAGAAATGATTGATTTGATTATTTTCTTCCCAACACACAGAGACAACATAAAACAACGTCAAAATTAGCTTTTTTATATCGAGCGCTATACAAAAAAAAATAAAATAAATAAAATATACAAAAACAATATCTGTCCTAGAAAAACATACACTATTCTACATTAATTTATATACAAGGTATTTATAAAATATATAACAATAACCCTTCAAAAGACTGAGCTTTTTGAGAATTTGTTTGGACAGCCAAAATATTTAAACGTTTCGGGAATGCCAGATGATTTCCCAGTATTTTTGAATATTCGTGGATTTTGGATCAAAATGACCAAAAAGAGAAAGATCCACATAAAATGTTATGGTCTCGAAAATTTAAAGCATCCAGTAGATGCTGAAGACTTTCACTATCATACATTTCCATCCGAACAGTTCCAGGAAAAATCAATCATTTGCGAGAAAATTCGGAAAATCTGTATGTGGCCATTTTGATGAATGTCCAAAATTGAGTCCAAAAATTCTGGAAAAATTTTTGCGGATTCCTCGAATGTGTACAAATAATTTTTGTGAGATGACATTTTTTTCCAACACTCCCAGTTTTCAGTAGAACGATTTCTGATATGTTTGGATGATTGTGGCCATTTTAAGGGCAACGGATAATTTCTACCCGAAATGTAAGTGGACAGTCTTGTAGGGCTTTCCAAGACGAGCATTCACCCATAAAAAAGTCCGGCAAAATTTCAATCTCGTGTTCCGTAGGGTCATTTTTGTGCGAAAAATCTCGTTTTTCCATGCAAATTCCGCGAAAATGAAGACCCAAAGCGAAAATTGAGAAAGAGGAATCGATAGGGAATTTTATGACGAACATTCTAAAAAAAAATCACCTCAAACGGCTCAACCCTAAGGGGTGTACAGTAATTTGAGCCACACAGTGGCGTTTTGCGCCACTGTGGGCCGGTCGGCACATCACTTCAAGAGGAGATTTCAGGTGAGTTCTTCTTTGCCACTCGCTTTTCTTTCTTGTAATTGTAGCTAATCGCTTTCGCTTCGCTTTGGAGAATATTATTCAATATTAATGATAATTCCCAAACAGGAATACAGAAAAATTTCTCTAATCAAAAGATTATTAAAAAAGAGAGCTTTTTAACAGGACGAAAATGCGGGTATGTTTCTGGAAAAAATATAATTGATGATGTCATTAGTCGTTTCTGTCAAATCCCAAAGATAATATTTTCTGTTAAAAATGAAATTTACCTCATACCATTTAATACCACGTTGTTCTACATTTTATTTAATTTGCCTTACAGTAATAAGGATACAAATCCTGTCCATACGAGTTTGAAACACCTTGTATAGTAAGACTTTAGTTTGTAATAAACAATTATATATTATGTACTTAAATAATTTAATATGTTTAGTAACATTTTAGTCTTCCCTGCAGTTAAAACAAAATATATATTTTGCTAAATTTAATATTCGAAACTTCAGTGAAACTAGCAAAATCTAAAGTAGACAGATTTAGGGATTAAATAAGCAATTTAAATCAATTATGAGAAAAAGTTTGCAGCAACATTTTAGCCCTTCCCACAGCCAAAATTTATATCTTACAAATTTAAAATTGTGAGCAAAATTAGTTGGCACAAAAACAGATAAATTTTAGAACTAAACAAACAAATAAACAACCGAAATAATTTAATAACAAGTGCCAGCAACCTTTCGGGTATTTCCTGCAGTTATCAACGAATTTATGCGTTGCCAAATATAAAAAGCGTCGAAGCGTCAGTAAAATTGGACGTGTTCAAAAAATTGTCACCCACACAAATCCACACCGTCCGTTTTTTTTCTGTAACCATTATTCAGCTCCATACACATAAAATCCAATTTATTTTAATTAATGCAATAAATCCTGCCGAGGCTATTGACACATTTATTTATATTCAGTCAGGATTTTAAAATACTTTCAACTAGCTTCGGGTTCAACAAAGAACGATTTACTGTTTCATGCAATGTTTAATAGAATTATTTTTGTTTTTAATGATACAATGTTTCGATTCGGACCTAATATATTATATTATTTTAAATTCAGAAATGATCAGTATTATAAATTAATGGACGTGGCAAAAACCTAGAAAATTATTTAGTTGGACGTAATTATAAATATACATATAAATATATTTGCACTTGCATATATATTTAATATGTAAAAATGATGTTTATATTTATTTGAAATCATTATTTTCGACATAGGAAATATGATTTTCATGTTTGTTGAATAAACGCTATTTGATGTTTTTGCAGTTCTTTATAATAAAAATAATGCTGTTTTTTTTATTTTTGTTGTTGTAAATATCGTCAATGGGTACACAGAAAAAGTAAGCCAAAGTATCATCATATAGCTAGAAGCAAATATTTTTAATTAATAAAAAAATGAAAAAAACAGACACTACTAATTTGTTACATGGTGATTTTCCGGGTTGTTGTGCCGTGACCTCGGTAACTGGTAGCTGCCAGAAACAGAGTTAAAATGCACATCCCTAGCATTAGCCGGGATTCTTTTATCTGCCCTGGTTGTTCTCGGGATAGGCTCTGTGGGGACAGATCCGCTATCGGTGTCTCTGGGCCTATCCATATATTAATTTCGGTTCCTATTGTTGGTATTACGACTGCTACGGTCGGAACGGTTCCTCGGATAGTGGTGGTCCTCCGAGGCGTTCCGTAGTCGCCGCTGTAACTGGTCGCATCCCATGCTTCTAAACGTTTCGCCGCTCTTCACTGTCGGCATCTTCAGTGGTGGCGCTGCAAAAGCTTCGCCGCACAGAGCCTAGCCCGAGAACAACCAAGGCAGGTAAAAGAATCCCGGCTAATGGCAGGGATGTGCATTTTAATTCTGTTTCTGGCAGCTACCAGTTACCGAGATCATGGTACAACATCCCGGAAAATCACCATGTAACAAATTACAGCACTGACCGTGAAAGCCTAAAAACCACTACACAACTACTACTAATTATGACAGTGTGATGGTTGAATTGAATGTTTTTGTAGTTCTTTGCAATAAAAATAATACATGTTTTTGATTTTTCTTTTTTTTTTGTAAATATGATAAATATGACAGAAAAAGTAACACAAAATATCGTCACATTAGCTAGACATCAATATTTCTAGTCACCAAAATAAATAATTTAATTAGAAAAAATACTGACACACGCAACTATTACCAAATTATGACAGTGTGTAATTCTATTGTTTATGTTATTTTTTTTACTTCATGGCTAATACAGTGCAACTTTAACAATAAATCAGAAAAAATCTCTAAAAACTTTTAAATATTTAAAGGGAAGTTTTTATAACGAGCTGTAAAGACCATAACAAGCACAGCTGGTTGTGCTGGCTCGGAAGCCAAATCGGTACAATTTATTGCAGATGACACACACAGCGGTTTTCACAACTGGCGACCGTAGTACCGTAACGTACTGTAACGTTCGACAGCACTGCAATCTGTTAACTGCTGCTGTTAATCTAAAATTGTTAGTCATAGTAAGTTTGTGGCTAGTGTGCTTGGTTTTTCTCTACAAACACCTGTCAACATTTCATAGTACGTATTTGTGTAGGATTTCGGTAACCTAGTAACCCGACACAGCCTTGTTTATTTGCATAATAACGGTTAAGTTTGATTCTAAATTATAAATTATTTATAAAAATTAATCTTGCTATTGAAAACAATTTCGAAAATTGTTCTGAAGACATTTTAAATACCGTTCGAGAAACATCTTCGAGCTTACTTCCTTTAAAATCCAAGGAAAAATACAAGAAGTTATATGAAATATTTGTAAGTGCAGGATAACAACAAATGTACTAAGAGCTGATGAAAGTGTAATACTAGTGTATTTTTTTGATAAAATAACCTATTTTGATAAATATTTTAGTGTTTTTCATACAATGTTTTTCGTTATTTCAGGCAAAATCTTTTAAGGTAGGTATCCAGTTTATGGTCCACATATTCCAAGCTCAAAAGGAAAATATGGATATATTACAATATGAAAAGCTACTTGCCTTTTTAAAACTTCAAAATGACACATACGAAGCAACCAAATCAAAAGTTTTGACTATGGAAAACCATACTACATTTTTAAAAGAGGCTCCATACGATAAGTTCTTATTAATAAAAGTGGTACTAATATTTAATTTGGTTTAAATGAGGCATGTCTGCGTGTAGAATTGTGCAGTTTAACTGTAAAAGATATAGAAGATCCGAAGAAAATTTTGGTTATAACTTTACATGACCAAAACGAAACGTGTATTTACTGTAGGACCAGAATGCAAGGCATATGAAATTTATCATAAGCATTTAGGATTGAGACCCAAACAAGTTAAGTTTAACAAGAGATTTTTCATTTACTATAATCACGGCAAGTGCATAATACAACCAGCTGGCATCAAAGTTTTGTAGAACTTCTTCCAAAGAGTTACAGAATACTTAAAACTTCCAGATGCATCCAGTCGTAATGGCCAGTGGCCATTGCTTGAGGAGGACGTCTGCCATCTTCCTTGCTGACTGTGGAGCGGATATTCAAACACTTAAAAGACATGGAGGATGGCAGTCAACTGATGTGGCTGAAGGTTATATTGATGATCGTCAATAAGTTAAAAATTTCAAAAAGTATATTTCATCAGAAAGAATTAGTGACACCTCAAGATTATTCAGATAGACACTCATAATCGTTTTCAAGAAGAACAAGCAGAATTGAATAAACTTTGTATTGTTAACTTTTTAAATTTAAATAATTGTACTTTTAATATAAAGGGAGGCAGATGAAAATGAAACACAGCCATTTTCAGGAACTGCGTCAAAATTGTAGAAAAACGCTCAGACCCGTCGAATTTAGATTAAAGGGGGACATTCTTTGCTGGTATTTTTGACTCCGTCACTTTCATTTCCAAGCATCATCCCAAAATATTTAAATGGCATTGGGGGTTGAGTAATATTTATTTTGAAAGTTCTTGCAATTCTCTTTACAACAGACTTTAAATTTTATAATTCCGCCCAATACTTAATAAGAATTTGGATTTTAAATTTGAAACTTATGTACAAACAATTAGTAACGGTAAAAATGTCACTCATTCGAGTTAAGTACGCCAATGGTATAAATTTAGTATTTCTTACGTTACACCAGTTTCTGGCGATTTGTTAACACTCGTAAAAAAACACAATTGTAAAATACAGACATTTATTTTCTAGTATTATTTGGAATTATAAAATTTAAAGTCTGTTGTAAAGATAATTGTAAGAGCTTTCAAAATAAATATTATTCAACCACCAATGCCACTGAAATATTTTGGGGTGATGCTTACCCTTGGGGGTGAAAGTGGCGGAGTCAAAAATACCAGCAAAGAATGTCCTCGTTTAATATAAAATCGACAGGTCTGAGCGATTTTCTACAGTCTTGACGCAGTTCCTGAAAATGGCTCTGTTTTGTTTTCATTTAGCCGTCCTGTTATAACAATGCTTCCAATATTTAAATAAATAATTTTTTTGTCAAATTGTTTTTTATTATGAGTTTATTATTTAGTAAAGTGACATTTCAATGCAGTAAAGTGCCACTTTAGTAAACGATTTTGAATTTAGTAAAATGGTATATTATCAGTCAAAATGCGGAAAAGTATGTTTTGATTGGTACAATTCATCGTGCAGCAAAATAAAGGCACTCATATTTCGGATACCCTGTATAATGGTGTTTTAAACAAAATAAAATACTTAATTATTTGTTTTAGTTTTGTTTAAAAAATAACATTTTCTATTTGTGTCGCTTTTTTGTGCATTGGCAATGATGGCCATTTCTTTATCTTTCTCGCTTTCAGGTAAAAATCCAATCGTTAGTTAATATCTTAATACAGTGTGTCCACGGATGGAGTTGACAGAAGGAGAAACTCTTTTGTTTTAGAGTTTATCGAAAAATGTCACTCTTTACAAAAAGTTCTGCTTCTCGAAAAAATTAGACTGCCATAGAAATGTCTTAGATCAGATATACAGGGTGCTCATAAATTAAGAAAACAAGAAAATACTCAAGAGAAAAGTACCATTATTTATTATTGTATACAACATTTCTATAAAATCTGTTTATATCTTCAAATAGAGTCCTAATACAAATTTTAAAATCAAAATTTAATTTTTTACATTTACTCTACCTCTACCTCCCACCTCAACACATTTTCCGCTAACTTAAAAATTTTTTCGAATAGTTAGCGGCTCATTCAGTTCATGTATTCCTTGGCGTATGAGCTCTTTTAATATTTACCTATCATGTGGCAAACCATTTGAATAAATGTTTTGTTTCAAGGCACTTCGAAGAAAAGAGACAAGGGGTGTAAGATTAGGATTGGGTCAATTCTTCCTCTGAGCAGGACAGCCATCCTGTTGCCAAAAACATTTGGTTTACCAATTTTAAATACTTGAGAGCCAGAAGTACGCAATAACCTGTTTTGGCAACAAGACTGCTAGCTGTCCTGCTCAGACAATGGTGAAAGGTGGATAGGAAGATTTGGCCCATTATCCTGCTAGACCTGACCTTACGCCCCTTGACTTTTTTCCTGAAACAAAAGGTTTATTCAAATGATCTACCACATGATATTAAAAGAGCGCATACGAGAAGAAATAAGAAACTATTCGTAGCGTGTAGAGTAAAAGTCAAAATTGAAATTTTGATTTTAAAATTTGCATTAGGACTCTATTTCAGGTTATAAACGGATTTGTTTGATAAAAATGTTGTTTAAAGAAATAAATAATGACATTTCTCTATTGAGTATTTTCTTGTTTTCTTAATTTATGAGCACCCTGTATATCTGATCTAAGACGTTTCTATGATAATCTCATTTTTTCGAAAACCAGAACTTTTTATAAAGAGTGGCATTTTTCGATAAAGTCAAAAACAAAAAACTTTCTCCTCCTGTCAACTCCATGCGTGGACACACTGTATATTCTGTGCCCACAAATCACCGAAAATGCAAATCGAGCCCACCTATACTAATTAACTTCGAGTTCGTTTATTACCTTCCCAAACAAATTTTCCTCCACGTAATAAACAAACATATTTCTCTTATCTCCATCTCGGCCTATAATATTCTCGGGCCTGTACCCGATTTATAACAGGCGACAAAATAAATAATGTCCTCGGCGTTTGTTGTGCTAATGCGCCCAGGCGATGGCGTTCGGATCGGTAGGACGAAATAATTAAATTTGAATAGATAAGGATATTATACTAACAGCGGGCCATTTGAGATGATATAACAACTGCCGAAAGCGAATTTTAAACGGAGTAGGATGCCGGGATGTTATTAAAATGGAGACATTTGTATGTATTGTGACCTTAATGTCACAATTATTTTTGAGATATATTACCGAATTATTCAAAGTTCGGATGCTGGCGGTATTAGTCTAGACAAAACGTGGAGTATATTTTAAACGTGCCGGTTATTTATGTATGCAAATGAGCACAACTAGTCATAATTCGGTAAAAATTATGATTGCTGTTTCGCTGTAACTGCAGATTTAACCGTTTTTAAGAAAGAAAAAAATACAGGATGATACTGCTCGAAAAAATAATGTGTTAACTTTAGGTAAGATTTTCTCGAAAAGTTAATATTAACGGATTAATATTATTATACACAAACATGTATAACCTCAAAGTAATTTTTTTGGCTATAACTTTTTCAATACTGGAAGGATTTTTTTCAAATTTGTCACACTTGTTACTTTTATATGTAGAGACGCAGTTTCAGATAAAATATTTCCAAAATTGCAACGCCCTAAAGGGGAGAAAGGGCACGTGCTAGGTGAAGAAATGTTCATAACTTTCTTTGTTTTTCATTTTATTAACATTTTGATGGCATTCCATTAAAGAATTCAAAATATAAATATTTGGTACTCTTGTTTGAAGTCAAAAAATCTACCGTTTGCAAGAAAATGGATCTTTCCAAGCCTACGTACTTTACCAATAGTCATTGGTTAAAAAGATTGTAGGTCCACTTATTTGTAAATAACTGTTTAAAAAATACAAATATTTGCATACATGTTGGAGATTGCAGTTTTTTTGGGGCAAGAAATTCATATTTGTTTATAATTTTGACGTCACTAGTAGAGGGTGCAATGCTTCTTTTAAATGGCAGAACTTTTTTGAAGGTTAATTAAATGCTATATGGCTAAGAATGCCAAAATATTCAATGTAATTGTTAAGCAGATTAAACAGAAGTCTAGCCTGAAAGAGAGGTATTTAAGAAATCTCCTCTGAATTGTTTTCAGATGTTGAGAATGAGTGACATATAAAAAATAATTGCAAACTCAAGTTTTAAGCTGATGAACGCACTGTACAATATAAACATTGAAGAAACCTCTCTCACGTGTTTAGCATTTCTTATAATGAAACCAGGATTTTTATTTGCAAGAGATAAAATACTATTAATATGAGAAACAAAGGTTAATTTAGCGTCAACAGTAACTCCCAAATCTTTAAATTCAGTCCAACGAACAACAGTCTTAGATTCACTGTTGTACATGTAATATAATTAATTTTTCTTGTGTAGTTTATAATGGATCATTCATTAACTACAGTTAAATCATTTTGAAGTATAATACAATCATCTGTAGATGAAACTGATGTATACAGTTTGATATCATCCGCATATAGAAGAACATTGGCTCGAAGACTGTCCCAGATATCATTAATTAACATATTAAACAGTAGAGGGCCAAGAACTGAACCCTGAGGTACCCCAATGATTTGAAATGAAGTAAAACCATTATATTAGACGCTTAGCAATCTATCAAAAAACAAGATTCAAAGAATTTTAAAAAGTTTATAGACTAACTGAAATTAGACAGCTTACAAAGGATAATCCATGATCCAGACTATTAAAAGGCTTTGATATATCCGTGTAAGCCACGTCTACCTGTCCACTGGTATCAAAAGTATTAGAAATAAAATCAGTAATACAAACAAGATTAGTTAAAGTAGATCTACCTGCCAAGAATTCATGTTAGCTGCTTGAAATTTGTGATTTAAGATGAAGGTGAGGTATATTATGATTATAATTTCGAGACAACCGGTATATACAGAATGCAACTTTTATAAAGCATAAACATCTGGACTACCCCTTTCAGGAATGTTTGCTCCCTAGAGAGATGTTTGAGAAAAAAACTATACTAAGGTTTTCTTCACCTGTCGACTGTTCTATATGCACTGAAATACACTCATTTTATAAACACCTTGTAATGATTAATTGTGTGTATGTTAAGTAATGCTTTATTATATTATATTTATAACCGTGAAATATTAATTTGGAAAATAATAATTTTGGACATCCTCTGTGGCTGAGATATCGTATAATCTTGACAACCAATACCTTAAGAAAAAGTTTGCAAGGGTATCTCGTCTATTGCAGCGTCGAACAAGGGAAGAGCAGAAACCTGTACTTTCTACAAAAGGCCTAATCAAAGGAAAGCGCAATTGAGATAAGTGTTTACATTTAAGCAAGCTTTCTCGACGTAAAACTTTAATTTAGAGTTAGGAAGTCGCTCAGGACTTCCACATCCCGAACTTTTAATGTCTACATTTACGTTGCCCTTCATTGTTCCTATCAAAATTCGGAAGGAAGCCTTCATTACTTTTATCTGCCACGTAGTCCCGAAACTGCTGTACCGATCTGCACCCTTAGGCTTTCGAGAATATTAATACAATCAAGATAACAAGGAGAATTAGTATGCTCACAAAACAAGGCAATAATCGCCATAATATTCATTTAAAATTCACCTCTGCTGCTCGTCTGTACCGGAGCACACCTCGCCTACCTGCCTGAATTTTAAACTTTTTGGATGCACGTCGCACGACGGTAGTCGCAGCGCACAAGGCAGAAATTCGACAGTTCATTTAATTTCAAGTGATGTTTGAAAACTAAGTTAGTATTGACGTATTAGCGATTAAACATACCGCACTGATAAAAACTTGTCTGTAATTTCACATAACTTTACATTCGGGCCTATGATCGAACACATTCAGTTAGCATTAACAGGCCTGTTAACGATAACTGGTAGGTTAATCAGAAATTCGTATGATTGACACACCTGTCAAGTTTATTTTTCCCAGTTACTTAATTTGAGAATGATCACGTGACCCAGTTATGAAACTGCTTGAAATAACCTGCCGTTAAATGTAACTGGAGCTTTTTATTGGTTAGAAATTTTAATTTTATTTGTGGCAATTGACGTATGACATTTGGCATATTAATATAATGTATAATTTTATTATTATTTGTCTATAGCACAATTCAGTATCAATTTATTGCCATATCATAGTTTTACATAATTAGTAATATACGGTATTAATAGCTTGACAGTAAATACAACCTAAAAAAAACCTAAAGTTTGTTCTAAGTGGGATTACAATTTTATACAGTTAAGATTGCTATTCTGAGTATGATAGTGATACCTAAATGAATATTAACAAACAAAAAGAATTATATATTATTACATAATATTATTAATAATTAATTTATGAATAGGAGAAAGCCACAATGACAAAAGTTAGGTATCTAGTTCTTAATTATTGGTAATAATTTAGATTCTATAAAGAGTAGGTATAAATAATACATTTTATCTTTTTTAAATATTATTTTTATTAGATAGTTATGTGTTTTTGACAATAATTTCTAATGGACTACTATTAACACTGATATGCTGCATCCTATACTATCCTCCTATAATTATTGGCATTTATGACAAGCGTAAAGTTATGTAAAATTACATAATAGTTTAGTAAGAGATAAGTACAGAAATAAACGTGGATAAAATTTCATATTATATTATGTAAAAATTCCATCATAAATTTCTGATACATAGTAATTTTTGGGTTAGAATTGTAAAATATGTGTAATTTTATGTATACTTACCTTAACAAATAGAATTAAAATATGAGAAATTGCCATTCTTTTTATGTGTATTTCATCTTTTCTTCTAAAAGTGTATTGTTCGTCCATAATTTAAAAACGTACAGCAATATAGATATTTCATTTGCATTAGAAAATATGTGGTTTTAGCTGATAATTTTTTACTGTACTTCAGGTTATGTGACAACATCCATCCAATCATGACCTTGGGAATTTTTTCTATAAAAATTGCATGATTTATTAACCGATCAAATGAACTTACCTGTGAAGTTCGATCGTAATTATATGAGGGTCCAGTCCGAAAATATTACATAATTGTTTACATTGTAGTACATGCTTCTTCCACTCTCGAGCACAAGTTTCAAAGAATATTTTTTTAAAAATCAACCCTGTCCCGTTGCCTAATCTGTCATCTATCTGTCATCATTTTGTTTAAAGTATGTGTTTTACGGCAGACTGGGATATGGGGGGGAGGGATGTAATATTTTCGGACTGGACCCTCATATAATTACGATCGAACTTCACAGGTAAGTTCATTTGATCGGTTAATTATATTTCGGGTCCAGTCCTCCATATTACATAATTGTTTACATTGTAGATGTTCAAAGAAAGAATGCCGTAAAACAAATTGGTTAAAGACATAATATATTTAAGGTACATATTAAAATATACCTATTAACATTACGACCGGTAAGTATTAAAAGAAAGTGAACAAACGAATCAAAATTCCTAATGAAAATGAAACATTTTCTAAACTAATCTTTATCCGTTAATACAATATTAAGAAAACTATCGGCATTCACTAAAGGCCTGTTGTAAAATTTTCCAAATGTATTGGATTTCGAGCTCCAACCTGCTGATTTTCTTACTACATCCATTGAAAGACCTTTTCTTACGGCGGCGGACGTGGAGGCGTGTCTAACCGAATGAGGTTTAAAAACATCAGACTTCACACCCGCTGCTTGAAGAATTTCCTTGATCCAACGACTGAGGGTTTGCTTACCAACTGGAACATAAGGCTTCCTGTAGGTTAGAAACAACTTATTTGACTGGGGCTGTCTTAAGGGTCCAGTCATATCTAAATATATTTTTAAAATTGAGGCTACACATAGCCGAGGATCGTCTACGAAATACGGGAGATCTAAACAAGGTTGTAATGACTTAGGACCAGAAGTTTTAACTAAGTCCGGCACAAAAATTCTTGCGCCTGTACTAAAAAAGTGTATATTTGGAAATGTTATTAATGATATAGTTTGTATTCTCTGCCCTGTAGCTAGAGCTATAAGAGTAACTAATTTTTGAGATAACATTTTTAGGTTGCTGTCATCCGAATTTTTCAAGTATGTGAGAACTAGTTGCGGATCCCACGTATAATTATATTTTGGTCTAGAAGGCCGAAGTCTAAAAATGCCTTTTAAAAAACGTTTCAATCGCAAATCGTCTCCTAAATTTTTTGACGTTATTAAGGAAAGGGCCGATCTGTGCGAATTAAATGAACCGTATATATTTTGAGTTTTGTCAAATATATCTTGAAGAAAAGATATTATATGTATTGTATCCCCTTCAAATGGTGAAATCCCAACACTGTTACAGTATTCCCACCAGCATTTAAGGGTTATATTATATTGTTTTATTGTGTTGTCACTTAAAGAATTTTCCATAGTGATTATAGCGTTCTCGGGGATATTACTGCGCCGAAACGCCTCCCTGATAGCCTCGCGGCAACCAGGATAAGTTCGTTGGAGAGGGGATGTTTCCTTTTGCTGAAAGGACAAACCAACATATTATCAGAAGGACCAAGAAAGATTAAATTACTATCTATCAATTTTAAGAACAATGGATACCAGGGTTGTGATTCCCAAAATGGCACAACTAAAATTCCTGATGCTTGATCGATTACTATCTTTTGCAGAGAGCGAAGAATCAGTGAAAATGGGGGAAAGGCATAAAAATTTAGGTCACCCCAATGAACTGTAAATGCATCAATGTTTTCAGCTTCTGGATCTAAAAGCCAGGAAATGTATCTTTTACATTTATAATTATGTAGGGAAGCGAATAGATCTATTTCGGGCATACCATAATAATCTACTATTTTTATGAAAAAGTCACTATTAAGAGACCACTCTGTTTGAGTCTGCAAGGTACGAGAAGCTTCATCAGCCTGCCAGTTATCGCTGGAAGGAATATATGAAGCGAAAATCCAAAGATTTTTGTTCTCGCACCATTGCCAAATTTCCCTAGCTAAAGCATTTAATTTTGGAAATTTAATGCTCCCCATTCTATTGACGTATGACAGAGCCGTGGTGTTGTCTGTACGAATTAAAATGTTGCAGTTTGACAATCTGTTAGCAAAGCATTTCAGTCCGTAAAAAATTGCTTGCAGCTCCAAATAATTTATGTGATTATCTGTATCAAGGATTGTCCACCATCCAAATGCAGTTTTTCCTTCACAAAAAACTCCCCAACCGGATAAGCTGGCATCAGTAAAAATTTCTAAACTGAAAACATCCCTTTTGAGGTCATTTTTTGAATTAGGAACTTTTGCAAGCCACCATTTTAAATCGGTTTTTATTTCCTGCGAGATATACATTTCTGCATTATAATCTTGATTATTTGAAAGCAGTGCGTGATATTTAGCTCTTTCTAGAAGCTTGGTATATAGCCAGCCATACTTAACCGCTGGACAAGCCGAAGTTAATAAACCGAGAAGTTTTGCAAACTTTATAATTTTGCAGCTGTTGCAATTGATAATTTTCAGAATCCGTATTTGAATTTTTTCTCGTTTATCAGGAGGCAACTCCATTGTCATTTCAGTGGAATCAAAAATAAAACCGAGGTATTTATATCTTGTACTAGGAGAAAGTACACTTTTCTCTGTATTAATTAAAAAACCAAGAAATTTTAACAATGAAGTGACCATAAGGGTGTTTTTAGAACACTCCTCTTTTGACAAACCCAAAATTAAAAAATCGTCAAGATAAATCACACAAAGTACACCTCTGGCACGTAAGAACTGGACTACGGGCTTCAGAAGTTTGGTAAAAGCATGAGGTGCTGATGCCAAGCCGAACGGCAAGCAAACAAATTCATAGAAATCAGTTTTATAGCAAAACCTTAAATATTTTCGGTGATCTTTTTTAACTGGAAGTAAATAATATGCGTCCTTTAGGTCAATAGTCGTAGCGTAAGATTTGTATTGGATCAATCTGCTTGCCGTGCGTGCATCCTCCATTTTAAAATGTGGAGCAAAAACGTATTTATTTAAATTTTTTAAATTAAGGATAAATCGTTTTTTGCCATTAGGTTTATCGACCAAGAAGATTCTGGAAACAAATTGTTTTTGTGTCGGGTTACATTTTTGAATGGCACCCATTTTAAGTAAGCTTAAAATTTCAGTTTCAATGATTTTTTGCTCGTTAGCATCAAAGTTATTTGATATAAGGGGTTGCAACTGGAAGGGTTCTTTAACCAAAGGTAATGAATATCCCTTCAACCAATTCAGTACAGTGGTGCTAGACGTGATTGATAGCCATTGTTCGTAAAATTTACTTAAGCGACCAGCATAAAAACTTACACTTAGTCCCTCTGTTTCCTCTTCTCTCCATTTCTCCACTGGGAATCCTTGATGCTTTCCCAATGGTAATTCCTCGAGGTCTGGCTTCTGACCGGTCCCGTGTCCCTCGAGCGACGAACCGGTCTGAGCGAGTTTAAAGGACGACTGAAAGAAGTGGAAGGATGGTTCGGATTATAATTCCGTGGTTGAGCTCCTCCTCCCCCTCCTCCTCTATTTTGTCCCTTATATAGCGAAACCTTTGGTCTGTTAGCAGTTATCTTGAGATCCTTACTGACAGTTTCAATGGTTTTTAGAGATTTTAGCTTATCCATCAAATCCGCGCCAAACAGATATTCAGATGGTATACATTTATCTGCCACTACTTTCAAATTTTTTACGTGAGGTATGATAAGGTTTTTCCTAGTATGTGAAATACGATGGAAAAGATTCGTTAAGATTCTGCCAGAATCTAACAGATTAGATAAAACATTATTTTTAAAGTCTGCAGGAACTTTATCGATGTTATTTAAAATGTCGGTTATGCCCTTTCCTAAAGCGCATATCCCTTTACCTAGTTGATTCTGAACTTCAGACTGTGAAGAGTCTATTGATAAATTATGTTTTTGTAAGGCCGCGGAAATTTCTGAATTTAATTTTGGCGGGGCCAAGTTGGATAAATTGGTAGGTATAGTGAACTTGTTTAAAATATCTACGAGGTCATCTCTTTTTAGACCATTTTGTAACACAGAATTCCATCTAACGACTAACTGGTCGTGTAGTGCGATCGCATTAGTAGATGTTTTTTCTGGATCTTCCCCTAGAATTTCCAGAACATCTTCTGGCAAAGACACATCATTGTGAATCACCAGATCGTCAGCTTCAATGTCATTTATGGCAACGCTGCAAGCGTCCATATTTTTCTCTAAAACAATGCTACAGGCATCGCTTCTGGTTTCTTGCGGATAGGGATTTTCCACTCCAAGTGGCAAATCCACATCAGAAGAATGCGCTCGATCCAATCGAGTGCTGTCAGCTGACATCGACCGCGCGCGCGGTCGATGGGTGCGGGAACGGCTGTAAGAGCGAGAAGGAGAACGCTGTCGACTCACGTGGCGACTGCGTGATCGAGACGATAAACCAGAATGGCGTCTAAGTAATTCCTTCTCCAGTTTTTTTAGACGCTTTGCCAACTTCTTGTTACTTTCAAACTCACTACTACTAGATGACCTACTGCGGCTCCTTTTATTTCTCTTGGATTTACCCATATTTTGAGACTGAAAAGATTATTAGTATGATAGGAGCTGCCTCTTCCAAGAGACTGCTTCTGCATGCGTTTTTAAGATTATTTAGAAGTATATATCAAGTATAAATGTGAATATATTTATATACTTACAGAAGGTACTTTTTCCTTTGACTATAAGACGCTATAAGTAATAGCAAATGCGTTTTGGCGATTGGATAATCTGAACGGTATTCGAACACGTGCGACTGCTCGGAGCACAAGAAACACAATGATGACAGATAGATGACAGATTAGGCAACGGGACAGGGTTGATTTTTAAAAAAATATTCTTTGAAACTTGTGCTCGAGAGTGGAAGAAGCATGTACTACAATGTAAACAATTATGTAATATGGAGGACTGGACCCGAAATATAATTAAAATGTTGAGTTGAAAGTCAACAAATGTCAGATTGACAATTTATTTATTTTATGTGTCAAAAATTATCTTGCCGAATACATCTCGAGTCTTGATAAATACTCAAAATGTTGTCATTGAGAATATTTCAAGCATGTAATGTAATTACAAGCAACACGCTTTCAGCATTCTCAATGACTATAATATACCAAGAACCTTGGTATATTATAGGTGAAAATAACATCTTATTATTGAAACATACAATTCACGTAACTACAACTAATGTTAATATATTATTATGTCGAAAATTATTACTATTTTTACTGCCACAATAATAAATATTATGTTGTTGTTGTATGGTTTAGAGAAACAGGTAATGCAGTTTTGACGCAAGCCTCTAAACAACGTACCGTTTCAGTTTTTATATGAATATTATATTTACCAATAGGATAACATTTAAATTGGCATAAACTGCAAGTACACAAGTTGCAAAATATAATCTTATAAGCATATAGGTACTGTTTTCGAATATACCACAAAAGTCTTAATTAATGAACTGTATATGTTTGTACACCACACATTAACACGACTAAAATGCAGTAAGTTAGAGGCTTGATGTGCGTCTGCCTGTGTGCAACAATTCGGGTACAAGGAACACGCTATATTCTGTAAATTATCAACTACAGCAGTACTTTATTCCTTAAATTTGTTAATTATATTTTGTAAAAATACTTATAGTTTGAGATAAATCAGTAGTAATCTACATATTACGGTATTAAAATCAATTCATTAGATGTCTGTGCGAATTAGTTATGAGCGTAACACTTTACCAATTAATATATTGTCGAGTTCATCTTCTTTAACACGTAGAAAGTTGTAAAATCATGAAACACATTTAAAATAACTGCATTAGATTCTGTTATGGACTTAGAAAGTATGACCACGTTTCTTTCTTCTATAATCAGGCGGGATGGTTTAAGTTACAGGAGGTTCTTTATACATTTGTGTATACTAATTTTCAAAATTGATAAGTTTCATGAACCTGTGTATCTTTTTAATAAGCTTATTAAGAGGTCTGATGTACATGCAAGATCATTGCGGCACGTGGGTCTGTATGGTGTTCCAAGGTACAGAACTGCTCAATTTTCTAGGAGTTTTTAATAATTTGTCGCCTGCTGTCAAAGGCTTGCTCATCCTTAACCGGTTTTAAGCGATGTTTAAAAGAATTTTATAGAAGTAGTCATGTTGAATTTTTTTAAATCACTTTCATACACTATTTTATAGCACAACAATACCATACACACACTTAACATTACTCACACCACTTTAATTTTAACTGCACAACAATGTCTATAACGCACATGGTTGTATAGACAAACCGACCATTATTCGATCGGGAGGTTGTAGGCATATGCATTGAAATGTGTTTACTATAACTATCTTTGCAAAAATACATAATATTGGTAATTTTTATTAAATTTATGGAATTGCATACGATTTGCTGCTAAAATTACAAAGTGAAATAGAATCATTACAGTATATTCTGAATAACATGACTAAGTGTATTATTTCTATTAATTACGACAATATAAAAATTATTCCAGAATTTTAGCTCGATATTTAAAAAATGAGGCAAAACCTCTTTTCCTCGGAGAGTCGGCGCCTATGATAAGCATTTACAGAGATGACTTAAACCCATAGATAAAGCTTACATCTGTCAACAATGTCATTGCCATGCAATCGTTTTTTGCAGCGTTTCTAAATCTAGCAACGACAAAACTGAACAGTCTTATTAGTAATAATACCTGATAGATAGGTAAGAGTTAATCCAGTTAGCTGCAGTATTTTGCATTTTTTTTTTCATTATTTCGTTACAAACTGGCAAAACTACATTTTCACTCATTACAACCACTCACTGCCAATACAAAACACTTCCTGTAAGTACGGTTAAATAAATTGCCTATTTATTATAAGAAAATCGAATGAACGGAAAAGGTAGATACTAATATATAATAGCAAACTTTTAATACATCTATATTAATAACTATAAAACGTTTAAAATTAAAAGAGGCACTTAAAACTGAAGAAGATCACAGAACTACAACGCAAATACAGGAATTAAATTATGACATGACAGCGAATTTTACCGTTGTGTTGCTGGTTGTCTACTCTGATTCTTTAAACGTTAAACGTGCGGCGTTTGTAATTTTTTTGATGAGTTATTCCGTTAATTCTTAATTTTTTCTATCCCTTCTTACAATATTTGTACTTAGTCATAGTTAACCCTGTATATTGGAAAATATAATTTACACAACTTTTTTGCAGTGTAGCATAACCCAACCTCATTCTGAAGTAGTTTTAATGATGATAATGCATTTTAAATGTTTTATGGAGACTGTAGGCATTAGTTTACAATGAAACTTTGTCAAATTCCTTTTAAATAGATTTCATTTTCTTGCAATTGAATCTCTTTAGTAAAACTTCTTAGTAATTATTCATGCTTATGCGCCCGCACTATGACCGGCGCTCATTTCTTATGTTATCTATGTCTCCTAAAAAAAGGAACAAAGCGGACCTAAGTAGAACGTAACTTAGCTCTATTTTAGATTATCCCATGATGCATGCCCGTAAAGATGTGCCTGGAATAAAAAGCCCGCAGATTATTTTATAAAACTAGAAGTTCCTTTTATACTTAGGGCGAAACAAAGGGTCTTTGTTAAGTCCCGAGCAAGATTACTCCCGGAAGATATATTTTTATTACTGCGCCGGGAACTATATAAACATTTTTCTCCAGTTGATTTATACCTGCTTGGAACATAATTAGCTAGGTGTATTATATAATATATCTTGAAAGATTATTACTTCTACTTCCTCCAGGACGGCGGAAAAGGATAAGGGCGAGGAAGTACGGTCCCAGCGTCTCACAAATCTTAATGCTCTTACCTGAAATAAAAACTTTTTGCGTGGTGAGCATATTAATCGCATTTTCCAACTTGGTACTCTTTATTTTTTCTTATTTTATACCTACGTGCAATACAAATTGTCTAATCACATTTAGCCAACAACACATGGATGTCACTAAAAATTTCATTTTAGTTATTCTGCATCAGTATACAGTCAGTGTTGTACAAATTATATGACAAACTTTGACAGATGGTAGCTGGGTTAATGTCAAATATTTTTTCACTTACGTTTGATTCGTTTTTTTTTAGAACTTAATATATTTCAAAGTATCCTAATAAATAAAAATAATGGTTGATATAACAATAGTTATTATTTGTGTCATTTTGTTTATTCATTTGACACTTCGCGTTAAAGTGCTAAATAAAATGAAAGTTATTGTCTTTGTATATGGGTATTCCATTGGGAATGCCAGACTAGCAGCCAGAGAATACCGACGAAGATACCCAAATAGACATCTACTGAAGTGAATGTATCAAATGAAGAGGGTATAATTGACTCTGTCATTGACAACTCTTCAATTGGCGTTTGGTGTATAACAAGTAATCTTCATTTATCATCGAATTTTGTACTGAACAGAGAAATGTTACATCCATTTCATCGCCAAAATGTACAAGCGTTACATGCTGGAAATGCTCCTCAGCTATTAGAATTTTTTTATTGGTTAATTCAACAACATGCACAAAATGATAGATTTATTTCGCTTGTCATGTGATCTGATGAAAGGTGTTTTACTAGGAACCGCATAAATAATAATCGTAACGAACATATCTGGGCGCTACAAAATCCGCATGCAATTGGATCAAGACGAATGTTTAAGTGTCAACGTTTACTGCCTGTATGTTTGAAATGCTCGTTTAAATATAGTATAGAACTATCTTGGAAACAACCATTTTGATTTCATTGATAACGTAACGCTTAATGCTGTTCAAAATATGTGATATCAGCATGATGATGCACCACCACATAGAAGAAGACAAGTAACTGTTTGGTTAAATGATTATTTCCCGAATGAATGGATAGGTCAACAGGGTCCAATAGAATGACTACTGCGTTCCCCAGATCTAAATCCTTTGTATTTTTACTTATGTATACATATGAAGCATATATCTTTTTAACCAATAAACAACACTGTCATTCAGACATCATTTAGATGATAGATAGTGAATTTTTAATACAAATAACCAGTCTTTAAATAAAAATGGACCAGGAAGAACTTCCGCAAAAAATTATTGATGAGAGAGACTGCTACATTGCAAATTTTACCGGAAAAATTTCGTGGGTTTACGATAAGGAGTTCAAGCATTTGAAGACTGGATGAAAGTTAAGCACGTTATAGGTATAGAGTGTTTTAATTGCTTACTTTCTTGAATTGCAATTGAAGAAATTTGTTGCATTATCGTTATGGACTAAGTATTCAATACTTAAGACGACTCTTCAGCTTTACAAAAACATTGATATCTCTAATTTTCCGTAGCTTCTAAGTTTTTCCAAGACCAAGGCAAAAGATCACAAGCCAAAAAAAATCAAAAACTCTTGAACGCAATGATTTTATCAAGCTTTGAAAAAAGCTTCTGATAGTGAATTTTAGCTTAGAACTGCTTTAATCATGGAAATTGCAGGAGCTTGCAGATGTGATTAACTGATTAATTTGAGTGTGGAAAATGTTCAAGGATTCCTATTAGTATATAATTCTACCTGATACAAAGATCAAGAAATCTCATAGCTTCACAATAATGTAGGACGGATTTCAACTCAATCCTGTAAAATTATGCAAAAATACATGTCCAAAAAGTACCATCCACAAAATATGTTTTATATTTTATAAAAATGACAAGTGTATCGCGTAATGCGTTGGAATAAATACTTTGTCAAAAATACCATCAAAAATTGCTTTGTACTTGGGTCTACAACACTCTGAGTTATACACCGGTCACCTGCATGAAATCAATTGCTTTATTGTCAAATGAGACAAGAATATATGGAAGAATTCATCAAAAAACTGAGATTGCAAAAAAAATCTAGGGTGTTGCAAGTGCTTCAAAACGAGCTCATGTAATACGAGCCTAGTTAAAGTACTGAAAACTGAGATTGCAAAAAAAATCTAGGGTGTTGCAAGTGCTTCAAAACGAGCTCATGTAATACGAGCCTAGTTAAAGTACTGGAAGCATACAAGGTTTTACTATTTCTGAGTACTCAAGCTGCATTTCATTCTTATTGAATATTCATGTTAATTTAAGCAAATAAATTTATAAATAAAGCTTGAGTGATTCTACAAATAAAAGGCGTGACTTATAACGCGTGTGTTATTCTTCCTTTTATGTGTATGTATGCATGCGAATAATGATGGCATAAGTTGGAACAATATTATTTCACACCGCTATCTTTGTAATATAATATTTTGGGTTTAAAATATGATTTGTTACACGATATTTCTCGAAATAAATGTGAAGGCCAAAGCCGGTCTTTTATTACTAGCGAAGGAATAAAAACGGTAATTTAGCTATTATAGATGAACTGTAAATTGTTTGAAAGTTGACCCACAACTAGCTCACAACTATATAAAAACTTGGTGAAGCAATTATATAATTAAAAAGATAAAAAATATACAGTCAATCTATTTAACAGTTTCTTAGAATCATAGTCAGTCATTTCTCTTCATTCAGTATATTAATTTTAAGTGCCGGTCAATAAATCTTCAAAAAGTCTCCTGTTAATCAAAATATTGTATAATTCCGAGGTACCGAATAGTTTTCACGCAGGTAAGAGACTGGCATTCCATTTTTATAGTGTTCCGAGAAAAGTGAAGGCATTAAATGAAAATAAAATAAGTAATTAGTTGGCGTAAGCTGAGCACATATTTCTAATTATTACTTTTTATACTTTTACAGCTCTTAACGATTTACATTAAAATGTTTATGTCGAGGAAGTAAGAATGTCATTATTTTTATACCCCAACAAGTCGTTTCCATGTTGTGAATAGTAATTAGGAGGTATGCTCAGAAAAAGGAAGTTATTAATACCTATGTAACTTTTTTCTATTACCATATTTAATACGTCTGTTGTATATAGGGTGTTCCAAAATATTGTAATTTAACCAAACATAGCCATATGCAAAGTTACACACAAGCGGAAACACTTTTAAAATCTTGTTTCAATTAATGCATTTTTACTTGAAAACCTTCGCCTTTCAATTTACTTGAACTCATAGTCAAAGAAGATCAATAATAAGCCTAAATCATGTATCAAATTTGGTTATTCCAAATTTAAGCATTTACGAAATATTTGGTCCCACGTTCCTCTACATACACCTGCTCTATGTAGGTTTTCTTATGCGGAATACCTTGTCCTTGGAGTGGATAGGGCTCATTGTAGTACCTTGTGGAACTCTATAAAGTAACATCATTTCGTTCTAGATTCTTTCGATTGCCGTAATAACTTTTAATAAAAATTGAGCGAAACTAAACAACTCAATCCCCTTCCTTTGTAGTAAGTACTCTTGAGAAACATTTACGAAATTGTTGTCGTCCCAGTGATCCAGTTGGAACAGCTTAATTGATCTCCCAAAACACTTTTTGCTTGTCGCTCGAGGTTTCCGTGATTTTAATTCCATTTCGGGTGGTATCCGGTTTCAGGATACCCCATCGAGCCGTTCGGTCTCATCTGCATAATTTTAAACGGAATTCGTAGAGAACCTCGACGTAAATAACGACTAATATTCCTCGGACACCGCTGTTATAAATATCTCGCTATTATGTGGTCGGATTGGTTATTAATAAATTTGAATAACAACTAGTAAAAATATACCATTACATGGGGTTGCGATGTCAGGCCTGTGGCAACATTCTGTAATTGTTTTATAAAGAGGGTGGGTCCGACAGACAGGGAAAGCGATGGTCTAGTCTGGGGTGCATTTTTTCTCGTCGCATTATTTATTTTCATGTCAAGGCACTTTTAGGAATATGAAATGTATATCTTTAAACAAATATTTCATCCCTTTATCTCACAGTATATGAATTAATTAATATATTTATAGTTTTAAATGGTGTGGCAGAACACTAATACCATAGTACATAAATTTCACAATCTCTTGTACTTCTTCACGGATTTTCATGGACCACATTCAACACTTGTTCTTCAGCTGCGTTGTGGTCGCGCGGAGTCACTATCTCGTCACGATTTGCATGTAAATTACCAGTATCACGTCCACGTCTCACGCCGTAAAACCTTCAAGATTTAGCATGTGTCGACCGGGAAATTCATCCTCATACAAGTGCGAATCTGTCCATGCATTCTGTCTAACTTCACCATAAATAAGAATTATGTCCATTAACTCAACATTGCTGTCCACGTGAGCTATTTTGAATTGAGACTCCCACGATATATAAAACAATACTACTGACCTCGCTCCTTTACCACCTAGAGAGCATATCCCCACTCCAACCCTATGCGCTAGACAGGTATGTTGACACGGGCTCCAGGCGCAAAAACATGTTTATTATTTTTTTGTATATCAGATACCATTGAAGTACTTCTTTATAACGTTAGAAATAAACATTTTTACGCGAAATGTATTAGACTTTTATTATAATTATATCCTCGAGTTCTAAATCACGCATAATTGCATTTTATACATTTATAATCTTCAAAAGTTGAACATAACTCATGTTTATCTTAACATGATTTGAAAACAAGTTATTTTTCCTATCTGTCAGCATCTTATCTGTTTTTGAAAGCCTCGAAAACCATTTTTCAGGGGGATTCTGTTGTCTGGATCACGTCATATCGCGTGGTGAATTGCATTACTATGCAGTAAGGGTGCGTCTCTCCCTTTGAAATCAAAAACTCGTCTACAATACGTAATATATATGTTAAACCACCTAAATGTCAGTTAAATTACGATGATATGTAAGTTTCATTGAGTTTGGGGCACCATGGATTTCAGTAAGACTGTTCTGGTCAATGCTACTTTGTTAGTCTTAAATATTATTGGTGAAAATCACGAAGTTACTGACATCTGTTCATAGATTTAGGAATTGCTTTAGGGGTGAACAAAAAATTATAATTATAATATAAATAGTATCAGACCAATTTGTAAATAGTATAACTTTATCTTGAATGAAGAACAATACAGAAGCTGCATGATGATTTGTAATAAATCAAATGTGGGAGGTGAACAACAATCCAACAGATCTGTGTTTGTATGTGTAGGTGTAGTGGAAATTTTCTGTATTTTTAGTAATTTAGCGAACTTTATTACTCTATGTGCTTATAAAGCATAGTAATAAAGTAGCAGCTTTATAAGTATAGAGAGTAAAACAATGGATTTACACTATATCAAAATGTAAAAGAATAGCAGTAGATTAAGAGGTTGGTTGAAAACTAATTCCAAAATCAATTCTGCCATTTATCAGACCTGTGACCGTTTGTCAGAAAAGTTTTGAGACCCCTGCATAATTAAATGTAAAGTTAATAATCTTCAAACAACGCAAGTCGACCTGGGTAAGTCAATAATAAGAGCACGGGGTCCACAACCCCTAAAAACTCCCATGAAACTATCTTAGTCCGTGTTTATAACCTGAATAACTTATGTCAAAACTTCACGAACAAGGCAAATTATTAACACCTGAGCCCTTGTTTATTACGTCCATAAAACGGCACCATATTTTCCCGGAATTATGCGGATGGCAAGCCACGTATCATAAAACTAATTAAATCAATGCAGAACTGGCCGTACATCACGTGAAATTGAACCTGCCAAGAATTTAAGTACTTGGGTAAACTATTTAAACTTAGTTTAATACTTTAAGTGGCTTCTACTGGGGAGGTCGAGTGGTGGAAAAGGCATATCTGCATAGTAGTACGTCGTACTGGCAAAAAGGATACAAAATATTGATTTCACTTAGATCTAGATGAAAAGTCATAAGCATAGAGCACATATCATGGTTTCATATATTCTGCTCATTAGAAAAAACTATATATGCATTTTTAAAACGATCTTCGAATAGGTATTTTAAGACTCTACGTCTATTTTGTTATAAAATGTACACATATATAACACACTGAAATAAATCAAAACGCGGTGTGTGTTAATCGAAAACCGTTAAATATTCCTAAAATTTTGTAGATGAAGGAGCATTATAAATATTACAATGATTACTAATTTTGTTATAAGTATTCATCATCAAATAATAATAATAATATATAATAATAATATCTCTACTCCTCATTCTAATCACAGGGATTAGCCCAGAAATCGGAGACTTGTGCGGGAGAGGGGGCGGCATATTATTATTAAGTAGGCCGCATTTGCGCCCAGGAACGACTTACGTTGGTAGGTTGGTAAATGAACCGGGAAACAATAAAATTGGTCATGTTGACGCGATTGCAATCTAGGTATTCTAAAATCTATTTTTGACTGTAACAATGGATAGTCTACTAAATAAATAAGTTTGTACAAAAATATTATAAAAGCAATTAAACGCCTTTGTTCCAAGGACTGTTTATTACTTTCATTAATAGGATTCCATACTATGTAACAATATTCAAATTTTGACCGAACTAAGGAGAAGTAAAGAGCTTTCAAGCAATTACTATTTGAAAAAAGCTTACAGTTTCTCATTATAAATCCTAAAGTTTTTAATCCAGAATTAGTCATTGAAGTAATATGATCATTGAAAGTCAATTTAGAATCGAATAAAATACCTAAGCTTTTAACTATCAGACTTCTTGAAAGCTTAGAATGGCTAAGTGCATACGAGAATTCTACATAATTTATTTTCCATGTGAATGAAAACTACCTCTTAGAAACATTTATATCCAATTTGTTGACGAAACACCATTTCATGAGTTTCTTCAGTTCACTTTGTAATAATTGACAACTATCTAAACAAGTTATTTCAGCAAGCAATTTAAGATCATTCGCATAGAACAATTTATTACATATAAGAATCACTGATATCATTTATAAATATAATAAATAATAGCGTTCCCAAATTTGATCCCTGGGGTACTCCGGAATATGCATAAAATTCATTAGATTTATTACTTATTATACTGGACATATTGTCTAGTCAAATAAGAAGGGAAAATATCATATCATCATATCACTAAAACCAATATCATTTAATTTATTTATTAAAATACTAAGACCTACACTATCAAAAGATTTAGAGAAATCGATGTATCCCGTATCTATTTAACTTTTTATATCTAAAACTTCTGATATTATTTCAGTAAAACATGCCAAGTTGGTTACTGTGGAGCATTTCTCCATAAAACCATGTTGCCAAGGTGGCATTAAAGTTTTTATCGAAAATCCTCGACAACTTTAGAGACATTTGATAGTTTGATATTCAATATTTGCTGTATCATCGGTCTTGTGAATAGGACAAACTCTAGCTAATTTCCAATAATCTGGTAAGGTTGAGGTTTTTAATGCCATATTTAATAAAATTAAAAGTGCAGCAATAAATACATTAGCACAATCTTGGACTAAACAGCTAGCAACCTGATCATGTCCAGCAGTCATTTTATTTTTTTTATTAATGGATGAATTTCAGAGAGTTTATCGAAATGGATGTATGAATGAGTAGAAATACTAAAGCTAAAGAGTTATTAAAAAATGTACTAAATGAATCTACAATGACTTGTGGGATATTCATCTCTGTTTCATGAGAGGACATTTTGCCAGGAATTCTAGTACCGTCTTGCTTATTGATTATGCTATGCTTTTATTGTTTATAATGCTATACATTGCAATTCTGTTTACAAGTCCATGAATATTTACGAAAAATTTAGCAACTTTAGCTAAGGCCAGTGTTTAATACCATTAAATTGATAAATTTAATAATAAAAGAGTTCGATAATATTTTAATTTCTACTGAATATGTATTATACATATCTAGAGGCATTCTAAGATGTTCCAGATTTTCTTGAGCTATGTATCCACCCTTCTTACCCTCTCCCCACTACCCTGTGTCACCCCTTCAGCCCTAATGGGGGACATCATCGTCACTTGATTATAATTTATATGAGGTCGTTAAGTCTCGTAACTGCGAAACCTCAAACTGAATGCTTAAAAGGGCTGTCACTTACGCTACATACCTGACGTTTACTGTTTCATTTTGCAGGGAACAAACAAAAATAATAGCAGTATGTTTTGTACGGTGTGTTACCTAAGTAGTCTGAAAAACTGTGGAAGATATTTTTTCAAGTGATTTCATAAAGAAAAGGTGGTATAATAGTACATTATACTATAAGGGAGAGAAATGCGTTATTTTGGCAGAGGTGCAATTTGAATGCACCGAGGTGAAAATAGCATCTCTCCCCAATGGTATATACTATTTTTGCCACGGTCTCATTAACTTAAAAACACATATTTTGTCATTATGAAGTAAGTAGCACCAGAATTATTGTATTCGGATTTGAGCATTTATTTAGTAGTCGTTGAGTTATTGTCATAACTACAAAATAAACAAACAAAAAGAATTGTCAAATTAAGGCAATATGCAATAAGCAATTTGCTGCCTACGAAGTCAAGATCTTTATACGATATAGCCTACAATCGGTTCAAAAAGTGGTGCGCCGAGAAAAATGTTCAAGTATACAGCGAGAATGTTTTGTTGGCATACTTCATCGAAAATGCAAAGAATTACAGTCTTCCACATATGGGCGCAATATTCTATGGTTAAGTCATGCTTGATAATTTACGACAACATAAATATAAGCAAATTCCCCAAGCTGATCGCATTTTTAAAAAGAACCGGTGACGAATGTCAAGCGAAAAAATCGAAAATATTGATAAAGGGTGAAATCGACCGTTTTCTATCAGGTGCAGATGACAAAGAATTCTTAATGATTAAGGTAAGATTACTTTTGTTGTTAGGTATTTCAATTATTAAGTATTTTGATTTTTTATAGGTTGGATTAATTCTGGAGATTGCCGGAGCTTGTCGAACTGATGAACTAGTCAATTTAACTGTAGATAATATTGAGGATGTAGGCTCTTCCTTGATTGTAAAAATTCCAAACACT
The DNA here is from genome assembly GCA_037114965.1 of Monochamus alternatus. Classification (NCBI taxonomy): domain Eukaryota; kingdom Metazoa; phylum Arthropoda; class Insecta; order Coleoptera; family Cerambycidae; genus Monochamus; species Monochamus alternatus. Next base: position 61,157,032 of record CM073429.1, on the reverse strand, counting down.
AAGACAAAGATTTCACGAACCTTTCTGGTTACCGATGTGGGAAATATGCTTGAATTGTTTCGAAAATACATGTCCCTTCGTCCTCCTCACGTCAAGCATAAGCGCCTTTTTTGTACTACAAAGCAGGAAAATGTAGTTCGCAAGAATACCATGGGAAAAATTCCGAGTGTAGTAGCTTCGTGTTTAAAATTACCTGATTCTGCATGTTATACTGGTCACTGCTTACGAAGATCTTCAGCGATATTACTAGCAGATGCTGGTGTGGATATCACGACAATAAAGCGTCATGCTAGTTGGAAATCAACGACAGTCGCTGAGAGTTATGTCGAGAACTCCATTGAAAATAAGACCAAAACTGTTAATCAGGTTTTAGTAGGTACCACTACTAGCGCAATCACAAAAACTGTAAATGTAAGCGAAAGTAATATTCCTTCTAATATTAATTTTGAAAATTGTACAAATGTAACATTTAATTTAAATGTCAATAAATAATTTCAATGTTATCTTTTTTTTTGCATGAAAAACGTTCTCCATAATGTAAACTGCCTTGGGTCCATTATACTCCCTTGGGAATAATCGACTACTTCTGTTTTAATTTTGATGTCATAGAAACTGATTTCTACTCCCGACCGTGGAAAAATATTTTTTCATAATTGGTTCAGTTTTTTGGTGCATAATCAGCATTGTGCTGTTTTTGTAGGAAAAACAACGAAAATATCTGAGTCTATACAATGAAAATAACAATATCAGCCTAATTGTAACCTAATTTTTTTTAGTAATGTTATTTTTCATATGTATAATATTCGAAGAATTAGATATTATACTGTCAATCTACATATATAAAACAAAGTCGTGTTAGTTACACCGTTTATAACTCAAGAACGGCTGGACCAATTTTTATGATTTTTGTGTTTTTGGATTTGTCTTCGTCGGGCATAGGATAATAAGTATTAAAATATGATATTGAGGAAAAACATCAGTGATAATAGTGATATGTTACAAAACGCAACTGGCAGCTCTCATTCATTCTGACAGCTCACTGTCGACAAATCGAGCTGATTGATTTCATTTCCTCCAAATTTCTGTAATTTTGTCTCATCGAAGACGAGTTCATAAATATAGTATTCCCAAACATCATTGCTAACCACAAAAATAACGAATGGTTGAGTGAACGAGCAATTTTGGCAGCTAATAATAAAAATGTGGATGACTTAAACTTAGTAATTCAGAATGGAATCAATGGTACACTTCATTCATTTAAATCTATTGACTGTGTAACAATTGAAGATGAAGCCACCAACTGTCCTATTGAATTTTTAAACTCCTTGGATGTGCCTGGCACAAACCTAGAAAAAATATAGACAGCGTCGGTTCATGATATAGGTCACGTGACAGGTCCCGCGTTGCCTAGGGTCTTACGGTCCAGAAAATGGATTTGCTTTATGTTGGCGGTTGTGCAAATATGATGGCTGCATTGCAATATGAAATTAACTAACTTGCTGTCATTTTAAATGTCATTAAAAAATGTGACCAATCACAGTAAACTAATGAGCTTCACGCTACAATACAGCCAACGTAAATAGACGTAAAAAAACAAGTTTTAGCGATTTTATACCTTTTAGGGCAGCCATGAATTAGCGGTCGCCGGCAATATGACACTGGCACAGTATATTTTTTCTAGGTTTGTGGTGCCTGGCTTACCACCGCACAATTTACGTCTAAAGGTTGGTTCGGTATTAATCATGCTTCGAAACCTAAACCAACCAAAACTATGCAACGGAACGCGTTTGGTGATAGCTAAACTGATGATCAATGTGATTTACGCGATGATACTCAAAGGAAAATTCAAAGATGAGGAAGTTCTCATTAGTCGGAAAACCATCTTCTTTATTTGTTCTTGCGCCTGATAACAAAACGAAACATGTCGTATATCACAGGGTGCTTCACTGAAGAGTGCAACACACCAATTCCCATATATTTTATTATACTAATATAATTGAACTTAATAATTTTGTATTAATTTTAAAATCCTAAATCTGCTCATTCATTGACTGGCGGAACTAAGTTCGCCGGGTTCACTAGTTTTTCATAAAATTACAGAATTTGCCTAAATAAAGACAGATCACGGTGCAACAACCACTTATTAGAGTACACTAACAGAGATTGAAAGTTTCTAAGCAGATCGTTTAATTGATTGTTTCGAGACATTGAAGGCATGGGAATTAGATTGCTGATCATTCTGCTTACTACAAAAACAAATAAAAGAGGATCTTTTATTTTAAACGAATATATAGACCAATACCGGAAACATGATACCGCAAGACCTACACAAATAGATACTACCGATTTGTTTTTAAATATTCAAATTTTAACCAATTAATAGAAACTCAGACATTGGGAAAAATGCCAAAACAAGTTGCTGTGTTTCTCAAATTGAAAAATGCTCCGTAAAACTTCAGCTACACTATTAATAAATTTAGAAGCTTTAAAAATCCATGGTGGGTTGCAATTTTCAAAGGTAGCTGAAGGCTACATTGAAGAGTCCATAACTCGTAAATTAGCTGTTAGTAAGAAATGTTCCTTACTACAAGTACACCATGTGCTGGATGCGATTTTTCAACCATTTTGGAGGATTTAATAGTTCATAAACCAAGTGAAATCACTTCAATCTACATAGACGAAGTAATTGTTTCAAGAGAAACAGAACAAGAAATATTTCTTACAGACTGTGCTAATTTTACTATAAATGTTTCCGATAAATAAAATTAGTTTCGTTAAAAAAAAACAAGTTTTAATTTAACGATAGTAAAAATGATTCTAATGCTAGGCAGTTGTCATTAAAACTACATCTTTAATGTCAATGGGCGAAAAAATCATTTATACAGGGTGTCCCAAAATTAGCCTGCCAAAAATTAGCTGTACGATAACTAACGATAAAAAATAAGAAAAAAAAGTTCTACAAACACAGCTTGGTAAACGCCCCCTAACGGAGCTATAGCCCATTAAAAAGAGACCCCAAAATTTGATTTTCTTCAAATATTTTCAAAACGGATCTAGATACAGTAATCAAATTTAAAATTGAGAATCTCAATTAGATTGCAAATCTAACGTTGTAAAAACAATACCATAATTAGTCATAGGCGTGCCAAACTGGGGGGGTTATTGGATAAATATTGCTCTAACTTTTTCTTGTCTCGAGGTTATTGCCGTCAGATCAAAAATTAAAAATGTTGAACAATTTTATAAAAAAAGTACTCTTGTTTTATTTCGATAAATTATTCTGGTTATGAGTAAAATTAATTTAAATATTTGTAACACCACAAAAATATTAGACATGATATGCCAGCGGTCAAATTGTCTCTAGTAGGCTTTGAAAAATTATTTGCCAGTTTATTTGCCACGTATTACATATGTTTTTAAACATTTTTGAAGTATTAAGAGGCTATACTAAAATTTAAAAATTTACAAATAATTACATTACTGATACGCATTTTAAAAGTATTTTAATGTGGTATGTCACAAAATTTTTAAATTAATATTACTCGAAAACAGAGCAGTTTATCGGATTGGAATAGGAGTAAATTTTTCAGGTAAAATAGTCCAAAATTTTAAATTTTTTGATCGGACGACGAAAACTTCGAGATACAAAAAAGTTAGAGCAATATTTACCCACTGACACCACAGTTTGGCACGCCTATGAATAATTATAAGGAATTATTTTCAGGTTATTAGATTCACAATCTAATTGTAATTCTCATTTTAAAATTTGATTACTTTATCTTAATCCGTTTTGGAAATATTTGGGAAAAATCAAATTTTGAGATCCCTATTTAAGGGGCCATATCTCCGTTACAGGGTGTCTACGGACTTATGACTATATAACTTTGTTTTCTTATTTTTGATCGTAGAATCCAGTTAATTTTTGGCAGGCCGATTTTGGGACACCCTGTATATGGGAATATGCTCCATAGTTATTTGACGGTGTAATTTGAAATAAAATATTTGACACTGCATTTTTGTGCAAACTATAGGGAATCAAAAAATAACGAAATACCAGTTATAACAGCAATAAGTGGAATAAATTAGGATAGCGATTAATTTTTAAATTGGAAAAAAACATTGCGCTAATCGAAAATCCGCATTTATCCGATTTAAACTTGTGGCAGCGCCAGCAAACCGAAAAGAACATAATGCCGTTTAATCAAAAACAAACACTAAGTGCGCCATTATTTTCGTTCGAGTGGACTTGAATTATAGCACTATTCAAATAATCCGGATGAATTTTGAATTGTTCGAGTCGGACGCTCCCGGTCGTCAGTGTCCGGTGCGGCTTACCGCAAGGCTTTATCTCGCCGTCCAATCAATGCCGGCTTCTGTGTCGCCACCGCATAATCTGCATGCGTGTTTGGACGCGCTCGCTGGACGTGTCGGAACTTTCCCTTGTCTCGTGAATTCGGAGAACTGGCCCTCTGGCCGCTCGTTATTTCATCAGACAAAGAACCGAACAAAGTGTGAATCAAATACCTTAGGAAAACTTTCGGTACCGTCCTGAAATTCTAATAGTCGGCTCACTTTCGATTTCGCGTATGAAGTTCCCCTCCTGCCGACGCACCTTCCCTTGTCAGCCTATTCGTCATCGATCATTTCCTTAGCAAGCGATCAATTGCCACAGTTTTATACACAGCGTCTCTTTAAAAGTTGTTCTAGGTATCTACATACTAATACCAGAATAAGACTCTTTAAAATTAATTTAGCGACTTCTTTAGAACTGCTGGACTCACCAATAGGTTTTATCACAAATATGTCAGCAGTTCAAAACAAGTCGCTAAATTTAGTTTAAAGATTGTGGAGTACTCCCTATAAATTTGGAAAGAAGGTAATTTTATAGAGTAATAATAATACATTAATAGCGGCATATTCCCTACTAAATTTAACCAAACTAAACTGATTCCAATTCATAAAAAAGATGATAGTTTATGCAATAATTATCGTCCAACAAAATATGAAATCATGAGTATTTACTATTTAATAGATTAGTCATTATTCAGACGTCAAGCTGATCTCAACACGCAGCGGGGCTTTTCCCTTCAGTGCTTCAGTCTAGTTTCAATCTATTTTCATTCACCCATAAGTTACCATGTTCTCGTAAGAAGGTGCGTTTAGCGTTTATCGTTATTTGGAAATATCAAAAACATAAACCAAAGAGGTGATAAAAAATAGTTATATTTTATCCAAACTCATTTTACCTATTGTACAAAATTTTGTGGATCTTTGGAACTTGTACATGATGAATCCGAAAATTCTCAATATCCTGACGTTTTTTGTGGATTAGTGAATTTTTGAACTTGACGAAACCCTTCATGAATATCTTAAAAAGATCGTGAAAAAATGTTTTCATTTCGATTTTCTGTCTTTATTATACTATACTATACAGTTATACTATTTTTTTCATTAGTCTAATGCACTTTTAGCTTCAGAATATATTAATGAAGATTTAAATTCAATTACAATTGTTGCGAGAGCTCATAACCTTTTATTAAATGAAAATAAAACTGAAATAATTATGTTTGGAAATAAGTCCGAAAATGTTATAAATGATCCTAATTTTAATATTATTTTGTGTAACAAATTACTAACATTTGTAAAGCAAGTTAAAATTTTGCGCTTACGAATTGATGATAGATTACGGTTTGATAATCATGTTACTTATTTAACAAAAAAATCGTACTGTATGCTGAAAATGCTTTACCTAAATAAAGACGTGTTGGATAAATCTATTAAAATTAGATTGTGTGACTCTCTCATTCTCTCTCACTTAGCGTATTGTGATATAGTATATTGGCCAGCTTTATTATCAAGAGATAAAGCTACCCTTCAGAGAATTCAAAATTCTTGTGTACGATTCTCTTGTGGATTACGAAAATTTGATCATATATCTAATTCGTTCTCTTCAGTAAAATGGTTAAACTTAGATGAAAGATTCACCTCTCATTTGACAAAAAGGGTATTGATACTCATTCTCGTTTTACTCGACACTGTAACTGGTATGAAGTTCCTAAACATAATACTGCACAGTATGAACGCTCGTTTCTTCAACTCCATGCCTACTTACCTGAAAAACGTCTCCTCTGTATCTATTTTTAAAAAACAGATCAAAGACCTGTTATTTTCATCTCGTTCTTAATATGTTAATTTAGTATTAGTGTATTATTATCTCATAATTTTTCTATATATATATATATATATGTTATATTATTATAATATCTGTGTATCTTTTTTTATTTTTAATTTGAATTTTATTATTTATTGTTTATTTTAATTTTTAATATTTTATTGTGTAGTTGATGTTAAAGTTAAATATTAAATTTTTGTTGGGCGCCAATGATCCTTTTATGTATTATGTTTTGTGAGTGTATGTTGTGTTTCAACTATATTTCGTTCAATACAAACCTTTTATATAATAATTTTTTTTTATCTTTATCTTACCTTATTTATACCAAATTTTGTTTATCCCTTGCTAGACACAGTTTTTTAAATCAAAAGAGCAAAAGAAACTTAAATCAGGAGTCGGTTCAAAATATACAGGGTTTTATTTTATATTGTAATAACTAGTAACATTTTTGAAAGATTATCAATAATTTTGTGCTATAATCAATAAAAAATATTTTATTTTTAATATTACCTTTCTGATAATGAATTTTACCACACCAATGTAGATTAAAACTTGGATATTGAATTTAATTGAAGTTTATAAATTATACTCAAATATCCTTTATTTTTGTAATGTTGGTTGCATTCCTACAGAAACATAATTATATTCTAAAGTAAAATGGCTTCTCTTTGGATGACAGATATTATTTGCTCCAGTGAAATGATTGAATGTGGATGTTATATTTGTTGAGTTCGACTTGGTTTTATACATATGGTATATATGGTAAGTCCTGTAGTTTATTTTTATACTTTGCAAAGATTGATATTGTTAAAATCGATTTTAATTTACTATAGCTATAGATATTTTTATAGTGCACTTTGTTATTTTTTTAAGGTACCTGAGGTTAGGAATGTTTTATTTTCCTTCCTGGAAACTGCAAACTGCCTGGAAACTGGAAACTATCCTGTGGGATTCTATGGAACTGCACAATTTCCCTGGATACGGATGATATCTTCAGTTGTGGCAATAAAAACTATACTGGATGATGTACAAATGGTAAATTTTAACTGGTAGGACGATATTTTTTTTATTTTTCTTGTTATTTTTAATCAATTTTTTTTTTTAATTTCGGGAGCTCTCTTGCAATGCTGCTGCTCTTCTCTCCACCCAAGCCGTAACTAACAACAAATTCATTGTTTTTTTTTTCTTGCTGCAGATTGCCATGTTATAAAAGTCCATTCACATGATTTTCTTGCAGTCTTTGTATGTCTTTTTTTATGCACAATTCACAACACAACTTATAACTAATACAAATTTAAAATGTCCTTTTATCTTAATTATACAATTTTTAATTATTTTATTTAGGAAAATAGTCTTTATTTTGTGTTTTTGTTCATGTTCAAAAGATTCTTGTAAAGTCGCCTTTACTTTTGACATTTCTAGAATCGATTATTTTAATTTGACATTTCAATTTAAATTTTAGGACATGATTTATTTGTAATTGGAATATCTTTCATTATGTTACTCGTTTGCATACCATATGTATATCAGATTTTTCTGTAGACTTTCTCCTTTTATTTTCTATATGGTGCTCTGAGTTTAATTTCTTTTTTTATGTTCTGAATGATAATAATAGTCGTCGTCATGCAAATTTTTGAAATTGATTTTTAAATTTGATAATAAAATTATTAAAATTAGTATTTTATGTTATGTAATATTATTTATTCTATGTAAAATTCATATCCAAGGATATCTATATTAACAATTCTTTATATATTTTATAAATTGATACTAATAATTATTAATTTTTATTTAACTTTAGGTTTGGTCAGGTGTTATTTTCATTTGATTTTCTGTGTATATTTCCAATATATATAAGTATATATACATTTTTTTTGTATGGTTAATACATTGTCTTCTATTATTATTTGTATTTTGAGGTTGGTTACATGGAAGAGCAGCGAAGCTGAATGGCGCCAACCACAATGCCTAATTTGTTGTCATTATTTTATTTGAACCTCGAATAAAGAATTTTAGAAGGCATCAAAAAATATTTCGTCTCAATATTTAATGAATACGATCGTCTCGCATCTGAAATATTCATATTCAAAAGAATGATTACGAACGTCTAAATCCTCTAATGTGTAAATTTACATATAATCAATAAATTTAAATAATCCAAAAGCCGATTATCCTGACAACTATCTGAAACGTTGAACTCGACAACGCATGTGGAGTCGCAGCTTCTCAGAAACTTATCCTTATCAACATACGCATACGTAAAATAATAATACCCCATCCCCTCCCCTGCGTCGCTAGATCGCGAGGTGAACGTCCCAACGCCGCGACAATAGAGCATTATTGTCTATGTCGTTTTTGAGTACAGTTAGTTTCATTGTTAAATACCTGTATTTTTTATCACAGTTATTTATCGTCGTAATTATCGCAATATGGAAATATGTGCATGCATTAAAGCCTGTATGAAACATGACCGTTCAAACGGAGAGACTTCCTCAATTTATGCCGCAAAAAAGATAAGCAAATCGAGTGGATTTATCACCGCTCGTAAAAGCTCCATAAATTAATTCGACTGAATTATGCATACTTACGTGACGTTTTAATTTTTGAATTAGCATGCATTCGGGTGTATTAATAATTAACATATCTCGCATTTTTCTGTAGATTTAACGATACGGGGGACATGTATCTACTAAATAATAACGCTGGCGGAGTTTGAGACGGAATTACGATTTAATTTATTCAGTTCGTGTGTAAAGTATGAGGCAGGGCAGAAATTCTTCTTCTCGGACATGGAATGAACACAAATGGGAGTTGGGACGGTTTGATGACCGCCGATTGCGTTTTGTTTATTCGGGAGAGGTCCCGGGGATCATACAGTTTAAATGATTCCATACGGATGCCATTTGGTATTCATTTATGCATATCGGGATTCGCTCGGTAAGACGAGGAGTGCATAGGTATGATCGAAATATAAGGCAACTCTTCTTCTTTACAATCTACTTCACTGTTCCAAATGCAATGTAATAATAAGAATCATAATTGACGATTCCAAGAGATTTTAAGTTACAAATTCGAGAAAGTTGATAATCTGTAGTATACAGGATGTCAGGAATATGAGTAATTTTGAAATTTTAATTTAAAATTAATTGTTTTTCTACAAAATTGTATTTCGAAATTACATTCATTCAAATTAAACAGAAGCACTGTCAACATAATTTGCTAATTATATCAACTTTGATGAAGTAAATAGTTAAATTCCTGTCACCTAGTGATCGTAGTGGCCAATTTTGAGGATAATTATTTCCTCATCCTAACCATTTGTTTGGAAAATTCAAAGAGTATCTAACAAGCACTAAAAAGAGGTGGTGCCTCATCATGCATAAATCAAAAGTCTAGTCTAAGTTGCAACGGTAAATCTTCGACTAATTCAGGAAGAGTATTTTGCAAAAATTCCAAATAAGTCGCCATTTGATCGATTTGGCAAAATAACTGGTCCAGTCAAATAACGATCAATAATACCGCCCCAAACATTTATCTTAAATGCGCGTTGAAAATGTATAGGAGTTATTGCATAGGGGTTTACGGAATATTCATGAAAGTTCTGAACATTTGTAATTCCTCTACAAGCGTCATCAGTGAAAAGATGCAGGATAAACTTGCAATAGGTCACCTGTCGATCTTGAGGCAATAGCCCTTGCACTTTTTGAATGTGAGATGGATGTAGCAGATTACGTTTAAGAATTCAGTGCACATAAGCTCTTGGTAATCCAGTTTGTCGAGATAAACGTTTAGTAGTAGTAGTTTGCGGTTTATCTTCAATTGTTTACAAAATATTTTCTTCATCGTATATCCTTATTACACCAGGACGTTCTCAGATATTATTGAAAATTTTCCTGTCTCTCGCGCCCGTTTTTCAACATTACAAAATGTTTCTCTATGGGGAATCACTCGATTTGGAGTATCCTACGATATTCTTCCACACTTCTTCTACAGTTTCCTTCACAGGGGCCTAGAACAAGTAACATGTCAACTTGATCGCTTAATGTACATTTTCTAGCCATTCTCATTTACAAATAGTAACAGAAATAAAAAAATTTAAAACGAAAGCCTACTACTGACTTAAAAACCTTAGTCTTTTAAAATTTAACAAAAGTAAAAAAGTATGTTAAATAAATTTCTACGCGGAATATATTTTTTTAAAATTTGATTAATGGACAAAAACTTTGGTATAATTTTAGAGGTGACTCACCCTCAATGAACACTTTGTAGTATTACAATTTACTTGAACTCATAATAAACCTAAATCATGTATAACATTTGATTATTCCAAGTTAAAGTAATTCAGAGATATTAATTTTTTTCAGTATATTCAGTTAAATTGAAATATTTTGGGACACCCTACATGCATCTGCTATGTGCCGGTTCGCATATTCTGAAACACAGGACGCTAGAAGCATTAGAGTAAATAGTGAGCTGTCATTGGTTGTTTCGGAATTCGGATTAGTGGCGGGAGTTTTAAATGCATTAATGAGTACATAATTCACACGTATTGCGTAACTGTCCATAGGAGTTGTATGTAATTAGAATGTAAAGTACTCTAGCCAGAAGTAAAAAACCACTAATATGTAAATAAATGACTATATACTGTCAAAAATACTTTAATGATTTAACTTCAAGAGTATAAGTTATTCAATGGACATTTCAGACAGTGGCAATAACTGAAATGTTTTTTATTGTCCTATTTAAATTTGTACCTAAGTATTTATTTTTTTTTTTATAAATAATTTTAAAAATGTACCTACTTACCTATGATTATGATAATTAATTGTCAGTTTTTTATTAAATTAGATAGATTAGGATTAGGAATAAGGAAACATTGCTTATAAATATTATATAAATTAAAATAGTGAATTTTTTTGTATCATTTTATTTTTTAATCCCCACATTTAATTACTACTTATAAGAGCAACCTGGAAGAATCTTACGAGATAATTATTTAGATATACACAAATTTCCGGAACGATTTACGTTCCTCACAAGTAACTGCAGGAGCATTTACAAAAGGTATATTCAACTGTTTATGTAGATAAGCCTGATGCAAAAAGCTCCATTTATGCCAGAAGGGCAACTATATAGTCCTACTTCTACATCAATAGTGTAGTGCACCGAGGAATCTTTAGTGCTACTTATTTTATACAAATTATTTCCCAAATCGCATAAATCGCTTGGATTTACAGATACCATTCTTGAACATAATTTTAAATAGTTATTTCGAATACTATTCCTCCTGTTATGTGCATAATCCAACAATTTAATTTTGAAATATTCTTCCCAGACAAAACAAATAAAATCTACTAAAGCCACACAATTGTATCCTTTTGTTCGGTGGAGAATTATATCCTTTAATATTCTTATAGATGCTTCGGCATAATTGTTGGTGTTAGTACCTCTAATGATAATGTTTTTACGGTGAACGTATAACCATTTTTGTGATCTCAAATAAAATTTTTCAAAACGATTAATAAAATTAGGGAAATCTTGAGATGACGGTTTGAAGTTCAGTATCATCATATTCAATTCATCTTCTGTTTCGCTATACATAACCTGTAAATGAAAGAAAAATACATATATCATCTAATGTATGTAAAATTGTATGTTCATTAAAGTACTCATATACATCTGCTGTAAATTGTTTTATAAATATTTTTAAATTAAATTTTAGTTTCAAATATTTGTCATTTCTTTTCGTAGCCGGAGTACATTTTTTTATGACTATATCTAGTTTCGCAGTACAGTCTGTGTTAAATTCGGTTTTATGAGCACTAACACTTTTTATTTACAGCTATGTTGGCACACAGAGTATTTATGATAAACGACCTTGTAATACGAAAGAAATATTTAGAATATTAGTAGTCGGTATACTGTTTCGAGTACCTAAGTTTACATACCTTTCTGGATTTGCTCCCCATTTCTTATCCACTTCGTTCATGTATGTGCTTCAAACAAGTTTAAATAACTCTCAGCCTCGTTACTATCGTTAATATTTATACACAAAATAAAATATTTTTCGTTATTTTCTTCTAATTCACACTGATAACCACTTATTCGTGTAAAACTTAAAATCACAATTACTTAATAAATACCTAGAATAAAATACAGCCTCACAGCGTATTTTATGTAATAAAATGGTTTTTATCGGAAAGTGAATAGGAATATTCACTGAACATACATAAAACGCGCCAAATCGGCATAAGATTTGCAAATCTATAAGAAGTTTGGTTAAGTGTTTTGGTGTAAACAAACCTTACTCGTGCGGCGCCGGCGCACAGTGGCGCAAAACGCCACTGTGTGGCTCAAATTACTGTACACCCCTTAGGGTTGGGCCGTTTGAGGTGATTTTTTTTTTAATGTTCGTCATAAAATTCCTTATCGATCCCTCTTTCTCAATTTTCGCTTTGGGTCTTCATTTTTGCGGAATTTGGCTCCAAAAATGGGTTTGCATGGAAAAACTAGATTTTTCGCACAATAATGACCCTACGGAACACGAGATTGAGATTTTGCCGGACTTTTTTATGGGTGAATACTCGTCTTGGAAAGCCCTACAAGACTGTCCACTTACATTTCGGGGAGAAATTATCCGATGCCCTTAAAATGGCCACAATCATCCAAAAATTTTCACATATCAGAAATCGTTCTACTGAAAACTGGGAAAGTATTGGAAAAAATCTCATCTCACAAAAATTATTTGTACACATTCAAGGAATCCGCAAAAATTTTTCCAGAATTTTTGGACTCATTTTTGGACATTCACCAAAATGGCCACATACAGATTTTCCGAATTTTCTCGTAAATGATTGATTTTTCCTGGAACTGTTCGGATGGAAATGTATGATAGTGAAAGTCTAAATACCTTGTATATAAATTAATGTAGAATAGTGTATGTTTTTCTAGGACAGATATTGTTTTTGTATATTTTATTTTTTTTATTTTTTTTTGTACAGCGCTCGATATAAAAAAGCAAATTTCGACGTTGTTTTATGTTATCTCTGTGTGTTGGGAAGAAAATAATCAAATCAATCATTTCTCATTAACAATGAACTATTGTATGCAAAATGGCCACTTTTGCCAAAAAATTAAATTCCTAAAAACATGTTCCTAATCATTTTTTATGGAACCTTTCTAACCTTTTTCAGAATTACGGGAAAATTCGGAAAATATGTATGTAACCATTTTGGTGAATGACCAAAAATGTGTCCAAAAATTCTGTAAAAATTTTTGCGGATTCTTCGATTGTGTACAAATAATTTTTGTGAGATGAGATTTTTTTCCAATACTTTCCCAGTTTTCAGTAGAACGATTTCTGATATGTGAAAATTTTTGGATGATTGTAGCCATTTTAAGGGCAACGGAAAATTGCTTTCCGAAATCTAAGTGGACAGTCTTGTAAGGCTTTCCAAGACGAGCATTTCCCCATAAAAAAGTCCGGCAAAATCTCAATCTCGTGTTCCGTAGGGTCATTTTTGTGCGAAAAATCTAGTTTTTTCCATGCAAACCCATTTTTAGAGTCAAATTCCGCGAAAATAAAGACCCAAAGCGAAAATTGACAAAGAGGGATCGATAGGGAATTTTATGACGAACATTCTAAAAAAAATCATCTCAAACGACCCAACCCTAAGGGCTGTACAGTAATTTGAGTGGCACAGTGGCGTTCTGCGTAACTGTGCGGCGTAGAACCAACACTGTACGATTACGAATTGACCAATTAGGCATCATTATATAAAGCTATGCTTCTAGCGTCCTGTGTTTCAAAATATGCTGCCGGTTCTTATGCAGAACATCCCGCATTTAGAGTACTTGTGATTATTATGTACAAACACTTGACATAGTAGTGTTACCCTTTTTTTAACACCTTGTATATCAAGCACAGATTTAATACTCTCCGCGTACGGTCGTATAAATATGAAACGTGGAAAATTCATACCGCGAATCCATATTACCGACATCAAGTGAGCTGTAAACGGTATCCTAGTGTAAACGCGGACGAGCAAATATTGAAATGGATATGGCGCAATGCGAGCGGATACCAAAATTGTAATTTATTTTAAAAACGCCCACATCGCCGGCGGCCATGTTCGGATCCGATGTTATTTCTCAAACAGCTGTCGTTCCGCTGTGTTTTCGCACGACGTGTTGATATTGCGCGATAGTAACGTGGCCGGAATTGTTATTAAATTTTTCGCTCTAATAATAATGGGCTGTTTAATTCCGCGCGGGAGATATCCGTTTTATCGGCTGCGGCCGAAAGGGGGCGCGTCCGTTTATCGATCGCGACACTGGAAATTCTTTCAGGCACAATAAGAAAGAAAAATGAGAAAATAATTACATTGTATTCGATGTTAAATCAAACAAAATTACTAGATGTAACTCAAAATTAATTTTATATAATATACAAAGTTTATTTTCTATGAAGATTGGCAATCGTTTTCGATGATGGTCAACATCGATCGACGAGTGTCATGTTGTGTTATCCGAGGAATAGTTGAAGAGTGCAACGATTTGTTCATGTCAGAGATCCTAGCACAGAAATTGGAAAGAGTTGTGTTGTAGTAAAGTTTGTTCCTTCGCAACGAGCATAATTAGTTGATGGAACGTAACTGTAACTATTGCAGTGTTTTTCGACTAGCCATGGGCACAAATAGAAACGTTCGCATTACGTGCCTACGACGGAAATGGGGAATAAGTTTTGGGTCCCTTCTACGTTTCCGGAACTTGTACGGCTACGTCTTAGCGACGTCCTTATCGAACTTTATTTGTGAAGTTAAAGTTAATATTTTGCAATGGCGTATTTCAATCTTACTTTGAAGTCGTTTGCTTTAAGAAACGCAAGTTGATGAGGGCTGTCAATAAGTGACTTTTAAGTAATATTTACTAAAAAGTATCTAACGAGACTACAGAGTTATTTTAAAGTAGCAGTAAAGTTGTAGTTACTACACGGTGTCTGTTCAAAGTTTCCATTGCTATTTCTTAGTAATATTTTGCTGGTCATTTTGCTGGACACGGCACGTTCGACATTTACATAGAACGCACTTCTTGAATTTTATCTTCTAGTACTAATTGAATACTTGTGCTCGCATTTTTATTTTTATTATATTTATTTGTCTCTTTGCGGCTTTGCTTGTTAAACCTGTTGCATGTTTTGTCCTTTGAATGTTTGTGGTGTTTTGACACATATATTTCATCTGGGCCGAAAGTTTATAGTTTAATACAGATACACTTTTATATGCGGTGTTGATGATGGTAATATGCACTTTGTAGTTATTGTGCGTCATGATGCTTATTGGTTGTAGAAGTAGCAATTACGTTATTTCGACTAATAATTATTACTTACAGTTCCACGATTAAACAAACAATTAAGGTTCCTTAAACGTTGCGGCAACTATCAAAGCTACTTGAAACTAATTGTATCTTTGAAGTCATTTAGTAACATTAGTTAATCGCTGCTGAAGATTATTTACCACTTCAAGATCTGAAAACTTTAAGGTCGCCTCACTGGCAACTAAGACGTCCCCAAAACTTAGAAGTCACGTAACTATAAAGTAAGCAGAAGTAATTGAAAACTATGTATATTACGTGTGTTATTTACATACTAGCAAAGTTGGCTATGGTTACGTAATAGTTACACTTTGAAGGTTGCAGTTTCAGTTAGTGTTACTTTGGGTTACTTACTATCGAGATAAAGTCTATAAAGATCTATTTGAAAAAGCAAACAATGGCAACACAATATTTAAAAGCATCACAACAGGAAAGCAGGCCAAGTTCATGTTTTCTATGATAAGAGCGCTGCTCAGCAAGTATTCTTTCCACAAGGTCAAACGATGAATTATTTTTATTGTCTTGAAGAGACTTGAAATTGAGCACAGTTTGGTAGGTTTAATAAAAAGATGGTCAGTGGTGAAGAATTTTTCTACTTTTTTACTGTAACAACGCATTTTCAGCTGTTATGCCTTTTAGTTGAAATGCAAAATACGTGTTGGTATATTTATTTCTAAATTATATAATTACGACTGTTTTGCTTCCAAATAACAAAAAATTAGGATATTATAGCAAAATATTAAGAAACATTAAAATATTGTTAATAACCTCGTTAAATGATTCTTCAAAGTAACAAAGCCCAATTCATTTTAGAAATAAATGTTTATTCCATGAGACTAAATACATGTTGTGACATTTACTATCAAACGACATAATTTTTGATATACTGTGCCAACCTGAAGCTGTAAAACTCTTGGCTTTGTTACAAGAAACAAATTTCATAAATTTCGACGTCTTGGAACAGCTGATGCATATTTTATTATAACCAGTTTGTACACAGAATGTAGTAATACAGTATGATATAATTTAGTTGCATTCTGAATCTTCCAGGGTTCAATTATAAGTTTTAATAACTACTCGATTGTGTGAATGCTGCTGTAGGCATATAGTTTATTTAAATGCCATCTACCATATAAAATTATTTTTTAAATCAATGTTTATTGAGTCTAAGTAGAACTAATTATAAATTCACTCTCCCTTGACTGAAACAGTTGCAACTTGACCGTAACCGACCGAGAGTAACCACCACAAGTTTCTCGTTTGTATACACGAGTCTTGCAAGAATCATGCCAGACAAGACAAGATCGAGCAATTTTCTTGTATCAGCCAACACTGGAAATATCCCTTTGTGTTAGTAAAATGTTGTTTTCAAGGAATGTCCTATGTGTTTTCTACTTAATTTTATTAAGCATCAGGATATTACGTTATTTAGATAGGATTATATTAATCGATCCAATGATCAATATTCAGGTTGAGATGGTTCAATCTGCGCCACAGAGCTATTTCATTATTAGTCCGTAAACTTACACAGTTGGCTCTGGATACAATAGATGCATATATTTTTAAATCATCGGCGAAAAATAATTTTTGACACGTAATGATAGAGTTTAAATCGTTAATAAAAATAGATAAATGAAGCGGACCAAGATTGGAACCTCGTGGAACCCCTGACATGGCAGTGAAAACATTTGCTTTAAAACTGTAACTGCTGTAACAAACGATTGGTCAGGTAAGAAGTTAGTAATTCAACCAAGGAAACGGAAACACCATGTCGTTCCAATTTTGCTAACAGAATCTTGTGGTCAATACGATCGAATGTCTTCGAAAAGTCCATGTAAACCACATCCACCTGCCTCTGCTAATCAATAATATTAGATATAAACTCTGTAAAACATACTACTATTTGCCATAAAACCATGTTGGTCAATGGTAATGATGAGGGGATAGATGCAATTGTACAAAGATATCTCGAAGGCTTTTGCAAAATTACAAAGTAATGTAATGGATCTATAGTTAATTATGTCGGCAGAACCACCCTGCTTCAATATTGGGCAAATACTAGTAGATTTCCATAAATTAGGAAAATACCAAGCCTGAACGACAAATTGAAATTAGTGTAGTTGTCTAGACAACACTATTTCACAATCATTTACAAAAAAGCTTGGACATCCGTCAGGACCATGAGTAATTTTATTTTTAAGTTTACGAATTGATAATTCAACTTCATCTTCAGAAAAGAAAGGAATGATTAAACTAGGCACGTTAGTGTCAATGTTCCAGATACTATGAAAATCATGACTACCAGGTCAAAGAAAAACGCTACTAAAAAAGTCGCCAAATGCATCAACTCTCAACTAATCTAAAGACCGCGACCTGTCAAAAGAAAAAACAAATCACTGGTTTCATAAAATTTTGGAATTTGAACGTAATAATC
Source organism: Monochamus alternatus (assembly GCA_037114965.1). Lineage (NCBI taxonomy): Eukaryota > Metazoa > Arthropoda > Insecta > Coleoptera > Cerambycidae > Monochamus > Monochamus alternatus. The sequence goes on along the minus strand of CM073429.1, from coordinate 61,139,054 downwards.
CACGACGCTGCATTGCAGCTGGGCAACATCTCCATGCACTGATTAATCTACTTTCGGGCAGGTCCATTAATCTGCTTCCTACTGTTTACAGATAATAAATGCCCTGATAAAAAACCCGAGTCGATTTTAAACAGTAAACTTCCGAAATTTGTTTTTTACGATGCGGCACAATGACCCGTGAAATTGAAAGTGGCGGGCGTTTGTTTAGCAGACAAATTGCCACAGTAAAACGTAACACATAAAAATATGGGGGACGGGGGGCGGTGGGACATGAATTCGCGGAAAGTATGAGGGAAAAATGGCGAGATATATTGCTTCGGGGCGAAGCCATGCCGACTGCACAGCGTCTTTGTTTCAGAATTTATGGGCCTGGATATCTCCCGTGAAATAATAAAATGTTGCACGTAAAAAGTGCAATTGAGTCTTCCCCGCTACATGGGGGAGCAGACAATTCAGTCGCTGGAGGTAGTTTTCACGGGAATACACTGCGAATTTGATCGTTCTAGCAAGAAGCAGGCTCAGAATATAATTTAACGTTTTATATTTGCATGTATGTTTATTGGTTACTGGAAGATATACAGGGTCAAGACTCCTAAACGGAGGAGGTTGCCTATTTTGCATTTTATTTGTATTTTAGAAGTCTGGCATCTAAGTAGCATTTTTAGTGAATGAAACGTAGCAACCAAGACACTGAAAACTTTAAAGTGTATTACCAAAATCAGTACAACATTACAGAAACGGTTTTATTATCTGGAGGTGGCTAAAATGGGGAACACTTTTTTTTGGAGGCAATTATAAAAAAGGGTTTAAGCCACGCTACTTAATTAATTGGTTACAGAAGAAACTGTCTGTTTGAGATGATTGATTCTAAATTGTTAATAATATTGTTTAGCAACATATCCACACAGAAATTATTAAAACGATTGAATATTGAAATATAACTACCACTGAGTTGGATGACGAAAATCAAATTAAATACCATCGACGTCATCATGTCTCAAAAACACTGCAATGCTACTGGATCTTGATACAGGGTGTCATTGAAATTGATAGTACTCATAAAAGTAAAAAAAGTATAGGTCCAAAAATGCATAATAAGAAAAGTAGGGTCTTAAAAATGTAATTTAAACGCGACTTTAAAATATGAAAAAAATACGAAAATTGTCAACCTGTGTAAATTTTGCCTGTAAATCTGCTGCGATTTCAAAAAATAAATATTCTAATGGAAGAGTACTATCACCACTTTTCATCAATGACGCCCAGTATACACAATAGGTAATAATATGATCTAACATGACCGTTTAGTCACTGATACAAATTTAAGAGATGAAAAGGTTAAAATCTGGAACAATCTAGAATTAACAGTAAGTACATGTGCATATAATTTCCGGCCTTGATCTTAACCATCCTTTATTAAATATTTTTAGACTGGTAAGGTCGTATGTGAACATCTGTTGCGGATAAAACACCCGAGCAGTAATTTTAAAAATGATTTTCCAAGAACTGCGGTTTAATTCACACACCGAACAAATGCTCTTTCGATTGTTATCTATTTTTGTCCGACCAAACAGCAAAGCATATTGAATTCGCCGCTCGCTCTTTATTAGAAGACGCTGGAGTTTTAAAGGAATCGAAACAAGCATCTGTGGTTTTCGTCAAGTGACTTAAGATGACTACAGTCGACAGAGACAATTCAAAAACGTTAGAGCTACTAGTTCTGCCGAGTCTAGTCCTGGAATGTGGACTTCTTAATTATCAAGTCAGGCAATTCCATCTGGTTAAAATCTTGATTCGTATGATCCCAATATACTCCTCCTAATTTTATATTGTTTATAATAAACTTCATGTGTTTGTGTATGGAACTTTGAAGTGGCGATCAGAAATATTGCCTCTATAAACAAAATTGTTGGGAAATAGCAGTCTGTTCCATTTATCACATGCTTAACTACTTCACCAGGCAATATCAAATATCCACCATTTTTATCATATTCTGACTTTTAATAGTAATTAAGCATAGATTGCTTTTTTTCTCCTCTCCAGCTTTTCCACCATCGAGCTTCCCTTATTTCCACTATATCGTTCAGACCGGGTTAATTCCAGCGCCAGTTAATTTTTCGTCGGCAACAGTCAATTTACAGTCTATTGTCGCTGCATAATGAAGCAACTAGAACCCTTGTTTGCGTAGTTTCGGACACAATGCAGAGAGGCCCAGCTCCATGTGATTGTCCCGATAGTGGCAAGTGATCTATTAGGGTTATTTACTTATCCTGCAATATATATACACACACACACAATTCTGCGCCATTGGGCCTTACTTGAAACGCTCGTTGATGGCACATGATCATTAGGCTCAATGAAGTTCAGAACAGTGACCATATTAGGTATCACAAATGAAGAATAAATTTGCTCTCATTAAAAGAAGAAGAGTTTGCACATTTATTTATATACAGAGTGAACCTTATATATAATATAGTTGGTCAACCAGTTAAACTTAGGAGTAAAAATAATAGATGGCGATATTTTTTTAAAATCCAAGTCACCCTTGTCTATAATGTAAATAAGGATGACATGGATTTTAAAAGAGTATCGCCATCTATTGTTTTTACTTCTAAGCTTCACTGGTTGACAAAGTATATTATATATGGACAAGGGTAGTACGCTATGCACTAATATTGACTCAAATTTGAACTTTTTACCTGAGCTTACAATAAACGATTAAAAAATTAATTCTGCAAGTTCAATACTACTGAAAAATAAATATTTAAACAGCTATTCACATTTCAAAAGTTAATACACTGTTAGAAAAGTACAGAAACACAAATACACAATCTTCAGTTATTTTATGAAGAATAACGAAAAACTACTTCACACAAAACGATACATTTAATTTTCACCGCATATCCTCAAACAAGGTGTCAGTGCTACCACCATTTCGAATCGTGCCATGAAGTGATTTTGTATTTCGTAGTCGATGAGACAGATTTTAAAAGTAAACTTGTACACGTGGAATGACAAAATTACCAGCTTTGCGTTCAATATCAAGAGAAGGCAAATCAACACATTTGTTGACCTATATTTGAAATATGTTGTGAATTGTCAGTACAAATTCAAAAGAAATATACTGGCCGAATTACTGAGAGACTGATATATATTATGGGTTTTCCAAAAGTTGCATTTCAAGTCAGACCTCATGAAGAAAATGAAACGCTAACGTTTTAGAAAGCAGTGTCAATCTCAATAAAAAAATCATCAAGGTGATTTTCCAGCAGGAGGACCGATCGAGAGATTAAAGAGAGAAGTTTGAATCATGATTGTGGTGTTGCAGGCTCAGGTGTTACGGGCGGTAGGCACAATGCCCCTCAAGGAGCAGAGTAACATCCTAGGATTGCCAGCCAGCGAGGTCGACGAATAGGTTATGTTCGTATTGATGCACTGTGTGCTGGGAAAATATAAATATATGTAAATGGTTATTGTGTATTTAATTGATATTTTTATTGAAATGCAGTGTAACTAAATTAAATATGGCGCGTTATTCAAACAGTGAAAAAGTTGACGTCCTGATAATGGTGGATAACTGTGAGTACAGAATCTATTGTATGTTTCTAATTTCAAGTACCTACGTACATGCCTAAAAATCCTAGTTAGTAACTTGTGGCCTTATATAAAAAGTTAGGCTTCAAGACATTAGTGTAAGATTGGCAACACTGTGGAATCTACATTAAATCTAAAATAACATGACTGAAGTTTTTGTTGAAAAATGATAAAGCTTATTTAAAATTTGACATTTTTATTCCTGATTTTATTGTATATTATCTGTTCTACACAGCAAACTTCACTGTTGGTTAACATATTAGTTTTCATTTAAGTTTCGCTATGTATTTATTTATTTTATTTTAATTCACTACAGAATGAATAAACACAGTGCAAAATAATAATAGGAGATTAGAAATTGACCAAACAAATTAGTAGTTAGTATTTTGGTTTTATACAACATATGATGAAGAATTTCATCTAGAGGAAGACCCTCTTCTGCTAGGAAGATAGCAGATGACAGGAGCCATACCTTTTGGCAAAGTTGCAATAAATTAATATCGTATAAGGAAATGGAACTCCCTGTAGAAGCCGTGCCAGTGGATGGTAGCCTCTTGAGCCACAAGGCTAGAAAGCAGCATTCCTTGGTCTTCTACAGATATTCCCGGCATACCTGCCGACGTAACAATAAATTTTTAACCACAGCCGGCGACGTGTACTAATAGATTCACAGATAATTTGACACTTTCTACTAAAACTAATCGTCCCAGCTCAATTTGTTTTGGCTGTGCAGCGCAGTACTAGGAACAGGCATCAAAATATAAATTAATTCCAGTTAAATTGTTTCTTATCCGAAGCCGTCCCAACTCAGCCAGTCGCTTGATAAATATTGTGGTAAATCTGTAATTTATTAGGTGTCTGTACAGTTTCATAACGAATAGGCGATCCAAACAAATAACCCGCTTACGTGCAGCCTTCCTGGAAATATTAAATATGAGTAATTTGTTTGGAATAAGTCGGTTTTTATTCGGGGGCCAAGCCGTGGAACATCATCTGGACTAATAATTCTTCGGAATCTTATTTTGTGTGGAACGTAATAGGATATAATTTTGCATGCCTGGCTGGCGCATACCCGCGTTCCATTTGCAGCTCCCATGGAAATGTGGGACGTAATGATAAATTTCAGACGTTGTTCTTTCTTTATTTTCAGTTTTTAATAGGTACGTACACGGGATTACCGCTCGCTTCACATTTTCTGCCGGTAATTTTTGAGGGATCGGCTTCTGCCACGGAATCACGGATATCAAACCGGGAGAATACCTAACGTAGACATTTATACAAATGTTTATGCTATAGTATTAATTATTTTTAATGTGATAGTGACAAATAATATGTTGCTAAAATATATTTGTAGTTTCTTAGATCAGAGCTTGTAAAGTAATAAGCCCAACAAGCACAATTAGGCGTTGGAACGTAGCTACTACGACTGTTGTAGGTACTTTATAGTATTTTATTACTAGCCATGTGCATGTAATAGAAAGATTTTTGGCGCCTGCTACATTCCGACGACGGAACTTATACGGCTACATTCCAGCGACGCTGAGGTTCTGTGGGGATGACGTCGCGGCGTAGAAACCGTAACTTTTAAATAACTTCTTCTCTCACCATTTTTTCATATTAGTATGTTGTTTGCTTTGTCTGGTAGCTAAATTCCATTCTTTCTACATACAGGGTGTCCCAAAATAGAAGGCCATACCATTATCCACATATTCTTTGGACAAAAATAATGCGATTTTTCTTATGCCATTTTCTATTTGGACGTCCCTGTTTCAATATACAGGGTGTTAAAGTTGCATTTTAAGAAACTATTTTTGCTTATAATTCCATTGTTTTGTAAGATACACACTTGAAATTTTGCACGTACTTTTATCTTATTCCGGCATACTTATCATGTAATTTTGGTGTAAAAAATCGACCGGCGAATGGAGATAACTGAGGGATGCAGTATTCTTTATCCCCTCCAATTATTTCTAAGTACGCCTATGCAGATTTTTCTTGAAATTTTCTCTTTTTTGTAATTTTTTGATTAAATGTTCCGTTTGGGAGATAAACGGCAATTTGTAGTACCCATAAATCTATAATTCACTATCATTTTCAAGTGAAACTGAAATTTTGTGGGTATACGTATCATTACAGTACCTTGGCAACTTAGCATATCGTAATACACCGATCTAGTCACCTCGATTCAAGTACTGACGCCTTAAACCGCGCGACCACTGACCGACCAAATGAAGAATGAGGAATACTTATGAATTGAAAAAATAATATGTCTTTAAAATCTGTAATATAGTTCTCTTGTCAACCATAAGTGGCGCCCTCTATTAGTGACGTCAAAATTTGAAACATATTTGAAATTCTCATCTGCAAAAACCCCCGACTTACAAATTTTATGTAAATATTTGGATTTCTTAAGAAGATATTTAGAAATATCGAAAGCAAAGTTTTAACTTTAACACCCTATAAATCCGATAATAATCAGTTTTGGAAAAAATGTTATAGAAAGAGGTACCATTCATTTTCGGACACCCTGTATAAACGATCCTAAAATTTTTTGTACAATCTAAATATGCAATATTATACAGGGTGATACATTTAAAATAAGAAAGATGATGTTGACTTGCGGTAAAACCGGAAATGGTGGAGAATTCTAGATATTTTAGTAGTATTTGCCCAGGAGACATTGCCATTAGCATGTTTCCAAATTTTCAAATTTTTCGGATCAGTATTTTCCCAGATAATAATCGACGTCGTTTCCTGTGAGATACTCTGTATATATAAAAATACCTATTAAACGGGAGAAAAATGAGTCCGTTTGCTGTAAACTGTATCATCCCTTGTAGCCGGACGCGTCCACATTCCAAAACCCACTCCGAAGCCATTAAGATGCCTGTCGAGTCTGTTATTGTTTATGTAAACATTACAAATTTTAATTTGATTTAAACTTATAGGCTGCAATGTTATTGTGCTCACGTCGCGCTGACACGATCCTATAATTTGAATGCGCACCACTCCCATGTAGTGAGGTGTAAGATTTGGCCGGCGTGCAAAGAGTACCCTCTGGAGAACCGCTATCATCGTCCTTCGCGACCATCTCGTCTTGAGACAATGCCGGGATGGGTCGGGGCATTTTTTTTTGTTTTTCGTTGCTGGCTGCCGGCGGTGTGGTCTAGACAACAAAAAAATTGTCAATAGCGGACTTGTGTCTGTCTCTAAGATTCTAGGATTCACTAATTAGTATTGAAGGAGCATATATTGCTCGTAAAGAAATTAAAGTTGTGGCCCAAAAGAAATAGCAAAATCGTTTTCTAAAGATTACTGTTTCAGTGCCCGTTTGCGAAAGATTAAAGAAATTTACAAAGGCAAAAAATAAATACAGTAATTATAATAAAGTCAAATTTAGTTTGAAACATTTTCTACTGCAATTCGTGTAGAAAATTGTCAGACTGAATCTGAATTTGACAACATTATTACAGATCTAATCAATTTATGCACATGTTGAAAAAATTTAATTAATTGATCCAAAAACAAAGGAGATATTAATGCTCAAATTTCGCTCCTCCCTCAGTACAGCGGGTGATGTGACGTCACATGTTTCTATCGTTCGTATTCATGAACAGGCTCATTTTGGTCTCTTTTACTTCATGTTTGATATTTTTTTTACTATCAGATACAGTAGATGACTTAATGTAAGCGTTTAAATCAGCCAGTGCATCTGGTTTTATTAAATTTAAAAATTTTAATACTTTATCATTAATTTGTCTGTTGTACGATCGCCAAATCCTTGAAATAAAACAAATTAATCTATCAGGTATCTATTTCATGATATTGCAGCTTTTATATTTTGACAAAGTGAGTTTGATGTTGATTTTTGTGTAATATACCTACACTTTAAAGCAGTCTACTACAATGTTGGGAACTTAAGAAAAATAAATTAACGTTGAGTTTAGGGCTGAAGTTGAAGACAGAAAAATCTAACTGTTTGGACATAGAATTTTCTGATAAAGAACTTTCGATAAGTGAAATAAAAAAATCGAAAATGACTCCATTGTGTACTTATTTTGCTGTTTTAAGAGTGTACTCATCTTATAGAGGAGAGGGGAAGACATTTTTAAATCTGATATCACTAGATCTGATCTGCAATTTTTTTAATATTTAAAACGAAGCAGCAAGGTATTCCCGTAATCTCGTTCAAAGTAAGATGCCTGCTCACCTGCAAAAATCCCTACGACATTCAATTGTTATACTGACACAGAATCGAGACCACCCAGCGCTATTCAATTGTTTTATCAATAAATAAATTGCATTTAAATTTAATTTATGGCTATGCCGCGCTTTGAACTTTGCGTGCTGCACACTCCCACAAATGTCAGCGATCGCGGTTTGCCGATCTCGGAAAAATGCAATCGGGAAGGAGATTGGGTTGTATTTATATTCTGCGATCTAGGTGGTGAAGGAAAAATGCAGGGTTTGAAAGACATGGGGGATCGGCGATGCTCGTTTCCGTGATAGTCTCAGCAAAGTCGTTTGTTGTAATCGGACTGCCCTTTCTTACATAACGATAAAACGAAATAGCTAACATTGTCTAAAAAAATAGCTTAAGGACTACACCGGCACACACAAAGAAAATGCTCTGTACTTTTGATCAGATCCACTGTTATTATTATGTATTTTAACGCAATTTCTACAAAATTTGTTGGTAAAGGAACTCAATAGACTTCATATTTGAGTTTAGCCAATCGAAATGCATAAACTAAACAGAAGCACCTTAAACTTGCGCAAACTTCGAAGTGGATATTAAAGGTAACGACAACCAAGACATATCACTTACATATTACTTAGAAGTGACAGTAGTTTGAAAGTATTTGTAATAATTTTGGCAATGTATTAGGAACCTTTAACAAACCTTTATTTCATACTGTAACTCATTACAGTACTGAGTCCGGAAAATGTTTACTTCTCGGACTGCTTTAAAAAACACAATATTCACATTTTAAAAAGATTTTATCTTTAAAACTACAAAATGAAGCCTATAAAAACTAATTATAATTATAATTAACAGTAACTGTGCAATGTGAATTTCCTTGCAGGCTGAATGCAGGAATACCTTTAGGGACAGAATCTTCACTAGACACGGTAGTGGTGGTGGATATAGTTTGTTGCTTGGTCTGAAGAACCTGTATAAACTTTTCTCCATTTTGAATCATCCTTGTTGCTTTTATTTTGTTTTCTAAGGAAGAATCTTCAATGTATTGTTCCGTAACAGATGAGCTTCAGTGTTGATAAATCAGCTCCGGCATTTGCCAAAAAAGTGGCAGATGTTCTGCGGAAACAATGCCCCGTATATTTTTCTAGGTGTTCCAACTTCAAATATCCAGCAATTTTTTTTTGGTGCCCCTCCAATGGTATGTATGCCCGCTCTTTGGGAAACAGATGTTCCTCTTCTATAGCCAAAAAAAGAAAATCTTCCTTCATATTTTTAGGTCGGAGCTTAACGCATTCTCTAAATATTTCCAGAAAGTTTATTCCTTCATTGTCGTCACTCAATACAGTGAATACCCGTTTTGTATTCGTCTTAGAAATGGGAATGGTTTATAAGTACTTTGGTGCCACAATCTTCAATGTTTTTTAGGGTCATATGGTATAACTCTTCTCGCCGACAACCACCAGCAATGCCTATCATTGCGATTATCTGTAACAATAGAGAAAATGGTTTAAAACTGATTGTCAAATTGATGAAATTTCGACTGGCGAAACCAAGAAATGTATTTTTTGTAATTAATTGACAATGAGTACCTATATCATTCAAGATGCACATTGTTTAATTCAAAACTAATTAAAAGGTTAAACTTGTTTACCTTCATCAAAAGATACTCTTCAGATGGGGCTTCCTTCATGAATCTATTAACTTCTTCTCTTGTTAGAACTTTGGATTTGATTGCCTGATGACCAACTGCTTGCCTTTTTAAGAAAGCCACCAGTTTTGGATATTTTGAAATATCACCTCTTTCTTTTACCATCAGCATAGACTTGAGTACGAATATTTTGTCCACATTGTCGCAGGATTCATCTTTTTGGAGATATCCAAGAAGTACGCCAAAAAGATATTCTCATTCAGGCCGTTTTCCACCTTATAGGTTTTTCTTCAGACGTTGAAGAGCTGGCATTCCTTCTCATAACGAGCAGAAGACTTCGTAGGAACAAATTTACTGGTTGCTTCAGCACATTTTAGCTCGATTTCTTCCATTTTTTGCGAAAATTATCACAAAATACGCACAGGATGACAAACTGTCGAATTTGTTATTTTTGTTTTTACATCACTAAGCTATGCGATAAAACAAGAATCGAAACCACGCTAACACCTACATACAGGCAGGTTATGTAAAATAAAACATTAAAATTTAATTTTTAATACAACACAGTATGAAATAAAACGTTGTACGATACACGGCCGTGAAATGTCATTAAAGTACTCTTCTAGAAATTCCTGAGTCGGTTCCTTCGTCGCCTCGTCCGTAAACATCTAGACTTGTAGTTTAATATACCATTTCCCGTCCTTGTAACGTAAATAACTATTAATGTGGCTTGATTATACAATTGTAGCAATTATCGTCTTATCGACGTCATTATTACTTTATCGATAAACGATTGTCACATTTTACATGGGATCATAGTTACTACAAAGTTGCCACTACCTTCAAAATCCACTATGGAGTAACCTTTACCCAATAGTGGGTAAAGTTCTTCTTACATGGCCTTCTAACGCTAGAGAAAATAAATTAGTTTATTACTAGCTTTATCCTGTTTTATAGAAAACTAAATGGTTTCAGGTAAAAAAAACATTGATAAAAAAAATTTTTGGGGCATACATCATTTGGGTTTTGAAAGTTACAGAATTATTTGAACTGTTTTCTAATATAAAATTTTTCTACAGCGTTTGTTTATGTTTCGTGCTGTAACATTCAAATTTGACAGAAAACTTTCAATCGTTGTAATTTTATACCTTGTTCTATGTTACATGTTTATATGTTACACTATTATAATAAATATAATTTTTCTAAAAATAACAAGAGAAGCAGAGATAAAAGCAGAATATTTAGCCAATAAAGACAATATATCTAGTAAACTTTCGCTGTTTCTCCAGTTTTTTCTCCTCTTTTAGAAGCGGCAACAACATCCCTTCGTTTTCGCCACGTAATCACAACGTTGCTTAAACGTACTTGTATAAGATGCAAAAACGTCGTTTGAACGTAGCTGCCTCCAAAAAAGTGTTCCCCATTTTAGTCACCTCCACGTAATACAACCGTTTCTATCATCAGTGTTGTGGCTGCTACATTCCTTTCACAGAAAAGGCTACTGGGGAAGAAACACACTTGATCAAGGCCAGAAAATGCTGCAAAATTCTGGACACTGATTTTAGTTGTTTTAAAATTTTTTCAGTATTTTTCCAGATAACGATCGACTCTGATTGAACACTGTATATGAAATACCAACACCGTTGTTATTAATTAGTACTGATGTATTCTCAAATAAGTCTTTTTATGTACAGATATGTTGAACTATTTTAGTTCCCGCCTATGCTTTTGACGTCAAAGATGAACCACTCTATCTAAATTTTTGGACTGTACTAGTAAGTAATATGAATAAATTCATAAATAAATCTCCCCATTTTGTTCTCTTCGTTTCTCTGCAGCATCCCAAATTAAGCCTCATAAACCGTCAAACCGCCTTTCGGGTTGGTGTTCATTTTTCATGTATGCAAGCAATTTCCAAATGCGCCACATATGTTGGGTAAAGTAAATACGGGACGGTGCAAAAAGACGAAACGGCCCGAGCAAGATGTGCAACAGCATGCATTTTAATAAACCAACTCGGCTTGGACATATTGTTTTAAAGCTGGCGCAGCCAAGTAGCACAAGATATACTGCTCGACGAAATAAGTGCATACCTAATGGTTTTTTGTCACGACTGGGTTTTTCTTGTTCCTAGAATGAGTTTTAGATCAGGTCACATGACAATTTTGTCGACATTATTAATTAATACTACTCAATAATTACTCAGAAAGGTATTAATTAGTATGGAAATATTAAATTAAAAAGGTCAGGTGCCTTTTATTTTTGATGTTTCGACATCCTTTTTAGTTTTATGAATTCTTTAATACACCGGTAACGCTATACAGGGTGAACCTTAAATCAGTACAAATACTTTTACTGCAGGTATAGTTCGTTATATAGATAAGTCTAATGAGTCATTTTTAAACATTTCAAATATTTACAGAGATATTATTTTTTTAAAATACCAACATTTTGAGGACCGCTGACCAAATAAACCACTGACGAAACCTAGTAAAATACTATATGATTTACTAAGGCGAGGTTGTCATATCGTCTGTAAGACGTCGTCGTCTGTTGCTAGATGTATGCGTTCAATATCAAGAGAAGGCACAGTAAAATATTTAAGCAGTGTAAAGGCATTCAAAAAAGAAACTGGTGCCGTAGGAACAGGTAACAGGTAGATGTCACGAGCAGTAGGTGAAATGTCCCGTACCAGCCCTAATTTCTAGGATTGATAGTCGAGGTCGACAAAGAGGTTATGTTGATATCGGTGCACAAGTATGATCCAGCACAAACGAATAAGAGTTGCGGCACTGCGTATAAAACGTATTTAAATCGTCTTATTATTTTCATGGACAGTTTTTCTTTTGTGTATTTAATTAATATTTTTCGTAAAATACAGTGTGATTAAATAAAATATGACACATTATTCAAAGAGTGAAAAGGTTGACATGTTAAAAGCATATTTCACAAGTAGTGATAATCAGTGATAGTGATAACGATAACGTATTGTGATAAATCAGTTGGAGTGTAGTAAAAATGGATAATGAACAAATTCTGGATAACTATGATTGTGAGTAGAGAATCTGGTTTATATTTTCAATTTATTGGAGATGTATAGGAGATGTCATTCATATTTTCATAAATAAACATATTTCAATTATTCTTTAACATGTCTAAAAATTCTAGTTAACTTTGTTGGAGCCTATTCGAAAACATTAGTGTAACACTTGCAATGTTGTGGAATTCACATTCACCATGGCTCCCGGATCAGCGGTGCTCAACAAGTTTTCTATTGAAAAATCACGAAATTTATTTAAAATTTGACTTTTTCATTCCCTATTTTTTTTGTAAAAAAACTATTAATTATGTGTTCTACACATTGAACTGTACTGCCGGTTAAAATATTTGTACTTATTTAAGGTTTACCCTGTGTGAGTCGTAGAACAGTTGTTTTTTAATAAAAGGGGTAGTAAAATTGCAATGTCTGAATTTTCTTAAAAAATAAGTTCCTACCCTTTTTAGTAGAGAGTGCAGTTTAGAGTAGAGGTTCGTTATTGACGTAGTAACAATCTAAGTCTAATCCACATCAAAATACAATACAAAAAAATCAATTTCACTTATTCACTCTTTTTTTTCAGATCTACCTCCATTATAACATCTTCATCCACCTCAATGAGTACAACAATTAGATCATCATTTAAGGTTTACCCTGTGTGAGTCGTAGAACAGTTGTTTTTTAATAAAAGGGGTAGTAAAATTGCAATGTCTGAATTTTCTTAAAAAATAAGTTCCTACCCTTTTTAGTAGAGAGTACAGTTTAGAGTAGAGGTTCGTTATTGACGTAGTAACAATCTAAGTCTAATCCACATCAAAATACAATACAAAAAAATCAATTTCACTTATTAACTCTTTTTTTCAGATCTACCTCCATTATAACATCTTCATCCACCTCAATGAGTACAACAATTAGATCATCTGTTGATTCTATTATTTATTGAGCCAAGAAAATCATTGGATTTACTTCTTCATCAATATCTGCATTGTTTCCTCTTTCTTCAGTTTGATCATTTAAAAATTACCGCCTGTGGCAATACTCACATACCTACATACAAGAACAACGAGTTTCGAGTGAGTTTTAAGGTACTGCTAATAGGTAATTGTCTACTTTTGGTGATGTATAATGCCCCATTGAACAAGAAAATCAAAGCAATATACATATTATTAATTTGTAAAGGTAACCAGACTCCATACACTATTATTATTATTCAATAAACCATTCACAGTTAGTCTGTAACAAGAGCAATTTAGTTACAGGGACTATCTCCATTTTTACGATCTCATTACTTAAAATAAAAATAAAATAATTAATTAACAATGCTTTGCCTATTATTTATTATAACTATTGTTGATAACCACCATCTTGAGCCAAAAAACATGCTTCAAGATCTTCTTGAAACCAGTTATAATTTGTAGACGTAAGTGCTTCTCAGATTCAATGTGAACCTTTTGAACTAATGTCTTGAGATGTCACCAAACAAAAAAAATCAATTGGGGTCATATCAGTGATCTGGGTGGCCAAGGTTGACCTGGTTCTTGAGTGCCTCATCCACTTACGTTCTTATCGAATCTGACTTAAAACTTCACGAACAATCAAACTAAAATATGTAGAACTTCCGTCGTGCATAAACCACATTCTTTGTCTTAGCCTATAGAGAACATCGTCAAGTAGTTCAGGTAAAACATTTTCAAAAAAATGTCTGTAGGAAGCACCGATTAAAGTTTTTGGTAAAAAGTAAGGCCCATCACGAACATTTTCAATAATGCCCACCCATACATTCAAAGAAAACTGATGTGAAATCGAGATTTCATTGTGGCATTAGGTTTTTCCTCAGACCAAACGTGTTTATTGTGGAAGTTTATTTTAGCATCTCTGGAAAAATTAGCTTTGTCGACAATATGTCAACGTCAACAATTTGTTCAATTTTTGCAATTGCAGTTGCAAAAAATAAGGATATATTACGCTAAGTAATTATGTTTAAACTCAGAAATTGAGAAAGATGAAATAATGCTGATATCGATGAGATGATTACATCCAACGGTTTTTTTTTAGTTCAGAAAATTAAATTCACTCCTTAAATTAAGGAAAGGGTACTTTTCATTGTATGCTTAAGACATCTAAATAGAGGTCTCCACAAACATTCTGCTTCGTAATATTTTCCAAGTTTTTGCGTCTAATTGCACTGGCCTATAAATTGCGACTTTGCTCGGGAACACTCTCCGTACTCATTTTGCCTGGCAGTTTATTTTATGTAACCAACTTAGGAATATTAATAAAGCTGGTTTTCATGTTGGCACGCGAGATGGAATGAGAGCGTTTCATTTGATGTACCACTGCAATTAATCATGTTGTATGAGTAGTTTACTCGCGGAAGGCCGATAGGAATGCCAACTATAATTGCACCCGGATTAAAAGCAGAAAAAGCGAAAGATGCCTGAGAAATTTGCAACTTCTGTGTGCCTTCACGGTCGCACCCATGAGATAGTGAGCTGGTATCTTGAAATATCGAATCGCTGTTCTCAGGAAACATACAAAACTATACAGGGTGAACCTTAAACAAGGGCAAATATTTTAAATGCAGGTGTAGTCCGTTATATATGGGCTCTCCAAGAGACACAGTTTGAGACAGACTTCATGAAGCATATGGAACGTTAACGTTTGAAGCAGCAGTGTCAATCGCATGCGAAACAGAATCTGGCGTGGTAGATGTCAAGGACTGTAGGCACAACGTCCCGCAGGGAGCAGAGCTACCATGCACATCTTAATATTGACAGCCAGCGAAGTCGACGACTGTTGCTAATGGTGCTCTAGTCTAGGGAATGATAAGATACAAATGGAAAGAAAACATGTAATATACGTGGAGAGGGATTATATATTTAATACATGTAAATTGAAAATTATTATGAGACACTAGATATTTTCTAAACAAAACTTTAGATAATCATCACGTTTAGATGTTACGTACGAGTTTTAAAGCTATTTTGAGCACGACTGACAGTTGTGCATACAGCCTAGCATCTTTAAAGCAGATGAAGTAATATCACTGATATGTTTACAAAATGTGAATGACGAGTCAAATGAAAAATCAAACAGGTGGTATTCATAATCTATCTCCAGTCGCCGGAGAGCGGTCTCCGTCCCGAAATTATGATAATTTCATAATGACATTGAAATAATTTTGGACGGACAATGAATACAGTGTACTGTAACAGTGGTATCTTATATCTCCTTCTCGAAATTATGTGAAATTCACAACGGAATGGAGACCGCTCTCTGGCGACCGGTGACGGACTATGAATACCACTCTAAGTCTTTTATGGTATCTCTAGATTTAATCTGCAATTATATTTTACTGGATGCAATTTACGAGTGTAACTTAGGACGTTGCATTTCATTACATTTAACTGCTGACAAATATTAGCGCACCAGTTGTTCAATATGAATAATTGGTTTTGTAATCTTTGTCAATTTCCAATATCTAATATTTTACTAAAAAGCTTTAAGTCATCAGCCAACAATAGTTTCTTACACTACAGCTCAAATGTTAGATCATTAATAAAATATAAAAAAAAAACAAGGGCCCCAAATTAGATACTTGAGGAACTCTGGACGTTGCTGTGGAAATTTTAAAATTGTGCTCAAGATATGTAACGTATGTATTCTGTAAAGCAGATATGATCCAAAGAGGTTACAAAATTTAAAGTTAAACCGAATATTCTCAATTTTTGTAAAATCATTTTTTGATCGACACGATGAAACGCCTTAGCAATGTATGTGTAAATCATATCTACCTGTCCTTGCATGTCAAGTTCATTGGAAATTTATTGTGCAAGTAAGCACAAGTTAGACATCGTGGATCGACCCTGCATGAAATCATGTTGATCCTATGATATTAAGATTTTTGTAGAAGAGTAGATGCGATTATAAACAGCTATCTCGAATAATTTTGAGAAATTACTAAGAATTGAAATCATTCAATAGTTCTAGACTTCGAAGTTTTTACCATTCTCAAACATTTTTTAATTCTTAATCTTAGAATGTATGAATTTCAATCATCCTGTACAAACATGGAAATCCTTCCTACGTCCTGCGAGCGGTCTCCAGGCGTCCAGATCGATCCGTGTCGCAGCTTCTTATTGGGATTGTATTTATCCAGGAGTGAGGAAGGTATTGTTAGCGGAGTCGAAGGAAGATAAATCTGGCAGGACGAAGATTAGCTTTTTGTTTGATGTGTGATCCTGGAGGATCCTTCTTATTTCCCAGAGGGGCGTGCCCTCTCCAATATTCAAATATGCGTTCGGTGTGAAGCGGATCCGAACTTCCAATGTTCAACGTCAGCGTACGCACGAAGCCAAAAGTTAGGGAACGCCACAGCCAACTAGATAATTTAAAATTGCTTATTTCCAAACAAACCGACCACTGATCGGTGTTACAGTGCGATATTGAACGTTTAGAAAGAATTGCTCATTGGTCCAAACAGTTACGTCACTTATGCTATAAAAATCGTCTTGAGGTTTTTCAGCTAAAGCAACGTCATCCACTTAGCTATAACCAATTTCAAAAATCTACACCAATGGGTATTGGAAGTTGCAGATAAACTAAGAAAGGAACAATTTAGAACATCTCGCCGTCTCCACTTCTTAACAGAACTTTAGCGAATGGAACAGTCTTCCAGAAAATGTTGTTTGTGTGCCTATAACTTATTTTAAAAGATCTTAGATTTTTAAACAATTGTTGTCTTTCTTGTAATTATCGTTACTTGTATTAAGTTCATTTCAGTTTATCTAAGAATACGTAAATACTGTTACTTTTTTCTTCTTCTTATCGTGTATTATCATACATTTACATTTTTTGTGCATTTATAGGTCCTACCCCTAGACAGTTTTCATTGTAGTAATAATAAATGAAAGGTTGGTGATATCCACATTCCCATTCCATCCATTCATCCCATTTTTAAAAAATTAATACGCTCTTTCTTCTGCACGTGTTTGGAAAAATCATGTAATTTCTCCATTATCTGTTCATATCAGTATACAACTCCAGGCGTGGATTTGCTCAAACTGAAGCAATATTCAATGACTTTATTCTCGATCTTATCACTTTCATTTCTTCAATCAATTGTCTGTAAATATTTCATGATATTCCTCCCTTCACGATCTTATCTTTTTCTTTCCTTAATCAATTGCCTGTAAAACTTTCATGATATACCCAATATTCCCCTAAACTAAGGATGAGAGTGTATCCGCGCTCTTAGAGCAGATTCAAACTTCAAATGTTCGCCGTCAATATATTTGAATGGCCCATTCTTATGCAAAGACAGGGACAAAATGGTCGCCGTAGCCTTAAGAAGGTTGTTTGAATACAGCTCTTGTTTTCTTCGATTCCCACGACGCGTACTGTTTCCTATAAACTTTAATGCAATATTGGATTTCATAACATTATTCCCAACGATACTGCCGCCTTCATACATGACCAAATTATTTTCCTTATCGTTTATGGGGAAATTGCGTCGTTACGGAGGTACCCAGATTTTATCACGCAGACTACATACAGCCAGATATTGCTCCAGAAAGCTGCTCATAGATACAGATAGTAGCAGTAATGACCTTGTTCCAGCCAACAATAACCTTATATACCAGTCAACAGCAGTCATATATACTTTTTTCATTTTTAAGCACTACACGTGATTGATGACTATAACTGTAGGCAGTATTATAATGTCTTAGTATACAAAGACCACTGCCAATATCGGCTACATATAACTAATTCCATCTAGGGGTAATATTTCAAATCAATCCTCGAAATAGCATTTACAGATAAGTGACATCATATTTAGTTTTCAAGTACATTCGTGGAAATATTTTATTTATGATATTAATTTAGTGTCCTGTTGTAGTTTTTTTTTTGTATTGTAAATAAGAAGCAAAAGGCTCTTGAGGAAATTCCGTAGGGACAGAGAGGCTTGCTTTATTTAAGACGCTTCCAAATATTTTATAAAGCTCTTATAGCTTTCTTTTTATGGAGAAACTTCCTCCTATTTTGGCATTGTAAATAATATAAGGTCCTGAACTCGTAACTTTACGTAGACATAAGCAAAAAAAGTAAAAGAACAATATTTTTTTTGTAATACAATTGTACTTCTCTTCGATTAAAAATTAAGCCAAAACTAGACTTTGTGCTATTTATAGTAGATATAGAACTTGCTTTGTGGTTAGGTTAGTCGAGAAAAATTTGGGTTAATATTTATTTATAATTATTACTGCGTGATTTACTGCTTACCCAAAATATATCTATTTTAGAGGCGATTTGGCAACCTCGCCTTTAGCAGATCATATGGTATATTAGGTTATGCCAGTGCTTTATCTGGTAAGCGGTGCTCAAAATGTGGGTATTTTTTTTTAAATAAATATCTCCGTAAGTATTTAAAATTTTTCACTACCATCATTTGTATGACGAACTACACTTGCAGTTAAAATATTTATACTCTTTTAAAGTTCACCTTGTATATATATGTATATATAGTAGTGAAATCCATTTTTAAAAATTTCAAATATTTACGGACACAAACAGACACAAATTATTCCCTTAATTTATTTTTCTCAAAAATATGGGAAAACTATGATGACACAACACATTAAAGTTAATTTTCGCTACACAATCTCAGACAACGTGTCAGTGCTAATATAGGAGGTGCTTGAATCATGGCTGTGACGTCGTCATAGTCATGGGCAGGTGTCACGGACGGTAGGCACAACGTCCTGCAGGGAACAGAGGATTGACCTAGGAGTCCTAGAATTGACAATCAGTGAGGTCAACGAAAAGGTTATGTTGATACCGGTGCAGGGCAAAGGCAAAGTACAAGTGAGAAGAAAAAAAGTCATTTGTGGTGAGAAATTACATAATTCTTATACATGTACTAACGAACGTATAAAACGAACTCACGTATAAATCGAATTTAAATCGTTTTGTTATTTTTACGGCCACTGCTTTTCTTGTGTGTCATGTGTATTGTGTACTTGGTGAGGCTGATATGACTGATCAAATTCTGGATAACTGTGTGTAGAGAATCTGTTATATGTTTTCAATTTTATGTACATAGACATACTGACATGAATGGTAAAAGGGAGGAGGTGGCCATAAACATTTTTATTAACAAATTTCAATCATTCATCATTGAATAATTCAGCTGTCATTCAAGATACGAGAAACACTGAAGATGCCATCTATTAAATATGGCGAAACGTCTGCAGATAAGCATCGACCACGGTAAAACAGCTCAGAAAGTATACATCATTCAAATCTTTGACTTGTTGTCTAAAAATACTACTTATTACCTTTCTTGAAGCCTATTTCATATAAAAAGTTAGATTCTAAGATATTAGTGTAACACTGGTAACGCTGTAGACTACAAATCTACAATACCATGACTCATGAAAACAAAAAAATAACATTATTTTTTTGTTCAAAGTATTAATTATGTGTTCTACACAGTGAACTATTTATTGGTTGAAATATTTGTACTTATTTAAGATTCACAATGTATTTTATATAATTTCGCTTGGAATTCTCCTTACAACTTCTTTCGTGGAACGAAAACAGCTGACCAAAGAGATTATAAAGCTGTACGAACCTGATATAGTGCCACATCTCGTTGTCCTATTAACCATAATTAATTTTGTCGGCTTACTGAACACATAATCTTGAAATTCTTCAGAGCATACTAATGGTTAACCACGTATGAGAAAGCTCGCGACGGGCTGTATCCTAGCCGTTTTAAATATTTTATAATATTCCGGAGACTTCATATAAATTCATGAGCCGCCTAGACGTCCCTCCCCCGCCACCTCCCGCGATGCTCCGTGAATAATCATCCTCTACTCTTATTAATGTTTGGCTAGCTCTGCTCTCTTCAGAGACGAGTCTAGTCCAATTCGGGATGAGTTTGTCGCGCGATTGGGTTTCAATGTGACCTGACTGAAAAATCAGACTCTTTGTTATGATGCCACGATGGATTCACTTCAGTTTAATCGGTAATTGTGGTCATTTCAGTTAAAATTCAGTTATAACAATTAATTGTCAAAAAAGTTAAAAGAAACAGCAAGAAAATGGAAAAAGAAAGCTATATATCCAAGTTAAATCTACTGGATAGGCATACGGTGAATGCACAAACAAAAATTTAATAGTTGACGGCTCTCTAACATATGTCTCTTAGACAAACTTTTCATTGATAAATAGTATATTAAGTATCAAGAACAGTAAGAGGAGTTAACGATCGACAACAATGTTTGAAGGAGATTAAAATTCTGTTTGTCTCGTGTCTTATGCCAGATTAAGAATATATTATTTAAAAGATGTCGACAACAGTTGAAAATTCAATATTAAATACGGAAAATTAGATATTGTTTAAAATTTATAAATGTAAATACAATTCTATTTTTTTTTCTATAACGTATCTTGAATACTTATATATACCTACTATGCAGCAGCAATCAATCTTGTAAAATATGAACAAAACCTTTTTATTAATATTAAGTTGTATATTAATATTTTACAGTAGATAGATATGGCACCGTTGCTAATTCAATTTAAATGTCCAAGGTCAAGGTACTACTTTCACAAAGATCAAAGGAGTATCGTATACGGTACTAAATGCGTTTTAACCAACAATTCTGCTATTCGCTTATTTTACATTGTCCCAGTAGAAATATATTTTTAAATTATGACTTTATGTATATTTTACGATTATTTTTAAAGCAAATTGCACACCTCGCAAAAAGAGTAAATTCAAGATATATTATGTTAAATATACTGTACTACATCTTGCAACTTTAGTAGAAGGGCAGATCATATACACACGTTTGTATACATACACACCGCTTGCATGCTACATGTGATAGCAACGGGTCCTTCATAAAAAGAAACAACTGAAATATAGTTTAAGAAAGGAGCGAATGTAAGAAAATGTAATACACTTGCACACATATTGTGCGAGAATTCTGTCTTTTATTGGCAGACCATTTGACAATATGTATTTATATCACGTATTGTAAAAATTATTAAATGAAGCAAGCAAAAATGTCATAGATACGTTTTTTATTGCAGAAAAAGATGGGTTATTTTATTGATTATAACAATTTCTTGCTGTATTAGAAAGGTATTTTAAGCTAATATATATCAAATCTTCGACAATTCCTATCAATGAAGTCATATGTATGCTCTCTGATACCAAACATCTAGGTATGCTAATGAACAATTCCACAGACAAAGCTCTATTCAATAATTATCTAAAAAAAATAATTTAGCTAAATTCACTAACCTGGTTTAATGAAAACACTCTATAAAGATCTAAGTTCACTCTTGAAAATGTGGGAACTCGAAAATTCAACCACAATAGATGAGATCTCTATTTCTGCATTGTCACTTTCAAATGTTTGATAAATTATTGGTTACAAGCGCAATAATGCGGTTATAAATATTTCTAATTCCGGACCTGTTTGCGCACATGTGAAAGCCACTGGTCGTCCCTGTCTGCACTTCTGCACAGGACGCGCTTGTCAAAATAGACGGAAATGAAGGAATTATTGGATTCTGTTCGGCCTGAAAGTACCAGAGGTGCTTAATTGTACATTTTAAAGATGGCGATGGCGTGGGACGGGCACCACTTGTGTCGAATGTTTGTTTTGACGTATTTGTCACAATAAGGATCTGGGATACGTACATTAACGTAAACAATGATATGGAGGAATGTACTTAGCTCCGATGTTTGTAAGTAAATATTACTGTGTCAAAGACGTTTAGATCGGGGATTTGTTCGAAAGACATCCCACTCAACTTTTTTTCTTTATTATGGGTGTATGTTTCTCGATTGTTATTCTCAATAAACACACATACTTATTTTATGTTAGAAAACTGACGATTTGTTTTTGGTGTCAAAAAGTCTTATGGTTAAACAATGTTATTGCAGACCATGCTTTTACTCTTATTGCTAAGGTTTTTGTAACATGTCAAGTATATTCTCCTGTCGAATATTTTATAAATGAATGCTGATAAATCGAATTACATTATAAAATCGATGGTTCGTTTTTGATATAAAGAATACCGTTATAATTTAACTTTATAAATACATACGTGTATATTTTCCATTCAAAATGTTAATAGCAAATATTCTTAAGTTTAAATAACGCTATTATAGATTATGTGGTTTTATCTATTACTATTATCGTTTGGTTTCAAAAATATTACTACAATGGACTTTAGATACAAAAAATATATTTATCCGCTGTGTGAATACTCGTATTTTACTTTGGAATGAAGCGACAATGGTTCTCAGTAAACAAAAAAATATATATTTGCGAGTTGCCTGGGTACAATTGTGTAAGTATGTTTGTTAGAAAGCTTATGAAACAAACATTAAATGAATTCAACTGTAATCATGTCGTTAAAAAATAATACCTATTATAATATTTCTGTAAATCTATTATATGAAAAGTTTTTTTTTCGATCTATTAAATTTGTGTCAGTTTGTGACCACGGAGTCAGCGACCACTTTGTCAGGTTCAACTTAATTTTTTACTTAATGGAACCGAAACTTAATGAAGGTCATAAAAATGATATAAAAATTTTATAGCCCATATAATATCAGTGGAACTTCAGAAATATAGCAGTGTCATCTTTGGAATTACTTAGGATAAGATTTTACTCTTTTCATATTAATTTACGTAGCGTTATAAAAGTTGTACTTAGTTACAAAAATATGTAGTTAATTGTGTTTTTAAACATTCTTTTATAGTCCACAAACTCTTTCGTACGTTGAGATCTTACTAAATAAAGTTGTGATTGTGAAACAAATAACTAGTGAAATAATTTTGTAGGTATCATTATATCTCTAGTAGTTTCCGAGATACAGCAACTGCAACGACATTGGCACACTCTTTACGCAATGGCATAATTACTATTTTTATTTAACATATTTTCTAGGAAATAATATTACGATAGCGATGTTGACCAAAAAGTGAAAAATGTTGAAGTAGTCCTAAAAAATGTTTTACGCAACTTTCGAATAAAAAAGTACATATAAAATGAAACACAACACAATTAAGAAAAAAATAAAAAAGAGACAAGTATGGTTTATCTCATCGATATAAGGGAATAAAAAAAACGGCATAAGAAACTGCCATAAAACCATCATAGTAATAACAGAAAACAATTATACAAACATATTTTTGGAGGTATTTATATCTTAGCAGTACATAGATACAATACATAACAAAAACAATACATTTTCCAATTCGAAATATCATACATACATATCTGATACAAGGACCCATTTTTGTGATCTACGGAAAGCGGTTACCTTGTCTTGTGAGATGATACAACGTTGCATTTAAATAACGGCTTGTAGCCGCCGTTCCGATATAAGCTTTTATATTGGAGCGGTGGGTTCGATTGAGGTAAAAAAATACCGTTTTGATGACAAGATATAAAATATTTCCTTAACAATCACCCCACATTGAATAATGTCGAGTTAGGTGATTAAAATACACATCATCTATAGAATTATGATAATATATTATGCATATATCCACATATTCTAATGATTTTTATGTCACTTGTTTGAAATTATACTGCACCACTCTATCCCACGACTTAGTTTCGGTGTCTTTTGAAATTCTTTATATTTCCTTATATCGATGAGATGTACTTTATTACATAATGGTATAATTACTTTTTTATTTAAAATATTTCCTGGAAAATAATATTAAAATGACGATAGTCACCAAAAATAAGAGAATGTTAAAATAGTGTTAACTGTACGACACAACTTTCGAATAAAAAAGAGTACAAAGAAAATTAAAAACAACCAAATTAAGAAAAAACTAAAAAAAGGTAAGTATAGAACCGGATTTGCCAAAATCTATAATTAAAAGGATTATAATGACCGAATTAATGGTAAAGACGTGTTACCCAACAATTTTCCCACAGAAGCGGCCTCCCAACCGTAAGCCCACCACCGAGTGACTTCTGCTTGGACATATTAAACCGTACCTCCGACATCATGCACGCGTCGCCCAAAAACCAGAACACAGAAAACTAATTAGTTTATTGTTTTGTCCACCCTTCGGCGGGACAAGTCATTAGCGCTTCCACCCTCGACGCCCCGTTAGTTAAGGCTGTCGGCGGCGCGCTGCCCCCATTTCCGCCTTCGCTGTTTTAACTTTATAACGAGATGGGTCGGCCGGTCGGCCACATGTGGCGAAAATACCGGCGACACACACGGGACAGACGGAGAAGGGACGGATGGATGTGTGCGGATGACGAGTGGACCGACGAAATGCGGCCCAGGACCGTACTAGGGTTTGTCTGTGTCAAAATATAGCAACAATAGGGAAGTTACATATATTTTATATTGAACATGAATGTATTGCAAGGTCAGAACATATATCTGGTGACAATAATCGCATAATAATTAAAATATAATAATGTAAACAAAACCACGTGGCCGAAAATACGATATCATTGATACGACGTTACACGCAGTTAGGCGCGGTTTGTTTCCGTGGATACAGGTGCTGGTTACGGTGTTAGTGATGTAAACAGGCGTTTGTTGTTTGTATTTTTGCAATTTTGTGGTATTTGTAGGTCATAGATACATAGTGCAAATACATGTAGGTAATGCGATAATTATTAATGGTGATGTGGTGAACTTACGGTATTGTTAGACGTAATGTATTCCTTTGTTTACAATATAGATCCACTCGTGACAATTACGGCAATAATGCTGTTGGATAACTCCCGATAGATGGTTTTACCTGAGGTATTTATACAATTATGTCATCTAATTTCAGATTAAACTACTTGTTTAAATTTGAAAAATAATAAATAACAGTAATGAATAATGATATTTAATGATAGAACGTACAAGCCGCTGTCCTGCTGGAAGCGCTTCATAAAGCACTTTTGTACAGGGCCTATAAGTCCTGCTAGAAGTACCCAAATTTTCTTCAGGCAGGACACCAACAGTCAAATATTTCAGTTAAAGTTGTTTTGTTATTAGGTCATTTATGAAATATTATTTTGGTATTTTGCCAGTGGCGGAGCGTTTCTTAAATCACAGATAAATAATAAATTAAGGTAGGTACTTAGGTATTATTTAGCAATATTACTTAAGGACAATGGATGCCACACTGATTGAAAGTTCTTTTAGATGAAATTTTGACAGCTACTGCTCTATAACCAGCATAGATTATAACGGAAGAAACTGCAACAAGCATTATTTTATTTTTATTTTCTTTTATTATCGTATTTGCTTTTTATCTGTAAAATAGAGAATAAAAAGTTTTTACTTTTACTCTAACGTGAACATAATTCTTTTTTAAATAATCAACCCTGTACATGGGCTGTTTTAAAGGCTCGTCCAAGACAACCTTATTTTAAATACAAACAAAATTGTTATAAAGGGAGGGAGGGTTCGTAAAACATAAAATAAAAAAAAATCTTTCTATTCAGTCTAACCGCAGACATACTGTAGATAACAAATCAGAGATAATAATTACAAGTTTCAGTAGAAATCGGTTAATAAACTAAAAATAAACCATTTTCATCGTTATATAATTGTAGTGCATCAAGACAAATTTTTGTAGTATTGTTATCAATATCCCATGTGACAGTAGCTATATTTTTTGATTTTACAACACTCTTAACAGTTCCATAACATCTTGCTATACGCCACTGATCTCCAAATTGAGAAAAACTCGAAGAATTGTCGTTTTTACTATCAAATACAGTCGCTGCGATGGAAACACGTTACCTTATGCCAGTCATTTTTGCGCCTAAACTACGCGGTTTTCATCAAGTTGTATCTTCTAAACAAACAGAAGTACAGTCGCGGTTAAAAAATGCGCTGCAAGCCCATAATGTTTATATTTACCCTATAGTAAAATTTGTCTGCTTGACGTATGCAAAACCCTAAAATATTACGTTTTTCAAAGTACTCAGCCTTTTCTGTCCTGCTGGTAGGACGCTGTACATTCTATCATTAACATTTAGTTATTTTTTAATTAATTTAATAAATTTTTATTGCTATTTACTACCATTCATTTCGCCTAAAACATTTTCAAAAAGTCCTTATTTATTACTTCTGTTTATTATGTTTTCCGAATAAAACAGGTAATTTTAATGTAGTGAAAGTCAGATAGCAAAATTTTATAAATGCCTCAAATAACATTCTACATTACGTATATGGTAGGAGCAAATACAGAACATGTTATTTGGAATCGCAATGAAGCGTTGAATACAATAAATGAGTAAAAAATTTAAGATTGCTTTACCATTGATTTTCTAAACACCCTGTATACATTCTGGTAGCTTATATTGTATTTCCAATTAAATTAAATTAAATTACTTAAAAAATCTATCAGAAACTATTTTCACTATTCCGATATCTCAGTTATTCTTTGAGATATGAAGAATCTATTAAAAGTAGTTTTTTAAATTTCGTCCTCCTATATCAAAAACGAAGAGGTCTATGAAAATTCTGATTGCGGCAACTTTAGTTTCTCGAAAAAATGAGAAAACTGTATCCTTCCATCTCTTATAATTTCCGAAATACCATGCAACCATACCATGAAATTTGGACAGCTTCTATTAAGATCTAGTGTCTTCGTTCTGTTACAGTGAGCGCATTTGGATTTTGAATCAGTCAGTGTGTACGCATGAGAGAAAAGTTTGCTGTATATTTTCTTTTTGTGTTAACAATTATATTTAGTGCTAAAAATTGATTGTGTTCTGTTGCGAATTGTATTTACAGATTTAATACAATTGTTTCATACTGTGTTTATAATACGAAACTGTCAAGTGCTGGTTATATGTTTTTTTAGTTCCTCCACTATTTTTGTTTCTAGTATGTGCAGTGTTTGTATTTTGTTTTAATTAATTGATTACTTACAATAAATTATGCTTCTGTT
Organism: Monochamus alternatus; assembly: GCA_037114965.1. Lineage (NCBI taxonomy): Eukaryota > Metazoa > Arthropoda > Insecta > Coleoptera > Cerambycidae > Monochamus > Monochamus alternatus. The sequence continues at coordinate 61,111,608 of CM073429.1, read as the reverse complement.
TTTTTTTGTTTTGTTTTGGTGACTCTAAAAACCAACAAGAGTAAATTGCATTTATTTGTGACAATAAGAAAAAGTCTGATCAAGTAAACTCCAATTATAATTTTAGTATCCACGCAAAAAACTGAGACAAAAACAAGACATCCCAGCTAACAATTTCCTGTTCTATAAATATCGTAAATCGTTATAGAGCAATGTTTGTTCTAAGAACATTTTCAAAACGTTCTTACAATACTTATACCATAAAAATGGGCACCGTTCTATAGAACCTTTTAGTTCTTTAAGTGGTTCTGTAAGGTTTGCAGGAAATACTTATAGACTTGTTGAATAAACGTTTTCACAGGTCTTAAAGAATTTTTATAACACGGTTACAAAGCAATCTCATAAACATTCTATAGCACTTCGTTATAAAATTTTTGTGTTGCATGGTATTCTATTTAGAGAACTTTAAAATCGTTTAATTGTATCTTCTAAAAACAAAATGTTTCTGTAACGCACATGTTAGAAATAATATGGATGGGTCAATAAGAACCAATAAGGTGGACCTAATCAACCTGCATAGAAGTACTCACATTACGAATTGCTTAGTTGGTTTGTCCATCAGGGAGCAGTACATTTTAATGCGGAAAAAGTTTTATCGTGAAATATGTAATACATAATTGTTCCCTCAGTTAACCTTATATTTCCTATGCTGCTGGAAATTTAATAAAAAAAAATAATTTCCATATTGATGAATTTAACAATCAACTGTATATAAAATTGTCAGAAAGTAAGTATATCCATATTATAGTTATCATTTCATCTATTTATATTGTATATATTTTTAATTAAGATTTTTTTCTTTCTGCATAATATGGCGACAGAAAGAAAGGCATTATCTTGTACTTCCAATGGATTCTCAGTAACATGACATTTTTGTGTCGATTGCAATGATTATGGAGCAAATATGCTTGGTAAGCAACTACTATAACAGATCTATGCCACTTAATATCCATAATGATGTCATATTTTATTGTGGTATTTCAATCTTATTTAATAAATCTAATAAAATTCTTTAACTTAAACATCTAGAAGTGCAAATGGATAAGGTTTGGAATGGTCTAAATTAAATATGTTACTAAATTTCTATAAGAATATCAATTTCTATTAGCAATCAAATAAATCTTATCTATCGTAATGAAATTTTCTTTCTGCAAGCGGATAATAATTTTTACAAGTCACGACTATGTTATACAAATTTCCCCATTATACTTTGATCAAAATATTTCGTACTTTTTTACAGGTCTCGTCAGATGGGGGTATAGGAAACCTACATATATAAAAAATAATAGTTCTATAGCGTTTCTTTATGAAACAAAATGGCTTTTGTTACTTATTTACTCTATAATGATTTTATAACAACTGTATTATTATTCTCGATAACTGCTTTAAAGAGCTTTTTCTCTTAAGTCGATAGCAGCTTCCATATTTGTAATTTGTTTTCCGCAGAAGAATTGTAACTTAACAACGCCTTATACAATAGTTCTATATTTAAACTATAAGCGACATTACGGAATAATGTTATAACAGTGTCACTGGAGATGGTATAATTCTATAAAGCAGTAATTTGCATTGGTTTTACAGTAATTTGATTCTATAAGCACCGTTGCTGTAAAAGTGTGTTATTGTACACAGTTATAGGGCTGCATTAGCAGTTATGTTATAAATGCTCTATAAATTATGCTCTAAGAACGTTCTTGCAACAAATTTAAAAAACAATTCAATTTCTGAAGGCAAAATAGTCCCATGTGCCACATTAATGCGACAATTTAGTATTCTAAATACAACTATAAAATATTAACAGAATATAAAACTCCTATTACTCTAAATTTATAGAACTACTTTGCTAGCTGGGATCTTCCTCTCAATTTTTTTCCACTGCCCTAGACTGTTGATTTATACCAGTACTGTTTCCAGAAACCGAACGCGTTTTTTCATTAGAAGCAATAAGCTATGGGAACACAAAACTGGGGCATAAACAACGGCAAAGATAAAAGGATTTAAACATAAATAACATGAAAAAACTAATAACTCCCGACAGAGATTGGATAATTCACCCGATCTGCCATTTCCAATTGCTATATAAAAATATATGTCGCGAAATAACGGCATAATGTGTTTTTATATCTACGCTACATAAATTTCACGTATCAAGGAAAGAGAACCCTTTGATTGATATTTATGTTGTCCCTGGCCCGACTGCATCCAGGGTAAGACAAAGGAACGTAAAATCGGCTGATTAGTAGGGTGGCTACATGCATATTTCCTCAAAAATATTGGATACAGTGACTGCATGATAAACTGAATAATATAATTTGTATAGAATGACTCATTTAAATGAACAAACTTCAATGGTCAGTAGAAATGATGCCAATTTGTCATACAGAGTGTCCAATAAATGCTACATAGAGCAAGATTGAATCCCTGACGGCAAAATAATGCGATGTTGCTAAACTTACCTTAGTTGATAAATTAAAATTTATTGTATTTATTTGTAAATAAATTTTTAAACCTAAAAATATTTGCATACAATATGACGATCGGGGATTTTTGTGGGTGAGAAATTAAAATTTGCTTCTAATTTTGACGTCACTAGTAGAAAGCAAAACGTATGGCAGATCATGCTTCTTTTTAGAGTTAGCATAGTGTATCCATCTGACTATTGAAACAGTCGATTCTCCTACTTTTTTTATCTGAAGTCGTTAGGAGCAATCGGTTTTTAAATAATCCTATCTGAAATATTTAGTGCGCCGTCTACTAACCAAGTAAAATGACAACGAACAGAGTAAATTAGTACTACTCTTATAAGTCTCCCGAAGTCTCATTGCAATATAATGAGCAAAATAGTCTCTAAGCTGTAACAAAGTAATTCGGTCTTTGAATGAAACCTGTCCATTTCCTACTTCGACTGTTTCTTTGTCGGTAGCGGCCCTTCTACAAATAAAAGCGGAGCCCAGTTGCACACTCAGCAGTCAATATTTCTACGTCTCAAATGCATCCTAAGAGCTGTCGGAAGTACTCCTGGGGGCACAGAAAGGTCATCTCACCGGGAAGTGGCGGCGCTGGGGACGAAAAAGTCTTAAGGTCAGCCAGAAATCTATTTATAAGTGAAATGTCGCACACGGCATACCTCGACGCTCCATTTCCGTCGCCGGATCGTCTCTTTCTGTCCTAAATGAATAATTTAGGTAGCACATTTGCCGAGAACATGTTCCTTATGAATTATCGGTGCCTTCGGTACGAGAGCAGACGTATGAATAGGCAGTTAGGACTGCTTTATTGGGTGCCAAGAAAATACGGCTCGGATTTCGTCGCCTGGCAAAAATTAAATCGCTCTCAAGAGCGGATTTGCTGCTGCGAAATGCTGGAGAGATGTGGAATTTGAAGTACACACGTTTTTCATAACATATAGTTCTCTTCGTGATGTGAAATACCTACACTCAGGGCTGGATCGAGCTCCCGGAAAATGGGGTGCAATATTGTAAAAAAATATATTATTTATTGTATTTTTGACACAAAAGAGCACAATATAGTGTTAGCTGAGATTCACACAGGATAGTACAGTATGCGCTAAAAGTATGGAATAAATTCAATAAAAACGAAACAATTATTTTTTGGGAAAAATCCTCGAACAGGTCGATTTTTAATTTAAAAAATACATATTTTAGCGTAAAATACGATTTTCAAATGTCATTTGTTTTCGAGTAATGACGTCATCGATTTTTTTTTAAATGGCAACACCATATTTTTTCCTTGATTCTGAAAGATCATTTAATTCTCTATCAGACAGTACTAAAATTTTGCCCTCTTACATAGGAAAGTTTTCGAGTAAATGATGATTGAATGATAGAAAACGTAAATCAATTAAAATAAAGCAAAAACGTTATCAAGTTTAGTTTTTCGAATTCCATAGTTCTTTTATGGATCACGTAGGTGAAAATCTTTGCAAAGTGTCATTGTCACGCCGACTTTCTAATAAGTATTGTAAGCGACATAGAAACTATTATTCAATTTAAAGTATTATGGCACATTTAACTGTTACTCAAAGAATTGAAATTTTAATTCTTATCGGATGCGGGAATATGACTAGAACTCGATTTATTTAATGAAAAATATCCAAATCGCCCTATCAGCCAATCAACAGTCAGTAAGGTAGAGTCTAAATTTAGAGAAACTGGCAATGTTGTAAATATTCCAAAACCTGGACGTCCAAGCATTAATGAAAATCAGAAACAGAACATTTTGATAAGTATGGTGGATAATCCTCATAATTCTTCACGATTGGTTGCATTAAACAATGACACTAGTCAGAGCACAGTGCTACGTATCTTGAGGAAGGAAAAATATCATCCCTACAAAATTCAACTTGTGCAGGAACTCAATGAAGATGATCCCGATCGCCGCTTACACTTTTGCGAAATTCTAATGGATTTATGTCAAGAAAATAGAAATTTACACCGGCTAATACTTTTTTCAGATGAGGCCACATTTTGTCTGAATGGTACAGTAAACCGTCAAACTTGCAGATATTGGAGTCGGGAAAATCCTCATTGAATGGCAGAGGCACATACCCAACACCCTCAGAAATTAAATGTGTGGGCTGGAATAGTTGACGACAGAATAGTACGGCCTTTCTTCTTTGAAGTAACCCTTACAGGACAAAGATATTTAGAGTTTCTAGAAAATGACCTTGTTCCAGCCCTTGCAGTAATTTTTTCCTAACGATAATGACCCTGACATTCCTGACGATACCATATGGTTTCAGCAAGACGGTGCACCTCCGCACTATGCGCGCCCTGTACGAGATTTTTTGAACAACTGTTTTCCTGGGAGGTGGATTGGCAGACGCGGGCCGATAGAATAGCCTGCAAGATCGCCAGATTTTACACCTCTTGACTATTTTTTATGGGAATACTTGAAGTCAAAAGTGTACATTAATAAACCACGTAATTTAGAAGAACTTCAAAATCTCATTCGGGACGAAATACGCAGAGTTACTCCAGAAATCATTCATAATGTGCAAGAAGAATTTCTTCACAGACTTGCGCATTGTCAAGAAGATGGTGGATGGCAATTCGAACATTTAATTTAAGTATAAAATTTAATCAATTGTATTTTATTTTACATACCTCAGAATTGTTACTTTTTTATGGATAATATTTACGTTTTCTAACATTCAATCGTCATTTACTCGAAAACTTTCCTATGTAAGAGGGCAAAATTTTAGTCTGATAGAGAATTAAACGATCTTTCAGAATCAAGGAAAAAAATATGGTGCTGCCATTTAAAAAAAAATCGATGACGTCATTACTCGAAAACAAATGACATTTGAAAATCGCATTTTACGCTAAAATATGTATTTTTTAAATTAAAAATCGACCTGTTCGAGGATTTTTCCCAAAAAATAATTGTTTCGTTTTTATTGAATTTATTCCATACTTTTGGCGCATACTGTATATACAAATAGTAAGTCAAAAGATAACGAAAACTGTATAGTTTGGGAATTGCATTTTAGAGCAGGTTATAAAATTTTCAAATCGATATTACTTTTTCAGAAACATACCCAAATTGTTTTTTGTTAAAATTTTATAAGCAATATCGTCCTAAAGAGTCTCAATACCATCTAAAAATCCCATTAGCTGTGGAAGGATCAAGTAGTCGTTGGAAAATAATTGAATATTCGTTGTTTAAAGTGCATACGAGTAAATATCATTAAGAATAAATAAAAGGATTAAACTCGATAATTCTTTAATATAGTTAAAACAAAAGGATGATAACAATAACTAAACTTAAAAAATGAGGCAAACGTCCTCATACTACATACATATTACAATCTATTCTCTATATGACCTCCTCCGGGGGGGCTCCGTTTATTAACATCTTGCCGTTTAACTTATTACAAGCGTTTGTGATTTTTTCTTTCAAATGGTTAATATCTCAAGGAGTTTTGTAAATCTTATTTTTTTGAAAACCCTCTATAAAAATCCAGAGTTATTAGATATGGTAACTTTCTGGGGCCTGAGCCTGAATTGGTCCATTAATTCCAATCGATTTTTTTGGGACAGTGTTATCTAAACATTGCTGCACAATCCTAGCATTGTAGGGTGGAGCTCCGTGGGTTTCTCGTTAGCTGCAAAGGCACATTCTCCAGAAGTCCAGGAAGTTCTTCTTGTAGGAAATTTAGGTAGCTCACGCTATTCAATTTATGTTCATAAATTACCTCAGCCCATTTAACACCACGTGTCCCAAATTTTATTTTAATTTTTTATATCCTTACAGTAGGCTCATACTGGCAAGTTTGAGACACCCTGTACTTACTCATGCAAATGGAGTGTCGAAAATTCTCTACCAAAAGACTACACATTGTTTAATAACTTATAAAAGACATGGACAAATTGTTTTAAATACGATTTAACGACTTCATTCCATATGCTGGGTTCGGTGGGTAATAAACTATTTTTATAGGTAATATTTTTTCTGTAAAAGGTCCTTTCGACAGGTACAATTCCTCGTCTTGTTACGCCTAAACGACAGTCTATGAATAAAACAAACGCCGGGAAAATTGACTTGTCGGTCTCTGCATGAACGTGCTTAATGTCTTTTCTCGTGGAGCAAATATAACAAATGGTACTGGCATCTTTATATTTGCGCTTGGAATGCTATGTATCATGTATTGTACGTGTAGTACAACTAAAATATTTATACAATCTTCATAAAAGTATATATTGTATATACAAAGTGACTAACATTTAAATAATGTTCCCACTTAATCTAGCCTTTATTTTCTGTAATAAGTTACTCATTTTAAATGAAACTATTTCAATACAACTTTTATTTTTCTTTAAGGGTGTCTTTGTCAGCCTTTTTTGAACATGTTAAAACATTCATGGTAGCTTGAGTGACTCAAAACTTCATACCTGTAGGCAGTTTATATAATTTGAAAAGTTTCTTTCTTCACTTCACACAAAAGTTGACGCTTCATTCATATCATAAAATCGCTGAAGACATAACACGTTTAATAGTTATTTATTGTATGTTATATTATATTTGTGGAGTCAGAATAATTGGAATTTAATAAAAAAGTATTCAATGAAACGTGGTAGGTTTTGTTATACCTACTGGTTACTGTGGTAGATTGTTTATTATCATTTATTTAATAAATAGTTCTATCTGAATTTGGTAGAAATGTAGGAAAATAATTGTGTTCCTGTTGCTGTTTTCGAAGAAGCTCAAGAAGCAATTTATTGCCAGCGAAATCGAGGGAGCATTACCAAAAAGTGTTCGCCGAACTTAACGAATGGAGGGAAAAACGAAAAGTAATGACAATAAATGAAGAAGTCATACTATCGTAAATTTGAAGAATAAACATACAATTTCATCTATGTGGTTGGAGTATTCGATGTTGAAGTGTACTATAATGATCTACAAAAATATAGATATTGGAAAATATAACAAGAGGATATAAAGCAAACAAAAAACTGAAGTACTGGAAAGAGCACATATTAAAGAATTTTCGAATGGGGCTTCAGATAAACAATATTTCATGATTATGGTAATATCTCTTTACTTTTTACATGTTGTTAGGTTGTTAATATTAGTAAGCAATAGAATTAAGTTTGCTTTATTATAGATTTATTATTTTATTATTCTACTAGTAAAATAAAGTTAGCAGCAATGAAAAATCAACAAACAGTTGGTTATTATTTGTAAGGTTATGTTCAAAACAGTCAGTCTTGTCAATTGCACGACGCCATAACGCTGGAACTCTCTGATTAGACCTGGTAATTTGTTTTCTGCAGAAGGCCTGATCATTCAACCAAGTTCCTTTGAGAGCGCATAAGAGGAAGAATATGTCTGTTTCCCGTCAAAAACAATTAGGCGTCGTTTCCCTTTGAACGCGCATCGTCCCCGCGAAGCCTGAGTGAACCATATTTTTACTTTATTATTAAATTCTCTTTACACCTGGCAAAGTAAGAGATTTTAATTAACTTTAACATTCTCACACTCCAGTGGCTCACATCCGCGCATCACAAAAGGCAAAACATCCAGAAACTCATTTCCAGCGTATCAATAAAAGCAATTAAGTTCGTTCAATTATTCAAAGGAGCACTTTGTAACGTCAGCGTTTGGGAAAGCCTCTGATAAGCCAGCTATTAAATAAGCCAGCGCGTTACAGAAGAATTACAGCGCGGGGCAGTCTACTTTCGGGGCAATTTGCCGGATGAAATAAGATGAGTGCCGAGAAAAAATTAGCAAAGTAAACATTCAGCGTGCGCGAATGTAGCGTTGTAGCCAGTAGCGTTTCCAGATAATATCAGCAAGGAAAATCCAGCTCATCAGTCATTACACCAGGAGGTAAAAGACATTTTTTGTGCTCCTGATACTATTCCAGATACAAATTGTATTATACTATACTATCCACTACTTAGCATTTTGGATAGATACCTCTTCATATTTCTGCGGTTCCGATAGATTAATGTTATAATCCTCATTAGTTTACCTGCTTCAGAAACTTCTTCGCTTTATAACAATATTTTATCACTATCACTTTTGATTATATTTGACCATTCTGAGCTCCTTATAGAATATACTGAATTTGGTAGTAAATTTTCTTAACCTTTTATAATCGTCTTCTATACAAGCATAAATTGCTTTAAATATAGTTGTTCTATGAAACCTCTTCAGTTGTATGTGGCCTTAATAGAATATACTTAGTAGCATATATTTTTTCATTTTCTGTTCTATTTTGGATTTGAGAAATGTCTTTACGTTTCTGTAATCTTGATATACCTTCTTAGTTGTAAACGGTCTTAACCTGCTTGTATTCCTGATGTCAGACTTACCAGGCTTTATAATTTTGTTTCTGTGATCCTAATACAGTATACGTAATTTAGTATAATTTTGAGTTTGTAAGCTAATGATAGGCAAAAGAATATTTAGACTCCTCTTTATTTGTTGCAGTCCTAAATGAATATAACTTTTTATAATTAAATAAATTTATGGTCTATATCAAAACATCGGAAACATCTTTGCTTTTCTGTTATACAATCTTTACATCCTTTAGAGACCTCTTTGCTTTTCTGCAATACTGATTTAGTATTAAGTTTTCTTACACATCATAACATATGCACTAGTTGCATATGATCCAGAAACCAGGTCTACAATCATAAAGTGTAGTTTTATATGTTTCAGAAACTTTTTTGCTCTTTTATAGTTATAAATTGCTTAAGTATGTTCAGATACTTTTATTTTCTGTGATCTTGATAGAAACCAGTTTGGAACAGATTTTGTGAAATATGTGCATTTGAGGATGCTGTTCATATTTCTTTCTTCGTATTTCTGCGATTCCGATAGATTAATGTTATAATCCTCATTGCTCTTTGCTGTGCACCTGAAATATTTTAACCAAACTATTTTCTATTTTACCTGCTTCAGAAACATATTCGCTTTATAATAATATTTTATCACTTTTGATTATATTTGACCACTCTGCATTCCTTATAGAATATACTGGAATTCGGTAGTAAATTTTCTCAACCTTCTATAATCTTCTTCTATACTACCATACATTGCTGTTAATATAGTTGTTCTAAGAAACCTCTTCAGATGTATGCGACATTAACAGAATATACTTATTTTTTCATTTTCTGCACTTCTTTGGATTTGAGAAATGTCTTTACGTTTCTGTAATCTTGATATACTTATCAGACTTTATAACCTTGTTTCTGCGAATCTCATAGAGTATACTTAATTTAATAAGTTTTGAGTTTCTAAACTAATGATAACCAAAAAATTATTATTATTAAATTAGAATTCTCTTTATTTGCTGCAGTCTTAGATGAATGTTTTTTATAAACAAATAAATTTATGGTCTCCTGGTAGAACAAAGTTTCAAACTGCCTTCTAGTTAAACATATTTCGGAAACATCTTTACTTTTCTGTTATACAATTTTCACCTCTTTGCTTTTCTGTAATTCTGATATAGTATTAAGAATTACGTGCACAATCATAAAGCTATATATAGTTAAATATTATGATTCATATTGTAAGGTTAAAATTCTTAAGTTTCTGCTTTCCTGATACACTAAAAGTGTAGTTTCATGAGTTTTAGAAACGTCTTTGCTTTCTTATAATTATAAATTGCTTAAGTATGTTTCAGATACTTCTGCGATCCTGATAGAAACCAGTTTGCGATAGTTTTGTGCAAATTTGTACGTCGAGGACGCTGTTTGGCCATCTGGACGAGCCGTCGATGCTCCGACTGCCTTATAAATGGAATTTGAGGGCACAGCTATGTAAGAAGCGCGGAATAATGAGGTTCATGTGCGAAGGGTGCGAAATATGCTAAGATACGAGTTAATTGTGAATCGTAAAGCTTCCAGCTTCACAATTACGATCTTTTGAGCATTCCGAGGAAGCCACCCCTCTTGATAGATGTCCGTGTGCCGGCTTCTGTTCGCTCCGCCGATAAATTTATGAGTATGCCATGCGAGTGTAATGCGTTTGCGTTTGTTTAGTTGCTCCAGATGCAGTTGGCTGTGTAATACGGCCTGTGCGGGAAATAATGGCTCTGGTGCTGCACGTAAAATGGAGCTAATCTGCTATACAGTAACGATCTATAGTGGTTTTCCGAGTTGTTATTCCGTAACCTAGGTAACCGGTTGCTGCCAGTAACAGAATTAAAGTGCACATACGTTCAGCTTTAACTGTGATCCTTTGACTTGTCCTTATTGTTCTCGAACTAAGCATTGTGAAGATGAACCCACTAACAGTACTGCTGCGTATATTGATATTGATATGATTTTAATTATAACGGCAAGTACCATTATTTTGTTGTCAGTAACTGAAATATTTTTGAAAATTATCATAAGGACGTTTTGTAAAATTCGCTAGATATGGGTCATACAAATCACTAAAATTTTCTCTCAATAAAAATTGCTTTCACAAGATGCAGAAAAACACGTACAATAATTATACCACAGAACACTCTAGTTGCAGACATTATGATTAAACAGAGATGGTCTTTATTTTATACCTTCTGATACCTTTACGATACAGTCAATAAATAATTTACTTTTATGCTGCAAAAATATCGTATTATTGCTACTAAAGATACCAAAATGGAGCCCTTATAAAATTGTTGTTTAGCTCATATTATATTTCTTCATATTATTACAGTTTCTTTCATTTTGTCTAATGTCTATAAAGAATCTACTTTACAGTTTAAGATAATTAATTACCAAAATAAGTGACAAATTACGTTTTTTTAAATCTCTATAAACACATACGTGAACATACTTAGCCCAAAATTGTTCAACATATTGTCTAACGGTGTATTATTAAAGGGTATTATCTAGATATTTTTTTATTTAACAGATTTGTTCCTGTAACAATTAAAAACTAGAAATATTCGACGAGTTAAATCGAGGACGAGTTATCAGTGAATTTAACGCAAGCAGTTGGACATACATTTCTGGCAGTTCAAACCGTTTCCAACTGCTACAGAAATAAATCGGTATGAAATACACACACAGACTATTAACAAACCAAAATCGTTCATAACCAATATATTAAAAGTCAATAAACCTAAGTTCTGCCACGCTTTTTATTTTTGCACATGACCACCTGCACGCAGTGCTTTAATTTTGCACTATACCCGCAATTTAAATTGTACAATATGACATTTATTATAAAATACAATACAAAGTTTGATATTATATTAAAATTTACAGTCCAACTACAAAACGCTTTTGCATTTATCACAATAACGAACCTATAGCGTTTACTACATCTGTAGTTTATTCTACGGCAAAACTGTTAGCGCAAATTTTTAGTAACTGTTTTAGTAGGTAATATTTCATCTAGTGTATAAACACAATACCCTGTATACTAGTAATAAGGAGGTTTTTTTGTCAATGCTAACAGCGTCCGTTCCCAACGTGTCAGAAGTATGCTTGATGGCGATTTCTGTAATTATTTTTATTTGTTTTCCTTTGAAGGTAGACTCGCGATTGCGCAGAAAGTCTCGTCGGGGCCGTCAGCCCAGCTAGGTAAACGCGGCGTAGCGCCGCGGGCTAAGAAAGCAATTATAAAGCGTGGACGGGACAGAAGATCGGCGGGCGGCGGCGATGGCGGCGGCAGTACCAGGACGAACAAATACATCGCGAGGATCAAAAGATCCTCACCACACAAAGGGTTTTCATCCAGACGCCAAACCAGATTTGGGTTATCTGCGGCTGCCAGCCTGGCTTGCTGCTAGTCTAAGAGCACGCACACACGAAGATTTCTAAGAATAAAGCCGAAATTATATATTATATAGAACTGTTACTGCAACAAAAGGACCAATAGAAGAATTTCATTTATTTTAATCCTGACATTTAATTTTTAAGCATGTATCGTTAGATATAGTTGCAGCAAAATGAGTTGAAACTTTATAACGTTTTTATATTTCTAAATGTTTTAACATATTTTATATAGTGTCTCTGAACATAAGGCTAGCCAGATGTAATATTTTTACACAAATAAATGTTTTTATTTAATACTAATACATTAAAAACAAATAAACCCTTAGTTACAGTAATTAAAAACATGTTCATAACTCCCTTGGGAGTTACGCTAAGTAGTTATAAATCTTTAACTCCGTATAACGTATTTACAAAAATAAATCGAAAAAGAAACCGAATTGTCGAATTTTCCATTGAAATAATTTCCCGAATTTTCTGTTGAACTGTTGTTACTGCCTAAGACTGTAGTCAAACATGAAGTTGATGTTCATCCTTCAAAAGTTTGACAATGTCATCCTGACATCCCTTTAGACTTTTTTGGCTCATAGACTTTACTTTTTCGCTTGAGAAAGCTTCTAGTTCAAGAACTGACGTCCCTCGAGGTTGCAATCTGTTGCCCTTGATAATTAACATCATCATAATTTCCTTAATATATAAGTAACTATTTTATCAACAGTAAAATCATAAGAGCTTTTGTCTTTGTCGGATCAATTTCTCTTTGTAACGATATAATTTTGCCAATCAATTTTACGAGAAAACTGATAAGAAAAAATCGCGAAACCGAATGTCGAGCGATTTTGTCAAATTTATCCATAAAAAGAAAAGCTCGAGTAGTTTTTGGGTGATAAAACACATTTTTATATGGGGATTAATTTATCAACAGTAAAACCACAACGGCTTTTGCTATTATCGGACAAATTTCTCTTTGTAACACAATAATTTTGCCAATCACTAATTTTACCAGAAAAATTGACATGAAAAAATCGTCTTGAAGTTTGATGCATTAAAACTGTAACACCTTGTATAAAAACAAATTTCACTTAAAATCTACATCCACATACAAAAATAAGACTCATTTTTAATTACTATTAACGAGTTACAAACTACAGGTACTCAGTAGTCTTCTTTCAGTCATATTAATTAAACTTTTGTTGATTCCGGTGTTTATTATGAAAGCAGTCGTCGAGCTAGTTTTAATCATAGAACCGGCAGCGTTGGCGTTAATAGCTGCTAATTGAATTAAAAGAGTTCTTTATTCTGCATGTAAACGGATTTACCTAAAAGCAAAGCAACCAACATAACGAATGTGACCTAATGTCAAAAGAAGCCTTTAAAAACTTAAACTGAATTGGATTTGCTAATGGAGAAAACATTAAATGACCGGGACAAGAAAACGCGCTGAAATATCTTGAATTTGGAATATAAAAGAGGCAAATTTCAATCAAATTACCTACATAAAACATCTACAATATACAGGTTACTTCAAACGATCGTGGATTCGTGACATAGTAGATTCATTCAACAATTTCGTTCATGAAATGAATTTGAATGGAGTGGATCAATCGACCAAAAATCTAAATTCTAAGCAGTCGGAAGAGCATCTAGAGACAGCTAACATAAGAAACAAGCTATAGTCTGTTTGAAAATGAAAGAGAGTAATAAAACCCTGAGATAAGAACCGGCCATGGACGTGGTACTATTTCGTTTGAGGTAATCATCGGGTAACACTAATATTGTGACAGATCAATCCAGTCTTAGAGTTGAATATACGAAGACGTACTAGTGCAGTAGAGTAAAAATTGACTTGTGTTTAGTGATTATTGTGCCAGTGGATATAATATTGTTTGGGTAAAATGTCGAGCTTATCAGATTACGTACCTGCTAAACGCGTGAAAAGATGTGCGCTGCCTCAGAATGAGAAGATTATTATATTAGATGTATTTAATGCATTGAAACACTAAAATCCTACCAACAGTGTTGACGACATCGTGGAAAAGTGTTCTAAAATGACAAGGATTGGAAAATCGACTATCTACAGACTTTTAAAGGAAACAAAAAATGAACAAGATACTGTAAATCCCCCAAAATCATCTACAGGAAGGTCAAAAGTCGTTATAGATGATTTCTTCAAAAATGTCATTTGCAGAAAAGTACACGCATTTTATTTTTAAAAAGAAATACCACCGCTAAACAAAATTTTAAGTAAACTTTCAGAGGACACGGATTTGCCAAAAATCAGTAGAAGCAAATAATGGGCCATCTTACGAGAGTTGAATTTTTGCTGGGAAAAGCAGAACACGAAGTCAGTTCTTATCGATTAAGATGAAATTATTTGTTGGCGAAGATCCTACTTAAGATCAATTAGAAAATTCCGTGACGAAGGGAGGAATATTTATTATCTAGACGAAACTTGGGTCAACGAGGGATATACTGTAACAAAAGTATGGCAAGATGAAAATGTAAAAAGTTTTCGACAAGCATTTTTGGATGGACTTTCAACAGGGTTCAAAGCACCTTCAGGTAAAGGGCGAAGATTAATAGTGACACATATAGGTAGTGCCAGTGGTTTTGTAGTTGGCGGTTTACTTTTATTTGAATCTAAAAATGCAAGTGACTATCAGGAAGACATGAACGCAGATGTTTTCGAAGAGTATTTTACACAGATGTTGGATCTTATTCCTCCGGGGTCTGTAATTGTCATGGATAATGCCAGTTACCATTCACGGCAGACCGAGCGGACGCCTACGACTGCTTGGAGGAAAGCCGATATAATTCAATGGTTATCCGGAAAAAACATTTCTTTTGAAAAAAATATGTTGAAAAAGGAACTTTTGACACTTGTCAATCTTAATAAAGATTAGAAAAAATGTGTTATCGATGAAATGGCAACAAATCGCCAAATAACGGTACTACGGTTACCACCTTATCACTGTGAACTTAACTCAATCGAATTAGTCTGGGCGCAGGTAAAAGAAGATGTAGAGCGAAATACGTTTAAATTAAGTGACGTGAAAATTTTGTTAAAAAATTCCTTGAAACGAGTAACTGCAGATAACTGGCAAAGATGTATACATCATGTAGAAAAAGAAGAGGAGACAATGTGGGAACTCGATAATTTAACTGACGTTACTGTGTAACCTATCGTTATCAATCTAGGAGACGAAGATAATTCATCAGAATATTCAAAGGATGAATTTTAATATACCTCCTTTTTTATTTTCTTTATTGTACATTTATACAACACTACATTTACTCACCATAATTTGAATTTTTAAAATACATATATTTTTGTGTGGAATAAAAGTCTATTCATTAAATTTAAATAAATATTTTGATAATAATATTGAATAATTTTATTTGAATTACTAAAAACCCTCTTAACCCGGTTATGATGCTTAAAGTAGACTCATGTTTTGAAATGCTGTTTTTATATTGTTTACTTATAAAAGAAATAGACCGAGGAATTGAAACGGCATAGACGGATTGTCGGGGATTAAATTTTAGCTACCTGCTACAATTTAGTCAGGTCCGATCACACAAAGTTTTTTTAAAAGTACACCTCATCTATACTGATAATACATAATATAAAAATATTGAATATAAGCACCGGTACTATATTTATTTACGATTTGCATACATAATAAGCTTTTATTACTCTCTTTCATTTCTAAACAGACTATAGTTGAAAATAATATTATTTTTTTATAATTTAACCATTTGGTCTAATATATTGATTTGTGGTATAGTACACGAGATGATCCAAAGAGTTAACTTTAAAACGAAGTACTGAATTAAATATATTGGGGATACATTTATCATTTATCCTTATGGATATAGAAACAGAAGGATTTTTACACCATATCTATCGAATACATTAAACTTCACTAAGAAATTATTGAAAAAAAAAATAGTACCCTTCCACTCGCAGAAGAAACTGGAGGATTTATTCTTAATTTTCCGATTTTCTTCCGAAGGAGAGACCAATATGTCTTTGAAATCGACATACAAAATTATTTAACCTAACTTCTATTCATCTGACGACAAGGTTTTTTTAGTGTCAAGGAGAATCCTAGGTAAAATATGCTCGGAACGCTGCGTATTTGAACAGACGGATATTTTGCATATCTTAAAAACGCTTTCCATCAGTTTTCCATGATAAATTAAGCGACGTCGCATGTAAATCTCCCCAGGAAACGGTCTCCAAAAAATCCATATATTCACCAGAACGAGACAAACACGCGAATAAATCAACTGGAGCACGGCGAAATGTACCGCAAAAGTTGAACTGAGACAGTATCGACTCATGACTCTCCCTCAATTTATGGCTAATCTAGAATGCATATCGAAATATGTTCCGAAGAAACGAAAACTATTTATAAGCCTGGGTATCATCCGGGGACGCGGATAAATCATCTGATGAATGTTTTGCGTTTGTTTCTCTGTCAAAGCGGTGTCTGTGTATCGGGATGTATATCGCGGGGATATAAATCGCCGTTCTGTTGCCTTGTGGTGTCAGAAGTTGGTCAGACTCTCGCAGATATTAAGCAATACTTCACTGGGACTTCCCGTTTAAAAAGATGCCTGACTCAGTTTCAGTTATAAATCACTTCACTTTTCTTATTAGCGGAAGGGAGAGTGTGGACAAGAAGGATGATGGAAATGTCCGGGAGGCAGATTTTTTTCAACAATCTTCAATATTAAAAAAAAATATTAATACTATATTATACAAGTTTAGAAAAGTAAAGTTTTGGTAAAACTGATTTTCTTACGAGATTTGTTTATCTATATTTTCGCATTCTTTGTTAGCAAGTAATTATAAGCAAATAGTGGTCATAGTGACATAACAGCAATACAAAGTTAGAAATTTAAAAAATATATTAGGTACCTGCGTAGGATTTCCGTACCTTAGTAATATGACACGGCTTTGTTTATTTATACAGCGTGTTTTTAAATGAAGTAACAAAAGTCAGACCACAGATTTTTAAGGTGAAAATTAATCGATTTAACCTAACATACCTATATCGCAAGTCGCATAATAAAAAGATACAGGGTGTTAAGTGGCAGATCTTTTTTTGCAGCTTAATATATCCATCTGACTATTGGAACAATCGATTTTCCTACCTGTTTTATTTGAAAAAGCTATACCTTGCTGAAGTCGGTAGGAATAACCATTATTGAAATAATCCTATTTGAAATGCTCAGTGCACCGAGTAAAAACGGCTAAAAACTGTTTTGGTTTCAGGTAAAGTGACATTTTTGCTGAAAATACAGCAAATTGTTACTTGAAAACGTTGTTCAGAATGGTAAATTATGGAGATTTGTAAGCTTTCAAGAAGAAATCATTTTTCAATAAAGCACAAAGATTTTATCAAAGTAGGCCGATCTTTTTGAAATTTTGCACATCTCCATAATTTACCATTTTGAATAACTTTTTCTAGTGACATTTTGTTGCATTTTCAGTAGAAAAGCCACTTTACCTGAAACGATAACAGTTTTCAATCGGTGCAGTGAATATTTCAAATAGGATTATTTCGAAAACTATTACTCCTAACGACTTCAAGATCCCTTCTTTTACAGAAATAAAACGTAGGAGAATCGATTGTTTCAATAGTCAGATGGATACACTAAGTAACAAAAAAGTTCTGCCATTTAAAAGAAACATGATGTGCCGTAAGTGGCGCCCTCTACTAGTGACATCAAAATTAAAAACAAATTTGAAATTTTGAATTTCTCGTCCGCAAAAACCCCTGATTTACAAATTTTATGTAAATATTTGAATTTTTTAAGAAGTTATCTACAAATATCGAAAATAAAATTTTAACTTTGACACCCGGTATCTTTTTTATAATGCGACATGGGATATAGGTACGTTAGGCTAAATCGATTTATTTTGACCTACCACCACCTGTGATCTCATTTTTGCTACTTCATTTAAAAACACCCTGTATAATAACAGTTAAGCTTCATTTTTGTGTCAAATTTATATTAACTATGAGTCTTCTGTTGCAAATAATTTTAAAAATGCCGCATCTTCGAGCTTACTTCCTTTACAATTCAAGGAAAAATATGAGAAGGTTACGAAATATTTTGTGGAGAATAACAAAAAATACACTATAAGAACTGGTGAAAGTGTACTGTTAGCGTATTTTTTGAGAAGATAAGGTTTATATATATTTTAGTGTTTTTCATACAATGTCTTTCGTTATTTGAGACAAAACCTCTTAAGGCATCAAATTTATGGTTTATAAAATTCATGTTAAAGAGTACTATGCAAATAAACGAAAATATAAAAAGCTACTTGACTTTTTAAAACGTTAAAATGACATGTACGAAGCAAAGAAGTCAAAAGTTTTGACTCTGAAAAACGTTATTATGTTTTTAAAAGAGGCTCCAGACGATAAGTTCTTATTAATGAAAGCGGTATTTGGTTTAAATGGGGCATGTCGGCGTGCAAAATTGTGTAGTTTGATTGTAAAAGATATAGAAGACACGGGAAAAATTTGGTTCTAATTTTACCTAATACCAAAATCAAAAAGAAACGTGTATTTACCGTAGGATCAGAATGCAAATATACGAAATTTATCATAAGTATTTATCATTAGTTTATTGAAACCCAGACAAGTAAAACAACAGCATTATGCACTTACTATAATCATGGTAAGTGCACAATACAACCAGTTGGCATCAACAATTTATCGAAAAATCCTCAAAGAACTGCAGAATACTTAAAACTACTAGATGCATCCAATTACACTGGCCATTGCTTGAGGAGGACGTCTGCCACCTCACTCGTTGACAGTGGAGCTGATATTCAAACACTTAAAACACATAGAGGATGACAGTCAACTAGTGTAGCTGAAGGTTATATCGAGGAAAGCATCTTAAGAACATCAATAATGCATATAGAGAATCATAGTTTTCAGGAAAAACAAGTAGAATTGAATAAGTATCATTTAATATAACAATTTTGTTGGTTGATAACACATCTAGGAAACAATTACATTTTTATAGCGCTGTTAGAAATACTACAGAACATTACTAAAATTATTATAAAACGCATCAGTTTTATTAGTTAAAATGTTTTATAAGCTTGTCACAGAAATGTTTATAAAATAGCTATATATATTTGCCGTATAAACTGTTTTATTTTTTAGCTGCCAAATAATTAATTAAATATTTTAGTTGCTGACAACAAAATAATAGTACTTGCCGCTATAATAAAACAAATATGTATTTCTAAAACAATAATAATATGGCAATAAAACATAACTGTCGTATAGCTTGAAAATCTGTTTTGCTGATTGGATATCAAGCAATCGGTAGATATGAATTCTTTTACACAGAACGTATATTTTTCCTTAAATATCCTACCTATGTGTTCGCAGCAAAGAGGGAAATAATTTAAAGTGATTTGTGACTTTAGGATGGAGGCTTTAGAACTAATCCTGTTTTACAACAAACGACGCTTTGTTTAAACACCAGCTAACTTCAGTCTAAACAGAATTTCAATGGAGTTCAATTTAACTCGTCGGCGCTAAACGCCGTGGAACAGAAATAAACCCCGATGCATTAGATACATTACCCTCTCACGTTGCATTTCACGATCTGACTGAAATTCTCGGAACTGGATATACACGACGATTTTTAATCATAGAATTTCGTTAAGCAAAAATATTTTAACATATGCCTCAAAAACTTGTCATGTATGGTTTATCTCATCGATACAAGAGAATAAAGAGAACTGTATAAGAAACTATGATAAATATTGAATATTATTATGTAATTTTAAATTATTATTTCTCAGCAAGGACCACAAGGAGGTAGGAGTGTTATCTGCTAGGAAGGTGGGATAAGAATTAGAAAGAGTACACAATAGAGATAAAAAAATACTAATAATTTAAAATATACCTCTTTAAAATGAAAACTAAATAAAAATAATAATAATAAAATTATACAAACATATTTTTTGGACGTATTTATATCATAGCGATATATAGACACAATACGAGTATATAACAAAAATAATATATTTCTCATATATTTCATATAACATAACGACACCATAAAAAACACAGCAAAATATTTACTTATTCATTATAACAACAAGTCATCTTTCATCTTGAATATTTTTTTGTGCCAGTATCTATAATCCTTTCTGAGTCTCGAATCGTATGGAACGTTGTCTAATAGTATTATTAAATAAGCTGTATTTATATATTATATCTAATTAACTGAACTTGTTCGTCCTCCGCACCTTCTCTATCACTATTCGCTTGATCTCTACTTGTATCAGGTTGAGGTTCTTCCGAGAAATCCTCCCAAGGTCTGAATATCACCTAGCTCTGAGAAAAGTACTGTCCTGCATTGTCAGGAAAGTAAACAAGTAATAGTCTAAGATACATCGTTGTCTTCCTTACGGTGTTCAAGAACGAAGTAGGTCGGCGAATTGGTAGACGAGAGATTGCATAGTTGCCAAGTTATTGCAAATTTGTGGAATATTACAATATTGCATTCAAACACCGGCTTGTAGTCGCCGTTCCGATAAAATATATTCGACCAGTGGGTTCGATTGGGGTAAAATAATACTGATTTAGATGACTCAAATAGGTATATAGATTTATGATAATATGCATATATCCACATCTTATAATGATTTGCATGTCATTTGCTTGAAATTATATTGAACCGCTCTATTCCACGACTTGGTTTCAGCGTCTTTTAACATTTTTTGTGTCGATAAGATGTACTTTAATTGATCTAAGGGAACTGTTATTAGTGCACTAGCAAAAGCTTGTTAGCTTGGCAAGTACCCTCATATAGCTGAGCCGCTGGTACAACAAACGGTTAATCTGGAATAAATTAGACGTAGTCGCATGTATCGTTCAACCAAATGACAACGTGTAAACGTTAGACGATAATACTAAACAAAATGTCACAATGCGGGTAAATGATATTTTCCACAATGCCTCGCTTCCTTGCAACCCCACTTGAAGTTCACAAATGGTCGCCTAAGGGTCATTTGATGACACATTCGCCAGACAACCCCCACTAATGGGAGTGTAATGTATTCTTTTAGGGAAACACAAATCGTATAATAATAGCGTGTACATATTTTTAGCCCGGTCAGAAAAAAACATAACAATTTCATTGCAACATTAAGTAACCACCATGTTCTTTTGTCGATCAGTTTTCGAGAAATGAAGACTATAGTGTTTAAGACAGCATATTTTAAACAACATTTATCTCGAGAACGGGGCATTTCCAGACCCTTGTTCATATAAACTTTTTTTCTTATTTTTAAACATATAACTTGCCCCTGCCTTTCTTAACAACATTCTGTAAAACCCTGTATAATAGTTCCTTCACAAATACAATAAAATTTCGGACTTTTTGGCTCTCATCAGCACAGAATAATTATTAAACAATAATTTGTTCACACCCTCACGGGAAAAATTCGTAGGTATCCGCAAGCTGCAATTGACTGGACTGGACGGAGAGAGGTTCATACACACCAACCGATAATGATGCGGCATGAATACATGAGTTTATGAAATATCCCAAACCCACGCCTATTCACATAAATTCGTGAACAAAAGCTGCTCACGCTGGGTGTCGCACTTCAAGAAATAATACAAAAAGGAGAGGATTTTTAATTTTATTATTTTTGGATGCAATAACTTAAATATAACCGGCTGTTTTGACGCAAGGTTTTATTACAGCTCGCAGACGGTAATAAACAAGGAGTTATTAATTGCCTGAATTAAGCGTCTTAGGAGGCCTTGTTATCAGACAGGAGATAGCTGCTCAAAAATATATAATGAACTTGAGTTTAACACTTTAGGAAATATGTGTAACAGAAATATTAAAAATATTCTTTTGATATCTCTTACCAATGAAATTCCACAGATGGAATTAAATCGTAGATCTATTAATTCAGTAATAAAGTATACTTCATATTACATATTTACATACTCTTGGCATTCAAGGATTCTTATACTTAATTCAGTACTTCCATTTCTTAAAATGTCACTAAATTTAATATTTACTTTGTTAAAATATGAATAAAATATTATTAAATACAGAACAGATTATTCTTCCTCAAATTATACTGGTAGTTTTGTGAGACCAAAGCGGTATTTGTCATATGTCTGGTGTGCTGTTGACAAATGACTTTGGCAGTTTTCTATAAGCTTTTCAGGTGTTTATACATATTTATTTTATAGGCATGTGGCCCGCCTTTTATAAATAAGTAAATACTACTCTAAAAAGGAATACAATATATATTTAAAGCAAGAATACTAATTATGTACTTCAGTTTCATATTTTCTTAAGGCAATGTTATTATTCACTCATTTATTAAAAATTTGCAATTCAGTAAAGAACGAGCCTTATTTAAAGGCTGGTTTCCCAGGATGAAAATAAGGTGATTTAAATCACCTAACGAAAATATTAATTTTAATTATTTTTTCACGATATTTTTCTTATTTGTTAAGTAGTTGTACTAAAAATTTTGCATTAAATGTACAGGGCTTTGTCAGTGTCTGTACCGCAATATTATTTGTTTCAGATATTTTTAAGGATAGAGATTTTTGGGAAAATGATTAGTTACTTTGAAACAACCTTCAATTTTATTATTAATTCAAAAAGTTATTACAGTTGGTAATGTCAAGTATGTAACTATCTGATGGATATTTCAACAAAAAAATTATAATAATAATTTTATTTTTGCTATTAAATTGGCTTTCGTTATTTTAGAATTTTTAAATGTTGTTTTTCTTTCACGTTGTCATATTTTTGTGTTGTTTCACGCTGTTTTTGATTATAGTTGTTATAAGAATGACATTATTCTGAAAAAACATTTTTAATTAATAATTTGTTAGAATTTTTGTACTGACTTCCAAGCTTATCAAAAAACTTCTATCCTTAAAAATATCTGAAAGGAATAATATAATGGCACAAGCGCCTAGAACTCCCTATACATTTAATGAAAACAAATATATGATTTATTCGTATTTATTACACTAAAAAAACCTTTTATTCCACAATTTGATTAGAACTACCCAAAAAATTATTCATTCATCCTAAAAAAAAGAAATAAAAAAATATTTTCTCCAGTATATACTTTCTTGAACTAAGGTTAAGTTGATGAAAATCGTCTTATTTTTATTAGAGACAGCTAGCATTAAAGTAGGACCCATTCTTTACTTGAACAACCTATTTATAATAATTTCAAATATGCCCTACATGAAGGACCTTTAGAGCGACTTAGCTGTGTGCAAAACTGCCTTGGTCACGTGACCCTATACTCAAAATAACCAGGTTAGAAACTCATCGAATTAAATTAAACGAGATCTCGACATTATAGTAATTTCCACTCCCCAAAACTTACCCGGGCGTATCAGACGAGCAACTTCAAATAACTTCGTTAACTAATCTGCCATCCGCCAGTCAACAAAGGAGGTTGCGGAAGTTATTAGGTGACATTCAAACACACAACTAGTAATTGGTAAGGTCGCAGTTACTCTGGTACGTATGGAATAATTTTCACATAAAGTTGTCCGGAACCAAATTTGTCTGAAAAATCTGGCAAAACAGTTAAAAATTCTCATCAGAGATCAGAGAAATATCTGACGGTAACGGTGAAGTAAGGACAAATACAAACTTTATTTGTTTAAATGATTAAAAATATTTTCGCCCACTCTACCGTCAAATTGCAATGGTTAAACTACAATAGTGTTGAAAAGCAAAGTTAAACTACACGAATATAGCTTTTGAGTACGAGTAACTTAAAAGCTATCTGTTTATCCTATTTTATTGCATTTTGTGTTAGTAGGTAATTATAAGCACATAGTGATAGATATAAAAGCAAAACACAGTAATAACTGATTAAAATGTAATGCTAACATATTTTTTGAGAAGGTAAGCTATTTTTATATATATTTTAGTATTTTCCATAAAATGTATTTCGTTATTTTAGGCAAAATCTCTTAAGGCATGCAGTTTATGGTCTACATATTCCATGTTGAAAAGTACTATACAAATAAACGAAAATATGGATATATCACAATATAAAAAGCTACTTGCCTTTTTAAAACGTCAAAATTACGCATACCAAGTAAAAACATCAAAAGCTTTGTCTATGGAAAATGTTATTACTATGTTCTAGCTCCAGACGACAAGTTCTTATTAATGAAGGTAACACTAATATTTGATTTCGTTTGTGCAGTTTAACTGTAAAGGATGTAGAAGACAAAGGAAAAATTTTAGTTATAACTGATATCAAAAACAAAAAAAAAAATTTACTGTAGGATCAGAGTGCAACGCATATGAAATTTATCATAGGTATTTGCGATTGAGACCCACACAAGTAAAACACAATATATTTTTCATTTACTATAATCACGGTAAGTGCACAATATAACCAAATAACACCACCAGTTTTACAAACATTCCTCAAACAGTTGCACAGCCACCAACTGAAGCTTGATCTGACTCAGTGGTTCCCTTCTGGTGCCTAAACTTCTTTACGAATTTATTTACTTGTGGTCTCTCCACCATGAATTATTTTTCTTGCCATCTCAATCTTATTAACCACTGACTCTTCCACACATTACTTTCTGCTACAGACGACAAGCGCCAACTTCCATGTCGTTTAAGCGTCAAAATATCTGCAGGAGCATTAGCCAAAAAGGTGGCTGACGTTCTCCAATATCCCGTATATAAGTCAGCATCCTTCTGATAGTCATACCAATCTGATTATCTTAGACAGCGTATTTATGCTTACTGGTTGCACTCACTGCACATTTCCCTAAACCATAACACAACAGGAATCTTCCCTCACCAAGATCTGAAGGGCATAGCGCTGTATATTTTCGATAGGTCTCTAAACCATTAAAACCCTTTCCTTCAGCACCAGACACAACAAAAGAAAACGAAACTTGTAATTTTTAATTTTCAAAATATTGATAACCAATAAAGATTCATTATCTTCAATGTCAACTGTTTTTAAATTCACTAGCTCATCACCTCGACAAACGTCTATAACTCCCACCCCTCTACTTAAGAAACACTGTACAGATATTTTAAATTTTACTATACGACATTTTTTTACCACAACAACGATCTTATATCGTTTACTTATATTTTGTTTTTCTTAAGTTTTATTGGGTTTTTGCCACACTTCTGAAAAATAATAAAAATTAATTAAATAAGCCCTTGCGCCAAACGGAACAGTCAAGGGTTATTTTTGAAACAAAGTTTGCCTAACCAAAAAATCTCACACTGAAAAAAGCAGATAAGTAAAAAATAACAAAAATCACATCACTATCGCGCACTTCCGTAATATTGACGTTTCGAAAAACTCTCTGTTTTCGTTCAAAATAGTAGTAAAATATTAAACCGTTTGTCAAGTTTGACAGTTTAAAATTTGTTTATCTGCTTCCATAGAGATGTTAAATGATTTTTATTTTATTTTTACTTACTTCTTCTTGATACAACTGTAGCCAACAATGATCGATGTTTACTGAACAGTTTGACAGACACTTATCTCCGTTCAACAAAATAATCGCGGTCTCTTTTAATTTTCTTTTTGTCGCGTTATCTTCCTTCTCTAAAATTTTTGCCGAACCCCATTGAATCACATGACCGTTTTCCCAAGTGTGTTCGCAAATTTTGGATTTTTCAAATTCCCGTCTTTTTATATAATTTTTATGTTCCTCAACTCTAACATTCATAGGCCGAGACGTTTCTCCGACATAATGTTTATTGGATTCACAAGGTATACTGTAGAAGCAATTTTTTGAATTTTGTATATCATTTTTTGGACGCGTTTTTGACAAAAATGATCGTAAGGTATTAGTTGTCTGAAAAACTGTTCGAATATTAGATTTATTACCGATTCTTCTTAACTTTTCTGATAATATAGGAATGTATGGTATTTTTATTGTATGATTAATTTCTTTTATTTGTTTTAAAGTGTTAGTTTTATCTGCAATATTTTTGAATGCTCTATCAACAAAATTTCGAGGGTATTCATTATTTATTAAAACATTTTTAATAAATTTTAGTTCGTTGTTAAAGATATCATTGTTTGATGAAATTAATTTTGCTCTATCATATAAACATTTAACAACACCTTTCTTAATATCGATGTGATGGTTAGATTTAAAATTTAAATATCTATTGGTGTGAGTTTGTTTTCTATAAACACTTGTTTCTACAGAATTATCGTGTTTTTTAATTAAAACATCTAAAAATGGTAGCATGTTATTATTTTCTATTTCCAAAGTGAATTTTATTGTTGGTTCTTTATTGTTAATATCATTTAAAAATTCATTTAATTCTGTAACAGTAAAAGGCCAAATTGCAAAAATGTCATCTACATGTCTCCACCAGATAGTTGGTTTTTTATTTATATTTTGAATATAATTTTCTTCAAAAAAATCCATAAAAATATTACTTAAAATTGGTGATAATGATGAGCCCATTGCCATTCCGAAATTTTGTTGATAAAATTCATTATTTATTTGAAAATATGTTGTTTTTATACATAGACTTAGTAATTCCATTATACATCCTACATTTAATTTTGTTCTGTTTGCCAAATTGATATCATTTTCCAGTTTATTTTTAATGATATTCAGTGTCTTGTCTACTGGTACGTTAGTGAATAAACTAACTACGTCAAAAGTCACCATTAAATGATTATTATTAAAATTATTTGAGGAAGAAATCTTTTCTAAAAGATGTTTGCTATTTTTAATATAAGAATCGGATTGTCCAAATAAAGGTTTAATAATTTGTAACAAATATTTTGCTAATTTGTTGCAAGGCGAATTTATAGAACTAACTATTGATCTTAGAGGTACATCACGTTTATGAATCTTTGGCAAACCATAAAAATGTGGTGGTTTACTATAATGTGGGTTTAAAATTTTTCTTTCAATATCTGAAAATTCTCGTTTGTATTTATATAATGTTCTATAAATTTTGTTTTCAATAGATTTTGTTGGGTCTTTGTTTAATTTTGTATAATTTCCGTCATTAATTAAACTATTTATTTTTTCATCATAAGTTATTATATCTAATATAACTGTGGCATTACCTTTATCAGCTGGTAAAATTTTAATATTATTATCATTTTTAAGTGATGATATAGATTTCTTCTCCTCTAATGATAAATTACTTTTAATTACATATTTTTTCTCAATTTCAATTTTTGACCTGATCCTATACTCATTAGCAATATTTAATGGTAACTTTTGAGCAATTTGTTCTATTGTTGTTATTATATCAAATTTAGGGATATCTTTTGGAGTTACTTAGTTATATTTTGTTATTGTTTTTTTTTTAAATTAAATTTATTGTTGCGTTGACTAACGGTGTCCGTGTCTTTGCCTTGTTTGATCCCGTCGAAAAATAAAGGAGAATTTCCGAACCAGGCTCAGTGCCGCGACGACCATTCTTCTTCCGAGACACAATCATTGTAATAACTGTACAATTCCAAAAAGCACGCCCACGGTATGTCGGGGGGTGTGATCGCCTTTTTATATGCAAATTTCGCCCAAGAAATATGAATGAAGGGTGTACCTGAGGGCCGTACCTACAAAAATTTATCACACAGGTATTCAGTTTACCAAACACGATGATGCGGCTGTTACGTTTATTAAGTTTTGGAGATGACGATGCACGACCACAATTACTGTTCTGTAACTTTACTTGTACTCCAGTCCAGTGGGCCCTTTCTTAATTTCTTCGTATAGATTTAACATGAGTCGACCAAGCGTGTGAGCTTTACTCGAGCTAGTCAAATCGATCTGATCAGGTTCTTTTAGATGGTTATCAACAGTGTCTTCTATCGCTTTCTTTTAACTTGAATGTTAAACGAGGAATAGTACGTTACAGTATAAGAATTTCGCTCAGGCGTATGAACACATAAGTGAGAAAATTCGTTTCTTCGTGAGGGTATAGCGTTCTGTTGAATCCTGTCATTGAAATGTTAAAAAAAATTGTAATAACTGCTACTTTTGGTTATGAATATAATGCAAATGAACAGACGGTAGATTACATTGCTATGATTCGTGTAAATATAAACATTTGCAGTAGCCAAGAAAATTATACACCTACGCGTGGTGAATATTTTTCATAAAATTAAGTAATTATGACAATATTACTGTGCCAGCAGACATTCTAAATGAAGCTAATGCTGCTACGTTTTTATGCTGCCGGATAAATCTGAAGGACGGTATTTAAAGGAATATTTTTTTGCCCCATATATTCCATATCTGACTGTATTAAATTACAGAATAATCTTCCAAAATTAAAGAATGGTGTGATGGAAATAAACTTCCCCTTAATGGCAAAAAATGTAGTGTAGTACAACAGAAAAAAGAATCCTATTTTATATGCATGTACTATAGATGGTATCATATTAGATAGTCCTGAGTATGTCAAAAACCTGGGAGTTATTTCTCACAGAAAATTAACTTTTAATTTCCATGTTGAATCAGTTATTCAAGCATCCTACAGAAATTTAGCATTTTTTAAAATATGTGTCTTACACAGTTGATGGATTTTATGCTCGCATCGGCATTCCTCAGAATATATTAATTTCTATCTATCGAATTGAACTAAGAGCACCTTTTTTACGTAAAAAACTCTAAAATTTTATAATTTATGAATAAAATCGAAATAACCTAAAGAGTAAAAGAAATAGGGATCTTTTAACCCTTACCACCCTCGTATGTGACGCCACTGAATAAAATTTTAAAATTTCGAATTTAGTATCTTATTTAGCATCAAAAGTTTATACAGTACACCAATTTTCAAAATTTAATTGTAAAGGATTTTAAAGTTATAGAGAAAAAATCGTCTATAAGGTGTCATATTCAAAGGGACGTAGCTCCCTTAGGAAGCATTTTCGGACCCAGGGTGATTCAAAAGTAAGCTGCATCCTTTCAGGAGCATAATCCTTGCACACAAATAAGACAAAAAGTTCCTTTTAACATGGGTCCGAAAATGCTTCCTAAGGGAGCTACGACCCTTTGAATATGACACCTTATAGACGATTTTCTCTATAACTTAAAAATCCTTTAGAATTAAATTTTGAAAATTGGTGTACTGTATAAACTTTTGATGCTAAATAAGATAATAAATTCGAAATTTTAAAATTTTATTCAGTGGCGTCACATACGAGGGTGGTAAGGGTTAGGATGCAGCTTACTTTTGTATCACCCTGTATATATATATATATATATATATATATATATATATATATATATATATATATATATATATATATATATCATACCTGTAATGATTTGCAAAGCAAGACTGATTTGTTTTGTATACCTTCAAATAAAATAAAAAATATTAGAATTGTTTAGAATATAGAATTTGACATTCAATTTTAGATTGTATTGCTATTTCATTGTGTTGATTTGTAGATTTTACATTTCTTTTTATGTTTTTTTTTGTAACTGAGTTGTGTTTATATAATGCTGTAGTTCCCATCATGTAATTGGTCATTGCCTGTTGGATAGTGTATTTCTAAAATAAAATAAAAAAAATAAATATTTGCGAAGTATTTTTCCGTGTGCATTTCTCTCCGTGCACTCAATATCATGTAATTTTACGAAAGGTAATAGACAATTTAGTTGCTACTACGTACATTAAAACCATCTAACTGAGCCAAGGCGCGTTCCAGCTCTATTTAACGCATAATTTAGCCTGTAATATTCATTTCCGGTTTCAGTTTCAGCAAGGGTACCTCCGATTGTCGCCGCATCAGCAAGTATTTGCAAACCCGCGAGATATCCGCTGTGTAATTCGATTAAATCTACCTTTGCCATGGAGCTGCAAATTTACTGGCAGTCAATTGCAGCTGGCCAGTAATTCACAGAAGTGCTGGTCGGAGCATTCCTGTTCGGCTGAGAGGAAATATATGAACAGTGTCAATATACACAGGACCCAGGTTCTCATTTAAATAACTGTCTAGTATGCGAGCCGGTCGCTACTCTAATCGAGAACGCTTGGAAAACTAGTTCAAATGCAACTTTGATGCTCCAGTGAAATGAGAAGGCGGTCAGCAGTGGGAATGAGTTTGGGAATCGTGAAAACTTCATTTAGTGGCGTTTAGTGGTAGCAATGTTTCAGTCCTGTGGAAAGAATTTTTTAAACTGTCGTTCTGGGTATATTTTTCGTCAAGCATTTTGTGATATGACTGCAATATCATCGCAACAAGTCGAGCATCCACAAGAGTTTGCACTGATTTGCTAACAAATAGTTATGGGAGATAAAATAATACCAAAAACTAACAAATGACAAATACAACAAACATAGTTGGACATACAAACAAAAGCAGTTATTAATGCCAAAGATTGGAAAGAAAAGATACAATTTGAAGAAAATAAATATGTAGTAGATACACTGAAAAAATTATTTATGTAAATTCACCATAATTATCATTGGTTCTTTATATCCATAACTGTCATATGCATTTTTACCATGGAAATTATATATACTCGTATCAATATAATATGGAAATTTACTAATTAATAATAATAATAATAATATCTCTACCCCTCATTCTAATCACAGGGATTAGCCCAGAAGTCGGAGACTTGTGCGGGAGAGTGGGCGGCATATTATTATTAAACAGGCCGCATTTGCGCTCAGGAACGACTTACGTTGGTAGGCCCTAACCACTATTCAGTGCAGGAATGAGGGAAAACCTCATTAATTAGGGGGGTAGTCAAATATCAACCGGTATCAATCTCTCACATTGACCCAAGCCAACATTCTTCCACCCTACCATACCCGCAGAGAGGGCGCCAAACCTCTCCACGAATATAGCTTATATACGGTCTACCGGCAGCTGGGCTCGAACCAACTCCGATCTAGTCACCTCGATTCAAGTACTAACGCCTTAAACCGCGCGACCACTGACCGAATTGTTAGTAAAATTAGAATGTAATTATTGTTGATGAGAAGAGTATGTAAGTCTTAAGTTTGGTCGATGGAAGAGGAGACGAATTTAGCAATAAATTATCTAGATATTATGGTATTAATATCAATTCATTAGTTATGGTCGAGGAATTTTAGCAGTAGTAGGAACAAGAAGAAATATAATTTCATTTTACGGTTGATTTATTGTCGAGTTGTCTTCTTTCACACTACTACTGTATAAGTTAGAAGTGTTATTGTACTATTAATAATTTTCATGTAGTAATACTTATTGAATAAATCAGACATACATACAGTGCGGCTATAAACTCTTGTTATAAGTTAAATTTTAAAAATAGGTATTTTCAAAGATTTCTGTACCTAAAAATGTTTTAAAACTAGTAGGTGGTATAAGATAACATTACTGTTATTTGTCAAACTCTACACTATTCGGTTAGGTACTAAATATCTAAAATTATTTGTATTTGTAGAAAATACTATTTCAAGAATACAGCGTTCTTGGGGAAATATTTAAAACCGTTTAACTATAAAGATAAAAAGTCGTTACTACAATCTCATATACAGGATGTCCGGAATAAGAGTAGCAATATTAATATGGCCCAAAATCAACAAAAAACTCTTATGAAAAAAGCCTACAATTAATAGTTATTGTTCAATTTCAAAAATAAAAAGACAACCGAATACTACAAAATGCAAAATTAGACGAAATTGCAAACTAAGGTATTATTACCTAATAAAATCAAGCAAAATCCCTTCTAACGTTATTTGTTTTTGTATCAGTATTAATGAAGTTAAAAATAGAAAATTTCGTTAACTTTTAACTATTATATAACCTAGGTAATTTTCAAAATGATTTCTTCGTGCCGTTAAAAACTGGCATAGTAGAATTTTGTTGAACCGTGCGACGTGACGATACGTTTGCCATTTATTTAATGCGTTTGAAAATTAGTTTCACAAGAGGATGCGATAAACAGGCAAAGCAAAGAAAAACACGTTCGTGTATAATTATGTATGTGTATGCCATATGTCGCGCGTCACTGATGGGTTATTTAAATTATTTTCTCTATTTTCAGCCGGTTGTTATCGTAAACATGTTGTTCTTTCACCGCTATTAGTCGGTTCAGGTGACGACAATGGTCGGACGCGAACAACCATGTAGGTAGAACAACTGAAGAAACAATAAGTTACTGTGATACGCGTTGAGTAGTAAAAGTAACAATAGTAATACACAATCCCCTCTCAATACAAATAATTGGCTTTTTAGACAATATAGATGAGAATATACTGGGTGTGGTGTCTTTAATGCAGACAAAATTAAATACAGATTCCTGGGCGTATTCGGAATAAAAAAGTTTTATATCAAAAAATCCAATATTGGCGTTTTGTCAATAACTTGATTTTGTAGTGAAAAAATAACTCTCAGTACGGCCTTGGCCAAAATGTTACCGTCTGTCGGCCATGAATGATATAAACACATAGCTTGAACAAGAATTAAAATTAAACAAACCACTGAAACTGTCACTACCCTCATTCTTGGAGCAATTCTCAAAGCAGTCCAATACGTTTTCATTAATTTAATAGAATTTTCAGTTGTTGTGAAATCAGAAGTAACAACGGTGCTTGGTGTATCATAACCGCTATCAACTTTCAGTATTCTTTTCGTAATATTTTCTTTATCCAAAAGTAAGTTTTCAATGTAGTCTTCCGCCACAGTGCTCGATTTCCGGTGGCTTTTAAGATAAGTAAGATCATCACCGCCGTCAACTAAAAGGATAGCAATCGCTCGTCGTAATGCATGTCCACTGTACTCTTTCCAGTTGTCCAGCTTCAACAATTTTGTCACTTCTTGCGAGACGGCACTGATTTTATGAATAGCGACCACCATTCGATGACACTTTCCACTAACATATCTGTGAAATAAACGACGTTCTACCAATCCGGGTGGACCTAAAGCAACATATCTTCCAGAAAAACTTAAATAATTGTCTCCCAGCACAGTAAAAGAACCTGGTCTTTTGGTTTTGATATTGGGAATTTTTATAATTAAGGAGGATTTCGCATCTTCAACATTGTGAATAGTTACATTGACTGATTCATCAGAACGGCATGCGACTGCAAGCCCCAATATTAGGACGACCTATAATGACAAATTTTAAAAAATTTTTAAAAAATTTTGATCTTTTATTTTTAAAGTGAGCCCAACTTTCGTTCAAGGGGAATCAGTTACAAAAGAAATTGTTCTATAGGAAGGTTCTACACAAGATTACTAGTATATAACCAATATTTTTTTTCCGGGGAAATGTTTCGTTTTCCGGAAAACTCGGATTATATTTTAACTGAAAATTTCCTTAAAAATTTCTTCTTTAAATGTCTTTATATTACATGCTGCTCTAGAAATACAAAATTGCGGTTTGAATTTGATGTAAAAATGTAAAAATTTACGAAAAATTTCCATTTTCCTTTGACTTTAGAATAAGGGAAATCTGTTATAGAAATGATAATTAGGTAATTTGATTTGACTACTAATTTGCGCTTTAATGATATATAATTTTATTTGCGGATTTTTTTTTAAGGAAAATATTGAGGAAAATCATTTACTTATTCATGTTTATTAGGGTTTTGTGAATAATCGACGGTTAATTAATATTAGTATTCATGTTTTTTGAGTTTTGTGAATAAACGAATGTTATTCAAGTTATAAAAAGTAAGTGGTTTTGTAGCATTTTTTTAAATTGAGTGCGCGCGGATTTCAAAACGTCGACCGGGCGCGCTCGCTTCGCTATATCCACATAGATGTTTGTTATATAAATATAAATGTTAAATAAAAATCATGTGACTTTGTAAGAATTCTGTATGTATTTAAAAGTTAAGGTATCTTTTGTGGCAATGTTGTGGCGGATAATAATTTTTATGTTGAAACTATTTATTTGAAAAATCTCCATATTCTAATTTCATACAATTAATGAGTTCATCCATCGTTTGTAGACTGTTTTTCTTACAATGGCGTCTCCACAAGTACTCACAGAGTCGGTCTGCAAATTCGTCCGGTAGAATATGTTGACCTTTTAAAAAAATTTTTGCAACCCACTACGACGACTCGATCCGTTGGATATGAGTACCGTCTTCAGCAATGAATTTAATACTATGGTTAACAGTCTAATGCCATATTCAGTGAATCTCTCATGCGCTTTCCACATATCCGAATGGATAATAGACCCTTTCTCTACATGTTGTTCCAAATGGAGAATTAACGTGCCTGCATCCCTTTTATTTTCGGAACAAATTACCATTCTATCGGCAATCATTCCGAATACTCAAGGACCTTCAACTACACTTCCTCTGTAATATTTTCGTTTACCAAATTTGGATTTTTGTATTCAGAAATACGTTTAGAATTCAAAAATAAAAATTGGTCACATTTTTCACTTTTTTACATTTTTTCTATATAGGTAATGAAAATGACGCATTTCTGCGGGAAAATTTTAGCGTTTCTGTATTAAGAGAAATGTCTATAATTCACAGTAAAAAATATTTTTTATGTAACTGATTTCCCTTTTTCTAAAGTCCATAAAATTTTCTTTATAATGGAAATGACGCATTTCCTCGGGAAAATTTTAATGGTTCTGTGTTCAGAGAGGCCTCTGAATGCTATTTGTTATTTGTTTTTTTTGTCATAGCTGATTTCTCTTAAACGAAACTTGACCCTTAAAGCGTTTACCTCCATTATCAAAAATATAAATTATCAGGTGCACTATTCAAAAAGCAATCAACTTTTTTGAAAATGTTAGCGATTTTTTCCGTACATATTTCTTATTTTGTCTCTTGAGAAAAACATGTAACTTTGAATATTTGCTTATATTAATCCCCTTCCTTCTATCCAAAGATGCATTGGTGGTATACATCTTCTGAATACAACTTATTGTTTTTTCTTTGCACCAATCCATAAAACTTTGGTAGACACATTCTATGGGAGAAGTTTCAAATTTGGTTTGAATAATTTTAAAGCATACATTAATAATTAAATGGGAGATTTCGATTGGAGAAAAAATAACTGACACTTTTAATCCTAATATAACAATATAGTACTAAACTTCATCTGTATAACTTCTATTCGTACTTTGTTATAATTATATTGTACCTACTATTACAAATATTCCATCCGATTACAAATCGTTACAAATTCATAACCGGTATAGGTATATTTTTTCATTATGATGAAATATTACAATCTATAAACGTCTGTCAATATC
Source organism: Monochamus alternatus (assembly GCA_037114965.1). Classification (NCBI taxonomy): domain Eukaryota; kingdom Metazoa; phylum Arthropoda; class Insecta; order Coleoptera; family Cerambycidae; genus Monochamus; species Monochamus alternatus. Next base: position 61,076,075 of record CM073429.1, on the reverse strand, counting down.
GCCGTCATCGGACGACCATGTTATTACATAATAATTTAACGATATATAGTGTATACTTTTTGTAGCCGGTCAATTTATTTGTTTATGTTAAAATCGAATTACCCGATGGGTTTTTATTAGCATAATAATTTCCCGATCAAGTGGATTAATGAGTAAACAAAACGGGCACCATGTTAATATTTACGATTAATAATTAATATTTAAATTAGTTGTACTGAGACGACGGCGGAATTGAATATCATGTATTAATTAATAAATCGAACTGTTAATTAAAACCGGGAATGGAATTCGTGTTTTACCAGAGCGGACAAAAGTTTGACTAAAATTTAATTGGGATCATGTATAGGATGCGGCTGCTTGAATAGGCGCTGTTATTGGAATTTTACACGCGTCAATTGAGAAAAAATTACCCTATTCTGGCTTTTTATTCTCATTTTTTAACTCCCCGAAACAAATAAAAGATCTGTGACGGTAAATAGGTTTGTAAATTCATCTAAAAATAGTAATAATAATAATTCAAAAATGTCTACTTTTATAATAATAATAATAATCTATATTAATCCTTTAAAGAAATATACGGGGTGTCTCGACTATGAGTGTCTTTATTTTTGCTGTATTATATGTTGCACAAAACAAGAGATATTTTAATATTCTACTTAGAGTTATGTGACATCATCGCACTGGTAAATTTTTATAAACACTATTCTTTAAATAGCCCAACAAAAATGTATAAAGTGGTGTCAAGTCTGGACTATTTGCCGGTCATCGTAAGGTGTCATATTTCTTTAATCTTAACTTATGTGGAGCTTCGGCTTGGCATATCAAAAAGATCTGAATTACATTGGCCGCTTAAATTTTCCTTGCGACACCAGACGATGGCCAGCAAATAGTCCCGACTTGACACCACCATCATTTTTGTGGGGCTATTTAAAGAATAATGTTAATAAAAATAGACCAACTACTATTTTAGAAATTCAAGATGGAATAGAAAAATGGTTCATAATTGTTCAAATAATTTCGAAAAACTATATAGGTTTTGCATAGAGAAGCAAGGAACTGTGTTTGATCAATTTTTATAAACTACTAGGTGACCTGGCAAACGTTGTTTTGCCATATGAATTATTTCTAATGAATATTTTGGAAGTTAAATAAAAAATAACTAACTTATTGTAAGTGGGTGTAGATGTGGTATATGACTAAAAGAGAAATGGAGCACTGTGAACGATGACGGCCTATAAGAATAACAAAACACGAAACATTCATTTTTTGAATTATTTCGTGTGCCTGCAATTTTACTTGTTTGACGGCCCAAATTATCCCCTTTACATCTTGTTGGCATTGTTCACAGTACAAAAAAATAGCCATATAATTAAATAATAGCCGTTGTTGACGGGAGCTGGTGACACGTGTTGCGTACTTTTGAGATTATGTAGATCACTTAATTAACTAATAATGAAAACTACACTTAAAATTAATAATTTTTGTTAATTATTGATAAAATAGGAAATAAATAATTATGGCCCAGCAAATTAATAATAAATTTATTTGAGAATTACACTTAGAAGGTAAAATGATAATTGTAAACGTCACTACTGCGCTCGATTCATACACAATAATACTGGTCGAAAACTGTGAAGGGAGTGAGAGAAGGCTTATTGTGTGAGAGAGACAAGAGACCGGCTTCGTTCTCATCACTACTCTCTGCTGTTTACTGGGTGAGAAGTGACACCGGTAGATGCCTGGCGGGGATAACTGATTTAGTGATAATCGATCAGTTATCGACCAGAAAAATAGATTGCGACCGATTCTCAGACCTACCTAATATACATATAAAATAAGACGTATAACACTGTGACACGAGAATTTTATATATTAAAGATTCTTTAACTTGGTCCATATATCCTTAGCCTTTTAAAGTTAATACTAGAAAGTTTTACTGTGACGCAATGTTATTATACAGGGCAAAATAAAGGAATATATTTTATTAAGAGATTTTTATTTTCCTATTCTATTAATAATTGTAACCAAAACATTATTAAACGCACTATATATTTTCATTTTTAATTTCATTACTTCTGTGTAATATTTAGCAATAATATGTGTATGTGTTAATAGTAGCCAATTAACACACTTATGATCCTACTGACTGGTTATGCATAACTGCGCAGCTATAACACCCCAGCACACAGTACACCATTTTGGTTGTGTTTCTTGTTGTGTTAATTCTCGTTTATGGTATTCAAATACAGAATACTTAAATTTAATGATATTTTATAAATAATACTGAAATTTGTAAAAGTTACACTTAACATATATTATTTTAACACAGTGGATTGTGTTAAATATTTAACACACTGTTACATACAGTGAATTGTGTAAAAATATACACAAGCTTGTGTGGACCTCGATTAACACAATTGTGTTGTTTTGAGTCATTATCAAAATGATTATCCAATGATTCCTCAGCTATGTTTACAAATCACAAAATAAATCTGCAATTTTTTAAATCCAGAATAAGTTACCTTGTCAAGAATCAAAGATATGTATCCTCGCTATAATCTTTAAGAATTAAAAAACCAAAGCTTTAATAATGCAAAAATCTACCTAAGCCACTGACATTATGTAACCACACGCACTACCTAACTAATAAATCTTGTTGTTTCCTAACTCTGTTTTTTAAATCACTTGTTCTTGTATTTTCCATTTCATTATCAGTCACTAATGCGATAATGTCACTATTGCAGTTGTCATATCAACAGACGTAGATAAAAATATGTATACTCGTTCCTTTTTTTTGAATGGCCAATGTGACAGGTCAGCATTAGCAATTATTATTTCCAGGGGGAGGTCAACGTACGCGTAATCTTGCGATTGTACGTAAATTAAGACAAAGTCGAACAATGCTCGAGGTGCGGTTAAACCGGCAACATTCAGTGCTCGAGAATCGGTCGCGAAGTTGGCTCACATATGCCTGTCCCCGATGTCCCTGGCCTGACATTGACAATGACTAATGGCCTCACACCCCTTATTCTTACGGAATACGTGATCATGAGAAGAGTCCACCCACGGCAGGTTGCAAATGAACGAAAATGATGCGACGTGGTCCACAACTCAATGCGTTCAGTGCTGCCAACTGTAACAAAACAAAATTTGCAGTTAGAGGGGAAATTTCCCGTTCTGTTACAAATTTTTATTATAAATTTTTCCAGGAATTTAAAAATAATGAATTTTGAAAATAATACTTTAATAGTTTCAATATTAAAAGTGCAATAACACTTATAACTTCAGGGTTGGCAAATTTTGATGTTTTTATAGGTTATCTCGTTAACTATAGGAGAAAAAATGACCCTCCCACTCTCGATCTCTTTTTTTAAGAGAAAATTAATGTTCAAAGCCAAAATGACCTATCGTTTTTTGTTTTCGAGTAATAAACAAAAATTCAAATTTTCCACTTTTCGATACATGTCTGTAACTTGGTTTTTTGTAAAGTTAGAAAAAAGTAATTAATATGTTCCTGAGATACTTTTTGAGTACCGTACAGTGGCGTGCCTATATTTTTCATTAACTTAACATTATTAATTTTTAAGTTATAACCTGAAGTTGTGTTTTTTTTTAATAGAAACCATAGGTGGCCATTAATATATATTATAGAAATGCCTAACATTTAGAAATAAATATTCGTTTTTTTCTTATAAGTTCTTTAAATCTAAGCTAATTTCAAAAAGATTTTTAAGTTGGGGTTGCAGGGGTTAAAGAAATGAACATATCAAGAGGGCAGGATTACCAAAAAAGTTTCGCCTTCAAACACAAAACGACCTGCCTAGGCAATTTTTTTGTTTTGTTATTTGAAAGTTTTTAAATAAACACCCGGTGTATTTTTTACATGTATTATCTGTTTAATTACAGTGAAAGTTTACAGAACGTTATTAACTTTACAAACCGTAAAGTAAAATTACCATGATAGCTGTAAACAAAGTTGCTGTGTAAGTGAGATTTTTCAGTGTTTAATTAAGGATGTGTAAAATTTCCGTGTTAATAGTAAAACTATTACGGCTACGGCTTTTTTAAATGTTTTACACAAAATCTGTTAAAATTACTAGTATTATAATAAAATATACTCAATTTGTGTCATATTTACCAGTGACGTGTTAAAAGTACACCATATTGTGTAAACTTAACACATCTCTGTGTTCTATATCCTTACTCCTGACTGGTTGAACACAACTGCGCAACACACGTGACTACGCCATGTTGGCCGTGTAACGTTGCTGTGTTGTTGTTCATGTTATAATTTTTGTAATACGTTTATTTTGACGTTTTCTAGAACATTCTATATCCGACGCATTCTCGACGGCTGGAAAACTTCTTCGAAAACGTCAAAATGGTATTACAAAAATTATATTTATTAAAAAATATTTCGAAAGCAAACAGGAACATAATTAACACAATGAAAATGTAAGTGGGGTTCCATATCAATACTTATTATACAATAAAATTAACATGTTCATGTGTAAAGTCTACACCTTAAATGATACAAATAACACTGAAATGTACATAACATTTTTATATTAATACAGGGGATTGTGTTGAACCTTTAACACACTGCTGCATACAGAAAAATAGGTAAACATATACACAATTCTATCTGAACCATGATTAACACAGTATTCTGTTTTTTTGTGTTAAAATGTGTAATTATTTTTTTTATAGTGTAGAGACATAAAAAGCTAATGATAATCATGGTAAAATACAATTCATTTTTTCAGTGTGCTATTTCCAAGGGAGCTCTGTAATTTTCAGAAACAATTGGTGACCGACCACGTCACCCTCGGTCATAATGATGTCAAAAACCTCGACGATGCTGTTTTGTCCCTGCGCCGTTTCGCCTGATGAAATCTAGATAGCACAGGCGACCTGTAATAATTCAGCGAAACAATGACTCCGGCGTTAGGACAGGTGTGCCGTACCACAGTTTAAGTTATCTATTATCCAAAACTGTGTCGGTATATCGGATTTATCGCCGGAACGAATGGATCCTGCGTTCCGGTTAACTAAAAAGTAAATAATTTATGCCCGCTAATTATTCACGTAGAGGTGGAAGGGGGTATGTAAACCGCTACGCGGAGTGCTAAAATTTGCGCGCGCGGTCGGATATACTCGTATCATCGTATACGACTGTATGAAGGTTTTCAGGAAAGCATAACGTTAATTAAATATTTCTTTTGCTAGCTATATAAATGTATCTCCTTCAAAATTACTCGCATTGTCAAAGTCTAAAATATCTAAATCAGGTCTCTTTGATATGGTTAGGTACTATTATTAGTAGTATTACATTTGTTTCTAGAGTTGAAGTCAAACCTTATTTCACTCAGATGACATGATTGTGAATACATGACACTATTATTATAAAGTTTTAAGAAATAATAGATAACAAGGAAAACAGACAAGGTTAAACATAAACAAAAAATATACAAAAATAAGTCTACATATACGTGGAATGTAAATAATTCATTATCAAGTAAATGTTTGAAAGAGTTAATCGAAAGTGTTCCACATCAAAAACACGATTAGATAAGAAGTGCTGTCTTGTGCGTCTTGTGAGGGTGTGAAAATCCTCCTTTTTGACTTCAAATCAAGACCGCGTAGTTTATAAACGAATATTTCATCTGGACAGTGTATTTTCTAGAATGTTATTAAAAGATCGCCATGCATCCTCCTGTCCTCCAACGACTGCTAATTTAGACACAATAAGGGCCGTTTCATAGAGAAGATGCTTAAATCCAACCCAACGGGAAGTTGTGTAGCGCATCTTTGGACATCCTCCAACTGCAGAATATCTTGGTTCAAAACAGGAGACCATATGGTTATAGCAAACTCAAGGTGTGGACGAATATATGCATTGTAAATCTTAAGGAAAGTATGTGTGTTAAAGTCTTAGAAAGATTTACGAATCACATAAACTGGTTGCACCTTCGCACAATTTTGGACACATGATCACTCTAAGACAATGATCACCCATTAAACTGAAACAGTATTTAGGTTATTATTGTCAATTGTAATTCAGTCTAGGATTGTTTTTAAACAAATACATTACACAACATTTAGAGTAGTTAAACTTCAAAGCGGCGGCATAAGAAAAGTGATCCAGATCCACATTTACTAGTGGGATCCGATACATAAACTAAAAATAGTCTGGGACCTAGCACTGAATCCTGAGGCATACTACTTAGAACATCTCCGCAATATGCCAACAAGCGAATAGTTCTTTTCGTGAGCTAAGTAAACGCCAATATCAGTTTTTCAATATTCTTCAATGATTTCGAAGATATAACGGCAGCCTAAGCTTAGAGGTCGTTGACCATTAAGCAGACATTCCATAACTTTCTTATTCTACCTACAGAAATGTGGGGTGAGCGAGCAGATAGCTTGTTTCGAAAACGAAGAGTGGGCGCTAGTCTCAGTTTTTCAATATTTTGAACGGTTTTGGATTTATAACGGGTATTGCCACATTTATTAGATAATTCCTGTTTTGCAATAGACCTCATCGAATATAATATTTGCCCCAGATCAATCTATATGTATATTTTAAGTAAAACTGAACATGACTAGGATGAATGGTTTCAAATTCATGATCTCGCTTCCTGCTTAATATGGATCTTTTCATATGTTTCTATTCAAAATTTCAATATGGGCAAGTATTTGTTTCTTTTTCTGGATGGAGTTCAAATTTTTTCCCAGATTATCTTCTGTCTTAGGGATCACATTATCTGATATTTCCTAGCTCGTGCTTCATTCTTCTGGGAACATTTCAATTTCTCAAGCTGATTCTAAAGACAGAGGGAAGGCGTAGGATGATTTTATATGCTGTCAGTTCCTACTAAAAAGGATTCAATGCCTTGCTAATTTTAAGATTAATATAAATAGGTATGTTATGTAAAATTTCCCACGTGTAAAATATTTTCATCATGGAAAATGTAGGGAACTGTTTCTATTTTATTTCGCATATTATTTTCAGTACGTCAAAAATAATCAATAATCATTAATAATAGGTATTTGAGGAAATAACAATAAAAGCAAATACAAAAAAAAACAAAGATTAGATGTTCACTTCCTAAACTACTGGTAACAATCAATTAATTACTCGTGACACTAACTGACACATAACCGCTTATTCTTAATTATTTTTAACTTCCCCGGAATTGAGTAATGACAGCTTTCCTCGAATCCAGACGGTATCCGTACGTCGGCAACAATTACCACTGTATCACACTTAAAAACGTTAATGTTCCCATTAAACATATCTAATTAGTTATTTGACGACCTTGACTAATTCCAGTCAACACATGTCCATTTTAGGCGACGCGTATGACTTGTAGCCGGGTATTGTGGTGACACTGGCGCCAACAGTGGATCCTCTACTACTGGGCTCACGCTCTTAAAACGTTTAATAAAATGTCATGGGACGGTATATGAATTACAAAGCAGATGTAACTCGACTCCAACTCATTCTTTTGGTCTCCAAATGTTTTCAGTACTCACTGCTATCCTAATAAAATTGAAAAAACATGGAGTAGACAAAATATAGGGTGATTTACAGCTTATCTAAGTAATTTACTCACTACTATACTAATAAATTTGAAAAACGTGGAGCAGATTAAATACAGGGTGATAACTTATCTAAAAACATTGAAATAATTATAGATTATTATATCGCAAACAATTTTTTTTCTGTATTAAAAAGGTATTTTAAGCTAATACAAATTAAATCTCCTACAATTCCTATCAATAAACTCATATGTACGCTCTCTGATATCAAACATCTAGGTATGCTAATAAACAATTCCACAGACAAAGCTCTATTCAATAATTATGTAAAAAAATAATCTAGCTAAATTTCTTAACCTGGTTTAATGAAAACACTATAAATATCTAAGTTCACTTTTGAAACAGTGGGAACTCGAACATTCAATCACAATAGATGAGATTGACCTATTTCTGCATTTTTAGGATTGCTTCTTCACGTGGCCTCCTCTAAGTTGAGTCAAATATCTAATTATACAAATTATTATACCAATAAATTAAAATTATTCGAAATTAAATATCGACAATGTTAAAAGTGACTTTAACCTGTCAATGAATTTTAAATTAAATATGCCAAATACCTACTTAAATAATGTTTACCCTTTAGTAATCGCTTTTTATATTTTTTTTAGGTATTAACAATAAGAGAAAAAAATTATACAGTCAAATACGTTTAGATTGGTACGATTTATCGTAGAGTAAAATAAAGGCAGTCATATTCCGTACACACTGTATACAATAACGAATAAAAAGTTTTATAATTAACTTTGTAACTTTGCATCTGTTACCTACGTCATTTATTTTCTTAACGTTGGTATAAAAATGGAACGTTTAATTGCGAACCAAATTATGCCAGGAATGTTGTTTTTATTAATGTTAATAATGCTAATACAGACAATAATTCATTTATATATGATTTGTAGCAATGGGAGGAAAAATAATTAATTCAAAATATATTCCATATAATATTTTTTGACGTAATAAATGTCATAAACAGAATCCTACATAAAATCGTTTTAAATGATTCTATGATTTATTAAATGTATTTAACTATAGTTTCTGGAAGTTTATTATACTAATAACTAATTTTGAACCACGAAATACGAGCCTCTATAAATATTTTGAAAATTATGTAAACATTCTAAGGTACATGAAGTAATAAAAACATATTTATTGCCGTAACATTATAAAGTATCGTTTTTTCTGAAGACCAGTTTGTGTTAATGTCTTAAAGCTGAGCATATCTACATCAAATGTAACAGTGTCTTTCAATCTACCATGTGGTACTGATCATATTCTGATAATGATAACTTGACTATCGAAAACCCAACAAATAAGATATTAGTTTCATATTTATATTTTTTACAGTAGAAATTAAACGTTATTATAACACTAGAAAGTAAAATTATTACTGTTATAAATATTTAAGTATTATGTATTTATGGTTTCAACACAAAATACTAATATAAACAATTTAAAAAAATCTACATACAGAGTGTGACGTTTTAAAGGTAAAAAAAATAACATACAAATTCCTGAGAATAAAAAGACATCAAAAAGTCCTATATTCACGTTTTGTCAAGAAAAGGGAACTTCAATTTTGTAGTAAAAAAAAATAGACCCTGGTACAACCCTGACCAAAATATCGCCGTTTGACACAAGCCGAGGCAATGTTGCCAGAAGGTATAATTTTACGGAAATTTGTAAAACGAACAGATAAAGAGATACAGAGTTTTCATAGAGTAATTAATTTCGTACTGGATTTTTTAATAGAAATTTAGGCTAGTTGTAAATAAAAACCTGGTGTAGACTTACCGATGTCGTAATTATTTTTTTGTTTCTTCAGTGTTAGATTAGAATCAATAAGAATTAATTGCAAAAGTTCAACAATTACACTATCATTCACTCTTCTGTTACTGAAATCAGAACAGCAAAACAAACCCAACACAATGCAAATATGTATGTGGTAAACACAATAACGTAAAACACCGATCTTTTTTAACAGAACTTGACTTGACAATACACAGACAGTGACAGTGTTGCCAGATGAACATAATTATATTTGTGCATCGAAGTTTCAGAGATGTGAAGAACACTTCTTCACATACAAAAAGGATAGGAAAGCAGAAAAATGGAGTGCTTATTAGAAAGCAGCTGTAATATAAAGGTTCATAAATTGAGTAGATATAGTTTGCAAAGGTATATTGTTCCAAATATTGTAACATATTATTTAAGGATGACGAATTGAACATATATACACTAAATAATTTTAATACATACAATATTTTGCTATTATTTTTAAATCGTATAAAAAAATAGAAAACAAAGTCAATCAAATAATTGTTCAAATTTGAGTCATTTGAAGAAAATCTGAATTTCTTCACAGGGTTCAAATTTTAGGTAAAAATTCTTCAATGTGAAGAATATATTCACATCTGGCAACACTAATTTCCACTACATTCCACTCCACAGGTGCATCTATCACAGTGGGGGTACAAAGTCGGGAGATACTTTTTGTAATTTGCTATAAAATATTTTGAATATTAAAAACTATTTGTAATTTGCTATAAAATATTTTTGATATTAAAAACTTATAATCGACCTATATTATTTTACATCACTTACTGTCAGGAATATAGGTTTTTAATATTTCGCATTAAAGATGACACCCTGTAAATACAGAGTACAGAGTATAGTTTTATTTTATTCTATTTTGTTTTGTTACCTCTTTATGCTCGAATATAGCAGGTTTTTGTTTTATTAAATAATGCTATTCATTAAGTTACAAAAGGTTAAAGGGTTAAAGCCTTATAGATATGACTACTATTAAAAATTACATCCTATACACGATATTTAGAAGACAAGACGAGAGTAGATATTTTATGAACTTATATTGAATTCTAGACATAGACGAATCTAATCTAGACGAGATCTTAGCCCCCCCCCCCTCAAAATATTCATAAACATCTCACACAGATTTCAAAACCGAAATTAAAATAGCTATTTATATATCATGTTGTGAAATGAGTGTGTTTTAAGCAAAAATGCACCAAGTGCTTAACACATCGATTTCGCACCGAAGATTTTTTCTGAAAGCGGAGAAAAATCATCAAAAATGAGTGATAATGACGAGACTTTTATAGAAAAAGTATTACTAGCCTATTTCCTGAAGCTATCCAGTACGTTAAGGCCGTTAACGTTGTGAAGTAAGTTTTCGTTGCTCGCACCATGATTTACCTGATCAAAAACGTAGATAATCAGACCATTAGTTTCAAAATTCTGAAAATTCATGTTCCAAGAATGTTTACGATTACTGAGGGATCAATAGATGGTATCATTTTTGTAGATATATTTCGTAAGTACGCAAAACTTCGTCCCCTCAATACGACACATCAGCGATTTTTCTTGACATATGGAAGTAATAAATGCTGTACCCTGCCAGTTGCCATCAATACAATTGGAAGTATGCTAAAAAAGATAGCGGAATTCCTTGGATTCTCCAACGTCAATGAATACACTGGCCATTGCTTCCGGCGCAGCTCTGCAACAATGTTGGTAGATTCTAGAGCGAACATTGCACATGGAGGTTGGCGATCAAGTTCAGTTGCCGAAGGTTATATCGAAAAATTCCATTGAGCAGAAAAACGAAATATCTAAAAGAATCATAAGTTAGAAAGATGCACCAAATAAGAAATTAAAAAAATTCGCGCCGAATAAGAAGCTAGTAGTATTGCTACTACTAGCAATTTATTCATTCACATTTAGTACTTACATTGCTGTTAGAGAAGAGAAGCTAGAGTGACTCTAGTAGTAGTGTTCATTTTAACAATTTACATAATTTTGCGTTTAAAATTTATAAATAAATATTTTCATTGTTTTTAATGTTGTATTTTTACTTTAAGCACTAGTGCCTAAAAGAGTGTCATTTCTAAATTCTAATCAATATCAAAATTTGTCAATTTCGAAGCGCTTTCACAAAAAAAATATTTTTACAGTCCACTCATAGCTTTAGCACAGTATAGGGAGACCAGTAGAAACACTCGGGCCGAAATAATAAGTCGCGCATAGCAGCTCGCGCATCCATTTCAAGCTGCAGAGACCTCAGTTTACATCCAACTCTGGGAGTGCGAACGTCGGTTATACAGAGCCGTATTAAAGCAATATTTTGAGTCTGATCGAGGAACGAGTTGCTGCGCAGCAGTTAGATGTTTAGATATATCATCTATAGATAGTAATTTAAGTTTCTTTAAATTTCCTAAAGACATAAATAAGTAATCTATAATATACTGTACAAACCATAAATAATATTTTACTGCTATTGCCTTACCTATTAACTTATTTCTTAAGAATAACATTGGAATATAAATACTTCTCATGAAAGTGAAGTTTAAAATATACATATTTATATTTTTCACAAATACAAATTTTTATTTTAGAGCAAAGTTCTGTGCAGAGGCTTCTAATAGAGAAGATTTATTAGAAAAGCTGCACAGGATTAGTAATAGTTCATACAAACTATGTCAAATACATTTTTAAAATAATATGTTTTCTAACGATTCGCGTAATAGATTACGCAAAGAGGCCGTTCCAACGTTTCCTTCACAAGACCGCTCATCTTCAAATTGTGTAGATGATCATATTTCTTGCAGTCACTATAATGAGAGTAAGCCTCAAAACAAAATAATAAAAAATATTTTTTTTCTAAATTTACATTTTACTGCACTTTCATCTCCAATTTAACAATTTTCAAAGTTAAGTAAACATAATTTTTGTGTTCTGAAAAATACTTGTCTTCTGGTTTACATAATCATTTAAGACAAAAAAAAAATGGTAATAAATTATTTGCGCACTAAACTTCAAACGTCAAATTTTAAATTTAAAAATATCCCAAAAAATATAATTATCACTAATAACAAAAAAGTAAGTAAATAAATAAAAATGTTTTGTAGTGCAATAAACACTTTTTTTAAAGAGTTCAAAGAAGTAAATCGAATTTTGACACTGTATGTTAGTAGCAGTAAATGATAGTATATAATACATGTTGAATTACCCTTTTATAACTGTATAATGAATTATTACATAATGTGGATAGATATAACGTAAACTTTCATGTGGAATAACTACGCTTTCACGCGCAAATAAAAATTCTTATTTCGGTCCTGATCACCGATTCTGTAAATTCTATCGGATGCGCTATCGCACTCACATTTCGAGGTCACCGCAGAAAACTGAAAGCAGTTCAAAGTGCCGACAACAGAGTGAAACTGCTGGTCTACCTATGCTGTGGCTTTAGCTCCCCCAGATCTGATGACCTAACTTCGCCCTTCGTCTGATCTTCATGTCTGTAATGTTTCCTGGTGATTCGATCACACTTTTACAGATTCCTAAGCAAAATAATGGCAGTCAGCGTCGCGTTCGACAGTTAGCGGCAGAGGAGGGGCAACCGCCTCCGCAAAATACACGAACGCATCCTAAATCAACCGGCATCAAACACCACGCGAGATCCGCCCGGAAAGGCCATAAAAACTTCCTCGCCGCAAACTTTTATAAATAAACATGAACACTCGCTGATTCCCGAAAAAGTTTCAGCCCGAACGGCTGGAAGGGTATCCGAGTTACAATTTATTTCAATTACCGAGAACTCTATATATCACTTAAACAATTTCGCCGCCGCTGTTTTGATGCGAGGCGCGGGTAACGAAGAAATATGCCCGCCCGGCTACGCAGACAAATTATGTAAACATCTATTAGCCGCGGAAACCTGATTTGGGCGGCGTATTGCGTAATGAAACGTGGATTTAATAAGCGCCCCTCGGCGTGTATGTGTGTGTGTGCTCCGGTGTGTTATTGAGATTATCCGGGGTCGTGCAGCCAGGTTACAGAATTTCAATTTCGATGGTAATGCGCGTCGTCCGCACGCGGAGGTGGCTGAGCGGAAGTGGCGCTTCGCCCGTCACCGGATTTTATACTAACTGTCCGGACAACGGATTCCGACATATAGTTGCGTCAAGAATTCAGACGACTTGCGTCATACGAACAAATAAATATTTCATTATACAGTATACGCCAAAAGTATGGAATAAATTCAATAAAAACGAAACAATTATTTTTTTAATTTAAAAAATACATATTTTAGCGTAAAATGCGATTTTTAAATGTCATTTGTTTTCGAGTAATGACGTCATCGGTTTTTTTTTTAAATGGCAACACCATATTTTTTCCTTGATTCTGAAAGATCGTTTAATTCTCTATCAGACAGTTCTAAAATTTTGCCCTCTTACATAGGAAAGTTTTCGAGTAAATGACGATTGAATGTTAGAAAACGTAAATTTTATCCATAAAAAAGTAACAATTCTGAGGTATGTAAAATAAAATACAATTGATTAAATTTTATACTTAAATTAAATGTTCGAATTGCCATCCACCAACTTCTTGACAATGCACACGTCTGTGAAGAAATCCTTCTTGCACATTATGAATGATTTCTGGGGTAACTCTGGGTATTTCGTCCCGAATGCGATTTTGAAGTTCTTCTAAATTACGTGGTTTATTAATGTACACTTTTGACTTCAAGTATCCCCATAAAAAATAGTCAAGAGGTGTAAGATCTGGCGATCTTGCAGGCCATTCTATCGGTCCGTGTCTGCCGATCCACCTCCCAGGAAAACAGTTGTCCAAAAAATCTCGTACAGGGCGCGCATAGTGCGGAGGTGCACCGTCTTGCTGAAACCATATGGTATCGTCAGGAATGTCAAGGCCATTATCGTTAGGAAAAATTACTACAAGGGCTGGAACAAGGTCATTTTCTAGAAACTCTAAATATCTTTGTCCTGTAAGGGTTCCTTCAAAGAAGAAAGATCCTACTATTCTGTCGTCAACTATTCCAGCCCACACATTTAATTTCTGAGGGTGTTGGGTATGTGCCTCTGCCAGAATGGCCTGCAAGATCGCCAGATCTTACACCTCTTGACTATTTTTTATGGGGATTCTTGAAGTCAAAAGAGTACATTAATAAACCACGTAATTTAGAAGAACTTCAAAATCGCATTCGGGACGAAATACGCAGAGTTACCCCAGAAATCATTCATAATGTGCAAGAAGAATTTCTTCACAGACTTGACGCATTGTCAAGAAGTTGGTGGATGGCAATTCGAACATTTAATTTAAGTATAAAATTTAATCAATTGTATTTTATTTTACATACCTCAGAATTGTTATTTTTTATGGATAAAATTTGCGTTTTCTAACATTCAATTGTCATTTACTCGAAAACTTTCCTATGTAAGAGAAAATTTTAGTACTGCCTGATAGAGAATTAAACGATCTTTTAGAATCAAGAAAAAAATATGGTGTTGCCATTTAAAAAAAAATCGATGACGTCATTACTCGAAAACAAATGACATTTGAAAATCGCATTTTACGCTAAAATATGTATTTTTTAAATTAAAAATCGACCTGTTCGAGGATTTTTCCCAGAAAATAATTGTTTCGTTTTTATTGAATTTATTCCATACTTTTGGCGTATACTGTATAACAAGAAGCTTGCTCCCTAAAAGATCCTTTTAAGAAACATTTACGTCGAAGTATTATTAATAAGTAAATTTGTACCATAATATAGAGCAATATTTCTATTAGGTTAATTGAAATGATCAAATATTTCTTAAAAGTTATCAACATAGTTGAAAATAGGTTTATTTTGCAATAAAAATAGAACTTATTAAATTAAAGGATTTAGGTAATATGGCAAAAATAACTAGTTATTACCTTATTCTTAACCACTATAGTTGAAAACAAATTTAGTTTTACAATTTTGTAATAAATATGTAAATATTTACCTATTGTAATAATTTAAAAAATCCCTGGATATTGAAGATAGATTTCAAGGCGAAGTTAAGTAAATTATAACTTCGTCTTACACGTTATTGAAATGTTAGCATTTGAAAACATAGAAAAGGTAAACAATATGTAATTTCGAATTGTATAAATTGACATATATTTCATTTTACTTGGAAGTCATTATATTACTCTTAGCAAACAAATTTCTGACTAAAATTTTGGTACTACAAGATTTTATATCATTGAAGACTATTTTTATGGCGAAAAGTAGTAAATCTCGATCAATTTAGGTTAATTTTTCTTGTGCAGTAGTCTATTATGCTTAAATGTTAGTTGGGACCAATGTCAATTTTTCCAGTACATTCTAGGTCAATTCGATTGTGAAAGTTGAATTCTGCAAATCATTAGATCTCATAACCAAAATAGACTCCAACAGTAACATATTTATGATCTTGAATACCCCCTTGCTGCAAGATTCAATTTTCCATTCATTGTTCATTACACCTGATACGACAAATTTCTATCTTGCTTCCTCTTTCAGCTATGATGTAATCATGTGATGCAATAATGATCTTACAAAATTCGTTTGCTGCAAATGTAATGCCATGGAAGGTAGTATCTCTTTACTAGATATTTTTACTAAATTGAAACAGATTTATACACAGCGACCTGTGGTATTTTTCTTGTGTTGAAGAATTTATGACCGTAAATGGCAACATTTTAAATATAACAGTCCGTAAATTGTATATCATTCTAGCCTAATTTATGGTTCTGTGTGATATATTTTGACGATAGATAATCGTTACAATATGAGAAAAACATAGTTACTACACGGACCTTTTAGTGAGCGTAGGCGTGGGACAGAATTTATGTCGCCCTATTAATTATATTCCAGAACTCCGTCGGAAATAAATTCATGATAAATCCCGGCATTTTTACACCTCGAATTCGAACAAAGCGAGCAACAATGGGTAAAACACGGCCTCCTACACAGAGTGTCGTCTCGCGTTCGTGTTCGGCGATATTTTTAAACTGTCAGAGAGAAGACAGTACGCATGGGTCCGATGAGTTACGTACATTACCAAACACATGTCTAGGAATAGATTAATTTTTCGGCGCTGGAAGAAAAATTGTTCCGCTTTGTAGGGAAGTTAATGCTTTCAACAGCTCGTCGATGTCTGTTACGTACACGTTTCTATAGTTTATAACGAATTAATGTCGTTTAGACGCAGTTCCGTCTAGATTGTATCTTAAATATAGTAAGATATTTAACAAATTCGCATTAAATGAGCTAAATGAAGAGGTGTATGATTATGCGATGTAAAGTTGTTGGCGACCTTTCGCTTATCACCCTCTATTATAAATAAGGATAAGAGAATACATGTATAAATGTTAGTTAATATCATTGTGTCAATGATTTATAAAAAATGGCAGAGTCTTCTGCTTACAACGATAATATGGAAGATGCTATAGAAGAATCATCAAAAACCGCTATTCAATCATTATTGCCGACAAAATCCAAAGATAAATATGTAAAGCATATCGCTTATTTGAAGATTGGAGAGATCAAAAGGGAGTAACTGTTATCACTGAGGCAGGTCTACTAGCCTATTTTGGACAATAATCCAGAGTCTACCAGAGTTTTACGTTGTGAAGTCTTTACTCAATGGTAATAACATCATTGTTAGAGAAAAAGAATATCGACAAAGACATTTCCAAGTTTAATTGATTTCCGTAAACGTAAATATCGGTAGGACATAGATCTAGGAAGTCTAGTGTTTTAAGAAAATCAGAAGTTGAGACATTTCTGAAAGAAGCAGGTGGTAAAACTTACTTGATGATGAAGGTAAAGTGTAATTTTCACTATTCTCTATTGTAATTGATTTTTATTTTAGATAGTGTTGATTATTGGTATCAGTGGAGCATGCCATCGTGAAGAACTAACATTTCTTCAGCTTGAACATATAAAAGGCATGGGAGAATATATATTGATAGAAATTCCCAATACAAATACGAACGTCTCTTTCTAACGGGAACATGGAAGGAATCAATGTCGTCAAAATGTGTCGAAAATATTCCTCTCTTCGTCCGTCACCAATTGAGCATGCATTCAAGATTCAATGTAGAAGACAATGCGTTAGTATAAATTCTATAAAAGGTTTCCCTCAAAAACTTCCGGAATTTTTTAAATTGCCGAATGCTAGTAATTACACCGGCCACTGTTTCCGGAGAACGTCTGCTATGATACTGGAAAATAGAAATTTATAAAACGTAATTTTTATTTTATTTATTTATTGGTGAAAATGTACTATAATGTATTTACACAGGTCAAATAAGGAAAAACTCAAAATAAAAATTACAGTGTAAACTACAGTAAAATAGACTAAAGATAATAACACTAAACACTCAAATAATTAAAACTATAAAATGAAATAACAGCACGAAAACACATGTAGTTAAAACAACTCAAGTTAAAATTGAAATAAATACAACAGGATGTTAAAAATAACATAAGTTAAAGCGATAAAATGGACAAGGCACTGGTTAGAAATTCTTCAGAGCTATAAAATGCATTATTAAGTAAAAACTTTATTATTCTGTACTTAAAAGTTATATTATTTAAGTCAGTATTTATTTATTTAAACTTTAAAGTAGATTATTAGTAGACAGTAGACACAAAATAATGCTAAACTCCATACCCATAACTACTCTCTAATTTTGCGATAGTCCCATTTCTTACTTTTCTAGTTGAATGTAAGCATAGAATTCATACAAAATTGGGACTTACCGATAATAATTGACTTCGTATTTTAGAAAGTAAAATTCCTTTAGATGATTAGTCGGATTAAGATGTCACATACATTTTAAGTCATCAGGTCGTTTCACTTCCATATCTGCGATCTCCACTGTCACTTTAATAGTTTTTTAAATCAATCTGTCAAGCAGTCTCTTTTAAAATCTTTTGAAAGTGCTATATTTGAAACAAATACGCTATATTTAGAATATGCTTAAAAGAAAACAAGAAATGGGTACAAAATTTATTATATTGGAATAATTGTTAACTTTGTTTCATAGCTATAATAGTTATTTACAATATAAGTATAAAAATGTAAATTTACATGTACAAAATTGTATCTAACATATAACTGGTATATTTTCTATGAATAGAAAAAAGTATTTGTTATTAAATATACGGTTACTGTCAAAACATTGTCAACAAACCCATAAATATAAAAAGCATTTTTCAAAATGAATGATTCTGATGAAAGTTTACCCTCTGATATAGAAGAAGCGACAAACGGAGCGATCTAAGTCTAGTTCCTACAAAATCCAAGGTGCGGTATGAGTTGTAGTATCAAAAGTTTGAAGATTGGTGCAAAGCTGACAAGGTAAAGGGGGTCTGAGAAAATCCTTTTTGGTTTATTTTTCCGGAAAGCAACGCTTCCAGAAACTATCTACACTATGGACTCACTATTCAGTATTGAGAACTATGGTTTCAGTTAAGAAAAATCAAGATATAAGCAGATTTTCTCAACTAATCGCATTTTTTAGAAGTTCAGATGCCAAAAAGTCCAGAATTTTTACAAAGGAAGAAGTATATAAGTTTCTAACTACTGCAAATGATGAAACAAATTTACTCATGATAATCAGCATTTTTGGGGCTTGACGTCGCGAAGAATTAGCAAAGCTAATGTTGGATCATATTCAATACCAATGATCTCTATATTGTGATTCCATGCACAAAAATAAAAGTTATCCGAGAATTTGTTATAACAGAAGGAAATCTGACAGGTATCAACTGTTTCAACATATTTGAAAGTATGCTGAACTTCGTCCTTCCAATGCAACTCACAGGCGGTTATTTGTATTCTACAGACAGAAAAAATGTACCTCCCAGCTTGTCGGAGCTATTACTTTTGGAAGCATTCCAAAAATGATTGCAACAATGTTTGGATTGAAGAATCCCCAAAAATGCACTGAAAATTGATTTAGAAGCTACCATTCTGGTTGGTGTCGGTGCAGATATGCAGATGTTAAACCGTCATGGGAGCTGGAAATCTTCTACGACAGAAGGGTTTGTTGAGAAATCTTTATAGAATAAGAAACAGATAGCAAAGAAGATCATAGGTCAAACACGGATTTAACCATTGGAAATTGTAAAAAGTGTATTATTGATGTTTATAAACCTTTATAATAATCCTCTTCATCATTCTTCTAAAAAGCTGGATTTTATTTAACAGACAAATTTTAATAAAAACTTTTTTATTACAGCACTAGTGCCTGCAACTATCTATAGAACTGAAAAACTCGTATTACTAAATGAAAGTAGATAAAACATTTAACGATTAATCTCCTTTATAGAACAGATTGTAGACTGCATTGGGATACATCTGTGTATATTATTACAAAATTCCTTCTCGCAAAAATCTCAAATTTAAATAAAAACGCCAATTAAATTCCATAATGGCATAATCACCCTACATTCACTGCGATGAACAGATAAATTCTCAATGATTGGCAGATCTGTCGCTTTTAGGCTGACGTCGACTTTTGTTGCTTGAATTCTTTATTGAATAAACTTTTTACAGGTCTTTGTAAGGCCCAAGAAAAAGAGAAAAATGAATTGTAACACCGTTGTTGTTGATGTTGTCGTTATGACTTGCCCAGCATTGTTGCCAGATGTCCCATACAGGAACAAGTTTTGCTAAAATTTATTTGGCGTGGAAATAAGCAAATGTTAAAATAATCTAAAATTTATATTTAGGTATTATAAAAATACAGAAATGTTACATTGTATTTTTAAAAATACATAAATTTTAGAATGCAAAATAAGAAAGGTATTGTAAAAGTACAAGAAAATCACATAAAAAATTTTTCCATCTTTGCAATTATATTCTAAAACTACAAATAATTTTTAGTGTAGAAGAAGACGTTTTTTCTTTATACAGGGTGTTCCTAAAGATATGGTAAACACTGAAGGAGGTAATAGAACACGTAAAAGTAAGGTTATATAAAATTTTATCGAATACTCGATAGTTTTTTAAATACGGGGTGTTCAAATTTTTAAAAAATGTATAGCTTTCTGTAGGATCTGGAAACGCTAGTGTATAATTTTTACCATAGATTGTACGCCACTGCCTTCTTCTGATATTTTAGTTTCGTAATCTATAATCGATTTGGAAGAAACAAGTGCTATTGTAAAATTTAAAATTATTGTACTACTATTTATCCTAAGAAAAAATACGTTAGCACTTTTTTCTTCCAAATCGATTGTAGATCATAAAACTTAAATTATTAAAAATACCAGAAATACAGTGGTGTCTCCAGATCTCCGCCACTGGACAGCGCTGTTTAATAGATTGGGCAGTAAATAAAGCACTCTATAGTAGAAACACTGTACCAATTATCAAGATATTTGAATTATACTGATGACAAATTTATAGAACGCTATATTTTTTTAAAACTTGAACAACCTGTATTTCAAAAACTATCGTGTATTCGACAAAACTTTATATAATAACTAACCTTATTTTTACGTGTTCTATCATCTCCTTCAGTATTTACCATACCTTTGGGAACACCCTGTGATACCATTTGGCAACAATGCAACCTCTCCACGTAAAACTGGGCAGGTACTTCTGATGGGACCATGACACAGCATACTGTGGATTAATCAATTCAAAATTTGTTCAATTTTCGATACATTTCATAAATGAAGCAGCTCCTCTAAATACAGTATGTAGATAACACTTTGAAATAAAGAAATTAATTCCTTCAAAACGTGTAGACTGAAGAAATAATTAACGAAAACTTCATCGACGATTGATCTTGTTTTTCCTTTTACGAAGTGAATATCTAAAATCATTCCCAGGACTTTTAATTGAATATCCCCCTTCCCCTTCGCAAATTTGCTGTCAGTTCGGGTAATCCTTTTAATTGATCTCAAATCTATTTCTTCCTTAATTAATTCACGAAATTATATCGATATTTAATATTAGATAATAAATATAGCATCGACGTCTCGGTCCGACAAAAAATTAATGAATATTCATTAGATAAAAGCTCGGCCCGCTTGATTTGGTAAGCGTTCGAATACGCCCGGATTTTCGAAGCTGGCTATTTTTGACCGGTATAAAAGGATTATGAGCAATTATGTTGCGTTTTTTACGCGATTTAGTCGGTTTATGAAAACCGTTAAAATGTAAATGGGAGGGAATATGTACGTAGTTAAAAACAATTTAAAACTCGAAAGATTACTTTTTGGCAACAGCTTTAAAGATAATTCGATTAAAAACATATTAAATTTACAAAAAGTGAAGGAATCAACTTTGAAGCTACACTGAAAATATTAATTTGTAATTTTACTTGTAAAATAAGGGTTATATTATTATTTTACCAGTAATTTTACAAAAATTTTGTAGTTTTACGATTTTATTGTAAAGATGGTTTTGGTATAATACTAAATATTTGTAAATTTCCTGTGACTATGGTAATTTCCTATGGTGTTATTTTTCTTATCCTATCCCATTTAACACGACGTGTCCCAAATTTTGTTTAAATTTTTTAAATCCTTGTAGTAGACTCATACTATCGAGTTTAAGACACACTGTACTTTTACAATATCTTTTTTTTTACATTATAAAATTTCTATACTTTTTAAATATATTCCTGAAAATACATTTTCACGTTTCTGTATTTTTATAATACTTAAATTAGTAATATAATTTTTATATTATTCTGACATTTTTGCATATATATATATATATATATATATATATATATATATATATATATATATATCTCACCTGCACTCAGTTTATATGTGAACATACATATGAAGGAACAGCCAATTGTCGGTCATCTAACCTATGGCATACTGATGAGGGCTAACAAGCCCGAAACCGGTCTATGTCTGGTGGTGTGTCCGACAAGGGTTCTTGGCTGTTCACACAGATACTGCAGGAGTAATTCAATGCTGGTCGGGGCATTAGTCCGTGGAGTAGTTGTTTCCTGCAGTATCATTTATAGATTTAATGGCTCGTCGCCCAGGGCGAGAGGTCTGCGTTAAGTACCTGCTGCAATGTAGGTCGCTTCCTGTAAGTCGAGCCGCTTAGGCCGAGCAGGAAGTAAGCGGACCATTTATATCTCATTTTTGCATGTTTCCATCTCAAATAAAAAAATAAAACACGAACTTGTATAAAATTTTTTTATAAAATATATTAAATTAAAAACCAATTTTCTTTAAACTGGTATAATATAAATAATCACCTTGTCAGTAACTGAGGTACCAAGAATTTATAAATATTCAATATTTTTGCAAAAACGTTGTAGAAATACAATAGTTATTTACAAAAAGATTTACAAATTTACAGAAAATTTACAAAAAAACTAGTAAAAACAAAAAAATAATGCAATTTTACTGGGTTTTAAGTCACTTTTTATTTGCACAGTAATGTTATTGCGTTAATAAACCATTTTCTTTACAAAATTACAATATATTTACGTGCTAAATTTTTAGATGTGTACTTAAAGAAACAACTTCAGTAAAATAGCAGTTATTTTAATTATTTAAATCTTTAAAAACTGAAGAAAAACAACGAATTTCAGCTCAAGGGATTAGTGTGTACGTTGAAAAATAAATCGAGTACGAGTCTACATCTGGTCAGTATGGTATATGTAAAACCTAATCCTATTATGTCAGTCGCATAGCAGCCGACAATAAATTAGTATTATTCCATTACTCACTCACCTTCTGTGCCACTGTAAATAGCATAAATCACAATTACGAACTGCTTGCTTACTTGGCGTAATACCCAGCGTCAATTGTATTAGATGTTACAGCGTTGAATATACAGGATTGATCAAATTCGATAACTTTCTAGATTCTAAGTGGGTTTCGATTAAATTCCACTTGAATTTTTTGTAGATTCCATTATATTCTTAATTGAAGTTTGCAATCTAGCTGGAATGGTATCATTTGTTCATTTAAATTATGGAGAAATGCAAGTAGAATATCAATTCCAAGCGGATTTCTACATATTTCAATCTGAAAACAATTGTCAATAAGAATTCCAATTGAATCTCAGTAGTATTGAAAGGTTCAAATTCTATAATTTTTTCCTACTTTAGAGAGATTTTACGAACTAAACACAGTGATTTTATAACTGTTTTTTTCCTAGATTCCAATCATTTATTGGATTTCAATTGGAT
The DNA here is from genome assembly GCA_037114965.1 of Monochamus alternatus. NCBI lineage: Eukaryota > Metazoa > Arthropoda > Insecta > Coleoptera > Cerambycidae > Monochamus > Monochamus alternatus. The sequence goes on along the minus strand of CM073429.1, from coordinate 61,052,447 downwards.
TAAAGATTCAAGATAAAATGGGTTTTTATAGGTTTCAATTAGAACATCTAAAATCTGCAGTAGTTGAAGTCTGTAGAATCAACTTGGAATTGTGCAAATTGATTTTCAGTTGGCACAATTCAATTAGAATAAAACTATTTATAGAGATTCTATAATTATCAGTTGGATTTCCATAGACTCAAATTTGAAATTGGATAATTGAATGCAGAAGAAGTTTATAAAACTCCAATTCCCATTTCAGTTGAATTCCTAGTAAAGTGCAAATGGAGCAATTCAATAAAATTAAGATGTAATATAATTTCCAGTTGCATTTTTATAGGTTTCAATTAGGTGAATGTAATCCAATAAAGTAGTTCAAGTGGTTAGAGGCCAATTCAAAATGGATTCTAATTGTGTGAATGAAAATGTTTATAGAAATTTTATAGAATATCCAATGGAATACCTAAGTTTATAATTGTCAGTTGGATTGTCGGAAGTTATAGAAGTTAATTAAACTCCAATTTCAATTGAATTTCTGGTATAGTGTAATTGGAATATTTGATATTTGAATGTAATTGAAATGTAGTGTAGTTGCAGTTGGATTCGTATAGGTTCCATTTATAACATCTGGAATCTATTAAAGGTGTCAATAGAAGCCAATTGGAAATGTATCCTAATTGAATTCTTCGCAATTAGAATATTTTAATAAAATAAAAATGTAATATTATGTGGATATATTTATAGGTTTCAATTAGAATAATATTTGTAATCAAATAAAATAGTTAAAGCCAATAGAAGCCAATTGGAATTCCAGTTGAAATATTGCCGCAATCTGACAAGAAAATATATACGCAACAAAAAACAATTAAAGATTTTTTACGTGTCTCGCATATTAAGCGAGATACATGGGAGTGGCCCTCTTATGTGATACAGCCTGTATATTTTCAAAATAGTAGAATTATAACTTTTCTTCAGGTTCTATTAAATCATTCAATAATTATAGCACAGAAGTAAACAATAATGTAATTGGAATTCAGTTCCAGTTGGATTAAGTTTATATTCCAATTAAAATCCAGGAAACCGTATTAGAAATGTATGTATTGTGATGCAATTTTGTATTACACGCTGAACTGACTCTCAAAATTGACGAGTAATCCTATATAATATTTAATCTCGTTCAAAATAAAAAATTAGATATCCGTTCCCTCCAGCTACCTTGCAGCATCGACAAAAGTAGGTACTCCTTAAATTAATTAACATGATGTTAAATTATAATTAATACACGGGTTCTACAAAACCGATTATAGCGCTATGTTAATAACAAAGTGTCTGACGACCCCGGCATAATGGAGTCAGCTCTCAACATTATTAATTCAATCAGGTGATGTCATATTGTTCCTATAAACACGCCGTGGAGAGCCTATAATGGGACGGAGATGTTTGCCACTCGATAGTGAACTTGTTGTTAGAGTTAGACACAATGCCTTGGATGTCTTAGATTTAAAATGGGTTTTTGTCGTAAAGGAATCACTTTGGCATAATTAGATGGATAAGTCTGCTTTAATTGCTAGAGATTGAAATAGAAACTCTTTTGTAAGCGAATGATTAGATGTTGTATTAATAAAAAAAACTATTATAGAACATAGAAAAACAATGAACACGCCAATTTAACCTCACTTTTCATTGTTCTCTCATAACAAACAATATTAGAAACGTTTCGAGTGCTTTGGTGGTAGATCATTGGAAAGCTGAAGATAGAAAATGTTATTCCACCAATCAAACGCGATTAAGCTTACCCGCGTCGTTATATCTGTCTCACATCTGCATAAAAGTCATAATTCTTTCGGCGGGGACCCGATAAGCCGGCAATAAACATGCAAGCTTCGCCCGACATTTCGTACCGGCTCGGTTATCATTATCAGTGGCGGCTGGTGGCACTCTTGATACGCCTTTACGTGCATCGATCTGTCGAGGGATAAATAATTTTGTAAACATTGTTAAATGGGTAGATTGTAAAGTTTTACGCATATGCATATTTTTGGATCTTTGTCGATACCGATACGTCAAAATTTCTTTCTTCCATAGGCATACACCTATAAATTTAAAAGAGGTTTAAGTATTTGGAATTCGACAAAAGTAGTAGAAGTTGATAATTACTCCTAAGTAGCACAGGGGCTATATAAATATAAATTGACGAAATAAATACAGGGTGTTTAAAAAATTTAACAATCTTTAAATACTCCTAAAATTCATGAAATTTAACAAAAAATGTTGATAGCCTTTTAACAAGTGTCTATTAGAATACTCATTAACTAAAAAAATGCATGGTGTTTAACAAAACCGAATCAATCTCTAAAAACCGTTAAAATGAATGGAATTAAAAAAAATGAAATTTTTAAAAAGGGTTTATTAGAATATTTATTAATGGAAAAATGCAGTGTTTAAAAAAACCGCAATTCATGGAATTTAAAAAAGACGTTTTTTTGATGAAACTTTCAACATCAAATGCATACGACCCGATCCGACTTTTGAAATACAGGGTGTTGAATGTAACCAATCTCGAAGAAAGTCTCAAATTTGATGAAATATGATGAAATGAAATACCAGTCACTCTTGAAAATTTTAGAGTACCGCATTCTTTCCATGATGCTGTACCTTTCTATATCAAGGGTAAAGTTCTTTTGTACGAAAATTTGTCTAATTTCTGAATAAAGAAATATGAAAACTATATGTTTATTTTTGCATACAAACGGTACTCTTGAAATACCAATAGGATGCACAATTCTCGATTCGAGGTTGTTAGCTTTCAAATAGTCTCTACTGCGATGTAGAACGGTTCGTGTGACTTGTCAGTCCGGCATGTAGTATCGAATGACCGCTAGATGTAGCGCACTCACGGTCTATTCGGTCGAGTTACTCGTCAAATGCCTCACCTATGCCATACTGATGAGAGTTAATAAGCTCAAAACCGGTATATCTCTGGTGGGCGAGTGACTTTAGCTGTGTAGGTATAATTCAATGCTCTAGGTATTAGTCCGCAAAGTAGTTGTTTTCTGGGATTCCGTATTTGCAACATATCGTTATTGCTGAATCGCGATGGAGGTCGCTAACTTTCAATGGCTTCTACTACAATGTAGATTAATGTAGCGGCCATTCGCTATTTTAATCTAAATCGCTAATGTAGCTTGTCTACGCCGCGTACATTCTTCTTTTTCATTTTTAATCAGAGAATGCCATGATAAATTAGTGCAAGCTAATTTCGGGGCGACCTGTATATTTTATAGCACAGTCTACATTCATTGGAAATATTACACAGGGATTCAATGGAAGATTTTACGCATTTAACTCCATTGTGTTTAGATTGTCGTCGATACCAGCAACTAAAATTTTCGACTTGCCGCCACTGACCTCTGCTGGCTGATGTATTGTGTCAATTAAAAGAAAATTAGTCGCGGGGAATATTAGCAGCGGAACGAGCGGCGAGGACCGCGTCTATCTCAGGCTGCCATCGCCGGTCATGTTTATTACAACACTCGGTGAGCGCCCAACAAAGCAGATTGAGATCTGGCGTTCTACCACCGTCCGCCTTGCTTGCCTCGATGACGTACTAATCATTTTATCGGATACGTTGGCGGTGGTTAACGATATTTTCTAACGCATTTATTTAATAGTCGGCGAATTAATTCGATGCGATGCCTTAATGGGTCGGAAGAGTTTTTCCTCGGGATGAATTATATGTTCATTAACTAGATGATCCTGAAATGTCTGGTCGGAATGGAGAATATTTTATGCCAGGTTTATTCCAAATATCAAAATTTGTTGGCAGAAGTGGACCCCATCTTGATTTATCTGATAATAAAGCTTATAGAAACAATAATATGAATTTGAAATAGCTTTGACAACTGTCAAATGATTGATTTCCAATTTATCGCCTATCCCAAGAACTGGATTGTTAGAAACTATTATGGTCGCATCAGAAATTTGTACGAGTTTTAAAATAGTAAAATGTCACTAATTTGCAGCACGTAGAGTAAGGAAAGTGAGGGTTGCAAGAGACAAGATTCCATAGGCATATCACTTCAGAAGGGTTCAAAGAAGACAAAATTACCATTGAATGAATCTTGAATTTGATAGTTTACTTTAAAGAATTTATAAACTTGTTCGGAGCACAATTGCAGAATGCTGTTCTGTTGGACAACGATGGATACCCACTTACGCCTATCTGATGCGCACTCCGCAGATATCACATGTTATCAAATATAATATACTGCGTCATACATACATACTATACACCATTAGTTATTAGCATTGCCACTATAACGGTCACTTATTAGCACTTATCCTTGGCTGGGATAGAGTGCATTATCTATTACAACTACAGCAGCAGGTCCCATATGTGACAAAACAGATTCAAACCATTTTTAAACTTCTTTGTTATCCATATCCTCATGCAAAGTTCATCTTTGCCTCATGATAGTTGCTATCGTACCACATCTTTATCTTTTGTCACCGTATGTCTTTATTTATCCATGTTTCGTTAGTGCAATATATTCTTCGATTCAGATTTCGACCTTCTAATATTTGTCTTAAATATAATCGCCATGTCATTCTATTTTGTCTTTTACTACTAGCATACTCTTTCGATTTCGTTTTATAAAACGGAAATGCATGTCAAGCATAATTCGCAAAAGCACCATTCTAGATATTCCAGCCAAAAATCCATGCTGTGGAACAGCGATCTGATTTGTTTGATTGTCGAATTCTCAATTGCGTATTTTGTGTCGTCATTAACATCTATCTTCTTTCTTCCGCATGTTCCCAGTACTTTCTAATCTTTGGTCCTTTTTGTCTTCACAACCTATCCCACTTCCAAACCGGTACGAGCATTCAAACGAAACTTCTTGCTCCAATAACACTTTCAATTTCACAAACACCATGTATTGGAACAGCCTTTCGACTTTGTAGTCTCAAAATAGTTTTGATAGTGACGCTGTGCCCTTACTATGTAATTTATGTTGGTAGCGACTTGTAAACCATTTTGATTCATTGATGGAGTAACATTTCCTCCGGGGTTTTATTGAGTCATAGTTTACACCAGTATAATTCACAGGTGACTTTAATGGTAGGCGCAGAACTTGAGCTCTCACTGACTGTTTGACACCGGTCGTATAGCAATCAGAATTTAACCCATTAAATATATTCATATGTTTATGTAGATGGTACATTAGAATCCTGTATGGGATAATTCGAATGGAATTGTAGATTGATAATTTGAATGCCATGTAGTGCCCCCCTTCACGGATGGCAGATGTTTGGAAATAGGCAATTGTATATGTAAATCCAGCTAATCGCGCTGCTAGATATCAAATTTAGCATAGGAAATTTATTCGGGCTGGGCGACATGGCATCTGCGAGATATACAGAGTGTTACAAAGAAGCGCAACTAACTTTTATGGGTGTCCCAAAATTAGTCTGCCAAAAATTAATTGTGGATTCTACGATCAAAAATAAGAAAAAAGTTATATAATCATAAGTCCATAGACGCCCCAACGGAGATATGGCCCTTTAAATGAGAACCTTAAAATTTGATTTTTCTTAAATATTTCCAAACGGGATTAAGATAAAGTAATCAAATTCGATTGCGAATCTAATGTTCTGAAAATAATTCCTCATTATTCATCATAAACGTGCCAAACTGGGAGGGGAGGGGGGGTCAGTGGGTAAATATTGCTCTAACTTTCTTGTACCACGAGATTTTCGTCGTCAGATCAAACATGATTTGGTCTATTTTACATGGAAAATGTACTCTTATTTCAATCCGATAAACTGCTCTGTTTTCGAGGAAGCTTAATTTAAAAATTTTGTGACATATCACAACAGTATAAGATGGAAACTATAAATAGGCAAAATATTCCTAGTAGGCTTTGGGAAAATACTGTCGACTTATTTAACACATATTAAAGGTGTTATTCAAGCGTTTTAACATATTAAAATACTTTTAAAATGCATATCAGTAATGCAAAATTTTTAAAAACAAATGTAATATGTGTCAGATAACCTTGCAAATAACTTTTCAAAGCCTACTAGAGACAATTTGACCGCTTGCATATCATAGTTAATATTTTTGTGGTATGTTACAAAATGTTTAAATTAATATTACTCGTAAACGGAATAATTTATCGAAGTAAAACAAGAGTACCTTTTTTGTAAAATTGTTCAACATTTTTTATTTTTTGATCTGATGGCAAAAACCTCAGGACATGAAAAAGTTAGAGCAATATTTATCCAATAACCCTCCCAGTTTGGCACGCCTATGACTAATTATGACATTCTTTTTAGAACATTAGATTCGCAATCTAATTGCAATTCTCAATTTTGAATTTGATTACTTTATCTCGATCGGTTTTGAAAATACTTGGAGAAACTCAAATTTTGGGGTTCCCCTTTAAAGAGCAATGCCGTTAGGGGGCGTTTACGAACCTATGTTTATATAACTTTTTTTCTTATTTTTGATCGTAGAATCCACATTTAATTTCTATTCCTCTTACCCCAGAAAATGTAGAAACAACGAAAATAAACATTTTTATTTAGTTTAAGAAAATCGAAATTTAATGTAAGGAATACCTCCTAATAGAAAACTCGGAACTCTTCATTATAAAATCTTGTACGATTATCGTAGCTCCATTCTGTTTGCCCTCGACTTTAGAAAAACGAACAATACATAATATAGGTCGTACTTCATTATAGAAAAATTTCCTTACCCAATATAAATTTCTTTATTTAATTATAAAACCTCAAAGCCAAAATATTGCAAACGGTATTTGAAATAATTTTCCAATATTTGCTCTTCGAATATTTACTTAATTTTTCGTGTGTATATTTTGTATTGACAAACATGCCGACATGATGGTGCTAATTCATATGAAGTGCAACAAATGCATGTTATCGCGTGGCAGCGTAATACCAAAAACGTTTTCCGAACGTCTGTAATGCCCTGGCGGTTAACTTGTGGTAGTGTTTTTATGTATTTGAGTATTTTTTGTTACCCTTTGCGGCTTTCCCGACATAGGGGATCCACCTGGTTGTGGTCGTCGCACCTAGTACCTAACTTTTATCAGAAAGGACAGTCTAAGAAAGATGACCCCAGCAAGTACAAAAATTTCTGCAATGACAAGTGTTAATGCAAACAAGCAAGAAAGCGGAACATAATTATTCAACATTCTTGAAATCTCTCCAAATATAAATACTGGAAATAGATATCAGTAAGGTAGACGCTACCTCCCTGTGCTACCACATCGTGTTTTTCATTAAATCATTAAATAATCATCGACATTATGTCAATACAATTTTTTCTTTAAATGCGGCGCAAATCAATATATGTAACAATGCAATGTAACAACTCTGTCACTATCTTTGACTTATGTGGAACATAACCTCGCGCGGCTGACGGGCAGCTAGTTTTGTCAATAAATAGGTGTTTAATATAGCTTTGATAACAAAATGTTTGCTTTATAAATAAATTTGTAAATGTTTTGACGGACGATACCGTTAATTCATATTTTTCTCTATCCCCTCTTAATATATTTGTACCTAGTCATAGTTAAACCCATTTTCTCCAAATCCTGTGATATATTCAGGTGTTTTTGAAGAAATAACAAATAGATAACTGATTATGAACCTATTAGGTTTACATTAGATTTATTCCAGACGATATGCAGAGACAAATAAACAGTTTTTTCTATAAAACTGTTAAAAGTGGGCTTTTTAATTGTCATTTTTGATGTTAAAGATGTCATTTTTAAATCAATCAATTTTGTTTTGAAAATTAATAAAACGTTTTAACAAACACATGAACAACTTTTTATTTTAAATAAGTACAAACCAACATTTTAACTAGTTATTACTATTAACATTTATAGTAAAATTAGAACAATTTGAAATTGTAATTCCCTGCGGAGTCATCACACTTAAGTTGGTTTTACTGTCAACATGTGTTATACATCTATTTTCTGTAGAAATACTACTGGTAGTACTGGTTGTCTTGCTAGTAGTTGCAGCAGTAGGAAGTATTTGGCACGCAATTTCCTTCTTGTGTTCCAGTGAATTTTCAATGTAGCCTTCAGCTACCGTCGAAGATTTCCATCCTCCATGTCTCTTGATGGTAGTAAGATTTGCACCAGAATCTGCTAACAATGTCGCCGATGAACGACGACAACAGTGTCCGGTGTAGAGTTGAGGATTTGGTAGATTCAAGAACTCTGCAATGTCGGTAGGCATTTTACCAAACATGTTAATTCCGACTGGATTCTTCACACATTTATTCTTCATATATTTAAGAAAAAGTTGTCTGTGGTCAGCGTTGGGTGGCCGGAGTACCATATACTTTCTAAAAAAGAGAATTCACCAACAACACTGAAAGTCCGAGACACTTTCGTTTTAGTATCTGGTATGGTCACAACAACCGAAGTGCCCAAATATTCGATATTGTCGATGGTCATCTGACACAATTCCTCCCGGCGACACGCCCCGAAGACACCCACTATTGCTGCGACTTTCATCATCAGATACTTTTCGTCTTCTGCTTCTGTGAGAAATTTGTCGATATGCGTCTTCGTCAAAACTTTTGACTTTTTTGCTTGATATCCTTCACCCTTCCGTTTAAGAAAAGCAATAAGTTTATAATGTTTGCTTATATCTTGATCTTGTTTTATTTTTAACATAGTTTTGATCATAGAATAATTTGACCACAGCGTTGACGATTTCCATATCTTGGCTTTTTCCTCAAAATATGCCAGTAAAACACTTTCGTTACATTTCCCAGGGACCTTTTTAATGTTGCACCATTCCGAAAAGCGTCTATAAGCGATTTCGGACTGTTCCTTTGATTTCGTCGGCAATAATTCCAATGTTGCTCGACTGGCGGCTTCTTCGATTTCAGCAGGGATGGATTGGTTACGCTCATTATCGAGATTATTTATTATACTTATAATATTACTAGAAAATGCTGTCAATATTTTTGCGTTTTTTCCGTAACTAACAACAGCACTGGTTGCTACGAAAATTTTGGTTCATAAACATTGCGATCTGTGTGGTATTTTTTGATTTCTTATTTTTATTGAGTTTAAAGTTCTTCCGATTGTTTTGTAGAAAAAATAGTGTATGATATAGGTGTTAAAAGTGATTTTATTTTGTTCGTGAAGTTAAAAAACTCGCTACGCCCGTTTTTTAATCATCTTCACTCACAAAATAAAATCTTACTTTTAACACGTATATCATAAATAGCTATTTTTCAATTTTATGGGAATTAAATCTGTTTCAGCTACAAGCGACATTATACATATACATTAACATAAAACCAAGGCCTTCATTTGCAGACGTACAGACGAACTATAACTCTTCCTAACATCTAGCCATCCAGCTCTATCGCCGTATCGACCGTCAGTTATTTTGTAACGTACACCGATAAACGTCACGGATATCTACGATCTGAACAAGGGCTGTAAATTTTTCGAAACATGATATGAGCCGATGCACAGGCAAGATAGATTTTTTCAATAGCGGGCAATTCGATACAGGCCGTCCAATAATTTCGGAGCTAATAGAAAGGCGACCATTAAGGGTGATCCTCATCGATATACTGTTACCATATGGCCAATGGGCATCATGGGAAAGCGTTAACTTGTCGAAGCAATTTACGGATAATGAACTGATTCCTTTGTTTTTTATGTTCTAGTAATTTAAGAGCATTATATATTTAAATAGTATTGGGAACTCAGAGATTTTATATACAGGGTAGTACAACTTGGGAAATTATAGTGACGAAAAGTGAAAAAAAAATGTTAGTTACGAAGATATCAAGCATATATACGAATTTGCAACTCATACTAAGTGTCAACTTCGGTAAGTAAGTAGTTTTTATGCGACCCCAAAAATAAAAGTCAAGTGAATTTCGGTCGGGCGATCAAGGGGGGCACCCAATTGGGCCACTTTGGCCTACCCATTGTTCGGGAAACACATGATCCAAATATTGTCGCAAAAAATGGTGGAGAATCATCGTGAAGAAACCACATATGCTATCTAACGTTGAGATTAACTTCTTCAAGGAGTACCGGTAAAATGTTACGCAAAAATTGTAAATAAAGAGCACCAGTTAACCGATTTTCCAGAACGAAAGTACTCCATTCACAATTCCAGCCCACATGTTTACTGAAAATCATTTTCCAATGCTCAATAAGCCGTGGTGTGAAAATTGTGAAACAACTACTCCGCGGACTAATGCCCCGACCGACATTGAATTACTCCTGCAGTATCTGTGTGAACAGCCAAGAACCCTTGTCGGACACACCACCAGGCATCAGTATGCCATAGGTAAGATGACCGACAATTGAACTGGCTATTCCTTCATATGAATGTTCACATATTAACTGAGTGCAGGTGAGATATAAGTGGTCTGCTTACTTCCTGCTCGGCCTAAGCGGCTCGACTTACAGGAAGCGACCTACATTGCAGCAGGTACTTAACGCAGACCTCTCGCGAGATCATCTCACCTATGGCATACTGATGAGGGCTAACAAGCCCGAAACCGGTCTATGTCTGGTGGTGTGTCCGACAAGGGTTCTTGGCTGTTCACACAGAGATACTGCAGGAGTAATTCAATGCCGGTCGGGGCATTAGTCCGAGGAGTAGTTGTTTCCTGCAGTATCATTTACAGATTTAATGGATCGTCGCCCAGGGCGAGAGGTCTGCGTTAAGTACCTGCTGAAATGTAAGTCGCTTCCTGTAAATCGAGCCGCTTAGGCCGAGCAGGAAGTAAGCAAACCACTTATATCTCACCTGATGTAACAATCACTCGAAAAAGTTCATTCGAAGCGGGAGATCCATTGGAATTAAGGTTTGTACCCGCTGCATGTGAAACGGGTAAAGTAAGTCGTGCTTAACGTTCGTCAAACTGTAAATTGTGATATTCCAAACTGCGCTGCAATTATCCTAGTGCTTATGCCAGGCTGCTTCTCGACGGCATTTAAAACCTCCTCGAGATTCACAATAGATTCTAATGGCTCCTCCATGTTACCCAGGCCTCGGCCGCAAATTGTCAGTATCTCTACCTCACTGAACCACACGTAAAAAGGCTTCACGTCTCGACTGGTATCTTTGAGGAAACCTTTGGGCATAAAGATTAGCTGCAGCGCCTGAACTTTAATGTGATTTCCCATATACCAGTCTCGTCCATAACTTCGTTTGAGAAATTATTTTTATTAACCCGTAAAAATAAACTCGAATAGGACCACAGTTGATAACAAAGTACTGCTACAAATACTAAACATATAATCCTGACTTTTATAAACAAATATTTCACCTGATAAATTTTTATAAACTGAAAATATTTTCCTACATTTCTTTTCACTAGTCGTCAGGATTTGCCCTCTTATACAATTTGCCAAGTTTAAGCGTACAGGTTAAGAATCCACCCTGTATAAATAAATTTTTATGTTCGGCAACATCTTCATTTAATTGCGGCAATATTTCATACTCAAGACTTACAAAACCAATTAATATTAATTCTCTAACGTTATCGCATTTTACAAAACAAACTACAAATTAGTTTTTTGACGTACCGCATTACTCACATTCCATTTTAGTAGACGCGACGTGTTCGACTCGTACAAAATCGAGCATGTGAGGCGCTGCTTCCACGAAGCAATCACTGGGAGAAAATTGAAAGAAACAATTTGTTCATCATTAATCATATCTAATTAAAATGTTAATTAGTCAGCGCACAACAGAATGGGACCTGCCTACGTTTACCTGACTTTTAAGGTCTCGACTGGTAACCAATAACCGTTCCAAACTCTTGAATTTGATTTAAACCAAAACAAGTGGAGAAATACTCATGGAAGTATATTATAAATCTAAACATCAGCATATGCACCTATGCAGCAGTTGTCAATAGTAAAAAAACAGCATTGCGTAAATTTAAATCGACAAAAGTTGTTGTTTGGTGCGTGATATGCTCTGAACGAATCATTGGATTTGAAGGCACTAGACTTTTTCGTGTGTAGATTACTTGAAAAGTAAAGTCTATAGTTGCCCACAAACATTAGAAGATTTAAAGAGTAAATATTCGTGAAGAAATTGTGCAAATTCCAGCAGAAATACTGCGCTATATGTTCAATTGTTCAAATTAGAATTGGTCATTGTGTAGCTTATCGTCGCGGTCATTTACTCAATGTTGTTCTAAATAATTTTACATGTCTTGACGAAATAGTAGTTTGTGTACCTAGGCGGGAAAGTGAACGTTTTCCAAGCTGACAGAAGAAATGGATAGGCGAGGCGAAGCCAAGCTGACCACTTCTGGTGCATACAATATTTTTTATCGTTCACTTTTTATATAAAACTAATTAATTTATAGAAAGGAGTTAGTTCTTTGAAATATTAATATTGAATACAGAGTTATGAACAATACAATTATCAAAGTAAATACCTTCTTTAGATAAGCTTGATAACTGAATTTGTTCTGAAACATTAATTGAAAATAAATCATAATGAATTGTAACTTCTGCAGGTTCTCTGATAAGTGAACCTTCAATACAGGTGCTTTCAGTCCCCGGTTTCTTTGTACATAATTTTTTTTGCAAACAGAAATTGTATTCTCAAGAGAATCTTCAACGTAGCCTTCCGCTACACTAGTAGATTTCAATCCACCGTGTCTTTTTAGTGTTAATATATCCGCTTCCAGCAAGAAGTGTGACTGACGTTCTTCTTGCTGTTAGGTAAATAAGTAGCTATTTCACACGGTAATGTACCGATTGTGTGATTGCCTACATTTTGAGCTGCACGTTTTCCATTATTATATTTAATAAATCGTTTGGAATTTAAATTTTTAGGTCGTAAATTAAAGCATGTCTTGCAGATTGAAATCATGACAATTGAGTTTTCTTTTCCAGAATTTCAAACAATAAATGTTCGTTGCTTATTATTCTTTGCATCTGGTACATGTATTATTAGGATGTCACCTTTGTCCATCACATTATCTATCATCAATTTTGTTAGTTCGTGAGTTCTACACACTCAGGCAATTCCAATTATTAGTATATAAGAATAAGATTTTAATACTACATATTTTGATTACTTTGTCATTAAGTATATTTCATCTGGAGCTTCTATTAAAAAAGTAATTATATCTTGTTGATTGAACTTTCTTAATTGTTTAGCATATCTAACTGATATGCAGTGTTGCTTTTAATATTGAGTGAAGTGACCACAATGTCGAAGACTTATATTTTTATGACAATTCGGATATGTATGTTAAAAGTACACTTTCACTGTATTTTTTTAAATTTTTTTGAAGTGCACCAATTCATAAATAACTTGTAATGTAAATTGTATCTTGCTTTTGACTCGTCGGGTAATAAATTAATCAGTACTTCTTTGGCTTTTTCGGTAACTTCTTCAGGGGTACAGTTATCCATGATAACTTCGCGATACTTGTCCATTATTTAATAATTAGCTGTGACCATAATAATTATGCGTTTACTTATAGTAATTTTACCATTTTAAATTAACTGGACACTGCGATGACAGATACCTGATACGCCACCTATTGACAAAAAATCGCTCTTAGCCGTGAGAATCCCTACTTTTCCGCCTCTAAAGGCCGACGAACATAGATAGCATTGTCATCTAGTGCATTTTGTTTGTGCTGATCTTTTTTTGACAATATGACTCAATTTTGTATTTGTAATAAATCATAGCTTGATACGCTACCTGAAAAGTTATAAAATTTTCAAATATGGTTCAAGTGGATTTATTTGAAGAGGCAATTGTGTTGATTTTGAGTGAAATTGACTTTTTACGGTATCTATACGATGGTTTATATGACTGTTACGTCTGCTAGAGCTGCAACAAAAATCTTCAGGTCCTTCAATGGTACTTTGTAGCTGCGATAATTTATGTCTTCTCTTTCGGCTCACTCCGACCTTCCCACTCGCGGGCTGATTAAAAGCATTGCACGGCTATTTTGATTTATACTGTCAAACGTAGAAATAATCGCCAGGCCTTTAATTGGGCGTCATAAATTCGGTGGGCGTGCGTGAATGAGAGAGAGAAGGGCGAAGTAGACGTATCGTCCTGGAATAAATGAAATCCATTCAATTTATGAATATAATTAGCGTAAAATTAAGAAAGCCGTACGGACTGACTTTTTATGAGCTCCAAGAAAGGATCACCAGAAAGTGTAATAAATCCGACCCACACTCATTGTGTTGCTGGAAGTTTTGACCTCCGAGCTGGTGGTACGACTTCGACTTTATGCTTGATTGCAATTTATATCTTACGGCTCTTCGCACACTGGCGTACTTAGGGGTAAGAAATCTCACTGGATCATCAAAACTTTCCCACAAAGACGTTTGTAAAGTTGAATTGAGAAATAGTAACTCCTTATTTGTAATCTTTAGTGTTAAAAACAATTCAGTACCTCAGAGGCAAAAAGTCATATGCACTACTGGTATTTTTGTCGATGCTCAAAGACTCAAATCTCTTTCTTTATTATAAGAATGTTATTTGTAAAATTATTATTATGATTAAATTTATTACCTAGACTTGGATAAAAACAGGTATAATCTTGAAGACCACTTTCGTCTTAACTGTTTATTTTAAAATGGACTTGGAACTTTCTGCTTCTGAGATTCTAAATTAAATTGCAACAATATTGTACCTCTTCTTCAAAGAATCGCTAAAATAACTTATTGATAATTTTGGTCTACATTTAGATTCTTTATAGTTGTGAGATCCCATTCATTTATCTGCAGAGCCTCGATTCTTGAGTTTAGTGGAACACATTTTCTTAGAAAGAGACGTAAATTTCATAAGAATATATAAATCTGTATTCTTAACTATTTTCATTGTAGTTATTTTTCATCAAAAGTTATTTCGCATGTGGTTTGTGTTAAAGCTTCGAGTAAATGTACACATAGATAATAATATACTCAGGATTTTTTAAAGCGGAATGAATTCTCATTCGAATGTATTTCACTGCATTCGGGAATCGAGGCTTAGGAGTGTTGTTCCTATTAGACATGTTTAGACTTACAGTAGGTTACCACCCGTAGAACAAAACAGTTGCAATGGAACCGTACGTTGGGATACGTAGTTAGAAGCAATGTCTACGTTGATTTTGACGGCATTAATAGTATTCTATAACGACTACACTCAAGTGATGCTACTTATATTTCATGTGCCCAACGGATCCTAGAATTGACGAAGATTTAGCATACATACATTATTCAATTATTCACCGTTTCGAAGCAACTCTGACAGCATCAGGATATTCAATAAATAGCGCAGTAAATAACGTTTTTTATTTGCGACAGTTTTCTTCCCATTAACAAGGATCTAGTTCTGAACGTATGACGAAAAAAAATGATACCGTTTAGGAGAACAATTGGGATTTCTTGACTTTATGCCGTATTGTAGATCTTTTGAAGGCAAAGAAGTAGATTTCTCTGGTCCCACCCAAAATGTCAATCCATGAAAAATTATATGTACTTTAAATATGTCTCAGTGACCTATGTGGACATTGGACACACGTTTTCGCAAGCGAAATGGATTATTAGCAACAAACGCCACAGCCTACCACCTGAACATTTACAGTAGTTGTTGGTTATATTCAGTTTTATTCCAGTACTAGAAGGAAATAGTTACGAAGAATGTTTTCTAAACTAATAAGCTTAATATGAATAATTTTGGATATTATAAATTACCAATACAAGGTAAGACGCTGATTTTAACTTTTTGTAGGTATCTACAAATATTAACAGGTGTTAACTTAGCCCCCTAAGTACGCTCCTGATAATGACGTCTTCTGCGAAGGAAGTTCAGGCTTTACTAATAACTATGTCTCTAACATTTTATTTACATGTTTTTTTAAGTTAAGATTTGTTAAAAATTTAACATTATTTAATAAGAACATAAAAAAGAACATAAAAAGACATAATCTTACCTTTCTTTTCTTAAAAAGATTCACTAAAACACGAAATGCTTTTTGGTTTCTGAATATACAAATGTCTTATGGTTGTTGGTTTAAAGTTAGTTTCCAAATATGTATTCTAAAAAATTTATATATCTTCATGTAAATAAATTTTTCAAATTTTTATGTCGTTGCCTTAGTTATAAACTAGATCAAAATTTGTTAAAATTTTAAAAGTATTTGGTTATCTCTCGCTGCAAAGAAATACTTATATAAAGTTTGTTATAATCAATTTTTTTATTGGGCAATTTTACAACTAGATCTTAAAGGTAAAGGTAATTAAGCTTACTGGTAAGTAGGCCATATTTGGCCCTTTTTACCTACTAACTTATACTACCCTCCACTCTTACAATCACAAACATCCATGGGTAGGACAGAAAAATTCCTGCCCCGTGTTGGATTCGAACTAACTTCCGGCCGCTCGTGCTTCCCTGGCAGCGACTGCTCGTCACCGCCTTGGCCGCTCGGCTACCGTCAGCCCACAACTAGATCTTAGATGATATAGAACAAAGTTTCTTCCAATTCCGCATATTTTGTTGGTTATTAATAATTATGGAGCTTTTTTCTCCTTTCTTGTAATATAAACCTTTAAATGAATATTATTGAGATTTCTTAAGGCTCCATAATCAGCTTGTTCCATCTGATCAAGTAAAATGACTAGCCATTATTCTAGTAGAACAGCTTAAATTGTACATTATTGGACTATACCATCTCTCTACACCTAACCAATTAAAATGCTGAGCCCATTTTTACCTTTTGACACTATAAATCAAACATGTCGTGCCATTTGTTTAATGATTTGGTGAGTGGGATAAACATAAATTATGAACAGTTGAGGAACGGATTGTTCATTATAAATCAAAATGCAATCACAGAAACGAAGGCCTAAAGTTATTTTCACGTAATAATTTTGCCCCATCGTATTCGTAGCGGTACTTCGAGACGGTATCAATTATACAGGGTGTTTCAAAGATACATGGCAATATTACTAGGACTGATTTTTGAGGTACAGTGCATGTTAGATAATTTAAAAAAATCAAATTTTGGATATATTTTTTTTTAATGACCAACAGATTTGTTTAAAATTTGGCCCAAGTACGTTTTTAGTGGCGTCGAACACGATTTCTTGTACAAAGTTTTACATCCTGTATAACAAACCATAGACTTTGTAAGTAATTTGCAAAGGTAACAAAATATCCAAACTGTCATTTTCGTGATGGACTACGTGCATAAGGAAACTCGGAAAATGTAAACTTCACAGTCAAGCGTAATAATTCTTTAGTACACACAACGTCAAAGATATTGGACTTTCCCTCATTCTTGTTAAAGAAATCTTTTTGTCAGGAAAACCAAATACATTTATAAGTGAAAAGAATATGCTCGATAAACTGAGTACTTAGAAAATTTAAAACCACCAAATGTGTGACATTTTTGACAAAATTTATTAAATCAAAAATAAGTAACAAAGCAAGTTCTGTACTTGACACGTTCCAATAGCATATTGGCACGTCTGTGCATTGAGATAATGCGGAATATTGTTCCATTCCTCTTCTGCCGCCACGTCTAACTCATCTGCAGTCTGAGGTGGAAGAATATGATTATGAATGGCTCTAGAAACGAAATCCCACATGTTCTCAATAGGATTCATGTCAAGAGAGTTGGCTGGCCAATCTAATCTATTGATATGTCCTGCTTCGAGTGTCTCTTGAACCCTTCTTGCACGATGTGGTCAAGCTTTGTCGTCCATAAACACAAAATTTTCATCTAATTCATTACGTAGGGGGTAGATAATGGATGTAATAACTTATTCGATGTAAATTTGACTGGTCATATACTGTGGTATGCGAATTAATGGGGTGAGGAATTGAACTTTATTCCACCCCAAAACATTACGGTACCCCCTTCATACAGAGCAACTTTACGGGGAAGTAATGTTAACGACCTGGTTCTCTCCAGACTCTTTGCTTATAGACCCACCGCCACTGTCGTAAAAGCCAACTCCTATGCTCTCGCGCCCACTGGAGACGGGCAGCACAATGCCTTGGAAGTAGAGTGGGGACCTGTAATAGTCTTTCAGCGTAAATTAGCATTGTGGAGTCGTCTTCGAATAGTAGGTGTCAATATAACACGGCTAAACGTACCTTGAAAGTGGGCCCTGAGATCTGAAGCTGAAAATGTACGGTGTCTACGGGCATATTGCACCAAATACCGATCCTCTCTTTCATTAAATACTCGATGACGTCCACTATGTGATCTGTTGTCCACTGTATCATATTCTTCATATCTGTGTACTATTCGTAGAACAGATGATCTAGGAATGCCCAACATGTGCGATATCTGATGATTTGAATGTCCTGCATAAAGTAAAGCAGTCATTCTTGCTCGGGTAAACGCAGAAATTTCATGTCCTGGTATTTATAATGTATAGCAATTCAAAGGAACACTTGGCTGAATACACTGCTAAACTGACCAGATTTGTAAAAACATTGATAATAAAGGCAAAGGTTCATGGTCTGCAATTTTTTTTGTCTTTTTTGTTTCCTAAGTGCATGCACTTTTTTACCACACTAAGAAAAACCACTAGGTTTAATCGAATCATTTTATATACAGGGGTTTAAGACTATGGACGTTGTGTGTACGATTAATCTAGGTTAAATCAAACTGAAAATTATAGTTCTCAGGTAAGTACTGTTTCTTTTATTGATATCCGATAAAACACTATGACTTGCGGGCGAGTTAAATGGATAATAAATCCAAACAATCAAAATAAATGCAAGTAGAGTAATGGAATATTGCGACAAAAAATCATTACTGTGCACGCCATTCTATTGGCGCCAAGCAGAATAAAATTAGTTTATATTTTTTTTACTGTGTGTCAGTATAATTTGAGATCCACAGTTGAAATTTTCTCAACTGATGCACATCTATTCATACTTTATTTAACTGTATAATTAATATATTAACCAGCAATGCAATATGTACGATGACAGTACTGAATTTTTTATAACGTCAGTGTATACAATAGAGACATTTGGTGGCACAATTCGTTAAAAGTACATATTAAAATACCCGTTCATTCGTGCCCGAAAATAATTACCTTTTGACAGATAGTTATTTCCCAAATCAATTTAAAATTCTATTTGGTGCACATAGGTTCGACAATGGTCTAGGAAACAATATATTAATAAATGGAAAAGCTATTTTAAAAGCCAAACATCGCTATGAATGGCCGGTAACGATCGACGTTAATATCCATCGCCAAAGCCATATTAATAATTCCATAATTCATGAGTTGAGAGCATTAATTCAATAATAAACTCGTAATGCGCTCGCTATTGGCCATTGTTTAAGAAGTGTTAAAAATTTTACGACTGTATTAACATTTTCAGTATTTCTGGGGTACGGGGTCTCGTCTTTGTAGAAGGAATTCACTGAGATAACGAAGATGAACCCTATTTATTCTTCCTTAATTATAATTCGACTTAAGGAATAAATAAGAGGCAACATATTAACTATTTCAAGGCAGAAAGTTTGCAAACAAACTGGCTATACACAATCTAACTGAACCGTTGATTATTTTGATAGAAAATGGATATTCCACGATATTAGCGGATACTTGATAAACTAACCCACTCGTTTGGCTAATTTACTTGGGCGATCATCGACAATTCCTGGCGACACATTTAAGGAAAAATGTTGTTGGAAATGATTCTGTTGAATCACGCGCGGATTTTTAAAATCCCAGACATTAGTATTATGAATGTTATACATACTATTCCGTGTAAAAATAGTTTTGTAAATCTGGAATTTTCTTTAGTATTAATGCTTGGACGTACTGTACATGGTACAGTACATCTATTGCTAATTCTTTTTGAATCAGTTGTAAACCACCCTGTATACTCTTTGATATTAAGTACTCAAAGAATGTGATCTTAATCTACATTGAGAGAAATGCTACTAAAATTTGCTGAATACTATCTACGTTAATATTGAGCAGTCATCTCTATTATTCTTCTTTAAACTTATTAGATATTTGATGATTGCATGTTATTATTACTCAAATATGTTCTTTAAGACTAGAAATTGAAACCCCGTGGCTTCTAACGAAGTACTACAGTATTCGAGTAGATGTCGCTACAGAAGTATAAGTATAGTATAGTATAGTATAAGTATAGTAGTATAAGTATAGTAAAATAGTACTATTATTTCATTCACGTCAAATTTTACCAGAATCCGGGCAAAAAAGAAAGACACTGCAAGCGAGATGCATGATCTTTCATCTCGCTCGCCGGTCACATATTTGGATTAAAAGGGTCGTAAAACCTTCCTATTAGCAATCGCCGCGCCGGCTTATTACTTTGAAAATGTTTTTGTCCGGTATGACGTATTTACACAAAAAAGAAGGCACGTGGTTAACCATCCTAGAGCTTTTTATTCTATATTTTATTATTTATCCGGACTCAGACTAGAGTAGGTGAGAACGTGCGGATCTCTAAGTAGGCATTTTTATTGTGTTATTGTTGTGCTGCGAAAAAATTGAAAAAGATGAAGAATTATGGAGAAACGTAATGGTACCAAAATTACAAAAATTTTACGAAAATTGTATACTGCCAGAAATTATACAGTATGAAAGAAAAGTATGGAATTAATTCATTATTTCTAAAACAACAAAGTTTCATGAAATTTCCTCGGACACGTCGATTTTGCTTTTTAAAAAGACTCTTTTTTCTATACCAACGCATTTCCGACGTTCATTTGCTTTCGCGTGATGACGCCATCGGATATTCTTTTTAATAGAGCCCCTATATTATTTCATCGGATTCTTGTATAGCTTAACTTGCTGAATTCAACTTTCAGAGATAATAATAATAATTTGTTGTTGTTAAATTGTTTCAAAGTTCTATTTTGTTTCTGCCAGTTTCTGAGGTGACTTGATTTAATTTGTTGCTTTTGCTATCAAAAGATGTAATATTCTAACATGCAATCTAATAAAACAAAATAATAAATTAGGGGGTCAAATACGATTAAGGCAACCAGAATTTAATTATTAATTAATTAATTATTAGTTGATTATTGTTAAGTTGTTTTAAAAATAAAGAGTCCTTATTTTGTGATACTGCCGATGAATTCACTATATCCATTTTACTCTCAACCAGACCATCACAGACACGAATGGGAATATTCACATTTTTTGAAGCCGATTTTATTGAATCGGTTATTATTTTTTTCTCGGAAAGTTGAAGGAATAAAGTATTGAAATTATACATTTTTGAATTCAACAAGTTAAGCTCTACAAGAATCCGATGAAAAAATATAGGGGTTCTATTTAAAAAAATATCCGATGACGTCATCACGAGAAAACAAATGAACGTCGGAAATAAAAAAGCAAAATCGACGTGTCCGAGGAAATTTCATGAAACTTTGTTGTTTTAGAAATAATGAATTTATTCCATACTTTTCTTCCACACTGTATACAGAAATATTCTTAAAGGAAAAAGATGTATAGATCCGCAATATATAAAGGATGCACAAATTAATAAAAAAGTAGTTATATTTTGTGATTTTTATCTTCATCCCTTACATTTTTTAAAATCTATTCCAAATAGATTACTGTAAACTCTGCTACAAAAATAAAATAATTAAAAATTTTAATTAGATTTTTATTTATTTAATTATTACATTTATTTATTTATTAAAAACTATTCCATAAGAATTTTTAGCTATGGAATAAATAGTAACCAAGACAAAGAATGTAAGTTCTAAAAATACTATAAAATCGATATACTTATGCTTCCAATAAATAACATCCAGATACATAAACATGAAAAAATGAAATACACAATTACAACTATATTTTCCACTCCACAAGGGACACGACAGTTTGTGGCT
Source organism: Monochamus alternatus (assembly GCA_037114965.1). Classification (NCBI taxonomy): domain Eukaryota; kingdom Metazoa; phylum Arthropoda; class Insecta; order Coleoptera; family Cerambycidae; genus Monochamus; species Monochamus alternatus. Next base: position 61,030,555 of record CM073429.1, on the reverse strand, counting down.
ATATGCATTGTAATTTATACAATGCTATATGTAAGACAATGTTTATTTTGAGTCAGTGAAAAATACTTTAATCAACTGAAAAGAAAGCCTATATGCAACTGAATACTTTTGGCAAAAATTACAGTTTTAAAAAATATTAGATTTTTAGTAATTAGAAAAGCCCATTAATGCATTTCTTAAGCATGTAAAGCAATTAGTAAATTAAAATATTAATATTACTATTAAATTGTAGCGTATATCTAAGTGAGTTTCACTAGCCTATTTCTATTTTTTTTATTCATAATGAAATTGGTAAATTTATAAATATGGTTCAGCCCTAGATTCAGAGACGCCCTATATAATTAGAGCATTTGAAACATCCTTAAATTATTTACACATTATTCATAAAACCGTTTCTTTGGAAATTGGAATTTATTTTTTTTCTCTGCTATTGTTTCTAACCTTGCATAACTTTTAAAAATCGAAAAAATGGAACCGGCGAAGTATCCCCGTTCCCTCAGTATCTTTATTTTTTAGGCGTTGTTTACAAAAATAATGATTTGATCAACCATAAAAAATATCTCTTTTAAATTTCAAGCTGATACGTCATAAATTGGCGTTATTACGGAACAACGATTTTATTAGTTCAACTTTAACACCCTGTATTTTTTAAATGATGCATTTTGTATATAGGTAAGTAAAGTTAAATCGTTATATTTTACAGTAAAAAATACGCAGTTCACGAGATGACTTGGTTTTTTGTTTCACTCTGCATATGATATATATGTGTATATTAATACATATTCGAAAAACCAAAAAAAAGCTTTTTTCATATACATTTATTTGAACTTTGCGAATTACAATTAGCCCAAGACCCATTAAAATAAGGACATAACACTAAGTAACACCCTGTATATAAATTATCGAGAATAAATGAATTTATAAATTGTTGCAAATAATATGAGTTTGCATTATTAGTTATAATTTTGTACGTTTTAATTGAAATAAAATATAATTTTGCGGTATAAAATTAACATGATTTTGTTTTAGTCATCAATAAATATGACTACCAGTTAATAATTACGTTATACTAAATTAACCGAAATAACTGGTACTTAGTTCGTGAAAAATACCCTAGCGCATTTGTGAGTTCATTCATAAAATTAGATTTAACGAGTGCGACATCTATTTCAAACTAAGCCAACTAAGGGTCAAACGAATTGTAAATAATGAATGAATATTTTATGATAACTTTATTCCAATATAACTTTTTTAATAAGAAACTATGAATTAAACTGTGACCAGCTTACTATTTAGAAGATAACGAAGTAAAATATATCATAATTCCTGAATAATCTGAAGAAATAATCGTTTGTTTTTAAAACGCTAAAAACGTACATGTTTAGAATTTAATGTCTCACAAAATAATTACATATCTCAAATTATTTTTACTTTGTTATCTTTGCCTATACTTTGTCAAATGTGGTGTAAAATTGTATTACTTGTTTTCAGTGTTTTAAAAAGATATATTGGAATAAAAAAAGGTCTGTTTTCTATTAGTTTTCTATATAAACTAGGCAACCAGTAATTATCGGTTTGTGTCCTTAACTAACAGTTTGAAATCTTAAATTCCTTCAAAATTTAATACCAAGACAATGTCGCTCATAATTGACATCGAATTTACACAAACGTTATTTTTTTTCTGTGTCGTACTTTACTGTTGTTTGACGTAACGGGTTAAAATAGCTTCAATTCAATATTTGACCTTCCTAAAATAAATTTGGTGATTAAGATTTCATTTAAGGACTTAGTATGCAAATTGAAATTATATTTTGGCGCTGCGGGTACATAAAGAAGAGCTTAACTGTTGAGCAGCCAAAAGAGATGATAAATTATTATTAGAGCTATAATAGCCCACACATTTCTACGACAAGCAACGAAAGGAACTAGCCAACCACACAAATGCCATTATGTTTTCGGACCCTTTACCGTTCATATATAAATGTCTGCCTGAGAAGCCGAAATCTGGGTATTCATCATAAAAATGTTTCCGTAATGAAAAATAAGATACGTCTGTTACATTTCTGGTGATCTCTAGGAAGGAATATACAGAGTGTTAAAAAAAGTGTGAAAAATATTTCAGGAGGTAATAGTATGAACCAAAATAAGCAGAAAAGTCTTAATAAACATGGGTCCGCAAAGTAACGGTTGCGGAGATATGGACCACTATTCGTTTTTCAAACATTTTATTTTATTAGGAATAAACCGACAAAGGAAGCTTTTAACAAACAAAAAACAAAGTTACAGAAGATGTTCAAAGTGTCCTCCGTCCATTTCCAAGCAGGCACGACATCTTCGTCGCAACGATATTCGAACTCTTTCGAAAACACCCTCCTTGGTTTGGATTTCTTGAAACTTTTGATAAATCCGTAGCTGCAGCCCTTCCAGGCTATTTACAGGAGTACCATACACTAATGTCTTCAAATATCCCCAAATAAAGAAATCTAGAGGGTTCAGATCAGGCGATCTTGGAGGCCATAAAACAGGTCCGGCCCTACCTACCCATCTATGTGAAAAAGTTTGGTGTAAATACTCTCTAACGGCCATGGAAAAATGAGCTGGAGCACCATCATTCTGGAACCACGTTTGTTGCCTCTGATTCAAAGGAATGTCTTCCAAAAACTCATACAGTGTGTGTTCTGCAGAAAGTTGAGGTAAGAAGCGCCTGTTAATCGGTTTGGTAAAACAACAGGACCTAGAAACCTGTCACCTACAATACCCATCCAAATGTTTAATGAAAAACGTGCCTGATGTCCAGATTCTATTAGAGCATGAGGATTTTCGTCGGCCCAAATATGGGTATTGTGAAAATTAAACACTCTATTTCTTGTGAACCTGGCCCCATCAGTAAAAAGAATGTTTCCAAGAAAACGAGGGTCTTCAGCATCATGACGTAGAAACCAGCGGCAAAAATCCAAACGTGCTTGATGATCATTTATTAGATTTAAGGCCTCTACTCGTTGCACATGGTATGGATAAAGCAGTTGCTCGTGAAAAATTCTCCAAACAAGAGGACCACTAATTCCTACCTCGGCTGATATTCTCCGCACACTCGTACCTGGATTCTGCTCTACCAGTGCTAGAATTTCTATTTCTGCTCTAGGAGTGAATACCGACCTTGGTCTTCCGGATAAATGGCACTGTTTGTTCAAAAAACCGGTATCACGCAATCTTTGGTGAATTCTTCCAAACATGCGTTGTGAAGGAATCTGGCGATTTAGATAAGTGTCAGTAACCAGCCATAGCGAAAGAAAACTTGTGCACTGAGAACAACTGTCAAATACGTACTGTTTATTTCATTAAACATCAACCAACTATTATAAGAAAATACACAACGTTTTTGCAAAATAAAAAAGGGGCTAAAAAACATAAAACATTCCATATCTCCGCAACCGTTACTTTGCAGACCCATGTTTATTGAGACATTTCTGCTTATTTTGGTTCATACTATTACCTCCTTAAATATTTTACACTTTTTTTGAACACTCTGTAGAGCGTTCCATTTAAAATATATTTTTGGAGGTGTTCGCATCACATCAAAAGCAGATGTACTGTTTTGTGTATTAATTTATTTTATGATATATAAAATGTGAAATCGTGGTAAAATTACTTCAATGGTATCGATTTAAATTCATTCCGTAATATTGCAAAGAAACCTGTTATTTTAACAGCAAATAGGATTTTGTTATACAATTTCTCAGTGCTGGTGGAAATTGCTCCGTTTTAAAGTACTTTAGTCTCTAAAGGTCACTGGGAATGATTCCATGTTGTGTAAGGTGGGGTATTACGAATTGAAAGGATCTCAAATAGAACATTCGAAAAGCAATAAAAGCAGTGAAGGTGAAATTCTTCAAAGCCTTTGGAATATGATCCAGGTTAGGGAGTATGTGGCATGAAATTCAACCCAATGGTGCTCGAAAAAAATCAGACGGAAATTATTAAATTGAAAATTAAACGCTCGTATTATCAGTAAGTATATCCCATAGTTAAATTTAGGCTATGTTTAAATTTGTAAGAAATAATCACACAATATTAAGTTACAAAATACACAATAATATAATGAAAAATAATTATTTATGTAAATTTACCACGATTATCATTGGTTTTGGTATGCTCCTAACTATCATGGTAAAATCTTGTTTTTGTATACATGTATTACATCAGAGATGTAACGGTATGGATTTGGTATTTTTTACATTTTGTATGATGTGAACATGTATATTTACAAATATTTTTATCAGTGTATGTAAAAATTATACAGAGTGCTTCAGTTATACGGACATTTTTGTAGGCGCATGCGTTGGAATGTGTTTAATGTAATTATCTCTATAAAAATACATAATATTGATAATTTATATAAAAGTTACACTGCTCTTAAAATTACATAGTGAAATAGAACTGTTTCATTATATTCTGTGAATAACAGGACTATTAAACACTTTAGGTATTAGTTCAATTAATATTACATTTCATTAATATTTGTAAAATTACAGATTATAAAAATACTATAACTAATACATTAAATATTATATATATATAATAGTACATTATACTATAAGGGAGAGAAATACACCGAGGACAAAATAGCATCTCTCCCGAATAATATATACTATTTTTTCCACGGTCTCATTAACTTAAAAACACATATTTTGTCATTATGAAGTAAGTAGCACCAGAATTATTTTATTCGGATTTGACCATTTATTTAATAGTCGTTGAGTCATAACTACAAAATAGACAAACAAAAAAATGTCAAATTAAAGTGCTAGTTTGGTTTAGTTTAAAGTTTGTTTAGTGCACAATGAATAATTGTGAGTCGGAAGAGATTGTGGAGGCTGCAAATATTGCAATAAGCAATTTGCTGCCTACGAAGTCAAGATCTTTATACGATATAGCCTACAATCGGTTCAAAAAGTGGTGCGCCGAGAAAAATGTTCAAGTATACAGCGAGAATGTTTTGTTGGCATACTTCAGTGAAAATGCAAAGAATTACAAGTCTTCAACATTATGGGTGCAATATTCTATGGTTAAGTCATGCTTGATAATTTACGACAACATAGATATATATAAGCAAATTCCCCAAGCTGATTGCATTTTTGAAAAGAACCGGTGACGGATATCAAGCGAAAAATATTGATAAAGGGTGAAATCGACCGTTTTCTATCAAGTGCAGATGACAAAGAATTCTTAATGGTTAAGGTAAGATTACTTTTGTTGTTAGCTATTTCAATTATTAAGTATTTTGATTTTTTATAGGTTGGATTAATTCTGGGGATTACCGGAGCTTGTCGAACTGATGAACTAGTCAATTTAACTGTAGATGATATTGAAGATGTAGGCTCTTCCTTGATTGTAAAAATTCCAAACACTAAGACAAAGATTCCACGAACCTTTCTGGTTACCGATGTGGGAAATATGCTTGAATTGTTTCGAAAATACCTGTCCCTTCGTCCTCTCCACGTCAAGCATAAGCGCCTTTTTTTGTACTACAAAGGAGGAAAATGTAGTTCGCTGCCAGTTGGCAAGAATACCATGGGAAAAATTCCGAGTGTAGTAGCTTCGTATTTAAAATTACCTGATGCTGCATGTTATACTGGTCACTGCTTACGATGATCTTCAGCGACATTACTGGCAGATGCTGGTGTGGATATCACGACAATAAAGCGTCATGCTGGTTGGAAATCAACGACAGTCGCTGAGGGTTATGTCGAGAACTCCATTGAAAATAAGACCAAAATTGCTAATCAGGTTTTAGTAGGTACCACTACTAGCGCAATCACAAAAACTGTAAATGTAAGCGAAAGTAATATTCCTTCTAATATTAATTTTGAAAATTGTACAAATGTAATATTTAATTTAAATGTCAATAAATAATTTCAATGTTATCTTTTTTTTTGCATGAAAAACGTTCTCCATAATGTAATCTCCCTTGGGAGCATTATACTCCCTTGGGAATAATCGACTACTTCTGCTTTAATTTTGATGTCATAGAAACTGATTTCTACTCCCGACCGTGAAAAAAATAATTTTTTAGAGTGTACTACTTCAAAAGTGTAGTAGTTATTTACGTAATTTGGAGTACTATTATGCACAATTAGAATACAATTTTTTACATACATTTCTCTCTGTGTACGATAATAATTATAAAGAAACTTAAAGAAAGGCAAAATAAAAGTGTGAAAGCAGAAATATTACCATGGTTAGTAAATAAGTTAAATGTTTTGTCATGCCATATGTGCATTTATGCATTTTGAATAATAAGTAATCAAATGAATCCCAAGTCATGCCTCTTGGTATGTTTTCGCTGATGTTTCGAATGTTATGAATAAATTCTTGCAATGTCCGTGGGATGAGGTTGTAATGTAACGCCTCCCGATGTGTGGAAGGAATTTATTTAAAAAAACATACCGAGGAATATAATTTTGATCAAAAGCTTGCTACAAAATGCAATAATATCATTAATAATTGATTGCTCGTGTACCAGATTCCAGAAAATCCATTTATCTTCGTAATAAGGACGAAACGTTACGTAGATCGACGGGTACCTGCGAGCACCTGTACGAAGTAGTTCTTCTTTTTGTGGCCCTCGGATTTTGCGAAGTCACCGTGGCTGTAATTACTAAGCAGGCCAAAGCGCAGCCAATTGACGTAATATGTTATCTAATAAAAACTTATAATTAATTTAATAATCCAAGCGCACAGGTGACGGGCTACGGAGATGGCTATACGAGGGGAATATGAAAATATAGCAGATATTTTATAACTTTTGTTAGATAACCTTAAAAATCTTACTTGAATGGCTTCAAAATTATTCATTATACACAGGAATATTAAATTTAATTGCTTATGTTTTTATCAGTCTTGTAAATAAAATAAATAAAATTTCTTAATTCATATAGTATATTAAAATTGAATAAAGGAAAAGCGTCTAAGTTACACAACTCGATAAACAAGTCGCTTAAGGGCATAATCATCCTAGTACCTCCCGTGATGCATATAACGTTTTATATCTCGCTGACCCAAGCGTCATTATTTTCGACTTCTGATGACAGCGGGCGTGAAAAGATCCATTTTGCTCGCTGCTATGACAGCGTGTATTATGAATGTCCATGGTGATATGGGTATGTTCATAGATCTTGTATCTTAGGTATTATAACTGAATTATAAAGAAGTGAAATATAAAATCGCATAAACATATAATCACGGAAAAAATACGAACAAGCATTTGGTCGCAATGCAAAATGGTGAGAGAAAAAAAGATATTTAACATTGCTAACGAGAAATAATTATTAGAATATTTCAACAAACTAAATAAAGCACCGAAGCCTTGATCTCTTTGGTGTTATTACTCAATCATAAAAGCACAGTTTTCACTCAAGAAGAATATCTATCCATATCAAAAAATACATTTACATTTCTGAAGTAAAAATTACAAAGAGTACAAATCTAAAAAATATAAGGTATGAACAAAGAAGGAAATATCCTCATTTTTAATGAATGCGGAATGCATTTCTGCTCATGAAAGTAGCTATATTCCAAATATGTTTTTTGATAAAACAGTTTTATAACCAATATTTACTTTAGGTTATTCTGATTACTGGTTTGATGGGCGCGTGAAAGATGAAGGACTATTCTTCCAAGTCATGATATCCAAACCAAGACAAAACTGCCTGGAAATATTTTTTGCAACATTTAGAAATACGTCAAATTAAGAACTGAAAACTGCTAAAGCTGGTAAATGTACCAAACAAGATATTGTTTGCCAATACTATTGGCAATGTGCCAAACCTGATTTCTGAAACTCTTTCTTAATCCAAATGCGTATACTGGACACTCTTCTTACATAATATTTTGTTTACTTAATAAATGTCTAACTTGATTCTAATTCACTATGACATTCAAAACAGTTGAACCAACTATTTTGACACACAGTAACATTAGTACACAATGGTAAGACTTTTACGCACATAAATTCTTACATAGACATGCAGAATTCTAAAGCGCAATTTGAACTGCTTTACAGCTTGTGCTCTTGGCTAAAATTTTGCAATTATTCCGATCTATATCAGGGATATATTTGACTTAATAAATTGTTGAAAGTTTCCGGTTTCTCGTTATCTGAATCAAACAAAAGTAGACGGGAGCTTGGAACGGTTGATTTGCGAAGTCGATATCTCATTCGCTGATAATTATCATCTCGCTTTGTCCCCGTCGGAAGCAATTAAGTAAAAATTCTTCGTGTTATCGATTTCCATTTCTAATTACTTTTTAAACGGTGTTCATCGGCTTCAAACAGACTTTCCTCGTTTCGTTTTCGCGCCTGGAAAAATTCTGAACCGAATTATTATCGCCATTCGTAAATATCGTTTATTAGCAGTTAGAAAAGCTTTGCTGTTGAATCGGTAGCTACAGTGAACGACCTTGTTCACAATACCCGCAAAGTGGAAAACAACCCGCTCCTCTAAGGCCAGACGAAAACAAACAAGTATTTTAATGTTATCGGGAAATGCATCGCAGTTATTTGTCCTGCAATGCGGTCGTAGTTATGATGACACGGAAAGTATTTCTCGTCGGTATCCAGTCCGGCCAACGTTAAAAAAGGAAGGCGAGCGGTATCAGAGGAAATCACGAAATGTTTGTGGCTCGATGACCAGGAGCCGACGTAAATTTTACATAGTTTTCGTTAGTTATTGCCCTTTGTGATAGGGTTATTGAATTGGAAACAGAAACATAATCAATACATTACTAACTGTAATAGTCAACATAAAGAAATGTTTTTACTTGCTATACAGTATGCGCCAAAAGTATGGAATAAATTCAATAAAAACGAAACGATTATTTTTTGGGAAAAATCCTCGAACAGGTCGATTTTTAATTTAAAAAATACATATTTTAGCGTAAAATGCGATTTTCAAATGTCATTTGTTTTCGAGTAATGACGTCATCGATTTTTTTTTAAATGGCAACTCCATATTTTTTTCTTGATTCTGAAAGATCGTTTAATTCTCTATCAGACAGTACTAAAATTTTGCCCTCTTACATAGGAAAGTTTTCGAGTAAATGACGATTGAATGTTAGAAAACGTAAATCAATTAAAATTAAGCAAAAACGTTATCAAGTTTAGTTTTTCGAATTCCATAGGTGAAATTCACGTAGGTGAAAATCTTTGCAAAGTGTCATTGTCACACCGACTTTCTAATAAGTATTGTAAGCGACATAGAAATTATTATTCAATTTAAAGTATTATGGCACATTTAACTGTTACTCAAAGAATTGAAATTTTAATTCTTATCGGATGCGGGAATATGACTAGAACTCAGCAGGAAGTTTGCGATTTATTTAATGAAAAATATCCAGATCGCCCTATCAGCCAATCAACAGTCAGTAAGGTAGAGTCTAAATTTAGAGAAACTGGCAATGTTGTAAATATTCCAAAACCTGGACGTCCAAGCATTAATGAAAATCAGAAACAGAACATTTTGATAAGTATGGTGGATAATCCCCATAATTCTTCACGATTGGTTGCATTAAACAATGACACTAGTCAGAGTACAGTGCTACGTACCTTGAGGAAGGAAAAATATCATCCCTACAAAATTCAACTTGTGCAGGAACTCAATGAAGATGATCCCGATTGCCGCTTACACTTTTGTGAAATTCTAATGGATTTATGTCAAGTAAATAGAAATTTACACCGGCAAATACTCTTTTCAGATGAGGCCACATTTTGTCTGAATGGTACAGTAAATCGTCAAACTTGCAGATATTGGAGTCGGGAAAACCCTCATTGGATGGCAGAGGCACATACCCAACACCCTCAGAAATTAAATGTGTGGGCTGGAATAGTTGACGACACAATAGTAGGGCCTTTCTTCTTTAAAGGAACCCTTACAGGACAAAGATATTTAGAGTTTCTAGAAAATGACCTTGTTCCAGCCCTTGCAGTAATATTTCCTAACGATAATGACCCTGACATTCCTGACGATACCATATGGTTTCAGCAAGACGTTGCACCTCCGCGCTATGCGCGCCCTGTACGAGATTTTTTTGACAACTGTTTTCCTGGGAGGTGGATCGGCAGACGCAGACCGATAGAATGGCCTGCAAGATCTCCAGATCTTACACCTATTGACTATTTTTATGGGGATACTTGAAGTCAAAAGTGTACATTAATAAACCACGTAATTTAGAAGAACTTTAAAATTGCATTCGGGACGAAATACGCAGAGTTACCCCAGAAATCATTCATAATGTGCAAGAAGAATTTCTTCACAAACTTGCGCATTGTCAACAAGTTGGTGGATGGCAAATCGAACATTTAATTTAAGTATAAAATTTAATCAATTGTATTTTATTTTACATAATACTTTTTATATTATTACTTTTACATGTTACTTTTTTATGGATAAAATTTACGTTTTCTAACATTCAATCGTCATTTACTCGAAAACTTTCCTATGTAAGAGGGCAAAATTTTAGTACTGTTTGATAGAGAATTAAACGATCTTTCAGAATCAAGGAAAAAATATGGTGTTGCCATTTAAAAAAAAATCGATGACGTCATTACTCGAAAAGAAATGACATTTGAAAATCGCATTTTACGCTAAAATATGTATTGTTTAAATTAAAAATCGACCTGTTCGAGGATTTTTCCCAAAAAATAATTGTTTCGTTTTTATTGAATTTATTCCATACTTTTAGCGCATACTGTATAGGATAAAACGTGTACGATAACATCAACTGTTTTGAATCTAATTTATTTACATCTGATGGGCAATTCGATCAATAAGTAATTTTATTCTCACCTAAATTACTACTTCAAAGACAAATCTAAGATGTTACTCACTAGTGTTCCTTAAGTTCTAACAACTTAACACAATAAAATTAACGTATTACAATGCTCTGCTTTTCACTGACACAATGAAATGACCAACTCAAAAGGTTGAATCGCTGTTCATGAGTTCTTGCAAATTTGGTCACTGTTTGATCCACTGTATCTATCTGAAGATCATGGTCGAGGTTCCAGGGCTCATTGACAATGCCTCTTAGCACTCAATTTCGGAATATCTGGATTATTAGGATTGATTTGGTCTCATTTAATTTGATTCGTCATTTTTTAGTCCAGTTATAAATTTGGTCACAACTTGCAGCAGCTACATTGTTCTTGCCTGTCGCTGGGATGGTTTAAATACAAGATGGGCTCCTGCTTTGATTCCTTTCAATTCAGAGTATGCTTATCTTGTTTGACTTTAAAGAAACTGTCAGAGATATATGATTCCAATAGTTCCGAGCTTCCGAGTTGTGGAAGTAGGTTTATATGAGGATTTTTGTCATCGGTCAACTCACTGAGGTACTCACTATGAATTCATTTTTAATTCTATCTCTCTTTTTAAGTAGTTAAGATCGTTTAATTCTCTATCAGACAGTACTAAAATTATGCCCTCTTACATAGGAAAGTTTTCGAGTAAATGACGATTGAATGTTAGAAAACGTAAATCAATTAAAATAAAGAATTAAACGATCTTTCAGAATCAAGGAAAAAATATGGTGTTGCCATTTAAAAAAAAATCGATGACGTCATTACTCGAAAACAAATGACATTTGAAAACTGCATTTTACGCTAAAATATGTATTGTTTAAATTAAAAATCGACCTGTTCGAGGATTTTCCCAAAAAATAATTGTTTCGTTTTTATTGAATTTATTCCATACTTTTGGCGCATACTGTATAGGATAAAACGTGTACGATAACATCAACTGTTTTGAATCTAATTTATTTACATGTCATGGGCAATTCGATCAATAAGTAATTTTATTCTCACCTAAATTACTACTTCAAAGAAAAATCTAAGATGTTACTCACTAGTGTTTCTTAAGTTCTAAAAACTTAACACAATAAAATTAACGTATTACAATGCTCTGCTTTTCACTGGCACAATGAAATGACCAACTCAAAAGGTTGAATCGCTGTTCATGATTTCTTGCAAATTTGGTCACTGTTTGATCCACTGTATCTATCTGAAGATCATGGTCGAGGTTCCAGGGCTCATTGACAATGCCTCTTAGCACTCAATTTCGGAATATCTGGATTATTAGGATTGATTTGGTCTCATTTAATTTGATTCGTCATTTTTTAGTCCAGTTATAAATTTGGTCACAACTTGCAGCAGCTACATTGTTCTTGCCTGTCGCTGGGATGGTTTAAATACAAGATGGGCTCCTGCTTTGATTCCTTTCAATTCAGAGTATGCTTATCTTGTTTGACTTTAAAGAAACTGTCAGAGATATATGATTCCAATAGTTCCGAGCTTCCGAGTTGTGGAAGTAGGTTTATATGAGGATTTTTGTCATCGGTCAACTCACTGAGGTACTCACTATGAATTCATTTTTAATTCTATCTCTCTTTTTAAGTAGTGTTGTGTGGAATTATTAAGGTTAGTTTTGTCCGTTGGAGCTCTATGTTATGAAATTTTGGTAGGAACAGGTAAGTAACTATTACAATATGAGTCACAGAATTACATGGCATAGATTTAGAATATTTAAAAGTAGTGGTGAGTGGCGATTATTTTGTGCTACTTTATCCATTGCATCCATTTATCGTATTATCTACTAATAAGATTATGTACCAATAAGACAACGTTTTTTAAAGAAAGTATTCGGTTTTAAACAAATAAGTATTAATATAAGAGTTATTATATTCTAACTAAATAGAATGCCTTAGGGGTATTGGCCATACTATACTACTATAGCTTGTTGAACAGCAATTAATTGAAATTTGTACTTTTCTGTGTGGACCACTTTTAAAATTTGATTGTGTTGATTTTTAAATTGTACTCAACGTTTTTTGCTATGCAACGAACAGCTATGAAAGAGTGAGAATATAAAATGTTCCCTCTTTATACCATGCCTCAATTCAGGTTGTAAAACTGTTGCTTTGCAAATAAAATTTTACCTTTGGAATTAAACCGGGCCATGTTCCCTATTAACCCTTTTTTTCATCCCCCGACCGCCCAATCTTAAATATTTCAACCCCAATCAGCGGCCTGATGAAAACCGTCCCATACGGGCCGCATGATGGAATCCCCAAAGAACGAATTATAAAATAATGGAGTTTGAATAATTAAAAAAGACTGTAGCTGTGGACTACGGAGGTTCAGCCCAAGTTTAAACATTCTCCCGGCCTCCGCCGTGCGTGACGCGGCTTAGATGGGGCGAATTTCACAAATTCCGTGAAGATTATCCACATCCCTGAGCAAATTTCTCATTCTAGGACCGGAGACATGGCATAGCCCACATACTAGAGGTGGAAGAATAATGATGCGATGTATTACCAGGGTATAGGAAAGAACATTACCACAAATGTTTATTAAATTAACGTGTCATGGTGGTGCATCATCGAATTAAATTTTTCAGCTGTAGTGATCTGTAACAATATTGTAGTATACAGAACGAGAAACTAACACTTAGTACTTATATTATTTGTGAAAAAAGCAATACTTTTAATAAATATATCTTGATAGAAAACTATACAGTAAATATTTTTTATATATTTTTAGGTATTAATAATATTGTGTGAAACTAACTACTCAGTGGACAAAAGCCCCAACCTGCGTTAAATTACACCCACAATATCTACCCATATATTCCTTATTATTAGCTTTTGTAACATTTTTTTACTGTTTTAGAAAGGTATTTTAAGCTAATATAAATCAAATCTCCTACAATTCCTATCAATGAAGTCATATGTATGTTCTCTGATACCAAACATCTAGGAATGCTAATGAACAATTCCACAGACAAAGCTCTATTCAATAATTAACTAAAGAAAATAAACTAATTTACTAACCTTCTAATGAAACACTATAAATATCTAACTTCAGTTTTTGGCAGTGGGAACACGACAAATTCAACCACAATAGATGATATCTGACCTATTTCTGCATTTTTAAGATTGCTTCTTCGGGTGGTCTCCTTTAAGTTGAATCAAATATCTAACTAAAAAAATTATTATAAAAATTAAAATTATTTGAAGTTAAATATCGACAATGACAAAAACTGACATCCTGTCAATGAATTAAATATGACAATACCTACTTGAAAAATGTTCACATATCGACCGTGAGTCTGTTTCATGCGATGCCACTTTTCTCGGAGTATATTAGTCATTAACCTGTATTAATAAAAGGAGGGGGCCAAGAACTGGTCCCTGTGGCTCGCTAGCCATTGTACAACGAAGAGCATTTTAGTACGTGGCTGGTTCAAAATTTCTTTTATGAAAAAACTCCAATTGCAGTAAGCAACGTAATTCACGCACTTCCTCTAAAGAAACCGCTTATTAAACATACATTATATGGCACAATGACACGAGATGGGAACTACACAACGGGCTGGCGTTATTTTCTAAGCCAACCAGTATTTAGTCGCACGATATTTTCAGCGGAGTGAGTTACTGGACAACTCACAATAAGAATGTGAATCGAGTCCTGGATAATTACGATTGCATTAGTGCAATTAGACGTGTTAACTATACGCCTCTTCTGGAAAAAGGCATCGAAGGACTTGTAATTGAAATAATTGTGTTGATTAAGCGGATGTTCTATGTAGATACCATCTAGGTTTCATGTTATAATTCGTTTTAATTTCATATTGCGCCACCCTCCTGCCAATCGCAATAAAAACGCACATTCGTTGGAATGGGAAAATTAATTTTTACTTCAAATATAGTCTTCGCAGGAAATATTACATGGTCTGTTGAACTGCTGCGGAATAACATATGCAACCGTGCTCAATTACCCAGTACTTAATTGCTGAGTTCTTAAAGGTTTTGTAATTTAATGGTTGAAATGGGATTAATTATACAGGATGTGTAGTTTATAATTTACAAAAGATATACCGGTTCTTAGTATGTTAAATTTTTGAAACAGAAAATTGTCGATAGTATGGTCCTGGATGTACCTTGATAAACTCGCTGTATAAATAGATGAGTGTTGCCAGATGGCAAGAGGTTTTTGATTTTTTGGTGTTTTTTTTTTCAAGGAAAGAACCACTTGTAAATCCGATCCGAATTAGATGGCGCTTATAAGTTGTTGCTCACACTATTTCATCCAGTTGTAAGTAAATCTGTTAACTATATATATAAATGTTACCTAGAACTGGAGACATGGTAGATTTTCCACTTCAAAATATTACGATTTAAGCAAGCTTGTCTCAATAAAATGTTGATAATAAAAAGATACGGATATGAATATGAGAAATCATAATCTGTTGTCTATTCGGGGTATTCCTTAAAGGGCGCCATATCCGCCATATTTGTGACGTAATTGTGAGCGTACCTTTTTTGGCCCTTATCACGTTTTTTATTGAAAAATCTTAAACCTAGATTGCATTTGTGGAAAAAAGGTATACTTGTCATTAGTCTCTGAAAGCAGTAATTTTCGAGATAATAGCTTTTCAACAATTAGCTGCATTCATTGTACAATATTTTAACGTAACAAAACAACAAAATTCCCTTGCAAATTGGATATGTTGAAGGTAGATCGACAGGCAATAAAATTTGCGCTGGTGTAAAATACTACGAATAGTATTTATCAACATTTTTAAAATTGGATTTATGATTCTTGCAGCTTCAGATAGTCGTGCTGAATTAGTTTCTTGATTGTCCGCAATCTGAACAAATTTTTCGTCTTTTTTTTCTCTAAATTCATAAACAGATTTTTTAAATTGTTGATTATCAAGTTGTAGGTTATTTTGAAATTCTTCCAAATATTCTTATTGCCCAGCACGTCCATTGAAATTGAATTGCCAACAACAAACATCTATTCTCAAATTTTGATACATTTATAAAGACCAATTCCTACTTTGACACCCTGTATCATTTTTATTATTCTTTAAACAATACTGTTCAGAGGGAGTGTACAATAACAGATTTGGGCATTGTAATTGACTCTAAATTAAGTTGTTCAGAACATAATAATGTAGTTAAATCCTCATTTAAGATACTAGGTTTTATCATAAGAAATTCTAGATCTTTTTCTAATATAAATGCGCTAAAGATGCTCTATTTTTCGTTTGTACGGTGCAAGTTGGAATATGGTGCTATAATTTGGTACCCTATCTACGAAGCTCATTGTTTAAAGCTTATTTTTTGGAAGGCAATACTGTTACCATATATAAAAATTTTCAAAATTAATACATAAACAAGTAATATTTAACATCAAACAGAATTTCGACGAAAAATAAATTGCAAAATGTTTCACTTTCCTAGGCGACTGACCTGCCATAATTACTTTATAAGTTCTCGTATCATGTTATTAAACAATATAATGTTACTTTAATAGCTGAGCATGGCCGGTAACGACACTGGTTCCTGTAACTACCACTTACTTACCCCTATGTTCTGTTTATTTTTGTAGTGGCAGAGCATGAGTTAGGGTGGTTGTTGGTGTATGAGGGTTGGTAATTAGATTCATTCATATGCGGATATATTTACTATTCACGAGAATTCGCTTTTATGTTGAGAGGGATGTGGAGTTTTGCATGCTGTAAGAGGGTGAATATGTCAAGAACTGGCATACTATCGTTTGTGTGTCAAGTCTGATAACGATTTATAGTAGTAGTTAATCTTTAACCATCATTGCAGGAAAGGGGAAATCCTGAAAAAAGAGAAGGACTTAACTTGATTATACCTAACCGCCAAAAATCTAGAGAGTGACTCATGTTATAAACCCGCTCACAATTTATAGCAGTCGACACAAAGAAACGTGCACGCAGCCAGTATATTTTTCCTCTAAGATCGTGTGCCGCATATCTCTGAGAGCATACTCGATTACGTGACGAATTGACGGAACCATTTTTTTTATATATAATATCTTTCCGCTAATTATGAATGTAATTATTATTGATTTTGTGTTCTTAGGAATGGAGAATAATTGAAGGTCTACAGCGTATTCTCAAAATGGTAAACGCCCTAATTCAACAAGTTAGGAATATTGGATGGTGACATGTATGAAGGGTTTAGGGCGCGAGGTCAAAATATGAGTATAAGCGATGTTAAAATATATATTTCATTAACAAAAATGTACGTAATTAGCATATATTGTAACAATTTTAAATATACACAGAAAATCAAATGAAAATAACACCTGACTAAACCTAAAGTTAAATAAAAAATAATAATTATTAGTATCAATTAATAAAATATATAAAGAATTGTTAATATAGATATCCTTGGATATGAATTTTACATAGAATAAATAATATTACATAACATAAAATACTAATTTTAATAATTTTATTATCAAATTTAAAAATCAATTTCAAAAATTTGCATGACGACGACTATTATTATCATTCAGAACATAAAAAAAAGAAATTAAACTCAGAGCACCATATAGAAAATAAAAGGAAAAAGTCTACAGAAAAATCTGATATACATATGGTATGCAAACGAGTAATATAATGAAAGATATTCCAATTACAAATAAATCATGTCCTAAAATTTAAATTGAAATGTCAAATTAAAATAATCAATTCTAGAAATGTCAAAAGTAAAGGCGACTACAAGAATCTTTTGAACATGAACAAAAACACAAAATAAAGACTATTTTCCTAAATAAAATAATTAAAAATTGTATAATTAAGATAAAAGGACATTTTAAATTTGTATTAGTTATAAGTTGTGTTGTGAATTGTGCATAAAAAAGACATACAAAGACTGCAAGACAATCATGTGAATGGACTTTTATAACATGGCAATCTGCAGCAAGGAAAAAACAATGA
Source organism: Monochamus alternatus (assembly GCA_037114965.1). Classification (NCBI taxonomy): domain Eukaryota; kingdom Metazoa; phylum Arthropoda; class Insecta; order Coleoptera; family Cerambycidae; genus Monochamus; species Monochamus alternatus. The sequence continues at coordinate 61,012,739 of CM073429.1, read as the reverse complement.
ATTTGTTGTTAGTTACGGCTTGGGTTTAGAGAAGAGCAGCAGCATTGCAAGAGAGCTCCCGAAATTATAAAAAATTGATTAAAAATAACAAGAAAAATCAAAAAAATATCGACCTACCAGTTAAAATTTACCATTTTGTACATCATCCAGTATAGTTTTTATTGCCACAACTGAAGATATCATCCGTATCCAGGGAAATTGTGCAGTTCCATAGAATCCCACAGGATAGTTTCCAGTTTCCAGGCAGTTTGCAGTTTCCAGGAAGGAAAATAAAACATTCCTAACCTCAGGTACCTTAAAAAAAAATAAAGTGCACTAAAAAAAATATCTATAGCTATAGTAAATTAAAATCGATTTTAACAATATCAATCTTTGCAAAGAATAAAAATAAACTATAGGACTTACCTGTATAAAACCAAGTCGAACTCAACAAATATAACATCCACATTCAATCATTTCACTGGAGCAAATAATATCTGTCATCCAAAGAGAAGCCATTTTACTTTAGAATATATTATGTTTCTGTAGGAATGCAACCAACATTACAAAAATAAAGGATATTTGAGTATAATTTATAAACTTCAATTAAATTCAATATCCAAGTTTTAATCTACATTGGTTTGGTAAAATTCATTATCAGAAAGGTAATATTAAAAAGAAAATATTCTTTATTGTTTTACAATTGATTATAGCACAAAAATATTGATAATCTTTCAAAAGTGTTACTAGTTATTACAATATAAAATAAAAACCTGTATATTTTGAACCGACTCCTGATTTAAGTTTCTTTTGCTCTTTTGATTTAAAAACTGTGTCTAGCAAGGGATAAACAAAATTTGGTATAAATAAGGTAAGATAAAGATAAAAAAAATATTATATAAAAGGTTTGTATTGAACGAAATATAGTTGAAACACAACATACACTCACAAAATATAATACATAAAAGGATCAGTGGCGCCCAACAAAAATTGAATATTTAACTTTAACATCAAATACACAATAAAATATTAAAAATTAAAATAAACAATAAATTATAAAATTTAAATTAAAAATAAAAAACACACACAGGTAATCATTCAACCCTCACCTTCCGTACTCATCTCTGTGCTGTGAGTTAGTCGCTCTCTATTATTTTTGACCTTAGGTAATTTATAATACAAGATAAAAACTTTAAATCTTATCATTTCTATTATCTAACGCCTTGAAATTGGCAAAAACTGTTATATCACTGTTTCTACTAAAATAATGGATCTCTGATCGCCCTCAAATTTAGTACGCCTATGAAGTTCTGCTCCTCGCTACTTTATACTTTTCTACGTTTGTTTATATTATTAGAAACATCGATTAAAATGCTTAGTAAATAAAACAAAAAAAGCCATCATAATTTCGCTGTCTCCTTATTTGTCTTTGTAAATTCGGATTAAACATGTGTTTTCAGATCCCATGTTTGTCTTCCCAAATCGTTTGCAAAATCGGCTCCTCCGTCTTATCGATCAACATCGCGGTCACTTAGTTAAATTGACTGAAATACCGAACCGAGTTGGCCGTGTTAAGCGTATTGATCCGTGTCCGTCCGCTCACAGAAACAATTATAATCATCTCCTAGATGGTTTCATTACCCACAACCAATATTTGTCGAGCACATCAAAGCATTCTTAATTAACATAAACTAAGGCTAATTACATTTCCACATATATAGAGGGGAATGGGCTCTCGATCGCAACCCAAATTAACAGGAAAATTATGCGGTTTGCTTATATGGAGTCACATTAATGTTTGATGTCCTGTAAATCAAATATTCTTTCCAATTTTGATGAACTAGTACTAACTGTTGAGAGTGACCTCATACTTCTGTAGGCATCAAATAAGACCTGTGTCACACTAAGCGGAACAAAGTTTATAACTACTGATAATGTTAATAAGAACAATTACCTACTCGGACATCTCACCTATGACAGCTAATAAATTTAAAACTGAAATACGTCTGGCGGTTCTGCGAGGAATAGTGAATGAGCCGACTGTTTCTATCTTTGAACGATGGTTCTTATAATGAAAGATCTTAGCTAATAATGATGGACAATGCTGGTGGGGACATCAGAACGCAGATCGCTGTGCTTTATTTACTATTGAGGGTTCAGTTATCTGTTTTTTTCTATATCAGCATTGCAGAAACATTTTATTGGTATCCCAACTAGCACCAAAGTAACACAAACTGATACTGGAACCTTCAAAGAGTAATTAGTCCTGGTTACTTTATAGTTATATAACTTCTAAGCAGCTCCCCTGGTTTTGGGGATGTCTTAGTTATCAATAGGAAAACCTTTAAGTTGACAAAACTTAAAAGTGGCAAATGATCATAGCAGCGGCTAACTCATATTACTAAAATAAAAGTTCAATCACTTTAAAGTAGCTATGAACGTAGTCGCCACGTTCAAGGAATTGTTTTCTTAATGTCGTGGAACTTGTAAGTAATATTTATTAGTCATTAGTCATCCTTTAAATATACCATGATGTAAATTTTACCATGTAGTTTCCCAAAGTTGGAAGCTTTTATGCCGTTCGTCATTGAGTAATGTCTATTTGATCATGCCACTTGTGGAATGTATTTTTTTTGTCTTTTTGAATATATATCTCATTTTTATAACTATAAACTAAATGAACATCAAAAATCCAAAGGATAAAACCTGCAACAGAAGTAGCACACAAAGCCACAAAGAAATGTAATAAACATAATAATGTAAGGATAAATATTCTCAACTACTACTAGAAGATAAAATTCAAGGAGTATGTTCGATGTAAACTTCCGACATACCGCGTTCAGAACGAACAGCAGAAAAAACAACGGTAACAAGTAGTAGTGGAAACTTTCTACAGACAATGTGTGGCAGTCACAAATTTAATGCTACTTTGAAGTTACGCTACAGCCTCACTCGATACTTTGTAGTAAATATTACTTGAAAGTTACATATTGGCAGTTCCCATTATGGAGGCTAAAGTTTTATCACTATATTTGTTAATAAAATTTCATTCGTTTTAATTTTGGGGTGCAGACCATCGCACAATAATATTTAATTAGAAGCACCTACATGTTTCACTTGCGTTAGTAATACGTACTATATTTATAAATATCTGCCTAATACCTATTTGATTCAGAGTTAAGGAAATAGAGATGGAATAAGTAGAAAAAAAATGAAATACAACGGTATTGCCAGATAGAGTGCCAAGAGAGTGGTGAAGTTCCTTAAAAGTTATGGTTTCCATGCCGTAACGTCCTCTCTACGGAACCACAACTTGGCTGAAACGTGGCCGTACAAATTCCTGAAACGACGCCGCAACATAGCGGGCACTAATTATTGCCCATTTTAGTCGCAAGCACGTAATGGAAACTTTTATATTACGTGCGCATGGCTAGTGGCAAAACACTTTAAAGTACCAAGAATAGTCGTAACAACGTTCCAACAACTAATTAGGCTACTTGGGATTTGTATTGATAACATTGAGTTTGAGTCTTCAGGTTCAGTTTATTACTATTTACAATAAATACTCACCTGTAACGGCTTCCAAACTGTATTAATGTTAATAAAAAATTTTAGAATTCCTTCCACAAGTTTTGATTACCTCATGTAGACTGGTTCATTCGGAAAGCGCGACTCATTTCGGAGTTGGCAGTGAGCGCATTTGCACGTTCAGGTCACGTCTTGCATCATTTTGTCAAAGCGACTGATCCAATCAGGAAAAATAATAGGGTCGCCTTATGCACAGGCTAACTGTGACAAACGACGGGCATTTGTCATACGAAACCGTTATGCAAATGGAACGAGGATATCTCCAGAAAGCTACTTTCCACTTAAAACAGACTCGTATGTTGCGCGCTTAATTTATGGGCCAGATTTCCTGCTTAGTGTGATTTTTCAAGTCTGCGCGTGAAACGCGAGGTTTTATTTATGCCGTCGTTTCCTTAAATTAACCCGATTCAACGAAACAAATCTACTCGCTCGCTGTCGGATGTATTATGGAGGAGATGGAAATTTGTATCCCGTCTTTCTGGGGCTCAGACACACGTTAGTGCGTTAGGCGATGCGTTTTATGTTCGCCTCTCTTGTGAAAACAACCTCGGAAGGAGACAAATCACCAGTCGTCCTCTGTTTAGGAAAAATATTGCTTGACACAGTTGAGTGAAAAATTCTACTCCATATTACTTAAGCAAAAATGTTAACAATTTGCCTATCCTTCTACATTCTAATATCCGAATGGTATACGTTAATATCTTCATCTAATAAATGCATATTTAAATTCTGATAAAATATGAAATATCTTTATGTTAGATCAAGTATTTGATAAAATTACTTGATCTATATCTCCAGTTCATTTTTAAAGCAACTATATAAAAACAATTCGCTTTTCTATGACTGACCCTAATCTAGTTACAGTGAACAGGTTGGTAGACTGACAAGATAACAAACGGTTAACGTTAATTCATGAAAGATTTTTTGAACATAATTCTGTAACACCGTATATATCTAAGGTGAGGTTCATGTTTCCTCCTTTGAAGAAAATCATGTTAAAGTCTCTCTGCTGCAGTCGATTCTCTGCAAAGTCTGTAAGCCTTCAGCCGAACGTGCTAAATCCTCGCGATTTATTATTAAAAAGGGCAGAAAGTTTCCGGCCGCAGTTTCGCCTTGATTAGAGACGAGGCTGGCGCTGACAGGTAAATTACGGGAGTATCAGTGTGCAAAGAAGTTATCAATTGGCTGTCAAAGTGTAATTGGCTAGGCATCGGGCGAGCAGAAGGAGGACAGTCGCGCGACAACCCAGCGGGATGAGTGATAGCCGCTAATTTGCCTGGAGACGGTACTGGTACGTAATTACGGATTCATTTGGTGTTGCTGCTAAACGTTAAACAACTGAAAACGAATTGTTCAGTCGTTAAACGTGCTTCGTCGCTGAGATAGTTGTAATAGAGGATATACAGAGTGGCCACTTCAACTCGAACTACATTAAATTGAAATAAAAAGTTGAGCTGATGAAGCAGGTTCTAGATAGTATATGAAAGCGCCTTGATGTCTATAGCCATTGATAAAACTGTTAGCATTTTATGGATTATAAAAAAATTAAATATAAGAAAATGAATTTTTTTAATAATTGCGATTTACAATTTCTTAGAAAAATAAAGCTAAAAACGGTATTTAAAACTTTGCTCTGGCCACACCCCCACAAACCTGTCGCCGCCATAGCATAGACGTGTGATGTCAGGCGCCGTTCGCACGTGTTAAATACAGGTAGGTTTAAGTTCATGGAAAAAATTAAAATGAAAAGCTGTAAAAAAATCTATTAAACTTTTCCATTAATTCAGACCCGAATGTATACAGGATGTTTAGAAAATCAATGGTACAGCTAACTTACATTTTTTTCTCATTTATTGTATTCGGCGATTCATTCCGATTCGAAATAACATGTTCTGTATTTGCTCTTACCATTTACATGATGTAGAATTTTGCTATTTGACTTCACTACATTAAATTACCCATTCTATTTTAAAACATAATAAACAAAAGTAATAATTAAGAATTTTTTTAAAATATTTAGCGAGGAATTAAATCAGTATTAAATAGCAATACAAAAAATATAAAATTCATGCAACTTTCCCATTACGTCTGAGAAAACCGCATCATAAAATATTTAGTATGTACCTTAATCAGAGATTTGTAATATAAAAAACGTGCTTGTTTATATAATTATTTTTATTTATTCACACAAATATGTAACATACAAAAAAAATAGTGAGAATTTGAGGATATTGGTTTTCACTAACCAGTGCATCAATATTACATTAATTATTAATTGTTGTTGACAAACGAAGCAGCTGAACTAATCAGACAGGGAATATTTTAAATTTGTCATGTTGGATTAAGCTGCTTCGCAAAGATATGAGCTTTCCTTCCCAGCCTATAATCTTCATAACGCCTAAGCCTCTCAAATTGGAGTAATATTCTCCTGGGAGAAAGTCCAGTCCTATTTCGGGTCTTTCCTAGGAAAAAGGATCTGACTGTAAATCACACAATTCCAAATGAAGGATCTGCTCTGCTTACATTTTCAAGAGAAATCGGTTCAAATACTTCTGCAATTGCAATGTATTATATCTGAGTTAAATATGAAAATTGCTCAATATCCTTCATTTCTTCGAAGTGCTCTTTACAGCTGCGAAAAAGTTAAAAATCATGTTCTAGTGAAGACTTGAAAACCTTAATTTTATTTTTAAATCCTCTTATGGCCATATAAATTGGCAATATCTGCTTTTCTTGTAGCTTCAAACTTAATTCGTTAAGTTGACGAGATATCAGGTCCGTTAAAAATGCAAGGTCTTATAGAAATTTTGGCCCTACGTGCAGCCTCCTCCGCAAGATCAAAAAAAAATTTGGACTGCGTTGAGCTAGACAAACATCAAAAACAATTCTAGAAAACGGATCCATTAAACAAAATCATAATTCTCTCTGGTTAGGCAAGTAATTGGCCAGCGCCAACGCTGTTAGTAAAATTAAGTCATTTAGAGCATAGGCGAGAAGGCATAGCCAAATGTATTTACATGCTTAGACAAAGGGAAGCGGGAGGCTGTCGACTGGGCCATTGGCTCGTAATGAATGCGGATGGTCCGTGATGAGCTGGCATTATTATTAATCCAGTTCTGAATGGCTCTCACGATGCCACTACAGCAATGACCCAATCGCGGGAGACTGCACAGGTTGCTGGATGCCCATCATCGCTAAGTAGATCCAATTACCGAGTTATTCTGTTTTAAGGACCAGGCAAAGTGTCGTAAATACAGGCAGTTAGTTTAATTTACCTTAGGGATTAATCAAAAGCGAATGGAAGAAAGGAATCTGTTCGTCAAGGCTCAAGCTGTAGTCGGGGTGTCTTGTCGAGATGACTTTCTGTCAGTCTTTTCACGATTCTCCTTTATACAAATTCTGTTGATTAAATATGCATAAAATTAAAAAATACGAGGTCTGATAAAAAAGTTCCATTGATTTGTTACAAATTTATTGAGAAGTACTGCAATTTCCTCTTCAAAGTACTCCTTCAGCTTCATCACCCACTTCTTTCAACGGAGCTTCCAATGTTGAAACCATAAATCTTTCTGAAATTCTCTGCAGTTCATCCAGCAATTTTTGTTTTATATATATTTCTGTTTACAGATCTTTTTTTGACTGTCCTTTCATCTTCCTTACGTTCTAGATGCCCTAGCCACTGCACTCTTCTGGCTTTTAAAAATTTGTCTATTTTTGATGCCTGCATTATTTTAACTTACATAGCCTTCCTCCGTCTTCTTTTCCCGTAGAATTCTTCTCAAGGCCATGCTTTCCCACCTTACCAGGTTTCACTGCCATACTTCTGTTTACTTTTATTATTCTCCTATTAATTTCTTGCCTCATCACACTTCGCTGTTATCAGCCCTTCCAAATACACATATTCTTGAATTTTTTCAAACTGCATCCCTTCGAGCGTCCTCAATTTGAAATTGGTATCTTTTTTTGTTCTCCTATTGTCAACAGCTTACTTTTGTCTTGATTTATTTGCAATTCCACTTTACGTACTTCCTCTACAAATTTTCTCGTTACTGTTTCTAATTCCATATCTTGCAATTGTGGCCATATCATCTACATAACTTGCTATTTGGTGATTTTTAAATAATATTTGTCCTTCTCTGTTCAATTAACTATCTCTTATGACCTTTTCTAGTGCTAAATTAAAAAGAAGAGTTGAGAGTGAGTCTCCTTGTCTCAGTCCTGTTTCAATAGTAACACCTTCCGAACATTCACCTTTTATTCGTATTTTACTTTTAGTATTTTCTAGACATTTTCAATAAACTAATCAGATTGGTTGGTATCCCAAATTGTTGTCAATATTTTACTTAGTTTATTCCTTTTGACAGAATCATATGCTTTCCTGAAATTCACTAATAAGGCCATTGTTTTAATCACATATTCATAGCATGTAATAAGGATTTCTTTCACTATGAAGATTTGGTCCTTTGTTGACCTCCACTTTCTAAAACCTGCTTGATACTCCCCTATCTGTAGTTCTGTTATAATTTCTATTTTCTGTTTGATTAACGTTGCCATGATTTTATACCCTATATCTAACAATGATATACCTCTATGGTTTCTGTAGTCTGCAGACTTTAGCTTCGGGCATGAATAAAAATTGGCGGTGGTCAAATCAGGCAAGTACCTACGAAAGTTAGAAAAACAATGTTACTACTGTGGTGCAATCAAACGAAATAATGAACTGCTCTGGATAATTAATTGATGATTGAACCACACAAATCCTCGCAACATAGCACTCGCGGTTGATGTTGACGACTATCCAAGACGATTGTCGTCTCCAACTGATTGTTGGCCTCTGATCTTGACTGAATCCTTTAATCCATTCATGCCATTATGGCCAACTTAAAATTTCTTGTTTGTAAATAGTCTGTTATATCTGTGAACGATTTACCCATCCTCACTCAAACTTTATGCTAATAGGTTGCTCTTCAATGAAACTCATCATACAGACGACCACACTTATTTTTCGAAAACCTGTATTTTCTAATTAGTGACCTTAGTTCCTTCATATCGATTCATGCAATAATCGTTTAAAGTGTTAGGAAACACCTTCCGTTTCAACTTATTAAATATTTAATAGTGGCACCAAAACTTTTGAATGACATGTTATTAAACGGTTTCTGCCCGTCAGTGCACTAAAATCAACGTTTATTACTAAAATTCTTCGCGCTTATCCAGTATTTAAGTGAATTATCCAGCGCTCCCTCTTGCCAGCTTTCCAGGGAAGGAACGCCTCGCGCAAATCGCTCTAGGAAATTGATAACGAGCTAAACGCGAGGATCTCGAGCGCAAGGCGCTTCAGTTTCGCCTTTCACTCGGCTAAATTAGCTGTCAAACGCCTGTCACGTTGATTACGTTTCGTCAATTTCCATCCCAGCCGCTAAACTTATAACGCTCAAAATGGATGTGGACTTCCGGCATCGCAAAAGGGTAGCCGTTTCTTCTGCACAGCTAGTTCATGATCATTACTTTTTTTCCATAAATAGAAATGCGAATCTGGACGAATTCCTTTTATTTTACAGCTCCGAGGAGCTTACATCGCATTTTTAACCAGCTCTCATTTTAAATACATAATACCTTGAATTATCCCACAGCAACATGTAATAAGTTAAAAATGAAATCATCACTCCCATTGAGAATACTGCTTAAAGTACACTCAACTGTACTTAACTTGGGTAACTAGTAATAACGGTTCGACTTGTAACACGCATCTCAATAAAAGTGTAATATTATCCACACCTGCAAGATGAGAAGATAACATCTCATCGATGAGTTAAAGAAACACTTTAAAAGTATGCATATCAATTCAAAACGACTTGTTAAATGCATGTATCTAATTCAGTACGGATAATTTTCAGTAGTTGCATTACTTTCTTTATTGGTCATCCAGATATAGTGTACTGCGATAACGGAACTTGATCTAATTCAGTACCATTATCGTATTGTACTGTATGTGGATTACTATAGAGAAAATTAGTGTGAACGTTACTGATATCTTCAGCAACATGTAAAACGGATTATACATCACCCTATGCAAGTAAGCTGGCCGTGTTGGTCTTTCTTTATTATTCCACCGAATTTAGAGCCTTGCGTGACAAGAAGCAGTTTCATACATCTACCCAGGAGGATGTGACAGGTATCCCAATTACAGATTTTAGATAAATTACCAGCTGCAGTGCTCATTAGTCCTAAAAGTCCATTCGGTTGATCACGATGCATGACAGTGGAATAATAGAGCGTACAAGTAATGACAAGTTCAGGTTATGATGCTTAAACAATTAGCGTGGCACTTCTTTTTGTCGGTGCTTTTTTTCGTCGAAACGCCTTAATTTTGAGGCTATTACCTTATTTGTACTGGGAACTTGGTCCTATGTAATTTACAGTGTACCTAATTTACCGTAAACATGAATCACGAAATAAAGTTTGTCATTGAAATTTTGCTGAACATGATCCAATTTGGGTAATGTAAATAATGAAACAGTTGAATATCTAGACTAGGATATTATTTGTATTTAAGTTACCAAATGATTGGTAACGGTCGTTGAAAACTGCATATTTATTATTTTCTACGCTAATTTCTTATTCACGTATTGCATGTAAAAAATCTTATTACTTGTAAAGCGACGTGGAATTTACAGCATATAGGCATATCGTGTACTGGCACATTAACAAAGCACTTACGAGTATAATACTTTTAAAGTTTTAAAGGAGTCGCGTGCATTATGGCTCAATAAATATTTATACGTTATGCTTTATAATATTCATTATAGCTTAATAAAGCTAATGTATGTTTCATAAAGTGGCCATTTCCCTGTTAACGACGAAAAGAGAAAAAATAAGGGTACTAAATAATGTTGTAAGTGTTACTATTATAATAGATATAGCTGTAATAACTATTTTCCCACAATCAACATAATAATGACTAACTTTGTATCAATAAAATAACTTTATTAAAAGTACATTCCTGAGTGTCAGAGTTGTCTAATATTTATTAATATTGTATGTAAATGTTATTATTACAAATCATCATTCTTTAAAATACGGCATTATTGATTGAAGTATTAATTTGGATAGACTTAGTTAATAATTTATATTCGTAAAATATATTTAAGCGTCTGATCACCTCTTATTTCTCTACATTTTTACTTGTCCGAGGTCTTTTATGAAAACAAATTACACTGAAACTACCAAGTGGCCGTACCACGAACATAGCTAATCGCACCAATATTTTAATTTTATTTCCAAATCATTAGTGACTAAATTTTTCTCAAGTTTTACATAAATTACTTAACGATGTTCTTACTGGACGACACTCTCCAAATATTCATAAAGGAATAATAATGTCCCCTAATAAACGTCTAATTTGTACGGCTGACTTCTCCAAATGACCCTCATTTATTATGGATATGGTGAGTATAGGCAGCGAAACTCGATTTTGAATATTTATCGAAAGTATTGCCACCGAGGATGTTCCATTAGTGGCTCGTGATGGCTCCACATCACGCCATACTTTGATAACAATGCAGGGCTCAATCTTTGCTTTGGGTTTAGTAATGATATGGTTGCTAATGGCGATCTGAACAGGCTTTTAACACGAATTAAAAATATATCACTTTAGGGGCCAATTATTTTTAAGAGTCACCTAATAATCACTTTGCTCCAGCCATATACTAAAATATAAAAAAAAATCATTAATTCTACCAGTCCTTCCTTAAAAATAAAATTCCAAACAGTTCCCTAAACTAAATTCATTAATTTTCACAATATTGTCCATCTTTGGATTTGTTGTCATCACTAAAAAACAAGCTGGCGTGTGGTAGGCAACTCACAAACCGTTCGCCTGGCACAGTCTATATTCACACTGTTGCCACGTTGTGATAAAGTTCCTTGAAATAATAATTCGACTTATTTTAAGATCGGCTTGAGTTATGTTATGTTATTATGTTTTAGATAAGTATAAGTATTGCGAAGGAGTAAGTAGTGCTGCATACCGTAAGGGGCGCTCTTGGCAGTTTTTTTTTAACTCATTTTTATCGTATCTTTTTTGTTGGTCCTATTCTGATAAGATTGAAGGAAAATTATGATAAAAAAAATTCATTTTGTTCCATGTAACTGTACCTTCTTTCTGCAGCTCCTCCATTAAATTGATTTTGGCAATAAACAGCGATTATATCTGCCGTTTCTGAGTTGGAAAACTGATTATGTCGAGGTATGTTTTCAAAATTTGACAAAATAATACTAATAATTTGAAATTATTTACACATTACATTTACACAACTACACAACGATAGTTAGTAAGTCAGTACAACAATTAATATTAATTTGACAAGCTTTTGATCAAATTTTATTTAATTTAAGCGTATCAACGTCAGTTTGACACGTGGTAACTTGATCGAAATAGAAAATTTATTTCTATTTTAATGTGCGGAAATTTTCAAACGAGTTTTTACCTAAAACGGTGCATTTTATCAACATAGAACAAGTATAGCTTTTCTACGCAAAATTAATTTCTCCATCATAATTTCCAGTCAAGCGTATCAGAATATGACCAACAAAAAAAATACAATAAAGTATAAGCTAAGTTTGTCTAAATCAGTTCTATTTGATCACAGCTATATTTAAGCTGGGTCCCATTACTTTCCGGACACCCTGTATATTGGTGGAATATTGTAAATTAAGCAAGAACCAATATTGGTCCCATCTCACAAAAGTATATATTTCTTAAAGATAAATCTAGTACACAGTTATTTTTACCAACATAATGGTCTAATATTGGTTTCATATAGTTTTTGAAATATTGGTTGACTAATTGAAACCATTAATACACAATAACAGTAAATTCTTACAAAAAAATTGGGCCACTGTTTAAATATTTTGCCAATATTGGTCCATTAAATGTGTGCGTTTCGGTACTGAAAAAAGATTTCTTCGACCTCTCAAATTAGGATGACAAACGTTAAAATTCGTGTGTGTTTACTCTTATCATAATCTTAGGAAGCTGCGATAAAAAACGATGAATTACCGTAACGTAACAATTGACGCTTGGCTTCATGTGAAGCACCAATCCGGTTACCCAAAAAATCTATCAACTTTTTCCAGCGTGTGGTTATAATTATTAAGTAAGCATTGCCTCATGTCCACGGTAAAAACAATTCAATCATCCTACCGTTGAATATGAAGCGAAGCGTCAAAATTTAAGAGAACTTTGACTTTGTCATCTCCGTCACCGTGACAGAAACCGTTGATGTAGAACGGAACGTCCTCAAGGACGTGCAGAAAAAGGTCGAAACCTCCCAGGCGGATATCTATTAAAATAAAGGCTAGTTTTTGATGAGCGTTCGATCTGGAGCCTGTTATTAATATATATTTAATGTAGTTTTTGTGACGATGGCCATTTGTGTAATAAAGACGAATTGCGGCGATTTGAACAAAAACATGAAACAGTTTTGCTGCAGTTGTCTAACAGTGACTTTCATGTTTTATATTTTGATGTAACATTACTTAATATTGATATGATATGACAACATTTATACAGGGTGTTTCATAAGGAATGGATCACTGGCCAAATTGGTGTTGAAGTAAAACCTTTATTTAATACTTCTGATAACTTTTACAGTTGTTAACGTATAGATTTAAAGAATTTAAATATAATATCACTTTTAAGCTACAAGTTCTATGATAAACTTTGACAAATGGTGGCTGGGTTTTTATTTAGAAGTAGCAAACCAATAATTTCATATTTAAAGTAGCCTGATAAATAAAAATCATGGTTGCTATAACAATAATAACAATAATTTGTGTTTAAAGTTTAAACATTAGTTAAACTTAATTGTATATTACACTAGGAATAATGTAAACCACGTATATCATGTAATAGAAGCAGAAAACTAACTCAAAGAACTTACCTTATTTAGGACCAAAGTGTTACAATCTAATCCTTGGAGGACTGAATCAAATAAATTCAATTAAATATTTTAAGAAACGAATTAAAAGATGGATGAAAGACATTCCTAGATTAGACATTGAAAATTTTATTAATCTGATTAACTCATAGATTTCATTTACCTGACCTGTCTTGTTTACAGGAACAATTATTATACAACAATATATCGTCATAAATCATTAGCTATTATACACTCTCACACTAGTCGTGTTGTTTTTCTCATACACAACTCTTATGTTCTACACAACACTTTCATATTATAAGATAATTATATTATTTACATTATTTTGTTTGCCTTACTTTTTCAGTCGACATTTATTATGTTAGTGATTAGTAGAAGCTTATTCTTCTGGTATCACAGATTGTTTATTGTATTCTTACTTAGCATTAGTTAAGTTTACCCACGCACAGGTATATCCTTCTGTGGGCCTATTCTCATTTATTTGCCATTTTATTTTTGTCTGGTAACTATTATTTTCTGCATGTATGGTAAATAAATTATTATTATTTTAACTATAAAAACTGATCAAAATGTTCACCCTCATTTGGATCATTTCTTATGTGTGGCTAGCGATTTCAACATGATAGACAAGCTGCTTCATATGTCCCCATAAATGAAATTTCAAAGGATTTAAATCTGCAAAAAGCAGTGGCCATGCTATTGGACCGTGTTGACCTATCTGTTTATTTGAGAAATGATCATTTAACCAAACAATTACTTGTCTCTCTCTATCTGGTGGCGCACCATCGTGCTGATATCAATAATATTCTATACAGATCTGCATTTAAACAATCATTTAAAGCACGTGCAAGCAGTAAATTATTGTTGAAAATGCTATCCTAAACGTTGATACTGAAATATTGCTGAAATCGTCTTGTCTTGTACATTTTGGCGATAAAACGGATGCAACATTTCTCTGTTCAATACACGCCATACAAAATTTGATGATAAATGAAGATAACTTGCTATACGCCGAATACTAATTGAAGAGTTGTCATCCTTTTTCATTTTGTATATTAACTTCAGTAGGAAGAATGACCATTTTTGGAGTGAGTGGGGTTACCTTCTTCTCGAAGTCGAAATCACTACAGACTGTGAAGGTAGGTTGATATCTATTTGGGTATCTTTGTCGGTATTCTCGGTCTGCTTGTCTGGCGTTCCCATTGGAATACTCATATGCAAAGGCAATATCTGTATACATAAGTGTGCCCAAGTAGCACACTAGTCTTATAATTCAACATTATAAGACCAGAAATTCATATAAAAGATATGTAGCGGTTACATGACAGAAATTTCACCATATTATTGTTCCATTTGAGAATAATGTAATCCTAACAAGAAAAATGTTTTATAGAAATTACTTAAACTATTTTCAGAACGTTCTTGTGTCTCCACTTATACAGTATTTTCGCTTCAGGAGGTTTTCCTGTATAACGTCTATAGTAGCAATCTACACGACTGACTATAAAGCCTTATAACATCGTATACTTAATATAAAGATACTTATAATAGACATATGCAAAATTTAAAGAACATCGAATATTAGCTTTATACTTAGTTGTGATGGGCTTGTAATAGAGCAGAATAATTGTATAATATTTTTATAAGACGTTATCATGGCATGCTTTATTGGAATCATATAGTTTTTTGTATCAATGCTGTAAGCTCATTGATAAAACATAACTTGTTTTTATACAAAACTCTTAAAACACAATTATATAATTTTTATACATCAACTATGTTTTATAAAAATGTGCCTATTTTACGCTATTAGCTGCTGCAAATATCTTGTGTTACTTGGGTGTGTAAGAGTCAAATGAATAAACAAAATGCCACAAACAATAATTACCGTCATAGCAACTGTCATTTTCATTTATGATTGTAATTTCTAAAAAAGAAAACGAGACGGATCTAGGTTCTTATAAGAGGAAATGTTTGAACCCAGCTACCATGTGTCAAAGTTTGTTATTGTAGAGCACCCTGTATATTCGAAAAATGAAGGAATTATTTGCATCAAATACAGTTTCTGGAATCACCAACAAGTTACTGTAAAAATTTAGCATTTGCAATTAAGACCTCGCCTGTTACGTCTAACTGATGTTCTTAAGGGACTTATGGGAAGACTAATCTAGCCCATCAGCCGCTCGGAGGTGGAAAAATGGGCGACGTCACGTGATCCGCCGGCAGAGTGATGGCCTTCCTCGCGCGTCGGCTTGCATGAGCCGGAATCCAGCATAGGAAATTATGACCATTTGTTAAGTGGCCTGGAGTTTTTCTCTCTCGGGTTAAATGAAAATTTACGACCGACCTGCAGGCGGCCTTGGCCATTAGTTTTCCTTCAATGGTTCGAGTTTAAACTCCTCGGACAGGTGCTCCAATTTCAAACAAACGTATAATTACGACCAAAGCTTTAGCTCTCAGAATTCGCCGGAGAAATATTAGTGGTAAAATTCTTGCGAATGGAAACATTTAGAGACTTTAACAAATTTGTGTTTCAAATGGTTCTCACTCTTCATCAGGTTAGTAACAAATTTGGGAACAATTCTATTCTTTTTAATCCAATACTTGTATTATTATAGTTCAGAGCCAACGTTGCTATCAGAAAACATTTATTAAACAGTTAAAAAAAATGAAACGTCTATAAAGGCTATAATATGTTCGCTACCACTGTTATAAAATATGGGATAGGAAGGCAATATTGGACAAAGTCTGAATCAGCTAGCTTCTATGTCATTGCACCATGTGGTAAGCTATGCTATCATGTTTTACTTTCCATGTCACATAGAATATTTATACCATTTAAAAACATTCTAAAAACAATTTTCTTTGTAAAATCATGTAAAAAATGAATAGCATTTATTGTTGTTACTATACATGACGTAAAAGCAACAATAGAGACGATAATACAATACTTATAACTTATATTGGAAAAGAATTAGCAGTAGTAATTATTTCTGTGAAACTTGTACCAAGGTAGTGAACAAGTTTTGGACTATATTTGGAGCGCGACGCTTTTCTTATTTTGTAACGAATCTTCTGTCCTCCGCTATTGTAATGGACTTCCACCGTGTCTCTTAACTGTAATAAGATTAACACCAGAGCCTAACAAACTAGCCGAAGATCGTTGGAAACAATGTCCAGTGTAAGGGTGAGACAAAAAGGGGGTGAGGGGTGAGGCAAATTTAGAAAATCAGTATTGGTAGGCATCTTAGCAAATGTGTTGATTCAACTGGTTCATGTCATGGCACATTTGTTTTTAATGTATTTTATGAAAATTCTTGAATTAGTATTCGCTGGACGAATGGCTATATACTTTTTATAATAGTTCAAATATACTACACCAATAATAAGGAAAGTTCGTTGCATATTACCTTTTTGTCTGATATATGCGCATCTAGTGAAGTTCTCAAATATTCGATATCATTGAATTGAAAATTGAAAATTACGGCATCCTTGTACATGAGATATGTTTCATCAAACCATTGGCAATTTCTATATTTTGGACTTATCTTCAAAATACACCAAAAGCACGTTTTTTAATGAAATTGCTACTAACATTTTCCAGATCACACCATCTCAAGAAACGATTGTTGCTGATTTGTTAGGCAATAACTCGAAAGTGGTTTTATTAGCAGCTTCCTCGATTTCCGCCGTGAGAAATTCATTATCTCGATCACTTTCCATGCCAGAAGATTTGAAATTGCTTCAATCATGGACAATTGGATTTATAATTTTAATAACGTAAGAAATGTGTCGATTAATATTTTTAATGATGTTTGTAGAAAAATAGTGTATGATTATGCTAGAAGTGATTTTATTTTGTTCGAAGGGAACAAAGACATCCAAACTTCCTTTATCACAAAATAAAATATGACATTTATTTATTCATTTAACATCCAGCAGGCTGACAGCCCATTTACAGGAGTATTACAGTCATGAGTGAAAAAGGCAGTACAATAAGTGGAAAAAAAATAAAATTCGTCGCATACTAACAACAACATAATATACATAGACATACTTATCTAAATTGCATACAATATAAAAATAGAAGAAACAAAATAATAATAATAAATTGTTACTTTAATTATACAGCACAGAAAGTAAATGTTGTTTGAATTGTCGTAAAGTGACGGAAAATATATCGGCAGTTACAAAGGTCTCAAAAATTCTACATGTAAGATATATAGGACTACTAAAGTAATGAAAGCAATTAGGAACAGGAAGATAGAATGTTCTACAAGTTCGTGAAGCAGATCTAGGTGTGTGAAATAAAATGCGGGCAAGTAATTCCGGTGAATCAACAAGATTATGTATGATCTTATATAAGAACACTACACTTCTAATGTTACGGCGTCTATACAAAGAGGTAAATTTAAAATCAGTTAAAAGTAGATTGTATTCGAAATGTCTTATGGGATAAATATGATATTTTCTGAAATAAGTGTATTTCAGGAACCTTCTCTGTACAGACTCCAACATGTCAACATATGTGGATGTATGAGTGTTCCAAACAACGCAGCAGTATTCTAGCTTACTCCTGACAAGCGTGAAATAAAGCGAAGAAATCGTATCCAAAGAATTAAAATCTCTGCTGTTTCGAATAACAAATCCCAGCAATTTGAAGGCTTCCTTAGTAATATTTGCAATGTGACTGCAGAAGGACAGTTTGATGTCAAACGTAATGCCCAGGTCTTTCACCTCATAAACACGGTCAAGCACATCATTATCGATAGTATAATCAAAATTCACGATATTAAAAATCCTCTAAAATGGCATGACCTTGTATTTAGCAATATTCAGACTTAACTTATTGGCGTTACACCACTCGCTCAAGGAAACCAAATCCCGCTGCAATAACAAACAATCCTGGAGAGTGCTTATCTCTCTAAACAACTTTATGTCATCAGCAAAAAGCAGCTTCCTAGAAGAGAGAGCACAACAGATATCCGATATGAATAATAAGAATAAGAGAGGCCCCAAGTTGGAGCCCTGGGGTACCCCTGACGTTGCAAAAAAAGTGGAAGATTTAACACCGCTGATTTCAACATGCAACATTCTATCACTTAAGTAGGATTGTAGCAAGTTAATTAATTGAGATGAAATTCCAAACGAGGGTAATTTTGCCAACAATACACTGGGTGATACTAGCGTGTCAAAGGCCTTTCTAAAATCCGTGTAAATGACATCAACCTGTTTCTTCGAATCAAGTGCTTGGGATACAAATTCGGTAAAACAGCAAAGATTGCTCTCAGTGCTACGAGATTTTACAAAACCGTGTTGTTCAGTAGGCAACATATTTTTAACATGCTCATACAAAATATCAGTTAATATAATTTCCAATAATTTAGAGAATACAGAGGTTATAGAAATTGGACGGTAGTTTTTAACATCATTAATATCTCCAGATTTAAACACAGGAGCAATTCTAGAACACTTCCATATTGTGGGAAAAGTACCCGTTTTTATAATATTATTAAAAATATGATACAAGGGAATTAGCAGAGCATGAATACAATCCTTTACAACTAAGGAAGGAATATTGTCAGGCCCAGACGAGAGTTTATTTTTTAATTTTTTATTAGATGCAATTATATTGTTAAGGGAAATATGCTTAATATTGAGATAACTACTAATATTATTACATTCAAATGCATAATTGTTATTAACCGCAGCACCATCCTGCAAGTAGACACTTTTAAAATGCTTAGCAAAGCCCTCTGCAATTGTGTTTAGTGATGATAATTGTTGATTGTCATACGACATTACACCAGGTAAGCGAAAAGTATTCCTTTTCGAGTTGAGAAATGATCAGAATTGAGTAGGATTAGTATTTAACTTCGTGTCAGCCCTTGCCATATATGTTTTATAGGCAACCCGTATTTTAGCTTTTATTTCACGCCTAAGATTGTTAGCACACTGTAAATAATAATTAAGTTTGTTTCTCATATAAATTCACATTGTGATTCTTTAATTTCATTTTACTTATAATTATACTATCAAACCACACAGGATATTTAAACGATCTACTTTTCTGCAGTGGAACACATTCGGAAATAATAGATTGCATCACGCCATCAAAGCATTCGCTAGCCAGATTAACATCATCACACAGCAATACCTGTGACCAATCCGCGTTATTAAACATATCATACATTCTGACAAAGTTAGCTTTCCTAAAATTAAACCTCGCTAGCCCAGAATCCATATTAGATATTTAGCACTTATATCAAAAGTAACTATTATACGCATTTTCTGGACTTCTACAAAACATCTAATTTCTAGTTGGACATTCTTAAATACTCAAAACCTTCAAATCGTACACTAACACATTTTTCGCACTGCAGCATGCATGTCATGCAAACATCCCGCTCACGCCCTACGTCTCTTTCCTCTCTCGCTTATCGCTAGTGCATTTGTCAATGTTTAATGTCCCCACTCAACTCTAAATATATGCATAAAGCCCGCTTCCACTTGATGTTTGTACATCGAACGACTTATCACTGGTCATCTGTTTGCCTACGTGATATGAATTACAATCACCTCATTTCAATACCGGTGGTTTCGGTAAACGACCGCCCTACCAAATTGCAAGTGGAAGCGTGTGTACTTTTGGAAACGGGGTCTTAGGAAGTTTCCACGCTCTAATAATGTACACTTTGGCTGTTCTATGAATAATCATGAAGTTTCAGTCCTTTCATACTCTAAGAATAACCCTAGAATAGAATTTTCGGGTCAGAAAAATGAAATTCTAAGAGGCAACCCTGAAGTATTAATTGAGATCATGGAAATGTATTTCACCCATGCACCTGTTTCAAATGTGCAAATGTTCAGAAACAGGGTGTAAAAATTAAGAAAATGATGTTAATAGTTATCTATTGTATATGCGTTTTAAGTAGCATTTTACCCTTACAAGAATATTTAAATGCAAGCACGTAATTCGAGCGTTTAATATTCTTAAGTGGGTAAAAGGCAATTAAAACACGAATACAATACAACGTTTTATCCATAAAAAGTATTTGCTGAATTTAACGAATGGAGGGAAAAACGGACAGTAATAACAATAAATGAAGAAGTCACGCTAACATATTTTTTAAATTTGAAGAAAAAATATGCAATTTTATCTATGTGGCTGATATTGAAGGCTACTATAAAGGTCTACAAAAATATAGAGATTGGAAAATATAATAAGCTTACTACTTGTTTGAAGAAGAAATCAAGAGGTTACAAAGCAAAAGATGCTACAGTATTGGAAATAGCACATATTGAAGAATTTTTTATTGTGATTTTCGATAAAGAATATTTAATGATTAAGGTAATATCTCTTTAGATTTTACATGTTGATAGATATATAGTAAACTTTGAATTATTTTAGGTTGCACTAATAATGGGGGTTCCTGGTGCGTGAATATGCTGCGAATTGACAAATTTGAAAATTACTAACATACAGGACGGGCATTTCAAGAAAATTTATAACTATAGAAAAAGGATTCTGCGTGAATGCTGTTGAAATATGCAGAAAATATATTTATCTGCGCCCAGTTCGCTTGATACAAGACAAATTAAGATCAATAAAAAATGTACTTCTTAGCCTGTTGGAACCAATACATTGGCGAAGGCATCCTCGATAGTTACTTCATTCCTGAGTATCGCAAATCCAGAAGCATATACTGGCCATTGTATGAGGCGCAATTCAACAACTTTATAAAGGTGCTGATCTTATAATCATTAAACGGCATGGTGAATGGAAAGGCTCCTCTGTAGCAGAAAGTTATGTTCAGGAGTCCATATCTAACAAACTTGGTATTGCAAGGAAAATCCAAAGAAAATTCCTCTTCCTTACAAGAAGAGACATCCTTAACGTGTGCAAATTCTTTACAAATTTCGGCAGATGGTATGCGCTCCGAAAATGATGGCAACAATGCTACAAAGGTTTCTATTAACGGAAAGGAAGTTAAATGTGATAAAACAAACAACGAAATGTGTATTACTATAAAAGTAAATGTTAATAGGTAAATAAATTAAATTCTATTTATTATAGGTTTATGACTTATTTTATTATTATACTAGCGCAATAAAGTAACTTTATTCCACTGGTGGATAAAGCATTACTTTAGACAGTTCATATGTGTGGATAAATGTCCGATTATAAGGTGATTGTGGATAAAAGAAATTATTTTTAAACAAACTTTGACATGAGTTTCTTAAAGTCACAAAGAGAATTTAAATTTACACTCCGTACGTTAAGGAAATGTAGTTTTGTATTATGAACAGCATGAATAGTTTTATAAAAGATTCAGAACTTCGACGAAGTCAGTTCGGACTTACTTCCAAAAGTCTTCTGACAAATGCATTCACATTAGTCATCCTTCGAGAGATCCGTATATAGATAAACCTGCTCTGTGTCCATCTGAATACACGTTCGTTTCCTCTGAGTATTACGGAAAGTTATGACAGCACTAAACAAGATTATCCCAACGTCGTTATAGTCGTATTAACGAGAGCTTCATGGGCTAATTGAAGCTTTAATTAAAATATGGAAGTGGAGAATATTTTATCTTATTGGATGTAAAGCTGTAGTTTCGAAAGCCATCTGAGAGTGGCGACTGACATTCACAATTAATTGTTGCGCTAAAATTGCATACTTAGATATAAAAGCAGTAAGGAACAATATTGAAGTCTAAGAATTGTTTAATTATATTAAGTAGATAATCCTGCTTGCGATATGATCGCAGTGATATCAACTCTGCTACCAGGTCGAAGACAACTGGTTTACAGCATTGTAGCTAAGCTTTAATAACATCGTATTTGATCAGTTTTCAGTCATATTCTCGCTGGATTACGTAATGAATAATTTTTATTAGACATGTTTAGACTTACAGCAGGTTAATACTCTTACAACAAAACAGTTGCAATGGAACCGTACGTTGGGATACGTAGTTAGAAGCAACGTCATATTACTACGTACATTTTGACGGCATATAAAATATTCTACAGCAACTACATTCAAGTGATGCTAATTCTGTTTTATATGCTCAGCGGATATTTAACAATGGAATTCGCGACGATTTAGTATACATACATTTTAATTATTCATGGATAACTTGAGTTATTCGCCGTCTTGAAGCAGCTGTGTCCGCATGAGGACATTCGCAGTAACGCAGTAAATAATGTTTTGTATTTGCTGTTTCCAGTTATAACCTAGTGTTGAACGCTTGAAAGAAAAAAATTGTACCGTTTTGCATATCAATACATTGTTTATCACTGTGTCAGCAAATTACGTGTAACACAAAATGATACTACGCACACACAAGAAAATATCTAAAATAATTAAACTACCACGATTTGTTTACGTACGTGTTACGTGGTTATTAAAGGTTATAAACGAAGCGTGACACGTGTCGCTTATTGATGACGTATTGTGAAATAGTGTTTTTAGTGTTAGATGCGAGGCGGTGTATTTCTTTTCTATTCCACACCTGAAGAAATCCATTGGTTTGGTAGTGAAAATTTGTATTGGCATTGGTACTTACACGTTTTTTTAAATTTCGTAGCTTTCACTAAGACGGGTAATCGAGATTAGCAAATATGGGAGCCGAAGGCGGCAAAAAGCGCATGAACAAGGCATATTTTTGCATGGAAACCCGTTCCCTAGAACCGGAGGCTTCTGCATTTATGGTCGCACCTTAAGAGGTGAGCATTTCATCGCCGGCAAGAACTATCCGGTTATTTTCAGGCTTGCGTTACGGCCTCGGCCCATAAATCCCTCTGCGTGTCGCTCGGAATCCACTAATTCAATTTCAAAGGGCAAAAACGTATGGCACTGCGTCTGCTGCACAGATAGTGTTTTTAATTAGGTGACGCTGCAAGATCGGATCGCATATGAATGTTTAGCACGTCGCTGTTGCCTCTTATTGTCTGGTGAGGCGGTTTTTCTCCGAACGTCAGTGTCGCCGGCGAACACACTCAAACGGGGGTGAAGCGCTTAACGCAACTAGTAATTTGATATTTCATAAGGGCTACAAAAACGTTTTCGAAACAAATCTTATAAAACAGCATAAGTCACAAAAACATTGTAACAATGTTTTTCGATCTGTCGGGTGCCTTTGACTGTTTGAATTTCAAAATCATTGAGCACAAACTGTATAACGCAGGATTTCGCGGCATTTTCATTGACTGGCTGATTAGTTACCTTTTCCAGAGGATCAGTCCTCGGAACAATATGAGGTAAATTATTCCTCAGGGCTCAGTTCTCAGTAATTTTTATGAATAACGTACCTGCAAATGTTAGTGCAGATGTGATCATGCTTTCTGCTGATGACACATCTTTAGTATTATCAGCAAATACTCATAACGATTTTCAATTCAATTGTATACAATAAGGTCAAAGGGGTACATAGTCTACTAATATCTAGACTGTTGACTCTGTATTCTGTTAATAATAGGTCATGTAGATGCCCTATAGGTGGATAAAATTCATGAGCCTTAAAATAAACGTGCTTTAAAAATGTTCTCTGAATGTTTTCATTCATATACTTTTGGTTGTCATACTTAGGATGCCTAACTGAGGAAGAGTATTCTAATTTTGAACGTATTAAAGAATAGTAAACATAAAGTAATGCCTCAATTGACTAAAATTCTCTCAAATTACGTATAATAAAACCCATATTTTTGTTGGCATGTGCAACGATAGCGTGAATATGGAGATTAAATGAGAGTCCAGGATCAAAAGTCCTAGAAAGAAGAGGAGTGTAACCAAAGTTGGTTACGACAAAAGGACGAAATATTGCAGTTTTTAATGTTTAAATTTAGATGATTTGAGTTGCACCAGTCACTAATTAATTCTAAGTTATCCTGTAATAATTCACAATGTGCAACGGTAGATACTGACCAGCAGCTTTTCATTTCATCCGCATGTAATAAGTACGTAACAGTAAGACAAAACGATATAATATTAACATAAATGTTAAATAACAAAGGACCCAAAATTGAACTTTGAGGAACACCAGATAATGCTCTTAACTGTGCCGATTTAAATCCTCGGCATTGGACAATTTGTAGTCTTTCATGAAGATAAGACTTAAAGAGTTGACATAATTTATCAGAAACACCTATACGATCAAGTTTTTCAAGAAGAATCTCATGATAGAGACGACCAAATGCTATCGTCATGTCAGTATAAATTACGTCGACATGTCGTTGATTATGAGGGATTTCCGATATATATTGAATAATAGAAAGCGAATTAGCACTGGTGGATCTACCCTTCATATAATATACAAGGTGTACATAAGCATAAATGCCGCAGGTACTTCATTGATAGCTTCTTTTTCATGTTTTACAACAGTCTCAATTTCGTTGCCCTAAACGTTTAAGTAACATTGACGGAGTTTTGATTTAGTTACAGGTTACTCCATTTTATGTTTATTGTTGTTGTTTATAATAACATTAATACAAACATTAGCAATTTTTATGGAAGATGTATTGACGATCATTATAAAGGGCCCTTTTTGGTCTGCCACTGACTGGAATGGTCTCAGCCTTTATTAAGTGCACATTTCATTTAAAAATTGTTTGTTTTTGCGGCGCGCGGGGAATGAAATTGTAGCGGCTGCATTAGCGATGCGTTCTTTAGTCTTAATACGATACAGGTGCGCAAAAAAAGGCCCCGCCAAATTGCATCGGAGAGTTGCAGCTTTGGCGAAGGTGCTTGATTAGCGGGTTTTTGCAGGACAGTAATTTGGGTTTTTGCCCGTCGCCGTCGCGAATATTTCTAGTGCCTTAAATATACTTATAAATTTTAAAAGGCACTGCGAAGTCGTTCTATCTTCGCATTCTTGCCAAGCCAAACGCCGAATATTTGATTGTTTCAAACACTCCCGACTACCAGCGTATTTAAAACAAAGTACTGCAATATCGACATTATTCTTCCAGATCAGAACGACCTCCCAACTAATAAAATTGACTTTGTAGAAAGTTTATTTTCCTCCAAAATGAACGCCATCGGTATCATTATGATGCGCTTCAAGAATTTCTGAAACTCTTTTCCGTGGTATTATATAGTTTGATAAAAGCTTTCTTTTCCGTTAGGAATTTCCAAGACCCTTTTTAATACGTTATCTGTATTACTAAGGAATCTCTTAGGATCCATTAATTTTTAAGAGATGAAGTTTTGTCTGAAGTGTCATTCCAATTATCCAAGTTTTAAATTTTTTCTGAAAAATGGCACCAAAGTCTGGATCTTCACTCTGTTCTTTAGCAAGAATTCTATTATCTCATTCATTAGGGCTCTACAACTTCTTTGTACAAAAATTTGTCTTATTCTCTAGCTTCATTCAGTTCAGTTGTTAAAGTTACTATGCTGGTTTGTAATTGTTCTTCCATTGATAATTTTTCTCTTTCCATTTCTTTCAACAGGATTGCCCACTTGTTTTTATCGGTGTTCTGTAGCAACTGATTTTTATGTTTCAATTTTTTCAAGAGTTCTTCTTTTTCTTTAATTCACTGAGCTTCTTTTTGTTTGATTTGATTCTTCAGTTAATCTTATCTGGCTGAGTTTTGTAGTAATAATAAACTCCAAATAGTATTTTACTATAACAGAAATGCTGCCAAATACTATACACATTGTTGTACCATTTACTAATAGTTTTGTGTGTTTATTGCTACAAACACTACTACATTTTACCAGCATTTTTGTAATCTCCACTACAACGTTTTATAAAAATGTCTGTAAATTTATTAACAATTACCAATACATTATATCAAAGATTACACTTTGGAAGTAATTTATTACTGTTTTGCAAAAACGGAATTACTACGCGGACTAATGCCAAAATTGAAATACACCTAGAAAACATATAGCAAAAGCCAGTCATTCGTCAGCGGCACACCAGACATATACCTACGCCATCTAGATGAAACCACTAACAACTAACTCTGTTCGTATCTATCAAACCAGACAAAGAGGCATCTGAGTACGCGTGATCTAGCACGTAACCGCATCTAGTGGCCACTGACAAAATTGTAAGTACAAATTTTCATTTGTATTTCTTTCGCTGTTAAGTCACACTTTATTTTCTTCTTCTCGTTAATACATCTATGAAAAAAATCATACAGAATCCTTGGGGAACAAAAAAATAACAAAATATTATCATACTACTTAGCTTCCAATGATCGGCACAACAATAAAATCCAAACCCATTATTATGAACACTGTGTATGAAATTGACCCAGCAAAGTGCCAACTGATCGTTGTGATCGATGTTGAGTTAGTAAGCAAAGGAAATTGCTTCGACAAGAGGAAAAGTTTAAGGGCGAAATGTAAAGTGATTCGATCTTTGAACAATACTGATATGTCACCGTTCAACGAAACTCGCCACAAAATCGTTGAACACATAAAAATTATGTTATATATACCAGATTTCCATAATCCAATAAGTCAGAACAGCAATCAAATAGTTGATTACTCGTGAGGTTCAAAACAATGTTGTTGGTTGACAACACTGTACAGTCCTGGGGTATTTTCATCACACCTCATATATTTAATAAACCTCTACATTAACCTGATCTGTACTACGCAGATTTATATTATACAAAATTAATTTTGCTACGTTTCCAAGACAGGAGAAATAAAAGACACTCTCTGTAGATTATCTGCAGAGGGCCTAATTAAAATTTCGACATTGGCAGGCACCTCCATCATTAATTAAGTCCATTTGTGTAATAATACGGCTCATTACTGGCACGAACGTAATGTCGTTATGCTTCCGCGGGTGATGGTTAAGCCACCCCCCACCCTACGGGGCAGTTACGGTCACCGTGCCCAATGACCCGGTACTTCACTGGTAATTATAAACATGACAGGCATCGACGTCGAAATTGACGACATTTTGTATCAAATTATCAACGTTTGGAACAAATAATAACACATTTATTCCCCAGCAGAACATGTTCCATTTACAAGACAAAAATATATAAAAGAATGCTACTGCAGTTATGTATTATTTACTGAATACTACTGAAACGTTTTATGCAACTATATTTAGGTCAGTATAATCTAAAAGATCGCGATCATTATAACACTACGGGTCAGCAGAGCTTGCTCATGAACATACCCATGTTAATTAATGGAGCAGCGCACACTAGACCAGCACCAGCATGTACCGTCACCTGCAACGACCACACAGCAGGACATGTTGGTCACCTGCAATTTATATGCATGTGTAGCTGAACTGACAGACACTCTCGCTTATCAACAAACTCTATTTACTTACCTTAATCTTTTCAGGTCAGAACATAAATGATGAAATTCAGCATACAGCTTTCTCTTTTTATTGACAAAATTTTGTTCTTCCGAGCTACATTTAAGTACTTCTTAAAAACTTCAAAACGTCTGCGACACACAGAACTTGCTGGTCCGTGCTGGACAAGTGTGCGAAGTAGTTCAGGTTCGTGCTAGCCCGTGCAGGCATAATGTGCACGATCTTTAATCAGAGAAAGTCATCTACATTATCACAATAAACCTGTGCAATCAGCTGATTTTATATTTCATTAAGGTAGACCAGTATTCACTTAATTAAGTGTTCAGGAGTATCCTAACGACAATTTTCCGATGCGTAATTGAAATTGAATACATGAAGATAGAACTTTTCTATTACAAAATATTAAAAAAGTATTGCGAGATAAAAGCAATATTGCTACTGCAAGTCTGACAAATAGAAGAAGGAATACTATTTAAGTCAACTTTATCTGAAAAAGTCTCGCAAAAATCATGCAAGATTCGCAAGGCAAGACATGATCTTACAAGAAAAAAACTCTTATTTTGTTTTGCAAGACAAGACTTCTTGCCTCAGCCAACATTATTCACGCTGCATCCTGTTTAAACAAAAGCCAAATCCAAATTAAATGCTAAATATTTAATATCAGTTGAGATCTCATAAATTATAAATTTGATTAACATTATTAATTTTTAATAACAAATGTTTTGTAAGCAACTAGTATTAGCATTAATATTGGTTGATGTGTTGGGGGAAATAACATTTTTCATCTACAACTCCAAAATAAATAAATACAATAGAGATACAATGAACAAATTTTAGATTTACCAACATTAATTAGTAACTGATTCTCTGAACACCATTTTCCAACTAAATCTATTTGAAGCTAGTTTAAAATTGTCAACATAAAACAGGTGATTCGATTTTAATGAAATAGATGAATCATTAACGCACAAAGTAAAATGAAGAGGTCCAAGGTTAGATCCCTGGGGTACACCAAAAGTAGATTTGTAATTATTAGATTTGTATGAAACTTACAGTCTTCACTGACAAATACAGAGCGATAGTTGAAGCTGAATAACCGAGTATTATTCAGGCACTTCATCAAAGTAATAGAGGGATGATCTTCGTGCAGTTCCGGAATGCGCCCTGTCAAGACACCCGAACCAAAACAGTTGATAAGTACACGCCCAGGTGTTCATTATCCCTCTGGCGTTGCCGAAATTTCTCAGGCAAATATAATCTAAGTAGATTTCGATGTAGCGACCGTTCATGTGAAAACTACTGGGTTGATAATAAGGAAGTAACACCGTCCTTATCTGAGAGGCGGGCCAATTAAAAATGTACATACATTTTTCTCTTAATTAACAGAAATGATAAGTTTATCGGGAACAGAATGCGATACGCCTGAAGATTATCGCGTCAGATTCTTAACGATTTAATTATACAGTAAGAGGTTAATTAAAATTCAACCAGCTTTTGTATGGGGTTTGCACTTAATTCGGAGATAATTTCAGAACCATCCAGCAACACAACAATCGTATTTCAAATATTATATAAAAAGTAAAAGTTCCTGTTTGACAAATTACAGTAAAACAGGTAAATGATTGTTACTTATACAATATTACTTTTATTTGGAAAGAAACTGTATGTTTTTGTCATTTACTTAGTTGTCTGTCGAGCCGATCCATTAACTCCTTTGTTATTATACAAGGTTATACAGAATGCCTCTATTTTTCTCTATGTTAAACTATATGAAATAAAACATAATTGACATTTTCTTTTCTCTGACCAACTATAGTAAGACGGGTCCAAATGTATTTACACGTCAGTGGACAAAATTTCTTTTCTTGGGAAATTCTTTCAGTTTTTTGTCCGTTCATTTTTTATTACACTTTGCCGCCGTCCAGATTTTAGAGTAAACCAGTTTCCAGTGCCGTGCAGAAATGTATTTTTAAGTAATTTTCAAACTTTCAAACAAAAACGTTGATATTAGCGAATTTACAAACCTAATTGTATTTTTAAAAAGAAAAGCTTTCGGATATCAGCCAAAGAATTTAAAAATATTTACGAAACTAGAAATAGAACACTTTATAAAAGAAGTCGAAGATAAAGAAATCCTATTAGGCAAAGTTCTTTTAATCTTTAGAATATGTAGGAGAGAAGAAATCACATTTTTGACAGTAGATGCCAGAAAAAACTATGTCATTTATTAGTGTCAAAATTCCGAACACAAAAACTTATGTTTCAAGAATGTTTACGATTACTGAGGGATTAATTTTTCGTAATATATTTCGTAAGTACGCAAAACTTCGTTCAGTCAATATGACACATCAGCGATTTGTTTGATATATTGAAATAAATCCTGTATCAAGTTGAGTTGGAATCAATACAATTGGAGGTATGCCAAAAATGATACCGGATTTCCTTGGACTCTCTAACGCCAATGAATACACTGGCCAATGCTTCCGGCGCAGCTCTGCAACAATGTTGGCAGATTGTGGAGCGCAAATGACGTTTTTAAAGCGACATGGAGGTAGGCGATCAAATTCAGCTGCCGAGAGTTATATCAAACATTCCATTGAACAGAAAAACGAAATAGCAAAAAGAACCATAAATCAGAAAGATACACCAAATAAGAAATTAAGAGAAATTCACGCAGAAGCAGAAGCTAGCAGTATTGCCACTACTAGCAATTTATTCATTCCGATTACTACTACTTGCATTGCTGTTAGAGAATAGAAGCTGGATGCCTCGAGTATTCAACAATTTACATAACTGTACCTTTAAAATTTATAATAAATAAATATGTTATTGTTTTATTTTTAATTTTCGGCACCAGTGTCCAAAAGAGTGTCATTTCGAAATTCTAATCACTATCAAAAATTGTCAATTTCGTAACGCTTGCACTAAAAGTCATTTTAATAACTTAAAATATTTAAATATATTTAAATAACTTTATTTAGTCAACGGTTATTCTTGTTTGCATTTATAATACTCATGAACAAAAAATTAAGAGAGTGTTCTTAGGTTTGTTTTACTTTTGCCTTTTTTATTGCAGTAATTTAGCACTTTTTCATTGTTCACCTCATCGTGTAATTAGTATAAACTGTCGGATGTTATAATTGTAAAAATAGAATATATTTTTTAATGCGATTTACTTGCTGATACAAAACATTTCTTTCTCTACAGGTACCACCCACTAATATGTACATTTTTAGTCAAACACTATGTTAAAATACTTCTCGAATAGATAAATACAAAAGAGTCTCTCGTGGGATTCCACCTTATCTAAAACTTCTACCATAGAATAAAAAATAAATGTATAATTCCGTATCACAAAAATATGCAGCGTTATCCAACAGTCATTTCATTTGAAGCGTAACCTTAATGCACCAATATCTCCAATACACACATATTTAACTAAGTGGATACTAGATCAGTAAATGCCTGGTAGATAGTATCCATTTGAGCTGTCGTAAAGTTGATAGCTATTGGAGAAGCACGGGGAATTAATAATAGATATAGATACCCTTTGTCTACAGAATAAATATTGGCTTACGTTAATATCCCTGTCAAAGCCAACCAGTGGCTGTTAATGGTATTCCGAACTATTATTAGATAGAAGAAACACCGACCCGTCTTGTTTTCTCTGTAAACACTGACTTGTCTATCAAAACATGCCGATGATGAGAAAAATATATTGCCCCTATCGAACGGAACAAATTAGGCGCTAATGTCGTGTTCGCATTTGGACAATTTCTTTGTTATCAGTTTTATTTGATTATTCTGTTACGTAAAAATAAATCTAAAAATTCTGTTTATTTCCTTTTCTCCATTATTATTCGTGATACAACTTCTGTAAAAATAAAAGTTATAGGACCTCCTAAATGTTACAACTAGCAATTTCCTATTTTATAACAGCTACGTTTTCGAAACAAATCTTATCATAAAAACATTATAAGCATGTTTTTCCACTACTAGCTTATAAGCCCACCATTATCAGCCTATCTTTGACGAGTAAACTTCTATCTTTTTGACCTGGGTGAATAGTGATGACCTTGATTTATTAACCAAGGTAAATAATGGAAATAACACTTAATAATTTTGACACTTGACCGTTATAGAAGTACAGAACCACAGTATGCAGAACGTGGAGGTTATGAAACACATTTTTAATACATAGAAAATATCCAGAACATGTGAACAGATAATTATCAGGATCACAAACTTATCGGAAATGATAGTTAACTGACGACGACGTTTGAACACCTTGCACCATTCCATCAATGCGTCTCTTATCGGCTATTGATTCTTCAATGTATCCCACTGCTACCTCTGAAGATCGCCACCCAGCGTGACGCTTTAAGGACAATATATCGCCCCCATTTCAGCTAATATGGTAGTTGAAGTTCCGCGAAGGCCATGACCATGACCGGTGTAATTCTCATAATTTTAGAGTTTCAAGAACTTTGCGATCATTTTGGACATATTGCTAATTGTGTTGTGCCCCATATTTTGCCGTGCTGGTACTCTTTGATTTTTTTCGATTGGCTTAAACTTAATACATTTATTCTTATACAATGACTATGAAAGCTAAAGCAAGAAGTAAAACTATAGTTCTATCGTTTTTCTGTTGTAATTGTTATATTACTATTTCTGTTTTACAACTAATAATACTATTATATAATAACTATATTACAGTGTATAGTACATCCACTTGCTCTTAAAAAATAAAATTGTCTCCAAGTATCTTTTGATATAATAGTTTAATAGGTAGATAAGAAACGCTAGATACTAAAAAAATGTTATAAAATACTTTTTCTACAAAACTATTTAAAAGTGAGCTTTTTAATTGTTATTTTTGACGTTAAAAATGTCATTTTATGACACGCGTGTTAAAAGTAAGTTACTTTTAACACTAGTGTTAAAAGTAAATCAAAGTTTATTTAAATTTTGTTTTGAAAATTAATAAAACGTTTTAACAAACACATGAACAACTTTTTATTTTAAATAAGTACAAACCAACATTTTAACTAATTATTACTATTAACATTTATAGTAAAATTAGAACAATTTGAAATTGTAATTCCCTGCGGAGTTATCATACTTAGGTTGGTTTTACTGTCAACATGTGTGACACATCTATTTTCTGTAGAAATACTACTGGTAGTACTGGTGGTCTTGCTAGTAGTTGCAGCAGTAGGAAGTATTTGGCACGCAATTTCCTTCTTCTGTTCCAGTGAATTTTCAATGTAGCATTCAGCTACCGTCGAAGATTTCCATCCTCCATGTATCTTGATCTTGGTCCGGTGTAGAGTTGAGGACTTGGTAGATTCAAGAACTCTGCAATGTCGGCAGGCATTTTACCAAACATGTTAATTCCGACTGGATTCTTCACACATTTATTCTTCATATATTTAAGAAAAAGTCGCCTATGGTCAGCGTTGGGTGGCCGGAGTGCCATATACTTTCTAAAAAAGTTTAAATAGAAGTCACCAACAACACTGAAAGTCCGAGGCACTTTCGTTTTAGTATCTGGTATGGTCACAACAACCGAAGTGCCCAAATATTCGATATTGTAAGACACCCACTATTGCTGCGACTTTCATCATCAGATACATTTAGTCTTCTGCTTCTGTGAGAAATTTGTCGATATGCGTCTTCGTCAAAACTTTTGACTTTTTTTGCTTGATATCCTTCACCCTTCCGTTTTAAAAAAGCAATAAGTTTATATTGTTTGCTTATATCTTGATCTTGCTTTATTTTTAACATAGTTTTGATCATGGAATAATTTGACCACGGCATTGACGATTTCCATATCTTGGCTTTTTCCTCAAAATATGCCAGTAAAACACTTTCGTTACATTTCCCAGGGACCTTTTTAATGTTGCACCATTCCGAAAAGCGTCTATAAGCGATTTCGTACTGTTCCTTTGATTTCGCCGGCAATAATTCCAATGTTGCTCGACTGGCGGCATTTTCGATTTCAGCAGGGATGGATTCGTTACGCTCATTATCAAGATTATTCATTATGCTTATAATATTACTAGAAAATACTGTCAATATTTTTGAGTTTTTTCCGTAACTAACAACAGCACTGGTTGCTACGAAAATTTTGGTTCATAAACATTGCGATCTGTGTGGTATTTTTTGATTTCTTATATTTATTGAGTCTAAAGTTCTTCCGATTGTTTTGTAGAAAAAATAGTGTATGATATACGTGTTAAAAGTGATTTTATTTATTTTTTATTTTTAACACGTATATCATAAATAGCTATTAGTTTTATTAGCTTGGTACAGAAATATTTGTTGGCACCCTCTTTAAAGGATTGTATCTTAACAGGAGATGCTTAAATGAGATTTTTTATATGAAAGACCTACCTTATTTTTCTACAGATTTTCTATGTGAAGGATATATGTATGTTTGTATTCCATTATTATGATTTATTTTTATTGTTTGGCTTATAGTAGTTATTTTACTTGCTTGCTAAATTCTCTATAGTTTCTTGATGCAGTTTTTTTAAACAATTCTAATATCAAAGTGCCTTTAATTATTAAGATCAGCATGATGCTATGGTCCATTAGAGTATGAAATCTGTAGCAAGAAATGATAACCGTTGAAGTAAGAAATTACGTGTAGCTTTCGATAGCCGTGATCGTCTAGTGGTTAGGACCCTACGTTGTGGCCGTAGTAACCCAGGTTCGAATCCTGGTCACGGCAATGTGCAAACATTGTCACGGGAGAAGCTTTTTTAGTGACAATTTAATTTACACCACATAAAAAAGCCCACATGCTACAATGTAATTGCCACTTTGACAGCGGCAAAAGCTAGCTGCAACTTTTACGACAAATGCACTAATGGTTTTTCACTTATTCATTTTTTATTCAATTATCGCGGAGTCCGTTGCTAAAATAAATAGTTTGCTATATTCTTAAGGGAAATATGCTACTAGCATAACCCGAAAATAGAAAATCCAGTGCATCAGCTCTTAATAAAAGTGAAATATTTGCAATGGCCAGTTTATATGACGAAAATGGACCGGAAGGACTTCAAAAGGAATTATTTCACATTTTGGCGTTTGATTTAGCTTGGAGCGGAGGAGAAGCAACTTACTGCTAAACCACTTATTTCGTATCTGAAATTGAAACTAATTTAAAAGAAACTAGACGTATTGAGTATAATCCTCTATTTTCGAAAACGAGACAAGGTGGTGACAGAGTATTTCTTCACCAAATCCATTTTGGAAGAAGAAAAATTCTAAAGGTTGGTATAAAAATGTGCCGATTGGAATTAATGAAATTTCCAAATGGACTAAATGCTCAGCACAATGCATTGGTGTAGATGTCAAACGTGTCAAAATTATAAATCACTCAAATCGAGGGGCAACGGTCGGCGACATAAGTAAAAGCGAAATTGAATTGACTCGATTCGTTTGGAAAAAGAACAAACTTCAATAACTGCAAGT
Organism: Monochamus alternatus; assembly: GCA_037114965.1. Lineage (NCBI taxonomy): Eukaryota > Metazoa > Arthropoda > Insecta > Coleoptera > Cerambycidae > Monochamus > Monochamus alternatus. The sequence continues at coordinate 60,977,446 of CM073429.1, read as the reverse complement.
GTGTGCAATTATAAGTGAAAAAAAATCATAAGAGTTATGTTTTAATGCGATAACTTTATTTCTATTTTTATATTAATTATAATAACAATTTTAATTATGCGGTAAAATCTTCAGATTATGAAGAAAATTTGAAGAAGCAATGGAGAAGCATATACCTTACAAATCATGGAGGCGCCCGAAACCGTTTTCTGCCTATACAAATCGTTGATACTCAGATGTGTGCGACAGAGATAAAGCTAGTCCGGGCAAAAACCCACAGATCATTGGTCGAAAAAAAAAACAAAAACCGTAAATGACAGACGTATGACATTTACGGTGACAGACCGACTCCACCATAGTTTATGAGTCTTTAAAACTATTGCTAATAAACACACTAAACACAACTAAATCACAAAAGGCACACAAATCATTAACAATATTAACAGGAAAGATTGTGTCAGGTTATGTTTACATATTTTTCTGTCATAGAACATCTGTTTTTGCCCGGACTAGCTTCATCCCTCTTGTACACATCAGGACAGCGGACCTCTCTTTCTAGGGCCGGTCCATGATTTATAAGGTCTATGTGGAGAAGCGAAGTAAAGATCACGTGACTTAAAAAATCCAATCATGGTAGTTCTGTTCCTTTCTACTATATCGAGTGCCCTCTATTATTTAATGTCATGATTTTAAATATTCTCTTAATTAACAATATAACCGCGTTTGGGCTGGTTTTGGTAACGATATTTCTTGGTAAAGACGTCTGCAGCAATTATAATATAAAATTTATTCATTTTCAAACTCAATATGAATATAAATATTTTTCCGATTAAAATCTGCTACAGTAATGAGTATTTACTGCTCGTTATGGAAGTAAATTTCTTTATTAAAGATGTACGTTTCTGGTTATTTATAAATATTTATATTTATTCATGTATGCACGTCAGAACAACTTTTATTACCTCTTGTCTTCTTTCACGAAGAATTTTTATTAGTTGTATGAGTACGCGACAATATTATGTGCATTATTTACTTTCGAATGGTATTACAAACTGTACAAAATGCGGCAAAATAAAATATATACAAGTCAATTTGGTTGTCTAAACAATATGTTTTACAAAATATTGGTAATTCTTAGACTAGTACCTCTATATAAAATAAAAATATATGTTTTACTACATTTTTCTAACGTTGAAACTATTCCAAACGTAAAATAAGATATCCTACTTAAATTACATGGAATATTATACCTATCTAAAATGTGCTAGTATATAGCCTATGTATTAGTTTTTTTTGTTTAGTTTTGCCCTTTAAATTCATCCTTCAAATATTACAGTAAGTAATGTTTTATAGTAATTTTTTGTTGATATGTATAAAATATTAAAAGACATTTTTACTTTAATCATAAAAAAGCAACATTCATTTTGACACAACGCTGAAAATCATTGTAGCGTATAACTATAAAAATATCACATATTTAGCCGGTTTACATTTCCACATTTTATTGTATAAGTTGTGTTTTTCCATTCAGAGTATCGTGATATGTAAAATTTCATTATATCTTCTGATACATATATTTACTTTCATTGATGGATTTTATGCTACAAAAATGCCGCATTGTTGATAGTAAAGGTGCCGAAATAGAGCCCTTAGAAAATTGTTTTTTAGTTAATATATTGCAACATTTTTTTAAAATATTTCCTTATAAAATCTCAACTACGAATAAAGTGATTATAAAGCACTTTAGTAGCAAATTTTGTTTGTATTGTTGTTGTATAAACATTCTTACAATGTTTTTATAACTTTGCTGTTGTAAAAGATTTGTTCCGAAAACGTTTTTGTAAATGTTATAAAACATCAAATTGCTAGTTGGGATTTCGGATACCCTGTATAAATTAGAGGGTAGAAATAAGTTACATTTTAATTTATCCATTAAATGGCAATTTTGACAAAAGAGTTCCAAAAGCCATTTGCCTTTTGAGCACCAACAAAAGCTAAGAAAATGGCGGGCGAAGGTAACCTTAAAACGATTCTTTCTTACATTGTTTTCGCAAGAATATGTTAAGGTCGTACTTAATTCTACTTTACGTCTTCATTTGAACGTGCTAACTTCGCCATTACAAAGTTACAGGGTGTATAGTATTCACTGCCAACAAGGTGGTCTCATTAGCAATAGAAGCGCACCATAAAATATTGTTAATATTACGTCAGAACGATTTGTTCAGGTGGTAAAACAATAATAATGCTTTGAGCATAAAACATCTACTTCTTTTGTTCATATATAATTTTTAATTAACGTTCTTATGAAAACACATCTATCACTACTACTCTGATTAACAGTCCACTGTTATTGTTGTTCTATAACAGGGTGTTTTAAAAAGATAATGTCAGTATTACTAGGGTTGATACAATAAAAAAGTAAGTGGGGTATCCAGATATCGGGCGAGCAAAATAATTTAAGAAGATCAAATTTTGGATGTACCTAATTTTTGAAAAGAACGTCATATTTGATTACAATTTGACAAAGGTTCGTTTTTGGTAGTACTAAACGCGATGGTGATGTTAGTTTTATTGTGCAAATTAGAGGGCGCCAGTTGATTGCATTTCCGCTAACATTTTATTCTATAACTTTTTTTAAGTTGTGTTTTCCCATTCTAAATATCGTGATATGTAAAATTTCACATAAAAAAGGTGTTTTAATAAATTTGATAATAATGTACCGTTTTCAAGAAAAATGTAAAAAAACTGTGGTAGAGTCAACCAGGCGATCCTTATAATAGTACTTATATATCAAGTGTGTCCCAACTAACATTTAAGCATAATAAACTACTACACAAGAAAAATTAACCTAAATTTATCCTGATTACTTTCCGTCGTAAAAATGTTACAAAATCTTATAACACCAAAATTTTAGTCAAAAATTTATTATCCAAATGTAATATAATAACTTGAAAGTTAAATGAAATATACCTATGTCAATTTATATGGTTCGAAATTACAAATTGTTTATCTTTTCTGTGTTCTCAAAGATTCAAACATTCTAATAACGCGTAAGACGAAATTATAATTTATTTAATTTTGCCTTGAAATATATTTTCAATATCTTTTAAATTATTACAATACGTAAATATTACATATTGTAGACAAACAAACTTTATTGTCACTCTTGATTACACAAGAAATATCCTTCAACAAATTCACAACTGTCAAATGCTTTACTTTGACGTTTCAATCATTCGCTTTCGACTGCTCAATAAACTGACCGTGATGGCGAAACCGATCCGCTTATATAGGTTTTTAGAGTTCTTGAAGTTTTCGCGATCTCGAGAACGTGTCGAGAAACAAATAGAATATAGCCTGGAATATTCCGGAAAACGCCAAAATAAAGGTATTACAAAAATTATAAAATTATTTGTAGTTAAAAGTAAAGTAACAACTTGTTATTCACCCTGTTAGGCCTATTGAGTTCCATCCCGAAATATCTGTTTTGTTTATTTGATTATACGCACACATTATATTTGAGTTTTCAATCACAAATAAATCCTAGAGTAAAATTTTATATGTGGGTACCTAGTAATAATTTAATTCGTAATAAATTACCATAAAATATCTTCATTTGGAGAAAATTCTAAGACAAATTTATTTACAGGTAAGTACGAAATCTTCTAGCGTGTGGAGTATACCAAAAGAACAATTGCATCCATACCATTACAGAAAATAATAAGACTTTTTATGTAGCATCTAACTGCAGCAGCACTCTTAAAATGTTTCCCCAAAAGTCATCATCTGCAGATTTGTACTGCTAGTATAAGTTTTCATTATTATTATGTAGTTAGCGCGTAAGACGCGGAGCAGAATACAATTTTAACGAAATTGCAATATTCACTAAAAGAATAAATTACTATTTAAATTAGAAAATAAACAATAAACCTAGTTTATGTTATTTAAAATATGAAATATCAATAGAAATGTTTAGGGTTTGACACATGCACATTTGACAAGTACTATCACATGGATCACCTGGTTGACTTTTCAACAGTTTTTTTGCATTTTCCTCGAAAACGGTACATTTTTAACAAATTTACGAGAATCTTTTTTGCGTAAAATAAAATTTCGTATAATATCACGAAACACCCTGTATAGCAAGATTATCAGCTTGTGGCATACACTAAACATCCTGTAAAACATGCAGGTCTACACGAACGCGCAGTATCTCCTAACGAAGCCTCACATACGAGAGTATTACTTTTTAATTACTAAAATATGCTGTCCTGTGTGACGGTTAGATAATAAAAAATAGAATAATAGCAGTAAAGGAGGTCGTAATGGTGAATTGCCCTGTAATTCCGCGATCTACTCTAATTCAATTGGCCATTTTTAACAAATTTACGAGAATCTTTTTTGCGTAAAATAAAATTTCGTATAATATCACGAAACACCCTGTATAGCAAGATTATCAGCTTGTAGCATACACTAAACATCCTGTAAAACATGCAGGTCTACACGAACGCGCAGTATCTCGTAACGAAGCCACACATACGAGAGTATTACTTTTTAATTACTAAAATATGCTGTCCTGTGTGACGGTTAGATAATAAAAAATAGAATAATAGCAGTAAAGGAGGTCGTAATGGTGAATTGCCCTGTAATTCTGCGATCTACTCTAATTCAATTGGCCAAGACGACATTATAGTAACGAGTTTCTCTGGATTTATGGGTTTTTTTCATTAGATCGCCTCTAATGACTTATTTAGCTTGCATATCTAAAAATAGAAGAGACCATGGAGTTATAAGAAACTAATTAGAGTTGGTCCAATTTACAACCATGAGTTGGAACAATCGGAGCAGACAAATTCTAAATAGTTAGGAGTGACTTTAAACAAAGAATCGTCGAAGAAATTGCCAGATCATCAGTTAAGCAAAAACTTGTAAATACAACCGCGAATGTTGTGAACTGATAAAAACGAGTAGAAATTGCCATGTTTTGTTATCCTATTTTCACACGATATTTACTGGTAATTTTTAATTTACATTATACAGGATGTTTGTAAGTTAACAGTAAATACAGGGCCTCTAGGAGGCCTCAATAAACCTGTTGTTGATGGGTATCTATTGTTATTACCGAGATACAGGGCGTTTTACCGATTTTTGCTATTTCTTTAACTTGACATTAAGTGAAACAGAAATGTAGGTCAGATGGCATAACTTTTTTATTTTGTTTATAACAATAACAATACCCTGTCTGCAGGATTTTGAAAAATCTGTTCACGCTTTTCAGTAGAGCAGAAATAGTAGAGTTTGCGTATCTTCAAACATTTGCAAAAACAGGCATAATATATATTCTAATGTGTCAAGAATAAGATGTTATTTTCAACGAAAACATTTCAATATATTTTTTAATGTGAATGAAATATATACATTTTTAGATGATGGATGAAGAATACACTATTAGAGAAAGAGATGAATATTTCACATTTAAGGAAAAAGTTCTGAAAGAAATAATTCTAGGGGTTGCTTATTTCCGCCCTCCAGAGCCAAGGAATAAACACCACCACATAATAACTTTTGACTAGCTGACAATGTGTACCAAAATTAAAATTTCTAAGTCTTACTGTTTTTAAGGAAAAATAAAAAACTATTTTTTCCGCCATTTTGAGACTCGAATATCTCAACAGGAAGAACCCAAATTGAAAATTTTCATAGGAAGATACCCCACTGAAATAACTTGTGAAATACACTGGTAAAATATTTGACTATCATTCTGGAACACCCATATTATTTTTAACATGTGCATATTGTTCATTATTTATATTTTATACATATTGATCATATATGTCAAATAATGACATATATGTCAAATAATGACACACAACTTTACACTGATCACAAATTGCCAAAGTAAAGTTATGTAAAATTGCACACAATTTTTTGTCGGTGGAACTGAATATGGAGATTTTTAACCATATCCTGCTCGACGAATGCTATATCTAGCATATTTAACTTAAAACTGGAGAATTCAAAAGTAAATTAAATATAATAAAGCTGGAATCATTACCAAACCCTATATTTAATTCAATTCTTTTCGTCTCCGCCGACTCACTATTTATATAGCAGAGACTGAGACTCGCCCCGTCCTACTTAAGGGTAAAATAAATATTCAAAGAACTCTTTGTCTTTCATTAAGACTGTTTTCTACATAAAATTAAATTTCATAAGAAGCAGTATCTGAGCCGGCTTCAAAGAGGAAAATAGAGGAGAAACAACCAAAAACAACAGAACGAAAAGAATTTATAATTGAATGAAAAAGTTTTAAGGCCTAGAGCGTAAATAAAGATTTCGGGTTTGGAATGTAATTAAATGGGTGATTGTAATTAAAACCCGTTTGCATAATGCTGGGGTGTATAACCAAGTAGAATATACTTATTCGTATACAGGGTGTTCTGAAAAACACTAGCATAAAGTCAAGGCCTGATAGATTTTCAAAAAATATTACAATTTGTTCGTATGAACCATAGACGTATCTTTCTCCGTTTTCAAGACACAGGGTGTTGAAAATAATTTTTTATAATATAATTTCGGGGGTTTCTGGGGATGCTAAATACCCTGGAGTTATTTATTTTTGATTATAACTCACAGAGCGTTCACTGCAACACTCCACAGAAACATTTTAGGTCCTAACTTTTTTGAGGTTAATGTGTTTTTTATTTCAAGTAGGCTTTGGCACCTAGTTATTATTACTATTAGTTCCATTATTAAAACTGAAAATCAGAGTTATTGTTTTAATAGTAATGACAAAAAGTAATGGTTAGTATATTTTTGGAAAAGTTTAACACATAGGTATTTAACCGGTTTGGCAAAATAACTGGTCCAATCAAATAACGAGCAATAATACCAACGCAAACATTTATCTTAAACTCACGTTGAAAATGTCTAGGAGTTATTGCATAGAGGTTTACATAGGAACATTCATTAGTGAACATTTGTAAATTTTCCACAAGTGGAACAAGCCTCATCTCTGAAAAAAATGTTCTTGTGTGTCTTAATATCCTGATGCAAAATAAACTCGCAAACTCGATCCAAATCTTGAAGCAACAATTCTTGCACTTTTTAAATGTGATTACCGATATTATCGATATTATCCATATAGGTAGGTACCCGATAATTTATTGATAGTATCGATATTATAAAACTATCGGTAGTTATCGAAAATATCAGTACATTTATAATATTTAATCTGAATTATTAATAAGTACGCTCAAGCCTAATAGAGACTAACTTACGTAGTATTGAGACAAACATCGTCAATTTTATTTGCCGGAATTATTTTATCAAGATCCATCATTTTGGGGAAGTATGCAGCTGTTTCTGATTTATATGCACCTCAAAACTTCTGATGCGCTTTGCTTTTGCATCGGTTCTAAAATCCTCGTTTTATCCCGGAACTTTCAGTTATCTCTACTAATGAACGCAGAAAGTTTTACAACATAAACACTTGCAAAAGTTCGATGAGATAATTAATTCCCTTGTTTCTGATCACTATTAAATATCAATTCTTTATATTACCATCGTCGAAGGATATACCAATAAGTTGGCTGACTCTTTTAATGTGGTCGAATACGTCGCCGTCTTTTATTTATTATATATTCTTAACAGTTCTGGTGTTGTCAATTAAAATGTCATACATTAAATTGCACATTAGTTATGCAACTATCAACACAACAAGATCTGTAGGAAACCATTATCACTGTTTAATAAAATTAATTTAGTTTTAAATTTATTTATTTTACTTTTTATTTTTTTAATGCTTTCTCGTGTTTATACTGTTTTAAACAAGCAAAGTTGTACTAAGGTAAGTTGACTACAACATTATTAATATGCTCAATGAAAGTCCGATCATTGATAAAGAGTAAAAACAAAAGTGGTCCTAAATTAGAGCCTTGCGATACACCTGAAGATGAAGAAATAGAACGAGAAGTAAAGTTTTGATTTGCGACCATAAATTACCTACTTGTTAAATATGATTCCAATAGAGTTATACAAATCTGAAAAATTAATTATTATATGATCGAAGGTTTTTTGCAAGTCTGTAAATATTAGTTCAACTTGCCTTCCACCATCCAAAGCTTCAGAAATAAATTGAGAAATAACTGCAAGATTCGATATAGCAGATCTTCTCTGCACAAATCCATGTTGGTGTGGGGATATCAATTTCTTAGTCAGATAGTAAATTTCATTATGCAAAGACTTTAGATAAATCTTGCACTCTTGTAGACTGCCTACCCTTACATGACTTTACCCCAATATTTACCAAAAGTCGTAAAAAGTGTGAAGGAGGGGATGGTGTATCGTTATGGTTTGTTGAAACTTGAGCGGTATATGTTGCTAGCTCAAAAGGGTCTGAACTAAAACAGGGTCAGAAGGGGAACGGAATGAGCAGCCTCCAAGGTTCCCTTTTTCCAGTCGGATCCTAATTTCGCCGTATGAAATCGAATCATTCTGCGTCAAAGGAACGCCGGCGTGCCCCTTTCGATGAAATAACGGCACAAATAGATCGGAGGCCCATGCATCTATTAAAGGGGGCGGCGGGCGGCTCGCTGGATGTGCTTGCTTTCTTTATTTGGCGGGCCTGGTACGAAAGGAGAAGTAGTCGTCGTTATATACGAGTATAATTCAATACCGGCTTATTGTGCAAATCTTTTATGAAATACGCCGACAAAAAGTAATAAGAGATTTACAAAGGCGGCCGATTTAAAAAGGGTTTGACCCTACGTGGTAGCCTTTGACCCTTTGGAGCGCACTCAACCGAAATCTGATAAGTTCCTCTTAAAAACCAAGAACTTCTAATTAATTTTCAAACCGTGCTCTGGATTGAGGTCAGCTTCAGACTACGGGTCTTTCAGAAAGTTTATTATTTTGTCTGCATTTAATATTTTAACAGCGTCAAGACAGAAAATCTCTTACTATTCTACTTCATTTCAATGTATATACTATAATTTTCTCTTTGTTGCAATTCTTTCACTGTTTTACAAAAAAAATAGTACCGCAGGTCCGAATCAGCGGTTCTTTACCTTTTATTTGCCATGTATCTCTTTTCAATATTTTTTTGCTGTTGTTACGAACACCCAGTATATTAATTCTAATTTGTACCCCAAATGTTCAGAAATTTTTAAAATAAATTACTTACATGTATTTTACCAGCTCTGTATTTAAATAAAACATACCATTGCAATATAATAATTAATGTGAAGATTGGTGCTGCAAAATTTAGAAGTGTTCTTTTCTAGAACTGCAGTTTTAGCAGCATTCGATGACATTTCTATAAGCTTTTATTTTCTATTGCTGTGACTCTTTATAGTACATAAATATACTTCAGCGCATCGGTTGAAAAGTTAGTTGATGAAGAAAGACAAAATGCTTTAGCAACTTCTCTTTTATACGTAGAACGATTTCCCGGTAGATATGTGGCAAATGCAGCTACTTTTACCGCGGTAGTGCAACGCGGACGTCACACGGGAAATTTGCAATTGAATTGCGGAAGAGATGGAGATCTAGAGCGACCACGGCGTATTGCAGTAGCATTTTAGAGATTGTTTGAGAAAATACCCGAATAAGTTCCAGGTAAATCGAATGTCCCAATCAACAGTGTGGTGTATCATACACGAAGCTCATTTAAAAATTGTATTTGTAAGAGTTTATTCTACATTCGATAAATTTTGAATCAAACCGTATAAAAAAAATTGATTTGTCAGTTACATATTTTTAAAATGTTCACACTCATTTTTCCTTGCTCATTCTCAAAATCATTTTGTATGGAAATACTGCAAAATAGCTGATTGTTGTTTTTTGTTACACAATTATAACTAATCTTATTTCTTTCGTTATATGAGTAATTATTCAAGGAAATTACTCATTCTTTTTTAATTGGCATTGATCCTTTCTAAGGTGATACAATCCGTAATCGCATTTAGCTGTTCTTTGTTACTTGAAATTGTTTTAAAGCCAAGTCTAGATTGCTTTATAAAATACCTAAAATATATTTGTAGTGTATATTTATCATTTTTATATGCCCGACCATTGTTACGAGGCGTATACTTTTAAGCAGAAATGCTAATAGAGAAGAAAAATCAACTAACCGAGAAAGAATAGAGGAAATGGAGTTTGTATCGTTATTATACATGAGGGGATATCGTTAATGGATGGTGCTATTTATTATGTCTGTTCTGCTGCCAGATATAAGGTCGGTGAACGTGCAGGATACTCTAAAAATTATAATTCTTCGGTCTGTGGAATTGTAAAAACATTGTTAATTTTTTTGAGTCCATTGCATTTGAAATAGATACGAAAGCTCACCTACCTTGTTAGTTTCATAATTATGTTTCTACTTGCTCTCAAATTTATGTTTGTAATGCCTTTACTTTGACGCATTCTAGAACATTCCAAGCTGTATTCGATTTGGTTCTAGAAGCGTTACCGAAGACCGTGGAAAACGAACTCAAAAATTATATATAAACGGATTTGATCCGCATACACAGTTAGGTTATTTAAAAAAATCGAATGCGAAAGACTTCAATGTAAAAGTAAAGATTCATTTGACAGCTGTGAATTTATTTCAAGTCTGTTGTTTGTTTGTGTATAGTCAAGTAATGATAATAAAGTTGTTAATATTAAATTAAGGTAGAAGTTACATTGTTGTCAGAAGTGGGATAGTTTCTGATTTCGGGAAATTGCATTATGATCTCTTCATCCTTAGTCTTCAATAGACTTAGAGCAAGCTCCAATACAAAATTGTGTTATCATATTAAATTCAAGCATGACGTCGCCAGTGATGCTATTAGGACATGTTAGCAAGTGGATCCCCCAAAGTTATTTTAACTAGATGGACACATTTTACGATTATGACTATCTACAATGTTTGGTCTTACTATGGTACACTGAGAAAAATTCCAAGTAAGTTGCTTATCGTCGAATACGTCACGAATAACGCAAAATGTGCCGGAGGATATCGTAGGTACATACTTTTGCAATAATAATGACACACTCTCAAAACTGAGAAAACTGAGTAGAATTTTCAATAGATCTCTTGGTGAGTGAAACAATTAATATTAAAAAAGTAGATTTAAAGAGAGAGAAAAAATCACAAAATGCATTTTAATGAGTGGCATTATTATTGCAAACGATTGTACATCAGTTCAGTTCAGCGGTTTTAAGTGTTTTTTTACTTATTTATGGTGGTTGGACTAAAAAAATAGTCCATTTTAAACGTCAGGTAAACATTAGATAGAAATAAGTGGAACACTACAGTCAATACGAAGTTTGTACAATGCACAACTATTTTATGATAATAATCGTATGGACAGCACTCAATTTACCATTTATATCTGCCAACTCTTTTATTAATTGCTGCATAATTTTACAAAGCTTCTTTCTTTTATTTAACTGATAAAATTTAAAATTCGTGTTACATTCTGCTTCAGTATTACCGAACCTTGAAATGCAACAACATTAAGCATATATTATTCCTTACTGTGCACTTGTCTGACTCACCACGTCATAAGTATGGTGAGCCCGTTACAGTCGTTTTGTTTCGCAACATTAATAACTTAATTTTAATAACATATTATTCACACTGTCTTATCAGATCTGTAATGATATTTTCTGGTACGGAAACTTTCCACGCTAATAACGAGCATGTTACAATTTCACACGATTTCCTGCTTTACATACAAATAAGTTCAACGAAGGATTGATATGCACATGAATTTCCATATACCATACATGTTGAATTTATTAGAGGAAATTATACACTCACCGGCAAAATATGGGGGGATAACATTGTTGAATGTTTGCATGCAGGTTTGGGTGGGGTTTATCCGTTTTGTCTCGTGTGTGGATAGCCTCATAGGAACGATCGGCTAATATTTGTACCTAACACGGAAATAAATTTGTCACAAATATTCATGTGATTGTAAACAACACCATAGGGAAGTTGCATGAATTTTATATTGGTTGCATTAAAGAGTAACCTTTTGGTCCATCAGTGGCCGCGCGGTTTAAGGCGTCAGTACTTCATGTGCAGGTTAGGGTATTGGTGATGTAAAGAGGCGTTTGTTTCTTGTTTTTTGCGTTTTTGTGGGCCATGGATGCATAGTGTAAATACTGTGTAGGTAATGCCATAATTATTAGTGGTGATGTGGTGAACTTCCGGAATTGTTAAACGTAAATTATTGCATTGTTTATAATATAGATCTGCTCGTGGCAATTACGGCGACAATGCTGTTGGGTAAGTACCAGAAACTGCATACGTGAAATGTAGTGAAGCTACATCTAGTGCCCATTAGCTACTTCATGCTGTCAATTATTGCTGTAATCATTTATAAAGCTAATACAAAAAACATATAAAAAAACAATGAAAATTATTGAGATTTACTACTTTCCAAATAATATAATAATAAAGTCGAGATTCATATTCAATTGTTGTTGTTAGCTAATATCCTTCATCTACAAAATTTTAGCACTCGTTGCTTTTGATGATATAAAATTACAAACATTGCTTAGAGCGTCAATAAAAAAATATTTAACGCAATTTTCGAGCTACAATCGATTTCTTTTCCGTGAATTTTTGGCAGCTATTGTATCTTTATTATTATGTTATAGAAATACATAAAAGAGAAAGCATTAAATATAGAGGATATAATGATTAAGAATTTAATACATTTTATAGAAGCGTATCTTCATTACCCGTTTGTCCATAAAACGGATAGAACCACCAAAATATTAACAAAGAACTTGATCGTTACCTCAAATGATTAGGCCGTAAATTATATTTCAGCTTGCTGATATTTTTCCCTTAGGAATACGTTTAATAGCTTTGGTTTTACGCGGCTATCTAATGGTTATGACACCATAATATTTTTGGGCTCCAAATGTTTTGTTGCTTTTAGCATCACTTTGATGCTCTTCAATATTTTATAACTCTATACCTTCAATACTAATGGTAATGCTCATATTACCACTTCTTATATCTGCAAGACATGAGTATTCGTTTCCTTATTTCACGAGACATTTTTTTAAATCTCGTTTTGCAATTCGAACTGTCAAGTCTTTTCTTCAAGATCAAGGAAAAGTAAAACACGATGCCAACACTAATTTAACTCCTGCTTCTAGAATTCTCATATTTATAAAATAATTCATTTCAACACCATAACATAGATATGTCAGCAATATATTCTACTAATAAAAAAAAACTGTCTGTTCCATTATGGTAATATTTCAGTGGGTCCAAAAATCCTCTTTGTCCTTCGAATAAAAGATCTCCCGTCTAATCCCATCCCTTTTTCTGGATCTTCGTATAATTTCCTTGTAGTTTTAACTATCTCGGTAAACGAGCAGCCATTCCTCACTGGAAATACCGTCGGGAAAATTCAATATGCAGTCTGTCGTTCTACAGAATGTGACACCGTTATCCTTAACCCAATTATTGATTTAGGTGTTAGCTAGGCTAGTAAACTGCTCTTTTAATGTGTGTTGGTCGCAGTAATGACACAGTCGACTAATCCATTTCGGAATTGGGTCGCAGGCATATAACAGCACTTAGAATGTGGACGGATGCCAGAAGGTTTTGCGCCGTTCTGCATTCATAAACTAAGGGTAACTTCGTGGAGTGCTAGCACTTCTATGAATTAAAAAACTTATAACTTATACGTTGCTTCGGATTTGGTGATGCGGGTCTGGTAAAACGTTCATCTGTTTCGATATATTTTCTTGGCTCTCAGAAAGGCTACAATTACTTGAAATGGAATAAAAAAATAAGTAAAGGCAATTCAGGCAATGTAAATGAGAGTTATTGTAGCAGTAATATTGAAATTTGAACTCTCTGCTTCAATCGATTTATCAGTTGATTGAATCACAAATTAAATTATTATGGAAGCAAAATTCAAAACAACTACGAAAATTAGCAAAATGTGAATAAGTTAAGAACGAATCTATGACGACACAAAATGTTTGCCAGAACAGAACATACTATCTAAACTCAGTCTATGTTTGGTCAAAATATTCCACGACTTTGTATAAATTTATAGGGATTATTGTTTTTGATTCCATGAGTTGGGAAATAAACTTTACTGCAACACGACTGATTCCTAGTTTCTTTGTTAAAATCTCATAATGTAAATAAAACGAAATATTGCAATCTTATTTCTCCGAAAATCTACAATTTGACCACACAGGTCGCGCAACACGACACTCGTCGGTGGATGTTGACGGTCATACAGAATGAAAGTCCATTTAAGCCATTCAAGAACTACCCTTTCACACCCTATATGTCGAAAACATTTAAAATACATCTTTATATAGACATACATAGTGTCAACACTCTATAGGTAATGTCATAATTATTAGTGGTGATGTGGTGCTTACAGTGCTTCATAATTGTTTGACCATTGCTTTAGAAATACTACTATTAAAAATAAAATTATTTTGTTATTATTAGGTTTTTTAGCAAATAAACACGTTTACACGTTAATTAATGAGCTCATAAAGTTCTACAGAGTCGTAGCAAGTGTTGCAACAATGTGAGTCCCTTATTTTGGGTCCAAATATTCGTCCATCGAGAGATTTTCCAGGATGAGGGAAAATTAACTCCAACATTAATTTTAATATTAGATCCCATGTTTAACAACTCTAGGCAGTTAATGTTATTTAGTAGGGTCGTTGCAAATACAGAAAATAAATTTAACCGACCCTTGAACCCAACTATGTTCTACACAGGGAAAAGTGTTCCAATTGGCTTAAACCTACCTAGTCCTGCAAGGTGTCCATATTTGGGATATAGTCCTCTTAATTCATTAAATACAAAGTGCTACACAAACACAGCGCACCACCACCACAACATTGGCAAAAACAAGGGACCCATGCTGCAAATACCCATCCACATAAATTCCGTAAAATTAAGTGTAGGCATTTATATTCGGAATAAATATAAGGAGAAAAGGCACCTCTGACATTTATACACCATACCTGGCACCTACAAATTCCCCAAAAAGCAATACTCGTAATTTTTATACATTATGATCCAGTCCTCTCGTAAAATGAAACCGTGTACCTACAAACAGTATCTTGTACCACACATCGAGCCTTATTGGGTTACATTGCGCGCACGCGCGCGTTTTTATAGTAGTTGATAAGATTTACGGCTTTGGAGACTGATGATTTACATCACCGTGCAACGTGAACAATTATTATTAGAATAAAATGGTAAACTGGACAAAGCTACGAATAGTATTGTACTTATAATATTCATATTTCATTCCATAGAGGGCAGCAGTGTTGTAGAAGAATTGCTTTGCAGTACTAATTATCGACGTATTATTGGTTGATTTATTAAAAATATTTAATTAAATATGTACTTAAACGAATAATAAATAGTTTGACTGACAGAAGAGGAATCACGTGATGTCCCATGTGTAATACGTACAAATATTTTAAGAGGGGATACAGAAAAATAATAATTAACCGAATCACCCTTCAAAAACTTATTTATAAACCGAAAGATTTTTTTTTCATAACTAGGTATATTAAACCATTATTTATCGCCAACTATGGTGCGAGTTCGGCAATCAGCAACACTAAACACTAAAATTCCCTAACCCAATTGAAATCCTGTGTGTTTAAGTTGTGATTTTGCGCGTTTTCCATTATTAGTGCCATTTTAAACGTTTTATAGTAATTAAAGTAATTTTCTATTATTAGTACTTTTTTCGTTCGATTTATTTTAGAATAAATAAGCATTTTATTTAAATGTACTTTGTTGGTAGTGGGTAACTGACAAACTTATAATGAGTGAAGGTTTGACAGTTTGAAACAAGAACGAAAAACGAATGCAAAATACTGCAGCTAACCGAATTAACTAGCCTATCTGGAAAACCGCGATTATTGTTCCTATCTACAAGAATACAGGAGATGAGGCGCATGTATCAAATTATCGTGGTATTAGTAAATTATGCATTTTTCCTAAAGTTTTTAAATTACATATATGATGTAAATCTCGGAAGCCTTAAAACATCTATAATAACCGAACAACATGTTTTTTTCTAAAGATCAAGTAGACACTGTTTGTGTTGTGTTTGTAGTAATTTTTTACGTTAGATAGCGTCATATGTATTTCATGGATCCCAAATTGTCACCGTTAATGGTTATTGTTCTAATCACTTCAGGAGTTCCTCAGAGGTCACATTTTGGCCCACTGCTTTTCTTGGTTTACATTAATGCCATTGAAAGCTAGCTGTAATTTTGTAAATACCTATCTATTATATGCGAATGTTATTAAAATTTTCCCTTTTCATGTCGGGATTGTTTATTGTTACAGAACGATTTAGACAACTTTTCCAAATACTATGTTTGTAATAAGTTTCATCTTAATTGTAATAAATGTTATTCCTATTAGATTTGATTATAGGATATAGGGCATTATTTAATAATGTCCTATATATTAACAAAGTTCAGAATAATGATTGTTCTCAACATTGTTAAGTTATGTACTACTACTCTTTTATACTATGTTATATTACCTATTTTATTCCTCATTATATATATATATTTGTTTTTTACACGGAAAACTTTTCTTGGATTATCCTGAAGAAGGCTTAAACTTGACTTGCCAATAAATTGGTTTTCTTTATAATAATATTTCTGAAGATTAACCTGTTGGGTCATAAATATACTTACAAAACACGTTTCAATATTTCGATATCTTTTAAAATATCTAAGTTACAATCGAATCTTACGTTTATGCGTGATCATCCTCTACCAAAACAGTTTATAGTTTTCAGTGTAATTTTACACCATTTATGAAAATTCCAATTTTTTAAATGGTATTAAGTCATAACACACGTATGTGTGATTTGATTTGTATCAATATTACCCTTCATGTAAATCTTCACCGATTCTTTAATTTTGACAAATAATTTCCGCTTTTTAATTAATTTCTTTCCAATTTGTGAAGGTTGCCCAATAACTAATCCATTCTTTCTCATAATTGGAACGGATCTACCTGTTCGTATTTTTAGTTTTATGGCCAGCTGCACCTGCTGTTCTATTAACTTTTGTGGGGCCGTCTCTTTTAAGACTTAATTGCTTTTGTATACATTGTGGAAACTGCCTCCTCCTTGTTTTCTCTCTGAAAGTGCTACCAGAGAACCGCGCTTTGTTTCACTGTTAATTTAGTTTAGTAAAAAGCGAATTGGAATAGTCTCCCAGTTTGTTCAAAAACTTATACCTACGGTTATAAAATAATAAGTAAACCATGAAAAAAAGTATAAAAAATGGTCTATGGTATTTCTAATTAGGGTTACCAGACACCTGGATTTGCCTGGACATGTTCCAGATTTTCAGGCGTTAGGGTCGTATTTTTATGGAGGATTTTTTTACAGCTATACTTGATAATTGTTGAAAGAATCTTCACTTAAAGTGAATGTGTTTTTTCTTTGCAGCAGAATTGTATTAAGGTCGTGAACAAAAAAAAAATACATTCAAGATTGATCTTGTTCAGACCTAGAATTTCACCCAACTTTTGAAATTTCTTAAGAATGATATAATATATTTATCAGTATCTAACAATTTTATCTAATATTTTTAGCAATGCCCTGTACGTAGGACTCGTCAGATTACGCCCAGTTAATGGAATTACGCCCAGATGACTGATAGGAAGAATTTGTCAAGCGGGATTATCTTTTCATAAATAAATTCATCTTCCCGGCGAAGCAGTTGGCATGTTTGCCAGCCTCCTTATTGTTGACGTTCTCCCGTCGCAAAGACATGTCCATTACGGAGACAAGAATCTGTGTGACCTCGATGGGATCCCCAGATATGTCACATTTGGAGGCTTAGTCCGCATTAACGGTCGCTTG
This sequence comes from Monochamus alternatus, assembly GCA_037114965.1. Classification (NCBI taxonomy): domain Eukaryota; kingdom Metazoa; phylum Arthropoda; class Insecta; order Coleoptera; family Cerambycidae; genus Monochamus; species Monochamus alternatus. Next base: position 60,959,564 of record CM073429.1, on the reverse strand, counting down.
GACAGGTATGCCCCACGGCCCGGGCCGCTGGTCATCATATCGCTACAATTTCGGTAACTATTCCTTAGCCAATCGTAGAACAATCTTTAAATGAATATTGCAGTAGCCCAGCGTGCATATTTGTATGTATTTCAATGAGCATTGCAATTCGATCACAAACTGTGTCAATTATAAAGAAAATGATGTATCCCAGTTTAATGAAATATTATCGAACAGACATCAAAAGCATTTTTATTGGTTATTCATTACGTTGATAAGTAGCTATTTCTGTACCTAGGAATTGAAGTTCAACTTTTTATCACGAATGTTTAGTTTAGTTAGCGAAATCCGCAAGGTAGGAGCAATTATAAACTGTATGAGTGTTAAAAAGGAACTTTAATAACGAGGAACTAAATTTTTTTTTGAAACCAAGAGATCGCTAATGTTTAAACAAAATTTTGACTATTCATAATACTAACGGGTTGGAGTTAACAACAAAATCAGTTGTTAATAACGAAGTTGATGCTGTTTATTTACGTTTGGTATTTTCAAATGATTTTAGATCTCATCAAATGTGTGAATACCGTTTAGTTTAGCGGTGTATTTGCCTAAACTGTAAAAGATGGATATGAATTTCATAGTGTGTGAAGGTTTCAGAGATCGATATTTTCTATAACTGTCTGTTAGGGTCAACACAACTGTCACTAAATGTTCGACTTTCTCTCTCTTTAGAATCGGATATCGTAATTATTAATATATTTTCTTTATCATGTGTATCATTTGTAGCCATGTTTTACGTTGATTCATTCAACAAACATCAGCGATACCGAATATTAAGCATATCTAAAAATAAGCAGTTTGGTATTAATGTTAAATGAAATTAAAATCATCGCCTTACCTTCCACATAAGATAGTTTCGATTTTCAATTCACAATCATCCTTAATTTACTTCTAACAAATTAACTAACTAATTTACGTGCGACTTTTTTTGTTTTGTTTCTTATGATCTTGCTACAATTCAATTTTGGAAATATTGATATTTTAATATTAATTAATGTTTTTTTTAATGTTTAAGTAATTTTTGTATTTGTAAAGTAATGTTATTGAGATAATAAGAACAAGTCTGATGTAGTACGAGCCTCAGGTGTCCCTCAAGGACCTAATTTGGGACCCTTCATTATTTAGCCAATTCATTAATGACATCATTAATAATTTAAGTGTGCCCTGTCTGATGTTTGCTGAAAATTTTTAGTACAATTAAGAACTCTGATGATGTTGTTGAACTTCAGTATAATCCAAAGTCATTCGTGAATGGTGCAAGGTAAGCAATATATCACAAAGCATTAGTAAGTGTCATGTACATACTGTCTTTTTCTACAAAGAAACAGTTGATTTCTTTTGACTATTCCATTGATCATTCCTAGACCTGCTACCTTGTGTAACTTATGTGCTATTTGACAGAAAATTGTATTTTAATAGCCATCTACAATGTGTAACTGCAAGGACTTGTATATCTCTTGGTTTCATTATGAGAAATAATAAAAAAGTTTTCGTAACACTTTGAAAATTTTGTATTTTCCTTTTGTCAAGTGCAATTGCGAATATGCATCAATTGTTTGGTGTCCTAATTATGCTGCACATGTGGATGGTCTCGAAAATGTTCAGCGTAAATTCTTAAAAGATGTTGGGTTCCCTCAATTAGAAATGCTTAATAGATTTGGTATTGAAATTTTGGAAAATCGACGTAAGCAGACTTATTTAATTTGTTTACATAAGGTAATGCATCATGTCATTGACGGCAGTGTCATCTTAAGAGTGTTAGGTTTTCATGTTCCCAGAATAGAAGCTAGACAATTTAACATGTTTTAGTTGTCAATGTGTGATTTATATAATGAGGAATTTATGAACTGTAATATCTCAACTCTGAAAAGACTTGTTTTGTAATTGTTGTTGTCTTTATCTAGATATTTAGATTGATTATTTCTCATATTTGTCACATGTGTGTCATGTCTAAGTGTTGTGTAATTTGCTTTATGCATGTTTTTTTTCTTTGGTTAATTGTTTGTTTTCCTATTCTCTCACTGTGTCTTTCACCTGTTGAATAGTGTAAATAAAATAATATAATACACAATATTATAATATATTCACATACAGCTTTTTCAGTGTAGTAAAACTCGTAATATTCGATTGAACAGATTTCGTATGTTGAATCGCCTGAAAAAGGGAGAGAGAGAGATGGAAAAGCAGTACAAAACTTAGCTTTAAACATCATAATCCCGACGATTCGTTCGCGTACTTTAACGTTACACGAGATAATACCAGCTCCGTCGGAACGACATTCCAGGTATTAATAAAATAAAATTGGATTGTAAATCAGCACGCCGTTTTTTTACCTCGCAAATATTACGCATTATACCCAGGCGGCCGTGGTATTTCCATATTTTCGAGCTCGCCTCGAATTTCAGTACAGGAAGACCGTCCTGCCACTCATTAATCTGTTATGCAAAAGAATCGCTCTAAATATGATCCTTCCGAGAGACGTCTCTCATCACTCGCCGCGCCGCGCCGCATCAAGCGACCGTAATAGGCATACGCGAGGCGATTTTCGCCTGCAGCGCGTAATTCCTGACGAATGTATCGATATTAAACCCAATAATGGCATTTAAATGTAGTGCAGCCACGCTGGTGCAATTAACATTTTACGTCGAGCGCATAATTTATATTTGTTGCTAATTCATATGGTTTGCCAAGTGTTCTGTAATTATGCAATAATTGTAAATACTGTAGTTATCGATCTGGGGTATAAAAATGCGGCTGGTTAACGCGCATACAGAGTGGGCAGTGAAACGGAGGGCATGGTCTCCTTTGTTTCAATTTGCGAATTTGTTTAAGTTTTCAATAAAATATAAAACGGGCTAAATGACTAATTAGATAATAAATGACATGAAACAAGTACGCGGTGTAGAACAAGCTACATCTATTGGCCATTCGATACTCCATGCTGGACTGATGCCACCGACACGAAGCGTTCTACATGCAGTAGACACCATTGAAAGCTGTCGGCCTTTATCGCGTTTGACGAGAAATGATATTTTACGAACATGGAATTTCAGTAAACAACTATTACTGCGGGCTAATACTCCGATCAGCATGGAATTACACCTGGAAAACTTATACCGAACAGCTGGAGTCACTCGTCAGTAACCCAGTAGCATAAGCTCGAAACCCGTATATGTCTGGTGGGCCACTGACAAGTGACTGTAGCTGTTTGCTATAGGTTTTCCAGGTGTAATTTATTACTGGTCGGGGCATTAGTCCGCAGAGTATTTGTTTCTTGGAATGGTTTCTCGTTGCAAGCGATAAAGGTCGACAGCTTTCAATGGTGTCTATTGCATGTAGAACGCTTTGTGTCAACGGCATCAGTTCGGCATGGAGTAGCAAATGACCGATAGATGTAGCTTGTTCTATACCGCTCCGTCAGATAGCTCACCTAAGGCATACTGATAAGAGCTAATAAGCTCGAAACCGGTATATGTCTGGTGGGCTACTGACGAGTGACTCTAGCTGTTTGCTATAGGTTTTCTATGTGTAATTCAATGCTGGTCTGGGCATTAGCCAGCAGAGTTGTTTCCTGGAATTCCATGTTGAGGACGTATATGATGTACTGAATGCAATTTGCATTGTCTTCCGTAAATGCTGTCTACTTTTACTACACATACTATTTTCTCTGAAATCGCAAACAATATTAATTAATATGGTAGGCAATCTGCTTCATATGTCCCCATTAAGTCCATAGGATTTAGATCTGGGGAACGCGATGGCCATACTATTGGACTTTGTTGATCTATCCATTTATTCGAGAAATAATCATTTAACCAAGCGGTAACTTGTCTCTTTCTATGCTGTGGTGCATCATCGTGCAGATAGCACATATTTTGAATAATATTAAACCTTACGTAATCAAACAACTCAACTTATTTGCCAAGAAAGCTCTATATAGGTTTGCATTTAAACAATCCTTTAAAACATCAAGCAGCAAATTATTGTTATACTCGCGTCAAGAATTCAGACGTCTTACGTCACGGCTGACGTTACACATTTGTTTTTAACGTCAACGTAATTTTGAATATTTGGTCGCGTTAAAAACAATTATTTTTTGCAATTTAGTCCAATATATAATGCAAACTTTTAGTGTAGTATATAGTTTTATTACTATCAGTTGCAGGTTCTTAAATATTTTGATGAAAATATAATGAATTATTCATTTGTTCGTATGACGTAAGTCGTCTGAATTCTTGTCGCGAGTATACCACGACCGTTGACACTGAAACGTTGCTAAAATTGTTTTTATCTAATTGCATGTGGATTTTGTAACGCTCAGATATGTTCATTATGATTATTTATACAGTAGTCAGTAAAATACGCCTCATCAGGCCACACGGCAAGCGAAATGAGTCTATTATTTTGTATATATTGTTGAAGTAACCAGAGACAAAATTCTGTTTGGTGACATTGGATGGATGGTGGATGTAACATTTCTCTGTTCTCTTTGTGTATACGCCATACAAAATTCGGTGATATATGAAGATTACTGGCTACGCCGAACACTAATTTAAGAGTTGTCAATGACATCATCTATTATATCTTCATCTTTTTGTATATTCACTTTAGTAGAACGAATGGCCTTTTTGGAACAGGGTTACGTCTTCTCGAAGTATACGAAATGATGTACTAAAGACTGTGTGGGCAAGTTGATGTCTATTTAGGTATCTTCGTCGGTATTTTCCGGCTGCTTGTTCCCATTGGAATACCCGTATACAGTCTATGTCCAGTCCATGTTAAGTCAATTAAATTTTGTTTGGTATTTTTTATTATACAAGGAATATAAGGCACGCATATTCCAGACATCCTATACATTTACCCTACAATAAATATATTATTTGTCATACTGTCTACCTCTTAATAGTATTTTAATGTGAGTGTAGTGTGTTAGTACGTTCTGTATATTTTCCCAGGCCTTCAATTTCTTTCACTCGACTAATTCTATAACAAGCGGTAAGTATATTAACGAGTAGGACAGTAATTATAACGATTTTATCGGCAACCTTATCATTTGTCTCAACTAGCCTTAAGATTAATGGCACTAAGGCGTGGATACCTTACATAATGCCATTTTAAATTTTTCAGCATTAAATCGAACGGCCCTCTAATAGAGAAATTTCCCTGCGTGGTTAGGGGTAATTTTGTAAGGCGCCACTTCAAGTTAACCGATAGTTGTAGATTGTGTTATTCTGCGTTACTATGAAAAATCTGATAACGCGTGATTGTTGTGTTCAACACGCGAAACCCATACCCGACAACTATATTAGAAAACTCGCCGTATATCTAAATTGCTTGTTAAAGGGTAGCCACATGAAACATGGGAAACTAAGCAACTAACAGATTTATACGATGTCTCTTAAAAAAATTTCAGGAAAAATAAATACGTTAAATGGTAAAAATATATTTAATATCTTTGTAGATACCTGTATAATAGTTAATTATCTACAACTACCTTCCAATCCAAAATCAGATCCAGTTTATAAGTTTCGATTCAAAATCAAGAAGCAAAGGCATTGTTGTAACCTGTCAAACTTCCTGTCAAACTTGTTATAAACAAAATTGAGTTTACGTTATTACATTTTCTTGTGCAAATATTGGTGTTGATTGAAATAATGAGGAATGCAGAGTAGACGAGATAACTATTTTGCTATAAGAAAACGTAAAAAATAAAGGAAGCATTTTCCATATCTTTATATCGGATACGAAAACCAAAGTTTTCCGAATATTCTTTATCACTGCCGAGAATGAAAAATGTGAATATGGTCCAAGTATTACGAACATACCTCGCCCTGCTTTGGAAAATCTTAAGTACCCGAACGACATGAACTTACTACGTTTGTCAGAAAAACTTTCCGTACTTAGTACATGAAATATCACTGTTTTTCCTAACATCATAATATACTATGTTGTTTGTATTGTCCAGCTAAAAAGGCAACATAGAAAAATAATTACCCAGACCTGCCCTTCACTGACTTATTTATGCTAATAATACTGTCCATCCACCAATAATAATTGAATACGAAAAGCTCCAAGGACGACTAGATAATCCAATTACCCGGTAGCGCAATATAATTGCTTGTCAAACGAAACGTATGGGCAAACGTCTATGCAAAACTCGACGATGGCGAGGATCGCAGTCGCCAGAGCGATCTCAATTATTCATAAACAATTGCCGATGCCCGCATAGTGATACAGTCGAAGCCTGCCGGACAGTTGCAGCAATCTTGGTTGGCAGGGAACTCTTCGCCTGAGCATTTGTCATGTAGTGTGTCGCGAAAGTTTAGTTTCGAAGCCTCGCGTTGAGAGGTTTCATGAGAGGAAATGTAAACTTGGGAACGCTGACAGCGCCTAGTTAAAAGTTAGTTTAGTTGTAGGTACGGAATTGCTCGACACGATGGGATGAATTTCTAGTAACTTACCAGTGACTGGAATCAATAAAGAATGACTTGATGTGTTTAGAGATGCTCTTCTATTTCAGTTGTTATATTGACAACATCTGTTTCAAGTTTTCTTTAAAATGCTTTAGCACATAGTAGAAGAGGTTAAGACATGAATATTTTTTATATATAAGAAAGGAAATTTTCCCGGAAAATGTGCCGCCTTGATACAAGATCCTTATAAATGCTAAATCGTGTTTGTTCTCAGTACTAGTTATACATTCTTAAAAGAAACTTTTTCTACGAGCGTGTCTGAACTTTCCGGCATGCATTTTGTTTTCGGAAGCTATTTAGGTAAATACATCTACATTAAAGCTATACCAAATATTTTAATCTACTTCAAGCCATAATTATGCATATTTTGATTTAGTTCATGATATAAACTCTATTATTTTTTCAATGTTACGTTTAACATCTCTCAAAAATTACGTCACTCCAACAATAAAACCAAATTTTTGGTCATAACCAAATGATTTTTAGTTAATTTGGCTGTCATACGTATGACAAACGACTCTCATACATCTAACAAAGGTACAGTATGGTTAAAAAGAAGGTAATTTATGTGATAAAGAAGAACAAAGAACATTACAGTGAGTTCTTCTGACGAACAACTTCCATAAGCTCTATTAGAAGCTGCTGGTAAGGCGAATTTAGATATGTTACCTGATAAATCAAAAGAAAGATATGAAAAACAGTACGTACATTTCTTAAGCTGGTGTAACGAAAAAGAAGTAAATAGGAGAAGTATGTTTAGCCTATTTTGTCGACCTCAGCAAGGTTCTTAAAGTCAATACGATATGGTCACGTTACTCGATGATAAAAAGTGTTGTAAAAATAAAGAAAAACATTGAAATAAGTAAATTTTGTAAAGTGACGGCTTTCTTAAAAGAAAAAAATATTGAAAGTGGGCCAAAAAAGCTTAAGTATTTATAAAAAATGATATATCCAAATTTATGATAACAGCACCAAATGAAACGTTGCTGCCATTTTTGGTTTGGCCAGAACTTGTCGTCAGGCGGCACAAATAAATATTGATAACATTGAAGACAAAATAAACCTCATAATAGTTAAAATAATGGAAAAATCATTCTACAAGATCGTTTGTAATATCGCATAAAGTAAACAATGGAACCTTTTTACAATTGTATAGAAAATATGTGAACTTGCAAAAAAAATCTTAGCGCCCCTTCAACTTCATCATCTTCTCCAAAACTTTCAAATCAATCCACCACGCAGAACAGTAAGTTACAACAACAGTTAAGTTGAGTTATAATTTTTTTTTACTGTTTTAGAAAGGTATTTTAAGCTAATATAAATCAAATCTCCTACAATTCCTATCAATGAAGTCATATGTATGTTCTCTGATACCAAACATCTAGGTATGCTAATGAACAATTCCACAGACAAAGCTCTATTCAATAATTATCTAAAGAAAATAATATAATTTACTAACCTTCTAATGAAACACTCTATAAATATCTAACTTCACTTTTTGGCAGTGGGAACACGACAAATTCAACCACAATAGATGAGATATAACCTATTTCTGCATTTTTAGGATTGCTTCTTCAGGTGGCCTCCTTTAAGTTGAATTAAATATCTAACTATAAAAATTATTATAAAAATTAAAATTATTTGAAGTTAAATATCGACAATGACAAAAAGTGACATCCTGTCAATGAATTAAATATGACAGTACCTACTTGAAAAATGTTCACCTTTTATGTAAAAGTTTTTTTTTTATATTTTTAGGTATTAATAATATTGTGTGAAACTAACTACTCAGTGGACAAAAGCCCCAACCTGCGTTGAATTACACCCACAATATCTACCCATATATTCCTTATTATTAGCTATTGTAAAATTTTTTACTGTTCGTTTTGATTTACAAAATTTTAATGCCAATAAAGGACTTATCGTTTGTTGAGTAAATGATCAGTTATAAGACTCAAAATAATGAGCTTGAACTTCATTGCACCTATGAAGGCGGTGAACTAAATTCCTTCTCTTGGGAGGCCACTGACGTCTCATAGACCATTGATTTGAAGTTAACTTCATAGAAAAAAGTCCATCTAAATATGTCCGCCATTTAAAGTTATGTCCTTTGTATTAACGTATATAGCTTTTTGTTGCTAGGTAGGATAAGTTTCACATACTAAGTTGTCATTTTCTATGTAAAACATGTCCACCATTATATATGTATAGCCATAGATGATCACTTTATGTACATTTGAGTTCCTACACGACCATCTACTTACTGTAATGGCTTAAGTTACTAACGTCTGTTCACACTGAAATCCCATTAGTGAAAGAGGCATAATTCCTAGGACCTTTAGAGACAATAAGGACGTTACGTCAACATTTACGTACTGCATTACACCTAGGGGACCACTACAAAGTGGATATATCCATACAGTTAAGGTGTTTTGCGTGTTTCAGACTAGCGGCCGGTTTTTTCGAAAGTTTAGTGAAATTATTGTCGAGTATTCAACTACGCAACAAACAGTTGACCGACTCATTTAGAAAATTGGCCGGAGGCCGCCATTGACCGTCATAAAAGGCTGGCGCTGAGCTATCATCGCGAATCGACGATTTTAATGAAAAATTGTAGCGCGATTGCACCGCTGCATTGACCGCATGAATCAGTGCGCCGTTGTAGATGACAAATTAATTAATCAGCACAGTGCAGCAAGTAATTACTTGTCAAACCAAACATATGAGTCGACGATTATGTAAATACGCAGTAATAAACCGTGTAATTACTATTGGAAGTAATGGCATCGTAGTTCGGCCATAAAGCATCATTTATTTGTGAAATAGAGAAGTTGTGAACCGTAATTTATATATAAAAAACGATGAAAGATGATAAATTTTACTAGGTGGAAGATTGAATTATTATGTAGAAGACGCCGGCTGCTGATGAAGTTGTTATTAATAAAACCTACAAAGTAAAAGGGAAAATAAGACATACAAAATAAGAGCATTCAAACAACTCATTGATGTTGTCTCTGGAGCGCCTCAGGGGTTTATTCTGGGTCTGTTATTTTGTACCAACTTTACGACTGATTTACTTGAATAAGCACAATTGTTTATTAGTTGAATTTAGGTGTGATCCATTCAATATTTTGGTCTTGAGTTGTTTGAAAGCAAAAGTGTCTGGAACTAATGGAACAAGATTTACAGGGTGGTCCAAAAGTCTGAAAACGGTGAATTTATTTCGCGCACGGGTGAAAAATCGGAATTCTGATACTGAGGTCTTTAGTAATTTCGCTCGAGGAATCGAATCGATACGGCCTTATACGAGATATGAGGCCCAACTTTGAAATTTCAAATGCAAACCCATCTTTTTTATTGCAGATTCGGATTCAGCGGAAAATTTTACATCCAAATTGGTTAAAACCCAAAATTTTTTCGTCCATTTTTGGATCCTATGCAGCGTTTTTTATTCAAGACCAGGGACACACACAAATCGATATTCTGGTACTGAGGTCCTTAGTAATTTTTCTCGGGCAATCGATTGGGCTCTTCAGATTTTGGCCCGATGGGACCTTTAATGAGATATGAGGCCCAAATTCAAATTTGAAGTCCAAATTCAAATTTGGGGAAAAATTGTTGGGTTTTAACAAATTCGGATGTAAAATTTCCCGCTGAATCCATATCTGCAATAAAAAATATGCATTTGAAATTTCAAAGTTGGGCCTCATATCTCGTATAAGGCCCCATCGGGCCCATTCGATTCCTCGGGCGAAATTACTAAAGACCAGTAGCAGAATTCCGATTTTCCACCCGTGCGCAAAATAAATTCACCGTTCCCAGACTTTTGGACCACCCTGTATATTATCAGATTGCATTCCGGACGATGTATTATTAGAAGCACAAACGGCTTTATGTAAAGTAATTCCGGAGATGTCCAAGTCACTTTATGAGAAGGAGTACAATTTCTGCGAATGGCACAACAAAAATCAAGCAAGGGGTGTAAGTGATAAAATAATCATGGCATATATATCTGAAAAGTCAAAAAATGTGAAATCCTTTATCATTATGGTCTTATTATTAACAGCTTAAGAAAATATTGTCTGTTAAAGAAAATACGATCATAAGCAGATAGGTTCACATTTAATCTCTATAAAAAAAAAAAACAAAAAATATATTTTTGTAGCTTCGGTACTTATACAAAAATTAGACCAAAAATTTCTTAAGTGAAAATAAATCTATTTAACCTAACATGCCTATATCTTAAGTCACATAATAAAAAAGATACAGGATGTCAAAGTTAAAATTTTATTTTCGATATTTGTAGATAACTTCTTTAAAAATCAAAATATTTACATAATATTTGTAAATCAAAGGTTTTTAGAGCGAGAAATTCAAATTTGTTTCTAATTTTGATGTCACTAATAGAGGGCGCCACTTATGGCACATCATGTTTCTTTTAAATGGCAGAACTCTTTTCCTGCTTAGTGTGTCCATTTGATTATTGAGACAATCGGTTCTCCTACCTTTCATATCTGAAAAAAGTATAGATACCTTGTTGAACTCGTTTGGAGTAACAGTTTTCGAAATAATCTTATTTGAAATATGCAGTGCACCGATTGAAAACTGTTATCGTTTCAGGTAAAGTGCCTTTTCTACTGAAAATACAGCAAAATATTACTTGAAAAAGTTTTTCATAATGCCGATCTTCTTGAAATTTTCCACGTTTCCATAATTTACCATTCTGAACAACATTTTTAAGTAATATTTTCCTGTATTTGCAGCAGAAAAGGTACTTTACCTGAAACAAAAACAGTTTTTGTTTGGTGCACTGAGCAATTCATATTTTCCTAAATGATTTAAATAAATTTAATTTACAAGTGAATAAAATATTAATTGTTACAATTGTTATGGAGTTAATAAAGTCGTTTTAATCTGTCTCAGTTGGATAAAAAAAAGAATGATTTAATAAGAAATCTTGATATTTTCATTTTTGTTAATATAAGGTGGCGCAAAAGTCATTACTCTATCGGAAGTTGTTATACTGTGTTGTTGTACTGTGGCTGAAAATGTCTCAGAGGACCCAGGAGTATCAACCAGACGACGTGCTAGGCAATTCGGCATCGATCGTCTGTCTTTACAGGGAATTTTGGTTAACGACTGGAAGATGTTCCCTTACAAAGTGCAGACAGTGCATCTGCTGTTAGCTGTTGACCGCCAAACGCCTGTAACCTACGTTCAGACCATCCTGAATCTGCACCACGAGGAAGACAACTTTTCATCGAAAGCAAAAGCAAAATTATCCCTTCTGGGGCATCAAAAATCCGCATATTACCCACGAAGAGCCATTACACCCGCTCAAAGTTACTGCATGGTGTGTTGTTTACGCTAGAGGCGTCATCGGGACTTAATTTTTCGAAGACGCTGCGGGCCAAACGTCTACTATGAATGGCGAGCGCTACAGAGCCATGCTCAACGACTTTCTCCTTCCTCAATTGAATGAATTGGGACTGGAGAATATGTGGTTCCAACAGGATGGAGCAACGGCGCATACTGCGCAACGCACAACCGAAATTCTGAGGGCTGCATTTCTGGGTCGCCTAATCTCTCGTTTTGGCGATTTGCACTGGCCGGCAAGATCGTCCGATTTATCGGTTCCAGACTTCTTTTTGTGGGGTTTTCTGAAGTCACGAGTCTACGTGAACAAGCCGCAGACTCTTAAAGCCCTCAAAGAGAATATCCGTCAAGAATGCGAGAACTTATCGACGGAAGTTGTGACAAGAGTGATGGAAAATGCCATAAATCGGGCCCGTATGGTCATCACTTCTGGTGCCGGTCACTTGGTCGATATCATTTTCTCGACTTAATGGAAAAAAATGTAAGACATCAAATAAACATAATCCAAAAGCAAAATCAAAGTTTTTCATTCATAAAAAAAATATAGCAAAAGAACATCGGCTGACAACTATTGCGCCACCTACTATTTACCAATTCTGACTCAATACCTAAATGACCTTAAAAGTCATTATTGATGTCATTTTAGTGTCAAAACGCACACAAGCAGGTTTTAAATTGAAACTTTAACTAAAACCAAATGTAAATAAAACGCATATGCTTTAAACGTAAACTTTATGAAGCAAGGAGTGTGCAGTTATTTCAGAAAATCCATCCGGATCCTTCAGCATCGGTTTGCACCCGGAGCCGTCCTTCCTGACAGGTCAATTTAGATCCGGCGGCCCTCGCTAACATTAATTGCCGGGGGTGTCAGGGTGTATAATTTTTAACTTCTAATAAATGACAAGAAGATACAGAGCCGGAGAAGATTGATGAAAAATAACAGGACGGGAACAAGATTAAGCTGATTGATTGATAGAGGAGATAGGGCATGCACGGGAATCGCGGGCGGCTCTAAGCCTTCCTGCTGGCAGCAGGAATTGGGAAAGGTGTCGCAGGAAGATAAGGGAGGTTTAAGGGAAAATCGGATTTTATTAGTTGAGGATAAAGGTGTCTAAGATGTTTCGTGTACAAGCGTTTTTACTGGTTTCTTTAACATTTCCTGGGAAGCATTAGACCATATGTCCTACAGGGTGTCCCGTGAAATATGTTACATGTTTTATAAAACTTTAAGGCTTTCAAAAAAAATGCATTGATTGAAACAAGATTTCAATAGTGTTTATTAGAGGAAAGTCAGTAAAATTAAACTATAGTCTAAGAATCAGGGAGGGTATTGCTTCTTGCTCAAATTCCAAACAAATATCGGCATTTAATCGATTTCGCAAAATAACTGGTCCAATCTATTAACGATCAATAATACAGACCCAAATATTTACCTTAAACTTGTGTTGAAAATGTCTAGGAGTTTTTGCATATGAGTGTACGTTGGAATACTTATGAAATTTGTAAACATTTGTAATTCCTTTACGAATAAAACAAGCCTCATCAGTAATTTCTATAGTCAGTTTTTCTTGCATCATTCTTATAACGATGCAAGAAAAACTCGCAAAAGGTCACTCGTCGATCCAAATCTTGAGGTAATAGCTCTTGCATTTTTTGAATGTGATATGGTTTTAGTGGATTACGTTTAACAATTCGATTTTTTTGGTAATCCAGTTCATCGAGATAAACGTTTGGTACTTTTTTTCATCTTCAACTGTATTTTCTTCATCTTGTACCCTTATTACACCAGGGCGTTTTCGGATCTTATTGAAAAACTTTACTTTCTCTGGAACTCGTCTTTCAACATTAGAAAATGCTTCTCTATGGGGAATCATTCGATTTCGAAATCTAATAAGATATTCTTTCATACGTCTTCTACAGTTTTCTTCACAGAAACCTAGCATAAGTAACATGTCACCTTGTTTGCTGAATGTAAATTGTCCACTCATTTTCAACTACTATTATTATTATTACTAACTGCCAAATTTTGAAGACAAAGCCTACTACTGATTTTATTATTTTTTCTAATGAACATTATTAAAACCTTGATCATTTTAATTACTTATCACAAAAACCGTCAATAACAGAAAAACTAGAGGAGATAGACTTAGGGAAGTGTAATATGGATAGATAGAGGGTAAAATTTTACAACAGATTTTGATCAGTTATTCAGGGTGTTTCATTTTTTAAAAACAACATACCCTGAGTAAAACTTTAACAGTTTTTAAAATAATAACGTAACAAATGATATTCATCGCCCTATTTCTTTTATAAATATCAATACTTGTAGCTTGTACGATGTAAAAAATAGTCAGTATTGAATTAGGCTATGGAAAAGCCACTTTTTAATGGAATATAAATATCTCGGAGACCATTAGAGATAGATATAAGGAACCTTATAAAAGTCTCCCTAAAAGTATGCGTAGAATTCAAATATGCAAAAATATACAGAGTGTTCCATTTAATATAAGCAAATAAATAACGACTTGCAGTATAATCAGAAGTAGTACAAGAATGGCATCATTTTATCTAAAGAGAGCATCCCCGAAAACCCCGAAGCCTAAATTTCCAAAATTGAAATTGTATTAGTCTTTGAAATATTCTAATGGATCATTAGCACTCATTAGCATCTCGCACTTTTAAAAATAAAACTTGACCCCTTTCTGAATTCTTGTCCAAAGTCACCGATTTACAACTTATTAATGAATTTATTTCTTTCGTTTTTGCCATACTGATATGTGGTTAGGCGAACGTTTCAAACACACACACATATCGTTTGTTCACATCGTATACCGTCGGAATGAACCCAGTCGTTAATCAAGATCACTAATTAAAAATTAACCGTATGGTTTGCCTGTCGGCTATGCGATAAGAGCATTTTTGGCGTGGTTAGGATGCCCCATGCTCAACAATTATTTTACTTCAAATTATCGCATTGGATTGATAGGCACCGTCACGTGAGTCGGAGTGGATCAACGTCAACTCGTACGATAATATCTCAATCAGGTAGAACCAGTCTATCGGGTAATACGCTTTGAGAGGACGAATGTCGCCGTATTTCCTACCAAAGCACAATTCTCTAGCTGATAGCAGTTCTTCCGCGGTTAACTTAATAAATATCGGCGGCCAATTAGCCTGCATTGTGAGGATAATTGTACCGGTAATATATTGGAACGCGATTGTTGGCCAGATGGTCAACAGTAAAAATTCTTGAGTACTAGAATGCTGTAGATACAGTACACTGTAAATTGAAAGAAAAACACTCAATTGCTCTCAACGATCCTCTTTAGTAGGCAGTGATTAAAGAAGAAATTATACAAAGGTATACTGCTGAATGCATTTTCAAATAATATGATGATGCTCTGTATTGACATATTCAAATAATGAGCAGCAAAGAAGACTTTAAAGAGGAAAATTTGAATGTTTCACTAAATAATAAGACTGTCATGAAAAGGATTACTTTAAGAAACACACGTAATTGTTTGTGGAAAATTGAGAAAGCCAGTGATTAGCGCAAAAAAGGCTACTGTTGAATATATGACAAGACAGTTTCAACTAATTATTCATGTTATGTGGAGAAATGACATTCAAACAAAAAGCATCAAAGAAGATTTTAACAACAGAAGAGAACAATTAGGATCCTTAATTAAAAGATAACACTGGACTATGAAAAAAACCTCAGGATTATTTCAAGTAACACACGTAATTAATGATGGAAAACTAACGAAGCCAATGATCATCACAGATCGAATGCAGTAACAAAAGAATACTGTTTAATATATGATTTGAGACTTTAAAATAATTGTTCATGTTCTGTAGCGAAATGACATTCAAACAACGATCAGCAAAGAAGATTCTAATAATAGAAGAGAAAAATTAGAATGTTTAATTAACTATTAATGCTGTACTATGAAGAAACTTAAGGATACATTATAAAGACAAACGTAATTGTTGATGTAAAATTGAAGAAGCTATTGATCAGA
The DNA here is from genome assembly GCA_037114965.1 of Monochamus alternatus. NCBI lineage: Eukaryota > Metazoa > Arthropoda > Insecta > Coleoptera > Cerambycidae > Monochamus > Monochamus alternatus. The sequence continues at coordinate 60,943,654 of CM073429.1, read as the reverse complement.
ACACTGCTGAATATATGGTTTGACACTTTCAAATGATTACTCATGTTCTACAGTGAAATATCATTCAAACAACGAGCAGCAAAGAAGATTTTAACAATGGAAGAGAAAAATTAGGATATTTAACTAAATTATAACATGATACTATGAAAAAAACTTAAGGATTGTTCTAAAAAATACACGTAATTGGTGATGGAGAATTGAGGAAACCAATGATCAGCACAGATCGAGTGTAGCCGCATAGTTTCCTGTGGATTATTCGAAATCTAGTATTTCACAGACACACTCTCTACAGTCCCAAGAAACCACCAATGTGTTTAAAGCCAGATCGATCAGGTTTCGACGGACAATGAGAGGGATGATCAAATTATCCGTGAACAAATTGAATTATACGGAAACGAAGTCGTAAAGCGAATTACTTATCAAGAAGCCATAGCAGCTAGATCCAACAGAAAAAAAAGATAATACCAAATTAAGGCTTCCATGTGATGAATTTCGTCACCGTGTAGGATTATGGAACAGTAATAAGTAGTGCCGGATTATTTGTAAAAAGTCGACGTTAATTGACATAATCTTTTTGTAAATTTTTCCTACATTCGAAAGTAAACAGAACTGCGAATGAAGATTGACGAATTGAATAGAATAAAAATATTAGAATTAAGGGAAATTATTATTTTTATATATTTATACAATGCGATTTTTTTCTTAATCTATGTAACGGATGTTATATTTATTTTACGGATCTCATACCCCTTAAAACAATAAATCTGTATCATTTTTTAGTGTAATTTTATTTGCAGGCTTTAATGAACAAACAAGAACTGCTGAAATTGTTAAAATTATTTTTTGTTAGAATGGGCCTCTACATTTAAAAAGAGGGGAATATTAAGTATTATTAACTGAATCATTTAAATCAAATAAACCATGCTAGTCTATGTCAAATTTAAAAGAAATTATTTATATTTACATAATAATATTAGTTATCGTACTTTTATAGTTATCACATGCAATTTTACGAATATTAAGAAAATTTACAATATTAACTGAAATAATACTTAAAGCGTGTAATAGTGTATATTTTTACAGATACAGTTATAGTAAACACTTTCCAACGTAAGCACCTATAGCGTCCCGATCCAGTAATGGTCGACTTGTCTATACAATCATGTGCATTATACAGTGCTTCCGAAAAGTAACGAATAAATTCATTATTTTTGAAATTGAGAAGTTTTCGAAAAATCCCCTAGCACGTCGATTTTGTTTTTAAGAAAGGCACTTTTTGACATACTACCCATATTTGAGACGTCATTGTTGTTCGAGATATGACGTCATCGACAATTTTTTTAAATAGAAATCCCCAATTTTGACCATGCCATGAAAGAGCGTGTCTCTACATACATACATCATGAAAAATTATGGTGTTACATAACAAAAATGTCAAGAAAATAATGTTTGAAAATTTTAAAATTTAATTTTCGCAATACTGAAAATGATAATGATTATGTAAAAAATTGACTAAATTAAATGTTCAAATTGTGCATCGTTGGCTGCCTGACAGTAGCCAATACGATTAATAAATTCTTTTTGGACATTATCAATAACTTCAGGAGGTATACGATGCATCTCGTGACGAATTCTTGCTTTTAAATCTTCTAAATTAACTGGTCTAGTAACGTATACTTTGTTTTTTAAGTATCCCCACAAGAAATAATCTAGGAGTGTCAAATCAGGCGATCTGGCTAGCCACTCAATCGGCCCCCTTCTCCCTATCCAACGATTCAGCTCATCTAAATAAGCACGGACAGATGTTGCATAATGGGGAGGTGCACAGTATTGTCAAAATTAAAGTGAGACGAGAAATTTCAAGTGTGTTTGGTTTAGTTGTGCTTTTGTGAAAAAATATATTAAAAACTAACTTAAACACTTCCAAAACAAGTTACTCGACACTTGTGTTATCTTTTTTGTTTAAGTCTGACATGGAATTTATGACAAACTGACACATTCCACTTAGATTACTGTTTTTCAATTCCAAAGTTGGTCTATTGTAATGATTAATAAATTAATTTTTATCTCGAAAACGATGCGCCAGGAGAAAAAAGTACAAGAAACTTTTTAAGCAGAATTAACTTGGCTTTAAGTCGCATTTTTTTTTGCTAAAAATAAATTTATACACGTAAAAGTACTCTGTCACTATACACTATTATCACAGATAAATTAACTAATTTGCGCTATTATGTACCAAATCTCATATCAATATCTCGTTTGGTTTTCGAGTATTTAAGATAGAAGATTTTAAGCACAGGGAAAAATAGGAAATTGAAAATGGGCATTTCTAGACCCATGTTTACAAATCATTTTTTTTTACTGTTCTCTGCTTATACTTTAGATAATCCACTCTATATTTAATTTGAGATTTGGCTATTAGACGATACATTTACAGTTCTACATAACACACACATATCGTGATGTTTCATTGCTTTCTCGACAATGCTGCTCATACAATCGCGTGCCAATTACCCCAATGAAACAAAGACCACTTCCCACCCCCATTCACGGAATCATCGGAGAAATATGAAAGCCAGACCCGCGGAACGACGGTGCGGGCGAACAAAACCACCCTAATACATCGTCTCATTACCGTTGCACTTCAAAAATAGAACCGAGTGCATGCAAATCCTCCCTGGCTCCACCCATCGTACGGGAAGCATAATGAGCTAATGCGAGATGCCCGCCCGCCCCGCCACTTCCGGTAATTACCCGGACGAAAAACAATAATGGAAGCACGCACACTCGGTTGGTTGATTTGGTGCGGATGCAGTCGCAGCCAATGGAGGTTTTTTGCGTCGGATCGAGTGGCCGGTGCGTTCTTGAGGAAGACGGGCACCCCGCGTTCTGTAATTACGGCCAACTGCGGTGTTCATCATTGGGCGAGGCGAGAGCGGTGTCGGGTGACGGCAAGACCTCGATAGGGCCCGAATATGGCGCTCTGGCAGATGAGGGTCTTCCAGGGTTGGGTTTCTGGGAGCTAGAAGAATGGCCAGAGGGTGACAGTCCGAGCAAAGCCTCAAAACTTATTATTATTATTATTACAATATGGAAAAGGGCAGAGATTTTTATAACCTATTATGCCCAAAAAACAAAGAAACTACAATATATATCAAATTATACAATGACGTACAACATTTACAATAATATAATTACATTGTGTTTGTTCACGATTATAATTAAACATAAAAACATTAATAAAGTCTTAATTGGAAAATAAATAAGCATCTAATCGGTTCTTAAAAATGTTCACAGATGGTGCAGTGACAATCGATACTGGTAAATTGTTCCAGGCGGTGAATATTCTGTTTGTCAGGAAAAATTGTCTTGTCCTGGATTTGAAATTTTCTTTTTTTAATTTTAATTCATGGCCCCGTAATCGGCAGTCTGTGTTAAGTGTATACAGAAAAGACAAATTTCCAAAATTGTATCTTAAGACCTTAAAAGTTAGAATTAAGTCACCCCGAAGACGGCGCTGTTGAAAATCAGTAACCTTGGCCATTGACAAACGTTCAGTATATGAGGGCCTCAACCGTCCAAATGAAAGCCTTGTTGAACATTCTCTAATAAATTTTGATCACGGATGAGATCGGGGCACCACACTGGACCGGCGTATTCAAGAATTGGCCGCACATAAGTTGTATATAATTTACAAGAGGTTTCAAAAGATATATGGAAAAACGTCTTACGAAATAAAAATAGTCTCGTATTAGCGCGTTTACACACTGAGTTGATATGGTCTGACCATGATAATTTAGAGTTTACTATAACACCTAAATCGTTGTGTGTTGACACTGTGCTGATCAGTTGCTTATTTAAGTGATATGATAGGAGAGGATTGTTCTTGCCAAGATGAAGCACTACACATTTAGATATATTTAATGAAAGAAGCCAATCACTACACCAGTTATTTATAGAAGTTAAATCATTTTGAAGAGACTGATGGTGAATGATGGGGTTAGCGTATATCTTAGTATCATCCGCATAAAAAGATGTTTTGTTTCCGAGGAGATGTTGGATGTCACTGGAGTAAATGAGGAAAAGCAGAGGACCTAGTACAGAACCTTGTGGGACACCGCTCGTAACCGGTCTTTCTTCAGAATATACATCGCCTACTCTAACTTTGAAAAATCTGCCAGATAAGAAGCTTCCAATCCATTGGTTCAGGTCTCCTTGAATTCCTACGTGTTCAAGTTTGTGTAAGAGTCTTCTTATCGGCACCCTGTCAAATGCTTTCGAGAAGTCCAGATAAATGATATCTACTGGATTATTCATATCTAAATATAATGACCAGTCATTAACACAGTGTAGCAAATTAGTTAAAGTTGATCTGCTCGGAACAAAACCATGCTGCTGGTCCGGTACGATGTGCTCCCGTAAAAGAAACTCAGTTATAGATTCAGCAATTACGGATTCCATAATTTTGCAGGCAATGGGAAGTAAACTTATGGGACGATAATTATTGGGATCTAGCTTATCTCCCTTTTTGTAAATTGGAGTGATGGATGCCGACTTCCAAACTGATGGGACATGTCCTTGTAAGAAAGATTGTGACATTATCATGGATAGCGGTAGAGTAATGTTGTCGACACATTGTTTAAAGAAGAAAGGAGAGAACCCATCCAGGCCGGGAGAAGAAAACTTCCGAAGTTTTAATATATGTTTTTTAATTAACTGTGGAGGAAATTCTATTCTGTCTAGAGTGGACATCACACGAGGGCACAAAATAGCAGGAAGTTTATCATTGATAGGTTCATTAGTGAAAACTTTCGAAAATGTGATAGCCAGAGCCTCTGAAGTTTCTTTATTAGTACCACATAAAGTTCCATTTTCATTAGTGAGAAGGGGTATGGAAACTTTAGAAATCAGTGACGAACGGACAAATTTAAACAGCTTTTTGTAATTGCCACTATTTACAATGGAGTTCTCATAAGCATTTCTTGAAATAATTAAATGTTTCTTGAGAATGTTAGAAAATCGACGATGAGCTAAATAGTCCTGTATATCTTTGGAACGTTTGTATTTCCTCCAGAAGTTTCTTTTGTGTCTGACCATATGTGAGGATTTCCAATTAATCCAAGGTTTTAAATAGTTCTTATATACAGTTTTCAGTTGTGTATTCTCAGAGATGCAGGTGCCAGTAATTTGATAAAATTTTTCCAGAGTTGCTTCAACATTCGGCGATTCACTAAATAACAAGTCCCAATCCAAATAAGAAAGTTCTTGATTGACTTTAGCAAAGTCTGTGAATTTATGGGTGTAAAAGTTACTTCTTGCACCAGAAATCCATAGAAAAAAAACTGACAAATATAGCACTAGGTATGGCAGTAAAATGCAAATGTACAGAGCCAGTCAATAATAATGGTACATATTGTACCTATAATAATAATAATAATTAATTGGGTCTACTGTGAGGATACAAAAAATTTAAATAAAATTTGGGACAAGTGGTGTTAAATGATATGAGGTAAATTTCATTTTTAACAGAAAGTATTATCTTTGGGATTTGACAGAAACGACTAAAGACGTCATCAATTATATTTTTTCCAGAAACATACATGTTTTGGAGAATAGATGTAATTTTTTTTTAAATGATCTGCATCTGTGGTTTAATAAAAATAATCTTTATCTGAATCCGGCAAACACTCGCTCAGTAATGTTTCATAATCGCCAAAAATCAGTTAGCAACTTAAGTTTGAGAATTGATAATAGGCCTATCAATAACGAATGTCAAGTAACATTTTTGGGAATTAATTTTAATAAAAATTTATCCTGGCGATGTCATTGTTCCAGTCTTTGTTCCAAACAGAATTCCGTATGTTATTTGTTTCGAAATCTTCAAAAAGTGCTTACGACACAACAGCTTATAGATTTATACCATGCTCAAGTGAGAAGTAGGCTAGCATATGGCATCTGTTTTTGGGGTGGGTCTACTATGACTAATGATATATTTTTATGTCAGAAAAAGATATTGAGATGTATTGCAAATGTTGGTCGTTTGTGTTCGTGTAGGAATATATTCAAGAGTTATCGTATTTTAACATTACAGGGTTTATATATATTTGAACTGAGTGTGAATATATTTAAAAATAAAACTAAATTTATTACTAATGACGACTTTCGTCAGGTTAGTACCCGCCACCGACAATATTTTTATATACCTTTTAGGAAACTAAATGTCACTAAAAATTCACCAAGCTGTTTGGGCCTTAAGATTTTTAACAAGTTGCCAGGTGACATAAAAGACTGTAATACCTTATGTCAGTTTAAAAAACGACTGAAATTTTTCTTTTTGGATCTATGTCCATACAGTTTGGATGAATATTTTGGATGAAAATGTGTATTTTGACTTCTTTTTTACTTGTATGAGCATTTACGACTTGTCGTATTAGTTTTTAGGTTTTCTTTGACGCATCCTTATACAATTGTACATATTGTCTCTGGGAATAAATCAGATTATAAAGAGAAATTTTTCTGTATTACTTTGTGCTTAAAAATATCGTCCTAAAGAGTATTATAAGAAATTTCACCTAAAAATCACATTAGCGTTGGAAGGATCAAGTACTCGTTGAAAAATAATAAAATGTCCGTTGTTTAAAGTGCATGCATGTCACAAAATACTTGCCATTACTTAATACTAACGTCAAATGTATAATTTTTATGCGTACAAAATGTTTTCTTTCAGACAAAGTTGATTTGTTAGTAAGCGGCGAGTCATAAAAATATTCAAGAAGAGCTGTAGAGTTATATCGACAAAGGTATAATATCCAAAGCCACATTTCTGCTCATAGAAGTCACATTTCCAAAAAGTAAGCGTATTGTAGGTATACATACAGTATGTGCCAAAAGCATAGAATAAATTCAATAAAAACGAAAGAATTATTTTTTGGGAAAAATCCTCTAACAAGTCGATTTTTAATTTAAAAAATACATATTTTAGCGTAAAATGCGATTTTCAAATGTCATTCGTTTTCGAGTAATGACGTCATCGTTTTTTTTAAATGGCAACACCATATTTTTTTCCTGGATTCTGAAAGATCGTTTAATTCTCTATCAAACCGTATTAAAATTTTGCCCTCTTACATAGGAAAGTTTTCGAGTAAATGACGATTGAATGTTAGAAAACGTAAATTTTATCCATAAGAAAGTAACAATTCTGAGGTATGTAAAATAAAATACAATTGATTAAATTTTACTTTTTTACTTTTGACTCAAGTATCCCCATAAAAAATAGTCAAGAGGTGAAAGATCTGGCGATCTTGCAGGCCATTCTATCGGTCCAGTTGTCCAAAAGATCTCGTACAGGGCGCGCATAGTGCGGAGGTGCAGCGTCTTGCTGAAACCATATGGTATCGTCCGGAATGTCAGGGTCATTGTCGTTAGGACAAATTACTGCAAGGGCTGGAACAAGGTCATTTTCTAGAAACTCTAAATATATTTGTCCTGTAAGGGCCCCTTTAAAGAAGAAAGGCCCTACTATTCTGTCGTCAACTATTCCAGCCCACACATTTAATTTCTGAGGGTGTTGGGTATGTGCCTCTGGCATCCAATGAAGATTTTCCTGACTCCAATATCTGCAAGTTTGACGGTTTACTGTATCATTCAGATAAAATGTGGCCTCATCTGAAAAAAGTATTTGTCGGTGTAAATTTCTATTTCCTTGACATAAATCCATTAGAATTTTGCAAAAGTATAAGCTGCGATCGGGATCATCTTCATTGAGTTCCTGCACAAGTTGAATTTTGTAGGGATGATATTTTTCCTTCCTCAAGATACGTAGCAAATCGCATTTTACGCTAAAATATGTATTTTTTAAATTAAAAATCGACCTGTTCGAGGATATTTCCCAAAAAATAATTGTTTCGTTTTTATTGAATTTATTCCATACTTTTGGTGCATAGTGTATAATTCAAAATAGAAGTAAGGTATTATGGAAACATATTTTTATTTTCAGATTACATGCCAAGATGACACTTTTTACTAATTATATTTTCTTTGAAAGCTAGACAAACATGCGTTTGTGTCAAACAACATTTATGATTTAGTTACTAATGTCATTATCTACTAATGGTGATATACTATCAATTGTTGTATCTATTCTATACTTTCTAACTTAATTTTGCGTAATCGATTAAAAACAGACAAATATGCTCCAATAAAAACAAAAATTTAAATGATTTCTCACTTCACAGCAGAGTTGTCGTTCTTTTCCTTATCAAAACTGTTTGTTACGATTTCATGATCCTTTATAATTATTTATACAACAACATTTTTCAATATCTTAACCAAAAAACAATACCACACAACGCATCTGTAATTTCTTTGCTAACTCATTAGTCCATAAAGAAAAAGTTTTAGTTTTAACAGCACAAAAGGTTTTGTTTCATAAAACTGAACAATACTTGACCCTCCACCGCCTTCAGCTAATATTGTTTGGTTTCAGACGTTTTTCAAAGACTTCCAACCGATTTTCATTAGGCGGCGTGGGCCACCCTAAACGTTTAAAAAGTTATTTTTCTCGGAGCCTTGTAACTTTACAATGGAACATTAATTTTCCCCGGCCTCAGTTCGATTCATCATTTGAATATTTCATTTTTCCTAGTTGTTTGCTGTCCCACAGAAGGGGATGGGGAAAGATATATTGTCTCCACAAACCGTTTTTATTAACATAAAAATTTAACTAAAAGCCTCAGACAGATTTTTGACCGATCGTGTTCGTATCTCTCGATTTAGCACAGCCGGTATACGACGTTGTCTGCTGATGTAAGACTTTTTGAATATTTTGATAGAACAACGATATCGCGTCCCAATACAAATATTTAAAATTCCCATTTATTTTAATTTAATTTATCTACAACTACTTTATAAGAGCCTCATTACAGCATTTATTTGGCACTGTTTCAGTTGAATAATGAAGGTCATAACACCACTAGTAGAGCAATGTGATATATTAATTACCCCACTAGTGAAATATTAAAAAATAGACGTCACTACTGAATGGTTATTTTTATTAAGAACCAATATGTTTATAAATTTGACAATTAACAGATCACTCAACTTAAATTAAATTGAATTACTTATTATAAATATTAATATAACTTTTGCCGTAAGATTAATGCAACATGAACGCAGCTGGTCTGTATTTGTATTAACAATGATTCAGTTTTCTTTGTAAGCACTTGAAGTAGCTTCAATGTCGGCAATTTCTCCTCCAAGAAATTTTGTGGCAATTTTTTTCTTGTTTCCAAGAGACGTGTTAATATAGCATTCACACACGGTGTTAAACTTCCAACAACCATACCGTTTTATAGTTAGAAGGTCTGCTTCTGTGTTGACTAGAAGTGAAGTAGGTGATTGTCGAAAACAGTGCCCTGTATATTGTTGAGGCTGCAACAAAATGAGAAAAAAAACAGTCTTATTTGGCATTACACTAGAAGTATTTATACCAACAGGAAATTTTATGCATTTACCATCTCTGTAACCAACAAAAAATCTTCCATGATCGGCATGATTAGGACACAGGGCGAGGTATTTTCGTATTACTTTTACCGGCAGTGTAAAGAATTCTCGGTAAAATTTGGTTTTCGTATCCGGTATGAAGATATGAAAAATGTTTCGTTCATTTTTTACATTTTCTAGAAGCAAATTAGTTAACTCGTCCACTCTGCATGCACCTTCAATTCCAGTAATTAAGGCAACTTTAAATTATGCATTTATGAATTTTAAATAGGAAACATTTTCTTGTTCTTACTTTTATTAGCAAGAATTTTGTGTCATCGACATCTTATAAAAATTTTTAAACATCCTCTTTCCTCAATATTTTTAAACTTTTTTGGTTTGTATCCTGTTCCGTTCTTATTAGTTTTATTTTATTCTTAATTATTATACCAGTTTAATTTAATACTATTTTCAATTTATATTTTTCCTGTAGCATATAAGACTTTTCTAGAACTCATTTAAAACACTGAAAACGCGCCTAATTTTTTGTTTATACTTTTTTCTATAAAAAAAATGAGATAGCTAGCGCTTGGCGATATACCTGTACACGTGAAGACGAGCTAGACGCATATTGTTAAAATATCCCGCCGCCTAAATTTATATTAACTTTACAAATCGTTAATTTTTTGTAATATAATCGCTGCAGTGTGTGCGTTTTTTGGCTATACGGAACGAGGCTGAGCAGTTGGAGTTTTTCAACATCAAAAGGCAAGAAGAGAGGCGCCTCTCCCGAAATACAAGAAACCAACATAGGGTCTCATTATTATAAAGTAATTTTTGCCTGTGGTATTTTTTTAACCACAATTAAACGCTACCGAAAAATTATGCAACATCAGTTCATTTTTTCTCTTTAATAACGAGCAATTCGCTAACACTGATTGCTTTTTCAGAAAAGCAACTAAATCGTTGATCAACATTATGCCGCATACAGATTGTAGACCGCAGCATAGAATAGAACCCCCAAAGGCTAGATGATCTGTATTTTTCTTTTGCTTCATATTTTACATTTTTAGATGCACACCAATCAGTGAATCGTTTATAAAATTGTTCGTACTTGGCTCTCGATTTATCTGGTAAAAGTGAAGCTGCTTCTGTTGCAGCAGTTTTTTCAATTTCAAGAAGCAAGTTTTCTGTTTCTGAATCATTATTTCAATCGACACCACTATTTTCACAAGAAAATGTAAAAATATAAATATTATATTTTTGTCAGGTAATACAGTAAAATAAAGTGTTTGTTTACTTCCGGAAATTGATATGGTAATGCAAGACTCTATTGACGGTTAGGCGATAAAATAATTTTATATGCTACAATAGAAATGTAATATTTATTTTGTCAGCTAATGTTCACATAAATATTAGCCCTTCCTATATTTGCAAGATTTGTTATTAAATCTTGTATTGTCTTGCAATTCGAACTGTCAAATTTTGGTCTTTTTTTCTTGTCTTATCTTGCGAGACGAAGATAAGATGAAGAAAAGGTGAAAGAAGATGTCAACATTAAACTTTACCACACTTTACTTTAAATCACAATACAACATAAACACACATGTAACAGTGAAGAGAGAAAATGTCATTAATAAATAGTAGAAAAAAGAAGAGGGCTTAGATTAGAACTTTGAGGTACCCCAACAATAAATCAACGAACATTTTGAATATAACATTACCGGCTTAACGTTTTAGATGATTCTGCTGAGTCACAAACGTTTTATCAGTCCAGAAACGAATTTTACCACCTACTACCAATGAAATATCACAATTGTTTCTACGCACAGTTAAAAACTTTTTCCGGTGGTAATAATAATTCGTCAATCGCAATCTGCGTTGTCCATCGAAGCTGCCAAGTGACTGATGATGATTACCTCCCGAAAAGAAGATGTCACCATTAAACATTACTTTAAATCACAATGCAACACAAACACACATGTAACACGATCATCAACATGTAATACAGAAGAGAGAAAATGTCGTTAATAAATAGTGGAAAAGGGAAGAGGCCCTAGATTAGAACTTTGAAGTACCCCAACAATAAACCAACGAACATCTTGAATATAACATTCCCGACTTGACGTTTCAGATGATTCTGCTGACTCACAAACATTTTATCAGTCCAGAAACGATTCCGTCGAGAATTTTACCACCTACTGCCAATGAAATATCACAATTTTTTCCCCGCACAGTTAAAAACGTTTTCCGGTGGTAATAATAATTCGTCAATCGCAATCTGCGTTGTCCATCGAAGCTGCCAAGTGACTGATGATGATTACCTCCCAATCCCGTCACAAATCGGATAATTTTTCGACGGGCTTCCCGGTAAATTTTTTTGTTCTAACGAATGGCGATTATAAATCAAACGGCCGACGTTTATTAGTTTAATATTTTAATTCCCAATCCGCTACCGAAATTTTAATCCACCGTGGCCAAAACTAATTAAGACGGAGCAAGGAATTCGTTACGGTGCCCGACCACAAAAAAATAATTAAATTACGTGGAGGCGATGAACATTACAATTCAAACTGGGCTCGGGAAAAAGTGCGCGTCTGCTAATTAGAGGATAAAATAAAATAATAACGGGGCACAGACGTTCGCGGGACAAAGGGAATTATATTTTTATGGCAGGAATGCTGGAAAATAAATACTGGATAGGTGCTTATTGGATTATTTACTGACAGCACGCCGGTTTTGCCTGAAAAAAAATGACCAAAGACCTCCTTTGGGCAAAGTTGCCTCTTCATATTAGCATGAACATGTAACACAGAAAAAACCTCGCCGTAATGTCTATATTTTTTTTGTAAACATAGTTGTCATATTAGAAATAGATTTAGTACAGTTGTAGACTATACCCATAATAGTAGAAAGTAATGGTTACAGGAGACAAGATTCCATAGGCGTACCACTTGAGAATGGTACAAAGAACACAAAATTATCAAAAATAACCTGACGTTGAGTGAACCTAGTACTTTAACAGTTTACTATAAAAAAAATTATAAACTAATTTGTGTTATCCTCTCCATAATTGTACAACGCCTCGGTACAGACGTTCGCGGGACAAAGAGAATTATATTTTTATAATAATAACAATAATAATAATAATAATAATAATAATAATAATAAACGCATTTATTGCCTAACAGATTTCTCCAATAATAGGACAATATTATTACATATACAGTATGCGCCAAAAGTATGGAATAAATTCAATAAAAACGAAACAATTATTTTTTGGGAAAAATCCTCGAACAAGTCGATTTTTAATTCAAAAAATACATATTTTAGCGTAAAATGCGATTTTCAAATGTCATTTGTTTTCGAGTAATGACGTCATCGATTTTTTTTAAATGGCAACACCATATTTTTTTCCTTGATTTTGAAAGATCGTTTAATTCTCTATCAGACAGTACTAAAATTTTACCCTCTTACTTAGGAAAGTTTTCGAGTAAATGACGATTGAATGTTAGAAAACGTAAATCAATTAAAATAAAGCAAAAACGTTATCAAGTTTAGTTTTTCGAATTTCATAGTTCTTTTATGGATCACGTAGGTGAAAATCTTTGCAAAGTGTCATTGTCACACCGACTTTCTAATAAGTATTGTAAGCGACATAGAAATTATTATTCAATTTAAAGTATTATGGCACATTTAACTGTTACTCAAAGAATTGAAATTTTAATTCTTATCGGATGCGAAAATATGACGTGAACTCAGCAGGAAGTTTGCGATTTATTTAATGAAAAATATCCAGATCGCCCTATCAGCCAATCAACAGTCAGTAAGGTAGAGTCTAAATTTAGAGAAACTGGCAATGTTGTAAATATTCCAAAACCTGGGCGTCCAAGCATTAATGAAAATCAGAAACAGAACATTTTGATAAGTATGGTGGATAATCCTCATAATTCTTCAGGATTGGTTGCATTAAACAATGACACTAGTCAGAGCACAGTGCTACGTATCTTGAAGAAGGAAAAATATCATCCCTACAAAATTCAACTTGTGCAGGAATTTAATGAAGATGATCCCGATCGCCGTTTACACTTTTGCGAAATTCTAATGGATTTATGTCAAGGAAATAGAAATTTACACCGGCAAATACTTTTTTCAGATGAGGCCACATTTTTTCTGAATGGTACAGTAAACCGTCAAACTTGCAGATATTGGAGTCGGGAAAATTCTCATTGGATGGCAGAGGCACATACCCAACACCCTCAGAAATTAAATGTGTGGGCTGGAATAGTTGACGACAGAATAGTAGGGCCTTTCTTCTTTAAAGGAGCCCTTACAGGACAAATATATTTAGAGTTTCTAGAAAATGACCTTGTTCCAGCCCTTGCAGTAATTTGTCCTAACGATAATGACCCTGACATTCCGGACGATACCATATCGTTTCAGCAAGACGCTGCACCTCCGCACTATGCGCGCCCTGTGCGAGATTTTTTGGACAACTGTTTTCCTGGGAGGTGGATCGGCAGACGCGGACCGATAGAATGGCCTGCAAGATCACCAAATCTTACGCCTCTTGACTATTTTTTATGGGGATACTTGAAGTCAAAAGTGTACATTAATAAACCACGTAATTTAGAAGAACTTCAAAATCGCATTCGGGACGAAATACGCAGAGTTACCCCAGAAATCATTCATAATGTGCAAGAAGAATTTCTTTACAGACTTGCGCATTGTCAAGAAGTTGGTGGATGGCAATTCGAACATTTAATTTAAGTATAAAATTTAATCAATTGTATTTTATTTTACATACCTCAGAATTGTTACTTTTTTATGGATAAAATTTACGTTTTCTAACATTCAATCGTCATTTACTCGAAAACTTTCCTATGTAAGAGGGCAAAATTTTAGTACTGTCTTATAGAGAATTAAACGATCTTTCAGAATCAAGGAAAAAAATATGGTGTTGCCATTTAAAAAAAAATCGATGACGTCATTACTCGAAAACAAATGACATTTGAAAATCGCATTTTACGCTAAAATATGTATATTTTAAATTAAAAATCGATCTGTTCGAGGATTTTTCCCAAACAATAATTGTTTCGTTTTTATTGAATTTATTCCATACTTTTGGCGCATACTGTATAGTTTAGCAAATATAATAATAATGTGAGTAACACAGGACATAACAGAAAAAAAGAGATAATGGTCTTGATAGGTACATACAAAATTATTGAATATTACCAGAAATAGCTAAACGTAATATGCAATATGCAACACATAACATAGGTAATGATGCCCTATAATAGAAGAAATATGTTGGACAATAAATTATTATAATAGTATTAGATATTTCCAATAGCATGGAGTTTGTTAAACCGTATTTTTCTGAGTTTACCTCCAACGAATTTCAGCAGAGACTAAAAATTTTAATATTTCTAAACCGTCCCCGACTCAATACTTGTCACATTACTTTTTCCTCGCACAATGAAGGAACCGTCGACGTTTCCTTTTGCTCATCTCAAAGCCGATTCACTCCTTTTTCTGGTCTTTAATTTACTGTAGACTGATAATGATTTTCCACGGAAGATAACTCTCGAGATTGCAAAGTACCTGATTCTGAAATCTTCAAGCATGCTCGAGCGACGAGACGCGATCCAGAACAAAGAACGAAATAAAAAAATAGTGCATCCTCTTTATTCTTATGCAGTATCCAGCAGGAATAAGTGGGAGAGAGGTGGGCGAGGTTCGGTCTTACGACGTCGCCGAGGGCACTGGAATTAATGATGAGGTTTTAAATATTTAGGAGGATGTACTATGTGTCCTAGCTTGAAACTATTCCAGTAGTAAATGGGGAAGGTTTTTAGTTATTCGAGCCATTAATAAAGCTGATAAAAATACAGTTTATCTCATAGATAAGGAATATAAAACAAACAGGATGGCGACAAAAACTCGTGAAACAATATAATTTAAAACAAGTGACATAAAAACCATATGTGGATATGGAAGAGTGTATTATCATAATTCTATAGATAATGCATACTTAAGTCACCTAAGTGAGGTGGTTATTAAGGGGATCTTTTACATATCGTCATCAATCAGTATTATTTTACCCCACTCGAAACCACTGGCTGAGTATAGAAACATATATCGGCACGGCTGCTACAAGCCGCTATTTGAATGCAACCTTGTAACATCTCACAAAAACAAGATAGGTAACCTCTTTCTATACGTCACGGAAATGGGTCCTGGTCTCTATAAAATTAGTCCTTTTTAACAGGTTTTAAGTATGTATATGACATTTCGCAATAACGTTTTTAAATCGATTAATTTTATGAATCGTAGGTAACAAACTTGGCAACTATACCAACTCGCCGACTTACGTCGTTCTTCAACACAGAAGAACCTCAACCTGGTACAAGTAGAGATCAAACGCCTAGTGATAGAAAAGATGCGGAGATTAGGACGAACGATATAAGAAATAGAAATTTTCGACAGGTGATTGGTGATTAGATATATATAGTGCATATAAAACACAGTGCGGGAAAACAGAAGGCATTAGGAAAAACGATTTATTTAATAATAGTGTTTAGAGTACATTCCATACCATTCAAGAAAGGATTCCAGATACTGACAAAAAACGATATTCAAGGATTTTCTAAAATCTATAATATTGAGTAAGATTCTAGTTTGAAGAAAGATCAGTTGCTGTATGTAGCTTAGAAGAGTAATAACTTTGGAAAAAATGCATCAAATATGTCAGAAACATTGAGGGAAACCATATAAAGTTGCACCAAATCAAAGTAACTTCATCATAACTGTCGATAAGGAATTCGTTACAAATTACGTTAATAGTCAATCTGACGAATGGTAGTGCTAGTGTTTTTCTTATTACAACGTATAAGAACATTTTTTGCTATGTTTAATGTAGTAAATGAAAAGTATATTATTTTTGTTACTTATTTATTGTAATTATATACCGCTAGGATATAAATGCATCAAAAACATATTTTTTATAATTGTTTTCTGTTATTATTTTTTTATTACCTATATTTTCGTTTTATAAAGGTATATTTTAACTTAATAGTTTCTTCTTTATTTTTTCTCATTATATGTCTTTATCCTATTCGTTCCTAATCCTACCCTCCTGGCAGAGTACGCTCGTGGTCCTTGCTGGGCAATAATAACTTAAAATTGCATAATAATATCGAAAATTTAATCAAAATTAGCATTTGTTTTTCTTTTCTCAGTTACAATTCTAGTATCTAATGTAAATACGATCCTGGCTATAGCTCACAGGGTACACACGAAACCCTTTGATGTTTTTTAGCAGTTCTTTGCCGTTTCTTTTTTCATTCCCTTATATCGATGATATAAACCTTATACTATAAGGGAGAGAAATGCGTTATTTTGGCAGAGGTACTATTTTTTCCACAGTCTCATTAACAAACAAAAAGAATTGTCAAATTAAGGTGCTAGTTTGGTTTAGTTTAAAGTTTGTTTAGTGCACAATGAATAATTGTGAGTTGGAAGAGATTGTGAAGGCTGCAAATATTGCAATAAGCAATTTGCTGCCTACGAAGTCAAGATCTTTATACGATATAGCCTACAATCGGTTCAAAAAGTGGTACGCCTAGAAAAATGTTCAAGTATACAGCGAGAATGTTTTGTTGGCATACTTCAGTGAAAATGCAAAGAATTACAAGTCTTCCAGATTATGGGCGCAATATTCTATGGTTAAGTCATGCTTGATAATTTACGACAACATAGATATAAGCAAATTCCCCAAGCTGATAGCATTTTTGAAAAGAACCGGTGACGGATATCAAGCGAAAAAATCGAAAATATTGACAAAGGGTGAAATCGACCGTTTTCTATCAAGTGCAGATGACAAAGAATTAATTCTTAATGATTAAGGTAAGATTACTTTTGTTGTTAGGTATTTCAATTATTAAGAATTTTGATTTTTTTATAGGTTGGATTAATTCTGGGGATTGCCGGAGCTTGTTGAACTGATGAACTAGTCAATTTAACTGTAGATGATATTGAGCATGTATGCTCTTCCTTGATTGTAAAAATTCCAAACACTAAGACAAAGATTCCACGAACCTATCTGGTTACCGATGTGGGAAATATGCTTGAATTGTTTCAAAAATACCTGTCCCTTCGTCCTCCCCACGTCAAGCATAAGCGCCTTTTTTTGTACTACAAAGCAGGAAAATGTGGTTCGCAGCCAGTTGGCAAGAATACCATGGGAAAAATTCCGAGTGTAGTAGCTTCGTATTTAAAATTACCTGATGCTGCATGTTATACTAGTCACTGCTTACGAAGATCTTCAGCGACATTACTGGCAAATGCTGGTGTGGATATCACGACAATAAAGCGTCATGCTGGTTGGAAATCAACGACAGTCGCTGAGGGTTATGTCGAGAACTCCACTGAAAATAAGACCAAAATTGCTAATCAGGTTTTAGTAGGTACCACTACTAGCGCAATCACAAAAACTGTAAATGTAAGCGAAAGTAATATTCCTTCTAATATTAATTTTGAAAATTGTACAAATGTAACATTTAATTTAAATGTCAATAAATAATTTCAATGTTATCTTTTTTTTGCATGAAAAACGTTCTCCATCATGTAAACTCCCTTGGGAGCATTATACTCCCTTGGGAATAATCTACTACTTCTGTTTTAATTTTGATGTCATAGAAACTGATTTCTACTCCCGACCGTGGAAAAAGATATTTTCTACGCTCTATTGCCGTAGAATTTGAAGTACGTTAATTTCAAATACCTTGCATATTAAAATTGAGACAGTTATGTCAGATTAAATAGTTGAAACACCCAGTATAAGAGAGAACGAAAATACCTCTTGCGTCCAATACCGCTTCACACTTTAAACTTTTATTTCTAGTATGTTAATACGCCTGCTTCTAGGACTTCCTCGACACAAAAACCCATTAAATATTAAAATTCGAAGTGGCTCTCACACAGTTGCACATTATAAAATGCTATGCGTCCCTCATTACGACTAACCCGTCAAATCGCCTCGCACTTAATCCCCGGGTTCTCGAGACTACGCCGCGTTGCATCGCTAAAATGCACCTTTTCACTCGTGCCTCCACATCGGAATAATCCACTCGACTTAAATCCTTTTGGAGAGGTCCAAACAAACGACGGCTGTTGGTACGAAGGACAGGACGTGAATGTGAAGTCGTTGAAGTCAGAGTGGAGATTCTTTCATGGCGACAACAGGGTTTTTATGTGAATGAATCCAGAAAAAATACGACAGAGGTAAGAAAAAGTGATGAGAAATATCAGGTGTAAGGATTGTATCAACAAACATGAAGAGGAAGAGGATGAATAAGAGGAAGAAGAAAGGGAAGATGATAAGAGGAATATAAAATGGAAAAAAGGACGGAAGGTTGATAGAATTGAAAAGGAAAAAGAAGGAAGAACACGAAGAAAGAATTGAAGGACAAGAGTACATCATAAAAGGAATAGTAACATCTCATACAATTGTAAATCTGTTTATTACAATATTATGTTGTGATCCAAACATAATGTTTAGTATCGTTATGCTTATAGTATTGTAGCAATAATCTTTACAAATTAAATTTACTACAATAGTAAGTATTACTAAATATCTAGGTATCACAGTGTCGAATTATTTATTTATTAAAAGTACTAGAGCGTGTAAACAAACGTTTAGCAGCAATTTCACAATTTAACACTATCAACATTTTATGATAATGTCTGTCGTAGAAAAGATAAAATTATATCAAAGAAACTTATCTGGGCAGTAATTTTTAGTGTTCGAATTCATCAATTAGATTTTGAGTAATATTTGTTGTAATGTTTCGAACTTTCACCATTTTTCTATCCATCTTATATAATTTGGTCTATTCACATCACTTTGCTTTTGCTACTACGCTATGAAAAAAATCTAATGGGGTTAAATCAAGAAAGTGTGGTGGGCTTTCAAGCAACCCTCTTCTCCATTTGGAAAAACAGATGTTATGAAATTACTTCGGATGTTGAGTGAATATTTTCGGCTTCCAAAGAAATATTTTCGCTTTCTCTTAGAATTTTCATAGCCGTTCGTTTCTTGTTTTCAGGAACAGTTTCAATGTAGCCTTCAGCGACAGAATTAGACTTTCAGCTACCATATCATTTTATACAGAAAATCGGCTAAAGCGGAGGTTGAAGATCGCCAGAAACAGTGCCCAGTACACGCATTTGGATTAGGCAGTTTAAGAACACAATCTGTTGGCACATTGCTAATAGTATTTATACCAATAGTTTATTTGGTAGGTACATTTACCAGTTTTATATCGATAAAATAATACTAATTATTATTATCATTATTATAACTTCGACCGTTGTAGACAAAACGTTGTACGCGTAGGACACTACATTATTACCTCACTTGATTCACGATTCACGATTTGCTCACGTGATTATACGACTCAGCTTACACCTTTACCTTACAAACTTCACATGCGCACTGTAATAATGATAATATCCCATATTATTGCGTAAAGAACTTATTCTTCTACTACAAAATTATAAGCACATGTTTGTTGTAGCTGTTTCAGTACTGTTTCCTTAGAGTCTAAGAAAAAAGTTATTTCACTGTAAAACGTTTAAAAATGTATCCTGAACCTGGAGGGCCTATAGGATATATCAAAGGCCCTGGTATTATCTAAATTAGTGTTATTGATGAGTTATTAGCTGGAAATGCGGTTCAAACGCTAATTGATTTTGACTCACGCAGGTGAGCGCACGTAGTACGTTATAATTTAAATCGGTAATGGCATAACAGCAATAATAGAAACAATAACGGCTAATTCGACGGTGAATGCGCATCACAAAGTAAACTCGACCGCACCCGAGCCTAATCTGATTTTAACATCAAAATTACTGGGACGTTAATTCGACGCCCCCGACAAAAATTTCAGGATCAATGGTTGGAATAACAGTGTGATTAGCTGGGTTGTAATGTAATACCTACATTCAATTTTGACGGTGAATTTGCTTTGAATTATTCAAAACATTAATTAACTTTGTGTGTGAGGATCATGTGATGAACAACTGATACAGACTGCTTTAATGCACACGTGGAGGAAGACTTTCGAGGCATGTGCATGTATATAGTCGATCAATTTAGTTTGGTAGTTTGATACATTATATTTGAAGTTTTCATCTTCCATAAGCCACAATATCAAATGTCTACTTCCAAAGTTGTGAAATTATAAGATATGCAAATAAATCTGACAAAATTTCATCATCAATCATAAATAAATTTAGATTGATGATTTTGTTATGTTATTTGGAAAATTCAAATTTGACATCAAAACTATTTCATCCTTCATATGATTCAATATTAGTAAATAAATGTGAAATTTTTTAGAAGAATTTTGAACCATTTGGGACGGATTTCTATTTAAATCACTTTTATAAATACGAATAAACACGTTAAATGATAAAATTATATTTAATATGATTGTACATACCACCTATATAAAAGTATATTACTGGACCTTGTTTTTGGAAGTAGTTTTTGTGAAGTTGAGGCCTGCGATGAGAATTTGGTACCCCCTGATGATCTCCATCCTGCTCTACTTATTCATTTATTTACGTCAGTTAAGCATAGTAAGGGGTTTATATGCAATAAACCTGTTTATAATTTTAAGTATGCAAACTTTCCCCTACTTTACGAGCAATTGGGTTTGGTTGATTGGTCTTTCCTAAATGAGTTTTCTGACTGTAATTTGGCTTGTGAAGAGTTCTACAAGTCTTTATATACAATCTTTGACATGTATGTGCCTAAAGTTTCTTCTAGGTCTAGAAAATATCCTCCGTGGCTTTCTAAAGATATAATTTCCGATTTGAGAAAAAAGCTTCAATTGCATAAACAATTCATTAAATCTAAAAATCCTGACGTTTACAAAACATTTTCTGATCTGCGGGACAAAGTTAAACGTAATATTGCAATTTCTCATCGGAGTTTTCTGCTGGATATCCAAAGAAATATATCAAAAGATCCAAAAAAGTTCTGGTCATTTGTTAACAGTGTGAAAGGCCATCAGTCCGTACCTATGTCTATGTCCTACCAAAACAGAGAAATTCAGGATCCTCAGGATATTGTTTATACGTTTGCTGATTTTTTTAAATCTAATTTTCTTCCATCTGCTTTATCAGATAACAATACATTATGTCCTCATGAAAACGTGTTTCTGCTCAAGAATATTTCAGAGTCAGAAGTAGTATCTGCAATGAAAAAGCTCAAGCCTAAGTTGACTTCTGAACCAGATCATATTCCCTCTTTTCTTGTGCGTGATTGTGCTTATGTTCTAGCAGCCCCCTTAACAATATTATTGAATCTATCATTGAAAACTTGTGTATATCCCGAAACCTGGAAGATTTCCAAGATTTGTCCCATTCATAAAAAAGGTAAATCAAATATTGTTGGCCGATAGCCATAATTTGTAATTTTTCAAAAGTCTTTGAAATAATACTCCACAACACAATTTACTATAATATTTACAGACAAATTGGCTTTGCACAACATGGTTTTATGACAACTCGGTCGACTACAACTAATCTTCTCTATTTCACTCAATATCTAGCGAAGCCCTGGACGCGGGTCTTCAAGTAGACGTTGTGTATACGGACTTCAGTAAAGCGTTTGATAGACTTGATCACATAATCTTGATGAATAAACTGGGAACTATGGGGTTTCCAGATAACTTGCTTAGACTACTTAAATCTTATCTTTCATTGCGCACGCAGTTTGTAGAAATTCGCAGTCTCAGATCTCCAAAGTTTTTATCATCGTCAGGGGTTCCTCAAGGATCTTGTTTAGAACCCTTGCTCTTTGTAATTTTCATCAACGATATATTTCAGTCACATGATGTTAACTGTCTCATGTACGCTGGCGATATGAAGATATTTACTAAAATTTATTCATATTGCGATGCCCAAAAATTGCAGACTTCGCTAGACATCATAAATACTTGATGTATGGATAATAATCTTCCCCTTAATATTAGTAAATGCCATGTTATGACATTTACTCGGAAAGTTAATTTTCTGAATAACAATTATTCCATCGCCGGTTCCCCTTTATCTAGAGTTACTGAGATCAGAGACCTAGGTGTGCTTTTTACTTCGAGTCTGAGCTTTACAGAACATATTAACCAATTAACAGCTGAATGTTCCAGAAGCTTGGGATTTGTTATTAGAAATTCACGTTCTTTTACCGACTGTCGTGTGTTACTTAGTTTATATCGCGCTTTTGTTCTTCCTAAGTTAGAATACGCTAGAACAGTTTGGAGTCCACATTACTCAAATGCTATTAATAAGCTGGAGAACATCCAGAGAAAATTTTTGAGGTATATGTCTTTTAAACGCGATGGCTTTTATCCGGAAATTGGCACTGATCACAATATGTTGCTAAGGCGGCATGGCGTACATAGTCTTGAAAACAGGTCTGTTATGCACTCCCAAATCTTCTTTTTTAAGTTGATTAATAATTTAATTGATTGTCCTACTAGAAACTTTAAGTTTCCATGTTCCTAGAGTGGACACGAGGAACGATGCACTGTTTTACCTTAAGACACCAAGAACCAACTTACTCTCAAATTCCCCAATGTATGTCATGTGTAACATAAATAATAATTTATTTAAAAACAAAATTGACCTGTTTAACTCATCAGTAGCTAATATTTGATCAGTTTTTGTAGCTAGCTTGATTTAACTTACTTTTCATGTTTTGTGCTAATATTGTTTTTATTGTCATAGTATATCTTTATAGTATAAAATGTGTATTTTTATCTGTTGTCCCGCCTGTAATTGGTACAGTGTACTGTAGGTTGGTGTATTCTAAAATAAAATAAAATATGGAGGTAGATAGTGAACCATGTCTTGAGACAAGAATGAAACTTCACCGAGGTTTGTATACTATTTTATTTACATCCATACCTTTTAAATGCAAGTGTCGGTTTTTGTAACAAAAATTGTTATGTGATAAATTAACAAAGTAATATCCCTGTATAACCAAATTACGGATAAAAAACGTCAAGTTGGAATTTTGACAATGGTTACTATGGTACTAAAAAAGCCAAACATACAAACTTAAATTAGTTGCAAATTTGCATCAAAAAATATTTTCGAAGACAATGAGCGATTCAGAAGAAATTATTTATACTCCTCCTCAACTGAGAAAAGCCTCTGAAAGTTTGGAAAATGATTTGTTATCTAAGAAGAGCCGTGCAAGGTACGATGTGTTCAAGAGTTGGTGTTTGCATATTTTAGCGAAATTTACAAAATCAAAAAGTCGTCAACCCTTTGGTCTATTTACTAAATGTTGCACAATACTTTAAATATTAAAGATAAAGCGGATACCTCTAAATTTTCGATGTTATTGGTATTTTTGAAACTACAAAATCTAGGACATGTATCCAAAAAGTCAAACACTTTCTCCAGTGACAACATTACGGCGTTTTTGAAGAATGCACTTGATGGTATGCTACCTATAAAGGTTGCACTCATAATTGATGTATTAGGTGCATATCCAAGTGATGAACTGTATAAAATCAAATTGACTGATGTTAATATTGTGAAAAATAAGGTTCACATCCAAATTTCAACATCAATAACATGTCAGCCAAGAGTATTTATAGTGAATAATGAAGAATGGGTAACGTTAATTAAAACATATGTTGCACTTCGTTTAGACGTTCTAAATGAAAATTTCTTTTTATAATTTTTTGTAAAATCATTTGCCAGCTATTTGGCCAGAAGTCAATTTCCCAAAACATTGCAGTGGTTCTAAAGCCTCCGCATTGTGAAACATACATGGAACATTCCTTTCGAGTGACGGCTACATTATTGATAGTATGGGTGTAGTGTAAGATATTTTCCAGTTGAAGAGGTTAGGGGATGGTAATCTTCGACCGTAGCAGAAAGGGCTACAAAAGTCTACAGATTATCAGGTTAAAATTGCCACAAAAATATCTGACGAAATGCCAAATTCCAATACTAAAAACGTTACCATTTCTACGCAGGATGTTCAGCATGGATTAACAATTTCTGTTGCGGCTTATAACCAATCGAATGTTACAGTTAATTTAGCAAAACAATTGGTAATACTTAATGCTAATAAAATTTGTTGAGAGTGTTTTTTGAATCAAATATTTTGGTTATTCAATGAATGCTGACATTTACCTGGATTGAAAGTGACATTTGTCAGGGTGGAAAGTAAACAATCAAATATGTTTCTTTCAAATTTACTGTAAGTTTAAATTATTTAAATCTGTAATAATATTAACACATTCAGATAAAATTTGATTATGCTAAATAACTCTGTAAATGAGTATATCTCACCCGAGGGGAGTTTCACTGTCCAGATTTTGTACACCAAAATTCCTTCCTCGCGGAAAATGCACCAAAATGCCTCCGAAATGCCACAAATTACCTCAATATGCTAAAAAATGTTCGAAATACCCCCGAAATGCCCTAAATGCCACCGAATTGTTACCGTAACACCAGAAATACCACAAAATGCCTCTAAATGTAAAAAAATACTTCGAAAAGCCTTATGTTTTTAGTTACCATTTTCTGTCCTAAATTGTATTACTTATCATTTTTATACAGGGTATCCATTGAAAAATAGGCCAAACCTTACCATTAGATTCTACGACGAAAATTAATTGGGAAAGTCATACAATGTTGCTCATTAAAGCTTAGTTTTCCAGATACAGGGTGTTGAAGTTGAAAAATAAAAACGATTTTTAGGCATACCTATCTCGGAGATCCATTAAGGTATTTTTGTCTAATTGGGTATGAGGAGTTCTAACGGCAACTTACTTCATTTACTGCGACTTCACGTCAATACGAAAAAAAAATAGTGGCGTGCAAACTATATTTTCGAGATTATTTTCTAAAAATTAAATGCGCCACTGCATTTGATTTGATTTTTCAACAAAAAAGGTATATTTGATGCATATCGCTGAGGCACCGTTTTTGAAAAAATAAATTGCGTTTAAAGTAGGCAAGGATGTGTAGTTCGTGGATTACGTAACTTCATTAACTTGTGTTATAGAAACATAATTTTTTGATAATTAAATAGCAGTAACAAACATTATTCTGTTTACGTAATATATTTCAAGTATTACAGTTGTAAAATATATCACACAATTAAGAAAACTAAAATAAAAATATAAATATTTTTTGTATGGCATAAGTAAATAATAAAATATAACAAGAAAAACTATGAAAAACATTAATTAAACATATAAAGTAATGAAATTTTGAGCGCTGAAAATTTAAGCATTTGATTCAAATATGTGTTAAACAGGGCCCTGACTAAAGATATTTATAGTCCTAGCTTTTTAGTTAGAAATTATTTTTACCCTAGCTTAGACCAAAGAAATGTAATGCATTTTAAATTAAAAAGGTAATCTTTTTCGACTTCGATAAAATGCAGCATTTCAGAGTAAAATAGTACTTGAAAATTGCTACGTAATGTAAAACTGTTATTTTTAGATATTAATAACTTATAAATTTAATTGTGTATTTAAGAAAATACAAGCTTTACATTACATAGTAATTTGTTTTAACTCGAAAACGGTGCAATTTATTAAAGTATAATTCGAACTAGTATATCATTTTAATGTAAAATGTTTTACATTTAAAATTTCTTTAGTCTAACTGTAAAAATAATTTCCAATAAAAAAGTTAGGGCTAAAAATATCGTAAGCCGGCGCTGTTAAATACATTTCTGAATTATGTACTTCAATTTCGTGTAAATTTTCGAATTCGGCATAAAAACTTTAGTCAGTGTTCAAAATTTCGTTACATTATCTCGAATCGCTGCCATTGAATATAAACAACTTTCAGAACTGACCCTTTAGAAGGCTCTAGTTCTCTGAGAGTCCATTTGTCGATATATGTTTATATAAAGTTTTCTTCCTATTTTTTGTTTGAATCGTCTGAAATATTTGCTGATAATTTCCGGACACCCATATAATATGCATGTATGTGCCATACATGCATATTATATGGCTAGATATTTTGAAAAGTATTCTGGTTTACAATAAATCTCCTTTGTCAAGTTAACGACTCACCCTATACAAACATACACTGGACCCACTGTGCCTATTTACATGCGTTTTTAACTCTTATACAATGTGTTCAACTATAGAAGTCGTGAGTCGAAGTGAATTAGGTTAGGTCTCGGGTTAGATTAAACTCAAAGCCGGGTGAAAACGAAGTTTACAAAAAACAGAAATAGTTACCTATTATAATTAAATAAGTGGTTACTTACTGACATGTTTTTTATTTTGAACCAAAGAAATGACACTAAGGTACAATTTTCATCATCCATGAGCCTAGTTGGTCAGCCTGACACCTTGATATCGAATTATACAATCCATCTCAACGAGCACCTCGTGAAAAACTATTACGCGTACACACACAGTACAAAAATGCTCTTAAATGCCTCTAAAACACCCCAAAATACCTCGAAATTCTCTTAAATGCTCATAAATACCAGAAAATGCCTCAAAATGCCCTAAAATACCTCAGGATTCAAGATAATGTCTCGAAATACCTGCAATGTGTACACCAAAATGCCTCTGCGAAACACCCCTCGATCTCACCTAAATAACCCTATTATATTCCATATCTATTTGAAGACAATAAATATTAAGTCTCATAACAAAGTTATTTACCAAATGCAATAAACTATCAGAAGTCCACTCTCCGCCGTATTCCAAATCCGAACTCGTACAGAACTGAGTAGACAAGTTATGATTTAAATTAAAAAACTTTACCGCATCATTCTGTAAAACGTCCGCGTAGGTTCTTTATTAGAGCCAAGACAATATTTGGCTTCCCCAGAGAAGACAATTTCGACTCGCTCCCAGGCATTCATTACAGCCATCTGCCCCTAGCTCAAACTGCCACTAAAACAAAAGTTTTTAATGGCGCCCATTCGGAATCCGAGGATGATATTCGATCACATGTCTGAAGGGAAGGAAGCCATTGGCCGACGAGGGAACAAAAACAGGGTAGGGGTTGGATTGTTCAAACAAATTGCCATGAAAAATGGCTAACTAACTTTTTTAAATATGTTTTTAATTTATTATTATTTATTTTAATTTATTTATCGAATTTTTTTATATATTTGAAGGTATTAACAATATTGTGTAAAATTAACTACTTTGCGGACTAAAACCCGATCGGCGTTAAATTACACCCACAATATCTACCCATATATTCTTTATTATTAGCTTTTGTAGCATTTTTTACTGTATTAGAAAGGTATTTTAAGCTAATATAAATCAAATCTCCTACATTTTCTATGAATGATGTCATATGTATGCTCTCTCATACCAAACATCTAGGTATGCTAATGAACAATTCCACAGACAAAGCTCTATTCAATAATTATCTAAAATAAAAATTAATCTAGCTAAATTTACTAACCTGGTTTAATGAAAACATTCTATAAATATCTAAGTTCACTTTTAAAACTGTGGAAACTCGAAAATTCAACTAAAATGGATGAGATCTGACCTATTTCTACATTTTTAGGATTGCTTCTTCAGGTGGCCATTAATTATTTAAACTTAATGAAAAGTCCAAGTCAAATAATAAAAACAATTTACTAACTCTAAAAATGGTTTCATATCTTTTCTTTTAAATCATACAAACTTAATGAAAAATCCAGGTCAAGTAGATTATAGAATTCATTAATTAATTTTATAATAGACTATAAATATATATTCATAGTTCTTCTATAACGATAATTAGGGTAAACATTGTAAGTACGAAAATATTATCTATATCTACGCAAGAATTTATGTTATACTTTTTCCATATTGTTAACATGCATAAGTGGTTGCGCAAACCATGTTATAAAGCCGTAATCTAGGTTAGGTCTTACTAACGTAAAATAGAATTTCTTTATTACTAACATATTACTAAAATATTGGCTTTGTCTAATAATGAAACCTAATATCATATATGCATTGTGAACAATTTTATCAATATGTGATTTACAGTTCAATTTACTGTCATATGATATTCCAAGATCAGTTACTTGTGTATTATTTTTTCAAACTTCTCCATTAATATCATATATATATATATATATATAAGGTCATAACAAAACATTTTTTTATATTTAAAGATAGATTGTAACAAGTCCAACTATATAGTTCGTCAGTATCATTTAGCAATATGTCACAGTCGGCTTGTGTTATGATTGGTTTATAAAATTTTATGTCATCAGCGAAAATTTGGCAATTACTAGTTAAATTATTTGGTAAATCATTTATAAAGAGCATAAATAAAAAGGGCCCTAAATTAAAACCTTGTGGGATACCTGCGACGCCGTGAGTTTATTAGTAGTATTATTCTTATACTTAACTGTACACTGACGATTACAAAGATATGAAACAAAACACTGTAATGTATTCCTAGTGAAACCAAAACGATGCAGCTTACTCAATAAAATATCATGATCAACTTTATGAAATGCTTTTCTGAAATCTGTGTAAATTGTGTCGACTTGAGTACCCTTCTGAAATGCTAAATTTATATTGTTGTCGATTCTTTTTAGACATCCGGTGCGATAACTTTCAATTATAATCGGGGCAAGTTGGTAAACCTACGCGAGCATGTTCGCTGGAGTACTACGCATTGACTGTCGGATCGATCTGCCTGATAAATTTTAATAACGATTGTGAAAGTTGCTCCAGATTCTTGTTTGTGTTCGTTTTGCACTTGTCATATATATTTGCGTTCGCACCTTTCAGATAAGACTCAGCCAGAGAATTTCAAGGCTCGCCTCTGGTACTGAGTGGAAGCAAGGAAACAACAAACCAATGTGTTCATTCAATACATGTTTATGTTTATTCATGTAGTATACACGATGACTTATTAACTGATAATGCTGCAAGTGACCATAACCAGAATGATAAAGCTATAAGACGCCCTCAAACCTTTTTTCTGATAAGGACACATACTTCCAATACTAGTACAAGAAATTTAAAAAGTTCAAGTTTTAATAGCTATTATGGCCATCATCATTTAATTCATATTCCAATAGTTTGAATCTAAATTGTTATAATCGTACGACATAACTTACAGAAACAGGTGTGACAACTATTTATGTGTGAACTGTCCATTACTTACTAATGACAGAACTTTGGCTAGCTATACTTCCGACGCGACAACAATACATGCGAATGATAAATGTTCTTTCTTTTTTTTAATTAAGCTGTAACAGGTCATTAAAATTGGTTCGGGGTGGTACAGGTGCTTAGCTGATTGCCAGATAAGATCTCATATGAAGATAACGGGTTGGCCTATTAGCCGCTTATGTCTTATTCGTCATAAGCTTCACCTGACCGAAAAGCAGGGTGTAGGGCCATTAGTAGGACAGTGTAATTAAAAATCTAGATAGTTATCATGATATTATTTGGATAACGTGTGTGATGGCCACACAATAGTTTCATTACTTGATGATGTTTTGGTCAGTGTTTATACAAGTACAGTAAGTCAATCTAGGATTTCATGAATTGATAAGAAGTGGTATTATTTGTATTATTGTCCAGATATTTGTTTCAAGGACTGTCCTAAGTTGTTCCAATGTTATGTTTCTTCCGTTCCGTTCAAACTAAAAAAAAAAGATATTCCTTTCGAGGATTTCAGGCTGTGGCAATATTTCCAGAATGTTGTCAAAGCTTACACAAGAAATGTATTTTTGGTCCGCCCAAAATGAGTATCAGTTTTTGTCAGTAGCCTTTAAACACATAAAGCAAAGCTGTCCCTCATCTTTCAGATTACTATGAAAATCAGTAACATTGCGATACTAAGTTTTTTTATTTGTTAGAACATATGTTCCTATCTTTATGAATTTTCATATTTATTAGAATTATTTACTTTACAGGGGAATGACATTTTTAATGTGACTACACAAAAAGTAGTAAAACTTATATTTTATCATAAGAATAAATGCATTTATAGAACAAACAATTTATGTCAAATTGCTAAGATAAACCCCTGGCCCCATCTCTTAGGCATTAATGGTGTTTCTATAAGTGCAGGGAAATTTGCACGTAGATTGTGGGTACGGAAGTTTTCTATTTTTTTAGACCTTATAAACAACTTTTTTATTCATTTGTTTATTAGGGTTTGTAGACTGAGTTTACGTTTAAAGACTGTAAAGCAATGAAGATACAACCCAGGGGAACGACAATTTACATCTAAAACAAACAAAAGTAGGATTTTCCGAGGGATTTTAATATAATAATAAAAAGTATAATTGGCGCCCCAATAGAACTAAATCAAAGAGTGTTTAAAACAGATATCTCGGTCATTAGAGCTCAAACTGAAGCACAGTGCACTACTGATATTCTATGTTTTCCAGTTTACAGAAAATCACCCATTTAGCGCTGTCATTTTTCTATTTTCTTCTTTTATTTGGTTTGCATCTAGTCCAGGAACCGCCTAGAGTGAAACAGAATCTGTAAACTGGCTGTCCACCCACAGCGACCGCGACATCATCATCAATTTCATTTCCCGAGACGCCATCCGACATTTTTTCGAATCATCCGGCCCACTGGATAAGAATAGTGAGTTAACGGGATAGCAAAGGTCCCGCCGATACCATCGAGTTGGCATTGGAAGGAATCATCCGTCCGGGCGACGTGTGGGGCGACGGGCCCACGTCGGCCAATCGCGGCCCGCTTCCTTGAAGCCGGCGTTGGCGGCTGACGTGACATCATATCGCCGCGAATTATCATCAAGTAGATCGCGCCGAAACAACTGCCGCGGCCGCGAACCGAGGCACACTGCGACCGAGAAACGTCTTCGAGCTGTAGAGGAGCGGATCACCTTTGTCGAATAGCGCAATTATCAGACAAAAAACACAAGATTGGTTTATTGAAATAGCGCATTAAGAATTTTAAAGACCAATGGGTATCATGACTACAAAATTCACAATTTGGAATATTTCCTTTTTCTCACGTTCTTTGGACAAAGTCAGTTTGTGAGTAATGGTTTGCCAAACAGGCGCAACGAACACTACTGGTCCATTGAAAGTCCCCACATTATAAATCCAGTCCAAAACCAAATATATATCGTAAGTTACCTAATTTCCTACAAGAAGAACTTCCTGCACTTCAAGAGAATGTGCCTTTGCAGCTAAGGAGAAGGCTACGGTTTCAGCACGGCGGAGTTCCACCCCACAAGACCAGGATTGTGCAGCAATATTTAGATAACACTGTCCCAGAGAAATAAGACTAGAATTAAGTGACCTATTGTGTGGCGCGGAGACTCACCAGATCTAACACCCTTCGATTTTTTATAGGGGGTTGTAAAAAATAAGTTTTATAAAACACTTTCGCGAGATATTAATCATACAAAAGAGAACATAATTTTATCTTCTCCAACAATTCTAAGCAGTCCGTAAAATAACAACTCACCTTACCTCCCGTTATCAATAGCAACTACCACTTGCTTGAAAACAATGTTACAATAGCCTGCTTACTATAGTGTAAACATATAAAATACATTCAATAATTAAGGCTATATTTTCTTCATATTATGCTGCACCATCATTGTCTGAGGAGCGTTCCGACTGCAATAGCCGCAGTACCAACCCGTTTCTACTTGTACTTTAACATATATCTAACAATTGAATTCCAATCCAATTTTTATAGTTGTCGGCCCCTCTACTGCCGCACCGGAACATCTCCATGGCATGCTTAGTTAATCGCGCGAACAGACACCGAAGATAAGACCCGCTGCCATCACGGCTCACTGGATTTCGGGTATATCTCCCGTGATGCCTTTGATTTTTCGCTGACTTTATCGGTAATTCGTTCTTCAGGTAAGAAGTTTTAAGGATTCATTAGAACGATGCGTCCACGCCTGTCGTATGCCATAGGTCGTCTCTTCAGATTCGATTGGTCTCGAAGCCTGCCTGCACTGTATCCTTTGAGCACGCTTCATTAGGTCTTGGTATCATAATCGGACGGGGAAGTATAACACTAGAGGCACACCGCGATCCGAGAGATAGAGCAGCACCGTCGTCGTGTCGAATTCTCGGTTTTATTCGAAAAAGAGAACCTTAAGAGCTTCAGCAGCTAGCCATTTCTACTTTGTGCGGATAATGGCAAAGTATTTATATTTTAAAATAAAATTTACATATTTTAACATAAAAGAACACAATACTGTGTTAATAGAGGTGTTGTATCACCTCAGGAGTAGGATATAGAACAAATGTGTGTTACGTTAACACGTAATCTGCTCATAACACATTAATGATAAATCGTACACAGATTCATATGGTTGGTTCAAGAGCAATTGCTATCCTGCACTTTAAACACACATACATTGTTTCATCCTACACATTACAGGATGTAATATAATATTAAAATAACTTAAAGTCATCTTCATGATCTGGTTGATGTGCAGTAATTGAGTTATAAATTATGCTAGTCAGCCGACCCGAATAAAAATAAAAATCCAGTCGCTACATGACCAGGTAACGTTATACGATGTGTATTACCTCGCCCAATTCACATGAGATCGACTTAACTGAAACTTGTATTTAACCACGCATACTGCCTGCATAATTATCGACATCTCACTCGTAAATCAGATTTATTCCAATTATTACGAGAGAAGCAGCCCAACAAATTATTGAATCCAAGCAGCGCTATTCAAAAACGTGTGTAGGGAGGAGTTTGTAAATTATTATCTTGCAAGTTTCACTCAGAACACCCATTTTAACGTAGGATATAAGAAGTCTGATAAAAACAATTGCAGGAATGATTATGTATAAATTTGCTAATTGTAAAAAATATTAGGACCTTATTTTCTGACCAGTTTAGTCCTGTTAAATTGAGTCTTAAGAGACTGACTCTCTAAGTCTTTTAATAGTACCTAATAACATTAACAATAAAACCTCGTAATATTTATATTTAAGAGTCTTTCAGTGATAAAAGACGTGAAGACTTAGACATTTTAAGATATTTTAGAATAACTTAAGCTTACTATATTTTGTTAATGAGTTATCGTAGCATAATCAACAAACAGCTGGTTATTTGTGAGTTTATGCGCTTCCAACTGGACTGAGATTGGTTGCTACGTGATTCAAATAGTGCCTGGACTTTTTGAAGACCTCGTATTAGACACTGCTTGCCAACCATTGTCTAGCAACCTCCTGACGTTGCCAGCGACGTAGATAAGCATGAAATAGGGCTAATTAAAATTATCCAATGCAATAAACACACTAGGTAGCCGCGCAGATGCATCGGAACGATTAAAAGGGAATCACATATCCCAAAGGCGAACTGAAATCATAAATCCCTCACCGGTCTCAAGTTGTCTTTGCCGTGGTTTATCTAGAGATGGCCCCGATATGTGAGAGAGTTATGCAGCTGTGCGGCCTTGCATCAGTCTGACGCAGAATTTACTGCCTTTATCCACTGGAGATCAATTTTATTATTTAAATTAACGTCTTTCACAGCAGAAACCTTACTCGATATGTCACTTATTTCATTGTATAACTCTTAAAAGGCAACTACTAGATAAATGCTTTGAAATTGTAACTTAATTGGAACCAGTATAAGAGTATACAGTGCGCCCCTAAAGTCACACACAAATTCATTATTAGGTAAATAATAGTACATTATACTATAAGGGAGAAAAATGCGTTATTTTGGCAGAGGTGCAATTTGAAGCCCGAGGGCTACAATGCACCGAGGAGAAAATAGCATATCTCCCGAATGGTATATACTATTTTTTCTACGCTCTTATTAACTTAAAAACACATATTTTGTCATTATGAAGTAAGTAGCACCAGAGTTATTGTATTCGGATTTGAGCATTTATTTAGTAGTCGTTGGGTTATTGTCATGACTACAAAATAAACAAACAAAAAGAATTGTCAAATTAAGGTGCTAGTTTGGTTTAGTTTAAAGTTTGTTTAGTGCACACTGAATAATTGTGAGTCGGAAGAGATTGTGGAGGCTGCAAATATTGCAATAAGCAATTTGCTGCCTACGAAGTCAAGATCTTTATACGATATAGCCTACAATCGGTTCAAAAAGTGGTGCGCCGAGAAAAATGTTCAAGTATACAGCGAAAATGTTTTGTTGGCATACTTCAGTGAAAATGCAAAAAATTACAAGTCTTCCACATTATGGGCGCAATATTCTATGTTTAAGTCATGCTTGATAATTTACGACAACATAGATATAAGCAAATTCCCCAAGCTGATCGCATTTTTGAAAAGAGGCGGTGACGGATATCAAGCAAAAAGATCGAAAATATTGACAAAGGGTGAAATCGACCGTTTTCTATCAAGTGCAGATGACAAAGAATTCTTAATGATTAAGGTAAGATTACTTTTGTTGTTAGGTATTTCAGTTATTAAGTATTTTGTTTTTTATGGGGTTGGATTAATTCTGGGGATTGCCGGAGCTTGTCGAATTGATGAACTAGTCAATTTAAGTGTAGATGATATTGAGGATGTAGGCTCTTCCTTGATTGTGAAAATTCCAAACATTAAGACAAAGATTCCACGAACCTTTCTGGTTACCGATGTGGGAAATATGCTTGAGTTGTTTCGAAAATACCTGTTCCTTCGTCCTCCCCACGTCAAGCATAAGCGCCTTTTTTTGTACTACAAAGCAGAAAAATGTAGTTCGCAGCCAGTTGGCAAGAATATCATGGGAAAAATTCCGAGTGTAGTAGCTTCGTATTTAAAATTACCTGATGCTGCATGTTATACTGGTCACTGCTTACGAAGATCTTCAGCAACATTACTGACAGATGCTGGTGTGGATATCACGACAATAAAGCGTCATGCTGGTTGGAAATCAACGACAGTCGCAGGGTCGCAGGGTTATGTCGAGAACTCCATTAGAAATAAGACCAAAATTGCTTATCTGGTTTTAGTAGGTACCACTACTAGCGCAATCACAAAAACTGTAAATGTAAGCGAAAGTAATAATCCTTCTAATATTAATTTTGAAAATTGTACACATGTAACATTTAATTTAAATGTCAATAAATAATTTCAATGTTATCTTTTTTTATTGCATGAAAAACGTTCTCCATAATGTAAACTCCCTTGGGAGCATCAATCGGGAATTTTCAATAATTTTATTTACCTAATAATGAATCTGTGCGTAACTTTAGAGACGCACTATAAACCTACAGAGCCTGGAAGAAAGTTAAAATAGAACAATTAATAAGACCAACAGCTAGAACTCCGGCCGCTTGCTACGTTACTATGCCTCGATGGCTGTGTACCCGCTTAATGGCATTATAACAGCTTTTAAATTTAGTGCAAGCGTGTTCCTGCAAGTTTAATACCCATTTGTCTTATTGCATAGACGGATTTGCATTTAGAGAGAGATTTAGTAAGATAGGTACCATTGTTTCGAGCTGGTTTACAGCGCGATATTAGGGAATTTAGTTTTTGGTTTATTGTTTCTTGGTGAGATCGGAGCAAACATAATTTCGCCGATACGTCGCGAAACAAGAACCGATTTGCATTTAATGCGCTACTACGACGTAAATTGTTAGTCAAATAAATATTTACTAATAGCACTTAAAATTATCGTAAAAGACTGAGAGACTTAATACTTTAGCTACAGTCTTGCTAAAAAAATAATAACAATGAATAGAAGGATTTAAATATGAAAGTTTAACGTAGTACTTTTAATTTAAATGTTAAAAGACTTTAATACAATTCAAGTCTTTAAATTATGAACAGTTTTGAGAGATTTAAGTAAATATAAGAGTCTCTACTGTTAAATTCAGTCTTAATGGAGTTACAGATTTAAATTTAGAGTCCTTTTAAAGTACCTTAAACCATAAACAGTCTTATGTTTAAATGTCATTTATCAATTCTATATTAAAACAATTAAATTGTCTTTCAAACACAGCTTAATAAGTATTGTAATATATGTGTGAGATATTTAGTACTTTAATATTCACAGTTAAAAAGAGAGAATATATTCTATAAAGACTTCAACCATGGATTATCTTGCAGGATTTCAGTGTAAAAATCTGATTTAATACTTGTAAATTCAATTTTAAAAGGTCTTAACGGATGAAGAGGAAGGTTTAAAGTATTTTTATTAGTTTTATTAAAGTATCTTAAACCATAAAGAGGTTTTTTAATACTCACAGTTAAAAGACTTAGAGATTTATTTTTTTATGTCTCGCGAAAGTTAAGTGTAAGAGTTTTAGCTAATATTTTTACATTCAGTGTAAAAGACAATCATTTTTTAAAATGTCTGCTGTCTTGCGAGGCTTAAGTCTTAGGTTCTGATTTAGTACTATTAAATTCAATTTTAAAAGAGAAAATTTTAATTGTTTTCGATTTATCTTTAAGTATATTGTGCGATTTCAATTTAAGAACCTTATCTCTTGAAAAACTCAAAATTTAAGTCTCATTTTTTTAAAAAAACTTTTTAATGACTTAAAAAATAATAAATAACTTGAATACATTAAGTCTTATATCAACCTTTTTATTTCTTAAGTAGTTTAGTTCTTTTAAGGGTGAACAGTTTATTCTTTTACAAAAATGTAAAAAATCTGTATTTAGACACAACAAGACTGATGTTCACTATTTTAAAAAGCCCACTTTTTATTACACCTTATACATCAATTTTATCTCAGTTTAGACAAGCTAACAGCCTCTATATTTCGTGGAGCATCTATCAGAATGAAAACATCCCGAAGGCTTATCATATTAATCGCTTGGCTTTGTGTCAACACACGAAGTGCCTCTTAAACACTCCCAGTCAAATCGGTCATATCAATTCGTTTATTTGTACTTATTGATAGATTACGGACGGAGAGCACTTGGCAATCGGCTCTCTAATTGATGACCACTTCGTTTTGTAATAAAGACAAGATCTCGTCGTTGCCATAAAATAATTCTCGGTTAAACTGGTTGCCATCTTTGGACTGACGTATTGCCCGGCATTTTTATGCGATTTTGTTCGGTTCCATCCTCGACGAGAAAGCGACAGAATATCTATAGCTTTTTACAGGATATGAGGTCATATTCGAATTTTGACAGTTGTAATAATTATTCCCACGTTTTTCTGGTGTTTGGTTTTATCAATGAATTCAGTTCGATACTGCTTAAAACTGGATAGTTTTTTTTGCATTTTATATTACACTGCAAATAAACTTGATGTGTAAATGATATTCTTCAGTGTGCCATTCCAGATGTGCAGAATTTTTGTGTTGATTGTATAACACAGCTTGCCATTTTTATACGTTGTATGCAACATGTGCATGTATAATAAGATGTTTTTTGAAACAAACATTATCCAATGAATGTTGACATTTACCTGTTTTGAAAGTGGCACTTGTCTGGGTGGAAAGTAATCACTTTCACGATTCTCTTTTCATCTGGATGTATATCAAAGTCAGAAATATGTTTGACAATCACTCAAACCTATCGTTTGTTTGTCGAGGATGAATTCAGCAGTTATTTATTCCTGCAAACATTAAAAAAACGTTATTTAGTAGTGCGTTATTTCTCTTATGTGAACAGCCCGGTTTACTGCTTTGCAGGAACGCGTAAAAATACCCGTTCGTCCTGCTAGAATCATCCTGCTGCGGCGTGAGCTGAGTCGACTCGCCCTCCAATAATCTTCTGGACTAAACTTCTGATTTATGATATCAAACGTGGCCATCACTTCTACCTGCAGTCGGGGGGAACACGGAGAATTTATGCTTTTGCACGAGAGTTATTTACGACTTCAGAACGGCACACTAATAAATAAATTGCTCCTGTTCGGAGCTCTCGAAATACCGCAGTAATTAGTGTTTGTTATGTAACACCGATCTCCTACGAAAGTTTGTAAATGGTGTATTGTTTATGATATTTTTTGTCGGTACTCTTAGATTTTGAAGTATTTGAATAAAAATATAGATATTAGTAAATATATCAATGTTATTGCTTTCCTCAAAAGGAAATCAAGTGGTTATAGACCCAGAAAATCCAAAATATTTTCCAAAGACAAGTTAAAAGGCTTATCAAAGAGGCAGATGATGAAAAGTATTTATTCCAAAAATATCTTGTAGGAGAGAAGAATTAACTTACGTACAGAGAACACTGAAGATGCCAAGGCGATCATTAAAGTGATTATTCCCAATACCAAAACTAATGTTCCTAGATTATTTACAATACCAGAGGGAGATATAGGAGTCATTTTTACGGAAATTTCCCGCAAACATGAAAGTCTACGTCCATGCACCATTGGTTCCAACCAATTTTTTCCAACGTACAGGAATTCAAAATGCACTACACACGCTGTGTAACATAAGTTCAATTCCTAAAAAAATTGCTGAATTTCTTAGACTACCCAATGTTACCAAGTATACTTGGAACTGCTTTAGACGATGTTCTGCAACCTTCCTTGTAGATACAGGAACCAGCATATCGATGCTCAAGAGACACGGAGGTTGGCGTCGACTTCTGTAGCAGAGGGATATACAGTGCTTTCGAAAAGTAACAAATAAATTCATTACTTTTTAAATTGAGTTAAGTTTTCGACTTTGTTTTTAAAAAGGGCACTTTTTGACATACCCATATTTGTGACGTCATCGTTATTGTACGAGTTATGACGTCATCGGCAATTTTTTTAAATAGCAACCCCCAATTTTGACCATTTGAAAGAGCGTGTCATTCTACATACATACATCATGAAAAATTATGGTATTTTTGAAGATTTTAAAATTTAATTTTTACAATAGTGTGCACCTCCCCATTATGCAACACCTGTCCGTGCTTATTTAGATGAGCTGTTCCCGAATCGTTGGTTTAGGAGAAGGGGGCCGATTGAGTGGCCAGCCAGATCGCCTGATTTGACACCCCTAGATTATTTCTTGTGGGGATACTTAAAAAGCAAAGTATACGTTACTAGACCGGTTAATTTAGAAGATTTAAAAGCAAGAATTCGTCACATACAGAGAGAGATCGTATACCTCCTGAAGTTATTGATGTCCAAAAAGAATTTGGTATATTATTACTAATAAGGTGTTTACAAAGAATTAAAATATTTTTCTCGATTCACTGGAAATAATCAGTTCCAGGATCTCCCGGCGTTCATTTTCCCCTCCGCCCGCCTAATCAGCCGTTCATAAAAAACCATGATGCATTGTTTCGACCGAGAACGAGATCATTAGACTGACAAAAACCATTAAACTAGTAAAACACTCGCTGCGGCCACTACGGAGGATCGAATCATGTTATTTAATGACAATGATTCATTTTAAACGTCTAAATTGTAACGGCTCCCGGTCACTCTACATCATTCCATCCGCCCAGACGGATACTCTCGTCTAACCCTTCATTTTCCTTGTCACCGTCCAGCTCGACGACTGGAACTTATCACCGAGACCGGTCAAACTTATTTATCATTTGGAACGCATCTCGGCGCTACCAGTCGCAAATGACCGGCTCGCCGAGTATTTTGATATAATTACGGTGTACTACATTTTTTCCGCGATATAATTGACTTCCTCTAATCGCTCATCTGTGTTCCATAATCAGCCATTCCTTTCCGTTGAATGTCAAATAATGGACATTAACAATATGGCAGCAGATAGGTTATTTATTAAGATCGAGATAACCCATAGAGACATTCTATTTCTTTCGACGATGGGGCTGCCTTTGTCCGGCAACAAGTTGCTCGTGCTGTTGGGTTTCGTCATAATGGAAGATGTCTTCGAGAGTATACAGCGTATATTACCAAATAAATTTATATCATAATACCTAAAGTAATTTATTTCTATTCATAATGGGTTAAATCCATAATGAAAGTATGGAATTTTAAAGAAAATTTAAGTTTAAAGTTTAGATGTACCGATTAAAATAAACCCATTTAATTTTTTACTACATTTTGGATAGTTTACAACTATCAATTTCGTATTTTATAACAAAAATGTTTTCGAAACAAATTTCATAAAAACGTAGAAACGTTTATATAGCAACTATACTATATACTATCAAATTTGACAGCATATTATAAAGCACTTTAGTCGCCTTTGAGATTTTGTAAGGCTTGTTGGAAATAATTACCCTTCATACAAATTCCAAACTTAGGTATTTATAAAATGAAAAACAAAAAAAATTTTGATATTATATTAACGTTCTAGTTTTGCGTTGTTCAGCTTTTATTTCAATTTTAAATGTTTTATAGTTATTAAATAAAGGAATTTGTGTCGGGTACAGACAGTTTGCCGATTTTACTAGGTTATGGGACAAGACTGCCGTAGGTGCATTAAAAGTTTTCTTTTATCTATTAGTACCTATCTATTCCTTTCGTTCGATTCTCTTATAATAAATAGGCATTTTATCTAACTGTACCTACGGGAAGTGTGTTATATCGGTAGTGACTGGTTGCAATGAGTGAAAATGTTCCAGTTCGTAATTAATTCAAAATACACCGATTTATCATGTATTATTACTAATAAGAATGTTAATTGTTTAAACGACCGCTAGGTGGTTGGCATTGTTTCCAAATGTAAACTTTCTTTATGGATGTAAGCCATCTGTCGATGTTTATCATAGGCGCCGACTTGACTGGATTTTGCCCAATTTTTCAAATATCGAGCTAAAATTCTGGAATTATTTTGTATTGTCTTTTAGGCCCTGCACGTGGTTAAAATGTTTGTACTTAGTCATAGTTAACCCTGTATAATAAGCAATAAATCAATTAAACAACAATTTTATAAGGGCTCTATTTTGGTATCTTTAGTAGTCTTAATTTTTGTAGCATAAAATCCATCAATAAAACTAAATTATTTGTTAACTGTATCGTAAAGGTATCAGAAGGTATAAACTAACAAGCTTCTCTAATCACAATGTCTACAATTGGAATGTTATGTGGCATATTACCCAATATTATTTTACGTGTTTTAGTGCACTTTGTAAAAGCAATTCTTATTGTGGAGAGAATTTATTGTGATTTCTATTGCCCGTATCTAATGAATGTTACATGTGCCGTATTATGGAATTATTTACAATACTGTCATAATTAAAATAAAATAGTTTTTTTAAAATTTCATGATTTTTGACGTTAAAACTAGCTAATTTTTCATAATTGTCTTCGTTTTGACTATTCAATATTAAAAAACCGGCTAAAATGATATTTTTTTAGTTATACGCCACAATGACTTTCAGCATTGTATCAAAATGACTGTCGCTTATAATTTGGTTGCAAAAACTAGCGTTAAATAACAAGTAAGATAAATGAGTGATTTCTATAAAACTTTGGAAATTATGATTCTATATAATATATGAAGGCATTCAAAATTATGGACTTCTAATATTTCCAAAACATTAAATTGGGGGAGAGATAAAAGTACGACTTTTTTAAATTTCCATATGTTATAGTTTTTTTTATTTTGATAACACTTCTTTACTTTTCTTCTAAATGCGCCGCTCCTTTCAAATATTTTCCACTGGCTTAAACTTGACATATTTAGTCTTATACAATGACTAAGAAAGCTAAAGCAGGAGGTAAAACTAAACTTCTACTGTTCACTATGACACAAACAAAAGAAGCTGTTGTAACTGTTATATTACTATTTTTGTTTTACAACCGATAATATCATTACATCATAACTATATTACAGTGTATAATATAGCTAAAATTGTCTCCAAGTATAATTTAGTTGCCAAAACATTCTTGTGATAAGTTTATAAAATATGTCAGTTATTGACAATAGAATAATAGTACTTGCCGCTATAATAAAACAAATATGTATTTCGGAAGCAATAATAATACAGTAATAAAACATAATTTTAATATATAACCTGAAAATTATAAAACTGTTTTGCTGGTTGAGTGGTCAAACGCCAACAGGTATCAATCTTCTACAATGATCCAAGCCAACGTTCTCCCACCCTACCATACCCGCAGAGAGGGTGTCAATTTTCTCCACAACTATAACTGATCTACGGCCTACCGGTCGCAAGATTCGAACCAGTGGCGGGTGGCAAACACGATTCAAATACTGACGCCTTAAACCGTTCGATCACCGACTGACCCAAATGATAATAAAATTTACTGTTGCATAAATATTCGGTAATTCGTGCGGAGGTGCACCGTCTTGCTGAAACCATATGGTATCGTCAGGAATGTCAGGGTCATTATCGTTAGGAAATATTACTGCAAGGGCTGGAACAAGGATCTTTGTCCTGTAAGGGTTCCTTCAAAGAAGAAAGGCCCTACTATTCTGTCGTCAACTATTCCAGTCCACACATTTAATTTCTGAGGGTGTTGGGTATGTGCCTCTGCCATCCAATGAGGATTTTCCCGACTCCAATATCTGCAAGTTTGACGGTTTACTGTACCATTCAGACAAAATGTGGCCTGATCTGAAAAATGTATAA
Source organism: Monochamus alternatus (assembly GCA_037114965.1). Classification (NCBI taxonomy): domain Eukaryota; kingdom Metazoa; phylum Arthropoda; class Insecta; order Coleoptera; family Cerambycidae; genus Monochamus; species Monochamus alternatus. The sequence continues at coordinate 60,900,720 of CM073429.1, read as the reverse complement.
AATTTAATCAATTGTATTTTATTTTACAAAAGTATAAAATTTAATCAATTGTATTTTATTTTACATACCTCAGAATTGTTACTTTTTTATGGATAAAATTTACGTTTTCTAACATTCAATCGTCATTTACTCGAAAACTTTCCTATGTAAGAGGGCAAAATTTTAGTACTGTCTTATAGAGAATTAAACGATCTTTCAGAATCAAGGAAAAAAATATGGTGTTGCCATTTAAAAAAAATCGATGACGTCATTACTCGAAAACAAATGACATTTGAAAATCGCATTTTACGCTAAAATATGTATTTTTAAATTAAAAATCGACCTGTTCGAGGATTTTTCCCAAAAAATAATTGTTTCGTTTTTATTAAAATTAACGTTGGCTATTAGCTTTTTGCCTGCCTTTCGCTCCGTCGATATATCAAGTGCTCATCTAAATTAAATCTGTTAAATAATATATCGTAGAAAGTCAGATTGTCCTTATAAAATAATTTTCTATTACAATTATGCTCACTATCACTTTATCAGTTTCATAACAGTTGGAAAAGATAACAACAAGCAATATTGATAAACACGCCGATGCAACTGATACGAGCAGTGCAGTGTAAAAAACAAATTATTAAATAAAAAAATTTAGACTAGTATTCTAGGGAATACATACTATTACCTCTAAAAAACCTTACCCCTTTCTAAAATTACGCCCTGTATATTTGACCGATTCCTTTCCATAACAAAATGGGTAAAAGAAAATAGCTCTGTTGCTATCAATGACGTCTTTATTTTCTAAATACACAAATTGATTTGAAATTGATAGATTATTTTAATTTCGTGTGTCGAGCTGCAGGCCTATATCTCCCGTATATCTTAAAGATTTATGCCAATTACATCGAGTCCGGCAAAGCAATTAATATGCTCTACGCTTGGCTAAGGATGGTAACGCTGTTTGGGTATTTGCCTTGCAATGCCACAAGTAATCTCTCGCCGGGAAAATTTATAGGTTTTAATGACTGGAGTTATTAAAAAAAACCGCTCCTCTGGTCACTCCTGGCAGCTGAACTGAGACGAGACGTTTTTCTCGGTCCAGGCTTCTTTCGCTTGGTGTTGATTACAGCAATTCTGGTTGTAATAGATATTGAACGGATAATATAAATCCGTTTTGACAAGTATGTTGATTGTAATTTCATCTTTTGTAGGGCATTGTAATGAATAATATTAGAATTCTAGATTTATGATGGTTAATAAAACGCAACCAGGATGATATTTTAGAGATAAATATTAATTTATAAAAAAAAATTACTGTATTCTATAGTGAACTTTGTAGATTTAGTACAACAGTGTGAGTATACAGGGTGAGTCATTAATAATGATGCAAGGGCAGATTGTTAACGTCGAAATTAAGCGATTGAGCCCATCATGCCTTATTCAATTGTTGATCCTTTTGACGTAAAAATATGTCTAACTTTTTGTATTTTACAGATTCCGCGTGAATTAAATTAGAAAATTAGGGGGTATTAAGATTTCAAAACTAAATTAACAATAAGGCGAACACTACAACAACTGAAAATTTTATTATGCATATCTTAACAAATTATTATTCATAAATGATTCTCGAAGTGATCACTAGCAACTTCAATGCACTTTCTTAGGCTCTTATTTAAATTTTGTCTGACGTTGAGTGAAGTTCTATGTTGCTTGATAATATAAACCGAGTTGTTCTTGACTATTAATAATGTCTGTAAACAAAAGATTTAATATAGCCCCAAAATTAAAAATCCAGGTGATTTAAATCAGGGCAACGTGCAGGCCAAGGAACTTCGCTGCCGCGTCCAAATCAGCGGTGCAGAAGATTTCTCTTGAGATATTCTCTTACTCATCGGGAGTAATGTGAAGGTGCACCATCATGCAAAAATCAGAAGTTCTGACGTAAATTTAAGGGAATATCTTCAAGAAACAGTGGCAAGTCATTAATTAGAAAATTTAAATAAGTTTCTCCGTTAAGTGGACGTGGCAGTATGAACGGCCCGTCAATATTATCGGAGAGAATTCTACACCAAATATTGATAGAGAACTCTTGCTGAAAATGTACTTCTATTGACAAATGAGGATTTTCTAGTTCCCAAGAATTTTATTATAAAATGTTGGGACATCATTTTTTTGTTGATAAAGAAGCTGTGCAAACCGTAACCTAGCTAGAAGGTCTTGTGGCGTTAAATGTTGAACTTGAGTAAAATGATAAGGATACAATTTTTCTTTGTGGAGTATTCTGCTAACGATATAAATTCGTCGGCACGTATAGGTGTTGCATCACATTTCAACATAATATTTTTGATTATATTAAAGTCACTTTCTACACAGGCACTACTGGCCGGTATTCGACCATAATCAAATGTATGCCGATGCACACAGGACCACAAGGGTAAAAGTTTCAAATCTTTTACAAGGTAATCGGCAAATTTCGGCATATAATGAGCGTTATCTCTGTCACCTTTGGGTAATTCGTTTAATAAAATGGTTACAGAATTGTTAATGTTATTCGCCCATTCATTCCATCTATTAGTGTTACCAGATTCCTCTTCATCAGGAATATTATTGCAATTCTCAGTTTTTCAATTTTTTCTATAGATCTAGGTGTAAAAAAGGCATAGAAATAAAAATCGTTGTAGCGACAAATTCTTAAACAGTTTGGCAGTATTTTTCGTTATCCCCCTCCTTAAAGAATCAAGTTACATTCTTTTTAAAAGTAGCAACAAATTCTGTTTTTCACATTTATCGATAAGTTGCATATATTGCATATAATTTGATTAGATGGTAGGTCGAGTGGTACGTACTTATTTCTCTTAAAACTCTATTACGGAAAGTTCAACGTATTGAATGGCATTCAACATTTTTTTCTAAAATGTTTTTCTTAATTTTATATTAGCTATCTTAGAGCAACAAAATAGCACAAAATTCTGATAGGTAGTTGTTTCGTCGATTCGAACCCTCTATATATTTTTTTCAGGATGGGGGGCTCTAGGTTAACGTTAAGCTGGACCCCCCCATTTATATTTCAAATTCCTGCCAAACTATACGAGCACAAAAATTAAAAATGCGGCAACAAATTAGCACATAATTAGCACAAAAATCCTTGATAGGTCCGAATCTTGTTTTCGTTGAGGGGGCTTTCAGCTTAATACACTACTGCTAACGGAAGACTGATGACTGATGCCAGTAGCTGCCGAAATTTGACGTGTTCTTGTACGTGTATTTTCACAAATGCAATTCACACTAAAACTTTATCTTCTTGGTTCGCTGTTAATATTTTCGGCTTTCCAACGTCTCTTTTCGGGCGAAATAATTTTGTTTCACCTAATCTGTACAGTCTCATAAATACTTGTCTGTTATCTCGATATAATTCCAAATACCTCGCTGTTGCACGGCGACCACAAAAATTTTCTTGGGCATATACACACATCATGTTTCTCATTTCAATGATAGAAAAAATATTATGACGGGGCATTTTAAATATAAAAATTAACAATAAAAATCACTACTGCCTAATCTATGAATTGAGTGGCATTGACAGAAATAATATGGTAGCAGCAGCTGTCGACTTATTATTTCCACGCCTACTACTTTGGAAAAATAATTTTCTAATTAATTTCCGCCGAATCTCAAAAACTTAACAGATATACCTTATCTATTTAGAATTGAAGGTAGTTCAATAGATTCTTATTAAAAAATTCAAAACTGTAAAATACAAAAATTTAGAGGTATTTTTACATCGACAGTACAGTATAACTAGTCGTGACCTCAACACTGCATATTTGTAATTGCCACCTCAAAAAACATAAGACTATAAATTTCCAAAAGAATCGATACGTACGTTCTTAAAATATAGCAAAAAATCGAAAACATTGAATAAGGCATGTTGGGCTCAATTGCTTTATTTTGATGTTAACAATCTGCCCTTAAGCTACGTACCATTATTAATGACTCACCCAAGCAGTTTCATTATTAGAAAACGGTTTGTTTGCAACACTTATCTAGCTTTACGACTTGCCTTTATTTCTCCAATTCAAACAAAATTATCAAAACTGAACACATTTTCTTCAACATTGTATTTAACTATTGAATAAATCGCCCATATATTTCTCGTAATTACGAAAACGCAAAACAGTTAACTTCCACTGTCAATGCAAACTATAAATTGCTATTTCAATTACCACTGGAACCAATTTATTATAGACAAAAATCACATGTTTATTACTCTGCGATGCCGATGACGATAAAACTGGACATTACCTGGTCGAGTTTGTTTTTCTCAATTATTATTTTATTCGAATTGAAGCGAAACAGAACCCGAATCTAATAAATATTCAAATTTCATAGTAACCGGGTAATATATAACAGCTAATCGTTCCCCTATTTCAGCTTATTTAATGTTTACTTTCCATAAAATCTCGTAATTAAGGAACTGATCGTCCTCCGTTTTTCTAATGCCACTCGTTCCGAGAACCGCCGCTACCTATAAAATGTTATTGGTCTGCGGCTGCGGCTGTACAGTAAATTAAACCAGTCCGTCAAGTTGCCTTAATTGAACAGTCTTCGGATGGGCATCGCCAAAGCGGCGCGAAATCTTGGAGTGATCGGAAATCTGCATGCCACTAGAAATCTTCTTGACGATAGAGAAAGCTAGTCAAATCGACATCAAATTCACATAAAAGTTATTTATTATTTTAATCATATAGAAGGAAATTATGTTTACAAAAGCAAAATGCAGCTGTAACTAACAAAAACGTCAAAACAAGGTGTCTTATTGATTCAATGTAGGTATAATTTGTTTCATAGGTACCTTTAATTAAAATTTTACATCATATCATTATTGTAATAGTTATTTATGTAATAAGTATGTTTTTTTCGAAATTACATTAAAAGCGGCTTTTTAATGACACTTGACAGGCTTAAAAGGTGTATTTTTACTGCCTAGGTAAAAAAGTTCGTTGGTATTTAACGTTCCAGGTAATAATTTAAATTAAACTGGTAATTAAAATTGAAATAATGACATTAGGTAAACACAAAATTATAGAGTTAAAAAAAAATGCACAGAACTGGTTTTATTACATTACAACTACAACAGGAAATTTCTACTTATTAGAAATATTTATATTGATTTGCGTACAATTATTTAATACAATTGAACTCTCCACTTTCCTTCCATTTTCGTAAAATTAACAGTATTATTACCCATACTATTTGAAACTCTGGAAACGCCTGGAAATATTTTATTGCCAATTTATTGGATACCCTCGATATAGGCCCCCATGTTGCTTCAACATTATTATCTTCCCACCAGAATGCTGCATATTTTTTGTAAAGCCTTAAATATTCCGTTACTACAAAAGATCTTGATTTTTTGGTCTTAGTATTTGGTAGCATAATTAGCAATTTGTCCTCCATATCATTCGTTTTCATTTGCAAAAGCTCATTACATCTACAAGCCCCAGCGACTGCAACAATAGGTATAACATAAAATATAAATCGAAAAATAGTTCTTCAATCCATAATAGATCATTCTCAGTATATGCCTACCTTCGTGCTCAAACACAATTCTTCTGGGGCCTCTGGCTCATAGATTCCTTCTCTTTGAAGATTTTCTTTCATGGAAACCATCTCACTGCCAAATCAATGTTATTTTTTATATTCACGGTAGCTTTCAACGTCCAATAGGTAGACCATAACATTTTCTTTGAAATATCCGTAAAATAGGCAATCAGCACATATTCAGCGAAAGATCCAACATTTTTCTTTTGTCTATATTATATGAATCTGCTGTATGTCAGTTCATATATGGTTCTTGACTCAATTCCACATCTCGGGCCAGGTCTCTTATCTCAGGTGATGTTAATAACTCAACCTCACTCTCAATTACATCCATTTCGAACAGTTACATGGCAATTTTTTAAAATGCTTGTAACTTGTAACAAAAACGAATCAGACCTATGTTCATACAAAAAAAATATATTGAACATGAATCCAGCTACCAACTGCCAAAGTCATAGAGCTTGTAGAACACTCTGATAACAAAAATCCAAGGTACAGAGTTTGTTTTTTCAGTATATTTCAGTACGAATTAATAACTTTTTAGTAAATTTAAACTATCCAATTTATATCTATGTAATTCTGTAATCATACTGTACCGTTTTGGAGAGTACGGTCTCTTGGATGTATTCAATTTTGTTCGAAACTATAGTAATAACTTAATTACACCGTTTCAATTCTTTTGTTTCTCGTTGTGAACATGAACCTTTATGTAATCCCATTGTGTACCTTATAAATAATACACATTATTTGCAAATGATGATGGGTAAAGTCCCAGGTACGACCATTATCTCATTCCCAGGCTATGCTTTAAATGTATTGTCTTTTTTGGAATATCATTAGTGTTCCATTAAAGTTCCAGTGCTTAAGCGGGCACAGAATCGTCCTAATTTAAAAAGGAATGTTACACCCACAGAACGGTACGTACTTTCGAAGAAGAGATAGTAATGCCTTCTAATAGATGAGCTTGTATAGTAATATTTGTCACTACTGGGAGTAGAAACCAGATTGTCTGTTATCAAAATCTTGAGAAAAATAATTAATTTTGCCTCTAATGTGGGAATATTCATAATTCTTTAACTATCTATTCATTTATTGTCAAGTTAAATCATTTCTTGTCATTATTATAAATTTTAACTGTAACTCTTTTGAAATTGGTTATGAAAAACCCAGCACTTGTTTTGACGCAGTAGAGGCCGAGTTTGTATTTATATTGATCTCTCTTTGACCCAATATATTTTAAGCTACTTGAAGTTTTTGTTGAATGGAATCCTTTACATATAAAATTGAGTGATGTTAATATCGTGGAAAATAAGGTTTACATCAAAATTACGACATCAAAAACCAACCAGTCAAGAGTATTTATAGTGAGTAATGAAGAATGGATAACGTTAATTAAAACATATGTTGCACTTCATTTAGACGTTTTAAATGAAAACTTCTTTTTACAGTCAAGATTTGATAAAATCGTTCGCCAGCCTTTTGGCCATAGTTCGATAAGCCATTTTACCAAAAAAATTGCCGCGCTTCTAAAATTTCCTCCTACTTCCGAAGAACGACAGCCACACTATTGATAAATAGCGGTGATGATTCTCCAGTTGAAGAGATTAGGAGGATGGAAATCTTCCACCGTAGTTGAAGAGTATACCGTCAAGTCTACAGATTCTCAGGTTAAAATTGTCACAAAAATATCTGGCAAAATGCCAAACTCCAGTACTAAAACCGTTACCATTTCTACAGGATGTTCAGCATGGATTAACAATTTCTGTTGCTGCTTATATTCAGTCGAATGTTACAATTAATTTAGTCTAATAATTTGTAATAATGTGAATAAAATTGTTGAGAACGTACCTGGGTTGAAAGTGTCATTTACCAGGGTGGAAAGTGATTACTGATAAAAAAGTCCATCTAGATATATGTCAAAGTCAGAAATATCTTTCTCTTAAACATACTTAAGTTCGAAATATGAACATTATTTATTAGGCCAGGAGGGTTACAGATTAGCATGGCTCTAACATGACGTAACTTAGATAACTATTGGAATCGCTCGGGAATGGTATACTTATTGAAAATATCGAGGTGCGCCAGCTGGAAAAGGTGTGCTATTTGCATAAACAACGAAAAAGTGAAAAAATTGCAAAAATCGCGTTTTTTCGGAAACAATCGCATATAACTCGGTAAGTATACATTTTAGAGAAAAAATGTATACTTATAAATTTGTTCGATATAAAATTTTCTACAAGATAGTGTTGGTCCGATATCCGTAGATTTGAAATGTTCGCTGCAAAATTCTCGAAAGTGCAAAAAAGTAGGTAAAAAACAAGGTAATTTCAAATTATTTATTTAATGAAAAAATAACCCAATCACGCCATACATTTAGAGAAAAGTACTTGACTTCAGTACAAAACGAGAGCGGTAAGGCCGATTAAGACCGGACTGACATTTTTTGCATAATGCAATTGTTAATTAACCTACCTGGAAAAAAATACCTTTTTTAATTTTGTACCAGGCTAAAAGTTATGAATATTTTTTTGGGCCCGCGCTTTTAAATTAATTAATTAAATTAGTTTATAACATTATTACGCATTAATTCTTCAATTTAAAATTAATAAAATAATTAATTTACAATGGAGAATATATGCCCAATAAGGATATTATGATTAGCACTAATTTTTAGCAACATTTAAAAATGCTTGATTATGAAAATCGACCACCGATTGTTTATTTTTTAAAATTGATAAATGTAACTATGAAAATCCTCTCGTTTTTCTATCCCAATTTAAAAAAAAATCGTCAAAATCTGTGCAGTAGAAGCCGAGAGAGACATATCATCCCGAAGCGAGCGCGCCGATTTTCAAGCGCCGAATCTAGTTATACTAGTATATGTTTTGTGCGCCGAAGTTTCGCATCTTATCCCCACCTCTCCGAATTTCGACTCCGAGCGCACACTACACAATGTTTATGCAAATTTTTGTGCGCGATACACATGTGCAATGTAATTTTTGAAAGCAACTATGAAAACATCTCGGAAAAACCTATCGATTGGTATATAATTTATTGTTATATCATTAACCGTTACGCCGCATACCCTTCCCAACTTTAGAAGTTAATATCTCAACATCTACTGGACCGAATTGGATGATTTTTTTTTAAAAGAAGCGTCTTTCCGAGTACTGTTTTTCTATACTTTCCGATTTTTTCCCACTTGCAAATCCCGCTTCACGGGCTTAATTATTTAAGAGCCAAAATTTTCAAACTTTTTAAAACCGCTCAAAAAATTATTAAAAATTGAAAAATGGTTAAGATAGCAATTGTATATAATAGTATAAAGGTCCAAGAAGACGTAAAAGTGCGGGCGCAAAAAAATATTGATAACTTTCAGCTTTTTTTTCCAGGTAGGTTATTTAACAATTGCTTTATGCAAAAACTGTCAGTCCGATCGTAATCGGCCTTACGCTCTCGTTTTATATTGAAGTCAAGTACTTTTCTCTAAATGTATGGCGTGATTGGGTTATTTTTTCATTGTTAAATAAATAATTTAAAATTACCTTGTTTTTTACCGACTTTTTTGCACTTTCGAGCATTTTGCTTAGAAAATTTCATAACGAACAAATTTATAAGCATACATTTTTTCTCTAAAATGCATACTTACCGAGTTATATGCGATTGTTTCCGGGTAAAAACACGATTTTCGCATTTTTTTTCACTTTTTCGTTGTTTATGCAAATAGCACACCTTTTCAAGCTGGCGCACCTCGATATTTTCAATAGGTATACTATTCCCGAGCGATTCCAATAGTTATCTAAGTTACGTCACGTTAGAGCCATATTTGAAAGGTTTTTTCGTAATTCTCCTGGCCTATATATGGTTGTAAATAAGAGGTGTTTTTAATTTGTTTGTCAGTATTGAAGACTGTTTCCACCCTCCTATCTGGCAGCCAGACGTGGCGTTTACATACAAGCAGCCGATGATTTATTGGCAAACCCATAGGACCACCGAAAACAATTTATTTCAGTTAGCATATAGATTCGTTTTGTTGTACGTCATAATTTACTAAGTAAACGGAGCTGGAAGGGACCACAAAAAGAAACACTTCGGAAAGCAACATGTCTCGCCCCCCGACAGCGCCGAACAAAGGACCCCTATTTACAAACAAAATATTTAGGAACGGACCTTTAAAAAACAAACATCGCATTATAATTTACACCTTCAAATTCTTCCTGGTAGAGACGCAGTGGGGGGCTGAGTGAGTATGCGGTCGTTTCCAGTGTTTCTTTTATTGAGCTCGGGGGCGCTCGCATTATGAGGCTAATATTCGCTTTTGTATACGAATTCTCTTTCTCTTATTGGCCTCGGTCGGGAAATTTACCTCACACCGAGCCGCATGCTTAAAGGACAGTAAATGGATTTTGCTGGTCGGCAGATTTGTAGACCAAAAGAGTAAAAGATGACAAAATTCATAAAATTTACAATATTTACAGCAGAGTTAAATACTTCCATTTCCTTAAAAAAATTTTGTATAAGTTTCAGAGTCAACATCATAAAAAGCACAAACTAATTAAAATAAAAATTTAAAAAACGTAAGATATTTATTTATTTCGGTAGTAAATTATTTTAAACTTTTAGACAACAGACATAAAATAGTAGTAACTCTAACTCCACATGCTCAACCACTCAAATAGCGAGGCTAATGTTAAAATGGGGTTATTTTTAACATTTTTTTTTATTACATTTTCTGAATGATTTTGTAATTTTACTGCAATCTGAAAAACAATATAATTTTTTGATGCTTCTAAAGCCTTTAACATAATTTGACGCTGTGTGACGTCACTGCCTCCTATAGCATGCCGTGTTGGGCTCGCTAACGTTTATTTGATTTTAGAATACGAAACGTAGGAGGGCCGTCAGTGTCGTTAAGATTGCGTTTTTTATTTCAATTATAGAAAATTCAAATATTAAAGGTATTATCAGAGAAACTAAAACAAAACAGTAAAACTGTATATATTATACAGGTATTGTACCGAAATAAATCCAATACAAAGATAAAACGCCCAGATTAGATTTATTAGTTTACTCCGGAATCCTAATGAAGAAAAATATTTTTTTTCTACGTTCATGCAAAAAACAAAACTTTATTGAACTATATTTAGTGGAAAAAGTGGTTCTTCTACTACAGCGTTTTGTCATCATGACAAACATAAACGTTCAAATCGACGTCATATTTTCCTACACTTAGTGTCACCTAAATAAAATATTTTTTGGTTTTGGCATGAATGTAGAAAAAATATTGTATGCAACTCGTACAAAAAGTTTATTGCACGCGACGTGAAATTGTCCAACGAGGTCGTCAGGTTGTCAATATTGTTGTCAATCGGTTTTGAATAGTTTTTAGTATCCAAAATGGACTTGTACAACTTTTTTTAGTAGGGCCGCATTTTATAAAAATAAAATCAAATTATCGATGCTTGGGACATTATTTGACAATTATTACGTTTCTCGTTAAATCATGCTTGTAAATCAACGATTTTACTTATGTTCGTAGTTTTTTACAGCTTATATAAAAAACTACAGTACTTCTCACGGTACACACCAATTTTTAATAACTTAACACCTTTTCGAAAAAAAATGTTCCGAAGTCGGCCCAGCAAATGTGCACATTATAAACTTATATTAATTATTTACTATTGATATGTAGTTATTTCGAGCAAACGTGTGCATACATGTGATGCAGAAGATATTTTCAGAAATAGGACAGCGCATTCATTCGACGAGTTAAAAATATCTATATTTTCCATAATGAGAAAAACATTTTTATTATACATATTATGATTGTGTTTAATATATTTATGACATTTCCCTCTTTAAAATTAGAAGAACGAAGATTTGAGAACAGGTAAATTTTTATATAAAATAAACATAGTGACAACATTTATTTCAGTGTTTTATGTTCTTTATTATTTTAATATGGAAAATACGTATTTAATTTGCGGAGAATTTTGTTCAATTTGGAAGTTACGAAAAAATAACATTGTTTTAATAATCAATGTAAAAATTGCATACCTAAGGAATTCTAGGAGAACTTCTTATATTTCCGGAACTGTTGATCTAAACGAAAAAATGTATTCTACAAGAAAGGTTTAGACACCACCGCCAACAAAAGAATCAGCATCGAACTCCATAAGATCGATTAATTCAATACTGTCTCAACTGAGAACGTATAGATTATAAGTGACTATGTATTTCTTTGAACTCCGGTCCTGCCTGCACATACCAATCTCTAAGCCCATCCCACTGAGTGAAACACACGTGGTTGCAGCATTTAAAATATATTCGTTTCTGAAGTTGTAGACGTTCGGCATTTAGCATAGAATTTTGAGTAATTTTTATCAATCCGATATAATTTTGGTACCGTTGCAAAGCTAAAAGACAGACTTACTTCCCTCGTGTAACCAATTTTCGATTTAAACCTTTATTTTTAAGCAAATGAATTGTAAATATGACGATTTCTTTCACAGTTTACTCATTAAATGTGAATAATTAAAAACTAATTTTGAAAAAATATTACACAGCAGCCTTAGGAAACAACTTTGTCTATCGTTTGTGTTTTTATTTGGACCGCTATGTTTATTCGTTGTCTAAATAAGTATTATGGGCCGAGCGTAAAAAATCGGTTTATTTCAAGCGCGCTACGGACTCTTAAGAAACATTCATATCAATGATGTAAATTCAAGCTTTCTGGAATAATTTCTGGTTCTAACTGGAATCAAGTCCAGTTAACTACTGTCCCTCCATAAGAAGCGAATATATCCATTATAGACAACCACATGACTGAGACGCAAGCTCAAATTGCATCGCAGTATCTGCAGTCGCGAACTGAATTACGTCCCAGGTACCTACGCTCCAGATAATAATTCGCCGTCACGCGTTATTTGCCAACATCTCAAACTTCCGGGAACATAAAATAGGGCTTGCACCGGTGAAGTTGTACCTCCGCCCACGCCGCATCCGCGCATGTATTAATTATGACCTGTGTATGCATTATTCCGTGTAAGTTGGCTGTGACACTGAACGGCAACTCCGGCCGTTACGCTCCCGACGATAACGCAAAGTTTCTTATTTATTGGGGTATTGGTTACCTGCGTCAAACGTGTTTTGCTAATAAATCCGGGCTGGGTCGGTTAATGGGGGCTTAAATTAAGAGGCGCTTACGTTGCTTTCAGAATTAGGTACTTTGCTCTCCTCCTGCGGGGTCTAACGCTATTGAAGGGTATGGGATGAACAAAATATCGAATAATTAGTAATTTATAGCTTCATAATGTTATCGTATTAAGGAGAAAACTCCATTTTAACATATTATTTAGCATCACTAGGTAAATAATTTGGAACATTTGTTTAATTGTTGTTTATTTCATTCTCTTTATTCTCTGTAGCATTTTAAAATGCGACGATTTTGGTTTACATTTATATACTTAATATTACTAACGTTACCACATTTACAGATATTTTCTATTTCGTGTCATTAGTCTCTTTCGTCACAATTTACTTTTCTTTTTCTGAATGCACATACACAGTTTTCTGTTTTCCCAAAATCGTGTTTTTCTAGTTGCTGCTTTTAATCAGATAGCCCTAAATATTTCATAGTATAGACAACCAACATTTCATCTCTAAAAATCGCTGAAATTAAAACCATAATAATGGCCTCTACTTCTACTTGAGTAGAATAGAGAACCTCGTGTCGAGGAGTTGATTGTGGCTTTGTAAAAAATAAAAGCGTGGTGTAATTCATTTCACAGTTTTACCATTTTTATGGGATCTAAAGAAGCCACCTACACTTAACAAAGTTTGTATGCTAGATTTGTTCACCAACAATTTTGAGTTATGCGATTTTTTTCCCAGTAATCCAAACCCTTCAACAGAAGGTGAGTTGTACAAAAAATTAACACTATAGATGTACGTGGTACCTAATTGTTTTTATCTTTTTATTCTAGGGTTTTAGGATCAGTTTTAAGATAAGGTTTGGTTATAAGCCGTAAATTTAAAAATCTTTCATTTTATGCTGTGGATGCTCCTTCTGAGAAATATCCCTTCGTTTCGCCCTTGTCATTAGTCTTCTTTGGTCTTCTTGTGGACTGGAATCAGTACACCACGTCATCAGTTACAAAAAAGCCAAAATATCCTGAGTGAGAGTAACGGACATACACTCGCCGACAAAAACTTAGGACTGGATCACCTCCATTTTGATTCCGGAAATTCTTTGTTACAGCCCTTGGAGCAACAGGATTAAAAAGATAAGCCATTAATTATTGTTACTTACACATATTATATAGGTATATTTATATATATTTAATGCTTTGTAATTCAATTTTTTTGAAACTACGGTTGCTTACGTCGTAAAAGAAATTAGATTCACTAGCATGCCCAAAAAGTTTACTCATAAATGGCAGGTTTTTCGACTGCAAATAAGAGTATCACTTTTTTAGATAAAATGTCTTTATGGACATGCTTTACAAATTTCAATAAATTTAAAGAAAAAAAATGATGATCTTATTTTCTTTTAGGGCGCTGCAATTTTAAAAATATTTTACCTGAAACTGCATCTCTATAAAGCAGCAGGTGTGTTACAGAAAAAAGTCATTCCAGCATTAAAAAAGTTATATTAATATTGAATTTTGGAGAAAACATTACATGAACTTGACACTTTATTCTTTCGAGTAGTACCACCCCCTAAATTTTCTGAACTGGATTTCCGGACACCCTGTATAATAACAGGGAGTTAGCTTTTGTACTGAAATATTTACCGGAACTTTTCAGGGGCGTTTGTTTCACTCTGAACTTTTGACAGCATCAGTCCCTGCTGCCTTTTTTAATTTACCGAATTGTTTGGTCTCGAACTTTTTCCTTAAAATTAATATTTCATTCGCCCGATCGCTTCCACATCCCGCGAACAATAAGAAAGTCGAAAAAAGTATCGCCGATCCCCTTTGATAAACCAAACGGAAATTAATGAATGAAAATGTCAGGCACAGGTAATTTGTAATAAATCCCGCGTCGGCCACTTTTTGGGCTAATCTCTCGTTTTGTATTAAACTGTCTGAAGAATTAATGATTTTACACTTGGTCGTCCGCATGATTTTAAGAACCATTCGTTTTGTCTGCGAAGGTACGGATCGAATATATCATTTTATATCTTCCCGGCTACAATTTGGCTTATAAATCTCTGGACTGTCTGCTACACATTTAAGAAATGTATGAGATTTGTTACTTTCGGGAATATATTGCAGTTTCGAAGTGTGCAGAATTTCTTTGAGAGCCTCATGATATACGGCTGTCCTGTAATTGAAAACGCTATTCAAACACAGGGAATTTAATAAATAAGCGAAAGAGGTACGAGATCTAATCGAAAATAACGTGAAATCGATCAAATCTATCTTCTCTTTCTCGTCGTTGTATTGTCTGGTAACAACTATTCATCTAACTTTGTGTGCCACAGGATTCTGTAAACAGGTAGCATATACAGTATGCGCCAAAAGTATGGAATAAATTCAATAAAAACGAAACAATTATTTTTTAGGAAAAATCCTCGAACAGGTCGATTTTTAATTTAAAAAATACATATTTTAACGTAAAATGCGATTTTCAAATATCATTTGTTTTCGAGTAATGATGTCATCGATTTTTTTTTAAATGGCAGCACCATATTTTTTTCCTTGATTCTGAAAGATCGTTTAATTCTCTATCAGACAGTACTACAATTTTGCCCTCTTACATAGGAAAGTTTTCGAGTAAATGACGAGTGAATGTTAGAAAACGTAAATTTTATCCATAAAGAAGTAACAATTCTGAGGTATGTAAAATAAAATACAATTGATTAAATTTTATACTTAAATTAAATGTTCGAATTGCCATCCACCAACTTGTTGACAATGCGCAAGTCTGTGAAGAAATTCTTCTTGCACATTATGAATAATTTCTGGGGTAACTCTGCGTATTTCGTCCCGAATGCGATTTTGAAGTTCTTCTAAATTACGTGGTTTATTAATGTACACTTTTGACTTCAAGTATCCCCATAAAAAATAGTCAAGAGGTGTAAGATCTGGCGATCTTGCAGGCCATTCTATCGGTCCGCGTCTGCCGATTCATCTCCCAGGAAAACAGTTGTCCAAAAAATCTCGTACTGGGCGCGCATAGTGCGGAGATGCACCGTCTTGCTGAAACGATATGGTATCGTCAGGAATGTCAGGGTCATTATCGTTAGGAAAAATGACTGCGAGGGCTGGAACAAGGTCATTTTCTAGAAACTCTAAATATCTTTGTCCTGTAAGGGTTCCTTCAAAGTAGAAAGGCCCTACTATTCTGTCGTCAACTATTCCAGCCCACACATTTAATTTCTGAGGGTGTTGGGTATGTGTCTCTGCCATCCAATAAGGATTTTCCCGACTCCAATATCTGCAAGTTTGAGGGTTTACTGTACCATTCAGACAAAATGTGGCCTCATCTGAAAAAAGTATTTGCCGGTGTAAATTTCTATTTCCTTATCCATTAGAATTTCGCAAAAGTGTAAGCGGCGATCGGGATCATCTTCATTGAATTCCTGCACAAGTTGAATTTTGTAGGGATGATATTTTTCCTTCCTCAAGATACGTAGCACCGTGCTCTAACTAGTGTCATTGTTTAATGCAACCAATCGTGAAGAATTATGAGGATTATCCACCATACTTATCAAAATGTTCTGTTTCTGATTTTCATTAATGCTTGGACGTCCAGGTTTTGGAATATTTACAACATTGCCAGTTTCTCTAAATTTAGACTCTACCTTACTGACTGTTGATTGGCTGATAGGGCGATCTGGATATTTTTCATTAAATAAATCGCAAACTTCCTGCTGAGTTCTAGTCATATTCCCGCATCCGATAAGAATTAAAAGTTAAATTCTTTAAGTAACAGTTAAATCTGCCATAATACTTTAAATTGAATAATACTTTCTGTCGCTTACAATACTTATTAGAAAGTCGGTGTGACAATGACACTTTGCAAAGATTTTCACCTACGTGATCCATAAAAGAACTATGGAATTCGAAAAACTAAACTTGATAACGTTTTTGCTTTATTTTAATTGATTTACTTTTTCTAATATTCAATCGTCATTTATTCGAAAACTTTCCTATGTAAGAGGGCAAAATTTTAGTACTGTCTGATAGAGAATTAAACGATCTTTCAGAATCAAGGAAAAAAATATGGTGTTGCCATTTAAAAAAAAATCGATGACGTCATTACTCGAAAACAAATGACATTTGAAAATCGCATTTTACGCTAAAATATGTATTTTTTAAATTAAAAATCGACCTGTTCGAGGATTTTTCCCAGAAAATAATTGTTTCGTTTTTATTGAATTTATTCCATACTTTTGGCGCATACTGTATTTAATGGACCAATATTGGCAAAATATTTAAACAGTGGCCCACTATTTGTAAGAATTCCAATTATTGGTATACTAATGGTTTCATTTAGTGAACCGATATTTTAGAAACTATAGGAAACCAATATTAGACCAATATTTTGATAAAAATATCTATTGGTTATTAATAAATTACAGTACTCCATCATTATATTGTGAATGTTAATGGTACAACATTATTTAAAGTAATTGTACCGATATTATGTAAAATATAAGAGGCCAATGCAGATCATATAAATATTTATTTTTTATTTATATCTGTAAATGGTTGGAGCAACATTGACTTTATAAATAAATTATATATGCTTATTCCATTAAATCAGCAATGGCCTACCAATAGACAAAAATAGTTGACCAATATACAGGGTGAACCTTTAATAAGTACAAATATTTTAGCCAGCAGTATAGTTTATTGCATAGAACATATAATTAACAGTTTTTTTTAATCAGAAATGAAAAAGGCAAATTTTAATTAAATTTTGTGATTTTTCAATAGAAAACTTGTTGAGGATCGCTGATTTCACTTCGATATTAAGACTTTGAAAAGTCATGGTGGATGTGCATTCCACAGCGTTGCCAGTGTTACACTAATGTCTTGAAATAGACTTCAAAAAAGTTAATAACTAGAATTTTTAGACACGTTAAAGAATATTTTTTTACTGTTTTAGAAAGGTATTTTAAGCTAATATAAATCAAATATCCTACAATTCCTATCAATGAAGTCATATGTATGTTCTGTGATACCAAACATCTAAGTATGCTAATAAACAATTCCACAGACAAAGCTCTATTCAATAATTATCTAAAGAAAATAATATAATTTACTAACCTGCTAATGAAACACTATAAATATCTAACTTCACTTTTTGGCAGTGGGAACACGACAAATTCAACCACAATAGGTGAGATCTGACCTATTTCTGCATTTTTAGGATTGCTTCTTCAGGTGGTCTTCTTTAAGTTGAATCAAATATCTAACTATAAAAATTATTATAAAAATTAAAATTATTCGAAGTTAAATATCGACAATGACAAAAAGTGACATCCTGTCAATGAATTAAATATGACAATACCTACTTGAAAAATGTTCACCTTTTATGTAAAAGTTTTTATATATTTTTAGGTATTAATAATATTGTGTGAAACTAACTACTCAGTTCGAATAATTTTAATTTTTATAATAATTTTTATAGTTAGATATTTGATTCAACTTAAAGGAGACCACCTGAAGAAGCAATCCTAAAAATGCAGAAATAGGTCAGATCTCATCTATTGTGGTTGAATTTGTCGTGTTCCCACTGCCAAAAAGTGAAGTTAGATATCTATAGAGCGTTTCATTAGCAGGTTAGTAAATTATATTATTTTCTTTAGATAATTATTGAATAGAGCTTTGTCTGTGGAATTGTTCATTAGCATACCTAGATGTTTGGTATCACAGAACATACATATGACTTCATTGATAGGAATTGTAGGATATTTGATTTATATTAGCTTAAAATACCTTTCTAAAGCAGTAAAAAAATGTTACAAAAGCTAATAATAAGGAATATATGGGTAGATATTGTGGGTGTAATTCAACGCAGGTTGGGGCTTTTGTCCACTGAGTAGTTAGTTTCACACAATACTATTAATACCTAAAAATATATAAAAACTTTTACATAAAAGGTGAATATTTTTCAAGTAGGTATTGTCATATTTAATTCATTGACAGGATGTCACTTTTTGTCATTGTCGATATTTAACTTCAAATAATTTTAATTTTTATAATAATTTTTATAGTTAGATATTTGATTCAACTTTTAAGCTAATATAAATCAAATATCCTACAATTTTACATAAAAGGTGAACATTTTTCAAGTAGGTATTGTCATATTTAATTCATTGACAGGATGTCACTTTTTGTCATTGTCGATATTTAACTTAAAATAATTTTAATTTTTATAATAATTTTTATAGTTAGATATTTGATTCAACTTAAAGGAGACCACCTGAAGAAGCAATCCTAAAAATGCAGAAATAGGTCAGATCTCATCTATTGTGGTTGAATTTGTCGTGTTCCCATTGCCAAAAAGTGAAGTTAGATATTTATAGTGTTTCATTAGCAGGTTAGTAAATTAGATTATTTTCTTTAGATAATAATTATTGAATAGAGATTTGTCTGTGGAATTGTTCATTAGCATACCTAGATGTTTGGTATCAGAGTGCATACATATGATTTCATTGATAGGAATTGTAGGATATTTGATTTATATTAGCTTAAAATACCTTTCTAAAACAGTAAAAAAATGTTACAAAAGCTAATAATAAGGAATATATGGGTAGATATTGTGGGTGTAATTCAACGCAGGTTGGGGCTTTTGTCCACTGAGTAGTTAGTTTCACACAATATTATTAATACCTAAAAATATATAAAAACATTAAAGAATAATTAAAATATGTTTATTCTACTCAAAGTTGTCCAGAATTGGGCCATTATCCTATCACTGATTATTACTGCTTAATAAATATGCTTTTAGCAGTCAATCTTTTGGATAATGCGCCGTATTTTACTTAATTACACTGTATTTTACCAAAAATATTAATTAAATACAAGAAACACTTAAGAGAAAAACACTACCCGTGAAAATAATAAAACGATCTAAATACATTTTTTCTACGTTCATGCAAAAAACAAAACTTTATTGAACTATATTTAGTGGAAAAAGTGGTTTTTTATTGCACTAGTGCAATAAAATGTTTATTGCATTCATCTTTTATTCTACTACAGCGTTTTGTTATAATAGTAATAATAATAATAATAATAGCTTTATTGCTCAGCAGTTACCCATTTACAGAGCAATGACACTAAATTTCTTAAATACATAATAACAGTAGTGTATATTGTAACAGAAAATATGAGTAGCCAGTTACAGTTATATAACGAAAAATAAAACAATAGAAGATATATTTAATTAAATAACAAATTAACCGAATATATGATCCTCAGTCAGCAATTGCGTAGCAGTACTCACTATATGCTTAAAATTATCAACATATATATCACAAACACAACACAATTTATTAAAGTTAAAACACATTGAATATATAGGGGATTTTAAGCAAGATTAGTATTCGGCTTATTAAGAGAAAAAGTTTGTACAACTCTCTAGTTGGATCTAGGTACATTAAATTGAATTTGCGATAAAAAATCAGGGCAATCAATGTCATTAAGCAATATTTTATATAAAAAAGATAGTGAAGAACACTTTCTTCTCAAATCCAAACTGGAAACATTAAATCTCTCTAATAATGTGTTGTAATCTGTATTAAATTCTAGATAAATTCCAGTTACTTTGAAATACAAAAATTTTAAAAACTTTCTCTGAATTTCTTCAATGGCGATTTTGTAACATTTATAATATGGATTCCATATTACAGAACCGTATTCCAGTTTAGATCTGACGAAGGAATAGTACAATGTTTTCAATGTTTCAATGTTGTCAAAGTTTCTACAGTTCCTCACGATGAAGCCATATGATCTTGCTGCCTCTTTTACTTTGTTAAATATGTGGTCTCGAAAGGATAAAACGCAATCAAATAATATACCAAGATCCTTAACAGTTTCACAACGGACGAGTACATTGTCATCAATAGCATAATCGAAAACAATTGGTAACTTTTTCCTGGTATAGGAAGCAATTTTACATTGCGATACATTAAGATATAATTTGTTCTTAAAACACCAACTATGCAAATTATTTAAATAATCCTGTAACATTAAACAATCATCTATGGAACAAATTGAAGAAAAAACTTTCATATCATCAGTAAACAATAATTTATGGCAATCTACTACTTGACAAATGTCGTTAATAAAAAGGAGAAATAATAAAGGTCCGAGGTTTGACCCCTGAGGGACGCCCGAGGTGGCAGAATAATTAAAAGATACAAAACCATTATAAGACACAAACTGAATGGGATATTCTGTCAGTTAAGTAAGATTTAAAGAGGGATAATGC
The DNA here is from genome assembly GCA_037114965.1 of Monochamus alternatus. Taxonomy (NCBI): domain Eukaryota; kingdom Metazoa; phylum Arthropoda; class Insecta; order Coleoptera; family Cerambycidae; genus Monochamus; species Monochamus alternatus. The sequence continues at coordinate 60,879,690 of CM073429.1, read as the reverse complement.
ATTATTGTTAAAACCAAGTCTGTCAAATGCTTTGGCAAAATCTGTATAAATAGTATCCACTTGACCACCCTTATCTAAGGTATCAGAGACAAATTGTCTAAACACTGATAAATTTGTTACAGTGGACCTCTTCAGCATAAAACCGTGTTGTTCAAATGCTAACTGACCCTTAACTATGTTATATATACGATTATAAAGTATAATTTCAAAAATTTTTGAAAAGTTGGAATGAATAGATATTGGCCGATAATTTTCAATATATTCTTTATCCCCGCTTTTAAAAATTGGACATACTTTAGCTTGACAAACAGAAACGTTCAAATCGACGTCACATTGTCCTAGACTTAATGTTATCTAAATATAATTTTTTGGTTTTTTCATAAACGTAGAAAAAATATTGTATGCAACTCGTACTTTTGAACTTGTTCCATAAATAACTATTATACGTTAGTGCCACAACTCTTAAAACAGATGCGTCAAGCAGTGTATTACTTAAAGCATTACCAACCATTAGCTTAGTTCGGTTTTAGAAGATGCAAAAATATCCCATATTAACTTTCAATTTACGTGTATTGAAATTATCAAATCTCTTTCTACAAATATTACATGTTTTGTTTCCAGTTGTACCTTGCCACAGCTTATTCCTTTGCCCTGGACCAATACACCGGTATCAACATAACCTCCTCGTCGGCCTCGCTGGTTATCAATCCTGCAAATATTTTACTTTACCTTCTCTTAATATTGAACGCATGCATCAAGCTGGTTATTTTATTATTCCATATTTTGTGATTATTTTTAAAATCTGCACTACGAAATACGAAATGGTTAGCAGCACAGTTCCGCGCGAACGGTGTCACAGGCCCCCGCTGTGGTGGCGACTGTTGTTTGAGGGCGTGGCCAGACTAAAATTTTAAATACCGTTTTTAGGTTATTTTCCCACAAAATTGTTTAGAACAAACGGCATTTCAATTAAAATAATAGGTCTTTCATCGACACTCATTTGGAAAAATATTTGCGACAAATGTTTTTCACAGGATCTTGAAAGCTTCAAGAAAGTCAGGACCTGAAAGTGTAAGTCCTGATATTAAACACGGGGATAGCATTCCTCTGCCTAAATACTGTGACATGTATTTTTGTTCCACTGGCGTAGCTCCCGTCAACAATGAGCCAAAATGGCGGAAAATGCAGCCCACAGGCGTTTGTTTCGCGCGAGTTTGTCTACATGCCAACACGGCAAACTGCCTGCTCCACGTACCCAAACATTTATTTTCGTAGTTTGTTTCAATGAACCTTTGAATAAATTAAAACAAAACAGCGATTGGCACGATTCACGGGACCTTACATTCATGTTAAGAGACAAGAATAAACGGTACACTGCTGCTTGAAAGAACATTACACACATGCTTGGGATTATGCAAATGTTATTTCTATAGAAGCGAGTTCGCCAGCCAGCCATTTACCACATGTTCGAGAAAATGCCTAATTTTTTGTTTGTACCGATCCCGGATGACTGAAATTGTTGAAATTTCTCTCTCCAGCAAATGAGGTATGCTCACTTATCCTATTCTTCCTTAGGTATCCAGCAAAACCCATTCAAATATAATCTCAAATATGACGTTAGCAACTTGAAACTAAACCAGTACAGAGTGAAAGAAAATGTCCAGCTCTTTACAAGGAGAATCATACAGTACCTTCAACAACGCCTAAAACTCATGTTAGCATGAATACAGTGTACAAACTCTATGACAAGCATTGGAAGATAGCAGCTCGATCAATGTCAAATATTTTTTCTTATATTACAAGTATTTTAAAAAATTTTGTTCCATATTTCAAAGTAGCCTGATAAATAAAAATAATAGTTGCTATAAGAATAATTATTATTTGTCGAGGCACTACGTCACTATACGCATATGCCCAGAAATTGTGTTCGGTTTTTCGGAGTATTGTTCATGTATTCCGTATTTGATTCAATGACGAAAGCTTTTGTTACTGCAATTTTGTTAAAAATGATCAAATGTTTGGCTTTAAATGTACAATGGTATGAAAACAAAACACTGAGTCGTCTTTATTTCATGATGGAAGCATTTATGTTGGAAATTAACGTGTATGCCAGTAAACCTCAATATGCAACAGCTCTGTTTCTGTATACAGGGTGCTAAAAAAAGAATGTAAAGTATTTCAGGAGGTAATAGTATGAATCAAAATAAGCAGAAAAGTCTTAATAAACATGGGTCCTCAAAGTAACGGTTGTGGAGATATGGACCACTATTCGTTTTTCAAACATTTTATTTTATTAGGAATAAACCGACAAAGGAAGCTTTTAACAAACAAAAAACAAAGTTACAGAAGATGTTCAAAGTGCCCTCCGTCCATTTCCAAGTAGGCACGACATCTTCGTCTCAACGATATTCGAACTCTTTCGAAAACACCCTCCTTGGTTTGGATTTCTTGACACTTTTGATTAATCCGTAGCTACAGTTCTTCCAGACTATTTACAGGAGTACCATACACTAATGTCTTCAAATATCCCCAAACAAAGAAATCTAGAGGGTTCAGAGCAGGCGATCTTGGAGGCCATAAAACAGGTCCGGCCCTTCCTACTCATCTATGTGGAAAAGTTTGGTGTAAATGCTCTCTAACGGCCATGGAAAAATGAGCTGGAGCACCATTTATGCTGGAGCCACATTTGCTGCCTCTGTTTCAAAGGAATGTCTTCCAAAAACTCATACAGTGTGTTCTGCAGAAAGTTAAGGTAAACAGCGCCTGTTAATCGGTTTGGTAAAACAACAGGACTTAGAAACCTGTCACCTACAGTACCCATTCAAATGTTTAATGAAAAACGTGCCTGATGTCTAGATTCTATTAGAGCATGAGGATTTTCCTCGGCCCAAATATGCGTATTGTGAAAATTAAACACTCCATTTCTTGTGAACCTGGCCTCATCAGTAAAAAGAATGTTTGCAAGAAAACGAGGGTCTTCAGCATCATGACGTAGAAACCAGCGATAAAAAAACCAAACGTGCTTGATGATCATTTATTGGATTTAAGGCCTGTACTTGTTGCACATGGTATGGATAAAGCAGTTGCTCGTGAAGGATTCTCCAAACAAAAGGACCACTAATTCCTACCTCGGCTGGTATTCTCCGCAGACTCGTACCTGGATTCTGCTCTACCAGTGCTAGAATTTCTTTTTCTGTTCTAGGAGTGGATACCTTGGTCTTCCGGATAAATGGCACTGTTTGCTCAAGGAACCGGTATCACGCAATCTTTGGTGAATTCTTCCAAACATGCGTTGTGAAGGAATTTGGCGATTTGGATAAGCGTCAACATAAAGACGTTGTGCTTCGGTGGCGTTCCCATTAGCACGACTATACATGAAATGCATATCTGTTAATTCTGCGTTAGAGTAACCAGCCATAGCGAAAGAAAACTTGTGCACTGAGAACAACTGTCAAATACGTACTGTTTATTTCACTAAACATTAACCAACTATTATAAGAAAATACACAACGTTTTTGCAAAATAAGAAAAGGGACTAAAAAACATAAAACATTGCATATCTCCGCAACCGTTACTTTGCGGACCCATGTTTATTGAGACTTTTCTGCTAATTTTGGTTCATACTATTACCTCCTTAAATATTTTACACTCTTTTTTAACACCCTGTATACTCTTCTATTCTTAATCTGCTGCTACATTAATTGGAAACGCAATTTCTTCACGTAGGATAACTTTTCCTAATTACAAAAATTTACTTAACGTCGGCAGTTTCCTTTTACAACATCCGCTTTAAACATGAATACAGAACTTAATTACGCCATTCTTTAAAAAGCAATGAAAACGAACTAGGAAGTGCCCGCCTTGTTCCAGTTTTCCGGAGTTTTCACTTTTACGTCTTTTGCTATCGCCGCTGCCAGCTAGCAGTCGAAAACGGGGGCTTTTATTTGCAGACGGAAACTTTCAGTCAAAATTGGACGTATTTTAGATAATTAAATTTTAATATTCGTAGAGGCGGATCTCAATTTTAAATGGATCAGATACAATTCCTTAAATAGAGTTTCCAAAAATAATTATATACCATTTTTTTAATAGTTTCGTATCTAAGATATCTTGCCGGACGAGATCTTGACAGTTGAAGAACTGATTTCTAACATACAAGGAGGTAACTCAGAGGCAGTTTTAGAAACATAACAAAGCGTTTATTTTGGACAATAATAATTAGTTTAAAAGAAAATATAATAATATACTTCCACATCAAAAAGTACGATTTTTATGTATTTTTTTTATGTACATTAATTATCACAATTCGCAAAAGAGACCAAAATATGAACGCCGGTCCTGTTAATTCATCAAACATGTAGGACACGACTGGCGTATTGCGTTTAAAATTTCTTAAAAAAAGCCATAAAACACGACAACAAAAAACAACTCGAATAATTTATGCAATATTATTTAAGTCAGTCGAGCTAACATTTTTGTCTTTTTGTAGTTAACTTGGATGAGTATTCACTAAAGCATCACAGAGTGAACATTGACCTAATAAGTTATAAAGTGCTTAAGGCCGCATTCGCACGCTCCTGTCTAAAATCGTGGTGGAAATGAGAAACATTTCCCTTTTAGTTCAGACGACCCTTTACAGATGTCGCCATATGTATAATCTAAATAATATATTTGAATAATAATTTCGTCGGTGACCTTGGCTGCAAGACATCGTGCGATATTGCCACAGTTTGCCTTTGACGCCTGTTCTTTACATGAGTCATAGGTCATAAGTTTGAGCTGCTCAAAATTATAAGTGTGCTATAAGTTTGGAAGTGAAGTCGTAGTGAATTATTAGTGAAGAATTTGCCTAGTTTTTTCTTTTTAACTAGCTCAACTAAATTCTGACATTTATTTGACAATTGACAGCATTTCTCTATTATGAATCCGATGTTTGTTTAGGTATCATTTTTTTCTAAATTCTTTTATAAAATCTCAAACGGAGGAAATAATATGGTTCTGATGTATAGTTCAGCTAGAGAAAATGCGCTCGCGGCAAGTAGGTTGTACAGAGAACGATGGTGGAACAGTTATGAAAACTCTTGAAAAGACTACAACAATAACACTCGTCGAATAGCATAACAAGTAGGGACCTCCGTCTGCGTATCGCATATTACAACGTCAGTTATTCCACCCCTATGATCTATGATCAGCTATTCCATCTTTAAGATCTTCAGCAGATTTTACCAGTGGATTGTGAACAACGCATGGCTTTTTGTAGGTGATTTTTGCAACTAAAAAATCAATGTAAATCTACACGCGGTTAGGCAAAATCAATTTCAGCATTGGTTCTCGGTAAATGTTTGGCCTGGCAAAATCGGCGATGTCCTTCTTGGCTCCTACTTCTTCCAAAGATGATTAAATAAGCCAGCGTATGATGATTTTTTAGAGAACCGAATTATTAGACGATGCGACATTATTATTACGAGCACGTATGTAGTTTCTTCAAGATGGGGGTCCTCCACACAGTAATCGAACAGTAAAGACGCTTGTGAATGAAATGTTTCCACAGCGATGCGTTTGGTCTTGTGCCGTGGCCACCGCGATCTCCCGATTTACTCCCAGTGGACCTTTATTTTTGAGGTCACATTAAATCCCTCGTCTGCCCAATGACACATTGAAGGAATTACAACGTATACTAGAAGCTGCTGCCATAATTAGAGAATTCCAGAAATCTAGAAAAATATCCGCCAATAATAATTATGCCACCAGAATTATAGCGTAATATAATTTGAGATTTGACATAAAAGTATGTATTCTCAACAGAACTTAAATAACAACCAAAACGTAACGGTAACCAGAACAACAAATATTGCGTCAAAACACGATAATAATTCCAATAACACAAAAGTAATAACACCGATAAATACCGATCAAAGTTGAAATGTATTAGCAAGCAATATCTGATATTTATATACCAATGATGTCAGCTAAAATAATCAACAGTTTGTAGGCAAACTCCTCAGTTGAATGACCTTGAACTAGCCCAGCATTGAGTGACCGCTAGACCACTGTCATATTGTAGAGAGTGCGTCAGTATGTAATTTTCACTGCCTAGATGAACTCCAGGAGCATTTTATCAACTGCGAACTTGAATTTGTTTAAAATTCCACCCCGGGCCAAATCGAGTTAGGCCCGCACCTGCATAATCAACCGAATCAACAGCGGGCAATATTTCGGCTAAGCGAATTAACCCATTTTCAATTACTCCCCAGACGCGTGACTGGGGCGAATTCAGACCCAGGCATTATCTATGCGTTGCATGCCGGCGATAACGTACGCCCCAGGAACGCAGAAGAACAGTGGTAACAGCTAGTTAGTTAAGGGATGATGTAATTTGGCCTAATCTGATTGCCGCCGGCAGATTTGATTATGATAATGCGGATTCGGTTCTTGCGAGCCTCCGGGGAATGTTGCAGCGTCTTGAAATTTATATCTTATCGGATTATTCCGTCTGTCACCAGAATTACGTCGGCCCGAACCCGGGTCTTGCCCGTCACGTTGGATTCGGTACACGGAAATCGTGGAAAGGTAGATGCCTCTCTGACCGTGCGAATTTGCTTAACCGTGAAAATATAGGGCCACCATTAACACTGTTACAAAATAATAATTAAGAATCGTTGATATACTATTGAGTATACGAGAATGTTCAAACTCTGCTTTGTTGAACCGTCAAGCTCTTATATGTATTTCAATTTTTTTATATATATTTTATTATAATGTCCCCTTGACCGGAGGTTGAGTTTCAACCTCCAGTCAAACTGCAGTTTCAGTATTATAAACGTCAACTGAACGTTGAAGTGTTGGTTTAGCGACGTTTCACTTACTACTATAACCGATGGTTATAGTTCAAGTTGAATTTCAACTGTCGGTTGGAATTATTTTGAAACTGCAAATATCATATCATCATAAAAGTGTGTGTAAACTCGTATAAACAAAAACTGGGAAACTATAAATATATTTGCTTTAAATTTAACTTTACTGGTTAATAGCTATTTAAAAATGATACTCTCTTACGCATTTTGATCTACAAATGCTATAATTTTAGCAAACAATTCATTTTATATTTTTTAAACCTTCAGAAAATGAGTTTCATTTGTAATGTTCAGAACTGATCTGTAGAAGTTACAATTAAATCATATCAAAGAAATATGAAAAAAAAAAATTTTTATTTTTCATTTCATCATTATCCGTACTTACATAAGCTGAAATTGTGGAAATAAATTATACTATAAGGGAGAGAAATGCGTTATTTTGGCAGAAGTGCAATTTGAAGCCCGAGGGCTACAATGCACCGAGGACAAAATATCATCTCTCCCGACTGGTATATACTATTTTTTCCACGGTCTCATTAACTTAAAAACACATATTTTGTCATTATGAAGCAAGTAGCACCAGAATTATTGTATTCGGATCTGAGCATTTATTTAGTAGTCGTTGAGTTATTGTCATAACTACAAAATAAACAAACAAAAATAATTGTCAAATTAAGGTGCTAGTTTGGTTTTCTATCAAGTGCAGATGACAAAGAATTCTTAATGATTAAGATAAGATTACTTTTGTTGTTAGATATTTCAATTATTAAGTATTTTGATGTTTTATAGGTTGGATTAATTCTGGGGATTGCCGGAACTTGTCGAACTGATGAACTAGTCAATTTAACTGTAGATGATATTGAGGATATAGGCTCTTCCTTGATTGTAAAAATTCCAGACACTAAGACAAAGATTTCACGAATCTTCCTGGTTACCGATGTGGGAAATACGCTTGAATTGTTTCGGAAATATCTGTCCCTTCGTCCTCCCCACGTCAAGCATAAGCGCCTTTCTTGTACTACAAAGCAGGAAAATGTAGTTCGCAGCCAGTTGGCTGCATGTTATACTGGTCACTGCTTACAAATATCTTCAGCGACATTACTGGCAGATGCTGGTGTGGATATCATGACAATAAAGCGTCATGCTGACTGGAAATCAACGACAGTCGCTGAAGGTTATGTCGAGAACTCCATTGAAAATAAGACCAAAATTGCTAATCAGGTTTTAGTAGGTACCACTACTAGTGCAATCACAAAAACTGTAAATGTAAGCGAAAGTAATATTCCTTCTAATATTAATTTTGAAAATTGTACAAATGTAACATTTAATTTAAATGTCAATAAATAATTTCAATGTTATCTTTTTTTTGCATGAAAAACGTTCTCCATAATGTAAATTCCCTTGGGAATAATCGACTACTTCTGTTTTAATTTTGATGTCATAGAAACTGATTTCTACTCCCGACCTTGGAAAAAATGTATTTCTCTTTTGTCTATCTAACTATAGATATTAATTATAACACATAAAATTATCATCATCAAGTTCATAAAATAATATTTACTTACACTTTATAATATTTCTATAATTAATGATTGCATCTACGGAGGCAGTCTGTATCAGAATAAATTCCTCTCTTACTCTTTATAATAATATACGAATGTCACCGAGATTAATGTCACTGTCAATAATTATAATCACAGATTACAGGAAGAATAATTATAATTCACAAAACGTCAAAATAAAAGACATTTGCAAAAATTGGCGGGAAAATATTCGGATATTTCATTAATTAAAATTGAGCTGACAGTGTAGCCAACATTCAGAAATACACCTCAACGTCGGCTTGACGAACTGTGACATTAAACAGTGTACAGAATTTTTTTCAACCGTTGGAGATTCAACCTGAGCTTTATAATACCGGTCAATAATTTTGTGTGAAATAGGAAATTGCATGAGTTTTTTAAATTCGTGCAGACGGAAGAAATTTGGAGAAAAGTGCGTTAGAGAACGTAGCTTCTTCTCCCCTAGAAAGCTAGAGTAATAAAAATCTGTTTCAATTTCGAACTGATGATAATTTATATTCTGAAACATTCCGCCTTGTTCGAAATTTGTTTCCCATATTACCCGACCCCAAAACAAACACCATAACCCACCGCCCGATAACGACTCCTGCCTTGTTTCGCAGGAGTGCTCAGCAATGAACTCCCCCTGCTTTATTACTTCTGCAAAGTTTTAAAGGTAAACTACATTAGGAGCCTCCGCATTAATATAGATCCAAACTTCTTGAATTATTAGTCAAGATCAGGGGCAGCTCGCTCCGCCGACGAGATAACTTGAAAATTATGACAAATAGACGTCACCTCTGCTCGGGAATGGGATCTGATAATTTGATACTTGGATGGTAGTCGCTCAGGAATTATTATAGATAGCTTTACAATGATATATTGTTTCTGGTGTCTATCTGTGCATTAGGTATGTGGGAAGTTCTGGGAACCCGGGAACTTTATCAGCAGATGACGTTTCGATCGTCGAGATATATCCGCTGACGAAATTGTTGACGTTTACTTATGGTAATTAAAACAAAAAAGATTTATTGTTACTTTTTTACTTAACTTGTCGAATATAGAATATTAAAATAACTCCATAAACATGTTGGTAATAGATAATTATGTAAATTTAAAAAATGATCTAGCCAAATAGCGCTAAAGAAGATTGCGTACATTTTGAAATAAATTAAAATAAATTTTCAAGGTTATGCCAGACGAAATCCGACCTATTTCTTCATTTTAATTATTTTTTAATATTTCTTCTATATAAGTAAAATTAATAAATTACTAAATATTGATAAAAATATTAAACTATTGTACACGTGGGCAAAATTCGATGTTTTTATAGGCTCGTTAACTACAGGAGATAGAAAAAAATTATCCCCTCGCTCTCAATCTGTTTTTTTTTAAGAAAACATTTATGGTCAAAACCAAAATGTCCTATCGTCTTTTGTTTTTAAGTAATAAACAAAATTTAAAATTGTCCACTTTCCGATACGTCTGCAACTTAGGTGTTTGTAAAGTTAAAATAAAATAATTGATACGTTTTCCAGACACTTTTTTTGAGTAGTCCAGTGGCGAGCCTAATATTTTTGTAACTTTATTAAGTTATAACCTAAATTTATGTTTTTATAAATATAAACCATAAGTGACCATGGGCCAGTTGAAATCGTTTTCTTTTTTTTTCTCTTTCCATTAATATATAATATTTGGGGTTAAATATGTTTGAAAAAAGTATCACACTGTATCAGCGCTACCTATCGATTCATAAACTGCTAGACGGGGACGAATATCGCGTCCCCGTAAACCATTTATCTCGGCTAAAAAGCAACAGAGGCAAAAACAAAAAATACATACAAAGAACCTTTCTCACGTCTACCCCTCCCCCTCTCTCTGACAGTTGTCTAATAGATTTGGGTGCCACTTAATAACATCCCTCTCCGACTCTGCCAGCAACACCATTAGTCAGCATTGACACCAGAAAAATAACGCTACAAAGCCTTGCGAGGGTAAACCCTTAGAAAAAATCTAGGTGCACCGTAAACATATTTTAGAAACAAGACTACTATTAAAAAAAGATTTTAGCAGGTACAGTCTTACTTCACGACGTACTACATTATTGCCATATTTAATGTATCGTTAGAGGTTCCTCAGGGTTCAATTTTGAGTCCATTGTTATTAAACATTTATGTTAGAAACAAATCTTCTAATCTTGATCTTAAGTATCTACTATGAAATGGATGACATTAAATTGTATCTAGATTACGGACGATATTTAATAACAGAAGTAAAAAAGCTGACAATTAAATACGGAACATAGTTAATAATAATTAAAGAATATTTTTCGACGAAGAGAATAAGGTAAGTACCAATCTGTACATAATTGAAGTTGATCAACTGTTAAAATAATCCCAGTCAATAAACAAAAACATCAAAATGAAGCTGACTGCAATCTCGATTTACGATCGTTTTTTGTTCATATATGATTGCAGAACATATATTACGCAATTTTATAGCAATAATATGGCAAATATTCACTATACACTGATAATAATTATTTGAAATATTACACGGTGGATGGTTGGATACTTATTGTCTACGTCAATGGGTTGACATAGTATACCAGAAAGGAAACTACTAGATAATTTTGAAAACACCTAGATAGATATATTTACAGAAAACAAATACAAATGTTTTTTATTTTTCCTTAACTAACATAACATAACCTTCAATTATATATTACTAATACAGAAACGTTGTAGATTTTCCAGCGTTACTGCTACCTCATTTGAAAATTTTAAATTAAACATAAAACAAGTAGGGATAGTAGTCATACTGATTCCTGCAGCTCCAGATAGTCGTCCTGAATTAGTTTGTAGATAATCTGCAATGTAAACAAATTGTTCGTTTTTTTTTCTCATAATTAATAAACAGATTTTTTTAAATTGTTGATTATCAGATTTTAATTTATTTCGAAATTCTCCCAAATATTCTCTTTACCCAGTACGTCCAATGAAATTTAGTTGCCAACAAATAACAGTCACATCTCTCATATCTGAAAATGAAAAATTATTATTTCGGAATATTTCGATTTTGTAAAGTAATTGATTTTAACCAAAACTGGATAAATACCCTACATTTAGAAACACTTATTAACTTTAACATGAATTTTGTCTAATATTTATTAAAATTTAACTTACTATTGATGTCTACTATTGTTGTATTATTGTTGAAAAACTATTATCTCAAAAATGGTTAATTTCTAAGACTAATGGCAAGTAGTTATCAAAAGAACATATTGTTTAACAAAAAACGTGATAGTGTTAGGTCCAAGAAAAGTTACGCACACACACACACATTATGGTTTCTCATATTCAAACACATCTATTCCTAAAATTTTAAGTTGATACTGTCGAATACAATGTAATTATTACTTTTTAAATTGCAACTTTGACTCTTACGGACCACTTTGTACGGTGTAAACAATTTTATTGGACATTGTTACATCTTGTTTGTAAAGCAATATGTAAACAAACATCATACGCCTGTGAATATGTATTTTTTTATTCTTTCGGAATATAACCTTATTTCAGTGCCCGTAAAATGCAATCTATACGTATTTTTAATAAAACTTAAGTTATTTGACATAAAAAATATAATTATACTTATTTGGTACTTTTATTAGTGTAGATTTCAATTTATTAGCTAGAAGCATACAAGTATAATAATATATCCAGAACTACAATAATTCCAGACATTTACTATTCAATGTATGAGCTACAATCCGATAGCCGCACGTCTCTATACGATTTCTTTCCAGGTAGTGCGGCTGTCAGCATTTTTTGGTAAGCGTTATCCATTTCGCGTGGCACATAAAATGTACCTTCTCAGGATGCGCCTAATTTTTTAGCCGCAGCGTAGGTGGGCGACAGGCAGCATGCCACCAGGTCTATTATTAAGGCCTCACACAATGGGAGGAAGCGCAGAATGACACCACCCGAAATTTTAGATGGGACCGATTGATAGCGCCGACACTTATCCCCTGGAATTTTTTTTTAATGCCGAGTAGAGGGAATTACGACGATGACACTTCCGTTGAAACGCTGGAATTACTGCCAAGATAACTGAAATGGGCAATTGAGGCACTTAAATACTTAATTTAACAGATGGGGAGTTTAAATAAGTGTCGCCGTCACACGTTGTGTTTGTAAATGTTGGTTTTGTGCATATATTGTGCTTTTTTTTTTGGTCTAAAAAATTTTTAGGACAATAGTATATTGCGCACTTAGTAGTAAAAGCAATGCGTTCCTGGACGACAATGCAGCAAGCGTCGAGTGTGTGCGCACTATTTTATCTATGACTGTCCAAGACTGTTGCACGTATCCATTGATCACCAAAAATTGAAAAAACCAGGGCTATTAGTACCAATATTTATGATTAAATTCTTTTTTGTCCAACTGTCAAAAATACACATTTTTAATTGCTGTAGATACACAAAATTAGCCATTTTTTACAATGAACGAAAGCACTTTATGTAAAAAAATTAAAACAAAAACATCGCGAAAAAAACTGCAGTACTTTTATATTCTAGAACGCCAAAGCCTTTTTTGTTGCAAAACATATAACTTATTTATGATTTTATTAATAAAACAATATATATTTTAAGTAAATAACAATTCAATACAAAAGAGTAACTATTATAAACAGAACGATTGCAATTTATTTCACACTATATGTAAACTGAAAGTGCTAATATTGCAGTGAGTTAAATTTATGCCAGAATCAGTACTGTCAGTTATCGCAGCTTTTAGTTTTGGGTGTTCAGTAAGGCTGCTGTTGTAATTGTTTAAGTTTACTGCGCACAACAAGTTTCGTAGGCTCTGCTAAAGATGGTAACAGTTTATTTGCTATTGAAATTTTTTTCTCTACAGAATCTTGTCTATATATGTCTCCGCTAGCGTATTACCGTCACCCCCCCATGTCGTTTAATGGTGGTAATATTAGCCCCTGCGTCGGCTAACAGACTAACATCTCGTATGAGTTTTGGAATCGGAAATTCTTTTAATAATAATTGAAATTTTGTCTTCTATATTATCGATCGTTATTTTTAGTAGCTCACCTCTTCTCAAAGCTCCACACACATTAATTATTAAAATGACCTGAGAAGTTTTCCAAAATTAGTTAAATCGATTGATTTATATTAATTTGAATTATCTTTTCTAGCAGAAATCTATTATCAAGTGCTTCTTTTAAAAATCTTATAATTTCCTCTTTCGTTAGAACTTTGGACTTTTTTGGACGGCTTCCAACTGATTTATTTTTCAAATATGGCATTAGTTTTGGGAATTTTCTGATATTTACATTTTCTTTGGCATTCATTGCACTTTTACTATGGAATATACTGACTATACCGTCGAAGGTTTAATTTTATATTCAAAATATGCCAGTAACACCGCTTCGGACACTTTTACCACTCTCGAAGATTTTTTTGGGATTAATTGTAAAACAGCCCTTTGTGCCACTTCCAATACTTCCCCTGATAAATGTTCGTCTTCACTTTCTCAACTCATTTTGAATTAAACACTCTTAGAATATGAACTACAATATATAACGCTGACGCTACTTTTTCAAACAACTAATATTTATTGTTTATTAGGTATACCGATTTTGGGCACATAATATTAAAATAATTATTATTCTGTTTTATTACTCTCCTTCTACATCCATCCTGTTTCGTAATTTTACAGACTCGTCAGCAACGCTAACTTAGGACTGTGTACTCTCTCGAAAATATTACCGTACTTTACCCATTTCAGTGAATCTACAAGCAAATATAAAAAGACAACACTTCACTGCATTGTCCAATACTGAACAATGAGTTATAACTTATAACGTAGTTCTGTGACAGCATTAATCTTACTGTATGTCTCAGTTCCATTAAAGTTTTCCAATTTCCATCGGAACAAGTGGGAATGTAGAAGTTTGTTCGTATCGTCACGTTTATCCTTATTTGGTGAACTTAAGAACTACTTACTGACGTACGGTTTTGCAAAGACAGCAGTAAGTTAATGTTGTTTTCAGTGATATTTAAAATTGCAATAAATATGTGACTATAGTTTTGAATAATTGTAAAATGAAAGCTAATACAAAATATATGCTAAAAATGCCAGTTCTATTTTAATAAAATATCTATAACTGTGACATATTAACTATGATTTGACACTGCTTTAAATGTTATAATGACTTACATTACCGCATATGCGCTCATAAGCTAATGTTCCTAAATTATTTATAATACGAGAAGGAGATATAGGAGTAAATTTTTTGGAAATTTTCCTCAAATCTTCAAGTCTACGTCCATCCACCATTGATCACACCTTGCGTCCTGGGCAAACAAAAACGGGACTCGCGTAAAATTTTCACACCCCAATCAGCCACATATATCACGTACATGCTAACATTAATGCCTAGCATTGTTTACACGCAATAACGCATACGAGTACGATAGTTACCTGATTTGTCACTGTCTGCTATAACATATCGCCGAGCCAGGGGTTCAATATACGGCCATGCATTACCAGGGCGACTAATCCCTGTACTTTGGTGGTGGTTTTATTAAAATTTAAAAGGCTGCAGTGATTTATGCCCGGCGGGAGTAGCTTTCGCGGCTAAATGTTTTGACACTTGGCGGATTAGCGACGTCTGGTTGATGTATGTGGATGATAAAGAATTGCGATGCTTTGTCATTTTTTAAGTTTAATTGGGTGGTATTCCTGCCACTGAAATATAAAAAGTGTTAACTAATAAACCCATAATAATGGTCAGTCAAGAGGTTGATTTTACAAATTTTATTACAACTAGAAACACATTGAGTGAAAGTTTAAAAAATGTGACCGTTTTTCCACGCATGGTATTGGTTACTGATGATGATAATAATAAATATGATGGATGTGAGATGATGATGATGATGATGATAATGATGTCGATGATGGTGATAATAAAGATGACGTAGATGACGGTGGTTAAGATAGTAGTAACGATAAAGATGCTGCAGATAATGCAGATGAAATAGAAGATGATGAGGAAATAATGGTGACGATAATGATGAGGAAGATGATAGATGGGATAATAAAGACGATGATGAAGATGATGATGAAGATCATAATGAAGACGGAGTAGATGATGATTAAGGTGATAATGAAGACCAAGTACATAATAATGATGATGCAGATGAAGGTGAAGATAAAGATGATGAAGTTGACAATTATTTAAGCGAAATAAGGTTTAACTTTGTAAAGGATAAATATGATGATGATGATGATGATGATGATGATGATGATGATGATGATGATGATAATGATGATGATAATAACGTCGATGATAGTGATAATGAAGATGACGTAGATGACGGTGGTTAAGATAGTAGTAACGATAAAGATAATGCAGATAATGCAGATGAAATAGAAGATGATGAGGAAGATGATAGATGGGATAAGAAAGACGATGAGGAAGATGATGATGATGATGAAGATCATAATGGAGACGGAGTAGATGATGATTAAGGTGATAATGAAGACCAAGTACATAATAATGATGATGCAGATGAAGGTGAAGATAAAGATGATAAAGTTGAAAAATATATTTAAGCGAAATAAGGTTTAACTTTGTAAAGGATAAATAAAAATCTTTTTGACCTGTAATGAAGACAGATTCTTTTCAAAATCTATATAATGGTATTCAATTTGAAATGTTTAAGCTTTCTAAATGTTTGTATTTTGATTTGTTTCTATTTTTAACTGTTGCTTTTCAACTTTCATCTTTCTGCCGAGATCTTAAAAAGGTTTGAATGACTGAGTTTATTGCTTTGTATCAGAAGACGTTTCTATTTATTGATTTTTAAAACGAATTTTCAGAGAACAGTAGAATATAATTTATCTTAGAAAAATATTTCATGTTATAATATTATAAATTAGATGAAATGTCGTTTTCGTTAGCACAATTGATAACATTTTCTTATATATATTATTTATTTGGTATTAACATTATTGTGAAAACCTAATTATTCTGCGGACTAAAGATATGTGAGTGAAGGTGGAGCGAACCACCTGAAGAAACAATCCTGAAAATGGAGAATGTTGAATTTACGTTTCTCACATATTCAAAAGTGAATTTGAGATTTGAATGTTATAGAATGATTTATTGTGTCGAATATATTTTTTTTGTAGTAAATTTGGCTAGATCAATATTTATTTTAGATAGTACAACTTTGTCTATGGAATTGTTCATTAAGCATATCTAGATATTTAGTACCTATCAAAGAACATAGATATGACTTCATTAATAGAAATTGTAGGAATTCCACGGAAAAAATACCCTGCGCGCTAATGCTCCGACCAGCATTGAATACAAAAACCTGTAGCAAATAGCTAAAGTCACTCGTCAGCGGATCATCAGACATATATAGGTTTCGTGTTTATTAGCTCTCACCAGTATGCCATAGGTAAAGTATCTGACGAATAACCCTAGCTGTTTTAAGTTTATCTAAGTCCAGCAGAAGAGACCGTACTACTACACCGCGTACTGTCCGACATGCTGATGAGAGCTACTAAGGTTGCTGACGAGTAACTAGCTGTTTACTACAGATTTTTCAGGTGTAATTTAATGCTAGTCGAAGCATTAGCCAGCAGAGTAGTTGTTTCCTAAAATTCCGTGTTTGCAAGATATCGTTATCTCTGAACCCGATAAAGGTCGATAGCTTTCAATGGAGTAGAGAATGTCCGCTAGGTGTAGCTTTTCTACACCGTTTACCAATTTATATATCTTATTTAAATAATAATGCAGGAAATGTCTTGTGAAGGTATTACTAACGTTCAGAGTGTCTTAATGAGTGACAAGTCGAAAGTGTAAAATAATTTCCCAACATTTTCGATTTTTGAGTTATAACTTTCGATGACTGGTGCAACATGCAATTCTACATCTTTCTTAATACATATTAAAGCTTTTAAGGAATTAGCTTTTATTTTGCTTTAAAATGATACAAAGCTATTACCCACAAAGTTGTCATTGCTTCCCTGCAAAAAACAATCGAAGCATAAAAGTATACTCGTACTTTAAAAGTTGGATGCTCGAGTCTGGCTGGACGTAATAAGACAAATTATGGAAGTCATCGTGGGTCTCGTACGAATATCGTCCCGGGAGCATCGCCTCCCATTATCTCGATTCAATTCCGAGTATGAAAATAAAAGTTTGATTGCGTTACAAATAAATACAACGAGGTGATTTAGAAAGTAATCAAAGTTGGTAAATTGCTCATTGTTGAGTTTAAGCAAACTTCCCCGCTTTGAAAAGTTTAATCGATGAAGAATAAGGCGCTTAAAGGTAGAGCTTAGGAACGGCAAACATTAAAGAACAATTTATATTCCACTTAACAGCGGCGACGTCATTTCGGGAATTTGTTTAGGATGAGACTGGAAGATGGTCCCAAAAAGTTGGCAAAAATTTTGTATTTTTTACTATACCTATTGTACATATTATGCATCACTTTAAAACGCTTTAATTTCATTTGTATCAGTAATAATAACTCCTTTTGAACTTATAAAAAGTTATATATCAAACAGACAACAATGCGTAAGAATAAACGACACATAAAGTGAATACCAAAGAGTAAGTTATGTTGTTCCGCAGGGAACTGTCTTGGGTCCAATATTATTTAACATCTACCTAAATGAATTATTCAAACTAGACGTGAAAGGTGATGTGGTGAGTTTGCAGATGATACTGCTTTTTTACAAAGCAAATTATTGGAAAGAATTGAAAAAACTAGCAGAAGAAGATTTTCTAACAATTACTGAATGGTTCAGTCAGAGATTATTAACAATTAACACAGAAAAAACTAACTACATTACTCTCACTTCATACTCTAATAACTTAACTTCTTACACCTCATTGATAGTTTCCCCAGATATAATTATAACTGTAGTGCCATATATTAAATACTTGGGTTTATATATTGATAGCCACCTGAAATGGCAAAAGCATGTTAGTTATGTTATAAATAAACTTAGATGTATTTTATATCAATTTAAACAACTTTCGAACGTTTTAGACATAGAACAAATGTGTACATTGTACTATGCACTGGTTGACTCTCATTTAATTTACGGCATTACTGCTTGGGGCGGAGCAGCTGATAACTTTATGCATAAATTGGAAGTTATACAAAAGTGAATAATTAAAATCATATTCAAAAAACCATATACCTATATTGGATCCAAGGCAGCCGGTCTTCCGCAAAGTTTTCGCTTATGTGTCGTATTGAGTGGACGAAGTTTTACGAAACATAGCTAAAAATTTGATACCATCTATTGATCCCTCAGTAATCGTAAACGTTCTTGCAACATTAGTTTTTGGATCAGAATTTTGACACTAATAAATGCCTAACAATCTTTTATGACATTTACTGTAAAAAATCTGATTTCTGCCCTCCTGCGCCCTCCAAATACTCCAATGATTAAAACAACTTTGGCTAACGTTTTTGTTCAGGTAAAGCATGGTACGGAGCATAGAATATTTACTCCGCAAATTTGACTGCCTTAACGTACTGGATAGCATCAGGAAATAGTCTAGTAATGTCTTATCTGTAAAATTCTCAATATGTTATGCTTTGTCCTAGGTTTCAAAGTCGTTTAGGAGTTTTCGTATAAATTTTTCGTTTTAGGGCGCTAACGTGGATAGCGCAGCTTCAGCAGCTTGTTCAATATCGAAAGACTCGACATTACCATTCATTTTTGTCGATTTTTGACAGAACCTTGACATTAAACAATGCCTAAAGGTAAGTTCATGCACTAGCGATTTACGAGTTGCGATTTGCGGACTTCAATTTGGTTGGTTAACAAAATATTTTTGACATAAATTCATTCATTTCAATTTATTGCGAGAATCGCAAAATTTAAATTTAGGGGGCGGGAAAATAGAAATAGTTTCAATTTATAGCGATTATCGCAATAATTTTGACAAACTGTACAATTCCGTCATATGTTCTCTGTTGACAGTTCGCAACACAAATGCCAAATGCCAATTAAGCATCCAAATCAATCACAATCTCGTCTCACTTGTAAAACGCTTATTTATTTCACAATTATAAGTATTTACAATATTAAATAAATATTAAAAAATGGAAAATGACGTAGAAGAACAAAGTCAAGTAAGTGTGAATAACTTATTTTTAATACTTTATATACATTTTTTTTTACAATTTGTAGATATTTAATTTTTGTGAAAATTGCCTTCAGTTAACGGGACAGGGAGGACATGTATGTACAGAAAACTTGAATAATGAACGTGAGATTAATATCAATGAAAGTTCAGTAATAGGAGAAGAAAATTAATGTGAGATACTGGTTGTTATAAAGGAACACTGCCGTGATTAGTTTGTAAAATGTCTGTTCTTAATATATGTTATGTATGAAATAAATCAAAAGTTAGGTGTTTATAAGTTTTACTTATATTTAAGTTGTACTTTATTTTATACCAGCTGCTTTGCCAGCCATCTGAATGAAAAAAAAGTAAAATGAGAAAATCTAGAAATTTCTGTTTTTTATTGTTTTTATTTTGTTTACTGTCACATAGCAAGGGTATAGCTAGGTTACAAGAAATTTAAAGTAACTAGTTTTCGCGTGTGTGCATGAACGAATGTAAAGTTTTCGTTGCAAAAATCGTAAAATCGTTAATCGCAATTCGCAAATCGCTAGTGTATGAACTTACCTTTAGAAGCAGATTGCCTGCCCACTTTTCAGAATGTTTAAAAATACAAATAAAATCATAAAAATATCAAATTTTAAAACAGTCATTTCGTAACTTGTTACATAAATAGGTATTCCCGATCTGCAATTATTTCCGTACGCTGATTAGAAGTACCGAAGGCTCTAAAATATAAATCTACAGCAAAGTAAACTATGTGCTATTTAATATGTACCTATTTTGAATTTAATTCGTAAAAATTAGTCACTAATATTGATAGGTTTCGATTATGATAATTTGACATTTTGTATACTCTCCAAACATCAAAGAACACTGATCAAAGCTTAGAAGGAAATTCTAAGGGATTTTTACAGAAAACTGTAAACATCTTAGGATGCTATAGTTTAAAATAGTACTAATTATTATTTTATGCAAACGTCGATTATTGTTAATATTGTTGCTATTATTAGTATTAACAGAACATTTATTGGCGCGAAGTACATTTTGCACTAGTGGCCTACAGATGGCGACTGCAGACTGCATGATCATTGAGTAAAGAATAATATTTTTGCCCAATGATCAGATTCTGTCAAAAACAAGATATCGTATGCGGTAATTAGTTTTAAATGCTTTTTCAGTATTTGCTTTCGCAAAATTAATTTTTCAAGTGCATATTATCGTGTGGCAGCGTAATACCAAATACGTTTTCCGAGTATTCTTATGCCGAATCCTCTTTGAACCACAATGAATAACTGCTGTAATGTTTTGGTAAACGTGGCAGTGTTTTTATATATTTGTGTACATATGACCAAGGGAAAGAGAGGTACTCAAGAAATGAGAAGTTTTAATGTAAACAAGTAAGAAAACATTTAATATAAATATCAGTAGGGTAGGTGCTACATCCTTGTGCTACCAAATCGTGTTTCTCATAAAAAAATTGTTCGCTTTATAAATAAATTTGTTGATGGACAATTCCGTTAATTCTTATTTTTCTCTATCCCCTCTTAAAATATTTGTACTTAGTTATAGTTAACCCTTTATATTTAACTATCTTTAATGTAAACAGAATCGCAATACAATCATTTTAATTTTTTGACTATCTGCCTGCTTTTTGGGTTTCCTGCAAGCCGCCTAAGGATTTTCCGCTTCACCTGTAAAGGTAAATAACTATAAATTCCCCAAATCCCCCTCATCCCTTGCAGGATCAACTTTGAAGTGGCCCCATCGAGCGACGTTGATTTGATTCGCCATCTGGCCCTGCGTCTAATCGCATAGAAACTATTTGCCTGATATTAAATGAAGGTTGAAATAAGATCCCCGAAATAAAGGGGCGAGTCCCGCAAAAGAAACAGCTCAATAAGTTATTCCCGATTTAGCGGCGATGTCGATGGATTTTCCGGAAAAAGAAATCTCCTGCAGCTATACGATATTCATTACGGCGCCCCTCGTCGTTTATCACAGACCTAGATCGCATTTGTTTGTATACAATTCTATTATAAAGGAAGCGCTATGGGATCGTCAACGAAGTGAAGCCACTCGGTTGGTTTTACTTTCTCGGAAAACGCGCCAAATTCAAATTATCTAGTTATTTATTTATTACCTAACAGGCTTCAATGCTTAATTGCAAGAAGTAATAAGAAACAACAAATATAATAATTATACACTACAGCATGAATCATTCACGTTATCAAAATTATGATAAACATACATTAGGTTAACAGCTAGTATACATACGAAGTATTTATAAATTGTCAAAGGAATATACATTTTTGGCAGATTTTAAAAATAAACCAGAAGAGTTAAAGAGGTGTACGCTATTTTTACCAGAAACCAGGTCAATTCATCAGAACATCGACAAAAGAGGTGCAAACTGGGTTAAATGCGAATATAGTCTGGGATGGGTATTAAAACACAACAGGGATAATAAATAAGAATCATCAAATCATCAAATTTGGAGGCCTATTACATTTTTTAAAACAAGGAAATCTTAGAAACATTTTATGCACCTTTTCTATGGTTACTGTATATATCTCAGGTTGTGAATGCCATAGCAGCGAAGCATATTCAAGATTAGGTCTGACCAAACTATTATATAATGATATAATTGTACTAATGTTCCGAAAAATTTTTGATTCTCTTATTACAAAACCTAGCGCTTTATAGGCTGAGGCAGTTATGTTTTCAATGTGCAAAATGTATGAAAGTATGGAATCAATAGTACACCTAAATAATTGACATAATATTCTCTGCTTAACTGAATACTGTTAATTTTATACGAATATCAATTATTTATTGCGAGTAAAAGTTATATTATAGTATTTCTGCCGCATTAATATTACTTTAGGGAGATATACAATCATTGGAACATTCGATATGTTTGCAAATTTTCAGATCATCTGCAAACATTAAACAATTTGAATTTTGTATTACATTTGTTAAGTCATTTATAAAAAATAAGAATAGGAGGGGCCCCAAGTTAGATCATTGAGGGGCACCTGAGTTTGATCAGTAGGTTTTTTTGCTCGAGGCACCAGCCGAGATAAGAAAATACGCCATATGCGGAAGAGACACTTTTCCTACGAGTTGCACTCTGATTTTTTTAAGGACATGGACATTTTGGTAGGACATAGATCCAGGAAGTCTAGTGTTTGAAGGAAAACAGAGAATGAGACATTTTTAAAATAAGCTGATGATAAAACGTACTTGAAGATAAAGTGTAATTTTTACAGTTCTTTTCAAATATTGAAATTATTCCTTATTTTACATAGTGTTGATTATTGGTATCAGTGAAACATGCCATCGTGAAAAACTAACAATTCTTCAGTTTGAACATATAAAAGAAATCGGAAAATATATATTGATAGAACTTCCCAACACAAAGACGAATGTGAGAAATGAATTTACTATTTCTAATGGGAACATTGAGGAGTCAATCTTGTCGAAATATTTTGAAAATAATCCACTCTTCCTTCTCACCAATTGAGCATTCAAGATTTTTCCTAGGATATAGAAATAGAAAATGTACAAGACAATACGTTGGTATACATTTTCTAGAGGATTTCCCTAAAGAAATGCAGAATTTTTGAAATTCCTCAATGCTAAGGATTACATCTACCACTATTTCCGGAGAATGTCTGCTACGATACTGACTGATGCAGAAGCAGACATCACCACTGTTAAAAAGCATGGTGGATGGAAAACAACAACAATAGGTATATAGGATTCCGTTAAAAAAACTTAAAGTAGCCTAAAAAATATTGGGTCAAAGAGAGATCACTCTAAATACATATTCGATCTCTACTTCATCAAATACATGAGCATGGTTTTCTCTAACAAATTGTGAAAAAGTTACAGTTAATATGTATTACAATGATAATAAATGATTTTAGTTGACAATAAATGAATAGTTAGTTCAAGGATTATGATGTTAGACTATAGAAGAAATCTTACAAAGAAAGATTTTCAGCGGCTTGTATTACATATAAAATATTTACTCTTGTGTTCTAAGGGAACGCCTGCGTCGTCTAGATGAAGTCTTCTATGCGCTGCTTCGAATAAATTGCCTGTAATATGCAATTCCGTATGTACAACTGTACTCAGCATAATTTAAATATTAAAAGTCAGTTGAAATTGCATCTAATGAATAAATATCAGCTCCGGGCAGGTATAATATATTCCGCAGGTACATCCACGTACGGCCAATGATAAATTATAGATGCGTTCATATTCGAATGCATTATTTAGTTGAATTGCGAGTTAATCACATTACTGCTCATTAAAATATGCATTGTTCGTGGAAATGGATACAGTAAATGGTAATTAAAGTATTTCCTGTTCACCACAGCGCATTTTTAATCCCCATTCGATTGCTACAATTACATTTGATGTGTTGGTAGATTTTTAATAACATATCAATATTCGTAACTGATAATAAAACAGGATAGTAAAAAAATGTTTGCAAACAAACTGTTTACTTTAAAGTGATGCCAAACGTTCGAGAACAATTTGAAAAGTGCCTGTGCACGCAGCTTTAATGCATAGTAAAAATTTAGTTGTATAAATTCAAACTCATTTATGAATGAAATTTTGGTGTTGAGTGAATATAAGATTTTAACTAAGAAATGAGTTTATCTGCACAATTTTTGGATTAAGAAACCAGAATAAATCGATAAAAGTAATAGTAAATTTACTCTTTCTCACAATGTATTACTGTAAAAATACCAATTACATACTGTATTACAAGAAACTTCTAGTAAATACAGAATTACATCTTTAAGAATGGTATCCTATTTAAATGAGATTTTCGGTAAAACGGTACACTTTACCAACACAGATATACCTGAATTATGTAAAATTGTTCACGAAATCTAAAAATGAATCCCAAATGATTGTTAGGTCATTGGCGTAGAAGTTGAGGTAAAAAATCCCTTTTCCCTACGCCACTGACCCACAAAAATTTGTAAATTTTACAATAAAGTATACAGTGTAAATGTTAACACCACATCAAAGATTTCATAAATGATTTTAAAAATCGATCCTGTACTGTAATACGGTGAGACTTAAACGTTTGATAAACAATTGCTGTGAAAATTAATGGATTTAGTTTAGGCAACTGTTTTGCAATTTTATTTTTGAACAGAGAATGGTAGAATTAGAATTAGAATAGAAGATTAGAATTTTTTGTATGAAATGATTCAATTTTGGTAATTTTTAAATGTTTAAAACAGTAACATGACAAACTAAATAGGAATTTGAAACTTCTAAGAATACTCAGGTCGCAGAAATGGTCATAACTTATGTACAAAAAAAATAATGAAGTACTTACTGATATTCAAAATACCATGCCATTTTTAAATACCTAACTAACATAATACATAATTTTTTACTGTATTAGAATGGTATTTTAAGCTAATATAAATCAAATCTCCTACAATTCCTATCAATGAAGTCATATGTATGTTCTCTGATACCAAACATCTAGGTATGCTAATGAACAATTTTACAGACAAAGCTCTATTCAATAATTATGTAAAGAAATTAATCTATCTAAATTTACTAACCTTGCTTTAATGAAAACACTATAAATATCTAACTTCACTTTTGGCAGCTGGAACACGACAATTCAACCACAATAGATGAGATCTGACCTATTTCTGCATTTTTAGAATTGTTTCTTTCTTGGTGTAATTCAACGCTGGTTGGGGCTTTTGTCCACAGAGTAGTTAGTTTCACACAATATTATTAATACCTAAAAATATATAAAAACTTTTACATAAAGGGTACCTAAACATTATTCAAGTAGGTAATGTTATATTTAATTCATTGACAGCCTGTCACTTTTGTCATTGTCGATATTTAACTTCAAATAATTTTAATTTTTATAATAATTTTTATAGTTAGATATTTGACTCAACTTAAAGGATGTTTGGTATCAGAGAACATACATATGACTTCATTGATAGGAATTGTAGGAGATTTGATTTATATTAGCTTAAAATACCTTTCTAATACAGTAAAAAATGTTACAAAAGCTAATAATAAGGAATATATGGGTAGATATTGTGGGTGTAATTCAACGCTGGTTGGGGCTTTTGTCCACAGAGTAGTTAGTTTCACACAATATTATTGATACCTAAAAATATGTAATACATAATTATAACATATCTTCAAAATGTCTGACTCTGACTGTTACCACATTCTGCGATATCGACTTCGCCGAATTTTATTGATTAAAGAATAAATGTTTTTAAATAAAACTAAACATAAATTGAAAAAAGGGGTAAACATAGAAAATTATGGTAAGAACCCCTAATTAACCGAATTTTTATACTTGAAATTGGATATTTATGCATTCTTCTCTCCAAAATGGTTTATATTTAGGCTCCATGTCATATAAGATAAGATTTTTTTGTTCATTTTGAAGTACGTTATCGCCTTTTAAATTTAGACTGTATATTAATTTTATGTAGGCCTGTCAAGAGTACATTACAATTGTAACATTACATGCTGGTGTGTTATTGTACACTATCGCCCTGGGCAATAAATAACCAACAATCCATTGTGTAATGTTACCAACAATTGTATCAGTGTATATACCTGAGAACATATTATATAACTATTATGTAAATATTACACGTGCAACAGAATTGCATAGAACGTTACAAGAAGTGGCGAGTGGCGATGATTTTCTGATGCCTTATTTGTGACATATGAGTATATCGATAATATAACTCAATTTTATGTTTGTAATAACCGGTAGTTTACTAAGCTAATTCAAAAGTTATTCAGTATTGCTCAGAAAAGATTTATTTTTCTAGCAACTAACTAATTAATAATAATATCTCTACCCCTCATTCTAATCAGCAGGATTAGCCCAGAAGTTGAAGACTTATGCGGGAGAGAGGGTGGCATCTTATTATTAAGCAGGCTGCGTTTGCGCCCAGGAACGACTTGCGTTGGTAGGCCATAACCACCATTCAGTGCAGGGATGAGGGAAGCCTGGAAAATCTCATTAAATAGGGAGGTAGTCAAATGTCGACCGGTATCAAGCTCTCACATTGACTCAAGCTAACATTCTTCCACGCTACCATACCCGCAGAGAGGGTGGCAATCCTCTCGACAAATATAGCTGATATACTGTCTACCGGCTGCGAGGATCGAACCCACAGCGGTCTAGTCACATCGATTCAAGTACTGACGTCTGAAACCTCACGACCACTGACTAATAAATGAACATTCTTCAAGAAATTGTGTTATTATTGCAACGCAATGGGATGTAGGCTCGTTTGAACTACCAATTTTATAGATTTTGAGCGAAAACTTACTCAAAGGTTTATATAATGTATGAAACTGAATATGGCGTTACAAGTAGAGAGACAACATTATTTCCTATACCTTTTTAAGTGCTGTGCAGTGTGTTTACATTTGGATGTCCCCAAGTAATGGCCGAAAGGGCCTCAGATGCTCTACGCCGTCGAAATAGCCACGTGCGTCGGAGTCAGCAGTAAAAGAAAAGTGCAAATGTCAAAGGTGTCCATAAAAAAAGGCAGTAAAAAGCGGGATCTACTATCTAGGGGCTACGTATCAACTAAATATATACCGCTTTTTGCTTATACTCGCCGTGAAATATATGGGGAACCGGAGGAAACCGTATTCTGTGCTTTTTTATTACGGGACCTCGGGAATTACGTGAAAACTCTCAGGTCGAGGCGATTCTTTCTAAGTTTACATAGAAAGGAGATTAAAGTTGTTGATATATCGCGCCTGGGAATTTATTGGCAGTAGAGAAGGAACGTCGAAGCCAGGTTCGGAACTACTTAATATATATTTTCAATTTTTTGTTGCGCTACATTCCGCTCTAAACCTGGCGTAAAGGAAAATCAATAGTAGCGATATATAACACGTTTCGAACGCCAAACAAAATAAGCGATTGGCTGCAGTGGTTTCTGTTTCAATAAAAACGAAAATATTTATACCACTACAAGGTAATAGTACAGTTTAAAGATATTCTAAATAGTTGACGTACAAGAGCGTGAGTTGCTGATAAAGATATTATTTATTAATTTTGCTCACCATTTACACTGATAAAAATGGGTAAATTTACATGTTGTTCACAATATGTATTACAGTCAAAAATACTATATCCATGCTGTCCTCTACTACAAAATACTCATGGTTAAAATAGTAGTTTTATGTCAAATAACATAATTTTTATTATACACTTTATCAGCACGTCAGTACGCCATGTTGGTCGTGTAGCGTTGTTGTGTCCAGTGTTCATATGGACAACGTTTAAATTTAAACAGGGCTTTGATCAAAGAAAATTGTTAGTACTGACTATACAAATATTGCTGATAATTGTGATAAAGCTAAAACTAATTAGGACTATAACTCCTAAAAACATTAACAGTTCACTCTGACTTTTTAGATTACTCTGTATTCTGATTTGTTGTATATTTAGAGAAATAAAATGATATATTCAGATCACTACCAATAATTAGTTTTCGTAAACTCCTATTATGTTGTGCCTAAATACATTTTTGTTTAATGTTTGTTGTTTCGTTGTTTATGATTTACTAGAACGTTATTAGTTTATAAGTCTCTTATAAGAATATGTACTACTATCAATTTTGTTAGAAAACTTGCTGTTCATTTGAACTGAATTATGTTCCTGTTGACTTTTGAAATTATAATTTATGTAATACGTTTATTTTGTTTATGTTTTCTAGAACATTGCAGGCTATCTTATATTTCTAGAAATTGTCAAAATGCAGGTATTAAAAAAATATATTTAGGTATTAAAAATTATTTCGGAAGCAAAGAGGAACATAATTAACAAACTAAAAAGGTGGGTAGGTTAACATGTTAATGCGTAAAATTTACACCTATAATGATACAAATAACACTGAAAATAAAAATTTCACATAACATTTGTTATATTAACATAGTGGATTGTGTTAAACCTTTAACACACTGCTACATACAGAGAAATGTTTAAAAATATACACAACTCCGTGTAGATCTCGATTAACACGGCATTGTGTTAAAATTTGTAATTGTTTTTTACAGTGTAACAACATTGTAAAATTGCATTTCATACGCTCTCAAATGTGGTTATACTGCGAAACATAACTGCATGATGTTTAGTTACATAAGGTATTGTGAATTTGCAAACAAGATGAAATAACGTCCATTAAAATTATTTGCAAATTTAAAATTTCCACATGAGGTAGCAGTAACGCTGGAAATACTACAACTTTTCCATTCAAAATCCATCGGGAAAGGACTGTATTAGTAATATATAGCTGAAGATTTGTTACGCTAGCTTAAACAAAACAAAGAACATATATATTTGCTTACTGTAAATATGTCTATCTAGGTATTTTCACAGATATATTTTTCTTTACTTATTTTAGTTACTTTTAAATTTTATTAATAATTAGTGTTCAAAATTAAATACTAAGTAGTTTTCTTATGTTTCTTGAAAAAATATTGCCTAAAACATGTTTAATTAGAAATTTTGTAAAACTTGTTCAATTTACTTCATTTTATTTTACTTCCGTAGGTATTAGTACATTTAAGGGTATAATGAATTCCCACTTTTGTATATAAGAAGATCAAGTATTGGGAAATTAGAGTATGTGTGTTCAAACCTTATATTGCTACTCCCTCTCAAAAGACCACTGTTCTCTGAGCAGCGATTTCAATCGTAGCTGCCTTAGAACCAGCAATATGAATTGAATCAGAGGCTCCGACAGCAGGACCACCTTCTCAAAACCTAGGCCAGAGCTACAAGAGTATACAGCTAGGGCGACTACTCAAAAGGCTTAATTATAGCACCTAATTTGATTAGATTTGTTTGAATAAGTCTATAAAAACCATTATCTTAAAATGAAAATAAGAAGTTTATCATTTCTCCACAGTTTTACAAGTGTATCGCCAAGTAAATTTGGGCCACGTTAAGAAAAAAAATTGTTACAGGAAATGTTTGCTACTTGGGGTCAAATAAATCTGGAACTTCCTTACGCGCAAGCAAACATAAACATAGAGGTATATTTAATTCGCTGCTCCCTTGAGATCTGAAATACCCAGCTACCTTCTTTTCAGCTTAGTTCATAGTTTGCAGGGTCAGTCTGTTTCAACTATAAAACCCGCAGGGTAAAATGTGAACCACTTTAATAGCCCCCGGCACCAAGATGATCACCGGGGACACCGCTATCTGCCCTTATATCTGGTTAGAAGCTTATCCGAACAATGCCGGTTAATTACCGAACTTGGCTACCTGGCAGCGTGACGTGACCACAGCCGTTTTTGACCCAACTATACAGGAGTGTCTTAGTACGCGTAAGTTGACAAATACTTGAGAAAATGCAAGCCATTTGTCGATACTACCTAATTGTTAACATGATTGCTTAAACTAGTAGTGTAATAGCGTCATAAAAAAAGTTTTCGTTATATCGTTACATAATAGATTTTAGAAAGGCCTTTGATACGGTATCACACAGTGTATTGTTGACAAAATTACCCTCGTTTGGAATTGCATCTCAATTAATTAACTTGCTACAATCCTACTTAAGTGATAGAATGTTGCATGTTGAAATCAGCGGTGTTAAATCTTCCACTTTTTTTGCAACGTCAGGGGTACCCCAGGGCTCCAATTTGGGACCTCTCTTATTCTTATTATTCATATCGGATATCTGTTGTGCTCTCTCTTCTAGGAAGCTGCTTTTTGCTGATGACATGAAGTTGTTTAGAGAGATAAGCACTCTCCAGGATTGTTTGTTATTGCAGCGGGATTTGGTTTCCTTGAGCGAGTGGTGTAACGCCAATAAGTTAAGTCTGAATATTGCTAAATGCAAGGTCATGACATTTCATAGGATTTTTAATATCGTGAATTTTGATTATACTATCGATAATGCTGTGCTTGACCGTGTTTATGAGGTGAAAGACCTGGGCATTACGTTTGACATCAAACTGTCCTTCTGCAGTCACATTGCAAATATTACTAAGGAAGCCTTCAAATTGCTGGGATTTGTTATTCGAAACAGCAGAGATTTTAATTCTTTGGATACGATTTCCTCGCTTTATTTCACGCTTGTCAGGAGTAAGCTAGAATACTGCTGCGTTGTTTGGAACACTCACACATCCACATATGTTGACATGTTGGAGTCTGTACAAAGAAGGTTTCTGAAATACACTTATTTCAGAAAATATCATATTTATCCCATAAGAAATTTCGAATACAATCTACTTTTAACTGATTTTAAATTTACCTCTTTGTATAGACGCCGTAACATTAGAAGTGTAGTGTTCTTATATAAGATCATACATAATCTTGTTGATTCACCGGAATTACTTGCCCGCATTTTATTTCACACACCTAGATCTGCTCCACGAACTTGTAGAACATTCTATCTTCCTGTTCCTAATCCCTTTCATTACTTTAGTAGTCCTATATATCTTACATGTAGAATTTTTGAGACCTTTGTAACTGCCGATATATTTTCCGTTACTTTACGACAATTCAAACAACATTTGCTTTCTGTGCTGTATAATTAAAGTAACAATTTATTATTATTATTTTGTTTCTTCTATATTTATATTGTATGCAATTTAGATAAGTATGTCTATGTATATTACGTTGTTGTTAGTATGCGACGAATTTTATTTTTTTTCCACTTATTGTACTGCCTTTTTCACTCATGACTGTAATACTCCTGTAAATGGGCTGTCAGCCTGCTGGATGTTAAATAAATAAATAAATAATAATGACAATTCGATTGTCTCCGTGTCTCTTGAGCATAGATATTCTGAAATCTTTTTAGGAATTGAACCTATGCTATTTATACCCACTGAAGTACATTTTACTATGTAGTACATTTTGAATTCCTGTACGTGAAAAAAAATCAGTTGTGATCAATGGTGGATGGACGTAGACTTGCATATTTGCGGAAAAAATTGACTCCTTCTATATCTCTCTCTGGTATTGTAAATAACCTAGGAACATTAGTTTTGCTATTGTGAATAGTCAATTTAATAAAAGACTTAGCATCTTCAGTATTCTCTATACGTAATTAGTATTTCTTCTCTCTACACGCTCCAAATATACCAACAATCAAGACAACTTTTTGGAATAAGTATTTTTCATTATCTGCCTCTTTCATAAACCTTTCAATCTGTTCCTTGGAAAATATTCTGGATTTTCTGGGTCTATAACCGCTTGATTTCCTTTTGAGGAAACAACAACATTGGTATATTTATTAATATATTTTTACTCAAATAAATTGCATTTCGTAGCATGGAATAATTACTCCATAATGTAGAGGGAGCACATTTTAAAGATAACTGAAATATCACATATCTTTTTTCGTCAAGTTTTCTTGGTACAATTTCGTCGATTTCTGAGGAATCAATGAACATGCTTTTGCAAGAATAATGACACTCATCAAAACTTCTGGAAATTCTGAGTAGCAATGCCATTAAATTTCTGTTGGTGAGTGAAACAACTAAGAACTAGTGTTAGAAGTTGAGAGTATATTTCATTACGAACACATCAACGCAGCAATTGAAAATAAATCGTGAAATTTTAAAAAGTGCCATTATTATTGCAAACGATTGTACGTGAGGCACCTTCCACCTCATTTTTTAATTTAGAATTTTCGGTGTCATTAGAATCTGCCTCACACATACTGAAGTTTATGACGAATTAATACCGAGTTAGTTATTGGTGTTTAATGTTCACAAATTTAAGAATTTTTTAAAATGTTTCTATAGTTTGTAAGCATCATACCATAGTAACTGTAGCAACAAAATCTTATTCGTGTCAGTTAATCGACACAAACATCCTATTTATTTACCTGCAGGGGTTCAATTCTAGAGTTTGGTGGAATACATTCAGAAAGTGACGTACATGTTCATGAGAAAATGAAAATCTATATTCTTGACCATTTTCATTGTAGTTATTTCCCATAAAAAATTGGAGGATTATTTCACATGGTTTTTGCTTCAAGAATTGTATGTATTCATAGATAATAATATACTCAAGAATTTTTTAAATAGAATTAATTCTCACTCGAATTTATTTCCCTGCATTCGAGAATTGAGGCCCATATGTGCTATTTTTATCTAGATATACAGCAGGTTACTACTCGTAGAACAACACAATTGCAATGGAACCATGCGTTGCGATACGTAGTTAGAAACAACGTCATAAAACGTATTCTACAGCGACCACACTCAAGTGATGCTACTTCTATTTTATATGCTCAAGAAATATTTAACGATCCTAGAATTCGCGAAGATTTAACGTACATTAATTATTCACGGACACCTTCAGTTATTCACCGTCTTAAAGCAGCTGTGTCAACATCACGATATTCAATAAATAAGGCAGGAAATAATGTTTTTTGTTTGCGAACTGAACTGTGTAAAGAAAAAAATTGTACCGTTTTGCAGAACAGTTCGGATTTCTGACTTTATGCCGTACAGTAGATCTTTTTGAAGGCAAAGAAGAATTTTCTGAACCCACCCTAAATGTGCCATCCATGAAAAATTGTATATACTTAAAATACGCCACAGTGGCCTCTGTGGACGTGAAAAACACGTTTTTGAAACCGAAATGGGTTATTAGCAACAAACGCCACAGCTTAACACCTGAACATTTACGTGGTCATGGTATAACTGTTATTAGTAGGTATATAATCTATAAATGTTGTAAGCATTTTTATACACACTCCGTACACTTTCCGATACGACAAGTGAACTTTTCTGTGGCTTCAAAAGAATGATCATTTAGTTAGTCAAGAAACCTGTAGACTCACGACTTTTTTCGACTGTACCAAACTCGTTTCGGAATAATTAAGATACAACCCCCTCATTAAAGCCATCGTAAACTCTGAAGCTCATTCACTCCTATCTGAATAGTCTAAGAAACTTATAATTGACTCTTTATAATGTTTTACAATCGTCTGGTACGGACCGTCCTTTCCAAAGCCGTATTGAAACGGCCTTAATAGAAAACTAGTATCATAACAACAAAGGGCAAGTCGTTCGAGAAACGCTTTGGGGCTGTTCGGATAAAGGCGATAAGCGAGACCTATTAACTCTACATAAATAATTTGAAAGGAAAACACAACGATTTTAAGGGGTATAATTATGCCCGGGAACCTCAACCGCCATGCCGCGGATTTATTGACTGTAATTTGGGCTGAATGAGGTTGTTATAAGCTCCATAAACGCCTGTAAGGACTAATCTATTAATAAATCGGGCCCTATGATTATACAGTATGCGCCAAAAGTATGGAATAAATTCAATAAAAACGAAACAATTATTTTTTGGGAAAAATCCTCGAACAGGTCGATTTTTAATTTAAAAAATACATATTTTAGTGCAAAATGCGATTTTCAAATGTCATTTGTTTTCGAGTAATGACGTCATCGATTTTTTTTTAAATGGCAACACCATATTTTTTTCCTTGATTCTGAAAGATCGTTTAATTATCTATCAGACAGTACTAAAATTTTGCCATCTTACATAGGAAAGTTTTCGAGTAAATGACGATTGAATGTTAGAAAACGTAAATCAATTAAAATAAAGCAAAAACGTTATCAAGTTTAGTTTTTCGAATTCCATAGTTCTTTTATGGATCACGTAGGTGAAAATGTTTGCAAAGTGTCATTGTCACACCGACTTTCTAATAAGTATTGTAAGCGACATAGAAATTATTATTCAATTTAAAGTATTATGGCACATTTAACTGTTAAGAATTGAAATTTGAATTCTTATCGGATGCGGGAATATGACTAGAACTCAGCAAGAAGTTTGCGATTTATTTAATGAAAAATATCCAGATTGCCCTATCAGCCAATCAACAGTCAGTAAGGTAGAGTCTAAATTTAGAGAAATTGGCAATGTTGTAAATATTCCAAAACCTGGACGTCCAAGCATTAATGAAAATCAGAAACAGAACATTTTGGTAAGTACGGTGGATAATCCTCATAATTCTTCACGATTGGTTGCATTAAATAATGACACTAGTCAGAGCACAGAGGAAGGAAAAATATCATCCCTACAAAATTCAACTTTTGCAGGAACTCAATGAAGATGATCCCGATCGCCGCTTACACTTTTGCGGATTTATGTCAAGGAAATAGAAATTTACACCGGCAAATACTTTTTTCAGATGGGGCCACATTTTGTCTGAATGGTACAGCAAACTGGCAGATATTAGAGTCGGGAAAATCTTCATTGGATTGCAGAGGCACATACCCAATACCCTCAGAAATTAAATGTGTGGGCTGGAATAGTTGATGACAGAATAGTAGGGCCTTTCTTCTTTGAAGGAACCCTTACAGGACAAAGATATTTAGAGTTTCTACAAAATGACCTTGTTCCAGCCCTTGCAGTAATTTTTCCTAACGATAATGACCATGACATTCCTGACGATACCATATGGTTTCAGCAAGACGGTACACCTCCGCACTATGCGCGCCCTGTACGAGATCTTTTGGACAACTGGACCGATAGAATGGCCTGCAAGATCGCCAGATCTTTCACCTCTTGACTATTTTTTATGGGAATACTTGAAGTCAAAAGTGTACATTAATAAACCACGTAATTTAGAAGAACTTCAAAATCTTATTCGGGACGAAATACGCAGTTACCCCAGAAATCATTCATGATGTGCAAGAAGAATTTCTTCACAGACTTGCGCATTGTCAAGAAGTTGGTGGATGGCAATTCGAACATTTAATTTAAGTATAAAATTTAATCAATTGTATTTTATTTTACATACCTCAGAATTGTTACTTTTTTATGGATAAAATTTTCGTTTTCTATCATTCAATCGTCATTTACTCGAAAACTTTCCTATGTAAGAGGGCAAAATTTTAGTACTGTCTGATAGAGAATTAAATGATCTTTCAGAATCAAGGAATAAAATATGGTGTTGCCATTAAAAAAAAATCGATGACGTCATTACTCGAAAACAAATGACATTTAAAAATCGCAGTTTACGCTAAAATATGTATTTTTTAAATTAAAAATCGACCTGTTCGAGGATTTTTCCCAAAAAATAATTGTTTCGTTTTTATTGAATTTATTCCATACTTTTGGCGCATACTGTATTATTAGAATATGGCTCCGATCAATTAAGAAATACAACCACGAAAGTCTTATTATAGGTATTGATCGCAAACAACGACACTCATCCGCTTCAAAATATTACTTTTATTGTACAAAACATATTTGACTTAATAATTTTTTTTCTCTGACCAACGATAACTGAATTATGACAAAAAGCAGGTACTTACTGTGAATTGTTTTCTTAGAGCTCTTTTCACAACACAGAATAATAGTTTAGTGTGTAAAATGACTTCCGTTTCTTGGAAGGAGCGTTTACCATACAAACGTCTCGTAGCCAGAGAGTTTTGTCTAGATTCACCGTAAATTAACATGTTTGCAGCTGGTTATGGTTACTATAAATTATTCCATTTTTGTTTATGTGCACTCACAAACATCAAAGAAAAACTTGACAAAAATGAATCGCACTAGCTGTACGCACCATTATGACTAATATTACTTTTAGGTTATCACCAGCAGCCTTATTGCAGCCAACGTTGAGAACGCTAGAGTATGTTACAGCTTTAAAGAGTTTTTCGGAAATTTCAAATGTTTACTTCATTAATACTGATTCAAAAAAACAAATTATGAACAAATTATGTTACAGGTGCTTTTACTTAAGCTTTATTCTACTTTAATTTGTAATTTTGTAACATAGTTTTGCATATTATTGCAGTTGTATTTTTATTTTTGAAATGTATTTGTAGACAAACTATTAGTTTTAGACATTTTTTTGCTTAAGAGTTTTTTATTTTAGTTAGATATATAAGCCCTTATGGCACTCGTATTCCGGGCATCCTGTATTTTGTAGTTGATTTATCTGTCTTATGTGTTTATGGACGACAACGCTCGATCACACTACCCAAGAAGGGTTCAACAGACACTCGAAGCAGGACATATCAAGAGATTAGACTGGCCATCCAACTCTCCTGACATCAATCCTATTGAAAACATGTGGGATTTCGTTGCTAGAACCATTCCTCCACCTCAGACTGCAGATGAGTTAGTCGTAGCGGCAGAAGAGAAATGGAATAATATTCCGCAAGAAATAATCACTTGATTATCTCAATGCGCAGTGTCAATATGCTATTGGAACGTGGTGGAGGTCATACCGATTATTAGTCAAGTAGAGAACTTGCTTTGTTACTTCTTTTTGATTTCATAAATTTTGTCAAAAATGTCACACATTTGATGGTCTTTAATTTTCTAAGTACTCAGTTTATCGAACATATCCTTTTCACAAAATGAAAAGATTCAGAAAACAATATACTTTTATAAATGTATTTGGATTTTCTGGCAAAAAGATTTCAGTAACAAGAGTGAGGGGGGCTCCAAGACTTTACTGTTTTGTATTAATGTGCTATATTCCTTAAAATGAATATTGTTTAATAAATCATAAATAATTTTTTTACTGTTTTAGAAAGGTATTTTAAGCTAATATAAATCAAATCTCCTACAATTCCTATCAATGAAGTCATATGTATGCTCTCTGATACCAAACATCTAGGTATGCTAATGAACAATTCCACAGACAAAGCTCTATTCAATAATTATCTAAAGAAAATAATCTAATTTACTAACCTGCTAATGAAACACTCTATAAATATCTAACTTCATTTTTTGGCAGTGGGAACACGACAAATTCAACCACAATAGATGAGATCTGACCTATTTATGCATTTTTAGGATTGATTCTTCAGGTGGTCTCCTTTAAGATGAATCAAATATCTAACTATAAAAATTATTATAAAAATTAAAATTATTTGAAGTTAAATATCGACAATGACAAAAAGTGACATCCTGTCAATGAATTAAATATGACAATACCTACTTGAAAAATGTTCACCTTTTATGTAAAAGTTTTTATATATTTTTAGGTATTAATAATATTGTGTGAAACTAACTACTTAGTGGACAAAAGCCCCAACCTGCGTTGAAATTACACCCACAATATCTACCCATATATTCCTTTTGTCCACTGAGTAGTTAGTTTCACACAATATTATTAATACCTAAAACTATATAAAAACTTTTACATAGAAGGTGAACATTTTTCAAGTAGGTATTGTCATATTTAATTCATTCATTGCCAGGATGTCACTTTTTGTCATTGTCGATATTTAACTTCAAATAATTTTAATTTTTATAATAATTTTTATAGTTAAATATTTGATTCAACTTAAAGGAGACCACCTGAAGAAGCAATCCTAAAAATGCAGAAATAGGTCAGATCTCATCTATTGTGGTTGAATTTGTCATGTTCCCACTGCCAAAAAGTGAAGTCAGATGTTTATAGAGTGTTTCATTAGCAGGTTAGTAAATTAGATTATTTTCTTTAGATAATTATTGAATAGAGCTTTGTCTGTGGAATTGTTCATTAGCATACCTAGATGTTTGGTATCAGAGAACATACATATGACTTCATTGATAGGAATTATAGGAGATTTGATTTATATTAGCTTAAAATACCTTTCTAAAACAGTAAAAAAATGTTACAAATGCTAATAATAAGGAATATATGGGTAGATATTGTGGATGTAATTCAACGCAGGTTGGGTCTTTTGTCTACTGAGTAGTTAGCTTCACACAATATTATTAATACCTAAAAATATATAAAAATCATAAATAAGTTTCGAAAAAATGACATATTATTCTGACATTTGTACATACTTCTCTCCACATTTCATTCCTTTCTAATCGATTGCGCTGACTAAAAGCTAGGACATACAGGAATTACCGCTGCCATACGATAACAAAAAGTAACGTGGCGTCAAAAATACTTCCAACTTGAACCGTACAACGTCGAAACGAAATAAAAATAAGCTTCCAGTAATAAAAAGCTTCGGGCTGCAGAGTCGAGCGCTAATTCAGTTAGTGTTTCATAAAATGTATTAATTAAAAGAGCACAAAGGCCGGGCACCGGTCAGCTTATCTCCTACAAAGGATTCTAGTCCTGCTCCAGGACGAAATAACAAACCGACGCGACGGTTACGTGAGGACCCACAAAGCGCGACTCAGACCTAACGATGTCGACCGACACCCAAGAGGTTGAAAGCTGCAAACTACGATACCGTGCACGTAAAGTTAAACTACGGTGTAAAAGAACGTCGGGGACTGTCGTGTACTAAAAACTTTTAAATTCATTGCAACGCGCGACTGTTTTATTGATATTATACAGTGCGATCTCTATGCTGAAAGCTGCGGTACTAATCGTAAAAGTTAATAAGGTTTCCGGCTATAGAAAGAGCCTGTTTCACAGGCGAAATTAGAATATACACCGGATTAACTTTAATATATGATAAAACTAAAAGACAACATTTTACAACTTCAATATAAATTCGTTTCTAAGAGCTACGACCCCTACAAATAACTTTTTTAGATTGTATAATCATTTAAGTAAACAATTAGAGTGGGTTTATTCAACATTTTTTTTATTATATTTTTAGAATAATTTTATTTTCCTACGTTCATGCAAAAAACAAAACTTTATTGAACTAAATTAAGTGGAAAAAGTGGTTCTTTATTGCACTGGTGCAATAAAATGTTTATTGCACTCATCTGTCATTCTACTGCAGCGTTTTGTGATCATGATAAATATAAACGTTCAAGTCGACGATATATTTAGTATATTTTCTGTGAGATTGTATTACGTTTTAAGCAATTGCATATTTTATATTATTTCCAATCATATTTATTATACAGGGATGGCCAGAAGTACAGAATAAAATTCATATTATTTGAATGAGTGTTTTTTTTTTTCAAACGCCGAAACACCCCATAACCCCCAACTACCCCTACTTTTTTCCAAATAGAAACATAAGTCATGAGGGGGCTCGTTGAAAAGCTTCTAGAAAACCGAATCCAGCCATACCAAATAAAACGTTTTATGTTTTCAATAGCAAGGTTTTTAGGGTTGCATAAAACACCTACTTAACAAGTGAAATAAAATTTAATTATCTTCAGTGTTACACGGTACAGTACAGACTTTGCCCAAATTTGGACAGGCACGTGCTTTGAATGAATAAATGAAATTAGACATTGCATTAGAACTTGTTGAATATCCTCATACTTCAACTGTTTCATTGGCCCGCAGTCACGATGCTTCTCGAACAGCAATTCGAATGCTTTTGAAACAAGAAAAATACCAGCCCTATAAAGTATGTCTTGTCCAAGAGCTTTTGGAAGACTGTTATGATTGGCGATTACAATTTTGTGAGGAAATTATGAGACGGTGTGACGACAATAATGATTTTCAACGAGACGTACGTTTTTCGGAGGAAGCTACGTTTTATTTCAATGGAGTGGAGCAACTATTGCTTTTAGTCCCAGGAAAATCCGCACTGGACATACGAATCGCATACGCAGTACTCACAGAAAGTTAATGTATGGGTAGGTATCATCAACAACAGAATCTTAGGCCCATTCTTTTTTGAAAAAAATCTTACTGCATGCTACCTGGATTACCTAACATTTGACCTGATACTTGCTCTACCTGTGATTTATCTTCATGAAATTGATCTAGATATAACGAATGAAAGAATTTGATTCCAACAAGATGCCGCTCCCCCACATATTGGTATTGATGTTCGAAGGGTTTCTTTAAGTAATGCACTGCTTGACGCAGCTGTTTTAAGAGTTGCAGCACTAATGTATAAAACATATTTAAATCGTCTTATTTCACATCCACCATGACTCCCGGTTCAGCGGTCCTCAATAAGTTTTCTATTGAAAAATCACGAAATTTATTTAAATTTTGACTGTACTACTGCTTATGTTTGTACTTATTTAAGGTTCACCCTGTATAAAATTTTAAAAAATGTTGAAGCGCGTATGTTTCTTTATAAAAATAGAAGGAACGCAAATCGCAATCTTCTGCTTCAGGTAATTCTAATCGCGGATTAATAACCCAGCATTTTCAATTGGAGCAGCGGAATGTTAATATAAAAGCTTTTTTCTTTGCGATATCGGTGTAGTTATAAGGGTTGATGGGACTAGTCGGGCGTTCAATTTTATTCACATCACATCAAACCGAAATTGACTTTCGGGCCAGCGAAGCGGGAAAACGACCGCTATACCCGATACTCGGCCTCGGAAGTTTTTAAATAATATTTTTTAATATAAAAGCTAAATCATCAAGTATTTAGGAAATGGGGTGATTAAAGGAGGCAAAGCCGAAATTTATTGGATTCTCTCGCAAAGAAATGTGGTATTATTGGCTTTACATAAATCTAAATTCGACAGAAATTGTATCCGATTGTATCTAATGCTTCGTACACAACGGTTCGTGAACAATTCGGCAAATAAATGTCAGTGATATTCATATTTTTTCCATTAGGTATATCTTGTAGTAAAAACGAAGGAAAATTGTAATTACTTATGTAACAATTGAGAAAACATATTTGCATTATCGATTTTACTGAACAATTATTTCTAAAACCTAAAATACTGCATGAAAATCAATGAAATGTCAAGGTGACAAATTTTTACAATTATTTGTCATGTACAAATATGTTCATGCAGTCGTTGTCATGATTGTTGTAAACAATTCCAAACTACAAACTACGCTAATATTTTTACAAAAACTATGTTGCTATCAATTTCGATATGTGATGTGAAAAATATACTTCATCCACGACCACTATATTAAGGAGGTTTCATACGTCTATTTTCTGTAGATTAAAGGTATTTTAACACATAGTGAATTATCGTTCATAATACCACGCTTCAATTTTATAGCATTTTATTTAGAATTATTATTATTAACATACAAGGTGGGCCATTTTAATCAGTACATTCGAATATCTCGAGTTTCGTGAGTGTTACGAAAAAATGATTCAGACAAAAGTTGCTCAAAAAACTGGGGGCCAACTAGCTGTGCATTCAGATCCGACTTTGACATTGATTTTGAAGGTCCTTTGAAGGTCAAACTCAAATTTTTAAATAACTTGTATATCTCAAGAACGATGACCTGGTTTATTTAAATTTACTCGATAAGGAGTTTCTAAAGGATTGCAGGGATTATATCAGCAATTCCCATCTTGCTGAACAGTGAATCTTCAATATAACTTTCCACTACCACTTTCCACCCATCATGATGATTAACAGTAGTAATATCACCCCCCAGCATTGGCCAGTAATGTTGCCACATTCTATGTTTGGTAAAACTTTCTGGATCAGGAAGCCCAATAAATGCAGCTACTTTTGAAAATGTTTTCTAAATTGTGTTGATGCCTACATGTTGTGAAGTACATTTTCCAGCCACATATCACAAGGAAAATCTCCCACCGGCATTTTTAGGTCGCAGATTGATGTATTTTCTACATATTTCTACAGCGTTGACGGAAAAAGCTTCTTCCATCATCGTGAAACTTCTTGAAATATTTGTTATCGTATCCGGAATGATTACGTATAGGTAACTGCCTTTGTCTTGGACATGGTTGATATCTAAAAACGTTAATTAATTGCATCGACAAGCATCTGCGACTCCCATGATCATTACAACCTGTAAGGAGTTCAAAATAAAATGCTCAATGTATAAATTGAAATATTAAAATCGTGCATTTCCTATCTTAACTTGTAAATCATCACCTCATGTGGTGTTTTTTTCAACAATTCTTCAATTTGGTTTCTCTCCAATATCTTTGTCTTCTTAGGTTTATAAATTATTAATTCCACTTTCAAATATGAAATAAGACTACCATACCTCGAAATATTATTACTTTTGTGCACTTTGAACATTGATTTTAGCATGGAATATTTGTAATTGCTGATTCTCCTATGCCCCCTTTTTTGTCAGTTATCGAATTCCACCAATTCCTTCTCGTCCACAATTTGGCTTTTTATTATTAACAGACGTAATGTTGGTTCTTGGGCTTCTTGGTAGATTTCAGCCGGAATGAAAAAATTCTCAGCATTTTCACTCATATTTTGTGTCGATTTTGCAAAAGCATGTCATAGAAATGATTTCAAGACTTTCTAGTGGTCAGCTGACAATCAATATTCTTGATTAAAATAAATTTGTCAAATATGTCGTTTGTAAAAACCATAATTTTTCACCTGCTTTCACTCTCCTAATTGACCGGTTTTGGCCGTGATCGTGGATAAAACGTTGAATTAGATTCTGAAAATTAACCAGTCTTTAATCCTCTCGAAAAAATGTAAGTCTTGGGTGCATCTCAAGTGTCCATTTTTTCTCTTGTCAATTCCCTTTATAATTAATAACTATAAATGTAGAGAAAGGGTAACAAACGCACTTAAAGCATGAGTGAATCTATAGGCATGCCTTTCGGATATCGAGGATGCAACTGAAGCAATATAAAACTCATTGTCATTACAGCATTTTTAAAAAGAAAAAAGGCAAATGTT
The DNA here is from genome assembly GCA_037114965.1 of Monochamus alternatus. NCBI lineage: Eukaryota > Metazoa > Arthropoda > Insecta > Coleoptera > Cerambycidae > Monochamus > Monochamus alternatus. The sequence goes on along the minus strand of CM073429.1, from coordinate 60,836,566 downwards.
ATCAGGTAAAGACATCAAATTTTTTAAATCACAAAATATTACAACATCTTTAAGAAAGCTGATGACGATAATCAGATAATATCGAAAGCAGTTGTAGTGGCTAATGCTCTTATTTTTAACCATTTTATGACGTTTAAGCGGAATTTAAATTTCTATGAACTTCTCTGAGTGTACCAATTTTACAATGAATATTTGTAAAAATTAGTTTTCTTGTAGTTGACTGTAAAATATTTTAATTAATATCATACAATCCGTTTGAGTAGGAAACGTTTTTTTCGCACTAAAATAGATAAAATATGTCGATTAATTGAAAGCATTGAGACCTATGAAAAATGCAGTTACATGAAAAAGGGGACAGTCTATTAACATTCTACATTTCATACGAAATTTAACTTTTTCTCGTCAAAATCATCTCAAAATCTCGTGAATCAATTTTATATACTTAAAGAAAGAGACGTTAAGGATAAATATATTTTTGTAAAAGGGTCCCAGAACGTATATTTTGCGTCGAGACGTACGGAGCTCTTCCATTGGGCGTTAACCCATTAACCAAACTCAGGCCGCCATATATCTCTCTGCGTACACTAAACAAAATTTCCACCTCCGAAACACGTCCGCAACAAGAGCCTTAGAAGTTGATATTTACGGGCTGAGAAGTAAATTTGCGATAAAGTGACGTCAAAAACCTTTAAGTTTTATAATACAAAGGAGTGCGGCGATAAATTTTCCTCTAAAAGTCTTATATTTCGGACGAGTTGCCGAATGTCTTATAAAGAATCTTACTTGTACAAGTATTTTCGTTGAAATATAGAAGGGAAACTCACCGCAACATATTCCAAACGCACAATACACACTGCTACCCACACCATTGCGCCGCTATATAGGGTGTTTCTTAGGGAGACGTCAAAAAACCAGAGTCGTATTTTGTGGTCAAAAATAAGGGTTTCATTGTTATATTAATCTGAGGTTATTGTCTAGTTGCAGCGTGTCAAAAGTTAAAAAAAAAAATCGGTTTCTTATTTCTAACTCCTTTGAGGTAATTTAACCAAAGAAAAGGATTAATTTTTGTTTTCGTAGATATTTCTCTTTTACTAATGAAGCTTGGTATACTTTCATTGTATTTTCTATTCACTTTTCTATTTCTTTCTCTTATTTTCCTGATTCTTCTATCGTCACTCCTAAGTAATCAAAACACTTTACTTGCTCTAACTCTAGTCCATTTATTCGTTTATTTATTGTCTGTCGTTTTTCTGTTATTGCCATTATTTTTGTTTTCTTTGTATTTATATTATTTCCAGTTTATCCTAGTACATCTTACACATGTTTTTCTGGAACTCTTTTTCACTTGCAGCCATAGATTACTTAAAATAATAACAAAATAATTAATTAACAATGGAATTACTTGACTATGATTTACTATAACAAATGTTGGAAATGGCCACCTTCAGCCAAAATACATGCTTCAGATATTCTTGAAATTGCAGCTGGAACACGTGAAAAAATTCCAGAAGTAGCTCTTATTACATCACAACCAGCTATAATTTGTTGAAGTAAGTACTCCTCAGGTTCAATGTGAACCTCGTAAACGAATGTCCCAAAAACAAAAAAATTAATAGTGTTCATATTGGATGATCTGGGTGGGCAAGGTTGACCTGGTTCTTGACTGCCTCGTCCAAACACTGTATAACTGAATCTTTCATGTAAAAATTGACGAGCAGTCAAATTAAAATGTGGCAAAGCCTAGTCGTGTATAAATCACATTCTTACCTGCGTAAAAATGCACTTGATTAAATAAATCAATTTTGTTGTTAATCGGCTTGGAATGCAAAAAAGTGTAAAAAAACAAAAAGTTAAGCTAATACCACCATGGTTTTCCGAATTGTTAAGCTGTAACCGTAATTCGTCGCTGTCAGCAACATAATTATTTTGCACATCTTTAGCCTTAGCTGAGAATCTCTGATCTGCCCTTGTAGTTCTCGGGCCAGGCGGACTCAACGTCAGAGCAACTTTTTACCCCTTTTGATTAATTTTAGCCAGTGAAAGAGGTATCAAGTGGTAACTGGACACACCATCCTTTTACTGAAAATTCGTTGTTTCAAACGAGATTTCATTTACATATACATCGTTTGAAGTTGCGAACATATTTATTTTCGTCGGTGCAGCACGCCACAATTAAAACCGTTAATTATGCCGCATTTTCAATAAGCATAATGATTTCCCACAAACGGAATATATTAAATGAAATGCAAACACTGAATATGTGAGCGCGAAAATAATTTCATACGGGATTAAAAATAAATTCAGTTTCATATGTTCGGGACTGAAATTGTGTTTAAAACGCCTGTATAAAAAATAAAAAGTTTGTCATAATAACGTAGCGGGGTGTTTTTTGTCAAAAGGTTTTATTCGAAATATTATGTAACAGGATGGCATCACAACAACCTATGAATAATACATTTAAAAGAGCTTATTCAACATTTATTTTGATTCTACATGGTTCTATGATGACATATTTTCTTTATCACGATTGTATTGATCGTCCTGTCTTCATTCTTCTTCATCTTCATAAAGTCGGAATATTATAACTAACCTTAGAAGGCAACAGAATGAAGATAGCAAAAATAACTAACATCCTACTTTTGCTGACCCTAACTATTTTTTTATTTGACCTTGGAATAACCTAGATACTAACCTGATATTATTAAACAATCCCATTTTGGGATTAACGAAACAAAACACTACATGGGTAGGATAGTTTTGTCCATTTGTATACATATCCTTCGATTTGACCTTGAGGTTGCAGCTAACCCAATGGGGTTAAATGAATCACAGATTCGACAAAATCATAACTGTACGATAGATAGACTGCCCACTTATATGTATCTATTTATATGACCTTGGAATAACTTTGTAGCTAAACTGATACGGTAAAATGTGTCTCGTGTTCGGTTTCAGTGATTCAAAAAACATAACTCGATAATTTTATTCATTTGCATAACTATATATTCGACCTTGGAATAATTTTGAAACTAACCTGCTATGGTTAAATAAACTTTGGATTCAGTTATAGCGATCCATAAAACATATATTTAACTTTAAATTTGACGGGGTGACCTTGAAGCTGATTTGATGTTGTTAAGTGAATCTGGAATTCAGATCCATCGATTCCAAAAACACAACTTTACGGTAGATTGTCCACTTATATATCTCTTTAAATTTGAACTTGGAATAACCTTGAAGCTAAACTGATACAGTAAATTGAACTTTGAGTTCAGTTTCCGTGATTAAAAACACAACTCTAAGATGATTTTAATGAGGTTACTTTTCATACTTATCTTTTGATTTGACCTTGAAGTGACCTTGCAGCTGATCCAATGGGGTTAAATGAATCACTCGAATACAGCGACTCCAAAGACATAACTGTTCACTTATATCTATCTTTCTATATGACTTTGGAATAACCGAAATGTATCTTGAGCGATTCAAAAAACATAACTCTGATATAATTTTGTTAATTTGCATAACTATTATTATAGATTTTATTTATCTGGATTCGGATATAGTGACCCAAAATACATATAATATATAACTTTCAATTTGATCTTAGAGTGACCTTGAAGCTGAGCTGATGGGGTTAAATGAATTCCGGATTCAGATCCATCGATTGCAAAAATATAACTGTACAATAGATTGGCCACTTACATATCTATTTTTGAATTTGACCTTGAAATAACCTTGAGTCTAAACTGATACTATGAAATAAGCCTGCAGTTCTAAGATGATTTTGTTAATTTGCATTGCTATATATTTCACCTTGGAATGGTCTTGAGGTTAACCTGTTAAATAACACATAACTCAATAGTCTAACCCATCTATTGCACATCTATTTATTACTTACATAGACCCGAGATTTAGCTAGTAAAAAACCATATAGGTCTAATTCCCTGGATCGACCACTTCTTTGTAGTGCTGTACAATTGGTGGCTATATACTCTCTACATTTTACAGACGTCATTATCGCAGGTGTTTACGTCTGTTACATGTGAACGAGAAACTAACCCCGTGGAAGACCGACACTTTCACGATCAATCCGCAAGAGCAACAAATGCCGCACGGGATAATCCTAGTTGTCTGGAACAGAATAACCAATCGGGATTGTCACCGCAGCTGGCGGCCGCATCCTGAATATTCAGTCGGTGTTTCAGCCCCGGAATTATCATTAACGCGTCCCTAAAGAATATCGTATAAAATATCAGTTTTACGTATCCTTCACGCGCTTAAAATTCAGACCGAGCGGGATGCATGAATTTATGAGGACCATTTTTCAGGATAACGCCCTCGTACAAAAGATAGAAAGAGAGAAGTACTTAACATTAACTACGTTTCCACACGAAAATGTATCCACTTCAGGGAATCCTAAAAAAATGAAATATGTTAGTAAATCTTGAGCCTGCAATTCGAAATAATCAAAGACAGTTTTCGTTATCGCAGTTGCAAGATAAGGATTTCAATGATGACTTTCTAAATATCTCTAAGATATAACTTGACACAATTTCTATAACATAGAGCAAGAGTAGATCCCTGACGATAAAAAATGCGATGTTGTCAAACTTACCTTAGTCCAAAGTTGATGGTTAAAAAGATACAGGGTGTAAAAGTTAAAATTTTATTTTCTATATTTGTAAATAATCGTTTAAATAATTTAAATATTTGCATATATTTTGTAGATCGGGGGTTTTTGGAGCTGAGAAATTAAAATGTGTTTCTAATTTTAGCGTCACTAGTATACGGCGCAACTTATGGCACAATATACTCCTTTTAAATGGCAGAACTTTTATGTGGCTTAGTGTATTCACCTGACTATTGAAACAGTCGATTCTTCTACATTTTTTTATCTGAAAAAGGTATATCTTGTTGAAGTCCGTTTTTGAAATAATCCTATTTGAAATATTCTGTACACCGAGTAGAAACTGTTTTGGTTTAAGATAAAGAGCCTTTTCCGCTGAAAATACAGCAAAATATTACTTGAATGGTAAATTATAATGACGTGCAAAATTACAAGATCCCCCTGCTTTGATTAAACCAATGTTGAAAATTCGTTTTCATCAAACCTTGTCGATCATCTTTTAATTTTGCCCATCGTCATAATTTAGCATTCTGAATAACTTTTTCACGTAGTATTTTGCTATATTTTCAGCGGAAAAGGATTACCTGAAATCAAAACAAGTTTCCCTTGATGCACTGAATATTTCAAATAGGATTATTTCTAAAACCGATATTCCTAACGACTTCACAAAGTATACCTTTTTCAGATAAAAAAGGGAGAAGAATCGACTGCTTCAATAGTCAGATTGATGCAATAAGCCGCAAAAAAGTTCGGTCATAAGTGGCGCCCTCTACTAGTGATGTCAAAATTAGGAACAAATTTAAATTTCTGGCCCCCAAAAATTCCCAAACTCCAAAATGCATGCAAATATTTGGATTTTTTAAAAAGTTATTATTTTGTCGTGAGTGATCTAGATCTATTCTTGCTCTATGTTGCATTAATTTCTGGACATCCTGTATAAAGGGTTAACTACTCAGGGGGACTTAGTACAAATAGTTTGAGAATAGAGACACAGAACATGCGCCTCAAAATATTTCCAAAATTATTTATAAAGCAGAAACATCGTTGATTTAAAAAAAAAATTGTTTACAAAATATATACAATTACTTATTATTTGATAAGAAGCATGCAAAAGGTGGATTATAAAATACTTGCACAAAATATATCCACCCAGACATACCAAAACATTTTCTTCTATTAATAAATTATGGTAATAAAAAAATCGTACTCTTTACATTAGCTTAATATGTTTAATTTCTTTGTTCTATTAGAAATTCACTTCAAAAATACTCAAAATGCCAATGCTAAGCCTTAGCTATGCAACTATTAACACAACAATTCCATGTGTCTTGTTAGCTGTAGTAACGAAATATTTTTGTGTTTTTCATGCTGTTTGTATTATTAAACCGTGTTATTATGTTTTGTGATAAAAGCATTTTAATGTTACGATATAATTGTGTATAGGGTTTTAAAACAAAGTGTGATTATTGTTTTTATTTGTAGGCACATTTATGGCTCTCAAACGCTGTATTTTCGCAGCATTTGATTTGTAAATGGTTTATTTCAACCCCCAACGCGGATTCCACTTGAAACATCCTCGTAGGACACACAATCCAGGAGCAGAATCCCAGGATTGAACGCTGTCGTAAACAGATCGTGTCTTCGATCCTGCCCTTCTCAAATCTATCCTGATCCTTTGCAGGAATAGGGAGCAGGATCAATTCGGTTTAAAGAACCATTTAATGCGCCCATTTTGCCGTACAAAGGTTTCGATTTAGCGTCTGTACGCCAATATCATGCAGTGTGCTATGCACAAATATTTAGGATAACAACTTATTCCTGTAGGGTTCTAGCTGTCCTTAGTGAAGTACTGAGGCCATATCCTCGATATAAGCATTTATTTTTTTATAGATAAAACTGTTTTTATTATAGATAAATGATATATAATCGAAAGTACACAGGAATAATCTAAGTAGAATAATGAAACAACTTAAGATACCAGCTAAACTGTCTAAACTATTGAAAATTTGAAAATCACATTCTAATGTGATGCTATAAGCAACACAAGGAATAAGAGATGGACGTTCAGAAGATTTTGCTATTGACACAAAACTGGGACAAGAAGATCCACTCTCAAAAGCTTCTTTGTAATCTACTGTTAACAAATGTCTTAAGAGGTAGTCAGCTGAATATTGAATTTCACCAAATAATAAGCTATGCATATAATATAGCCATAATTGCAAGAGATGGAGGAGCAAGTAAACTGAGAATTGATAAATAAAGAGAAAAGTAAGCTTTTAAGAATGGGAGAGCAAAAACAAGATATACATTTAGGTACAGAGAGATGAAGTTCGAAGAAGTACAAGAGTTTGTGTATTTGGAAACACGTAAAGTGGGATTGCAGATAAATCGAGAGAAAAGTAAGCTTTTGAGAATAGTAGAACAAATTGAGAACGCAGCACGGAGAGATGGAGTTTGAAGATGTTTAGGAATATGTGTATTTGAACACGCTGATAACAGCTAAGTATGATGAGGAGCAAGAAATTAATAAGAGAATAATAAAACCAAACAGAAGTTTGGGAGCAATCAACCACTTTTTGAAATTAAAACATTCGGCCAGTGGGGCTAATTTAGAATGTATAAAACAATCTTAAGGCAGATTGCAGCGAAATCTGGACCTTCAATAAGAAGTCAAGAGAAAACCTGTTGAAGAAAAATCTTAAGAAGAATTCTAGGAAGAAAGAAGATAAAAGATTATTAGGTAAGAAGAAATAATGAGGAAATAATGTCCCAGGCACCAAAATATATGTAGTTGTGATGTTCAGAAGAGTACAACGATTAGGGCATATAGAACAGTAAAAAAATAGTACAGAGTTAACATAATTATAAGAAAAAAAATGTAGATCGAGGTAACGATGGAGAAAGTTGTTGCAACAGATCTAAGGAAAAAAAATGCAATGGACTAGAAAAGAAAGGCGAGAAACAAAATAGCTCTAGACCTGAAAACAACTTTATACACTACTATATTATATTATGTATATATTTTGTGACTGTTGCACGATCGTAGAAAATTATTTTATCACAATGGGTAACGGGTAATAGCATTTGACTTTAGATAACCTTCGCTATTGAAATAGATAGAATTCATGGGAACGTCTAAGAGTCATCTACCCATTGACATTAAAACAAAGGAATCTGCGTCTTTATCAGTACAGTTGAAACACATAAAATAATTACGTTTTCAACACCCCTCCCGTTTTCGCTCGACTCTCGCTATTTCACGACAAAAAGGGTTAAATTTTATCTATCAAATGAAGAGCTGTAGCTCTTTGTAATTTACTTTATTAGGTTTTTGGGAGGGGTTTATTAAAAGAATTCCTTCAGTGTGTTCAACCATAGGCGTGTCAAGAAGATGAATAAATTCCAAGAAATTTGAAAATTTTATTCAAACTTCGTGACTCTCTCTTTGGCTTTGATGAATAGAACCTCAACGAATTTGTGTAAAATTGTAAATATGAAATTAATTATTGTGGAATATCTGGGGTTGTGAGGTATTCTGAAAGTTATACTTTACAAAACACAATGAAACATTTTAATGTAATTAATAAAGTTTTGACTGGATTTTCAGCTTCCAGCACTACCATCTATTGTTTTTAGCAGATTTTTTGTCTTCACTGTATAAAATTAATTTTACATTGATATATTTTAAATAAAATTTTATTTAGCGTAAGATTATTTTTGGAGTTGCAGCGAAATATTTAGCAGCATTGGACACGTCTACCGTTATCTGATAAGTGATCTAAATTAGGCTGTTCTAGAACCAACAGTAGAAACCGAACAAGAGCCTAAACTTAAGAAACAACCAATACAGGTTAAGGATTAGGCTACTAATTATAAAAAACCAAGATCCCTAAACAGAGGAGGTTGCGTATAAACTTTAGACCAATAGCACTGCAGTCTTTTTGAGATAAGATGACTGGTATTTAATTTGATTTTTGCCATTCAACTCAGTGACAGCTATATTTGAATTTTCAATCGTTTTAACAATTTCTGTGTGGATATACTTTATATAGAACAAGAATCTCAAACAGACAATTAATTTATTCTGTAACGTATAATTGCCAAGTGTTTACTTTACAAATTATAAGTCTATTACGTCCAGCATGAGCAAGTTATTCAAACAACATAAAAAAAAATTACAAGTTCATCAAGTGTATATGCAGCAGCACAATTAACATTAATACAAGGATGTATACCTGAAAATAGGGATACTAATTGTCACAAACAAGTAATGTAGACTTCAGATTTAAGCAAAAAATTGCTAAAATGATTGATCTAATATAATAGCCTTGTACAGCACCTCTCCTCTCCTCTTACATAGCCTTCCTCCGTCTTTTTTCCTCCTAGAATTCTTTTTAAGATCTTCCTTTTCCACCTTAACAGGTTTTCTCTTGTCTTCTTATTAAGTATCCAGGTTTCACTGCCATACAGCGCGGTTTTTTTATATTCTAAATTTTACGCCTTTGGACAAATTTTTTTATTTCATTAAGTAGTTAATTGCTGCCAATTTCTATTCCTGAACTTCTTTAAAGTCCATCTCTCCCTGCTGCATGCTCAATTAGTATATTTTTTCTGTTCACCTATTCTCAAAATCTTACTTTTCTCTTAGTTTATCTCTAATGCTACTTTACGTGTTTCCTCCACAAGTTCTCGTTACTTTTTCGAATTTTCTACTATATCTTTCAATTATGGCCACTTCATCTGCATAACTTCTCTGCCCTTCTCTGTTCAACTGACTATCTCTTATGACCTTTTCTAGCACTATATTAAAAAAAACGTTGAGAGTGGGTCTCCTTGTCTCAGTCCTGTGTCAGTAGTAAAGCCTTCTGAACATTCACCTTTATTCGTACTTTGATTAGTCATTTTCAATAGCCTAATCAGTTTAGTTGGTATCCCAAATTGTTTCAATATTTTACTTAATTTATTCCTTTTAACAGAATCATATGCTTTCCTGAAATTCACGAATAAGACGACTGTTTCCCTTATTCATAGCATGTACTAAGGATTTCTTTCATCATGAAAATTTGGTCCATTATTGACCTCCCCTTTCTAAAATCTGCTTGATACTCCCCCAATTATCTGTAGCTATGCTACAAGTTTTATTCTCCAATTTATTAGCAAGCAATATTCGTTATCTTTTTTTTCAAATAGCAGTGATGTCAGTGAGTTTGTGGGCGAAATGAATCAACAGTTTGTAGACAACCTCTGTTTAGGGATCTTGGTAAAGAACCACGTGAAAGGCATATGTTTTATGACGTCACCACTAGATTAATGGCGCTTCGTTTGAAATGATTACCTACTTTTCGAAAGCCTTGATGCCGTTAGCTTAAGGTTGCGGTATTCTAAATAAGAAAGCACCTCGATCATTGACAGACAATGATATAAAACTGTGTACCGGGAAGTGCTGGATATCTAGCGGAGAAAACTTGAACTGCAAATATTTAAAGAATGTCACAGTTGGAGTGCAGAAAATAACGGGTGGCCGAAACTGAGTTTGAAGGTCATGCGTTCGATCCTGTGGCAAAATATTAACAACCCTATCATCTAAATGGGATATCGATTTTTCCGTATTCTAAATTTCAGCGTTCAGATGCAGTTTATCCTTTGCAAATCTGTGCTTTACAGTAGCAGTGGTTTTTTGTATTCTTTATGTGTGTGTAATACTAGTGAAAATTATAGAACATTTTTATTAATTGAAAGTTCGTTGGATTTAGAAAGGTATGTATATCATTATTTGTAAATTGAATTAAAGTAATAATTAAATAATAGGTACTTAATAATTATATATTTATATGCAACAGGAACAGGGGAGGGGATTCGAATTTTTAATTTATAAAATTTTAGGAATACATAATAGTTATTTATGCAACAAGAATAAAAAGTAACTGTTTATTGTACGCGACGTGTTTTTGTTCAGTTTTCAGTGCCATTTTAAATTTTTTTGTATATGCTGTCTAGTTACGTATCCAAATTTATAAAAAAATTAATTCTAAATCAGGATAAGCGTCAAATTAACGTGAATGCAAAGAAACATTAGTGAAGGGAACAAAATTTAAAGAAAAACGATATACTTACTCGCACTAAAGTTATTAGAAAACATTAACTAAAAATAATTTCTAAGACGCCTTGCAACTCGAACGAAAATTTTATAGAACAGTGTGATATTAATTTTTCATGTAAACTGAACTCTCGAAATCATATCCGAACAACCCTGTATAATGTAAATATATTTTTAATTCATTATTCATCTCTTTTATAATAGGTATTTAATAATAAATAGTGAGACAATTCACAGAAAACAAATAGCAATATACTTTTTTAAAAATTTGTGTACCTGCAAAATAAAAGAAAATAGTAAAAATAATCGTTTTATTTTAACCTTACCTTGATATCTATTACATCTTTATTTATGTGATGGGTTTAAAATATGTAAGCAAACTTATACGGCAAAAATTAGATGTCAAAATTTACCTAAATGTCAACCTCCAACGAGTTACAGTCATTTACAAGACGAATGCTAATAAATCTTTTAAAGTAAATGTTAAAAAATCCCCTGACGGCATGAGAACAATATACATCAATATACAGGTAAGCGTCATTTGTTTTCTGCATCCCTGTATACTCCATATTACGATAGCCAGCAGTATCAGTGGACAGATAATTTAACTGTAAGATTTTCCTTTTGAAATTTATAATTTTGAAGTGGTTGTCATTTCACTTTAAAAATTTTCAAATTCTGTCAATTTTGAGATTTTTTGAATTTGAATCAGATCGATTTAATTCTCTGAATTTTGCAGGAGTTTGGTTTGGTGTTTTAAACACCTGTATTTTTTTGTTAACAGTGTTCCAATAGCCTTTAGTTAATATTAAATTAATTAAATTTTTTAGTTTCCATAATTTTGAGGTGTTTTTAAAGGTCAAAATTTTCTCATAACTGCATACAGAACGTCTTTCGCACGTTCAATAACCGTTCCAACGTCTTTCGCACGTTCAATAACCGTTCCGAAGTGGAAAAATCGAAAATTTATATCAATAACAATGCAATCAAATGCACGTGGTATGTTTAATTCGTCTTGATTTCTAATATAATACTTAATTCCAAATTTTGGTTGCCCTGTAACCAGAATTTACTTTACCGCCACCTCTTAGTCAGAGGCTGAACTATTTATTGCTAAATTGTGTCAATTTTTATAGTTTGTAACAGACTTCTAGATAATGAAGTTGGCTGAACTTGCTGAGAAAATGACCCTTATGGAAAAATGCTAATAAATTTTTAGTTACTGAAATTTATCAAACTCACTACTTTTTAAAATTGATATATAGTTCTAAATATTCCTATAACATAAGCTTACTTAGTGTTACATATAAAATTATTTAGGTTTATGTATATGCACGATAAATTAATTGATAAAAATGTGACATTAGGTTAGCAGCAAAGACCAATATGAAAATACGTTTTTTTTAAGTTAAAACTTTGTTTAAACTATATTTAAATAGTAATAATAAATAGACAGAACTTTAAAGATTCTATTTGCGTGGTTATTTTTGTTCTTAGAGCTTTATATTTTGAGATTTAAGTACCTAAAAACACTACAAATACGGGTCATATTTTGCCAGAAATACGGCGATCTTAACTGCCAGCGCAGGCCAGGGTAGCGTTTTGCAGTGTTCGTACGAACGAGTGCAGTCGATAATTCAAAGATTACGTTCCGTGCGATCCATTAGCATTAATCAATAATTAATACGGCTTGCGTGCCTCTGTGCCTGCCGCTAATAAACTACCGGTTTCATTACGTCACTCGACTGGCCGTGCTCTGTACATACTCTATGTAGGTGTTATAATCATTAGAGCCGGACCACCGGAGTTAAACGGCTGTAACGTCTCTGTAATGATTAGTTCAGGGCATGACACGTCGCCGTGCACCTGTAGTTCACACTAAAGTGGACGCGGCTTATACTTTTTTATAGAGAAACCGGATGTTCTACTATTGAATAGTGCTTTTAAAACTATCGGCTACTAATATTCAAATAAACATAGAAATAACTGACAAAAACGATTGATAGATCAAGAAGTAATATTTTACCACAGTTTCGATCCTTCTTTCCTTAAATCTTAACTTTAAATTTGCATGCAATAAATACCGTACTACACGAGTACATAAGTATGTTAAACTAATAAATCAGGTGATTCTTAAATTATGTCAGCCTGTGGTGGATATTGAAAGATATTGTTTCGACACTAAGTATTTAAAAATTTGATTCTATCTTTTATTCATTATGTTTGTTTTCCAGTTATAATTTTTCTTGTAAAACAAATATACCACGGTTGTAAAAATTATAGGATTTGTTTGTTAAAAATACAATATCAATAATCAACCAATAAAATTCGAAGACGATAACTGTGGTGGAAATTTTGATTTTTAGATAGCTATAGTGTTATAGTATCTGATACCTACTGATTTTTTGGGTTGTTATGCCGTGACCTCTGCAACTGGTCGCTGAAACATAATTAAAGTGCACATCCCTACCAATAACTGGAATTCTTTGACCTGCCCTTGTTGTTCTCGGGCTAGGCTCTGTGAGGACAGATCCGCTATTGTATTTCTGATCCCACCCATATATTGGTTTGGGCTCCTATTGTTGGTATTACGACTGGTACGGTCTGAACCGTTCCTCGGATAATGGTGGTCATCCGAGGCATCCCGTAGTCTCCGCTGTAACGTTTCCCCGTTTTCACTGTCGGATCACCACTATCCTAAGGTAATTTGTGTCTTCTGATTTAAATTTCGAATAATTTTAAAATTGGGCCGATTTTTATTAATTATTTTTTTGGCGAATTACAGCAGCATCCTTTAACCTATTAAATTATCAATAGCAGAATATTTTATTGTGATGCAATTTAATTATACAGAGTGAAATAGTGTTTTACTAAGTGAGATGTTGTGAGAGTTAAGAAGTTCGAAACAAGTATACAGGGTGTTAAAAAAGAGTGTAAAATATTTAAGGAGGTAATAATAGTATGAACCAAAATAAGCAGAAAAGTCTCAATAAACATGGGTTCGCAAAGTAACGGTTTAGGAGATATGGAATGTTTTATGTTTTTTAGCCCCTTTTTTATTTTGTAAAAACGTTGTGTATTTTCTTATAATAGTTGGTTGATGTTTAGTGAAATAAACAGTAGGTATTTGACAGTTGTTCTCAGTGCACAAGTTTTCTCTCGCTATGGCTGGTTCTCCCTAACGCAGAATTAACAGACATGAATTTCATGTATAGTCGTGCTAATGGGAACGCCACCGAAGCGCGACGTCTTTATGTTGACGCTTATTCAAATCGCCAGATTTCTTCACAACGCATGTTTGGAAGAATTCACCAAACATTGCGTGATACCGGTTCCTTGAGCAAACAGTGCCATTTATCCGGAAGATCAAGGTCGGTATCCACTCGGTAGATCGGTCGGTAGATCAGAAGAAGAAATTCTAGCACTGGTAGAGCAGAATCCAGGTACGAGTGTGCGGAGAATATGTCAAGGTAGGAATTAATGCCTCTCTTGTTCGGAGAATCCTTCACGAGCAACTGCTTTATCCATACCATGTGCAACGAGTACAGGCCTTAAATCCAATAAATGATCATCAAGCACGTTTGGTTTTTTGCCGCTGGTTTCTACGTCATGATGTTGAAGACTCTCGTGTTCTTACAAATATTCTTTTTACTGATGAGGCCGGGTTCACAAGAAATGCAGTGTTTAACATTCCTTTGAATCAGAGGCAACAAAGTGGTTCCAGCATGATGGTGCTCCAGGTCATTTTTCCATGGCCGTTAGAAAGCATTTACACCAAAATTTTCCATATAGATGGGTAGGAAGGGCCGGATCTGTTTTGTGGCCTCCAAGATCGCCTTCTCTGAACCCTCTAGGTTTCTTTGTTTGGGGATATTTGAAGACATAGTATATGGTACTCCTGTAAATAGCCTGGAAGAGCTGCAGCTACGCAGCTATGTCGTGCCTGCTTGGAAATGGACGGAGGGCACTTTGAATATCTTCTGTAACTTTGTTTTTTGTTTGTTAAAAGCTTCCTTTGTCGGTTTATTCCTAATAAAATAAAATGTTTGAAAAACGAACAGTGGTCCATATCTCCGCAACCGTTACTTTGCGGACCCATGTTTGTTAAGACTTTTCTGCTTATTTTGGTTCATACTATTACCTCCTGAAATACTTTACGCTCTTTTTTAACACGCTGTATGTCTGGCGACACCGCTGATGACTAACTGTGGTTAGTTGGTATATGCTTTCCAGGTGTAATTCAACGTTGGTGTCCGTAGAATCAAATTTTTCTTACGTCAGAGCTTACAATAGTATTAACAGTATAGTGAGTCGCTTTCTGTTGCGCCTGTACTCAGGCCACTACGAAAAGCGTCACTTATTATTCGAAATTAAAATTTATGAAAGAGTTCCCATTTGCAGTAAAATTGTCCCTCTTCGATTATTTATATGTATAGGAAAATTTTATTTTACTACCACCTCCAAGAGGCCCATCTCACAATCTCACTTTGTTTCCATATTTATTTGATACATCAGTTCGCGTTACTGGGCATCAATATGAAAATTGAGAACGTGTAACTTTACATCGTACATGTCTCCTGTAAGGCCAGGCAATATTACAGTTTATTTGAATGACTGCAATAAAGGAGCTTGCAAATAACAAGGTAGGGATATGGAAGCATTTCCTGTTATTTCTCTGAAATCAATAGAGATAAAATTATTCCAAATAGAATGTCACCCTAGGTTGTCCATTATTTGCTTGCGAGTTCAATATTTCTGCAGTGTTGTTGGAGGTATAGAAAACTGGGAAAAGTCATCTTTTAATGGTCAAGGAAAATAGCAAAATGCAGTAATTTTGTGTAACTTTTTTGATATGACTGGTAAAAAAGATCTTAGTAATTTGTAAATTGAAAATTTAAAATTGACTTTAAAAATTATAATTAAATTGTTATAATCATTTAAAATATTATGGATTATTTAAATAATAAACAAATTATTATTACATCTGACTATAATACTCAAAACCTAATAAAATTACCACTTCCACCCTTTGCAGTGGTATCAAAATCAAATATGACGACCATAAAAAGACAGAGTTGATTATGAAAAAAATTAGTAGGCGTAGTACTTTTTTCCGACCTCCATTAGAAGATTTGTACCGAATAATATAAAGATCCCAAATTTCGTAACATTTACTTCAAAAACGAAAAAGTTATAAAAGGAAAAACAAAATGCACTTTTCAATTGTTAACCGTTGTTTCAAAAAAAAAGTATCATATTTCTTTTCAGAAATTTGATAATCATGCAAATGCACTGCAATCTTTCCTAATTTTAATCACTTTGTATATATTACCATTTCCAAGATCCCTCTACTGGGCTTTGTAAAAGTGACCATCCTGTATATTTTATCATAATCGTATATATGGCAATTTACAATTTTTTTATGCCAGTCCAACAAAGTGTCATAAGACCTCTAAGGCCCCTGAAGTTTATATAGCTACACGGCTCGTTGAAACAGAACGTTTTTGTCTCTGAACCACCGTTTTTACTCCCATGGGGATGCAGAACCTATTTATATCAAGTATTGATTCCAGATAACACGGCTGCTTTCCCGAGAAAATATTAACGCGATTGTTTAGCCACAGATTTTGTTGTATTAATAAAAAAAGTAAAGATTTTTTTCTTGCTACAACTGCAATAAAAGTTACAATAGCATTAAAATCACAACGTGATATCACTTTGATATTTTTTTCTATAATGTTAAAGTTGCCCTTCGTCTACTAAAAATTGAGATAACATTATGAATGAAGATCTTTAAGTAAGTGTACAACCACTAATTTAAACCATTGCCTACTATTTGTGGACACAAATATTAATATTACAATTAACATTCCCAGAAATATGCATAGGAAGGGTAGACTTCTTTTTGCTTCGACTAACATACCGATCTATTGGAATCAATGCTTTGATTTTCCACGTGGTGTATGCATTCTGATACAGCAATCTTGTTGTCCACCAATTCCTCAATGTATGATTCTGCTACAGAGGAACACTGCCAACCACTCAATCGCTTTATTGTTATCAAGTCTGCACCAGAATTTACAGCCATCGCAGCTGCAGCACAGTGGAAGCAATGAAGAGTACATTTCTGGATTTGGCAACTTTAAAAACTCAGCTATCGTTCTATGGCATTTTATAAATGGTGTTTATTCTTACAGGTTGAACAGTGCAATGTTTCTGTCTATAGTTGAAGAAGAATTTGTTTTGGAGCACGTTCTTCAAGACGTCTCCAAATTTTTTATTCGTAATACAGAATGACCGATCTTTCTTGGTTTGTTGGTAAGAAGAGAAGCATTACAGATTGTTGATTGTCAATGACACCAGACATAAAAATTAATGTACAACGAACTTCCGTCAATCAATATATTTGGTAAGATGCCTGCCAGTATTGCTCAATTTCTAAGTTTGCCTGATTCTCACTTTTATATATATATAAAGCTGTTTACAGGCCTTTTAGGTCCAGAGCTGTGTTATTCTCCTCCATTCCATTCTGTCCTTCGCCTTTCTTTTCCAATCCGTTACATTTTTCTCCCTTAGATCTATTGCCACTGCCTCTTTCCATCGCTTCCTCGGTCTACCTCTTTTTTTCTTGTAGTTAGGTTTACTTCCTATTATTTTCTTAACTGCCCTTTCATCTACCATACGTTCTAGATGCCCTAGCCACTGCACTCTTCTGGCTTTTACAATTTCATCTATTGTTGGTGCCTGGTACATTGCATATATTTCCTCATTATTTCTCCTTACATAGCCTTCCTCCGTCTTCTTACCCCCTAGAATTCTCCTTAAGATTTTTCTTTCCCACCTTAAAAGGTTTTCTCTTGACTTCTTATTGAGAACCCAGGTTTCACTACCATACAGCGCTGTCGGTCTCAAAATTGTTTTATACATTCTAAATTTTACTCCTCTGGACAAATTTTTTGATTTCAATAAGTGGTTGACTGCTGCCGAACTTCTGTTTGCTTTTATTATTCTCCTATTTATTTCTTGTTCCTCATCACAGTTAGCTGTTATTAGCGCCCCCAAATATACATATTCTTGAACTTCTTCAAACTCCATCTCTCCATGCTCTGTTCTCAATTTAAAATTGGTATTCTTTTTTTGTTCTCCTATTCTCAAAAGCTTACTTTTCTCTTGATTTATCTGCAATCCCACTTTAGGTGCTTCCTTCACAAGTTTTCTCGTTACTTCTTCTAATTCCCTACTATATCTAGCAATAATAGCCACGTCATCTGCATAACTTACAATTTGATGACTTTTAAACAATATGTGTCCTTCTCTGTTCAACTATCTCTTATGACCTTTTCTAGTACTAAATTAAAAAGAAGCGTTGAGAGTGGGTTTCCTTGTCTCAGTCCTGTATCAATAGTAAAGCCTTCCGAACATTCACCTTTTATTCGTACTTTGGATTTGGTATTTTCTAAGGTCATTTTCAATAGCCTAATCAGTTTGGTTGGTATCCCAAATTGTTTCAAAATTTTACTTAGTTTATTCCTTTTGATCGAATCATATGCTTTCTTGAAGTCCACAAATAGAACCATTGCTTTGATCCCATACTCATAGCATGTAGTCAGAATTTCCTTCACCATGAAGATTTGGTCCGTTGTGGACCTTCCATTTCTAAAACCTGCTTGATACTCCCCTATTTGTAGTTCTGCTATAGGTTCTATTCTCTGTTTTATTAACGTTGCCATAATTTTATACCCTACATCTAACAATGATATACCCCTATAGTTTCTGCAGTCTGTTGCATCTCCCTTTTTTAAGATTGGTATAATCAAAGCATCTCTCCAATCTTCAGGCATACATTCTCTTCCCCAGATCATTCGTATCATTTCGTATATTCTTTGTCTTAAATCCTCTCCTGCGTACTTAATGTTCTCTGCTGTTATTCTGTTTTTTTCCTGGACTTTTGTTATTCTTTAAAGCCTCTATAATTATATCTATTTCCTTTTTCGTAGGTTCTTCTATATCCACTTCCTCTTCCCTTCCCGTCATCATCTCCTCGTGCTCCTCTCCTTCCCTTACACTCTCTTCATTCAACATATCTGCAAAATATTGCCTCCATCTTTCTCTCACTTCTGTTTCCTCTGCAATTAGATTTCCACTTTCATCCCTCACATATATTACTTCCTTCTTTATCTTTTTTCCTTTTTTATCTCTGTAGAAGTTACGTATTTCCTTCCTCTTATAATGTTGCTCTATTTCATCTATTTTCTTAACCTGTTCTGCTCTCTTCTTTTGTCTAAACACTTTCTTCGCTCACTTTTATACTGGACATTGATTCCGACGACCTTCGGCTAGTTTGTTGGCAGATTTTGGTGATCTACAATTAACAGTCATAGTAAATGCAAGTCCAGTATAGTGGGGGAGAGTTACATAGGAGACTCTTACAAAAGAGAAGAGAGGCACATGCCAAATTTTGTCCGAAACAGCTACAGCTACTAAAACATATTTCTCCACTTCACTTGAAATAAATATGTAAAACTTGCGGAAATTTTCTTTCCGTGTAATATAATGAAACTAACTGCACTACATCTGCATTATGAGCAATTTATACAAGCGCGATTAAAAGAAATACCGTACGTTTTTTCCGCCGTATCTTAACGAGTCCCAATAAAATTTTTATAGCTCGGGGGTAATATTTCAGCGCTAAACATTCCGAACTATGGGACTACTGCTGCAATCGATTGTATCTTTATAACATTAATGCATGTTATTAAAACCGCAATTAAACCTGACAGATAAGAAATGGAAATGCCGGTTAGTAATGAGCAGCGTGCAGTATTGTTAATAGTCATCGGAGAGAACCAAAGGATACACTGTCGTAAAAGTCCTGGTTTAGATGTTGCCATTCAGTACAGGAAAATGCTCTACCATAAGTTGAAATAAAAATCGTATTTGCTCACTAGTGCCTAAAAGTAAAAATGAAACATTAAAAATGAATGAAAATGAAAATCTTTGTTTATTATAAATTTTAAAGGTACAGTTATGTAAATTATTAAAGTGAATTAATAAATTAATAGTAGTGGAAATACTGCTAGCTTCTTTTAATTTCTTACTTGGTATATCTTTCTGACCTATGATTTTTTTGCTATTTCGTTTTTCTATTCAATGGAATTTTCGATACCCTCGGAAACTGAACTTGATCGCCAACCCTCATATCTTTTTAAATGTATTACGTCCGCTCCAGAATCTGCCAACATTATTGCAGAGCTGCGCCCGAAGCAATGGCCAATGTATTCATTGGCGTTGAAGGGTCCAAGGAATTCCACTATCATTTTTGGTATATCTCTAATTGTATTGATTCCAACTGGCATGATACAGCATTTATTAATTCGATGTCAAGAAAAATTGCTGATGTGTCGTATTCAGTGTATGAAGTTTTGGATACTTACGAATTATATCTAAAAAGTTGAGTCCATCTATTGGACCCTCAGTAATCGTAAACATTCTTAGAACATTTGTGTTCAGAATTTTGACACTAATAAATGACACAATGGATCTGCTGTCAAAATGTGATTTCTTCCCATCTATATGCTTCAGGAATACTTTATGTAACAAAGTACTCAATATCCATGAATGGAATACTATTAATACTCAGCTCTGAATATGTGTAACATTTACTTATAATGTGTTAAGAGAAAACCATTAACACACTGCTACATACAGAGAAATGCGTGAAAATATTCTGAAATAAAAACAATATTTTGCATGTTCATGGCATAACAAATATATAAAACTTTAATTTAAGCAAGACTAAATAAAATTAATTCAAAGAAAATTAATTTTTAATTTATTTAATAAAATATTAAAATATTTCTTTTACAAATTATTCAAGTAGAAGATTTTGGTTAAAAAAAAGATATATTAAATCTTATGAGAGAAAATATCAGATATGCTTAAAAATACATTAAATAAAAATAATGAACATATTTTAAGATCAAACTTAAATAAAATTGACAAGAAAGTGACTTACAGAATATTTGAAATAAATAAATACAAAATGTAAATTAAATTCCGTTTATAAAATAAAAATAGAGGGAAATATTGATGGAAATAATTGAGAAATTAAATTAGAAAATATAACTGAAAGAAAAAAAAAACAAAAATATTCAAAGCAGAAATAGCAAGGGCTCAAATTACAAATAAAAACTGAACAACTGTTAATAAACGTAAAGGTTAGCATATAAAAATTTTTTAACTTACCACAATATTACAATATATGAAACAAAAAATCAAAATAACTATTAAAATTTAAAAAAATTAAAACTGCCAATTTCACACAACTTTATTATTTTATTGTCTGAAGCTATTTATTTGTGGCATAATTTTAGTTTTTCTTTAGTTTTATTGGGTTTTTGCCACACTTCTGAAAAATAATAAAAATTAATTAAATAAGCCCTTGCTCCAAACGGAACAGTCAAGGGTTATTTTTGAAACTAAGTTTGCCTAACCAAAAAATCTCACACTGAAAAAAGCAGATAAGTAAAAAATAACAAAAATCACATCACTATCGCGCACTTCCGTAATATTGACGTTTCGAAAAACTCTCTGTTTTCGTTTTCAAAATAGTAGTAAAATATTAAACGTTTGTCAAGTTTGACAGTTTAAAATTTGTTTATCTGCTTCCATAGAGATGTTAAATGATTTTTATTTTATTTTTACTTACTTCTTCTTGATACAACTGTAGTCAACAATGATCGATGTTTACTGAACAGTTTGACACACACTTATCTCCGTTCAACAAAATAATCGCGGTCTTTTTTAATTTTCTTTTTGTCGCGTTATCTTCTTTCTCTAAAATGTTTGCCGAACCCCATTGAATCACATGACGGTTTTCCCAAGCGTGTTCGCAAATTTTGGATTTTTCAAATTCCCGTCTTTTTATATAATTTTTTTTATGTTCCTCAACTCTAACATTCATAGGCCGAGACGTTTCTCCAACATGTTTATTGCATTCACAAGGTATACTGTAGATGCAATTTTTTGAATTTTGTATATCATTTTTTGGACGCGTTTTTGACAAAAATGATCGTAAGGTATTAGTTGCCTGAAAAACTGTTCGAATATTAAATTTATTACCGATTCTTCTTAACTTTTCTGGTAATATAGGAATGTATCGAAAAGTCAATATTACGGAAGTGCGCGATAGTGATGTGATTTTTGTTATTTTTTTACTTATCTGCTTTTTTCAGTGTGAGATTTTTTGGTTAGGCAAACTTAGTTTCAATAATAACCCTTGACTGTTCCGTTTGACGCAAGGGCTTATTTAATTAATTTTTATTATTTTTCAGAAGTGTGGCAAAAACCCAATAAAACTAAAGAAAAATTGTATTATTATTATTATTATTATTATTATTATTATTATTATTATTATTATTATTATTATTATTATTATTATTATTATTATTATTATTATTATTATTATTATATCAATACATAATATCGTTTCCAACTTTACTGCTCCACTGTTCACAGTGAAGCAGTAAAGTTGGACCATCATGTGACCCTAAAAATAAAAATTTGGTGTTGTGTTGTTAATAATACTGCTCCTGTTATTATTTGCAGCAGTAATAAATATCTTTATCGAGACAGGTTTCTCGTAAACTCTTTAAGGAGAAGAATCAGCAACATTACGAATTTAACAGAACTGCATTTGGCTTAAACTCCCAAGAAAATCTAATCCCGTTCATCGGAAGCCCCGGCAACTTCAACTCGGCGCTAAGCCGAAAATTCCGAAAGTTTTTCCCGCCTCGTAACAGTTTCCTGATCCGCTGGCCGTCCTTTATGAATTATATATAGCATTTTTTACCGGACTTATCCTTTTTCTTGCGGATAAAGGCCAGCGGTCCTTATTACTCTAATCATAGGAACCATTTGGCGCAATTCATCAGCGGCCCGAGATTTATAGACAACGTAATCCTATACCATCCCGGGCACGGCAAAAAGAATTTACAGAAAATATCTCTGGCCATAACGATAACATGGCGATATTGATGACCCCTTTCACGTTTCTTGCCGAGCTGGATTCTCTTTAGCCCTTTCAAGCTGTTCAACTAGGTAAACACTTTCTATAATCCATGCTTCAATTCTGTCACTGATATAATTTGTATTATTATACATAATTTATATTTTCTTCACAGGGCATATAAGTGACAAATGTCATTTATATGGCTAGGAGTATAAGCATTAATTCAATTTTAATAACGACCAGTTATATTTTTATACAGGGTGTCCCGAAATTAATGGAACACAGAGCAAGAGTAGATTCCTTATAATGCGATTAAGCCAAACTTATCTTGGTCCATTTGTGGCTAATAAAAAAGTTACAGGGCGTTAAAGTTGAAATTTTGAAGTAAAGTAAACGGGCTAGGTATCGAACCCTGAAGAACTCCTACAAAAAATTAATGCACACAGTATGAAATGTTTATTATTGCCACGTACACTTAGTAAAGTGTCAATGCATCTCCTGCATATATTGTTTCAGATTTTACATAATTCATTTGTTTTAATTCTACTATATAGCATTTTTTTAGTTTTCACTGCATTACAAATTCATAATATGAACCGCAATCATTGTTCGTACACTGCCAACATATCGAAGTAGGCCCAGGTGCAGGATGAGTTCTTTACCACTTGTTTTTTCGCGGATTTTGAGTAAAACGGTCTCTGCTTGGGTGGCATTTTTAATTTGATATTGGCAGAACAATTCGGGACACTTCAGAGGGCTACTAGCTAGCGATAGACCATAATTTGGTACAGGGGAAGGTCAGTTTTTTATGTATTTATCCTCCAGAATACTACTTTACTATCATTATTATGAAAATTACGAAAAAGTTAAGAAAAATATTTAGTTTGTTCAACGGAATAGGAGAAAGAAACTTATACTTTATCTTATTGATATAAGGGAATAAAGAAACGGCTTAAAACTGCCATAAAACATCATTACCACGAGGATATACAAGCATTCTCTACCAGGAAAGTGGGATTGGGTGGGGTAAGGAGACATAAGGGAAACAAAAGAAAACGGAGAATCGATAGTTGACGAAACCACATTTAAATGAGCTTGTTCATGTCGAGAATTTCTATTTTCAATGTCGTGCGTCCTAATCTCCGCATTGTCATAATTGCCAAGTTTGTTGCCTGCTATTTAAAAAATTAAACAACTTCCTGAAAATGTTATTACAAATTTGTGAAGTGCTAATTGTTCGAAATGTTATATATACATTTTTAATGCCTGTTAAAGGACTAAATTTTCTTAATATACAGAAAGCAGTTACCTTGTTTTTATGAAATGTTACAGCGTTGCATTCAAATAGCAGCATGTAGTCGCCGTACCGATATAAGTTTTAATATTCGAGCAATGGATTTGATTGGGGTAAAATAAACAGTGATTGTTGACGATATATAAAATATTTCCTTAATAACCATCATGCTTTGAATATCGAGTTAAATGGTTATATATCCACATATTGTAATGACTTATATGTCACTTGCTGGAAATTATTTTGCACCACTCTATCCCACTTTACGGTCGGCGTCGTTTGAAATTTTTTATATTCCCATATGAGATAAAGTGCTTCTGACCCTGACTCCTATTCAAAGTTAGACTAGTTAATATGATTTTTTACTAATAACACAATTAAATTGAGTGTTAAAGTGATTTAATGATAGCCGCTGCCCTGCTGGAATCGTTTTAAGAAGACTTTTGTACAAAATCTAAAAAATACTAAATACTTGTACAATATGACTAGTTTAGAAAATTTTAGTATAGTAATTTTGACATCCTTTCTTTTTGGTTCATCATTTTTAGAAGTTGACAAGTTCTTTGCGTCCGATTTGGGCGCGTAGGCCTGTTAAGTCTCGGATTGCCGACATTTAGTGACATTTTTTCACTTTTATTGTCGATTCTGACCGCGTGTATCAATTTTAGTGCAAGCCGTCCGGTTAATACGACTAAAACGAGATGTTTATGTGAACATTGCTCCGAAAGAGTCGAGCACGTGATAGCTCGACTCCTCTTTGGTAACCGGAATTCGCGACGTCACTTTTTCTTCCCAGATCGGAAAAAGTTGCTGCGGACAGGGTTCCTCTAGCTAGCTCCGTCCCCGGTCAAAGACCTGCACTTTTATATTCAAAGGGAAAGATAAATCAATACAATTTTACTCAGACTTAGGACTTTACACTTTACCTTCTTGTCATATATAGTTTATTGGACTATAAAAATTAATTGAAATCACATTTTTTGTGTTTCCCGGAGAATTACACAGATAGGACTAAAGTGTATTCTAGCTTACTTTAGTCTATTAATTATACCTCGTTGGAACTACAGTACGTGCCAAAAGTATGGAATAAATTCAATAAAAACGAAACAATTATTTTTTGGGAAAAATCCTCGAACAGGTCGATTTTTAATTTAAAAAATACATATTTTAGCGTAAAATGCGATTTTCAAATGTCATTTGTTTCCGAGTAATGACGTCATCGATTTTTTTTTAAATGGCAACACCATATTTTTTTCCTTGATTCTGAAAGATTGTTTAATTCTCTATCAGACAGTACTACAATTTTGCCCTCTTACATAGGAAAGTTTTCGAGTAAATGACGATTGAATGTTAGAAAACGTAAATTTTATCCATAAAAAAGTAACAATTCTGAGGTATGTAAAATAAAATACAATTGATTCAATTTTATACTTAAATTAAATGTTCGAATTGCCATCCACCAACTTCTTGACAATGCGCAAGTCTGTGAAAAAATTCTTCTTGCACATTATGAATTATTTCTGGGGTAACTCTGCGTATTTCGTCCCGAATGCGATTTTGATGTTCTTCTAAATTACGTGGTTTATTAATGTACACTTTTGACTTCAAGTATCCCCATAAAAAATAGTCAAGAGGTGTAAGATCTGGCGATCTTGCAGGCCATTCTATCGGTTCGCGTCTGCCTATCCACCTCCCAGGAAAACAGTTGTCCAAAAAATCTCGTACAGGGCGCGCATAGTGCGGAGGTGCACCGTCTTGCTGAAACCATATGGTATCGCCAGGAATGTCAGGGTCATTATCGTTAGGAAAAATTACTGCAAGGGCTGGAACAAGGTCATTTTCTAGAAACTCTAAATATCTTTGTCCTGTAAGGGTTCCTTCAAAGAAGAAAGGCCCTACTATTCTGTCGTCAACTATTCCAGCCCACACATTTAATTTCTGAGGGTGTTGGGTATGTGCCTCTGCCATCCAATGAGGATTTTCCCGACTCCAATATCTGCAAGTTTGATGGTTTACTGTACCATTCAGACAAAATGTGGCCTTATCTGAAAAAAGTATTTGACGGGGTAAATTTCTATTTCCTTGACATAAATCCGCAAAAGTGTAAGCGGCGATCGGGATCATCTTCATTGAGTTCCTGCACAAGTTGAATTTTGTAGGGATGATATTTTTCCTTCCTCAAGATACGTAGCACTGTGCTGTGACTAGTGTCATTGTTTAATGCAACCAATCGTGAAGAATTATGAGGATTATCCACCATACTTATCAAAATATTCTGTATCTGATTTTCATTAATACTTGGACGTCCAGGTTTTGGAATATTTACAACATTGCCAGTTTCTCTAAATTTAGACTCTACCTTACTGACTGTTGATTGGCTGATAGAGCGATCTGGATATTTTTCATTAAATAAATCGCAAACTTTCTGCTGAGTTCTAGTCATATTCCCGCATCCGATAAGAATTAAAATTTCAATTCTTTGAGTAACGGTTAAATGTGCCATAATACTTTAAATTGAATAATAATTTCTATGTCGCTTACAATACTTATTAGAAAGTCGGTGTGACAATGACACTTTGCAAAGATTTTCACCTACGTGATCCATAAAAGAACTATGGAATTCGAAAAACTAAACTTGATAACGTTTTTGCTTTATTTTAATTGATTTAAGTTTTCTAACATTCAATCGTCATTTACTCGAAAACTTTCCTATGTAAGAGGACAAAATTTTAGTACTGTCTGATAGAGAATTAAACGATCTTTCAGAATCAAGGAAAAAAAATATGGTGTTGCCATTTAAAAAAAAATCGATGACGTCATTACTTGAAAACAAATGACATTTGAAAATTGCATTTTACGCTAAAATATGTATTTTTTAAATTAAAAATCGACCTGTTCGAGGATTTTTCCCAAAAAATAATTGTTTCGTTTTTATTGAATTTATTCCATACTTTTGGCGCATACTGTATAATGTACTGAATATTAATTTATGTTGCTATTGCTCAGACAACTAAAGTGCAGTTAGGATAAAGTATCTTTCAGTATAATATATCATTTTGAGGGTATAATAATGAATTGAATATCAGTTTGTACGTTGTTGTTGGTTGAACAAGTTAAATTTTATGTAGTTAGGAGTAGAATAAGTCTACGTCTTGAGATGCACTTTAGTTCATTGTCATATGTAATTTATTAATTTTGGGATTATTATAAAAAAAATGTAAGTTGATTTGATATTAATTTTATGCAATAAGAACTAATGTGTATTTTACTTCATGTAATGCATTTTAATTCTTTTTCGAATTTAATTATTACTCTTTGGAATAAGTACAATGTAAAGTAAAGATTAGTTTACATGTGACTGTTACTAGAACTAGTTATGCATTTAGGACTAAAGTGTATTTTAGTTCCTAGAACGCACTTTGTTTCTTTTTCTTGTATAATTATTATTCTTTAGACTACAATATGAAGTGAATATATCAGTTTATAAGTTGCTGTAACTGAATAAATCAAGTCCTGCAATTAGAGCAAAAATATATTTTAGTGCCAGAAAAATTCTTATTCATATATAGCTATTACTGTTTAAACTACAATAGGAATTGAATATTAATTTTCATGTTGTTATTATTCGTAAAACTAGAGTTGCATAGCTACGACTAAAGTGTATTTTAGTTTCTAGAAATACACTTTAATTCCCTTTTGTATATATGTAAAGTGAATATCCGTTTACATACTACTGTTACTTGGAGAACTACATTTGTTGTTAGTACTAAAGTGTGTTTTAGCTCCTGGAATGCACTTTAATTCCTTTTTCTATAAAATTATTACCCTTCGGACTACAATATGAAGCAAATATCAGTATGCATGTAGCCATTATTAGGTAAACCAAAGTTATCCAGTTAGGACTAAAGTAAATTTTAGCTCACGAAATGCACTTTAGTTCCTTTTTATGTATAATGATTAGTCTTTAAACTACAATATGAATATCCTTTACATGTTACTGTTATTCGGAGAACTAATGGTAAGCATGTTAGGACTAAAGTGTATTTTAGTTCTCGAAAAGTGCTTTAATTTCTCTTTGTATATAAGTATTACTCTTTGGACTATAATATGAAGTCAATATCAGTTTACATGTTGCTGTTACTCGGAGAGCTAAGATTTTACATTTAGTACTAAAGTGTAGGTATTTTCCTAAAATGCATTTTAATGTCTGTTTGGACATAATTATTACTCTTTGGACAACAATATGAAGCAAGATCAGTTTACATGTGGCTGTTACTTGAAGAATTAGAACTAAAGTATATTATAGTTCCTAAAGTGCATTCTAATTCCTTTTTATATATAATTATTCCTATTTCGACTACAATATGACTTGAATATATAAGTTAACATGTTGCTGTTACCAAGGAAATTTAAGTTATGCAGTTAGGACTAATGTGAATTATTATAAAGTGAATACATGTTACTTCATTGTGTTAGCTAATATCTTCTTAGGACTATATTAATGAAGTGAATATCAGTTTTTACGTTGGTCTGGCTCCGAGAACTACAGTTATTATGTAATGAGCTAAACACGTGTAAATTTGGAAATAAATAAAGCCGCGAGGCAGTTATAAATTCCCATTGTGTTCTGCTGCCTCAGCCGCCGCATTTGCCCGAGATAATCACAATAGTCCTAAATAAGTAACAAAATGTAGCGGCGCTCCGGCTCCGACTTGTTATTTCTCTCCAGGCGGCGGTATCTGCGTTATCAGAAAGCTGCAGGCTTATGCCGCTGATAACAGAGCTTAAATGTGCTCCCAAGTATTGTTGTGTATTTTTGTCTGGATCCGCTGGGACTGTGGGCCGTGTTCGCTGCAATTCTCCCAAATATTACCTCTTCCTCGTCCCGAACCGAGGTTTATTTGCATGAGAATGCCTTAAAGACATAAAAGCTAATTAAGATCCTCATATTAGATAAGCGCTCGGAGCGAAAAATAGCAAATAAAGTGGTTTTAATACTTGATAAATCTATACCGGGACATCACTACAACAGAACAGTTAAATTTCATTTTCATTTCATAGAATAATTAATTTTTTGGCAGAGGAAATGTTAAGATGATCTCGGCAATGGCAACAAGGTTTAGTACAGCAAGTGGTCAGTAATAGGGTCATTATGTTTTATTTTCTGACGACTCTAAATTCTTTAAAATAATTTGCCAACATGGACTTATATTTTTGAATATTGTTTTGAAACTACATTTAGTAACTAATTTGAGTTTCGAGTCGATTTTTGCTATTTACTGCGGGTGTTATTTATTGAGAATTTAAATCATCAATATCTTAATAATATCTTATAATAGTAGGCAATGTTGATGCAGTTAGTAATGTGAATGTTGTTACCCCTGAGAATTTGGAGTCGGGACATGAATTAATAAGTTGTGAATTGAATTTTGAACTTGATAATAAATGTAAACAGCCTATATATAAAACAATCAGAGA
Organism: Monochamus alternatus; assembly: GCA_037114965.1. Taxonomy (NCBI): domain Eukaryota; kingdom Metazoa; phylum Arthropoda; class Insecta; order Coleoptera; family Cerambycidae; genus Monochamus; species Monochamus alternatus. The sequence continues at coordinate 60,807,060 of CM073429.1, read as the reverse complement.
ATTTAAATATTTTAATTATCAAATTTTTTTATATGATTTGGAAATGCTTACTCTCAATCACATATATGATATAGTGAACATAAACGACAAACTACAATATTTAAATAATGAAATAATAAATTTATTTAATATTCACGCGCCAATCAAAATGATAAAAATTACAAAGGCATATTCACCATGGATAACTGATAATATACGCTTTTTAATATATTTAAGAAATAAAGCTAGTGCTAAGTGGAGACGTACCAAAAACGTGGAGCATTACAATTATTACAAACAATTGCGTAATTATACTACATCTGCATGTAGAAATGAAAAGAAGGCCTATTATGAGTACAGACTGCAGCAGAATGGGATAAATGGAGTATGGAAGGACTTAGTGTCACTGAATTTAGGAAAAAAACATGTAGCCATACCTGATTCATTGTGTGATGTTAACCAACTTAATGATTATTATATAAACTGCATTCCGAAGTTAACTGCTGATCGAGATATTTTAGATTATTATTTGAATAATGTAAAACATAATAATATTGATAAATTTAATTTCACTATTATCACTGAAATTGAAGTCCAATCTATTTTGTACAATATTAAATCGAATGCGACAAGTTCCGATGGCTTTAATATAAAAATGTTATTAATGTGTTGCCTTTTTATCTTGCCATATATTACTCATATTGTGAATTTTGTTTACAAAAAAGTACTTTTCCAGACTGTTGGAAATTTGCAGTTATACAGCCAATTCCTAAATGCAGTAATCCACCTATTAGTTTTTTGCCCACACTCTCAAAAATTTTAGAACGCGTAGTAGATAACCAATTACGTAATTATTTATCTCAATATAACATTTTACCAATTATTCAGTCTGGTTTCCGTCCACTTTATGGGTGCGAAATAGCTTTACTTCATATCACCGATGATATCAGAAATGTCGATAATAAGGATATGACTGCGTTAGTTTTGATTGATTTTACTAAAGCATTTGATACTATTAATCATCAAATTTTGTTAGGAATTTTACACTACATTGGTGTAAGTGAAAATGCTATAGAATTTTTTTCGTAATTATTTAAGTAATAGACGGCACGTAGTAAAAATTGATGATAAGATGTCTGCCTCTCTTGAAATTTTTTCAGGTGTCCCACAAGGTTCGATTTTAGGTCCCCTTCTGTATATTTTATATACTTCAGGTTTTGTAGATACAATAAAAAACACAAATATTCATTTTAACGCAGACGACACTCAATTATATTACGGATTTCCGGCTCGGAACTTGAATGAAGGAATTGAGATTATTAATAACGATATTTTTAATTTAATTCAAATTACTAAAAAAACACGCGTTAAATATTAATGCCGCTAAAACTAAAATTTTATTATTTGGCCCTCCAAAAGAAAGAAAATATATAAATAACTTTTCCTTGACTATTGGCGATCAAGTAATATTCTCTAGTAATGAAGCAAAAAATTTAGGTCTCTTTTATGATACAAGTTTAAGGTTTAAACCTCATATTAGTAACTGCATTTGCAGAGCTTACTGTAATATTAAATTAATTTATAATAGTCGGCACTTGTTATCAAGGAAAGTTAAATCCATTTTATGTCCAAATTTAATTTTGCTAATTCTATTTATGGCCCGTGCATTGATGCTATTGATTCTAAAAGAATCCAGTTACCTAGTACAAAACTCTTGCTTAAGATTAATCTTTGGAATTAGGAGACGTCAACATATTTCTCATAAATTATGCGAAATTGGCTGGCTCAATATGTATAATTGTCGGTTTTTACATAGTGCGTGTTTATATCACAAAATACTTCTATATAAAGCACCTTCCTATCTTTATAATAAAATTGCTTTCAGGACTGATGTTCACAATATTAATATTTGTTTTAAAGGTACATTGACTCCTCCCCAACACCGTACTGAATTTTTTAAACGTTCGTTTTCGTACCAGATCTCTAAAATTTATAATTCAATACCATCTAACTTTAAAAGTAAGAGAATTCATCAATTTAAAAAACTATTAAAGTCTAAACTTCTTGAACAGAATAGAAAAAACCAAATTTTGCATGCGTAGTTGTCATGTGCTCTGTCTTCCACTGTTTCTTGTTTATTTTTTGTTACTGTTGTTTATTAGTATGCACAGCTTAGAAGTAGGTGAATAAGATGTTTATTATGTTTTTTTATACTGATTAATTTGTTTATATTGTATATTGCTGCGATCAGCTTAGGATTAATACCAGAGGCTGAGCATTAACCTGCTCAGTCATCTGATCCTCGGCTTTTTTCCTTTTTGTATTTATTCTCTAAACCAATATTGTTAATTAATTATCTTGGAAAAATAAAGGCTATTATAATTTTTAGATGAAGTAGAGGCCGAGTTTGTATCGAGTTGTTTATATTGATCTCTTTTTGACCCAATATTTCTGAGGCTACTTGATGTTTTTGTTGAACGGAATGCTCTTATATCCTTCTGCTACGTTCGTTGCTTTCCATCCACCATGCCTTTTAAGAGTGGTGATCTCTGCTCCTGCATCAGCCAGCATTGAGAACGTCTTCTCCGGAAACAGTGGTCGGTGTAATTCCCAACATGCAACAATTTAAAAAATTCTGCAGCGTTTTGTACATTTTCCATTTCTGTATCCTAGGAAGAATCTTGAAGGCTTAGTTGGTGACCAACGAAGAGAGGAATATTTTCGAAACATTTCGACAAGATTGACTCCTTCGATGTTCCCGTTAGAAACAGTAAATTCTCTTCTCACGTTCGTCTTTGTGTTGGGAATCTCTATCAATATATATTCTCCCATGTCTTTTATATGTTAGTTCTTCACCACGGCATGCTGCACTGATACCAATAATCAACACTATCTATAATAAGAAACAATTTCAATATTTAAAGAAACGTGTGAAAATTACACTTTATCTTCATCATCGAGTAGGTTTTATAATCTGCTTTTTTCAAAAATTTCTCAATTTCTTATTTTCTAGACTTCCTGGATCTATGTCCTATCCATTTACGCTTAAGGAAAGCAATTAAACTTGGAAATACCTTTATGTCAATATTTTTTCTTACTAAAAATATTGTTCTTATCATTGAAAAAAGACTTCACAGCGTAGAACTCTGGTATACTCGGATTTTTGTTCCAAATAGGCTTGTATCTCAGTAATAACAGTGACTCCCTTTTAAATCGCGGTTTTTGATGATCCTTCTGTATTATCTTCCATATTATTGTTGTAAGCGGAAGATTCTGTACTACACATAAACATATTCGTTTCTATATCAATATTCTCTCAGGATTTTTGAACCACATTTTCGAAATTCACAATTTTCAATTAAAAATTATGACAACTATAGTTAGTTATTTGAACTATTTTCCAAGCACTATTTAACACAACTTGTAGAAAAAGTGTCTTTTCCGCATATGGCGCATTTTTTATCTAAAAACCTACGCCTGATGAGGAAAAAAGATACTACAATAGCTATTTCAGGCTTGACCATACATCATGAATACTTCACAAAAAATTAGGTAAATAGTGTATCTTGGGTTTTGACCAAATAACTGTATTATGAAACGCCTGTAGGTGCTCACCTTACTTACCACTAAGTGTGTTCTGGAGAACTGCCAAGTTTCCTAATTAAAATTTGACGAAAAGCAATTAGAAGAGGACGGAGTTACTGGCGGTGTGCTTAATACATTAAACCGACTACGGTTCTCCTGCGAAAATAATAATTATATAAATCCCTTAGGTAAGTGTTTTATTCAAGAAGGTGGCGAAGAGTTCTCCAATTTTAATCATCCTCATACAGCTAACCACAATTAAACTTGAGCATCTGAGATTGACAAATAATCAGAAGGGGGATTTAGTGAATCCGCCGCTGAAATATGAAACGATTGAGCGCTTAGCCCGCCTGGGTGCCTGTGCGGGCCCTTTCCGAAACCGACAGAGAGCAAGACGGACCAGTGGCGTGCTAGATCAACCGAAAGAAAAAGAGAAATCTTCGTGAATTATCAATCACTTCTGCTAAATCTGAATGTCTATTATAATTCTATAACAATACAACTCTACCCCTCATTATAATCACAAAGATTATCCCAGAAATCGAAGACTTATGCGGGAGAAGGGGCGACATATTATTATTAAGCAGGCTGCATTTGCGTTAAGAAGCGACTTACGTTGGTATGCCCTAACCACCATTCAGTGCAGGAATGAGGGAAACCTGGAAAACCTCGTTAATTAGGAGTGTAGTCAAACGTCGACCGATATCAATCTCTCACATTGACCCAAGCTAACATTCTTCCACCCTATCATACAAACTAACACAAATGTTTCTGCTTCTTGTCCGTTTTGAACTTGTAATATTGGCAGCAACTATGATACGTTAGTGTAAATTATCAATAATGTCCACTTTAATATACCATTTTTTAAATATCCCCACAAAAATAAGTCCAAATGGTTTAAACTCAGAAGATCGTATCGGTATTAATGCTTGGGTACGGTGTACATGGTACGGATATAATTGAGCCTCATGTATGATGTCACACTACTGCAACACGCCGTGGACGTCCTGGACCTCCATTTCTTCCACGATTAGGTTGCAAATTTCCCGCGTCACGCCAGCGTTTCCCCTGCACTTGCACTAACTGCACAACGTTGCAAAAGTAGCTGCATTTGGCACAGGTTTACCGGGAAATCATTCTGCTAGAGCATTTTCAGTTTTGATATTTGAAAAACTAATGCAAATACTTGCATCACAAAAAAGTTAATACGATAAGTAGGTAATTGTATATTTGAAATCGTCTGGCTAGAGACTACAGTAGGCTTGTGGTTGAAACTACTATAACTTTCCCGGAAACTATAAGGATATTATACTTTTTTTTTTCGACATTGACTCAAGTTATGTTTTGAACTGATATTCCTTTAGAACTCTTCTTTGTGCCCAACTTACACCACGCCAATGTACTGAAACCTGCCACCGGCCGGAAATCTCCGATGACGATTCGGCTGCAATGCGATTGAACTCTTCCGACGGCCGACTTTGATCATCCTTTTGGCGTAGGAATTACTGGGCATTCAGCAGATCTGCGGACTTCCTCTGCCCCCTGTTTCGCCCCGACATTGAACACACACTTGCTGTTTTCGACATATTCCTTAGAATTGCGTTCAATATCCTGTTTTAGGGTACATTGCTTAAATTTTCCCCCAAAATTTGCTATTTAATTGTAAGCTATATGAATCAAAAGACCAGATTTTTCATGAATGCGAACGATGATGAATTTCTGATCATGAAGGTAGCTATATTACAAATATATTTTTTAGTAAAAAAGTTTTATAACCAATATTTATTTTAGATTATTTTGGTTATCGGTTGGTGCATATCGGCGAGAAGTACTCACAAATCTGCTGTAAGAACATGTGAAAAATAAAGGATTATGCTTCCAAAACGTCTGGACAATGCCAATCTGTGGTTCTCTGCTAATACACTGAAACTAAATATGGTGGTATGGTAAAGTATCTTGCGATGTTGATTATTGGGAATTAATTTAGATACGCGTTTAACTTGGGCTATTCATATCGATCGCCTCTGTTCTAAACTGGCACGGAAGGCTTTCTTTCTGAGGCAGCTTGGCTCATATCTCCATACTTCTACATTGAAAATGCTGTATTTTTCTTTAGTTTACTGCCAACTATCGTATGGTGTAGCTCTTTGGGACAATGCTACTACTAGTGCTCATAGAGCATTTGTTATTCAGAAAGTAGCTATTCACCTTATCGGTAATGCCACTAGCAGAGTCCATTGTCGAGAACTGTTTATCAACTACACAATTTTACCCTTACCCTGATTATATGTATATGAGGCATTACCGTTGGTTCATAATATTGCAACTCATCTGCAAACCCATTCTGGTGTACATAGCTATAATACCAGACATGCTACAAATCTGTATTTACCTTATTCTCGACTTAATGTCACCTAATCCATCAAGTCAGATATTAACCTATACAATAGATTTGATAACACTATAGAGTAAAACATATTAATCAATTATCATGTGGAGCTTTTCGTAGATTTATCATATCATTCTTATTATTGCATTATTTTTACAGTGTTGACAAATTTACTGAATATTGTTCTATTAATATGTATTCAACTTTTTCAGCAGAAAAGTCACTTTACCTGAAACCAAAACAGTTTTTACTCGATGCACTGAGCATTTCAAATAGGATTATTTCAAAAATAGTTACGTCTACCAACTTCAGCAAGTATGTCTTTTTCAAATAAAACAGGTAGGAAAATCGATTGTTTCGATAGATGGATACATTAAGCTGCAAAAAAGTTCTGCCATTTAAAAGAAAATGATGTGCCACAGGTGGCGCCCTCTACTAGTGACGTCAAAATTCGAAACATATTTGAATTTCTCGTACGCTAAAACTCCCGATTTACAAATTTTATCTAAATATTTGGATTTCTTAAGAAGTTATTTACAAATATCGAAAATAAAATTTTAACTTTAACACCCTGTATCTCCGTTAATATTGAGTTTTCGAAAAATTGTTATAGGGCTTTGTGACCCCAATTTTTTGTGAGGAATCACGCATAATTTCCGGGCACCCTGTATATTGTCAATAAAGTTCTATTCTATTCTAATAAATGCCTAATTTGAGACTAATTTTCTTTCTTTTATAAAACTTGCTATTGAGCCATTATCATTTGCCCTGAAGATGTCCTAAGTCGAAACGTTTATGTTCAAAATACCCTTTTTGCTAGTTATAACTTGAAATAATGAGAATTAAAGAAAGAGGCAGCAACATTACGGTCAAAGTAGCAGCAACAATTGCGGCCCGTATTCGGAAACAACGTAATTAATTAAAATTCTAGAAGTATCTATCCGTGTAATTCAAATTAGAAAACTTAATTAAAACGGAATTACCTATTCCACCTCGCTATCCAGGGACAATTGAAGGTAACACATTCAAATAAAGCAATTTATTTCTAAACGGCCGACCACAAATTTGCTTTAAGTCGTAATTAAGTGTTGTCTCACGTATACACGGAGGTAAACGCATAATATAGTTGGAACGAGTTAAACGAATAATTTTCTAATTAAGACTTATTTGGGTTTTCGCCTTATTAAATCGGGAAGGCTTGGCTCGGCGAATAAATGTTTGTTTATGAATTACTGCAGCGTTTGATGCAGGATTTCAGCGGAAGACTGATATTCTCTAAGCGTCTTACTAAAGCAACTAATGCAACAGCAAATTACAGTGAATCTTGAGAGTTGATAACTTTCAAAAATAAATATTAAGCTAATTTGTGATATGTATGTTTTTAGGCATTTCTTAGACAATATTCTAAATAATAACAGATAATTATCGCAATATGAAGAAATCAACAATAGATAAATGGCGACTAACTGCGGATAGGTTTTTCTAAAAATTTATATACTTTTAGAAAATTTACATATAGACTTGGTTTTTGAGCCAAAGCTATGGTTCCAGTTTAAGGAGGCACCCCTACATAAGTGATTTTTTAATTTTAAAAATTAAACCGCTAACAGATGTTGAATGTGGTCCATGAAAATCTGCGAATAACTACAAGGCAGATTTCTAGACAGATGCTTGGAGTATCCAGATCAACGGTGTGGTGCTTACTACAAGAAGATCCGTTACGTCTCTATCATATACATGGTGTTCAAGACTATTACCAGTGAATTATCCACTACGAGTTAGATTTGTGAGAGGCTATTGCAGTAAAATTCTGGAAATCCCCAATTTGCTGCTGATATACTAGTTATAGATGAAGCTTTATTTACTCGCAATGAAATACAAAAAATTTACAATATACATGTTTGGAAATTCGAAAATCCACATGCAATTGAACGAGATTTGCCCAATCATATGGATGGTTTACAATATCTCGAATTTCTTCGCCATAACCTGCCGGTCATCCGTGCTGGGTTCTCGATTTGAAATTAATATCTTTTTTTTGTTGTCCTATTCTCAAAAGCTTACTTTTCTCTTGATTTATCTGCAATCCCACTTTATGTGCTTCCTCCACAAGTTTTCTCGTTACTTTTTGTAATTCCCTACTACTACAACATGTGTCTTTCGCTGTTCAACTGACAATCTTTTATGACCTTTTCTAGTATTAAATTAAAAATTAATAAAATAATAGTGTAGTGAAATATTATATCAGAAATCATGCAAAAATAAGGAATTTAGAAAAATTACCCCTGATAATGGACCATATCCAGTTTTTTATTGCTCTTAGTTAACCTGAGCGATACCCTGAGTATCTCTGAAGCATTTAAAACGCTCTCCTTGGCGCTAAGGGCCGAGACGTGCCTGCCATTCCTCCGCGCGACTTCGGTAACGCGTAACGGGACGTTATAGAGTAACCGCAATAAATATTAATAAGTGGCGGCGCGCAAATCGGCCCCTGAGAGAAGCGCCGACAGCCCAAATCACGTAATGAGCCCGTTTGCGCGCCGATTAGTGGCCGGATTGACAATAAAAATACCTCGTCGGGCCCAAAACGTTCCGGTATCAATTACAAATATGCCGAAACACCACGTCTTAATTACCGGTATGCCGAACATGCTTACTGAAAAAAAGGGTTGTTAGTAAATGCATGCAGAGAAGAGAACTTGAAGAGCACGGATATTAACTACTACTACTAATAATTTTTATCCTCAATCACCTTATAATCGAACTTTTATTCACACATATGAACCGTCTAAAGTGTTACTTTCTACTAGTGGAATAAATTAACTTTATCTACAACTGCTTTATCAGATCTTCATTACAGCATTTATTTGGCACTGTTTTAGTTGAATAATCAAGGTCATCGCCAAACCAACAGGTTTATAATTTGACAATTAGATAATTTAACTTATATTGAATTGAATTACTTATAAATATTAACAACACAACTTTGGCAATTTGTAAGATTAATACCAGACCAGCTGGTCCGTATTTGTATTAGCAATGATTAAATTTTGTTTGTAGGCACTTGAAGTAGCTTCAATGAAGGCAATCTCTCCTCCAAGAAATTTTATGGCGATTTTTTTTCTTGTGTTCAAGAGACGTATTAATATAGCCTTCACACACGCTGTCGTTTTATAGTTAGAAGGTCTGCTCCTGTGTTGGCTAAAAGTGAAGTAGATGATCGTCAAAAACAGTGCCCTGTATATTGTTGAGGCTGTGATAAATTGAGAAAAAAGCAATCTTCTTTGGCATTACACTAAAAGTATGTATACCAACAGGAAGTTTCATGCATCTACCACCTCTGTAACCAATAAAAAATTTTCCATGATCGGTATGACTAGGATGCAGGGTGAGATATTTTGGTATTACTTGGACCATATATAAATGTTTCCTTCATTTTTTACGTTTTCTAACAGCAAATTAGTTAACTCGTTTACTCTGCATGCACATCCAAGTCCAATAATTAAAACGCCTATTATTAGTACAACCTAAAATAATTCAAAGATCACTAGATAGAGATATTACCATAATCATTAAATATTCTTCAGCGGAAACCCCAGTCAAAAATTCTTCAATATGTGCTCTTCCAATACTGCAGCTTTTTTGCTTTGTATCCTCTCGATTTATTCTTCAAATAAGCAGTAAGCTTGTTATATTTTCCGATATCTATATTTTTGTAAACCTTTATAATAGTAGCCTTCATTATCGAATACTTCGACCGCATAGATGAAATTGCATATTTTTTCTTCTTCATTTATTGTCATTACTCTCCGTTATTTTTCACCATTCGTTAAATTCAACAAACACTTTTTCGTAATGTTCCCTGGATTTCGCTGGCAATAAATGAAAAACTAACTCTAAACTGTAAACTAACATACTATAACTTTCAACTAAATATTACTAATAACATAAATCCTGGATGGATTTAGAATGGAAATGTAGCGTTTCCAGCGTTATTGCTACTTCATTTGGCAATTTTAAATTGAACATGAAGTAAATACGACAATATTACATGCTGTGACATTGTTTTTCCTTTGTATTTCTCAAAATTTTTGTTTTCTAAAAGTTAAATAATGAATAAGTAGTAGCTCGTTAAATACAATCATTTTTTGTAATTTATTTTAATAGATAGTGCAAGTATTTAGTGTAATATATAGTTTTATTATTCTCAGTTGCAGTTTTTAAAATATTTTGATGAAGATATAATTATTAATATGTATAACGTAAGTCGTCTGAATTCGCAACTATACAGGATGATTAATTAATAATGGGACATTGCCTTGGACTGCGCGTAGCCCTGATTTAAATCTTCTTGATTTTTGTTTCTGGGGTAACGTTAAATCTTTAGTTTATAAAGATGTTATACATACTCGAGAAGACCTGTGAGTAAAAATACAAGAATGTGTTAACATTATCAGAGACCAACAAAGAAGTCTATTCAGTGTCAGACAAAATTTTATCGAGAGAATAAAAACATGTATTGACAACAATGGTCGCCACTTTGAGAATTTTTTGTGATTAGACTTAAGCATAATAACATTTTCAGCTGTTACTGTGTTTGTCTTAATTCGTAATTAAATTTTCTTATTTAAAGGCGTAACAAATAATTTTGTAAAGAAATAGTAAATCGTTCTTATTTCAAAAACGGTTAAGTTTATCGATTTTTATCAGGTATACCTTTTCTATTTAAAATTGAAGGTAGTTTAATAATTTCTTATTGGAAATTCAGATTTTTGAAGGACAAAAAAGTTTGACATGTTTACTCCGACGGAACACTACAACTAGCGCATTCTAGATGTGATTGCAAAATAGTTACCATTTTCGTAATTACCATCTCAGAAAACATAGGTGTACAAATTGTCAAGACAATCCGTTGAAAGATGCTCAAGATATTTAAAAAAATCGAAAATATTTTTTCAACTTTAACACCCTGTAGATCGAAAAGTAGCAACATTTGGATAAGGCATAATTGGCTTAATCGCTCTATTTTGAGACCAGCAACATGCCCTTAAGCTCTGGCCCATTATTAATGAATCACCCTGTATATAAAATATGTTAGGTCATTTGTACATACTCTGTAAAATATAACAGAACAGCTTAAAAAACGATCAAAGTATGATTGCTTGGGAATAATAAAAATGTATATATTCGTAAATATAAATGCTCACCTCACCCTCGCGTTACCACGTGATATTTATTTTTTCGTAGCATCGACATATATTTTTAACAAAAAATTTATAATTTAGCATAAAATATGTAATACTATACTGTATTTAGCTGTAGTTTTGTAGATAGTGTGAACAACGTGTAAATTTCATATTTTTCCATTTTATCATTTTTATCAGTGTATACGCTTCTTATGCAACTTTTCCGAAAATAATGGAAACATACATAGAAAAATAAAACAAACATTGCCTTTATTTAAATGGAGCTCATCTAATTTTGAAAGAACTTCCTCCACGAGTATTTTTAAATTTTGTGGGACTCATCTGTCAACCAGCGGCCAGCCATTGGCCGACGAGCTGCATCCAATTGCACCAGCACGCTTCCAAAATACCGTCTCCCGTAGGCGTGTAGGAATTGTTGGCAAACGGCGATTCTCCAGGAATAAATTTCGAGCTCTTGTGTGGTCTCCACTCTACACTTAATCGCAGCTAATATATACATTAGGCCTATACATGCGTCAAACGTTGAAAAAATGCCAGCCCGGGACCGTAATGAATGCCCTTTTGTGTCGTTTTTTTACCGGCAGGTCGCGCTGGAGGTTATAATGCAGCTTTTGTAAATAACTTGTTGAAATTTTTTGTCGGACTCCATTATGCCGAGGTTCCCGAACAAAAAGGGGCATAATAGACAGCCTGATTCAATTAATGACAATGACAAGTCGCGACGTTTCGTCCAAAATGATGACTGTCTTAACCTAGATCCACACTACAAAGTCAAAATAACTATATATCTCATTACCAGGGAACGGAAAATCTGCAGATGTACATCCAAGTTAAATAAATAGATTGTAAAGACATTTTTTCTTTTATTATGTTGTAAAGATACGAAGCTAATTCTAATCAATTTTCGTACAATTCCTATTGATAAAGTCATATACGTATGTTATTTCATACAAAATACCTGGATAAGGTAACGAACAATTCGATAGACAAAGCTGTTTTCAATAAATATTTATAGTAAAAGCTAATCCAGTACGAGAATTGATCGTAAAAATCTTAAATGCCTTTACAATACAGTAAAAATATAAAAAAACTAATAATGAAAATATATAGGATGTTAGAAGTTTGACTCCCATAACAATATACTATAGATAAAAAACAAAAAAGTTAAATAGTGCAAAGGCATAACTCAAGCCGTTCATAAAACAAGTCGAGTTATTATATCAAGGAATTTTATCCCAACGTGGCAACAGTGCGAATACACACTTACCAGACGAGCGGTTTGTGGGTTGCCTACCATATGTCAGCTTTTTTTTAGTAATGACAAAAAATACAATGATAAACAACTATTGTAAAGGTTAATTAATTTTGTCCAGACTAGTGTTATGCAATTTCGTTTTTGAAGAAAGAATAGTAGACCAAATGAAGTTTTTTATATTAAATGTTTAAATTTTAAATATAATTGATTCCTAATTTCCAAGACGTTACAAAAACCAAGACAAATTAAATTTTCTTGCAGAATGCGCGTTTCCTCTCTAAAAATTACTCGAAGTAAAAAGTTCGCTGCAGCTTCCCAATGCGCCTCCCCTTATTAATTTTCTTTTCCTGTCTTGTTAACGCAATAAAATAATAAGAAAAAGTCTTATTAAACTATCTCCCGGGTCCTGCGAGTAACAAAATGTTGTGCGCCTCTAACGCCAAAGTTCCAAATTAAATTCTGCAGGAAGTTAAGCCGACGGTGTAGTCTGGGAACTTGCGGAGGTAATATAATTTTTATCAGCAGCGGAAAAGTTCTCAACAACGGTGGGCGTGGGGATGGAGTCTAATTATTAATTGATTCCGTCCGTAAATAAGTCGGCGAGCCTTTATGGACCTAAATTAAATTGTTTTGTTAAGAATTAGCCATTTGGAGAGATCAAACTTTGTCGACTGGGGACGCCAAATTGAGTTTGTTAGTTCGCGTCGCCACCGCTGTTTTATTATTGAATTTTCCGATACGGGAAATCGATAAAAAAACAATACTCGAGTACGGAAAGTTGCTGGGCAAACCAGGACTATCCCCATTTTTACACGATTTAAAATTTGGAGGCAGTAAACTGGTATAGCACTTATGTTCTACTTCTATTCCTTTAGCTAAATCTTCTTCACTGCGTGATGTGCAAAGAAATGAGAGTACGATCGATTTAATAGTCATATAAATTTTCAGTGATTACCCATAAAGAAACAATTTCTTTAGTATTAATTATATATATTTTTTTATTTTATAGTTTTATTATTATCAAATTTTAATCTTGTTTTAATTAATGTATTTTTTCTTGAAAATCTTAAAGTTTTTTAAAGTTTAACGAGAATAAAGAAGTGGTTTTAATTAAATTCTGCGCGGGAGATTATCTTTCTTTTTAAATTCGAACAATGGAAAAACAGTTTAGTACAGTTAGTGGTGACTTACCCTCAATGAATCACGTACTGAATTTAATTATTCCAAGTTAAAGTAATTCAGAGATATTAATTTTGTTCTAAATATTTTAAAGGCAGTTCTCCAATGTTTTATTTTTAATTATGTAGCATTTATAATTATTTATGGCATGGTACATTTTTTACGAAAGTTTAGTGCTTTTATTAAACAAAGAAGCACTTAAGTTGTTCTGTGCAAAAGTAGATTTAATTAGACAGCTCGCGTACTGTCCGCAACACTAAAAAGCCCGGTAGCAACTTAGCAAGGAGTGTCCCTCGTTCCGCTGAAAATACGTAAAACACACACTCAGGTCTAGATAATTAATTTAATTACGGTACAGTCAAATCTAAAGCGGTGCCGTAGCATGCACACGATGCCCGTGAAATATATAATACGAACAACGCCAAGGCAAACACATGTGGATCCGGGGGCAAAACGCCATCAAAGCAAAACTACCGTAATAATGCGGCAGGACTGGCAGATCCTCCTGCAGCTAGTACGCTAATTTTCGGATGGGGACACAATGGAACAGGCACTAAATAAGAGTCCCCCATGATAACTGCCATAAAGACCACCATCACCACTCTAATAAGGGGATACGGCTCCATTACTCGTAGGGAGCGACTGGATCGACCAGGACCGGTCCCAGGAATTATTTTTGCCTCGGACGATTTTGTGTGCTTAAAACACATCGGTTTCGCAACGAATTTCATACAAGGTTACAACAGAGCGTGATAAGAACCTGGAATTATTTAAATATAACATTTGTAAAATGTCAGAAGCAGCAGCAGCATTGTTCATTCGTTTAAACCAAAATATAGTTGGATGACACTGCCTACGAACATTTAAACCGTGTTTCTGAAGTAAAGAATCATGAAGTATACCAATGTCAGAGTAAATGTCATCTGTTTTTAAAGACAATAGTTTCAGTATTAGAAAAGTCCTTACACTAACGAGTTATAAATTCATACAAACGATTGGATTTGACAACAATGTTATCAATATACGAATTGAAATAAAAATGTTTATCAAATATTACTCCTAAGGATATGGTTTGTGGTATTTCAATAATAATATTATTTACCCTGTAATCATAATAAATCGAATATTTTTTGAGAGAACAGGCCATTACTTTCCACTTTGCGACATTAAGCTTCAGATGATTTAAAGTGAACCATTCTTCAACGCATTTGAAATTGTCATATAACCGAACGCAGTCGGCCTCAGAGTGAATCTCACAACAAATGTTTAAATCATCTGTACAAAGAAGGTATTGAAAATTTATAACATTAACTGTATTATTTATAAAAATATTAAATAAGAAGGGTCCCAGACTGCTTCCTTGAGGTACTCCAGATGGAACTACATATTTAATAGATTTAAGCCAATTAAATATGACGTACTGCTTTCTGCCTATTAGGTAAGAAATGGACAATTTAATTCAATTTAGCGACAAACCATATGATAATAATTACCGTAAAAGTATGCCATCATCAGGTCTATCGAATACCTTCGTCATGTCAGTGCATACAACAACAAAAGAATTTTAAATATCTTGAAAAAATTGGAGATAATAGAAATAGGTCTGAAATTCATAATATTTGATTTATTACTCTAGGCCAATTTGCATGTTTCACAAATTGTAACCGTTTTGAAACATAGATTAATAAATACACATAAGGGACGAGCAAGACAATATACATAATATCGTTACACAAATGCATGGATACTGTCAGGTGTCTCTGGGGTTTCATTTGCTTCAATACATCCCGTACCTACCTCAGTCTCTATCAAACTGCTGATATTTAATATTGTCATGTTAAGTTTTATATAAGAGTGTAAATTTGAATTTTTTTATTAACGATTTATACGCCCATATTTCGTTACTTGAAGAATTGTTGTCTTTTTTGAAGACTTTGCAGCGTAGATTCAACTTGTATTGTTGGTGGTGGTTCCATAGAAACAAACGTTCTTACTCTTCGCCGTCCCTTAAGCCGGACCTGTCGCATACTGTCTGGCGGGCAGATCCGTCTGTCCTGGCAAGACAGAGCCACTCCATTACCTCTGGGTCCTCTTCTAGTCGGAATTTGGCGAGGAGATAGGAGCGTCACGTACAAACGCGCCGAGCAGAGAATAGAGGAAAGATAATAGGCAAATTATTTCGGTTAATGGCGACATTTACACACTTTCCATTTCTGTTTGAATTTAAATTGTTTCGTTATTATATACTGCGTATTCATAACATCTGATCTGGGGAGGATGCTGCGAAACTTCCTT
The DNA here is from genome assembly GCA_037114965.1 of Monochamus alternatus. Taxonomy (NCBI): domain Eukaryota; kingdom Metazoa; phylum Arthropoda; class Insecta; order Coleoptera; family Cerambycidae; genus Monochamus; species Monochamus alternatus. Next base: position 60,791,171 of record CM073429.1, on the reverse strand, counting down.
ATTGCAACCGTGTGGGATTAGCAGGAACATTTCTGAGCTACTAATCCAATAATCCCCTTCGTGGAGTTTGAGACATGTGGAACATTACTTCACTACCAAATTTTAGCTTTTAAAACAAAAAATAAGGTTAGTAAAGACTTCATATAACATATTAAAAATATGTAGACTCTTAAAAATAATAATGCATTTTCTATGTTGATATTCTGTTACTTGTTTTGACTACTGGTATTTCTGACATTTCAACAGTGGCGCAATATGAAGAAAATACGACCTATTCAAAGCATGGTGTAGGAAAAATGATGTGAATGTTGTAATGATGATTCACTGTTAACCTATCTTGATATTGAATCTTGAAGTGCATCATGCTGAAGGCAACTCTCTCTCTCTCTGTGCTGAAAATATAAATATTCAAGCATATACAACTGTGATAGCTTTTTTGAAGCGTAATTCAGTGGGGTCTGATCTGAGACTTAATACTGAAGGTAACTTTTATTATTGGTGTTTAAAGAGTATGTTGAAGAGAAAAATTGCATCTGACTTTATCGAAAACCTAACTTCGAGCGATTACATGGCATTGTTTTAAACCAACATCTGCTACCTTTGTTACCCATGTTGAGCTGCATTAATTGCTGAGAGTTATAGAAGACTATGTGGAGAAGAAAAAGAAGGGATAAAAATTAATGGCGGTGCTTGTTCATCATTCCGATACTTGCATTTAATGGAAGCAACTAAAAGTGGTTTGTCATTTTCCAACAATAGCTTCAAGTATATCAGAAAGTGCAATTTACATTTCCCACTGCTTGTGTAGTACATTTTGAATACCTGTACGTGATAAAAAAAATTGGTTGTGATCAATGGTGGATGGACGTAGACTTACTAAAAAATGTAATCCTATATATCTCTCTGGTATTGTAAATAATTTAGGAACATTATTTTTAGTATTGGGAATAGTAACTTTAATGAACGACTTGGCATCTTCAATGTTATCTGTACGTCAATAAGTTAATTCTTCTCTGTTACAGGCTCCAAATATACCGACAATCAAGACAACTTTTTGCAATAAGTACTTTTCATCATCTGCCTATTTGTTAAACCTGTTCCTTGGAAAATATTCTGGATTTCCTGGGTCTATAACCACTTGATTTCCTATTGAGGAAAGCAATAACATTGGTATATTTACTAATATCCATATTTTTATTCGAGTAAAATTGTAGCTCGCAGCATGGAATAATTACTCCATAATGTAGAGGATGCACATTTTAAAGATAACTTTCTCCGAAATATTACATACCTTTTTTCGCCACACGCAATATCAAATTTTCTATTTCAGAATATTGAGTATTATTGGAATCTGTGTCACATATACTGAAGTTTTATGAAGAGTTTAATTAATGGGATTTAATGTTCACAAACGTTCACAGATTTCAGATTTTTTTTTTAAATGTTTGTATAGTTTGTAAACATCGTACCATAGCAACTGCTCCATAGCAACAGCCTTACGGGCAACTTGGTTAAAGTTGTTTAAATAAAATAGTCTAGCGATCATATTAGCAAATGCAATTGATACTTGCACTTCACGTCGTATGCCTAAAACGCCATTATTTCGGAAAGCGCGTACAAAAAAAATGTTGGTAGTAGCATGACTTTATTTACAGGCCATTGACAAAGTGAGGTTCCATCAACTGTAACGAACGCCTATGGAAATAAAGGAAATAATAATTTCCATTACTAATTTCCGTTTTTGCCGGTACGGTCGTTTAGAAACCAATTACTCCCCGACGGCAGTCCCAGAAAAAATTTACTACATACTAATTACTCAGCGCATTATATTTTTAGCCGGGCTATTTTAAGTTTATTTGATTTTCTTCTTCGGGCAGCCCTCGCTGCTTTTACACATTTAATAGACACTTACACCGCTGTAAACTCATACCATTAACGTTGTGTGGTAGGTTAAGAATTTAAAATCGTAAATTAAGAGAAACATTTATAACGCAGCAAGTCGCAGTCTACGTGGCGCTTTTTCTTTTTTTGGGAATCTCGGTACACCGTAAATTTTAATTATCTGGAATTGTAAATACTTGGAAGGCTGTGAATATAAAATAATCTGATACTTTGTAAACGAATTCAATCCGGGAAATTGATTAGTCACGAAAATCGGCATTATCTGCAAAAATGTAAGCTAAAATTATTTGATTAGGAACGCAGAAAAGTGAGTAGGTTTGTTACTGAGTAAGGAAGCACAAAATTATTAACATATGTGTATGAATGGAGCAGAAGAGTGAAGAGTAGTACCTAGCTGTGTAGGTATACTAGGTGACAAAGGAAGGCAAATATACAGGGTGATTACAGGGGAACCCCAATATTCGAAAGGGGTGTTTAGGGGGCAAAAATGAACACAAAAGCCTAATAAACATATGGTCAAATATCAACGGTTACTGAGATAGCAATGAAAATATTGTATTGATATTTTTGCGAAAGTTGTTATTATTTGATATTTTATTTTAGGAAGGTACCTAGGTCAAGCATTCTAAATCAGTGTAGTGATTACAAATTGTCACACTTATTTTGACGTTTGTGATTTAAACGGTTATTTTATAACTGTCGCATTTATTTTTACATATGCGTTCGTTTAGTCGGTATTGTACACACATAATTTTGTAATGCCTGCCACATTTAGTCATCGAGAATATGCTGATATTAATTTTATTTATGGGTATTGCAACGGCAGTTGCTGAATATCAACGTCGCTTCCCGAACAGAAGAGTGCCAGATAGAAATGTATTCCAAAGAGTCTTCAACAATGCATGTGAAACTGGAATATTTCCCAGTATGAGAGTTACAGCTGAGAGGCAAGCTATTCCTGATCTAGCAGTGAAAGAAGAAATTCTAAATATGGTAAAACGTAGCGCGGGTGTAAGTACAGGACGCATTGCAACCCGTCTCCAAATTTATCAAACTATGGCATGGGAAGTCACTCACAAAAATGATTTAAAGGTGATAATGATTATAATGAATACATTTTGTGTTTTTGAACATCGTTGGTCAGATGAAAATCCGCACGCCAGGGTGGAAAGTAACTTTCAGCATCGGTTCAGCATTAACGTGTGCATTACTTCACCCAGTTGTGCTAGATGGTCGTCTTACTGTAGAAGATATGTAGAATTTTTTAAAAATAATTTGAAAGGTACTGAACGATGTTCCATGATGGTACCCCTGCCCATTTTTGTCGTGCTGTGATCAATCATCTTAATATGCGTTTTCCACAACGCAAGATTGGCGGCGGTTTTTAAAATTGACCACCAAGGTCACCAGATTTGGATCCTCTTCATTACTGCCTTTGGGGGTGGTTGAAATCATTAGTATATGCAACAAAGGTGAACACAAGAGAGACGCTATTCGATGGGAACAAACGAAGTATTTAAATATCATGTTTAGTTTAAGGAATTTTGTGAATCCTACTTATTATATCACACAAATGTTGGAAAACAGGGATATTCTTTAGGTACTTACACAATTTTGTAAATTATTTTGTCATAAAAAATACGTGTACCTAATTATTATTGTACACTGTAGTAACATAAAAAAACAATTTACTGAAATTTTATTACATTATAATGGAATAATTTAAAAATGTTCACAGATATTTTACACAATCTTCACGCTGTAACTCCAGCTATAGCGGTAGACTGCGCCGGCACGGCGACCCCAATGCTCCAAAAGCCTCAACTCAAGTCTAAATTTTTATCGACAAGTCTCAATAACACCATTGTGCATACGTAAATTGCATTAAATCCATTATTTAGCGTTATTTATGTAAAATAAAATACTTCTTGCCATTAATATTTGACAATTCAATGACAATTCATAGTTTTGACGTTCACCGATGTTAGTTTCTTCTGTGTAAGTCTGGCTCAAGGCTATACACATTTTACATGACAAAACAATGAAATTTGGGTACTTTTTGGAGGCGTTTTTTTATGTTAAATTTTGAAATTTTTGAATGTTTATTTATCAGAATGTGTTCATAATTAAGTATATTTCAATTTAAACATAAATTTTAGCAGGGCTGACAACCAAAAAATCAAAATTTAATCGATTTCTTGGAAAATGGAACACCCTGTATAAAAATTGATGTTATCATCAGATTCTATGCGCCATCTAGTGTCTGTATACCAAATTTCGTCGCACTGGCTATGATGGTTTCTGAGATATTCGCACTGAAAGTCTTAGAGGGAACACCCGGTATAACGATAATTTAAATAGGTACGTGACTTATAAGGATAACATAAAAGCATAGTGGTATTAGGCTATTTATATCGAATTAATAGACCAAATAACTTCCCGTCTGAAAAAGGCAAGCCATTTTGCAATAACCCATACAAAATAATAACCAATTACCAACAATGGGGTACTTAATCGAAGAAAGACACTTCTATTGACACAATTAGAGCCCAAGTGGCAATTCGCGTAATTATCGAGTACTCTCGCCGTCCCAGCAGGACAGAGTATTCACCCTGGACGTGTCCAGCCTGTAAATCGTCGAGAGCTCGACATAAATGACACATTGTGATGAAAATACGCCCGAAGAATTAATAGAATCCGACGAGGCATCTCGTACAGTGCCAGCTGAACGTTCCGATGAACTATCAGTTGGGAATTTTTTATTAAAATAAAATAAAAACACTGGCAATACAGGGAATTTGGAGTTTAATATACAAGCAGGGAATTACTACAGTTTCAGTCCGTTGGGTACGGCTGAAAAAAGGGCATAAGTACGTTTGATTTAACATTCGTAGCTGGAGGGATTTTTGTTGAAAAAATTGGATTTGTAAAGGGATACGGTCTGCAGGGAAATCGGATAAACGGCTGTATTTTTAGCAGACGATCAGGCATTTCTCATCTGCAGTCTGGAAAATGTCCACTGAATTTCATTACTGAATAGTGACCTTTTTTATACAATTTTAAGGAAAGATTAACAAAAAGTCTCATCGTACTTTTTGATTACGTACTTTCATTGAGTCTTCATTACATTTAGAACTTGTTTTAATCAAGGTTTAAAAGTTATAATAAATAAAGTACAAAGTCATTAACAACGATCTTAGACTACCCAGGTAGCACAAAACACCAAACCAAATCGTGGCTTTAATACTGGTTGTATATTGGTGCCACAATTTACTTGCATTAACATCATCATCTTTTGAAGGCACTCTTCGCGGAATAAAAGTTCTTCTTTATAATCTAAATCTTTCAAATGGCTGGGTTGGGGCTAAGAGGTGGCCAAGGAAATTCGCTGCCACGACCTATCCATCTATAGGAAGTAGGGGAAGTGGGCAGGTGCACCATCGTGCATATACCACATGTCTTGCTTAACTGCTAGTGGAACGTCTTCTGACAAGCCTGGCAAATTATTTTGTAGAAATACCCGCCACCTATATGGAAAATTCATAATGAGAATGTGTTTATTTCCCCAAATGAAGATTTTCTTGTTCTAAGCATGATTATTTCTCCAATTAAATACTCCACCTGGCCTCGTCCGTAAACAATATCTTCTATTACCTCGTTTTTAAGTTGCGAAAATTTATTCTTGCAGGTAATTCGTTAACAACAAATTCTAGACAGAGGTGAAATTATATGGATAAAGTTTTTTGGTATATATTTTCATGTAGTAACAATATTGTGTGAAACTAACTACTCTGCGGACTAAAGCCCCGACCACCGTTGCGTACATCCACAATATCTACCCATATATTCTTTATTATTAGCTTTTGTAACATTTTTTACTGTATTAGAAAGGTATTTTAAGCTAATATTGATAGGAATTGTAGGAGATTTGATTTATATTAGCTTAAAGTACCTTTCTAATACAGTAAAAAAAAGTCTTTTATCATGAGAACTTTTAGAATTGTTTTGTTCACTCCTGTTGCTGCACGTACGCGCCTGCATTCATAAAGATTTCTTCCTCCTATTGGACAGTCACCGTTTTTGGACTACCAATCCTTCGCTTAGGACAAAATTCTCTCCTTTCAACCAATCGGATAAAAAATCTATGATAAATGTAATGATCTGGCTGTCTGCGATTTGGGTACAGTTTAAAATATCTTCTAGTTCAGGTACGGCTATTGTAATTTAAGTATATACACAAATCATGTCTCGTATTTCATACATAGAAACATAGAAACAATTGCAACGTAGTTTTTTGACAACTTGTGACGTTTGCTACCATGTAAAGGCACAATATTTAATTTGTTCGCAATAGTAATAGTTTATAACCCAAAGCCTACTTGAGTTAGATTTAATGAATATTGTTGACTGTTATCATAAAGTCGACGTGCATTGAAAGATTGAAGTTTGAATATCTCCAAAACGGATAGGTTTATCGAAATTAAACCAGTATACATTTTTTGCTTAAAATTCCAAAGAGAAGTTTCTAAAACTTTTTGAAATATTGAGAAAATCCAATATGATAATGTTCGCTTCTGCACCTGTTTTTTTAATATTGACATTCGTACTAAGATAATATAGCTCACAGGGTATATTTCAAAATCTATAATCTACAATTAGTCTAGTCATTGTCATATTCAACACTGTCAACTGTAATTACTTTTTTGTTTATTTATATATTAATTATGGTGCAAAACATAAAGACTTTACTTGGTATTATACGTTTAGCACTGCAACAATCCTGCGTTTATTGCAGCTAACGATTTCAGCACAAGATTTAACATTTTTCGCAGCAGTAATACCTGTCTCCTGTCGCAGTGTAAAAAATTCATACATTATTGTTTAGCAAACTAGGCGTATTTACTCTGACGATAAATTCCTATAATTGGAAGCTCGGCAACGATTTCCTTCGATACATGCTCGCATAATTGGAAACATAAATGGCAGTAATTCGCCTCTAATAAAATAAAACACCGGTATATTTTATTTTAATGCGTTTCGATTTGGCGGACCCAGTATATGTGGCTGTAATTTTCGTTTAAGTACGACACGGAGATTTGTTCCAGGAGACTTTCCTGCGATTTTTTTCAAATGGACGCTGGTTTCCGACGGACTACAACGCGCGAAACAATTTAGAAACATAAGAGACAACAGCTGTCATCATCTTTATTATTTCTCGTCACGTGAAATGACAGAAACAAGTGTGTGTGAGCGGATATTCGAGTGTTAGCCAATGGATTGTTTCCAATTTTTCATCAAAGCAAATGCTATAATTTTGTTGTCCGCAACTGAAATAGTTTATACTAAAACAACTTATACGACAAATATACAGTGTTCCGTAGTATTTCTAACAGCGCTATAAAAAACATGTTTCTTAGACAATCTAACTTCTAAGGGCATATACTTAGATGTATTATACATTTTAATATAGGTATTATGTAATGATATTATCAGTTGAAAGACAATAATAGTAATATAACAATTACAACAGAAAAACGTATTCACTTCACTTAAAATTACATTGACAAACCATTCAATAAAACAATCATCACTCGACGTTTCTACAAATTGAGACCTAAGATTGAAATAACTAATTAATAATTTCATTGCATTGTGTTGAAATCCAATAAAATGTAAGATACATCTAAAAATGTCATCTGTTATATCGCAAATCATTGCAGCTACTTGCATCAGTTTTTTTAGGTATAGGAACCACTCGTGAAATTTTCAAGACTCTGGAAAAATGACATTAAACATGAATTAAAAATATGTGTTAAATATGATAGGAATGGACAGCATAATAACAACAGTAGCTTTAGATTTTAGGCCTTAACAAATTGCGTCAATAATTCCCCTCATTAATATTTGACATTTATATTTAATCAACTCTGGTATGATAAAGAAATAACTTTTCTGCGCCAAGTGAGGGTCTTAAACTGCGTCGCGTAGTGTACGTGTGGTCGACCAACAAATTTATAACCTCCACAAGAATTTAATGTTAATGGAATGTGGTCTTGGCGAATTGAAAAAACAAACCCCGTGTTTTAATGGACAATAAGATGGTACTTTGGACCAGACGACTTCTTGCGCACCAACTCCGACCAGCAAGTAAGTTATAATTTATAATAACGTCACTCGCAATGAAATTAAATATACGAGTTTAGTTCTTTTCAAAGACCATCTTAAATAACTTCGCGAAGGTAAGGCCATATATAAAATTTTCTGTCTTGTTAATTCCCGCAAAAAGGCGGTTTTTTAGAGGAAAGTCGCGTCATCTGCATTCAGACCTGGCCCTGGGTTTTGCTCGCTCCGGATTAAAGTCGGGGAACTAAGCGGAAGATCCGGAGGATCGTTCATTTTTAACAGCACTTTCAAAACTACGTCTAGGTAACACAGAAATCTTAATAGTTTAAGTAGCGGATGCATATATCAGAAAGAATTGTCATCTAAATAGAGATAATTTCAAGGAAATTACAAAAATAGTACTTACTTCAAATTCATGGAATGAAAAAGGGTTTAGATTACTGTTAGATTATACAAGATGATTTAAAATATTATCCAAACTTATAATACAGCCCTATATAGATGAAATAAAAACTATATAAAATATATTTTATCCACAATCACCTTAGAATCGGACTTTTATCCGCACATATGAACCGTCTAAAGTGATACTTTATCCACTAATGTAATAAAGTAAATTTATTTTATTAGTAGAATAATGAAAAAATAATAAACCTATAATAAGAAAAATTTAATTAAATTACTTATTAACATTAACATTTATAGTTATACATATTTCGTTTTTTGTTTTAACACATTTAACTTCCTTTCCGTTAATAACAACCATTATAGCATTCTTGCCATCATTTTTGAAACGCATAACATCTGCCGAAGTTAAGAATATCGTTTTTTGTAAGAAACAGGTATATTTTCCTTGCAATATCAAGTTTGTGTTTCATTGACTACTAAGAAATATCAAGTTGTGTGAATATTTTTTAATTAAATTTCAATAATTCTGACTACACAAATATGATCGGTGATTATGGATAAAACGTTGTATTGCGTTTTAATTGCCACTTAATAACATTAAACATTCTTGCGTGGAAAAAATGCTGCTCAAAACACTTAAACAATAAATTTTCTATTCATACCTCGTGTATAAAAATAGCAATTTTTACACTGAAATGGAATTCTATATGAAAGTAATATTTTTATTTACTGTTTATATGTTCATCTCAATGTCAAAATGTCAAATTTATAATTTACATAATGGATAAAAGAAACACTTTCATTTAGTAGCCTACGTATCTATGTTATGTTATGGTAGGTACCATAACAACGGCTAAATAAACAATTAATAATTTATATTGTGTTCGTTTACAATTTTATCTACAACTGTCACATATTGACTATGATTTGATACTGTTTCAAATGTCATAGCGACTTACATTATCCCACACGTGCTTTTTGTAGTTATTTATATATCAATGGTGTTAAGTAGGCCTTTAAGATCCGTAGTGTAAAGATAATAACGCTTAAGGTATTAAACGCATGAGATTTATACAAAGCTCTTATAAATTTGCTATACATCATATTATGTTTTTGTAGAAATAAGTGTATCGATAACTAAAATCAAGTAATTTTTGTTGGAGCCGAATTGGATGTTGTGACAGATGCCTTGCAATAATATCAACATGATGTACGCCATATTTAGTACGCAAAAAATCTCTAACAAAGTGACAGATTTTTCATATATAATTGGTAAAATATTGATTTCAATAGTCATAGTAGTATAAAAGACATTCCGAGTAGTTGAAATATCCTGAAATTTTTAAAGCGATGGAGGAAGTCAGAGGATGGCTGTTGCCGGGAAAATCAGAAACAGTCTACAACGTATGATGTTTTTGTTAAACGGTGTTCCTTTAAAAACGCAAAACACTACACTGAAACACTTATTTTTTTGGAAAAATGTGAGAACTGAAAGCCGTTCTCTTTGTGATCGTATTATTCTATGTTAGAGGCAACGGTACTTTGACATCATAACGCCAACATTATCAAATATTCAAGAATAGTAACATTCTTAAAAAGAGTAAATGATGGCTACGAGCTGAAGAAGTCAAGAATATCAACTAGAGAAGAAATTGACACTTTTATGAGAGATGTAACATAATAATAGATTATATATTGACTATAATACGAAATAAGAATCGAGCACCACATAATGTACAGTTAAACATGTTGAAGTTTTTATATCACCTTCAGTGTATCTCTAATATACAACTTTACAGCACAAATAAAGCCGGGGGCACACTGATCTTATACCACGCCACGCTACCCGACGTGATGTGACATAATGTACTCTGTGTGCACACTGTTACCATCTCAGGCGATGCCACGTTACGTTACATTCGACAATTCCATCAATTTAAGGAATATTTCATATCAGAAGAAGGTCAAACTCAAATTGTGAGTCGAGGATGTATACATATAAGTACCCTAATCCATTTAGATAGAGTCGTTAAAATGTATGTTGTTTCATTAAGAATGTGCTGTGAGAAACATTTTCTGTGTAATTTGTTCCTAAGCTTCTCCTCTCATAATTTGTTTTCTATAGCGCTTGCGACACGTAGGATGGCATGGCGTGGCGTGGCGTATTGTAGAGTCAGAGCAATGTGCACACAATATATAAAAATACATAAGAATACACGGTGTCAGATCCTTCTGGCGTTGTATCACATGGCGTGGCGTGGCATGGCATCAGAGCAATGTGTCCCCAGCTTAAACCGTACACGCACTTGAATTGCATTGCACTGCTAATGTTCCCAGCACACATTCATGTGTTGATATCTTCAAAAAATTTAAAATTCTTACCTTATATAGTCTATTCGTTTTTGAGACCTGTGGATTCGTTTTCAATAATAAATCGAAATTTGTTACTAATTTTAATACATCTAATAGAAACACTAGAGCAAAAAATGATTTACATCTCCCTTGCTCCAGAGTTAATTCTACTACTACTACTTCTACTATTCAGAATAAGAAGATCTTAAATAATCTAAATATAATCTTAATCGTTTTCTTGCCGATAAGTGTCTGTATAGTACCGATGATTTCTATAGCTAAATATTCCAGTGATTTTGTTTGTGTACTTGCGTTTATTTACAATATTATTTGTTGTTGCTTTATGTCTTTAGTTTTTAAATTATATTGTGACTCACTTGTAAACTTGTAGCAAGTGTTACTTTTGAGTATTTATGTCTTTGTTTTTATCTATAAGTATATTGACTTTTCTTATACATCTTGTATGTCTTTAAAGAATAAAAGGTTTTTGAATTTTGTATTTTTGAATATTTTTTGAAATATCTTGTATCACTTTAATCTTAACTAAATTACAATATCTACATCGCATATGATTGTATAGACAAGCCGACCATTACTAGATCGGGACGCTATTGGCGCATGCGTTGAAATGTGTTTACCAATAACTCTGTAAAAATATATACTTTGGTAATTTTTATTAAATTTGTAAAGATTTGCAGCTAAAATTACAAAATGAAATAGAACTATTGCAATATATTCTGTGAATAGCTATTAGGTATTATTTCAATTAATTTTGTAAATTTCCTTAATATTTGTAAAAATAATAATATGGTAAATATGCACTCACTGCAATATCGGCATTTTCAATTTACATGTGCAGTGCTAAGATTACGTTCTTCTAAGTGAGAAATATGAGCGCTTCCAGAAAAGCGCGAGTACAAATTTAGAATCTTAACCCCAATATATCACCCTGCAATATCGTTTTCCCTTAATTAACCAAAGATATTCCCGACGCAATTCCTCTATTGCCGGCCATCATTCGGCGTAGGGTCAAATTTCGCCAGGGTGCATTTACCGGTCGAGATCGTACACTCTAACCGTAAAATCATTTCCGACGAACGCCTCCAAGGGGAGCGGGCAACAATAACAATAAACGTTAGCTCACCCGTTAGGAAAACACATTGGAGGGCCGTTTCAGGAGTAAGTGCCGACGCGTACAAAGAAAGAATCCGGAGTTATTGAATGTCCAGCAAATTTCAGCAGAGAATACGCCGGTTTTATGTGACCTGGGCGAAATATTTCGTAAATAATGAAATTTAGATCCTATTGGAGGCTTACCTAGATTAATTTCATCTAAGATTTTTTTTTAGAATTATTTAGGTAGAAGAATAATAATATTTTTATTTGTCCTTCTTCTGTTTACAAACATATAAAAGGTACACATATACAAACAAATACAGGGTGGCCAGATGAAAACGAAACAGAGCCATTTTCAGTAATTGTGTCAAGATTGTAGAAAAATGCTCTGACCCGTCGATTTAAGATTAAAGGGGACATTCTTTGCTGGTACTTTTGACTCCGCCACTCTCACCACCACCAAGTAAGGGTAAGCATCACCCCAAAATATTATTATGGCATTGAGTAATATTTATTTTGAAAGCTCTTACGATTCTCTGTACAGACTTTAAATTTTATAATTCCGCCCGATACTTAATAAGAATTTTGATTTTGAAGCTGAAACTTCTGTACAACGGTAAAAATGTCACTCATTCGAGTCAAGTAAGTCAATGGAAAAAAATTTAGTATTTCTTGCATTACATTGGTTTTTGGCGATTTGTTATCACTTTCCTAAAAAAACACACAATTGTAAAAAACAGAAATGAATACTATACACATACAACGAACGTAAAATTAATGGATTCCAAATTTATTTTCTAGTATTATTTGGAAGGGTTGGTTGGTAGTTTAATTAATTGTGATTTTGAAAATTAAACACTATGGTTTATTCCAGTTGCTGTGTATGCACCTCGTGAAAAACTCTTGGGTTTGAATCTGACCAATAGCGGCAATTGTGACGATTTACCGTCCAGTTCAAGAAAAAACTGCATTCATCAGATAAACAGATGTTAAGAAGGAACTTTGAATCGTTCCCTGCTCGCTCGCTCATTATTTCACAAAATTGCAAACGGCGGTCATAATCATCCTCATGACGTTTCTGGACTAAATATATTTTGTATGGATGAAATTTATTCTTCTCCAAAATGATTTGTATGCTAGTTCCATTGATCCCAGACATAGATGCCAGCTGCCTCGTACTTAATGTAGGATTAAGCTTAACCTTCGTGAAATTTGCTTCAAGCGATCGAAAGATAAGAAAGAAAATGTGATTTATTTCTTCAATTTTCACACTCTATATCTTTCTTATTATTGATTTTGGTGGATTCTTGGATTTTTTTTAGGATAAGCTACACTGAAAAAAAGGCCAGTAACTTTACAAATTTACTTTGTAAGAATATCCTTATAATTGTCTTAAAATAATTCTAAAAATAATGATGATATTACACTGACACTTGTAATTTTACATGAAAACTGCCAACATACAATAAAACCGTTAACTTTCTATGTAATTATAATATAAGTTGTACGTACATTTATAGAATATATTGTAATACATTTACAATTAACAATGTGAAATCCATTTTTACATTGTAAAATTACTGAACATACCAAATTGACTGTAAAAATATGCCTACAGTGTGTGCGAAGGTACTACGAATTATTTTAAAACGCACTATACCACTAACCGTTGAGAGCGTTGGGTGGTGACGCCTCATTATTTCTTGCTTCATTTCAATGAGCGTATACCTAGAACCTAGGTACTTACATAATTAATTTAGTGAGTAGTGACTAGCAATATCTAGAGTGATAAGTGAGTTTTAGTACTATAAATAGTTTTCTCAAGTGCTTGTTTAAACACAACCTCAATGATATTAAGAAGTAGGTATGTAAGTTATACATAATTATTGAAACAAAGAAACATTGCATCTACAAAAATCGGGTACCCCACTGTTGTTTTGTTCATCTTAAATAATATATAAAAATATAATATTTTCTATTAGAATTATATGTTATACATATTTGAAGAACAGGGGAGGATTATTAGCATGATTTAAGTTCTGGGTACCTACTTATTATCAAAAATTCAGTATTACTGTTAAGGGTATTTGTTAATATTAGAAGCAATTGGCATTCATGTTAATTAGGTTACTTAATATGAGTATATTTTTCTTTTGAAATAACATTCTGATGCAGTGATACTATTGAGAAACTCACGGAAAAAAATCATATGTTACTTAAGTTAAGTAATAATCGTTAATTCCTTACGGTATTTCAATTTTTCTCATGTAGGCATATTAATCTATTAGTTATAAACGAATTTGCTATTCAGATTTTTTTTTAGGTATCTAGGTATGTCAAAGCACTGTTAGTGAATTCGAATGTTGTAAACAAGATGTCCTGTGTACGAGTTGGTCAGTTTCGTCGTTTTTAGGAGGTTTCTTTTATTCTCCGAAAAGATAGTCCAAATGTCACGGCAATATTTTTGAGAAAAATTAAATAACGAAAATTTCATTTCGATATCTTGATTAGTTTTTATATAGCATTTTTTTAATTTTAGGCCTTTTCAATGATGCCCATATTACATACGTATGATGTTTCATTAAAACATATATATGTTTGTTATAGCAGCGGAAAACTAGAAGTTATAAAAAATATTCCTCAAGCCACTAGATACTACACATAGAGAGAAAATGTCTTTACAATGTATAAATATTAATATAATAAGTAGAAAAGTTACCACAGAAAACGACCAAAATTTAAAAATATGTAGGTATTTCTTAAACAAATCAAAATATCGAAATGTGATTCTCGCTATTCAACTCAAAAATTAAGCTCTAAATATCGTGGCTACTTTTTCTGTCTTTTCGGAAAATAAAAGAAATCTTCTATACCTTAGTGCCCAAATTGGACCATCCTGAACAATAAATAAAAAAAATACATTGCAGTCATAATATAAAATGTATTATTACAATGTAACTATACAACTGCCTGCAAAGTTACTTTGTAATTGTACAAGTAATTGTGGAAGTTACATTGTAAAAATACTTTTGTATTGTAAAATCACAAAGTAATATTACATACAATTGCAAAACCTAAAATTACACCTCAAAATAAATTTTTAATTGCCATCTATTTTAACTGTAATTATTTAAACAGTGTAAAATAAATCGACTTATTTTGGTCGCAGTATTATGCTGTTACAGTATGGCCCATTACTTACGCAACAATTTGACTTTACTTTTTGATAAATTGCATGCATCATGATATTTAGATGAGTTTTTTTCAGAAACCATTGCTTCTAGCGACATCAACAAGGTGAACCTTTTTTAACTAGAAAAGATAGGGAAGAAATTTTTTCCAGTCCAAAATGAGATACAGTGTAGCACAAAAAAGTCGTAGCGATTTAAAGGGGTTCAAACCATCGTTGGTGGCGCCCTCTAGCAGATACACCAAAATCGTCGACATATTCAAATTTCTAGTTCCAAGAAACCTCCCTATACCAAATTTCTTAAAATACGGTCGATGCGATCGAAAAATAATAAAGAGAATGTGATTTATTTTTTCAACTTTGACACTCTGTAGATCGAAAAGGGGCAACATTCGGATAAGGCATTTTTGCCTTAATGGCTTTGAGGTCAGCAACATGTCCTTAAGCTCAACAATAAATAAACAGTGATTTTCAAGGACACAATTTTATAAGCAATTAGATGGCAATGAAGTAATTTTAGGTATGCATTAATAAAAAAATCTTAACTCATATTAACGAATTAATATTGTTTGAGATTTCAGAAGAAACAGGATGTGCACCTCCTAGTAAAAGCATATTCCCGATCTCAGTGCATTGTCGTCCTTTTACTACTAGATAGGCAATATACTATTTTCCAGGAGACACAAAACTAATTCTTATCTACCCTCTCAAATTTGTGGTAAAATAACTTTCAGCTACATTAATAAATTAAAGGAGCCATACATCATACCGTATCTCAGAAATAACAGCCGTAATTAAAATATATTAACAAAATAGAAAACACAACTGATACGGTTCTACCCGCCTTTGTAAAAATGCCGCCGGTTATTATAAAATATCTCGGAATTAAATGTATAGTCTAGAACCCCACTCTATGCAGATAAGTTGGTGAACATTTTCAAAGGACCGCTTGAAGACCACTTAAGGGTCTGACTTTATAATTTTATAGATGTTTAGGTTTAATCTCTTTATGTAGGGGTTATTAAATTTTCTTATCTTCACTTCGGGGATGATATAATGGGTTTTAATGTAAATATTTTCCGTTACGCTTGTCCGCTTTCCCTAAAACACACATATTTCAGTTTCAAGATTATACTATAATAATTACAAGTATACAGGGTGATCATTTTCAAAGCTAGAAGTACAATTTTCATTAAATTTTAAAATAATCACGCATTCTCAAGCTACTTAAGGTGATGAAAATTTATACAGGGCTATAACATTATATTTAACGATTTAACCCTACTTACACACAATTTATAGGGTTTCTGTTTCTTAGATCTGTTTTTCCTAAATATACAAATTTACATTAATAGAAAACAATTATTTGTGTAAAAATTGCACGTGGCTAACCTTATGTTCAGAGACACTCTGTATAAAATAAGTTAGAATACTTTAGAGCAAGTTAGAACATTACAAATTGTTCCTTTGTAATTTGAAATTTAAAAATATTATTAAGTGCAACTCATTTGAGAGGGTAGAAAAGTACTGGTCTTGCCCCTCCTGAAAAATACTATACTCGTATCTAACACTAAAAGCAATGCATTTCCGGACGACAATGCAAATTATGCAATCCACAAGCAATGTGTCAACAATATTAATTCATTAATATGAGTTGAGAATTTTTTATTAATACATACCTAACATTATACTTCATTGCAATCTAATTTCCTATAAAATTGTTTCCTTGAGAATCACTGTTTATTTATTATTGTAATAAAGTCAAATTCGTTTTAATACCTATATGTGATAATAGTATATTAAATAACAAGTTTAGAAAAGGAAAGTAGTATCCGGACACGGCTTTGTTTATGTATATAATAACAGCTAAGCTTCATTTTTGTGAGTCGATTTGATTTTAAGTTATATAATAATTATAAAAATGAAACTGCTACTGAAAAGAATTTAGAAAATTGTTCTGACGACATTTTAAATGCCACTAGAGAAGCATATTCGTGTTTAATTCCTTTAAAATCTAAGGAGAAATACGAGAAGGTATATGAAATATCTTGTAAGCGGAGGATAGAAAAAAACACACTAAGAACTGATGGAAGTATAATGCTAGCGTATTTTTTGAGAAGGTAAGCTATTTTTTAAACATATTTTAGTGTTTTTCATGCAATGTCTTTCGTTCTTTTAAGCAAAATCTCTTAAAACATCCAATTTATAGTTTACATATTTCATGTTAAAAAGACTATACAAATAAACGAATATATGGATATATGACAATATAAAAAACATCAAAATAACCCCTACGAAGTAAAGAAACAAAATTTGTGCATATTTTATATAGCACTTTAACGCTAAAGTGTCAAATGAATAAATAAAATGACCCAAATAATAATTACTGTTATAGCAACCATCATTTTTATTAATCAGACTACTTTGATTGAAATGTGAAATTGTATTTTTTTTTTAATTTTTGTAACTGAATAGGACCTATGTTCGTATAAGAAAAATATTTTGACATTCTCAGTTACTATCTGCCAAAATTTGTCATTGAGTTTGTAGAACATTCTGTATATTTTTTACAATTTTGTGCACATTTAAATTATCTTCCAACCCATCACAGTAGTGATACTATGTTGCGATTACTACATTTGGAGATATTTGAAAATGTTTACTATTTTAACATTTCTAGAATAGAACATACCAGATATAACGAAAATGACCAAAATAGTAAAAATTTGCAAATATTTCCAAAAACATTTTAATTTTCTATTCCTTTTAAAACAAACTTGGTACATTTGCATTTCTGCTTTAAAAATGTTTGTAGCAACTGATGTACATGCAGTGAATGAACATTTATTTGTATCCAGAATGTTACATAAACAATTTATTGTTACCAGTTTTGGTATTTATACAAAAATTAAACATTTATTTGTACAAAAAATAGTACATTATACTATAAGGGAGAGAAATGCGGACAAAATAGCATCTCTCCCGCATCTCTCTCTGGTATATACTATTTTTTCCACGGTCTCATTAAGTTAAAAACATATATTTTTTCATTATGAAGTAAGTAGCACCAGAATTATTGTATTCGGATTTGAGCATTTATTTAGTAGTCGTTGAGTTATTGTCATAACTACAAAATAAACAAACAAAAAGAATTGTCAAATTAAGGTGCTAGTTTGTTTTAGGTTTGTTGAGTGCACAATGAATAATTGTGAGTCGGAAGAGATTGTGGAGGCTGCAAATATTGCAATAAGCAATTTGCTGCCTACGCAGTCAAGATCTTTATACGATATAGCCTACAATCGGTTCAAAAAGTGGTGCGCCGAGAAAATTGTTCAAGTATACAGCGAGAATGTTTTGTTGGCATACTTCAGTGAAAATGCAAATAATTACAAGTCTTCCACATTATGGGCGCAATATTCTATGCTTGATAATTTACGGCAACATAGATATAAGCAAATTCCCCAAGCTGATAGCATTTTTGAAAAGAACCGGTGACGGATATCAAGGGAAAAAATCGAAAATATTGACAAAGGGTGAAATCGACCGGTTTCTATCGAGTGCAGACAAAGAATTCTTAATGATTAAGGTAAGATTACTTTTGTTGTTAGGTATTTCAATTATTAAGTATTTTGATTTTTTATAGGTTGGATTAATTCTGGGGATTGCCGGAGCTTATCGAACTGATGAACTAGTCAATTTAACTGTAGATGATATTGAGGATGTAGGCTCTTCCTTGATTGTAAAAATTCCAAACACTAAGACAAAGATTCCACGAACCTTTCTGGTTACCGATGTGGGAAATATGCTTGAATTGTTTCGAAAATACCTGTCCCTTCGTCCTCCCCACGTCAAGCATAAGCGCTTTTTTTTGTACTACAAAGCAGGAAAATGTAGTTCGCAGCCAGTTGGCAAGAATACCATGGGAAAAATTCCGAGTGTAGTAGCTTCGTATTTAAAATTACCTGATGCTGCATGTTATACTGGTCACTGCTTACGAAGATCTTCAGCGACATTACTGGCAGATGCTGGTGTGGATATCACGACAATAAAGCGTCATGCTGGTTGGAAATCAACGACAGTCGCTGAGGGTTATGTCGAGAACTCCATTGAAAATAAGACCAAAATTGCTAATCAGGTTTTAGTAGGTACCACTACTAGCGCAATCACAAAAACTGTAAATGTAAGCGAAAGTAATATTCCTTCTAATATTAATTTTGAAAATTGTAATTGTATTGTGGAATAATCGACTACTTCTGTTTTAATTTTGTCATAGAAACTGATTTCTACTCCCGACCGTGGAAAAAAACTATTTTCTCTGTTCGATTTTCAAATTTATAAATAATTCATGAAATTATAACGATCATGTTATAAAGAATGCATCACACTTGACGTCTTCCCTGCTGCATCTACCAAAATAGATATAAAAATAATGAGTTACATGTGTAGCAACAAAATACGCTTTCAGTGTTTTTGTTTCATTTGAGGAGTAGCTCGTAGGTAATGGGCACGAAAGTCGTTTCGTCTGTATTAATATATCATCTTTAAGTAGGAATTAAAAATAAATCTATTTATGTGTACAAGAGAGACATGATTTACACGAGGAATGAGGGCATCATTTGTTTTAATATGTTATAAACCCAGTTGGTCCACACTGCTGCCAGTTAGAAGGTATGCATATTTATTTTTATGATTTATACATGTTTCTTAAATGAACAATTAATTTTTAAGAACTGAAAGAGGATAAGAAAGATACTTGAAGCTAGTTTTATAGTAACTTTAAATTGCGATTTACAAGGGGCCTGGGACTTATTATGCGGAATGTAAGTACACAAAATTTTATCCTGTATACAGGGTGAACCTTAAATAAGTACAAATATTTTAACTGCCGGTGTAGTTTGTCATATAGATCAGTCTAGTGAAAACCATTATTAAACATTGCTAATATTTACGGAGATATTAATTTTTTTTTAAAATAGCCACATTTTGAGGACCGCTCTCATAACCAACCTAATGGACCATATGATTTGTTGCGAGGTTGCCATATCTCCTCTAATATAAATATTAAGTTTCCTTTAACGTAATAATAAAGTAATACGGTTAAATTCTATTTTAAAAATACTTGTTTGAAGCATAAGTACGGTAAAATTGGGTATGTAGTATGATACGCAGTATTATTAACATACATTTTAATTGCTTAACTGACCTTACTATAAACGATTAAAAATGAATTTCCGCAAGTTAAATACATGCTACCATAATGTATTTAGGAAGATATTACGTGATATTACTATGTTCAATGTTCAAAAATTATACATAAACGTGCACACAAGCTTACCTGTTTGTTAAAAAATTAACTATTTAATCAGTAATCCTCATTTCCCAAATTAAATGTCATTGTACACTGTTAGAAAGAGACACAAGACACAATTTCCTTATGTTATTTTGTGAAGAATAACGAAAAACTATGATTTTCACACAGCATATTAAATTTGATTTTCGCCACATAACCCCAAATGAGTCAGAACCATAAAGTGACTTTGCACTTTAATCAGTGAAACAAATTTTTGAAAATAAAGGTACACACAATATTAAATAACAAAATAGCAGCTTGACGTATGCGTTTAATATCAAGAAAAGCAAAGACATTTGTGTAACACTGACAACACTGTGAACCACATGTTCAATCTGCAGTGCTATGACTTATAAATGTATGAAAGTCAGTGGTCCTCAACAAGTTTTCTACAGAAAAATTACAAAATTTATTTAAAATTTCACTTTTTTATTTCTGACTTTTTTGTAAAAAAAACTATTAATTATGTGTTCTACACAGTAAACTATACTGCTGGTTAAAGTATTTGTACTTATTTAAGGTTCACCCTGTATACAATATATTAATAAAAGAGTTAACAAATATTTTTTTCAAGAGAAAAAAATTGTTGAAGTTCTAATAGTTTCAACCTTTACATCGCTGGTCTGCTGTAATCTCTAGCCGTGCGATTTCAAATATCCAATTACTTATCATATTAACTTTTTTGTGATGCAAGTATTTACCTTAGTTTTTCAAATATCAAAAAATACGTATAGCAACTCCCCGTTGATGGGTATCGTTTTAATTTATAGTGAAGTGAAAATGCTTTAGCAGAATGATTTCCCAGTAAACATGTGCCAAATGCAGCTACTTTTACAACGGTGTGCAGTGAGTGCAAGTGTAGTCAGGGAAATTTGCAACTGAATTGTGGAAGAGAAGAAGAAAATGTAATTTATTTCTTTCCTTGGAAATTTATTTAAATTTTTTGTCCAATCGTCAATTATACACCTTCTCAAGTTTTACAGTGGACCGGTGTCCAGTGCCGTGCGGAAGTGTATTTTTAAATCATTTTTGAACTGTTTTTTTTACAAAATTTTATTTGTAAGTCCTCTGCACTTTCAAAAAATTTATTTAGATAAGTTCTGATTCGCCTTGTATATTATCTGAAGCTATCTATTTGTGGCAAAAGTATTTCGCCACACTTCTGAAAAAATAAAGATTAATTGAATAAATCCTTGCGCCTAAAGAATCGGTCAAGGATTATTTTTGAAACTAAGTTCGCCTAACCAAAAAATCATACTGAAAAACCAGATAAGTAAAAAATAATAAAAATCACATATGTGTTAAATTAACACAAAATCGTGTACTTTTAACACATTGTGGGTAAATATTATACAAATTGAGTATATTTTATTATGAAACTAGTAATTTAAACGCATTTTGTGCAAAACGTATAAAAAAGAGTGTGTATAGCTAATAACATGGAAATTTAACACAGCAACTTTTTTTTACATAAAAAGTAATTATGTTGAGCAGAAAAATGGATGACAGTTTATACAGATACTATTAGTCTTAACGATAAATCAGTTATCTTTAGGCCTTGAGTATTTACACCAAGAGGGTCAATCCTTAATAAAGACCTAAATAGTTATCATAATTCCTGTTAGATGTCGTACTGTGTAACAATACGCATTTATTCAAACGAAGGAAATAAAGCGCTACTCTTTTAATCTGCAAAAAACTGTGAAGGCGTTTTGAGGGCGTGGCCGCGTGACCCTTTTTCATATACCTGCCTAAATAATAAGATTGTGGCAATATATTTATATTCAAACCACAGATCATAAAGTTTGAAACATAAGCAGTTTATTTTATTGCGTTAGAGAAGTAAGAATATGAACTGTAAATTAATTTAAAAAAAAAACAGAAAAATAAGATTGTTAAAAGAGTTTTCAGCGATATGCCAAAATTTACATTTTCTGTTTTATTTCTTTTAAACATATTAAGATAATTCAAATGAATTCGATATACCTACTTCTATAAAGAGACATATAGAACTGCAGATTATCGTGTGGGTTTCTCTTACTGCATAAGATGCATTATTATTTTGCGAAAAATTCATTAGTAAAAATTCTAAAACACCAAGTATCTTTTTTCAATGTTTGATCTAAGTATAATTTTGTGATGGTGTGAAATAAATATTATTTTGTAGTCTTTTTGAAGAGTAATTTTTAAATTAAAATTAAATTTAAATTAATTTAAAAATTCAAATAAATTAACATGTTTTTAGTAAAAATAATTTGTGAACTTTACAGGCCTCAGAAAAGAATGTGTTTCAAAATTTATTATTTTAAGTATTATATAAGGTGAACCATTAATGATGTGCCAGAGTAGGAATGACAGTTTTGGAGCAAAATATGAAGATATAGCTAAATATGCCTTACTAAAATGTTGCTGTGGAAAAAGATACAGGTTTACATATTTTTTTTTCGTTTTTTTTTTTTAATAACTAGGATCGCTCAACCGATTGTCATCAAATTTGGTAGGGAAACATATTTTAAGAAAAGCAATCATAATTTATGTAGCAGGCACCTATTAAAACAGATAGACCATTGCCAGATGATGACAATTTCTATCTTATTTTTTGTTAACGAAATTCCTACCGTTTTCCAGAAAACTGATCTAAAACAACCAAATGTATTTTTCGACGTGAGGAAATCTCTTAGGAGCATTAGAAAATTGCCATATTGAAAATTTTCTGTAATTAGCTGTAATAATTAGTTTAATTAATTAAGACATGTAGAAGTAGAGAGAGTTTGCTCAAGGGCTAAGTTGTTTTTACTGCTCTGTTGTTATTTTTGTCCATAAAAGTAAATATATAGATAAATTTTTTTTCAAATATGAGTTTTTTTCCAAAGTTACTCTGGACATTTAAAAAAAGTAAACGACTCATTGATACCTACTAATTTTTTTGAATTAAATTTCAATCAATTGACAGATACTTGCGTTAATACAAAAAAAGAAAACACAAATAAAAATATTTCAGCTTTGACACCTTGTATCTTTTTCCACAGAAATATTTTACGAAGATATATTTAGCTATATCTTCATATTTCCTCCCAATGATGTTACTCCTCTTCTATGTCCCTTTATTAATGGCCCACCCTGTATATTTTTATTGACACGTATTGAATGAGTTCTTCACTTGAATTTACCAAAGCTGGAGGAGTATGATAAAAGTGTTATCTGGCGGTTAATATATTTTAAGCTTTAACTTTCATTGATACGCGAAAGTGAATATGAACTGGATAACTGCGCTTCTGTATTTTTTTTTATTAAAAATCGTGATGAAATTATTATAATTACTTATCGGAATTCAAAATCTATCATTATAGCCGATTTTCGCCTTGTGCGGAAAAGTTTAATTCCTGGAATGTTTCATCTAGTTTTATTACATTTTAAAAATTAACATTTATTTCCTGCCTGCTTCCTCATGACTAACACATTCACTTAATAATAAAATAAACAGTAATCCTATCGAATGTCATTAAAGTTATGAATTTTAAGTACATACAAGCTTTTGAAATAATAATGACAGTTTATGAACATCTCGAAGTTCTGAGTAGAAACTTCATTAAATCTATATTGGTAAGTGAAACAACTAATTACTAATGTTAAAAGTTGAAAGTAGATTTCATTACAAATACGTCAGCAGTTCAAAAGAAATAGCAAAATTGAATTTAAAGAGTGTCAATATTATTGCAAACGATTGTACATAACATAATATGTATGAACCAATCATCTTCGATGGGAGGAGCTTTCAAAATTATATATCCAAATTCATGTCATTTTAGTACCTAATATTGCGCCATCTATTAGCAAATAGCCCAAGCGTAAACGTTCTTTTTGAGTTCGTTTCCCATTACGCGAGAGTTGGTTTCACATTCAGGCCAACAAGGTCTCCCATTAGATTGACTTGTCTTAGTGTATATAGTCAAGGCTTTAGGCAAAGATTTAAGATCTATTTCATTCAAATTCTAGCCGTCATTCCAATTCCCGCTTTTCATTCGGCGCGATCTCGATATATGTATGCTGAAATTAAAATTTTCCTATATCAATATCGCATCGAGTTGTTTGCTTCATGACTTTTTTTACAAGCGACAACACTAACATCTGCATGGGGATTATTTTTAGATGTTTGACTCAGGATTAAAATATTTGTAGCTGGCTTCAGTCTAATGAAAATAAACACGATCATTAATTTCAATTATTCTAACAGATAGACTCTAAATCAACACTGATTTACATGAATTAAGCTCTTGGCTGGCCTGACGAATTATTCTTGGACTACAGATGTTGGAGAATATTTAATAAGATCTAGAGGATATTCAGAAATGCTGGCAGATAAATCAATTTCGAAACTTTGTACAGTCAAATTTTATAAATAATAATAACTCGATCAATTTCACAATTTATATTTTGAAAATATCTAAATCCTCTTCGTGCTATTATTTTTGTATTATTAGAATTATTCTCGTATTTTGACATAATTTTTGTTTAACCGTATTCGGAAAACAGAAAATTTAAAAAAAAAAGTTTACTTGACCTCTTAAATTGAAGCAAAACAACCCATTTCCGTCGGTAATACGGTGCACCGTGTTGACAACAATTTCCTAGCCACAATATCGCAGTATGAGCAACATCAAACCTGCGTTACCACATCAGGGCTAAACAAATTTAAATGCGGCATATTTTCACTTCCCTCAACTTCATGCAGATGCAAACGTACGTAAGTTATGACAATAATAATGTCACTTCTTGAAATTAATTTTTGATGAACTTTTCTTGATGAGTGGATCACTTAAGAACTTATGATAAAAGTTGAAAGCAGATGTCATTCCAAATACGTCAGCAGTTTAAAATAAGTCACCAAATTTGTTTTAAAGACTGCCGTTATTCCTATGCTGCTGTGGCTAATTGTGAAACCAAAATAAGAAAGAGAACTGACAAATCTACTAGTTCTGATAGGTTTCCAAAACATCCTTAGTTAAAAAAAAGGAAAAAATGTTTTTATCCAGATAATCAAAGAATTTGCAGAAAGCATTTTCCATAAAGAAGATTTTAAAGATACATGTACATGTCATGTAAGAAAAATGAACTTAGCTTCAAAGAAATTATATCCTGCAAGTATAAATTCTTATTCTTATAGGTATTACAATAGATCAATCATTTTAACAATTATCTGCCTTGCTTTTAAGTCTACATCGGGCAATTGCTCCATGAAGTACCACTACTTCCATCGAGTATCAGTAGATAAGCTCTCCAAAAACTATGCAAAAAGAATAAAAGAATGTAGTAAAGAACAGATGGAGGTTGAGATAAAATCACTGATTGTTATAGATTACAAGATAACTTAACAAAAGTACACCGTTGGTGTGAAGATAACTATTTACCATTAAATATCAGTAAATGCAATATTATGTCGTATAGCCGCCGGAGACTGATTCAAGATTTTGATTATTTTTTGGATGATACTATTTTAAATAGAGTGTGGCAGTTCAAGAACCTTGGTGTAACATTTTGCAATAATCTGTCTTTTGACGTGCATATTCATTTAATAACTGAATCTGCATTTAAAAGCCTGGGTTTTATTTTGTAATTCTAAGGCTTTTCGCAACACGATGACATTGAATACACTGTTTAATTGTTTTGTTCGCTGCAAACTTGAATATGCCTCTATTGTTTGGTGTCCGATTTATAACACCCATATAAACCTATTGGAAAAAGTACAGCGTAGATATTTAAAGACACTACATTTTATCAAATTTGGTGTTTATCCGGTTCGTGGCATTCCAGAAGATATTTTGTTATCAACGTTTGACTTAATTAGCTTGCAGCGAAGGCGCATTATGTACTCTCTAATGTTTCTACACAAAATTGTTAATAATTTTCTAAATGCCCCTTCTCTGGTATCTAGAATTTTTTATCGAGTTCCTAGATTAAATTCTAGATCTAGTTCTGTTTTGCAGTTGCCAACTGCTCGTACTAATATACTTACGGCATCCCCTCTTCATCAAACGATTACTAACTACCAATTGTATGAAGATCGACTTGATATATTTTTTCACTCAATTAATTTTATTAAATCTCTATTTGTTTAGCTGTTTTTTGTTTAAAAAGACATTTTTGTGATTCTATTGCTTGTTTTTTTTATTATTGTTCATGTTATATTTTTGCTAATTACTTTTTGTTTGTTATTTGATATTTTGTTTTTATTCGAGTTATTTCTGTCATTGTTTATTTTGTATTTTGAATTGTTTTTTCCTTGTCCTGTAACTGGGATTCGTCCCGTTGGACACTGTATTTAAATAAATAAATAAATAAATAAATAAATAAATAAATAAATAAATAAATAAATAAATAAATAAATAAATAAATAAATAAATAAATAAATAAATAAATAAATAAATAAATAAATAAATAAAAAGAAGATGAAAAGGGTGGGTGAGAAGAACGAATGAGGAAATACAAAATTTATACAAATAATACAGTAAACGTAGTAAAAGTATAAAGATTATGGTGATGGTAGAGACAAGAATACCAAAAATGGTAATGATACGATCAACTGGGGAGAAAGATCTATTTGAACTACAAATTGTCAGGTGGAAAAACAAAGCAAGGAACAGAACGGAATGGAGATGGTTAGCAAAGCTAGATTATATTATATAGTAAATGAATTTTCCGAGTCGAAAGTCCAACAATACAAGTACACATAGTAGGTACGATCACCATAAATTCCAGTTACCAATGTAATATAAATTATTTAATCAAATAAGATTAATGTAGACACAATCGTGAGCAACGACGTCATCATATCTCACAAGTGCTGCATTGCTATTGGGCTAAAGTTTGTAGGCAACTTCTTCAGTTGAGAAATCCTGGGTGCGAACAAAGTTTCCTAAGGTTTCTTAGGTGACTTTTTCAGACTTGCAACTTTTCTCAATGGAAAGATAAGCACGATATACAGATAAATCCTAAATGTCTTCTAATGGTAAAATTTCAGGATGCATATACCTATGCAAAACACATGCATTTACATAAAATACTGTCTCTGCTAATGACATAACTCTCAAACGTATAACCACTTTCAGAAAATGAGAAACTAAACTTTTTCTAGTCACAAGGAAATTAAATATTGTGTGGCGGAGGGAATAACATGTTATAAATTATAAGTTTCTGCGGACTAAAGTTTTGACCAGCGCTGAATTACACCTACAATATCTACCCATGTATTCTTTATTATTAACGTTTGTAACATTTTTTACTGTATTAGAAAGGTATTTTAATCTAATATAAATAAATTCTCCTACAATTTCTACATATGACTCCATTGATAGAAATTGTAGGAGATTTGATTTATATTAGCTTAAAATAGCTTTCAAATACAGTAAAAAATAATTAGAAGGTAGTTAAAAAAAGTCTTATTTTCTACGAATTGACAAAAACTGCTCCATCCTTCGTTCTGAAATCTCTTCCCCATATCTCTTGGTCTGCATCTACATGAGATCCCAATTATCCGTGACTAAACAACTCGAGCAATGCCCATCTGCATGATTTACCTCCCGGCATCCTGCAGGCACTGAAAAATCGTCCCCGGCACCGTCATAACCGCACCAGAGCTAATAAGGAGTCAGAATTCGACTATCAGCCATTAATTAGGGACCGCCTGGAATCGGCTCCGACTGTAACGCCGTTAATAGAAGAATGGTTCGGCTAATCGCGTCGATTCACAGTTTAATTGTTGATTGATGGCGCAGCCGGCGTCACGTTTATTAATTATCCGTTAGAGACGCTTCTATGGGATGATTAAGTGGATGACGTTCGGCTGTCGCGAGTGAACGGAGCCCTGTTTATTCATTAGGAGTGTTTGTTTTGGGATCTACCCAATATCATTGCCTCGGGACGAAAGTAGCTCGCGCGGATCGCTAATCTTGATCTGCTTCCTCTTACAATTAAATCTATAGAAACACTTGGCAGCGAAACGTCTCGGTGAAAGTTCTATTCTAGGAAGACAGGGTGCTCGTGTTAAGATCGCCGTATTTCTGGCAAAATATGACCCGTATTTGTAGTGTTTTTAGGTACTGAAATCTCAAAAAATAAAGCTCGAAGAACAAAAATAACCACACAAATAGAATATTTAAAGTTCTGTCTATTCATTATTACTATTTAAATATAGTTTAAACAAAGTTTTAACTTTTAATAAACGTATTTTCATATTGGTCTTTGCTGCTAACCTAATGTCACATTTTTATCAATTAATTTAACGTGCATATACATAAACCTAAACAATTTTATATGTAACACTAAGTAAGTTTATGTTATAGGAATATTTAGAACTATCTATCAATTTTAAAAAGTAGTTAGTTTGATAAATTTCAGTACCTAAAATTTTATTAGCATTTTTCCATAAGGGTCATTTTCTCAGCAAGTTCGGCCAACTTCATTATCTAGAAGTCTGTTACAAACTATAAAAATTTGAAACAATTTAGCAATAAATAGTTCAGCCTCTGACTAAGAGGTGGCGGTAAAGTAAATTCTGTTTACAGGGCGAGCAAAATTTGGAATTAAGTATTATATTAGAAATCAAGACGAATTAAACATACCACATGCATTTGATTGTATTGTTATTGATATAAATTTTTTATTTTTCCACTTCGGAACGGTTATTGAACGTGCGAAAGACGTTCTGTATGCAGTTATGAGAAAATTTTGACCTTTAAAATCACCTCAAAATTATGGGAACTAAAAAAATCTCTTTAATATTAACTAAGGGCTATTGGAACACTGTTAACGAAAAAATACAGGTGTTTAAATCATCAAACCAAACTCCTGCAAAATTCAGAGAATTAAATCGATCTGATTCAAATTTTAAAATACAGGGTGTTGAAAAAAATGTAATAAAAAATCTCAAAATTGACAGAATTTAAAAATTTTTAAAGTGAAATGACAACCACTTCAAAATTATAAATTTCAAAAGAAAAATCTTACAGTTAAATTATCTGTCCACTGATACTGCCGACTATCGTAATATGGAGTATACAGGGATGCAGAAAACAAATGACGTTTACATGTATATTAGTATACATTGTTCTCATGCCGTCAGGGAATTTTTTAACATTTACTTTAAAACATTTATTAGCATTCGTCTTGTAAATGACTGTAAGTCGTTGGAGGTTGACATTTAGGTAATTGGATCTCAGCAATATATTCTGACATCTAATTTTTGCCGTATAAGTTTGCTTACATATTTTAAACCCACCACACAAATAAAAATGTAATAGATATCAGGGTAAGGTTGAAACATAAAACGATTGTTTTTACTATTATCTTTTATTTTGCAGGTACACAAATTTTTCAAAAAGTATATTGCTATTTGTCTTCTGTGAATTGTCTCACTATTTATTATTAAATACCTATTATAAAAGGGATAAATAATGAATTAAAAATATATTTACATTATACAGGTTTGTTCGGATATGATTTCGAGAGTTCAGTTTTCATGAAAAATTAATATCACACTGTTCTATAAAATTTTAGTTCGAGTTCCAAGGCGTCTAAGAAATTATTTTTAGTTAATGTTTTCTAATAACTTTATTGCAAGTAAGTATATCGTTTTTCTTAAAATTTTGTTCCCTTCACTAATGTTTCTTTGCATTCACGTTAATTTGACGCTTATCCTGATTTAGAATTTATTTTTTTATAAATTTGGATAATACGTAACTAGACAGCATATACAAAAAAATTTAAAATGGCACTAAAAACTGAAGAAAAACACAAAACAACAACATAAATACGTGTTGTCCACTCGGCCTGACGGCCTCGTAGGACAATTTCACGTCGCGTGCAATAAGCACTTACTTTTTGTACCTGTTTCATAAATAACTAATATGTATTCCTAAAATTTGATAAATTAAAAATTCAAATCGCCTCCCCTGTTCCTGTTACATATAAATATATAATTATTAAGTACCTATTATTAAATTATTAATTTAATTCTATTTACAAATACATACCTTTCTAAATCCAACGAACTTGCAATTAATAAAAATGTTCTATAATTTTCACTAGTATTACACACACATAAAGAATACAGAAAACCACTGCTACTGCAAAGCACAGATTTGCAAAGGATAAACTGCATCTGAACGCTGAAACTTAGAATAAGGAAAAATCGATATCCCATTTAGATGATAGGGTTGTAAATATTTTGCCGCAGAGTCGAACGCATGACCTTCAAACTCATTTTCGGCTACCCGTTATTTTCTGCACTCCAACTGTGACATTCTTTAAATGTTTGCAGTTCAAGTTTTCTCCTCTAGATATCCAGCACTTCCCGGTACACAGTTTTATATCATTGTCTGCCAACGATCGAGGTACTTTCTTATTTAGAATACCGCAACCTTAACCTAGAAAACTGAATAATATCATTTGATATTCTTATAATAACAATAATATATCTACCCTACGAGAAGTAGCCCAGAAGTCGAAGGCTCGTACGGGAGAGGAGGCGGCATATTATTATTAAGCAGGTCGCATTTTATATCAAAAGTTTTTCATCGATTTGGTCAAGTTGCATGCAGAAATAGCGGCGTCCCAGCCTCTCCATGCATTATAAATGCCGTTTCTGTCCTCCCAGCCCAAAAATGTGTCACATACGTCGGCAGAGTAACATTCAGCCGGTTTAATTGAAAGTTTACAGGCCGCCGAACACGCATTGTTGCCGGGCTCTCGGGCTGCCAGTCCCAATGTGTCATTGGAAGATGACAAGACCGCGGACAACCCCATTTATCCTGCGATGAAAATTGCATTAACGCTGCAATTACGTTACATAAATTTTGCGATGTAACTGAATTACTGTTTAGCTGCGTTGCGGATGTGGCGTGAGCGCGGCCTCCGGAGCGACGTTTTTGCTAGAGTTATAGCGATATCGGAAGGTAGGTGCGACTAAACAAATTTGGGAATTTGAATAATAGATTGTTAAGAGAACACACACGTTCAAACAAACTGTTGCACGCGGTGATTCAGAACTTTTCTAAAAAAATTTGGGAACAGATGCGTCATGAATTCATTCTAGTTCCTTATACCACCAAAGGCTTATAACACTTTGCCTTGAGAAATTTAGGACATAAGAACAATTCACCTGTTTAAGAAACAGTTAACATTATTTGTTCTGCTAAACCTTAGAAAATTGTTTGCTGAAATCATTGATTTAAAAAATAATTAATTAGACAATACTTACCAGCGTGTTATGCAATTGTTGGGTATGATTTTATATTGGCACTAGTAAAGAAAAACAGAAGGCGCCTTTTATTGCTCTGTATTTTAGTATTTTGTTTAATTTTAAGTATTTGTTAGTGTTGGTTCTAAGTATTTGTTATATAATCTCGGAACAAATATTAATTTACTGATTTACTGATACTGATTTTTTGTTCTACATCTTGTATACAGTATGCGCCAAAAGTATGGAATAAATTCAATAAAAACGAAACAATTATTTTTTGGAAAAAATCCTCGAACAGGTGGATTTTTAATTTAAAAATACATATTTTAGCGTAAAATGCGATTTTCAAATGTCATTTGCTTCCGAGTAATGACGTCATTGATTTTTTTTAAATGGCAACGCCATATTTTTTTCCTCGATTCTGAAAGATCGTTTAATTCTCTATTACTAAAATTTTGCCCTCTTACATAGGAAAGTTTTCGAGTAAATGACGATTGAATGTTAGAAAACGTAAATTTTATCCATAAAAAAGTAACAATTCTGAGATATGTAAAATAAAATTTTATACTTAAATTAAATGTTCGAATTGCCATCCACCAACTTCTTGACAATGCGCAAGTCTGTGAAGAAATTCTTCTTGCACATTATGAATGATTTCTGGGGTAACTCTGCGTATTTCGTCCCGAATGCGATTTTGAAGTTCTTCTAAATTACGTGGTTTATTAATGTACACTTTTGACTTCAAGTATCACCATAAAAAATAGTCAAGAGGTGTAAGATCTGGCGATCTTGCAGGCCATTCTATCGGTCAGCGTCTGCCGATCCACCTCCCAGGAAAACAGTTGTCCAAAAAATTTCGTACAGGACCCGCATAGTGCGGAGGTGCACCGTCTTGCTGAAACCATATGGTATCGTCAGGAATGTCAGGGTCATTATCGTTAGGAAAAATTACTGCAAGGGCTGGAACACGGTCATTTTCTAGAAACTCTAAATATCTTTGTCCTGTAAGGGTTCCTTCAAAGAAGAAAGGCCCTACTATTCTGTCGTCAATTATTCCAGCCCACACATTTAATTTCTGAGGGTGTTGGGTATGTGCCTCTGCCATCCAATGAGGATTTTCCCGACTCCAATATCTGCAAGTTTGACGGTTTACTGTACCATTCAGACAAAATGTGGCTTCATCTGAAAAAAGTATTTGCCGGTGTAAATTTCTATTTCCTTGACATAAATCCATTAGAATTTCGCAAAAGTGTAAGCGGCGATCGGGATCATCTTCATTAAATTCCTGCACAAGTTGAATTTTGTAGGGATGATATTTTTCCTTCCTCAAGATATGTAGCACTGTGCTCTGACTAGTGTCATTGTTTAATGCAACCAATCGTGAAGAATTATGAGGATTATCCACCATACTTATCAAAATGTTCTATTTCTGATTTTCATTATTGCTTGGACGTCCAGGTTTTGGAATATTTAAAACATTGCCAGTTTCTCTAAATTTAGACTCTACCTTACTGACTGTTGATTGGCTGATAGAGCGATCTGGATATTTTTCATTAAATAAATCGCAAACTTCCTGCTGAGTTCTAGTCATATTCCCGCCATATTAAAATTTCAATTCTTTGAGTAACAGTTAAATGTGCCATAATACTTTAAATTGAATAATAATTTCTATGTCGCTTACAATACTTATTAGAAAGTCGGTGTGACAATGACACTTTGCAAAGATTTTCACCTACGTGATCCATAAAAGAACTATGGAATTCGAAAAATTAAACTTGATAACGTTTTTGCTTTATTTTAATTGATTTACGTTTTCTAACATTCAATCGTCATTTACTCGAAAACTTTCCTATGTAAGACGGCAAAATTTTAGTACTGTCTGAGAGAATTAAACGATCTTTCAGAATCAAGGAAAAAAATATGGTGTTACCATTTAAAAAAAATCAATGACGTCATTACTCGAAAACAAATGACATTTGAAAATCGCATTTTCGCTAAAATATGTATTTTTTAAATTAAAAATCGACCTGTTCGAGGATTTTTCCCAAAAAATAATTGTTTCGTTTTTATTGAATTTATTCCATACTTTTGGCGCATACGGTATATTCTGTGCTATTACATAATATATTTTTTCAGTAATATTTCATTAAACCATTTATAGTATTATTTGTATTTATATTTATATTCTGCCTGTTTGTACATATGCACTGTGTAACTGCACGCTACTTGTAGTAATGCTATATAATATGCAATAAAGTTATTATTGTTATTGTTATTATTATTATGAAAGATGGAATCAATAACGAAAATTTGTTTGTAAAATCTTTGTAGTTTCCGAGAAAAACGTTAAATTAAGGTTCTAGTAGTTTCAACCTTTACATCGCTGTGCTACTGTACTGCCCTGTTAAGCATAGATGTCGTAACTGACAAAATCTTCATTCTGAGATACTGCCTGAATTGGGTAATTTTCTGTGTATCAAATTTTAAATTATTAACAAAAATACTATTTAATATTTTATTTTATTTTTATTTTTAGATTACACCAACCTACAGTACACTGTACCAATTACAGGCGAGACAACAGATAAAAAGACACATTTTATACTATAAACATACACTAAGACAATATAAACAATATTAGCACAAAAAATGAAAAGTAAATTAATTCAAGTTAGCTACAGAAACTGCATACATACTGAAAGCAAAAAGGAATTCGAAAGAAAATGAAGCTTCATTGAATTAATAAGTCAATTTCCACGAAACCACTGTTGCGTTTTCCATTTTTTTTGTTCTGTATTTTAAAATTTACTGCTCGCATCATCCATCGACGTCCTCCTTCATTAAATCTATTCCTGGGTGCTCCACCGATCGCCTGACATCAATTCCAGCAGACATCGGACGGTATCATCTTCGATAACTGGGTATAATCAACAACTAATTAAACGAATTTATGCGATGCAATAAAACAACTGGCGGGTCCGAACTGTGCAGATCTAATCGCAACTTCAATCCGACGGTAATTACTACTAATTTAGCCCATTCGAACGTAACTTAGTTTGCGCGGAGGACGGTAGGCGGCATCTGCTCCAGACCCTACAATGACAGTCAGTAACGCATATATGATTGCCGCCCTGGGTGGCGGCCGTGAGCTTACCGCTCTATATCGTGCGTAATTACCTGTTAAACTCACCGTTTACCTAAGGGTAATGAGGGAGATACAGGGTTTCTCACTATCTACTTGATGTCTTTGCTTTTTAGATGCTATTTACCATCAGCCCAAATATGTATCCCATTTTGGTCATAATGATGGTCAGGTGTCTATCGACTAGATAAAAATAGTGGGATATTTGCTGTGGATTTATCCGTTCGTTATTATGATCTATTTTATCGTTAGTTTCTTTATTTGTTGTGTTTTCTCCTTCTTTATTCTTTGTTCCACTGTGTCGATTACAGCATATATCACCTTTCTGAACAGTAATAATAAAATATATATAGGGTGTACAGAAACTATCCTGACAAAAGAAGACCGGAGATTCCTCAGATAATTTGAAGACAATTTAACCCAATTCACCTAGTCCGAAAATGCTTCCTAAGGGAACTAGAGCTCTTTGAAGATGGCGCCTTGTAAATAGTTTTGTTTAAATACCTCCAGAACGCTTCTACTTAGAAAAACAAAAACTGGTACGCTTGTTTAGTCTTCTGAGATGAATCGATTCCATCAATTGCGAATTTCTAGTACCGGTCATAGGCGTCTGTTTTGGGTAGGTCAACGGTTATTTTAACGCATAACTTCTTTGTATTTAACTTTTAAGCATTTGTGACACTAGTTTATTAAATTTTCAGTTTTACTAGTACTAAAAGGTACTCTTATTTTAAATCATTAGGATACACCGTTTTCTAGAAAAATGGATTTGAAAATTTTTCGTTTTTTCGTCATTAAAGTTCAATTTATATTTTTTGCACTAGTTGGCTCTGAACTGCCAACAAAAGTAAAACATACGTTTTTCATTGTCAAATTGTTGTCAGTTCGCGAAGTT
Organism: Monochamus alternatus; assembly: GCA_037114965.1. Lineage (NCBI taxonomy): Eukaryota > Metazoa > Arthropoda > Insecta > Coleoptera > Cerambycidae > Monochamus > Monochamus alternatus. Next base: position 60,755,457 of record CM073429.1, on the reverse strand, counting down.
TATCTTTTAATTTTTTACTTTGTGGAATTCAAACACAACGATTTCAATTTTTTTAAAAATGATTGTTACTAATGAAGAATACGCCGATATGCATTTAGTTTATGGCAAAATGAGGTGTAACGCTCGAGCAGCGCAACGTAGATACGCTGATAAATTTCCCAATCGTGAGCGTCCCACTCACTCAACATTTACAGCTCTTCATCAACGAATAAGAGAAACAGGTTCAGTAGTCCCAAAAAATAATGAAACAGGGAGACATAATGATGTAACAGCAGAACATGAAGATGTTATTTTAATGGAAGTTGATGAAAATCCAGAAATTAGCGTTCGGAGACTATCTGCCATGTACCCCACAATTTCAAAATCTTCCGTAGGAAATATCTTACACAAAGAAAATGTATATCCTTTTCATTTTACAAAGGTGTAAGCACTGCTAGAAGGAGATTTTCCTGCTCGTGTAGAAGTCACTAGATGGTTACAAAACCAGAAAAATCAAGATGAAGATTTTTTCAGATACATTTTGTTTGGTGACGAAGCTACATTCACAAAAAATGTAATTTTTAATGTACATAACGCACATTATTATTCGTACGTTGGTGACAATCCCCACGTTGTTCAACAATTTAAGCATCAGCATAGGTTTAAGATAAACGTCTGGATAGGAGTAGTTGACGATTATCTACTTGGACCTATGGAATTACCTGCTCGTTTAAATGGTGCTGATTATTTACATTTCCTGCAAAATATTTTACCTGATTTGTTAGATGAGGTGCGTTTAAATATTCGGCAAAACTTATGGTTTCTACACGACGGCTGTGCGACCCACTTTAGCAGGAATGTACGAGACTTTCTAGATAATAACTACGAAGACCATTGGATTGGAAGAGGAGGTCCAGTTGCTTGGCCAGCAAGGTCGCCGGATTTGAATCCTTGCGATGTGTTTGGGGATACATAAGCATTTGTTTATTCCGTTCCGATACAAAATCGTGCACAACTCTGGCGAAGGATACAAGATACTTGCAACGAATTTAGAAATAACTTCGGAATTTTTGCAAGAATTCGGCGTTCTCTAAGCAAAAGGGTAAATTTATGCATAGAGACTAATGGTCATCACATCGAGCATCTTTTGTAACTATCTACCTTTGATACTTTTTTTTGTTACTTTCGTTCCATTGTAATAAATACTTTGTTTTTAAAAATCTTTAACTAAAATTTTTAAACTTTAATGACGAAAAAACGAAAAACTTTTAAATCCATTTTTCTAGAAAACGGTGTATCTTAATGACTTAAAGTAAGAGTACCTTTTAGTACTAGAATACCTGAAAATTTAATAATCTAGTGTCACAAATGCTTAATAGTTAAAAACAAAAAAGTTATGCGTTAAAATAACCGTTGACCTACCCAAAACGGACGCCTATGACCGGTACTAGAAATTCGCAATTGATGGAATCGATTCATCTCTGAAGGCTAAATAAGCATACCAGTTTTTGTTTTTCTAAGTAGAAGCGTTATGGAGGTATTTAAACAAAACTATTTACAAGGCGCTATCTTCAAAGAGCTCTAGTTTCCTTAGGAAGCATTTTTGGACTAGGTGAATTGTCTTAAAATTATCTGAGGAATCTCCGGTCTTCGTTTGTCAGGAGAGTTTCTAGACACCCTGTATAGTATATTATATTTGACATTTGACTACTGATCTGTGTTCCTGTCTAAATTTTTAAATAAATATCATACACCACTATCCTCAGAACACTCTGGACCTTTGTACAGCATCAGCTCTACACATGGGTGGGCTGCTTTCGCATTGTAATTAAGCCTGTTCCAGAACATTACTCAACCGTCGAGCTCTTTGGAGTGTGTCCTTCCCTATCCTTCACAGCCGTCTTGATGGGCGTCAAGATAGCAATGGAAGGGAAATTGCCGAATTTTTAACTGTCCTCGATTAATCGCGGATACAATTAAGGACGATATCTCGGAGATTTATGACATTTTTGTAGGAGGGATCAGTCTCTGGTGTTTGGTGTAAGCACGATCTGCTTAATTAGCAGTTTCTCGCCTCGTTGGCTCTCTTTGTAGGATGAGACGGTTGGATCTTTTCGGGGATCGGATTATGACGGAAATAAAATGGGGAAGATTAGTCTTGGATGACGTTATGTACAGAATGTGGCAAATCTGAGGCACTAGAATATTATGAGGAATAGATAATAAGCTTATTTCATCAACATCTAAAAATTATGTTCACTCTCAAAATATTTCCACCTATTCATGCAAATGATTAGGTATGTCAACATCTGGTATTAGTTTATCCAATTGTAATCATTTTACTGTCAATATATTTAATAGATGAGTTTCCATATGATTACATGTTTTGTTTACTTAATAATTGTTTTATTTAATCTACAACATCATTATCACGCTGAGTGAGGCAATAAATTTAAAAAAGCACATGAGGGATAATGTCATTATGACATCCAAAACAGTGTCAGGTCATAGCCATTATGAGACAATTGTAGATAAAATGTAACTGAAAGCTTCATCATATTGTCTATCTAATATTGTCGTTAGAGTAAGTGCTAAAATGCATTTACAAGCTCTGTCATGTTGGGAATATTGGCAATGGGTCTAAAATTTCCAGTATTATGCAATTTAATAATAAGCTGTAATGTAAAGAAATAAAACCACCTCAATAACTATAGTGGATTTATATTGATGGGAGAGTTTCAGTTCTGTGGAGGCGAAATAAAAGTTCTCATTGGATTTGATGAGATATACAATCAAATAATAGTGACAAATGGGCTGTAACAGAATGTGGCTGGATTTCCATTTTTTGTAAGCAATTCGCAATCTGACACCCATCTTTCTTACTAATAACGTCATGAAACATGAAACACGTAATTGGAAATGTATTAGACTGTGATACCCCATATCTGCAGGAGGCCAATCCGGTAATCCTTTGATGCCGAAGTAATTGCGATATAATGGGAGTCGTGAAGGCTAGAGCACGGTGTCATGATTTATTGGGATGAGAAGATATATAGGGACCCATAACTGCATACTAACACACTGGAGCGTTTTCAAAGTGGCACAAGATACCTTAGAAGTATTTGTTGACCTAAAAAGCGAAATCAAAGCGGAAACATAATTAAGCCAATAGTGTTAGGAGCCTTTCTACGTATACAGGGCCTGAACCATTGGACGTAACTGATTATGTTTTATTGCCTTGGAGATAATACTATATAATTACAAATACACAATAACAAAAATACTTAAGGTTAAGATAGGATATAGTTGCCATCAAAATGGTCTACCGGCATGCAGCTCTTGAAATAAGCTTTCAACAAAATAAGCCCAAACATACCATCACATTCTCTTAACAAACATGTGCTACTTAGATCAATTTTTATTTGGGATATATTCTCTTTCAGACTCTAGCTAGATATAAAACTAACAATGCACACTGACCAGACCACCTCCACAAAGATAGTTTCTAGCAAGACAACTGTCTTCACAAATAAAACACCATACAATAGGCAGGCCTAATACTAAAATAATAAGCATGCCGAGATACTCAGTGATAACTCACCTAATAATTCATACAACACAGGTCACTAAAACTTCAAATGCTTAGTCCACTTAATTTAATATACGCACAAATACACTCTTCGAGCTTTGATGTAAAAATGAAGTAAGTCATCATATGACACTGTTCTCACAATTATCTTCCTTTTCGTTTCAAACTTGTGCTTTAGGTGCCGTCATGAGCTTGGCTTGAAGGACAGAGAATTTCATTAACGTAGAACTAAGGATTTCAACGAAAGTTGCAGTTCTTTATGTTATTCAACACTGAAAAAAATATGGTTAATAGTATTAATGAATGCCGTGTTTATTGCCAAAATTAATTGAATAAGCGACTTGTTAATATAACATACACTTGTTGATTAGTTTATAACTGTGTTCGTTGAATCAATGTATTTGCACGTATTGTATTAATAAATATTTCATATTAGTCAATGTTAAATATTGATAAAAGCAACAAATTTTACATATAGTCAATGAATGTTTTAATTGAATACATGTCTATCAATTTTGAACGAACAAGCTTGATAATATATTTTCATATTAATGTTACACAAGTTTCGTTAACAAAGTTCATATCGAACGTGTATCATTCAAAATTTAATCTACCACAGTCCAAATAGATTTTTTGCATATTCGATTTATCATTCATATTATTATTTCATTTACGAAAATAAAGACATCGCGATTTTTTTGTCACACACGGAAACATTGAAGAAATAAATATGGTGGAAATGGTTCGAAGATATACAGCGATGCGGCCAAACAACACAGATCATACTAGATTTTTTGTGATGTACAGAAATGAAAAATGCATCAAGCAGCCAGTTAGCATTAATACTTTTGGGAAAATGTCATGTAATATATCAATGTTCCTGGGTTTTCCGAATCCTCAACAATATACTGTATATTGTTTGTCATAGATCATCTGCGTCGTTGCTTGGAGATTCAGGAGTCGATTTATTAAATGTTAAGAGGCAAAGAAAATAAGAGGAAAATGGCGTCTAATATTTTGGCTAATGTTTCAAGCATTGATGACCCTTCAACAGCCCATTTATCATCTGCTGGAATGAATTTAACAAATTCTTCAGAAATTGTTATTAATGTTTATAATAAATACATGTTGTTCAATTTTGTATAGTTAATAATAACAAGTAAATGTGGTGGCTAACTTTTTTTTGTTTATGACGCTGAGTGTTATTATAAGAGCCATACTGGCATCCAAATGAGAATGAAATGTATCATAATGACATCATAGATTCAATTAAAGGCATTATCAGCTTAATGTTAATGAAGACATTCATCACAGTAATGTACGTAACTTTTAATTATATTTGTGGACATTTTTGTTTCAGTGTATTGACACTTTTGTGAGAAGAACACCCTGTAGAACTGTGACTATAACGTGAACGCTTCTCGTCCACTGCAATCCACGTGTCAACCCAGTCTATAGATAAATCGTAATTTCGTACACGCCTCGATTCCCTTTCCACCACACACCGTCGCCTCGTTTTTTTCTCTCCAGGATAATAACCGGTCATTATATATGCATATTTCATCCTCGTATTTTACGAACATCCCGTATGACACCGTAATACCCGGGTAGGGACGAGATTAAGGTCGATTATTGCGATGGCCGATGGCCTGGCCCCAAGACCATCGAAGGAGCGGAAAATCGCGTCCAACGCTACCAGGAGTAATTCACTTAGCTTGATGAAGTACTGCGAAACGGTCATTCGTTACTGAGGAGGGTAATAGGGTAATTAGTAGAGGACAATTGAGAAGCGGAGCACACTAGATGGTCCAGGTGCAATGTAATCCTTCAAGCGAAGCGAAATAGCTTTGAAATTTGATCGGTAAGTTATTGCCACATTAATACCTGGCCAATCACTATAGCGTTAATTATGATGAAGTTCCTTATTGATATCAATATTTAATATGGGTTTACGCGCCAGCTTAAATACTGATATTTGTCTACCCAGCTAACAATTTGGTTTTTTATAACAGCTACAAAAACGAAACAAAACTTATAAAATTGCATAAATCACAAAAACATTGTAATAATATATCATGAAATTAGTTTATAATGCAACAAATTATGGCGCAAATTTCACGAATAGTCGAATTGTGGTTTTAACAGACAATTTAACTTTTAAAAACCTAAATTTTAGAGTATTCGCATGTGGCTTTTTTTCTCTCTAAAAATATGTATTCATGTGAAGAAATTTTAAAAAAATCGAAGAAGCTGAACCAAGCCTTATCCCAAAAAACTCAGAAGATCTTTATGGGAAAGAATTGGATAGATTTTCTCAATGAATGCGAGTTAGTAATATGGAAATTGGGGAAATGGATACCGAGAAAACTTTACTTGCTTATTTCTCTGACCAGGTAAATTAATTACATTGATGCTTATAGCGGTAATTAATAAATAAATTAATTGTACCTTATTTTATTAGCCAAAGAAGTACAAGTTATCGTCGTTATGGTGTATGTATTCGAAATTAAAATGTATGTTACACAAATGACATAAATTTTCTAAACGTGCTGCATTACCGGTAAAAAGTCCAGTATTTTCAAAGGAACAGTTATTGGATTCTTTACACCATGGTCTAGATGACAAATATCTAGTTATGAAAGTCTAATAGACTTTATTTCCTTTTTCTGTTCGGAGTTAATTGAAATTTTAGGTAGTTGCTATTTTTGGTTTATTTGGTGTTTATCAACGTATGGAATTCTATAATACAGTGGCGGCTGGGGAAATTTCAGGTATGTCATTATCTTAATAACCAGAGATGGGACCCAAACCAAATTTTAGTATATATGTACTGTGGCTATACAGAAAACTTTAGTAGAAGGAGAACGATTTTGTAGTTTGCGAAAAGTTAAAAAAAAACGTGGGCCTCACCTAAGATTTCCAAATTGGCTTGTTTCAATTTCGAGAAACATTTTTTTTTCATAAACTAGACATAATTCTACCGATAGGTTTCAGATGTTAATAAAAAAAAATTATGTTTGTTAAAGTTACAGCAGTTTGAAAATTAATATTATATTTCTGATACATTATAAAATTTCAAAATGCTATAAATTCTGCAAATATAGTTATTTTTTAATAAAACTTGAAACCTATCCGTAAAATTACATCTAGTTTATGGAAAAACATGTTTCTCGAAATTTAACGAAGCCGTTTTGAAAATTTGAGGTAAGGCCCACGTTTTTTTCAACTTCTTCCGCAATCTGTAAAATCGTTCTTCTTCTACCAAACTTCTCTATATGGCCGCAGTACATATACCCTAAAGTTTGGTTTGAGTCCCATGTCTGGCTATTGAGATATGGCATACCTGAAATCTCACCAGCCGCCACTGCTATAATGTATGTGTTGATGATGTTAAGGAGGAAGGCTCTATGTGATTCCCCGAAATATTGCTCTAAGTATCTAAACATCCCTAATGCTGATTAGTATAAGGATCATTCATTTCGCCGAACATCCGCTACAATTTTAGCAAATAGTGGTGCTGATATTAGAACTATTAAATTAAAAATTAAATTTAAAAGGTTAAAACCTACTACTTTATAGCACGATTCTGTCACATTACATCACAAGTGCTAGAAAGTGGCAGATTATTAACGATTTTGACGTTCATAATCACCGCATTGACAGTTGACTATAACACCAAAATTGGCATCATATTAAGACCAGTGCTGAAGCCTTTGAAAATGGTAAAAAGTGAAAAAAAATAATAGTAAGATGAAACCCATTGGAAAAGGAAGAGAATACAACAAAAATTAAAGCAAAAATAATTTACGGGCTACCTGAGGTCGGGAAGTGGAAGGGGGTTTTAAAGTTAAAAAACGGTTTATCTTGATTTCCGGCAAAACTACAAGGCCTATGAAAAAAGTTGTAGGTAATAAAAAGATCTACAACTTTTATATTTACACTTGTTTCACATAACCTCAAAATTTATGTGAAAAATTCAAATAACCAAGTTTTTAGTTTTTTTATTTTTATCTTTTACAAAAAATATTTTTTTTCACGATATTTGATGAAAACTTACTTTTTTATGTCTCAAACACACTGTAATTTTTTTTATTTAAAATATTTATTTTTTTACCTTATTTTGAAGCGAAAATTCTCACGCCAAATATCTGTTTTTTTAAAAAAGTCGGTGGGCTTTTTGTTCGTTGAAATCTCTACTATCTTATGGTGTAAAAAAATATACATTACTATGGTAAATGTTCTCAGAAAATACAAAGAAATGATGCGACAAACTCGAATCCAAAATTTCTTTTTTAATCATTATGTACAATTTTGAGCTATTTATTAAAATTTATACTTTAATTACTCGAAAAACGTAGAAGTCCATATTGCATTGATAAACAAAAAAATTGAAAGTCGAAATATACTACTATAATTAACAACTAAATAAGTTAATAAAGTTAATATTTAATAAAACATCTACAATATTTTTTCGTTTCTTTGCATTTTCTAAGAACGTTTACCATAGTAATGTATTTTTTGTACACCATCAGAAAGTAGAGATTTCAACAAACAAAAAGCCCACCGACTTTTTTAAAAAAGCAGATATTTTGACGCAAGAATTTTCGATTGAAAATTGGGGTGCTTTTTCGATATTAAGTCAAAATAACGTGAAAAAATAAATATTTCAAATCAAAACAATTACAGCGTGTTTGGGACATAAAAAAGTAAATTTTCACAAAATATCGTGAAAAAAAATATTTTTTGTAAAAGATAAAAATAAAAAACCAAAAACTTGATTATTTGAATTTTTCGCATAAATTTTGAGGTTATGTGAAAAAAGTGTAAACATAAAAAATGTTAATCTTTTTATTACCTACAAATTTACTATTTAACTTTTTTCCATAGGACTTGTAGTTTTGCCAGAAATCGAGGTACACCGTTTTTTACTCTTAAAGACTCACCCCCTTCCACTTCCCGACCTCAGATCGCCCGTAAATTATTTTTCCTTTCATTTTTGTTGTATTCTCTTCCTTTTCCAATGGGTTTCATCTTACTATTTTTTTTTTTTTTTCGTTTCAAAAATTATCGACCCTGGTCTAATTATAAAGAACTTTAATTGTCGCTGAGATTTTTTAAGGCCTATTGGAAACAATTAAAAAATAATTCGTATAATAGTAACAAATCAACTAAAACAACAATTTTATAATAAGTCTATTTTGCTATCTTTAGTAGCCATAATATGACATTTTTATAGCATAAAATGCATCGACAAAACTAAATTATAAACTGTTTTGCTGGTTGCGTACAGGGGGTCAATTGATTTCTAAAGTGAAAGCAAAAATTCATAACATTTGCTTTAAAAAAATAAAAACAAAATAAATGATATTTATTCTCAGAAAATTGAAAGGCATAAAAATGTGCAACTTTTCCTAATTTAAACCCTTGTACACAGGCTGTCTTACAGTGACAACCTATTAGAATATTTAAAATACAACTGTGATTTCAATTTTGAAAATTTTGGCTTTGGGGTTTTTGGGGGTGCTATCTTTAAATAAAATAATACCATCTTGCTGATCTTAAATGGATAATGAATGTATATTTTTGCATAATTTTAGGAAAACTTTTATCGTACTTCCTTATGTCTGTTTCTAACGGTACGAGATATTTCAATTCTATCAAAAAAAGTTGTTTTTCGGTAGAATTAAGACAGTTCTGAGGTAACCCGTTACCTGTTAGACATTTTAAAGGTCATTTTCTTCTTCATTTCCTTATTTTGCTCAATAATATCACCTCCTAATGTAAGGTGTTTAATTTGTACACCTTGTATGATCCTTCAATATAGAAAAAGTTATGCCACTGGCTTACAAGACCAAACTTTACAATCACACTCTTTTCTAGTAATTTGTTTCTTTAACATTGTACGACTCACGACGTACTATTAGGGATTGCCTAATTTGTTTTTGTGTTCACTCTCACTGTTAGCAGTCTAGACGTCTAAACTACCCTTCTTACGGGATGCTGGGGTAATTTTCTTAACTTTGATTAGCAATATTGGATGAAACAGTTTGCTTCATTGAGATTAGCTGTAACATAAACTCCAACTTTGATGCCATGCCTCATACTTTGCCCAAACAAAGTCTGGAGTGGTCTGAAGTGTGTAACATAAAACCTAAATTTGTGTGCTTTGAGTAGTTGGGTCTCACTAGTTTTGCGCAATTAAAAGCTGATACTGTTCAATGTTCTGCGTTATTACTATTCTAATGTTAAAACTAAACTTCTATCCTTGAATTATAAAATAAATAAATTCCGTCTAGATTATAGTGAAGAATTATAAATATTTCAAATGAATCCTCCTAAATAAGCGTAGAGAAATAGGAAGAGCCAATAAAAATTATTTTTATGGGACTGCAGTCGAGGAAAGGCGTCACGTTGTGAGATATGGCTATAAAAACGTTTTATTGATATAAATCTGATGCTACTTGCGCTTGTATATTTATAAACGGAATTACATCCTCACGTTTAATGAACCCAAGAACGTCCTAAAATAACCGTCTCCAAAAATAATAACGGGCGAAATAAGTTTATTTGATAGTCATCAGCAACATCACGCTCTTGTAGAATTTGTTAAGGTGCCGACGTCCAAGCAACAAGCACCACATTGATATACAGAATATGAAAATTTAAAAAAAGTTTGAAATTTGAAAGCAAATGAAGGATTTCATATATGACCATAAGGAAATCAATAAAGATTATTTGTCTACGCTTGTTACATAATACAGCAATATGATACGCATTTGAATATCATGATGACGTTGAAGCACTATAGTCTGTTTGGTAATAAAACCCCGAGATAAGAACCGGCCATGCGCGTGGTAATATTTCGTTTCAGGTAATTATCGGGTAACACTAATGCTAACAGGTAATGGATGTACATTAGTATATTTTACTGGATACATCATAGGGCAGGAGCCAGAGTATTGTGACAGATCAATCTAGTCTTAGAGCTGAATATACGAAGACGTGCTAGTGCAGTAGAGTAAAATTCGACTTGTGTTTAGTGACTATTGTGCCAGTGGATATAATATTGTTTGGGTAAAATGTCAAGCTTATCAGATTATGTACCTGCTAAACGCGTGAAAAGATGTGCGCTGTCTCAGAATGAGAAGATTATTATATTAAATGTATTTAATGCATTGAAACACCAAAATCCTACCAACAGTGTTGACGACATCGTGGAAAAGTGTTCCAAAATGACAGGGAATGGAAAATCAACTATCTACAGACTTTTAAAGGAAACAAAAAAAAAACAAGGTACTTTAAATCCCCCAAAATCATCTACAGGGAGGTCAAAAGTCGTTATAGATGATTTCTTCAAAAATGTCATTCGCAGAAAAGTACACTCATTTTATTTTAAAAAATAAATACCAACGCTAAACAAAATTTTAAGTGAACTTTCAGAGGACAACGATTTGCCAAAAATCAGTAGAAGCAAATTATGGGCCGTCTTACGAGAGTTGAATTTTTGTTGGGAAAAGCAGAACAGGAAATCAGTTCTTATCGATAAAAATGAAATTATTTGTTGGCGAAGATCCTACTTAAGATCAATTAGAAAATTCCGTGACGAAGGGAGGAATATTTATTATCTAGACGAAACTTGAGTCAACGAGGGATCTACTGTAACAAAAGTATGGCAAGATGAAAATGTAAAAACTTTTCGACAAGCATTTTTGGATTGACTTTCAACAGGGTTCAAGGCACCTTCGGGTAAAGGGCGAAGATTAATAGTGACACATATAGGTAGTGCCAGTGGTTTTGTAGATGGCGGTTTACTTTTATTTGAATCTAAAAATACAGGTGACTATCACGAAGACATGAACGCAGATGTTTTCGAAGAGTATTTTACACAGATGTTGGATCTGATTCCTCCGGGGTCTGTAATTGTCATGGATAATGCCAGTTACCATTCACGGCAGACCGAGCGGACGCCTACGACTGCTTGGCTGCTGACTGCTACGATTTTTTTATTTTCTTTATTGTACATTTATACAACACTCCATTTACTCGTCATAATTTGAATTTTCAAAATATATATATTTTTGTGTGGAATAAAAGTCTATTCATTAAATTTAAATAAATATTTTGATAATAATATTGAATAATTTTATTTGAATTACTAAAAACCCTCTTAACCCGGTTACGATGCTTAAAGTAGCCTCATGTTTCAAAATGCTGTTTTTATAAGAGAAATGGACCGAGAAATTGAAGCGGCATAGACAATGACGGATTATCGGGGATTAAATTTTAGCTACCTGCTACAATTTAGTACGGTTCGATCACACAAAGTTTTTTAAAAGTACACCTCATCTATACCGATAATACATAATATAAAAATATTGAATATAAGCACCAGTACTACATTTATTTACGTTTTGCATACATAATAAGCTTCTATTACTCTCTTTCATTTCTAAACAGACTATAGTCCGATATATATTTATCGCACGCATTTTATAAAAAGAGCAGGCAATAAAACTTAATCCACATATTTTTGACTTTAGAATCAGTACCTATTTGTTACATTTCAAGTAAGCAATCTAATTAGATTTTCATGAAATATTTTCCTTATATTGTACAAAAACAAATAAAATCTGTGATTGTTTTATTCTCCAAAGCTACACTGACAAATATATATATATATACAACGTCAGTTACTGTTGGATTGGACTCATAAAGTAACACCCCACAGCATAGTTGACTGGTCGAGGAACCGACCAACATCATCGGTTGCGATATCAACAAATAGTTATTGTTATTAACTTACAATTAGTTATTACTAGAAAGTGCATCTGACAGAAGTTTGGCGTACAGTATGACTTAGTAATTGAGAGATAAAAGGTGCCATGGAACTAAAATTAAGAACATAACTGGTTAAAAAGTTCTAGTAGCATATTTCAGCAAAGTAAGTAAGGATTGTAAACTTACATCATTATAAAGTTATTACTCAAGAAAAAACATAGACAAGTAAATTGCTAGATGAATGCTATAAAATACCTCATTATGACACTTATAATATAAATAACTATTATAGTATTATTAAGTATTATTAGTAGCAGTAGTTTTTGTATTGTAAAACATATTTAACCCGCCAGGGATTCACCTCTCACCGCATATACTTCTTAATGTTACAAAACCTGAAAATATGTCCTGAAATATGCATGAAGTGAATATAAAGAGGCGCACAAAGAGGGAATACGTAAGGATATGGAACAGGAAAGAGCTGTCTGCAGAGGTAAGTAAATATTGTGGACTCGTAGTAAGTTTTGACAATAACAAATGCCTCAGGCGACGCTGGATGATCTATGCGTGTGGCCGCTGCGACGGTGGGCGTCGTGTCACGATGGCGGACGTCTCCGGCGACCAGTGGCGTAGGACAGAAAAGGTTAAAAAATGAGTAATTCACTTAATAGAAGTACATTAATAATTACTATATTAAGACGATTTAATACGTCTGTTTTCGGTGGATTAAAGGCCTTTTATTTACAACCATACCTGTAATTTTGACATTACTAATGTCATTGAAGGTTTGAAAGTGTCACATTACCTACGTATACTTCCCTCTTCCATTTCCCTCACTCGCTCAATAAAGCAAAATATTTATTTAAGTAATATATTTATTGAACAAATTCTTATATAGAAACAGCAGGGCATTTAATTAACAACAATAACATTTAAATAATTTATCATATATTATTTATTAAAATTAATGGCAATATTTGACTTATTATAGGATTTAACCGAAATATTTAAGAGACCTCCCTGATGATTTGAAATTTCATTACTAGAAAATGTTATTTCATGTCCACTGTCAGATCCCGTGAAGTTAACAGCAGGAGGTAGAGCGTTTGAATTGGTACAGGAGGACGATGACAAAGTTGTTGAGGATATCATATTTTAGTTTGGTTAGCTACAGATTCATCCACATAACTTTCTGCAACTGTACTAGACCGCCAGCCCCCTAAGCGCTTCAACTGAAGAATATCTGCTCCGCTATTAACCAGCAACGTAGCTGCCGTTCTTCTAATAGCATGACCTGTGTACGTTTCTGCCTTAGAAAGTTTTAAAAAGCAGGCTATTTTATAAGGAAATTTAGAGATAGAATTGTATCCAAACAAACAAAAAATCTCTCATTTTTTATATCTTTCCGTACCTGGATAAATTTCAAATCTAGACTGAGATATGGTGTTTGTTTCTGTGGTAATTCAACTTTTTCATCCCATGCTTTTATAGCTCAGATATGTATTTCAAGATATATATATATATATATATAAGAAATATAAACAATCTTTATTTAAAGTTAATTTAAAACGACATAGTAACTAAATGTTTATATTCTGTCAGGATATTATTCTTCTTTGTGATTTATCTTTTGTAAACTTGACTATTCCTGTACATACATGTCATGTCTGAGAGGGAAATAAATTATTATTATTATTAATTGTAAGAGCCCTTTTCCCTGGTCGCCACGCCACTCTCCTCGTGCCGCCCGGCCCGCCGTCACCGTCGTTTACCCGCTAAACTTAGCGTGCTAGTAAAAACGTCTCGCATGTGTGTCATATTCGGATATTAATGCCGTCCGATAAATCTCATCCAGATTAGAATAAAACAAATAACGCTCGCGGGCGCGTACGCTTCTAAATTAACTCGGGAGGCGTTGGATTTAGACGCTGAGCACCGGACAGTTTGATGAATAACCGTGAAACGTTAAAAAATCGTGAATTATGTCCGATGCGTCGCTATAAGCTGTTTACGATTAGTTTAGGCTTTATGACAAATTGTGGCAGCTTGAGATATTAGGATTTCGAATGTGCTGGTATTCCAGAAACGCAGAATTAGCATACATAATTAATTGCAGTTTTGTTAGCTACAGCGTATTTAATATACAACGACAGGACAGGCTTTTATATGACACAAAATAGTTACTATTGCGTTCAAAACTAATAGCTTATGTTACAGATTTTGCTTTAGATTTGAATTTAATTGCTCTACAGTGGGTCTTTAATGCAGGAAAAATAAAATACAGATTCCGGGTAATATTCGGAATAAAAAAGTGCTATATGAGAAAGTTCTACTGGGTGTTCCGCATAAGAACCGACACAGAGCAGGTGCTTGTAGGGGATCCCAAAATATTGCAATTTAACCAAACATATCTATATACAAAAAAGCACACAGGCGGAGTTACAGGCCTTCAAAGTGGGGTCAAACATTTTGAAAAATAATTAATATCTCTGAATTACTTGAAATAACCAAATTTGGTACATGATTTAGGTTTATTATTGGTAAATAATTTTTTGCTCTTGCTAAATTTAATATTGTTTAAGAAGAAATGCAATTAAAACAAGATTTCAATAGTGTTTATTAGAAGAAATAAAAAAATCAGTAGTAGGCTTTGTCTTTAAAATTTGACAGTTAGTGATAAAACTATAGAATAAAATAAAAATAAAACTAAAGAAATTGTTCAAAATGTGCACCATTTTTTCTGGAACATAAATTTACTCTTCGAAAATTGAAATTTACTAATAAATGATGATTATCGTTTCTTATAACGTTATATTTTATTCACAATTCCACAAATCTTCTCGGGATTCGATTGGCGAAGAATAAACAAAATAATAATGAAAGAAAAACAACTTCTTCGTTTTAAATAGACATCATTTATATTATTTCTTATGCCTAATTTTTCCCTTTTATCCTTACAGATGCAAACGAAAAGTCCTGCTCCTGGCCACTCACTTTCTCTAAATGAAAAATGTCTTAATGAGAACTTCTAATTAGACGATGGAGTCTTCACAGACCATTGTCTCGATTGAATATTCACTGGATTGAACAGAAGGACCGAATGGTAAAGAGGCATCGGAGAACAACGATTTTCTCAAGTGCAACGTGCACTTTCCAACAACGGCGTTCCTTTTGTACAAATTTCAATTGCAGAATAATATAATAAGATAAGAACTGAAAACTTCATAGAGCAATTAATTAATGTATATTGTAATGAACACAAAATATTAATAAGAGGAAATATAAATAATAAAAGGCTCAGTCATTGCATAAAAAGGGAAGAATTAAAAAAAATGTTTAGCATATATAGAATACCTACTAAAAAAATACAAAAAGAGAGAATCAATGTACCGGGTGACCCAGAACTGATGGTTAGCCGCCATTACTTAAAAAGAGAAAGAGCAATCGAAAAACGTGGGTGTTTATGGTATGATGTAGTGAGTATTTACCATAAAATACCATCTTGGCAAATTTAACACCCAATGGACAGAGACGTCATCGAAATCATTTCCAATGTCATACTAGAAGGTGTTTGCAGACGACGGCGAACAAATAAGGGCAAGCGCAGAAGAAAAATAAAAACTGAGAAAATTGCGAATGTAAAGAATTTGAGTAATTAGTGTTTTAAAAAGTTGCTTTATGGGGCCTAAAAATTAAGAATTGTAATAATAATGATATTGTTTTTGTTAATTATCAATTTAAGATAGCGCAGGTTGCATAGGGTAATGTTAATTTCAAAATGAAAAATTGAAATCTATCTATTTATTAAAGTTTTTTATATAATAATAATAATAATAATAATAATAATAATAATAATAATAATAATAATAATAATAATAATAATAATAATTTGTTTGTGTATCATTATTAAAGAAAGTAAATTAATAAAAAAATTTCCTTACCTTGAAATAAAAACTTCACTGAACCGCCCCTGAGAAAAAGGTTTCTCATGCCAATACAACAATATTGATTATCTTGTTTTAATTTGTCTGAAGCGACATAAAACAATTTAAGAACTGGTTAGTATATTAAATATTAAAGTGTTATGCTTCGGTCTGTCGCTAGAAAATAAGGTAAGTAATAAGATATCTGATTGATTCTGAGCTATCCGAAAATAAACGTAGGGCACATAACAAACATTTTCACAGACATTTAACACACAACAATATCGAGACAAAAGTAAAAGATGCATGAAAACGCACACGATGTATTCCAATTACATAGAATGGCATTTCTAATAATCGCTTTCTAGAAAAATTGCAAAGTTTCTCGCCGACATTCTTGAGTCCTCGGAGGTTGCATATTAAAGTCAGATTATCATATCCATCTTCGCATAGTTTGGGGTCCTGCATAACCCTTAAGGTAAAACCGAAGTAGGGGCAGAGTTCTATTAAGAAATTTTTGTCGTATGAAGGCCTGCCGAATATAAAGGTACCAGAGAAAATGCCAAGATTCTCCTCATAACTCCTCCGTATGTGCATTCTATTTTTTATATATAATCCGCTCTCATGAAGGTATTTTATTATTAGATACAGAAGAATTTCAGGAAAAGCCACTCTTGTTACCGTCCATACAACAACTGGCTATGAATAAATTGTGTACTATCCTACAATGTCTACACTTTACGGTACTCTATCAGGCGTAGATAATTTCAATTTCGATGCAAAGTGCGGCAAACGACTACTTTAAAATCGCGTAGCACTAATTACCCAGGTACCTGTTCGGGAACAGAGCCAATGTGAACTCGGTTTAGTTTGCAGGCAAGTAGACGATGTCGGCCAGGAGCACGTGTGTGCAAGATATATGGAAACAAGCTGGGAGATAACCAGATGCAAGTCTAAGGAAACATGTAAACTGCGCTAATGGAAGTCCACCACTGAACTACTACAATACAAATTATAAAGAACAGTTTTATTACGGCAATTAAGTCTAAGCTCAATCATATCCTTCAAATTTGTCATAGATACCATCAATCATCGAAACTTTGCATCCCCATGGGTCCTTTACCCTTTACATATAGGTGCTATGCTTGAAACACGCAAAGAAGTTTAAGAGAAGAGTTGAGTATCTCCCAGGTTATATGATGGTAAACATTCATCACCAATAATCTGTTTACTCCAACAATGAGATGACGCTAAAGGCCTTCGACTCAAACCAAGGTCAAATTCAAGTTGGTATGGAGTCGTTTGGATGTTTTGGTAAGATTAAGGAGTCAAAGCAATATATCTCTAGCTTGAATACTGAGACATGAAGGACATTAGGATAACAAGAGTACTGATAAGGGTAGGTGGAAAAACTGAAGCTACGTTCCCCAGCTGATACCTGGTTCATTTTGCCAGAAGAGATGACCACCACTGTGAAGGCAAGGGTATTGCATCTGCTGTTCAGAAGAAAAATTTAGAAGTGATGTTCTAAAGCAGCCACTTTCAAAGTTGTGAAGAAGGTAAATAATTCAACATACAGTTAGTGGATAAGTGACAAGTAACAAGAATACTGATAACAGTAGGTGGAAATACTTGGTTTGTTCCTGCAGCAGTTGGAAACGGTTTGAAACTATCAATAATGTTCGTCCAAATACTTATTGCGTTAAATCGACGGGTAACTCGTTCTCAACTTAGCTGGTCGAATATTTGTGATAGTTTCAAACCGTTTCCAACCTGTGTAGGAGCAGACCTACTGAAGATATTTGCTATGATACTTGTATGTATTCTGCCAGAAGAGAATATCACTAGTGTGAAGGAGCTGTTCAGAAGAAAAACTATAAAATTATAAGCTATTTGAAGCAGCCACTGTCAAAGTTATAGTTTGATTAGGATACTAAATTTAAAGGAAGAATTCAACATATGGTTATTGGAAAAGTGGGGTGTATATAGTCCATAGGCTAAAGATTATGAATTTACCAACTTTTTACAGAACACGAGTGAAAAGTGTCTTAATTATGACTTATCGTGCTCTTAACAACTTATTCGGTACAAACTTGAGCTTTTCTGCCCCCAGTAGAGATACAAGGCTTAGAGGTCACAGACTTAAATTGTCATACGAATGCTTTCGTACCACATGTTGGCAGTATTTTTGATCCTGTCGTGTGTTAAACGTTTGGCACAATTTACTCGAAGAAATGATTTGTGTCCTCACTGTGAACAGTCCAATTTATAGTAATAACATTAATAAATGTTCATACTTCCCCTTTTTATATTATTTTTATTTTATTTATTTTATTTTATTTTACTTACACTATTCAACAGATCAAAGACTCAGTTAGAGAATAGGAAAACACAGAAAAAAGCATACGTTAAGCAAATTACACAATACTTAGTCATAACAGATGTGACAAATACGAAAAATAATCAATCTAAACATCTAGATAAAGACAACAACAGTTACAAAACAAGTCTTTTCAGGATTGAAATATTACAATCCATAAAATCTACGGGCACATTATATAAATCACACATATTGTGAAGTGGAGAGTGTTTCATAATATTTCTCCTAACAAGTAGCAAATAAAACATATTAAATTGTCTAGCTTCAATTCTGGGAACATGAACATTCTCAAGATGGTACTGCAGTCAATAACATTTTCATTATTTTATGTAAACAAATTACGCCTTTTTACGTTGATTTTCCAAAGCTTCAAGACTTCAAGAAGATTAAGCATTTCAAATTGAGGGAAACCGACAGATACTCACCATCGGCTTTAAAACTAATATATTTTAAGAATTTACGCTGAACATTTTCAAGAGTATCCACATGAATAGCATAATTAGGGCTCCAAATAATTGATGCATATTTACAACTGCACCTGACACAAGTAGAATACAAAATTTTCAGTGTTAGAATTCCGAAACTGTTTACTATTCCTTATAATGAAACCAAAAGATCTATAAGTCCTTGCAGTTACATAATATAGATGGCTAATTTTCTGTCAAATATAACACCTAAGTCACAGAAGCTATCAGGTCTAGATAACGTGTGTTGTTCAGTGGAATAATCAAAATAAATTAACTGTTTATTTGTACAAAAAGACAGTACGTGAGACTTACTAATATTTAATGACAGATTATTAACCCTAGACTATTCATGAATGAAATTTAGGTTGTACTGAAATTTAGCAGCATCATCAGCGTTCTTAATTGTACTAAAAATTTCCAAATCATCTGCATACATCAGACAGGATATAACTAAATTATTAATGATGTCATTAATGAATATACTAAAAAATAAGGGTCTCAAATTAGACCCTTGAGGGATCCCCGAAGTGGATGGTACTTCAGAAAACTTGCAAATGCGGTAAAAAACATGTAGATCTGTGTTGGAAAGATAAGACCTTATAAGATTTAATAAGTTGTAAGGAAAACCTAAATAATTATCTAATTTATTCAAGAGTATTGTGTGATCAGTTTTGTCAGGTTAGTGTAAATCACGTCAGCTTTAAATCCATCATCAATGTCATTGGCTGAAAACTGTGTAACACAGAAGACCTGCCCTTAAAATGACCATTGCGCCTCCGTAATTAAGTGTTTTGCGTGATGAAATATAAAATCATACAACAGCATTTCAAAATACTTTTCAAAATTATTACTTGTTTTGTATATTATTGTAATTATGTATGAATTTAGCATATTATTTCGTTAAAGGGCAAAATAGGATTTGCCCCAATTCAATTGTAATAATAATTATTATTATTACTATTATAAGTTAGATACGTTACAAGCCTACTTATGAAGTAGAAAAAAATAGAGTGGGCCGTTTCAATAGCAAGCAACTCAATGGCATGTCCAATTGACTGCTGAAGTTCATACGAATTTGCTAGTACCATCCGAGGAGGGAGGATACGCCCGTCTGACAATAGAGAAGTACACCGTGCCGTATGAATAATGAGCCGGCTCGGCTAGAGGTAGAACAGTGAATTAAGTGGGTGGAAGACAAATTCGAACAAGACAAGTGGATGAAAGATGCACGTCTGCACGTTTAACCCATCCCGTGCATTCCGGTATGATTTAATTGTTCCCTGCGACGGGTCTCGTCCTATGACGCAGCGCTGCCGACAGGTCTGGGGGCCGATAGACGGGGTTCTGCATGTGTCGGTCGAAGTTTCGAGCGCTTCGCGAATAGTTGCTGTGTGTGACTTACGTACAAAGGGCCTTCCAAATTAAATCGGGGACGCGTCACGATCGACGGCGGCTTTGTGACGAAACAAATAACGTAATCCTTTGAAAGCGACACCGGAAGGAGGTATGGGAATAATGGATTGCAGAAAGCTACGTACAGGCTGGCGATTAAAAATTGTACCTTTCGTAGTCGTAGTGTAAAATACGGAATACATCGAAAAAAAATTGTGTCAAATATTCATGCAATTTAAATTGTTTCCAGATGACCTGAAATTTTACAAGCGTATTGAATGTTCCGATAATTGTATATCTCTCCAAAGTGATATTATTGCGGCATTTGAATGGAGTTATGTCAACAAGCTTAATGCTATAACTTTTATTCGAAATAATAATTTTTTATTATTTTGTTTTGAATTTGAAAAATGGTAAATACCTATATACAATTTAGAATTTTTGCCTTATTAAAAAAATTATTATTTTGTTGTGGAATCATTTCATATCAGTAAAATACATAATTCTGAACAAAAAATAAAGAATATATTTTTTTCATTTGAGAGCCCCTTTTACAGAATACAGACTTTTTTTTAAATCGACTACCTTTCTCCATATTAGAAGTGGACGCTTCTGACTATAATCAAATATGGCTACGTTTAAAGACTCACGTTATAGGTATATATTCACCACCAAAGTTTCAAAATATTCGGATATGAGGTGAGCGAGATACCATGCAAAGTGGGACACATTGTATACAGCTCAGCTTTTATAATTTACTAGAATTACTGAGACAGCTACTTTCCTGCTTCTATAATTGGATAGAGCCTGTACCTGTACCTGTATCTGTCACCTGTAGAACAGTACAGCGTCAAAATAAGTAAATAAATATGTCAAAGGAAAAGGTTTATTCCACCATTGATACAACAAGCTCTCTCTCTAATAACAAAAGTATTCTACTTTATCAATCCTATCCAGACCGAATAGGCAAGATAACCATGACAAATTATCGTATAAGTAAATATTGCACCCTCTTTCAGTGTATTTTAAAATTATTTCAGACTAAAAAGCTTATTGCTGCGATATTGCCTCCTAAATTTGTTCCTCCTTTTTTGACGTCAATAAATGCTCACCCGCCGTCGGATTTCAATAAAAGCGATAACTTTTTCTTCGTATTCAATCACTCGGGTTATCCATCAACTCCATACCGAGCCTGACATAATTTCGATGTAATTTATCAAAGCGAACTTAATCTAAAAAGTCAACTTTCACTGCACTGGGTGTCCAGAGCACCAACTCCGAAGGGTCGGGATCTCGGGACCAGTGGCGGTCGATAAAAATTAATTAATTTATTATTTTTCTCGAAATTATCTTTTATTGGACGTTATTCCTTTTCAAATGTTAATTTAGCACTAATATTCCTTTTTTAAAATATCATAATACTGAAACATTAAGAACATTGTATTTTCCTGAAGAATTAAAATAAGTTACACATACAGGGTAAGTGCTACCACACAAGTAAAAAGAAATAGCCATGTGCATAGGCCTAACGGTGAAACCCCTTTGATATATTTAACTGAATCGTGGCTTTAATAAAATCTCAAGATGTTGATGCTTTTATTAATTTGATGCAATATTTCTGTTATAGATACATTTAAGTGTTAATTTAATTCTTATTACTCTTTTTCTGTCTATATGTATGTTTCGTTGCCATATATGCTCTGCTTTATGTTAATTGTAAACTGTACTTCCTACCTTGTAATTAGTTGTGTAGGGTAGTGTGTTTATTGAAATATAAATAAAATAAATAAACTTCTACATTTTGTAAATAAAATTTCTTCTTCAAATTTGACTTATGCAAAGTATAACCTCGCGACTGACAGGCAGCCATAGTCTTCCATAAACAGGGTTTACTTTTAATATGATTTCGAAATGTTTTTTTTTTGCTTTATAAATAAGTTTGGAAATGTTTAGACCGCCGATTCCGTTAATTCTTATGTTCCGATGTCTCTTAAGGTCGCCGTATTTCTCGGCGTAAACTAATCAAATTTGTAGTGTTTTTTAGGTACAGAAATCTCGAACAATAAGACATGTAGAACAAAAATAATATTCTCCTCAAACAGAACAACAACTTTAATAATGCGTTCGAAAAACACACATTATTTTGCTATTCAAAACACACATTTTAACAACTATTTTCACATACCTACTTCTAAGCAAAAGTGAAGAATTTTATATACATAACTATGTAAGTTTATATTATAAAAATATTTGCATCAGTTAAATATAAAAAAATATATTTTACAAAATTTCTGTACCTAAAAATTTGTTGGTTAGACCGCTTTATGTTGTTATACAGGGTGTTAAAAAAGAGTGTAATATTTCAGGAGGTAATAGTATGAACCAAAATAAGCAGAAAAGTCTTAATAAATATGGGTCCGCAAAGTAACGGTTCCGGAGATATGGACCACTATTCGTTTTTCAAACATTTTATTTTATTAGGAATAAACCGACAAAGGAAGCTTTTAACAAACAAAAAACAAAATTACAAAAGATGTTCAAAGTGCCCTCCGTCCATTTCCAAGCAGGCACGACATCTTCTTCTCAACGATATTCGAACTCTTTCGAAAACACCCTCCTTGGTTTGGATTTCTTGACACTTTTGATTAATCGGTAGCTGCAGCTCTTCCATGCTATTTGCAGGAGTACCATACACTAATGTCTTCAAATATACCCAAACAAAGAAATTTAGAGGGTTCAGATCAGGGGATCTTGGAGGCCATAAAACAGGTCCGGCCCTTCCTACCCATCTATGTAGAAAAGTTTGGTGTAAATGCTTTCTAACGGCCATGCAAAAATGAGTTGGAGCACCATCATGCTGGAACCACATTTGTTGCCTCTGATTCAAAGGAATGTCTTCCAAAAACTCATACAGTATGTTCTGCAGAAAGTTGAGGTAAGCAGCGCCTGTTAATCGGTTTGGTAAAACAAGACCTAGAAACCTGTCATCTACAATACCCATCCAAATGTTTAATGGAAAACGTGCCTGATGTCCAGATTCTATTAGAGCATGAGGATTTTTGTCGACCCAAATATGCGTATTGTGAAAATTAAACACTCCATTTCTTGTGAACCCGGCCTCATCAGTAAAAGGAATGTTTGCAAGAAAAAGAGGGTTTTCAGCATCATAACGTAGAAACCAGCTGCAAAAAACCAAACGTGCTTGATGATGATTTATTGGATTTAAGGTCTGTACTCGTTATGGATAAAGCAGTTGCTCGTGAAGGATTCTCCAAACAAGAGGACCACTAATTCCTACCTCGGCTAATATTCTCCGCACCTCGTACCTGGATTCTGCTCTACCAGTGCTAGAATTTCTTCTTCTGCTTTAGAAGTGGATACCGACCTTGGTCTTCCGGATAAATGGCACTATTTGCTCAAGGAACCGGTATCACGCAATCTTTGGTGAATTCTTCCAAACATGCGTTGTGAAGGAATCTGGCGACATAACTTCGATAAGCGTCAACATAATGACGTCGCGCTTCGGTGGCGTTCCCATTAACACGACCATACATGAAATGCATGTCTGTCAATTCTGCGTTAGAGTAACCAGCCATAGCGAAAGAAAACTTGTGCACTGAGAACAACTGTCAAATACGTACTGTTTATTTCACTAAACATCAACCAACTATTATAAGAAAATACACAACGTTTTTGCAAAATAAAAAAAGGGGCTAAAAACATAAAACATTCCATATCTCCGCAACCGTTACTTTGCGGTCTCATGTTTATTGACACTTTTCTACTTATTTTGGTTCATACTATACCTTCTTAAATATTTTACACTCTTTTTTTTTAACACACTGTATACAGTGCTTTAGAAATGTAACGAATAAATTCATTATATTTGAAATTGAGAAGTTTTCGAAAAACTTCCCTGGCACGTCGATTTTGTTTTTAAAAAAGGCACTTTTTGTCATACGACCCACATTTGTGACGTCATCGTGGTTCGAGATATGACGTCATCGACCAATTTTTTGAAATAGCAACCCCCAATTTTGACCATGCCATTCTACATACATACATCATGAAAAATTATGGTGTTACATAACAAAAATTTCAAGAAAATAATGTTTGATGATTTTAAAATTTAATGTTATTTGCTCAGCTTTTGTTCTTAAACGTTTAATATTATTTGTATTTGTAATAAACACTACTTCAATAATACGGTGCCCTTAAAATATTTTTACTTCAACTACTTAATATTTTTAACCCCGTTCGACATTTCACTTTTTTAATTTTACAATAATTAATTGATTTTTTTAATTACATGAAAGTTTTCTGGGCGAATAAAAAACTCCCTAAAAAAACTGCGTCCAGTGATGTCCCATTGCCAATAAATGACCTTGTTATTTTCAGCGCACGCCACTGTCGGAGCGAGAGGGCAGACCCAATCCTCGGCGTAATCTGATTTTTATATTACGAAATACGACTTTGCTGGTGTAGCGAAAAGAATAACGGGGAGACAAATTGAAAATGACAGTAAGCTTTTTATTTCTCTCTTTCTGCGATTTTTTCCTGACGAGCGATTGAAAAATAATTTTCAATAAAAACGTCAGGAACAAATGGTCGATCTTAAAAATATTTCCTCTCCCCGATTACGTAAACCCAATCTCCAGGTTGCCTCGCTCCGGAAGAATCGCTTTATTCCTGCTAGCAAAAAAGTTATGTTTTATTTTAAATTACTGCAGCAGTCTGTGGGAATACGTGAACCAAATAACGGAAGGTTCTACGCGACGCATCTGCCGCCTACCAGGTGGCTCGACAAAACCGTGATATTTTGCTAATTTACGCTTTTTCAATTCTGGGCAGTTTTGCTACATTCCAGGGACGGCTCTCACAGTATTCCATCGTGTAAATTAATGTCCACTGAAAAAAAAAATAAATAATCGCTTATACAATTGTAGAACTATGTACTACAATAATAATCTTTATTCCTTCAAAAAAAATACATTTTTTACAGAAAGAGTACTCTTTAGATAACACAAAAAAAAGTTAGAATTTAATAACGTACCTAATACATACAACTAATACATTGTTTCATATTATGCAGTACAATACATAATCAACAATAAAGCAACAACAATACAAAATAGCGAAAAAAGAAAATAGAAACAAATACAATAGGGCAAGATTATTCACTCAACACAAATGAGCGAAGCTTTAGAAGACCAGTTACAAATCTACACATTGTCTTAGCGTTGCTGAGTGTTAGATTATCGAGAAACTCTACCAACGCCTGGAAATACCATTGAAAAAGAACTTTATGCAGCATTTATTACAAAGGTACATGTGCACATACTTTACATATTTTAGAAAATGTGCATATCTTAAATAACATTTAAGAATTTGTGCACATTTTAGATAATGTGCATATTTGAAATAATCCTCTTCAATCTACTCACTTAAGAGCATTTTAAATATTTCTCTTCAATGTGTATCTTATAAATAATTATCTTTAATCTGGATACTTTAGCACATTTTAAATAATCTTCTTCAATTTACACATTTTAGATAATCCTCTTTAATCTGCACAGTTTAGAGAATGTGTTTAATTTAGAAAATGGGCACATTTTAAATATTCCTCTTCAATCTACACATTTTAGAGATGTACATTTTAAATACTCCTTTTCAATGTGTACATTATAAATAGTCCTCTTCAATCTGAATTTTTTAGAGAATGTACACATCTTAAATAACATTTCAGAAGATGTACGCATTTTAGTAAATATTCACATTTTAAATAATATTTAATCATAATTCTCTTCAATTTACATATTTTAAAGAATGTGTATAACTTAGATAGGACACATTTTAAATAATTCTTTTCAGTCTACACAATTTAGAGGATGTGCACATTTTAAAGAATGTGCAGATTTAAGTGTATTATTTCATACGTGCACTTCCTCTAAAATGTATAGAATTTTTAAATAATCCTCTGATGCAAATTATTTAAAATATGCACATTATCTAAAATGTGCACAATTTACAAAATATATACATCTTTTAGAATAAGACATTTTAGGAAATGAGGTAAATTAATGTACAGTTGTCAATTTTTAATAAGTATTTTTTTATGTGAAAACACAGGTAGGAAGAGACAAAATAAGGAATCTGTAATAAAATTTGAGAGTCTGGCGTACAGGTAAAAGTCTCCGATGCCTTTTGAGTAAAACAATAAAGAGCGTAATTATTCAAAACGTATAATCGCGGTATTCAGTGAAAGCGGTGAAAAGAGATTTGGAATATGAATATTTCAGAATACATTTAGGTCCGAGGATTTCTTAGATTAAAACACAGTAATTAGGAGTAGCTGAAGGCTTTGAATTCCCAGTGTTTCTGGGAGTATACTTTAATGAACAGACTGTGGCAACTGGAGTGGAATCGGACTACAAAGGAACAATTAACAAAGAAGTAATATCTACTAAAGGAACCGCAGCTTCTGGAACTTCCACCAGCGTCTGTGTTTTTATGTTTCAACTTTAATATAGCTCTCTTCTTTTTTATACCACGTCTTGGCAAACTAATTGAACTTTTCAGGTTAAAAGTTTGTTTGAGTGACTCGGGAATTCTCGACATCAAATATGAACGCTTTGTGATACCTTGGATTCGACTTGTACAAGGCGTGGGCGGTACAATCTTTCCTCCATCCACAAGATTTCTATTAATTCACTTCAAAAACGAAAGAATACTATTATGCTTGGTCAGATAAAATAAAAATCTTCAAATCGCATGC
The DNA here is from genome assembly GCA_037114965.1 of Monochamus alternatus. NCBI lineage: Eukaryota > Metazoa > Arthropoda > Insecta > Coleoptera > Cerambycidae > Monochamus > Monochamus alternatus. The sequence goes on along the minus strand of CM073429.1, from coordinate 60,728,174 downwards.
GTATTTATATATATCCAGATCTTAGAGGAGATAAGATCGGCGAGGTGATGAAACCATTTTTCAACAAAGTAGGTACAAAAATTTTATCAAAGCATGCCGATCTTTTTGAAATTTTGCACGTCTCCATAATTTACCATTCTGAACAACTTTTTCAAGTAACATTTTCCTATATTTTCAGCAGAAAAAGCACTTTACCTAAAACCAAAACAGTTTTTACTCGGTGCACTGAGCATTTCAAATAGGATTATTTCAAAAATGTTTACTCCTACCGACTTCAACAAGGTATACCGTTTTCAAATAAAACAGGTAGGAGAATCGATTGTTTCGATAGTCAGGTGGATACATTAAGCTGCATAAAAGTTACATACGCAAAATACCAAGCCCCCCCCCCAATGGACCTTGTGGAAATAAATGGATCAGTCCATCAAATTTCTCATCAAAATTTAGCTGTGTATACCAAATTTCATTCATTTATCACAACGCGATTAAGAGATATCGCAAAAAAATGATTTCCATTCCTCCCTCTTCAATGTGCCCTTAGGAAGCATTTCCGGACCCATGTTCATATGAACTTTTTTACTTAGTTTTGATCATAGAATCGGTCTGTTTAGGGTTGGCAGCTAATTATGAGACACCCTGTTATAAGGTGGTTCTCAGATGTCTATAAAATAAATATCTGTAACACCTGGAAAATTTACAGCAAACTAGAAAAGTAATTTATTAACGGCATACTAGACATACAACTCTTGTATCAAAAAAAAAAACTTTTATTTTACTTTGAAAGACAAGACAAGGCTTTTTCCAATATTTCTTGCCAACATTAAAACCACGTTATATTGCACACCTATCGAATTTTGTATTCTGCCGAAGCCGATCCTGCCTTAAACGTTAAAAGCTGACACAGTAGAAACTCCGGCGTTTTTTGCTTCAGTCCGGCCATCGAATACGCTGCCCAAATCCCAAAATCCAACAACAACGAGTTTACCTGTCCGGGAAAATGGATAAGGAAGGAAGGTTATGTTTATTTTATACTCCAGCGATTCCGCCTTAAAGTCCACCCTATATTTTCCTATTTGGAATTTTCATCCTTATTCGTTCAGAAAGGATCAGATCGGAATTGGAATAAAGGAACGAGACGATCTCGATTCTTTTCAATCCTCCGGTCAGCGGGCAGGTTGGACTCCAATGAATGTTATAGAAATGAGAGCCGCTTCATTTATAACCCTTACAAAGGCCGGCGGATTCTTGCGTTTGGATATCCTAGGTTATTCTCGGTTATTACTTTCGCGTATTACCAAAAATGGGTCGGTAATTGCTTTCAAAATATCAGAGAAGCGGTCCCGCATAGACGTACCTATATTTCTATTGCGTGTTACATCAAATTCCACATACATCCAAATAATGAAGAATTTACTGCAGAATGACGTAAAAATTACTATACAGGGTGTAACAAAAAAGCGGATCATCGCAGTAACTGTGTATTTTGACGATAAAATATGACGATTTAGCCCTACAGTTTTACAATTATTTAACAGGTTAGTTAAACACACTTATATATGGTGTATCTAAATAACACCGAAAAAATGTAAGGAGCGATTCTCTGATGAATGTCTATCTGTGGTATAAATTTTTTTTTTAAAACTCTACCTTGAAAAGTTAGGCCCTTACAAAAATTAATGGGGCTTTTTAAACATATGTTTTAAAAAGAAAAAAAATATCGAAAAAAATTATATGAAGAAATGCCATAGGGGTTGATTATTTCAACCCCTTATAAAAATACTTCAGAGTATAGTTTTGTTGACAGATGATGTTCGTTCAAGTTTAGTTTAGTTTTTATTTTCCATTTGATAATATAAAAATTCTATTGGAATATGTCACAATTTAAATACTAAAACAATGAATAATAAATACAAAATGCACAGGCATAAAGTCCAATTACAGTTATTAGTGTAAAAATACAGATTAAGATTTATTTATAACATAACACACTGGCACATGTAAACCTTTACTTATATACATACATAACTAATATATACAGATAAATTACACAGTTATAGCTATTTAAAAGAGTCGCCTAAATCATAAAAACATTTTTCCAGTAAGAATTCTTTTAGACATTTTTTTTAAATAGATCATTGAACTAGCATTCTTTATTGCTGTTAGTAGTTGATTAAATGACCTTAATCCTATGTTACACGGAGACTTATACGTTATGTTATAATTACTATAAGGTACATGAAAGATATGTTTCAATTCAAATATAAAAAGGCAAGGCTGTGTTAAAATTTTAGAATCTTGAAAAAAATTTTTGCAACTATATGTGTTAGGTAATCCCAGCATTGACCCTAAAACTTGTTTCTGTGCTATAAAACCCCTTTGATGAAAGAGTGGATCAACACCAGAATCATATTCCATATCGAAGTAATGACTAGTTGGGTTTCTTTAGATTGATATACATGGAAGATAAAAATGAAAAACAATTTTTTTTGGAATTTTTGGACGGGCCTAGCTTTTCAGGGAAAGGTTTTTTCAAAAAATGTTATGCTAGAGACCTATATTCCAAAACTCTAAAAAAAAATTAGAAAATTGATTTTTCAATAGAAAACTTGTTGAGAACCGCTGACGCCATTCCAATATTAAGACCTTTTATGAGTCATGCTACTGTAGATTGGATGTGTATTTCACAGCGTTGCCAGTGTTACAGCATGCGAAAGAATTTGAAAAATAAAATTGAAAACATAAATAATCTACTCACAGTTATCCAACCTCGACTTCAGCAGATCATACGGTTTATTAGGTTGGTTAGCGCTCTATCTGGATAGCGGTGCTGAAAATGTATTTTTAAAAAAATTTATATCTTCGTAAATATATGAAATATTTAAAATAACTTTCACTAGACTCATCCATATGACGAACTAAACATCCAGTTAAAATATTTGCACTTATTTCAAGTCCACACTGTATATACTGCAATTTAATTTAACATAGTAATATTAACATGTAAATTCACTAATTCCATAATTTAATTTACTAATTGCTCGACATGTCCATGTGCCTAAAAAATGTAATAACGGGATTTTCTAATAACTAAAAATTGAATATTCTGAATAGTCTGTGGTAAAATGGTAAAATTTTTCCGTCACATTTATAAGATGCTCATTTCAGTTGATTAATATTTTCCATCAATTCAGAATAAACATTGCTTTACATAAACTCACAAACTCAACTGACATCTGATGGACTAAAATCGGAGGAGTGTGGTGGAACTGAATAATTGTGTCTCTCCCATATCCAATCCCCTCGAAAAAAATATTTCTTAGGTAAAAAATATTTGAAATAATGTAAAACAGTTATTTAATTTTCTGAGTGGAAATATGCAAATGCTGTTAAAGAATTTAGGCAAAAATATTTAAAAGTTCAACACCCTGTGGCTTTTAAAGGAGGCATTTTTATTGGTAAATCATTAAAATAGCATCTGCTTCAAACAAATAAATTATGAGAAACTGTTATCTAGCAAAAGTTCTCTCCAAAATAGCAATATTTGTCGTCTAATAGCAACTGATATATTTCTAAGACCGAAAAAAAAATACTTTGCAATCACTGTGATATAAAATAATGTATTTTTGAGAATATCTTGTCTGTAAAAAGAGCAGAAATAAATATTTCCGTGTATTGAGCAGTACAGGTTTATTTATATATACGAACCCAGGCCTCCTGCGAATAAACCAAACAATGATTTAAAGCAATAGAGGAGAAATTATTCCAATTATCGGAAGCCGTAATTACGGCTCTGTTTTAATTAAATTTCCGAGGACGGGAAATAGCTGAGAGAATTTTTGTTGCTATTTCGCCATAGTTATTTAAATGTAAATTAAATTCCCAGGCAATTATTCACTGGATTTACTACTCATACTCGCTAATAGGATTACTGCCGGTTTCTATTTAGATGACGATATTTCATAATTGTTTTGCTAAGCTTCCTGATTTATGGCTTGCTGAAAATTGAAACCGCGCGGTCCAATTAGAGCCGGTGCGAAAAATACAGATAAAAATTTAAGTGACCAAAGGATTATCGCTCGCCGAAATACTGAAAAACCCTTTTAATTGAGCCTGAAATTTTCATGCTGAAAAAACAACAGGGCTAATCAAATATATTTGAAGCATCTTCAGACCTATACAATAATAAAACAAATACAGAAAAAAAATCGATATTTTAAATGGGACATCCTACATATTATTGTATTTTTGATTTTGTGGAAAGCGTACATTCTTTAAATGTGCACATTCTTTAAAATGTCTCATTCTTTAAATGTGCACATTCTCTGAAATGTGCACATTACAAGCAAACAAACGAGTGACCACTTTATTAATAAATAAATAGTTATTTAATAATGAGGAAACTGAGAAATAAAACAAACAAGAACTATACCACCGGTGGATATTAAAATTATCGCCACAAACGGACCGGAAATTGGCAATATCAAATTACGAGTTTCCCAACTACAATAATTTAACTTTAATCATTATAATAGTTGGCGTAGAATATTATAAACAGTTTAATTAATCTGCAGATATAGAAATGCACGCCCCCGTGGTCTCCGACTAACAGAAGTGCACCGCTGAACTTTGTTCGGGCTTTGTATAGTTAACGTCAAGTCTCGGTTCACTTAAAACAAAGTAAACTAGTTCCCTCAAATGATCAATTTCGCGGAGCGCTGTTTACTTTACTCGTCCACAATGCTTCACGGAATTAAGAAATGGAATATTTGAGCAGGTCGGAAAATCCGAACAAGTCGTAATTCGAGTTTCGGCAAAGAAAATTCCATCAATTTTTATCATCCATGTAATTAACTGATTATAATTAATTAAACGAAACTGTAAGGTTTTTTCGAACTCTACCAATTTCAATCAATTTAAATCGTTTGTAATTAATCCAATGAAATTGTAATTAATTAGATACAAGAAATTATAATTCACTGCAAGGAATTATAATTAATTACAATATATAGTCAATTACAATAAATTGTACGCTTTTTTCGAATTCTACCAATTTCAGTCAACTTAATTCGTCAATTGTTTATAATTTATTGAGTGAAATTGTAATTAATTATATAAAAAAATATATAATTAATTGCAGGGAATTGTAATTAATTTAACGAAATTATACGCCCTTTTGGAATTCTATTACCAATTTTAATCAACTCAATTCGTCAATTCTTTGTAATTAATTCAATAAAATTATAATTATACAAGAAACAAGAAATTATAATTAATTGCAAGAAATCATAATTATTTGAATGTAATTAATTAAACAAAATTGTACGTTTTTTCGAACTCTACCAATTTCAGTAAACTTAATTCGTCAAATGTTACAAACATTCATTGAATGAAATTGTTATTAATTATATGCAAGAAATTATAATTAATTGCAAGGAATTATAATTAATTATACGAAATTGTAGGCTCTGTTGGAATTCCACTACCAATTTCAGTCAACTTAATTCGTCAATTGTTTGTAATTAATTCAATGAAATTAATTAAAGACCAGAAATTATAATTAATTGCAAGGAATCATAATTAATTTATTGTAATTAATTAAACAAAATTGTACGCTTTTTTCGAACTCTAGCAGTTCGTCAATTGTCTGTAATTAATTGAATGAAATTATAATTAATTGCAAGGAATTTTAATTGCTTACATGTATGAATTGTAATGAACTAAATGAGATTATAATCAGTGTAAGGGAATTTGCACGCTATTGCGGACTTGTGACGGATTTGAAGAGATCCAACGTGCAAAATTCTTGTTTTATTAGCACTTCCTGTGGCTACAGGATTTTTTCGGACTCTGACGGAATTTTAAAAGAGACGGAGGCAAGAAGCGACTTAGTCAGCGAAATTGGGGCGGCTTATTTACCAGTCGTAAATTCTGGTTATAAAACTCGGAGCTTCGTGCATCCATTGTTCGGCCACCGCAGCTCAAAAAAGGAAATAGGGCGTAAACAGCGTAATCATCGTAAAAACAAAACCTCGTATAAAACGGGGCTGTAAATTAAGCAGGAAGCACCGAGAAGTTACATAAAGAACGTCTTCTCGAAGAAAGCGCACCTTTAATATTTGATAATATGGCAGACTGGACAATTATTTTCAGGTAGGCATTGTTTTGACTAAAGCTTGAGAATATTTTGTACCGCTTCCAAAATCAAGTCGAATAATATGGAGTCACTAACACATCTTAGATAAAATATTAATAGTAATTTAAGATACCCAAAGCGTTAAAGCTAATAACGATCTGAGGTCGTTAGTGCATAAACAATCGAATACATGTTCCTACAGCCTGGATGTAAGTACAAGGTGCGTTACAATCCAAATTAATCCAAACTACGGCATAAGAAGTCGTTCACAAAAATGGTTTAAATCCTTTCCATGTTCAGCACGTCCAGAACCTTCAGCACGGTGATAATGCGGTTGCATTTTTTCAATTGGATAAACGCAAACCATACATTTTAAAAATACTAATAATTTTGTTCACTGATGATGTTCAATTCACTCGTGATGGAGTAAATAACTGTCACAATGAACATCGTTGGTCAGATTGAAATTCGCACACCACGGTGGAAAGTAACGTTGAATATTGGTTCGGCATTAACGTATGGTGTGGTTTGATTAATAATCAATTACTTGACCCAGTTGTTTTAAATGGTCGTCTTATTGGAGCTTGGTATGTAGAATTTTTAGAAAATAATTTGTCAGATCTACTGGACGATGTTCCATTCGATATTAGGTAAAACATGTACTTTCAGCATGATGGTGCTCCTGTCCATTTTTGTCGTGTTGTGATCAATCATCTTAACGCTTACCACAATGCTGGATTGGCCGAGGTGGTTTCTAAAATTGGTCACCAGATTTGAAGCCCTTGATTACTGTCTTTGAATATGGCTTAAATCATTAGTATATGCAACAAAAGTGAACAAAAGAGAGGCGTTATTCGATCGGATTGTCAATTGCGCAACACTCATAAGAGAAATTCACCGTACACTTCAACGAGCTATCCGTGCAATGCACAGATGAGCTAAGGCATGCATCGAGGCATTAAAAATTGTATTCATTAATTTTTTGTTATAATTTGTAACACCTACAGAATAAATACTTTTCTCTACTGATGCATTAGAATAATTAACTCCGGTAAAAATATTTTCATTGCTATCTCAGTAACCGTTGATATTCTATATGTTTATTAGGCTTTTTTTTCACTTTCGCCCCATGAGAATATTGGGTGTTGTTCCCCAATGACCCTATATATCTCTAAACATTATCCTTTTACAAATTACTACATTAACAACATACAAGTAAGCTTTATTACGTCAATTCTTATACAGAACATGTATAAAGTTATCCATTTAATAAATGATATAAGCCAAATAACAATAGAGAAAATTGGTGTTTTCCACAACTCTTCACTTGGATTAAAAGGTCGAAATGAACATCGGCCCATTATATCAATACATTACTTGCTGGGAATGGCCGCCATCACTTCGATGAATTTTCATACTTTCCGCAAATCTCCCTTTGCACTCTGAGTAATTAAAAACCCCCATTTCCGAAAGTATTTCAGACAGCTTCGATTTTTTTAATTAAACCCTTCGTTTCTATAGGCGCAAAGTGCCTTGCGTTGCTTTTTCCAGCGGATTATAAAAAAAACCAGTGCTGCTCTATTGGATAAATAGGAAAACAAACACAATTTGAACATTATAAAAATGTTTATTGACATCTACAATTTAATTGAAGAAATACCTTATTCCTATCAACTGTGGGTATGCTATTTATTTTAAAATTAGAAGACGTTTAGTATATTTTTTTAAATTAATTTTGCCAGTAATTCCCATTTCAGCTATTTAACGTTCTACAAAACTGTTACCCAAAATTGTTGAAAAAGAGTAACATAGAGAACAGTTAAGTGAAATGTCACTGTGAAAAATTATATTTTTTGTTGCAATTGGCATACTGATTGAAACTGGCATTTAATTTCCATTTTCGCATTGACTTGTTTCCATGGTAATGAGTTTTTAGGCTTATAAGGCCTTACGGCGTTATAGAAATTCATATAACGTCATAAGAGCTGGTTAGCATCTGACATTTCAATTTCTATAGCCATAGGACGTTATTGTTTTCTCAATGTTTTTGTTTCAGTTGGTATGGCATCTGACATTTAATTTCCATTTCTGATTCATTTGTTTCCATGGTAATGAGTTTTAGATTTATAAGATTCTAAGGCATTATAGATATTCATAGCGCCATAGAATGTTACTTCGTTCGACTTCTTATTCAATTGTTTTGTTTCAGCTGGTATGATTTTTGATATTTAATTTCCATTTGCGGATTAATTTATTTATATGCTAATGAATTTTAGATTTTTAAGGCCCTAAGGCGTTATAGATATCCATAACTTTATTTTTTCCAATGTTTTCATTTCTGTGGCTATGGCATCTGACATTTAATATCCACTACCGAATTAGTTAGTTTCTTTCCATGCTAATGAATTTTAAATTTATAAGGGCCTAAGTCGTTATAGATATTCGTAGCGCCATACGACGTTATTTGTTTTCAATGCTTTTGTTTTAGTCGGTATGTCATCTGATATTTAATTTCTATTTCTGTTTACATGGCAAACTTTTAGATTTATAAGGTTCTTAGGTGTGATTTCTTATTCAAGGATTTAATTTCAGTTGACTCCTGGTATTTAATTTCTATTTTTGGATAATAATTTTCTTTAGGTAAGCTAAGGAATTTTATATTCTTAAGTCTATAAGGCGTTATAAATATTCATAATTTCCTTTTCAATGGTTTTGTGTCTGTGGCCATAGTATCAAAAATTTAAATTCCATTTATGAATTGTTTCCATACTAATGAGTTTTAGATTCATAAGGCCCTAAGGCGTTGTACATATTCATCACCATACGTTATATCTTTTTCAATATTTGATTTATATGACATTTAATTCAATGCTAATGAGTTTTAGATTTATAAAGCCCTAGGGCGTTATTTCTCTTTCAGTGTGGACCAACGACAAACACTCATGTTTACACGTTATATAATTATCATTTTCCATAGATTTTTCCTTACTTTGAAATAACATTTTCCGTTACATATTTAATTCATTCTCGAAGAAGAAAATATGGAATTCATCGAATTTTTCCTTAACTAGTATTTGTCAGACTTTAAAGAAAGAGAGTGCATCTGCATATTCGGCTCCATTCATATTCAGACCGTTCTAGAGAGGCCATCAGCGCAATTATTCCTGCAGGAACGGTCTTATTCCCTGCACTCCCGAAAAAATAAAGTAACCAGAGTAACTCTCTAAAAGCGAGCTGTCAAACGATTTTATGGAAAACAAACAGGAGCTCCTCTTTGTTTCCTAGCGAGTTTTTCCTTGTTACTTGCGAGGGCGCGGCACGAATTACGCCCTGAATGGTTCGCTGATTTGAAAGCAGAAGGTTTTCTACAATCCGATCATCTCCTTTCATATTCAAATGAGATGTTTATCGCGACGAACGTACAGGATTGTCTTAGGGCGACGTAATCCTCGGTCGGAAGGCGACCGTCTCGCACCGGTACAAAAATGTATGAATAAATATTATTTATGTAAAGTTAAAGTGCAAATAGTTCAAGATCAGATATAGAGTTGTTTAACATGACGAGAAAAGGCCACTATAGTTGACTTCCAAAATTGTAGAGAGTGACTAATCGCTAGCTTGTAGAATAGCGCGACGGGTGAAGCGTGCGAGGAGCAACATCTCATAGGCGTACTAAATTTGAATGCGATCAGATATAAAAAATATACAAAAATGGCAAAAATTATTGCATTACATAACATCCATTGTTTTTAGAGTAGAAACAGTAATATAACAGTTTTTACCAATTTCGAGGCGTTAGATAAAAATAATAAGAATATTTAAAAATTTAAAGTTTTTATCTTGTACTATCAATTACCCAAGGTCAAAAATAATAGAGAGTGACTAATTCACAACTCAGAGATGAGTATGGAAGATACGTGTGTTATGATTACCTAAGCGTGTCACTTGAGAAAAGTTAAAGCACACAAAATTATCAAAAATAAGTTGACGTCGGTTGAATCTAGCACATTAACAATTTACTTTAAATGTGCCACCTGTGTCATCCTCTCTACAAATTAGAATGCTGTCCCTTTGGACGGTGATTGCCCACTACCACCTACTTACACCTACCTGATGAGCACTCAGCGGATATCACACTTAAGCCTTGTTTTCATGAACGCAAAATTTACGGATTTTTGCATGAATTTTGCAACTTCTGTTTAAATTATTTATGACGGAGAAATCTCAATTTTTGACAATTGCAATTTGCGAAACTATCAAACACTACAAATATTATTGCCCATTTCATTATTATGTGGTGTTAATAAATTTGTTTTGAGCTTCTGATAATCTACCATGGCAGGTCCATGATGAAAATGATAGATAATGTTATAGATAGTTGACAAAATTAAATAAATTAAATAAATCGTGCAAATATTTGTGAATTCCGCATTCAAAAGGACAAAAGGCTTTAGAATACATACACACTATTTACTATTGGTTACTAGCACTGTCACTATAATGGTCACACATTAACACTTGTTATATCATATCGTACCGCTTTCATATGACCTTCACACGCCCATATTCTTCGATCCAGATTCTTATTTTTTAATATTTATTTTAAATAGTTTCTTCGCCATATCACTATTTCGTCATTTCTATCAGTATACTTTTTTCGATTTATACGGACTAAGTTTCATCTTGTTAGATATAGCAATCGAATATTTTTTTGGAAAAACTCATTTTAAAAATACAATTTTCCTTCCGCGAGTTTCCATCACTTTCCGTTTCACAGTTGTACTTGCTATTCACGTACAACTTACACTCATATTTTGACCTCGCGCTCTAAACTCTTCATACATGTCATCATCCGATATTCCTCATTTCGATCAAATTACTAATAAAATTAATTACATTCATAATTAAATTAACAATAAGATATACCCGAAATTTTGCCCGCCCGAACGATATACCCGCCCATGATAGCGCTGGAAATGAAACAGTTGGATCCGACAATTCGTCGCAGCCAATCAAAAAGCAGCAGCGCATGCGTAGCAGAAGCTGTATAATCGGGTATGCTCTCAGAGATATGCGGCACACGATTTTGTGGGAAAAATATACGGGCTGCATGTACATTTCTTTGACGTTGACTGCTATAAATTGTGAGCAGGTTTATAACATTAGTCACACTCTACAATTTTGGAAGACGACTATAGACTACCTTAAATTTGAATAATTATGTTATAATTTGCGAGTACTGACAGAGATGGTCCAATTATTATGCCGTTTACAATGCCTACCGAAGTTGGTCAGTTTCTCGAATTGAAGAAAACTCAGGAATATACAGGACACTTTCCGTAGACCAACAGCTACACTATTAATGAATTCAGCAACGCATGATAAATGGGAATTTCTAACGGTTAGCGCTACACTGAAAAACCTATAACTTAGTTACATAGATGAAGTGAATAGTAAGAAAGAGGATGCATAATTTTATGAAGTGTATATACAATTTTTTTAATAATTAAAACTCAACTTTGAAAAAGTTTGAGGACGGTTTAAATAACTTAACGACGCCTTGAAAGAGTTTGAGGATCGCTGAGATAACTCACCGACGTCTTGAAGAAGTTTAAGGACTACTGAGATAACTCACTGACACCTTAAAAAAGTTTAATTGCCGTTAAAATAACTCACCAACGTCTTAAAAGAGTTTGAGGACGACTGAGATAACTCAGTGACGTTTTGCAAAAGCCTAAGGACCGTTGAGGTAACTCATCGACGCTTTAAAACAGTTCGAGGACCATTTAAATAACGTAAAAACATCTTAAAAGAGTTTGAGGACCACTGGAATAACTGGACTGCTGAGATAACTCACTGAGGCCTTAAAAAGTTTAATTACCATTAAAATAACTCACCAATGCCTTAAAAGTGTTTGAGAACCGCTGAGATAACTCACTGACGTTTTGAAAAGTTTAAGGACTGCTGAAGTAACTCACCGACATCTTAAAAAAGTTTGAGCACCGCTGAGAAAACTCATCGACACTTTAAAAAAGTTTGAGAATTGTTTAAATGTAACTTACCGACGCCGAAAGGACGAGTTTGAGGACCGCTGAGATAACTCACTGATGTATTCAAAAAATTTAAGGACCGCTGAGGTAACTCACTCATTCCTTAAAAAAGTATAAGGACAGCTGAGATAACTCACTGACGTCTTCAAAAAGTTTGAGAACCTCTGCAACGGCTCACCGCCGCCTCGATGCTCTCTTTAACTAAGAAGCAGTCGGGCGAGCCATTTACTGTTTTTGTCGAACACTATTAAGCTGAAATTCTATTAAATTCTCATTACCGCGCACTACTATGAGCATTACACAACCAGCCGGGGACGGCACACATCCCCGTGAAATTTCAGCATTAAATAATCCTCAAGCTCCACCGGTGCATACCGATTTAATATGAAACTCATCGGATGTGTATCAGCGGGCCGTGTACGGGCCTCGCCACGACCCGGTGCGCATTCCATTTTAATTTCGAAAACGCGGCCTCACCGCCACCAAATCTGCAATTTCCGCTTTTAATTTTGTATGATGATTATTATTTTATCAGGAACAGAGCGCGGCGTTACAGCGCCGGTATTATTTCGATTTAGCGCCCCATAGTTTATTTATGCGTTCGGAAATTGTGTTCCCGAGGAATTTCGAAGGCTTTTGTGACAACGGGGACTAATTTCTGTGTAAAATACTGGTAAATGGTACCTGGTGCTTGCATTTTGCCGACAACTTTTTTAAGAAACTTTTTTAGAAAAACTCAAAAATAGGGACAGCTTTAAACATTTACTGCATTAAATAGTTATTTTTTCCCAAACCGTCACAAAACTATGACATTTTTTGACTATCAGGAGTCTCTACTTTCCCTACTGTAAAAAAATCGTATATTAGCTAGCAACAATAGCTATTTGTACAGCAAGGGAGCAAAGTGTATAATTTCCTCCCGCGGACAGTTTGATCAATATCCATGGGAGGTAATGGGTCTTAGCTCCTGTGTAATGCATATGATTTTTTCTACGACCATTCACAGTGTTTTACATTGGTTTTGCATATATTTTATTATATTTTCTTATGCATGGCAACCAAAGAACCAAATATGGCAAAATGCCATAATAGGTATTTAGATAAGAATCAAAGTACATGGTTGATTGTTGTTTATAAAATATACAATAAATTATCAAAAATTTTATTTTTGATATTATTTTTGTTCTACGTGTTTTATTTTTCGAGATTTTTGGTCAGTAAACGGACCTCAAACTTTTTTTAGGTGTTGGTGAATTATTTCAGCGATTCTATACCTTTTTTAAGGTGTCGATGAAATTCGTCAGTGGTTTTCAAATATTTTGAAGGGTGTCGGTGAGTTTTTTCATCGGTTCTTCAACTTTTATCATATCAAATCGATAAGTATGCACATGCTTTAGGATGTGCCGCCCCCAGCTAGTTGTGTAATGCTCATACTAGTGCACAGTAATGAGGGTTTTAAAAGCGTAAAGTGTATTACAAACAAAAACAATAGTCATGTATATCAATAACATTGCCACCCGCTTTCGCGTGTCCCCTTATAATAGTTTTCCCTCCCTAGACTACGGATTAAACAGAGCTCTACTCCTATCAGAACGCAATAAATTTGTCGTAATAGCCGATATCAAGTGCATTTTATGCGCCGAGGGAGAGAACGCGCGGCTTAAGTGGTTTTAGGGAATTTTCATTAAGTCATTTAATTAATGGTATTAGATTTGTATATAAATATAAATCAAGGCAGCGGTAGCCGCTTGACAATTATGCGCTATTATGTGCAATAGAGAGGCATTCTTCAATGTGACGTAGTGGACATAAAATGGGTCGTTTATTTTATGAGCCGGGTATGTTTATTTGAAATAGAAAATATGTTGTATGGTGATACAGTTGTTTACAATATTCACAATTTCTTCAGAAAATATTTTTTTTTCAAAAATTATGAAATGAACCTATATTTTTAAACAGACATTTCTTCCCTAGTAACACATATTTACTATTTGTTAATTCAAAATTCCATTATATTATGTCATGTCATTATGGTTCAGTCGGTCATCGTGTAGTAAAGACGTGTTAATACTTTTGGTAGTTAAAATATGACTAAAACTCGTCAAAATAAAGAAATTACTGACAGTAGTGCTTCTAATATGGAGTTGTACCAGAACAATGAGTTTAAACAAACAGTAAAACAAATGATGTCCGATAACACCCTTAAATTAGAAGAAACTGTAAATAAGCTAAGTGAAGAAGTTAAAAGTTATAGTGACAGTTTCCATAACTTGGAGAAACTTATAAGCAGACAATTAAAAGGTATAATACAGCAAATTATAGACAACAGTTTAAGTGCCTTAATAAAAAAAGTTGATAATCTTCCTGAGTCAAATATTGATCTTGTTAGGCTATTAACTGGAACAAAACCCAAGTCTGACTTTGGTATTGTATGCCATGAAGATAATATTGGCCAGAATATTTGTGTCTATAATAACTGTGAAATAACGGACGTCGACTCAGATCATTCTGATACTACCGTCACTGAATCTGATCACCAGCCGTTAAAAACAAGTAAACAAAGTAAAAATCCTAGCAAGAAATTATACAGGAAAGAACGGACCGTCAATGGTAAAAACAACAAACAAAATATAGTGTTATTTGGAACAGCTGATTTTAAAGAGAATGAATTCTCTGCGGCAGAAAATAAGCTTTGGTTATATATAGGGCGTTGTAAACCGGGAGCCACAGCAGATAAGGTCAAGGATTACCTGCAACGAAAATGCCCTAATGATGAATTCACCGTCGATTCACTCAATTCGAAGGGACTTCGAGTTTTAAAATCAGCGCTAACCCACATCTCGAAAATTTATTATACACTTCGTCCTTTTGGCCTAGCAGGATATTGGTGAAAAGATTTCAGTTTAGGCCCTTTCGTCAAAATATCTCAACAACAGGAGAATTCTAAATGTTTATTACATACAACAAAAATAGTAAATTTAAATGTACAAAGTTTACAGAATAAAGTTAATGAACTGGAGTTATATATTTACGTGACAATGTAAGATTTTATCAAATATCTGAAAATAGATCAATACAAAGTCGCAGCCAATGTTGATTCTACTAACTGAAATAAAGATTTCAAACAGCAATTACAAAACTGTTCTATAGGAACATTATATTGTTAATCTAAGTTAAATGTTGTGCTTGTTTTAACAGTTTCTAAATTTTATAGGATAAATGACTTCAGATAATTTTATGTCAAGCAATAATGACGTTAAAAACAATACAGAAAAATCATCGAATTAAATCATCAGAAGATGCACCCAAATAAAAAAAATTGTTAATATAAAAGAATAACACGTTATTATACGTTACAAATTATGAAGCTGATTTAACATAAAAAATGATAAATCGTTGAATTAAACAGTAAGTCGTCAATGATTTTTTTTGTTAGTTCAAATAGGCAGCGTAATTTTATTTTAATCATCTTTGTTTTATTTCACATTTAATGTTTATATTTTTTATATTAATTTTCCAGGTCAATATTACTTATTGCACTATACTAGGCTAATATTTAATATTTAATACAACTGTAGTGAAAATTTGTAGATAGGTTGTATTGTACCTAATAATATGCATTAATCCATGTATATTATTTCGGTTTGTATTCTGTTGTGTACATTTGTAAGAATATTTTTTTTGGTACACACTTTTTTCATCTGTATCTACTGTCTTAATCTTTTCCTTAGCATAGCTAAAATTACATTTTAAACTACACTACTATATTTTTGCTGGTCCTGTAGATGGGTTTGCACCTGTTGGACTAAAAAAGCGTATTATTATTATTGTTACTGTTTCCAGAAAAATGTTCTTGCGGCAACAACCAAAAGGCTGACATTAAGAAAACTATTGCTCCAAGAGTTTGTCTTTTCTCAGTGTAGTAACCAGAAAATCTCTAATATTCAACAGATTTGAAAAACTGTACGGCATTTTTATTTAAAAAATCGGGGTTTAATTTAAAAAAATCTGTGATAATGTCACTATCCATACGTAAAACCTGGAAAAAATATTTTTACGTCAATGCCTTTTCAAATGAATATATTGGTGTATTTCACAATTTTTTCTTATAATATTATTCCCTATTTTCTAGTTCTATAACCGAGTTTAATAATCAAATCCCTGACACGCCATCAAAGGTGTGTATTAGACAAATATATACGTATTAAATACGCCCAGAATGTGTTTACAAGAACAAAGCTTGTCAATCCACACCTCCAACTACTTTGGCTTTGCTCTGCCGCTACCTAAAATTAACCACGATCAACGATACGGCCGCCCAGAACTAAACAATCGCAATAAAATTCCCTATCGTCTAATAAAATACAAGTTTTAGGAGAAGCAAGCGCTAGTATAAGTGTGCCTGTCCACCGTTTAGGCGAACAAGCAGAATCCGTGGGACATTTGTTAAATCGGGTGACAGAAGAACATTCCCTCACTTGTACCACAACCGACACCTTTAGCACCTAATATATTAGGCTGTCCCGGTTGTAAACTAAGGATTTTGTGGCCCGTGGCTTCGCTCTGTTATGCCCCATGCACTTTCGGACACTATGGAGGCGTTGTCTGTCAGATTGAAAAGTATATTACCCATATGCCACACTCTTAAAAATATACTAGTTATTTTTCCACCTGAGTGATCTTACGATGTTACTATTAGTAGTAAGGTTATTTTCGCTATACAAATATTTAGTTATTGCAAATGCAATTTTTTTTCAACACTGTTATTATTATTTTAAGACTTTCATGGACTCAGAAGTTTTGCTTTTTAGATATTTTTCTGATCAGTGTTCTTTCTTAATAAGATCTTACAAATATTATAGAATTAAATAGGATTATAAATTTGTAACAATAGTAATGACAGATGTCATGTCAAATCAGTTTGTTTGTTATACAGGTTGTCTAAAATTCGATAGTAGGCCTTACTGTGGATATAAAAAATTTAAATAAAATTTGGGACACGTGTAAGCTGCATTTTCAATCAAAAGTATTATTTTTGGAATTTGACACAAACTACTATTGGCATCAATTATATTTTTTTCAGAGACATACCAAAATTGTTTTTCTGTTAAAAAGCTCTCTTTTTTCTGATAACCTTTTATTAGAGAAATGTTTCTGTATTACTTTCCGTTTAAAACTTAAGTAATATCGTCCTAAATAAAAGTTTATATGTTGCTAATTTACAGTAAGTCACAAAAAAGTTCTAGAACAGCTGTGGAGTTATATCGAGAAAGGTATTCACAGCGCACAGTGGCGCAAAACGCCACTGTGCCAGTCAAATTACTGTACACCCCTTAGGGTTGGGCCGTTTGAGGTGATTTTTTTTTAGGATGTTCGTCATAAAATTCCCTATCGATCCCTCTTTTTCAGTTTTCGATTTGGGTCTTCATTTTCGCAGAACTTGACTACAAAAATGGGTTTGCACAAAAGTATACATTTTTATATATTTTTAGGTAATAATAATATTGTGTGAAACTAACTACTCAGTGGACAAAAGCGTCAACCTGCGTTGAATTACGCCCACAATATCTACCCATATATTCCTTATTATTAGCTTTTGTAACATTTTTTTACTGTTTTGGAAAGGTATTTTAAGCTAATATAAATCAAATTTCCTACAATTCTTATCAACGAAGTCATATGTATGTTCTCTGATACCAAACATCTAGGTATGCTAATGAACAATTCCACACACAAAGCTGTATTCAATAATTATCTAAAGAAAATAATCTAATTTAATCACTCTATAAATAACTAACTTCACTTTTTGGCAGTGGGAACACGACAAATTCAACCACAATAGATGAGATCTGACCTATTTCTGCATTTTTAGGATTGCTTCTTCAGGTGGTCTCCTTTAAGTTGAATCAAATATCTAACTATAAAAATTATTATAAAAATTAAAATTATTTGAAGTTAAATATCGACAATGACAAAAAGTGACATCCTGTCAATGAATTAAATATGACAATACCTACTTGAAAAATGTTCACGTTTTATGTAAAAGTTTTTATATATTTTTAGGTAATAATAAAATAAAACAGTAAACAAAAGTATACGTTTGACGTTTATATTGAGTAATGACATGCATTTTGTGACATGTTATGCACTTTAAACCACCAACATTCAATTATTTTCCACCGACTACTTGATCCTTCACCGATAATGTGAGATTCTTTAGGACGATGTTGCTTATAACTTTTGAACGGGAATTGCTTAGTAATAGTAGTAACTTTAAAATAATGGTAGTAATTAAGTCTTTTTGTTTTCTTTAATATCACTATTTCAGGTTGCCTAAATATAAGTGTAAATGTACGCATATTAAAATTTACTTATTTTTATCATTGCATTTTTGTGGTTAAAAAGAAAAACTCTGAAAAAAGAAACGAGAACAGGTCTCGCGAGGAGAGAGAATATAACAATTAACGCTTCCTATCTAAACCGCTAAAATTAATAAGTGCATGTTTTAAATTAGTGTTAAATTTAAATTACGACTAACAGAACTTAATTTGGGGATCTATTTTATGAACACCAGGCCGCACAGTGACGCAAAACGCCACTGTGCCACTCAAATTACTGGACACCCCTTAGGGTTGGGTCGTTTGAGGTGATTTTTTTTAGAATGTTCGTCATAAAATTCCCTATCGATCCCTCTTTGTCAATTTTCGCTTTGGGTCTTTATTTTCGCGGAATTTGACTCCAAAAATGGGTTTGCATGGAAAAAACTAGATTTTTCGCACAAAAATGACCCTACGGAAAACGAGATTGAGATTTTGCTAGATTTTTTTATGAGGGAATGCTCGTCTTGGAAAGCCCTACAAGACTGTCCACTTAGATTTCGGGAAGAAATTTTCCGTTGCCCTTAAAATGGCTAAAATCATCCATAAATTTTCACATAGATATCAGAAATCGTTCTACTGAAAATTGAGAAAGTATTGGAAAAAAATCTCGTCTCACAAAAATTATTTGTACACATTCGAGGAATCCGCAAAAATTTTTCCAGAATTTTTGGACACATTTTTGGACATTCACCAAAATGGCCACATACATATTTTCCGAATTTTCCCGTAATTCTGAAAAAGGTCAGAAAGGTTCCATAAAAAATGATTTTAAACATGTTTTTGTGAATTCAATTTTTTGATAAAAGTGGCCATTTTGGATACAATAGTTCATTGTTAATAAGGAATGATTGATTTGATTATTTTCTTCCCAACACACAGCGATAACATAAAACAACGTCGAAATTTGCTTTTTTATATCGAGCGCTGTACCAAAAAATAAATAAATAAATAAAATATACAAAAACAATATCTGTTCTAGAAAAACATACACTTTCTACATTAATTTATATACAAGGTATTTATAAAATATATAACAATAACCGTTCAAAAGACTGAGCTTTTTGAGAATTTGTTTGGACAGTCAAAATATTTAAACGTTTCGGGAATGCCAGATGATTTCCCAGTATTTTTGAAATTTGTGGATTTTGAATCAAAATGACCAAAAAAAGAAAGATCAACATAAAATCTTATGGTCTCAAAAGTTTAAAGCATCCAGTAGATGCTGCAGACTTTCATTATCATACATTTCCATTTGAACAATTCCAGGAAAAATCAATCATTTACGGGAAAATTCGGAAAATCTGTATGTGGTCATTTTGGTGAATGTCAAAAAATGAGTCCAAAAATTCTGGAAAAATTTTTGCGGATTCCTCGAATGTGTACAAATAATTTTTGTGAGATGAGATTTTTTTCCAATACTTTCCCAATTTTCAGTAGAACGATTTCTGATATGTGAAAACTTTTGGATGCTTGTGGTCATTTTAAGGGCAACGGCAATTTCTCCCCGAAATCTAAGTGGACAGTCTTGTAGGGCTTTCCAAGACGAGCATTCCCCCATAAAAAAGTCCGGCAAAATCTCAATCTTGTGTTCCATAGGGTCATTTTTGTGCAAAAAATCTAGTTTTTTCCATGCAAAACCATTTTTGGAGTCAAATTCCGCGAAAGTAAAGACCCAAATCGAAAATTGAGAAAGAGGGATCGATAGGAAATTTTATGAAGAACATTTTAAAAAAAATCACCTCAAACGGCCCAACCCTAAGGGGTGTACAGTAATTTGAGTAGCACAGTGGCGTTTTGCGTCACTGTGCAGCACCTCATTCCTAGTACCTTTACAAGATTGGAGGCGAAATAGGACGTACATAATGAAGATGCATTTTCTGTTCGGAAGAATGAAACAATTAACCGAAGCATAAGAAACAATGTTAATACAGCTAGAATTTTATATTATTTCGAACAAAGTTCACGAAATTCTATACGGCAGGCTAGCCGGGAATTGAATTTGGATAAATCAACCGTTTAACGAATTTTAAAGACCAATAGGTATCATGACTACAAAATTAACAATTTGGAGTATTTGTCCAGTCCAAAACCAAGGGCAATGTATAGTGCGGCATCATCGCTACGCAGTTATTGAATTGGGTCTTATTTTTATGAACATACATTCAACAGCTTGAGTTGCCTAAATTTTCTACAAGAAGAACTTCGTGCACTTCTGGAGAATATGCATTTGTAGCTATGGAGAAGCCTATGGTTTCAGCAGGACAAAGCTCCATCCCACAAGGCCAGAATTGTGCAGCAATGTTTAGATAACACTTTCCCAGAAAAATTATTGGGATTAATGGACCTATTCAGTAGTCTGGAAAGTCACCAGATGTAACACCCCTTGATTTTTTTATGGGAGGTGTAAATCATTTGTATCAAAAAAGTTACAAACGCTTGTAATGAGTTAAACGGCGAAATGTTAATAAACGCAGCCCACAAAGAAGTCAGTCGAGAATTGGATATGATATATGTAGCGCCCTCTAGAAATACGTCAAAATAGACAGATTTTAAGTTGATACAGTCAAACACAGTATAATTATTCCAAATAATCAATTTTTAAATTCCGACACTCTGTACCTTTTTTATTATCAACATTTTATTAAAACATATTGGCATAAATACTAATATTTTGAAGTGAAAAATCTAATATGTCTTTATTTGAAGCTACCATTCACTCCAACAAAAATTCCTTATGCGTCACTGAACACTTCTATGAAAAATCGACTGTTCCTATAATATTTCCTATTAAAGAACCCCTCTTTCGAAAATTTATGGACCCGGTGACATCCTATTTCTGCAACAGCATCTGGCGTATCTACGAAATTGACGATTAACTTCACCACCCAGTAGATATATCCCTATCAACAAATCTAATGTGACAAAAACTAAATTAGTGCCTGCATCCACCCTCGTGCAGACGAAAAAATCATCCCGATAAATCATTATTTAGGTGATTTGCGATGGTATCGCCGAATCGAGAGCTAGTCAAATAGTTCATCGGTTCGAGGGGGTGTTAAGACTTGGGGTGGTGACTGGATAAGGGGATGGACTCTAGAGGCGAGCAAACAGTAGATCATGTAGGCCGCGTGCAATAATGGGCTTGCTGGGGATTAAGGAATGGGCGGCGGGGTGATTTATCATTATTTTCGTTAAGGGAATTGTATGGATAAGTAACATTTGATCATAGAGACCAACATGATCCTAAGTATTATAATTGCCCCATAATTCCTTATTACAAATTTAATTTTACCATATTTATATTTTTTTTTATTCTTGTTTATCGTGTATAAAAGGGAAACTGATCGATTCTAGACCGATTTTTCTTCTTTAGCAGCTTATACTACAATTAGTTGTAATTAAAACGTAGATCTATGCAGATATTTGCTTCAGAATTTCTCAAAATATTGTCTGGGTATTTTTTCTATTCAATAAGTTTGTTCCTGTTTTTCTTATTAGAAATATTCGACCAGTTAAGATCCAGTTACCAGTTCAGTTAATTTAAGTAGTTGGATTGACATTTCGAGATAAAAATTAATCTTTACAATACAGAAATGATCTTCAAAAACTTATATAAAACATAGTTGGCGTCTGTAAACATTAGTCTGTCAAAATTCAGCAAGAAAAAATAGAGTGAAGAACACTTTTTGTTACATTCGTTTTTTGAGATACAGGATAGAATTGAACGTAGGTATATCAAATTGTTAATTTTATTTATTAAGAAAAAATGTGTATTAAACTTGCTCTAAATGCTCTGTCTTCTAACTCTTCGGAATATCCCAGGTGTTTGGCGTATTGTTTCACAGGCATTGGCAATACACCAGTTGCTTTATATGCCCCCTAAATCGCGCGGATTTAAGTCGGGTGATCAGGGTGGCCCGTCCCGACCAATTCAATTTGCTTGGATCGTAAGATTTAAATAGTCTCTTCCATTGCGACTAAAATGAGTAGGTGCTCTGCCGTGCATAAACAATAAAAGGCAGCGAACATTAAAAGGGGCAGCTTCTAGAAGGATGGATAGATTTTCCAAGTATATTCGTCCATCTAATCTTCTCGGCAAAATAAAAGGTCTAACCAAACAATTTTCAATAATTTCTGCCCACTCATTAACTGAAAACTGCTGCTGGTGATGGTTCATCGGCCCATAATTTTTCATTGTGACAATTAAAAACACCATTTCCGGTAGATGAAGCTTTATCACTCAACAAAATTAAAGACATAAATTACCGATCTTCTGCATTTTTTGACTTAGCCATTGACAATACTACAGTTTGACTAGAAAATCAGCTTCACAGAGGGTTTGAACTCTCTGCAGATGGTAAGGATATAGCTGCTGTCTTGGATAATTCACCATACATTAATATGGTTCATATTCCCTGATTCATTTGCCAGACGCCTTGTACTTATTGCAGGATTTTGTTCAACCGCTTGTAAAACTGTTCGTGCAATTCTTTGCGTCCTACAACCTCAAAATTCTAGATTACTTTTCCCGTATCTTTCAAACGGCTGTGAATATACGAAAAAGTGTTTGCATAAGGTAATTTACGGTAAGGGAATGTGTCTTCATAGAGACGCCTTGCTTGTAGTGGGCAAATTTAAAAATTTCTTTAACTTAGGTAAATATATAAGACAACTTCTGCTATAAATATCAAACCGACAAGTTTCCTAAGCCATACGTCATAACGTCTGCTACTCGAGGATTCCAGTTTTTGCCGTCACTTCATATACAATTCCGATTAACATAGACATTACCGTATCTCATATTTTTTACTCGATTTCTCAAAATAGCCGTACTCCAACGTAACCATATCAAGGTAAGACAATCGAGTTGAACGAATAATGTGACTGCATTATTTATAAGCTTTCTTATAGATTTTATCCAAAAATGTAAAACCGCGCGTATGGGAACTATCGAGCACAATCAATCCTAATTTGATTAATTCTCGAAACGTAACGATAATTGGAGATTTATAAAGGTTTGGTAAATTGCTAGGAAGGTAAACAAACCTGCGTCATTATCTAAATTACTGATCTGGTTCGTTGAGTTAATATTTGCACTTCGTTATTAAACTAAAATTTATATCTGCCTAACAATAATTATAGCTTACTAAGCATAAGGGTCCAATCTACATTGACCTGATTTTTTTTAATAAAAATGATAGCAAGCAATAAACAAGATAGTCAAGAGCGACGGATCGTTTGCAGCATTCGATACGACTTCTTTTGTCTGAACAGCGGTTACGACCGTAGCAGCCTTAGAAATAATTATAGAATCAGAAATCAATATATGGGTGAACTTAAGTCCTGACCTAACCTACCTGTTTTTTGTCATTAGTAAATTTACCTAAATTTTTATTTTAGATAATTAACACACTCTATACACTCTAAAAAATGTTATATTTACATAATATTTACCATCGTAATTATGGCAATTTTATAGTTATCTCATGAAATTTTACAAATATTAAGCAAATTTACAGTATTATTGAAATAATACCTAAAGGGTAGTCTTATTATTTACATAATATATCGTCGTAATAATTCTATTTCACTTTGTATTATTATGTACATTTACAGAGATAGTTAGTTATGCTAAACACATTCCAACGCATGCGCCTACAGCGTCCCGATTCAGAAATGGTGGGCTTGTCTATACAAACATGTGCTTTATAGCTTTTAGGTATGCTGTAAGATGGTGTATGAGAGGCTCTCTTGAAGACGATTTAAAAAATACATGTTTAAATGTACATTGTGTGGTGCTATAACTGACCGAACATACAATATAGATATCTATATCAATATTATCACAAAATTCTTAAAAAAATATATCTTGCTCTAAATTTTTATGTATGTATATTGTATGATTGAGTAATTTCTATATTAATAATGCAATGACACGTCTAACTTATATAGTAGTAGCATGTAAGAAGACAAACTGGGCAACAAATCAACCGTAAAATTAAGTTAATTTTCTTCTTCTTCTTACTGGTAAAATGCTTTGTCCATAACTAACTGGCAACTTCGTCTGCTCTTAAATCGATCATACTTTACATAAGAGTTATATACATACCTACTATGTTAATATTATATAGGGTGTCGAAAATTAGTAGGTCAATCCGTTAACCATAGATATGAAAATAATGGGACTTTCATTATGCCACTTTTCATTTAGGAACCCCATTTTTTAAATACAGGGTGTCAAAATGTAAATGTCAAAAAGGAAATTTGTCGATAACTCCTGTAGAATTAGAGATATTTGTTTGAAATTTTGCTAATATTTTTTTTCTTGTAGAGACACACTTTCAGTATACTTTTGGTAAAAAAAAAAACAAAGCACGAGCGAAGATAAGGGGGTTAAAGTGCATTATGACCCCCTCAACTTTTTCATACGCACGCCTATGGTAAAAAAATATATTTTCTTGTTCTTGCAAGATTTTGATTTGAAAAAAATGGTCCTAAAAGAAAATTATCAATTATTCCTGCCCATACGTTTACTTTAAAACTTACTTGATGATGTGCCTCTACAATGAATTTCGGATTTTCAGCAGCCCATGTATGAGTATTATGAATATTCGTTACTCCGTTACAAGTAAACGTGGCCTCATCGGAAAATAAAATAAATTTAATAAAATTAATATTATCATTATTTTCTTGGCATATCCAATTACAGAAAGTACATGATATGGGTACAGTAATTGCTGTTTGAAGACACGTCGCACATCATCTGAATATTATTGTTGCCACCATTATTAATTTGATTAGCTAGTATCCCCGTACTTATACTCGGAGTTTCTTCGAGAATTTGCAAAATTTGCTCCTCTTCGTTTGGACGTAATTTGAGTTGCCGACCACATTGGCCCACCCTCCTATGCTTAAAGTTGCCAGATTCTCTCAGACGGTTGACTAAGCTTAAGAAAAATCTCCTTTTTGGATGGTGCCTGGTTGAAAATTTGTCCGCATAACGCCTAGCAGCTAAACTAGCATTAGAGTTACATTTTCCTAAAAGCAAGAGAAATTAAATTGTTTAGGTTCGAGATTACAATTAACACTTAAGATCATATCGGTCATTTCAGAAAATGAAACCTTCTCTGTTCGCCATTTCTTATTGAACACTTCAATTAAAAAATGTCTAATCAACATTTTTTCTATTTAACTTATAAATTATTTTGACAACCAAATGTACCTACCTACCTGACTCTGTGTTCAAAGCCTACATAGAACTTATTACTTGAAACACTAGTTACCAAATCCATACTATCCGTCCAAATAAGTTACAATATCTGGTAACCCAGGCTCCAAATCAAAATCTTTTGCAAGAATAAGAAAAGTTAGAATAAAAGCCGCTTTATCTAAGAAAATATATTGTTTTACCATAGACGCGCGTATGAAAAAGTTTAGGGGGTCATAATGCACTTTAACCCCCTCATCTCCGCTCGTGATTTGATTTTTTTTTTTACCAAAAGTATACTGAAAGTGTGTCTCTACAAGAAAAAAATATTAGCGAAATTTCAAACAAATGTCTCTAATTCTACCGGAGTTATCGACAAATTTCCTTTTTGACATTTACATTTTGACACCCTGTATTTCAAAAATAGGGCTCCTAAATAAAAAGTGGCATAATGAAAGTCCCATTAATTTCGTATCAGCTATCTATTTTCACCACCCTGTATAACTCAAGAATATACATATGACTTCATTAATATTAAATAATATATGGGTAAATACAGTGGCTGTAATTCGACATTGGTCGGCAAAGTAGTTGGTTGCGGACAATATTATTATTACATAATAAAAAATGTTTCTATTTAAAAAAATGGTAGTATTTTTACAATTGTGTTCAAATATTTTAGTCCCAATTTCATTTCGTTCAACAATGATAGATCAATCCAATAGATTTCGAAAAATGATGACCTACGTTTCTGCCCTTATTTTTAAAAGATTCTGATCCTACTGCAGAAACCTGGCACAGTACAAACTTTCAATTCCACTTTCTTTTATTACCGCCGATCCGCGTAGGTTGGAAACCTGTACAAACCAAAAAAGAAAGAAAGGCAGGACCTCCAACTGAATAAATCGTTGAGTTATTTACATAATCAAACAGAATACGCACTCTCGTCGGAAGTGGACCGTTTTTTTCTGTCCGGCAAGATTATACCGTCTCTTCCCCATCCTGAACCTTTTACGGTTGCTCAATGTCCCGAAAAATATTTCTCATATGCAGAGCTAGGATAATATGGATATTTGCAGGACCGGTCAGCGAATTTCAAGGATTGGAGTGACAGAAACAGGATGGAATTATACAGAACGATCATTTTTTCCAAGCTATTGAAGTTGTTATGGGCCGGTTTTTTTCACAGGACGGAGACTCCTTTGTGGTAACGGAAGTTTTTCCTATTGTTATGTAAAGGAGGCTGTGGTCGATCCTTTCTTTCATGTCGTCCAATGAGTCAGAAGTTATTTCAAGGGTACTCGTATAAAATGATGTCCTTAACTATTGAATCTTTAAGTAGGTACACTGAAAGAAATATCAGTGAAGCAGCTATTACCAATTTATGATTTAGCATATTGTATGTCCAAAACTGTTTCTGAAATTGCAAACAATATAGACAGAACTGTGAATTTTAGACAAAATCAAACCCGTGCTATGTTTGAGCGTTTATTATCAATAATACATCTTCAATTGTAGAATCAATGATCTTCGATAATGTTAATTTTAATGATCCTCAAACTATTGTTAATACATTTGCCAGTTATCTTCAATGTGCTTCATTTCTTCATTTGATACAGTTGACTTAGACTCGAATTGTAATATTCCTATGTTGAATATTTCTGTGTCTAATTTAAGAATAAGTCAACTCCGTCTTTTTTGCTGAAATATTGTGCAATTTTGGCATCTCCTTGGCTATTATTTTTAATTTCACCCTTCAAACTGCAATATTTCCATCTACAGACCTACTTATTTCAATCTTGAGCAATTTTGACAAGTTGTTTGAAGTTATTATTCACAATATACTTCACTTTCATGTTAAATCGCAAATTTGTTTATGGATTCTTGGCCGGTAGATTTACTTTATACGTTGAATAGCAGTGGACAGTATGACGTGGCCTACACAGATATGTCAATAGTTTTTGATAAGCTGGACCACGGTATTCTTCGTAAGGTGTCTAATTTCGGTTTGTGTATAAACTTCTTGAAGTTCTTTGAATATTAACTTTCTAACACATTTCTAAGCGATTTCTAATATCATGATTTTACTTCAATTAAAATAATTGCTACATATGGAATACCTCAGGGTTCAGTTCTTGGCCCTTTACTGTGTAATGTGTTTATTAATGATGTCTGTCGAGCCATTGTTCTTTTATATACGGATGATTGTACTGTATACTTCTGTTTCATCTACAGATAACTGTATTTTACCTCAATATTATTTAACTGTAGTTAATGAATGATGCCATCGGAACGGGTTGCCTATGAATACTTCTAAATGTTTCATTATGACTTACACGAGGAAAATTAGTTATATTGCTTACATGTACAACATTGGTTCTGAGACTGCCGCTCGCTGCACTGAATTTAAAGATTCGGGAGTTACTTTTTATGCTAACAACCTTTGTTCCTCATATTAACAATATTATATATTGCAAATAAAAATCTTGGTTTCATTATAAGAAATGCTTCAGAGGAGATTTCTTAAATATCTATCTTTCAGGCTTGACAATATTTACTCTGCCATAGACATTCTTAAATCTGAATAAATACATAAATAAATGAATAATTAAATGATTGAATGAATGAATGAATACATAAATAAATAAATGAATAAATGAGTAAATAAATAAATAAATATATGATTACTTGAAAAATGACTATAACTTTTCTGTATAAAGGAGAACTTGGTGTTTCCACGTAGAGAACAATATTCTTTCTGTAACATAACAAGAAAATAAAATATTCGTCACTCCACCTTGCCTCAAATATCCACATCAGCTCGGAAACATAAACACGTAAGCATCGAGATGAATAACGGTCGCATATTCCACCTTCAATTTATCGCCGTTGCAATTTTCGCCGGCTTGCTTTCATCTCGACGGCGGTCGTAAGGGTATGCGTAAGGCAGAAGCCGAGCTGTTCCCATAAATTCGAAGGGTCGGCCGAACAAAAGTATTTACTCTAACATTTTACAAGTTCTAATAAAATTGTAAATTTTATGGCTGCGAGGTAGCTTATGAAATATTCGCGGCCAGCCGCAAAACAATGAAAGCGAAAGCAGAATACACTGCCCTACATAAATCATAACCTATCGAAACAACGCTACTTGTGTTTACTCAATACGAACGTCAAATGTATAACATTTTGTGCTTACAAAATGTTTTTTCATTAAAAAAAAACTGATATGTTATGTTAATTTACGGCGAGTCATAAAAAAATTCAAGAAGAGCTGTATAGATATAGAACATTTATAAGATTGATGGCGACTTTGCGATGAAATGGAGATGCATTTTCTGTTTAGAAGAATCAAATAATTGACCGAAGGGTAAGAAACAATGTTAATACAGTTAGACTGTTACAGTGTTTCGAACAAAAATCCACGAAATTCTATAGGGCAGGCTAGCTGGGAATTGAATTTGGATAAATCAACAGTTCAACGAATTTTAAAGACCAAATGGGTATCATGACTACAAAATTCACAATTTGAAGTATATTCCTGAGCGTCACATCAAATTGTAGTAAATGTAGAAACTGTTGATCAGAATCTTTTTCAGCACATTCTGTGGACAAATGTTGGTTTGTCAGTAATGGTTTGCCAAACAGACCCAACGAACTAGTCCATTGAAAATCTCCACGTTGTAAATCGAGTCCAAAACCAAGACCGTTTAGGAGTAAATGTATAGTACGGCATCATGGTAGGCATTAAAGTAGGCCTTAGTTTTATGAACCTGTATTGAACAGCATGAGTTACCTAAATTCCTATCTCGCGAAGGTATTTTGTAAACCTTATTTTTTAAAACCTCCGATAAAAAAACAAGGGAGGTTAACATCTGGTAACTTTCCAGGCCACTGAATGGATCCATTAATCCCAATCCATTTTTCTGGGAAAGCAGTATCTAAATATTGCTGCACAATATTTCTGGATTAGAGCTTCATAGTGTTGAAACCATAGGTTTCTCCTTAGCTGCAAACACATATTCTCCAGAAGTGCAGGAAGTTTTTTTTTGTAGAAAATTTAGGTAACTCACGCTGTTCAATGTATGTTCATAAAAATAAGGCCCAATTAAATGCCTACGGATGATGCCGCATCATACATTTATACTCCAAAATTGCCTTGATTTTGAATTGGATTTAGAATGTGGGATTTTTCGATATACGAGTATTGTTCGCTGCGTCTGTTTGGTAAACCATTACTGACAAACCGACATGCCGAAAAAGGTTCAACAGTTTCTTTATGAACTACAATTTGAGCTATAAAATTAAGTCTGTTTTCATGGTGACGCTCAAGCAAATACTCCAAATTGTGAATTTTGTAGTCATGATATCCAAATGTCTTTAACATTCGTTGAGCAGTTGGTTTATCCAAATTCATTTCTCGCCTAGTCTAATGTATACAATTTTGTGGATTTTGTTCGAAATGCTGTAACAGTTTAGTTGTTTCCTACCTTTCGGTCAATGATTTGATTCTTGCGAACAGAAAATGCATCTTCATTTCATCGCAAGGTCGTCTTTAAGATTGTAAAAGTTCTATGATCGGCAATGAGGCGCTCTGGATACCTTGCTCGATATAACTCTTCTTGAACGTTTTTGTGCCTCGCTGTAAATTAGCAACA
Organism: Monochamus alternatus; assembly: GCA_037114965.1. Classification (NCBI taxonomy): domain Eukaryota; kingdom Metazoa; phylum Arthropoda; class Insecta; order Coleoptera; family Cerambycidae; genus Monochamus; species Monochamus alternatus. The sequence goes on along the minus strand of CM073429.1, from coordinate 60,697,749 downwards.
TATCAACTTTATCCAATTGGGAAAACATTTTGCAAGCAAGTATCCTTCCACCGCTAATGTGATTTTTACGTCGTATCTCTTTTGAGACTTAGGGACGATATTGCCTAAAACTTTTAAACGGGAAGTATTACAGAAAAATGTGTCTAATAAGAGTTTATTAGAAAAATAAATCTTTTTAAAAGGGTAAAATTAGGGTGTGTTTCTAGTAAAAATGACGTCATTAGTCGTTTCTGTTAAATGCCAGACATAATACTTTCGATTGAAAATTAAGCTTACTTTATCCCATTTAACCTACGTGTCCCAAATTTTATTTAAATTTTTTGTACGCTTCTTGCCAAAAGACTATAGCCTACTATACGAGAGTTGTTACTGGAATGATGTAATATTAAAGACATTATTCTACTGTTTCGTTAGGGCTGCCCCTTATATTATTCCGTGAAACATTTATAGTCCTTGCGAACGCGTTGTTGGTTTCGCATTCATTCCGGATTCCTCGTTTAGTTCATACCATATTATGCCCTTTCAAAAACATGTGCTATTTACATTTCCCTCAGGTCCCCGAATTCAGCCCTCCAGTATATTTACAGCGAGTCGCACCGCAACGATCGCGCCTGGCTGTGAAATAGTAACTCGGCATGAATATGGTTCCTTTATCTGGCTCCCGCCTGTATTTTATATACAAGGAATATTACGGCAGGAAAATGCCGTAAATTCTAGTGGCGAATTTGTATTCCGGGAAATGATAGCTGGCACCCGGTCCACAAAGGCGGTCTGAGGTCCGTATGGACTTGTCGGTATTTTATGGAGGTATTTTTCGAGGTCTGCCGGCGAGTCCCGTACGCTGATGTTCCAACTTTTCGCATGCTCGCTTTACGAGCAGCGTCAGATATCGACGAAGTTGGCCAAGGAAGGGATATGTTAGCTGCATCAAAAATAAAAACAGAGCGCTTGGAAATTTACGTTATATTTCGAATTTATGAACTGTGAATATGGTTCTTGCTTGTAAATTTTATGGTGGTGTTACATAAAAATGTAACCAGTAATGAATTCTTAAAAAGTAAATTACTCGTATTTACAATGTGTGTCTGAATATTTCATTATACTATAAGGGAGAGAAATGCGTTATTTTGGCAGAGGTGCAATTTGAAGCCCGAGGGCTACAATGCACCGAGGACAAAATAGCATCTCTCCCGAATGGTATATACTATTTTTTCCACGGTCTTATTAACTTAAAAACACATATTTTGTCATTATGAAGTAAGTAGCACCAGAATTATTTTATTCGGATTTGAGCATTTATTTAGTAGTAGTTGACTTATTGTCATAACTACAAAATAAACAAACAAAAATAATTGTCAAATTAAAGTGCTAGTTTGGTTTAGTTTAAAGTTTGTTTAGTGCACAATGAATAATTGTGAGTCGGAAGAGATTGTGGAGGCTGCAAATATTGCAATAAGCAATTTGCTGCCTACGAAGTCAAGATTTTTATACGATATAGCCTACAATCGGTTCAAAAAGTGGTGCACCGAGAAAAATGTTCAAGTATACAGCGAGAATGTTTTGTTGGCATACTTCAGTGAAAATGCAAAGAATTACAAGTCTTCCACATTATGGGCGCAATATTCTATGGTTAAGTCATGCTTGATAATTTACGACAACATAGATATAAGCAAATTCCCCAAGCTGATCGCATTTTTGAAAAGAACCGGTGACGGATATCAAGTGAAAAAATCTAAAATATTGACGAAGGGTGAAATCGACCGTTTTCTATTAAGTGCAGATGACAGAGAATTCTTAATGATTAAGGTAAGATTACTTTTGTTGTTAGGTATTTCAATTATTAAGTATTTTGATTTTTTATAGGTTGCATTAATTCTGGGGATTGCTGGAGCTTGCCGAACTGATGAACTAGTCAATTTAACTGTAGATGATATTGAGAATGTAGGCTCTTCCTTGATTCCAAACACTAAGACAAAGATTCCACGAACCTTTCTGGTTACCGATGTGGGAAATATTCTTGAATTGTTTCGAAAATACCTGTCCCTTCGTCCTCCTCATGTCAAGCATAAGCGACTTTTTTGTACTACAAACCAGGAAAATGTAGTTCGCAGCCAGTTGGCAAGAATACCATGGGAAAAATTCCGAGTGTAGTAGCTTCGTATTTAAAATTACCTGATGCTGCATGTTATACTGGTCACTGCTTACGAAGATCTGCAGCGACATTACTGGCAGATGCTGTTGTGGATATCACGACAATAAAGCGTCAGGCTGGTTGGAAATCAACGACAATCGCTGAGGGTTATGTCGAGAACTCAATTGAAAATAAGACCAAAACTGCTAATCAGGTTTTAGTAGGTGCCACTACTAGCGAAATCACAAAAACTGTAAATGTAAGCGAAAGTAATATTCCTTCTAATCTTAATTTTGAAAATTGTACAAATGTAACATTTAATTTAAATGTCAATAAATAATTTCAATGTTATCTTTTTTTTTGCATGAAAAACGTTCTCCATAATGTAAACTCCCTTGGGACCATTATACTCCCTTGGGAATAATCGACTACTTCTATTTTAATTTTGATGTCATAGAAATTGATTTCTCCCGACCGTGGAAAAAATATTTTATTTTATTTTATTTTAAGGATGCACTGCCCAGACAGACTAAATCCAATTATAGGGTAGAAGAACATATAGTTGGTACATACGGTATAAATAGGAGAATACTTGAATACATTTGTTCTAGGAGTAGCCAACCTTTTATCATTAGTCTGTGTAAAACAATAGAGAAAAGTAAATACGACGCAAGGCTAGGTCTGTGCCAAAATGATGATAAAACATGGATTTTTTAATATGATCCTGAGACCAAGAGGCAAAGTGAGAAATGGCACACTGTGAACTCTCCGTCACCAAAGAAAGCTCAAATTAGCAAATCGAAGATCAGATCAATGCTGATTTGTTTTTTTCTTATAGAAAGGGAATCATCCACAAAGGATTAGTTCCTCTAGGAGAAACTGTCAGCCAAGTTTTTTATAAAGACGTTCTTGAAAGGCTCAGAAAAAGGATCATTCGGGTGAGACCGGAAATTGCAGACAAATGGATGCTCCGTCATGACAACGCCCCATGTCACACTGCCCTCTGCGTCACAATTTTTGACCTCAAAAGGCATTCCTGTGGTTCCCCAGCCCTATTATTCACCTGACCTCAGTCCCTGTGACTTTTTTCTTTTTCCGAAACTGAAAAATGTCCTCAGTACGTCATTTCGGGACTTTAGAAAGCATCCAAAAGAGTGTAACGCACATGCTGAAGACCATACCGGTTGAAGACTTCTAGCGCCGCTTCCAAAAGTGGGAACAATGTCTCCATCAGTATGTAGCTGCCCAAGGGAACTACTTTGAAGGGGATAACATTGATGTTTGAAAAAAATAAAAATTTTAGTAAATAAAAAATCAGTCTCATTACTTTTCTGCCACACACGTCTCAGCTGTTCGCTATACACTTAATATCAATAATATTGAATATTATAAATTACCAGTTACCAATTTAACTTTTTGTATGTATATGTTGGCATCTCGGTTTCTACAAAGATTAACTTAGCGTCTTAGTGTGCCTGTGATAATGACGTCATCTGCGAACAAACTGGGGACTAGTTATTGTGTAACAGTTGTAGATAAAGAATATTTATGCACTACCATAAAATTAGTTTACATGAAAACAATAAATGATACGTACGTAATTTCCTTCTTTCTGAATATTCCATCGGCTATTTCAGGCTACCGAAGTAAATCTGTGGGAGACGTGCCGTCAGACCCGATATTATATTGATTCGGTTGTCCCACCTTATACAACTCTCTGAATAGGTTGTGATTGTGAATAGGACGGCATAAAGACCCGGTGATTGAACAGTGAAAAAAATCATCTCGGTTTGATCAGAGGCATGCCTACACGGGAAGATTATGCCTGACTCCAAATCCGATCTTGATCCATTGTGTCGCGAGCGACGCATGCATTATTCAGCGACTGTCAATATAGCCCTTATTACCTGCCCCTGAATCTAGCTAGGGCGTCTTAATACGTGCCGGCATGGCTTAGATGAATTTCTTTGGGCGACTGAACGCCACACAACAGGATTTGTTAGCGAAATATTCGTAAAGTGTTCGTATATGATTTATTTTTTAAGGTCGTCGTATTTCTCTCCATAAAATGATCAAATTTGTGGTGTTTTTTAGGCACAGGAAACTAGAAAAATTAAACACATAGAGCAAAAGTAATATCAAAAATAAAATTATTGATGTTTTGTTTAGTCACATTTATACGAAAGCACCCTAGTGTCAAACATACTTTTTATTTTTAGAAAACTCAATATATTGAGATTATTCTCTTATTATTTCTCAATATAATGAGATTATTCTCAATATCTTGACTTTTCTCCTAGTGCTGTGATAATTACATTCCACTAGCGATTTAGGTTGTAAAAGCATGTTTAGTCATAGGCGTTCCACGTAGAATCGAAAAAGGGGACCAGTTTTGCGAGAAAAACATTTGCGATTCCTTTAGGAAATTATTTTTGTCGTATTCTTATTCACTTTCATTTGAAACCCTTCTGTCTAAATTTTGGCAACCTAATCTCAAAGGTTTAACTTTCCATAGACTCATCCTTGTAACTTGTTTACAGGGGCGACTTGCTTGTTATCTCATTTTCGAAAATTTATATTAGCGAATTTCTTTAGTAAATTACTTTTAACGGATTATTTTTCAGCTTTATTAGAAACCCTTATTTTGACAGCCTACCTTCAGCGCTTCTTTACTTTTCAATAAATATATCAAACATTTATGTCGCCGGTTTCAGACCTCTACCTCATGTGATACATGTTATTTAGAAAGTTTCATAACATAAATAAGAACAAATAGTTATGTAATAATATCGGTATAGTTATAATATCTATCACACTAATAAATGTACAAATTGTTATGACAGATGGGATCCCATTAAAAAAAATGTAAGTGAAAGAAAAATTTATCGAGAATGTAATACTAAGCTTAATGAAAAACAAGTAGTAACACCACACTATTTGTCTAACTAATAATTTTAAAATTAACAGATAAGCGAACGTAAAAAAACTTAATTTTGTGTGCTCATGTCTTGAATAATTTTAAAGATACTTCATTAAAATTTAGCACAAAGAGGTTTCCTTTTGAATCTCATATCGGACGCCTATGATTGAAATTCGATATTATTAGGAGTGAAACTGACGACATAAATGCTTAAGGTATTTATTGAAAAGTAAATAATCGTTAACTGTATATACTGATATAGGTTGCCCCAAAATTTGGTACAGAGAAGTTTCTAAGGAAGCTGAATAAGTCAATAAAAAATAATTATCTAAAAAAATCTCAAATGTTGTCTGAAAAAATTGATCCCTTTTTTTAATACCACGAGCAACGCCTATGACTAAATTAACATACTTTTACTGCCTAAATCGCTAGTGGAATGTAAATAAATACATAAAAATATCGCAGTACTAAAAGAAAAGTCAATATATTGAGAAAAAATTCAAGATATTGAGATTTTTCTCATTTTATTGAGAAAAAAGTCAATATATTGAGAATAATCTCAATATATTGAGTTTTCTAAAAATAAAATGTATGTTTGACACCAGGGTGCTTTCCTTCTTTTACTATTTAAATTCTCCTCAAATAATACAATAACTTATTATTTTGCTATTCTAACCCCTCATTTTAACAATTATTTTCATATACTTATAAACAAAAGTGAACAATCTTATATGCAGAACCATTAACTTTATGTTATAACAATATGTACATCTATGGTTGAATTTACAAAAATACGCATTTTAAGATTTCTGTACCTCAAAATTTGTTTGCTTTCAGTCATTATATATTCGTTTTACTTATTATTCTGTTCCTAACTGTCTAAAATTACTTATATTTGTAAAAAAACTACAGCGCCCTTAATTTATTTTATGAAAAACTATGATTTTCACACAACACATCAAATTTATCGCCACATAACCTCAAACAATGTGTCAGCGCTAACCATTACGAATCCAGCCATCCATTTATTTCGTACTTTATAGTTCTAGAGACCAGCTTGATGTATGCGTTCAATATTAAGAGAAAAGTATTGTTGTTTCTATAGAATGCATACAATTTTGGCCAGGTAGGTATCACGTGCGGTAGGCATAAGGTCCGCAGGGAGCATAGCTATAGGATTGACAGCCAGCGTGGTTGATGAAGAGGTTATGTCGATTGTTTGAGTTGTGGTGTGTGGTTGACATATAGTGCAGTGATAGTGAGATGCAGTGATAATGTGAATGCAGTGATAGTGATAACGATAGTATTCTGATAAATCAGTTGTAAAATTGTATAATGATTAAATTTTTTATAATTATGTGTTGAGAATTTGTTTCATAGTGGTTTTTTAGGCTTCACAACTTCAACTGAAACACTCAGTCGGGACGAAGCTTTTGCGGAGTCACCACTGAAGATGCCGACAGCGAAACGCTTGAAAGGATGGGATGCGACCAGTTATAGGTGGTCTCGGAAGACCACCATTATCCGAGGAACGGTTCCTACCGTAGCAGCCGTAATGCCAACAATAGGAACCGACATCAATATATGAGCGGACCCAGAGGTACCGATAGGGGGCCACAGAGCCTAGCCCGAGGACAACCAGAGCAGGTCAAAGAATTCCAGCTAAAGCTAAGGATGTGCACTTTAATTCTGTTATTGGCAGCGGCCTGTTGCCAAGGTCACGGCATAACATCCCGGAATACCACTATATATCAAATCTGTTTCATGTTTTCAATGTCATATTCATGCATAGACATACTTTGTTGGTGAGGTATAGGAATGGCAAAGGGAAGGAGGTCATAAACATTTTTATAAACATATTCTAATCATTTTTTGGCGTGTCTAAAAATCCTAGTTGTTAACTTTCTTGAAGCCTATTTTATGTTAAAAAGCTAGATTTTAAGACATTAGTGTTACACTGGCAACGCTGTGGAATACATATTCAATTTACACCATGACTTAAAATTGGAATTTTGGTCCGGAAAGTCAGCGATCCTCAACAAGTTTTCCATTGAAAAATCAAAAGTTTATTTAACATTTGACTTTTCTATTCCAGACTTTTGTAAAAAAAATATGTGTTCTACACAGTAAATTGTACTGCTGGTTAAAATATTTGTACTTATTTAATGGTCACTCTCTATAACAGAAATTTTTGATAATGTATTGTAGAAATTGTTTTAGTGGATTTTGTAAAAACTCAAAGACGAAGGTTTTACAATGTATCTGTTTTTTTCTGGGTCTTTGCTTTCCAGGTCAAAACGAATCATATTTCCAAGCTCTGCTGAATATAAATTGATAACATAAAAATTTATAATTTGTTTGTTCGTCATAATAAAAAATCGTAAAATATATTTATATGTCCCTCATTTTCGCCATAAATAAAATTCGTTTGTTGAAAAAGTAATCCTAATTATTTAACTCCAATAACTTTCGAAAAAAAAAACACCCCTTTATTTTTCGGACGTAATCCAGCGATTCGTTTGAATGTAATGCCATTCGCAAATAAAAATATACGGCTATAAATTCATTGTTTACATTAATGCTATATATTTGTCCGTATGTAAATACACCGCGCGCGTTCTGGCAAACAAGGGCACAAAATCAGCTAACAGAACTGCGAGATTTATCGAACGGAACGCAAAAAGAATGCGTGCTTTATTTACCCGACGCTGCGGATGCAAGTCCGTGTAAGGAAGAAAAATACGGAGCGCTTAATCCTGGGAGAGTCCTTCCTTAATGAAATTACTTATTTCACTCATTGCAGGGAACAAATAGCCTTGTTTTCATTGCTCGTGTGTCGCTGATGTTTGTCCTCGGTGTCTGTCGACGCTCCTTTCAGCTGTTTAACGAAATTCCCGGCAACTAGGGGCTTAATATTGTCTCTACCCTCTTGTAAGGACATCTAGTCCCGTTATTTGAGTAGAATATGTGAATTTACTATTGCTATGATGGCAAAATTAGTTACACATTTTAAAATGCTATCTCATAATTAGTATGCAATAATTTACCACTTAATTCTATTGCTGTATATTCTTCAGTAGAATTTGAAGGTGATTAAGAAAATAAAGAGTGACCGCAAAATCCGCCCGTTTTTGCGTAGTGTATAGCAAGAACGGGGAAGGTTGTACAGAGGCCTCCGTGGGCTTAAATTGATCGCCATAAAAAATCTAGGTAAGCATAATTCGATTTTTCCAATATTTGACCGACTTATCCCTACTTAAGCCACCCTTGAAGTCGGGGAAAACTGGTCAGAATTTCGCAAAAAATCGAATTATGGGGCCCGTCTTTCGTATCATTTGTCGGGTAGTGGGGGGAAATAAAGTACTTCATGAAATGGATATCATTCCCCGTCTGCTATCGGCAATAGGGGTGGTTTTACTCCCACGCGGGGGGTGTTTTTTACCTTGAGTATTTTTAGGAGGGCATTCTTGATTCCCTTGCCATGTGGAATTCCGCCAATTTTTACCCAGATTTTGGTGACCATTTTTTCTGTTTTCTTGTTTTAGGGGTGATTTTCACCCCTTCAGTAGGGGTAACTGATCAGAATCATATCATTTAGAGTTATAAGGAAGAGTGGCACAAAAAAGGCAATTAATGAACGGAACATCATTTGCCGCCGGTTTTCGGTAATAGGGGTGGTTTTACCCACACGCGGGGGGGCGTTTTTCACCTTGAGCATTTTTGGAAGAACATCCCTGATCTCTTCCTTGCCATTCACGTTCCCGCCAATTTTTACCAAGAATTAATCGATCATTTTCCACCCCTTAAGTAAGGGTAAGTCGGACAAATATTGGAAAAATGGAATTATGCTCACCTAGATTTTTCATGACGATCAATTTAAGCCCACGGAGACCTCTGGACGACCTTCCCCGTTCTTGCTACACACTCCGCAAAAACGGACGAAAAAATGTTTTTTTTTTGCGGTTACTGTTTCTCCCGACGGATATTAAGAAAACTACTAATAAAGCCACTATCGAGTTATTGCCTAGTAAATTATGGCATCAGTACGAGTTTTCGCACAATCGTTTCTTGAGATGGTGTGATCCGAAAAATGTTAGTGGTAAGATCAGTGAAAAGTTGCTCTTGGCATACCTTGAAGAAAAGTCGAAAATAGGGAAATCGCCAACACTTTTGTCAAATTACTCCATGTTGAAGGTTATGTTGCTTTTCCAATTACCATATAAAAATTCTGTTATTTTGTGAAACACAAAACTATTACTGTCAGAACAGGGACCATTTATAATTTAGTATATGTCAACAAACACCAGTAAATAAAATACCACAGAATAGCTTAGGCAACACTTAATATACTTAGTTGCATTTAAAAATCTATGTTATAAATTACAAGTAAAAAAAAAATTAAAATATTATTAATAAGTATCAGGCAACAGTATTTTATAAAACAAACATTGTTAATTTTTGGAATGATCTTTATTTGCTCAAATAATATTCAGTATGTTGCAATCGTGTTTGACGAGCGAATCGACTATTAGAGATAAAAAAGAGGCTTTGTTCTACAAGCAAAAAGGGTAGTTTATCAAGGTAAGAAATAAAAGAGTTTAAAAAGGTTTGTAGCCCAATTGATACTGTTTATCTCTCTAAAAAACACATACACACAAAACATAAAACAAAAATAAACACGAGCAAAACATTAAAAACAAATTTTATTCACAAAGAAAAAACATAACTTTTCCTCAACACAATTTAAATATCAGTATAATATACAGGGTGTCCGGAAATTATGCATCAAGGCTTCAAGAAGATGGGCGAGGTTTGATGAAATCAGTTTTCAACAAAGCACAAAGATTTCTTCAAAGCAGGCGATTTTTTAAAAATTTTGCACACCTTCATAACTTATTTTCAGTAGAAAAGGCACTTTAACTGAAACCAAAACAGTTTTTACTCGGTGCACTGAATATTTCAAATAAGATTATTTCGAAAACTCCTAACGACTTCAATAAGGTAAAAGAAAATTAAAAGAGACCGCGATTATTTTGTTGAACGGAGATAAGTGTGTATCAAACTGTTCAATAAACATTGTTGGCTACAGTTGTATCAAGAAGAAGTAAGTAGCAATAAAATAAAAATAATTTAACATCTCTATGGAAGCAGATAAACAAATTTTAAACTGTCAAACTTGACATACGTTTAATATTTTTATTACTATTTTGAAAACGAAAACAGAGAGATTTTCGAAACGTCAAAAATACGGAAGTGCGCGATAGTGATGTGATTTTTGTTATTTTTTACTTATCTGCTTTTTTCAGTGTGAGATTTTTTGGTTAGGCAAACTTAGTTTCAAAAATAACCCTTGACTGATCCGTTTGGCGCAAGGGCTTATTTAATTAATCTTTATTTTTTTCAGAAGTGTGGCAAAAACCCAATAAGACTAAAGAAAAAAATTGTAAGTTGTTATTAGTGACTCTACCTTATCACCTGTTTGTTCTTTTTTTAATACTTTTTTGGCCAATAAAGTATTATTATTATTATTGTAATTATTATTATTATTGACCTAAATACGGTAGGTCAAGACTCAGATTACCGGATTGTAGCGCGAGTAGAAAATAGCAATGGCAAGTGCTGATGGTGAACAGTTGCAGTCCACATGCCGTGCTGTTAAATTGGCAACAGCTATTTCATAAGTATAGGTTACATTCTTGTTTTTATAAGCAAAAAAGATAAAATCTTAAGAGTTTTTTTAGGTTATCAATGTATATACTCGCAAACAGATACAAAATTGTATATTTTGTTTTAATCTTTAGAATGGCTGGATACGCATGGCAATAAATACTGAAAAATATCAGACGTTCCAGCGTTGTACCATAAAAAATTTTAATTGGTGCTTGCAAAATACGTCTGGCGACCATACCGAATCCGCCGTCGCTTGTAATTTATATTCCGTACCAATTAAAATATGTTTATGTGCTGAGCTGGGCATAAATGCGAATAGTAAGAACAATTAAAATTTCGGCGAGGTTCCGACTTTTGGGGACGTCACACTGGGTCTCTCAAAGGATAAGGCAGGCGACTGCAGCTTATAAATGATGCGTACGCCGCGTTTTTATGCCGAGGAGTAAAAAATGATTTAGTGCAGTGGTTAAAATGAATTCTATAAGGAACTTGGAGCGGGCACGTATTAATGACACGTACTACCTGTCGTTCCGAGGCAAGTAGGGTTATTTATTATGCCACAGTGTATAATAAACGTACGTTAAGTTACCTTAGACTAGAAATTCCTATTTTTTACCCTTCAGAGTTTGTTAGTTTCAAAAGTCAATCTACAGGGAGTGTAACTCTAGTCTATTGCTGCTTGAAAAAATCATTAATTTCTATATAATAATAATAACAATATAATCATAAACGTCTTTATTGTAAAATATAAAAGATCAAGTTGTAGCCTAAGGCTATTCTTTCACTTAAGCTTATTAGACATAATTAAAAGTAACAATAACTCAAACAAACAAACAAAAATTGAACGAATAATGAAATGTATGGAGGTAAATAAAATAAATATGATGGGACATAATATCAAGGGCATGGTATGCATGAAATAGTGCTTTCTTAAGATGTCTACTAAATATAGCAATTGAAAGCTGTTTGAGATGTTTTTTGGAATTTTGCTGCGACATCGAGAGACTATTAGCATAACGTATAACTGCTTGAATTTCATTACGAGTGACAAGCTTATTCTTTAAGCAGATGGGAAAGGAGGAAATACTTATCTTTTTTGTTAGGTATGTTAGTGTATTTCGAATGTATTTAAAATGCTTTTGTCAATATTTACTGTCAAAAATACATTTGTATTATTATTATTATGTAAAGTATGTGATTTCATTTACATGAGCAAAATTCAAAAGTATTTTGCTTATCGAAATAATGAAATTATTGACAGTGCGTTTAGCATTCCTGAAAAATAAGCACAAATCACTCTAGAACTTATCACACGCAACCTGTGCATCTGTACGGTCAACTAGGGTTAACCAACTAACCTGAACAATTTTGCTGTTGAAAAAGAAAGGGCACGATTGTAAAACAATCAAAGATTGTTTATCCTTCTTTTACAAGCATATATGCATTTAATTGCTTACCTTTATCGAACGTTGCTGTGTTCTGACCAGTTGCATTTGCTATTTGGGTACATTAGCGTCGGTGCCAGGTTATTTATGGAAACTTTTTCTTAACACATTCAGTAGTGCATTAATTTTTATGCCACAACTGTTTCTGTCGTTGTCTATTAAAAGAATATTGAGTGCTATGCATGCTATAGCAACTTTGTTGAAACAATTTCTATCAATATATTTACTATATAATACGACGCTTCTGCCCAAGCATAAATCAGTGATTCCTAGAGGTCATATCCGGAAAAATCGAATTTAAGTGTCATAATATACTTAAAATGTCATTCAAGTGTATATGTATTAATTCAGTTTTCCTTCTGCCTGATAAGTAGACGGTTGCCTCGCCTCCTACTGTACGTAAAAGCGCTATATGTCTAGTGTGCCGTTAATAAATGACTTTGACAGTTTGATGTCTTTTTTCCGTATATAATATGTAAATAATTAAATACTACTCACTTAGTAAACTACTAAAAAAGGAATACAATGTAGCAGCAATAGTGAAATCCTAATTACGTACTACAAAACTTAAGCTAGAGTTGAAATAAGAGTATTAACTTGATATTATTAGTATAGCTTTCTTTCCGTGTAGTAACACCATTATCGCTCAAAGTTGTAACAAAAATTGCACGAAATATAATAAATCGCAGTGATTTAGATTGAAATAACTTGATGTGATATGGATATTCGAAGTTATCCAAGTAAACTTTTCACACTTTGGAAAGTGTAGTGATTATTTTAAATCCTGAGTGATTGTTTGAGGCAAATTGAATCCCTACGTAATAAACGCGTTTTATTTGACAATTCTCCGTTCTAGTGGAACACAAATAAATATTTGTGGTCTACTAGTCCCTGCGACGAAGTGTACAAGACAGGAGAGTACTTTTTTCCATTCGAGAAGTGCAGTTGTAGTTCCGGCACACAAATAGAGGAGATAAAGAGTCCTTGCCTGACTTGCTAGCCAGGGAACCCCCGCAGGCGTATAAAGATGTCAAAGCCAGACGCGAGAGAGGATTGCTACTTACACGGACGTTCCTTATTTATATTTTTTACCTCGCTCTTGATTGTCCTCGCTTCACTCGCAGGGATAGATAAGAATTTACGCTGGAACCGCTGCTAGCAGAAATTATTGTTAAAGGACCAACAAATGACCTTTTCGTTAATCGAAATATTGATTGTCAGTAACAATTTTGTCATTTTTATTATTCTGCTGCTATTATTTCCTTTCAAAGAAATCTGTAACCGACAGTGGCGTATTTAGGAATTACAGCTAGGAATTTGTTTTTGAATATTCGTTTTTTAGTTATTAGAAATAATGTACCAGAAAATACGATTTTCGGGCGGCATACGTAATCCTGTCACTTCAACTCATCTTAACTTTTTTATTTATAGGCTTTAAAATGTTCAATTTGAACTGGTAGTACATTAAACTGTGCTGTTTCGAATTGTATAAGTTTTCCTTCTTAAAATTCCTTATTTGTTTTTATCTTGCGTAAAACAGAAGTTGATGGTATCTTCGTAAATACAGCGTCTTTTTTTAAAATACAAAAACCGTCATAGAACATATAAAAACCTTAATAAAGAAATATAATTGTTTTGTGAATTAATGCACTTGTAAACAGTGTATGAGTAATATAGTTCTCAATTATTTCTTACGCGTTCCGTTCAAGCGGGGTAAAGTGGAGCGTTGCGGGGTTGCACTCGGCCGTCTATCGCGCCGTGATCAGTGTCGGGTACTTTATTAGTTCAGCTTTGATTAGATGTTTGAAAATATTTACTTATTTCATACATATTTATCTACAAAATATAAATTGTTATTGTTATTTTTCATTGTGAATTAAACCCTACTGAACTAATATGAGGTTATGTTAAAAATGACATTTCTAAACGAATTTCTACATTTAAAATAAAAGATGTTTTGAACCATTGCCAATCGGCCATGGAAAATATACCAAATTCTGTTTGGCCCATCTGGGTTGAACATGCCAAAAAAGTGGAACAGAAATACAGAGAAAAAGAACATTTAGTAGATACTGCTGTAGAGCCATTAGTGATAAATTTGAACGCCAAAGACGACGATAACAGTAATGATGGTGGCGAGGAAATACCTAATGATGATGACGACGACTTAGACATATGCATGTAAAATATACCATTCCCGTTTTTATATTCAAGCTAATGCGAAATTATCTTATATTATGATCAACTTTGACAATGTATATGAGATATAAATAAATAATAAAATGAAACTGTATATGCTATAGTTCATAAAATCACAAATAGGCAGAGTTCCACAAGAATAATATTATTATTACTCAAGAAAGCTAAGAAAATAACAATTACAATATTTATGCTAAACAGAAGTATGTATCAAATAAATGTTTTCTAAGATCTTAACAAAGCTGAAATAAAAAAGCTCCCGGCACTGGTCACAGCGCCAACTCCGCCGCACTTTACCCCGCTTGAACGGAACGCGTAAGAAATAATTGAGAACTATATTTACCCATACACTGTTTACAAGTGCATTAATTCACAAAACTGTTACTTTTATTTGTTAAGGTTTTCATATGTTCTATGACTATTTTTGTATTTAAAAAAAAGATGTTGTATTTACGAAGATACCATCAACTTCTGTTTTACGCAAGATAAAAAAAGGGAATCTAAGAAGAGAGACTTACACAGTTCTAAAGAGCACAGTTTAATGTATTACCAGTTAAAATTGCACATTTTAAAGCCTATAAATAAAAAAGTTATGACGAGTTGAAATGACAGGATTACGTTTCGCCGTCCGAAAATCGTGTTTTTTTGTACATTATTTCTAATAACTAAAAAACGAATATGGAAAACAAATTCCGATTTGATTGTACATAATAATAATATTGAGGCTACCTATGGTCCAAATTTCAATTTTTTTCGCTCCTACATTTTGGCAATATCGGCTTTCAAACCCAGGGGTCTGGACTTTTTTCTCTGATATAAATTGTTATTGTTATTTTTCATTGTGAATTAAACCGTATTGAACTAATATGAGGTTATGTTAAAAATGACGTTTCTAAACGAATTTCTACATTTAAAATAAAAGATGTTTTGAACCTTTACCACTTGTGGCACACCATGTTTCTTTTAAATGGCAGCACTTTTTTGCAGCTTAGTGTATCCATTTGACTACCAAAACAATAGATTTTTCTACCTGTTTCATTTGAAAACCCTGCAGAAGTCGGTAGGAGTAACCATTTTTTAAATAATTCTATTTAAAATGCTCAGTGCACCGAGTAAAAACTGTTTTGGTTTCAGGTAAAGTGCCTTTTCTGCTAAAAATACAGCAAAATGTTACTTGAAAAAGTCAGTAGAAAAGGCACTTTACCTGAGACGATAACAGTTTTCCATCTATGCACTGAATATTTCAAATAGTATTATTTAGGAAACTGTTTCTCCTAACGACTTCAACAAGGTATACCGTTTTAAGATGTTTGTTACTTTATTTAAAAACACCCTGTATATTACTTTTACGTGCAGTAAAACAATTATAACAATATTTGAATACACCTATTCTTCTGTCACGTTCCATTAACTAATACTCTATTTAAGCCGATTTGAGGTTTTCGATAAACACTGAAAACTGTCAATCCATTAAAACGGTTCTGAAACGCATACACATACATATATGGCGCAAAATTTTTAAAATAACAAATAGTTACTTGTCCAATCGTGTACCGACGTTAGCTTTTGGTCGTTTAAGTGTAATAGTCGATAGGTAAACAGATTTGTCTCATTTGTCTCATTTGTCTCATTTATATAGCACTACGAGGTAAAAGAGTATTATGTTTTTTTAATTCCGATTTGAAGGTGTGATGCTATAATTCGAACTCTCCTTGTGTGACTGGTGTTTCTCTAAGAATACCATCTTCTTCATATAATTCACGAAGTTGATCTAGGTTGTCAGCCCATTTATTTAATTCCTCAATTGATGGCGGAACTATCGAAAATCCTATGAATACCTATATTGCGATGAGAAGTGAATCTTCCTTTCAGAGTAGTTAAAAATATATCCAAGAATGGTATAAAAACAGTAACTCGATAATACTCCCCTGGGTTGTTTACTTGAGAATTCTCCCTATGACTTTGCTTGCCAACTAAAGAGGATAGACTTATCTCAATGTCATATTTATTTGTAATATTGTGTACTTTCTCAAAAAGTTTTTTAAATTCAGTATCAGCAGATAATCTCATATTTTCAAAAACTGCGATTAAATTTTCGACATTATCCAAGGTCTCTGTTAGTTTTTTGAAAGTATATGCTAAATGGTAATTAATATGAAAATAAATGTTACACTACTATAATAGCAACAAAGAACTTCCCGGATAATAGGGAGTTTATGAATGCATCTGCCTCACGTGATTCTGCCGGTCCGGTCAGTCTTTAATTGAAGCTAAAGAGTTGAATTGATTCAAAAAGTTGCAGGAAATCTTCTGCAGCATGAAATCGTTCAATCCAATGAATTTAGCGTTTTAAGCTCTGTGCTTCGTTGTCGAGTTTATTAATATTCTCATTTAATACAGCTTTTATTTAGGGTAATAAAACAGTTTTTTATTGACTTTAGTTCACGTATGATCGTCCAAGCGGAACCCTGTCCAGTCAAATCCTTTCAAAATATTTCAAACTGATTGAAAGCTGTTCCAGCATGTCAGTAGATTTATCAGCTAAAATGGAAAACGCCATAGAATGCGCTTCACAAAATCTTCAATAATTATTTTATTGCAGGGGTCGATAATATCATTTTGTATTCTAGGACTAACATATTTATTTCGTTCTCCCGACCCTTGCGACATGCATTTTATTGTATTGTCTCCCTTTGCTCTGTATGACAAAATAACCTTAAATTTTCGTTTATTCTCGATTTCTTCGTAAACATCAACAATTCCACTGTCACAGTGTACACGTAGGAGTAATTCTTATCGTCCACAAAGAATCACTGCCTCAATAATGGGTATCAGCTTCGGTCTACTTCCTTGGATTTGTTTACGCTTCTCATCATTAAGAAGAAGATCACTCGCGTTGACGAAAATCTTCCAACGCATTTTCCAATTATAATATGGTTTTTTATAAAGTATGCCTAATTGTTGATTAGTGATACCGACTTGCATTGAGGCGAATTAAATACAAAACTTGCAAAATGCTCAACTTTTGGTCAATACCATAACCACTTGAACTGATGCAACCAATCATAATAAAATTGTCTCCCTGTGCCCCCCTTTAAATACGCCATTGGTAACCGATATACGTTCGATTCATATATTATTTTTCCGTTTCCTATATCGGGAGCCTCTCCGCAACTATAAATTTACTTTATTTGATGCGATCTGGCCGAATCCTTTACTCTCTTTAATATGTATCGTATCGTATTCAGCGGGAGAAGAATATATGGAACTTACAACGTACACAAAATACTGAAACCAAAAACAAAATATAAATCACCGGCCCCATTGTGTCCGCAAAAAATAAAACACAACTTGTGGAGCGCATTTTAATATCAAGATGGGCAAAAATTCTACTAGTTCCTCTAAAATATGTCCTTTGTTTGGTTTTTATCAAAGGATTTGGAACGGGCGCAGCACAATATTCGTTTAATAACCTAATGGGTTCTTAGGGCCGCTACATTTTTATACATCTCGTCGGATACAGACTCGAGTTTGTAAGAAGCGTCGCTTTTTATTATATTTGACAGAAAACAGAACATTATACAGGGTTTTTCAACAAAAAATAGCCACCCTTAGCATCTTTTAAAATTATCTTTTGGTTGAAAATTGCCAATACATTTCAACAAAGAGAACAATGGGGACATCTTTTTAAATAAAAATCCGAATTTCTGCCATCGACCTCTTAGCCGTTACAGCCACCCTTTTTAAATTTTCAAATAGCACCATACCATATGTGGCACATCGTTGCAAAGGTTATTTCATAGCGAATGCATTCTACTATTCATTTTATATATTCGCGTGAAATTGAAAGGTAAAAACATTAAAAAACCTTAGGATAACATAAAAAGCCATAGGTGGCTACTTTTTCATAACAAAATTGAAACCTTGAACACCCTGTATTTCTTAAACCAGCGACATTCGTATAAGACATGATGAGCTCAAACATAATATTTTGATGTCTAGTATCTACAGCTTAGTGTTGATCCATTCTTTCTGACTCGCCCTGTATAATGTAAACTAAAAATGACCTATACATTTTTTGTAAATGAGAATAACAAATTATAGAAATGTCAGTGTAAACAAATCATAGAAATCTCATCATTTTTATCAGTGTATGCATGAGCGAAGTTAGGTCATCAAATTTGGGAGGGAGCCCCGGATGGACTGTCATGGGGGCTAATCTGATTTCTGGGGGGCTAAGCCTCCCCAAGCCCTCCCTAACTTCGCCCTTGAGTGTATGTATACACTAATTCTAGTCCAAGCTGTAATTAGCATTTATTCCTTTACATTACACGAAATTAGTGTTACAGAAGAGAAATTATTTACAGCCACTTTCAGTCATCATTTATTTATTAAACGATTACGGCAACAGTTCAAAACACCCCTTCTGACCGCCCCTTAATGCTCATATTGCGGCGTATCTACAAATCCCACAATAACGTCCAGGCAAACATTGTCTCCACACCGCCCCGGCCATTTAGAACTTTTAATTAATTGGTAAAGTGTCGTATGCTGTTCGTCGTCCAGGAGAGCCTCTCGTCGCTCGGGCTATCTAGATGCGATTTCAACGACTAGATGGCCCTTCGCGCAATCGGAATAACAACTCTGATTTCAATAGCAGATTCTGTGAGCGTTAATTTACATGCTGAACAGACGAATGCCCCAGTCCTCGAATAATCGCGTTAATATTATCTCAAATCGGTTACTTTGTTGTCGAGAGGCCTTGGAATACGCGGTAAGTCGATTTAATGCTACTGAAAGAGAGAATACGAGCATCTAATTTAGGAGATAAGACTGAAATGACGTCATCGTGAAAAATATACATACTATATAATATATTAATTAATTTTTATTGATTCTAGTATAGCTCTGAAGAAACAATAAAAATAATTTTAAGATGTCGGTAAGGTTGTACCAGGTTTTTCTCAACAACTAGCCTAAATTTCCGAAAAATATCAGTTCAAAATTAATTAAAGTATGAAAATCCTTTATTTGTTCGCTGTACAAATTTCCGTAAAATTATACCATCTGGCAACCCCGACTAGGCCATTGCATAGGCAACCGCTAGGATTACAGCAAGAACCACGAGGAGATAGAAGCGTCCTCTGCCAGGAGGGAGTACATAATAGGATATGCATAACAACGACACCATAAAAAACAACAAATATTTACTTATTCAATAACAAAAACTCACTAGAACTAACATTCGCATCCGATTATTCATCAACAGTTATCATGAAACCATTTTTATTTAGTCCTACCAATGCACCTTTATATAGACATGCACCTCGCGTCTTACAACATCTATGACTGCTTTGTCAAATTTTGGAAAGATATTATTTCTGTGAATATCTCTTTTTAATGGAGCCACCATATTAATTCAATGGAATTAAAAACACAGTAGTATGGATGAAATCGTAGAACAATATGTCCCTGATTATTATTACTTTTGACTATATGCATCTTTGTTCAAACTAACATCATACGCAGTTTAATGAATTTTAAGAAATATTTTTTTTGTGCTAGTAACTAGAATCCTTTCTGTAAGTCTAGAATAGTATGGAGCCTTGTTCAATAAATACTATTATTAAATAAGACGTTTTTTCTAATGCCTTCTGATCTCCCTCATTGTGTTTTATGTTTTTATATACATTATATCTAATTAATTGAGCTTATTCGTCGTCTGTTCTGACCTCCGCATCTTCTCTCTCACTATTCGTTTGATCTCTATATTTGCTCCAGGTTGAGCTTCTTCCGAAAAGTCCTCCCAAGCCCTGAATATTCTCGTACCACAATATCTTTAAGCCCAAAAAACGAATAGGCACTAAAGCAAGTAGTAATTAAACGAAAAAGTTATTGAAGATTTCCAAAGTGCTAATAATTCGAAGTGTCATATTTGATACCTGTTAAAAGACTAAATTTTATAAAGACAAGAACAAATTTCCGTGATGTACAGAAAGCTGTTATCTTGTTTTGTGAGATGTTACAACGTTGCATTCAAATAACAGCTTGTAGCCGCCGTTCCGATATAAGTTTTTATCGAGAAATAACACTGATTTGACGACGAGAAATAAAAAATAACCACCCCGCTTTGGGGTTAGATGACTTAATATACATCATCTATAGAATTATGATAATATATTAAGCATATATCCACATGTCACTTGCTTGAAATAATATTGCATCACTCTCTTATATCGATGAGACGAAGTATATATTCATGTTATACAGAATAATTTTTTTCCCCTTTTATGCACTCTTATCGTGAACATTCTGTACACGTGTATGCCCTTATTAACAATCTTTGAATGATTTATGCTGTGGTGTAACAACAGAGACCGGAATTGAGATAGCCACTCTGTAAAGTGTATTGTTTGCGTCATAGAAAATCCAGGTCCCCGGTCCTCTCATATTTAATTTATGGCACTAGAGGAAGTGTCTGACCTCCAAGTGGCGTACATTACTATGCAAATCAGTCAAAGTTAGTTCATCTAGGTGTTTGCTTGGCTACATCTACCTTGTCTGGTTAGGTGGTTAAAATTATGGAGAAAATGTAAAGGGCATTCTTAATAATGACAGTTCTCATATTAGGGGCATGAAGCTTTGCCCTTTGAACATGCAATTCAAGTTAATAGTTGCATAGTACTTATACTAAATATTGCAATTACTATAACTTTTAAATATACGAGGTGTGGTCAACTGAAATCCATCTTTGATTCACAAAGAATTTGTTAAGAAATATAAACACAAATAGTTACCATCACAATTGAGACGCATTGCATGAAATCGAGCATTATCCTAAAGCACAATGATGCTATTAACGGATTTTAGGACATTTTTACGTTACTTCTTAACTTCGTTGTATTGATTTATACTTAAATTCATTCTAGGTTCTTTAAGCTCTATCAAAAAATATCCTTCATGACCTAAAAAAATGGCAAAATTACATTGCACACAGAGAAGTGTGATTTAAACATTGCTGCAATTCAATTTATGTACAATTATAGACTTTACACTAATAATATTTTCTCAACAAGCAAGTGACATATTCCAGCTCAACCAGATTTATTGCAAAATTGTATCCTTTAATAATTTCATGAATTTTCTCAGACAATCCAACGGTTTTTATTTTTTTTTCTCAAAAACGGCGCATTGCCGTCCAAAAACTCAAGAGGACTTTTATTTTTAAAATTGAACGGGGAATTAAAAAATATGTCTGGAACAAAACCATTGGCGTACCATTTTTTTCTTTAAAAATATTAAAGCCACTCGTGCGCACGCCACTGTTAAAAATAGAAATTATGTTTATATTACAAAATATGCACTATTATTAATAGTCACTACATACCAAATTTCATGGAAATATCTAAAGCGGTTTCGAAAATATTAATTATTTTCATTTTTTTTCCTAAAACTTAAACACCCCGTATTTTTGTAACGGAACATTTTTGGACCATAGTTTATAAAGCAAACTAACATTAATTTTTTATGTAGAATCGCCGACTTAAATATTCGCAAATCATGAAGGAACACCCTGTATATCTCAGTGCCAATACGTAAAACTGATATTGCCAGTCCAGTTCTGTTTCTCACTGATTATCTTCCTACCGCCGGGGTCATTTCTACAAAACGCAGCTTAACATTAGCCTCTAATTTACGATCCGTAATACATCAGAGACTTATAATTATTGTTATAGCGTTGATATATTTCTTGCACTATCGGTAATTTAGGATTTATTGTCGTTCAGATAAGAGCGCGGACGGGAAGAGCATCTTGGGCGTATGGGGTACTCGCACCTCTCAGATGTTATCCACATTTCGGAAAAGAACCTTAATAAGTACCTGGAGAAAAACCAATTCCATAAAGCGGTGATAAGGATGCGCGGCCTAGCAATTAAGGTAGATTGCAATTAAAACATTCCTGTTGATATCGATGCATAAATAATGATTTTTAGCGCATATATAACATTTTACTAGACTCTGTGTTTCGCTAGGCATATTTCAATCCAAGAAATGAAACGTAGTAGAAATTAAAATAATAAATTTAGAAGATTAGAACTCTTTACAGAATTAGCAACGTGTTATCATTAATTCTCTTATCCTGTTGATACTATTCGGCGAGTGAAACGTTCATGGAGTTCATCTCAATTACAAACATTTTTTTGTTAATCAAGAAAATTGTCGATACTGCGGAATGTGGCAACAGCGCGAGGAGTACAGTGACCATACCAGTTGGTATTTAAACTTCGAAGTGTCTGTCGCTTGTCGCAAATTCTCTTACGTGCCACTATTTCCTTAATTTTTCTTTGTTTGCTGAAATGTTTAACATACGTGAGTGTTACAACATGTTTTTAATTTATGAAGAAGCTCGCCGCAATTCTACAAGAGATAGACGCGTTTCTCCGTGGCTGTCTAATAAGGAACATTCTATCTTAAGTATCTTAACGTCTCTTGATATTACTAGTGCCCAAGAATTTAATAACTGTAAAATTCTTGAATGGTGTGGAAAATAACAGTGCACATTTTGAATATATGTTGTAATTATGTTTTAAGTTAGTAAGTACTTTTTTTATTATTATTATTATTTCTGCGACGTGAGTCTTGTTAGAAGTTTTTAATACTTATTTTTCTAATTCCTATTTGGTTTAAATCATGTTACATTTAAACATTTAATATAAAAAAATCCATAACCATTGTTCAAAAATAAAATTACAACACAGTTATCTGAACTAAATTCATTAATTTTCACAATAATTGTTTATCGTTAGATTTTTTGTTATCTCTATAAAATAAGCTGACACGTTGTAGACAATCGACAAACCGGTTGCCTGCACAGCGTGTACTCGCACTGTTGCCACGTTGTGATAAAATGCCTTGACATAATAACTTATTTAAAGAACGGCTTGAGATATGCCGTTGTACTATCACATTACTTAACTTTGTTGTTCTTTTATACTTAATCTGTCTTATATTGAAGATATGACAGTCAAACCTCTAACACCCTGTAGATGCGTAACATAATTTGCCCGTCACTTAGTTATTAATGGGTGCAGTGTTGCCAGTGTTACATAAAATACTTAAACTCTATATTCACGAAATACGAAGGACAATATTAAATACTTGTAAATAGCAATAAGCACGATCCCTGATCTATTTATCTTTGAAAAATAAAATGTGCTCATAATATGGAATATGCCATTACCTTTCGTAGATACGCTTTTAATGTACCTGCCATTTTATATTCGTGTAAAATAAACCGCCACATTCAACTAAACTTCGTAGTAAGCTATCTACAGAGTTATACTTGACAAATATAATCATTTGGTCATGTTTGCTTCATCTTCAAGAGAGCAATTTGTTTAATGTATATTAACGATATTATCTTTGTAATAATTTCACTGGAATCATTTACATGGCAAGCTATTATAATACATTCTCTATCCTAACGTACTATTCTAACTATGACAATTAATACTATTCCGATACTAATACTACATCCTAACGTATGTTTATTGGTTGGCTCAGTGTACGAGCGGCAGTACTTCCAGCGAATTATTGTCGCGTCTCCTAGTGCCGCTTACTTAGACATTCTACGGATGAACGCCATTCATATACGAAACTATTTCCCGGGAAACAAACAGAAAAGCAGCGCCACTCAAATGCGAGAGTTGAGGCCCGGTTCATATTCCAGGTGCAATTGCAGGCACTAAAGCGACTGCGGCTGGAGGCGGACGTGAGGTCAATATACATTGCCGTCTCGGTCACGGCGTCTCCTAGTGTTTTTAGGAGTAAATGGGTAACTTTGTTTGTTACGAGGTGGCGAGACGCATTTAAATGGGGACAGAAATGCGAGTTGTTGCTTAACTTTATCAGGGAGCTCCCAACTCGACATTGGAGGACCTTTTTTAGTAAAAGGAACAATCTTATAGAGAGAGAAATTAATATTGAAGCAAACACCCTGTATTTCTTTAGAGTCATCAGTTTTTTGGGTAAAATGATATTGTAAAAAACCAGCTTCAACTTTATTAACACTAGATTTCAAACTGGAAACCCTTTTCGTTTCTAGAAAATGAAATAGCACACTCTTATTTCCCATACAATAAGAGAGACGTGGTAGCATTGTACTAGGAATATATAGTACAGAGTAAACAACATAAATCCATAAATTTAAAATGAGCCGCAATATATCACGAGCTGTAGACGGTTTTTCACCGAGATATGTACATAATTCACAATTACTCCTCATAGAAGGCATTTTTCTGCGACCTATTTTCCGGAATTTCCTAATTTATTAATACTTGCAGCAACGGTAAGCCATATATCAAACGTTCAAAGGCCCACAAATCCTTTAATACGCTACTTACAGTGTTCTCGATAGCATCAACCTGACTTTATTGGAAATATCGAGCGGGTTCGACGTTTGTTTATTCCTATATAGGTTGCCGTCACGGCAAAAATGCAGCAAACTGAAAGAATAGCGTCCTCTGAAGATGATATACCGCCGTAATAAAACATCCTCCGTATCGTATTTATCTTACGTATTTTTATAAGGTTATTGTATCTGTACAGCGGTAAATCAGAAGTTGAGAGGGTTGCCTGCCAAAAACGCAGGGCCAGTATCGGCATCAAATAAGTTTGGTATTCCATTGCATTTATTATGAGATTTTTACATAAATATCCAGAGAAAAATAGTCATATTTAGAGGCTAACTGCAGACCCCTCTGACACACATCTAGTTTCTAAAACGACTTTTATATATTTTTTAAATTTTGTAAATACGTTTTTCCTCAAGAAAGTACAAAATTACTCTTTAAAGGCAATTATCGCTGTACCATACACCAAATCATACTTATTTTCCGTATTTTTTATAAAGTTATTGTATCTATACAACGGCAAATTAAAGGTTGTTAGGATTGGTTGCCAAAAACGCAGTGCCAGTATCGGCATGAAATTAATTTTGCGTTACACTGCATTAATTGTGAAAACACAGATTTTTATATTTTCATAGAGCTTAACTTATTGTTTACTGTTCATTATGAAGCATCTACCATTAAAATTATTACTTAACTTCTTTATAATATACAAAGAAAAATACTCATGTTCAGTGGTTAAATATAGATCTTATTGATATACTTCTAGTTTATAGAATGACATATATATTTCTTCAAATTTGTCAATACTTTCATTGCGATTTTGGTCGAAACAGTACGATGTTGCTCTTTAGAAGCAATCGTCTCTTACTATACCAAATTTTCCAGGCTTTTATATCATTCTTTCGCTAAGTTCTAGACTTATTACACTCTGACTCCATGAACGGGTCCACATTCGTACAAGACGTGACTTACTTAGCGTCTGAACTCAATATCAACCCCATTATGCTTCACCTCATGCTTTCACCGATTCGAGGATATTATCCAACGTGTCGAAAGCTGGAATTATCCAGGTGGAAGGGTAAAGTTTGCCGAAATATTTACAACAGCTTAGGCGTGTCGATTCTTCCATGTCATTAATTTCAATAGTGAATTTGAATTTATGGCCTACACTCCACTGAAATTGAGCGGCGTTACAATATCGGTTTAATTTTTTCTGGGAAATTTAGCAGCACAGTGTTCAGCAGCTGTTAAGATTTTCTGTAAAATGATATACACCTTTCTAAACATATGATCATATTAATTGCTTTATTTTTAACGTTAGGGATGTAGAAATGACAGAAACATAACGGTTAATAGAAAAAGACACTTCATGAAGATGCACGACTATGAGAAGGCTCTGAATGAAGTTTACAAAAGAAAATGAATGATGTAGAATAAACTAAATGACTTCCAGTTCCCCTGATGCATATATGACCAGAGGAGCGCGAACCGAGGAAACTATTACCTGTAGTGGATATTTCAAAGTTGATAATATTTACTAATTAGGAAAATTAAACATAAACTCGCAGAACACAGAAGTATGAGTCGGCGTATTATACGTTCATTCCCTGGAATAAATATAGTTTCCATTATTTGTGCTCGGCAAATGGGAATATTAATGTGCATGTTTTGTTGCAATGGATACTATGGCGTGTACCTAAACGTATATGAAAAAATTTTATAGCGTTTTATTTCACACGGAAAGCATTACAGCGGACGTTTCACAATGCCGGAAAATAATTGCCTTTTCAGGTTCAATTCATATCGCATTACACAATGCGGGGACACAGTTTGCACACCTATGAAAATATTTGCTGTATTAGATAGAATATGACTCTCTTCGGTGGGAATAGTTCTGTGTCGAATAAGAAGCATTTCACCAGACATGGCAACGGAGAGGAAAATGTGAAGTGAACCTTTATATTCATAAAACTCTGTCCAAGACTAGATAATGGCTTTATGTGTAGAGGCGGTAAACCTATATATATATACAGGGTCAGTCAAAATTCACTGCCCAGCTACCGGATATATAGGGTGTTTCTTAATTGAATGTCAATATTGAAGGAGATTAATCTACCCATGAGATTTTAAGACAAAAGTTTCATATAAACATAGGTCCGTTTCCGCTTTATTTTTGATTTACAGGGTGATAAAGATTAAAAATTTATTTTTTTTTAAATAACTCCTAAACTGCATTAGATATTTTTGTGGAACTTGATGGCTGTAAACTAGACGCAAAGACACATGTTTTGTTAAAGAAATGAATTTTCAGTTTTAACCAGCGGCATCGCTATTAATTTTACTTTCACTATTTTCAATGAAAAAAATGATACGCCACTGCCTTTTCCAAAAATAAAATATATTTTCTAAAAAGCTCTTCATTTTGCAATAAAAAAGATCTCTTGACATTTTTCCGTATCTTGAACGGTTTTGCAGTAACAAAATAAAGAACAATTTATTTGCAACTGAAAACACTACATATTTTTTAAGTGTAACATACGCACTGTCACATTTTATTGACAACTAAATAAGTAATATCAATATTTTTGTAAAAAAAAAATTAGATAAGGTGTTGAAAGTGTCCTCCACCTGCAAGAATACATGCTTCAGCTCTTCTCCTCATATTAGCACGTACTCTTTGAAGAATGCCTTCAGTATTTCTTATTATGTCACAGGAAGCTCCTATACGATTCTTCAGTTCTTCTGCAGTGTTAACTGGAGCGCTGTATACTAGAGTTTTAAGATGTCCCCATAAGAAAAAGTCCAAACTATTTAGACCTGGGGACCTCGCAGGCCATGGTAGGAGTCCACCACGACCTACCCAACGATTATGGAACGTTCGATTTAAATATTCTCGTGCTTCTAAACTAAAATGTGCCGGTGCACCGTCATGCATGAACCACATTCTGTTTCTAATCACGAGTGGCATATCCTCAAGTAATATGGGTAAATCCTCTTCTAGAAATTGTCGATAAATATTACCATTTAGCCTTTCCGACAGAAAAAAAGGTCCAATTAAGTAATTTTCAACAATTCCAACCTAGACATTTACAGAAAATTGCATGCGGGTTTTCTTCGGCCCAAATATGAGTATTGTGGAAATTTCTGATAGCGGTTCTTGAAAAGTTAGCTTGGTCCGTGAACATTATTTCAGTCAAACACGGGATTTTGTGCAATATTCTCCAAAAACCATTGACAAGTTCCGGATTTTCCTCAATAGAATTTAAAACTGCTTCTTCAATTTCTTGCAGTAGCATGGGCACCTTTTAATTGATTGTTTGGCTTAAAAGTACCTGTTTCACTCAACCTCCTATGTACGTTTGAAAATGTTCGCCTATCTGGTGTGACTCTATACCGAAAGCGCTCTTGATACAATCGTCTAGCCTGTGGTGCGCTGCCATCAGCCAAACCATACATGTAATGAATGTCTGTCAGCTCCTGATAAGTAAAATTAACCATTTTCTTTAATAACACTACAGATTTCTCAACTATCAAACTAAGTAGATCAAAGTTAAGTTTACAAGACTGAACTGTCAAAATTAGTAAAACAAAACAGTATTTGTGTCATTTTTAATTGAACAATCACAGCTCACTATTACTATTCTGCTTTTAGTACACACGGGGGCCTAAGAATTATTATTGTTCTTTATTTTGTTACTGCAAAACAGTTCAAGATACGGAAAATTGTCAAGAGATCTTTTTTATTGCAAAATGATGAGTCTTTCAGAACATAATTTTTATTTTTGAAAAAGGCAGTGGCGTATCTTTTTTTCAATAAAAATAGTGAAAGTGAAATTAATAGCGACGCCGCCGGTTAAAACTGAAAAGTAATTTCTTTAACAAAACATGTATCTTTGCATCTAGTTTACACGCACCAAGTTCCACACAAATATCTAATGCAGTTTAGGAGTTATTTAAAAAAAATAAATTAAAAAAAAATCTTTATCGCCCTGTAAAACAAAAATAAAGCGGAAACGGACCTATGTTTATATGAAAGTCTTGTATTAAAATAAAGCGTCGATTAACCTCCTTCAATATTGACATTCAATTATGAAACACCCTGTATATTCTAAAAAAAATTAAACAAAAAAGCGGAGCCGTTTTCAAATAAATTATTAATTTTAATTCAATAAATGCGCAATTTTCGACTGACTAATCAAGTTGGCCGGAAAAAAATCTTGTTGACACGGATTTACTTGACAGTGACGTATAATATTTATTTGACTTTTAGTACTTGTTGTTGAGTTCAAAATGGCAGGGTTTGCTTATAGCAACAGAGAATACGTCGATATGATTAAAGCTTTAGGAGCTTGTGACAATACCGCCCGTACTGCCGTGTCTAAAATGTAGAAATACGTACTGTGGAATCAGGATGTATTTCTACATGTATGCCGGTCGGCTTTGAAAATTGATAAGGCAACAGGAAGAACGGTTATTGCAGGATGTTGAGAATAATCCTACCATCAGTACACGAATATTATCAAGAAACAGGCATCATGTCTATCGCTGTTCATAGATGTCTTCAAAGGTACAGCTTGTATCCCTATCATGTAGAGCCAATTCAAACGCTGCATCCCGGAGACGACCAATTAAGAGTAAATTTTTGCAGATGGGCATTACAAGAATTTCAGCACAATCCAGATTTTTTCCATAATGTTTTATTTACCGATGAAGCTCATTTCAACCAACAAGGAGTTTTCAATCACCACAACCCGAACAATCGAAAAATTTATACAAAAACTCCTTTGAAATCTGGGTCAAAGAGGAACATATTATGAATTTTACAGGAAATATATTACTACTCACTACTGCTCACCTGAACAAAAACGTAAATATTCGCAAATTTACAAACCTTATTGCATTTTTAAAAAGGAAAGGTTTCGGATATCAGCCAAAGAAATTATAAATATTTACGAAGCTGGAAATAGATCGCTTTATGAAACAAACCGAGGATAAAGAATTCCTGTTAGCCAAAGTTGTTTTAATCGTTGGAGTATTGAGCATGTAGGAGGGAAGAAACCACATTTTTGACGGTAGATGCCGCAAAAGATTGTCAGCTAGTTATTAGCTCCGAACACAAAAACTCATTTTCCAAGAATGTTTACGATTACTGAGAGATCAATAAATGGTATCAATTTTTTAGACATATTTCGTAAGTACGCAAAACTTCGTCCAATCAATACAACACATCCTTAATTTTTCTTGACATATCGAAATAATAAATTCTGTATTCTGCCAGTTGGAATCAATACAATTGGAGGTATACCAAAAAAGAATCCTTCTCTCCAATGAATACACTGGCCATTGCTTCCGGCGCAGCTCTGTAACAATGTTGGCAGATTCTGGAGCGGACATGACACTTGGTTGGCGATCAAGTTCAGTTGCCTAGGGTTATATCGAAAATTCCATTGAACAGAAAAACGAAATAGCAAAAAGAATCATAGGTCAGAAAAATACACCAAATAAGAAATTACGTTCCTTCCGACTAGTAGTTGCATTGTTGTTAGAGAAGAGAAGTTGGGTGTCTCTAGTATTTACTTAAACAATTTACACAATTGTACCTTTAAAATATATAATAAATAAAAATTTTCATTGTTTTTAATGTTTCATTTTTACTTTCATGAGTGTCATTTCAAAATTTTTATCAATATCAAAATTTGTCAATTTCGACAAATCATGTCTTCCTCTACTGTGTCCCAAAATTTGTAGCCATGTAACAAAAACATTTTTTTTTTATTTCAAAATTTTTGGTAGTGAATGTATAACAGTTTCATGAGATACACCATTCAGAATAAGATATTAAGTGGGTACGATTAAATTTTCATTCGTCAGAGTTCTCGCAAATAAATTGATTTTACTTGCTGGCGAATTCTGTAAATTCTATATTTATCGTTCTTTCTGTACGTGTAGCAACCGGTCCAATATTTATACATCACGAAACATAATCAAAGGCAGTCATTATCTAATCCATTCTTTACATAATAGCTTCTAATCGTAGTAACCTGTGTGGGGTCGGTCCGTCTTCTCACAGCCTCGAGTAATTGCTGCCTTCAGCCAAAGTACCACCATTAGTTTCGACATACCCCAATCTGTAATTTCGGTTTGATTGAAT
Source organism: Monochamus alternatus (assembly GCA_037114965.1). Lineage (NCBI taxonomy): Eukaryota > Metazoa > Arthropoda > Insecta > Coleoptera > Cerambycidae > Monochamus > Monochamus alternatus. The sequence goes on along the minus strand of CM073429.1, from coordinate 60,666,821 downwards.
GATGGTAATCGGGTTCTTGCATCCGCTAAATGTTAATTATCAATCACGGTCCTGGAATATTTATTGTGTGACATTAGGTAGCGGTCGTTTTTATGCATATAGCATGTCATACGCTCGCAGGGTGGCAAATACAATACGAATTGTTTTCCATTAGAACAATTTATGGCTTACTGTTACATATAACGTTAAAACTTTGACAGGTGATATTAAAAGCATGTTATTTATGTATTTTTTCTTCTTCTGTGTTTGTGTAGTGTTTCTCATTATCCAACAGACGGTCTAAATGCGTACAAATTGAATTACGAAGCTGATAGTAATTACATCGCATCTGAGATGCAATTGAAACGGTCTCCGAGCTGGAATTTCATAAAAACGAGAAACATTAAACTTGGGAAAAAGCCGCTTCCAGAAAATGAAAGCAATTTGCGGCGTAGTTGAGTGTGTGGTCTGAAGTAAATTAAAACCTTATCAATTAACTCGTATTTCTATTTGTTTTAAGATCAATTAATGGCCGGTCGCAGTCAGTCCCCTGTAATAGCGTGCGCCAAACCAGGTAAATTTATTTGACTTACGGGAGAACGCTTTGCCCAGCACGGTTGCCAATTGTACGAGATTGCTTGGTTGTCATTGTAAGGAGGTATCAGCGCAGGCTGTTGACTTCTTGAATTGATATTGTTTTTTCAATAATTAGTATTGGCTAAGATAAGAAATCTTGCACATATGTATAGATTTTTTTTTAAATCTTGTCTTGCAATTCGAGCAATCATGTCTCGGTCTTATTTTGTCTTGTCTTGAGAGAACAAGACAAGAACAAGAAAAGCAAGACAAGATGCCAATAAAGACAAAATGTCAACACAAATGACATCTTTATTCAATGTCAATGACATTGCATTAGTAAAGGTTTTTGTCTTACAAATTCTTTATCAAGCTTTATATCTTACCCCTCCTGATTCTTAAGCAACACAGATGTTATCAAATGAATATCTTCATCACCATTACCTTTTTCTGGGTTCTATTATATGAGTACTTCGTTCTCTACCCTACCGAATATTTACAACTTTGCTTAATAATAAAATAGTTCCCGTAAATCATATTACCAATCACAAAAACAACTAACAAAAACCGAGCATCTGGGGTCAAAATTTAGAACCGACAACCCTGCAGCGATCCCGTCCCCGCTATCCTTGATTTACCTGTTTGTTTTATGTTAATTTCATTCAGCATGTAAGACGCGACTCCGTTCTGAATGTCGGCGTTTAATATTTTAGGCATTTTAAATTGCTGGGATTATGGGGTCGTCGCGCCGCATTTTTAATTACACTTTTATTTACAACTGCCATAATTTAAGGACAAACGGCTAGCGCTGCGATCGGATGGGTGGCATTTAAAATTTTAATCTTAACTAGCGGGGCACCCAATTAAACTCAAATTATAGTAATAAAACGGCATCGAGTTCCATGAGACTGTGTTTAATAACCATTTGGAGATGTGTGGCCAAATCGAGCTCGAGGGTTTTATTGTTGATGTGTAGGTCGTAGGTGTAGGCTCCGCTCAGGTCTTGCGACTCATTGTGCCTGTCGCTATTAGTAGTATCAATTAAGTTATAAGAAGCTTTTAAGAAATTGGATTAATAAGGAAGTCCATTTGCAGTATTTACACATGGGCGTGTAAAAGGCAAAATGACGCCATTGAGAAAAATTTTGGGGAATCGAAGAAAACCATCATTCTTAGTAAAATATTATGATCACTTGATAAATATTTTCATATTAACAAAACATTTACAAATATACATTTTATGACCAGAATATGTCTGATGATATGGCTGATGATACTCAGTTATACTATTCTTTTTATTTGTCTAATGCACTTTTAGCTTCAGAATATATTAATGAAGATTTAAATTCAATAACAATTGTTGCGATAGCTCATAACCTTTTATTAAATGAAAATAAAACTGAAATAATTATGTTTGGAAATAAGTCCGAAAATGTTATAAATGATCCTAATTTTAATATTATTTTGTGTAACAAATTACTAACATTTGTAAAGCAAGTTAAAATTTTGGGCTTACGAATTGATGATAGATTACGGTTTGATAATCATGTTACTTATTTAACAAAAAAATCGTACTGTATTCTGAAAATGCTTTACCTAAATAAAGACGTGTTGGATAAATCTATTAAAATTAGATGTGTGTGACTCTCTCATTCTCTCTCACTTAGCGTATTGTGATATAGTATATTGGCCAGCTTTATTATCAAGAAATAAAGCTACCCTTCAGAGAATTCAAAATTCTTGTGTACGATTCTCTTGTGGATTACGAAAATTTGATCATATATCTAATTCTTTCTCTTCAGTAAAATGGTTAAACTTAGATGAAAGATTCACCTCTCATTTGGCAACTTTAGTTTATAAGATTAATAAATTTCGAATTCCTAAATATTTATTTGATAGATTGAAAAAGGGTATTGACACTCATTCTCGTTTTACTCGACACTGTAACTGGTATGAAGTTCCTAAACATAATACTGCACAGTATGAACGCTCCTTTCTTTACAATGCTGTCAAAATTTACAACTCCTTGTCTGCTTACCTGAAAAACGTCTCCTCTGTACCTATTTTTAAAAAACAGATCTGTTATTTTCATCTCGTTCTTAATATATTAATTAAGTATTAGTGTATTATTATCTCATAATATTTCTATTATTTATTGTAACTCTATTATTTATTGTACGTTACGCTCTATGTATGCTCGCGTTATGTGTGTATATATATAAGTATATATACATTTTTTTGTATGGTTAATACATTGTCTTCTATTATTATTTGTATTTTGAGGTTGGTTACATGGAAGAGCAGCGAAGCTGAATGGCGCCAACCACAATGCCTAATTTGTTGCCATTATTTTATTTCAATCTCGAATAAAGACATTTATTATTATTATTATTATTATTATTATTATTATTATTATTATTATTATTATTATTATTATTATTATTATTATTAATATAGTTTAAATAGATTTGCTTTTGACTTTTTGTCACTTATTGCAGCCATTTCTGTTTTGTGGCGGTTAAGTACAAGTTGTTGAAGAATTTATGACAAATCGACCCAGTCACTTAAATAAACATTTAGATAAATTTTGTATAAAAATAGATTCTGATTTTCATTAAAAGATGTTGGTGAAATATATAGATTTCTTATCAGGGATAATAAAGTAATAGTATAAGAAACAAGTTTAGAATATACAGAGCGTTTTTTAAATTAAATGCTGATACTTAAGGGTGTGAATTCTTCCGTCATTTTAAGAAGAAAACTTAATATCAATATATGTCCTAAAACTCTTAATTTTTGAGCTACATGGTGTTACAGTTTTAAGAAAAAATTTACTTTTTATTATAATTTTCTTATCACTCCAGATATCTTTATGAAATTTTGTACACACCTATTAATCGTTACGGAGCATTGTTCGATGTAAAAAATGTTTTAAAATCTTTGCCAATGACGTCCGTACGAGGTTTGAACTATACATTTTTGAAGATAAAAACGGTACGCCACTGCTTTTTCTAAAAACTAAAATTATTTTTAAAATCTCTATTTATTTTACAGCAAATTCGGTCCCTAAACTTACTCTCGTATGACGCACCATTTTCACGTAAAAAAATTAAAACCAAAAAAGTTTTCCCCAAGTTCATTGAGACTGCTTTTGATATTTTGTTGTCAATTTGTAGACACCCACCATGCGTTTTTTAGGATAAAAATTAATTTTCTTCTTTAACCAGTGACCTCCACGTAGGCATAATATTAAATGTTTAGATAGATAGAAAAATGGTACGCCTCTGATTTTTTAAAATTTTATTTTAAAAATCGCGGCTTATTTAGTAAAGCGATAAATTCAAAATCTTAAACCTAAAACGAAACGACAAGACAAGAAAATACAAACAAAATAAAGAACCCAAATTATGTATTTACAGTAAAAAAAATTATAAATAAAAAATTATAAATTATAATAAAAAAGTAAATTTTTTCTTAAAACTGTAACACTCTGTAGTTCAAAAATTAAGAGGTTTAGGACATATGTTGATATTAAGTTTTCTTCTTAAAATGACCGAAGTATCGGCATTCAATTAATAAACACCCTATATAGAATATGAATTTAGTAAAACTGCTTTTTTACGAGACTTGTTATAATATTTTTTCGCATTTTGTGTTAGTAAAAAATTATAAGCAAGTAGTGATAGATATAAAAGCATTAAGAATATTGAAATTTAAGAAATTTCATGGTAGGTACTTATATAAGATTTCCGTAACCTAGAAATCTGACACTCAGTAATTATTTATTTATATAATAACAGTTAAGTTCCATTTCTCTGAGTCGAATTGATTCTAAGTTATATATTAATTATAATAATGAGCCTTGATACCGAAAACAATTTAGAAAATTGTTCTGAAGACATTTTAAATGCCGCTCGTAAAGCATCTTCAAGCTTACTTCCTTTAAAATCCATACAAGGACAAATATGAGAAGGTATATGCAATATTTTATAAGTGAAGGATAACAAGAAACGTACTAAGAACTGATGAAAGTGAAATTCTAGCGTATTTTAGTGTTTTTCATACAATGTTTTTCGTTATTTCAGGCAAAATCTCATAAGGCATTCAGTTTATGGTCTCGATATTCCACATTGAAAAGTACTAACAAATAACCGAGAATATATCACAATATGAAAAGCTACTTGTCTTTTTAAAGAGCAAAAATAACATTACGAAATAGAGAAATCAAAATTTCTGACAATGGAAAACGTTATTATGTTCTTATAAAGAGACTTCAGACACGTCGACGTGCAGAATTATGAAATTCAATAGATATAGAAGACACAGGGAAAATGTTGGTTGTAACTTTACATGATACCGAAACCAAAAAAGAACGTGCATTTACCGTAGAACTTGAGTGCAACGAATATGAAATTTATTTATTTACGATTGAGATAACAAGTAAAACACAATATACTTTTGATTTACTATAATCACGGTAAGTTCACAATACAACCAGTTGGCGTCAACAGTTAGGAAAAAGAAACCCAGAGAGTTCCCGAATACTTAAAACTTCCAGATGCAACCAGTTACACGGGCCATTGCTTGAGAAGGACGTCTGTCACCTTCCTTGCTGACAGTGGAGATATTCAAATATTTAAAAGACATGGAGGATGGTAGTACTTTTAATACTATATATAACAATGTTTCCAATGTTTAAATAAACAATTTCCCTGATGTATGTTATTAACAGTAACATTGCTATTCAGGGATGGCCAGAAATACGAATTAAAGTTCATATCTTTTGAATGAGTTAATTTTTTTAAAACGCCGAGACACGTTAACTGATTTGTTCCCATCTTTCGGTTTTATAATAAGTAATTTTTTTTTCGCCTTCTAACCCTCAGCTACCCCTACATTTTTTTCAAATGGACACATAAGGCATGAGGGGGCTCGTTGAGAAGCTTATAGAAAACCGAATCCAGCCATACCAAATACACAAATTTTCAATAGCAAGCTTTCTAGGGTTGTATAAAACACCTACTTAACAAGTGAAATAAAATTTAATTTTCTTCAGAGTCTCCATGAATTTGCACAGAATAGAATAAAGAATTTGAAACTGTACCGATCACTTCTAACGCAAAAAGAGATATCTTTTTTATGTTGCGTTTATTTGGTACCACTTACTTGCCAGGCTTCTGGTTAATTTTTCGCTTTAGTTGTAGATGGGAGTTCGAAACATTACTGTTTTGTCAAAATCAAGTTATTTACTGAATCGCAATGGTATTGTGGGAAAGGCAACGCATCGAAATCTTGATATTGCTTCGATGTCGATACAAAACAAGAAGTCCGGTTGAACTGCGCGAAAACCAAATCTCGCAAGGGACAGTTAGTAAAATATTTCACAAATTTGAGGAACGCCGTACAGTACAGACTTTGCCCAAACCTAGACGGGCACGTGCTTTGAATGAAGAAAAGAAATTAGACATTGCATTAGAACTTGTTGAAATCCTCATACTTCAACTGTTTCATTGGCCCGCAATCACGATGCTTCTCGAACTGCAATTCGAATGTTTTTGAACCGAGAAATAGCAACCCTATAAGGTATGTCTTGTCCAAGAGCTTTTGGAAGAAGATTATGATAGGCGATTACAATTTTGTGAGGAAATGATGAGACAGTATGACGACAATAATGGTTTTCAACGAGACATACTTTTTTCAGATGAAGCTACATTTTATTTAAATGGAGTGGTTAACAAACACAGCCATCGCTTTTAGTCCCAGGCAAATCTACACTGGACATGCGATTCGCATACGCAGCACCCGCAGAAAGTGTATGTATGGGCAGGTATCATCAACAACAGAATCTTGGACCCATTCTTTTTTGAAGAAATCTTACTACCGCACGCTACCTGGATTTCCTAACATTTGACCTGATACCTGCTCTAGCTCTGATTTTTCCTCATGAAACTGATCTAGACATCCAGATCCAACAAGATGGCGCTCCCCCACAATTTGGTATTGATGTTCGAAGATAGTTAGATGAAATGATTCAAAATCGTTGGATTGGTAGCCGGGGTACAGTTAAATGGCCGCCAAGATTCCCCGACTTAACGCCCCTGGATTATTTTTTTGGGGATATTTGAAAGAAAGAATCTACCAGGACAGATGGGATAATATTGAGAATTTAAAGAACAAGATTAGGGCGGAGATGCATAATTTACCAGCTGAGGTCATTCGGAATGCTGTGGACAGCTTTTACTATCGTCTTGGAGAACGCCAAATAGTGACTGGAGAACATTTCCAGCATTTGCGGCATTGAGGTTATTTTTGTAAATTATCTAGTTGTTTCAATTTCTAAATGAAAAAAACATAAAACGATGGGAAAAAATCAAGATCAGTTAACGTGTTTCGCGTTTTAAAAAAATTAACTCATTCAAAAGATATGAATTTTATTCCGTACTTCTGGCCAGTGACATATCAAGTGCCAATGTAGTAAATGATTTTGAATTTAGTAAAATAACATAGTATCAGTCAAAATGCTAAAAAGGAAACATTATTTAATGATAGATATTCAATATAAAAAATCATGTGTCTGTACTTTCATGAGAGTATTTTCACGATTTCTATAAGGGTTCTAACATTTTCCAACAATCCACAACTCCTGCATTCATGTAAATACAGCTTTACTACAAGCAACGTCGGTTAGTCGCATATGTACATCCAAACAGTTTTTTTAAATGCGCTGTATCTTTGTACGTCAAATTGACCCCAAACATGCTTTATATGTATAATACGTAACGTGACAGTTCAAAGCCATTTGTTAAGGTCCACAAAGAGCACGTAAATCGGCTACGCATTACGCAAATGGAATATGAATACCCCGCGCGATATCAACACGAAATGACGGGTTCTCGTTATGCAAATAAATAAATATATGTAAAGCAAATTCCGCAGGTACATATTCCAGTGGATGTTTTGGAGTGGACGATGTTTTGTTACTTTTCTTTCCATATAGACGGTTTGCAAATGACACGTACGCAAAGGTATATACATTCGATGGTGGTATGCATATACAGGGTGAATTATATAAGACTTCTAAATCATATTTTGTCCCTATCTACATATCCCTATAAGTTCGAGTATGCTCACTGTGTGACGCTGTACGCATACCATGAAATGAAGCAAATAATTTGCTTAATATGATATACTAAGTTATGATAATTTATTGATATATATTTTAAGAATTTTCTTGAGTTGCTTGTACATATTTTATTTCCAAGAAATCTCGAGTTGAATATGTGAACTAGACTAACGCTGAATATTTTAGTATTATTTAACATTTAATCCACGCCTGCCTCGTAGAGCATCAAAATACGGCTACCCTATTTCTAAACACAAGTAAGTCCTTCCCTCTGAGAAAATCCAGCTAAAGGCAGCCGTACACGCATACGCAAAACACGAAATATAAACTCAATCATTTTGCGTATTACTGATTCCACTAGCTTCTTTCCAATATGTTAACTAAGTATGATTATTTCCACTGGTTATAAAGGTTGAAGCATGCGGTTATCACACAGGGTGTAATTAAAATACTTAGTCGAACTTTATTGATTACAAATCATAAAAAAAATCTTGTGTCCGGAAATCATATTACCTAATGCAGAACACTAAGGTTAGGTGAAGCAGTTGAATTACACTCTATATTATTATATTCATAACAGTAGCATAAAGTAACAAGGGCGTTATAATGATATCAATACCGATGGCATGTGAAGAACTGTTGTAAAGCCTGCAAAAGCATAGGGAAGATTTGCCCTTCATACTACCAGCAACACTCTTGAATCACTTTTAAAATTTAGCTTTCGATGTTTTAAAATTTGTATTTATGATGTTTGATTGACATTTAATCTCTGTTTTTGGACTGCATCTTCAACGGCTCCTAGAAGTTAGATCAAGCAATATAATTTCACTCGATATTACGATGCGCATAACAGTAACAAACTGACAAGAACGTTCTAAAGCTTGTGAAGAAGTATTTTGATTGGTATTTAATTTCTGTTTTTGAACTGTTTTGGTCCCATGCCAATGGGACCTTTAATGTGTTCAAACAGGTAATTATTGCAAATAAAATACAATAGAGTTTATTTCCATGCTAATGCCCCAGGGCGTTAAAGTTGTTCATTGCGCCCTAGGGCGGTATTTCTCATTTAATGTCTTGGAATAATTGACTATTTTAAATAATAATAAGACATAATATACACAAGACAATACACAACTGTAATATATCTTCAACGATGTTCATAACAGTAACATACACTGACAAGAGCGTTATAATGATATCAACGCTTTTAAAGCTTGTAAATAAATATTTTGATTGGCATTTAATCTCTGTTTTTGGACTGCTCTGATTCCATGCCAGAGTTTTAATTTAGTGATGTTCTAATGGGTTACAGATGTTCATAACGTCTTAGAGCGCTATGTGTTAAAGAGGTAATTATTGCAAATAAAACACATTAGAATTTATTTTATTGCTAATGCCCTAGGGCGCTAAGGACGTTCATTGCGTAATAGGTCGTAATTTTTCATTTAATGTCTCCAAATAAGTAACTATTTTAAATCATAGTAAGACGTAACAATGCGCAAGACAATACACAACTGCAATATGTCTTCAACGACTCATACAAGCTAGGTCAAACAGTATAATTGTTGCACTCTTTATGATGTGTCCAAACAGGTAATTATTGCAAATAAGACACATTGAAATTTATATCCATGCTAATGCCCAAGGACGCTAAAGATGTTCATTGCGCCCTATGTCTCAGTTAGTGCCCAAATAACTGACTATTGTAAATAATATGAGTAACATAACACATAACAGCAATGTATCTGTAGTGGTCCGGACAAGTAAATCTGAGACTTTGCCCCGCAGTGTACGGTCACCTTAAGCGGGTCTTCCCCGGCGCGTCGTATCTGTGGAAGGCCCCGCGATTGAATAGCCGCTCGGGGAAATGAGAAACTATTATGAATATTACAGAATCTTAGCTCGGCGAAGTTTGTATATGGTAATTTCTTCGGTGCATTATGCGACGTGGCGGAGGGCCCGTCCTGAATCGTATCTGGCGATCGCGATTCTTTAGAGCCTGGGGGGAACCCAGATTACGTCGGCCACTCTCGCCCTGTTATTGCCATTATCATGGCCTACTTTCAAATTTGCTCCCTGCGACGCTCCTCGTCTCGAGTGCCAGCCTCTCCGTCGACCCGAGCGCCGTGAAGTTCCTAGGGCTAATTAGACAAATGTATATTCGTATTTCTTACCCGTTATGTATGACCCAGTTCGTGAGTGCTTTCCTGTGTCGGGGAAACCTAGCCCAAAATCAAGCAAAAAGCGCACTTAAACGTCGCCCACTCAACGTCGAGATTCCCAATGTTGTTCTTGCTGATCATGTACTTTTTATTTAGGCGGATAGCTTAAGTATCTGACCTAAAACGCCATCTTTTATAATATATTTTATATAGGAATCACAAGGCCACAGATCTCAGTTGTTTCGTTGAATATTTTCTTTCAGTTTGTCTACAATTCTACGGACAAATCCTACACTCATATAAGTATTTTCTAAAATTGCTCTAAAATTAAATGATTTTCTCTACATTAGACGTTCCACGCATGCTATATTGATTTTTGCAGCTCTAATGGAGTACATTGTATTCAAAGCAATATTTATATAAACAACATATAAGTACTGAATGCTTTTATCTAACGGTATTCGTTTTCATGTATCTACGAATACTCAGGTACTTATGAATTAGTCCTTCCTAAAATTTGAAAACTGACTAAATTCTTATCGCTATGTTTTTATTAAAAAGCATTCTTGTCCATTGTGGTTGTTCTTGCAGTATATTTAACTTGAACTGCTAAACATCAGATTTCTAATTTTACTCCGTTCCATAGTCTAACCTAAACTTTTACAGTTTTAAAACACACAAGAAACAGTACGTAACTTACAAAATCTTGCACCACGAGTACACAAATACGTTGAATAAGATAAAAAAACCGGGATTTATTTTGTATACACACAATATATTTCTTGATTAAGGGCACGGGCGGACTAAACAAAACCCAAACGGCGTAGTAAATATGCGTTACTCAACTGCGCCTTTTGCTGATGTCTGGCGATAACCATGATTTGATGTATTTTACATGAGATTTACAAGTTAAATTAACCGCAATTTAAGATTTAAATATTAATTCACGCATTGTAAATATTTAGCATTGTATATTGTATTCATACAACATGAATACTTGAATGCAAGTATTCAGGATGCAAGTACTATTTAAATGTTGTATTCAGAATTTATCACGAATACTTTTCTAACAGTACTCAGTATTCTTGAATTGAATACTTTAGACAACAAATGCTATTTTTATTGTCAACATTTAAGATCATTATCAAAAATAAACGACAGAAACTGATCATTTGGTAGCCACAACTGCTACTAATATTACAAATCGTCGGCTGAATTATCACAACTGTTTCCAAGGCTAACTTGACTAGGGATGAATCTCAATTGAACGAACCTCATAGGAACAAAATATTATTTCAATTATTAAGGTTTGTCACTATCACTATGCTTAACTGAAACTAATACTGAAGTGTCAGTATAATTCCTATAATTACTAAAGAATTATATGATTAAGGATAAATTCACCCCTGGGCGAAGTCTATTAGATACTTTACGCCTTTTTTGTACGGGGGAAAAATAATGATAGGTTATTAAAAATTAGGCTACGCACGCTAGTCTATATAATTCCTTTTATGAGAACGAGTGATCACGGAAACTTTTGATATCTCGCACCTGTCGTGTGCATGACTAAATAATTGCGATGGTGTTCTACTAGTACAACACTTTTTTTGATGAACATATTGACCATTGGTGATACCTTGGAATTTGTGACAGCAATGGTTATTTCGGGAAGCCACGACCATACCATATTGCAAACTTGGCTGATTCTATTTCGGAGGTATTTTAAACTTATTTAGATGCCCCCTCCTGCCCTCGCACTTTTTCCGCCTATCAACCTAATATCGATAACCAGCTTGCCCGCGATTTATTACTCCAGTATCAGTGTACTGGAGTGGGTGCATAAGATTTGATCTTATTGAGTAAGGATTTGATATGCTCCTACTACAAATGGACAGCGTTATTTAGATTGGGAATATAACCACAATCGTCTTGCACACAAATGCGTATTGACTTGTTAATGACATGAACTGTCCGATACTAAATAAATAAAAAGATTTTTTGTCATTGTTATCTTTTGTCTGCAGCAAGACCAAGCGTATTTGGTAACTTTTTCGAACAAGTGTGTTCTGATTTCAGCTGACTTGATGAAAAATGTTTCCGCGAAGTAAACTGAAGACAAAGGCTCATAATTCTCCAATCTCAAACGCAATATGAAATTTAAATTGAGGTTCGATATTGGTTTCTATTAAAAATGCCTCCCACTGGATATTATATCTATCTAGTGTCACACGTGCAGTATCCAATACGTCTACCTATGGGGAATTGAATTTCACCTTACTGTTCAATCTTCCAGCTCGCGTTTTATGAATGCAACAGGGGCGACTCGTGACTTTTTAAATTGATGAGGTAGGCTTTTTGAGACTTTTTAAATCATTATTTATTGGCAAATTTAGTATTATCTAAGACGAGAAATATTTGAAAATTTTATAAAGTCTTTTTGCAAAGCAAGACAATAGTATCTTTAAAGTTTTATGAAATCTATCGCTAAATTCATATTGAAGTGTCATTATTATTGCAATAGTATGTGCAATAATAATGATACTCCCTCAAAACGTTTCTGAACTTCTGGAAGTTCTGAGTAGAAATGTCATTAAATCTCTATCGGTGAGTGAAACAACTAAGAACTAAAGTAGATTTTCTTACAAATACGTCAGCAATTCAAAAGAAATCTCAAAATTCATTTTCAAAAGTGTCATTGTTATTGCAAACGATTATACGTACATACATTTATACATTTATTGGTGATGTATAGGAATAATAAAGAGGAGGAGGTGGCCATAAACATTTTTATAAACATATTTCAAACATTATTCGGCATGCTCTAACACTGGTAACGCTTTTTTTTACGGTTTTAGAAAGATATTTTAAGCTAATATAAATCAAATCTCCTACAATTCCTATCAATGAAGTCATATGTATGTTCTCTGATACCAAACATCTAGGTATGCTAATGAACAATTCCAATCATTATCTAAAGAAAATCTAATTTACTATCCTGGTAACGAATACATAAATATCTAACTTCACTTTTTGGCAGTGGGAACACGACAAATTCAACCACAATAGATGAGATCTGACCTATTTCTGCATTTTTAGGATTGCTTCTTCAGGTGGTCTCCTTTAAGTTGAATAAAATATCTAACCATAAAAATTATTATAAAAATTAAAATTATTTGAAGTTAAATATCGGCAATGACAAAAAGTGACATCCTGTCAATGAATTAAATATGACAATACCTACTTGAAAAATGTTCACCTTTTATGTAAAAGTTTTTATATATTTTTAGGTATTAATAATATTGTGTGAAACTAACTACTCAGTGGACAAAAGCCCCAACCTGCGTTGAATTACACCCACAATATCTACCCATATATTCTTTATAGAAATAGGTCAGATCTCATCTATTGTGGTTGAATTTGTCGTGTTCCCACTGCCAAAAAGTGAAGTTAGATATTTATAGAGTGTTTCATTACTAGGTTAGTAAATTAGATTTTCTTTAGATAATTATTGAATAGAGCTTTGTCTGTGGAATTGTTCATTAGCATACCTAGATATTTGGTATCAGAGAACATACATATGACTTCATTGATAGGAATTGTAGGAGATTTGATTTATATTAGCTTAAAATACCTTTCTAAAACCGTAAAAAAATGTTACAAAAGCTAATAATAAGGAATATATGGGTAGATATTGTGGGTGTAATTCAACGCAGGTTGGGGCTTTTGTCCACTGAGTAGTTAGTTTCACACAATATTATTAATACCTAAAAATATATAAAAACTGGTAACGCTGTCGAATACACATACAATTTACAATAGCCTTAATATTGGTGAATATTGGAGTGACGTCAGCGATCCTCAACAAGTTGTCTATTGAAAAATCATGAAATTTATTTAATATTTGATTTACTTATTCCTGATTTTTTTTTGCACTACACTTGTAGTCACTGCACATCGTAGTAAAAGTAGCTGCATTTGGTACACATTTATCGGATGTTTACAGAGAAATCGTTCTGCTAAGGCATTTTCACATCACCATGAACTAAAACGATATTCATCAACTCCGAATGGCTTGCGGGATTTGCTATACCATTTTTGAAATTTGAAAAATGAATTTAAACCCTCGCATCACAAAAACGTTAATACTATATATTTGGAATCACCTGGGTAGAGACTAGTGTGGCCCAGCGATATAAATGTTAAAAATACTACAGCTTCAATTTTTTTCTCTGAAACTATAAGGATTTTACGAAAATTATTGTCTCAATTTTTCATGACGCATCTATTCCCAAATTTTTTTAGATAATTTTCAAGTCACCCTGTATACTACTACAGACGCCACTGGCATGCGGATAACTCCCGCCTGTAATCCTCGATATTAGTCGAGCCCACGTTACACGTTATTAACATAGTATATTGAAAACTCCATATTAAAAGAGTATATTGAAGGAATGAGTAATTTTTAATATTTTAAGCATCATCGGCGTCGGTCACAGCAGCGTAAAACTTCCTTGTACGTCAATCACAGATATAATCCTAGATCTAATACGGAATATATTTTATGCGACAAGGCTTGTCACCGCGCGGATGGGGCGTATTAGAAATTGAATTTGGTATATTTCATATCTCGACAGATTGACGGTGGCGGTAAATGTGCAATTTTGAACCGCATGCAACTGAAAAATGTGTCCTATATCATCGCAAAAGGGAGGCACGTAGATTCGAACTGCAAGTGGATATAATCCGACGCTATGAAGAACGGCTGAGGAAAATGTTCCATATTGTAAGCAGATCAGGAAGATATTACGCCGTATTACCCGTTGAGATCAAAGGTGACTGGCATTTTTATCAAAGTTGTAGCAGAGTAGTAAAAACCAAATAGATAATTTCAGGGTTTTTAAAGTTAAGAATTAACGGAATCAACCTTCAAAGAAATTCCAAACTTATTTATAAAGCGAAAAATTTTTTTTTAAATTATATTAAATCCTCATTAAACGCCGCCTATGCAACTTGTCCGTCTCACGTTTACAGAATCAGAGTAGGTAACGTAGGCAACTAGCAACACGACTGTAAAATTTCCAATCATTTTGTAAATTTTTAGGTCATCGTCAAATACAAGTGATTCACACTGAAACGCACTGCACAAATCATTTATAAATAATAGAAACAATAAGGGTCCAAGATTGGATCCCTGCGGAACTCCCGACGATGCTGCATATGCTACTGACTTATGGTCATTGTAAGACACAAACTGTTGTCTATTTGTTAAATATGATCTGAAAAATTGTAACATGATTTTGCTAATGACAAAGTTAGATAATTTCACTAATAATAAGCTATGGTCTATACGATCCAAGGCTTTAATAAAATCAGTATAGAAAGTATCCGCCTGTCCCTGATCATTTAATACATGTGAAAGTTTTTGAGTAAATATAGCCAAATCCTTATATAATACTACAATTATTGTTTTTGTGATGTAAGTGTTTAGATTAGTTTTTCAAGTGTCATAAATAGCTTACGTGTATAGTAGCTACTTTAACCGCGGTATGAACTACGAAAAGACCTATATACAATGCGTTAGCCTAAATTACATGCTGAAGTGTGGAAAATTACTATTCAGCCACTTTTTCATACTTCCAACGTACTTAATGCTAATCACTGAAGAAAACCAGCTGCATGTTCTTCAATGGGCCCTCTCTAAACGCAATAATAAGTATCATTATAAAAACGTACCTGCCTAAGTAACACGCATCCTTCGCGTGACGTTTAGCATACTTTACATCGCCTATAATTTAGGAAGGATCTCCAAAATTGTAAAACCAGTCAGGCCGATGAATAAAATCACTATAAAAAATTCTTCCATAAACCATCACTTGTCCGTCGCTATTAAAGTCAAATTTCCTTCGGGCGTTTTTTACTAACGTTTCTAATAGTGTAAAATTTCGTATTCATGAACCTGTAAAGCACGCAAATTTTGAAATTTGGGCTGACGGCCATAATAATAGTGTATTAGACAGGGGATTGACTATTTTCAAAAGAGGTACGAGCTCTGCCGATGCCTTTGAAATTAAAAGATTAGAAATTAAATGAATCAAAATCTAGTACAATTTTGTTAAACTCTTTCACGAATCGTAGATGGCGTTATGAATTTGCTTAGGATACAGTGGCTCTATAGAGCTTGGGTCTTGTGACATTTGAGAAATGTACTTAATGCATGACATTTATAAAAATTGAACCATACACAATAAAACAATGCGTTCAACTTAAATACATTGTTTTCTGCAAATGGGCATTCAGTGAAAAAGTTTTTAGAAAATTACTTTATATTTACGGTTTCTTCGATCTGAAACCACTATCCGTTAAAAATTTGGTTCATCAAAGTGTTACTGAAGATGCGGCAACGTTCACAAGCTAAACACAGTGTATCCACAACATGGAGTATTACAAAAAGATTTCATTCTGGATGCATATGGAGTTGATATAACATATAAGTAATGCCTTTGGATATACAAAACCTCGTTCATTTCTCAATTGGATCAATGAAACAATCAGATGGTATTTTTCAAAAAATCATCAAACAAAATTTGTATTTGGAGTGAGAAAAATCCACGATTGATTCAAGAAGAACTTGTACTTCTAAGTTAGTCATTATTTTGACGCATTATGATCAGAAAGTGGTCCATTCTTCTTTGAAAATGCTGACTGGTGGTCTGATATCATGAGGTGTCTGACTTTTTGTGATCTAAATTGATAAATATTGATCTAGATGACATTTGGTTTCAACACAATGGCGTTGCACCACAAATAATTTACTGAGAGAAACATTTTCTGCAAGAAACGATTAAGTTAATTGGTCACAAATATTGTGAGATTTGACACTGTTGGTCTGTGTTAAAAGCCAGGTCTATAAGAACAATCCAGATTCAATTTTTGAACTGAAGGATGAAATTATCTGCATTATTGGTTAAATAGAGACAAAATATACGAAAAGTTAACTGAAAATTTCAACAAATGAGTGAGCATCTGTACAGCTGCAAAGGGTAGTTATTTAGCAGAGATGTTGTTACTCATCAAATGTATAGCACTCATCTGTTTTTTCTATTTTCTAGTTCTGACACAATAACTGTGTCTTTAGAGGGGAAATTAATGTACTGAAGTCCAAAAGGCGTTATTATACTGGTAAAGGAATTGATAAAAGAATAGTTTGAGCAGAGGTGGGTATGAATACAAAAAACGTATTCAATCATGCAGTGGCATAACGCATATTTACTACGCTGTTTGAGCTCCGCTCGTGCCTGGAACCAACCGTGCCTTCAACGTATTTGTTTACTTGGTTTAAGATTTTGTAACCTACGTATTGTTTCTTGTGTGTTTTAAAATTGTAATGTATTTAATACTTAAACAGTAACTACACAAATATTGTCTTGAATACTATTCATGAATACAACGTTTTCGAGTAATATCCAACTCTGAGTGTGATCCATATCTGCAAAGCATATTCCAGAGAGTGAAGTTAGCCGCGAATCCACAGCGGCAGCTCATTTTCCCAATAAATTAAACCTGACTAAAACTGATTAGACCAATAAATAACCAAGCCGTGTCACTTTGGCGGCAAATTAATGGCCCCCAATTATTTTTAACAAGGGATAGGGCCCCGTAAACCGTTACAATACATCATTTATCGCATGCAGACCATAATAATCGCGGCGAGATTCTTGTTTCAGATTAAGAGTGTGTAACGCGATTCTAAGATGTTGTAGGGACATTCAGTCACACCGCGGTACCCGGACCCCCGCCGGCTGGCATCGCCGGAGCCTGGTAGCACGCATTAGTCATCGCTCGACTGTATACAGGGCGTGTCATAGTTAAACCGCAACAGCAGTCTACATGGAGTGCTAAATTAGGAAGTAATTACTGGAATCCTGGAAGCTATAGAAGACGCATAAGAACCGTCACAGAGCAGGTGCATGCATTGCAAAATATTGCAATTTAACCAAACACACTTATATACAATGTTGCACACATGCGAAGTTACAGTGCTTCATAGTTACAGGATTCATCAAATAATATCTCTGAAGTACTTTAACTTGGAATAACCCAATTTGGTGCATGATTTAGGTTTATTATTGGTCTTCTTTGACTACGAGTTCAGGTAAATTGAAACTCTATACGGTGTTCATTGAGGATGAGTCACCCCTAAAATTAAACCAAACTATTTTTTACATTGATCGAATTTAAAAAAGATGATAACATCGCGCGCAGAATTAAATTTAAATCATCTTTTTACTCTTGTTAATTTTTAAAAAACTTTGTTTTTAAGACAAATGCATTAATTAAAACAAAATTTTAATAGTGTTTATTTGAATAAATCAAAAAGTCAGTAGTACACTTTGTCTTTCAAATTTGACAATAATTAAATGTAACGTTCAATAATTTATTTAACATTATTTAAATCATTTCGCAATTTCATATAAATTTATTCCTGATAGTTGGTGCCAACTTCCATTCAACCTCGGTGTATTGTGTATTGCCTAAAACTATTAATTTGTCTATTTAGCCCCTAGACGGTAAATAATATTTATTCGTTGTTACCTTGAAGATAAATATAAACAAGACGAATGAATTATTGCAGCATCCTCGTATTAAATAAGTATAAACCACCCTAGATAATGTTATGGACATCCTGGCATAACTTGTTTTATTCCCAAACCTAAAACAAAAATAATCTCTTATTGTAAACAAACACTATTGTCTCGCACTATAATTAGAAAATTGTGATTAATTTAATGAATTGAAATAAGGATAATAATTTACCTGCAATGTTCTGCGAGGTTCTATGGAGAATATCTGTTGTGCATTAATTATTTATTTAAGGGTTATATTGTTATTGTTGTCGTTTGGCTTTGACATTTCATCATTTTCATCAATTACCGCCGTCTTCTTCACGAAATTCAACTTTCTGGTCAAAGTCAGTTGTGATTCTACGCCAAGCGCTGTTGTCGGCTTGTGCAAGAAGTCTGTCTATCCAGGAATTTTTTTAATTCGCGTAATTTTAATAATTACACTATAAATTTGCACGTTTCGCATATTTTGTAACTGTAGTTATTATAATAGATTTTATTAATTAGTTTAGATAAATTTCTATAATTATTGGATGTCCAATTTCATTGCTACAAACCTGACGGCTAGTGTCCAGCCAATGAGGGGGTGAGGACAGTTTTTTAAAGGAGACTATTTTCGAGAGCTTCTTCCGGTACATGGCGTGACTATCATTGTGTGTGTGAGGGTATTTTGAAAAATTTTGATGATTTTGCATCATCTCCTAGGAGGATTATTATTTTTCAAACCTATAATTGCTGCTTTGGATTTCATTGGTATTTGGATTTCGTTGGTGGAAAATTTGTGTTAATCCGAAGCAGATACTTTCTGAAGAAAGGATTTATTCTCATACTAAGACACTTATTGCTGAAAGTCTATTGTCTATTGCTTACGAGTCTGGTAAGTTTTGAATTCAATCCACTTCAACTGAAATTGCCTTCTTCGTATACTCGAAAGATCCTAAAATAGGACCTATTTACAGCTACCGCAAGGTCTATATTTGCTAGCTTTACCATCTTACTAGAAGCTGTGGTGCAGTGCTTTTGTTAAGAACCTCTTTCTCTAGGGTAAGTAATTTTATGTCTATATTTCTATTTATTCCAAATTGTGTCATAAAATATTTTGTGTTCATTTCGAAAATTTTTCACACCATGTGCTCGATTGCGGCGTTGCCGCATTGCTTATTTTTTCGGTCATACTTGTCAAATAGACAAACACGTGTATTTCTGATTTCCTAGGTGCTTATGCACTGAGTTTTGTTAATTTCACTAATTGTTATTAGTGTGATGTTGACAATGCGATCTGTTTATTTTATTTTCATTGCATTTAGGGTTCTTACCATATGCTGTGGTTCTTATCTTGGACAAATTCTGTATTGAACGAATTGAAGGCAGTTTAAGAAGGTTGTCGAATTGCCGTTGTACCAACCTGAGTTTTGGATCTCCCTGAGAGTTGTTAGAAGCCTCCTACTCCTGCTAGAGATCCGCTTATATTTTGGCAAAGAATCGCTGCGAAGGAAGTACGCAAGTTTTCTAATTACTTTGCTGTCTTACTTACTTACACATTACATTATATTATTACCTGAGCGGTTGGATGCATTTTTTTTATATTGATACAATAGTAAATTTTACTGAAACTTTATTCACTAGTTTACTAGTAATTGTTTGGTAGTAGTTAATTAGTGCATAATATTATTTAGCTTATTTGCTTGATCACTATTAATATTTTATGGTAGATGTTCAAATATCCTTAATTTGAGCTTATTATTATTAATTTACCTTACTTGCATGCTGCTTATAGTTATATTTAGATTAATTATTTGTAGTTACTTACTTTTCCCGCATTTATTACAATTTTTTTTATTGTTTTATATTTTGCTTAGCTTGTCTCACTTAGTATAATTTTGAGTAATTCGGTCAATCATTAGCCACGAGAACTTTGAGCCAATCTTTATCCGAGAATTAAGGTGAACGTTATATGGTGTTATTTACTATTTTATTAACAAGGTGTTGTTAGAATAAGCCGATGCGCCTGAGCTCACGCGACGCTTCTACTACCTAGTGTTACTTATTATTATACTTATTTTCCACGCTCTTAATTTTCAGGACTATTGTGTCATGCTTATAATCGCTTGGCTTTTGTGTTGACACTACTTTCCTTACTTATATTTATTTTAATAGACAACTTACTATTTAAACTTTTGCCGTACCTTATCCAATTGTCATTAACTATTAACCACCATTTGTGTAACCGAATGTTTATTATTTGATCTTGTTTGGAAAATTTTCTTGATCATTTAGTCAATCTATCTGGGTGATTTGGTTTGGAGAAAATTTGTCTGGCGCCCTTGAACAACTGAAGTTTATCGTGTCGTAATATACGATATTGTGAAAACAAAAAAAATTAGAACCACCCCATCTCCATTGAGCTTTCCACTCACCCTTAAGTGGTGGACGACCTTATACACGAAGTTGTGCTTTGTTGGTCGCATAAACTATTTTATTTCTACTATTGTGGAAAATTTACATTCAGCGAACAGATTGACATGTTACTTGACATACATGTTTCTGTGAAGGAAACTGTAGAAGACGTCTGGAATATCGTAGATTTCCAAATCCAGTGATTCACCATAGAGAACCGATTTCTAATGTGGAAAGACGGCTGGAGAGACAGGAAGGTTTTTCAATAATATCCGTGAACAGTTGAAGATGAACCACAAATAAGTACTAAATGTTTATCTTGCAAAACTGTATTATTAGAAAGTTCTGTACACCGAATTCTTAAACAAGAGCCTCAAGATTTGTATCGACGATTAACCTTTTGCGGGTTTATCTTGCAACAGGATATTAATTTTTATAAGAAAATTCTTTTCACTGGTGAGGCTTGTTTTACTCATAGAGGAATTACAAATGTTCACAATTTTCATGAATATTTCGAATGTAAACCCCTATCCTCTCTTTATAATTTTTTGGCGTAATTTTTTTGTACTTCTACAACGTTTGCTTTATCTAGATATTTTTAACGCTATTTTAAGACATATGTTTGGGCCGGTATTATTGATCGTTATTTTGTAACACAATTATACATTTCTTTTCCCGTTCCTATTTTGTTTTTCCATAGATTATTATGTTGTTTTTATGTTATGTTAAATTCAAGTATAACTTTGTTACCCTAGGAAATATCTTTTATTAAAATAACAGCAAAACTAAACTAATACAACAAAATTGGAAATCATGCCGGTGGCCAAACACAGTGATATCGTCTCCGACCCTCCACCACTTACAAACTATTTACTCGACATAAAAACAAGGCTAATTTGATAACGCGAACCGTGTATTATTCGAGCGGTGTTCACTCCAATATTTTATTATTTCTTCGATAAAAATCTGTTGGTATATGATATATGGTTTGCGTGTGTTTGCTTTGTATCGATTCGAGAGTCCTAGCGGGTATTTGTTTTGCTGTGATGGGTCCTGACCTATCAATCAATTTTTCTCTACATACACGTATGTGGACTGCAGGATAACTCGTTTACATATATTCGTTTAAAGATGTGCTTAAACTCTATATTTGCTCTTATTTCCTGGAATAATAAATGCGTGATAGAATACATTTGGGTACACAGCAAATACAAATTTTAAGGGAAAGGAGATGTTTCTTTCTAGAAATTTATTCAGGTCAGAAAGAAGTGTAAAATTTTATTTGACAGGAACAATTTGTCCAAATAAATATCACACATTTGGAGCAATATGATTGTGCATTTTGTACCAGAACTGACGACATGGAAATTCTTCAATCAGTATGCTGTTTTACTCACTGCCATATTTCATAAATACAGAGTGTTCCGCATAAGAACCGACATACAGCAGGCGCATGTAGCGGGTTCCAAAATATTGCAATGTAACCAAACATGTCTATATACAAACAGGCGTTCAAAGTGGGCCAAATATTTCGAAATTAACTGATATCTCTGAATTAAATTTGGTACATGGTTTAGGTTTATTATTGGTTTTCTTTGAATATAAGTTCAAGTAAATTTAAACACGATAAGACGTTCTTTGAAGGTGAATTAGCCTTAAAATTATACCAAACTTTTTTTGCATTTATTGAATTTAAAGAGAATGATAATGACTCGTGCAGAATTTAATTTAGAAGACTTTTTTTACTCTTGTTAAATTTTAAAAACCTTTAAGGTTTTAAAGAAAATATGCATTAATTAAAACAAGATATTAATAGTGCTTATTAAAAAAAATCAAAAAGCCAGTAGCAGGGTTTGTCTTTAAAATTTGAGAGTTTAATAAAAGTATAGAATAAAATTAATAAAATAATTATTGTTTACAATGGACATCATTTTCTCTGAAGCATAAATTTACTCTTCACCGCAAATTGAAATTTACTCTGTCATAATAATAATAATATCTCTATCCCTCATTCTCATCGCGAGGATTAGCTCAGAAATCGAAGACTTGTGCAGGGGAGGGGGCGGCATAAAGTAAGCCATAACCACAATTCAGTGCAGAAATGAGGGAAACCTGGAAGATCTCATTAATTAGAGGGGTACTCAAGTGTCGACCGGTATCAGTATCTCTCATTGAACCTAGCTGATATACGGTCTACCGGCTGCGGAGCTCTAACCCACAACGATCTAGCAACATCGATTCAAGTATTGACGCCTTAGACCACGCGACCACTGACCGACACTGATGATCATTTTTTATAAAGTTGCATTTATTCGTAATACAATGCCACAAATCTTCTCGAAATTCAATTGGTGGAGACAAAATAATCACATTTGTTAAGGTCTGGCGATCGTAGTGGCTAATTTTGAGGACAATTACTTCTTCAACCTAAGCATTTATTTGGAAACTCAAAAAATCTCTAACACTAGCAGTAAAATGAAGCGGTGCTTCATCATTCATAAACCAAAACTCTAATGTATGTTGCAACGGTAAATATTCAAATAAATCAAGGAGAGCATTTTGCAGAAATCGCGAATGCACACATAATCTGTAGTAAGCTAAATGACTATATCACGTCAAGCAATTTTTTTCTGGCGATTAGCAATAGACAACATGCAATTCGCAACTTTGCTCCTCAAATCTTCTACTCAGCAACAGAGTTAGTCAACGACACGATTTCTGGCAAGAGAACAATCTAATTCATCCCTTTCAACGCACGCACTCGTAAAATTTGAGAACATACCGGTCCATCCGAATCAATATCCCCGTGTCGTCCGTCTCTCCGCGTCGTAGTATTTTTCCCAAACCTCCCGGACAATTTTCTATCACAAAGGGTATCGGTTTAATGAAATCCAATTAAGGATCCGCCTCGACGAAGTCTATTGTAACTAGTGGTATCGATTCGGCTGAGATCCCCTGCGCCAGGACACACACGCGGCCCCCAGTCCGCCCCCCACGACTCCCCGGGAGCGCGGCACGCACACAGCATCCGCAACACCCTGTGCGCTTCGCCACCCCCGCCCAGGGTGGGTGCGGCGCTCTACATCACACCGATATACGGAGATAAGCTGAAAACAACAACAGCTGTGCTCCGGCTGGATGTGTCTCTAATCTCGCTGCTTGATATCATCGCGTCGCGACGGTTTCCACCTAGTTAATACGGAGTAATATTTAATAATTATAATACAGGCTGATATTGCTGCACAATCCTGGCCTTGTAGTGTGGAGCTCCGTCGTGCTGAAACCATAGGACACATGCTTAAATGCATTCTAATGCTATTGCAGGAAACAACTACTCCGCGGACTAATGCCCCGACCCGTATTGAATTACACCTGCAGTATCTGTCTGTATCTCTGTCTCACCTATGACATACTGATGAGGGCTAACAAGATCGAAACCGGTCTATGTCTGGTGGGTTAGCCGACAAGCGTTCTTGGCTGTTCACACAGATACTGCAGGTGAATAGTTTTTCTGTTACATCATACATTGCATATTGAAGTCGACATGTCCCGAAAGCAAGTAAATATTGGGAAAAACTTTATATTACAAAAAATACTCAAAATTTAACGATCTTTCAAATGAACCGCATTTTTACGTTCCAGGAATCAAAAATGTTATAGTATCTCCACCCCATCTATTCAAAAAGATTTGAATTAATGATTCTAACTGCAACTAGAAACTATTCGAGAAACCCCAGTTTCTGGAACTAAAATAAATTTCTTTATTTTCGAGATATCGGCAGCGAGAATGTTAAATGGCATACCCTGTATATTGTTTTATTTATTGTAGCAGTAATAAAGTTGACGAATAACAGATACTCCAGCGACCGCGACTGTTTTCTCCGATTTAGCGACTGTTCATTTTGTTTCCGTTTTATTAAAAGTACTTGTAACAGTCCAAGAATCACAATAAAAGATTAAGTATAGTTTGTATAACTTCCACAAGTTTGATGCCGGATATATCCCACTCTGGCGGGGTTGTCTGACGACAGCTAAAGAACCATCAACAGAAATCTATTGTTGTCGTAATGAATACAAGTTTTTGTTTGTTTTGTTCTCTGCCACGGTAACGATTTACTTTTTATTGTTTGTTGACAAGCAGAAACAAACTGAAGAGTAGTAGTTCTTGTTTTCATTAGTATGTATATAGGGCGTTATTTTCAGTGAGAGTTATATTTATATGAATACTACATTTAGACATACATAAGATTATTTTCTCAATATCAAAAATCTGTATATGATTTATAGCTTTCACGGTTCATGTTATTGCTACTTACCATAGCTTAGGTAACTGGTTGCCACCGATTACAGAATTACCATGCGCTTTCCGTAAGAATCTTTGACCTGCTCTCGTTGTTTTCAGGCTAAGTTCTACGGAGTAGAGAACCTAACGTAACCACTAAATCTCGCACGCATCCCTCTTCCAAGATAGATCCTAACCAAATTCCATATAAATAAGTAAATAATATTCACATGCAGCAAATAGACCAATAACCACATGCTCACTTCCTAGCCTCTAATTAACCACAGTGAATGGTAAAACTAAAGGGTGGCTGTGGACTGCGGGCCTAATAGATATAATTGACCGAGTGGAGCCCCGACCAGAGTTAAACAGCAGGTCTGGCAAAACCTATCAATATTTCATTAAATTATGCTCGCTGGCCCCGCGTTCCGCCTGTTTGCTCTCCCAAAGCTTTGATAGCGACAAACACCGCCTCATAACATGTAAAAATGAGCGAAAACCGGTGATATTTCTATATGCAGGAACAAGCGCTCGACGAAATCCAATATCGAGAGTAAATACGGAATCTGCTCATTTAGCTATGCACAGGCTTCCGTTATCAGTTGTAAATAGGTTTGGAGTGCGTGGGTCTGAGTATTTTTTAATGGCCACTGTAAAATGTGTAGGTAAACTTCCGCAAGGTGTTTGAAAAATTCAATTTTTAAGTAGAAATATTGCCTATAAAACACAGTGTGCTCAAGTTTTGACCGCCATAAATTGAAGAGGTGACATTATACATCAAAATGAACAAAAAAAACTTATATGAAATGGTTGTAAACTCAACCATTCAACCATTTTCGAGAAAAAAATAAAAATATTAATGGATCTCCAATTACATGTGTATAAATTCGGTTAATTAAGCGCTCTCACTATAATTTTCTGCATTAAATGACCAATGTTTACCCCTTCTATCAATTTATTTATGTTTAGTCTTAATAAAAACAATTTTTTCGTTAATCAATAAAATTCGACAAAGTGTATATTGCGGAATGTGGCAATAGCGCGAGAAGTACAGTGACTACAGATCAGTTGGTATCTGAACTGTGCAGTGTCTGTCGCTAGTTCTGTTACGTACCACTGTTTCCTTAATTATTGTATGTTGGTTGTGAATTATAAAATTCTTAGGTAGTTAGTGCATTACCCTTTTTGGAAAAAGAAAACATAATGAAAATTTCCAGGGTTTCAGTCAGCTTTTGGCAGTCAATAAGTAATAAGGTATTTTTAACATCCCGTATACTATTTTGTTTGAAATATCAACCCTTTTTAAGTGGTATGCCTATAGAATATTGTCCCCTGCAAATCTCATCTCCCTTATTCTTCTAGCTGCTGTAAATTAGTCACATTCGGTAGAAAACGACTATTGTATGGCGTACATTTCTTAAAATCAACTATAAATCACTCTAGATGTATGTATGTATGTATGTATGTATGTATGTATGTATGTATGTATGTATGTATGTATGTATGTATGTATGTATGTATGTATGTATGTATGTATGTATGTATGTATGTATGTATGTATGTATGTATGTATGTATGTATGTATGTATGTATGTATGTATGTATGTATGTATGTATGTATGTATGTATGTATGTATGTATGTATGTATGTATGTATGTATGTATGTATGTATGTATGTATGTATGTATGTATGTATGTATGTATGTATGTATGTATGTATGTATGTATGTATGTATGTATGTATGTATGTATGTATGTATGTATGTATGTATGTATGTATGTATGTATGTATGTATGTATGTATGTATGTATGTATGTATGTATGTATGTATGTATGTATGTATGTATGTATGTATGTATGTATGTATGTATGTATGTATGTATGTATGTATGTATGTATGTATGTATGTATGTATGTATGTATGTATGTATGTATGTATGTATGTATGTATGTATGTATGTATGTATGTATGTATGTATGTATGTATGTATGTATGTATGTATGTATGTATGTATGTATGTATGTATGTATGTATGTATGTATGTATGTATGTATGTATGTATGTATGTATGGTAAATAAACATTGTTATTATACATACTTATCAAAATTACCCAGTACGATCGAAGTTTCAATGTGTAAAGTTTATGGCCAAAGTAAATACACCAATTAAAATTACCTAAAAGCTTCAAAACGGTACTAGAAAAAGTTCAAAACTAAAGTGTATTTAGCATTAATAGGTAATAAATATAACCAGATTAAGGATGTAACAAATCCGGTTTTAAGTTGATCCTTGTTACAAAAATTATTAATAATCCGGCAATGGGTAATGTGTAAGTTTTTAAAAAATATTCCTTGGCTTCCTTGACTAAAAAATATTTGTCTTCAGAACAATGTAATTATAATGTTTTCTATTTTGGATTGATCTAAAAGCAACAACATTGTAAAGTTTAGGAAAATCAATAAAATACACTCTATTAATTAATACCTTCAGTGCCAGTGACGGAAAAATCAGTCAGAGTCGCTATCACTCTGGTGCCGCCGACGGAATTTTCCGTGCTTCTCTGGTGTCATTTAAGGTTACCGTATTCTGTAAAATGATCAAATTTATCGTTTTCTTTAGGTACAGAAAACTCGATGTTATAACAGTATTTACATCTACAGTTAAATTTAAGAAAATAAGTATTTTGAAAGATTTCTGTACCAGAAAATTTGTTGGTTAGACCGCTTTCTGTCTTTATATATTCGTTTTGTAGTACAATCGTTTTCGGAAGGTAAAACAATAAAACGTTGGTGAGATGAAATGTATACATTTAACTGGGTGGTAGCTGGAGGGCCAATCCAAATTCTGCTAAGAAGGACGTTTTTAGGAATACATCTGCGGTGGAAAGATTAGAGTAGTGCAGGTATGTCGATACTCGATTATCTCTAGATGTAAATTGCCAGGGTCGGCTGGGAAATTTTTCCGGGTATTTCCAAAATATTTAACACAAGTTTCCTGCTTTGCTCGTTCAAAATTTCACTATGTGCCATTTGCAAATTTCGTTAAAAAGTGTAACACACCACAACAGAAGAATCAACACAACGCAATAGAATGATCAACACATTCCAACTATTCCAAGAAATACATCTTATTGGCCATCCTTCTCTAGTGCAGGTAATTTCTCCGTAACGTTAATCGTACCTTTTTAAAGAGCGTACCTGAGCATGACTTAGGTATATTACAAACATGTGGAAAGAGCTGAGAGGTATATGTCGGGTTTCACCAACATTTTATTGCCTAGTTCGCCTTCTGAAAACGATTCTATTATATTTCGGTACAATTGAATATTCACAGGTGCCATGAAAGAACATTCATGTTATTCGCTAAGTTCTATATTATTCAGTTCTTAAATGTCTGAAATGATTTGTATTTGTACAAAACACTATTTCAAGAATACGGCGCCTTTAAGACAGAAAATAGTATACGAAAGTAATACTTGGTGCCAGCTTGCTATTGTTCACTTTTTAATTAAGAACTTTCGCCATCAAGCAAGAATGTATGCAGAACTTAACATCTGGATAATGATTTTGCAACTTAATAAAGTTCATGAGTTTTCCAAGAACCCCAGTAACGACCGTTTCGCCAGCTCATAAGCGATACTGCTTATTTCCATATAAACATCAGCCAAATTCCGCCGTAAAAGAAAATGTTTTCGAGAAACGTGCATGAGTGTTCGAAGGATTTTTACGAGGTCAGATTTTTAGGTAGTCGTAAGTTTTCGGAATTACTATAATTATGTCCCGATTCTAGTGAAAGGAGATGGCCCAACGTCGAGGACCAAGCGGTAAATTACAGGGAACGACGAATTTGGATTGTTCCATAACTGCCGAGTCATAAAACCTGAGATTTTTGTTGCGTTTAACGGTCGGTTTTTGGGCATGCCTTAGCTTTCGACAAATTGTTAATTTCACCTTATACAACCTGTTCACATAATTTTATAAAGTAATATCTTAATCCACAAAAAAGAATTTTGCTCCAATTTCATCCCAAAGCAAAAGTGAAATAAAGGCGGCATTATTTTTCGTCTAAATATAATATACAAGGTGTTCAGTAAAGAATGGGCCATACTTTAACGTTATTTTCCTTGGACAAAAATAATGTAATTTAAATCAACTTACCTTAGTACAGGGTGTCTCAAGCGAGATAGTATAGGTCTACTGTATGGATGCAAAAAATTTAAATAAAATTTGGAACATTCATTACTCAGTACGAACGTCAAACGTATAACTTTTATGCTTACAAAATGTTTTCTTAGTCAGAGAAAGTCGATATATTGCTAACTTACGGCTAGTTACAAATAAAAAAATCAAGAAGAGCTGTAGAGTTATATCGAGAAAGGTATCCAGAGCGTCTCATTCCTGATCAAGATTGGAGGCGACCTCGCGATGAAATGGAGATGCATTTTCTGTTCGGAAGAATCAAATAATTAACCGAAGGGTAAGAAACAATGTTAATACAACTAGACTGTTACAGTATTTCGAACAAAATCCACGAAATTTGGATAAATCAACCGTTCAACGAATTTTCATGAGTATCATGACTACAAAATTCACAATTTGGAGTATTTGCCTGTGACGCTCAGACTTAAAGGAACTAGACGGTATTTTCTAAAATCAATATTTCATAGCAACGACAGCAGATATCTTGGATTTGTTGAACCACCCAGTATATTTTACGATTTCCTAGATGCCAATGGTGACCCATGAAATGTGGACTACCCTGTATACTCATTTTTGTCATTATTATATATATATATATATTAGCCTCGATATTTTACTTGAGCACAAAGCCGATACGATGCACATCCTCAGGATCAAAGCGAGTGTCCTGTTCGTCCTTAATGGAATAAAAACACAATTACACTTTTGCAATCATAAATTTTAATCAAGACGACATTAATTAGT
Organism: Monochamus alternatus; assembly: GCA_037114965.1. Taxonomy (NCBI): domain Eukaryota; kingdom Metazoa; phylum Arthropoda; class Insecta; order Coleoptera; family Cerambycidae; genus Monochamus; species Monochamus alternatus. The sequence continues at coordinate 60,636,734 of CM073429.1, read as the reverse complement.
TGAGAGTAATAAATAAACCAGCGAAACAATTTGCAAATCATTTCCATCCGCGTTGCTTTTATTTTGACAGCGAATTAATTCGAGGCAGCGAGGTAGTTGAAATTCAGCGGAGCCTAATTTATTCATTCGCGACTCATTCGGGCATTTCGACGCGGGCCGCTGCGATATTAGAACTCCAGAAATTGATTACAGGGAAATTTTTTACAGCCAGGTACTTCTACTTCAAGTAAATTGGTATTGGATGTGTATTTAATACGATTGTTTCTTCTTTCTTTGAAAATCTCATATATTTTACAGGTAATATAGTCACTACTAACTAACTAAAGAGCTTTTTAAGGGTGTCCTATTTTTTATATATTTTTAGATATTTCTGCGGACTAAAGCTTCGACCAGCGTTGAATTACACCCACAATATCTATCCATTTATTATTTATTATTAGCTCTTGTAACATTTTTTACTGTATTAGAAAGGTATTTTAAGCTCCTACAATTCCTATCAATGAAGTCATATGTGTGCTTTCTGATACCAAACCAAAATAGTGTGACGTTCCCAAATAAATACCTACTCAAAATACTGATAGATTACCTTGATCGGATAAGTAGTACCAGCGGCTTGCCAGCTGCAGTGGAGACGGGCTGGGTAAAATAGAATTTAATTTGGAGCGCCACTTGGTTTACGCTGATACCACACACTATAGTTTAAACCAAGAAAACTAAGGTATAAATGTTCTTTATTAGTTTTCGTTTTCTTTTTTTTTTTGGTAGGTAAGTCGTTAGTTGAAAATCAAATTAATTTATATATTCTAAATTATATTACTTTATTTGCCAAACATCTAATAGATCGTATAGAAAATTTATGCGCTAGACAATTCGGCCAATTGTTATACGATAAAAAAAAAGGTAAGTATGTATAAGTATAAGTTCGGATAATTATTAAATAATAAATTTTAAATTGAAGTTTTTTTACCGAACGTGTATACACGCGCAGTTCACATACAAGCGATAATATATAGAATAAATAGATATATGGATGTATATTTGGCAAATGACAATTAAAAAAAAAGTGTGCCGAAGAACTTTCGGCAAAGTACCACGTAGAGCGTGAGTATCACAAAAAAAAGAAAGGAATATATATATTACACAAGTATATAGAAACCTCAAATCAGGTTACAACAGTATTGAAAATTGCATACGTATATAAAAAAAAAACATCTTTACCTTGTCAAATAGATGACTTAATCAAATCAGAACTTTAAAGGTAAAAGCGAAATATCAAAATGGCTTGTAGACTAATGAAATAAACTATAAGTAAGTATCAATAGGCTCAATTAATAATAATAAGCTAGATATTAATAAACTAGAGGTATCAATAAGCTAAAGGCTAAAAGTGATTCTACGTTAAAAAAAAATATATATCTACTAATAACTAATCTAATTTCTAAAGATTATTTACCAATAATTAAAACTAAATATGAAGCAGTAATCGGTAAATTAAAGTATGCAAAATATTTGAAAAAAAAATATATAATAATTGCTTAAACATGCAAACTTAGCTGAAGATAGCAAGCAGAAGGTCTCAGACGGCAGCAAGCAAGCAAATAAACAAGCAGTAAGTCGAACTACCAGTGGACAGGGAAGCAACTGCGACCGGTGGACGTGAAGATTTTTTTTCGGTAAGTTCTATGGTAGAGACTTCTACAGCAGATGGACTACTCGCCGACGAGATCAAAAATTGTTGAAGTTTCCAAGATTGTAAAAAAAAAACCCTAAAAGTAGGTTACGTCGGATTAACACATGTTCTCAGAAGTACAAAAAAAATACTAAAATGATCTGATATTACGACGATAAAAAAAATAATTTAGCAACGATCAAGTTAAGTAACAAAAAAAATGGTTACATTCAATTAAAATACGAATAAAAACTTGAGGTCCTAAATTGTGTCGACTAGTTTATATATCTACCATAACTTAAATTCTAGAAATTAAATTAAAAATCGATACTAATGTGAAAATTACACATATTAAAGAAATTACATGAGGCAATATTATAAATCAGCAGCAAAAAAAAATATATTCATACCTCACAACGTCTAGAGGGTTTTCTTCCAACGGCTTTTAGACTGACTTGCAGATGTATAAGGTGGCAGGTTAAAATAGTAGGTGATTTTCGTGGTGTGGAAAGGCGTTAATTCTCCCGCAGAAGCGGCCAGGAGGCTCCCAGAACTTGCAAATGCAGCTCCAAAAAAAAAATATACCAAAATCCAAATCGAAACTGGAACCACCAATTCTTGATAGCGGGCAAATTTTCCCTTATTCAAAAGGATGAGTATACCAGTATACTATTTAAATGCACCGCAACAAGTTTAAAAAAAAATTGCCTTAGGAATCACCACGTGCACTTTCTAGAAGTTACCACCAGAAATTTTTATCAAAAAAACTGCCAGAAGCCTCTAGCGAAATCGTTCCGCAAAAAAACTTATTCTAAGAAATATATTCTCAAAACGAGACACATAGTTCCACCTACTAGCGAGAATCCGACTTAATAAAAGATTCACAGACAACTATACCAAGATCATTGGATTTAAATTGATAAGCAAATAAACACTTTCAATAGATGTATAAAGAGGGCGAAGAAAAATGTCTTCGGAATAATTAACAATAGTGAATATTTACCTAAAAATTAATTAATTAGCGAGCTAACGACTAATCTAAGGTGAGTAAATACTAATTAATTCTAGAAGAACACTCAAAATTGACATACAATAAAATGAGGTAATTGTTGAGAATTAACGAAAATATAACCTAACAAGTTTGTGTTTTGTTTACAAATTAATTGTTTATTTCTTATTTTCCAGATGTCTAAACGGAGGGGAAAGAAAAGAAACGAATAAATTGTTGAACAGGTACATATTTCTAAACTATGCTAATGATTTCATTAATAAAATTCGGAGGTGCTAAAATAATAATTTTATTAATCTAAATTTTTATTTGTTTAAGATGCAGAAGACTTACGAAGATGAAGTTGTTGCTGAAGTAATGAGACTTGAAGTACACTAAGTATAGTCAGTTATATTGTACTAAATTTATTTATTTAATAAAGGTTGTAGTGCTCAAATTATTACATCACAATGTCCCCCTTACCAGAAGAAAATTTACCGCGGTGAATTTTCTTCCGCGCTAGCGGTAAGTTTGAGATCTTTGGCATTCCATACACCTGCTGGTTTTCCGTCTTTGTCCTCGAGCTCGTAAGTCCATGGTGAAAATTTCTTTTTCACAAAGAACGGACCGATGTAACGCGGCGCAAGTTTCTTTGTGAAATATTTTGATGCATCTGACAGGACAAAATTGCGTCTCCATACCGCTTGACGTGGGAAAAATTCATCAGGCCTCCTCCTAAGATTGTACGTCTTCTCAGATTTCCTTGCCGCTATATCTAGCCTTTTTCTAACATCTATAAAAAGTTTCTTAAGATCTTCCTGTCTCTCCGTATTTCCTGTTTCAACGACGTCTTCAGGTACGCCGTCTAATTCTGTTCCATTGAGTACCATTCTCCTTCCAAAGTTAACAAAATAGGGTGTTTCTCCTGTAGAATCATGTTTAGCTGTTCTTAGAGCGCAGCCTATTTTAGCAAGATTAACATCCCACATTCTATGTTTATCGGTGACATAACTAGCCAACATCGTTTTAATAGTTCGGTTGACTCGTTCGGTTGGATTTGCTTGTGGATGGTAATTCGAATTATATCGGATTTTGCTACCGTATCTCTCTGCTAATGACTGAAATTGACGGGAGCGATACTGCGGTCCATTGTCACATATAATAATACGGGGAACTCCGTAAACCAGAAATACTCCTTCCTCTATTACTCTACAGACGGTCTCAGTGTTAGATGTTCTCAATGGAAACAAAAGTGAGTACTTAGAAAAATAGTCCGTGATCACACAAATATATTGATGTCCTTTCATAGATCGAGGTAATGGACCCATCAAGTCGGTAGATATCATTTCCCATGGTCTAAATACTCTTGGTTGTTGAACCATCTGTCCAAGGGGACCTCGTTGATCAGGTTTGTGAGTTGCGCAAACCGTACAGTTTCTTATAAAGTGCGCCACGTCATACTTCATCTTAGGCCAGAAGAAACGTTCAGCAATGCGGGCGTAGGTCTTAGTTACTCCCATATGACCCGATGTTGGAGGTTCATGGAACTTGGCAATTATCCTCTTTCTAGATTCCTTAGGAACAGCTTCTTTCCACAGTTCCCTAGAGTCGTGTAGACTGACATAAGGCGACTTTACGTATTTAAAGAGGCGTCCATTTTGCAGTCTCCAGTTAGAAAATTTAGCTGGTTTCATCTGGACTTTCCTACACATCCCCTTATACCATTTATCTGAAATTTCGGAATTGATGATGATCTCATCGATGACTGGAACACTTCTACTCAGCATATCGGGAACTACTAAGTCTTTACCTTTACGATGAATTATTTTGCAGTCAAAGTTACTGAGCTTTAAACTCCAACGCGCTAACCTGCCAGTAGGATCCTTCAAGTTCTGAAGCCAAACCAGAGAATGGTGATCGGTGACCACTTGAAAAGGAACTCCTTCGAGATACGGTCTCAATTTTTCCACGGCCCAAAGAACTGCAAGACACTCTCTTTCTGTTGTTGAAAAATTTCTCTCCTGTTTGGTGAGAGATCGACTTAAGTAGCTTATCACTCTATCTCCGTCGGAATGTGGTTGCAAAAGAACAGCACCGATTCCATATGCTGAAGCATCTGTTTCGACTATGAAAGGCAGTTCGTAATCAGGACAGCACAGTACTGGAGCAGAAATTAAACAAGTCTTAATTTTTCTGAATGCTTCGTCACAAGCTGGTGTCCAATCAAACTTACGGGATTTTTTCAAAAGAGCGGTCAGCGGTGACACTATCGTCGCGAAATCTGGCACAAATCTACGGTACCATGAAAATGTTCCAAGCACACGTCTGACCTCCTTGACAGTTCTGGGAACTGGCAACTTCAGCATAGCTTCAACTTTTTGAGCATCCACATGGAGTCCATGTCGGTCCACCACATATCCTAAGTATCGCATACTAGGCCGACAAAACTGACATTTTTCAAAGCTAACGGTAAGGTTCGCTTCTCTTAATCTTTTAAAAACTTCCTCCAAAACTTCCACATGTTTGTCAAAAGATTGGGTAACTATCACTACATCGTCAAGATAAACAAATACAAAAGGTTCTAATTCGGGGCCCAATACGGAGTCTATTAAACGTTGCCAAGTTGCTGGACTATTGTGGAGGCCAAAAGGCATCCGCTTAAACTGAAACAAGCCACGACCAGGCACGGTAAAGGCTGTATACTGTCGCGAATTTTCCTCTACACTCACTTGCCAAAATGCACTTTTTATATCGAGCGTGGAAAGATAATGCGCCTCTCTTAATTTATCTAGAGTGTGCGAAATATATGGGAGAGGATATGAATCTCGTTCCGTCACCGCGTTTAATTTTCTATAGTCAACGCAGAAACGATAACCACCATCCTTCTTTTTCACAAGTAGAATAGGCGATGACCAAGCACTAGTAGAGGGCTCTACTATGTCTTGCCGGAGCATTTCGTCGAGTTCGATGTTAATCTGTCGTTGTATAACAGGCGAAACTGGATAATAACGCTGTTTTATTGGTGTTGCGTCGGTTTTTATAACATGTTGTACCAGGCTTGTACATCCCAATTCATTTCCCATAAGAGCTATATTGCGATCAACCAATTCTTTCAACAAACCTTCTTGTTTAGGGGTCAACACAGTTTCGTCCCTTAAATGATCTGTCATCTCCAGGAGATGAGGTTCCTTAGAAAAATACCATTCGTGATGTCTCAGGTCCGGTACAATGCCCATTTCCCTCCAGAAATTTGCTCCCAAAATTAATGTGTGGGGGAGATCCGGAACGACTAAAACCTTGATTAGCTTTACCCTGTCCCTAAGTGCAAACGGTACCTCACAGCTTCCTATGCTCCTACAAGTCTCTCCATTAGCCACCCTATTAGCCACCCTAATATCTGTTGGTTCTTCTAATACTGGCAACTTCAGATCCTTCAGTTGATTCCAACCTTGCTTGCCTAAAATTGTAACTGACGCACCACTATCCAATAATCCTAATAATGTCCTACCTAATACACTAATCTTCAAATAGGGACGTTCGTCACCTTCACATTGATCAAGAATGTAATCCAAAACAGGCCTAATTCGTCCGGTCGAAGTTTTCATGTCGACACTCTTAACTCGACCATTTAGGAGCGTCGATGGTCGTTTCCCTGGTTGTTGCAGTTAGGACAGTTACGTGTCGTATAACCCTCCTTTTTACATCTATAACAATGTAGTCTCCTTTTCTCTAAGCAACCAATTGCTTTGTGGCCGGGTTTGTTGCACCTGTAGCAGAGGAAAGTCGATTTAGAACTTGCGTTACCTCCACTATTACCAATCGTGTTGCAACCATCAGTCCGACTAGAACTAGCGACTCCTACATAAGCTAAATCTGGTTCGAGAGTACTGGTACGTCTTCTGTTGGGTTGTGAAAATGCTTCGACAGTTTCACGTCGAGCTTCTAACTTGCGTCCCAAGGTACGTAATTGCGTTATCGATGTAACGTCGACTAGACACAACTGCGTCTGATAAAATGGAGCAATGTTCCTCATGATAATTTTTAACTGGATATCCTCCGAAACCGAACAGGTGAGCCTACCAAACATAGCGGACATTACTGAAAGATATATGCCAATAGACTCGTCACTCCCTTGAGTACGAGATTTTATCTCCTCGAGTAGTTTTTCGTTATAGTCGTTGGGCTGAAATTCCTCTCTCAAAAGTTTTACCAATTCCTCCCAGTTGTTGGCTTCCTTGCGCACAGCTCTGTACCAGATTAAGGCTTTATCTCTAAATAAATCAACAGCAGTGTCGAATAATTCATCTTTGTCGATATGTCTGGCAACTCGCAGTTCCTCTACTCTCTGTAGAAAAGCATTTAATGACATACCCTTCTTGTCACCTGTAAAGTGTAAATCCCACTTGGCTACCGGGGTAGATTTGACAACTCTTCTGACAGCTCCAGTTGTACTTGCTCTGGAAACATTTTGAACCGCCTCACCGTCACTCTCATCGCTTGTTGAAGATCCATCTAGTTGCAGAATAGATATTTCAGCAGGAGTAATATTCTGTGTTTCATAGTGTCCTACTCTGCGATCAAGTTCTGCCATCAAGTCCAAAATTTTTGCAACGAATTCTGATTTAGTCTTTTGTTTTTCTTCGTCACCATCCGAAACATTCATCAGTTCGACTCTGCCCAAAATATGGTTCAGCTTTGTCTCCCACTTTGCATATTGTCCACTAGCTTTACCTTCTCTAAAAGTAGAAATTCCGGCGGTAATATCTTGAAGTTTCTCATTTACCGCAGTCACATCATCAGAAAAACTGTAAGGATACGGAGGTCTCTTCACACTGACGCCTTCTTTTTCCATTTGAATAGCTCTAGCTAAAGATGATTTCCTGTACCAATGCCGCGTATAGTTGACTCGTATATGAGTTCGTCTTGAGTTAGACGGTTTATCTTCATCGTCCTGGATACTGTCCTTACAGACATATTGAAATTCTAATATACAAAACGCTACCAAATATTGCCGTATATCAATAATAAAAAATAATAATACAATAGAGTTATAAATAGTAACTAAGTCTACTAAATATCCTTTTTTTAATATTAAAACTCACAAATCAAAAAAAAAACCTTTTATGCCCCACGTTGGGCGCCAGAAATGTGACGTTCCCAAATAATTACCTACTCAAAATACTGATAGATTACCTTGATCGGATAAGTAGTACCAGCGGCTTGCCAGCTGCAGTGGAGACGGGCTGGGTAAAATAGAATTTAATTTGGAGCGCCACTTGGTTTACGCTGATACCACACACTATAGTTTAAACCAAGAAAACTAAGGTATAAATGTTCTTTATTAGTTTTCGTTTTCTTTTTTTTTTTTGGTAGGTAAGTCGTTAGTTGAAAATCAAATTAATTTATATATTCTAAATTATATTACTTTATTTGCCAAACATCTAATAGATCGTATAGAAAATTTATGCGCTAGACAATTCGGCCAATTGTTATACGATAAAAAAAAAGGTAAGTATGTATAAGTATAAGTTCGGATAATTATTAAATAATAAATTTTAAATTGAAGTTTTTTTACCGAACGTGTATACACGCGCAGTTCACATACAAGCGATAATATATAGAATAAATAGATATATGGATGTATATTTGGCAAATGACAATTAAAAAAAAAGTGTGCCGAAGAACTTTCGGCAAAGTACCACGTAGAGCGTGAGTATCACAAAAAAAAGAAAGGAATATATATATTACACAAGTATATAGAAACCTCAAATCAGGTTACAACAGTATTGAAAATTGCATACGTATATAAAAAAAAAACATCTTTACCTTGTCAAATAGATGACTTAATCAAATCAGAACTTTAAAGGTAAAAGCGAAATATCAAAATGGCTTGTAGACTAATGAAATAAACTATAAGTAAGTATCAATAGGCTCAATTAATAATAATAAGCTAGATATTAATAAACTAGAGGTATCAATAAGCTAAAGGCTAAAAGTGATTCTACGTTAAAAAAAAATATATATCTACTAATAACTAATCTAATTTCTAAAGATTATTTACCAATAATTAAAACTAAATATGAAGCAGTAATCGGTAAATTAAAGTATGCAAAATATTTGAAAAAAAAATATATAATAATTGCTTAAACATGCAAACTTAGCTGAAGATAGCAAGCAGAAGGTCTCAGACGGCAGCAAGCAAGCAAATAAACAAGCAGTAAGTCGAACTACCAGTGGACAGGGAAGCAACTGCGACCGGTGGACGTGAAGATTTTTTTTCGGTAAGTTCTATGGTAGAGACTTCTACAGCAGATGGACTACTCGCCGACGAGATCAAAAATTGTTGAAGTTTCCAAGATTGTAAAAAAAAAACCCTAAAAGTAGGTTACGTCGGATTAACACATGTTCTCAGAAGTACAAAAAAAATACTAAAATGATCTGATATTACGACGATAAAAAAAATAATTTAGCAACGATCAAGTTAAGTAACAAAAAAAATGGTTACATTCAATTAAAATACGAATAAAAACTTGAGGTCCTAAATTGTGTCGACTAGTTTATATATCTACCATAACTTAAATTCTAGAAATTAAATTAAAAATCGATACTAATGTGAAAATTACACATATTAAAGAAATTACATGAGGCAATATTATAAATCAGCAGCAAAAAAAAATATATTCATACCTCACAACGTCTAGAGGGTTTTCTTCCAACGGCTTTTAGACTGACTTGCAGATGTATAAGGTGGCAGGTTAAAATAGTAGGTGATTTTCGTGGTGTGGAAAGGCGTTAATTCTCCCGCAGAAGCGGCCAGGAGGCTCCCAGAACTTGCAAATGCAGCTCCAAAAAAAAAATATACCAAAATCCAAATCGAAACTGGAACCACCAATTCTTGATAGCGGGCAAATTTTCCCTTATTCAAAAGGATGAGTATACCAGTATACTATTTAAATGCACCGCAACAAGTTTAAAAAAAAATTGCCTTAGGAATCACCACGTGCACTTTCTAGAAGTTACCACCAGAAATTTTTATCAAAAAAACTGCCAGAAGCCTCTAGCGAAATCGTTCCGCAAAAAAACTTATTCTAAGAAATATATTCTCAAAACGAGACACATAGTTCCACCTACTAGCGAGAATCCGACTTAATAAAAGATTCACAGACAACTATACCAAGATCATTGGATTTAAATTGATAAGCAAATAAACACTTTCAATAGATGTATAAAGAGGGCGAAGAAAAATGTCTTCGGAATAATTAACAATAGTGAATATTTACCTAAAAATTAATTAATTAGCGAGCTAACGACTAATCTAAGGTGAGTAAATACTAATTAATTCTAGAAGAACACTCAAAATTGACATACAATAAAATGAGGTAATTGTTGAGAATTAACGAAAATATAACCTAACAAGTTTGTGTTTTGTTTACAAATTAATTGTTTATTTCTTATTTTCCAGATGTCTAAACGGAGGGGAAAGAAAAGAAACGAATAAATTGTTGAACAGGTACATATTTCTAAACTATGCTAATGATTTCATTAATAAAATTCGGAGGTGCTAAAATAATAATTTTATTAATCTAAATTTTTATTTGTTTAAGATGCAGAAGACTTACGAAGATGAAGTTGTTGCTGAAGTAATGAGACTTGAAGTACACTAAGTATAGTCAGTTATATTGTACTAAATTTATTTATTTAATAAAGGTTGTAGTGCTCAAATTATTACATCACAATAGGTATGCTAATAAACAATTCCACATACAGTCTATGCAATAATTATCTAAAATAAAAATTAATCTAGCTAAATTTACTAACCTGGTTTAATGAAAACATTCTATAAATATCTAAGTTCACTTTTGAAACTGTGGGAACTCGAAAATTCAACCACAATAGATGTGATCTGACCTATGTCTACATTTTTAGGATTGCTTCTTCAGCTGGCCTCCATTAAGTTGATTCAAATATCTAACTATATTATTATACCAATAAATTAAAATTATTTGAAATTAAATAACGACGATGTCAAAAGTGACTTTAAACCTGTCAATAGAGCTTTGTCTGTGGAATTGTGAATAAATATTTGTTTGGTCCTATACAAACAAATAATAATATTTCCATGAAACAACAAATGTGCAGTATTCACATAAAGATTCTTATAAAGTTACTTCTTCATTGACTGCTATTTAAAATAGAACACTTGCTAGTTAGTTGGGTACACCAGTCAAAAATATAACAAACAGCAAATTATCACATTCGATTACGTTTCGGTTTCCTATTTAAAACCATCTTCAGATCAAATAAAAATTATTATTTTCTTCTTTCGCCAGTTTACAGCATCCAGAAAGAATCTATTTGGAAAATATCATCATCTAATTAGTAAACTGATGAAAGAAGAAAATAATAAAAAATGTTTGATCTGAAGATGGTTTTAAATAAAATGCCGAAACATAATCGAATGTGATAATTTGCTGTTTGTTTTATTTTTGACTGGTGTACCCAACTAACTAGCAAGTGTTCTATAAAGATTCCTGTAATACAGTATGGATTTGATATTTTATACATTAACGTTTTATGTGAATATGTAATTTTACAATCATTTTTATCAGTGTACTTAAGCAGTTCTGAATTACATAATGGAAAATCTCATTACATTACACATTTTTCTACAGTGTAAAGGAAATAAACATATGACCGCATGGAATATTTTACTCACACAAAAAAGTGAAACACGAAAGCGATTGAATCACTGACTTGCCCGTTAGGGGGGCGGTGAGCCCCGACCGTCCGAATCAGATCGGATGTTTTTTACGTCGAACACAAGCATTTAGATTAACGAAATTTATACCAATTAAGTTAACAAGACATCCGTTACCCTGCTATCTGCACTTTATTTATTATCGACTTCCCTGAGAGATATAAATCCCACTATTTTATTACTTTACACCTCTCGGGGTCAATTAAATAGGAACAGAGTAGGGTTCCCTTAATAAAACTCGAATTTACATTTGTAACTCGATACGCTGAGATATAGTTAGGGAACATTCCACAGTTTGAAGGCAGAAGTTATAAAATAACCACATATTATACGATGTGTGCTATTTTCGATGGTTTTCTTGAAAATTATTAAAGATAACGCTAAACGTGACTATTTGAGAAACAATTGACTGTGTTAATAGAATTTTCATAGCACTGTTTGTGTTATTTTTAATGCAGTTTTAAGTACGATTTTATAATATGAAGTAGGTACAAATTTGATTTGGACAATTTTCGAATACAGTTTGTATAAAAAAAATCAACAACTGAGTGTCTAAATGACTGAACTAAAAAAAATATATATATATATATATATACAGGGTGAATCTTAAATAAGTACAAATATTTTAACCAGCAGTATAGTTTTGTGTGTAGAACACATAATTAATAGTTTTTTTACAAAAAAATCAGAAATAAAAAAGTAAAATTTTAAATAAATTTCGTAATTTTTCAATAGAAAACTTGTTGAGGACCGCTGGCCTAGACCGACCCTTCATACCTTTATGAGTCATAGTGCTGTAGACTGAACGTGTGGTTCACAGTGTTGCCAGTATTACACAAATGTCTTTGCTTCAAGGAAGAAAAAATCTCAACTTTTAGCGAATTTTGTCAAGTGTAACATTTTATATTATTTTTTATTATCAAACTGTCATTGACTGTCATGACAGATTATCGGAAGCCCAAGTCAAACTTGTTAACCCCACATAATGCATGAAAATAGCAATAAAATTTGCTAAAAGTTGACATTTCTTCCATTTTAAATAAAAAACGCGTGCATAGTTTTTCGTTATTCTTCATAAAATAACTTAAGGAAATTGTGTTTTGTGTCCCTTTCTAACAGTGTACAATGACGTTTAACTTGTGAAATGTGGATTACTGATTAAATAGTTAATTTTCTAACAAACAGGTAAGCTTGTGTGCACGTTTATGTATAATTTTTGAACATTGGACATAGTAATATCACGTAATATCTTCCTAAATATTTTACGGTAGTATTGAACTTGCGGAAATTCATTTTTAATCGTTGAAGTATAGTAAGGTTAGTTCAGATGTTAAAATTTATGTTAATATTGCTGCGTATCATACTACATACCCAATTTTACTGTACTTATGCTTAAAACAAGTATTTTTAAAATAGAACTATTACGTTAAAGGAAACGTAATATTTATATTGGAGGAGATATGGCAACCTCGCAACAAATCATATGTTTCATTACGTTGTTGAATGAAAAATCAGCCAGCGGTCCTCAAAATGTGGGTATTTTTAAAAAAAATTAATATCTCCGTAAATATTAGAAATTTTTTAAAATGGCTTTCACTAGACTGATTTAAATGACGAACTACACCAGCAGTTAAAATATTTGTACTTATTTAAGATTCACCCTGTATATATACAGGTTGTATCACATAAGAGGACCACTCCCATGTATCTCGCTTAATATGCGAGATACGTCAAAAATCTTTAATTGTTTTTTGTTGCATTTTTGGAGCCCTTTATGCTCGTAAAAACAAATTTGAGATCCATGGCCAACTTTGTGAGTAATAACAAAAAACCTATAAAGTGTCCAAACTTTAAGGCTGTCTAACTTTTTTATTTTAAGAGATAGAGAAAACTTATTGGTAATAAATTTTTATTGCAAAATTGATACCTTCCACCTAATATAAACAGATTTTTGAAATATCGTATGTGGTTCGCTGCGCCCTCTAGGCGGATGAAAAAATTTTTTATTGAGGCAGGCTATGGCCACAAAACATTGCCTGTTTTTTTGTCTTTCATGCAATATACTATATGTTGCCCTTATCTTTTGTATTTATTACATTTTTTTCAATTTTAGTTTAAAAAAATGTACCTAAATATTTTCGTGTTGCTCAAGATAATGTAGAACCTGTTTTAAAGACGTCTGCAAAAAAATAATAAACAGAATGTACTTTTATATGCAAAATACAGATTTTCTTATAATATTATTTTATTGCTTTTCACATTAGAAGCAATTGGGTCTTTAAAATTATTTAGACACAGACAATGTAATAAAATAATATTATAAGAAAATCTGTATTTTGCATAAAAAAGTACATTCTGTTTATTATTTTTTTTGCAATTGGCGTCTTTAAAACAGGTTCTACATTATCTTGAGCAACACTAAAATATTTAGGTTCATTTTTTTTTAAGTAAAATTGAAAAAAAATTAATAAATATGAAAGATAAGGGCAACATGTAGTATATTGCATGAAAGACGAAGAAACAGACAATTTTTTGTGGCCATAGCCTGCTTCAATAAAAAAAAATTTTATCCGCCTAGAGGGCGCAGCGAACCACATACGATATTTAAAAAATCTGTTTATATCAGGTGGAAGGTATCAATTTTGCAATAAAAATTTATTACCAATAAGTTTTCTCTATCTCTTAAAATAAAAAAGTTAGACAGCCTTAAAGTTTGGGCACTTAACAGGTTTTTTTGTTATTACTCATAAAGTTGGCCATGGATCTCAAATTTGGTAAAGGCCTCCAAAAATGCAACAAGAAACAATTAAAGATTTTTGACGTGTCTCGCATATTAAGCGAGATACATGGGAGTGGTGATACAGCCTGTATATATATATATATATATATATATATATATATATATATATATATATATATATATATATATATATATATATATATATATATACTTTCATGGCTTCGGGACTTATATAGTTTGACTTCACCAGGTGAAGGCCTTATATATATATATATATATATATATATACTTTCGTGGTTTCGGGACTTATATAGTTTGACTTTCTGTAGATTTCACCAGGTGAAAGCCTTTAAAGCATAAATAAATGGGTTATAAGCCAAAAAAGTCAGATGTGTTTACTAAACAAGGCCTCTCTGATACGGCCCCTGATCTCAATTATTTATTGCTAATGGTAGTCCTAATTATGACAATTTCTGGAGATTTTGGGCAACCTGTAGCTACGTCTATTGAAGACAGAGGAGTTGTACTAAGACATATAAACAAAGAATATTCACTGTTGTCAATGCAAGTAATATTATTCATGCACTTGACGTATGTCGATAAGAAACTTCTGAAGGACTGGAGGGGATGACGCTTCACCACGGTAATATCACCCCCAAGCATTGGCCAGTGATGTTAAACGCCTCATTCCGTGTCCGGTAAAACTTTCTGGATCATGGAGCTCAAGAAATGCAGCCACTTTGGAAAACGTTTTCGAAATTGTGTTGATGCCAAATTGTGTAGTACGAGTATATTTTCGTAAGAAAAATTTCCCACCGGCATTTTTACACATATTAACACATATTTTAAACATATTTGAATTTCTCGTCCGCAAAAACACCCGATTTACAAATTTTATGTAAAAATATGTAAAATTTACAAATATCAAAAATAAAATTTTAACTTTAACACCCTGTAACTCCGTTAATAATCAGTTTTAAAAAAAATGTTATAGACAGAGGTAGGTAGCATTTATTTCTGGTCTAGAATAATCAATTGAACTTTTTGCTCATCATTTCCGAACAGCCTGTATAATTAATAACTATAAAATAATTTCCGAGCTACAATCGTACAGCACACGCTGCTTTCGATTCCTTTCCGTGCACCAGAGAGTAAAGTGTGAGAACCAATTCATCTTTAAGACCCACCTTTCTCGGACTATATGCAGTACCAGCTTGTACGCAGCGATCAAATCGAAGCCCTCTCATATATTAGCCTTCAAATATGTCCGATTTAGGTGTCGACATGGGACTGACTACAAAACGGGCGGTTTTTTATTTTCGATGCGAACCGAGGACTCGAACAATAATGTTCTTTATAAACGCCCTCCATTTCCCATAAAGTTTATGTAAGACGAAATTAAGAATGCACCGGACAACGCGTAGGCGGAGGACGATTTGCAGGAGGCGAGCTTTGGATCACTTCATAAATATCGCGGGACGTTAGTTATGATAATAGGAGTGTTTGTTTACTGGCAAATGTAAAAAAGATAGTTTCAATCAAGATAACCCAACTCGTTACAAATTAAACAGATGTGATAAATTTAGTAGATGACAGTTTTAATGTGTCTTTCTTACAGGCATCTTTAATAGAAAGGGTAGAACGTGTAGACGATGTATAAGGTAGTCCTTATAATATTTTTAAAAGCAGTATAGAAAACAAAAGATGTAAAAATGATGGTTTGTATTTAAGACGAATTGTATATAAAACCATTAAAAACTTTGACAGACCCAGTGAATAAGAAGCATCAATTTTACAAATATGCTTTCTAATACACTTTTTACGACACTTAAAATTTGCTTAAAAAATAATATTATGTTAAAATGCGAATTAGTATATTATGCAACGATCATGTATTAATAACCATTACATGAGAGTTGCATACGCTGTTTTTTCTACACCCGATAAATAATCAAAAACCAAAAATTTTATATTTTTATTGAACACAATAGGTAAGTAATTATTCGTATGAACTGCATTTTCTGCTTTCTCCGATATGTGTGGAGGAGTCGATGGTAATTCTTCTATATCGCTGATATCAGACATTTTGATAAATTATCGAAGTTTAGCTAGGCATCTACGAAAATTTGATACGTACTGATTTTGACATCTAAAATAATTACATAGGAACCTAGGATAAATGTCAAATGCACAGCATGCTTGATTGAAAAGTTATGGGTTTCTATTGATTAAAAATCTGTATCGTAATGAAAAATCTGTATCGTAATTGGTATCATTATGAAACGGATTATGGGCATATAAGTGCATTGTTATAATACGGGTGTAGAAAAAAAATATTATTAAATATAGGATAGGTTAATCTTCCTCAAATTATGGGGTTATAGATTTGCGCGATTTAAAATTACTAATATTTTGTAATAAATGTCATATTGTAAAATTTAAAATGCGGCTATAGTATAAAATAATATTTATACATGGTATTAATTTATGGTGATCGTTTCCAAAACTATAGACATAATTGTAGTAGGTATTATTTACTATGAATTGTATTAAAGTACTGTGCACAGGTGGTGAAGTTGATTAGTCCAACAAACTAATTTGTTAAAATAATAAAATATTGTCTTACTGTGAGTGACAAATAGTCTTGATCTGAACAAAATATATTTTTATATTAACAGCATTTGTATTATCTTAACTAAATAAAATTGTCAGATTGACTTACTGATTCTGAAATACAGCCAAATATTTTGTTAGTTGTATCAATACTCCAGTCAAAGAGGACCATGTATAATTATCATAACTAAAGATGTATTTAGAAATCAATAGAATTAGACCAAATAATTTTATTAATGGAATCAAAATTTCTTTGACTTGATCAACTAGTTTTCTCTGTTGTAGGTTCAGATATATATTTTTTTTAGATTATTTTGTTGTTTTTATATTATGTTAAATTCGACTGCAACTCAGCTATTCTGGAGCCATCGGAAAACTGAATTGTTTTCCATAAGGATTTCACTTTTGTCAAAAAAACAATGAATTTATTTTTAATACTAGCGCATCCACCATATTATTGAATTAACATTTTACCTTTTTATGATTAAATTAACCTTTCTCTGATTTGAGATGTACAAAATTTAGAACAATTATTTCCTGATTTTTAAGTTTTCTGTAGTATTTTATCGATGGCATTTAGAATATGTCAAATCAAAATTTATAATTCTGATAGTTTTTTAGCCATAGATAATTTAGGTAATAAATTATTTTTGGGATTTGACAGAAAGATTAATGACGTCATCAATTTCATTTTTTCCAGAAACACACCCAAATTTTTGTAGAAAAATGTCTCTATTACTTACCCTTTAAAAATTATAAGCAATATTGTTCTAAAGAGTCTCAAAAGAAATACCACGTAAAAATCATATTAGCGGTGGGAAATAATTGAATGTTCGTTTAAAGTGTATAAATGTCATAAAATACTTGTCATTACTCAACACAAACGTATATAACAGAAAAAAGTTGATATGTTGCTGATTTACGGTTAGTCACAAAAAAATTCAATAGCTTTGATTTATATCGAGAAAGGTATCCAGAGCGCCTCATTCCTGATTATAGAACCTTTACTAAGATTGGAGGCGACCTTTCGACGAACTGAAGATTCTTTTTCTGTTTGAAAATCAAATAATTGACCGAAGGGTAAGAAACAATGTTAATACAGCTAGATTGTCAGGCTAGTCGGGAATTCAGTTTGGATGAATCAACGAATTTTAAATACCAATGGGTATCACGAATACTAAATTCACAATTTGTAGTATTTGAGTAAACATCACAATTAATTACTCTTAACAATCTTACAGTTAACTTTTTGATATTATTTTTTTTAATTTCTACTTTTTCAATATTATATTTTTTTTCTACATTATTTGCTTCATTAACTTCTTTCAGCTTTCTTTTTTTAATATTTTTTTAAAGTCTGTTTATTAAATTTTTTTATTTGTTTTTTTCCATTTTTTTTTTTCAAATTTTTAAGACCACACAAGGATACCTTACGCCAAGGGGTTCATCATGGCCGATTTAATTCACAAACATGACAAAACCACGGATTAGTGGGTTATTTAACAACGACAATAAGAACGACGAAGGATTTCTTATATACATAGTTAACTACAATTTTTTGAATATTTTAGCAAACATTATAGGTATATTTAAGGTGACTACGAATACTACGCATAATTCCTTTGACTTTGCGCAATTTTATTTTCGAATAAAGCAACATAACAACAAGGTTAACCTTCGCCGAAAACTGGAAAACATAATTTTCCATCCTGAAAAATGGCTATTTGTTCTCCCCAGTAACAACAATTAATTCTCGCAAACTGCCGAATAAAGCCCGCATTAGTAATGTTTATGGAAATGCCGTTATGATGTGTATTTTGCCGTGGAACGGCGGCGATGGGGCCGCCGTACATTCGAGAGCATAATTTCCCAGGAGAAATCAGTACACAAACGATATTTGGCGGTACATTTGCGGCAGCATTTAAACAAGACTCGAATATTAGGTTGCGGTAATATGTATATGAATTAAATTGGAGTTTTTGCGGCAATCTGCGTTTGAAATGTCGTAAATAAATTCCTGGAGGAGCCCCGGAAAATAGCCGAGGCGAAAGGCCCAAACGGCGGAAGAAAGGCGGTATGAATTGAAAAAGTCAAGTTTATCTTCATTTCATAGAGGGTGTCCGGAAAATGAGTGAATTAATTTTGCCATATGATAAGGTATACTAAAAACATATTTGACAATTTTTTTCTCTGACCAACGGTAACAGAATTGTGACAGCAAATAGGTCTTGAATATGTGACAAAGTCAGTCACATACTTAGAATTATTATGTATTTATACATAATAATTACAAATAGGTACTCTTAACCATAGCTGCTTACTGTGGATGGTTTTATTAGAGCTCTTTTCACAACACAAAATAATACTGACACACATAACATTCATAACCGAATTACTCGACAGAGAATTGTTGGTTACTCACTGTCATAGTTCAGTGATGTTTCAGCGCAGCTTCTTTAATGCACTAAATATTTTCAACAGTGTTCCTAGTGATATCAGAGGAGCCACCAGTCTTAACTTATTTCAACGCAAAGTAAAATAATATATTATTAATTCCCGTGATCTTAATTAATTAGTTATTAAGTGTTTAAAATGACTTCTGTTTCTTGCAAGAAGTTTTTAACGTACAAACGGCTCATAACCAGAGAGTTTTGCCTAGATTCGCCGTAAACTAACATGCCATGCAGCTAGTTATGGTCACAATAAATTGTTCTATTTTTGTTTATGTACACTTACAAGCATCAAAGAAAAACTATACAAAAATGAATCGCAGCTGTAGGCACCTTTCTCTCTCCTTTTACAGGGTGTCTACTTTTAATTGTGTACAAATCCGTAAAAACTGTATTCTTCAAGATAATCAATTTTTTTTTATTTTAAATGACATCGACAACCGACCACAAAAGTGATTGCGTAACATATGATGAAAATTTGTATAACGATTTTTTCTGTGTATGTAAGTGGAAAACAATGACGCATATACAACCGCCTTCAATAGCTGAAATCGTGCGTTTCGACTGGACTATAAAGCCCAGACCAATTAAAACGGAGTTTTTGCAACAATCTACCTCTAAAATGTCATAAATTCGTACTGGGAGGGACGCGAAAGGCCAAGTGAATCATTTACGTCAGCAGCCAGAATAATTTCATGGTGGGTGATTCTAATGAACGATATACACTAGACTCGTATTTTATAATCTAATTCTCCATATATTTAGTTTAAATTAAATTCCGCCGGAGTTAATAAGGAAAGTAATAGATTTTCCGTCGGTGATTGGATTACGATGGGAAAGAAAACTAACATGACTATCGGCGTCGTCTGTTCCAATTAGACGAGGTTGTGGCTGTCTTTTTAATATTAAATTTGTCCGTAATTTTAGCTAAATTATTTTATGTGATTTGCTCGCGGAAATTCCCCGCATAAAACAACCGACACGACGGAAATGTGACTGAATATTCAATCTAGAGAAATTTCATAACGACACAGTCCCATATTTTAGTTGTTTTATATAGAATATATTAAAGGGAAATATTAAATTCATCTCAGGATCTACCTACAATTTGGTTCGAATTTTATGCAGGAAACTTCGAGGGCAGATAGATCCTATTAAAATAATAGATGTTTGCTTTATAAACATGCATACGGCTTCATTTTAGAGAAACAAAATATTAAGTAGCATAAAAATGTATTTCTTTTATATCTCCAGAATGTAGTAACCTTAGAAATAATAAAAATAGAGGAATCATGCAAAAATAAACAAAGCCAACATTTGCTCCAACGTTTACAGATGTGTTCATATTTATTAAGGTATACAGGTATTCCCGTAAGAATGAAGATCATTTAGTAATAAAATAGTGTTTTCTTCTTTTTGAAGTGAATTTGATATCTTGGTTATACAGTGCCCCTTAACGGAGATACACAGCCTAAGGGGTACCCAGCGATTTACCTTTTCGACTCTAACTTTTGAACCGACCTGTATAATTTAATGAAATTTTAATATTTTATGTAGGCCATAAAGGCTCATAAAACCATACTACAGTAGATGTTTTGCACTGTCAGGGAAGTCAAGAACGGACTTATCACCATACTCATTGAGCCAAAATTTTGATAGGTATCATTTTGTAGAGGTGAAAACTGAATTTTTAAATACTTTGGTCGTTCCTCTTAAAAAAGATACTCTACATTTATTTCGATAAAATTGACCGTTTTCGAAAAAAAAAAGTTTCAAATAAATATGGGAGACAGATGCCTTCTTAATGAAATACAGTGTTAAAATTTCTTTACAATTGTCCCAATTGCGTTGTAATTGCAGGGTATCTAGAAAATTACAAGAAAAGGATGCGGTTTTTGCAATACTGGACTACCTTGTCGACAAATTTAAATAGATCCCCTAATAATAGCTTTCATAGACCTCTTTGTTTTTTAAATACAGGGCGTTATTTAAACAAACCACTTTTAAGGGACTGTTCGTATCCCAAAGTATAGCTAAGCTATCGGAATGATGAAAATTGTTTCTGATAGAGTTTCTTATGCAGTGTTCAGTGACTTCTAATTTATGTACAGGGTGTTTCTTTTAAAATATGTCCCAAGAATACATTTTTTTAAATATTTATACCATCCAGTTGCATTATTTTTTTTCCTTTATAATGACATATAATAATTTCTTCATATTTTCTATATAATGAGTCACTAAGGTTGGGTAATCCATCTTTATATAGAATAACAAGAGCGAGGTCGAGAATTATCGTCCTATTACAATTATTTGTAATACCTCCAGAGTTTTTGCAATTTTGCTCTATGAAGGTCTCTTCTCGAATGTATAATCTAACATATTCACTGCACAACACGGTTTTTGTCACGATCGTTCAACTGTTACTAATTTGTGTGTGGCGCAATATATCGCAACTAAATTGAATGGTGTAGGTCAAGTAGAGTCATCAAAGCATTCGAACGGTATTCTACTGTCAAAATTATCAAATATTGGCTTAACTAAAACAGTTATTAATTTCTTCACCTCATACCTTTGTCGAAGGACATTGACAGTGGAGTATCGTGGTTTCCAATCTATAGAAATAAATGCTATCTCTGGGGTCCCTCAGGGATCCGTTCTCGGCCTGCTATTGTTTCTAATCTTTATTAATGATATTGTCTAAAACCTGTACTGCGAGATTATTTATACATATGACCTCCAATTGTATCTGGATGTGTCAGATATTAAAGACTATGTCGAGCTTCAATCAAATTTAGCACAGACAAGGAAATTTGGATCAGATTCTGTCAAAAATAAAATATCTTATACGGTACTTACTTTGAAGTGATTTTTCAGTACTTGCCTTCTGAAATATCATTTTTTGCGTATTTTTCGAGTAAGTGTAACAAATGCATATTATCGTGTGGCAGCGTAATACCAAAGGCGCTCCCCGAGTAGACAAAATATTATGTCGAATCCTCTTTGAACTGCAATTAATAACTGCTATAATGCTTTGGCGGTAAACGTGTGGCAGTGTTTCTATGCATTTGTGTACATAACGTAAAGGGAGGAAAGGTCCAAAAAAGAGATGTAGTAAGTAAATAAATCTTTACAACGACAAATTTCAATGTAAACAAGGGAAAAACAGAAAATGATTCAACATTCTTGAAATTTGTCCAAATATCAGTAAGGTAGGTGCTACCTTATCGTGTTTCTCATTAAGTCGTTAAATAATTATCTATGTATTTATTTATTTATTTATTTATTTAATACAACTACCAAGACAGGCAAACGCCCAATTACATGGTAGGTACAGTACAAAAAAAAACAATATACAGATGAATAATAAAATAACAACATGTATAGTTAGTACAGGGTAATAGAAAAATAACAGGAGTAAACAAACAAAGGAAAAATAACTAATACATATGATACACGTATACACACCAATCAACCCAGACAAATGATTCAATCCGCGTCGAGAATGCATCGCTTAATATTCCGTACAGTAGAACAAAAAATGTCGAAAGAGTTCTGGTAATGATGATAATTTGAACACATTACATTAATCGGTGCAAATCGAAGAACATTTGTCCTGGGTGTTTTTAGATAAAATAAATAATTATATCGGGTTCTTCTCTCTAAAATATTGAACTTTAAATAGCGCAATAACTCTTCACAAACTATTATGCCATTAACAAGTTTAAATAGAAATAAAACAGAAAAATATATCCTTCTCTGGGCTAACGAGTTGAGATGAAACCTGGCTAATAGTTCACATTGTGGGTGATCTCGAGGTGGATAAACGTTGTCAGATTTAAACGAAAGCTATTTAAGTAATTGCCTTTGAATTCTTTCAATGCTATGTATATGAACAACGTATCCTGGATTCCACACTGTACTAGCATATTCTAGTTTAGAGCGAACGAGAGAGAAATAAAGTAATTTGATAGTATGAACCGAAAACTGCCTTGAATTACGAATAATAAAACCCAGAGATTTGTAAGCACTTTTAGTAATAGTATTAATATGGTTAATAAAAGTTAATTTGGAATCAAATACTACCCCAAGGTTTCTGAAATTGTCACATTTTGCCAGAGATACAGCATCAATTTGGTATAGATAGTTTATGGAGTTATGATCAGTCCTTTTAGTATATGACATTGTAATACATTTATTAATATTCAGTGGTAAAAGATTAAGCTTACACCATTGGTTAATTGTAGTTAGATCAGATTGTAATTCCAGGCAATCCTCAATACCGTTAATACATCTGAACAATTTTAAGTCATCAGCATACAGCAACGCATCACTAGAGATATTCAGAGTTATGTCATTTATAAATAAATTGAAAAGAAGTGGCCCCAAGACTGAACCCTGGGGAACGCCCGACGTTGCATGGACCATGACAGACCTGAAACCATACATTTCAACTTGCAATGTTCTGTTGGACAGGTAAGATTAAAAAAATGTAACAAAGTTCAAAGTTAGCCCATAACCGAATAATTTTTCCAAAAGCAATCCATGATCAAGTCTGTCAAATGCCTTTGATAGATCCGTATATATGACATCTACCTGACCACCTCTGTCTAATACGTCTGAGATATACTGATTAATAAATACCAGATTAGTCTCTGTTGATCTACCCGACATGAAACCATGCTGTTTAGGAGAAATTAAGGTTTTTAAATTGAATGACATATATTCGCTCAAAACGATTTCAAATAATTTTCCAAAATTAGATAAAATTGATATCGGCCTGTAATTGACGATTTGAGCCCTATCGTCTTTTTTAAAAATGGGACAAATTTTGGAATGTTTCCAAATTGTAGGGAAAGTTAAAGAACGAAGTGATAGATTGAAAATAAAGGTTAAAGGTTTAACTAAGACATTAGCACAATCTTTCAGAAGAAACGCTGGAATTCCATCCGGCCCTGACGTTAGTTTGGGTTTGATTTTTTTCAATGCATTCAAAACGATATCTTCAGTATACATGTGTGTATACGATGTTTCTCTCTATCTCAAGTTATCCCAGCCCCCAGCCCATTAAGACATAGGCTGTTGGATGGTGTATGCTAAAGAAATAAATAAATCTATGGTTTATTCTGTTCGCCGTGTAAGTCCAAAGGCCAATGAAGCGTAGCTTTAACTCAACGGTTGACTGCCTGTGGTCTCTGACTACAATTAAAAATTTTAATCCGCCTCGTCTTTGAGCCCAGTTCCACCCTTCTGTCGTCTAATTGCGAATCGGCTAAATTGTCGACTGGAAAGTTTTGAATTGCAAAGTCTCGAGTTTACTTTTCGCTTTCCGTCCATCTGTTTTGCATGCGGATTATGCCAATCGGATCCTGCCCCCAAGACGTCAGACTGGTGGAAAGTCGAGCTTGATATTCAGTCATTCATTTCAAAAAAAGAGTGCTATTTCGACGTAATTACAAGTCTCCATTAAATGTTTCTAACTTTAAACGGTTTTGGTTTGTATTTAGTATTATCTAAAAAAAAACATACAGGATTACTCAAATACATAACATTTCATTAAGAACGCGGCATAAAGGTGTTTAATTTTGAAAACGAATCCAGTTTTGGAAACAATTTGAAAGCCATTAAAAAAATGATGTTGTAACATTTAGAAGATATATATTTGTTAAGGTAATTTCAGCAGCACATATGACATATGGCAAATCGACTTATATACAAGGTGGTCCGTTTTTCATGGCTTACCATTTATTTATTTATTTACGGTTAACAACCATTTACAGCAATGAATACTAGAAAATATGAAAAGTAAACATACATGCACACTAAGAGTAACAATAATACATACAAGTTACTTAAAATATATTTAATTACAAGTCTACATTTAAAAGATATTGTTTGAAACAATTTAATGAAGTTTTGAACGCGTGAAGACTACATGTATTAAAATTACAAAGAATTCTAATAAGAGGTTTATGACGACTATAGTTCGTACTGTGGAATTTAATATAAAATTAAGATTATTATCATTCATTATTGTAAATTCACATCTGCAGTTACAGATGAAATGTCATTAACATAGGGTTAGATAATAGCGGCCCACAGTGAAAACTCTGCGGCACCCCAGAACAAACATTACCATTGGAATTTTAGAAAATACCATATATCATCATTATTTCACAACAGAGGGTTGAAATTTGGTACAGAGGAATACGAATATACGAAAAATAAATTATCATCAATAAAATTTCTATGGTCACTATTTATGTTTATACAACATTCATTTTTTTTCTTATGGGCGCCATATTGGATCTTGAAAATAACAGATGTAGAATAAAATTATGAACATATGTAACAATACTATATTATTTGATGAATAAACCCTAAAATTTTTATAAAAATTCTAGCTGTTGTTGATGTAAAACAAAATTCAGTGCTTAACCAAGCAAAATACACAAATATTCTACAAATTCTACATAAATACGTTCAGTCCTTAATCTAATATTGCCCACAACGTTTTGAATACTTTGTGAAATAGATGTAAAAGCAACAGAAATGTAGCTTTTCTATATTTTCACAAGGATTGTAATAAATCATTCGGACGTTCTCAAAGAAAAAAATATAATAGATTGAGACATATTTGGAAATCGTCGATCTCAATATTGGAACACCATAATAGAATTTAAAATCCTGCGCCATTTTGTTAAATTTCTAATACTTATAATTTAATGGAAGATTATCAGTGCATTCTTCATTTTCTTCCTTAAAATAAGTAAATTCTTCTGAGAAGTAAAGCTTTCAACATTAAAAACAAAGTTAGAAATGACGAATCTCTCAACTTATTGTATTTTTTTAAATTTTACGGATTATTCTATTACTGCCAAGGTCCAATATGGCGCCCATAAGAACAAAAACAATTGAATATTGCATAACAGCATTGCCAAATACTACAGAAATCTTTGAAAATACAATTTGTTTTAAATTGAACTGTAGATGTAAATATTGTTATAAACTTAAATAGTTCTGCATATAAGATTTTTCACTTTTGTGCAAGTATGTGAAAATAATTGTTAAAATGTGG
Source organism: Monochamus alternatus (assembly GCA_037114965.1). Classification (NCBI taxonomy): domain Eukaryota; kingdom Metazoa; phylum Arthropoda; class Insecta; order Coleoptera; family Cerambycidae; genus Monochamus; species Monochamus alternatus. The sequence continues at coordinate 60,610,441 of CM073429.1, read as the reverse complement.
GGTTAGAATAGCAAAATAGTGTGTGTCTTACAAACGTTTCTTAAAAGTTATTATTTTATTTGAGAAGTATTTAAATAGTAAAAGTGAATAAACAAAGCATCAAGCCGAGATATAACTGGTTTTCTACTTCCTGCTCGGCCTAAGCGGTTCGACTTACAGGAAGCGACCAACAATGTAGCAGGTACTTAACCGGAGTCCGCGGAGTAGTTGTTTCCTGAAGTATCATTTATAGATATAATGGCGCGTCGCCTAGGACGAGAGGTTTGCATTTTAAGTAGCTGTTGTAATGTAAGTCACTTCCTGTAAGTAGAGCCGCTTAGGCCGAGCAAGAAGCAGCAGACCACTTATATATCACCTGCACTCGATTTATATGTGAACATACATATGAAGGAACAGCCAGTCCAATTGTCGGTCATCTCACCTATGACATACTGATGAGGGCTAACTAGTCCGAAACCGGTCTATGTATGTGGCCGACAAGGGTTCTTGGCTGTTCACACAGATACTGCAGGAGTAATTCAATGCCGGTCGGGGCATTAGTCCGCGGAATAGTTGTTTCCTGTAGTATCAAGGATTTTATTTTTGATATTACTTTTGTCTTACGTGTTTCATTTTTTGAGATTTCTGTACCTAAAAACATCCCAAATTTGATCAATTTACGACGAGAAATAAGGCGACCTTTAGCATTTTTATGTGAATTACAGCGCTCTTCGCCCAGTATAGCGATGTTGATTAATAAATTATCAGAAAATGGATTAAAGCCGGCAGCGATTGGAAAGACAATAAATCAAAAACGGCCGATCGGCCGACTTTCCAATTAAAAATTTGTTCGGACGACCCCGAAAGGGACTATCAATCATAAATGTTGATCCAAGTAAATCGTCTGTAGCCACACTCATCTCCCGAAAATACGGATATACACGCAAATATCCTCCGCCAATATTTAAACACCGTAATGAGTCTGCGGCCGATCAATCCCATCTAGCAGAATAAACATTGATTTAAATCTACAAATACTACTTTGATTATGTATTGATTAGCGCAGTTTTATCAAGCCGGCGGCGACCAAGGCGCTCTATTCTCGCCGCTTCGGCTTCTGCGGACGAATTGTTTTACACTGTGTCCCAAAATAAATGTGAAATAATCATTCATAAGTAATGATTGTACAGGTTGTCTCAAAGTCCATAGTAGTAGCCCTTTGAGATTTGACAGAAGCTACTAATGACGTCATCAATTATATTTTTTCTAGAAACATACCAAAATTTTATTAGAGAACTTTGTCTGTATTACTTCCAGTTTAAAAGTTATAAGCAATATCGTCCTAAAGAATCTCAAAAGAAATACCACCTAAAAATCACATTAGCGGTGGTAGGATTAAGTAGTTGTTGGAAAATAGTTGAATGTTTGTTGTTTAAAGTGCATAAATGGCGTTAAGAATAAATAAAAGTATTAAACTCGATAATTCTTTAATATAGTTAAAGCAAAAGGTGATGATAACAATAACTAAACTTAAAAAATGAGGCAAACGCTCTTATAGACCAGGGTCGATAATTTTTGAAACCAAAAAAAATAATAGTAGAATGAAACCCATTGGAATAGGAAGAGAATACAACAAAAATGAAAGGAAAAATAATTTACGGGCGATCTGAGACCGGGAAGTGGAAGGGGCTGAGTTTTTAAGGTTAAAAAACGGTTTATCTTGATTTCCGGCAAAACTACAAGTCCTATGAAAAAAAGTTGTAGGTAATAAAAAGATCTACAACTTTTATATTTACACTTTTTTCACATAACCTCAAAATTTATGTGAAAAATTCAAATAACCAAGTTTTTGCTTTTTAGTTTTATCTTTTACAAAAAATAATTTTTTTTCACGATATTTGGTGAAAATTTACCTTTATATGTCCCAAATACACTGTAATTTTTTTGATTTAAAATATTTATTTTTTCACCTTATTTTGACTTAATATCGAAAAAGCACCCTAATTTTCAATCGAAAATTCTCACGTCAAAATATCTGCTTTTTTAAAAAGTCGGTGGGCTTTTTGTTCGTTGAAATCTCTACTTTCTGATGGTGTGAAAAAATATACATTATTTTGGTAAACGTTCTCAGAAAATGCAAAGAAACGAAAAAATATTGTAGATGTTTTATTAAATTAGCTTTATTAACTTATTTAGTTGTTAATTATAGTAGTATATTTCGACTTGCAATTTTTTTGTTTATCAGTGCAATATGGAATCTTACGTTTTTCGAGTAATTAAAGTATAAATTTTAATAAATAGTTAAAAATTGTACATAATGATTAAAAAAAATTCGGATTCGAGTTTGTCGCATCATTTTTTTGTTTCTTTTTTGTGTTACCATAGTAATGTATATTTTTTTACACCATAAAATAGTAGAGATTCCAACGAACAAAAAGCCAACCGACTTTTTTAAAAAAGCAGATATTTTGACTTGAGAATTTTCGATTGAAAATTAGGGTGCTTTTTCGATATTAAGTCAAAATAAGGTGAAAAAATGTATATTTTAAATCAAAAAAATTACAGTGTATTTGGGACATGAAAAGGTAAGATTTCACCAAATATCGTGACAAAAAATTTTTTTTTATAAAAAAAATAAAAAACCAAAAACTTGGTTATTTGAATTTTTCACATAAATTTTGAGATTATGTGAAAAAAGTGTAAATATAAAAGTTGTAGATCTTTTTATTACCTACAACTTTGCTATTTAACTTTTTTCCATAGCACTTGTAGTTTTGCCGGAAATCAAGATAAACCGTTTTTTACCCTTAAAAACTCACCCCCTTCCACTTCCCGACCTCAGATCGCCCGTAAATTATTTTTCGTCTCATTTTTGTTATATTCTCTTTTTTTCCAATGGGTTTCATCCTACTATTATTTTTTTTCACTTTTTACCATTTTCAAAGGCTTAGCACTGGTCTATTATACTATATACCTATTACAATCTCTTCTCTATATGCAATCATTACAAGACACACCCAATCTTCGCTTTGTTTTTTCTTTCAAATGATTAATATCTCTAGAAGGTGTTTTTTAAAATCCCCCATAAAAAAATTGAGGGGTGTTAGATCTGGTGACTTTCCAGGCCACTGAATAGGTCCATAAATCCCATATATTTTTCTGGGAAAGTGTTATCTAAATATTGCTGCACAATTCTGGACTTGTACGGTAGAGCTCCATCGTGCTGAAATCATAAGTTTCTCCTTAGCTGCAAAGCGCACTTTCCAGAAGTTCAGAAAGTTATTTTTGTAGGAAATAACTCGAGCTGTTCAATGTATGTTCATCAAAATAAAGCCCAGTTAAATGTCTACCGATGACCATACATTTACTCCAAAATGACCTTGGTTGTGAGGATTTTTAATATACCAGTAGTGTTCGTTGCACCTGTTTGGTAAACTGGCTTTCATCCGCCCCTAAAACGTGCCGAAAAAAGTTCTGATCAACAGTTTCTACATTTACTACAATTTGACTACAAACCTATTGTAATCATGAATATTTTCTATAGTTTTTCCTACCAGACATAACCATTCCCTCCAGAAAATCTTCCATCTCTTGCAACCAGCTTGATTTATGCCCCCGCACCGAAAGGACTTACCCATATCGTCTCATTAACAGTTAATTGCGAAGGAGAACAAGTCTTGACGTCGCCCGGTTTGTCCCCGAACCGCTACTCTCCTTGCAACCAGCATCGCGTGAAAGGAGCAAGTATCTTATTATTTTTTATTTACCCTGCCCTTGTACATACATGAGTGGGCAGATAAATGCGATTTATGCCTAAATATTCGCCCGGCTGTCATCCCTACACGCGCTAATTGCGCCTGCAAATCGATTCGGAGGCCATCAGATCTGTCCGGGTATGCATATTTGTGGGGCGTGCTCGTTCCGTACAAAAGTACTGCGTTAATTAACGGAATTATACAGAGCGTAACGGAAATGGTTAAGGAAACGGAATAGTGGAATTTTTAAATGTAGGTATTTATTTGTGGCAGCTTTTGTTATCTTTCTTTGTTTAACTGGGTATTCGTGACACTGAAATATAATAATATTAACAAATAACCCCTTGCATCAGTCATATATATACAGGGTGATTCAGTTTTTAATGAACAAACTTCGAGGGTAAGTAGAACTTTGAAAAAAATGTCAGTTTATTATATAACAGTTATAATTTTGGGGCTTTATAAAGAAGATACAGGGTGTTAATGTTTGATGAAAAAATTTGATTTTTTGGTATAATTACTAAAGTAATGGAGATATTTAAGCCGTACTTGGTACACAGTGTAGTTAGTTAAGGTGTAATAAAATGTGAAAATATCAAGCATTTTGAACAACCAGTGGCGGAAATATAGACAGTTCGTATCTTTAAATTAGGAAAAAAGTTGTGTCGCCCTGTATAATGTTAAAGTTTATAACATTTTTAAATGTGTATTTTAATTTCTAACAAAAACCCTATCTTACAGTTTCTTCGTCAATAACAAAATGATGATCCAACGTTTTATAATAAAATATTATTTACAAACGAAGCCATATTTACCCGACGAGGTATTTTTGATTGTAGAAATAGTCGTTCTTGGGAACTAGAAAATCCTCATCTGCCAAGAGAAGTACATTTTCAGCAAGAGTTCTCTATAAATATTTGGTGTGAAATTCTCTCCGATATTAAAATTTTCTAATTAATGACTCACCCTGTATAGAAGTAATAACACTAATGATTTTTGCAAGTACTTTTAGCAAGAATTCAGTTAAGAAAACTATTTTCTTACTACTAAAAGTTAATCAGGAACTGGATACATAAAAATTTTAGTTATTATCGAGCGTCAAGCCAGAGGAACCTCAAGGTGGGCCTACAAAACGTCCCGGGATGATTTACTGGGCCCACTTAAGATGCAAACAAATTAAGAAGAATTAAGAAAGCAATCTTCGGCGTATCCTTTAAGGGTATCATATTAATTAAGCTGACCACCAGTTGAGTCGTCAAGTAGGCTCGTTGCAGCGGGCGCAAACCCGAATTCAATTTCCCAAACGTCAGGCCGTTTTACCACTTTTGATGCAAAGACGGCCCCAGGCTGGCGGTAATTAACAAAAAATAAGGAGGGTTTTTTTAATTACAGCGTCCATTGTGGTTTTTACGTGTGTCTTTCACCGACATCTGTTACTAAAACACTCATTGTTTCTGAGGGTATGTAATTAAAATCTAACAAGATGGATGTATAAAATACCTTTTGTTGTCTAATTATGACGATGGATTTTTCTGAGATAGACAGAAATCGTACCAAAATGTTAATATAGAATAAAAAAAATATATTTTTATTTCATACTGTACTGTAATTAGTTATTTCCCGGGAAATGTTTACTTCCCGGACTGCTTTAAAAAAAACACAATATTCACATTTTTAAAAGATTTTTAATTGTCATTTTTGATGTTAAAAATGTCATTTTTTGACACGCGTGTTTAAAGTAAGTTACTTTAAACACGCGTGTTAAAAGTAACTGGTTGCTACGAAAATATTGGTTCATAAACATTGCGATCTTTGTGGTATTTTTTGATTTCTTATTTTTATTGAGTTTAAAGTTTTTCTGATTGTTTTGTAGAAAAAATATTGTATGATATACGTGTTAAAAGTGATTTTATTTTGCTCGCTACGCTCGTTTTTCAATCATCTTCACTCACAAAATTAAATCTTACTTTTAACACGTATATCATAAATAGCTATTATCTTTGAAACTACAAAATGAAGCCTATAAAAACTAATTATAATTATAATTAACAGTAACTGTGCAATGTGAATTTCCTTGCAGGCTGAATGCAGGAATACCTTTAGGGTCAGATTCTTCACTAGACACGGTAGTGGTGGTGGATATAGTTTGTTGCTTGGTCTGAAGAACCTGTATAAAGTTTTCTCCATTTTGAATCATCCTTGCTGCTTTTGTTTTGTTTTCTAAGAAATCTTCAATGTATTGTTCCGCATCAGAAGAGCTTTTCCATGCACCATAACGCTTCAGTGTTGATAAATCAGCTCCCGCATTCGCCAAAAAAGTGGCAGATGTTCTGCGGAAACAATGCCCCGTATATTTTTTTGGGGGTTTCAACTTCAAATATCCCACAATTTTTTTTGGTGCCTCTCCAATGGTATGTATGCCCGCTCTTTTGGAAACACATGTTCCTCTTCTATAACCCAAAAAAAGAAAATCTTCATATTTTTAGGTCGGAGCTTAACGTATTCTCTGAATATTTCCAGAAAGTTTATTCCTTCATTGTCGTCACTCAATACAGTGAATACCCGTATTGTATTCGTCTTAGAAATGGGAATGGTTATAATTAGTTTGGTGCCACAATCATCAATGTTTTTTAGGGTCATATGGTATAACTCTTCTCGCCGACAACCACCAGCAATGCCTATCATTGCGATTACCTGTAACAATAGAGAAAATGGTTTAAAACTGATTGTCAAATTGATGAAATTTCGACTAACGAAACCAAGAAATGTATTTTTTGTAATTAATTGACATTGAGTACCTATATCATTCAAGATGCACATTGTTTAATTCAAAACTAATGAAAAGGTTAAACTTGTTTACCTTCATCAAAAGATACTCTTCTAAACCTTTGATTTGTTTGCCTGATGGCCAACTGCTTGCCCTTTTAAGAAAGCCACCAGTTTTGGATATTTTGAAATATCACCTCCTTCTTTTACCATCAGCATAGATTTGAGCATCGAATATTTTGCCGACATTGTCGCATGATTCATCTTTTTGGAGATATCCAAGAAGTACGCCAAAAGGATATTCTCATTCAGGCCGTTTTCCACCTTATATGTTTTTCTCCACACGTTGAAGAGCTGGTATTCCTTCTCATAACGAGCAGAAGACTTCGTAGGCACCAATTTACTGGTTGCTTCAGCACATTTTAGCTCGATTTCTTCCATTTTTTACGAAAATTATCACAAAATGCGCACGGGATGACAAACTGTCAAATTTGTTATTTTTGTTTCTACATCATTAAGCTAAATCAAAAGCTATGCTATAAAACAAGAAACCACGCTAACACCTACATACAGGCAGGTTATGTAAAATAAAACATTAAAATTTAATTTTTAATACAACACAGTATGAAATAAAACGTTGTACGATACACGGCCGTGAAATGTCATTAAAGTACTCGTCTAGAAATTCATCTAGACTTGTACTTTAATATACTATTTCCCGGCCTTGTAACGTAAATAACTATTATGGGACAAAAATCTGCGTACGGACGATCTGAAAGTATTCTTAGCTATAAATGATATGTAAATTCGATTCTGCCAAAATATCAATGATATCAATAATCTTTCCAGCTGATGATGTCTGAGAAACGGTACGAATTTAAATCCAATCATGTCATGCCGATGTCTTTTTTTTAGACCAGCAGCAAGACTGCATTTTGTTGTTATATTTATCTGTCACATAGTGACTATGATTTGGCACTGTTTGGATTGTCATTACCCCACATGTGCTTCTTTATATTTATTAACGCACAAAAATCTATTCAAAACAATTATGTATTAAAAAATGATAACGAAATTAATGGCTAACATATTTTCGCGAGGAATGCCATTGATTTTTGCCGCTCTGAGATAACGTTGGGCTTATGCTAGATTTTTCCTCATTCCTAAATATCACACAGCAATTTTGCTTGGGAAAGAGGAGTCCGTGTGGAATTGGGAATGTGGACAGGAAAAACAATTAGAGAGAGATGTGTTTCTGTAAGTGATTGGCATTAGTAAATGAGTTGAAATGAACTTAGCAGACGTGTTGGGAAAATTGTACATTTGTTGTTAATCGAGTAGGTATGGTCGTTTTCGCTTTCCAGTTCTTTCGTTAAAATTTTTTGTAGAATTGAATGCGCAAAATTTAATTGAAATAAATGACAATTTCATACAATGTCAAATTTGGCATTGAGATAATCAAATTCCTACATTTCGATCATTTTTTATTTTGTAAGTTGGCTTTGGAAACAGCTGACAATAAGATGCCAATTTTGTCTCGCAGTAATGAATTTTCTTCATTTTTATGGTACAAATTAACTACAGACTTGATAAATGGTAACCGGATTTAGGCATTTTTATAGGCGTTTCTTCTTGGGATTCAATTGACGAAGAATAAACAAAATCTGTCAATGTTCATTAGTGAAAAGAATTTTCTTGAGAAAATAAATATCCTGATGCATGATAAACTTAAAAATGGCCAGTCGTCGATATATTTATTTTTCAATTTAGTTTAAATTAATTGGTTTGCATAAATCCATCATAGTAAAAAGTAATTGTGGATTAGAAGAAAAATATTAGAGAAAAATACAGATAACTTTATATCGGGTGAAAGGTAATGAAATATGTTATCTGGTGATGTGAAAAATTATGTGGGTTCCATTAAAAAAAAACAAGTTATCCATGATTGAAGTAGCTCTTACTACCCCCCATCCCCCACCAACAGCATATTTGAAAAATATATATATCAGTATAACCACAATCTTCTGTCTACACACTATTGGTCCACCCTGTATATGTAGTAGATTATGTTTAAGAATTCGATGTACATAAGTTGTTGATAATCCAGTTTCAGGAGATAAACGTTTAGTACTTATTTGTGGTTTATCTTCAACTGTACAAACTATTTCCACATCTTGTTCTTATTAGACTAGGACGTTCTCGGATATTATTGAAAAATGTTCCTGTCTCTCGAACCCGTCTTTGAACATTAGAAAATGTTTCTCTATGGGGAATCACTCGATTTGGAAATCTCCTGAGATATTCATCAACACTTCTTCTACAGTTTCCTTCACAGAAACCTAGCACAAGTAACATGTCACTTGTTCGCTGATGTAAATTTTCCAGCCATTTTCATCAACAAACAGTAGCAGAAATAAAATAGTTTTATTAATAACTGTCAAATTTTAAAAACAAAGTCGACTTTTTGATTTCTTCTAATAGCCACCATTAAAAACTTGTTTTAATGAATGTATTTTTTCTTGAAAACCTTAAAGTTATTTAAATATTAACAAGAGATAAAAAATGTAAATTAAATTCATCGCGTGGGATATTATCATTCTTTTTAAATTCGATCAATGAAAAATGGTATAATTTTAGAGGTGACTCACTCTTAATGAACACCTTGTAGTGTTTCAATTGACTTGAACTGATAATCAAAGAAGACCAATAATAAACCAGAATCATGTACCAAATTTAGTTACTCTAAGTTAAAGTAATTCAGAGATATTTTTTTTTCCAAATATTTGGCCCCACATTGAAGGCCTGTAACTCCGTCTATGTTCAACTTTATATATAGGTATGTTTGGTTAAATTGCAATATTTTGGGACCCCTACATGGAGCAACGTTTTTATGCGCCTGTTAAAATGTCAACCTTCTAATACCCTGTACATATATTATTTAATTTTTTTACCTTGACTGCTGGTTGCATGACGAACAAGTTTTGATAGCAACACTCAGTTTTCTAGGAGAACTTTATTATAATATTTTCTACAACAAATACAAATTATCTGTTATCATTCAGTAAGTTATTTAATTTTCAATTTTATGAGCGTCAAAAATGTGTATCTACCCACTGCAACTTTAAAATGAAATTTAACGAAAATAAATCTGATTCTCCGGCAGACACGACCTCTCACTTAAAACAAAATAAATTCTCATTCGATCCGAGGGAAGCGTAGGGGGAGCAAAGCAAACTTTCTGAAAGTTATTCAAAATCCGGAATTATAGGACGAAATTTAAAAGCGGAAGGCCTTTCTTCGGCCACTACTAACCGTTTCTCTCTGTTTGGTATTCGCCGGGCTTTTCTATGTTCTCCGCCGAACTCTAAATATATTTAAGCTTGAAAGCTTTTACTTAAATTCCTCGAGTTTATGGCAGAATTTAATAACAATAAACTGTGTAAATTCCCAGATGAAGCTAACGAAGTGGAACTACGCGCTTCCTGCGCTCTCACAGCTTTCGTCTTAGCCGGGTACGTACAGGGTGTTCACTGGATGCTTAAAAAAAGAAGTCAATAAAAATTTACAAGCTTCTACTGCGAGAAACGTTGTTGCGTACATTAAATTTATCTACTTTATTTACATTTTTCTGCTAAATAAAACCCCACTTTTTTGAAGAATTATTTATTTTTTTGCATTACACCATCCGACAGTAAAAAAATCAATTAATGGATGGGAAAAAACAAGTGACAATAATATAATGAATACATAACTAGTGTTAAAATATAAAATATAACATAGTAGCAAGCCGTCAACAAGATAAAAAATATAACGAAAAAATTTTACAAAACAAAACCAATGAAAGACAAGAACACAGAAACAATTAGACCATAACTAATATTAAAACTAACAAAGTAAAAAATTTCTTGATATGTAAAACATTATCGTGAAAAATGTCAACAAAGTTCCGCATCCGAGAGTTATCAACCATAGTGTATAATGGAGAATATTTCAATAAATTTGTTTTGGGCGTGGGAAGATAAAATAACGACGAAGATCGGGTGGCAGAGCGGGAAACGTGAAGGTGCAAATTATCTAATAGTTCCGGGCAGTCAATTAATCCGGTAATAATTTTATGAAGGAATATCAGTGAATCGCACATACGTCACGATGTTATTTCCTTCAATAGGAACGTCCAAGTAAAGTGGCCTGCGGTATTCCTTGTGGTGGATAAAAATTGTCCGATTTAAAACACAGTTATTTCACATATTTACGGTGAATACTTTTCAACTTTTTAACATGAACTTGGTATGCTGAATTCCATACCGAGGCGGCATATTCTAGTTTAGGAAGGACAAGAGCGTTAAATAATATGGACACTGCTTTAGTACCTGTAAATTGCTGAGAGTTTCTCAAGATGAAACCAAGGTTTCTATATGCTTCACGTTGAATGTTGTTGATGTGCTGGATAAAGTTTAATTTGACATCGAAAGTTACACCTAGATCATTGATGGTAGCTACATTTTCCAATTAAATTGTCATCGATGGAGTAATTATATACAACAGGATTAGTTTTTCGAGTGAAAGTCATCGAACTGCATTTGGAGAAGTTCAAAGGCAGTGAATTTGTAGTGCACCAATTATTAATTTTATCTGCATCGGATTGGAGTAAGAGACAGTCAGTAATATTTGACACAGACAAATACAACTTGAGATCGTCAGCGTCAGTGTTACAGTCTAAGGTCGTCTAACGATATCACCTATATCGTTTATGAATATTAAAAACAATAATGGACCGAAAACTGAACCCTGAGGAACTCCAGATGTAGCATTGACATCTATCGATGGCACCTTCTTTACCTTGTTTGTTTTGCACCAATCTTAAAACTTTTGGAACTCCAACTCATACTGCACCTTAGAGTGATGAACAGTGGTGACCACCTTCAGCCGAAATACAAATTTCAGATCTTCTTGAAATTACAGCTTGAACACGTGAAAAAATTCCATTAGGAGCTCTTATCACATCGTCACCAGCTATAATTTGTTGACGTAAGTGCTTCTCAGGTTTAAAGTTAACCTTGTAAACTAATGTATTGAAATGTTCTCAAACAAAATAATCAATTGGGTTCGACCATCAATTTAGATGTTCAAAGTCTATCAATACTACTTTTTACTGATTTCCTTATATCCACTGTAATCCAATTACTACCGTTAGCTTTCAATTCATCGTATAAGAGATTTTAATGTCTAAGAATCAAAATGATTTAAATTGATCGGTGATGCAATTTGCAACTACTTTCCTTGTACAGATTGATCCCTCCTATTCTAAAAGATCATTTTTGAAATTAATGTCTGTAATGTCTAAGCACTAAAATATTGGCGACATCTTTAATTTTTACATACACTACACTATACCCACTATTTTATTGACTATAATCTGCTCATTATCAACTGTAAGATAGAACATAACACTAGTGCTTTTAATGTCTATATCACGAAAGTGATGGTGGCATTCTTAATTATAGTCGCAGTATTTACTCATTTCATTTATATTGACCATAATTTGGTATTTTAAAATAACATTAAGTTATAATCATGTTACACAACAGTTGTTAAGTGTGCAGTGTCTTTAATGTCTAAATCACCTAAGTAATCATGGCATCGTTAAATTTAGTCACACTACATAACCGGAACTGAAAACATTTGATACAGTCTTTACTAATTTCATTTTTATTGACCATCATCAGTAACATTTGTGGCATAGTGTCTTTAATGTCTAACACACTAAAACAACGATAGCATCGTTCCTTTAAGTGCCCCTCAGATTCAATGTGTAGCTTGTAAAGTAATGTCTTGGGATGCCCCTAAACAAAAAAATAATAGGGTTCATATCGGGTGATCTGGGTGGCCACGGTTGACTTGATTCTTAAGTGTATCGTCCAATCACGTTATTACCGAATCTTTCATTTGAAAATTCACTATCAGTCTAAAATGTGGGGGAGCTCTGTTGTGCATTAACCACATTCTTTGTCTTAGCGTATAGGGAACATCGCCAAGTAGTTCAGGTAAAACGTTTTCAAGAAAATGTCCGTATGAGTTATCGGTTAAAGTTCTTTGTAAAAAATATAGCCTATAAAGAAAATTTCCAATACCACCCATATATTCAGTGGAAACTGATGTTTAAATCGAGATTCCATTATGGCATTAGAGATTTCACCAGACCAAACATTTCGTTGTGAAAGTTCATTATAGCATGGAAGTCAACATTTTTTTTAAAATTCAGTGGTAAAATTTTAGACGAGCAGGATATTCTTCAGGCAGTAAGGCTTGAACCCTTTGTATGTCATACGGGTATTATTGTTGATGCTTCAGAATGGACCAAACTAATTCATGATACACATTAAAAATTCCAGCGATCCTAGTATATACTAGTATTTGGGTCTTCTTCAATTTCATGCAGGATAGCTTCTTCCAACTCTGGCTTTCTAACACTGAAAGGTCTTCCAGGAATTGAATATTTCTGGGATGAGCCTGACTCCGAAAGACGTTGAAAAACATTTCTAAATATTCTTGGATTTGGAGTTGGATAATTTGGAAATCTCTCCGTATAAATTCGCCTAGCATCAGTACCATTTCCATCTCCAATGCCATAAATGTAAACCATATTGGTCATTTCAGCATTTAAATATGTATAAGCCATTCTTAAAAGTAAATCTTAAAAAAATAAGCTTAATTTGACAATACACAACACAATAAGTTGGTAATTTTGATACTAAATATGCACACCAAAGTTTGTTAAATTATCTCAAGTGGTTTAGAAAAAATTAAAAACTGTTTTCCCTTTTAACTTTTAAAACCTCACATTTATATATATAAAAAAAACCTTACATTTAGCCACAGAATACGTCTCTGAGTGTTTGACCTCTGCTTAAGAAATACTCTGTATAGTTGTTATTTGCAAGACAACAAAATGTAATCACGCCCTGTATACGTAGAGACGTCCCTAACAAATAGAGCATGTATCATTTCTGCTTATACCAATTCAATGGTTACTATTTCAGTTTCAACTATGATACAGAACGCTATGTATTCAAAAAATGCTGCAGATATTGATAATACGTTGTACCTGTACTCCCTGTAGCATTTAGTTTCGCAATATTTACCGTTAGTAACCCATTCGGCCTCGGGACAATCTGCGGATTGCGCTGAATCCGTGTTTCATTCGGAATTAATTCTAAGGCTGTAGCAGAGGCGGCCGCAGCGGCTACACCGCCATATATTCCAAACAAAGTTCATTCTAGTTCCCTGTTGTTCTATTTTTAATGGAATATAAACATAAACACAATTTTAATGAACAAATTAGCTTTCCGGGTGGATGTTTCCGAGGAGTTTGGCTCAGCACTTTGGCTCTGCAGTTAATAATGCAATTAACCTATCCTCAGATGTATCTACGGATGTTTATGTTGTCTAAAAAGTTTGTTTGGGTTGTTAAGCGTATGTTTTACGTTCGGGCGTTATTCAGCTGACGGCTGGAAACTTGTTAAACGATGACATACAATGAGGTGTCATTCTAAGACAAAAAAATGTGTGCCACACAATCTGAATCATTACAGATATTGCCTAGTGTTTATATCTACATTACATATCGAACTTTTACACAAACATGTAAGCACTTAGCAAAAATCTATGAATTTTTCCATAAAACTTTTTTTTAGAAAAAATTCCTTGTTTCCTCAATACGCAGAAAATCACGTGAAAGTAAAAATAACGGAGAAATTGCATTTTCCAAATACGTGCAAAAGAAGCAATGTATTATTTTAATCGAAATGGCGTTTATCCTAGACAATTTCGTGGAAAAATAAACCTGCAAACGGTATTTAAAAATTTAGTCTACGCCCCCACAAAACGATCATCGCCGCAGAATACACCTGTGACGTCAGACGCCGTTCGCACGTGTGTACCTAAATATAACAGTGTGCTTTAGTTCATATCTGTATACGATTTCCATTCTTTCGGACAACGCAGTACATACGTTTAGAAGCGTTAATTTGTTATTTGTGATATTATTTGGTGTTATTGCGTTAAATAGACATTCGTATTGAAGTTGCAGTTTAATGTGAAATCAGATACCATAATTTTATAAATACCTCAAGTAAAACCATTTATATGGTAGTTAGCATTATCCCTGTAATTGTCACGAGCAGGTGAGGGTGCTAAAATTGATATAACATAAATCTAATCATATATTAAAATTGTGACGCATAAGATGCACTGGAGACAGTTTGACCTTACCCTGGCACAAATAAATGTACGATTTTGACGAGCATTTCCACGAACATGGAAATAAAACTGGCGCAACAGAATAAATTGAATAAAATCCTGACGCTGGTTAAATTCTACAAAACTCCAGAGGAGCAAAATTGAATCTATTAAGTAAAATACTGTGGTTATAACCTCTCTATGGATAAAAGCCATCTACTTTAAGTGACACAAATTTTAAAAATCTTCTTTGGACATTTTCTAAAGAAAGCCTTAAATAATCATATCGCGGATACCACACCAATGAACAATATTCTTGTTTAGATCTAATGCAAGAGTTATAAAGAGTCTTTAAAGCAGTTTCGTTAGAAAATGACTGGCAGTTTCGTATAATACAGTCTAGTATCCTTAACGCAAATGAAGTGATCTCATTAATATGCTTGGTGAATAGGAGCTGTGAGTCAAACAAAACACTTAAGTCGTATAGAGTTTCCGAATTCAATATGTAATCAAATGTTATTAGATGCAATTTGCGAGTGTAAGTTGCAATCTTACATTTCGTTATATTCAATTGCAGACAATTATTAGTGCACCAGCTGCCTAAGAATTGTAATTGATTTTGTAACCCCTCACAGTTTTCAATAACTGATACTTTACTAAATAGCTTCAAATCATCAGAAAATAGTAGCTTCTCACAACTCAAGTCAGACGAGAGGTCATTAATAAAATATAAGAAAAGCAGTGGCTCTAAATTGGATCCTTGAGGAGCTCCTGAAGATACTGTAAAAATATAAGAATTGTGTCCACGATACGAAACATATTGCTTTCTGTTAAGGAGATATGACTCGAGCAGACTACACAATTTATGATTGAAACCAAACACCCTCAATTTATGTAAAAGAATTTCATGATTGACACGATCAATAGCTTTTGCAATATCAGTGTAAATTACATCTACATGTCCTTCCAAGTCATTTTCTTTAGATATGAATTGTGTTAGTAGGCTTAAATTAGATACCGGTATTAAAGTAAGTAAGTATTAAAGTTTTTGTAGCAGGATAGATACGATTACATACAGCTGCCTCAAGTATTTTTGAAAAATTACATAACATTGAAGTCGGTCGATAATTCTTGACTTCGGTAGGTATTCATATCGCTCTTAAAAATCGAACACACTTTCGGCAATTTCCATATCAATTTTTTAATATTAAATTATACACAACAGATAAGAGATGATGATGAAGATATCGCGTTTCCGGCCACGTTAATATTTTAATTATTATGTGATTATTGACGCCAGACGCATGTTCTGGCCTTTCAATGTGTTTGAAAAATTACCCTGTAATACATTTCAAACCTATAATATAAAATTTACGCAACTTCCCCATTGTATATAATTTTGCCGTCTTGTCAGGTATATACCGAACCATCACAAATATCATTCTCTATAGCCGTTGTAAAATCGTCGTAAAAATATATGAATGAAGAGTATCGTAGAACTACGTTGCAGGTCGTTAAAATAACTATTGGGTTTTATTGGAGCTGCCTCCCCTTATGATTGAAACGACGCTGTGCCATATGAAAATATACTACCGGTGATATGCAAATGCACAGCGTAAGGCTGAATTTTTATATTTCCAAACAGAAAACCGGTATGTGGATACCATAACTCCTATATAATAACTCCAGAGTGTTGAATATTGTCAACAGAAGGCAGTATATTTCAATATGTATATTATGTATCAGTTTTAACCTGATAGAATGATGAAAATGTATAATACCTTTAACAATATGAAAATTATAAAAAGATCTTCAGACATTTGTATACTGACAAAAGAACAACATTTACCAGATTTCTGGCTCTAGCCCGTCTTCTTCACTCCTTACTTTTCCATTAGCATTATAGTAACGAAAACTGGTACAACTTCAATTAAGTGGTTATTACATAGTAGTCACTAAATCTACCACCATATAGCAAAAATAACTCCAATGTATGTTAGCATAGTTATAAGTACGTAATCCTCACCATTGAAAATGATTTTATAATTTTTGCTTATGCAGTTTGATGTCGAGAACGTTATGAAAACTAAGCAGAAACACCTTAAAGTTGTCCAAACTTTAAAGTGGATATGAGAAAATGCGCGATGTGAGATATTGACATGAACTACATATGTTGCAATTTTAAGGTTATGGCGAATTAAGAGAAAGTGCCGTTGCGGCCATCTTTAAGTGACCGGAAAGTTGATGGATTAGTTCCATTGACCACTTGTTTGATGAATATAACTCAAGAGTTAGATATTTTTAATTTCTGCCACTTTAAGTATACATTTTAGGTGTGCATAAAGTCACTTCAAAGTTCTATTTTCAAAAGCAGTCATTTTATAAAAGAAATTTAAAAATATTATTACTCATCTACTCACTTTTTTCTTCTACCAAAGTTTCGATAGAACGTAGCATGGTGTCACTCTTTAGTTCTAGTTCAAATACTTACTTACCCTTGGTTGACCTAAAAAGCAGATGACTGTCACTCTTCGTTGGTTATATTTGATTCTTGACAGAAAGCAGATGAATCTCATTCCTGGTCCTCCTTGATTTGTAAAAGGAAACAGAAGACACACACTTGTTGGTCTTACCACCACTTTACAGAAATAAGGGGACTTCTTACTCTTGGTCTTACTAGATTTTTGATAAAAATAATATGATGTACACTTCCTTGATCTCTACTCTCACACCTCGGTGGTTTTACATTTTTTGGTTACCTTTTGCTTTTACTAGATTTTCAACAGGACAGGCAAATATATAATATCTCAGTTCTACATCAGATAGCTTTTACGTCATGGTCAATTCAGATTTTTTACTGAACGCGATTATGCTAACTACAAAATTTGAACACAGACTCACTGACTCATTCCCTTATTCCATTAATTTATGTTGAAATGCAGATATTACTTTTGGAGACCAGATATTTATTAGTGCATCTGCAGAATTATTCTAAAATCCTAACTTTTGAACTGAATCAGAAAAATAATTTTTGCTCCAAAAAGTTCCAATCGAACAAGTCCGAAACAACAAAATGTGTACATAATGTATTAACAATGGCCATAATTGTTACTTCGACAATTAGAAAACTGTAAAGCATTAAAAGTTCCTGTTTTAACTTGTGGGAGTACCCACGTGGCAGAAATCCCAGAAACTCACCGATCGCCTCATAAAGAAACCGGGTCAGCTCCTGAGCTTGTCCCAGCAACACTAATACCGTCAGGATAACGAGATTACGGAGGGCAAAGACTGTGAGCTTAGTTAGAGGCCGGAGACTGTGGTCGATGGTCAAAGAGCGAGTATTATAATTTAAATGCGCCCTATCTCCTAATTGGACCACAACGGTCCGCGCCTGTCCCCGGCTAATGAAGGATTATGCCGAATGCAGGACCACTTCCAAATTCTAATGGAATAAAGTTCCCTTAATTAGGGATGTTTGCCGTGGCGCAAGGAGTTTGCGGCTGCATAATTTGTAGGATGAGCGCCTGAAGGGCACTTCTCCTAACTACGCTCCAGAGGTGGAGGCATCAATCTGCATATCGTCTATTTTCCGTCGCAACAACATGCTTTGTTCGACGACGAGGGCAGTAAATCCTTGAAGCTTGAGATAACGTCCTTCTTTGGAGACAGCTTACTTCATGAGAACTACTGAATTTAATATTGTAATGGAGAAGAAGTGAGAAGAGAAAGCAAAATAGGGGAAGGATGTCAATAAGAAAGAAGTAAGGTAAGATTCTGAAATATATAGTTTCCAGCAGCCTTTAAGTTAGCATAAAATTAGTGATGTTCTCATAAAAATTGATAAAAGTAAGGACAAAATTTTTGGAAGATTATTGCAAAAAATGGAAGGAAGCAAGTTTTCATAAGAACATCTTACCTTCTCTTCGCCTATTCCGTTTTGGCACTGGTCCTGTAAATATTTCCTAGATTGCAACAATTTTTGATGAGATGAAAGAGTTTATGGTCATGAATGAATGGGAGAAAGAAGAACAAAAGAAGAGGAAGAGTAAGAATATTGCCTAAAAGAATGAGAAATGAGTTTCTATAAAGAAGAAATAAACAAATCTTGCTAAGAGCTGCTGGCAGGCACATGAGAAATTTACGGAATTCTGTGCTCAATGAGATCTTTCATATGAAGTTTTTCTGGCATGACTAATTCTCTTTATTCTGTCTTTGGTTTTATTATCCCTAAAAACGTTTCTCTGTTTCCTTCTTGATAATGTTCTTATAGAAAATCTTCCCTAGTCTTCAGCAGTTATTGACGAGGTCAATGTTTTACTGATTTTATAAGATATCCCAAACCTATGTTACTTTCCTGATATTTCTTTAGAAAATATACTCTTCTTGATAATGTTTTGTTGTCACCAGTTTTTGACGAATAGACTGCTGTGGTTATGATCCCATATAAAAAGGAAAGAAATACCAACAAAAGAACGACGTTCAAAAACTTTTAAATCACTATAGAATTACGATCTCAATAAGAAATTTGTTCAAATTTTTTTTGTAAGAATCGTTCTCTTTGTTTATTCCAGGTTTTAATATCTCCAAAAAGATTTAAAGGAAATATAAAATCTCATAAGGAAAAAAAACGTTATATGATATGCACGAGTGTACCTAACTTATGAGAAAATGTCAGTGGGAGTTTCTGGAGTTTTTGTAGTACAACTTTTGTTTATTCTGTTCTTAGCTTTGGTATCTATAACAACATGGGTCTATCTCATGGTTGATATTATTCTTCAAAATATTCCCAAGTTCTGGACAGTTTTTGACGAAATCTCTGCAGTTGTAATCTCATACAGGAAAGAAAGAAAGAGCAACAAAAGGAGAACGTCGTACTATAGAATTACGATCTCAATGAAAACGTTCTTCAATTAATTCTTGTGAGAACGGTTCTCCTTGTTTAAACTTGGGTTTAATATATTCAGAAACATTCTCTATTTTGATATTGTTTTTTAGAAAATCTTATCCACTGCCCAGAAGTTTTTGACAAGTCTTATTCTCGAGGAAAAAGGAAAAGGGAAATGGAAAGTAAGATGATTAAGGAAATGTAACATCTCATAAGGAAAAAATGTATCGTGATAGACACAAGAGTAACTTATGCGATTAAGTAAGAACTTTTCTAAAGTTTTTCTAATACTTTCTATTATTAGCGTTGGTATCTCCACGAAAACAACATTCTATCTCACACTGGACATTGTTTTTCAAAATATTCCCAAGTTTTAGACAGTTCTTGACGAGATGAAAGAAATTCTGTTCTCAGTATAAGTTTTCAGACAAAGTTCACAAAGTTCGAGGACCATCGTACCACTTAACCTAATAACGTGTTAGATCACAGCTATAATTACCTATCCGAAAACACCCGTAGGGTCACGCCGTCCGAAACGTGTAACAGCACCCATTGAAACACACGCAGCGAGCAGTTGCGAGTACAAGGGAATTCATTTAATAGAATTTTGAAGCCGTCATCCCCGCACACGTAATTAATCAATCAAAACGCGAGCCCAACAATTATCGCGTCCTTTTTTTCCTCTCTCGATTTTTTTCCGGTGTCAGAACGAATGTTGCTTAAATACGATTGTGGGCGCTTTGTTTATTTAGAGGTTGCTTTGTTGTCATTTGATGCGGCCGTTTAAGGATGATTATTAAGAGTCGGACACGCCCATTCTGCTGTATATGGTCGCTCGCAGCGCTCTTTTTTGCCAGATGTATTATTATCATAACTTGTTTAAATAATAGGAACTGTTCTCCTCCAGGTTTGCACAATGAGGTATCTACTTCGCGGATACCTACAATGGTATTTAAAGCGCCGCCCCACCCAATTAAACCATATCTTACACAGGGTGTTCCGTATAATAATACTAGAAGGGAAAAACCAATTACAAGAATAAATAAAAACAATAAAAAACATTAAATTATTTGTGGTGCATATATAAAGATATATAAATATAAAAATCTACTACAATCAACGATAAAAACAACAATAATAACAAAATGCAGTTTACAAATCACGTTAAACAAGCTACCCAGTGACAAATACTCTGTAATCACTATGTGCAATTTTATTGTAAAGACCACACATCAAAGATATAGGAGATTTCGTTAAACTATTTGTGCGAAGGGTAACACAGTAAAACAGAGCTTGGTGTCTAGAATTTACGCGGAGGATCAAAAAATGTTGTCTTTCTAGTTCAGTACAATCAGTTTTGATATTCAATATGTTATACACAAAACGAATTAACATATCGTCTGCTTTCCAACGCATCACAATTAAATCTGTTAAGCAAATGATTCTGGGAAAACCGCCTCGCAGGATAAGACCCATCTTGCAAAAAAGATATAAATTTTAAAAACTGTCTCTGAACTGATTCCAAACCCTGACAATGATCTTGATAAATAGGATACCATATTATCGAACCATATTCAAGTTGTATTTGAAAAATTCCGGCAGTTGCGATAAATGAAGCCATACGATTTAAAGGCACTAGAAACAATATTATTGATATGATCGATAAAAGTCTACTGTCAAAATATGTACTCAAATTCTTGAATACATCAACCCTACCAATAACACTATCACCAATGGAGTGTTCATAGATAAGAAAGTTATTCTTACGAGTATAAGTTAGTTGAACAGTAGAACTGTGAAAATATTTGCTTGATACATTCTTGCAGGTGAATAGAATCTGTAGGAGATTTAATTTCAGAATAAAGTTTAAAATCATCAGCAAATAACAAATGTTTGCAAGTAGTGACCTTGCGAATATTATTAATAAAAAATAATATGGGACCTAAATTTGAGTCTTGAGGAACGCCTGATGTAGGAAGAAATGAATCTGAGCTGAAATTTTTATCTTGCCATAAAATCTCTGTCGCTTAAGTGAGAAGTGAAGAAATTAATTAAGGTTTCGGAAAATCCAAAATTTCCCAATTTTTAAAGGAGAATACTGTATATTGTAACTTAATTTAAAAACGGAAACCTTCTCTAACGTTTGGAAAGCTTCAAGAATACGTCCGATTCATAAAAATGGTAATAAAATAGGTCCGATTATCGTGCTATTACAGTTATATTCAATTTTGGCAAAGTTTTGGAGGTCGTTATACATAATCACTTATACGAGCATGTTAAATAAATTATTGATATTAATCAACATGGTATTATGAAAAATATATCGACACCTACAAATCCTGTGCGCATTACAGATTATATCTGCAGGTCTTTAGATAATCATGGTCAAGTCGGCGTTATATATACGGACATTTCTAAAGCTTCCGACAGATTAGATAATAAAATTTTGCTGAAAAGGTTAGAGGTATGTGAAGTTTCTACAAGCGTGTTATATTTATTTAAATCGTACTTGTTCCAGAGAATACAGTATGTTCAATATAGGCGATTTAAATCTGAAAACATAAATGTATTGGTTGGAATTCCGCAAGGTTCTATCTTAGGACCCCTACTGTTCAATACTCTTTTGAATTATATTTATCAGTATTTAGATGTTAAATTCTTTCTCTATGTCCTATATGAAAATATTAGTTAAAATTGAGACTTTAAATTATTGTCTGTCTTTACTAAATGTGTTAACAGTATTCAATACATAATGTACAGAAAACAATCCCCCTCTTATTATAAATAAGTGCCGATTTTAAGGTATTCTAGAATTGTGAATTGAAATCACTAATCATCAATCGCTAATCACTGGTCTCTAGTTACTAATCACTAACATCAATAACATCGCTACATCACTAAAAATCAATAGTGGACTATGAATTTGACATTCAAATTTAACAATAAATCGTAGGCACAAATTTATAGTCTTTATCAAATACTTGTACATGTATAATTTATAAAATCAGCGCATATATTTTTAGTATAAACAACTGAGGTCAAAATTTGAGACCTCGCTTTGAAGACTATAACTTCGCTAGAGTGCAGCTTTATGTATAGCTATATTCGGTTAAATAACAATATTTTGGGTATCACTGTATGCCAGATGCATGTAATGGTGCCCATGTCGGTTCTTATGAAGGGCACCTTATATGTTACAATCCAATAGATTATTAAATAAGGAAAACTGTAACAATAAATACATTCATACATTATGCATACATACAATACATTGGTCGGCCAGTGATCGCGCGGTTTAAGGCGTCAGTACTTGAATCGATGTGGCCAGACCACTGTGGGTTCGATCCTCTATCAGCCAATCAGCTACTGGCTCTCTACGGGTATGGTAGGGTGGAAGAATGTTAGCTTGAGTCAATGTGAGCGATAGATACCGGTCGACGTTTGACTACCCCTTATTTAATGAGGTTTTCCAGGTTTCTCTAATTCCTGCACTGAATGGTGGCCTACCAACGTAAGTCGTTCCTGGACGCAAATACGACCTGCTTTAAAATAATATACCGCCCTTTTTCCCGCACAAGTCTTCGACTCTGGACTAATCCTCGTGATTAGAATGAGGGGTTGGGATATTATTATTATTATTTCAAAAGCCAGTTTAATCAAGAAATTGTTCCTTGCACTTCTTAACTTAACTCAAGGGTCCGCATTCTCCCTGAAGGTGATATATGGACGGTAGGCCTTTCTTTCGCCTTTGAAAGGTCGTTTTCAAAACGGCCCGGCATGCACCGGCTCCTTTAAAATATGTAAATCGATGCGAAATCATTCCGCTAAAAATTCAAATGGATATCTACGTGCCTCGGCATCGTTAAACATCGCAACAGGCGGTCACATTTCGTTTTATATTTTAATATTATTAATCTTTCGCCGTTGGGTATATCAATAAGTTGTCCGTCGATGATTTTATTGAATTTTTATCTAGCGTCAAAGACGTATGTTAATACCTTCGGATACACTGAACCACATAATTTAGAAAGAACGGATTTAGTTGTGAAGTCTGAATTCCAAGTAATTGAATGAGTCATAAATCATATTTGCTTTTATTATTGCACAAGACGGGTTCACTAGATCTAATACATTTTTCTATGTCTAGTATTGAAAATCTGGTCTTGCTTGTCATTGATCTTGTTCTGACCTCGCAAGACCAGACAAGGCAACACCAACACAAGACTTAACACCTCGAATTGCAAGACAAGTTTTAAAAAAATGTATTGCAAGACAAGACAAAACATTTTGGCAAATCTTCTAACTCTTCGGGATAGTCCAGTGTTTGGCGCATTGTTTCACAGCCATTGGTAATATGTTCCACTAATGTAGCTTCATTCTCTATGTGAGTAGAATACATCAATTGCTTGCCCTCAAAGAACTAATCCACTTTCCTTGGAATTACAGATTTAAATAGTCTCAACATTGCGACTGCGAGCAGGTGCTCCGTCGTACATAAACCATAAACAAATAAACCATGAACAACAGCGAACATTAAGAGGGAAAACTTCTAGAAGGATAGGTGTATTTTCCTGTAAAAAATCCAGGTATGTTCGTCCAT
Source organism: Monochamus alternatus (assembly GCA_037114965.1). Taxonomy (NCBI): domain Eukaryota; kingdom Metazoa; phylum Arthropoda; class Insecta; order Coleoptera; family Cerambycidae; genus Monochamus; species Monochamus alternatus. Next base: position 60,586,218 of record CM073429.1, on the reverse strand, counting down.
CTAATCTTGGCAAAATAAAAGATCCAACCAAACAATTTTCAATAATTTCTGCCCATACATTGACTGAAAACTGCTGCTGGTGTCGCGGTTTATGAATAATGTATATGGGTTTTCATCCGCCCAAAAATATTAATTGTGACATTTAAAAATACCATTTCTAGCTTCATCCGTGAATAAAAAGAGATAAAAGAAATAAATTGCCTGCCTTCTGCATTTTTTTTACTTATCCATTGACAATACTACAGTTTGACTGGAAAATCAGCTTGAGGGAAAACTTGCAGATGATATTCTCTAATTCATTTGCCAGACGGATTTTTTCAGCCGCTTGTAAAACATTTTCCTGATTTTCACCACTGTTCGTGCAAATCTTTGCGCCCCACAATCTACAAAATTTCCTGTCACTTTTCCCGTTTCCCTCAAACGTCTATAAGCATTTGAAAAAGTGTCTTCACAAGGTAATTGGCGGTCAGAGAATGCATCTTCATAGAGGCGCCTTGCTTCATTCGAATTTCCGTTTGTATTTCCTTGGCTTTACAAGAGCGATACCAATTTGTGCAAAAATCAGTGGCGTATATATTTTTTTGCTAAAAATAAGTATTTAATAGCACGAAAGCCACTGATGCTAGTATATTACAGGAGAAATTAGTATACGTAAGTCTCAATATCTCGATCGGTTTTTTGAAATGAAGACTATAGAATTTAAGCCCAAAAATTTTAAACAATCTGTCCCAAAAAAAAAGCCATTTCCGTACCCATGAGCCGCATATGCGCCCAGGAACGAGTGCAGGAATGAGGGAAACCTGGAAAACCTCATTAATTAAGGGGGTGGTCAAATGTCAACTGGTATCAATCCCTCACTTTGACCCAAGCTAACATTCTTCCACCTTACCATACCAGCAGTAAGGGTGCCCATCCTCTCCACGAATACAGCTGATCTCAGGCTATTTTCTTTACATCATTCTGTAATACCCTGTGTATAGGGAAGAAAATATGGATAATTTTAATTCTTAATACACAAATAATAAATAAAATTATACACACTGTATACCTAAAACAAACATAAACCGTGTAAGAAAATCCCAGTAGTGGATGGAATTTGGCACAAGTTAGCTACAGTTTCTTTCAATAAAACCGCCTTAATTTAAATGAAAAACTAGTATGTCCTATGCTTTATTTCAGAATGGAAAAAAGGCTCTGCACCGTCATTTGTTACAATTTAGTATGATTTTCAACTCGTCATCTTCATTACTTCCGAACTGACGGTCCTACGTTGGTTTGGAGGTTGTAGACCGCCCCAGCCTTGGTTCTTGGGAGCATGAGATCAGGCGCAGATCTTGGACCGAACGCATAGCCTGGCGCTATTTATTATCTGGTAAACTACCTACTTACATGCAATTGTGTAGTAAACATGAATTTAGCTGAGTTATTAGCGATGGTTCCCTTTGGAGAAGTTTTAATAGATTTTTTGCTATCGGAAGGGTATAAACATAAATATCGATTTTGAGCCCACCTTTCCCTCAATCGTAAATTAAGTTTATTGGTCGTGGCGCGTTTGTTTTTAAATAAAAACCAGTCTTATTTATAAATATCGAGGGATAATATATATTTCAGCTTGGGCAGGATGAAATTCACGTGCAATAATTATAACCATGGGGGATGTAGCGGTAAAAGGTGATGGCAGCCATTCGTCTTTGGTTGTTGTTTCTTTGGTGTGATGTGGCCGTAGGTGACTTGCTTCCAAAATATTTAATTAGCGCACGCCATCTTCGGCTCAGGGGGATATTCTTCTATGCAGTCATTTTTCATGCTAAACTGACATTCGTCAAGTTGTCAATACAGAACGAAGTACTAATTATTGTAACTAATAGACTAATTGACAGGTATCATCAGCTCATCTTTCTGTTATCTTCACACAAGGTCGCAAAATGTATGTTTTATTTTTTCATTCATAACAGCGATATTTATCAACTTGGTGATATTTTTATCTGGAAGAGCAGGCTTCGGTGATTTTGTTGCAATAATTGTTGGCAATCTTGTCTTGGTCCCAAGACAAGACAAGACCAAAACAAGATTTGACAGCTTGAATTGACAAGACAAGATTGCCATAGCAAGTCTTGTCTTGAAAAGAGAGGGTAATATTTAAGTGAACATTAGAAAGAAAATAATTATTGTATTTCTATGGTAGGTTACACTTTATCGAAAGGGCATCCAGCATATAAAATTATTTTTAAAATCAAAGTTTATTGAGTCTAGGTCCAATTCTTCTGAACTGAACTAATTCTATAATTCACTGCCAGTTGATGCGAATTGTAGGAAAGTTAATTTACATACTTAGCTTAAATATCTTTTTGTGAAATCGTTCCAAAATTGACAAATTTCGATATGGATTTAAATTTTGAAATTTTACTTTTAGGCAGTAAAGTAAGTAAAAATTAAACATTAAAAACAATGAAAATATTTATTTATTATAAATTTTAAAGGTAGACTATGTAAATTGTTAAAGTCAAAGGCATCCAGCTTCTCTTCTCTAACAACAATGCAAGTACTAGCAGTTGGAATTAATAAATTGCTTATAGCGGCAGTTCTGCTAGCTTCTGCTTCTAGATGAATTTATTTTAATTTGGTGTGGTCTTTCTGACCTATGATTCTTCTTGCTATTTTTTTTCTGTTCAATGGAATTTTCGATACAACCCTCGGCAACTGAACTTGATTATCAACCTCTATGTCGCTTTAAAAGTGTCCGCTCCAGAATCTGCAAACATTGTTGCAGAGCTGCGCCGGAAGCAATGGCCAGTGTATTAATTGGCGTTGAAGAGTTCAATGAATTCCGCTATCTTGTTTGGCATACCTTCAATTGTATTGATTCCAACTGGCAAGGTACAGCATTTGTTACTTCGATATGTCAAGAAAAATCGCTGATGTGTCGTATTGATCTCTCAGAAATCTTAAACATTCTTGGAACATGAGTTTTTGTGAAAAAAATGTAATTTAAATTAATTTATCTTAGTACAATTTTGTTCGAATTTTAGAAAAGAAAGTTTGTTGTGTGATCAATACGGATATCTCATTGATTTTTACATTAAATGTACAAGGTGCTCTTAGCGCCTGTGCCGCTATATTATTCGTTTCAGATTTTTTGAGGGTTGGGATTTTTGGAAAATTGTTAGTTATTTTGAAACAGTCCTCAACTAGTTTTAAAGGAGGTATAATTGTTGCATGTTGCCTAAAATGCATCATTTATCCCTATTATTAAAAAAAAAAAATGAGAAAAAACTTTTTCTAAATTATAAAATAAATAATTTATGGTAAATAAATGGAATATAAAAAATACTTTAGAGTTAAAACTACTTAAGATTATTAAGGTAAGTTGATTTAAATCATTTTATTTTTGACCAAGGAAGCTAACCTTAAAATATGACCCGTTCTTTACTGAACACCCTGTATAACACTGCTATGCATGTTTTAAAAAAATGGGGGATTAATGTTTTAAAAAATTACGGGACCAGTCGTAATTTCTTGGACTATATAATAGTTGCCTATGCAATTGCTGATACCGCATAGTTGATATTATTAATAATTTCATCCACTGCGTCATTTTGCTTCATAAAGCCATTATAAACGCAGCGTGCAGCGTACGGTTACCATTAGACGGCAATTAGTGTGTACATATCGTAAGTACGTACGTACGTACGTGCAACTTGAATAATTACTTTGATGGATAATTAAATTATAATGGAATGAATATATTTTACAGACCGATGACTCTCTTCGTCCGTGTTTATTTCGTCTTTTGAGTGATTAATGGACACACGGTTAAGTGATGTGTATACGGCGTTGCCAACTATCGACGTCATCGAATATCTTTAACTGTTCATTTATTTTCCAATAATATACATACATATATAGAAGTAGTCATATGAAAAGGTAAACAAAGCGCGAAAAAGCATAAAGATAAATGAAAAAATACACACACGTAAAATAATAAAGAGAACATATATAAAATATAAAAATAAAAACAGGCAAATTTAAAAAGTATATAATAATTGACAAATTGCTGGCATAATTTATAGCAAAATGAATTTATCTATACTGCATAAACAAAGTTCCACTAAAAACTGTTTCAATTTATTCTTAAAATCACCCTGTGCAAGTTAGTTTGTTATTTCCGATACTAAATGATTATATATGTTAATAGCAAGACAATTCGGTGCTTTCAGAGAAATGTTATATTTACAGAAGGGTATATAAAATTTATTACAATTCTTTGTATTGTATTGATGGATTTCGGAGTTTAGAGAAAACTTTTGCTAAACAGCTGACTCGAAAATAAAGACCACATAAAGTTAAAATTTTGCACTCTTTAAAAACATCTCAACATCATGAAACCTGGCGATGTACATTTTCTATTAATCTCAGAATTCGCTTCTGAACAACGCATGTGGAGCACCTGAACAGAAAATGGCTCTAAAGGAGTCCGATATACTAATTCTAGTAGTGGTTGGTTTGATGCCTGTAGCTTTACAGAGTGGTTTGAAAGTCTAATGCTGCCGAAGTTTAAAAGGCTACAAGGAAAAAAGGTTTAAATCTGCGACAACTTATCATCACATGTATCAGTCCATGTGTTAAACCTATATAAAGATAATAATGTACCATTTATGTGCTTACAACCTAACAGCAACCACCTGGCACAGCCCCTAGATGTGGCTTTCTTTCATCCCATGAAAGTTGCAGGGCGGAAAATACTATCTGAGTGGAAGAAAACATCGGAAGGTTCCAAAAGTACCGGGCATCAAAAGTAACATTTTTCACTGCTTTTGAAAAAACTAATAACTGCCTTAAAACCACATGCTGCTGCGAATTTAATATCGGGATTCAGAAAATGCGGTATTTACCCAGTAAATATTGACGAACTACTAGAATTGTGCTCTCAGCATAATAATGCTATTACTGCAGCAAAATCTTCATTCTTGGAAACTTTAGCAACTAGAAGATCACAATTAACTGAAATGAAAAGGACAAGGAAGAAAATGAGGGTAGCTGCAGATAAAAGCATTGGACCTGAGGACCTAGATAATAAAGAAAGCCCATCTAATGAACCACAACCAAATAATTTAAAGAATAGTAAGAAAGTAACAAATGCAGTATATGACTCATTTGATGATGAACTATCACTACGGGAACCATCTGATTATGCTGATATCTATTTTGCAAATACAATAAGAGAATCCATAGAAGATGAAGAAATACTCGCCATAGCTTCTGGACAAAAATCTTGCAAAGATATGCAATTGTCTGATCGTTCAAGAAGTAGAGACATATGTTATTTTCACATATGAAACAGGGCTGTTTCCTGGCCAGATACTATCCTATGATAATGATGAGTAACTGAATAAGCCATGCAAAAGTTAGGAAAGTCTTGGAAGTGGCCTGAAAAGCCACTGGGAGGATATTATTGGTAGAATTGCAAAGCCAAGAAAAGTATCCAAATGGGGATATTTTACTGTTCCAGAGCTAGAGAAATTTTAGTGTAAATGCTCCTATGCTTTCTTTTAATAGTTTGAATTTGATATGTAAGAGTTTAACAACTGTTTGGGTTGATTTTACTTATATTAGAGTTTGTTTTTTTACGTTTTGTATTATTTGACTTTACCTTTGTAATAAAGCACTTTGTTACTTCTCAACATATAATTTTAGTTTCATATGATACGGCCTACATTGCTCCAATATGTTATTGAAGGCTAACAACCTAATAATTTTTCTGGTGGTGCAAAATATCCTCCCCTATGAGGAAACTTTGCCTCATAGTGAATTTTAAAAAATAGTTTTTTTGCTACATTGTAAGTCTAAATACAGCTCACATATTACAATTTAGACCTTTTACTGTGCAATCACTTGATATAAATATTTTCGTAAAACACAGAATCGAATTGCATCAATATTTTGAAAACGGAGTAAAGGAACCTCGTTTTACGATACGCGTTTTCGTACATTTCCTCAGATTTAATGAAAGACATACGATTTGGCAGCGTCGCCCTCGAGTCCGAGCGTCTCGAATAACACAGATGTTAAGTGGGGGACCGCATTATTGAATATGAAGACCCTATCTGCTGATAAAAACGCCATTAAGAAATGCATTTATTTACTTTATTAATTGCGCCGATGCGCTTCGTTTGACAGCGGCAGAGATAAACGATTTATCACGAGGAGAACTCGAGAACGTTGACGAAAGCTGTACTTCCAATCACGACTGAGACTATTCCATGGGAACATTTCGATGGTCCACGTCAAATTTTGACCCAAAAAAGGAAGTGGAACTCGATTAATCTCACTATTTTCACATCATTCGGAAATTAGTTGGATTTTTTTCGGTAATTAAATCCTGGCTATCTTGATTAGTTTTCGATGCGCAGAAGATTTCTTGAATTTGATATTGATTGATGTCTCGGTTATATGATATGAAAAAATAGATTCTGTTTCATACTATTCAAATCTATTTTTAAAATAAAACTGAAAAAATCGATGTTATGCCTTTATTAGAACTTCCGAATATGTGGAATTAATGGCATTATGACTGAGTTACCTTGTATACAAGGTGTCTCAGGTATCTCTGGAATCCTTGAAAGAAGTGATTCTACAGTCAAAACTTCACCGTTTCCGAGATACAGGGTGTCAAAAATTTATTCAGTATGTTTAAATATTCTCAATGTCACCAGTGGCGCAGAAACCCTATCTGAAATACAATAATTAAAAAAAAGGTAAAGGCATAGTGTAAGGCTAACTTCCCGGTGACAAAATAATGCGATATAGCTAAATTTACTTTAGTCAAAAGTTGATGATTAAAAACATACAGGGTGTGAAAGTAAAAAACAATATTAATTTTCGATATTTGTAAATATTTTTTTTTAAAATCCAAATATTTGGATACATTTTGGAGATTGGCAATTTTTGGGAGCGATAAATTCAAATTTGTTTCTAATTTTGATATAAATATGCGCAAACTATGAAATGCACAGATATTTTATTACTTGAATACAATGCATTTTAAAGAAAATTGCAAAGAATAATTATTTGTTCAAAATAATGAAAACTTAAAGTATCTTTTTTCTAACGTTTTTTATAATTAAGACAGTGGCGTATTATTTTTATTGCAAATAAAAGAAGGGTTTCTACGCCACTGGTAATAATAGGAATATACTGAATAATTAGACCTAAGGTATCGCATTACAACCTAGAATTATTGTTGTTTTTTTCCAAGTAAATAAAAAATGTATTCAAAATTTCAAAATTTTTGATACCTTGTATCTCGAATGATGAATTTTGACATACTGTATATTTTATGTGCATACTTATCCAAATGATGTTTTTTCTTTAAATTTTATTGATTTGATCATTATTTTTTATAATAATTTCCTTTCGCATATAAATTTTATTTCTTAGTAGACAATTCGCAAATAAATTTTATTTCTTAGTAGACAATTTTTTACGTTTTCCTCAATTTCGCTCTTTGATAAGATCCAACTGGGAAACTTGGATGGATTCGGTAACGTTAAAACACTCCGCCAAGCGCCACCAAACTTTGATCGTTTCAATAAACATTCCGACGGTTTTATTTAAATTAGATATCTGTTCGGAACGGTGGAATCAGATTAAAATTTTCGATTAAGCAGATTAATTGGCGCGAGCGCGAATTTGAAAGCATTTCCTAATTTAGAAAATTCCCATCGCCAGATCCGCTAATTCTCCGTTGATTAGCGCGGCCAGACGCATTTCAGCCGCATCCAATTGCAGATATTACCTGCGCCGCCTGTGATGCGTACGTTTTTTTGTAGCGTTGCGATTCATTTGTTTGTGTTAATTTGATGTGCAGCGCAATGAAAAATCACGCCCGAAATGCACAGAACTGGATATTGAACATTGTTTGCGGAATAGTTAAAAAAATTAAATGGGATAAGGTGATCTTCATCGAAAGTATTATCTTTGGGATTTGACAGAAACGACTCAATTATATTTTTGTCAGAAACATACCCAATTTTTTTTTCTGTTAAAAAGCTATCTTTTTTCTAATAATAATAATAATAATAATAATAATAATAATAATAATAATAATAACGTCTACTCAGAACGCATGATTTACGGGCGCAATGATTACTGACTCCACGGAGTGGAGAGTGGTCATTGCTTGACTCTTCAGAACATCTCCGAATGTGTCGGAGCTTCAGAAGGTATTACTGGAAAAAAAAAATAAATAATAATAATAATAATAATAATAATAATAATAATAATAATAAAGGGTTTATTGTGCACACATAATGAAATACAAAAACTTAAACTAAACAATGGTAGCAGTAGTATAGGTACACAAAAGGAGGAGGTTAGCCAAAGCTGTCTTACACCTCTCCTAAAATTTTAAATGCTAATAAATTATGCGTTTCGCGTATAAACATTGAGGAAAGAATAGCAAAAACAAAATAATAACTAATAAAATAACAGATAAAATAATTTCTAACAATAATCATAACATACGAGATGAAAATATGAACATCTCAAAATATTCCACAGCAATAGTAACATTTTTATATATAACTGATATACCTTATTTAAACAAGTCTCTCTAGTAGCTCCAATTTTAACTTTTTTTTGTAGGATGATAAAGTAACAGACAAGTCTGTGTTAATTTGGTTAAGGTAAAATGGCACTAAATAGGAGAAGCATCCCTGGAAATGTGTTGTGGTATGCTGTGGAATATGAAACTTATTGTTTCTTATATTCACACTGTGAACGTCAGACCTTCGAGATATAATATCCTAAAGATACAGTGGCTCCTTAGTATTTAACAATTTATACAAGAATATACTATACAGATACTGAACTCTAAGTTTAATATTTAATTCGTTTATCTTAATAAGATAAGGAGTTATATGACTTCTTGGAGGAATATTAAACACAAATCTCATGCAGGCATTTTGAATCCGTTGTAATTTTTGCTAACAATTTTTCGTTAAAAATTATAGTATACAGCACAGCAATATTCAATATGGGGATATATGAAAGTTTTTATTAATTTTAGTTTAGTTTCTTGTCCAAAGGTTGATTTAAAGTTATACAAAACTTTCAATTTAAAAAAACAAGTTCGGACTACGCATAATACATGTTTCTCAAATTTTAATGTCGAATCTATGTACAACCCCAAACTTTTTTCACAAGATACCCATTGCACATCTGCGTTATGTAATTTTAGAGTAAAGTTAGATGTAATATAATTAGTATGTCGCTCTGATCCAAGACAAATTGCTTTAGTTTTGTTGGGATTTAAACGAAGGCCGTGGTTACTTGAAAAATTATATAAAACTTGAAGATCATCATTCATCTGTTCAATAGTATGATTTACAGAATTAAAATTAGTTGATAGGTAAATTTGAATGTCATCTGCGTACAAATGAGTCTGAGAATGCAAGATATCCGCAGTGATGTCAAAGATAAACAACGAAAAGAAAATTGGACCCAGCACACTACCTTGGGGGACACCGGATGAGGTTTCTTTTACCATCGAGCACATTACGTTGTTTAATATCACTTTTTGTGACCTGCCCCTTAAGTAACTATTAATCCAAATTAAAGTGTTTTCTGTAAAACCAATATATTTCAGCTTAGCAATTAATAAATCAAAATTGACTAGATCAAATGCTTTACTTTGATCAAGTAAGACTAAAATTGTAGATAATTTATTATCTTTAGCTATAGAAGCATCAATTATTATTTTAAGAAGAGCCGTTTGCGTGCTATGGTTTTTTCGAAATCCTGACTGAACTGATGGTAAAATTGAGTTTGAATTTAAAAATTGTTTTATTTGTTTACAAATTATTATTTCAAAAACTTTGGACAGTGTTGGCAATATTGAAATTGGCCTCAAGTCATTGTAACTGGTAGGTGAAGAGTTTTTTGGATATGGCAATACATTTGCTATTTTCCATGTATCTGGAAAAGTGCCTGTACTAATCGATGAATTAAAAATATGTTTTACTTCTTTCATGCAATGTTCTAATACAATGTTTAACATTTTTAAATTTATATTATCAGTGCCGATAGCATGACTTTTTATCTTGAGAAATGCTTCCCATATATCTTTTTCATATATTTCAGAAAAACAAAATGACAAATCAGGATTTAAAGAAGAATTATTATAATAATTTAGTGTATTGGCATTAACAGAAGACCGACCTGCGACTCCTAGAAAGTAATTATTTATTTCATCGGGATTTCTCAAATCAAAAGGAATATATTTACTTGTTTGTTGAGCTTTAGAGGGTACACCCCATTCACGTAAATAGTTAAAAAAATTTCTTGCATTATTTCTATTTTGATTTAATGTAAACTGCATATAGGCTGATTTTTCCTGTTTAACAGCTTTATTCACAGTATTTCTAATATTAATATAAAACAACAAATAAGCTATTTGGGACTAAAATAAGTTGGTCTTGTTAAGTTTTTTGCCGAAATAACACACACACAAGTAAACAAATACGATAAAACGGAGACTTATATTGCATACACACAATCTACTCTCTGATTGCGGGCACGGGCAGACTAAACAGAGCTCATACAGTGCAGTAAATATGCATTACCCCACCACGCCTTTCACTGATGTCCGACATAAACCACCATTCGGCGTTTTCACATGAGATTTGTGTTAAATTAACCGCACTTTACAAATTTAACATTTCTTTTCCTTTTTAACGTATTTCGTAGTTTATCTATGTATTCAGTCATAATATAATTAATTTTCACCACGTATAAGTTTTTATAACAGTTGTTCAATGTGGTTCAAAAAGTATTCAGCATAATAATTTATGTACTCGGAAAACGTCTTTGGTATTACGCTACCACACGATAATATGCACTTGTCATACTCCCATAAATCAGCACCTTATCCGTCATCTAGGCATTTAAATACGACATGTTTGTAAATACCCTAAAAAATACGTGAACAATTAGATTTGCAAAAAGCAAGTATTGAAAAATTATTTCAAACTAATCAGAGTACCGTAACCGTATGAAATATTTTTTGACGCAGACGCCATCTGCCATCTGTAGGCCACTCGTGCAAGGTGAACTTCAAGGCGATAAATTTTTAAACTTCTTGTGTTTTTGGGGAATTAAATTTTGTTAATACTAATAATAGCAACAATATTAGCAGTAATCGACGATGTTTCCATAAAATAATTACTAATATTCTTCGCATGTTCTTGGAGGTCTGGAAAGTATGCATCTAGCAATGCAGTATTCTAGGTAGTATGTTATTTTACAGCATAGTGACTAATTTTAAACGTTTTATAGTAATTAAATAAAGTATTTTATGTCGGATATGTTAGTGGATAATTATGACGAATCTGCCAGGTGAGAAAATGTAGTTTTGGCAGTGTGCAACGAAAGAACGAAGAACGAATATAAAATATTGCAGCTAACTGGATTAAATGTTATCTATCAGGTACCTAGGCATTATTATTATTAATAAAAATGTTTATTTTCCTCGTTTCAACACTTGACAACGCTGCAAAAAAGATCGCACGGTAGGTGACATATAGCCATCTCGGACGATGATTTATTGTCATAGGCGCCGACTTTCCGTAGGAAAAGAGGGTTTTGCCCCATTTTTTAAACATTGAGCTAATTTTTTTATTGTCTTTTAGACCTCCCTGAGCACTTGGTTAAAATTTTTGTACTTAGTCATAGTTAATCCTGTATATTAATGAATGTCTGATTCAATCTGAGCGGAATGATTTTCTAAAGGATCAGTTCGAGTTATGTAAAATATACTAATTACGCTGGCGTTCTTGCACGTACTTGACCATAGCAGCAAATTGAGGCTTTTAAATTAATTTTCCATCTCATTATCCCAGCAAATAGGAGACATCAATTCCACGTCCGTCTATGTGAATACGTATAATTAAAATCAATTTATTATGCAGAAATTCACTGGAACAATAATAAATTAGTAATGGAAATATCGCCGTGTGTAGTTGGGCTTTGATTTATACGCACAAAGACTGGTTTAATTTAAAATAACAAGTTGTTTGATTGGTCGTAGGCCGCAAGATTTAGAAGTTATTACCAGGCTACGTATTTTAATTGCGTGTTCTTGCTCGAAAAAAAGCGGGATCTGTTTTTCGTTTTACATAAACGGTATCGACAATTTGTTCGGTTTCATAAATAATTACGAGAGGACATAAATCGTAGTCCCAGTTGCTTCGTTAAACTACAACGGACGATAGAAGCTTCATTAAAGAAGAATTTACCAGGACGGTTTTGGCAAGGGACTAAAATTATTTGCTTTCTATTAATAAATTTAATCGCCTTTCTTTTAAATGATGATATTTGTCAAGATTGCATGCCACCACAGGTATTAAAATTACAAGAAAAATGTAACCACCACTTCTCCATGATGAAATTTGAGAAAACATACTTATACCTGTTCATTAGTTACACTCTGTATAGTTTCACTTATCCAAAAGACTAATTTTAGTTTTCTACGCTAAATAATATGCTATATTTGATACTAAATTAATTTAGACATTTTGCCGTGTTACTGCAACTGGTGCAGCCATAACTCCTGCAGTTTTTCCAGGAACGTATAATTAGAATACCGCAACACTAGCAATACATCCACTTGTAGCGTCGTACGCGAACAGGCGCGAATTCTAATAAATCTGCACATATATATTTGATCGTAAACTCGGATGAACACAAATCTGGTTCCCATTACATAGTTGTTATTTATACAACAAGAATGAATATCATTTTGATAATAAACGTTAAATTTTATTGTTATGACAGTGACATTGACCCTAAGCAAAACTATTTTAGTCAATCGCAATGCATGCCAGCAAATATTAGAGCAAAAATTAGTTTGTCAGGGTGCATACCATACCGGAAAAGAAATTGAAAGAATTATCTAATGAAAGAAACATTTTATATCACCTATTTTATTTTATATCAACAAATGCAACTGCTTTCTGTCCACCAAAGTGTAAACACATTTAGACCCGTCTTACCCAGTTTCTGCGAACTATATTTTACATAATATGCAAAATCGAAAATCTGAAGAAAAATCCATGTAGTAATAATACAGGGTGTTAAAAAAAGATTGTAAAATATTTCAGGAGGTAATAGTATGAACCAAAATAAGCAGAAAAGTCTTAATAAACATGGGTACGCAAAGTAACGGTTGCAGAGATATGGACCACTATTCGTTTTTCAAACATTTTATTTTTTTAGGAAAATACCGACAAAGGAAGCTTTTAACAAACAAAAAACAAAGTTACAGAAGATGTTCAAAGTGCCCTCCGTCCATTTCCAAGCAGACACGACATCTTCGTCTCAACGATATTCGGACTCTTTCGAAAACACCCTCCTTGGTTTGGATTTCTTGACACTTTTGATTAAGCCGTAGCTGCAGCTCTTCCAGGCTATTTACAGGAGTACCATACTAATGTCTTCAAATATCCCCAAACAAAGAAATCTAGAGGGTTCAGATCAGGCGATCTTGGAGGCCATAAAACAGGTCCGGTCCTTCCTACACATCTATGTGGAAAAGTTTGGTATAAATGCTCTCTAACGGCCATGGAAAAATGTAGCTGGAGCACCATCATGCTGGAACCACATTTGTTGCCTCTGATTCAAAGGAATGTGTTCCAAAAACTCATACAGTGTGTTCTGCAGAAAGTTGAGGTAAGCAGCGCCTGTTAATCGGTTTGGTGAAACAACAGGACCTAGAAACCTGTCACCTACAATACCCATCCAAATATTTAAAGAAAAACGTGCCTGATGTCCAGATTCTATTAGAGCATGAGGATTTTCGTCGGCCCAAATATGCGTATTGTGAAAAATAAACACTCCATTTCTTGTGAACCCGGCCTCATCAGTAAAAAGAATGTTTGCAAGAAAACGAGCATCTTCCGCATCATGACGTAGAAACCAGCGGCAAAAAACCAAACGTGCTTGATGATCATTTATTGGATTTAAGGCCTGTACTCGTTGCACATGGTATTGATAAAGCAGTTGCTCGTGAAGGATTCTACAAGCAAGAGGACCACTAATTCCTACCTCGGCTGATATTCTCCGCACACTCGTACCTGGATTCTGCTCTACCAGTGCTAGAATTTCTTTTTCTGTTCTAGGAGTGAATACCGACCTTGGTCTTCCGGATAAATGGCACTGTTTGTTCAAAAAACGGGTATCACCCAATCTTTGGTGAATTCTTCTAAACATGCGTTGTGAAGAAATCTGACAATTTGGATAAGCGTCAACATAAAGACGTCGCGCTTCGGTGGCGTTCCCATTAGTACGACCATACATGAAATGCATGTCTGTTAATTCTGCGTTAGAGTAACCAGCCATAGCGAAAGAAAACTTGTGCACTGAGAACAACTGTCAAATACGTACTGTTTATTTCACTAAACATCAACCAATTATTATAAGAAAATACACAACGTTGTTGCAAAATAAAAAAGGGGCTAAAAACATAAAACATTCCATATCTCCGCCCGTTACTTTGCGGACCCATGTTTATTGAGACTTTTCTGCTTATTTTGGTTCATACTATTACTTCCTTAAATATTTTACACTCTTTTTTTATTACCCTGTATACTGCCCCTTCCCCATATAATATGGGAAACCCGCATTTCCTCGCGATTCCATTACAGCGGAATGAATTTTGTCTTGCCACCGTCGAATTTGCCTCGTCGAGGCTTAATTGAAATGGAACCATATCCTGTTTATAACTTTTACTGTGCCGTTGTGGCATAATTAGGTGCTCTCCGAACATTAATAACGCCCGGGCGGCGAGTATTCCCTCCGACAGCGGAAAACATCAACACAATAGTGGGAAAGCCTGTCCCAATTACAAATTCAAATATTTGTGTGACTCACATTCGAATTTAAATTCGTTAACGCTGTACCCCGTGTAATGAAATTCCGAGAAGAAGGTACATACATTCTCTTTACGGTAATGCATGCGGCGACGTACTCGACCTAATGAATATGTGCCTAATAATGAGGATGGCACGGCCAGTACGTCGTACATGTACCCGGTGCATTACAGGCTTTGTTTATTAACTAAGCCACCGTGTTGATTTTAGGAAGGCGGGTTGGGTTTGCTCTCGGTGTGAACGTGCAGCTGTCAAAATCGCGGGTGGGCGTATTTTTGACAACTAATTGAGTTTGACGTGCCATGCATGCTGCTGACTCGGCGGGAAATTTGAAATATACGGTGTGAAATTGCAAAAAGGGGCTTTTCTTGATCCCTTCTACATGGTGTTAGAGGTTTGACTGCTATAAATTTAACAGGCCTTATATGACATGTATTCTAAATCCAAGCATGTTCAAGAAAAGAATTAACACATCTCGAATTTCATGTGAATATTTTTAGATGGTATTAATACAACACCTGTGATGATTATTACTAAAACTATAGAGACACAAATATTATTTAGGTACTACAAATTGTATTCAAGTAGTATGTGAGCCGGCCAGGTTCAGCATGTGGCCACAAGATGTAGATATGTGCTGCATTGCATCTACTCAGGTTTGTTTCTGTCAGATAAGTTGGTTGCCTCACTTATGGCATACTGAGGAGAGCTAACAAGCCGGAAAGAGGTATATGTCTAGTGCAGCGTTAATAAATGACTTTGGCAATTTGCTTTAAGTCATTTAATATTAAATATCACTATACAAAAGAATACAATGTACAAAATACAATATACAAGGTGTCAGAAATTTAACTGCGATAAATTTAATAGGCGATAAGTATACATCAAAATAAACAAAAGAACCTTATGTAACATGGGTTCTAAAGCCAACCATTTTCGAGAAAATGTTAACATATCTCGAATTTCATCTGTAAAAATTCGGTTAATTAAGAGTTCTCACCATAATTTCCTGCATTAATTGACCATAAAATGCAATATTTACCCCTTATTTTATTGTATTTACGTTTACTTTAAATAAAAACAATTTTTTCGTTAATCAGTAAAATTTGGCAAAGTCGATATTGCGGAATGTGGCAATAGCGCGAGAAGTACAGTGATTACAGATCAGTTGGTATCTGAACTGAGAAATGTCTGTCGCTTGTCGTAAATTCTTTTACGTACCACTATGTCCTTAATTTTTCTTTGTTTGTTGAAATGTTAAGCATGTGTGAGTATCACGATATGTTATTAATTATTATATTTATTTAGATCGTTTTCCTTAACGGCGGATGTCTAACAGGGACATTTGTTGAAGTACCCTTAACACCTTCTTGATATTGATAGTGTCCAAGAATTTTACACTATCGTGCTTGTATGCACAATTACGGTGGACATTTTGAACATGTAATTGCATATTATGTTAGTTAGGTATTTAGAAATGGCATTATGACATTTTATTATGAAATATTAATAAATCATTTTTGCCAACGTTGAAAAAGCGCGCTTATTTATTGAACAATTAATAATGCCTTTGTCATATTCCTCACATTTTCTTGTTTTTCGGCAATGGCGCCATTGCCAACCAACGGATTCCATGTTCTCCATCTCTTTCTTACTTATATCTTTATTGGTATGAGGCATGCTTCAGATGCACTTTTATTTATTTTTTGTGCTTATGAACGTATAGAAGGTTGCCTATACTCATTATGTGTTTACAGTAATTTATAGATGTATCTATTTATTACACAGCCAATATATTCTAATGTTACTGAGCACCTCCTCACCTATCTTATTTTACTGGCAGGCACTGCATTGAACCCATTTAAAAAAACAATCACAACAATGTTTGTTATTTTTAGCTTTCATAACAGCAACTGTGTAAGGCAGGTATGGCTAATTATTATAGTTGACTAAATTAAGACGTAAAAATGTGTTAAATTTGTGTGAGACGGGTATGGCGAATTATTACAGTGAACAAAAGGACATCCTTCGTTAACGCCGTGCTTTCAGTAATACCGGGGTGCAACTGCCGGCGTGTTCGACGTTCCGCCGATGTCGGACTAGTAAATAGAATCGACCGCATAAGAAAAACGCCCGCCAGTGTTTGAACAGCGTCCCGGCCGGCATAATTTAAAGCTAACGACTGACAGAATAACAATGCTTGTCGCGATAAAACCGAATTTACGACAGGATCACAGGATTAGTGACGTGCAGCTATCCAGGACACGGGCTTAATGGAACGGCTCATCCTGATCCCGTAATCTAATTATTTCCTGCAGGACAAATACCGGCGATATTTTTGTGGATGAGCCGCGGAGTTTTCCGAATGGGCATGATTTATTTCGCCCTTTCTTACTCTACGATTAAGGCTATAATTTTATTAGAGGCCTTTTCTTGGCGCTCTTATCTCAGTGAAACGTATTTTACACTAAGAAAACAATTTTAGTTCAAATTAATAACTAGTTCTTTGAGTGCAATAGAAATTATTCTGGTTAAATGATGGTATGTCTTTACGAATAAAGACAGAAAATCGAAAAATAAATTTTTACTCGGTCTTTTAATAGAGAAGCATCTTATTCTATAACTTCTAGTAAACACATTTTCTGTTGATAAAGCCATATATCACTCGAGCGTTGAAGTGAAACAGCGTTATCACGATGTCTGCATCTGCATCCTGTTGAAAAATCAAATGATTTTCATCATACTCTGGAACATTTTCAATAATATCAGTCATGGCTAGGTCAATACCGCCTTCCAGTAATTGCAAATACATTTGGTCAGTCAAATCACCAGGTAGAAAAATAGGACCCACTAGCCGGTCACCGAAAATTCCAGCCCATACTTTTAATTTTTCCGGTTGTTGTGTATACACCTCGTGAACAACTCTTGGGTTTGAATCTGACCAATAGCGGTAATTGTTATGATTTACCGTCCCGTTCAAGAAAAAACTGCATTCATCAGAAACACAGATGTTAAAAAGGTGAACTGTGGATCGTTCTCTGCTGCAATTTTGCGAAATAATGAGTGAGCGAATCATTACTTGGCAAAATTGTAAACGGCGGTCATAATCATCCTCATGAAGTTCCTGGACCAAATGTATTTTGTATGGATTGAATTTATTCTTCTTCAAAATGGTTTGTATGCTAGTTCGATTGATCCCAGACACAGATGCCAGCTGCCTCGTACTTAATGTAGGATCAAGATGAACTTGTCCCAAAACTGCAACTTCCACTAGCTTCAGTAACTATAGGTTTTAAAATTTCTTGTTTTTTATTGGCTACGTTCCCTATCTCTTGAAATTTTTTTACTAACTGTAAAACATATTTCCTCCTGACATCGATCTTGGTGTTCATTCAATAGCTGAGCTGTTCTATTCGCACGTTTATTGTTCATACAGTAAAGCGAAATCTACCCTTTCCGCAATGGAATAAACTATAGTGTTTAATTTTTAAAAACACAATTAAATAAACTACCAACCAACGCTTTCAAATAATACTAGAAAATATATGCGAATTTCACTAATGTTACGTTCGTTGTGTGTGTATAGTATTCATTTCTGTTATTTATAATTGTGTTTTCTTTTACGAAAGTGATAACAAATCACCAAAAACTAATGTAACGCAAGAAATACTAAATTTATACCATTGGCGTACTTAACTCGAATGAGTGATATTTGTACCGTCACTAATTGTTTGTACATAAGTTTCAGTTTTAAAATCAAAATTCTTATTAAGTATTGGGGGGAATTATACATTTTAAAGTCTGTTGTAAGAGCTTTCAAAATAAATATTACTCAACCCCTAATGCCATTTAAAAATTTTGAGGTGATGCTTACCCTTGCTTGGGGGTGAAAGTGGCGGAGTCAAAAATACCAGCAAAAAATGTCCCTTGTTAATCTAAAATCGATGGGTTTGAGCGTTTTTCTACAATCTTGACGCAGTTTCTGTAAATGGCTCTGTTTCGTTTCCATCTGGCCACCCTGTATATACGATATTTACTTAATACTATATATACCAGTACCAGAAAAATATATATTTAAATGTTTACTATTCGGTAGTTACTATAAAAGTAACGAAAGTAACGAGTAACGAGTACTTTCTACGAGAGCTAAGATTAAAAGTAACGAACACATATGGGTATTCAAAAAGTCGTTACTTTTACAGCTTTACTGGTAAACGTCAACCAAGAAAGCGGAATAATAATAATAACGTACGATTAAAGCAAAGCAAACCCCGCATGTGGTTGCAAACATGTCTCGTCTTATCGCTTTCTCACTTTTGAGTTGGAGGCATGAAGTTCTAGGGCTGGCAATAAAAGGTGACAGGATATGGACGGGATCACGGGCCCCGCTTCTATTAGACGCCCGGATCAGTTTTATTTGACATACCGGCCTGTCACTTTCTATAGTTCGATAAATAAGCGAAATTTACTCGACGCCCTGCCCCAATGAATAACTGTCAGCCCGGTAGACGCGCGTGGAGGGGAATTCGGAAGGCGGGGGAATACGGGGTTAGAGAATGTGTTGCTTTCATATTTACGTATTTATTCGCACATGGTGTGTAAATAGAAAGGGTCCAATTTAGGATCATTACACTATAATATTTTTTTTATATAGCTAACATTAAAGTTGCCTTTCATCTACTAAAAATCGTAGATAAAGTAGTAGTTTAACCGCAGGGCAGATAATGTAAAAAAAAAAGAGTGTAAACTATTTAAGGAGGTAATAGTATGAACCAAAATAAGCAGAAAAGTCTCAATAAACAGGGGTCCGCAAAGTAACGGTTGCGGAGATATGGAATTTTTTATGTTTTTTAGCCCCTTTTTTATTTTGCAAAAGCGTTGTGTATTTTCTTATAATAGTTGGTTGATGTTTAGTGAAATAAACAGTACGTATTTGACAGTTGTTCTCAGTGCACAAGTTTTCTTTCGCTATAACTGGTTACTCTAACGCAGAACTAACAGACATGAATTTCATGTATGGTCGTGCTAATGGGAACGCCACCGAAGTGCGGCGTCTTTATGTTGACGCTTATCCAAATCGCCAGATTCGTTCACAACGCATGTTTGGAAGAATTTACCAAAGATTGCGTGATACCGGTTCCTTGAGCAAACAGTACCATTTATCCGGAAGGCCAACGTCGGTATCCACTCCTAGAGCAGAAGAAGAAATTCTAGCACTGGTAGAGCAGAATCCAGGTACGAGTGTGCGAAAAATATCAGCCGAGGTAGGAATTAGTGGTCCAATTGTTTGGAAAATCCTTCACGAGCAACTACTTTATCCATACCATGTGCAACGAGTACAGGCCTTAAGTTTTTTGCCGCTGGTTTCTACGTCATGATGTTTTCTTGCAAACATTCTTTTTACTGATGAGGCCGGGTTTACAAGAAATGCAGTCTTTAATTTTCACATAACGCATATTTGGGCCGACGAAATTCCTCATGCTCTAATAGAATCTGGACATCAGGCACGTTTTTCATTAAACATTTGGATGGGTATTGTAGGTGACAGGTTTCTAGGTCCTGTTGTTTTACCAAACCAATTAACAGGCGCTGCTTACCTCAACTTTCTGTAGAACACACTGTATGAGTTTTTGGAAGACATTCCTTTGAATCACAGGCAACAAATGTGGTTCTAGCATGATGGTGCACCAGCTCATTTTTCCATGGCCGTTAGAGATCATTTACACCAAACTTTTCCACATAGATGGGTAGGAAGAGCCGGATCTGTTTTATGACCTCCAAGATCGCCTGATCTAGACTTCTTTGTTTAGGGATATTTGAAGACATTAGCTTATGGTACTCCTGTAAACAGCATGGAAGAGCTGGAGCTACGGATTAATCAAAAGTGTCAAGAAATCCAAACCAAGGAGGGTGTTTTCGAAAGAGTTCGAATATCGTTGAGACGAAGATGTCGTGCCTGCTTAGAAATGTACGGAGGGCACTTTGAACATCTTCTGTAACTTTGTTTTTTGTTTGTTAAAAGCTTCCTTTGTCGGTTTATTCCTAATAAAATAAAATGTTTGAAAAACGAATAGTGGTCCATATCTCCGCAACCGTTACTTTGCGGACACATGTTTATTAAGAGCTTTCTGCTTATTTCGGTTCATACTATTACCTCCTGAAATATTGTACACTCTTTTTTTAACACCCTGTATAATTATGTATTATGTCGGTCAATGGTCACGCGGTTTAAGGCGTACTTGAATTGAGGTGACTAGATCGGCGTGGGTTCGCGCCCGGCTGCCGGTAGCTCGTATACAGTATGCGCCAAAAGTATGAAATAAATTCAATAAAAACGAAACAATTATTTTTTGGGAAAAATCCTCGAACAGGTCAATTTTTAATTTAAAAAATACATATTTTAGCGTAAAATGCGATTTTCAAATGTCATTTGTTTTCGAGTAATGACGTCATCGATTTTTTTTAAATGTCAACACCATATTTTTTTCCTTGATTCTGAAAGATCGTTTAATTCTCTATCAGACAGTACTAAAATTTTGCCCTCTTACATTTCGAGTAAATTACAATTGAATGTTAGAAAACGTAAATTTTATCCATAAAAAAGTAACAATTCTGAGGTATGTAAAATAAAATACGATTGATTAAATTTTATACTTAAATTAAATGTTCGAATTGCCATCCACCAGTTTCTTAAATCATTTTCGAGCTGTCCTTTTTGATTTTTTTTATAAAATTTTATTTGTAAGGGTCCCTTATACTTTCAAAACTTTTTTTTAGATAAGTTCTACACCACCCTGTACGTATATATCACTTTTTTCATTCATACTGTATTGTCTTCTCACAAACCTGATACATCATTAATAAAACATTAAGTATTTAACACCTGCATTGTTCATTTGAAATTCATTATTCGTATTAGATTTCTAACTAAGCACCTACCTCAACGGATATGACCAAATAACTTCAGCTGTTTCAGGAACTACAGAATTTACTTTACTAATGCATCTTTTGTTACATCTATTACAATCAGTTGCTAGTAAAGTGTTAACACCTGTGGCCACTTCCAAATGTATTTAAACAAATTAATTTTAAACACAGCACGCATACAACCTAATGTTCATTCTTTTAATGGACGCATATATTTGACCAAAGTTTCGAATTTCAAACGTTTCGAATTTATTTCAGACGCAGCATCATTTCTCATTGTTGTTTAACGTAAACGGGGTTCCCACGCAGTACAATCCTCTTGCGATGGTGTAGATTTATTCAAACTTTTTGCCTAAATTATAAAAAACCCGTAAGTTTCATACGAACATCCTCAATAAATCGCACCAGTAGGCTATGAACGCGCGCCATGTACCTCAGTGGTCATAAAAGTGTCAGTGGAGAGTTGTTTACTAGAAAATCATATCATTTTATGCCAAATATCGCTGCATGGTGTCTTCTAGTCGATTACCGAATGCGACGCACCGAGCATGATTGCCACTCTTGCTTGGACTGTCTTAATAACTTGTTTTTATGGTCCGTAGCGGTTTTTACACGGACGATAATGTGGGAAAGGCGCAGAGGCATGTAAAATAAACAGGCTTTTTACTGCGTTTACAACAAATCTTTAAGAATCTGCGAATTGATTGCTTTCTCGGACGGTGGCCATGAAAAATGCCTGATTTAATGCCTCCTAGATATTTTCTTTGACGTTTTACAGACCTATAACAACAGGTAATCAAAAGTGTGCAACTGCAGGGTGGTGATAAAAAAAATGTTATTAGGTGTTATTGTGTTAAATAGACATTGGTATTGAATAAATTGCAAAATAAATTCGTAAAATGGGCACAGAAAGTGCATCTCACCGGGCAAATGGAAGAAGTATTGCATTATGTACGAATATAAGATACAGCGCACAGCATACCAAATACAAATTATTTCACCGTGCCAAAAAAATGAAAAGAAAGATGTGGTGTAGTGAAAACCATTTTAATGTGAGTTTAATACAGGTAGGTTTAAGATTATTGAAAAAATAAAAATATAAATTTGTAAATAATCAATTAAACTATTCTATTAAACTACCAGGGCGTTTAGAAAATCAATGGTAAAGCAAACTTACATTGCTTCCCATATATTGTATCCACTGCTTCATTCCGGTTCCAAATAACATGTTCTGTATTTGCTATTACCATTTACGTGATGTATATTGTTATTTAAGGCAAAAACACTAAATTAAACGTTTTTCTTGAAGTTCAAGAAAATCCTAACACTTAATTCAGACAGCTGAGTGCAAACAATCATCTCGATCACTCTACAGTCTTAAAACTATTAGAAAAAGAAAAGTTCCATTCTTGCAAACTGCATTTAGTGCAAGCGTTCAATGAAAATGATCCAAATCGTCGCATATGCGACGAGATCGTTGTGATGAAAATCGGAACTTAATAATATTTTTGATTTCTCTTACGAAGCCACTTTCTCCTTAAATGAAACTGTAAATGGTCATAACTGCATACATATTGATCATATAAGAATGCTCATTGGGTTCAAAAATGACATAGCCAAGGTAAAGTAAATGTACGGGCTGAAGTGAAACGTTATATCTTATGGTCTTGAAGAAAATTTTATGCTGCTAGGTATTTAGATTTTCTACGTTTTTATTTTGTCCCAGCTTTAGTAGTTCTTTACCTGAATAATAATGATAATAATGTTCCCCACCCAAGAATATGGTTTAACAAGAGACAAACCCTTTGTTTGTGATGTTGAGATCCGGACATTTCTTAACAATACTTTCCCTGTCAGATGGCAGGGCGATAAGGATCTACCGAATGGCCACCATGTTCACCTAATTTAATCCGCTTGAATTTTTTTAATAAACCAAATTATTTAGAGGATCTTAACCAATTCTCTTTTTATAAAAATAGATCAAAATATTACAAAATTTTAGAAAAAATTAAGGTATATTATTATTATTTTAATCAGTAAGCGTTTATTTGCTTCTTTAGATAATTTTTCTAAGTCTCTTGGGAACTGCAGAGGCAGTCTAAACCCACGACGCGTTAAATATTCCCGACACATGTCTGCAAATGTAATATTCACCTGAACATATCCCATTGTGACGCGCGAAAACGCACAATGTGTCAATTTGCCATCCGTTGACGTTTCGCGAGGAGAAAAGTTTATGTTTCCTTTAATCGGGCACGAAAATTCAAACATAAAAATTCTTCACCTCATCGGAATACAAAGAGGATTATTTAATACGTAAATAAAAGTTTTTTCTAAAGATTTTGTTATTCCTGCAGCGATTCTTCTATTCCTTAAAAGGCGAAGATTGTTTTCTATTTACTACATTGGTGCGTAAGTTCTTAGCATTTATATTAAATCAAAATTTATTTCTTTTGAATAAAGTACATGAAACGGTAAATATAAAATGTCCCAAAATGATACATTTTTTTAGATAATATAATAACAAACCACTATGAACATTTGCTATTACAAATTTTGTTCCATTTTTAATTTAGGATTTTCTTTTCTATAACTTTAAATTTTATTTTCCTCAAGGTATAAGTGGAAACAAAACAGGTAATATTTGTGTAAAGGGATTTGATAATTTCAATACACGTCCATTGAAAGTTAATATGAGATACTTTTGCATCTTCTGGAATGGAGTAAAAATGCATTATGTTGCAATAATGACAAAGAGGAAGAGATGGCCATTAATATTTTCATAGTTAAGCATATTTCAATCATCCTTTGACATGTCTAAAAATTCTAGTTATTGACAGCTACGCATGCATTTTATATGGAAGTTATTAACATGATCGAGGCAGGGGACTGTCCTGTTGGAATATTTTGCGATCTCAGCAGGGCATTCGATTTCGTCGATCATGAGAGATTATTATGTAAGGTCTACAATTATGGAATTCGGGGTACAAGTTTCGATTGGCTGAGGTCATTTTTATGCAACAGGAAACAGTTTACAACCGTCAGTGGTATTATCGATCATTGTAAAATACATTCTAATTCTACACTCAGTAACATCAGTTTGGGAGTACCGCAGGGATCCATTCTGGGCCCTGTGCTCTTCTTACTCTATGTTAATGATATACATACGGCATCTCCAAACGCACATTTTACGTTGTATGCAGACGATACATCAATCATAATTACTGAAAAATCCGATAGTGCACTCGAGAGCAAATGTAATGAAGCACTTAATAGTTTAACTACATGGTTCAATCGGAATTCGTTATACCTTAATGCCGACAAGACCTCTTATTTGAGGTTTTATAATCCTCAAAAAGAGTGTTTAAATTTAAAATTGAAAATCAACGACTCTCCGTTATCACTATCTGACAATAAAGTCAAATTTTTGGGCCTATTTATCGATAAACACGTTTCTTGGAAACAACATTGCTAGTATATTGTTTCAAAATTGAACTCACTTTATTACATGTTTAGAAACGTCCGTCACGTATTACATGATTCGCATTTGCTTACGCTATATTATGCTCAGGTGAAGAGTAGACTTAGGTACGGATTGTGTTTGTGGGGTCTATTTACTGGTTGGCATGATGTATTTATTGCTCAGAAACGTATTATACGCTGTATGGCGGGGGTAAGAAAGGTTTGTAGTTGTAAACCCTTATTTGAAAAATTTAAAATTTTGACTTTGCCTTCGTTTTTTTTGATAAATTTTATAGACGCAGAGATGTTCATAATATGAATACGAGGCACAGAGATGATTTTTATATACCATATAGTAGAATAAACGCCATCTCCCAATATATATGGGTTAAAAGTTTTTAACAAACTTCCACATCATATTAGGAGCTCTGTCACTGTTGCATCCTTTAAGAATAGTTTGAAGCAGTATTTACTTGACAAATGTTTTTATTCTGTTGATGATTTGTTTGTGTGATATTTTTATTTTTATTTAGCATTGTAGATCATATTGTATTTTGTTCCCTTTCTTTGTTCATTCTCTTGTTTGTTATTTTATATTCTACATGACTGTACTTTATTCATTACTTTTATAAGTATTACTCCTTGTTTTTTTAAATGTATTTTGTGACTATTTCAATACGGTCATTGTGTACCGTCTCCTGAAATAAAAATTATGACTTTTAAAAGTATTAGTATCGGAGTCGGATCAGCGGTCTTCAACAAGTTTTTGAATGAAAAATCACAAAATTTATTTAATATTTGACTTTGAAAATTGCTATTTTCGTTATATGAGTAGAAAAAAGTCTATTTTTTTTCTTTTTTACGAGATATTTCAATCTGTTTTACTAAATAAAGAATTGTTTGTAATGGCGAGAATACTGAGAAAATTTCACGGAGAAAAAAATCGATACAATTTGATAACAAATAGATCTAGTAAAGTGAAGAAAGGGTTCGAGCTCTTGTCCCGTTAGGTGCGGTCTTAATTGGACGAACGTTGACAGCCGTTTATAAATACATAGAAGAGGCGAACGAGAGCTAATGTAAAATTCATTGAAGGCTCGGAGTCAATTTAAAATTAATGAATTTGAATAGTCCCGGCACGAAACTATTTTTAAATTGAGTTTTAATGAAATGTTTATTTAACCAACTAAACCCCAACACGGTGGGTTTAACAACCTCATGGCAGGTGTTTTGGCATCTTAATTTTCTGGCTGCGATCGCCTTTTAACGGCAACGTGTGAGATAAACCGTAATTTTTCGGATTAAGCCAAAAAATGCCTCGATGGAGTGTTGAAACATGTTGATGGTGTTCAAATAAGGGAATAATGAGAAATTTCACACACAATGAATCCAGGAATGTTAACGTACAACTTAACGGTAAAGTTCCGTGACTAGGAAGAAATGAAAAGTTGTTTAGATTCCAGTTTAATTGCATTTTTTAAGTGTTTTCTTTTATATTCGCACACAAATTTTGTTTATAATCTTCTTGGCTCATTCTTTAGTTCGCACAAGAAAGAAATTTTAAATTTCTTTCTTGCCGCCACACTTTCACTTGCTTGCCAAACATTATTTTTGTGCACTAAGAGTTTACGGAGGTAACAGCACGTCATTTGGTGGTTTGACAGTACCAATGAAACGTGGTAGGTTTTGTTATACTTTCCAGGTGTCTGGAAAACTGCTCGTGTGTGCCCGATTCTTAAGAAGGGGGATCCCTCCGTTGTTAGTAATTATAGAGCTATATCAATCCTTTCTAACTTTGCGAAACTACTTGAGGTAATCTTATACAATCAAATTTACTCGATATTTAAAACTCATGTGTTTCCCGATCAACACGGCTTTATGGAAAAAAGATCATGTATGACAAACTTAGCCTGTGTTACCCAGTATTTGAGTGAGGCTTTGGATAATCAGAAACAGGTTGATATTATTTATTTTGATTTTCAAAAAGCATTTGACCAGATCGATCATTATGTTTTGCTATCCAAACTTGATCACAATGGCTTTTCTTGGAATTTAGTCAAATTTTTTTAATCCTATTTGTCGGGTAGATACCAATATGTCGAATATAACGGTGTTAAATCTTTTACTTATCCTGTAGATACTGGCGTTCCGTAGGGTTCTAATTTGGGCCCCTTACTACTTTTAATATTTATTAACGATTTAGCTAATTTAATTAAATGTCCCAAACAACTTTTTGCTGACGACTTAAAATTTTATAGGATAATTAATAATACGTACGACTGCCAATATTTGCAATCAGTCATTGATGTTGTCTCGGTATGGTGTACAAGTTATAGCATACATATAAATATATAAAAATGTAATATTGTATCATATACTAGGAGGAAAACTATTATTAAATATAATTATCAGTTGTCTTCGACCGTAATAAATAGGTGTGATGGGGTCAAGGACTTGGGTGTTTTCTTTGACAGTGGCTTGACCTTCAAACAGCACATTAATAATATTGTATCTTCTGCATCTAAGTCACTTGG
This sequence comes from Monochamus alternatus, assembly GCA_037114965.1. Lineage (NCBI taxonomy): Eukaryota > Metazoa > Arthropoda > Insecta > Coleoptera > Cerambycidae > Monochamus > Monochamus alternatus. Next base: position 60,558,371 of record CM073429.1, on the reverse strand, counting down.
ATTTATTATTAGGAACTGTAAAAATTTTAAGAATATATCGGCTTTGAAATTATTATTTCAGTCATTGGTCTGTTCGAAGTTAGAATACTGTTCACTGATTTGGTACCCGCTATATCAAAATTATATTGATTCCATTGAATCTGTTCAAAGGCAATTTTTGAAGTATCTTTGTTATAAGGAAGATGGTATATATCCTCAAAGAGGTATAGATAATTGCTTACTGCTGCATAGATACAATTTTTTATCCCTGCATACAAGACGCAAAATTTCATCAGTCTCTTTTGTATACAACTTACTACACAACAATGTTGATTGTATTGAGCTACTGAGTATGCTTAGTTTTTATATTCCAAGAATCGGAAGGAGACATGAGCGTCTTTTACAAGTATCCACTCCACATAGCAATCTGCTTCTCAAGTCACCTATTTATGTTATGGCTGATAATATAAATTTGATTTGTAGTTCTTGCGATATTAATTTTGATACAATCTCTAAATTAAAGAATTGTTTTAAAGCACATACTAATGGTACATAATAGGGTTTTTTTCTATTATTTCTCGGATTTTGTCATAAATGTTTATGTATTTGAAGAACTCAACTCTAGCTTTTTTCTATAGTGTTTAGTTTTTAAAGATATTATTATTATTATCTCTAATATCTCTGCCGAATTTCGGCAAGCCGGTATGATCTTTAAGTCAGAAAGCAACGTATGTCTCATTCCACCCAGGACGCCTATAATGAGCACCACAATCTTAACAGAGTGGTCTGGATACAGCCTGCGGAGCTCGGAGAGAAGATCTCGATACTTCCTCCGTTTTTTCCTCCTCTTATTATTATTATTATTATTATTATGATTATCATTATCATTATCATTATCATTATCATTATCATTATCATTATCATTATCATTATCATTATCATTATCATTATCATTATCATTATCATTATCATTATCATTATCATTATCATTATCATTATCATTATCATTATCATTATCATTATCATTATCATTATCATTATCATTATCATTATCATTATCATTATCATTATCATTATCATTATCATTATCATTATCATTATCATTATCATTATCATTATCATTATCATTATTATTATTATACTTACTGGTTGCTATAGTACGTTGTTTATTATCAATTATTTAATAAATTGAACTATCTGAATTTGGTAAAAATGCAAGACAGTAATTGTGTTCTTGCTGTTTTCTAAGAAGCTCAAGAACCAATTTTCCGTTTGCTATCAAACGTTCATTTTAAAGAATATATTATTTGTAAGAACCGCTTATTCATATTTAACTTAATCAAGTCTGTCGGGACATCGGGCAAGGTAATTACAATTTTAATACATTCGTTCCTAAGTTATTAGAATTGTATGCCTCTGGGGTAAATAGAGGCCTTTTCTTCTGCAGTCTGTTTGCCTTTTGGATTTGGAACATTAATAAGTTAGAGTCCCTGTACAGCCAGATCAAATTCGCTGACAATAACGAAACTCTGAAACGAATATTTTAATTTCGACTCGGTCAATATTGAATTTTTCAATGAATAACTACATAGGATATTTCATTGCCTGCAATCGCTGCAGGAAGTGCAGCAGGAACGTACTTGCTCAAAAGATAAACGAGTGTACGGAGCACTCCTGAAATTTCATCGAAATAAATTAATTTCCTTCCAGTTATGAGTTAGAAATTGATAGTTAAGAGTAAGTTGGACATTATTTTAATGACCTTTTAAAGGAATGACCAGTATATTATTAAATATCCGGTAAATTAAGAAATGCTGCATTTTGCTAATTTCAATCACTTATTTTGGCGCCAATGGTCTGATTTTCTACGCTGTTAAGTATGCCTCATCAATGAACAAAATGTATTTGCAAAGTGTATGGTTTGCGTTTATCCAATTGCAAAAATTAAGATTCTGGACGCACTGAATGTGGAAAAGTTTTAAACCATTTTTGTGAATGACTTCCCATGCCTTAGTTTGATTAATTTGGAGACAGGTTGCAATACGCTTTGTACTTACATCCGGCTCCGTTCTGCCATATTTAGAACTTCTTCTTCCACTGCTAGATCAGGACCAACTTGCCTCTCAGATGTAATTCTCACATTGGGAAATATTCCAGTTTCACGTGCATTGTTGAAGACTGTCTGGAATACATTTCTATCTGACACTCGTCTGTTCGGGAAGCGACATCGATATTCAGCAACTGCACGATTAGAACTATCGTTGCAATACCCATAAATAAAAATAATGTCAGCATATCCTCGATTACTAAATGTAGCAGGCATTACGAAATTATGTGTGTACAATACTGACTAAATGAACGTACATGTAAAAATAAATGCCACAGTTATAAAATAAGCGTTTAAATCACAAACGTCAAAACAAATGTGACAATTAGAAATCACTAATGTGAGTTTGGTTTAGAATGCATGACCTACTCAAAATAAAATATTAAACAATAACAGCTTTCGCAAAAATAGCAATAAAAATATTTTCATTGTTATCTCCGTAACCGTTGATATTCGACCATACGTTTATTAAGATTTTTTGTTCACTTTTGCCCTATAAACACCCCTTTCAAATATTGGGAGTTTCCCTCCCATCACACTGTATAGTAGACACTGAAAAAATTGCTAGTTTCGTATGTATGAGTAGATAAACTAAGTTTTCGACTTTTTTTATCACTATTTTCAGACAAAGGATCAAGCTTTTGTGTTTCTGGTTGATTTTCATGCATTTTTAAGAACATCCGCATAATTACGACTGCTGTATATTTCACCGTTTATAATTAAGTCAGCAAGGGTTGCATTTTGGGAGTTATGGCAGCCATTACCTGGCATTAAGGTCCGCAAATTGAATTTGTTCTTTATTAGTTCATCCGTTTTGCTCCACCGTTTGTACACGGGACAATGGGAAGGCTGAAAGTTAATTAAGGTCTTAATAGGACTAATAATTCGGCGTATCAGTTTTAAACGGCAAGATTTGTCATTTGGAACGCGTTAGAGCCAGAGGTACCGATTCTTTGTAGATAAACTTAAAGAACTGTTAGTATGACACTCTCCGATACGGTTTTCGAGAATTTGAATTAATGGGTGGAGGTTTCAAGGTCTTTTTTTATTCTTGATACTTGATATCGTACAGAAAACCCTGTATATGATAAATCTTAAGTAAGGCTGCATAAGTACGTAAAAAGTTAAGATCATTTGTTAAATATTTCTACTGAATTTCTATTTATTTAGATATATCTACACAAAGTTAAAATGGTGGGAAAACATTTGGGAAAAGTGTCCCTTAGGAATTTTATTTCTTCCTCCCTAGATATTTATCTTTAAAGGTGGGGAATTCTGGACTTGGTATGATAATTTCAAGGTGAGAAGTGAAATTTGAAGGTTAAAGTTATAATTCTGATCTTAAAATTAAAATTTCTACGTTAGAATCGGCATTTCAATTACTGAAAAACGTAATTTTCATACACAGAATTCGAATTCATAGTATAGTATATTTATAGAATTATTAGGCTATTGTACGAATTTCTATTTTTTTTTTTCAAATAAAATTTTAAATGTAAGTCCTAATTAGGAGGTCAAAGTTGGAATATTAATTTTAAAGGTAGAATTTTATTTTAAAATTGGGGTTCCAATTTTAAACTTGAAATCACAACTGAAAAATTGATATTCCGAGAAATAATGTTAATATGAATTGTAATTTTAAAGTTAAATTTTTTAGTTTAAAAATCTATAGTAAAATAGTAGCAGTAAAATTCTAAGCTTGATAAATTTTATATTTCTACTTAATGGACAAAATTTCGAAATTAAAAAGAATTTTGAGATTAAAATTGAAGTTGGAGATTTAAACTTAATTTTTTTTATTTTAAAGAAGTTTTGAATTTAATACCGAATTTTTTGTTTTAAAATATGAATTCTGATACTCAGAATTTCATGTGAAAAGTCAGAATTCCCAATTCCGTGATTAAAATAAGAATCCTGAAGTAAAAAAGGGAATTTTAGAACTTTAGAATTCCGATACTAAAGCTAAACTTTAGTTTGTTTAGTTTAAAATCGGGAATTCTCAGTAATTTCAATTTTAAACTTTAACTTTAATAAATTCAAGATTCATAATTTTGAGTATTTAAAAGGAATATGAATTTTAAAACATATTCCTACTTTCGAAAATAAAGTCATAATTTCATAACTAAAATTGGAATTTGAAGAATAATGTTAGAATAAGTTTAATATTGAAATTTCTTTTATAAGGTCTGAAGACTGCATTTATAGCCTAAATTCCAAAATTAATGTCCGAATTCTTATTTTACTAATGGAATTTCGGCAATAAAGTGAGTGAGGATATAATTGTAATTTAGAAGTTTATGTTTAGAACTAGGCGATTTTAAAGATAAAGTAATTAGTTTTTAAACGCATAATTCTAATTTTAAATTTCGGATTCATAAGTCCCATTGTTAAGTAGAAATTTAAAGATTGGTGTGGCTATGTCTTACTACTTTAAAATTTCCATATTCAAGTTTCAATTTTAAAGATGTAAGTTTAAAACTGATTTTTCTTATTTTTTACTTTTCTGCTTCTTCAGTGTGAGGTTACTTTGATTAGGCAAACTTACTTTAAAAAATAACCCTTAACGGATCCTTTTGGTGCAAGGACTTATTCAATTAATCTTTATTTGTTCTGAAGTGTGGCAGAGACCCAATTAAATCTAAGAAAAACTAGAATTATGCCACAAATAGATAGCTTCAGAGAATATCATGAAATTTCTACTTTAAAATCGTAAATTCGAATTTAAAATTGCAATTCCCAGTTTAAAATTTCAAATTCTTGTTTCGTTGTATCTATTTCCGTTTTTAAAGTTCCTTATGTCCTGCACAAAACATTTATTTCATAGTTCCAGATACGGTCATAAGCGGTAGAAAAAAATATCGCTAAACCGCTTCTCTTCTCGATGATGTTGCTACGTTCTTGCATATTTTTCCTACGTACATTCGAGGTAAAATTGTTTTCCGTGGAGATTTAAGTTTACGAAACTTGTGCGGCTGTAAACCAGGGTGCAAGACGAGACACGGGCAAAATTGGGAATACAAACATTATTCTCAATTGTGTTGAAAATTCTACTGGGATTAAAAGTTTTATAGGGGCCATGTATTAGCATAAATATTGGATTTCTATGCCAGGGGACCCGCGCGTACGGATGTGTGCATTATTGCATTTTTATGCAGGTTTTATGTGGTTTGTTCCACAACGCAAAAAGAGTTGTTTACAAGAAGTGCTCGATAAAGTAATGCGAATCCTAGCCAACAGCAAAAACGTGGCAATTAAGTTCCGGGAATTTAGTTATAACTCAGAAACTAGCAACACTGCATCGTTCGGCAATGTTTTTCTAGAGAGGAGGGACCTTATGGAGCAAGTTAGTAGTACTAGATGCATTAAATTGGGAAACTCATATAAACTCATTGATAAAAAAATTATCCTATAGTTGTTATGCATTATATGGGTTGTAAAAATTACAAGTAGATCAACAGTGTTAGCTTATTACTATTCAAATTTTGTTACAAAAGCATCTTATGTATTATGTTTTGGGGTTCTTCACGTCATTTTGAGAGGGTTTTTAAACTTCAAATAAAAGCCATTTGTTACGTTATGGGCAAATCTCCAAGAACATCTTGTAGAAATTTGTTTAAAAACTTAACACTCGCCAGCATTTATATTTTAGAAGTAGTAATGTATGTAAAAAATAATATTAGCGTTTTTTAACAAATAACTTTAATCATAGTTATGTCACCAAAGCATGATAATTTAACTGTTCCTTTGCATAAATTGTCTGAGTATGAAGAATGTCCAAATTATATTTAAAAATAGGATATGTCATAAACACAGTATATAATCGACAATTACACAAAAATATAAAATTAACATTAACAATAAAATAATACAAGTATTCACACAAAAATCAAGTACTTAGTTTAATACGGATTTGAGGTTATTATCCACATATATGCCCAGAAATTTTACAAACTTGCTGGAAGTTATTTGTGCATTTCCAATCGAAAATTGAAGAAAATGCTCACGATTTGTATTTAAGCAATGGAATTTAATACAAACAGTTTTTGACAAGTTAACTATTAGTCCATTTTCCTCACACCATTTTACAAAACTCTGGACAAGAGCTTTAGTTAACATGTGAAGCTCCTCATGGCTCCCAGCTGAGACCACTGCGGAGGTGTCATCCGCAAAAAGAGTAATAACGTCTGCATTTATATTATCAGGCAAGTCGTTCATAAACAGTATAAAGAGCAATGGCCCCAGCACGGGTCCCTGAGGAACTCCACTGTCAATATGATGCAGCTCTGATGTTTGACCATTAATCTATACGATAGATAATGTACCAGCCAGTCTAAAACATTCCGCTATAGCCAAGACTAAATAATTTACTTTTAATGAATTGGATGTATATAATAAGTTACCTGAGTATATTAACAATATAGAAAACAAAAATAAATTTAAAAGGGTAATAAAAAAACATCTTGAATCAAAATATTACTATACTGAATTTTTATATAACTAAATTGTTATCGACATTTTTCAGTGACACATAAAGCATATGTTTCTATTGTAAGAATTTGTTATTTTACATGATTGTTAATATTTTTAATTTTTTAATTGTAATTTTACTGATCTGTATATTTTTATTTGTTTATTATATTGTGCTAATTGTGACTAGTCCTATACTATAATTGTTATAGTCTTTGGGATAATAAATTATTATTATTATTATTATTATTATTATTATTATTATTATTATTATTATTAACTTTTTTGATATCTAACACCTCGAAATTGGCAAAAACTGTTATATCACTGTTTCTACTAAAAGTAATGGATGTTATGTAATGCACTTATTTTTGTATATTTTTTATATCTGATCGCCTTCCAAATTTAGTACGCATATGTAATGTCGCTGCTCGCCGGCTTCGCCTGACGCGCTTGTCACCAAGCTAGCGATGAGTCACTCTCTAGATTTCCGGCCGTTGAGTATAGCTAACAGCAAGGACGTGCTAGGTAGACCTCCACCAACAAAAATATTAATTCTAAATATAGGGTAGCCGGCGAGTTCCAGTTAAATAAATAGTGGACCGCCCCGGGCCTAGAAGTCCTCATTTGCCGGGACAGGATACAAATAATTAAAAGCAAACATTAAAATAGTTATTAACCGCGCGCAGCACGTTCCACGGCATAATTGAATACGTCTTAAGTGCGAGAGAAAAGGGGATAACGTATAGGCGGCCACGACCGGGAACGTTTTGAGTGACGGGTGTACCATTAACAGGCTGAATGCAGAATAGCTGCCCCGAGACTGAATATGTTTATGCTGCCGTAAATTGTTTATATGTGGGGAACGGGTCGGCTTCGATGTCCGCAAAAACACGGTAGGCCGGTTGTAATAATAGTCTCTATCGTTTCTATGGTTTGTTTTGAAATAAGAAAAAAGCTTACACATAGTACCCTCGCATCATCTAAAAATGTTCACTCTCCAATGCGCATCTAAAGTTTCCCTCCTTCCCTCAAATAGTTGTTAGTGTGTTAGCATACGGCAAATTTGAAATAAAAATGTTAAGGCATTTTGTTGTTTTAAAATTATTTAGGTTTAAAGGTGCAGTTTTAACATCAGAACCCCAATTTTAAAGTATACTAAGCTTTAAAATCGATATTCCAATTTAGACGTCAAATCTATCACTTCATATTCAAAATATAAGTTCTGACAAGTCTTATATTTCTGACTATACATTCAGAATTCTGAATATTACAATTTCGATGCTGGAGTAGAAAATTCAATTTTAATATCGGAATTCTGATTTTAAAGCAGAAATTCTAAAATCAAAATCCAAATTCTAACTTTAATCTTTAAATTTGTATTTCTAATCTTGAAAATATAACCACAATTCCAAAATGTTGCCTTCCAAAGGCAAATTCTGACAATAGCCTTTTGATTCCTACTATACGTTAGGAATTCTGAGTATTAAAGTTACGATTTTGAAGCAGAAACTTTAATTTTAATATCGGACTTCTGGTTTTAAAGCAGAAATTCTAGCGTTAAAATCCAAATTCTAACTTTAACTTTCAAATTTCTGTTTCTAACCCCAATAATATAACCACAATTTCAGAATTTCAAATTTAAAGTGGAAATTCTGGCAATAGTCTTTTAATTTCGAACGTATAGCCGGAATTAAAATTACGATTTTGAAGTAGAAATTCCAATTATAATATCGTAGTTCTGACTTTAAAGCAGAAATTCTAATTTTAAAATCTTTAACCTTCAAATTTGTGTCCTCGAAAATATAACCTCTGACAATAGTCCTTCAATTAGGAGCATACGCTCGGAATTCTGAATATTAAAGTTACTATTTTGGAGCAGAAACGTATATTATAATATCAGAATTCTGATTTTAATTCAGAAATTCTAACGTTAAAATCGAAATTCTAACTTTGCCCTTCAAATTCTAACCTAAAAAATATAACCTCAATTTCAGAATAGGGCAATCCAACGAACTGTCAAATCACTTTAAAAATGGCGGCTGTAGGACAAACAACTCGACATATGACAAGCAGAAATTTGTGATTTTGTGTAGAACTGTGTGTTTGGCTCATTATATTTTATACCTATTTCGGAATACCAAGGATAATTCAGACTATCATAATGGTTTTGTTTTGTTGTGTTATGAATTGTTGGAGTAGAGGACAGCGAGAAGATCAAGTTAGATTTTTTAGGATTCCTGCTGCATTGAATTATAGACATAGAACTGATTTCAATGAACTCTCTCATAAAAAACGGCAAAAGTGGCTTTGTGCAATATAACGGCAAGGCCTAACTCAAGAAAAAATAAAATACAGTGTCGTTTGTTGAGAACATTTTGTATCGGGTTAGTTAATAAAAAGTTATATACAACAATTTAAAAGCATATATTTCAGGTAAACCGGCTGCTTTAACAGATAACTTACATCTTTATTGATTCCTACATTGCATTTGGGTTATCAAATTACCACTGCAACGTTGTCAGAGACCAAGATGGGTAGATATAAACGAAAATGTAGTATTGTGCTAATGTTTTCTGAAGTTTTAAATATCTGCGATATTTATATGTAAAAGTAATATGTACCTACCTATGCAGGTCCCTATTTTCCATTGGGCACTGGGCAGGGCCTTACGATTAGTGGGGCCCTCTAGTTCCTGCCAGATCAGCAACTCTTTCATATCTCATATTAGAAAGTGTAATATGAGCCTATTTCTCATATATTTTCATTATAATAAGGAAAAGTGGATTTATATTTTAGGTAAAACGTTCTAGTTGCTGAATATTCGTAAAATTATTATTATTCTCAGTATTCACTGCACTTCGGTATATCTACAATTGTTTTCTTTCAAATAGGCCGAGGCAAGAAATAGTTGACTCATCAAAAATGAACTTGGTGCATTAAATTTTGATTTTCCCTGCTGCTAATGTTTTTTGTTGTGCTGTAACAAACTTTAAATTATTATTGCAATGCCGCAATTATTTAAAATATCAAAAAACCAATTGATTATTAAACATTTTGTACTATTTATCTATGGACCCAATTTTTTTAGAATTGTATATATAACTTATTTTTAATATTTTTTATTAAATATATTTTAGATTTTTTCTATCAAATGGACTTTTATTTATTATTTATCATTTTTGTCAAATATATGTGAATTGGAAACAGTGGCATTATTATTATCTATGCATAAATAATTGTTAAATTCAAATTACGTACATCCGTAATAGTTTACTAATTAATTATATATAACTGCCAATATTGTTATAAATATATTTTTTTATTAATATTATATATAGTATTCTCCAGGACCCTGAATTGCTAGGGCTGGCGGGGGTGTAATTATGGTACTAGTTGGAGAGAAAAAAGAACTTAGGTACCTATTTATAAATAATATATTTAAAACTTGTACACTGTATTTAATTTTTTCTTGAGTTAGGTCTTGCTGTTTTATTGCACTAAGCCACTTTTGCCGTCTTATATGAGAGTTCATTGAGATCAGTTCTGTCTATAATTCAATGCAGCAGGAATCCTAAAAAATCTAACTTGATCTTCTCGCTGTCCTCTACTCCAACAATTCATAATACAACAAAACAAAACCATTATGATAGTCTGAATTATACTTGGTATTCCGAAATAGGTATAAAATATAATGAGCAAAACACACAGTTCTACACACAGACTAATAACTAAAAGTTCTACACAAAAGCACAAATTTCTGCTTGTCATATGTCGAGTTGTTTGTCCTACAGCCGCCATTTTTAAAGTGATTTGACAGTTCGTTGGATTGCCCTATTTCGCCTTGAAATTGAAATCCTGTCAACAGAATCGAAGTTCCTACATTTCAATCCAAAATTCCGATATTACAGTTGAATTGTTAAGTTTAAAATCGGTATTCCTCCTTTGAAATTGGAATACTAACTCTAAAATCGTCCTGTCCACAAATTTTAATGAGAGCGACTATTATGTGGAGCGCGTTCCGTCACTGTAGACACAACCCTTGGAAATAGAGGGCGCGATAATCCTCCGGTTGCTGATACAGCAGGAATTCATAAGAGATTACGTGTAGCGGCGCTACCAAGAAATTGGCCTTCATTTCGTGGCTTACTGAACCGGCTAAAGAAATTATTAAATTGCATGCAAATTTATTTAGTATCTCATCTTTTATGGGCCTGGCGGAGACGAGGGCCTCAGCGAAGGAGATTCGCGAACACAAAGAAAAACAAAGATATTCAACTTAACTGAAAATTACTTTTCAGCAAATTAAGTAACAAAGGCCAAATTGTTATTAGATTTTCTCCGAATAAGCGCCATGAGGTTATTTCGCCGGAATTACTTTTATCTATTAACTTCGTTTCGCACTAAATTTTGTTAAAATCCAGCAAGATTCGCTCGAGATGAGAGAGATTATTTTACAACTGCCCCCGGCTGATAATTAGCCCTTCCCTTTGAGCAAATTTTGATCAGTGAATATTTCCTTCATCTAAAACCTCAAAAACGCAGATTTAAGACGCTTATTTGTAATTCAACTTTGAGAGTACCTCAAGGGTGCCATTTGGAACCACTTCTATTTTTTATTCCTATAAATGACATTCCCACAAAGGCAGCAAGGCACTTATGCTCTTTAGTAGCACAACTTAATACTAAATTATGACTAATTCAACTTTGAGAGTACCTCAAGGGTGCCATTTGGAACCACTTCTATTTTTTATTCCTATAAATGACATTCCCACAAAGGCAGCAAGGCACTTATGCTCTTTAGTAGCACAACTTAATACTAAATTATGAGAGTTTTATCGACTTGAACTTTATTGTTTATGTTGGATATGGAAAAACTGTGTAGTATTTTAGAGCTGCTATTAAATACAAAAGATGCGACACCTTAACATTTCATAATATATGAAAAATTGGGTGCCTACATATAACACCAAAGAAGTTGTAGAAACTCAAATCAAATGCCATTCTTTTAACGTTAAATTGCTCTGAAAGTTTGTATTGTTTGTATTGTTTGTATTTCCAACTCAATATTTCATGCCTTTAGCGGTTAGCTTTTTGATTTTCCGTTTGGAGACGAGGAAAACATCTTACTGAGACTTTCACTTATGATTTCACGGATGTTCGCCTCATTGATGCTTGTTCGGGGTCAACGTTCATAATTCTTGTTTTCCATTGATTTTCGGCCAATTAAAAAATTGTTATGCCTTGGGATTTTGACAGAGTTTTATCAGAAAACAGTAATGTTAGTACAACGGACGTGAGTACATCTTGCTCAGACATGGTGCTACTGAAGAACGGTGAATATATAGTGTGCCTACTGATAGACCTAACTATATCTTGAAAATTTTTTATTCGTAACTGTTTATGTAACTGTGAACATGCATTATAAAATACAAAGAGTTAAAAACAAGAAAATGTAAAATTATAAAAAGAGTAAAGTGCCATTTTTTAAGGAAATTAAAAATATCATAGAGTAAAGTTGTTTCTAATGCCAATATAATATGATATGATATACTAAAAATCAATGTGATTAAGATTAGGAGATCGTTGTGACCATTCTATAGGATCTAATCGTTCAACCCATTTATGAGAAGTAACCTTCAGTTTTGGTACGTAAGTAATTTGCCAAGGAGACAAACTAGATTTTTCAATTCAAAATATTACAATTTAAGCCAATATGTCTCAAGTTAAATTTTAACAAATATTAGAGAAAATTTATGTTAAAGTTAATAAGGATTTCTAAATATAAGCTTAAATCCAGTTTTGGTTAAGATAGATTACTTTACAAAATCAAAAAATTCTGAGACAGAAATTTTTCATATTCAGATATGAGAGATGACTGTTATTTGCTGGTAATTAAATTTTGAGTGGATTTCGAAATAGCTTACAATCTGATAATCATTAATTTAAAACATCTGTTTAGGAATTTAGAGAGAAAAAGACGAAAAATATGTTCTTATTGCAGATTATCCACAAACTAATTCAATCCTAAAAATGTAGAAATAGGTCAGATCTCATCTATTGTGGTTGAATTTTCGAGCTCCCACTGTCAAAAGTGAAGTTAGATATTTATAGAGTGTTTTCATTAAACCAGGTTAGTAAATTTAGATAGATTAATTTCTTTAGATAATTATTAAATAGAGCTTTGTCTGTGGAATTGTTCATTACCATATCTAAGTAATAACAAATGCTAATAATAAAGAATATATGGGTAGATTTTGTGGGTGTAATTCAACGCTGGTTGGGTCTTTAGTCCACAGAGTAGTTAGTTTCACACAATATTATTAATACCTGTATATATATATATATATATATATATATATATATATAACTAATTCAGGACAACTATCTGGAGCTGCAATCAGATGACTTCCATTTTAAAAATGTTGCATATTGAAAAATACTATCCATACCATTTTACACCAGTGCAAAATTTTATTGCTTGTCGATCGACTTAACATATCCAATTGTAAGGGAATTTCGGCGCCTGCTACGTTAAAATATTGTACAATGAACTATGCAGCTGATTGATGAAAAACTATTTTCACGAAAATAGCCCATTTTTGAGACTAATGACTAATATACCTATTTTCCTGAAAAACAATAGGTTTTAGATTTTTTAATAAAAAACGTGATAACGTTAGGGTCGAAATAGTTACGCTCACACTTATAGACACGCGTCAAATATGACATATGTCGCGCCCTCTAGGAAATACATCGAAATAAACAACAAATTATGATTTCTCATATCCAAAAACATCTATTCCCAAATTATTAAGTTGATTCAAAGATACTGTAATCATTAAAGAAAACCACTTTTTAAATTTCAACTTTGACACCCTGTATGTTACTTATTGTCAATATTTTATTAATACAAGTTGGCTTAAATCGTAATATTTCGAAGTAACCATTACTTAAAGACCACCCTGTATTCGTATTAGCGGATAATAGTGTATGAAAGAACAGAAACATTTAGCCGTAGTGTGCTAACGCAGGTGTGATGTTGTTTGTCTTACCGCTAGGCATTTTATGATATTGTGACATGGGTTGATATGCTTCAGTTTAAGAGGTCGAGTAATTTCTTTTCGATTTTTTGTCTTTTTTAGGTCTTCTGAACAAGTGGTTAAAATTAATGACATTGTGACTGAATATATTCCCCTATATTTAATAAACACTACATGTTTTTATTTAAATATCTAAAGTGATAAATTTAATCGAAATGCGCATCATTTTTCCTACAAAATAGAAGGACATTTCCGGGAGGCCACCCTGTAAGTGCCGCCCAATCTCGAATTGAGGCCCAAACCCCCCGACAACTGCCCTAATCAAGCAGACACGGGCATCGATCCATCCCGACGACCAAATAGAGAAAAATGACGGAACATAATAACTCCTTCCCCGCAGCAATCTCGAGGCTGCTGCCGGCCTCATTGGCATTCCAGCCGTGCGGACGGCGTTCACGTGGGGCGTCGTACTTTCTTGGCGGAGTTAAATATTAATTTGGTTTTCCCACGGCGGCGGCGGCCCCGGGTATCTATCCGTACGGACACGTGTCGATCCTTGCCGGTGATTTATATTTCGGTCACATTGTTTTCACCCCGTAGTATTTTCATGGGAGGGAACGTGTCCGGCGGCCGGTATACATACAAATGCGGTCCGGTTCTTCCCGGAATCAGGGTGACTAATGAGCGCTCTCGATAACGGCATCAATATTTATTAAAGGGTTTCGATCTCTACCTATTGATTAGACTGTAGTGCAATTAGAATACATTAATATAATATCCGCTTTAGGAAGACGAAGTAGGCAGTAAAACGTCGGTGGAACCCGACATATACCAATGAGCCCTTTCCACTTGTTTGTAATATACCAAAGTCATGCTCAGGTACGCCCCTTAATAAGGTACGACTAACGTTATGGAGAAATTACCTGCGCTAGAGAAGGATGACCAATAAGATGTACTTCTTGTCAAAAACAGTCGGTTGGACAGAGCCGAACTTGGAATAGTTAATTCTTTTGTTGTAGTGTGTTTGTGATATAGTTTTAATGAAATTTGGAAATGGCTCGTCGTGAAATTTTGAACGAGCAAAGTAGGAAACTTGTGTTAAATGTTTTGGAACTTTTACTGTCATTGATTATCTAAATGTTTTCGAGCCGACTCTGGCAATTTACATGTAGAGATAATTGAGTTCCGACGTATTTGCAGAACTCTAATTTTCATAACATAATTTGTTAATTAAAAGAAATCAAAAACTCATTGGTAGGCTTATCTTTAAAATTTGACACTTAGTAATAAAACTATTTTATTTCTGCCACTGTTTGTTGTTGAAAATGGCTGGAAAATTTACATTAAGCGAACAAGTTGACATGTTTTCTATGCTAGGTTCCTGTGGCTATTGCCTCAAGATTTGAATCGACGAATGACCTTTTGTGAGTTTATCTTGCATCCAGTTTTGCCAATGCTGGTACCATTGTACCAGATTTGGTATATTGCAATGTGAAAAGTACATCTGTACAACTATAACAAAATTTGGTACAAAATCAGTATTCTTGGCAAAGCTAAAAACCTTTTGAGTTTGGGAGTATGAAATCGGCTTTCTTACTGCTGTCCTACTAACTCCGTGGTCCGTGGACCCGTATGTTTCGAAGAGTTGAAGTTACATCTTTCTTTACATATTATCTATGGTCCACGGCACCATTTGAATCAATGATCGTAGTTAGGGATGTATGATCTATCCATAGACACTAATATATCTATGGATCTATCCCTTTTTCTGTTCTGTGATGTAAATCAGGTAACAATAGATGAGAGTACAAGCGAATGTTCTCTTGTCTATATATGTAACCTAAAAACTGAAATTTGCTGCTTTATTTGTTATTCTTTTAGCACAAAAATGCAGAAGTAAGTAAATGTTATAGAGGTACCAATATATATAATGATATGATTTGTAATTTGGCAATAAAATCTGGTACAATTGTCTGAAATCTGGTACAATTGTCTGAAGGAATTGGTACAACATTTTCTTTGACGCTGGCAACACTGCTTGCATCAGGATATTAATTTTCACAAGAAAATTCTTAATACTCATAAGGCTTGTTTCAGTCGTAGAGGGATTATAAATGTTCACAACTTCTGGATATTTTAAACGCAATTTTAAATTAAACGTTTGAGCCGGTATTATTGGTCGTTATTTGATTACCGTTGCATCTTAAACTAGAGTTTTGATTTATGCATGATGAGGCACCAGTTCATTTTAGTGCTGTTGTTAAAGATTTCCTGAATTTTAAGTTTCCAAATAAAGAAAAGTATTTTAAGCTAATATACAGTATGCGCCAAAAGTATGGAATAAATTCAATAAAAACGAAACAATTATTTTTTGGGAAAAATCCTCGAACAGGTCGATTTTTAATTTAAAAAATACATATTTTAGCGTAAAATGCGATTTTCAAATGCCATTTGTTTTCGAGTAATGACGTCATCGATTTTTTAAATGGCAACACCATATTTTTTTCCTTGATTCTGTAAGATCGTTTAATTCTCTATCAGACAGTACTAAAATTTTGCCCTCTTACATAGGAAAGTTTTCGAGTAAATGACGATTGAATGTTAGAAAACGCAAATCAGTTAAAATAAAGTAAAAACGTTATCAAGTTTAGTTTTTCGAATTCCATAGTACTTTTATGGATCACGTAGGTGAAAATCTTTGCAAAGTGTCATTGTCACACCGACTTTCTAATAAGTATTGTAAGCGACATAGAAATTATTATTCAATTTAAAGTATTATGGCATATTTAAATGTTACTCACAGAATTGATATTTTAATTCTTATCGGATGCGGGAATATGACTAGAACTCAGCAGGAAGTTTGCGATTTATTTAATGAAAAATATTCAGATCGCCCTATCAGCCAATCAACAGTCAGTAAGGTAGAGTCTAAATTTAGAGAAACTGGCAATGTTGCAAATATTCCAAAACCTGGACGTCCAAGCATTAATGAAAATCAGAAACAGAACATTTTGATAAGTATGGTGGATAATCCTCATCATTTTTCACGATTGGTTGCATTAAAAAATGACATTAGTCAAAGCACAGTGCTACGTATCTTGAGGAAGAAAAAATATCATCTCTACAAAATTCAACTTGTGCAGGAACCAGCAAATACTTTTTTCAGATGAGGCCACATTTTGTCTGAATGGTACAGTAAACCGTCAAACTTGCAGATATTGGAGTCGGGAAAATCCTCATTGGATGGCAGAGGCACATACCCAACACCCTCAGAAATTAAATGTGTGGGCTGGAATAGTTGACGACAGAATAGTAGGGCCTTTCTTCTTTGAAGGAACCCTTACAGGACAAAGAAATTTAGAGTTTCTAGAAAATGACCTTGTTCCAGTCCTTGCAGTAATTTTTCCTAACGATAATGACCCTGACATTCCTGACGATACCATATGGTTTCAGCAAGGCGGTGCACCTCCGCACTATGCGCGCTCTGTACGAGATTGTTTGGACAACTGTTTTCCTGGGAGGTGGATCGGCAGACGCGGACCGATAGAATGGTCTGCAAGATCGCCAGATCTTACACCTCTTGACTATTTTTATGGGGATACTTGAAGTCAAAAGTGTACATTAATAAACCACGTAATTTAGAAGAACTTCAAAATCGCATTCGGGACGAAATACGCAGAGTTACCTCAGAAATCATTCATAATGTGCAAGAAGAATTTCTTCTCATACTTGCGCATTGTCAAGAAGTTGGTGGATGGCAATTCGAACATTTAATTTAAGTATAAAATTTAATAAATTGTATTTTATTTTACATACCTCAGAATTGTTACTTTTTTATGGATAATAAAATTTACGTTTTCTAACATTCAATCGTCATTTACTCGAAAACTTTCCTATGTAAGAGGGCAAAATTATAGTACTGTCTGATAGAGAATTAAAAGATCTTTCAGAATCAAGGAAAAAAATATTGTGTTGCCATTTAAAAAAAAGTCGTTGACGTCATTACTCGAAAACAAATGACATTTTAAAATCGCATTTTACGCTAAAATATGTATTTTTTAAATTAAAAATCGACCTGTTCTAGGATTTTTCCCAAAAAATAATTGTTTCATTTTTATTGAATTTATTCCATACTTTTGGCGCATACCGTATATAAAATTTCCCACAATTCCTATCAATAAAGTCGTATGTATGCTCTCTGATAGCAAACATCTAGATATGCTAATGAACAATTCCACAGACAAAGCTCTATTCAATAATTATCTAAAAAAATAAGCTAGTTAAATTTACGAATCTGGTTTAATGAAAACACTCTATAAATATTTAAGTTCACTCTTGAAAATGTGGGAACTCGAAAATTCAACCGCAATAGATGAGATCTGACCTATTTCATTAGCTAATAATAAAGAATATATCGGTAGATATTGTGGGTTTAATTCAACGCTGATTGGGGCTTTAGTCCACAGAGTAGTTAGTTTCACACGATATTGTTAATACCTAAAAATATAAAAGAAATAATTGTCCTCAAAATTGACCACCACGATCGCCAGACTTCAACAAATGTGATTATTTTATTTGGAGAACATTGAACGATTCTGTATATTCCTCGCTAATTAAATCTCGAGAAGATTTGTGGAATTGTATTACGAATAAATTTATCGTTATTATAAGAAACCATCATCATTTATTAGACAGGATAAATTTCTATTTTATTAAAAAAAAAAACAAAAAATAAATTTATTTCAGAGAAAATGGTACCCATTTTGAACAGTTTTTTTAGTTTTTATTTTTTTTATATTTATTTTGTAGTTTTATTATTAACTGTCAAATTTTAAAGAGAAAGCTAGCTATTGACTTTTTGATTTCATCTAATAATCCAATAAGCAATATCTTGTTTTAATTAATACATTTTTTCTTGAAAACTTTAGTTTTTTTTTAAATTTAATAAGACTAAAAAAGTTTTTTAAATTTAATTCTGCGTGGGATATCATTCTTTATAAATTCTATCAATAGAAAAAAAAATTCGTTTAATTTTTGGAGTGACTCTCCCTCATTGAGCACCTTGTAGTATTTCAAACTACTTGAACTCTTAGTCAAAGAAAACCAATAATACACTTAACATATATTAAATTTGATTATTATTGATTTATTAAGTTAAAGTAATTCAGAGATATTATTATTATTTTTAAATATTTAGCCCCTTTTATTTGGACCATTGGTTAAATTGCAGCATTTTGGGACACCCTATATAAGCTTTGTCTTGTCTTTGTCTCACTTTCGTATTCAAATCTGAATGTAAGCTGTGTAAAAATATCCCATCAAAAACAATTAAACTAAAGTAAGCTCTAAAATATTTTGTTGTTCAAAAATTTGTCTACGGCTTATCCGAGAATCTAATGCAGTACACATATTACAAATATTAAATAACATAAAACAATAACCCAAAACATACTTTTTTTGAGCTGATTTTTTATTTCCAGATCCGCATTTTTTTCAGGAATACATCAAAGAGTGCAAACTACTTGACATGCAGTCGGATAACATTTACGAGACGAACAAAGCAATTTACTCTCCCTCGACGACAGTGGCGGCGTCCTTCACTTTTCTTAAACTCCGTATCCTTTCATTTCGTTCCATCCTTTATAGATGTCGCTACTAAACGGTTCCAAATTACCTTTGTAAGGGGAAAGGAACAATACAGACGTGTCCGGAATGTCGCGCGATCTACCTTTAACTGCATTTAGTCAGTTTCGATGCACCAGAGACGAGGAAATTGGCGGATGCGCCGGGAGAATACGTGAATCAACTCCTGGGGCACGTTCCGAAGCGCCTGGCAATATGTAACTGGAAGATGTGCTTTCACTTCAAACGAGAAAGAACCAGACAGTAGTTAGCCATTAAGTTCTTCTCGTATTATTACTTTCTAAGATCATAGATGTATTGCATTTTGTTATACGAGTAGTAAAGAAATATTTTCAAATCATTATTTAAACTCTCTTTTCAGACTGTCAGTGACCGTTGGCGGCAGTGTAACGTGTTCGGCTTGACGCGACTTTGCCAAATTTAAATATTTCCCTAGTACTTATTGTAATGTTAAAATATGTCATGACTGCTATAAGTATGCAATGAACTTATTTAGTTTCAACATAAAAAGTATCTTATATTCAAGTTACAAAACTTCAACGGATCAAATAATAAATCATTTACATTTCATTGCATAAATATTGAGATAAAAAACCAATACTAACTAGGTTAAGTTATTAAGAGAGGTTGAAGCGTTTTTCATATTTAGATACCGATAGTAATACAAAAAACCCTCGAGCTGCCAACAAAAAATCTCCTCCTAGGCATATTCAGTGACAAATAATCCGGCAATCCGAATCTTAACCCTCTATCAATAACTTCGTGTTCAATGCCTACTCAATAACAAGCGCTGTAGAATCGCTAAATAATAACAGAAATAAACAATAAATATAAAATCATGAGTACAGATTAGTTTCATAATAAATAATCAACTAAAAAGCTGTCAGTTCAAATTCCCGTTTAATATGTTAACAGCTGAATAAGCCGGACTCTTTTGTGTCCATTTTTCTATGCCACTGAAAACCCGCTGTCAAGCTGCATCTTATCCTCTCCCAGTTTCCTATCAGTTACCATCTTCGCGTTGTTTAGGAAGGTGCGTTTTGTTTATGTTTCTTGTTTGTGTGATCAGTGTAGTTTATAACTATTGATTAAATTTACTATTTACCTAAATAAAAATGGGGAGAAATTAAATTTTACAAACTTTTCTACCAGAAGCAGATAATAATGAAGGAGAGCGCTCGTTCCTTGTCTGATTTAAACATTGAAAATAGTGAACAACATTATTGGGTACTGATGACGTCGAGAAAGCTTGGAGAGAAACGGAAATAAGAGATCTGATTTTGACGCACTTGAGTGACAAATTAAGAAAACATGCATATTCTAATGCGATTTGCATTATTTAAGAATATCAATGTACAAGCTTAACTTGAGCACTCAAAAACATAACGATGAGGTGACAAAAATGGGTATGTTTTATTCAAACTCATTTACTGTATAATAAACTTGCACTACGAAGACATAATGAATCATACACCCATAGATTTAAAACAGGTAATATTTAGAATATGGTGAGATATAAGTGGTCTGCATACTTCCTGCTCAGCCTAAGCGGCTCGACTTACAGGAAGCGACCTACATTGTACCAGGTGCTTAACGCAGACCTCTTGCTGTAAATGATACTGCAGGCAACAGCTACTCCGCGGACTAATGCCCCGACCGGCATGGAATTACTCCTGCAGTATCTGTCTGAGCAGCCAAGAACCCTTGTTGGACGCACCACCAGACATAGACCGGTTTCGGGCTTGTTAGCCCTCATCAGTATGCCATAGGTGAAATGACCGACAATTGAACTGACTGTTCCTTCATATGTATGTTCACATATAAACTGAGTGCAGGTGAGATATCATTTACAGGTTTAGAATATTTTTCCACATCTGTCATTTTATGAATAGGTCATGTAAGATATAGGTATATATGTTAAAAAAAGGTTTTTTTTATTTTCAATGATACCTGATGTCCTTGAAGATAATATACCAGTATATTAAACCTGCAATTAACTTTAGTTTATGTTGTTTTATATAAACGTCATCGACTATATAATCAACCATTCTGTTATATAATGTCATCGTCTGGCAAAAACCAACGGAAAGGTGTGAAAATTGTCAGGACGGGACTTTAATAAGAGATGGAGTTTTATAACGTGTTCGGTGGTTTTTAAAACAACGGGATTTAGTTCATTGCTAGTATTATACCATTTAAATATACAAAATACCCTGTATATCAAGTACATTAAAGAAACACAGATTGATATTACTTTGAACACTATGCTTTTGAACGTATCCAGTGTTAATTTTGTACGTTACCATAAGAACGTTCGTGTTGGTGCCTGAAACACAAACAGTCACGTTGCGGCTGTTAAAGTTATTAATGTTTATAGAAAAAGAGTCGGCAGTAACAGTTTCCTCTCCAGAACTTTTTCAGCTAACGAGGTTTTTCGCCGCCCCCACGAATCTTTCAGGGCGGCGGCAACCGAGTTATTCTTCTGAAAGCTGCTCGCAGTGACATGCACGTGTGAAGTTGGCAATTTCCTTCCGCAGATAGCACGTACTCGGCGTGTTTCAGAACTTTGCGCTGTTTTCTAACTTCGTTTCGGCCCCAGTCGGCCGGAATTGCGGCGCGAGCGGGCGGCTGACTGATGTTACATCCACTCGTAATACCTTCTCTCGGGCCAAATTGGAATTTAGTTTCTTGGAAACTGCTTATTTCCTAAAATTGAAAAACAAAGATGCGCGTGTCGCCGCTCAGCTGTAAAACTTCGGGCGTGGAAAGATAAATCTGAGCCGTGTGAGTTGCAGGCGCAAAATACATAAAAGAAGGTGTATAACTAAAGATTTGAGCAAAAATAAAATTATTGGCGGTAAATTTCCTTCCACAATTATTACATAGGATAGCATTCTCTCTATGATATTAATAAATAACAAGCAGTCCATATTTTCAGTGGTGTGAAATGACAACATTTGCAGTGTATGAACAAAAATTACTGAATTTAATATGATGCCCTTTGGCTTGTGCAACGCGGAGACGAAATTTATGATTTTCTTTCTGAAGCCAGAACTAAATCCATACGCATTTGTTGATTTTGTATACAACTGAAGATTTGAGCAAAAATAATATTATTGAGGGTATTTCCTTCCACAATTACTATTACATCTGATGGAGATATCGGAAAGGTAGCAAATACTCTATTACCACGTCGGATGACCTAGTCTATGGAAGTTTTTTTTATAAACTTACTTCCTTCATAGGATTCTCGCTGTGATATCAGTAAAAACCAAGCAGTCCATATACTCAATCGTTTGAAATGGCAGCTTTTGCAGTAGATGAACAGAAATTATTGAATTTAATATGATGTCCTTTGACCTGTGATTTTCTTTCTGGGGTCAGAACTAGGTCCATACGCATTCTTCGTAGATTTTAGTTTAAGAGATTACTATTGGCTCCTGCTGGCACTGTCCAAGTAAAAGCATAGTAGATATGACAGAATTGTAATAACATAATATACAAGGTGAAATTAGATCTGTTCTTGAGATCAGGCGACACTTAGATGTTGTGAAATACCTACATAATCCCTGAAACATTCAGCATAGCCCTTTACCGAAAGTATCAAGCTTCAGCACAACTCTCTCGGAGACTAATTACGCGTCTGGTCCAATTATCATAAATTTAGGAGTTTTGTTTGTCGCGGTTGACGAGAAACAGATACCGTGTCAACGTAAATATTACGTATCAAACTGGAGCGACAACAAAAGCTATTATATTATGCAAATTCCAGCGTACGAGAGGAGCACCACTCGCAGCACTGTCTAATGTAATCCAAGGAATTCCCGCTCCAGACGCGTAATTCGAAAAAGCGAGTGGCGGTAATGAGAATTAACAACAATTTCTTGTAAGCGGATGCGCTGAAGAGTCCTGGAAGTTGACAACGCTTATATGCTTTAGAAAATTGATGTGATGTGGGAATGCTACATATTTCGTAATCAAATATGTCAAATGTCATATATCAAATAAATATGTTATAAAACACAGGAAAACTGTCAGTATGTTTGCCTCAACAATACAAATAGTGCATTGTAACAATTCCAAATGTTTCATATACATATTTATGTAAATATAGAAATATGGATGTTTATAAAGGACTAAAACAATTTAATAATGATATTATTCCCATATCTATGTAGCTACAGAGTAATATGACCTACATTAAAAGTATTTTTATGTAAATTCATTAGCGTAGTATGGATGTAATAAACTATGCATCAAAATAACATTTTATGATGCAATACGGTGTTATGGGAGAACTTAAATTTTTATTTTAAATCAGTCTAAGACTATATCAATATACAGGGTTTAAAAAAAAGAGTGTAAAATATTTCAGGAAGTAATAGTATGAACCAAAATAAGCATAAAAGTCTTAATAAATATGAGTCCGCAAACTAACGTTGCGGAGATATGGACTACTATTCGTTTTCAAACATTTTATTTTATTAGAAATAAACTGACAAAGGAAGCTTTTATCAAACAAAAAACAAAGTTACAGAAGATGTTCAAAGTGCCCTCATTCCATTTCCAAGCAGGCACGACATCTTCGTCTCAAGGATATTCAAACTCTTTCGAAAACACCCTCCTTGGTTTGGATTTCTTGACACTTTTGATTAATTCGTAGCTGCAGCTCTTCCAGACTATTTACAGGAGTACCATACACTAATATCTTCAAATATCTCCAAACAAAGAAATCTAGAGGGTTAAGATCAGGCGATCTTGGAGACCATAAAACAGGCCTGGCCCTTCCTACCCATCTATGTCGAAAACTTTGGTGTAAATGCTCTCGGCCATGGAAAAATGAGCTTGAGCACCATTATGCTAGAACCACATTTGTTGACTCTGATTCAAAGGAATGTCTTCTAAAAACTCATACATTGTGTTCTGCAGAAAGTTGAGGTAAGCAGCGCCTGTTAACCGGTTTAGTAAAACAATAGGGCCTAGAAACCTGTCACCTACAATACCCATCCAAATGTTTAATGAAAAACGTGGCTGATGTCCAGATTCTATTAGAACATGAGGATTTTCGTCGGCCCAAATATGCGTATTGTGAAAATTAAACACTCCATTTCTTGTGAACCCGACCTCATCAGTAAAAAGAATGTTTGCAAGAAAACTAGGGTCTTCAGCATCATGACGTAGAAACCAGCGTCAAAAAACCAAACGTGCTTGATGATCAGTTATTGGATTTAAGGCCTGTACTCGTTGCACATGGTATGGATAAAGCAGTTGCTCGTAAGGATTCTCCAAAGGAACCGGCGCGCCGCGCTTCGGTGGCGTTCCCACTAGCACGACCATACATAAAATGCATGTCTGTTAATTCTGCGTTAGAGTAACCAGCCATAGCGAAAGAAAACTTGTGCACTGAGAACAACTGTCAAATACGCACTGTTTATTTCACTAAACATCAACCAACTATTATAAGAAAATACACAACGTTTATGCGAAATAAAAAAAGGGGCTAGAAAACATAAAACATTTCATATCTCCGCAACCGTTACTTTGCGGACCCATGTTTATTGAGACTTTTCTCCTCCGTAAATATTTTACACTCTTTTTTTAACACCCTGTATAGAGTGTAAGGTATAGGATAGAGACTATATTTATAGTGAGGCTTTGATCTTTAAAATCGCATATCATTATTTTGTTTTCTTAAATTCCCTTGTGAAAATTATTATTTTAACCTTTTTGAGAACATACTTTGTTGTGAATGTTTATAGTCTGAGAGAAAGGAAGAAAATTTTGTTATGCGAAATAGTAATGATTATATACAAACGGACGCATATATACATGGTGATTCAGAGAGATATACATACATATAGAGTGTCCGGAATATGAGCGCCGTAAGGGCTTATATATGTGACCAAAAGCAATAAAACTCTTATGAAAAAAATGTCGAAAACGAATAATTTCACACTTAAATTCTCTTTATTTACATACTAGATTTTACAATATTTTTTAATTTTTATATCTATGTATTTATTAACTTATTAAACCTGTTTATTCAGCTTCCTCAATTTTATTTTTCCTTCCTGGCATCTGTCAGTTTCATGAATTCAAAAATTATTCTCCCGTACATTGATTTATATTTTAGTAGGTATTCTAAATATGCTAAACATTATTAAATTCTTCCCTTTTAATGTAATGACTGAACCTTTTATTGTTTATATTTCCTCTTATTAAATTTGTGTTCATTACAATATATCCCTTCAGTGTCCAACATGATGTTATTATGTATGTGGTTCTGAATGGCAAGGCTGTTTCGCGTGAGCGGAAAATTTGTAGCATACCAGGAGCGCCGTTTTATCCATTATTAGAAGCTAATTTGCTTTGCTTATCTTTTGAAAGGTCGAGTAACTTTTTTTATAAAGTCTTCTGAATACGTGGTTAAAATTGATCACATTATGACTGGATCGCCCTGTATAAGAAACGCTCGGAATATCTTCCAGTGCATTTCTCTAAACGAAATGGATATCCGGCTATTAACGGGCGCAGCAAAGCGCGCGCTATTGAAAAACTAATTGCCAATTAAGCAAAATTACAACCGGCGTTGTTCGTCCGATGAATTCTATTAATGTAACGTTAAACGTTCGCAATTTTGTGCGCCATCGGTCCAGAGACTGACCCAGAATCGCGCCATTACCCGCGCCAAAACAAAGATTAACTTTGCTCTTAGTTCCAGGATAGTTTTATAAGTTTTAAACACCAAACATATCCATCACGTTGGATGTGTTAAAATGCAGCTTCTACGCGCCACGTCTGGTTCCTGGAAAGTTTTCGATTTAATGAACCGTTAATATTGAAAAAGTTTGTTGCGGATGCGCTTCCGTTCGTCCTTTTTCATATCTGGGAGCGACGTGATGGCGTGGAGGTGTCTGATGCGCTTTTCCAGTCAATGTGGCCGATCATTTGTTAAAACTCCTTGGAAGTTGGCCTACTTCCGAAGTGGATTGTTCGAATTTGTTTGAATTTTTCCCAATTTATCAAGATGAAAACATTTACACTCAACTACAGCCAATTATACAACTGTTCAATTCAAAAAGACATTTTTTTATACAGATCATTATTTTTAAAACGTTGTAGTTCTAAAAATAGGTTCTAATCGCATATACTTTTGATATTTTTTATTTCCAGTTGCAAAACTAAAGATTGATATCAGTTCTCCGACTATACCCTAAACCAGTGCTTTATTTGAACCATTCCAAACTAGCACCAAAGTAATACTAACTGAGATTGGAAATTAAAAACAAATTTGAATTTCTCGCCCGCAAAAACCCCCGATTTACAAATTTTATGTAAATATTAGGATTTCTTAAGAAGTTATTTACAAATATCGAAAATAAAATTTTGACTTTGACATCTATCTTTTTTTATTATGCAACTTGAGTTAAATCGATTTATTTTCACTTAAGGAATCTGTGATCTCATTTTTGCTACTTCATTTAAAAACACTCTGTACATTGATAGAATAAATGAAAGATATGAAAAGTGACGCTATTAGCTGCCAGATCAAGAGAGCAACATACTAATATGAAATAGTGGTGGGAGAGCGGAACTACAACGTCGCTAGAACGTTGCTGTACAAGTTCTGAAAACGTTGCCTGAACGAAGTGGGCACCCAAAACTTATTCTTCATTTTAGTCACAGGTACGTAATTTAAACGTTTATATTACGTGCCGGTTACTAGTTGCAAAACACTTTAAAGTATCTACAAGTCGAAGCAACGTTCCAACGACCAAGTGTGTGTAACGTTATATTTTCGTGGTGACAGCAAGATCTAATTAAAATAAAATATTTATTCACTTAATGATTATACATACTAATTTTACACCTCAGTTATTAGTTATTTTATACCTTTATTTTGGTTACCATACACTCAACGCGCTGTATCATGCACCTGAAATGAATAAGGTCATTATTTTTCAATCAAAATGTACTTACCTCATTAAACCTTTCTTTTTTTAACACCCAGTATATCTTGTCTCGTTACATTCACTATTTTGTGATAATATCAGATGCAGTTTTTCTATTATACAGGGTGTTTCAATTCGAGTGAATCAAATTTTAACCACAGATAGAACTCGATAAGTAATTAAGAATTGTCTTATAAACCAAGGTTCTATGTCTCGCCGTTTTCGCTCTACAGGGCCGTATTGGTCGGTTTTTTACATCATTTTATTTATTATGGTATTCTGGTATGGTTGTAACAATTTGATTCAAATCTGGTATGATGTTAATACTTACGCATGTCTATAATTTACTGCAAAATTTACAAATTTTTTGTAGGCCAGTGGCGTAGAAACGGGTAGGGTAGCGGGATTTTTTTGCCCCAACTTCTACGCCAATGACCTAATACTTATTTGGGGTAAATTTTTAGATTCCTTGGAAATTTGGCATAATACTTGTTTGATATCGGTAAAGTGTCTCGTTCTGCCAAAAATCTCAATAATGTGGGAGGCCGTTCTTCTGATAAGGAATCAAGTTTAGTTCAGTTTAGCAGTTATTAAATTGCGGTTGAAAACAATATTAAACAATACATCTCTACACTTCGTGTATTATTTTTATAGGATTTATAGTGTGGTGAGTTTCCTTTCTGAGCTCTTTTTTATGTTGCACTGCAGTGCGGTACACATTCAATGATACCTCCTTTACATTTCATTTATGCTATTCTGAAACTATTATAAGTATTTTTGCTAATTTAACGTTTTATTTATGTCAAATTAGGTATAATTTGTTTAAAAAATTACACCCCTCATTGACAATTGATGTGAGGCTCATATTGTAAGTCTGCGCTTTGGGAGTATGTATTCACAAAGATTGCTATGTAAAACATAACAATAATGACATTATCTGTCATCAGGAATTGTTATTTAATTATAAAGATTTGCAACAGTACTTACTATTTGTCAAAATATGGATGAATATTCAAGTGAAGAATACGCTGATATGATTTTTGTGTACGGATATTGTCATGGTCGTGTTCGAGAAGCAGAAAGAGAATATCGGAGAATTTTTCCAAATCGTCGGCGTCATCCCTCTTTTGGCGTACAATGCAAGAGATGTTAGTGCATGGTTAACGGAAAACTATGGACATAGGTGGATAGGAAATAGAGGACCAATGCATTGGCCACCGCGATCCCCAGACCTTAATCCTTGATTTTTTTGTATGGGGTCATATAAAACAGCTTGTTTACCGCACTGTCGCGCAAGGTGAAAATGATCTCAGAGAAAGAATCCACGATGCTGCAGATGCAATAAATAATACAGAAGGGATTATGTTTGATGTCTATCAATCGTTGGTTCGGCGATGCAGAGCATGTATACAAGCCAATGGGAGTCATTTTGAACATGTTATTTAATATTGTTTTATGTTAGTGTTATTTGTTATGTTGTTATTTACCGTTTTGTATTATTACTTAAAATTGTAAAAACCTACAAACTATTACCTATTATTAGCATCTAAGATACAGCAATAAGAAAAAGAATATTTGATTGTTTACTGTTAACATTTTTACATGAAACGTTCCATTATAATTTAATACATAATATTAAAGTAGTATTACTTTGAAATGTATTTGCTATCATTACGAAACTAAATGTTTTATCAGAAGAACGTCCTCCCACATTATTGAGATTTTCGGCAGAACGAGACACTTTACCAATTTCAAACAAGTATTATGCCAAATTGTCCAAGGAATCTAAAAATTTACCCCAAATAAGTATTAGGTCATTGGCGTAGAAGTTGGGGCAAAAATATTCCGCTACCCTACCCGTTTCTACGCCACTGACCTACAAAGAAGCATCCATCCTTGCAGTCTACAGCGTCCTGAAACACATAGGAGACCCGTAAGTTATCCTTTATTCGAAATGTTAATGAATTTTATGAGTATATTTCAGTAACTTTACATAATACTTATCTGATTAGATTTTGAAACTGGAATTTCCAGTAAAGATTGGGAACATTTCTTTTCTATATTATTTTCTATTTTATAATTCATAAGAAGCATTATCTTAAAATTAAATTTATATATATATATATATATATATATATATATATATATATATATATATATATATATATATATATGTATATGTATATAGTAATTAGTAGAATATTTAGCTTTTAGCATCATTTAGTAATAGAGTATAATAATAATAATAATAATAATAATAATAATAATAATAATAATAGTCTTTATTTAATTAAGTTCAATTATAATATTACAGTAAAAAAAAGAAACAAAGAAAAAAAATAGAGCGAAGTTCAGATAACTTTTTAAAGTTTCTGCTCTTCCACTTAACCCCTGATACATCATTGTACACTAGATCCATAATTATAGGAAAACAGGAAGCAAAAAAAAATTTAAAAAGAAATAATAATAATATGCACATATACACATAATACTTATTAAAATCAATATTAATCCAAGATACCCACACTCAATCAAGACATGTCTTCTAAGTTGTTATTATACGGTATTCAGTTGTTTGCTTATGAAGATTGTTCGCTCATTAGTTGCTTTGTATATGCAGTTTTAAATTTTAATAGATTTGTTTTCTTTATTGAGACTGGTATATTATTGTATACATTTGATATTTGGTAACTAAAAGAACGTTTAAAAAAATCAGTATTATGTATGGGTGGCGTTATAGTACCTTTATATCTAATATTTAAGTTGTGAACGTCAGCCCTAAAAGAGATTTTTGTTATATAGGTAATTGGGTGCTTTATTTATAATGATTTTGTGGTATAGACAAGCTGCATGTAGTCTACGTCTATTTGCCATGTTCAGCCATCCTAGCTCAGAAAGTCTATATGATATTCTCTCGTACTTCCTAATACCAAAAATGAAACGTAAACAGCAATTTTGAACTTTTTGAATTCTTCTAATATCGACATTGTCTATACAAGGTCCATAAAGGGAGTCACAATAGTTGAAACCTGATAGAATTGTTTAATATATGTCTATGTTGATATAATAGTCTTAATTTGAAATAAACCGATGATATTAGTTTTGCAATGTGCTGTTTAAATCTTAGGGGTTGATAATTGAAAGATAATTCCAAGATTTCTTACATTTTCATTAAAGTTTTATAAGTCATTTCTTAATGTTATTTTTACAGTCTGTTGTATTGATGATAGCTGTTTCTTTTTGCCGAAAATAATAGCATTTGTCTTTCGAGGATTTAATAATAATCCATGCTGTGTTGCACATGCGTCAATATTAGTAAGGTCTGCGGTCACACTCATGCAAGCAGTAGCTACTTCATCTGGCTGAAAGTGATTATAAATTTGAAGATCATCAGCATAAGCATGAGATAAGCAGTGATGGAGAGAATTAGAGAGTTGAAAAGTATACAGTGTGAATAAAAGTGGCCCCAGAATACTGCCCTGTGCTACACCCCTGTTAATAATTCTGTATTGTGAAACATTTGTGCCAATAACAATAGCTTGTGACCTATCAGTTAGAAAGCATTTTATTAAAACAATTGCACCGTGACTTAACGTATATTATAGTAATTATACAGGGTGTTAAATTCTAAAACATTTTGCAACTGTAGTTAGTTAGTTATTGGTTATCCTGATATTTTAGTACACTTATGCAAGCGGTTACATATTGTGCGGCAATCGATATAAAACTGCAGTAATTCTTAATTATATGGATTATAACCATAATTGCGGCAAAATTTGCTAGTTTTGATTCATTCTTTGGTCAAACCTATTATAATATACCGGGTGACTTATAATTCACCATACCACGTACAGTGTGATTTATTTTAGCCGTCTTTTAGTGCGAGGCCCTGATTTAAAATATATAATATTCATCGTATATTCTGTTACAGTCTTCATATTTTTGTCTTACAACATTTGATAGTAAGCAGATAACCTTAAACATTCTTAGATTCTTTATTCGTATTTATATTACTTTCATTAGGAAACTTGGACTTTGTAAAGTTCATAGTATACCTTTGCTTATAATAAATTCATAGATTTACTTTAAATTATTATGTAGGTATTTAGAATCGCGTTGGTCTCATAACCTAGATATTACTTGTTTAAAATTACTGAATTCATGGTTGGTTGTTAATGATTAGAATCTGGCTGGATATCAACCATGTGCCGCCCTATATTTTAGATCTTTCTTGAACCTGCCCCATCTTCACTGTTGTTAGCAGGCCATCCAAGTCAGACTGCTTAGTTCCAACTGGGTTTTAAATATTTTATTTATGAATTTAGTTGAACCAATTACCACCATTAATTGTGATCCTTGGTTGCGTCACATGTGCTAATTGGGTTATTTTTTAAATGATTTCAAGCCATTTTAACCTAATACTAGAGTAGAATCTCGAAAATCACCGCCCAACGCCTCGCGCTGAGGCGCCAGCCAGCTTAATTCATTTTGATGTTTTGCTGCTAATTCGGTATGCCTTTTAGGAGAAAATTAGCATATTAAAATTCGCGATGCGTTTTCAGCCCTCTGTGAAGCCCGGGGGTAACACTTTACACACTTAAAACTCAGAGAGGCCTTTGATGTTCTTTGTCAATTTGGCGGATTCGGTACGAACGCAGGAAGTGAGGTGGACGGCGGGTGATGTTTCCTAGGGCTCCGATCCGCTTAGGCGGAGGAGGGATACGCGTCGCGCTGCGAACGCAAATTTGCTTAATGAACGGATTTGGAAAAATTGAGTTACGCTGGATAATAAGAAAGACAGATAATTTTACCATAAAAAAGTGTAATTTTAAGAGATTACTCTAAGAAATAGCTTGACAGAATTTCTGCATATTGTCTGGGAATTTTTGTGCGCAAAAGTCAAGACAATAGGGAAGTTTACAAAAAAAAATAATTTTGTTTAAACGTCATAAAATTGTTAAAAATAGCTTTTTTCGAAAACATGTACCAAAAAAAATTTGTCATTTTTTCGAAACTTATTTATGATTTTATTAATTCAACAATATACACTTTAATTAATATAACATTTCAGTACAAAGCATTAACTATTTTAACAGAATGATTACTAAAGCCGATATTTCGGTGTGTTAAATTTATGCCAGATCCACTGCTGTCAGTTATCATAGCTTTTAGTACTGGGTATTCAATTAGGCTGCTGCTGTAATTGTTTAAGTTTACTGGGCACTTTGTATTATTGTAAAGTTACGTAGGCTCTTCTGAAGATGGTAACAATTTATTTGCGATTGAAATTTTATTTTGTATAGAATCTTCTATATATGTTTTCGCTGACGTACTAGAACGCCACCCCTGATATCGCTTAATAGTGGTAATATCAGCCCCAGTGTCAGCTAATAAAGTAGCGGAAGAACGTCTAAAGTAGTGCCCTATAGGCAAATTGAGATACGTTGCTATTTCTTTAGACTCATTTTGTTAACGCCAACGCCTTGGTTAACATATTTTTCCTCGACATACTTCACAAAAAAAATCTTCGACTTATATAACTGCCGGATGTAAAGCACAGTATTTGCGGTACATTTTCATTTGGTATGGACTTGAAATTACAAAACATCTAGGAGTATGAAATAATAATTGAATTCTTGTCTTTTATATCATCGATCGTTATCTTCGGGTATGGTAGGATGAAAGAACGTTGGTTTGTGCCAGTGTGAGAGATTGATACCGGTCGACGTTTGACCATCTCCCTAGTTAATGAGGTTTTCAAAATTTCCCTCATTCCTGCGCTGAATTGTGGTCAGAGCCTACGGCCCTACGGTAAGTCGTTCCTGCACAAATGCGACCTGCGTAATAATATGCTGCTCCTTCTCCCGCACAGTCCTCGCACAGTCCCCGACTTAGAGAGCGAGTAGAGGTTTTAGTAGGGTATAATTATTATTGATAAGAGGGTCTCAAATGTCAGTCAGTAATAAATATAGGTTGAAAATTTCTTAAAATGAGGCGTAAAAGAAGCCTTTTGCAGTATGTAAATATATTATTTTTATGCTTCGGCAACAAAATGAAACATCTGAACGAGATTTCGCTTTATCTTATCTAACCCTCAAAGCTTAGCAAAACAATTAACTAGATATGATTCCACAAACGTTGCGTTATTTTAGGAGAGTTTTAAAAATTTTCTTTTTGAACCAACAAAATTTCTTTGGTTAACCTCAATGAAATTTGTAAAGAAGGATATAGAGTATATTCTTATTGTTATGTAATTTTTTTCTGCTAATTACGATATGAAAATCGAAAAAACACTTTTGCAAAATATAATTTCAAAAAAGTGTTTTTTTTTAAACGGAACGCTAAGGAGTGAAAATCGTATAAAACTACTCCTATAATTAAAATTCAGGTATAAAAATGGAACAAAAATAACCTTTCAGACTTTAAATAATAAAATTGCAAACCGAGAAATACAAAAATAAATAAGAACAATTTGATTTTTTTAATATATTTTTTATGAATAAGTAAATAATCGATACATCAATTTTTATTCTGTTTTTTTTTTCGTAGGGCCTCAAATTAAAAATTTTACAATTTCATTACAAATGATAAAATCTAATAAAATAATGTTAAGTTTATTCTACAAAATAAGATATATCGTAATTATTAGATTTATACCTGGTAAGGTATTTGTTAATGTTACGCATTTCCTTGGAAAAGATAATTCTAAATCCTCTTTAATTATTTTACTTTAAATAAGCTCTTGCGCCAAACGAAGCAGTCAAGGGTTACTTTTGAAACTAAGTTCGCCCAACCAAAAAATCTCACAAAAGAAGCCTTTTGCAGTATGTAAATATATTATTTTTATGCTTCGGCAACAAAATGAAACATCTGAACGAGATTTCGCTTTATCTTATCTAACCCTGAAAGCTTAGCAAAACAATTAACTAGATATGATTCCACAAACGTTGCGTTATTTTAGGAGAGTTTTAAAAATTTTCTTTTTGAACCAACAAAATTTCTTTGGTTAATCTCAATGAAATTTGTAAAGAAGGATATACAGTATATTCTTATTGTTATGTAATTTTTTTCTGCTAATTACAATATGAAAATCGAAAAAACACTTTTGCGAAATATAATTTCAAAAAAGTGTTTTTTTTAAACGGAACGCTAAGGAGTGAAAATCGTATAAAACTACTCCTATAATTAAAATTCAGGTATAAAAATGGAACAAAAATAACCTTTCAGACTTTAAATAATAAAATTGCAAACCGAGAAATACAAAAATAAATAAGAACAATTTGATTTTTTTATATATTTTTTTATGAATAAGTAAATAATCGATACATCAATTTTTATTCTGTTTTTTTTTCGTAGGGCCTCAAATTAAAGCTTTTACAATTTCATTACAAATGATAAAATCTAATAAAATAATGTTAAGTTTATTCTACAAAATAAGATATATCGTAATTATTAGATTTATACCTGGTAAGGTATTTGTTAATGTTACGCATTTCCTTGGAAAAGATAATTCTAAATCCTCTTTAATTATTTTACTTTCATCCGATTTTCATGAAATTAAAGTATTATTAAAATTACTGCCCTTAATGCTACATAAATTGCATCGAAGTAATTATAAAGGTATACCTTAAGAATATTCTACGAAATTCATTTAATACAGTTGCAAGTAAAATAACTTTCAACGGCTCCCTAGAAATATTACCAAATAATTTTTTACACTGCACAGCATATTTCCGTTTGTGGAAATGTTTTCAATATTTACTCAAAGAGATTTCGACGATGTCAAGATATTTACCGTTAATTTAGTTCAGCAAATAAGACCGTACCTCAACTAAATCGAAAGAGATTTGCTTGCGATGTCTCGATTTGCAAAGCTTGGGGTTACAATGCGAGAATTCTAAAAAAAATTGACACCAGAAGACGACGTTGATATACCTATGAAGTTAAAGTCACCATCTCCTCTATATCTGTTTAAGCAGGAAATGATGATGTTCCATGTTAATAATCAAAATGAATTCTTTACAAGGACGAAGATGTCCCTGAATAATATTTTGCAAGATAGAACAAAAGAAAAGAAAATGTTAAGTTATTTAGTGAGGAAACTTCGAAAGAGGATGATAATTATATAAGACGAGAAACATTATAAGACTAATTTTATCAAACATAAGAGTAGTCATACTACTCCTGATATTAAACAAAAATGGTTAATACTATTTTATATATTTTTTACAAACGGAATAATAATTGAGATAGGTATACCTCTTATAAAGATAAATATTTTAGAAAAAGGTACCTATTATTTCCAACTTTCGCTTCGATTTGAAAATTTCAATTTGTAAAATTTCGAGACATGAATCGCATATAATTCTATAAAAATTCTACTCTTTAGTTGTGATATCAATTGAACAACATATAAATATGCTGAAGGCATCTGCTTTTTTGTTACACCCTGTATATGTAGTGAATAAATGAAAATGTTACAAAACGTGAATTTCAATAATACTGTGTAAATTAGTATCTTGATGTCTTAGGTTTCAACTTAAATGCGAATAAAATATTTTTAAGGTCTTAAAATATCACGTAGTTTAATAAATAAAAGTTTATATAAAAAAATACCTTAAATAATTGACATTACCAGTTCTGAAAATATTGTAAGACAATCTATGTATCTATTCTTACCAATAAAATATTTAAAGCATAAATATTATCATTGAATACATTATGAAATAAAGTTCTCTGAAGCTATTTTTGTGGCATAATTTTAGTTTTTCTTTAGCTTGATTGGGTTTTTCCCACACTTCTGAAAAAATAAAGATTAATTAAATAAGCTCTTGCGCCAAACGGAGCAGTCAAGGGTTACTTTTGAAACTAAGTTCGCCTAACCAAAAAATCTCACACTGATAAAAAAACAGATAGGTAACATAGTAAATAAAAAATACATCACTGTCGCGCACTTCCGTATTTTTGACGTTTCGAAAAACTCTGTTTTCGTTCTCAAAATAACAAATGTATTAAAAGTATATCAAGTTTGACAGTTTAAAATTTGTTTACTTGCTTCCATAGAGATGTTAAATGTTTTTTATTTTATTGTTACTTACTTCTTCTTGATACAACTGTAGCCAATAATGATCAATGTTTACTAAACAGTTTGACACATTTGATTCGATGACGTTCGGCAAATATTTTGGAGAAGGAAGATAATGCAATAAAAAGAAAATTAAAGGAGACCGCAATTATTGTGTTGCACGGAGATAAGTGTGTGTCAAACTGTTCAGTAAACATTGATCATTGTTGACTACAGTTGTATCAAGAAGAAGTAACAATAAAATAAAAATCATTTAACATCACTACGGAAGCAGATAAACAAACTTTAAACTGTCAAAATGACTTACTATTAATGCATTCGCTCTTTTGAGAACGAAAACGGAGTGTTTTGAAACGTAAAAAATACGGAAACGCGCGATCGTGATCTGAATTTTGTTATTTTTTACTTATCTGCTTTTTTCAGTGTGAGATTTTTTGGTTAGGCAAACTTAGTTTCAAAAATAACCCTTGACTGATCGGTTTGGCGCAAGGACTTATGTTTATTTTTTCAGAAATGCGGCAAAAATCCAATTAAACTACAGAAAAAAATGAAATTAAATGCACTGACATTTAAAATCAGGAAAACAAATTTGTATAAATTCTCATCTATAAATGTATTATTTTTAAACCTTTACCTGGCTAACATTTATATTTCTTAATAAGGTTCTAACAATCTTAATATGCATAATAGTCATTTAATGTTTACCTACCTGTATAAATTACTGCAACAAGCGGTAACTATTAAAAGAAATAATATATTATAATCTTCTTATTCTTTACAGCTTAATGACAAACAAAATGTCACGCCTACCTAGTATATATAAAAGCGGGATAGCAGCGGCTGCAAAACATATTTTCGATAGATTTTAAGGTGTAAAGAAGAGATTCGACGACTTCAAAATGTTCCGATTGGAAACGCAGGACGAAATCGAAGAAATCAACCATTTCGCTATGCTGTTGCTCAGAAAAACTCGCCCTCAACTCTCTGAAAGTCAACGCAGGATCGTAGCCCAGGATTTGATACGAAGAGTTATAAAAAAATTGGCGCTCGAATCCGAAACATCAGAGAAAACCGTTTCCAAAACCATCAAAGAACACTGCGAGCTAAAAAGGAACAATTCCATGCCCACGCGCGTGAAACAAGGAGTGGACTTTAGATTTTCAGCGAAGCCCTCGGTTAGTAACGCCGACAAATATTTTCCAAAACCGAAAAGTGAAGCTCCAGAGGATATATGTCGGGCAAAGAGACGGGCAGCTTTTTTTAATAAGCAGTTAGCAAGAGATAAAAAAGGACCGGATAGTGGAAGGTCTTCAATATGTTCTAATTTTAGTTTCAACGTCAATCACAGTTCCACACAGAATGAAATAAGGCTGGATAGTGGCAGACATTCGATCAATAGTATCAGTGATATTTTCGCGCATACTCCGAGGAAACTAGCCGGGGACAGAAAGAACTGGCAAAGTTGTGCTGCAAAGAGTGTCAAAGACTGCAGAAAGTACGTGCATGATATATCCCGCGGAGCTCCACAGATGAAAAAGAAGAGGATTTGTGAGAGTTATAGCTCGACAAAAAGCGAAGATGGTTGTATGGCTTCGACTTCTAGTGACTGTTCAGACTTAGAAGATGTTTTTACAAGATTGTGCTCTTTAGGGGGAAAGAAATAGGCATTTCAATTGAGATTTTTGAGTTAAAATAAGAGTTATTTTATGTTCCTGGAAAAATATTGTACTGGAAATTCATACCAAAACTTGACTATAAGTTGTGTGAACTTTTGTTTGAAAATATAATAGTGAAATTTATCTTACCTCCTAATTGTTTTACAGTTGTCAAAACAGTAACTATACTTTACAGATTCTGTTAACTTCAAACAAATTTTAACAAAAATTAGATAAAATTTGCAGCAGAAACTACAAATGTGTGAATTTTTATGCAATATTCTTTCCACAAGTACACAATTACACAATTAACTGTTAGTTTGTAAACATTTTTTATAGATCGAATAAATTTCTTTTAACCAAAAATTTTTTTTTATTATCCTAAAATACAGATAATAATTCCATAATATCAAATTATTCAAATAAATAATGGCTATTGCTAACAGAAAATGAGATACCTGTTCAGAACGGATTCCAATGAAGTGTTAGAACATTCTTTTGATTTTTAAACCTGATATATTATCACGTTCGTATCCTTATCCTCATATTGATTGGCGGTGAAATTTAGAAGAGAAATAAATCTTTCTTCATTTTAAGTAAATATTTTTTGTAATATTTTCATTCGTCAATGACGTTATATTCCTTAGTTGCAACTTTTAACAATTAATGAACTACGAGCAATTAGAGCGTTACACAATTTTTTATTTCACATATTGAATATTTTTCAGTTACTATACAGGGTGTTTTAAAATTAGACTGCCACAATTTAACTGTATATACTCGCGTCAAGAATTCAGACGTCTTACGTCACGGCTGACGTTACACATTTGTTTTTATTGTCAACGGAATTTTCGATATTTGGCCGCGTTAAAACAATCATTTTTTTGCAATTTAGTGCAAAATATAATGCAAAATTTTAGTGTAGTATATAGTTTTATTACTATCAGTTGCAGTTTCTTTAATATTTTGATGAAAATATAATGAATTATTCATTTGTTCGTCTGACGTAAGTCGTCTGAATTCTTGTCGCGAGTATATTTTACAACTAAAAATAAAAAAAGTTATATAAACATAAGTCGGGAGGGTGTTATTTTCCAAATATTTCAAAAATTAATAAGATAAATCAATAAAATTTTAAACTCAGTATTTTCATTAGACAACATATCCAGTGTGTCTGAATTGAAGAGTCTTCGGTAAATATCGCTCTAACTCTTTTGTAACTCGATTTTCGCCGCCAGATCAAAAAATTAAAAGTTTTGGTGAATTATACATCAAAATGGTACTATCATTCCACTTAGATAAACTGCTCCCTTTTCGTGTAATATTAATTTAAAAATTTTGACAACGCACACAAGTAAGACATATTTTCTTCACTGCACTCTTTTATATACTACTTATTATACATAATTATGAAATCCCATTTATATTTTTCTTTTTCACTTCAATTTACTATCTATTTAATTTTACGAATTTTTCATTTTTTTATATTTACTTTTTTAATAAAGATTGTTCTTAATTTGTAATTTTTCATGATTGTCAATGTCAATTTTATTTGAGTTTACAATTTAGATTTTAATTTGTTTGTGCCACACAATTATTTATTAATACGTTTTGCTGCAATATATTAGTATAAATGTTCGTGGTATTTACGTTTATATAAATTTTGATAATATACTATTTATAGCTAACAATCGATTACGAAAAAAAAAAAGATTTCTTTTTATTTTCCAATTTCTATAGTAATGTTATTTTATTTTATTTTAGATTACACCAACCTACAGTACACTGTACCAATTACAGGCGAGACAACAGATAAAAATACACATTTTATACTATAAACATACACTATGACACTAAAAACAATATTAGCACAAAAAATGAAAAGTAAGTTAAATCAAGCTAGCTACAAAAACTGCGTACACACTGATCTAATATTAACCACTGAAGGGTTAAACAGGTCAATTTTGTTTTTAAATAAATTATTATTTGTGTTACACATGGCATACATTAGGGAATTTGAGAGTTGGTCCTCCAGTAGCGACATTTCCCCAGCTATCTGACGTATTTCTGAGCCATTTCTAATGTTTCTCCGGATAATCCAAAAATCGGCTATTTTTAACATTGTCCTTTGTATTTCAGTTAAGATTATTTTTTAGATTTTTTTTTTATGACAATAATCAAAAGTACATTCGTATTTCTAGCTTTACGTTGTTCTCAAATGAATACACATAGATTTTTAATGTAAATCACTTTATTCAGTTTCGTCAAAAAAATCAAATAATGCATGAAATCTACACAATTATAAACCGTTATATTGAGAATGTGTAAAAATGTTACTGCAACTTCTCCTACGAGTCAACTCTTTACTCTCCTTGAAGTGTAATTTCAAACGGTCGAACTGCTTCTGGATATTGTTCAAGCTGTCCAGCAATACAAGCTTAGCCTTCGCCTTGGCATCTACCTTTAATGAAGTTTTGTTCAATTCACTTTCTTCTTTGGAGAAAGTAGTTGTACTTTGAGACTTTTCTGCTTTATCACTCAGATCCGTTTGTACACACTCTAGAACCGCCGTAGAATTTTTCTGACTTGTTTCAACGATCTCCTTCTCTTTTATTGGATTGTTTGGCAAAGGATATTCGCGAAGACCATTTGTTACTGACCGCCATATATTTTCAGAGACTTCCTCCTCCAAAATTGTAGATAAATTGATGCTTTTTTTAAAAGAAGCTCTCCACTTCTCCCTACATATTTCTTCCCGCGTCTTCATCTTCACAATGTTTTGCTTTATGTTTCTAACATCAGCACCATTTTTTATACGTGCAGGCATGGAATAATTCCTCCTGAATCCACTGTTGTTCTTTGAATGGCATTTATAGTAACATCTCTCTGATTCCTCCAACTTTCTTTGGGCGACTTTTTGAATCAGATCCGCTGCTATAATTTCCCGAATATTGTCTGGTAACTCCATTCTAGTTTTTCGTAAGAGATCCATGGTGTAAGAAACGATATCGTCGAGTTCGCTTTGGCTCATGTATGGTAACA
The DNA here is from genome assembly GCA_037114965.1 of Monochamus alternatus. Lineage (NCBI taxonomy): Eukaryota > Metazoa > Arthropoda > Insecta > Coleoptera > Cerambycidae > Monochamus > Monochamus alternatus. Next base: position 60,517,398 of record CM073429.1, on the reverse strand, counting down.
TGGTGACAAAAATCACTAGTACTTTATCTCACAAGTTGTTTGGCGATAATAGTGTCGGTAGATATGTTGGGCACTATTTATAACAGTTTCTAAGGAATAATAAATACCTGCTTAATGGGTTTTGAATGAGATATTTATTAAATTAGTTAGGGTTACACAGGTATATACGATTAAGTAATTAAATTGGAAGATCAAATACATATCTGTATCAATAAAAACAATTTTGCCTGTTAATAAATGGATTTCGAAATAATTAATTTTTATTATACAGGGTGTCCGGAAATAAATGCAACATAGAGCAAAAGTAGATCCCTGACGACAAAATAAGGGGATATTGCTACACTTACCTTAGTCAAAAGTTGATAGTTTGAGAGATACAGGGTGTCAAAGTTAAAATGATATTTTCGATATCTGTAAATAACTTTTTAAAAAATCCAAATATTTGCATACATTTTTTAGATCGAGGGTTTTTAGGGGCGAAAAATTCAAATTTGTTTCTAATTTTGACATTACTAGTAGGGCTCCATTTCTGGCACATCATGCTTCTTTTAAATTACAGAATTTTTATGCGGCTTAGTATATCCATCTAACTATTGAAATAGTCGATTCTCCTACTTCATTATCTGAAAAATGTATACCTTATTGAAATCGTTATGAGTAATCGTTTTTAAAATAATCCTGACTGTTTTCGTTTCCGGTAAAGAGCCTTTTCCGCTGAAAATACAGCAAAACGTTACTTGAAAAAGTTATTCAGAATTATAAATTATGGATAGTTGCAAAATTACAAGAAGATCGGCACGGTTTGAGGAAACGGGTTTTCAATAATGGCTTCATCAAAGCACAACGATTTGGCAACATCTACTCTTGCTCTATGTTGTATTTATTTCAGCATACTCTGTATGAGGGTTAAATATTTCTAGCAATAATATATTGACTTGAATATTTAGGGGTAATATCACTGTCAAATATTTTAGCGCACTTTCAAAGGTATTTTAGTAATTATAAATCAGTTTTGCTATAATTCGTATTAATAATTAATGACGTCATATGTACAGTAAATAATATATTTATTCTTTAGACAGGAAACTGTATAGAAAACGTCCAGACTTAAAAACTAGGTTACAAAAAATTCAGTCAATGTATAAAACGACTTATCTAATAAATATAGTTTTAATTGTCTCTTAAAGGAGACCACATTTTTAGCAAGTTTTATGTCATGAGGTATATGATTATATACCCTTAAACCTAAACATATGGGTGAATTAATTGATACCTTATACCTACAAAATAGTACATGGAGATGTTTATTCTGCCTAGTATTCCTATTATGTACGTTATGATTGGTGACAAATTGTTGTCTATTAACATATACATAAATACATAAAAGAGCATGATATCTAATAACTTTCTAAAGAGTATCAATAGAACAGAGATTACATTAAAAAATACCTTCACTTTATAATAATAATAATAATATCTCTACCGCTCATTGTAATCTCGAGGATTAGCCCAGAAGTCGAAGACATGTGGGGGAGAGTTATTTATATAATGTTACCCGTTCTGAAATTATTGCAGATATCTGCAATTTTTACCAATAAAAATGTTGATGCAGTAATGTATGTTTTCATATTATCATTGAATATATACAATATGAAATCAAAATAATAACATTTAAAATATAATCAGATTTGTTTTTCTTCTACATTTCAATCATTTCATAATCATTAATTATTGTTATAAAATTCGTGTAAATTGAAAAACATGCTTGAAAATGATTTGAACAGACAGTATGCCAATATAAAAAGTAATAAATAACTGTAAAAATGTCCATTCCACCCCTAAAAATTAAAAAAACGACTTTTAAAAGCTAATGGTGAGCTTACTTCGACATCAAAAATAGATAATGCTTAAATGTTCAAGGGAACGCCTATTGCTAGAAAAAAATTATAGATTACTGTCAAAAAATGCAAAAACTGATACTAGAGTACTTACTTAATGTAAGTGGGGAAATATTAATTGCACCCCTAAATCTATATAAACTGCCTTTAAATAGCTTAAAATAGATAATCATTATTTATTGTTGTAAAATTCGTTTTCTATGAAAAAATGCTTAAATCACTTTTAAGGTTCATTTATACTATTGCGACCTGAAAAATGGGCGCAAGGATAAATTGCCATTTTTTCAGTACGCGCTCGCAAAGTGAGAACAATTGGCGCTATTTCTCCATTGAATGGGCACTTTTACAGTCATTTATCACTTTTTATATTGACATACAGTCTGTTCAAATCATTTTCGAGCATTTTTTTTCATTTTACACGAATTTTATAACAATAATTAATGATTATCCATTTAAAGCTATTTAAGGGTAGTTTTTATAGGTTTAGGGGTAGTAGCGACATTTCCCCAGCTATATGACGTATTTCTGGGCCATTTCTAATGTTAATTACCAATAATCAATTGATTTTTTTATGATTTATGCGTTCCCCCGGATATTTTTAATATTGTCCTTTGTATTTCAGTTAAAATTATTTTTTAGTTTTTTTTTTTTTTTTGATGACAATACTCAAAAGTACATTCGTATTTCTAACTTTACGTTGTTCTCAAATGAATACACATAGATTTTTAATGTAAATCACTTTATTCAGTTTCGTCAAAAAAATCAAATAATGCATGAAATCTACACAATTATAAACCGTTATATTGAGAATGTGTAAAAATGTTACTGCAACTTCTCCTACGAGTCAACTCTTTACTCTCCTTGAAGTGTAATTTCAAACGGTCGAACTGCTTCTGGATATTGTTCAAGCTGTCCTGCAATACAAGCTTAGCCTTCGCCTTGGCATCTACCTTTACTGAAGTTTTGTTCAATTCACTTTCTTCTTTGGAGAAAGTAGTTGTACTTTGAGATTTTTCTGCTTTATCACTCAGATCCGTTTGTACACACTCCAGAACCGCCGTAGAATTTGTCTGACTTGCTTCAACGATCTCCTTCTCTTTTATTGGAGTGTTCGGCAAAGGATATTCGCCAAGACCATTTGTTACTGACCGCCATATATTTTCAGAGACTTCCTCCTCCAAAATTGTAGATAAATTGATGCTTTTTTTAAAAGAAGCTCTCCACTTCTCCCTATATATTTCTTCCCGCGTCTTCATCTTCACAATGTTTTGCTTTATGTTTCTAACATCAGCACCATTTTTTATACGTGCAGGCATGGAATAATTCCTCCTGAATCCACTGTTGTTCTTTGAATGGCATTTATAGTAACATCTCTCTGATTTCTCCAACTTTCTTTGGGCGACTTTTCGAATCAGATCCGCTGCTATAATTTCCCGAATATTGTCTGGTAACTCCATTCTAGTTTTTCGTAAGAGATCCATGGTGTAAGAAACGATATCGTCGAGTTCGCTTTGGCTCATGTATGGTAACATGATGACAAAAATCACTAGTACTTTATCTCACGAGTTGTTTGGCGATAATAGTGTCGGTAGATATGTTGGGCACTATTTATAACAGTTTCTAAGGAACAATAAATATCTTCTTAATGGGTTTTGAATGAGATATTTATTAAATTAGTTAGGGTTACACAGGTATATACGATTAAGTAATTAAATTGGAAGATCAAATACATATCTGTATCAATAAAAACAATTTTGCCTGTTAATAAATGGATTTCGAAATAATTAATTTTTATTATACAGGGTGTCCGGAAATAAATGCAATACAGAGCAAGAGTAGATCCCTGACGACAAAATAAGGGGATATTGCTACACTTACCTTAGTCAAAAGTTGATAGTTTGAGAGATGCAGGGTGTCAAAGTTAAAATGATATTTTCGATATCTGTAAATAACTTTTTAAAAAATCCAAATATTTGCATACATTTGGGAGATCGAGGGTTTTTGGGGGCGAAAAATTCAAATTTGTTTCTAATGTTGACGTTACTAGTAGGGCTCCATTTCTGGCACATCATGCTTCTTTTAAATTACAGAATTTTTATGCGGTTTAGTATATCCCTCTAACTATTGAAATAGTCGATTCTCCTACTTTATTATCTGAAAATTTTATACCTTATTGAAATCGTTATGAGTAATCGTTTTTAAAATAATCCTGACTGTTTTCGTTTCCGGTAAAGAGCCTTTTCCGCTGAAAATACAGCAAAATGTTACTTAAAAAAGTTATTCAGAATTATAAATTATGGATATTTGCAAAATTACAAGAAGATCGGCAAGGTTTGAGGAAACGGGTTTTCAATAATGGCTTCATCAAAGCACAACGATTTGGCAACATCTACTCTTGCTCTATGTTGTATTTATTTCAGCACACTCTGTATGAGGGTTAAATATTTCTAGCAATAATATATTGACTTGGATATTTAGGGGTAATATCACTGTCATATATTTTAGCGCACTTTCAAAGGTATTTTAGCAATTATAAATCGGTTTTTCTATAATTCTTATTAATAATTAATGACGTCATATGTACAGTAAATAATATATTTATTCTTTAGACAGGAAACTGTATAGAAAACGTCCAGACTTAAAAACTAGGTTACAAAAAATTCAGTCAATGTATAAAAAGACTTATCTAATAAATATAGTTTTAATTGTCTCTTTAAGGAGACCACATTTTTAGCAAGTTTTATGTCATGAGGTATATGATTATATACCCTTAAACCTAAACATATGGGTGAATTAATTGATACCTTATACCTACAAAATGGTACATGGAGATGTTTATTCTGCCTAGTATTCCTATTATGTACGTTATGATTGGTGACAAATTGTTGTCTATTAACATATACATAAATACATAAAAGATCATGATATCTAATAACTTTCTAAAGAGTATCAATAGAACAGAGATTACATTAAAAAATACCTTCACTTTATGATAATAATAATAATATCTCTACCGCTCATTGTAATCTCGAGGATTAGCCCAGAAGTCGAAGACATGTGGGGGAGAGTTATTTATATAATGTTACCCGTCCTGAAATTATTGCAGATATCTGCAATTTTTACCAACAAAAATGTTGATGCAGTAATGTATGTTTTCATATTATCATTGAATATATACAATATGAAATCAAAATAATAACATTTAAAATATAATCAGATTTGTTTTTCTTCTACTTTTCAATAATTTCATAATCATTAATTATTGTTATAAAATTCGTGTAAATTGAAAAACATGCTTGAAAATGATTTGAACAGACAGTATGTCAATATAAATAGTAATAAATAACTGTAAAAATGTCCATTCTACCCCTAAAAATTAACGACTTTCAGAAGCTAATGGTGAGCTTACTTCGACATCAAAAATAGATAATGCTTAAATGTTCAAGGGAACGCCTATTGCTAGAAAAAAATTATAGATTACTGTAAAAAAATGGAAAAACTGATACTAGAGTACATTAAGTAAGTGGGGAAATATTAATTGCACCCCTAAATCTATATAAACTGCCTTTAAATAGCTTAAAATAGATAATCATTATTTATTGTTGTAAAATTCGTTTAGAATGAAAAAAATGCTTAAATCACTTTTAAGGTTCATTTATACTATTGCGACATGAAAGATGGGCGCAAAGATAAATTGCCATTTTTTCAGTACGCGCTCGCAAAGTGAGAACAATTGGCGCTATTTCTCCATTGAATGGGCACTTTTACAGTCATTTATCACTTTTTATATTGACATACTGTCTGTTCAAATCATTTTTGAGCATTTTTTTCATTTTACACGAATTTTATAACAATAATTAATGATTATCCATTTAAAGCTATTTAAGGGTAGTTTTTACAGGTTTAGGGGTAGTAGCGACATTTCCCCAGCTATCTGACGTATTTCTGGGCCATTTCTAATGTTAATTAACAATAATCAATTGATTTTTTTATGATTTATGCGTTCCTCCGGATATTTTTAATATTGTCCTTTGTAGTTCAGTTAAGATTATTTTTTAGTTTTTAAATAAATACACATAGATTTTGAATGTAAATCACTTTATTCAGTTTCGTCAAAAAAATCTTATAATGCATGAAATCTACATAATTATAAACCGTTATATTGAGAATGTGTAAAAATGTTACTGCAACTTCTCCTACGAGTCAACTCTTTACTCTCCTTGAAGTGTAATTTCAAACGGTCGAACTGCTTCTGGATATTGTTCAAGCTGTCCAGCAATACAAGCTTAGCCTTCGCCTTGGCATCTACCTTTGCTGAAGTTTTGTTCAATTCACTTTCTTCTTTGGAGAAAGTAGTTGTACTTTGAGACTTTTCTGCTTTATCACTCAGATCCGTTTGTACACACTCCAGAACCGCCGTAGAATTTTTCTGACTTGTTTCAACGATCTCCTTCTCTTTTATTGGAGTGTTTGGCAAAGGATATTCGCGAAGACCATTTGTTACTGACCGCCATATATTTTCAGAGACTTCCTCCTCCAAAATTGTAGATAAATTGATGCTTTTTTGAAAAGAAGCTCTCCATTTCTCCCTACATATTTCTTCCCGCGTCTTCATCTTCACAATGTTTTGCTTTATGTTTCTAACATCAGCACCATTTTTTATACGTGCAGGCATGGAATAATTCCTCCTGAATCCACTGTTGTTCTTTGAATGGCATTTATAGTAACATCTCTCTGATCCCTCCAACTTTCTTTGGGCGACTCTTCGAATCAGATCCGCTGCTATAATTTCCCGAATATTGTCTGGTAACTCCATTCTAGTTTTTCGTAAGAGATCCATGGTGTAAGAAACGATATCGTCGAGTTCGCTTTGGCTCATGTATGGTAACATGATGACAAAAATCACTAGTACTTTATCTCACGAGTTGTTTGGCGATAATAGTGTCGGTAGATATGTTGGGCACTATTTATAACAGTTTCTAAGGAACAATAAATACCTGCTTAATGGATTTTGAATGAGATATTTATTAAATTAGTTAGGGTTACACAGGTATATACGATTAAGTAATTAAATTGGAAGATCAAATACATATCTGTATCAATAAAAACAATTTTGCCTGTTAATAAATGGATTTCGAAATAATTACTTTTTATTATACAGGGTGTCCGGAAATAAATGCAACATAGAGCAAAAGTAGATCTCTGACGACAAAATAAGGGGATATTGCTACACTTACCTTAGTCAAAAGTTGATAGTTTGAGAGATACAGGGTGTCAAAGTTAAAATTATATTTTCGATATCTGTAAATAACTTTTTTAAAAATCCAAATATTTGCATACATTTGTGAGATCGAGGGTTTTTGGGGGCGAAAAATTCAAATTTGTTTCTAATTTTGATGTTACTAGTAGGGCTCCATTTCTGGCACATCATGCTTCTTTTAAATTGCAGAATTTTTATGCGGCTTAGTATATTCATCTAACTATTGAAATAGTCGATTCTCCTACTTCATTACTGAAAAATGTATACCTTATTGAAATCGTTATGAGTAATCGTTTTTAAAATAATCCTGACTGTTTTCGTTTCCGGTAAAGAGCCTTTTCCGCTGAAAATACAGCAAAATGTTACTTGAAAAAGTTATTTAGAATTGTAAATTATGATATCTAATAACTGTCTAAAGAGTATCAATAGAACAGAGATTACATTAAAAAATGCAGGAGAGTTTTATATATATATATATATATATATATATATATATATATATATATATATATATATATAAAAATGTTGATGATAAAGATGTTTTCATATTATCATTGAATATATACAATATGAAATCAAAATAATAGCATTTAAAATATAATCAGGTTTGTTTTCCTTCTACATTTCAATAATCATTGTAGAAAAGCACGGTTAAATTAAAAAATATTAAAAAATTATTTATAACAAATACTGTAACAATTGGTATATTGTTTGTTTCAATCGACTCAAAATCAAGTATGCTGTCACCTCCTAAAATTATTGTAACGTCTTGTAAGACACCTTGTATAAAAATAAATTTGTCTTCTCTTTCCAATATATTGCAAATGAATTAGGAGGAATGTTTAAAACTTGGCCTTTATTAAAAAAATATAGGCAACACTAATGGATGGCTACGAGCAGTAATAGTATTAAGAGCACCGTATTCTTGGAATGGTGTTTTCTACAAATATAAATAATTAAAGAATTTAAGACATTTACAGATTGAGTTAAGCGCTAGCAAATAGCAGGAATGTTAACGACATAAAGCGGTCTAGCTAACAAAGCTAACAGAAATCTTTCAAATTACATATTTTTAAAATTTTAAAGTAGATGTAAATATCGTTATAACATAAACTTAGTAAACATAGTTTTTCATATAGGATTATTCAATTTTGTTTATAAGTATGTGAAAATGATTGTTAAAATGTGGGGTTAGAATAGCAAAATAATGTGTGTCTTACAATCGCATTTTAAACTTTATTAATTTATTTGAGAAGAATTTAAATAGTAAAAGTAGATAAACAAACATCAAGAATATAAACCCCCCGGCAAAAAAAAACCGGCTACTAAAAACTAGCCCCAATTTTGTTTATCTTTTTTTTAATGTCAATTGTTTTCACATTAAATCTACGTTTTGAGTTTTTTTCCGACGCGTTCGTTTTAAAACAGTGTATCTCCAATAAAAACAGGGATAATGTCCTGATTAAAAAAGCAAAATGTTCACAAAAGATGAGGCTACAATGTGACTCCAGTTAGCAACAGCGACTGTAGCTGCTGTACTCCACAGGGTGTTACAAACTTCGCGAAAAAGACTTCGTCTTTTTGTTGCGCCCCGTATATGCTCAAATTAAATTCCGAATAAAAATTTACATCATGACACCCGTTCCTGAGAAATCAATGTACAATTTAAAAAAAGATCATCAAAATCAAATGAGCGATTCGCGAGAAAGCCAATTTTAAAATTGGGGCTAGTTTTTACTGACCGGTTTTTTTGCCGGTGAGTGTTTTTTGGCATTGCTTTTGGCACTACAAATTTGATCATTTTGCAGCGAGGAATACGACGACCTTAAACAATTTCGTATTTGATACATTAGTGACTTACACTGTATATCTACAATGTATTAAAATAAAAATGACACTCTCAAAACAGTTTTTGAACTGCTGGAAGTGCTTAGTAGAAACTTTATTTGGAACAACCAATATCTAATGTTGGAAGTGGTACTAGATTTCATTATAATTAATGTTGTCTCGACCTACGTATAGAACTGTTGTTATTGAAAATTTTCGAAAACTATGCAAATTAACAAATTAAAATAGGAATTACCCACACCTATGATATAGAAAAGGGGTACCCCATTTTAGTATTTGTAAATTATATTTCATTTCATAATCGACTAATAGGTATAAGTTTTCTTCCTGTTTAAACTTTGATAACTGCATTTGTAAAAAACAATCTGTTATGAAAAATTGCATCTAGTTTCGAAATTTCAGCATCTCATTTATTTTTTTATTTCCTAATTTGGTTTTCGCCATGAAAGTTCTCTATGTGACGTTTGCAACCTTTTCTTAAGTATTTTTTTTTTGTGAAATTTTTGATATAGTAAAACAAATTATTTTTTAGTAGGTAGCTATTTTTATATTAATGCAAAATCAATGTTTTTATAATGGCGTGTAAAGCCAGCTACAGACTATGCGTGAATTCGCGATTCGCTATACGCGATGCGTGTTTTGTAACGAATTCGTGCATCGTGCGTAGGGTTGTTATGAATGGATTTTTAACGAACAAGACCCTACACAATATTCGCGAATTCCTCCCATATCACGAATCGCAAATTCACACATAGTCTGTAGCGGGCTTAAGAATGTGAATGTTTGGTCGAGACAAAAAATCATTCAAGCGCCATCAAACACTGATTTTGTACACGAAATATAAACAATATTTTTTACCCAACTGTCCAAAGTATTTGTCACTGTAGGTGTATTATTTTTCAATATGTTTTTACCTGAAGTTAGTGTTAATGTCAAACGTGACATAATCGTGAAAAAGAGTACTCGAACTGTGAAAAAATAATATATTTTTATATTAGGATTAAAAGTGTCACTTTTGTGGCTATCATGTTTTAGAGTATTTAAAAACAGTAAGCGCACCAGTTGTTTTTATATTGTATAAAAGGTATAATTTTTCTTAAATAAATAGACATACTTCATATAATTCACTTTATTCAGTTTCGTCGAAAATTACAAATAGCGTATCAAATCTACAGAATTATAAACCGTTATATCGAGAACGTGTAAGTGTCACTGCAACTTCTTCTCCGTGTCAGCTCCCGACTCTCCTTAAAGTGTAATTTCAAGCGATCGAATTGCTTCTGGATATTGTTCAAGCTGTCATACAATATATCCTTAGCTTTCACCTTAACATCTACCTCTATTACAGTTGTGCTCAATTTGCTCTCTTCTTCGAAGAACATAGTTGTACCTTGTGATTCTTCTGCCTTATCAGACGTTTCCGCTTGTGCACAATTCAGAGTTACCGCAGAATTTTCCTCACTTATTTCAACGATCTCCGTTTTTCTTGGAGTACTTGCCAAAGAATATTCGTGAGGATCAGTCGCTGCTGACCCCCGTATTTTCTCTGAAGATTCCGCCTCCAAAATAGGAGATAAATTAATGCTTCTCCGAAAAGAAGTCCTCCTTTCCTTGCAAATTTCTTCGAGCGTTTTAGTTTTCATAGTGATTTGTTTTGCGTTGTTCCTAACATCGACGCCATTTTTTATACGGGCAGGCATGGAATAGTTTCTTCTCAATCCATTGTTGTTCTTTGGCTGACATTTAGTGCAACTTCTGCGTGATTCCTCCAATATTCTTTGGCTGACCCTTCGAATCAGATCAGCAGCTATAATTTCCCGAATATTATCAGATAACTCCATTCTAGTCCTCCGTAAGAGGTTCATGGTGAAAGAAACGATCTCTTCGAATTCGCTTTGAGTCTTGAATGGAAACATGATGACATAAACAAATACCTTTATCACACGAGTTGCTTAGCGATAATGGTGTCAGTAAATATGTTGGTCGCTATTTATAACAATTTCTAAAGGATGAAGAATAATAAGTACCTGCATTATGAGATGGGGTATTAAAATAGATTTAATTTAATTATTTTAATTAGGGTCACCCAGGTACCTATGCTTAAATAATTGGAGGATTTGTTAACAATAAGAAAACTTTACCTGATATTTAATTATTAAATGGATTTAGAAATAAACAAACGTAGAATTTGGTACAATTATTTTTATTACATTTCAACTAACTATTCCTAGTAATATATTATTTTTTATGGGAAAATACCATGCTGAAATATTTTTTTAGCACACTTTCGAATTATACACCGTAAGAAATCGTAAAATTGATTTCTTACCTTTACGTTTTGGAAGTAGTAAAATAATATGTTGTAAAATTTTACACGTTTTATTTGTAAAAATATTTACAAACATCTGAAAAGGAATACAATTTTAGTTATTTCATTAAATTTACACCAACATATTTATTAGATTAGACATTTAAGCGAGAGCGGGTAAACCTATACTGTTGCATTTCACAGATTTACCTGATTACGTAGTTCTGGAAAATACTTATTGAATTTAATGTGGCTATCTTTAAAGAAATAACTTTTTTATTTATACTGCTGTATTTGAAAATGGACCTAATTTTGGTATAAATTTTCTGTTTAATAGTTAATATGTTTCTTAAATTCCTGTTTAATTGAGAAATGTACATTGAAAAAAACATTTATTTGTGTAAAAATTGCACATCTGCTAACAACATGTAGCTATTTGTTTTGATACGCTCCCTAAAAAAGGTAAATTTATAGTATACTTTGTTGTAAAACGTATATTCATATAATTTTTAGCTGTGGGGTAAAAATATTCTGACAAAACAAAAAAGCGTTGCGTCTTAGTTTTGGAGTTTGGGATAATAATAATCAAAGATTTCCCTGTATCTTCTATATATTCAGGTCTTATTTTTCGTAATTCCTGCTTTCTACATGCTCTACTTATGCCAATTATAAAAACAGCCTAATATATATATATATATAAATTTCTAGGTATTTCTCTAAAAAAAATAAATAAATTTTACTTTCATAAACAAATATTGCGTATCAGATGCATTTTTCAGAAAATCATTGATGTTTTCAGGTGTTAAAACCTTTGATTTATTACATTTAAAACCATCCGATTTTCTTTTTAGTAGAGCTACCTAGTAATTTAGAATAAGATGCAATGTTCACATTGTGATTTAAGTTAATTGTTGTTCTTAACCGCCAAAAGCGAAGAAGGTTTCATCTTGTCAGATAATTCTAGAAAGTATGATGCTAACATTATATTGTCCGAAAACAAATTGACATTATTTTTTAACCTCCAATCCATAAACTTCTGATATGCAATTTCATATCGTACTCGAATGTCGTGTATCGAGGCGCGACTGGAAATATTGGGAATCGACGAGAAGCGTTCGAGAAATGGATCTAGAGATGCTAGAAAATACCTGAAATATTCGTTTGGTCTATAAAACAAGAATAAAAGGCTGAGTCAATCAATTTGGAATTACAGTCTTGAATTGGAGTGTCTAGTTGAAGATTTGGACCATATTGGATTATGGATTTTTTTGGATGGACCAAAAATAGCGTAATTTTACCCACCATTTCTTGTTGTTTCTAATGAAATTTTCTAAAATTAGAATACATATTGTACATAATTGATTTTACATATTTAATATAAAACCATACACCAAATATTTCGATTTTAAATTTTTTACTACTAATGTGAGGGATTTTCCTCTTTTTGTGGACTGTATTTTTAATTTTGGGATGGCATAGAACTATTGAAAACTAAATTACTTTATTGACCGCAATGGCTAACGTTCTCTAGACACACACAATCTCGTTCTTATTACAACAAAAAGCATTTCATATAAAAAAGGACATGATAGCTCACATGGCTTTCGTTTCGAGCGCGAATCAAAAGAGTGTTGAGCGCTCTCTATTACTCAGAAATAAAAAATACAATAAAGGCAATTGCCGTAACACTACGCTCGATTTATATCAACTCTCTCCCACTTGCATCCCGTCCTCATCGCCTATTCGCTTTACTTGCCGCGATAAATTGTCGTGGCCGTTTTCATCTATGGATGAGGTTCGAATATTCAATTGATATTAGACTTTCGGACACAATACAGAGGCCGCTAAAATATGCAAACGCCACCTTTACAGCGTTCGCCACAGAGCGACGATTTTTTCCTTCGCCCGATTTGGACTGAAGGGGCAATCGCAGTCGTCGTTTAATGATTTCAAACAACGGCACGTCTTGATTTAAACGGACAGGGCGCGGTCTAACATGTCCGATGCTCGTCTGTCTCCCATCGGCCGCTCTGATTTAAATACAACTAGCTTCCGATAAATTGCCCGTTTTATGATCGAAATAAGACGAGTCGAACCCGAAGTTTTCTCATTTTTGGCGGATGGATCGGGTGATCTTATTTTTAATGAATTATGCCGAACACCGCTCGAGTTCAAATGCTGCATGATAAGAAAGTTTGAGCGAGTTGTTTTCCAAAGTTGATGGCGTATCTTCATTGGCGTTGGTCATGAAAGAACGGCTTAAATATCAAAAGGAATCTGTTAGTACAGTTACTAAGTTGCAAAGAGATTTCTATGGCAAGCAATCGGTAATTTTCATAATAATTAAATACTAAACATTGATATGTACAGAGTGTCTTAAATTCGATAGTACGGACATGGAAAGAAATGCCTTTGGAATTTTAAAAATAATATTGTTCAGAACAATTTTCTTGCAGACTGTAGCTATAATCTATACAATTAGAAAATAAATTGCCATCCATTGCTTACATTGTCATCCACAAATTTGTGTCAGAAAATTGTAGCCAAGATTGTAAAAATTTGTTTTAAATTAAGTGAAGTTTATAAAATTAATTACATGTTCCGACTTAATAATCAGCAATATGCTCCTAAAGGAAACCTGTAGTGCCAACTTTAAATAATTACTTAATTAATTATTAAAATCTGTAATCGATATTGTTACAATTATTAGAAACAGTGCATTTTTAAACAGCAAAGTATGCACTATGTCAAAAATTGCTACATAATTGTAACAGTTTCTTTTACGAATTTTTGTAATTTTGGAGTATACCATTATACATTGTGTAGGGGTGTACGCATAAACACCAACACTCTAAACACGAGCCAAACCAGTTCAATCTAGATCTAAGTCGCTACTGCAATTGGGCTAGTGAGGAGTACACTTTGTTTTCATAAGTAAACTGCCGTTTGTTCTCCATTCTCCATTTCTATTTATCCATTCTATATTCTCGGCTATGAACATGAACATGAATGATAGCGAGCTTTCAGTGTTGGGGATTTGACCACCTGATTTCTGTTTTTGACGGTAAATAATAATTTTTATATTGAAGCTATAACTTACATTTTTTATATAATACTTAACTAAAGTACGAATAACAAGTAAATGAACACCTGTTGCTATTTGTAGATCTACTATTAAATATGTTATAATGCTGTTGATATTAGATACCTATAAAATATGTATATTTAAAAATAGTACTTTAAACTTATAGTTGCGTTATTTTGGCAGAGGTGCAATGCAGCGAGGACAAAATAGCATCTCTCCCGAATGGTATATACTATTTTTTCCAGGGTCTCATTAACTTATAAACACATATTTTGTCAATATGAAGTAAGTAGCACCAGAATTATTGTATTCGGATTTGAGCATTTATTTAGTAGTCGTTGAGTTATTGTCATAACTACAAAATAAACAAACAAAAATAATTGTCAAATTAAGGTGCTAGTTTGGTTTAGTTTAAAGTTTCTTTAGTGTGCAATGAATAATTGTGAGTCGGAAGAGATTGTGGAGGCTGCAAATATTGCAATAAGCAATTTGGTGCCTACAAAGTCAAGATCTTTATACGATATAGCCTACAATCGGTTCAAAAAGTGGTGCGCCGAGAAAAATGTTCAAGTATACAGCGAGAATGTTTTGTTGGCATACTTCAGTGAAAATGCAAAGAATTACAAGTCTTCCACATTATGGGCGCAATATTCTATGGTTAAGTCATGCTTGATAATTTACGACAACATAGATATAAGCAAATTCCCCAAGCTGATCGCATTTTTGAAAAGAACGGGTGACGGATATCAAGCGAAAAAATCGAAAATATTAACAAAGGGTGAAATCGACCGTTTTCTATCAAGAGCAGATGACAAAGAATTCTTAATGATTAAGGTAAGATTACTTTTGTTGTTAGGTATTTCAATTATTAAGTATTTTGATTTTTTATAGGTTGGATTAATTCTGGGGATTGCCGGAGCTTGTCGAACTGATGAAGTCAATTTAACTGTAGATGATATTGAGGATGTAGGCTCTTCCTTGACTGTAAAAATTCCAAACACTAAGACAAAGATTCCACGAACCTTTCTGGTTACCGATGTGGGAAATATGCTTGAATTGTTTTGAAAATACCTGTCCCTTCGTCCTCCCCACGTCAAGCATAAGCGCCTTTTTTGTACTACAAAGCAGGAAAATGTAGTTCGCAGCCAGTTGGCAAGAATACCATGGGAAAAATTCCGAGTGTAGTAGCTTCGCATTTAAAATTACCTGATGCTGCATGTTATACTGGTCACTGCTTACGAAGATCTTCAGCGACATTACTAGCAGATGCTGGTGGGGATATCACGACAATAAAGCGTCATGCTGATTGGAAATCAACGACAGTCGCTGAGGGTTATGTCGAGAACTCCATTAAAAATAAGACCAATATTGCTAATCAGGTTTTAGTAGGTACCACTACTAGCGCAATCACAAAAACTGTAAATGTAAGCGATAGTAATATTCCTTCTATTATTAATTTTGAAAATTGTACAAATGTAACATTTAATTTAAATGTCAATAAATAATTTCAATGTTATCTTTTTTTTGCATGAAAAACGTTCTCCATGTAAACTCCCTTGGGAGCATTATACGCCTATCGACTACTTCTGTTTTAATTTTGAAAAAAATACATAAATCATTTATTAATTCCCACAATCCAATCCTTAACCATGCTAAGTCTACTTAGTAATATGATGTTTACTTAAATTAATAAATTGTAATGAAAATTTTACCTTATAATTAAAATGAATCTGATATGGTTGGGTACCCATTTACAACTTCAACAGGAGTGACTTTTTCTGTAAAAAAACTTACATTTTTTAAATTTTGTGAACAGATTGACATAAATAATTGACACAAAAAATTTCGAATGAAGTACAACCCTTATTTAACCGCCTCTGGCCAATTTTGACAATTGGTTTTATAATCATCTTAAAGAGTGCAAAAAGTTATGGCGTGCAAATTTTCATCAATATATCTTAAAACGTTGGAAAATTATATTAACAACGTTTAAAAAATGTTACCCTTCACACCCCGTATCTCAAAAACTCAGCATTTTAGAGCACATGTTTGGATACATGGAAAAAAATGCTTAGAATTGTTAGTACTATCGCCTTGCATCTAGTGGTATGGACACTTCCTCCTGAATCACCCTGTATATATTTAAAAAATGAAGGTGATGCAGATATTCCTAAAACAAATTGTAAAAAATAGTATAAATTTAGGAATTATTTTAAAATTTTATTTAATTTCCACTACAAATTGTAACACCCGGTGCAACAATTATTATCAAAATTTGTGTATGACGATAGTAATATTCCTCAAATATTTCTAAATATTTCATACAATTAGTGATATTTCTTATACAATCCATTGAATTATCTATTAATTATTGCGGCGTTTCACATTAGTTCTTCTTGCAAATTGTACTACAATTTGTAATATTTTTTAAAAGCTATTGTTTGAGGTAATATTATATATTTTATTATAATTAGTTACATTTTTCTATATATTTCTTAGAGAAAATCAAAATATTTATTACATAATGTATTACTTTTTGTAATAAATATTGCTATATTTTTGTTATACGTATTGGCACAATTTATTGAATGAAATTAGTACAAAATGTTGCCGTCCCTATTTGTGTGATAATTTGTACAGGAAAATATCACAATTATATTACTTTGACATTTAACAGAAAGGACTAATGACGTCATCAATTATATTTTTTTCAGAAATATACCCAATTCTTTTCCTGTTAAAAACGTCTCTTTTTTTAATAAACTTTTATTAGAAAATTTTTTCTGTATTATTTCCGTTTAAAAATTAGAAGCTACATCGTCCTAATGAGTCTCAAAAGAAATACCACCTAAAAATCACATTAGCGGTGGAAGGATCAAGTAGTCGTTGGAAAATTATCGTCGTTTAAAGTTTATAAGAGGCACAAAATACTTGTAATTACTCAATACGAACGTTAAACGTATAACTTTTGTGCTTACAAAATGCTTTCTCATTCATAAGAAATTGATATGTTGCTAATTTACGGCGAGTTATAAAAAAATTCAAGAAGAGCTGTAGAGTTATATCGAGAAAGGTATCCAGAGCGCCTCATTTTTTATCGTAATCTTTACAAGATTGGAGGCGATCTTGTGACAAAAAGAAGATGCATTTTCTGTTCGGAAGAATCAAATAATTGACTGAAGCGTAAGAAACAATGTTAATACATCTAGCCTGTTACAGTATTTCGAATCCACAAAATTCTATACGGCAGGCTAGCGGGGTATTGAATTTAGATAAATCAACCGTTTAACGAATTTTAAAGACCAACATAGCAACTTTATTTGAATGGGAAGGAATTTTGTCAGCACAAAAGTTATTCGTTTAACGTTCGTATTGAGTAATTACAAGTAGTATTTTGTGACACTTACAACGAAATTTGATTTAAATTTTTGTATCCTCACCATATCGAGTTTGAGCCACCCTGTACTATCATTTATATACGTGAAAAAATGAACAAATTATGTACGTCAAGCAAAACCTGTAACGATTTTTTTGCGTCATTAGTTCCTTGTTCTGAGTTTCCTATAGATTTACGATCAAGTACTAAACTTCATACCGCGTTAACTAGAGTTAAGATTTTAAATACAACCGTAATTTCGACTTTTAAATGGCAGAGACTTTCAAAGAAACTGCTCAAGTTGAGAAATTCAATTCTCAATGGAAAGTAATGTAGAAATCACGTCAGCGATATTGTAGACTGTTTAGTGCAGTGAAGTGTGAATAGTAAGAAATCATTAAGCAGCATTCACTGATTTTATTTTTTTATTTAGAGGAGCGGCGAGTAATCACGTCTGATGCACTGCATTCTGCACAAAAAGTTGAAGGAATTATAAAATGTACAGGGAGGAGATTCGAAAACAAGTAAAATTTGTCAAAATCGAGATATAGCTACAAATAGCAACATGCATACATGCAATAGAAAAATCGTATCTAAGCTAGCTACAAACGGAAATTACAATTATTAATGTATGAAAATGACAAGCATTCTGTTATTTTATGACATATATTTAATAAAATTAATTGAAATTAATGTTCTGTAGTTTTCTTCATAATTTATGAATTTTCAATGTTCAACAATATGAAAACGGTAAAAGAGAAAAGACGGAATGTCGTATGTCATGTTTTTGAAATCATAAAAAAAATTAAAAAAATCGACACTGTACAGGGAGTTTCACTAAACAATATGCTATTACTTCTTGTACCCCTCAACTTCTGCACGCCACTGTGCTTCCATTAAGTTATTAAATGGGTTCAGTTACAGCCCTACAACTGTTCTTCGAAGCTTTATTTTGTATCCCTAATAATAACGATAATAAAGATTGGCCTAAATATAACAATTATTTCTGTACATACACATATGATTTAATGTGTTAATAAATGTAAAGGAATTGATTTGAAATAGTTTAATATTTATAAAATAATGTTAAGTAGTCATACTGCTTGTTGACTGAAAAGAAAAGCACAGTAATTCATATTTTACAATTTCTCAATTTTGGCGAAGTCGCTAGGAAAAATGTATACCAAAATTTAAGATATTCATTGTTTCGTAACTCACTAATTTAAGCAGTAATACAAATAAATATTTCTTTAACGAAGAGGTTGGAATGGCTTACCTTTTTTTGTAGATGAAATTTTCCAATCGTTTTTCTCTTCGTAGTGGACTGTCTTGGTACTGGTTTCCGAGCGAAAAATTATTAACAAACGAAAAAGCGCACTAGTTTCTTATATCAATTTTTACCGGCCGGCACCGTGCAAGGCTTCAGACACACCGTCCTTTTCTTGCTTTTTCATGAAACGCATGCGTAGCTATTCCAACCATGGCGCGGATTATAATTTATACTAAATTACCTACTAATTTAAAAAAAAAACAGAAAATTCCTAAGATACCCAAACTAAAAGACAAGAAAAAAAGAGATGTAGTGAGGGAATTCCGAACATTCAATAATCTGTCAATTCCCATCTTTATAGTGATTGATATTTATATATAAGCCGACCATTACTGAATGGCGACGTTGCAGGCACATGCGTATTGGTATTTACAGAACTTTTCACGATTTGCTGCTCCTTAATTTCAACTGCGATACTATATCTAACGCACATGATGTATAGACAAGCTGACCATTAAACTACTAAGTGAAATAGAATTCAGATTTTATTAAAAACTTACCTAAGCAATGCTCTTTCAGTTCTTAGGAAAAATTTCTTGATAAACATTCTAAAAATTAGGGAAATTAATCTTATACTTTTAAGTATACAGTTGAAAATGATGTCGTTATCAAAGGTTTTTAATAAATATCTTAGAATAGTACACTTTAACTGAGATTCGAACGTATAGTTTGACAGTTGATCTATGGAAACTAAGGACAATTGTTTTCTCATGGCATACCAAGCTATTTAATAGAAACATTGATTTTCCTTTTTACGCCGTAACTTTAAATTAGTTTTTAAGATTTGAACAACTGAAATAAATATGTAGCTTTTTGAATCCTTCGGTATTTTAATAACTTATTTAATATTTTCTAAAGGTTGCGTTCTTGTTAGCAAATATCTTCATTTCTTACATACTGAATGGCTGTCCTGTTTTGCCAGATGCGCTCCCTGCATATTTAATCGTGTTAAGATTAATTTCCCTCATTTTTAGAATGTTTATCAAGAAACTTTTCCTAAGAACTGAAAGAGCATTGCTTAGGTAAATTTTTAATAATATCTGAATAAACCTACACACAAAGGTTTAAATAAAATCCACGTTTAAATTCGACTCTTCGCTTTTACAAAGTAAAAAAACATGTTTATGAAGTTCCAGGAAAGTAACGAAGCCACCTTGGATTTTATTGGTTAAATCATTTAAATAATCCAGTCATTACTAATAAAAAAAAATATAGAAATATTTGTTACAAAAAGGTTTGTTTTTCTTCTACACTTCAATAATTGTAGAAAAGCACGGTTAAATTTAAAAAAAAATAATTATCGCAAATATTGTAACAACGGTGTATGAGTTGGGCGGCAAAATACCTCCGCCCCCTGACTTTTTTCGATTTTTTGGAGAAACTAATAAACGGATCTTCATTTTTGGTATGGAGTATTATTTCCTGGTAGTGACTTTAAAAGATATTATGACGTTCCTGCTGTCCTTTCGGGGGCGGCACTTGAAATCACGAAATTTGTCTAAAATCATTGAAAATTCTGTTGTGACTTCCTCTCTTCCCTAATAAAGTCTAATAAAGTTTTTTGATTGCATCAATAGTTTCGTTAAAAAAAAAATAAACGTGATTGGGGGCGGCAAATGGATTATTACAAAATTTTATTTTTTATGAGTTTTCGATGTCGACATATCATTACTATCGTCGAAAATATTGTTTTATTGTCATTGAAGGGCGTTAGGGGTTTCTAGGAGCAGATTTATAATAATACCGCCGCCCTCGGACTTTATTTGTTATTTTCTAGAAACGGATAAAGGGATCGCCTTCATTTTCGGTATGGAATATTATTTCATGGTACTGACTTGAAAGGATATCATAATGTTCAAGCCGCCCTTCCGGGGGCGACACTTGAAATCACGAAATTTGTCTAAAATCATTGAAAATTCTGTTGTGACTTCCTTTCTTTATTTTCTATCGAAAAGTCTAATAAAGTTGTTTGATTGCATCAATAGTTTCGTTAAAAAAAATTAAACGTGATTGGGGGCGGTAATTATTACAAAATTTTATTTTTTACGAGTTATCGATGTCGACATATCATTACTATGATCGAAAATGTTGCTTTATTGTCATTGAAGGGCGTTAGGGGTTCCTAGGAGCAGATTTATAATAATACCGCCGCCCCCGGACTTTATTTGATATTTTGGAGAAACGGATAAAGAAATCGTCTTCATTTTCGGTATGGAATATTATTTCATGATAGCGACTTAAAATGATATTATGATGTTCCTCACGAGATTTGTCTAAAATCATTGAATTTCATTTTTACTCTATCTTACCTATCGAAAAGTCTAGTACAAATTTTTGATTACATGTATCGTTTCCTCAACAAAAAATATAAATAATTTACGAATCTTCTTTTGTCCGTACCTATTTTGCTATTGGTCGTAGGAGGACGCGGTTTGGACGGGGGAATTTTGGAGCTCGTCGAGAACGATGCCCGCACTTTCTATTGTCTTTGGCGGTTGCCCGACGGGGGCGGCATTGCGTTTGTTTCGACTCAAAATCAAGTATTCTATCACCTCCTAAAATTATTGTAACGACTTACAAGAGACCCTGTATAATTCCCATGACTAATATGGTAAATATTATCTTTGAAATTTTACAGAGATATTTTATAGTGTATAATTAGTTATAGAACGTTTTACGATTTATACAACTTTTTGTAGTTAATGCCTAATTCCACCGGACTACAAACTTATACCTAAACCAATCCGAGTATCAAACTTCCAAACGGAATCAGCGGGCAAATCGCCCCGCTTGTTTTCGGCCGCACGTATACACTTCGACTCACGTCTCGTCTTCGCGAAGTTACAGAAGTTTGGAGTTTTTTCCCCAAACCAATTCATCCCGATGCCACAGAATCGAAAGTTCGAACGTCAGTTGTAGACTTTAATCAACCGTCGCGCTCTTTCAGTTGCAAATCCGACGGGCGTTAAATATTCAGGAATGAATATCTATGTAAAACACGGCGGAGACGCTGTAATCAATATTAAAAGTCGAATTAGTCGAATTTTTGATCAGGCAAAGGCGTTTGCATCTGCATACGGATTGGAGTCGCCTATTTGAAATAGAATGCTGTATACAGGGTGCTTCGTTTATTATGACTTTCACTGAAAAAAAGGTCAGTAACTTTACAAATTTACTTTGTAAGAATATCCTTATAATTGTCTTAAAATAATTCTAAAAATAATGATGATATTACACTGACACTTGTAATTTTACAAGAAAACTGCCAATATACAATAAAACCGTAAACTTCCTATGTAATTATAATATAATTTGTACATTTATAGAATATATTGTAATACATTTACAATTAACAATGTGAAATCCATTTTTACACTGTAAAATTACTGAAAATACCAAATTTGCTATATAATTGACTGTAAAAATATGCCTAATGTGTATGTGAAGGTTTAAAACGCGCTAACCTAACTTAACCGTTGAGAGCGTTGGGTGGTGACGCCTCATTATTCTTGCTTAATTTCGATGAATGCAGCGTGTACCTAGGACCTAGGTACTTACATAATTAATTTAGTGAGTAGTGACTAGCAATACAAACATATCTAGAGTGATAAGTGAGTGTTTTTAGTACTATAAATAGTTTTGTCTAGTGCTTGTTTAAACATAACCTCAATGACATTAAGAACTAATAGGTATGTAAGTTATACATAATTATTGAAACAAAGAACCATTGCATCTACAAAAATTGGGTACCCCACTGTTGTTTTGTTCATCTTACATAATATATAAAAATATAATATTTTCTATTATATATTTTCTATTATATTATATTTTATACATATTTGATGAACAGGAGAGGATTAGCATGATTTAAGTTCTGGGTATCTACTTATTCTCTATGCACATTTATATAATTAATATTACTTTGTAATAGTTAGTATAAGATCATAGATTTCGTTTGAATATTATAAAATGTTAACTTTAGTTCTACGAATATATTTTTACATTGTTATATGTCTTGTATAAAGTTAAGTGCTCTATTTTGTACAAATAACCTAAAAGTGTAGGTACCAAATTTTAATAAAAAATTGCTGTAAAACCATATTTTATTACTTCAGTACCTGTATGTACATGTATTTATAAGCTAAAAAATAAGCAAAGGGCACTTAGATATAAGATATAATAAAGCTGTAACTACTAATTAGCTAACTGAGCCGTAATCGGGGTACAAAATAGCTATTTATATAATCAGTTAGGAAAAGTACGGTTTTGTGTAACAAATGTTTTTTACACAATTTGTCCAAAAATTTTAATTATAAATTTAAAAAGGATTATTCTGCTGACTTTAAGGTATACATCGAGGCTATAATAGAAATAAGTATTATTTTCAACTAAATGCGTCATAAATTCGAAAGTACTTAATTTTTTGTATATAAATCTGAAAAGCATATAGAAAACAAATCTATTGGTTCGAAAATGTTTGACTTCACTGGGGATATCATATCAAAAATTCAATATTACTATTATGTGTATTTGTTAACATTAGAAGCAATTGACATTCATGTTACTTAGGTTACTTAATATGAGTATATTTTTCTTTTGAAATAACATTCTGATGCAGTGATGCTATTGAGAAACTCACGGAAAAGCCTGATATGTTACATAAGGTAAGTAACAATCGTTAATTCCTTACGATATTTAAATTTTTCTCATGTAGGCATATTAATCTATTAGTTATAAATGAATTGCTATTCAAATTTTTTTAGGGATCTAGGTATTTCAAAGCACTGTTAGTGAATTCGAATGTTGTAAACAAGATGTCCTGTGTACGAGTTAGGTCAGTTTCGACACTTTTAAGAGGTTTCTTTTATTCTCCGAAAAGATAGTCCAAATGTCACGGCAATATTTTTGAGAAAAATTGAATAACGAAAATTTCATTTCGATATCTTGATTAGTTTTTATATAGCATTTTTTTAATTTTAGGCCTTTTCTATGATGCCCCATGTTACACACGTATGATGTTTCATTATAACATATAGCAGCGGAAAACTAGAAGTTATAAAAAAAATATTCCTCAAGCCATTATATACTACATATAGAGAAAAAATGTCTTTACAATGTATAAATATTAATATGATAAGTAGAAAAGTTACCACAGAAAACGACCAAAATTTAAAAATATCAAGTAGATATTTCTTAAACAAATCAAAATATCGAAATGTGATTCTCGCTATTCAACTTTTCTCAGAAATTAAGCTCTCTTGGCTATTTTTTTCTGTGCTTTCGGAAAATAGAAGAAACCTTCTATACCTAAGTGCCCAAATTGGACCATCCTGTACAATAAATAAAAAAAATACATTGTAGTCATAATATAAAATGTATTATTACAAAGTAACTATACAACTGCCTGTAAAGTTACTTTGTAATTTTATAAGTAATTGTGGAAGTTACATTGTAAAAATACTTTTCGTATTGTAAAATCACAAAGTAATATTACAATTTCAAAACCTAAAATTACACCACAAAATAAATTTACAACGTAATTTTACATTTTATTTGTAAAGTCACAATCGATAAGAAAATTACAGCAATAATGAGTGGTAAATAAATTGCCATCTATTTTAACTGTAATTATTTTTTACAGTGTTGGTATCGATTTTGGTGTAATCACTTTCTCCTATGTTTTTATTCCTCTCAACGAAATTTCAGCTCTTTCTGGTGTGAAATAATAATGCTAGATTACCTTTTCTAAGATTGCTATTTTTTACAGTATTGCAGCAACGGTAGCAGATATCTTGGATCTGCCCAAGTAGCACCGAAGTAACACTAACGGAGGCTGGAATTTTCAAAAAGCAGCTATTATGTAACCGCCAGTAAATTTGCTACTTATTTGCTATACAAGGTGTTTTTAAATGAAGTAGTAAAAATGAGACCACATTCTTTAAATGATTCCTTAGGTAAAAACAAATCGATTTAACCTAACATACCTATATCCTAAATCGCATAATGAAAAAGATACAGTGTGTCAAAGTTAAAATTTTATTTTCGATATTTGTAGATAACTTCTTAAAATATCTAAATACTTACATAAAATTTGTAAATCATAGCCTTTGGCGAGCGAGAAATTCAGATTTCTTTCTAATTTTAACGTCACTAGTAGAGGGCGCCACTTGTGGCTTACCATGTTTCTTTGAAATGGCAGAACTTTTTTTTAGCTTAGTGTATCCATCTGACTATAGAAACAATCGATTCTCCTACCTGTTTTATTTGAAACAGGTATATTTTGCTGAAGCCGGTAGGAATAACCATTTTTGAAATAATCTTATTTAAAATGCTCAGTGCACCGAATAAAAAATGTTTTGGTTTCAGGTAAAGTGCTTTTTCTACTGAAAATGTTGCTTAAAGTTGTTCAGAAGGGTAAATTATGAAGACGTGCAATGTTTGAAGATCGGCGAGGTTTGATGAAACCATTTTCCAACAAAGCACAAAGATTTTATCAAAGCAGGCCGATCTTCTTGAAATTTCCATAATTTACCATTCTGAACACATTTTGCTGTATTTTCAAAGGCACTTTACCTGAAACGATCGGTGCACTGAATATTTCAAATATGATTATTTCGAAGACTGCTACTATATACATGTATAATTATATTTGTAAATTATAAATTGTTAGTGGTTCTACCGTATCATCTGTTCTTTTGTATCTATATATAGTGTGGAAGAAAAGTATGGAATAAATTCATTATTTCTAAAACAACGAAGTTTCATGAAATTTCCTCGGACACGTCGATATTCCTTTTTAAAAAGACTCTTTTTTCTATACCAACGCATTTCCGACGTTCATTTGTTTTCGCGTGATGACGTCATCGCATATTTTTTTAAATAGAACCCCTATATTTTTTCATCGGATTCTTGTAGAGCTTAACTTGCTGAATTCAAAAATGTATAATTTGGACGCTTTATTCCTTCAACTTTCCGAGAGGTTTGTGAAAAAAAAAAACGAAATATATTGATAATATATCTCAATTTTGTGTTTGTAGTAACACATAGTTTAATACGTAACTAACTCAAAAGTAATTCAATGTTATTCATAAAATATTTATTTAGCTAACATATGAGTGAGAGAATATTACTCAACGAATTGTGTTATTTTAACACAATCGGATGTGGACTCGATTTAAAAAACAATTGTGTTGATTTTGAGTGAAATTTGACTCAAAACTTTTTACAGTGTAGGTATTTTAGACAACATTACTATTACAACTCATACATACAAAACAAGCGACATAATAATATGAAATAGTGGTGGGAGAGTAAGAAATCCCTTATAAGTTGCAGTTTCCACAAACAAGCTCCGGTAACGTTACCGGAACATGGTAGGTACCAAAAACGTATTTCCTATTTTCGTCGTAATAGAACGTTTCCCATGGCTAGTGGCCAAACACTTTAAAGTGCCTACAGTAGTCGCAGCTACGTTCCAACGGTTAATTGTACTAGTTGGGTGTTTGCCCTATCCTAATGACAATGAAAAGGCACAACTTTTTTCCAGTTTGAGCCACCCTGTATATTTTACGATTTTCTAAAAGCCAATGGCATGCCATGAAAAACGAACCATTTTTTATACAGTAGTGTTTCAGAATTTATATAAAAAAAAAATAGGAATAGATGCGTCATGAAAATTGAAGCAAATATTTTGTAAAATGTTTAGTTTCCGAGAAAAAAAAATGGAAGTTCTAGTATTTTCTTTTTTGTGATGTCGATATTTGCATCAATTTTTCAAATATCAGAAATGGCTTTCGTATAGCAACTCGCAGTTGATGGGTACTGTTTTAAATTATAGTGAAATGAAAATGCTTTGGTAGATGATTTTCCGGTAAACCTCAGTAAACACACATACGTTATTTAAACGTATTGTCAACGTACCATTGGTTGATAATTCGTGTTATGTTACAAAATCAACCATTATTTTATGGTTAGAAAAGTAACGGTCTAACATAACGTTTAAAATCCGTACTTTTTTAACAAAAAATGTTGGCAAACCTTTTGTAACGTTAAATGAACGTTATTTAAAATATTTAAATAAAACTTATTTATTTAAACCTTTATAAAACGTCTGTGTCAACTGATTAAATATATTGACATTGAACAAAAACGTGTTTGTAACGTTTTAGAGTAACAGGCATAAGTAATGTTTACAAAACGTATCATAAAAGTTTTGCAATTAATAAATATTTCGGAAAGATACCAATCCAAAGTAAATTTTATACAATATAATTTAATAAAAAGATATTGCATTAAGAATATATAGGTACTTATATATACAAAGAACTAGATAGTAATTATTTTTTAATAAACCTCACAAGTGTTAAAAAACAGTACAATTTAAACGTGTATTATACGTTATAATCATTCATTGAAATAAGGAAGCGAATTGCCGTTTTTTACACGTGTCAATTATAATGTCATTAAACGTTCTATACGAATTTAATAATCTTATTGGTAGATAAAGATCACGTGTTACACACATACCATCGTGTCAATTATAATGTCGTTAAACGTTCTATACGAATTTAATAATCTTATTGGTAGATAAAGATCACGTGTTACACACATACCATTTCGAGTTCTTTTTTGTAAAAGTTTGTCAGTTGCATATTCATCACTGTACGTACCTACTATGATCCGTGAAATATTTCCCTATTTTATTTTGGTAAGTATACCTACTTCTATAAGTATTTAATTTTATTTTATTAATATAAGAATATTAGGTTTTTTTACATTACATGTTACAAATAATTATATAATGGAATCTAAATTTATTCCACTATAACTTTTCCTACTTATGTTTCAAAATACTTACAAAGGCGATGACAAAATTAGTAAAAGTAGGCGTGTGAATTTACTTTGTAAAATGGGTAACAATTATTATGACTTGGTAATTTTTTTACTTTATACTAAAATTTAAGATACAGTGACATATTTCTAATCATTTTTTATTTCCTTTCTTGACTATCTACTTCGTGGTCATATTAAATGTATTTAGGTTATTATTATTAGCATTATTATTATATTTGTAACTATAATAGATTAAACTTAGACATGTTTAAAGTTTAGACTTTCTTTAAATAATCTATATTATCCAATGTAAGTGAAGTTATTGATATGAAACTTGTTCAGACCTAATTTCATTATTTATATTTAGGTTCCAATCAGTAGCATAAATAAGATATATTATTTTGGTATTTTTATATTTTGTTTGCCTTATGTACGTAGTATTATTTATTTAATAAACTATTACTGATATTAAAACCAATTATTTATTGTTACCTACCTGAATTTGAAATTAAACAATAGGTATTGATATTTTTTAATACTCTTATTTATAGGCGTATAGTGAGTTCAACATTCGAGCCACACTATTGGAATATCGATAATAATTATTAATAGGAACAAGATTAAATGAGAGAGGATTTTGTAACTATTTTATTTATATTATATTAATTCCCTGATAATTATTTATTTAATACAGGGTGGTCCAGAATGTACCGTAAATACTAGAGCATATGGCACGTTAAAAAATAAGGGTACTATTTTACATAAATTTTTGTTCAAAACTCAATAATAAGAGCCTCTGAGGGATAAAATAAAAATCATTTTTTTTAAATGATTCAGATACTTTTGAATAATGGGTTCATGGGGTGATGAGTAAATGATATTAGGATAATTAATTTTTTGTTACCACTTATTCAATCACTTATGTTTAAGGGGTAGTTTTGGATAGTATTTTTTTAAATTTGAAATTATGTATTTCAAAAAAATTCTTACCACTCAAAACAACGCTTTAATCTTAAAGGGATGGAAAAGTGGTAACATAAAATTAATTGTACTAAAACCTAAAAAAAATAAATTTATTATAACTCGCAACAAGAATTCAGACGACTTACGTCATACGAACAAATGAATAATTCATTATATTTTCATCAAAATATTTAAGAAACTGCAACTGCTAGTAATAAAACTATATACTACACTAAAAGTTAGTACTATATATTGCACTAAATTGCAAAATATGATTGTTTTTAACGCGACCAAATATCGAAAATTACTTTGACAATAAAAACAAATGTGTAACGTCAGCCGTGACGTAAGACGTCTGAATTCTTGACGCGAGTATATAAAAGTATTATAGTTAGTTAAGTGTTATAGATATTTAAAGAAGTGATTTGTATTTTGCGGTTTTACACGATTAAGTGTACCTGATTATTTAGTTTTTAAATATATATTTAAATTATTTTTTAACGTACCTACTATCTAATCTAGCATTTATGGTACATAATTCTGGACCACCCCGTACAATGCCACCAGAAGGATCCAAAAACAACGTTGTAAAACACGTTAAAAAACACGTCTCTAAAACATCTTTTTGGACATTAAAATAACAAGGTTTAATTTACGTTAGTTAGAAACCTTAATAAAATGTCATTATTAAACGTAAAACTTAAAGCTTATTAATACTAAAAATGATCGTTCCACATTTACTAATATTAAACGTTTGTACTTTGGTTACCAGAAACGTGTAAAACCGCGACATTTTTAAGTTGATTGTACGTAAAAAAGGCAGGCCTTTTTCAAACGTTGTATGGGCATTATAAACGTTTTTCTAACGTATATGTGTTTACTGGGACATGTGCCAAATGCAGCTACTTTTACAACTGCAGTGAGTGCAAGTGTAGTGCAAACGCTGGCGTCACACGGAAAATTTGCAACTGAATCGTGGAAGGGATGGAGGTTCAGGGCTTCCATCGCCATATTGTAGCAGTGTGGCGTATCATACACGAGACTCAATAAATTCGTACCATGTACAGTGTGTCCGAGAAGAATCGGTACCTTGGCCGCCACGACCTCCTGACTTTAAATCATTTGAACTGCTCCTTTTGATTTTATTTTTACAAAATTTTGCAATTATTTTGTTTTTGTTTTGCGTTTATTTAGTACATATCCATTCCCTGTGCACAAGCCACGCCCCACTATTTCGCAGAATTGGGTAATATTGATTTACTGTTTGGACAAACTAGATTGGTGTTCTGTAAATTGAACTACAGACTCCGCGTGTGCTGCAAGTTAGGTGGCAGATCACCACCATCCCCACAATTTAAAGCTGCATTCGATAGACTCCCTGTTCGTCATGTCTTATATTAACTTCGTTAATTAAATCTGCAGCTCATTAAATTAGATACGGTGATATAGAACATCGGAATCATTAATGAGTAGTCAATAGAATACTCGCGTTATTCAAGTCAGTAGGTAGTACATATATTTTTAAAGACATCTCGGTTCTGATATCAATCGAAATATTGATAATGAGCCAAATATTTGACAGGCAAATAATAACTATAAAAATTGTTATAAGCGAAAGTCGTAAGTGTATACATCATTCAAGGTGTCCACAACATGAGTAAAAATATCCCAGCAAACACCATATGACTATGGTTATACGTAAAATATATGTTCCAAAGATTTAAATATGGTTTTAGTATAAAAATTATACGTAGATAATACAGTATGCGCCAAAAGTATGGAATAAATTCAATAAAAACGAAACAATTATTTTGTTGGGAAAAATCCTCGAACAGGTCGATTTTTAATTTAAAAAATACATATTTTAGCGTAAAATGCGATTTTCAAATGTCATTTGTTTTTGAGTAATGACGTCATCGATTTTTTTTAAATGGCAACACCATATTTTTTTCCTTGATTCTGAAAGATCGTTTAATTCTCTATCAGACAGTACTAAAATTTTGCCCCCTTACATAGGAAAGTTTTCGAGTAAATGACGATTGAATGTTAGAAAACGTAAATCAGTTAAAATAAAGCAAAAACGTTATCAAGTTTAGTTTTTTGAATTCCATAGTACTTTTATGGATCACATAGGTGAAAATCTTTGCAAAGTGTCATTGTCACACCGACTTTCTAATAAGTATTGTAAGCGACATAGAAATTATTATTCAATTTAAAGTATTATGGCACATTTACCTGTTACTCACAGAATTGAAATTTTAATTCTTATCGGATGCGGGAATATGACAAGAACTCAGCAGGAAGTTTGCGATTTATGTAATGAAAAATATCCAGATCGCCCTATCAGCCAATCAACAGTCAGTAAGGTAGAGTCTAAATTTAGAGAAACTGGCAATGTTGTAAATATTCCAAAACCTGGACGTCCAAGCATTAATGAAAATCAGAAACAGAACATTTTGATAAGTATGGTGGATAATCTTCATAATTCTTCACGATTAGTTGCATTAAACAATGACACTAGTCAGAGCACAGTGTTACGTATCTTGAGGAAGGAAAAATATCATCCCTACAAAATTCAACTTGTGCAGGAACTCAATGAGGATGATCCCGATCACCGCTTACACTTTTGCGAAATTCTAATGGATTTATGTCAAGGAAATAGAAATTTACACCGGCAAATACTTTTTTCAGATGAGGCCACATTTTGTCTGAATGGTACAGTAAACCGTCAAACTTGCAGATATTGGAGTCGGGAAAATCCTCATTGGATGGCAGAGACACATACCCAACACCCTCAGAAATTAAATGTGTGGGCTGGAATAGTTGACGACAGGGGCCTTTCTTCTTTGAAGGAACCCTTACAGGACAAAGATATTTAGAGTTTCTAGAAAATGACCGTGTTCCAGTCCTTGCAGTAATTTTTCCTAACGATAATGACCCTAACATTCCTGATGATACCATATGGTTTCAGCAAGACGGTGCACCTCTGCACTATGCGCGCCCTGTACGAGATTTTTTGGACAACTGTCTTCCTGGGAGGTGGATCGGCAGACGCGGACCGATAGAATGGACTGCAAGATCGCCAGATCTTACATCTCTTGACTATTTTTATGGGGATACTTGGAGTCAAAAGTGTACATTAATAAACCACGTAATTTAGAAGAACTTCAAAATCGCATTCGGGACGAAATACGCAGAGTTACCCCAGAAATCATTCATAACGTGCAAGAAGAATTTCTTCACAGACTTACGCATTGTCAAGAAGTTGGTGGATGGCAATTCGAACATTTAATTTAAGTATAAAATTTAATCAATTGTATTTTATTTTACATACCTCAGAATTGTTACTTTTTTATGGATAAAATTTACGTTTTCTAACATTCAATCGTCATTTACTCGAAAACTTTCCTATGTAAGAGGGCAAAATTTTAGTACTGTCTGATAGAGAATTAAACGATCTTTCAGAATCAAGGAAAAAAATATGATGTTGCCATTAAAAAAAATCGATGACGTCATTACTCGAAAACAAATGACATTTGAAAATCGCATTTTACGCTAAGATATGTATTTTTTAAATTAAAAATCGACCTGTTCGAGGATTTTTCCCAAAAAATAATTGTTTCGTTTTTATTGAATTTATTCCGTACTTTTGGCGCATACTGTATACCATTATGTGATTTTACATACATTTGCGACTTCTAATATACAAATTTCTGCTAGTGGTAGCATTTGTCTAAAATACGTTTTAAATAAGTCACAATATGTGTTAAGTGTTAATCTACGACGATGTCATTATGACACATTTAGCAACCTCATTTGGATGTCATTATGGTCTTCATAACACTCAGTACCATTGTGAATTCATAACAACACGCAAATATTAAAGTAAAAAATACTACTTTTACTTATTATTAACGTATGACATAAAATTGAACGCCAATAATGAAGTAGTCAAAGTCAAATTTAAAGCAATCGATAACTGTGGTTACCATGACATCGTCAAATAAGAGCACCTAATAATTTTGGATTTCAATTTATGAAAACATTTCTGATATTTCAAGATAAATTGAATCTGCAAATAAATTCTGTTTGGATTCATAAATTAAATTTTGAATGACACACTTTCGATAATTTATAAGAATGAGTGCATTAATTTGATAAGAGCTTATGAGTTGTGAAATAAATTAATTGTTATTACATTTATTTTCTACGGACGTTTAAAAATTGTGTTACTTATAGGCCGTGTCCGGTCGCCAGACAGCGACTTTATTTTAAACATTTTTATTACAATAATATAGTTGTTTACTTTTAACTTCTTCCCTTCTACAGATCAAAATTTCGTCTCCTTTTACCCAATAGGTTTTGTGTATCTAGTAAATTAATTGATATGCAAATATTTACGGGACCGATTTCTAATTCAATTAACAATAAATCCGAAATTCCAACAAATTCCCTCTTCAGGGCCCACCTCAGTAAACATTCTAATTCGCCGGGACTGAGACCAAGCGTCCGGCACCAAAATCCGGATTACTATCCAGTGTGATCCCCTTAACGCTCGAAATATTCAAGCACAGAGGAAATTATAACAAAAAGTATACAATATAAGCATCACAAGTTGACGGTGAGTGTCTATTAATAAATATCCACTTTATTATACGGTGTGTCCGGAAAAATGTGGGAAATCTCTCAGGTGAAGATAGAACATG
Source organism: Monochamus alternatus (assembly GCA_037114965.1). NCBI lineage: Eukaryota > Metazoa > Arthropoda > Insecta > Coleoptera > Cerambycidae > Monochamus > Monochamus alternatus. Next base: position 60,483,792 of record CM073429.1, on the reverse strand, counting down.
AGAAAATAAGATGGCAAGTTCCTATAAAAATGTTTCCTACAGGCCCTAACTAAGGAGATACGTGTTCCAGAAGGACGCCGCTGGAAATTATGATCTTTTTTATTAAAAATAAAACATAAACAATTTACTGACCATGACATAACATTGTATAAAGTATTTCTTGGAAATTGATCAAGACAATAAAACCACCCATCTTCAGATAGAAGATTTTTTTTTAAATTTTACATTTGTTTCTATAAAATTATCCAATTAGTTTTAAAATACATAATGACTTGACTTGCCGAAATATATATAATTTTTACAGTTATTGACAACAAGGGCAGAGACAGAGTGACACTTGTGTGGTGCTAAAAATGTAGGCATTATGTTACGACATAATAAGCTTAGGCGACGCCTGATAAACTAAAAGAGCTAAATATGTTTCAAGAACACTATTTTAAGAGGTCCTTACTAGTGATCATTACATACACTTTTATTAAATTATATTAAATACTGCAACCTCACATTTTCCGGGACACCATGTATATTCATTTATTTTCTATTATTAATCGTATATCTTTTCACTACACTTTCCAAATTTGCAGATATCGTCAATGCTATGAATCGGGAAAAACTCGTTTCTCAGTGTACACACATCACTTACAAATTCCGTGGTGTAATTTATTTCCAATTTAAAAAGCTGATACGGGGCAAGTAGGGGCGGGCCAAATATAGGACCATGAATATTCAAAAAGCCAACGTGTTCCAATTTTGTGCGAATTCGTACTCTCATGACAAATGCGATAATTGATTAGATCTAAAATATACCTGTGCGTTTCGCTATCTTTACAAGAGCAGCCCGTTTGTTTCGATATAAATGTATGGAATTTGAGGACATTATTAATATCCTTCAGGATGGATAATAATATAAATTATAACGTCAAAAACAAGTACAGTACTTACCCGATAAAATGTTTTTGTTTAATTAAACATGTTAAGTATATGGATAATTAAATTCAGGGAGCAAAACTGACTATTTACTTGAAAAGTTTTTTTTTTAATTTCTTTATGGATTTCAACGATATGCTACTTGTTTTTCTCCAGTAGCATACCTATGAAAACCATAAAGAAAAATTTTATTATATGTATATTACTTTTCAAATGAAGAGTCTATTTTGCTCCCTGGGTTTAAATATTCATATAATATGTATAATTAGACATGAAAAAAAGGCTTAAACAATTTTTCGGTAAGTACTACCTGTTTTTGATGTTGTGGCATATATTATTATGTATTTTGATTTTTTTGAAATTTGTAGCATCCTGAAAATGACCTTATATAGGCCGAAACGTAGATAGTGTAAAATAAACAAGTGTTTTAGCAATTTGATAACCTAATTCCAACCATATGTATAGAAGATATTCTACGATAATTCAATTTGAAGGTAAATATATTATTTTTGTATTTATATAATAGTAAATTTTAGATAAAACGTTTAAATGAAGATTTACAATTACACTGTTCTTAAAGATCTTATTTTTATACTATGACATTTTTTATTGTTACTTAAATTTAATTTTGATTTTTTTTTCTGGACTCTATCAACACATAGTTTTATATAGTTCAAATTGCAAGGAGGAGAGTTTTCCAAGAATAATATGAAATCATTCAGTTTAGTACACGCATCATGTAAATTTCTAATTGCCTGCAATAGAACAAAAATATTATAAATAGCAAACCTAATCATCAAAATATTCATTCAGTGTAGCCAACAACGATTAGCATACATTTTCAATGATGGAATAGGTTTTATCATGCAAATTGGTGGGATTATAATTAATAATAATATATAAATGCATCAAGTATCTTTTAAAAATATGAAAAATGATACTACCAGTTGCATCATACCAAAAGAGTACTTTGCTTAGAATTTCAGTGCTTTGCATATTTTAATATATATTCTGTTTCACCTTAATAATTTATATAAATAGATAATTATTGTTCCAAATAAAAACGATTTTCTCAAACTGTTTAAACCATTATTTCAATAACTTCAGAGATATGAATTATGCTATAAGACTATATCCCAAAAATTTATCAGAAATATCTTTGTTGTAGACATATTTTTGTCAATTAATTTATAGATCAATGTAGCCAGTTCAATTTTGTAAGTGTTCTGGACAAGTAAATGAGTTATTTAGTGATGCATATTTGCTACATTGTTGTATGTATGTATTACACTTTTTATAGAAAAAAATTAATGTGGATTTACAATTCGTTATTTATAAAATATAACTTTTTTATTGCTCCTCAAACGTATTTTCAATTTTTTTTACCTTTATTAACACATAATTTTATAATCTTGGTTGAATAGAGGTAGAACAGTATTCATAGACAACGTTTTTACGTACGTCTACATAAAACTTTAATTTTTTAATTTAGATTATGAAAAATTCTCTATAATCCAAATATAATTATGTGCTTTATTTTAATTCAAATAACAATGAGGTGAGTTTTCCAAGAATAAAATGAAAGGATTAAGTTTATTACAAGTGCCATAATGCCTCTTAAGCTGTAAATTTCCAATTATCTGCATTTTCCAATTACCTGCAATATAAATATTATAAATAGTAAACCCAATAAACAAAATATTCATTAAGTGTTGCAAATTTAACGCTTAACATACATTTTCTACGATGCAAGTGTCAGAAGACTTCTATTGGTTAAGGGACCCAAGATTACGCAAAAACCCTCTCAACCTACTAACGGTTATCAGACCCATGGAGTTACCAGTTCCATCGTACCAAACAACTGAAGATGACAGGCGTTTCGGAAGTAAGAAAATTAAAAGGAGTTATCATGTGGAAACGCCAAAACGATTATTTCTGAAGATAAGCGACAATATGGCCAGATCTAGGAAAATTAACGCCAAAAAACTTTCGTATTCACCAAACGAAAATCAAGATCTGAAGGAAAACTATGACCGAAACAAGAAAAACGCCTTGTTTAGAATTTTCGGTAAAAGGGCCAGCGTAGATATGAAGATTCTGTAAGGTTGGTCACTGTTACATCAGAATATTCCAGACATTTCTTACTAGTTTAGATAATACTTATTTTGTATATCCTAATATTTATTTCGTCTCGCCTTAGATTCTAGTTTATAATTTAAATTATTTATGTGCATGTATTTATTAGGGAAGGAAATATTTTTAAAATATAAAATTTGTGCACTTTTCTTCTAAGGAGTACGGTTGGAATTAGGTCGTCAAATTTCTAAAAGACTTAATTATTTTACACTGTCTACGTTTCGACATATATAAGGTCATCTTCAGGATGCTACAAGCAGTATAAAAAGTAGTACTTATCGAAAAAAATGCCTTTTTTGTCTAATCACACTTATATGGATAATTATATCCAGGGAGCAAAACAGAATATTCATTTGAAAAGTAATCTACAATAAAATTCCCTTTATGGATTTCAAAGGTATGCTAGGTATTTATTCTTTCTCCACTAGCAAAAAAGGCAACAATTTTTCAGTAAATACTACCTGTTTTTGACATTATAATTTATATTATTACGTATTTTGATTTGTTTTGAAACTTGTAGCATTCTGAAGATGACTCTAGATAGATCAAAACGTAGATAGTGTAAAATAAAGTGTTTTAGCAATTTGACGACCTAATTCCAACCACATGTATAGTATATTATTATTGTATGTTTATAGTGGTACATTTTGTATAAAATGTTTAAATGCATATATACAATTTTTTCACTGTAACCATTGGAAAAATGTTATACTAAATTTAATTTTGATTTTTTTCTGAATTCTATCAACACATAGTTTTATGTAGCTCAAATTGAAAGGAAGAGAGTTTTTCAAGAATAAAATGAAAGGATTAAGTTTATTACACGTACCAATCCCTTTTTAATTTGTAAAATTACAGTTACCTACAATAGATCAAAAATATTATAAATAACAAACCTAATTCCTTATAATCCAAATATCATTATTTATTTTAATTTAAATTGCAAGGAGGAGAGTTTTCCAAGAATAAAATGAAAGGATTAAGTTTATTACATGTGCCATAATGCCTGTTTGAGCTGTACATTTCCAAATATCTGCAATATCCAATTACCTGCAATATAACAAAATTATTATAAATAGCAACTTAATAAACAAAATATTCAGTCCTTGTTAATTTAACGATTAGCACACATTTTCTACGATGGAAATGTCAGACGATTTATATTGGCTAAGAGATCCAAGATTACACAAAAACCCTCTTAGGCTGTCAACGGTTGTCAGACCCATGGAGTTACCAGTTCCATCGTACGAAACTACTGATGATGACAGGCGTTTCGGAAATAAGAAAATAGAAGAGTTCCGATGTGCAGAAACGCCAAAACGAATATTTTTTAAGATCGATAACAGGCGATATAGAGGATATCCTATGGCCAGAACTAGGAAATTGAACACCAGAAAACTCACTTACCCAACGAACAGCGAAAATCAAGATCTAGAGGAAGACTATGACCAAAACAAGAAAATCGCCTTGTATAGAATTTTCGGTAAGAGAGCCAGCGTGGAAATCAAGATTTTGTAAGGTCGGCCAGTATGACGTCGAAACGTACTACTTAAAATGATAAGTACTATTTACGAAACCTCAGTACTTTGTACGTATATTTTAATATTTATTTAGTCTTGGCTTCAATTCCAGTTCATATTTATATATTATTTATGTACATGTACTTATATGGAGATGAACTGTTATTTTTAAAATATATTTGTTATTACTTCTTATTTTATTTTATTATTTATTTTATTTTTATTTTTTGACTTGTATTAATAGATTTAATTTTATTCTTAGGTAGAATGGAAGACTGCATTCATAGAAAATGATTTTAAAAACGTCTACATAATACATTTTTATGTATATATAATGTTGTAATAACAAACATATTTCAATTGAAATTATAAAATGTTAGAAATTCAGTTTGACTTAATTCAAATTAATGTAGGCTTAGAATATAATTGAAAACACATAAATGGCGCAAAATTTTCAGTAGCATTTATATTTCTATATCATATTTTATTTTATATTTTGTGTGTATTTGCTGTTCTGTAAATTGCCTTTCTTTTGTAACAAAATCAAATAAAAAAATTTGACTAATATAATGCTAATTTGTATTGCCCTTATCATAGTTTTCGACGTGACAGTTTTGTTTAAAAATTAAAAATATCAAAAATACTAATAAGACAATATAAAAATAAACATTTATTCAATATATGGACTAGACTAGACTTAATCACATTTTGAAATAGGTTAAAGTAATGAATAAAATGAAAGAAGTCTATCATAAGGGCAATAATCCATTTTAATGTTGTCATTTTTCATTTATTTGTCATATACAACCATAAATTCGGTATGTCTCCCCTCAATATTATGTAAGTTTAGATAGTAAGTATTCCACATAAAAACTCAGTATTTTGTAAATATTATTATTTATTTTGTCTTTTCTTAAATTCTAGTTAACAATTTTATGAATACTTACATTATATTAACATTATTATAATAATTATGTCACATACAAACTTATATACTATAAGATTGTAATTTATAAAAATGTCATTTTTGTCGAAATACATTTTTATAAAGCAATTTTCAGATGAATGCAGCCAAGAGTTCAATTTTATTAGCTGATATTTTTGTAGGCAATGCCAATTGGTCTTATTACTATATTCTTCTTTTCTGTTCTTTTTTTAGGGAACAGTGAAACAGCAACGTTTTGTTTGGTGTGCTTCCGAGAACAACTTGTATTGTCACTTATGCTAGTTGAACCATTTGATCCCGAAACTTTGGCCTCCTCTCCCTCCTTTTGCGTATTCTCTTTTTTAATCACACTTGGAGAGTCAAATAACCTCATAAACTTTGCTTCTAAACCCTCCTTCTGTTCGCTGTTTCTCCTAATGATAATTGGTGAACCAAACACCATCGAGAACGTATCCTTTTCATTAGTTTCATTAGAAAATGTTGTCTCCTCTCTCTCCTTTTGTGTATTTTCTTTTTTAATGATACCTGGAGAGCCAAATAACCTCATACACTTTGCTTCCATACTCTCCTTTTGTTCGCGTTTTTTCCTAATGATAATTGGTGAACCAAATACCATCGAGAACATATCCTTTTCATTGGTTTTGTTATCGGGTTTGGTATCTTTCTTGACTGTTTTATTCGAGTTTGTCTCATCTGGCATCGAAAATGTTGTCTCCTCTCTCTCCTTTTGTGTATTTTCTTTCTTAATAATACCTGGAGAGCCAAATAACCTCATACACATTGCTTCCATACCCTCCTTTTGTTCGCGTTTTTTTCTAATGATAATTGGTGAACCAAATACCATCGAGAACGTATCCTTTTCATTAGTTTCGTTATTGGGGTGTGTAACTTTCTTGACGGTTTTCTTTGGATTTGGATTATTTCCCAACTTAACTTTTTTCATCTCCTTCAAATCTTGTTCGCTGCAATTCTTGGTTTTGGTAAAGAATTCATTTTTGATTTAAAATCTGCGTCTGACCCAAACAAAGCCATTGGTTGGTGTTGTATGATTTTTTTAATGAAAATATTTAATAATACACTCAAATATTTTTAACTCTCTCACAATAACGTTGAGATAGTAATAATATTACCGGTACATTTCATTTTATTATATACTAATTTTCTCTATTTCAAAAGGGTCCTAAACCGATAATCCCTTAAACCTTTGTTTACCTGGACACCTTTTGCGCTTCTTAATATGTATAATTAATAACAGATTTATATTTAATGATATTATGGTATTTTTACCTGTGTTTATTAATTGAAATGTTAAAGGATTATTAATAGTTTTAGATTGTGAATTTTGGATTTCAATTTATGAAAACGTTTCTGATATTTTTAGATAAATCGAATCTTCAAATAAATTCTATTTGAATTCATAAATTAAATTTTGAGTGACACACTTTCGATAATTTATAAGAATGAGTATTAATTTGATATGAGCTTATGAGTTGTGAAATAAATTAATTGTTATTACATTTATTTTCTACGGACGTTTAAAAATTGTGTTACTTACAGTGGTATTCATAGGCCGTGTCCGGTCGCCAGAGAGCGAAGATCATATGAAATTCGCATAATTTCGGGACAGAGGCAGACTATGAATACCACCGTTACTCTCCCCGTATTACAGTTGTCAACTTTTGACATTTTTCATGTCTACTATATTAAAAGGTTTTAAAATTTTACGGCAATCAATGGAGTTAGTGCCTATTTGACTTTATTATTAACATTTTTATTACGATAATATAGTTGTTTACTTTTAACTTCTTCCCTTCTACAGATCAAAACTTCGTCTCCTTTTACCCAATAGGTTTTGTGTATCTAGTAAATTAATTGATATGCAAATATTTACGGAACCGATTTCTAATTCAATTAACAATAAATCCGAAATTCCAACAAATTCCCTCTTCAGGGCCCACCTCAGTAAACATTCTAATTCGCCCGGACTAATACCAAGCGTCCGGCACCAAAATTCGGATTACTATCCAGTGTGATCCCCTTAACGCTCTAAATATTCAAGCACAGAGAAAATTATAACCAAAAGTATACAATATAAGCATCACAAGTTGAAGGTGAGTGTCTATTGATAAATATCCACTTTATTATACGGGGTGTCCGGAAAAATGTGGGATATCTCTCAGGTGAAGATAGAACATGAGAAAATAAGATGGCAAGTTCCTATAAAAATGTTTCCTAGAGGCCCTAACTAAGGAGATACGTGTTCCAAAAGGACGCCGCTGGAAATCATCTTTTTTATTAAAAATAAAACATAAACAATTTACTGACCATGACATAACATTGTATAAAGTATTTCCCGGGAATTGATCAAGACAATAAAACCACCCATCTTCAGATAGAAGATTTTTTTTTTAAATTTTACATTTGTTTCTATAAAATTATCCAATTAGTTTTAAAATACATAATGACTTGACTTGCCGAAATATATATAATTTTTACATTTTTGTTTAAAATCAGACCAGTTATTGACAACAAGGTCAGAGACAGAGTGACACTTGTGTGGTGCTAAAAATGTAGGCATTATGTTACGACATAATAAGCTTAGGCGGCCCCTGATAAACTAAAAGAGCTAAATATGTTTCAAGAACACTATTTTAAGAGGTCCTTACTAGTGATCATTACATACACTTTTATTAAATTATATTAAATACTGCAACCTCTCATTTTCCGGGAAACCATGTATATTCCTTTGTTTTCTATCATTAATCGTATATCTTTTCACTACACTTTCCAAATTTGCAGATATCGTCAATGCTATGAATCGGCAAAAACTCGTTTCTCAGTGTACACACATCACTTACAAATTCCGTGGCGTAATTTATTTCCAATTTAAAAAGCTGATACGGGGCAAGTAGGGGCGGGTCAGATATGAGACCATGAATATTCAAAAAGCCAACGTTTTCCAATTTTGTGCGAATTCGTACTCTCATGACAAATGCGATAATTGATTAGATCTAAAATGTACCTGTGCGTTTCGCTATCGTTAAAAGAGCAGCCCGTTTGTTTCGATATAAATGTATGGAATTTGAGGATATTAATAATATCCTTTTTCGCTGATTAAACGCGTAGTTTTATTGACAGATGTCAGGCACAAACATATGACATTTACTGCCTAAGCATTAGAATCGTTTTCAATAATAATACTACTAATATTTTTAAAATATAAACTTTTCTGCACATTTCTATGAGGAAAAGACTTAATTATTTTACACTACCAACGTTTCGACCTATATAAAGTCATATTCAGGATGGATAATAATATAAATTATAACGTCAAAAACAAGTACAGTACTTACCCGAAAAAACGCCGTTTTCGTCTAATTAAACATATTAAGTATATGGATAATTAAATCCAGGGAGCAAAACTGACTATTTATTTAAAAATTTTTTTTTTCATTTTCTTTATGGATTTCAACGATATGCTACTTGTTCTTTCTCCAGTAGCATACCTCTGAAAACAATAAAGAAAAATTTCTTCTTCTATTTTGCTCTCTGGATTTAAATATTCATATAATATGTATATTTAGACATGAAAAAAGGCTTCAACAATTTTTCGGTAAGTACTACCTGTTTTTAACGTTGTGACATATGTTATTATGCATTTTGATTATTTTGAAATTTGTAGCATCCTGAAAATGACCTTATATAGGTCGAAACGTAGATATTGTAAAATAAACAAGTCTTTTAGCAATTTGATAACCTAATTCCAACCATATGTATAGAAGATATTCTACGATAATTCAATTTGAAGGGAAATATATTATTATTGTATTTATATAATGGTAAATTTTGTATAAAACGTTTAAATGAAGATTTACAATTACACTGTTCTCAAAAATCTTATTTTTATACTATGACATTTTTTATTGTTACTTAAATTTAATTTTGTTTTTTTTTCTGGACTCTATCAACACATAGTTTTATATAGTTCAAATTGCAAGGAGGAGAGTTTTCCAAGAATAATATGAAATCATTCAGTTTATTACACGCATCATGTAAATTTCTAATTGCCTGCAATAGAACAAAAATATTATAAATAGCAAACCTAATCATCAAAATATTCATTCAGTGTAGCCAACAACAATTAGCATACATTTTCAATGATGGAATAGGTTTTATCATGCAAATTGGTGGGATTATAATTAATAATAATATATAAATGCATCAAGTATCTTTTAAAAATATGAAATATGGAACTACCAGTTGCATCATACCAAAAGAGTACTTTGCGTAGAATTTCAGTGCTTTGCATATTTTAATATATATTCTGTTTCACCTTAATAATTTATATGAATAGATAATTATTGTTATACTCGACACTGTTCCAAATAAAAACGATTTTCTCAAACTATTTAAACCATTATTTCAATAACTTCAGAGATATGAATTATGCTATAAGACTATATCCCAAAAATTTATCAGAAATATCTTTGTTGTAGACATATTTTTGTCAATTAATTTATAGATCAATGTAGGCAGTTCAATTTTGTAAGTGTTCTGGACAAGAAGTGTTCTGGGAGTTATTTAGTGATGGATATTTGCTACATTGTTGTATGTAATAGTACACTTTTTATAAAAAAAAAATTAATGTGGATTTACAAATCGTTATTTATAAAATACAACTTTTTTATTGCTTCTCAAACGTATTTTAAAAGTTTTTTTACCTTTATTAACACATAATTTTATAATCTTGGTTGAATAGAGGTAGGACAACGTTTTTATGTACTTTTGAATACCTTTCTAAAACAGTAATATAAATCAAATCTCCTACAATTCCTATCAATGAAGTCATATGTATGTTCTCTGATACCAAATATCTAGGTATGCTAATGAACAATTCCACAAACAAAGCTCTATTCAATAATTATCTAAAGAAAATAATCTAATTTACTCACTCTATAAATATCTAACTTCACTTCTTGGCAGTGGGAACACGACAAATTCTACCACAATAGATGAGATCTGACCTATTTCTGCATTTTTAGGATTGCTTCTTCAGGTGGTCTCCTTTAAGTTGAATCAAATATCTAACTATAAAAATTATTATAAAAATTAAAATTATTTGAAGTTAAATATCGACAATGACAAAAAGTGACATCCTGTCAATGAATTAAATATTTTTCAAGTAGGTATTGTCATATTCTCTAGGAAAATTAACGCCAACAAACTGAAGGAAAACTATGACCGAAACAAGAAAAACGCCTTGTTTAGAATTTTCGGTAAAAGGGCCAGCGTAGATATGAAGATTCTGTAAGGTTGGTCACTGTTACATCAGAATATTCCAGACATTTCTTACTAGTTTAGATAATACTTACTTTGTATATCTTAATATTTATTTCGTCTCGGCTTAGATTCTAGTTTATAATTTAAATTATTTATGTACATGTATTTATTAGGGAAGGTAATATTTTTAAAATATAAAATTTGTGCACTTTTCTTCTAAGGAGTACGGTTGGAATTAGGTCGTCAAATTGCTAAAAGACTTAATTATTTTACACTGTCTACGTTTCGACATATATAAGGTCATCTTCAGGATGCTACAAGCAGTATAAAAAGTAGTACTTATCGAAAAAAATGCCTTTTTTGTCTAATCACACTTATATGGATAATTATATCCAGGGAGCAAAACAGAATATTCATTTGAAAAGTAATCTACAATAAAATTCCCTTTATGGATTTCAAAGGTATGCTAGGTATTTATTCTTTCTCCACTAGCAAAAAAGGCAACAATTTTTCAGTAAATACTACCTGTTTTTGACATTATAATTTATATTATTACGTATTTTGATTTGTTTTGAAACTTGTAGCATTCTGAAGATGACTCTAGATAGATCGAAACGTAGATAGTGTAAAATAAAGTGTTTTAGCAATTTGACGACCTAATTCCATCCACATGTATAGAAGATATTCTTATCGTTCAATTTAAAGAGCAGTATATTATTATTGTATGTTTATAGTGGTACATTTTGTATAAAATGTTTAAATGCATATATACAATTTTTTCACTGTAATCATTGGAAAAATGTTATACTAAATTTAATTTTGATTTTTTTCTGAATTCTATCAACACATAGTTTTATGTAGCTCAAATTGAAAGGAAGAGAGTTTTTTAAGAATAAAATGAAAGGATTAAGTTTATTACACGTACCAATCCCTTTTTAATTTGTAAAATTACAGTTACCTACAATAGATCAAAAATATTATAAATAACAAACCTAATTCCTTATAATCCAAATATCATTATTTATTTTAATTTAAATTGCAAGGAGGAGAGTTTTCCAAGAATAAAATGAAAGGATTAAGTTTATTACATGTGCCATAATGCCTGTTTAAGCTGTACATTTCCAAATATCTGCAATATCCAATTACCTGCAATATAACAAAATTATTATAAATAGCAACTTAATAAACAAAATATTCAGTCCTTGTTAATTTAACGATTAGCACACATTTTCTATGATGGAAGTGTTAGACGATTTATATTGGCTAAGAGATCCAAGATTACACAAAAACCCTCTTAGGCTGTCAACGGTTGTCAGACCCATGGAGTTACCAGTTCCATCCTACGAAACTACTGATGATGACAGGCGTTTCGGAAATAAGAAAATAGAAGAGTTCCCATGTGCAGAAACGCCAAAACGAATATTTTTTAAGATCGATAACAGGCGATATAGAGGATATCCTATGGCCAGAACTAGGAAATTGAACACCAGAAAACTCACTTACCCAACGAACAGCGAAAATCAAGATCTAGAGGAAGACTATGACCAAAACAAGAAAATCGCCTTGTATAGAATTTTCGGTAAGAGAGCCAGCGTGGAAATCAAGATTTTGTAAGGTCGGCCAGTATGACATCCAAACGTACTACTTAAAATAATAAGTACTATTTACGAAACCTCAGTACTTTGTACGTATATTTTAATATTTATTTAGTCTTGGCTTCAATTCCAGTTCATATTTATATATTATTTATGTACATGTACTTATATGGAGATGAACTGTTATTTTTAAAATTTGTTTGTTATTACTTCTTATTTTACTTTATTATTTATTTTATTTTTATTTTTTGACTTGTGTTAATAGATTTAATTTTATTCTTAGGTAGAATGGAAGACTGCATTCATAGAAAATGATTTTAAAAACGTCTACATAATACATTTTTATGTATATATAATGTTGTAATAACAAACATATTTCAATTGAAATTATAAAATGTTAGAAATTCAGTTTGACTTAATTCAAATTAATGTAGGCTTAGGATATAATTAAAAACACATAAATGGCGCAAAATTTTCAGTAGCATTTATATTTCTATATCATATTTTATTTTATATTTTGTGTGTATTTGCTGTTCTGTAAATTGCCTTTCTTTTGTAACAAAATCAAATAAAAAAATTTGACTAATATAATGCTAATTTGTATTGCCCTTATCATGGTTTTCGACGTGACAGTTTTGTTTAAAAATTAAAAATATCAAAAATACTAATAAGACAAAATAAAAATAAACATTTATTCAATATATGGACTAGACTAGACTTAATCACATTTTGAAATAGGTTAAAGCAATGAATAAAATGAAAGAAGTCTATCATAAGGGCAATAATCCATTTTAATGTTGTCATTTTTCATTTATTTGTCATATACAACCATAAATTCGGTATATCTCCCCTCAATATTATATAAGTTTAGATAGTAAGTATTCCACATAAAAACTCAGTATTTTGTAAATATTATTATTTATTTTGTCCTTTCTTAAATTCTAGTTAACAATTTTATGAATACTTACATTATATTAACATTATTATAATAATTATGTCACATACAAACGGTTTTGCAAACTGTTTGAACCTTTAATTTACAAAATTTAAACAAAAATACTTATATACTATAAGATTGTAATTTATAAAAATGTAATTTTTGTCGAAATACATTTTTATAAAGCAATTTTCAGATGAATGCAGCCAAGAGTTCAATTTTATTAGCTGATATTTTTGTAGGCAATGCCAATTGGTCTTATTACTATATTCTTCTTTTCTGTTCTTTTTTTAGGGAACAGTGAAACAGCAACGTTTTGTTTCGTGTGCTTCCGAGAACAACTTGTATTGTCACTTATGCTAGTTGAACCATTTGATCCCGAAACTTTGGCCTCCTCTCCCTCCTTTTGTGTATTCTCTTTTTTAATCACACTTGGAGAGTCAAATAACCTCATAAACTTTGCTTCTAAACCCTCCTTCTGTTCGCTGTTTTTCCTAATAATAATTGGTGAACCAAACACCATCGAGAACGTATCCTTTTCATTAGTTTCATTAGAAAATGTTGTCTCCTCTCTCTCCTTTTGTGTATTTTCTTTTTTAATGATACCTGGAGAGCCAAATAACCTCATACACTTTGCTTCCATACTCTCCTTTTGTTCGCGTTTTTTCCTAATGATAATTGGTGAACCAAATACCATCGAGAACATATCCTTTTCATTGGTTTTGTTATCGGGTTTGGTATCTTTCTTGACTGTTTTATTCGAGTTTGTCTCATCTGGCATCGAAAATGTTGTCTCCTCTCTCTCCTTTTGTGTATTTTCTTTCTTAATGATACCTGGAGAGCCAAATAACCTCATACACTTTGCTTCCATACCCTCGGGTTTGGTAACTTTCTTGACTGTTTTATTCGAGTTTGTCTCATCTGGCATCGAAAATGTTGTCTCCTTTCTCTCCTTTTGTGTATTTTCTTTCTTAATGATACCTGGAGAGCCAAATAACCTCATACACATTGCTTCCATACCCTCCTTCTCTTCGCGTTTTTTCCTAATGATAATTGGTGAACCAAACACCATCGAGAACGTATCCTTTTCATTAGTTTCGTTATTGGGGTGTGTAACTTTCTTGACGGTTTTCTTTGGATTTGGATTATTTCCCAACTTAACTTTTTTCATCTCCTTCAAATCTTCTACTTCTCTATCTCTTTTACGTTTGTTCGCTGCAATTCTTGGTTTTGGTAAAGAATTCATTTTTGATTTAAAATCTGCGTCTGACCCAAACAAAGCCATTGGTTGGTGTTGTATGATTTTTTTAATGAAAATATTTAATAATACACTCAAATATTTTTAACTCTCTCACAATAACGTTGAGATAGTAATAATATTACCGGTACATTTCATTTTATTATATACTAATTTTCCCTATTTCAAAAGGGTCATAAACCGATAATCCCTTAAACCTTTGTTTACCTGGACACCTTTTGCGCCCTTAATATGTATAATTAATAACAGATTTATATTTAATGATATTATGGTATTTTTACCTGTGTTTATTAATTGAAATGTTAAAGGATTATTAATAGTTTTAGATTGTGAAAATTAAATTTTAAAATTTTCAAACACAAATTACCTTGAAATTTTTTTTATGTAACACCATAATTTTTCATGATGTATGAATGACACGTTCTTTCAAATGGCATGGTCAACATTGGGGGTTCCTATTTAAAAAAATTGTTGATGACGTCATATCTCGAACAACGATAACGTCACAAATGTGGGTCGTATATCAAAAAGTACTTTTTTTTAAAACAAAATCGACGTGCCAGGGGATTTTTTCGAAAACTTCTCAATTTCAGAAATAATGAATTTATTCGTTACTTTTCGAAAGCACTGTATAGTAACAGTTTTAAAAACTATTTAGTACCTAAACTGTAAACTAAAATATCATCATATCTATTAAATGGCTAACTAAGCTAAGACATTTTGCTATTTTTCGCATTTTGATAGAACAATTTGTCAATAGATAGAAACCAATTATGCTCAACATTGGATCAGTCGTTTATTAAGTGAAACCAATATAATAAAGCCTTGTGTAGGTTCTATAAGTTGACCACCTTGTTTGCCTGATTTAAACCTTCCAGATTATTTTGCTTGGGGAGCTCCGAAGTAGAAAATTTTATAAAGTCAAGTCAATTTCATGTGAGTATAAAGAATAAAAAACAAGAAAACGGTAATAGTACTTATATAATAATAATTTAACTTAAGGATAATTTGCTTCATCCTCATGCAATTGTTAAACATAATGTTTATGAGTTAAATAGACTATTACCATTTTCTTGTGTTTTTTTTATTATTTTTAATGTGAAATGAAGATGATTTAGAGCAAATAATTCAGGAAAATTGTATTATCTCCAAATTTGATAATGTCGTCATGCTCTATAAATTGTTTGAAAGACGCCAAAAGTGCATGTTACTTGTGTTCTCTAGTCCTATTTTTTAATTTTAAATGTATTTAATTATATTGCACATCTTTATAGCATTAATAATAACATTGAATGCAACTATTTTTATATTATTTATTTTAAATTATTGTTATCAACGTTATTTTTTATATAAATGGCTTTGAAAACTAATACCACAGAATATATAGCTAGCTATATATACCTATACCTATATCTTAGTTCGATAGTGCTTAACATTTTATTTTAATTGTAACATAATTACAATCACAAAGAATCAGTCATATTTCGTAGTCGGTATGTAATATAAAAAATTACAAGGAGACAAATTTTGTTGGTTTTGCTTAACGGAATCTAAATTTCTTAATCATTTAATGTGTTTAAATTGACAAAGACAGGTAAAAATACCATAACATTTAATGTAAATGCGTTAATAATTGTACACATTAAAAGGTCCAAAGATTTGTTCAGGTAAGCGTTAATGGATTATCGATTTATGATCGTTTTCACAAAGGGGGAATTAATATACAAGGTGATTCTAAAAGAAGTACCATAAATTGACCTGCCTTTTCTAGACCCCAAAATAAAACGAAAAGTCCATATAAACATATGTATATCGTAAAGCGCTTCGTTTTTAAGTGTGAAAGGTTCGTTTCTGATGACGGTTTTTCATTAGTATTTACCAAACGCATAGAGATAAATGAAATTTGGTACAATCCCAACATTTTATGCTCATTTCGGAAATTGAGAAAAAATGAAATCAGTTTGTCCACGGATGCGTAAAACAAGTATTTTCTTTCATAATTTCATTACTCTAATTAATAATACTCTAAAGATTTTTACATAAATTGTTGAAATTCGATGTAGATACGGTTTTCGAGAAAAATGGATTTTAATATTTCGGCACATGCTAAATATCGTTAAAAATGTGTAAGACTTGAAACATAATTGTCTTTTAAATGAAAGAAAAATTAATTTTGACATTTCCATATAAACATTGATTAGTAGATCGTGTGGTTTTTTTATTTAATATTTTTAACCAAGTGTTAGTAGCTACAAGTGATAAGAAATTGTTTTTAATAAAACTAATATCGGCTTATTTGAAATTTATTTCGATTTAATTAATTAATAAAATGTTGTAAATTATTTCCTTGTACTTTTAAATTTCCTATATTTTATTATAACTAACGTCTTGAAATTCGTATTTAAAATTGTAAAAAAAATCCGGCTTGTTTTTGCTAAAATTTCTTTTATTGCACTCGCTTGGTATTCGTCGTTTAAATTGTTTTAACTTTGTAAAACTATTGTTATAATAGAAAACATTTCATTTGTTCATTGTCTGTAATTATTTATTTGAGGGATATTGTCTTACTTTTTTAACTGGGTATTACGGCCCCTGGAATATAAAAATATAGTCACGGATTTCCCAACCCAACTTTTTCTTTTACCAGAAAAAACAAATAGTTAATTTTTACTGATATTTATTAACAACAGTTAATTTTTACTGATATTTATTAACACTCTGTACACTACCGAATACTAATTACAACTCAACTAAACACTATTTAATTAGTCACTATCTAAATCGCCCTGAATTCTAATTGATCTCTCCGAAATATCCACATAACAACTCTCTAATTCAAAACTGTAATTCAAGACTGACTGACTCGGACGTTTATTCTTCTTTTGTAAATCAAACGAATATTCCAGGTATTTTCTACCATCTCTAGGCCCATATCTCGAACCGTTCTCATCGATTCTCAATTTTCCAGTCGCGCCTCGATACACGGCATTATTTGTTTACCAGAATCGTGTAGGGGCGATCGGGGCAATCTAGCGTTTTGCGATACCACAGTCGTCCAATTGGGTGCGGGCGGGGCAAATTCTGTGACAAAATTAACAAATAACTCATTTCGTCTATAATGGTTCAGTCAAGGGGCTGATTTTATAAATTGTGTAAATGTGTTTCATGTTTCGTATTCGTTAGAAACGAATTTTATGACTGGCTTTGAAAACTAATATATTTTAGTTCAATACCACTTAACATTTAATTTTAAATGTTAGATAGTTACAATCACAAAAGAAAAATTACAAATGAACGAATTTTATTATTGATTTTGAATTGCAGAATCTAAATGTATATATTTTCACATAATAATTCAATGGCGTATATTTTTTTATGAGGAAAGGGGTTGCACTTTTATTTCTCATGTACAATGGTGTATACAGAGTGATCCTGAATAATGTGTAAAAGAATTGTGGTTAGATTATACGACCGATTTTAATAGGAGTACTTCATTTAAAAAAAATTCTGAGCCTCTTTCCCCTTACTAGGGGTGGTACATTTATGGTTTTATTTAATTTTTTCCAAACGCTTTGAAATTAAATAGTGAAATTTGGCAAGGTATTTAAGCTGATGAAGTTTCTACTGGCTGAGCATTTTTTATTCTCCTCGTCCTGTCATAAGGCGTTGATATAAAGTACTCTGTACATCATTCATTACATTTTTTTAGGGTAAATCTTTTTGAATGCCTGTTGAATTTGTATCTTGCATTTTTTTATAAGTCGTACAGTTTTTGAGTATCTAAATAAAGTCCATGACCCTACAGGCACATAATGTCCTTTCCAATATCTAATATGTCCATCTATACGTAGTAGGTTTTCATCATTTTGCATTTAATGATAGTTCATGTTCCTATCTTATTGGGGCATACTTATCATGTAATTTTGGTGAAAAAAATTGAAGGGCGAATGTAGTTAACTGAGGGATGCAGTACCCTTTATCCCCTCCAATTATTTCTAAGTACGCCTATGCAGCTTTTTCTTGAAATATCAAACGTAGAATTTTCTTCTGATCATTTTATCTCTTTTGTAATTTTTTGTTTAAATGCTCCGTTTTGAAGAAAAACGGCAATTTGTAGTGCCCATAAATCTATCATTCACTATTTTCAAGTGAAACTGAAATTTTGTGGATATACCCATTATTACAATACCTTGGCAACTTAGCTAATCGTAATACTTACTGAATGAATAATTGCTAATTAAAACAGAATGGATAATATTAAATTTTATAAAATGAGGAATACTTATGAATTGAAAAAATAATGGCATTAAAATCTGTAATACAGTTCTCTTATCAATCAAAAAATATTAGTCTTGTTTAGTAATAGTAATAATGAACGATCAACATAATAAGTTTTTACCTAAATAACATTAAATAAAATAATTTATTAATTATTACTAATTTAACAAACCCTCTACTTGCCCACTCTCCTCATTAACACATATACGTGCCCTTTTAAGTAGCGAAAGCCTTATATTTTGAAAGATATTCTCTTTTTATTTTAATTCGCAAATATTCATTCCGTAAGTATTACGATTTGCTAAGTTGCCAAGGTATTGTAATAACAGGTATATCCACAAAATTCCAGTTTCACTTGAAAATGGTAGTGAATGATAGATTTATGGGCACTACAAATTGCCGTTTTTCTCCAAAACGAGGCATTTAAACAAAAAATTATAAAAAAGGTAAAATGATCAGAAGAAAATTCTATGTTTGATATTTCAAGAAAAAACTGCATAGGCGTACTTATAACTAATTGGAGGGGATAAAGGGTACTGCATCCCTCAGTTACCTCTATTCGCCCTTCAATTTTTTTCACCAAAGTTACATGATAAGTATGCCCCAATAAGATAAACATACGTGCACTATTTCAAGTGTATATCTTAGAAAACAATGGTGTTATTAACAAAAATAGTTTTTTAAAACGTAACTTTAACACTCTGTATATTGAAACAGAGACGTCCAATTAAAAAATGACATAAGGAAAGTCGCATTATTTTTGTCCAAAGAATATGTGGTTAATGGTATGGCCTTCTATTTTGGGACATCCTGTATATAGCGTTTATTTATAATATGGCCATACATTATTTATATTATTTTCTACATGACAATTAGCAGCAGTTTTATAATCATTGTTAACGTAAAACTTGCACACCTCCTGTTGATCCCGGCTCTAGATAACAGCTATGACGTTGATATGACGTCTAACACATAGCCGTACACGGCGTTCAATGTAATTAAATTTACACTACACCGATGTAGCACGTCGGAACAATAAATCAGTGTAACCTAATTTTCCGGCTGAGGAGACGAATTTATGATTATCTGTCTGCAGTAAATAAACGTTTCCCGTTTAATGCGGCACGGAAGCAAACAGTATAACCTATTTACTTCCTAAGCATTTCAAAACTAATTCATTTGTTTTAAAGAACTTGCAGGAAAACAATATAGGATAAGCATAATATGTAATTTGCAAAGCGTCTCTTCCTACGCACGAGCACATACATTATTAGAATATTTCAGAATTGTAATCCAATAGAAAGTTTTCATTGGACACCTTGCTGGATTTAACAAAATAAAGAAAAGTTTGATTGAATTGATTGAAAATATACGCAGAGGCCAACTAGCACAAAAGTAACAGCAACTGAGATTGAAACCTCCAAAAAGTAACTATTACGTAACCGTCACCAAATTTGCTACTTTGTTGTATAAATTACAACACGGTTATAGTTATTGCTATATGCAATCATAGAAAAATATTACAAAACAATTAACAAAGTAATAAATAATTTCTATCATCTAGAATATTACACAACAATTAATATTAAAAAAAAGCTTTCACCATCTAGAGTATCACACATAATGTTACTAGATATTTTATTAAAACATATACATTTTAAAATGAGCGTAAATTTATAGTACATTTAAGACATTATTGGAATTTTTAACCATTTTTCTCAGTTATTTTTTCAGATATTGAAATGGTACAAACGTGAAAAATCATTAGAAAACTATACAGGGTGCGTCAGTCATTATATCATTAATTTTAAGAGGAGATAGGGAATAATGAGTATAATGCAAATACGCGATTAAAAAAAAATCTAAATGCATATTTATGAAAAAAAAATTCAAATCATTATTTAAACCCCCTTTTCATACTGTCACTGACCGCTCACAGCCTTGGTCGTTTACAGCTCACAGTTCAACTCGATGTCGATCCGATGCAATGTTGTCAAGTTGAAATATTTTTCTCGTACCTACCTACCTAGGTTTTAGACATCACAAATAAACGGTTGTACTGACTATTTTAGATTATATTTTTTTCTTGCTCAGTTCAACTTCAGCCAATAATAATTTAAAATGTTAATATCCAATGAAATTAAATAATAATAATCAAATAATTCTATTGCAAGTAACGCGGTGCACTCAGGTTTTCCGGTAGAAAATACGGCCCAATCAAATGATACCCATACACTCCTGCCCATACGTTGACAACAAATCGCCTCTGAAAACTAAACCGACAAGTAGCGTGTGGATTTTTCTCTGAGCAAATGTAGCTGTTATGACTGCAACAAAACTCCAACGTGTCTAATAATAAACCGAGTAATAAACTATTTACGTACATTACATAAAAAAAACCTATACCCAATGGGTAAATTATTAAGAGAAGCTGAAAAGTGTTTCGTGTTTAAATACTAAAAACCGAAATGGCACGCCGCTAATCTAAGTTATTGAGAGTGAACCTTGACCTACCGCATTATTAGGTCAATAACCTAGTTACCTAGTTTTTGTACTGTTATTTAACGACAAGAAGTAAAACTATTTTTTTAAATCTAGATGCATGAATGAATTTTCCTTAAATACTGATTTATTTGTTAATAAAAACAAATGTAGATAATAAATAAATGTTTTCGAATATCAGGTTATTACAGTTTAATAATTTTTGATATTACGTTTTCACTACGTTTTACAAATAAATATGAATTTTTAGTATTACTCGTAAATACAATTAATTATTCAGTTTGTAGTTACGTACTTCTAGCCTAGAAATTTTTTGTTTTTTAAGTAGTACGGTACTAACCTGTTAACAGCACTCATCCGTCCATAGCACTTTTGAATAACACGCTGATGTGTTAGACGATATTATGTATGTAAACATGATGTGGCAACGATGTTTAATCCGGCATTGGATGGATCCGGATTGTCGTATGGGTGCGTCCTCAGAAAGTTCGTAGCGCACCTTGAGCGTCGTGTTACTGATTTTTATAGGGTGATTTATTAATTTTTTTAAGGGTCGAGTAAACATTTTTTTTTCGATTTTCTGCCTTTATTATGCCTCCCGAATACGTGGTTAAAATGAATGACATTATGACTGACCCCTGTATATCTATGACTTGGTCTTGGCCAAATTTCTGCTCATCTCAAATTGTTATCAAAGTTCTAACGCGAGGAAGTCGTAGATAATATGTCATAAAGTCATTATGTCGGAGAATAAAGGAGAAACATAGTTTGCAACTTATGTACATACATTACTACTACATTTATACTTATGTACTACATTTATGTACAGCGAAACCAATCAAAATATTAAATTATCTATATATACTATCATTATCTAATAGAACTCAGTGTATTCACTTGGTACCGTTGATAAGTTCATTCACACCAACTGTTTATAGAAAGATCAAAATACCTAATAAAATTACCAACTTTAATGGATAATAATCCCTTACAGGTAAATCAGGACAATGATCTAGAAAGATTTTAATACTTCAGGTAGAAAACTTAGGGCATATATAAATAACACACAAGTGTACAGTTTTATAATTGATGCAGCCAAATAAACGAAAAGCAATGGGTCCTTCTAAAATTGTCCAAAATGACGTTCAGCATAAAGCAGAAGACTATTTGGAAATTCAATTCGAAGAAGCGACACCCGATCAGGAATGGAATAATTTAGTGTCTCTGGCAAATAGTTTGATAGAGGACACAAGGGAGGAAATGAAGAAAAGAAAGATAGTGAGGAAGCAAATACTTAGAAGTTACGCACAAGTAATTAAATCGTATCAAATTGAATCCGAATCATCTTTAGCATGTTTACGATTGAAGCAAAATGACAGTTGTAATTCCAAATATGCCGTGTCTAAATGACAGTTTACTTTTCCATTCGATAGGTAATAGTTTTGTTTTCAATACCTAAATCTTTTTTGTAAATTTTGTAATATGTTAATATGCGGTAATAAATATTTAAACTATTTTCAAGTTCTTTATTTTTTTCTGATATATTTTCTTAAATTTTCCTGGTAATAAATTGCACTCTATTTGCTTTGGTGATTCAATAATTTCTGGCGGAGTTAATGTGGATTTTTGCATCTCAAATAATACATAGTTATTTTTATCTAGTTATATAATAACGCTCATCTCATAGCAACCAGAGACAACCTAATGAAATTATTATTATTCATGAAAGAAATATCATACGACTTTAATATAAAAAAATAATTTTGCTTGCTATTATGATAAAATTAAAATTGATCGGAAAAAATTATGTGTAGATTTAATGCATTGGCTGCTTTAATAGACTCGGCTGCGCTTCGCCTATTAAATGGCAGCCGCGATATTAAATCTTGTACTTTACTGCCTATAGTTAGACAAACAACTATTAGGCCTCCCTGAGTACGTGGTTTAATTTTTTGTACTTCGTGATGGTTATCCAAGTATAAGAGCATAGTTACTTTAAAGAATATAAAAAAATCATAGTTTAGACACACGGAAAACCAACTTTCTTTCCGTCTCTGACGAAACAAGCCCCAGAACATTTGCAACCGCATCATGGCCAACTCGTTGGCTTTAATCATCACACGCCACCAACTCCATTGTCTACTTTGATCCGACTTCGGCCCGGCCGGCAGTTGTTTCAAATTACGGAATTCTCCGCTCCCGAGGGCGCGGAACGCCCCCAGAATTATTCATCGCTCCTTTTTGGAGTAATTTCTTCTGTGCTGTGACACATTATCATTAGAGTGGCGGCAAGTGCAGGTCCAAGGTAAATTAATCAAGGAGTGCGCTGGCGCCGTAGGAAGGCGGATAACAGTCAGAATTGTAGCGAATTAGGACAATACTGTACAGTACATCTCATCGATACAAGAGAATATAAAAAACGTCGAAACTAAGTCTTGAGATAAAGTGCGCAATATGATTTCAAGCAAGTGACATAAATATGTAGATATATGCATAATATATTATTATAATTCTCTACAGGGTGTCCGGGAAAATGTGAAAAGTTTTTTAATATTTTTTTTAAGTTGCCTCCTGGGACGCCAGTGCGTTTTTTAAAATTTTCTATAATTTCGGATTAAACATCTTGAAATGAAATTTTCCTATTTGAATGACTTTCGTATCGAGAAAAAAATAGAAATCATGGACCTTTTTATTAAAAATAAAACATGAATTCGTTTATTATTATTTTTCTTGTAAACGGTTCACTTCATCGACAATAAACAAGAGTACCTTTTTTAGTCAAAGGTCGAAGCTACCTAGATTTATTATTTTAAAGTCTTTATCATACAGGGCGTTAAAAACTTAGGCATTAAGTTGTAAAGCTTAGCCCGCCCCTGGTAAACTAAAAAAGCTAAATATGTTTCAAGGACACTATTTTAAGAGGTCCTTACTAGTGTCCATCACATTAAATTTTTATTAAATTGTATTGAGTACTTTAAAAGTTATTCAAGAAAAACTAATTCCCAGCGGCGTCCCTCAGGCACATATCTCCGTAGGGAGGGCCAGGGTGGTTATTAAGGAAATATTTAATTTCTTGTCGTCAAATCAGTATTATTTTACTCCAATCGAACCCGCTGCTGGAATATAAAAAACTTATATTGGAACGGTGGCTAGAAGCCCCTATTTGAATGCAACGTTGTAACATCTCACAAAACAAGATAACCGCTTTCTGTACATCACGGAAATGGGTCCTTGTCTTATCAAATTTAGACATTTAACAGGTATTAAATACGTATATTACTAAAATACGAATGATAAGGATCTTACCTTATAAATAGAGATACGCATTTTTTAGTTCCGCTGGTAAATTTATTTGTAAGGACCTCAAATATATTAGGAACAAGTTATTCAAATTTTGGTGTAGATACAGAATTTACTTTAAAAAGTTTTAGCTTTTACCAGACAAAAATTGTGACAATTTCGCTTTTTTACCTGTTTCCAAGACAATACGCTAAATTTATAAAAATTTTGACAACAATTAGAAAGGAGACATACCGCCTCACACCCATTACGTGTCCATTTTGAATCTTATCCGCCCATCTAAACGCCCACCCGCGTCACAGCGAGATCAAAGTTATCGGAGCTGCTAAGACGAACCCCACAAACCGACTTGTATTATGCAAACCGATCGCAGATTTGCATAGATACAGGTCTGGAGATAAGGCAGCGCCATCTACAACTTCTGCCTTCGCAGAAGGAGTTCTGAGAGTCCGTGGCAAAGACAAAAAGACAGATAGCATCTGTCAATTTCCTTAATACTCGCGATGACCCGATGAGATTTTAGAGGAGAACGAGGGCTAGTTCGTACGACATTGCAAGAATTACTACCTATTACCCTTGACTATAGCTACTACTTAGTTTAATTAATTAATCAAGCATTGCAAAATTCTCTATCTCTCCCTCTCTCTATTAAAATTCAAAATATTTTTTTATTTATTGTTGTGCAATACCTCAGACTGAAATAGTCTTATCCAGTTGGTACTGGGAAGTTTAAGTCATTACAATCCAGAGGTATTATCCAGAAGTTATTGAGTTTTATTTCTTTTTATTGGTCACTTTGGTATTTAAAATAATCACGAAAATTTGATGTTCAACATGTTGTTTAAATAGTGAAGATGGAGGAAACAGAAGTAAGGAATTATTGAAACATATTTATATACAGATCACATGCCAAGATGACACTTTTTACTGGTTATATTTTCTTTGAAAAGTAGACGAACATGGATTTATTTTGTAACAACATGAATCTACTACATTATATTTCGAAATCCAGAAATATTACAAATTAATGACTACAAGAGAGATGGAATAATTACATATCGGTAAACACTTTCAGTTCTTACCGCGTTGTAAAACATCTTTCATATAAGGTGACTAGAATGAATGTTAAACATTTTTATTATTATTAGAGGCACAGTATGTTCCACCAATAGGTAGGTAAATACAAAAATAGTTCAATTGCTAATATGAAAACAAAACAGGCAAATAAAATCATACAAAAAGTATGTATCTACTTGTATAAAGAGAAAATCCATGAATAATTAAAAATTACGTCAAAATGATTGAAAATACACAATAAAAAATAAATCTAAACAGAAGAATAACAAACAAATTTACTCAAACTAGCACGGTAACGATCATAACCATTCTTGAATTCATTGATAGATGAATCTTCATATAAGCGTTTAAAGTTAAATCTCATTGATGCAATAATAATATTTGGGATTCTATAGCTATTAGAATTACCCATAACACACAAATTATACCGCATCGAAGTACGCACCATAGCCATACAAATCTTAGTGGTGCCGAATATGTAATTTTACCGAGTAGATAATTTAAATTTTCTTATATTTTATATACACTGACGTATATAACAAATATTGAAAAATGTGCAAATATGCATAGAGAAGCCTTTTTCAATAACTAATAGTGTTTCACATATGTGACTGAATAGTAATGTGTAAAAAAATGAATAATATCAAAGAATTCATCAATCAGTTCAAATATTTACATTTTGTTTAACCTGAATAGTGTAAGAGAAGACAATTTAAAAATGTATTATATTATTTTTGTAGCCACATGAAGCGTGTTTTGACAGATGAAGTTTAAAAGACTGAACAGTTTTTACTTTTAATGTCATAGAAAAAATGTTTGTTAAAATGTACAAATATACAGGTTTAAGCTAGTCAATATAATGTGTATGATATCCCTTAATAACGAATTATTAGAAATACAGTAGATTTTATTATTAGAATTCAATAATAAATCACTATAGAGTCATATTTTATTTCTAAATAGTTAAGAAGGCCTTGTCTGTAGCGGAAATAACTTCTATGTAGGAATATTTTTTTAGTGGAATTTGTCCATCCATCCTCTAAATGTCAATTATCCATTCTTGGAGAGGTAATAACAACGCTACACGAGTAACATGGCGTAGGGACGTGTGTTGGAACAGCTGATATGTTGCAGCTGCGCTCAATCAGTCATTAGTAGGGATATAGAACACAAATGTGTGTTAAATTTACACAAAATGGTGTACTTTTAACACATCACTGGTAAGTATTACACAAATTCAGTATATTTTATTATAGTAATAGTAATTTTAAATTTATATTTTGTGTAAATTGTACGAAAAAGCCCTTACTATTAACAAGAAAATTGTATACCTCCATCCTAAATTAGACACTGGAAAATATCACTTACACAGCCATTTTTTTACAGAGGTACTCCGTAAGGAATTTGCACAAATAGAATGTATACAATTTCGGAATTATGTATTTTCAGTTTCCAATTGTTAAGTTTGCAAGATGGTTGTAAGATGTTAAACATTTTATTGCACAACGTTGTGTGGACATCAATTAATGTGTCTCTCTTTGTGCCATGGCCACCTTCAAATTTAGGTCTGTCCCGTATATTACGCTGCGTACCATATCGAGAAAAGGTTCTACTACGAAGTACAAACCCAGGCATAAGACCTCGGCAGTCGCCGAAACCCGCAGAACGGGGAGATAAAGCGAATGACAGATTTCCGAGCTGAAAAGGTGTATCTATGTTAATTCCGCGAAGGCTTTTAGACCGAATTGAAATTCTTTGTGTAAATAAAAATAAGATTATCGCCGCCGCAGCGCCGTGATTCGTTAATACGCCGCGTTAAAGTGCCTGGGGAATTTCTCGTACGGCCTGACAGCTGATGATATTTCGCTTTCGCGGACCGGCACAAAGCAAATTGGCGGAGGCGCCGGGGAGGATGATATGACGCCGTTGATGAGTCGTAAAGCGAGATTTGACAGGGAAGATTGAGAGTTTACGCCAGGAATACTTCGGAAAATACATGTATACGTTGTAGTTTGTGACGTTCGACATGTCCACCACTTAGATAACACATAACATAAAATTTATATCTGTGACTTCACTGATAAAAATGGGTGTAAATTTCCTTATTTTGTTATACTCTTCTTAAGTAACATTTACTGGAAAATTTTAATTTACATTATACAGGGTTAACTATGACTAAGTGCAAAAATTTTAACCATGTGCTCAGGAAGACCTAAAAGACAATACAAAAATTATTCCAGAATTTTAACTAGATATTTAAAAAATGGGGCAAAACCCTATTTTCCTACAAAAAGTCGGCGCCTATGATAAGTATCGACTGAGATGGCTTAGACCCATGGATAAAGCTTACAGCTGTCAACAGTATCTACGATGCTGCCGTTTTTTTGCAGCATTACTAAATGCAGAAACGACCAAAATTAACATTCTTATGAGTAATAACACTTGACAGATAGGTAGGTAACCGTTAATCCAGTTATCCCCACTATTTTGTATTAATTTTTCATTATTTCGTTACAAACTGCCAAAACTACAACATTTTCATTCATTATAACCACTCACTACCATTAAAACACACCTCCCGTAGGTACAGCTAGATAAAATGTCTAATTATTATAAGAAAATAGGTAGGTACTAATAGATAATAGAAAATTTTTAATGCACCCGCGGCAGTCTTGTCCCATAACCATAGAAAACCAAACGGTCGAACTATATTGAGAAGAAGAACACAAAACTACAACGTAAACACAGGAATTAAATTATGACGTAACGGGAAATTTTACCGTCGTGTTGCTAGTTGCCTACTCTGTTTCTGTAAACGTATGGTGGACAAGTCGCATAGGCGGCGTTAAATAAGGATTTAATATAATTTCGAAAATTTTTTTTCGCTTTATAAATAAGTTTGGATTTTTTTTGAAAAGTGATTTCGTTAATTCTTAATTTTCTCTTCCTCTCTTAAAATATTTATACTTAGTCATAGTGTTTGTATTTCAAAAATAGTGTGGTAATACTATGAAACTATTTACTTTTACAAAATTTATTATAACATTTTGCAGATGTTTTCATGTAATTTTGTTGCACATGCGCAGAGGCACACTAATTTCGATACGCAACGTTCAATTGTTTCTCTTTTTTTTCTTATGGACATCATACTGGATTTTGACAGTCGAAAATAGAGACATTATCTTATATTTTATGTAAAGAATAAAGCAATAAATTAAAGAAATTCGATAATTTAATTAAAAATCTAACTATCCAATCGAACATCGTTTTTATTTGAATTGAATATCTTTAAAAACCAAGAAGCTACAGCGACACTACACTCTACACTACACACTACACAAATTTCTGTAAAATGCAAAATAGACTGACTCACCAATATGGCTCACAAAAAAATTAATGGATACCTGTTTTCAACTCTCTGAATATAGTATAAACAGTAAAAAAATAAACAAATTTTGTAAGCAACCATCATTGGTTGATTTAATATGGATTGACCCGTTTCTATGTACACCCTGTACATCCCGAACCTCCTGCTAATATTTATACACGTCGGACTGGCCCTGGCATCCCCAAATATTGACAGGATAGGAAAAACGACGACCATTTGGGTTTTGGTCAATCGTTTACCCGAATTGTTGCCCGAAATAATTCACGCCGATTTAATGAGAACGCAGGTATTTTATTTTTATTGTTATTAGGGAATTTAATTGCACTGGCAGAGCCGCGAACCCGGAGACACATCCGGATCCAATTTATTTTACATTTGATTAATTACACGTTCCCCAATTAACGATTTGTCCAAACTAGGTTCGATTGAGTACGACGGATAATCATTTTTGATTTGATTGCTATCTAAAAATTCAGTAGAAACCAGTAGACAGAGAAAGAGATACAACTAAATAATTCTCCAACAAACTAAGACTAAAAAAACTGTTTGTTCAAAAAAATAAATATCTACATAATCACAAACTTAATAAAATCAAACAAAACAAAGTGCTTAACAATAAAACTATTAAGAACTCTAAAATATTTGTAGATTGTATTTAAAAATGACAAAAAAGTGTAATATTTTACTCAGGATCGGTTGAATCCTCATCATTTTTCTTATACCTACATATCATTGTTATGTACCTAAATTTAACATATCTTTTGAAAAAATAATATTGTAGCAGTTCTGTTTTCTGCTTCTGCGGTAATTTTTTGTATGTAAATGACCAACAATACTGGCAGCAGATTTGTTTTCATGAGATTAACATCCGAAGAAATTACTTGATTTTATATAGTTATACAGACACTTATTTCCACAAATGCATAATATGATGAATAGCAAATTTATAAAACTTCTAAATACCGGCCGTGTATAAAATTTTCTATAAATCTCGTACGTTATTAATATCCTAAGCATGTATAACTATTATTCTCTATTACAAACTGTCAAATTATAATAAAAACTCGCTAGAGGAATATTTGGTTATTATTTTCTGACCACAGGCAAAATCCTTTATATCTGCCAATATTTTGACAACAGGGAAAGTTGATTGGGCGTGAAAAAAGCTGTAATGTCAGAGGAAGTACAATCGTTTGCAATAATAATGACACTCTCTTAAAACAGTTTTTGAACTTCTGGAAGTCCTGAGTAGAAATTTCATTAAATCTCTATCGGTGAGTGAAACAACTAATAACTAATATTAAAAATGTGAAGAAGATTTCATTATAAATACATCAAAAGTTCTAAAGAAATCGCAAAATTCATTTTAATTAGTGTCATTATAATTGCAAACGATAGTACCTATTTATATATATATTTTTTATAGGTATATGAAGAGAAAATGTCCAAAACATATTTCATTGGTAGCTATGACTCCTTAATTGTAGAAAATAACGAGCATGTGCCTACTTCAGAATTATCGTACACCCCCCGTACAACGAAATCATCTCGTGATCCATAAAAAAACCCACCTCGCCGCTGTAGGAATCCACGTAGGCTAGGCTGGTGAGTATAAAACACGCATTGCACGGCCAACTTTAATTGCATCTGCTTCATTAACAAACTGTACATGTTCGTTACAGCTCGTGTCGAATACTGGCTGCGACAGAACAACGGCTTTAATTTAATAGAGAGGGTACCGACCAAATACGAGGGGTGCACGTAAATTCGATTAATGTGGATGCTTTTTACGTCTGCGGAAAATTGCGTTAGCACTAGATCTACTTCAAAAGTTAAGAGAGACAAAAAAAAAGAAACATAGTTATAAGTACAGAGTGTATCAAACAGTAGGAGTAGGGGCTACTGTGAGGATATAAAAAATTTAAATAATTCTCTAATAAACTTTTATTAGCGAATTTTTTCTGTATTACTTCCCGTTTAAAAGTTATAAGCAACATTGTCCTAAAGAGCCTCCAAAAAATATCACCATCATATTAGCGGTGGAAGGATCAAGTAGTCTTTTTTTACTGTTTTAGAAAGGTATTTTAAGCTAATATAAATCAAATCTCCTACAATTCCTATCAATGAAGTCATATGTTATATTCCTTATTATTAGCTTTTGTAACATTTTTTACTGTTTTAGAAAGGTATTTTAAGCTAATATAAATCAAATCTCCTACAGTAAAAAATGTTACAAAAGCTAATAATAAGGAATATAGACTTCATTGATAGGAATTGTAGGAGATTTGATTTATATTAGCTCAAAATACCTTTCTAAAACAGTAAAAAATGTTACAAAAGCTAATAATAAGGAATATATGGGTAGATATTGTGGGTGTAATTCAACGCAGGTTGGGGCTTTTGTCCACTGAGTAGTTAGTTTCACACAATATTATTAATACCTAAAAATAGATCAAGTAGTCGTTGGAAAATAATTGAATGTTCGTTGTTTAAGGTGCATAAATGTCACAAGCACAGTATTAGTATACTGTGGTCACAAGATACTTGTCATTACTCAATATGAACGTCAAACGTATACATTTTGTGCTTAAAAAATTGTTAATGTTGCTAATTTACGGCGAGTCACAAAAAAAATCAAGAAGAGCTGTAGAATTATATTCCTGATCATAGAACTTTTACAAGATTTCGAACAAAATACACGAAATTCTATACGGCAAGCTAGCCGGGAATTGAATTTGGATAAATCAACCGTTTAACAAACTTTAAAGACCAATAGACTTCAAACCATGACTTCAAAATTCACAATTTGGAGTATATTTGCCTGAGCGTCGCGTTGAAGACTTTATTGTATAGTTCTAACTGTAGTAGATGTAGAAACTGTTGATCAGAACCTTTTTCGGCACGTTCTTTGGACGGACGAAAATCGGTTTATCGGTAACAACAGGTGCAACAAACACTACTGGTCCATTGAATATTCCCGCATTGTTAATCCAGTCCAAAACCAAGGCCATTTTGGAGTAAACGTATGGATAGGCATTTAATTAGGCCTTATTTTTATGAACATACATTGAATAGCGTGAGTTACCTAAATTTCCTACAAGAAGAACTTCCTGCACTTCTGGAGAATGTGCATTTGCAGCTAAGAAACCTATGATTTAGGCACGATAGAGCTCCACCTCACAAGGCCAAAATTGTGCAGTAATATTTAGATAACACTTTTCCAGAAGAACTGATTGGGATTAATGGATCTAGTCAGTCACCCGGAAAGTCACCAGATCTAACACCTCTCGACTTTTTTACGGGAGTTTTAAAAAATAAGGTTTGCAAAATACCTTCGCGAAATATTAATCATTTGAAAGAAAAAAATCACAAACGCTTGTAATGAGTTAAAAGGCAAAATGATAAAAAACGTAGCCCACAGGGAAGTCAGGCGAAGATTGGGTATGTCTTGAATGAGAGGTCATATAAAGAATAGATTGTAATATGTATGTAGTATGAGAGCATTTGCCTTATTTTTTAAGTTTAGTTATTGTTATCATCATCTTTTGTTTTAACTCTGTTTCTGGAAAAAATATAATTGACGACGTCATTAGTCGTTTCTGTCAAATCCCAAAGATAATGCTTTCGATGGAAAATGGAGCTTCCTCATGTCATTCAACACCACGTGTCCCAAATTTTATTTACATTTTTTGTTTTCTCACTCTAAACCCATACCGATTTAAATAACCATAGATATTCACAGCTTTTTTATAATATTAAGTAAACTAATTAAATCATTTTATTTTAACAAATTACAATGATTAAACAGCAGGACATATCGAATATTACTATGTGCGTTTATTATGATGGTTTTCATATATCTTCTTACCAAAACCGAAGTACTTTGTCGACAGATACTTAGCTATATTGATCATGAATATCCAAGACACGATGTATATAGTGAGGGATAGGAACACAAAGTCCCAGTCGTTTTTCGGTTGTTTGAAAATAATGAACATGTAATATGTCCCAAGAATGATTCTAACCGCTACAAACACTATCACGAAAGTGGTCTCTACAGAAGTATACAACACCGAAGGGTAGAACCCTTCGCTTCTAATAAACCAACGGAGCTGAAGGAATGGGTTCGTGATTTCCATACTCCCTAAACCACAAGTCGCTTGAGCTCCGCTGTAACCCTTGAACAACATCCTGAAAAGAGCACATACGCTGTACATGTGATGCACTAGCATCAATTTGTCTTCTTTTTGATATCTGAGGCACCATTCCAAGTCATGGATGAAGTATCCCAAACTGGCCACCATAAGAAACGACTGCATGTATGACGTTCGCCATTCCGGGTGATCAAAAGGTGAATCAATCAGGAAGCACTGGTTGATACCAATGAAAGCCACGAGCAGTCCGTGGATGAATGTGATGATCCTGCAACAATACTCAGGATTCTTCAGGGGAAGTGCAAGACTGGTTAAAGCGTATGCAAGCCTCCACACGGCCGTGCTGACAGCCACAGCAAACAAAGACTCGTAATTTATGTGTCCTTGTTTTACAGCAATCGTGCTTGTTAGATTTCTCATTGTGGCACTTTACAACGTTTGATATTCAATGACACTTGAATTTATAAGGTTACATTTCAAAGAAAAGCGACACGTGTCGCTGTAACCACGGTTACTCGACGACAGATTTCCGTGAAAGTTGTCAAAGTGTGGCTGTTCTCATTTTAAGTGCGCAAAGCTTTGGTAAGTGACTGCGTTTGTTGTGTTTTTTTAACCTTAAGATTTAGAACGGAACGCAATTTGATGAATCTAATTATATAGGAGCGCCAACAATTTGTTGCTCGATATACGTATCTTCTGTCAGCAATTTCGTCGTTTCATTTTGACTTTACACGAGAAATACGAGTATAGAGGGTGATTTTAAAAGTGGGGTACTCATTTTGCCATATGTCTACTTATTCGAAGAACAACTGATATGTAAAAAATAGCCCGACTAAATTTGAATTAATATAAAAAATAACGCAACTATTCTCGCACCTATTTATTTTGACAACAGCGTGACATCATGAAGATGACAGAGGCGCTATATTGCAATTTTATTTATTTATTTATTTTTGAAAAGTAGACTCGACCTCACTAAATTAATTTTAAATTCATGTTCAGCACCCTCGAAAATAGGGTATACGATTTTTTTAAGATTGGACAGGTTTCCGCTGTTGTAAATAATTACCATGATTTATTTTTATTTAAGTACCTACTATCATCGGTTAAAATTAATACCCACTCACAAAGTATAAACTAGATAGAGTTGAATCTCTAGGATCGAGTTTGTATAAAAGTTTCAGCGCTCCTGGTGGATGGACTGTGAACTATTTTTATATATTTTAGCTCTTCATTTGAGGATATTTCATTTAATAGAATTATCAGTGAGATATAGTGTTTTGTACATACTGTCTGTAGGTACCTACATTATAATAATTATAAAATATTTAATAAATTCTTTATTTGTAAACAAGAATATGGTACACAATATCGGTACTTATATACTATAAGTGATGCTATACTTAGCATCACCTTACAAATATTTAAAATATTCTTCATGTTCCTGGTTCCTCTAATGTTTTTCATCATTCATTTCTTCAGTAATAATCTCCACAGAATAATATGTAATAAGTTAATATATCAAATAAATAGACTTGGTCAAAACCAAAAACAGTCACAGTAAATTCATAATTAAAACGTTGCAGTAAGTTACAAGTAAGTTGAACCTCAGTAAGTAACCTATAAATATACACTACAATTACTTAAAGTACTGCAGCAGCGCTTGCAGTGGATGGACTTGTCCCTAAACAATTTTCATGTCCTAGTAATCAAGATACCACTCTATATAGTTTATACTTTGTGTATCCACTCCAAAAATCATCCGGTATAAATGATATCGATTTGTAATAAAGAACATCTTTTAAAATTAATCTACCTTACACTTTTTCATCTCCGCGAAATCGCGAAACACAAGATGGCAGATGGCCTTGGGCTTTTTAGGCGGGTATATAATTTTCTGTGGGGTAGAATGTGAGCAGCTCAAAGTTTTCAAAAGTCTGTGTCTGTGCTTTAATTCAGCCACCCCATGAAATATTTACTTAAGTAGTGGAGAAAATTTTGCAGTGTAATTTGTAGTACAGATTTAAAGACGTTCTTAAATAATTCACAACATAACCTTGTTATAAATACCTGGCATAAAATGTTCTATAGAAAAATGTTTGCTACACACTTTCATGTATTTTCTTATCGGTTTTACGATTTCCAATTTATAGAGTCTCTAAAGTTTCGGGTCTACGGAAAATTTATGCAGGAAATATTAAAAATGCAGTAAGAGGATCACTGGAGGACAACAATTTTCCAAGATTTTGTGCAAATATTCTTGCATATGTTTTACATTTTTCTACACATTTTATAACTAAATATCATACGATCTCAATAACGTTTGCAAAATTACAAAAATATATTTAAAAAAATCCACTATACATACAAAACCGATTTGTTGTTCAATCCACACCCGATTCGTTACAAATTGTCTTAGGCAAATTCTGATTATTTAAGGTAGAATTATAATATTTTTAAACTATTATGATACTAATTATACAGAAAGAATGATAGAAAAATATTAAAAAACACAAAACTTTACAATCCTATTATGCAATTAGTTTGGATTTACCTCTACAGCAGTTTTAGAATTTGCCAACAGATGTCAGCCACTTCGTTATTTCATCAATTCTGTGTGTCAGGACATCTTACTGTGAAATGTTAGAACTACTCAAATCGAGCACGCCATGTAGTATACTAGCAATACTAACACAAAAATCGATGCTGCTCGCAGCCTTACTCTAATCATTTGTTATTTATTGAATTTATCTATTTATTAAAGTAAATTATAAAATGCAATTACTGGTAATGAATGCTGAAAATGTATTAATATATTATATAACACCTACTTGAAACTTGTGTATCTCTCGTGTATAACTGGTTGCCTACTAGTGAAACCCAAACTTGAATTTATTCAGTAAATTCAAAAGTTACAAATTTTCTGCTGTCTTTTTTTTATTTCTTTTAATAGTGAACAAGATTAAGATCACTATAAAATAAACTGTTCAGCTTTTATTATAATTAACTGTATTTTTAAATGATTTTCAATTTCCAGATGCCCAACACCGTAATCGACAAGCCTGCCAGCAACAGATCCTTCAAAAAATCTTATGAGAAAGTAGGAAAATCTCCTCCATTTGACAATTGCGCGGCAACAACCCTCTACACCAAAAGTGAATTAACCTCAGGCAAGATGAATTGCAAGAGAGCGCAGCACTTCAAGAAAATGGTGCTGGTCCCGTTGTGGAAGTTTTCTGTGAATTTATGCGACATTTTGGGGCTGCTGGATATCTTACCTTGCGGCACCATTCACTCTGTGAAACCATACATACATTGTACTGTTAAAGTTAATTAATTAAATCCATTTGGTGTTTTTTTACTTCTTTTTGTATTATATTATTTTTAATAATTTATATTATATGTTTATTCCCTTTCCTTTTTTAAGTTTATAAACCCATGTTTGAATGAAAGGAAGGGGAGTATATTAATATGAGTAGGAATTATAATGGAGTAAGAAAGGTTGAAAAATTATATGAACAGTTCTTAAAACTAATTACATGGGCGTAGATATGAGAGACCAGGACTATTTTTTGTCAAAGCGATCACCACCAATGAAAATTTTGTGCTAATTTTCAATTTTCATAATTCAAACATGTTTTTAGCTTGGAAAACCTAAACTTCCAATTGTAAATTTTGAAATTTGTGAAGCTTTCAGCTACTTTTTCCGATTCAGTTGGAAGTATTTCGAATGTGTAGATTGTAACAAAATTAAAAATTCATTTATGACATGGTATAATAGACGATAGCAAAATAAAATTATTTTCCTCTATAAAAATATAAACTACAAATTGCAAATTTTTGAATTTAAAAAGATAAACTGCTCTATTGAGCTACTTTGTTACGAATCCAATGTAGATTGTAACAAAATTATTTGTTTCATGATGCAATAAACGATAATAAAATAAACAACATTATTTTTATTTAAGGACCTAAACCTCAAATTGCAAATTTTGGAATTTGAGAAGAATTTCTAATGTATATATTGTAACAAAATTAATATTTATGACACGGTACAATAAATTACTATAGGTAAAAACTTTAAATTGCACATTTTGGAATCTGAGAAAATAAACTTGTTCTATTGAGCTACTTTCTTATATGATTCAATTAGAAGATTTGGAATATGTTGATTGTAACAAAATTAATATTTACGATACGGTACAACAAAATTCTGAATGTGTAAATTGTAACGAAATTAATATTTATAACAATAAATCATTTTAATTAAAAAATAAATAGTAATTTAAGCAAAATATTGTCTGTGAAAACGTAGTTTAATAAATTTTGGAATTTAAGCTAGGATTTTACAGTTTAACAGAAAAATTTTTAGTAGATTGTAACAAAATTAACATTTATTTATGACAGTATAACAGACAGCGAAATTAAGAAAATACTTTTATCTTTGAAAACCTAAGGTTTAAATTATAAATTTTGGAATATGAAAAGATAAACTAAGTAAAGTATTTCGAATGTAGATTGTACCAAAATTTATATATGACAAAATACAACAAATAAACGATAGTAAAATTAAATTATTTTCAGCTTAAAAACAATTTTGGTATTTTAAAAGTTAAAAATTGCTCTATTGAGCTACCTTTATAAAATTCAATTGGAAGAATTTCGAATGCAAATGATTTTTATTAAACAGTTTGAATTTATTAGGTATCTTGAAAAATAATAAAAAATTAAGAAAAATTAAAAACACGGTTAATCATAATGTAGCAATTTTAAAAAATTGAAGATTAACACAAAATAGTAATTGGTTACATAAATTAAAAATAGAATAACTTTGTATCATTACTTTTTAATTATTTTTATTTCTTATAAAACCAGTAAAGTAAATTGCAATAATTGCACAAAATAGTAGCCGGTACCACCTCTTTATAACATTCTTCTAAGAGTACAAAATCACTAAATAAAACGATATTTATTTACTTTGTACATTAAAGGCACTAAGGAAAAATGAGAACAAAAAAAAACGATTAAAATACACGAAACAATCCGATAATTAGAAAATTGTATTACGTATATAAAAAAGTCTATATATTCTCAAAATACATTCTTAAATCGCCAATATCGCCTTTAGGTAACATCTTCCACGTCATCACTGTTCAGCCTTTTCTCCCCACGGCTCAATACTTGCCTGATGTTTACGTTAATCCGAGAATATGTCAAATAATCGCCAAACGGCTTCCATAAAGTATCGTCTTTGCAAATATTGATGACTTCCCTGTAGTCCTTGCCGCCGTAACACAAATCGTTCTCGTCGATCGGGTCCCAGTACCTCGAATCCATCTGCAGGATTTTTGGGACTCCGTGGTAGGCCAAACGCGATTCTTTACTCATTACGACCATATCGCCGCTCCGTATGAATATCGGGGTTGGTTTGTCGTCCTTCGTTTGGCCTCCGAGAAGAAATATTGCAGTCTGTCCGAAGCTAGAATGTGCAAAAGCTTAAATCGGTCAGTTACCTTTTTATTAAGTTTCTACCTAAATGAAAACAAAGGTGCCTCCAAGTCTTTCTCTGAATGATCTGTGTGGCCCGATAAAGTAGAATCCATGTGGTAGTAATTCACAATAGCTGCCTCTGGACTGAAATTCGTATAACCTAAAATGCTAGCTACGTAAATAGTCATATCACTCAAGTCTTTAGGAAATTTGCCTTTGTCTTCTTCGTTATATACCTAAAATATTTAAAATTAATAACTATAAAAACATCACTTCTACGTCCTACCTTGGTATCCCAGTTATGATGATACCCCAACGTAACCCATCTGAGTTTATTCAGCAATAAAACGTTGTTGTTATTTTGGCACATTTCCCACCACTCCTTATTTTCAGGTACTAAATTTAAAGTATCAATATTGGTCTTGTTGGGTTTCTTTGAGTAATCCTGCAGACATTTCACCGTCCAATATCTTTGTCCGATACTAGTAAATGGATTTTTAATGAATAACAGACCTAGAAGCAAGACATTTTCAGACACTCACTTCCTGATTCGCCTGTTTACGTTATACCTGGTCTGTCTACGATTTCATAAACTTCCCAAGTTTTGGGATGCTTGAAACCAAACATTTTCTTCCTTTCCTCGCATTTAATGTTAACTTTCTTTATTTGAAACTACAAACGTTGTTTAGTACTTACATATCAATGTATTAAATAAAAAATTACCTCTGTTAAATCGTTTGATTTGTTCAAATCTAACACATTGTCCAAGTTTGGTGGTGGGTTTTTCGACTTATAATACTTAAAACTTTGCTTAAACATTATTGAGTGATTAGTCTATTTTATATTTCTTCTTAATTTCTTGTTCTTGTTTACATTTACGCATGAAAAAATAAGGTTATAAAATGAAAATGGGTATACAAAAGATGACTGACTGAGAAATGTCAATGACACATGACTTTTTGTGCTGCCATCTGATCATTTTAGGACATATTTTAGTATAGAAGAAATCTCTCGCCATAAATTAAACTTTTATGATTTTGGAAAATCATTATGGTCTTTGTTAAATATCATAGAAATACATAGATATAACGTTTCTTAAAGTAGAATTATAGTCATTAAATAAGTTACTAGCCCAAAACCAAAAAGCGTGGATCTTCAGACACATCCTAAAATTACACGTTTTAAATAGAGATGGCACTACTATTTCTTCAAATGTCAAGTAGCGGAATAATTGTCACATTTTGTCAGCTGACTTTACGTCCCGTGAAATTTTTGATTGTGAATTGTGAAATATACTTTTAAAAAATGTCTTCGAGGGATAGGTTACCTATTTTCCCTTCCAGAGGGTGAGTTCATATAGATTGTAAATATTAAATACGTCTTTTAATAAGGAATGGATGCATAATAAATTTAATATTTCATTATTTAAAAAATATGGGAGTGACCAATAATTCCTATTACTTTTGCTTTTAGAGCCCAAATGTTAATGAAGGCTCGGCTAAAGGGGGCTCAGAAGGGACACAGTTTACTTAAAAAGAAAGCAGATGCCTTACAAATGCGTTTCCGTATGATTTTGAATAAAATCATTGAGGTGTGCATCGAAGCCTACTTACTTCCATTCCATTTCTTTAAATAAATTTAATTTGTAGACTAAAACTCTTATGGGAGAGGTAATGAAGGAAGCTGCATTCTCTCTAGCTGAAGCAAAATTCACAATGGGTGATTTCAATCAAGATGTCGTTCAAAACGTGACCAAAGCTCAGATCAAAGTTAGGACTAAGAAAGACAACGTAGCTGGTACCACGTTAATGGTTTTCTAGTAATTAAAATGTAAATTTTTCATTTTTAAGGTGTAACTTTGCCCGTTTTTGAATGCTATCAAGACGGAACCGACAACTACGAATTTACTGGTCTAGCCAGAGGAGGCCAGCAGTTGGCTAAGCTAAAGAAAAATTACCAAAGTGCCGTAAAGCTGTTGGTGGAACTGGCTTCCTTACAGACGTCATTTGTTACCTTGGACGAAGTAATTAAGATTACCAACAGAAGAGTGAACGCTATTGAGCACGGTAAGTCGCTTTCACTGGTGACGAATACTCTAAGAAGCTATTCCTGTTAATTTTCAGTCATAATTCCGAGAATCGAACGTACTTTGGCCTACATCATATCCGAACTGGATGAGCTGGAAAGAGAAGAGTTCTACAGGTTGAAGAAAATCCAGGACAAGAAAAAAATCAACAGAGCCAAAGCTGAAAAGGCAAAAGCTGAATTGATCGCTGCCGGACGTCTAGTAGAGGCGGCGATGGAAGCCAATAATTTGTTGGACGAAGGTGACGAGGACTTACTGTTCTAATGGCTTAAATGTAAGAAATTACTAAAAAAAATTGTACATTTTCTTTATATAAATATATCGATATTAAATTGTGCAGTATTTTGTTAATAATACGATTTTGTGGATTCTTTTGCGGGTTCTGATAAGGAAATTTTTAAATAGTTTAGTAACTGTGCTGAAAATTATATATTCCATTATTTTTAAGTGTTAGATAAGATTCATAATACTGTTATTGTAATATATATTTTTTTTGCTCCATTTAATACATTTAGGTGTATTTCAATAAAATTTTAAGAAAATTCTAATTTTTTTTTAGTTTTTATTTTGCCCTAACATACTATACAGGGTGCGCTTTAAGTAATGGGTCATTCTGGTGGCATATTCTCTATGTAAAAGTAATGAAATTGGGCTGTATTTATGCTTTTCTAAGAATTATAGAATCATTTTTCTTTAATAACTTTTGTAACAATAAACTTAGTTCAAATTGGCAGTTTTTTTTTTTCATGGCAAGAAATTTCTAATTTGACACTGTTAGAGGATGTCACCTGAACTACTTCCAGTATACAGGGTATTTTCTACAAGCTCTATGACAAGCTTTGTCAGATGGTAGATGGATTAATGGCACATATTTTTCCTGATATGATCTGATTCATTTTTGTTTAGAAGTTACTAGGATTTAAAAAATATTTAAATCAAAATATTACAAAGTACAAAATGACACACATTTTGTTTATTCACACACTTAGCACATAAGTACACTTAGCATTAAGGTACTAAATAAAAAATGCATTTATTTATGACTGAAACGTATAAATTCTTTTTCAATGGTATTTCATACTCAATTGATCCCTCAGAGATGTGGTCAGTATGTAATCTATAGCTCTTTTCCAACACGGCACCTGACTGGTTGGAAACCTGTCCCAAGTGGATAGCCAAATTGTTCACCGATTTACTGCAGCGGAGTTGTATCTAATATTAAACTGACTGACGGCTTCGGACAGGTTTCAAACTAGTCAGGTGCCGTGTTGGAAAAGAGCTAATATAAATTAGAAACCATGGCACACATTTTCACTGAATGTCCTATATATACTACTTTGAAGCCGCCAGAATTAAAAAATATCACATCTGTCGAAGCGTTAGTACAGTTTCTCGATAATCTAACACTCAACAACGCTAAGGCAATGTCTAGATTTGTAACTGGTCTTCTAAAGCTTCGCTGATTTGTGTTGAGTGAATAATCTTGCCCTATTGTATTTGTTTCTATTTTATTTTTTTTGCTATTTTATACTCTCTGTTGCTGCTTACTTGTTGATTTATATATTGTACTGTATAATGTGAAACAATGTATTAGTTAGGTTATTATATTCTTACTTTTCTTTTTCTTCTTTGTGTTATCTAAAGAATACGCCTGTAAAAATTGTATTATTTTTTTTATGGAATAAAGATTATTAATATTGTTACTATTTACGACTGAAAAGTATGCAGATATCGTCTTTGTATATGGGTATTCCAATGGGAATTCTAGACAAGCAGTCCTAGAATACCGACAAAGATACCCAAATAGACATCAACTTACCCACACAGTCTTTAATGCACCCTCTCCAAAAAGGCCATTTGTGTTCGGTGTATAGCAAGTCTTCATTTAGTTCATTTATCACAGAATTTTATATGGTGTGTATTGAACTGAGACAGCTACTTTCTAGCGGCTATTCGCTATTCCATATGCCGGACTAACAAGTCACAGACATGCAGTGCTCTACATTGCCGTAGAAACCATTGAAAGCTAGCGACCTTTATCGCGATTCGGCGATAACGATCCGTATTTGCAATTTTTATAATCTTAAAATTTGTTAATTTGGTTAACTAATGTCCAAACTTTAAACACAAATAATAATTATTGTTATAGCAATCATTTTTATATATCATTCTACTTTGATTGAAATATGAAATTATGTTTTTTAAAAATGCTTGCATAACTTCAAAACAAAATTGAATCGGACTATGTTCATAAAAAAAATGTTTGGCATTAACCCAGCTACCATATGCTAAAGTTTGTCATAGAGCCTATAGAACACCCTGTATTTAAAGACCTGTAACTTTTTTATTCCCCAGCAAATTCTTATGTAATGATAAGAGTCATGTTTCTCTAGATATCGTCATTTTTGGTTGTTGGTGAATTATGCAACCAGCGTTACGAATCATAAGAAAATTGCTAACAGTGGTTTTTAGGCTTTCACGGCCGGTCATTTGATACATAGTGATTTTCTGGGTTGTTGTACCGTGACCTCGGTAACTGGTAGCTGCCAGAAACAGAGTTAAAATACACATTCCTAGCATTAGCCGGGATTCTTTTACTTGCCCTAGTTGTTTTCGGGCAGAGGCTCTGTGGTGACAGACCCGCTATAGGTGTCTCTGGGCCCGTCATGGAGAATAATAATTGACCGGTATCTGAAAGCATTTTGTCTCAATTGCTTTCAAAACTGATTTCTGCATGGTAAATTCCTTTATTTTTCGCTGCCAATTTGTGCAATTTCTCAACGTGACACAATTGACAGTGGAAATCGGTTTTGATAGCAATTATTGAGGAAGAGTGCCGGTCAATCATTCTCGATCACCCTGTATAATCAATGGCTCTATTAAAATAGTGTAACAAATTCTTTCTGGTGGCCTATAAACATAAACGTCAAAAAATGTGGACAATACAGAGAAATTGAAGAGAGAACTTGTAAATGAACAACAAATTATCGTCATGTCAAATCACTTATTTATGCGACATAGTCTGTCACGCAAGTTGCATAAGTAACGGTCTTAGTGCTCGTTCTGTGGTGCTCGTCCAAAAGTTTCTAGAAAATGTGTTAAACATTTTCGGCTGCCAAAAAACGATACGAGACGACGTTTGAAATTACCACATGCACTCGC
This sequence comes from Monochamus alternatus, assembly GCA_037114965.1. Lineage (NCBI taxonomy): Eukaryota > Metazoa > Arthropoda > Insecta > Coleoptera > Cerambycidae > Monochamus > Monochamus alternatus. The sequence continues at coordinate 60,439,756 of CM073429.1, read as the reverse complement.
ACAAACGCGACGATCTCAAAATTGTCTGTTACTTCAATGTAACAATTTTTTTATATAAGAAATGTGACATTTTGGGCCACATGTTGCTTAATTAAATTTTATTACTCCTTTGAACGAACCCATTATTTTATAAACACCTACATTTATGACTGTTAAAGGTATTTCAAGAAACAAAATCAGTCACCCCAAAATCTATCTCTGCTGGTGCGCTCCTGGATCAGCATCCAATAAATTTTCCGCACGGCCCTTTATCGCATTCCTGTCAATCAGGCGATGCACATCAGCACATTCCAGCTGTTTCGGCACCCGTCATAGAATTCCAGATAAATGGGTCGTCCACATCTAGAGTGCTAGACGGGGAAAATCACCGGTTGCCAAGGATACGGTCAAGGATGCCACGTGCTCTCGGAAAATTCATTAAAATCCCGTTAGAACCGTTTTAATATTGACTCTCATTACAAGCTTAATTCGTTTCATAGACGGCAAAATAAGAGGCGATAATGAAATTCGCTCAATATGCCGATTTCATGCTTAATGGATTTATTTGTCCCAGTATATACACCATTCGCTAAGCATTATAACAAAATTCGCTTAAAATACAGGTACAGGTGTATTTAAATGAAGGGGCACATATGATATCATATTTTATTTAGAAAAAAATAAGATGATTTAACCTAATAGTCGCATTTTTTTACTGTTTTAGAAAGGTATTTTAAGCTAATATAAATCAAATCTCCTACAATTCCTATCAATGAAGTCATATGTATGTTCTCTGATACCAAACATCTAGGTATGCTAATGAACAATTCCACAGACAAAGCTCTATCCAATAATTATCTAAAGAAAATAATCTAATTTACTCACTCTATAAAAATCTAACTTCACTTTTTTGGCAGTGGGAACACGACAAATTCAACCACAATAGATGAGATCTGACCTATTTCTGCATTTTTAGGATTGCTTCTTCAGGTGGTCTCCTTTAAGTTGAATCAAATATCTAACTATAAAAATTATTATAAAAATTAAAATTATTTGAAGTTAAATATCGACAATGACAAAAAAGTAGCATCCTGTCATTGTCGATATTTAACTTCAAATAATTTTAATTTTTATAATAATTTTTATAGTTAGATATTTGATTCAACTTAAAGGAGACCACCTGAAGAAGCAATCCTAAAAATGCAGAAATAGGTCAGATCTCATCTATTGTGGTTGAATTTGTCGTGTTCCCACTGCCAAAAAAGTGAAGTTAGATTTTTATAGAGTGAGTAAATTAGATTATTTTCTTTAGATAATTATTGGATAGAGCTTTGTCTGTGGAATTGTTCATTAGCATACCTAGATGTTTGGTATCAGAGAACATACATATGACTTCATTGATAGGAATTGTAGGAGATTTGATTTATATTAGCTTAAAATACCTTTCTAAAACAGTAAAAAAATGTTACGAAAGCTAATAATAAGAAATATATGGGTAGATATTGTGGGTGTAATTCAACGCAAATTGGGGCTTTTGTCCACTGAGTAGTTAGTTTCACACAATATTATTAATAGCTAAAAATATATGAAAAACTAATAGTCGCATAATAAAAAAGATACGGGGTGTCGAAGTAAATAATAAAAAATAGCTTTTCCTTGATAATTTGAAATATCCGATGAAATATCGGACTTTTATCAACAAAAAACTCGACCGTTGGGAAGTAAATTTTGATTTTATAAAAATTTATGTTACGGATTTATACGTCCAGAAATATTAAAGTATAGAAACAGACATGTTTGTTAATAAGTTCAAAGTTCATTGCCTCACAGTATTTATAAGTTGGTTTTTCTAGCTTTCATCTTTTCTTTAAATACCTGGTTGGTATTAAACTGAATATATTTATTTATTTTATTTATTTATTTAGCATACATCACCCTACAGCCTAAGCCAATTAATGGGTGGGGATAACATATAATATTAGTATATTTTGCAATAATTCGATTTTGTCTGAAGCTATTTATTTGCGGCATAATTTTAGTTTTTTCTTTAGTTTTATTGGGTTTTTGCCACACTTCTGAAACAAAAATTCGATTTTGTCTGAAGTTATTTATTTGTGGCATAATTTTAGTTTTTTCTTAAGTTTTATTGGGTTTTTGCCACACTTCTGAAAAAAAATTCGATTTTGACCTGAACCTATCGTGTTCAGAAAACAACTTTCTTTAGTACAGAGTTTAAATAACTACATCTACAAGAAAATGCATGTTCGTATGGAAAGTAAAGACCTAAAGAAAGTATTTAATAACTGAATAATATAGAGCTTAGCAAATAACAGGAATGTTATTTCATGCCACCTGCGAATATTCAAAGGTAGGTATATCGAAGTGAAACGAATATATAAAAACAGAAAGCGGTCTAACCGACAAATTTTTAGATACAGAAATCTTTCAAAATACGTTTTTTTTTTTAAATGCAGCTGTAGATGTAAATATTATTATAACATAATCTTACATAGTTCTGCATATAAGATTGTTCACTTTTGTTTATGTGTAAGTATGTGAAAATAATTGTTAAAATGTAGAGTTAGAATAGCAAAATAATGTGTGTCATACAAATGCAATTTTAAAGTTATTATATTATTTGAGAATAATTTAAATAGTAAAAGTGGATAAACAAAACATCAACAATTTTATTTTTGATATTATTTTTGCATTACGTATTTTATTTTCGTTATTTCTGTATTTAGAAAACATGACAAATTTTATCATTTTACGGCGACCTTAACAAAATTGTACGTTAATATTGAAAGAATAAATCTGTAATACTAATTTAAAACATACCGATCAATAAGTATACTTTTTTTGCCCAAAAAAAGTCCAATACTTCATAGTTACTAAAAGCTTCATACAAGAGCTGACAAAGCAGTTAATATGTACATATTTAATGCATACCATTTAATATTGTCTGCAGAGGACAACAACAAAAATATTTTATTTCTCTCTTAAATAATCCACTGTTAGAAAATTTGAAAAACTGACTAAAATTTAGAAACTATTTAAAAACCAATTTTTATTTTTCACTTTCCCGTTCCGTATCTTTTTTATTATGCAACTTGGGAGCCATAATAATATTTTGGATATAAGGGATAAAAAGGCAAGGTTAAGAGAAACGCAGTTATTTGTACAAATAAAAATATATTCTAAAATCAGTCCGCACCTCACCTAGCCCGTATAAAGATTGCGGTCATCTACGGGAAATATACAGCACTAGAGAGCCAGGAAAAGTAACCCGCAGCGTTGTTAACAGAACAAACATCTATATGAAATGTGTAAAACTGCATGGCAGTGGCAGTATTAACATTTTGACAGTCGTGGGGAGCTTTGCTCCTTGTATAGGTACACACATCCAATCACTGGGCAAGTCAAAGAGCTCAGTGCTTGAAGAAGTTGTAACAAAAGTGATAAAAACTAAAACAGCAAATCGTTTGCGGTATTCTATCTCAGCCGTTGCTTGGTTTATTTGGCAGCTGCTTGACCATAACTTTGTAATAATCATGGGGCGACTTGGTATCGTAGATCTTCTTGCCGTCTGCGTCTTTGTAGTCTCCATACTTCACACTCTTCTCCACCTTAAAGCCGAAACTTTCAGAAATTTTTTGAGTGAAGAGACTTGTGGCATCCACCTTCATGAGCTAAAGAGACATACTGCTGTCAATTTTACCTAAATTAGTTGAATTTGTAATGTAATTTACCTTAAAACCGGACTCTTCTGCAATGAGTTCACTTCTGGAGAATAGCTCTTTAGCGACTCCTTTGCCTCTGAAGTTAGAGTCGACAGACAATATTCGCAAATCAAATATTTTGTCTACCCCGTATTTCTTGAAGAGATCTATTTCTTTGTTAACAGTGTTCAGTAGGCCGAATATTCGTTGATAAGCTATGTTGTCGACGGATTTCGTGTCTTCTATAGACTTTTCTATATCGCCTTTTCTTGATATTCCGTTTAGAGCCACGCCAGCTATCTGAAATTTGAAAAAAAACTCAATAGGAAAGTAAATATAAGCATAGCTACAAGCATCGTTGGCTATATTGCATAACCGTGCACACTACAGCACAAATCACGTAGTCGGACATAGTCGTCAATTGTTTCATAGAAATTATGACAAATGTCAAATATCTGTTAAGGTGTACGTTTCTGTTTACGTCTCATTTTTAAATCTATAAATTAATGCAACCTAAAATAATAAGTATTGTGTTTTTATGGTGAAAATGTAGGAGTAGCAGTGCATTATTAATACGTATGTACTCAGATTTGTGAAGAATGTAAAATATTTAGACACTAAAGCTTTGTGTGAAGTATTGGATCGGTATCAGTGCCACGTATTTTAATGTTGCAAAATAGTAAATAAAAAATATATACATTTTTGCAAACCAAATTAAAGAAATAGGTTCTATTAAAAGAGCTAGTATAGTGTCAACATCAAATGTTAAATTCTGAAATTTAAGGCATGATGTGTATATTTTCAAATACTAACAATCGTGTCGCCACACACACAGCACATTGCACAATTCTAGATTGAAATTTAGTTGATTCGACAGTACTGCATGCGATGCGATCCGATTTAAGTATGTGGATCCTCCAGCATTTGTTAATAGTTATCCAGATTGTTACCAGAGGGCGCTACTTTTGCATCCTTTGACAGCTCGAATTATTCTAAATCTACAGCACAGTATACCAATCACAGTCTTGTGTTTTTCGTTTTGTTATCCTCTAAAAAGTTTTAAAGTTTATTGTGAATGATTGTGGTTTTTATTTCAGAAAATTTAACATTTCATATAGTAGGTAAGTACAAAACCATCGTAATGTTAATGAATATTTATTTAATTTGCAATCAGTATTCAGTCATTTCGCGAACTCATTTACAATTCAAAACTGCGTGATTTAACGAAGCTACCCTATAAAGTCGCCCTTCCATAACCTGGAAATTAAATTCCAACCCTTTGGTTTCTTTAATAAAAGGTGCTCTGGCGTGTGAGGCATGCGATGCCATAATATTAAACGAGGTCTTCGCGAAGAATTTCACTAAAGCGAAAACTCAAAATACCGGGAGTTGAATGCGGTCATTTTATTGTCGTTTGCCGGAACAGCTTTATTAATTTCATTGCCGTGAGCATAGGCGCCGTCTTAATGGGGCCCTCACACATAAAAAATTACATGGCAATCGCCACTTAGATATCAAAATTACGTTTACTAAAGTCAAAATATAGTGATGCAGCGATCTACTGAAGAATTATGACACAGCATTGCCAAAATTATCGAATTTCTAAAAAAAAATATTTTAAAATCTTTTCCGGGAAAAAGTGAATTTGCAAATTTTATTGTGCCTAAAAAATAAAATATATTATTTTATAAAAACTATTAATAAAATAAACGATGTAAAAAATAACAAAACATAATAGGTAAGTACCTACCTATATGATTAAAGTATGTACTTGTATAAGTATATAGAGGATCATAAATAAATAATTAAAGTTGTATTGTCTATATTTTAGTAAATGATGACTTCAAACAGCTATATAACTTTTTAAACTCAAATTGAACACCCTGTACTTTTCCGTTCTGTCTTGTGCACATTGAAATTGTCATTTAATCCATATTACAACATTTAAATATTTTAAAATTTAATTTGGAAACTTCATCATATCTGGAATATTATCAAATTTGCCATGGATATAATAAAGTGTGGACGTAGAGACAGACGCATTACAGTATTTCATGAATCCAAGCGTCCAAACCAATTTTGTTTTTGAGAAATAAAGAATTTGATAACACTTCAGATAAGATGAAAACTATCAAAATAGTAGAAATTTTGAAATATCTTTAACTGTAGTAATCGCAAAGTGCAAATTAACGTACACGATTAAAAATAAATAAAATATTACAACTGAAAAATGCGCGTAAAATAGAAAATTAATTTGGAAAATCGTCTAATAGTTAAAAATTATTTAAGGGCGCCATATTCTTAAAATAATGTTTTCTACAAATTCAAGCAATTTTAGACATTTATGAACTGAATAATATAGAGCATAGCAAATAACAGGAATGTTAAAATGTAACTGCAAATATTGTTATAACATAAACTTACATAGTTCTGAATATAAGATTGTTCACTTTTGTTTATAAGTATGTGAAAATAATTGGTAAAATGTGGGGTTACAATAGCAAAATATTGTGTCTTTTTAAAAGATATTATTTTAATTGAGAAGAATTTAAATAGTAAAAGTGGATAAACAAAACATCAAGAATTTTATTTTTGATATTTCTTTTGTTTTACGTGTTTTATTTTTCGAGACTTACTTAAAAACACCACAAATTTGATCATTTTAGGGCGAGAAATACGGTGACGTAAATAAATTTGTTCGTCTAACGAAGATCAACTTTAAACCATTCTGAATCTGTTGATCTGTTGCCAATAAATAAGGATCAAGAAGCTTCTAAAAAATATTAAATATTAAATTTATATTTGTAGTACTACTACAATAGACATTAATTATAGCGTGCCTGCGTCATCAGTTTAAAAAGTATTACGAGCCATCTCTGCTGCAGAGGTGATAGTTTGGAAAGAGCTGTGTATATGTTACACACAATACTGGAATGTCCGAAAAAAATATGCAAAACTAGTTCTGACCTCCAAAAGATTCCCATACCCGAAATTATACATTTAAACGGTTTCTGCATATTACAAAATACAGAGAACTAGTTCTGGGCATTATAAATTGTTCAAAACTAGTTTTGTGCATTTTGAAATGACCATAATTAGTTCTATTCATTTTATGATAGTTACATTAATTAAAAGTAGGGTTATGCCATTTTTGTCATTATATTTTCTGAACTCAAAACTAGTTTTGCATACTTTTTCGAGTATTTTGTATATTGTAACCTTCAGAATATGAAGGAAACTAGATTTGGTCATTTAAAAATGCACAAAACTAATTTTGAACAATTTATAATGCCCAGAACTAGTTCTGCTATTTTACAGTAGTCAAAAGCGTTTAAACGTAAAATTTCGGGTATGGGAATTTTTCTGGGCTCAGAACTAGTTTTGCATATTTTTTTCGGACATTGTCCGAATTCGAGTATTGTGTGTAACATATACACCTGAAGTAAAAGTACCTATATCATTCACGTTTTACCACCGTCTGAGGACCGTTTGGCTTTCGGCTATATCGCTTCTGCTCGAATAGGACTAGCGTCGAATATTGATTTAACGTTAGATAAATCGGATTCTTGCATTAGAGCAATTGACTGGGAAGTTTATCAGTTTCCAGAACTGTAACCTCAGCCAATTTTAGGTTTATTTCCGAGTTTACTTCATTTCCTGTGTGGATATCTGTTTAATGTCGCCAGTCTAAAAAATAACGTAACAGATTAGCAGATATTCTATGAGGAAAGCAGATATCTTTGATTGCTATATATTTTTTTAAAGAAGTTGGCGCATTAAAAAAGTTTTTTTGCAAATTTGTTGCAGTTAGAGAGTTAGGTGCATTTTTACTGTATTGTAAAAAGGTATGTAAGCTATACGTGGCTATACTAGACGGCCGAAAATCTAGTGACGAATTGCTAATTTGTAGACAAGCGCGACGGGCGAAGCGTGCGAGGAGCGGATATCACACTTAAGCCTTGCCCTCTTGGACGCGAAATTCACGGATTTTTGCACGAATTTTGCAACTTCTGTTTTAATAATTTATGACGGGAAAATCTCAACTTTTCACAATTTTTTCGAAACAGTAAAACACTGCAAATTTTATTGCTACTTTCATTATTATGTGGTGTCAATCTACCATGGCAGTTTCATGATCGAAAATATTATAGTTGACAACATTTTTTTCTTCAATCCATAATCTGATCTTTTAATATTTATTTTAAATAGTTTCTTAGCCATATCACTATTTCCTATTTTTCTATCAATACCTATACTCTTTCATATATACGAAAATCCATCTCCTAAAATTTATGTCATGCATAATTCTCAAAAGCACCCTTGTATACATATATTCTAGGCAAAGTTCCATCTTATAAGATATAGCAATCTAATTTGTGTTTTTTTTTTTTTGTTGAAAATTCATTTTAAAAATACCATCTTCCTTCCATGAGTTGTTTCCATTATTTACCGTTTCGCAATTGTGCTTCTTTATAACTTTTTTATTTGCACTATACATATATGCTACGACATACATTTTTGTTAATGAAATACATTTTTTCTTTAGTTTTATTGGGTTTTTGCCATACTTCTGAAAAATAATAAAAATTAATTAAATAAGCCCTTGCGCCAAACGGAACAGTCAAGGGTTATTTTTGAAACTAAGTTTGCCTAACCAAAAAATCTCACACTGAAAAAAGCAGATAAGTAAAAAATAACAAAAATCACATCACTATCGCGCACTTCCGTAATATTGACGTTTCGAAAAACTCTCTGTTTTCGTTTTCAAAATAGTAGTAAAATATTAAACGTTTGTCAAGTTTGACAGTTTAAAATTTGTTTATCTGCTTCCATAGAGATGTTAAATGATTTTTATTTTATTTTTACTTACTTCTTCTTGATACAACTGTAGCCAACAATGATCGATGTTTACTGAACAGTTTGACACACACTTATCTCCGTTCAACAAAATAATCGCGGTCTCTTAATTTTCTTTTTGTCGCGTTATCTTCTTTCTCTAAAATTTTTGCCGAACCCCATTGAATCACATGACCGTTTTCCCAAGCGTGTTCGCAAATTTTGGATTTTTCAAATTCCCGTCTTTTTATATAATTTTTATGTTCCTCAACTCTAACATTCATAGGCAAACTTAGTTTCAAAAATAACCCTTGACTGTTCCGTTTGGCGCAAGGGCTTATTTAATTAATTTTTATTATTTTTCAGAAGTGTGACAAAAACCCAATAAAACTAAAGAAAAACTAAAATTATGCCATAAATAAATAGCTTCATACAATGAAATACATATTTCAACATTACTTACACTCATATTTTGACTTCGCGCCCTAACTGTCATCATCCGATATTCCTCATTTGTTAAACTAGGACGATTTTGAGAATACAATGTAGAGATTGAATTATTCGCTATTCTTAAGAACACAAAATCAGTAATAAAATTAATTGCATTCGTAATTAAATTAACGAAAAGATATACCCGAAATTTCGCCCGCCCGAACGATATACCCGCCCATGATAGCGCTGGAAATGAAACTTTCTAGATTTTCGGCCATCTAGTATACAGTGCTTTCGAGAAGTAAGTAATAAATTTATTATTTTTAAAATTGAGAAGTTTTTGATTTGTGACATCGTTGTTGGAGATATGATGTCATCGACAATTTTTTCAAAATAGCCACCCCCAATTTTGACCATGCCATTTGAAACAGCGTGTCATTTTGCATACATACATCATGAAAAATTATGGTGTTACTTAACAAAAATTTCAAGAAAATAATGTTTGAAGACATACAATACTGAAAATGATAATGATTATGTAAAAAATCGACTAAATTAAATGTTCATATTGTGCACCGTTGGCTGCCTGGCAGTAGCCAAGACGATTAATAAATTCTTTTTGGACATTATCAATAGCTTCAGGAGGTATACGATATATCTCGTGACGAATTCTTGCTTTTAAATCTTCTAAATTAACCGGTCTAGTAATGTGTAATGTGTGTTCCCCCACAAGAAATAATCTAGGGGTGTCAAATCGGGCGATCTGGCTGGCTACTCAATCGGCCCCCTTCTCCCTATCCAAGGATTCGGGAACAGCTCATCTAAATAACCACGAAAAGATGTTGCATACTGGAGGTGCACAGTATTGTGAAAATTAATTTATAAAATCTTCAAACATTATTTTCTTGAAATTTTTGTTATGTAACACCATAATTTTTCATGATGTATGTATGTAGAATGACACGCTCTTTCAAATGGCATGGTCAAAATTGGGGGTTGCTATTTAAAAAAATTGTCGATTACGTCATATCTCGACCAACGATGACTGTGGGTCGTATGTCAAAAAGTGCTCTTTTTAAAAACAAAATCGACGTGCCTGGGGATTTTTTTGAAAACTTTTCAATTTCAAAAATAATGAATTTATTCGTTACTTTTCGAAAGCGATGTATAGCAGAGTAGTTAGTTTTGCTATTACTGTCAATAATAAAAATATACAGGGAGAACCTTAAATAAGTACAAATATTTTAACCAGCAATATAGTTCACTGTGTAGAACACATAATTAATAGTTTTTTTTACAAAAAAATCAGAAATAAAAAAGTGAAATTTTAAATAAATTTTGTAATTTTTCTGTAGAAAACTTGTTGAGGACTGCAGACTTTCATATACATTTATGAGTTATAGCACTGCAGATTGAACGTGTGCTTCACAGTGTTGCCAGTGTTACACAAATGTCTTTGCTTTTCTTGATATTAAACGCATACGTCAAGCTGCTATTTTGTTATTTAATATTGTGTGTACCTTTATTTTTAAAATTTGTTTCACTGATTAAAGTGCGAAGTCACTTTATGGTTCTGGATTCGAAATAAATGGTTAATACTGACTCATTTGGGGTTATGTGGCGAAAATTAAATTTGATATGCTGTGTGAAAATCATAGTTTTTCGTTCTTCTTTATAAAATAACTTAAGGAAATTGTGTCTTGTGTCTCTTTCTAACAGTGTACAATGACATTTAACTTGGGAAATGTGGATTACTGATTAAATAGTTAATTTTTTAACAAACAGGTAAGCTTGTGTGTACGTTTATGTATAATTTTTGAACATTGAACATAGTAATATCCCGTAATATCTTCCTAAATACTTTATGGTAGTATGTATTTAACTTGTGGAAATTAATTTTTAATCGCTTATAGTAAGGTCAGTTAAGCAGCTAAAATTTATGTTAATAATACTGCGTATCATACTACATACCCAACTTTACTGTACTTATGCTTCAAACAAGTATTTTTAAAATATAATTTAACCGTATTACTTTACTATTACATTAAAGAAAACTTAATTTTTATATTAGAGGAGATATGGCAACCTCGCAACAAATCATATGGTTCATTAGGTTGGTTATGACAGCGGTCCTCAAAATGTGGGTATTTTAAAAAAATAATACTATCTCCGTAAATATTAGAAATTTTTAAAAATGGCTTTCACTAGACTGATCTATATGACGAACTACACCAGTAGTTAAAATATTTGTACTTATTTAAGGTTCACCCTGTATAAGTAACGAATGTTACAGGTACACGTACTAATCCTGTTTCTTTATCCACAGCCATAATAGATAGGCCATCTTTGAGGGTCATCAAATCGTGGCGTTCCAGGAGTTCGCAGGGCTGGCCATGCTTGCAGAGCCCCACCGAGGCGTTGAGGGGTTCGTCGGGAAAATTATTTCGGAGATGATGGAACACGTCGTCGAACTTGCTCGGGGGGATGGGACCGTATTCCATGGCTTTTCCTGCAAGTAAGTAAACAAATTATCTCGTCTTTATCATTTTACAAAAAAATGGATCCACGTACGAAATTTTGCAAACCGTCGACTTAGACGGAATAAAAATGTGCTCATTTTAGACGATTTATAAGGCTAACAATTTAGTATAGGGGGTTATTTTTGATGCAAAATAATTTCACAATTGAATATCAAACGAGAATTTTTAGAAAACTGTATCCCACAGTTCCTAAATCATTTATTTCACACGTATGTCACAGTTCCATTCTACTGCATATTCATTTTTGTAGATGGATGTAATAGTTATTTTTTATGTACCGCGAGTAACAGGCAGGCGAGTTCGATAATAGTATATTACTTAACGAGCGGTAATACTAAGAATTGATTTGAAAACGTCAAAATTATTTTGTTAAAATATCAAATGACATTAGTCCTCTCAATGATAATAATTGACAGTTCCGCCTACTGGGAGGCGTTGGCAATTTAATAATTTTAAAATCTTTTAATTATTCATTCCTTTCCACTTGTTAAAAATTCTTTCTATTTTACACTAATGGAACGTATTTATCGGCTTAAAAATTTCCAAGAATTTACTGCATACACTATTTACATACCGAATTATCATTGTAGAAGCCCAGCGTGAGTTATAATAACTCACTATAAAAACTCACGCTATTTGTTTATAGATACTATTAATTGCTCAAAAGCAGTTGAATTATTATTATATAAATTAATAGGAGTAGATAAAGACACTTTATTGACCTGGTGCATACAAAATTCTGTCACCAACCGCCAAATTTTATCATAAAAAAAAATATAGATATAACTTATCACATTTTATTGTGACAAAATAAGCAGAAAAATAACAGCAAATAGAAAACAAATCTACTTATCTTTTGTTATATAGCTCTCGATATAGGTATTAAACATGAACATACAATCGTTTGCAATTATAATGACACTCTCCTGAGTGGAAATTTCATTAAATCTCTATTGGTGAGTGAAACAACTAATAACTAATAGTCTAAGATCCCACTATAAAACGACCTTCACCGAGCTGGTTAATGGATGAAAAGTATTTTATATCCAATTAAATATGTCAATAAATATATTGCAAATGGGTTGTCTAAAAAAATTCAGTCTAGAATATGATTAATTAACAATTAAAAATTATTATTTTTTTAAAAATTTCACTGGTTTGGTTAATAGACAAATTCCATACCAATCGAAAGTATGAAGCCCATAGAATATGCAAACGTTAGGTTGACTATTTTTTTCCCATCACAACTCTTGGGTAGGAAGGTATAAACAGGTAAATCGATACTAGTAACTTGCACCTGTGTGGTTAATAAATTAAAGTTAAATTAAAATAAAGATTATTTCACTACCAACACGGTGGTATAGGGTTGTCTGCGAAAAATCAGTCCTGAATTCCGGTTGTCGAGTTTTAAAAAGTGAAATATTCCCCAGCGAACCATTCCATGCGATAGAAGAGTACACAGCATTGCAGCTGTGTGTAGTTCGTCCATACCGAAAATGAAGACGATCCGTTTATCCGTTTCTCCAAAAAATCGAATAAAGTCAGGGGGCGGCGGTATTATTATTAATCTGCCCCTAGGAACCCCTAACGCGAAAACGAACTAATTTTTTAGATTCCGCGTCTCAAAGAGTACGTGTCTTTAAAATTTCTATTCGATCGGTTGGGGGCGGCTCCGGGGGCGGTATCCCGTTTTTTAAAATTTTTCCGGTACATTACCGGATGCGTCCCCGCCTTATCGCGAAGTATACGTACATAAAATTTGAGGTCGATCGGATTCGATTTGTGGCCGTGAGTAATTTTTTTTTTACTCCTAACGACGAACATGAGGCTAGGTAAACGGCGGCTGTGGAACGGGATCGGAGGTTTCCCGAATTCATAACTGAGGGGTGGAGTCTCGAAGTTACGAGTTTGAGAAATCGACCTTTTCTGTTTCATTTCGAATACATATTCGAATGTTTTTTATGAAAATATGAAAAAATGCTTCTATAGAATTTTTTGTACAAATAACGGTTTACGAGTTGGGCGGCAAAATACCACCGCCCCCGGATTTTTTCGTGAAACGGATAAACTGATTGTCTTCATTTTCGGTATAGACTATTATTTCCTGGTAGTGACTTATGATATTATGACGTTCCTGCCGCCCCTCCGGGGGTGGCCCTTGAAAACACGAAATTTGTCTAAAATCATTGAAATTGTTTTGTGGCTTCTTACCTTACCTATCGAAAAGTCTAATAAAATTTTATGATTATATGTCTTGTTTCCTTAAAAAAAATTAAACGTAATTCGGGGCGACAAATGGATTATTAGAAAATTTTATTTTTAACGGGTTTTCGATCTCGACATATCATTAGTAGGGTCGAAAATGTTGTTTTATTGTCATTGAAGGGCGTTAGGGGTTCCTAGGGGCAGATTAATAATAATAGGTACCGCCGCCCCCGGAATTTATTCAATTTTTTGGAGAAACGGATAAACAAATCGTCTTCGTTTTCGATATGGACGAACTACACACAGCTGAAATGCGGTGTACTCTTCTATCGCATGGAATGGTTCGCTGGGGAATATTCCACTTTTTAAAACTCGACAACCGGAATTCAGGACTGATTTTTCGCAGACAGCCCTATACCACCGTGTTGGTACCTGCCTACCCAAGAGTTGCGACGGGAAAAAAATAGTCAACCTAACGTTTGCATATTCTATGGGCTTCATACTTTCGATTGGTATGGAATTTGTCTATTAACCAAACCAGTGAAATGTTTAAAGAAAAATACATTTTTAATTGTTAATTAATCATATTCTGGACTGAAATTTTTTAGACAACCCATTTGCAATGTATAATAATATAATAATATCTCTACCCCTCATTCTAATCACAGGGATTAGCCCAGAAGTCGGAGACTTGTGCGGGAGAGGGGGCGGCATATTATTATTAAGCAGGCCGCATTTGCGCCCAGGAACGACTTTCGTTGGTAGGCCCTAACCACTATTCAGTGCAGGAATGAGGGAAACCTGGAAAACCTCATTAATTAGGGGGGTAGTCAAATATCAACCGGTATCAATCTCTCACATTGACCCAAGCTAACATTATTCCACCCTACCATACCCGCAGAGAGGGTGCCAATCCTCTCCACGAATATAGCTTATATACGGTCTACCGGCAGCTGGGCTCGAACCAACTCCGATCTAGTCACCTCGATTCAAGTACTGACGCTTTAAACCGCGCGTTCACTGACCGGTATTTATTGACATGTTAAATTGGATATAAAATACTTTTCATTCATTAACCAGCTCGGTGAAGGTCGTTTTATAGTGGGATCCTATACTATAATGTTAAAAATATAAAGTAGATTTCATTACAAATACGTCAGAAGTTCAAAAGAAACCGCAAATTTCATTTTAATGAGTGTCATTATTATTGCAAACGACTGTACACCCTGTCGAATTATAAAAATTAATTCCCGAAGTCGAAGTAGTTTCAATTGAACGTGTTTGAGGATTATTATCTATGTTAACAATTTGTAAACCTTTAGTAGAATTATCATTGCTAATAATTTAACCTTCACCTGAAATCGTCTTTGCGATTTTGGTTTTATGTTTATGGAGCACAGATTCCTTAACCTGAAATCGTGTCGCTTTTCCACCCATCCTGGCCGACATGCGACGAAAACAATAGACGAATTTTATTCAGCATCGGTTTAATTCAAGGTCAACCAAACTGATACCAACCACATTCTATTGGAAGTTCATGACGTCAAGGCAACAATTCGGTTTGTCAATTTTAGGACCACCCAAATCGTGGCGGTTCAAATTTTTAGTTTATTTACTTTACAATTAACAAATATTTTTAAACGTGTATGAAGCACAACCTCAGAGAACCAGTGCATTCAATTGGTAATAATGATGACGTCATGAATTTAGAACCAAAGTAAAACCAATGTCAAGAAATCTGTCAATTTTATGTCAACCGAAGCCAGAACCGGAGCTGAAAAAAATTCGCCTAATGTCGAGTAAAAGGAGCGCGAGAAGGAGCGTTTACATATGCAATGATTTGTTAGCGCTAGTATTTACGCCAGTTGAACTTGCATGTCAGTAAAGGTTTACACATACATTATGATTTTATTTACTATTGAATACAAAAATCTGTCAACCACTGTAAACCAAGTAACCTTCTTGCTATCTAAATTTTATTTATTTCTAACGTATATACATTCCTTATAGAATATATTTTAGTTTTGATACCGGAATAATTAAAGTAATCACTATTTACGTCTCCTGTGATCTGTTCATAAGCATATTCTCTATTTTTATACAAACGAAATAATACAACCACATTGATGAAAGCAAAAATATATGTGCCACTTAAATCATGACGTTTTTGAAAGGAACTTTATTATACCAACCATCTTAAGAAAAAAATATTATAAATTTTGTGAGATTGTGATATAATTCAATAAAAAACACTGAAAACACGTCCACAACTGGTCGAACAGTTTGAAACCAGTCACAGTCTGACTCTTGTAAGAACAAGTCTAGAAACGTATTGCAAGAATCAGCCAGCTGACTTTCCCTATTTGATAACTATTTGGCGGTACTACTTACTATTTTAGAGTCACTGACTTTCAATATTGGTCACTAATTTCGAGATAGAGAAAAATTTAATGATTTCATTAGTAGAAACTTTGTTAAGACTGAATTTTAGAACGTTGCGGTGTTAGATATAAAATAATCGATACCACAATCTACATTTAAATGGAAATTCGTGCATATTTTATAGTCCCCCCACCGGAAAATCGATGAAAATGTAGGGAGACTACATAAATAATTGGTGAAGCATACGTGGCTTTCTAAAAGCGTTAATTCCTATCTACAGGGTGTTAAGTTTAAATAGTTAAATTTCAAAAATTAATTCTTTATGAAATTTCAAGCAAAAAATGTAAATACAACATACCTTGTATTTCGCTCTTCGACAGATATACAGAGTGATCAAGTTCAGAAAAAAAATTATAACCAACTACCGCAAACTCTACTTGGGACATCTAACAATGATATTTTTAAGTTTTCTACTTTAAAATTAGGAAGTGGTTCCAAAAATTTTTCTCAAAGGGTGTTGTATATTCCTAATATTTACGCCACTGGTTATAATCTGATGTCATTTTTTAGTACATGAGATGATCGACCCTAAGTAATAAGTACTTGCAAAAGTAGGAACGTGACTTTTGTCATTTTCGGATAAATTTGATTTTTTCCCTGAATTTCTGTTGGAGAGCGAAATAAGATATATGCTGTATTTAACATTTTTTGTTTGAAATTTCGTTAGATATCTATTCCTGCAGTTTGACTATTCAACAATGCAATTTGACTTACCCTGTATATTAAATACTAACTTGAATTTCCGAGTCAGAAATTTTTGATTTTTATTTGTTTTATAGAAATTTTTTATTTTTCACAACATATTTAAACAGTGTTAGTCAGAAATAAAACACGGGTCAAATAACTGGGAAACCACTAGAGATACGAAAACAAAACTCGCGGTTGATTGATATCGTTTTAATTTATGGTGAAGTGAAAATACTTTGGCAGAACGATTTCCCGGTAAACATGTGCCAAATGCGGCTCCTTTTACAACGGTGGGCAGTGAGTGCAAGTGTAGTACAAACGCTAGCGTGACGCGGGAAATTTGCAATCGAATCGTGGAAGAGATGGAGGTCCAGAGCGTCCACGGCATATTGTAGTATTGTGAGGTAGCATACACGAGGCTCAATTATATCCGTACCATGTACAATGTGTTCAAGAATTAATACCGAGGAATTGGACGAGGAGGACAGGTACCATGGTCGCCATGATCTTGACTTTAAATCATTTGGACTTATTTTTGTGGAGATGGAGTATATTGCATCGAGTTATTTCAATAACCGAATACTGAATATTTAAGTGATTTCAAAAACCGATTGATAACTCGAGTGATGGCTCAGCAGACATATTACTGTTTTTGCAGTTTACCTATATATAAATATTTTATTTTAAATATATACTTCTTGTATGGGTATATTTGTATATTTAAAATAGAACAATATAAATCTTAGATAACAATATATGTTGCATTACACGATGGAATTAGAGTTAGGTATACAAGAAATTTGATAATTAGTTTTTTTAATTTTTCAAAATTGTTTTACTACTGCCCTGCATTCCATCAACACAAAATTTTATTATGATCTATGGCTATGACGAGTGCGTTATACGAATTATCAATATGAATGACAGTCCTTACTGCAGTCTCTGTGTCCTTCCGTCCTTACTTTTACTAGAAATGTCATTACTTGGAGGAAATGATTAAATGCATATTAAAATATAATTATCGGGACACAGACAAAATATGTAAAAAAAAAAAAATAGTTGAAATGCGTCGCAACCCATTGTTATTCGACAACGCAAGGAATGTCCTTACTTAAGAATTTAAAAAGATAAGATTGTCCTTACTTGCACTTATGAAAACGTGGCAAACCTACTACGTGAAGAGTAAAAAAAATCTAATAAATAATTCGTTACTCGTATAACTGAAAACCGAGTTATTTTTCACCCGAGTGATCCCAACACTAGTGGACGCTATTGATGATTTACACAAACGTATTAAAACTGTTGCCAATAACTTACAAGTTCAAAATGGATCAAAAGCAGAAACATTTATATTAGTTTGTACAAACAAAAAACCAAATTGTGTTGTAACATCAATTAGAACCACCAATTAATTCTATTAAGAATTAATAACAATAGCGGCAGAAGCAGATGAGTTTGCTGTATAAAAATAGGTGTTGTAAAATGTAATTTATTTCTTGGGAATCATTTTTGAACTGCTCTTCAATTTTAGTTTTACAAAATTGTATTTGTGAGAGTCCCCTGTATGCCAAGCGTCTCCGACACTACCACAAAAGCAGACGACAAGTCAACTACAGCAATTTCCGTCGACATATCGGAGACAATTGACATAAAGATCGTGCAATTAACGTCAGAGAAGAAAACATACCTTTACAGTAGTAGAACATTGGCCACAAAATAAAATCTTCATCAAAGTTCGATTCAAATTAGCATAATTTTATTTTGTTGTTTAATAAAGGCAATTTTTTTCTCACCTGATCAAGTAAGCGACTTCAGCGATCGAGGTACAAAAAAAATACCGGCACAATCAAGTCGCTAGGGCTATGCGTGTTTTCCCCACAATATCCCAGCGTATACTACACTAAAGTTTGAGGGAGAATCGTCCTGTCTATCCCCCTGGACCCTGTTGCTCGAGCGACGCCCGGGAATTCTTGGACAGGCGCGGATTCGGCATTATCGGAGAAGCGTATCTCATTATTGAAGGAATATAACAATTTGTTCCAATTAAGGAAATTTACGCTTGTTGAGACTGCCCACGGGCGACAGATCGAGTGTTTTGAATGACGACGTAATGACACGATTTTATTTGATGTTTCAGTGCGCTTATACCAGGTAGGTTCAAAATTTACCAATAAAAATAATCGGTTTTCTATAATAATTGTTCTTTGATACATGTGAAATAAAAGAGACGAATAAGAATTGATGGAACCGTCATTCAAAAAATTTTCAAAATTATTTATAAAGCAGAAATGTTTATTTTTCTTTGTTCTATAAGATATTCATTTCAACAACACTCAGTTCTGGTGTTACGACAATCGAAATATCATAAGTTCCACCTTGCAACCATCAACACAACAGTTTTATACGATGTAACCCATTTCAAATGGAAACAGGCTTGTGAAATTGGTATTATTATCCGATTTATTTCGGTTTTTTTGTAAAACCGGAAGGCCTTTGACACTATCAACCATAGTATTATATTACTGAGACTAGCTGAATATGGATTTTCTAATAATTTAATTCTAATAATTTAATTCAATTCTTGTCAACTTATTTAAGAGGACGGTCGTACTACGTTGCCTTCGATGGATTTCAATCTCATAAATTTGAGGCCACTTCTGGTGTTCCTCAAGGGTCCAACTTTGGACTTATTACATTTTCGTTATTCATCGATGATCTTACTAAAGCAACTGAATGTCCCAAACTCCTTTTTGCTGATGATTTAAAATACTATTACAAAATTAATAAATTGATGATTGTCACTTTTTACAGTCCCAAATAAATATTATTGAAAATTGGTGTGATACTTTTAAACTTATGTTAAATATCTCTAAATGTAAAGTAGTTAACTATACGCGAAAAAATCATCCTATCTTATATAACTACTCGTTAAATAATGTTATTTTAGAGAGGAAGCGTACAATAAAAGATTTAGGCATTCTATTTGATTCAAATTTGAGTTTTTCGCAGCATATACAAAATATATAGAAATCGTCGTATAAAAGCTTAGGGTTTATTATGAGGAATTGTAACTCTTTTACTAATATCGATGCATTAACAACGCTATATATTTCATTAGTACGTTCTAAACTGGAAAATGGTTCTTTAATCTGGTACCCTATATACCAAAATCATTCTTTATCGCTTGAATCTGTTCAAAGAAAGTTCTTAAAGTTTCTATCTTTTAAAAAAGATGGTATATATCCCTACCGAGGTTATAATCACGAGTTATTATTATCAAGGTTCAATATTCCATTGTTAAAATTTAGACGTATTCTAAACAGCATACTATTTTTATTTAATTTATTTAACAATAATATTGATTGTATATCTTTACTGGAATGTTTTAATTATAGAGTTCCTGGTTTTAACTCTAGGCTAGTTGAAACATTTTATTTACCGTCAGCTAGTACCAACACTCTTAAAAAGTCGCCAGTGTATGTTATGTCTCACAATTTTAATATTATTTCGGAGCAATGTGATATAAATTTTTCATCTATCAACTCTGTGGAAAGGTTGTAGAGGAGAGGTTTCAACAATTTTAATTTAGTTAGTTATTATTAGTTTATTTATGCTATTTTACTATATATCTTTATACATTTATGTACGTGTATTATTACTATGGTATGTATTTACTCGCATTTTATTTATTTTATTGTTTCTTTCTATGATCTGTATTATAATTTTTGTCCTGTAAATGGAATTTTCTGTTGGGCAATAGAGTTTGAATTTGAATTTGAATTTGAAAAACATAGAGTAGTAAAAACTCTATTCTAGCTCAAGGCCTACATCGATTTTTTTTTAGTATCAAATTTCACAAAAATTGTTTAGAACAACTAGATATTTTATTTATATTCATAACATATCATAACGAAACAATATTACAAAAAAAATGTACATGTACATTTTTCTTCTATACAGGGTGTCCCAAAATTAGCCTGTCAAAAATTAACTCTGGATTCTACGTTCAAAAATAAGAAAAAAAAGTTATAAGTATAAACATAGTTCCGTAAACGCCCCCTAACGGAGCTATTGCTCTTTAAAAGGGGACCCCAAAATTTGATTTTCTCCAAATATTATCGAAACGGATCGAGATAAAGTAATCAAATTTAAAATCGAGAATCGCAATTACATTGCGAATATAATGTTCTAAAAACAATACCATAATTAGTCATAGGCGTGCCAAACTGGGGAGGTTGTTGGATAAATATTGCTCTAACTTTTTCATGTCTCGAGGTTTTTGCCATCAGATCAAAAAATTAACCATGTTGAACAATTTTACAAAAAAAGATACTCTTGTTTTACTTCGATAAATTATTCCGTTTACGAATAATATTAATTTAAAAAAATTGTGACATAACACAAAAATATTATATATTTGCGGTCAAATTGTGTCTAGTAGGCTAGGTAAAGTTATTTGTCAGTTTATTTGACTCATTTACATATGTTTTTAATTTTTTTTCAGTATTAATAGGTTATATTAAAATTCAAAAATCTACAAATTTTGAGATCCCCATTTAAGGGGTCATATCTCCGTTATATAACTTTTATTCTTATTTTTGATCGTATAATCCAGTTAATTTTTGGTAGGCTAAATTTGGGACTCCCTGTATACCAAACAATGTCAGTTATTAGTCAATAGTTAGTCTATAATATAGTCGTGATCACCGAAAACGGCACTCTTAATTTTAATTTATTTTTTTTTTATACAAACCAAAGGCGATTCTAAATGGAACATTATTAGGATTTTTTTGTAGGGAATTTAAATATATTGCTGGTTTTTACTGGGTTTGTGCGTGAGAAACGAGAACTATTTGACATGTTTCAAATAAGCTTTTTTTTCTATATACAATTATTTAATACACATTATAGTATATTTTGGCTTAAATAATGATTTTATTTTTCTCAAAGTTGCAACTTTAGAAAATATTGCATCATTGTTTGTTATTTCTCTGCATTACAACATACAAGTAAAGACAAAACATCAAAAACAAAAAACTTATACGGGGTGTCCTGATATTAATGCAACATAATACCTGACGACAAAATAATGTGATGTAGCTAAATTTACCTTAGTCAAAAGTTAATGGTTAAAAAGAATTTCTTCCCCTTCTATAGTATATGTTTTCTAAAAGCAGCTTGGCCATACGCAAGAGCACATACTGTGTATCCATGGCGAGATGATACACTACACTAGCAATGAAATACTTTCAAAGGCAAAAGTTGCGTATTTTTATGCCTTTCAATTTTCTAAAAAGAAATATAAGGTACCTAGTTTTTATATAGTTCATAAAATAGCGGCTGAAAATTTAAAGTTTATTTTCTATTTCCTTTTATCTTTATTATTAAAGTGAATACATATTATGAAATTTGGTACGTTTGTTGTTTGTTTTAAACATTTGAAAACTGAATAATACAAAGCTTAGCAAATAACAAGAATGTTATCTCATGCCACCTACGACTATTCAGGTACATACCGAAGTAAATCTAACCAACAATTTTTTTAGGTACAGAAATCTACTCTAGATGTAAATATTATTATAACCTGATGCTATTCCTCCAGTGTTACTTAGGAATTGTAGCTTTGTCTTGTCTCGTCCATTGTTTTATATTTTCAACAAATCACTCGATATAGGAGTTTTTCCTGACTGCTGGAAACTTTCTTATATTACACCCATCTATAAATCTGGGGATAAATCAAATATAAAAAATTATTGACCCATATCAATAATTAGTACAATTCCCAAGCTTTTTGAGAGTATAATAACTGACTACCTTAGCTATGACTGCTCTAATATTATTATTCCAGAACAGTTTGGTTTTTGTGCTGGCAAGTCTACTGAGTTGAACCTGGTCTCTTATGTTACATTTCTGTCGGAAGCCTTGGAGAAAGGCTATCAGGTGGATTCTATATACACTGATTTTTCCAAGGCTTTTGACAGAGTGAATCATGAATTATTACTAAAAAAATTGGAAAATTTTGGGCTGCGTGGTATGCTGTTGAAATGGCTTGCCAACTATCTAGTAAATAGAACACAGATAGTCAGAGTAAATCATCATTATTCTAATTATATTTCTGTTACTTCTGGTGTTCCTCAGGGCTCTCACCTAGGACCTCTTTTATTCAAATTATTTATAAACGACATTACTTCCTGTTTTACTCATAGTAACACCTTATTATTTGCTGATGATCTGAAATTATTTAAAGTTGTTAATAGTATTACCAATGCTTTCCAATTGCAATCTGACTTAAATAACCTGGTAAACTGGTGCACGTATAATGATATGGATTTAAATGCTGAGAAATGTCATAAAATTAGTTTTAATCGTACTCGACAGCCTATATTGTTTGATTATAATATTAGTGGTCAGATATTAGACGTTGTTCTTCAAATTAAAGATCTTGGTGTTATTTTTGATACTGCTCTTAATTTCAATCAACACATTTCTGCTGTCACGGCAAAATCATTGAAGATGTTGGGTTTTGTCAAGAGGCTAACTTGTGATTTTACTGATACTTTTGCCATCAAAACTCTTTACTGCACAATGGTGAGAACTCATTTGGAATATTGTTCCTGTGTATGGTCCCCGCATTATGTAACACATATCCAAAAAATTAATTCGGTTCAAAATAATTTTCTTAGATATATAGCTTTTAAGTTACATATTAACTGGAATTACAATTCAATCGAAGAATATTTAAAGATGCAGTCTCTATCTGTCAGAAGGAAACACAGAGATCTTTTGCTATTCTCAAACATCATAAATGGCAGATGTAATTGTCCTGAACTATTATCGAAAATTAAGCTCCTTGTACCTAATCGCTATACTAGGCAATTGCATCTGTTCCATGTGCCTTTCTGCAGAATGAATGTCACTCTAAATAGCTGTATACCTAGAATGCTTAGAATGGCAAATGCAGTTACTGATGTAGACGTATTTGATGCATCGTTAGATAGGTTTAAGAAGCGTCTTCTAAGCACTCAGCACTGTTTTGAGTTAACATTTTCCTTTTTCCTAAATTTCTCAATTTGTCATTTTGTTCTTGTAATTGTTTTTAGTATAGTATATGTATGTTTTTTGTTTACTGTATTTTATTGTATTCTGGCTTTGTGTGATTGTATATTTAATTGTATTTCACTTGTTTTAACTATTTGTTTTATTATTTTTAGTACGACTGTTTGCACTATTCTACATTTTTTATACTGTTACTTAAGTGGGCTTGCCCGTAAATGAATAAATAAATAAATAAATAAATAACATAAACTTTCATAGTTCTGCATATAAGATTGTTCACTTTTGTTTACCTATGTGAAAATAATTGTTAAAGTGTGAAAAGCAAAATAATGTGTGTTTTACAAACGCTTTTTAAAAGTTATTATTTTATTTGAGGAGAACTTAAATAGTAAAAGTGGATAAACAAAACATCAAGAATTTTATTTTTGATATTTTGCTCTACGGATTTTATTTTATGTACCTAAAAATACCTCAAATTAGAGCATTTTACCTACGGCGAAAAACAAGGCGACTTTAAATAAGCAAAATCGAACGACATTATGTCCAAATGAGGTTTTTCTCTTAAAATAACGTAATTTTTCATATGTAAAGTTTGTCGGTGAACTAATAGTTCACCCTGTATATAGAGAAGTCGTATTTTAAAATTTTCTGATCCGCGCTGATTATGCTTTCCAAATTAATAGTTCAAACAAAAAGAAAATCGCTACACTCGCAAAAAGTTATTAGAAAAAATGAATTAAGAAAAATTTTCTTCAGCGCCCTCCGCTAAATTTAAGTATTGAGAATTGCAATGTTTATATTAATTGTTCGACATAGGTACATGTATATATCTTATTTTTATTTAGTAAAAAGGCAGACAAGGAGCAGACAGTAGACAAAATTTATACTGTTGAATGCTACCTACTATCTATATTTATAAAATAATAAAGTGCATAATATACTTACTATACAAATTATTGTCACTAAATACTACCACATTTCCTGTACAAATGTCTCCATACATATTTTTTTTTCTAATATTTCTTTCATTATTCGTCCTCGTTTAGTTGTTCAAAATCGTTTTAAAAATTTTATTTCAATCTGACGAATGCTTTAGTAATTTATTATTGATTTGAAAAATTATTTTTTGTGTGTACTCAATGCTGCAAATAAAAGTGTGTTGTGAAGTAAAACTTTTAAAAGTTTGGGTACTAAGCCGGGGACACATTGCTCTGATGCCACGCCATGTGATAGAACGTCAGAAGGATCTGACACCGTGTATTCTTATGTATTTTTATATATTGTGTGCACACTGCTCTGGCACTACACTACTTTACGCCACGCCATGCCATACATGTCGCAAATCCTTTCTTGTTAGAATTTCATCACGTCGGGTGAATATGATGTCACATGCATAAAATGATAGAAAATACTGACAAAATTTTGTTATTTTAAAGATTTGCGAGCATGAATGTCACTATAGTATCGTACCGAATACCGAATTCAGTTGCTAACTATAGTCGACTTCCAAAATTGTAGAGAGTGACTCATAAACCTGCTCACAATTTATAGCAGTCAACACAAAGAAATATACATGCAGCCCGTATATTTTTCCTACAAAATCGTGTGCCGCATATCTTGAGAGCATACCCGATTACACAGCTTCTAATGCAGTAAGTACGCATGCGCTACTGCTTTTGATTGACTGCGAGGAATTGTTGGATCCAACTGTTTCATTTCCAACGCTACTCATGGGTGGGTATATCGTTCGGGCGGGCAAAATTTCGGGTATGTCTTTTCACTAATTTAATTATGAATGTATTTCATTTTGTTAGTGATTTTGTGTTATTAAGAATGGATATTAATTCAAGCTCTACAACGTATTCTCAAAATCGTCCTTATTTAACAAGTGAGGAATGTCGGATGATATGTATGAAGAGTTTAGAGCGCGAGGTCAAAATATGGGTGTAAGTGATGTTGAAATATGTATTTCATTAACAAAATTGTACGAAAATAGCATATCTGTGCACATAAAAATGTGATAAAGAAGTACAACTGTGAAACGGAAAGTGATGGAAACTCGCGGAAGAAAGATTGTATTTTTAAAATGAGTTTTCAAAAAAAAAAAAATTATTGCTGTATCTTACAACATGAAACTTAGTCCGTATAAATGAAATCGAAAAGAGTATAGGTACTGATAGAAAGGACAAAATAGTGATATGGCTGGTGATATAAAGAAACTATTTGAAATGAATATTAAAAAATAAGAATCTGGATCGAATATATTAAATTTTCACTAAACAGGAAGTATGAAGGTCATACGGAAAGCGGTACGATATGATATAATAAGTGTTAATGTGTGACCGTTATAGTGACAGTGCCAGTAACCAATAGTAAATAGTGTGTATGTATTGTAAAGCCTTTTGTCCTTTTGAATGCGGAATTCGCAAATATTTGCGCGATTTATTTAATGGTGGAGTAATCTCTATCTGTAACAAATTTTGTCAACTATAACAATTTGTATCATTTTCATCATGAAACTGCCATGGTAGTATGTTAGAAGCTCAAAACAAATTTATTAACACCACATAATAATAAAAGAGGCAATAATATTTGTAGTGTTTGACAGTTTCGCAAATTGCAATTGTCAAAAGTTGAGATTTTCCCTTCAAAAATCCGTGAATTTCGCGTTCACGAGGACAAGGCTTAAGTGTGATATCCGCGGAGTGCGCATTAGGTAGGTGTAAACGGGTGGTGGTGGGTAATCGCCGTCTAAAAGGACGGCATTCCAATTTGTAGAGAGGATGACACAGGTGGCACATTTGTGCTAGGTTCAGCCGACATCAACTTATTTTTGATAAATTTGTGTGCTTTAACTCTTCTCAAGTGGCACGCTTAGATAATCATACCACCCGTATCTTCCAT
This sequence comes from Monochamus alternatus, assembly GCA_037114965.1. NCBI lineage: Eukaryota > Metazoa > Arthropoda > Insecta > Coleoptera > Cerambycidae > Monochamus > Monochamus alternatus. The sequence goes on along the minus strand of CM073429.1, from coordinate 60,412,956 downwards.
ACTCATTTCTGTGTTGTGAATTAGTCACTCTCTATTATTTTCGACTTTGGGTAATTGATAATACAAGATAAAAACTTTAAATTTTGGAATATTCTTATTAGTTTTATTACGCCTTGAAATTGGTAAAAACTGTTATATCACTGTGTCTACTCTAAAAATAATGGATGTTATGTAATGTAATTATTTTTGTCACTTTTGTACATTTTTTATATCTGATCGCATTCAAATTTAGTACGCCTATGAAATGTTGCTCCCCGCACGCTTCGCCCGTCGCGCTATTCTACAAGCTAGCGATTAGTTACTCTCTACAATTTCGGCCGCTGACTATAGCTCCAATTGTAAGCAATTTTAAACAAATTGTTGATCACTCTCCTTTTTACAACGCCATCTAGTGGTTCGTGAATATTGCTCTATAAAGTGATCTGATCTGATTCAATAAATAAAATGAAACATTGTGGTGGTGTTAAGAACAATGAACAAAGTAACAAATTACAGCTAGGTTCACGCGATTCGTTTGTCAATATTTTGATTTTTTCTTGGAAAAAACAAACTAAAATTATCAATTTCTTAATGTGTGTACTAGTAATTCTTGCGACTAAAAGTGTTATACGTTCTACTAAATAAGGGAAAACTGTGCCAAAATGATTGTGATTTTCCTATCCCTTTCTCTTATAAATAATGTCTCTTGTGATGTAGCCCCCTTTTTATTCCCCTCTTACGACAACATCATTGGGATCAATTCTACTGAAATTCTGTGTCCTGACTTTGGTAAAATTAATAATGGTAATGTGGTTATTCAAAAACTGAGCGCCACACGAAAGGTAGCCACTATTACGTGCGATCATGGTTATGATATCGAGGGCAATAACAATATATATTGTGTAGACGGCCAATGGGAGTACTACAATTCATTGCCTCAGTGTATTAAACGCTGTTTTCCTCCCCCTTACCTCAAGAATGGTGCTTTGGAAATTGATGGATTAAAAGACGCTGAGGGATATTACCCAAAGGGAACTTTAGCTTCTTATTCATGCAGTGAAGGTTACCAGTTAACTCCCGAGACAAGTAATTTGAGAGTATGCGAAAAGGGGACTTGGACAGGTCCCCTTGCAAATTGTATTCCTAACGTTATCCAAGTTGCTGGTTGTCCGACACCAAAAACTATTGAAAATGGGTATTTTGTGCAAGAAAAAACTGGAGAATTGGAAGGATATAACAGTTTTGGACAGAGGTTGCACTATAATTGTAAAACGGGATATTCTCTGATCGGACCTAGGGTACAACAATGCTTAGACGATGGTTCCTGGTCCCCAAAATTGCAACCCATGTGTACCCCAAGAGTAGGTGAGTTAAATTTTCATTATTTAATAATATTTAAATGGTATAATATATTTTAAATATATGTATATTGGTTTATCTAAAATTTTTCTGGACAGATTTTAAAGTCAATAATGTACTTATGAATGATTGAAGTCAATTGTACTTTTAATTATATATTTGATATTAATTTTTGGTGGGTGTTGCTACGACTATCTGCATAAATCAATAATTCAGTTCACTAAATAAACATGCTAACATTAACAAAAACAATTTTTTTTGTGGGTAAATGCGTGGCCTACATTCGAGATAACCGCCGGCTCCTTAGACACTTCCTTCGGTTGCGAAATCACTCAACAGATGGCGTATGCGTCCACTTTTGCAACTTTTACGTACCGAGTTTATTGATCGCCGGCCTGATTTTTCATATCATCGACCCTGTGTAAATCTTTTTGTGTATTGTTAAGGCGTATGTGAAAGTAAATTGAATCAGTCGAATATAGTGCAATAAAGTGAAGATATTAAACAATGGCAGGCCAAACAATAAACGATCGGCTTCTTGCGGCCAAGCACAGCTTAGCAGGCCAGGGCCTTGCAAAATCTGTATGCAAGGCTACCACAGAAGAGATGCTGGGCCCCAAGAAAAAACATCTAGATTACTTAGTACATTGTACCAATGAGCCCAACGTGTCCATACCTCAAATGGCTAATTTATTAATGGAAAGGTCCCAAAGTACAAGTTGGGTGGTGGTCTTTAAGTCCCTCATAACGACACATCATGTAATGTGCTATGGGAATGAGCGATTCACACAATATTTAGCCTCTAGTAATGTATCCTTTCACTTATCGAGTTTCGTAGATAAAACTGGAGTACAAAGTGCAGTGGGAGCTAGAACGGGGTACGATATGTCACCATTTATTAGAAGGTACGCTAAGTATTTAAATGAAAAAGCTTTGTCGTATAGAGCTGTAGCTTTTGATTTCTGTAAAGTGAAACGAGGCAAGGAAGAGGGCACGCTGCGCACCATGAACTCTGAAAACTTACTTAAAACGCTGCCCATTCTACAGAATCAGTTAGACGCTCTCTTAGAATTTGACTGTACTGCAAACGATCTCACAAATGGTGTTATAAACATGTGCTTTATGTTGCTTTTCCGTGATCTCATCCGTCTGTTTGCATGTTACAACGATGGAATAATTAATCTCTTAGAAAAATATTTTGAAATGAACAAGAAGCAGTGCAGGGAAGCTTTAGACTTATATAAGAAATTTTTGATACGGATGGATAGGGTCGCCGAATTTTTAAAAGTTGCCGAAAACATAGGAATTGATAAAGGTGATATTCCCGACCTCACCAGAGCGCCCAACAGCCTTTTAGATGCTTTAGAACAACATTTGGCATCCTTAGAAGGTAATACTCCTACAGCGGTGACAAACCAAAAGAACTTAAAGTCTGGGGTGTCTGCATTGTCGAACACAAGTAACGCTTTTGGCTCTGCGGTGGACGATAACTTTAAACAAGCAGCAGTAGCAGAGGAAGAAGCTGCTTTAAACCAGTACAAGGCCAGCGTTGGTTCACCCGCTGCCAGCACCAATCCGTTCTTGAGCGATGAGCCTGCTATTAAATCCGAACCAATCTTAGATTTATTCGGAGGTGACAGTGGCATAGCTGCGCCCCCTAGTCAAACACAGTCAAGCAACGCTCTGGACGACTTACTGTCGCTTGGAAATAATCCCTTTGCCGACTTTTCCACCCCTGCGGCTTCGGCAGGTTCCACGAACACAGATTTCTTCTCTGTCGCTTCTACTACTGCAGAAACTACAAATGCTACTAACAATATGTGGGCTACTAACGGATTTGCCGCGACGAATGCTTTCCAACAACCTTCCGCCCAACCCTTTTCCGCTGCCAATGATCTAAGCGGACTTTTCAACACAAACGAACCTTCAGTGTTCGATCCTCTGGCAGATCCTACCAAGACAACACCCGTCATTCCTCAGCAAGTCTCGGCTCAACCTCAGCGACCTCCGCCACCTTCCAAGATCCTAACTGGAGATTTGGAGTCTAGTCTGACATCACTCGTAGAAAATCTTACAATGGATTCCGGCAGTAGATCTTCCCAGTGGAATTCGCCGAAAAACCAACCCAAAACATCTTCCGCGGGGGGTTGGCAGCCTCAGCCCATGGCAGCCACCACAGCAGCGTCCTACAGACCTATGATGGGGCAGCAACCCGTTATGCAGCCCATGATGACCGGCGGCCAGCCTATCATGGGACAACCGATGATGCAGCCCATGATGGCGGCCCCTATGCAGTATCCCATGGGGGCGGTACAACAGCCCGTCATGGGTAGTCCAAAGATGGGGGTGGCACAACCTCAGCAGCAGCCGGCTAAGCAGGAGGTCACTTTCGATCCATTCGGGGCCCTATAGTAATTTTCAGAGAACGTCTTAGGTAAAAAACCTTTCTATGTTGTGTCAAATGTTTCCGTTTAATGGTATTTTGGCAAGAGATTCTCAAAATTTGTGTAATGTGAGGGATTTTATTTGATAATTTAATATTAAAAAAATTGCGAAAAATGTTTACATGTTTAAAACATTCAAGCTGTACATAGTGTTTTTCTTTTTTTATAGAACTGCGAGAAGGATCGGTTTTATAAAATTAGAATGCTGTCTATTTAATCACTGGCCTTTACATGTGATTTTTTTTTAATTCGTATATGTTGTAAAAAAGCAACCGAAACTTGTAGATATAGCATATTTCAAAAAATCTAATTTTATTCTAGTCTAGGTGTGGTAAAAATATATTTTTAAGAATATTTTATTTTATAATTTTCTTTTAAATCTTGTGATATTTTTTGTTAGAGGAAAATCTAGATTAAATATTTATTCTAAAATGCATCTCTTGATCTACAAAACAATATTTTTCAAACAAATAAAAAGTAATTGCTTTTTATCTAATGGTTTTTATTGATATTCTGTACATATTTTTCACACATAAAAGTCACATAGACCATGCATTTTATAAATATTATGATATTCATTTGCCCTTGGCATATTTTATATTTATTGTTTAATTTATATTCCATGACAAATTAAACTTAGCAAAAGGCCAAAACTTTGTTTTGAGCTGAATCATGACTGAAATTCGTTTTGTTTGGTATAAAGGTGGCCTGCATTTTAAAGGAAGGAGTGTTTCGGTTGCTATTTTTCCAATTTGTCCGCTAGACAATTCTCAATTCTTTCGATAAGTACATCTGCCTGTATGTATAAGTGAAAATTTTAGTTTTCATGCTCATAAAATGGCGAACAGTATCTTGTATATTTGTAAATTGAACTTATGCCCTTTTTTTAACGTCACATTATTGTGTATTTATTTGTTGTGATAGCTTAGCAGAACTGGAGGGTCGGTGTTTGAAATTCCAACAGTATAAATACAGGGTGTTCCTTAAATTATGCACAATTAGACAAAGAGCACTGTGATTTGTTTTGTTATGAGATTAGGATGGGATAGAGAATTGTGCAATACCCTGTAAACTAATATTGAAGCTGTAATGTGTAGTGATAAAATTGTTAGATATTTCTTTTACTTTTAGTGATACCACTGATATTTAATTTTGTAGCATATATATGTCCATCGTTATGTGTTATGTCGCTTCTGATACCGTGTGATTAGACGCCTGTTTTTTTTTTTCAAGTGTTTGTACATTCCTTGAAATGTGAATTATATTATTTTGTAATATATCAAAGACAAATATTATTTTTCTACTTTTAGAGCTAGTCCACAACTGTGCATATTTTCTCTGATTCTCAAGTTATCCTGAGCTTCTCTATTATTTATTAGTAATTTATTTATTGTTTATACATTGTTTTATACACTTTTAGATGCAATTTTTTGATGTGATTTTTATTACAGCAAGTCAGGACTCCCAAAGTTGTAAGTCGAAATATTACTTTTTGACTGACTTATACACTATATCCCTTTTTCAAATTAATTGTGTGTAAAATTAAATATTTGTATTTATATTTTATTTTTGGAGTCTTTTCTTGCACGTCTCCTTAGGGGCATCATCAAAGTTGTTAAAAGACTTAAATTAAGTATTTGTAGTAATCTTCCAAAATAAAACAAATATATTGTAAATACATGGTCCCCAGCACCTAATAAAGCATCCTCCCAGTGCCATTGGGTACAGCATTGTTTACCATTTACGAGATATCATACCAAAAATATCATTAGCCATGATTTTAGAGTTTAGGTAACTACGTAACATTTTTAGTTTCTATTCTAGCCACAAATTGTAATGTAATCAGTATATGACAATATTACCAAAAATGAACATGTTGAATAAATAAATTATGCTTATGTGTTCCCGCGAGTTTGATTTTGTCATTGTGATGATAAGGTTACCAGATCTGTTTTACGTTAAAATGGGACTGCTGCTAAAACAGCGGTAAAAACGGAATAAATTTAAAAAATTGGACATTCAAAACGAAGTAAATATAGATATATTTAAAAAAATATATATTTATGTACATAAAAACAACAATCTCAATGAATATGAATATAAATATGTACCTATAACGAAATGAAATGAGAGGTGTTACATGATTTTTTATATTAACAATTTATTGGGTTATATTTTTCACTTGTTCTTCGAATAAGAAAGCGGATATTAATATGACTACTTCACTTTCAAAATCACCCTGTATAGGCTGCTATAATGGCAATATTGTAGGACTGCAGCTGATTGTGACTTGTGGGGACAAACTTGAATGAGATGTCTGGCAACTTCTGTTTATTGAAATATTTCTTGTGGTAAATATATTTCATTGACTATAGTTCATATTCATATTGACTAGATGGCGCTACTGGGATGCGGGCACCTTACTGTACTCACCGACTGTATAATATCCCGAGTTGGCATTATTACGCGCAATGCTTTTCTTTACGTTATCGAAGACCGTATAAATAGGTATAAAACCGTTTTACGGCCGTACAAGAATCCCAAGCCATACGCTTCAATACATCATAAATTAATCGGCTGTGTTCAAGCAGTAAAAAGTCGAACCAAATGTTACTTTGTAGCGCAACTTTTTCGCTTTGTTTTGTTTTTCAGTGAATTTGTAAAGTAGTGGACTTCAAATTAGATAAACATAAGCGAAAACGTATTTGCTAAGATGCGGTAATAGTTTCACAGTACCTGATAGATGGTGCTGTGTATATTGCACTGTTCCGAAATTTTCAATACATCAAACAGCTTTATAGGTTAGTTTGTTCTTTGACTTTATTTTCGTATGTTATTTTCGAATTTAACTTAAACTTGTTTGTGACGTGTTCAACTTCAAATTTTGTTGTGCGATTCGTTTGCTATCAACTGAACTGAGCTTATCTAATCTGTAATCTGTAATCACCGAGCGTGGCAACTGGCAGCACTCTATAGTACATGTGTCATAGGTCATAGATGTCAATTGTTTGGATCAGTAATTTGACGTTTCTTCAAAATTATGACAAATTTCAAATATCTGTTGAGTGTACGTTTCTGTTAACACTATATTTTTAAATTTATAAATTGATACAACTTAAAAATAATGAAGTACTGTGTTTTTCACGGTGAAAGTGAAGTACAGTCCGTTATTGGGTATGTATTTTATGAACAATCTCAATCTACAATATTTGAATAGAAGTAGGTATGTTGTGTGGAGTACAGAAATTGTATTAGTGTTGCATATTTTAGTTTTAAAATAGGTAGTAGATATAAAATACATTGATTTTAAATTAGATAAGGTTCTATTAAGGTCGCCGTATTTCTTGCCGTAAAATGTTAAAATGTGTGGTGGTTTTAGCAGTGGCGGCTGGTGAAATTTCAGGTACCTATATCATATCTTAATAACCAGACATGGGACCCAAACCAAACTTTAGTATATATGTACTGTGGCTATATAGAAAACTTCAGTAGAAGGAGAACAATTTTGTAGTTTGCGAAAAAAGTTAAAATAAACGTGGGTTTCACCTAAGATTTCCAAATTTCGAGAAAATTTTTTTTTCATAAACTAGACATAATTTTACCGATAGGTTTCAGATTTTATTAAAAATTTTTAATTTTTGTTAAAGTTACAGCAATTTGAAAAAATTAATATTGTATTTGGGATACATTATAAAAATTTCAAAATGCTATAAATTCTACAAATACGGTTATTTTTTAATAAAACTTGAAACCTATCCGTAAAATTACATCTAGTTTATGGAAAAAATGTTTCTCGAAATTTAAAGAAGCCATTTTAAAAATTTGAGGTGAGCCCCACGTTTTTTTCAACTTTTTTAGCAAACTGTAAAATCATTCTTTTTCTACCAAAGTTCTCTATATGGCCACAGTACATATACTCTAAAGTTTGGTTTGGGTCCCATGTCTGGCTATTGAGATATGGCATACTTGAAATTTCACCAGCCGCCACTGGGTTTTAGGTACAGAAATCTCGAAAAATAAAAAATGTAGACAAGTAATATCAATAATAAAATTCTTGATGTTTTGTTTATCCACTTTTACTATTTAAATTCTCCTCAAATAAAATAATAACAAAAAAAACGATTTTAAGACACACATTATTTTGCAAGTCTAACCCCACATTTTAACAATTATTTTCATATATAAACAAAAGTGAACAATGTTATATGCAGAACCATGTAAGTTCATGTTATAACAATATTTACGTCTACACTTAAATTGAAAAAATACGTATTTTGAATGACTAAAAATTTGTTGGTTAGACTGCTTTCTGCCGTTATATATTTGATACTTCGGTATCTCTGTTATTTGCTAAGCCCTAGAGTATTCAGTTATTAAATATTTAAAATTATTTATATTTGTAGAAAACAGTATTTCAGGAATACGACCGGCGTCCTTAAAATGTAAGCTATCACAGCGTCATTTTCAAATGTCAAATTGTGACATGTATGTTTCCAAAAACATTGGAGTCGCTACAGTACAGAACATTACAGAATTCTATATTGAAATTCAAGTTCAATTCTATCCTTGAAAAAACAGTTACCTGAAACTGTTCGCGAAAATAATTTGAATTGCAAAACGATTGTTAAGTAGCCATAATTACACTGTCCGTTTTCTACTTTAGTCAAATAGTCAATTTCTCAGTTCAAGGACTCGCAAACATTTATAAAAACAAGAGATTTTGACTTTCCGCCAGTTAATCCTAATCCGTCAGATTGAATCTAAATCTAGAGTTTTTCGAAAAAATGTTTGCAGCCATTTTGGTTCTTGTTTGTCGGAAGTTGAGGATGTGCATACATCACAATCGAAATAAGATTAAAATGGTTTCTTAATATCTTATACTATATATTGGTGCCGAAATTATAAGTAGAGACTGACGTTGTAAATACATCAAAATTTTTGCAAGTTGACAATTTGATAAAATAATTTTCCCTGATAGTAAATATGTTATTCTCATTGTAGATAGCGTTATGATACTATATTCCTATTCCTCTGCTTGGGTGCCATAAAGAGAGACGGCCGAGATGCATCGAAATACGGACAGTTCTAGTTTTACATTTGCAATGCATCATAGGCAACTTTTTCAGTAATAAATAATAATGATGAATGCAATGTGTCAAATCTGGAGCTGTCGATCGCAATGTCCTCTGGATGGTCGGCCTGTGTCAACAGGTTATGCGAGGTGTTGCCTTAGTAAGAGCAGTTTACGCGGTCGACTAAGTCTGATGGCGGATGCTCGTCGCGCTTTTGTGTACGTCCGCAATCTAAAATCGCGTAAACGTACAAAGTCCGTTCAGGAACCCGAGAAGCGAACAACCCGATACGCGGAAAATTAATCAATTATTCGGACGCATCTCTAGCTGAGTCGATGTGGCGACCCGTAATTATCCGCGAATCCATAAATCAGCGCCGGTAACGCTGAAATTGTTAACGAGGGATAATTTACGGCGACGCGAAGTATGCGCATCACCACGAGGGACATTTGGAATAATGGCGCGGGTAATCGTCCACGACGTTGTTTTCCTAACGGTGGAAAACTTCGCCACAGACAATATTCTGTTATGTGTATCTCTCTTCTGTCTGGTGGCGTGGACTTGATGGAAACAATGCTGCAAAGGTGCAAATAATATGTACTGAATGATCACATGTAAGCGTTAGGTTCGACTTTGTTGTTTTAAGTGATTTCGAAAAATTGAAACGTGCATTCATTGACTAATTTTGATTTCAATGTTCAGAGATATTGATATCAATTTGGTGTTATCTTACGAAACACCTTGTATATTATTATATTTTTGGGTTTTCCAAATTTTGTGATGGGTTATCTTTTACTGTGCGAAATATTGATGATTAAGTAATTTCATAATTTCTTATTTTTTTATTTTAAATAATACAAAACTATATTCGAATCCAATTTATAGAGGAATTTAAAGAATAGGCTATAAACATTTTTAAACACAGTTCCTTGCTTTTCTATGCAAAACCTATATCGTTTTTCCAAATTATTTAAACAATTATGCATAATTTTTTGGTGTTGATCTATGTAATCTATAGCTTCTTGTATTCTCTCTTGAATTTCTAAAATAGTGGTTGGTCTATTTTTACAAACACTATTCTTTAAATAGTTCCACAAAAATATGTTAGGTGGTGTCAAGTCTGGACTATTCGCCGGTCATTTTCTGGGATAACCCGATTTTAAGTAAAAATGGACAGATATAATTTCTCATTATACCAATTTAAATATTTACAAGCAAAGAATACACAAATAGCTATTTATTATGCCATCAGTTACGAAATGCCTAATTTTGTGTAACTCACAAGTTACACAAAATTAAGTTGCGTCCCCAGGTTGTTAAACACAACAGATTTTTTGTAAAATATGCGAATGGAAAATGTACCAGAAATTCTGTGGGAATTAACACATTTAGCAGTCTGCCAAAAGTTATTGCACAATTTCTTGGTCTTTCAAATCCTGTTCTATATACTGGCCACTGCTTCAGAAGAAGCTCTGCCACTTTCCTAGCAGACAGTGGCGCTGATATTTTAAAATTAAAGAGGCACGGAGGTTGGAAATATAGCTCTGTTGCGGAGGGATATGTTGAAAATTCCATGAATAATAAAAAACTTATAGCGCAAGAAATATTTGGTGAAACATCTAATGCAATGTGCGCCACTTCCCAAATAACAGCAAGTTCGAGCAATGAAAAAAGGATGTCGTCGGGAATTAATTTGAATAATTGCAATAATTGTGTTATCAATATTTATAATAATTAATTAATTTATAATTTATGTTTTCAACTTGTATTATAACAGTTTAATAAATAGAATAATTCTTTTTGTCACTAATTTTGAAATACATTTTTCGTCACCAATTGCATAAAATTTTACTTTATGCAACTTGTTACAAAAAGTAAGACGTTTCATAATGTCAATCAGTTTTAAAAAGTGTCACTTTATATGTCAAAATTAGAAAAAATATTTTTTTAGTAACACCTGTCAGACACTAAAGTGTCACATGACTAGGCATTAGAACCATTACTGCCGCTAAATTAAAAATTAAAATTTAAGTAATTTCATTTATTATAAACATTTGTAGTGAAATTGGAACAGCCTGTAAGCAGTGTTTATATAAAGTATAGTTAGTCAACCGGCCTTAGTTGTGGACCATGTCGGCTAGATGGCGGGACTATAATATGTGCAAAATCTCTTAAACGAGCTCTAAAGAAGCCGGTAAACAAAGTCAGACTGACTTTATTTTAAAAACAAAGTGACTCTAGGGGGGTTTCCGATTATTTGCTACTGCTACTGGAATTAATGGAAGAGTTACATAAATATGAACACTGATTTTGAGAAAGTGTGTATATCTACGCAATAAATACCCTCTAGGCAGGCCTGGGAGATTTCAGGGCTGTGACAAATCACAATGTCGCGCGCGAATCCGCCTATCAGTCTACGACCATGGACTTCTCTGGGGGGTCTAGACCCCCTAGACCCTCTCCATATCTACGCCACTGGACACGTCCCAAATATGGCAAAAATCAGTGCCATCTAAAATAATAATAGTCAGTATTCTTCGTTTACAGAAATATTTTGTTTATAATTACCTTTGCACCTAAATATTGTATCTTCAGGGGTCTCCATTAGAGATTTTTTAATTTGTTCATTTTCTAAAACACGTGAATTTTTAGCTTTATATCCATCTGATTGGCGTTTCAAGAATGTTTTTAATTTTAGACACTTTCCAATATCTATATTGTAGACATTCAAGTAGCTGTAAGCATCGCTTATATTCACCATAATGACGATTTGATACTGTAGCTTAATTCAGATAAATATACCAATAGTATGTTTTCTAAAAAAGATACATATCAATACATTTTTTATATGTTTGCTAATATATCTCTTCTCCCATTGTTTTGGTAATAAATTATATGCTTTGCCGATTCAATAATTTCTGGCGGAGTTAATGTGAATTGCATCCCAAATAATGAGTATTTATTTGTATGGATTTAAATCAGAATAATATGGTGATAACTACTTAAGTTAACTTATTTACTTAATAACGTTCGTCTCATAGCAACCACAGATGACCTGGTGAAATGACTATTATTTATGAAAGAAGTACCATACAATTTTATTATGATAAAATTATAATTGATGGGCGCAAAATTATGTGTTTAAATTGGCAGTAAAGTAGATTTAATGCCTTCACTGCTTTAATGGACTCAGCTACGCATTGTCTATTAAATACTACCCGCGGCATTAAATCTTGTATAACAAGTAACAATTGCCATATTAAGAACTTGTAGAAATTGTGGTGAAATTATTTGTGACGTCAGTTTTTATAATTTAGGCACCGGATCAGAATGAATACAATAGTCAACTTGCAGACGTGAAAAAGGCGAGTAGTGGAAAATGACGTTTTGAAAGTTGCATAATTTTTGTGTATTTTTTTTTTTTTGTAACAGGTATATACTTTCAGGTATCTATATTTTTTTAAGTTTAGGAAGTAACAGGGCAACACTAACCTTTTTTTAGTGCCACAGCTGACAGATTTAGGCTCATTTGGCGACCGGCGTGACAGGTGAAGAGTCCTTTTCAAATACTTTTTCTGCTATCCCGACCGCATAACGGTCCGCTAGAGACAATACGATTTGTCGGGATTCGCCGACCATTAGCGTCAGAAGACCCGCACACAAAGCGTATCAGGGTATCGTTTGTGTGTCTGACAAAAGCCGGAGCGACACAAAAGGCCCGAAAGAGAATCATGCCATTCTTTTACTACACACAAAGAATTGATTATGTAAGGTCATCGTTAGCCTTCTTGCCGGACACCGTCGGGTTTTTGTCCCGCGCGACTTCTCGATGGCTATCGCCGGTGGGAACGCGTGATTAAACGGGGAATCGTATACGGGGTGCTCCCCGAACTCGGTAACGAACATTTTCCAGAGGGGTTAATAAAAACCCGCCGTATTTTACTCCTTTTTAAATGCCTATGCATTATTCAACATCTCTGTTGCCCTGTGTCGTAATTCTTTTCGAACAGTCGACTTTTTTCGATTTTTACTACGCCGTGGCGGTCGGTTTCGGGCTCATGTTTATGGAGGGTATAAAGCGTGTCCGAAGAGGTATGGTACATGAGAAAGGGAGAGGAACACTTAATAATATTAATATTTGGGCCCTCCCACGTCGAAAATGTAGCACGGGCGGCGAAATCAAAGGCGACTGAGCTTGCAAGGCCGGTCAAGCGACCTGGGTCACGCAAAGGTTCACGTCCAGGGGTTGACGCCGGCTGGCTGTCGCGATTTAATTTTTTTTTTGTGGTACCCATCGTGTTATACGAATATCTGATGGACATTATTGAATTCACATTTAACAACATATACACTTATTTTATATAAATTCATACACTACCGATTCTCTGTGGTTGAGAGAATGCTGCTGTAAGTACCCGCCAGTGTACCAAAATGTCATATTATGTACCTGTCCAGAACAAGCAGTATGTAAGATAGGCTTACATACAGGGTGTTACAACTTAGTAGATCAAATCGTTAACCACTTACTTATTTGGACTAAAATAATGGAGCTTTTCTAGTGCTTGTCTGTAGCTCCATTTTCAAAATACAGGGTGTCAAAATAAAAAAAATTAAATGATTTCTATTTGATTAGTTATTTTAGAGATATTTCCTTGAAATTTGGCACATATTTTTATTTTTAAGTTACACAGCACATTTTTGGTATAATTTTGGCCCAAAGTCCAGTAGTACAACTTAGAATGTTTTAAGTTTGGCACAAATTAAATATCGTTAAGTATTACCATTTCCTTGGTCAGAAAATTGAAAACAAAATAACTGACAATAAACAGTAAAAAAGATAAAAATTTAACTCAATTGAACTAAATGTTCAATATGAAATACATACTGGGTTTTTTAATAAGAGAGTAGCAAATATTTTGGAAAATATGTGAATTCAACATAAAGTGCTCTCCATCTTGTACAATTCGTTTCTTTAGCTGTTGTTTACTTAATATTGGAACTAAATAAATTAAATGTCATAAATTTTAGTGAATTTTTATTTCATTTTACAAAACTTTCATGGACTTGATGATTTATCTCTGGGTTTGCCTAAATATGTGGTTTTACTTGACGGTGCTCCTCCGCATTGTCAAAATATTCAGAAAATCTCTCCTTATCGGTGGAATGGTAGTAGAGGACGGCTTGCACCTGTTAAATGGCCATCCCTTTCCCCCGACCTCAACCCGTTGAACTTTATTTTCTGTTTTAGTTTCTGCGGTCTTATGAAAGACTTCTTTTATATGGTTACTACTAACTGAACAACAGCTAAACTATTCGTTACTTTCTCATTAACAGGGCCCCAGGTGAAGATGAAGGGGGTACCATATTGAACATTTAGTTTAATTGAATATTTTTTTTGCTCTTTGTTGTGCTGTTTTGTTTACATTTAATTTGTGCCAAAATATACATAAACATCACACACACATTTCAGAACCGAAATTAAAAAAAATGTTTTTACAGTCCACCCGGGACTTAGTCTCCCAGATTTGCTGATCTAACTTCGCCTATGGCTCTATGTTGTCTAATATATTTTTTAAAGAAAGTCATGTCTGATCTATCTTGATTTCAATAACTTGTAAGATATTTAAGATGAACAAACACCTTTCCGATACAAACATTGTTATAAAAAACTAGACAAATTTACATAATTGATAAAATTAAACTTTTATCTGATCTCTAACGTCCCTTAATTGACACATCTTCATGTCGACGACGTTGTTTATTATTAATTGCCCTCCCATTAGGTGGTATTACCAGATCGCCTTTTTCCAATCGCCAACGAAGTGTTATTTCTGTCCGTAATGAGATTATAATGAATTGTTATTTCTCACGATCGACCATTTTTCACACATCATTTACCAAGACACGAGCTCGTCTCCTATTTGACGGGCGCTTCGTGGAATCTGCGGTGGGTTCTCACTAACAGGTACTGACTTTATGGAACAGATAATGGACTGTATTTTTTCTACGGTTTTGAAAATATTTTACGTACAAGTTTGAGGTTATGATTCATTAACTGTTACATACACGTTGATTATTAAAGTAGATTCCACAGTAAATACCAGCAATTTCATATTTTTCATAATCTACATTTATTTGGACAAAAGCGTTTGAGGTAAACTGACGAGTAGTGGAGGTATACTTGGATAATATCTGAACATCAGGTCTAACAAACAAATAACCTATAAACTTTTTTTTAGAGAACCTCGACGATATTCCTTGCAGTACCCTCCCGACTGTACCTCACAGTGACACAGAAGTCATCCAGCAGTCCGATAGAATAACCATGGCGGGAGTTACCGTGGAAATCCGTTGTCTAGGAAAATACAGGAACACTTTGAGTCCCTGCCAGGCTACGAAGCTTGTTTGTCAGAAGGGGAAGTGGTTAGGACGTCTGCCATCTTGTGGTATGATCTATAACAAGTCTCATTGACGAAGTTAACGTGATATTTTTCCAGTACAAGCCCATGAATGCCTTCCACCACCTCCAGTACCCTACGCGACCATAGTGGATGTGAACTACAACATCTACGACAGCAGCAACCCCACGAATTTCCCCATAAAGTCCACAGTGACGTACCAGTGCTTGCAGGGGTTCGTCATGGAAGGGGAACCCTTAATGGCGTGCTCGGTCGGAGGGTGTTGGACCCCTAGCGACCCCCCTGTCTGTGTTCGTACTAGGACACCGTCAGTGCGACAACCTACCGGCGAGAATTTCTTCTGTAAGTGGAAGATAGCAGTCTTTGGTTTCATACTGGTTATTTTATAATTTTTTTTCAGTGGAGGTGGATAATCTGAATGCCATCCTAATGTCCGCCGCAGCGGGAGCCGGCGTTCTCGGCATCCTGCTTCTGATCTGTCTGATGGTGGCTTGTAAAAGGAAGAAACAACACAGCACCACCGTAGCCATTCCTCAACCGCTTCCCAGGCAAGATTTGGGGGACCACGCGGCTTTGCTAGAACACCCAGACCGTCTAGCTCTCATTGCGTTCGCAGATGGTGTACAAAGAAACCAGGTAAGTACACGCATAAAAATGTTTTGTTGTTTTGAAAGGATTGAAGCGGTAGAAATCTCATATTTGTTTTTCATATTTATTTTTACTATTATTTTATTTTTTACATTGTTTTATTTCTGCGATATGGAAGATTCTGACTACTGCGCCATTAACAAGGTGTGTTCAATTGAAATTCATCTTTGATCGATAAAATATTCAGGAATATAATTTCAAAAGTGTGTGATATTACAAGGCCTAGACATGAATATAGGTTGTACACTTTGAACTTCATTTTGTTGAATATTTCCTTTTGCCTTACTTGACGAACCTTGTTTAGATTTTCGTTGTACAGGTTTGCATTGATATTCATTTGTGCGTTCTTTCAACTTTATTAGCAAGGGTCTTTCATGCTCGCAAAACCATTGTTTAGAAATCTTTATTGTCGTTTTGGCTGTGCTCCGTGTCCACTTCGAAAGCTAAGTGGATTTCTGTCTCAGATTTTCGACATCTGAACGGTTTAAAAGTTTTAAAAGCACAAACGTCAGTTACCTAAGAGGTCATTAACCTTTCAGCGGACACCCCACAATCTCCTTATTAGTTCATAGAGATGTGATTTGAAAGATAGCTCGTTTCGAAAGTTAAGTGGATCCTTGTCTTAGATTGTCGATATCTCGAACGGTTTCGGAGTTATACACCACATGCTAGTGTTCTGAGCTCAGGGGTTACCGACCTTACTCCTTTCAACAACTCCCTTATTGATCTATACAGGGTGTCGCGATATAATGGGCCAAAATTCATGACTAGATTCCTGACGTGAAAATATTGCGATTTAGACAAACTCACCTTAGTTCAAAAGTTGATACTTACAGAGATACAGGGTGTTTAATGCAAAATATTATTTTAGTTTTTTCTTATTTATTTCATAATAAATACTCATAAATGCGAGATGAAATTTTGGTGTTAGGGGTTTTCTGGGGCGAGAGATTGAAATATATCCATGGTTTGTTTGTAGCTCATAGAGAGCGCCACCTGCGCTAGGTCGAATGCGTTGAAAACGACAGAACTTTTTTATCTTTCAAAAATCTAATTTTCAGGTAGCAAATTCTGATTTTACAACTTCTTTTACACAAAAAAGCTATACTTTTTGATAGTCGCTATTTTGCACCGTTCTCGTAAAATTTTCCATTGAAAATTCCAATGTATTTGCATTCAATTACAAATCGGCAAAAATTTTTAAGTAGGCTTATGGTAAAATCCAATTTTGACATTTTCCACTTATCTTAGTGCTGTCAGTAATATTACAGTATTATTCGTGCCTTATTAAAAGTATTCTTTACTTTATGATCTAAATCGCAGTGCGGCATAACATGGCACACCATAATTTATTTTCAAATGGAGAAATGCGCGATATGGTTTCAGTTTATGCTCAATCAGATTATGTTGGACGTCGAGCGCTTCGTCGGTATTCAGATTTGTATCCGAATAGAAGGCAACCAAATCGGAAACTATTTCAAGAACTTTTTAATAGATTTGGAGAAACTGGTAGTTTTCGTCCTAAAAGAGACAACGCAGGGCGTACTGTTACAGTTCACCAAGAAGAAGAAATTTAAGTAAGAGTGGCAGGAAATCCAGAAGTTAGCAGTAGGCAGGTAGCTAGAGAAACCGGTGTTAGTAAAACACCAGTTCTCAAAATCTTTCACAAGAAAAATTTATATCCCTACCATTTTACACCCGTGCAAAATCTTTTAGCAGCAGACTTACCAGCTAGATTACAATTTGCTCATTTTATGCGCAATCAGCAAAACCTTGACCAGGAATTTTTGGATAATGTACTATTCACTGATGAAGAGACCTTTACTCGTCGAGGAATTTTTAATTTTAGAAACAAGCACATATGGGATAATGAAAATCCTCACGTAGTCAGTGAGCGTCACCTCCAACATGAATTTAAGATAAATGTTTGGTGCGGAATCATAGGAAATCACCTTATGAGCTTCCTCCAATTCTAAATGGTGACTTGTATTTAGATTTCCTGCAGCACCATTTAGTTGACTACCTCAACGATTTACCACTGAATACACGGCAAAATCTATTTTTCATGCAAGATGGAGCTCCCCCTCATTATTCTGTCAGAGTACGGAACTATCTTGACCACATTTTTCCGGATCGTTGGATCGGTCGTGGGAGTCGAATATTATGGCCTCCTCGTAGTTCTGACTTTATTCCTATGGATTTTTGTTTCTGGGGCTACATGAAATCAGTTGTCTATAGAGAACTATAAACACCCGCGAAGAGCTATGGCAGAAAATTGTAAATGCCTCCGAATCATTTCGTAACAAGAATCTCTATTTTAAAATACGGCAGTCTTTGAACAATGTATTGAAGTTGGACGCGGACATGTTGAACATTTATTGTAATATACGATATTCAATTTATAATTTGAAATAAACTCTTGTTCTCGAATTACCAAAGCTAAATATCTTGAGAACGGTGCAAGATAGCGACTATCAAAAAGTATAGCTTTTTTGTGTAAAAGAAGTTGTAAAATCAGAATTTGATACCTGAGAATTAGATTTTTGAAAGATAAAAAAGTTTTCAACGCATTCGACCAACCGCAGGTGGCGCTCTCTATGAGCTACAAGCAAACCATGGATATATTTCCACCTTTCGCCCAAGAAAACCCCTAACACCAAAATTTCATCTCGATATGAGCATTTATTATGAAATAAATAAGAAAAAACTAAAATAATATTTTGCATTAAACACCCTGTATTTCTGTAAGTATCAACTTTTGGACTAAGGTGAGTTTGTCTAAATCGCAATATTTTCACGTCAGGAATCTAGTCATGAATTTTGGTCCATTACATTGCGGCCACCCTGTATAGAGAGACGCGGTTTGAATGATCAGATCGCTTTTTTCAAAAGTCAAATGGTTTCGGATTATAAAGGCACAGATTTCAGTGACCTAAGAAATCAATAACCTTTCAGCGAACACTCCACAACTTACTTATTAGTCAATACCTCGAATGGTTTCGGAGTTATAAGGACACAAATGTCAGTAATGCTTCTTCAGAAGTCATTGATTAAGGGAACACCGAATAACTTCCTTATTCCGGTTTAACAGGTTTTACGTATTTTCGTTAACTTTAACAAATATCTTTTCCGTATTCTACATTCAGAACTATTTTGTTTTTTTTTCGAAACTTGCTTGGAAGGGTTGCATTTCTGCGTGAATTTTTCCGCGCGTCGCGTCGACCGACCTTTAGGTCACGTGTGCGGCACCATTAAAGACCAGAAGGAGCGAAACGGGATCAAGGATAACTCGAGAACTTGGCAGATCTGCGCCCGCTCTGCCGCTGCTCCTGCCCAGACGTAACGAATGATAATTAGCTAATTAACGGGGCTATAACAGCGAGCGGGCCAAATTCAATTAAAATAAATCCGCCGGACAATAAATCGCAATTAGTTCGATCGGACGAAACGGCTTCGGCGAGCAGCGGCTCACGCCATATTTTTCCGATAGGGAGACAAAAAAATGTTGAAACAATTCGTAGAGATATTAACATTATAGCTGTAGAAACACCTTTAAGAATTTCGAAAAAGAGTATGAGCTTCAAATATGGTAAAAATCTTCACTGATGTCAGCAATTTGGATGTTTATAGTACCCTGAAGCCTTCTCGAGCGCGCGGCATTTCATAATTACTCAAAGAAAAAACGCTCTTTGGAGCGGTAGCGCATAAAGCGTCCATTATAAGCTACGCCAAAAATTCGAGGTAAATTATATTTGTCATGCCATATTTTAAATTGATGTTACAAAAATTTCGAAATCATTGAGTAATTTTAAAATGAAATATTGCGTTTATTCTCTGTATCTATGTGTTAATATTGTATTTATTTTGGATTTTTTTTTCTATACGTACTCGATCAGGCATACGAGCAAACTGTACCATACCTTCAACACGCAGAGAAACATAAAAAATTATAAATAAGTTCAGATTTTACCAGTGTCATATACAGTATGCGCCAAAAGTATGGAATAAATTCAATAAAAACGAAACAATTATTTTTTGGGAAAAATCCTCGAACAGGTTGATTTTTAATTTAAAAAATACATATTTTAGCGTAAAATACGATTTTCAAATGTCATTTGTTTTCGAGTAATGACGTCGATTTTTTTTTAAATGGCAACACCATATTTTTTTCCTTGATTCTGAAAGATCGTTTAATTCTCTATCAGACAGTACTAAAATTTTGCCCTCTTACATAGGAAAGTTTTTGAGTAAATGACGATTGAATGTTAGAAAACGTAAATTTTATCCATAAAAAAGTAACAATTCTGAGGTATGTAAAATAAAATACAATTGATTAAATTTTATACTTAAATTAAATGTTCGAATTGCCATCCACCAACTTCTTGACAATGCGCAAGTCTGTGAAGAAATTCTTCTTGCACATTATGAATGATTTCTGCGTATTTCGTCCCGAATGCGAGTTTGAAGTTCTTCTAAATTACGTGGTTTATTAATGTACACTTTTGACTTGACAAGTATCCCCATAAAAAATAGTCAAGAGGTGTAAGATCTGGCGATCTTGCAGGCCATTCTATCGGTCCGCGTCTGCCGATCCACCTCCCAGGAAAACAGTTGTCCAAAAAATCTCGTACAGGGCGCGCATAGTGCGGAGGTGCACCGTCTTGCTGAAACCATATGGTATCATCAGGAATGTCAGGTTCATTATCGTTAGGAAAAATTACTGCAAGGGCTGGAACAAGGTCATTTTCTAGAAACTCTAAATATCTTTGTCCTGTAAGGGTTCCTTCAAAGAAGAAAGGCCTACTATTCTGTAGTCAACTATTCCAGCCCACACATTTAATTTCTGAGGGTGTTGGGTATGTGCCTCTGCCATCCAATGAGGATTTTCCCGACTCCAATATCTGCAAGTTTGACGGTTTACTGTACCATTCAGACAAAATGTGGCCTCATCTGAAAAAAGTATTTGCCAGTGTAAATTTCTATTTCCTTGACGGCGGCGATCGGGATCATCTTCATTGAGTTCCTGCACAAGTTGAATTTTGTAGGGATGATATTTTTCCTTCCTCAAGATACATAGCACTGTGCTCTGACTAGTGTCATTGTTTAATGCAACCAATCCTGAAGAATTATGAGGATTATCCACCATACTTATCAAAATGTTCTGTTTCTGATTTTCATTAATGCTTGTACGTCCAGGTTTTGGAATATTTACAACATTGCCAGTTTCTCTAAATTTAGACTTTACCTTATTGACTGTTGATTGGCTGATAGGGCGATCTGGATATTTTTCATTAAATAAATCCCAAACTTCCTGCTAAGTTCTAGTCATATTCCCGCATCCGATAAGAATTAAAATTTCAATTCTTTGAGTAACAGTTAAATGTGCCATAATACTTTAAATTGAATAATAATTTCTATGTCGCTTACAATACTTATTAGAAAGTCGGTGTGACAATGACACTTTGCAAGGTTTTCACCTACTTGATCCATAAAAGAACTATGGAATTCGAAAAACTAAACTGGATAACGTTTTTGCTTTATCTTAATTGATTTACGTTTTCTAACATTCAATCGTCATTTACTCGAAAACTTTCCTATGTAAGAGGGCAAAATTTTAGTACTGTCTGATAGAGAATTAAACGATCTTTCAGAATCAAGGAAAAAAATATGGTGTTGCCATTTAAAAAAAAAATCGATTACGTCATTACTCGAAATCAAATGACATTTGAAAATCGCATTTTACGCTAAAATATGTTTTTTTTAAATTAAAAATCGACCTGTTCGAGGATTTTTCCCAAAAAATAATTGTTTCATTTTTATTGAATTTATTCCATACTTTTGGCGCATATTGTATGTCTTTTATCACTCAATTGAACATTGTGTAAAGGGTCTCTTTTGAGGCTCTATGGGTCAGGTTAATTCGTCCCCATCGGCTACTTGCACCTGTCGCTCCAGTGATGTTTGGAAAGTTCGCCGAAGCAACATCCGCGCCGTCAAGTTCTCTTAGAAGAACGTGGTGGCCGTGGTACAGAAACGGTTTACCATATAGGGGAGAAGTTCGCCTAGTTCCATCGTATCTGTACAGTGTGTGCCAAATTCTGCAGCCGAATATTTGAAGTTACTTCATCACCTTCCTTAAATACTACATATTAATTTTTGACACTAACGGCTCGTGAATTTTGCAGGTGGGAGCAAACTGTTTCCCATAAATTTAATTAGTATGGCATACAGACAATTGCACTCTATAACTGTTACCTATTTTCTTTTAATTGAGTGTCATATTTAATAAAAAGAGTATGTAAACTATAAATAACATTTTATCCACAATCACCTTAGAATCGGACTAATTCACACATATGAACCGCCTAAAGCAATACTTTATCTACTAGTGGAATAAAGTAACTTTATTTCACTAGTGGAATAATGGAAAAAGTAATAAATCTACAGGGTTAACTATGACTTAGTACAAATATTTTAAGAGGGGATAAAAAAAATTCAGAATTAACAGTATCACCCGTCAAAAAAATTCCAAACTTATTTATAAAGCGAAAAAAAATAATTTTCAAAACCTTATTAACCCCTAATTTCTCGGCGACTATGCCGCCTGTCAGCTGCGAGGTTAGGTATATTCTGCCAAAGTCAAAGTTGTCAAAGGTAGTACCAGAGCACCCCGTTGCCACGTGTAACGATTTACGGTGCTTTTAAAGAAAGTTTTATTTACAAAATACTAGATTATTTCATGAGAAACACGATATGATAGCACTGAGAGTAAAACCTACCTTACTGATATTTCCAGGACTGATATTTGGAGATTTCAAGAAAGTTGAATTATTTTCTGTTTTCTAACTTGTTTACATTATAACTTGTCGTTGTAAAAATTGTTGTACTTGCTGGGCACCTCTTGATTTCCCTCGACCATTTCATAAATAAAAAAATACTTTTTTTCTGTAGGTATATCTATTAATGTAGTTTAAAAATGCTTTATTTTAATGTCACTAAGTAAAAAAGAAGTTACAAGGAATTTTAAAAAGTATGAAATTGGTTCTTTTTTATTTTCAAGTTAGGTAAATACGTATTTAAAACTCCAGCACGCGTAAAACAACATTCGTGGACGTTGTACAATTCGTGCAAATGTACGAGGATTTGGCATATTCTGTTTACATATTTGGAAAACGTCTTTGATATTCTGCTGCTCCACGATATGCACTTTCGTCACACTTCCCATAAATTAGTACCATATCCGTAATTTCCGCGATTACACGAATTTGAATGTGCGAAAAGCAAATACTGAAAACTAATATCAAAATATTTGCGATATTTGACGTGTATTTTCCGATGCTGGCGCCATCTGTAGGTTATTAGCGCAAGGTGCACTAAAGCTCGTTCCATTTTTTAACTTATTATAGAATTAAATAATAATAATACTAATAATAGTAACGACATTAACAATAATCGACCATGTTTGCATATAATAATATTGTAGTATTATTATTTTAAATTTCCCGAGGCGTTTACAGTGCTCTGTAATATTACTTTTCTGACCACTACTGCTGTTTGACATTTGTAGAGTATTAGAAACAATGCAACCAACAACACAGTATAGGTTTATATCGAGTGCTATGTGTGTAACCCCATGTCACGGAGGAAGTGTCAAAACAATACTAGAATGAAGAAACCCACGATCGCACATAAAAGAAGATAATATTGATTATATTGATTGCCATAAGAATATTATCTGAAGAATATTAGGTTCTCGGTGGAGGCGGGCCGAAGACTGAACGGTTGTGTTGACATTGTAATTTTAGTTTTCCGTTTTTAGTGACAGTTTCAGTTTTAAACGTTTTATTCATCAAATAATGGATGGTTGCGATATATGTATTGGGACATGTGTAGTTTTCCACAATTTTCTTTAAACGTACGTGGAGATATTTCCTAGAGTTGAGAGCAATGCAGTGGAGTGACCGTTATCGGACAAAATTTTATAAATTAAAAACTGCCACAGGTGTATTCGAAGTTTTCTGTTAGTATATCTTACAATCAATTTTCTTAAAATAAATGGTCAGTTTTATTAACTGCATCTACGCGAAGTGTATATTTTGTGGCGAGTAATTCTGACGGACCTGTAATGAGTGAAAATGAAGTTTTAAGAGTCAGAATTGGCTCAAGTCGGGTACCCGGGGGTTTTCGAGGTCGCTGATCACGATTATGACCCCCGAACACCTGGAGCTCAGGAACGCCGACGAACGTCATCTCCGGGGACTATCCCGAACTTTATGCGTGAGAGGAGAGAAACTGGGTACCCGGGGGTTTTTGGGGTCGCTGAATTCGAATATACCATCGGCGAACATCCCACGGACACCTGGTGGGCCCCAACCTGGACGCGGACGTCATCGTTATTGGGGGTTTTTTGAGTCGCTGAATTCAAATATATCACCGACGAACACCCCACAGTCACCTGGTGCGCCCTATCCTGGCTCTGAACGTCTTCCCCGAGGGCCCCGGGGGAGAGTTACCCATGAATGAATGTATGAAATTACGGGACGATTTTTGGTTGGTCTTTTTCAATTGTCTGGAAACCCCTCGGGGATGACGTCCAGAGCCAGGTTAGGGTGCACCAGGTGTCCGTGGGGTGTTGGCCATATTTGATTTCAGCGAGCCAAAAAACCCCCCGTAACGATTTTCGGGTGTTTTTTTTCAATTATATCTGGAAAACCCTCGGGGATGACGTTCAGGGCCAGGTTAGGGCGCACCAGGTGTTCGGGTGGTCGTTTTCAACATAAAATTCGGATTCAGCACACACGAAAAGCCCCCATAACGATTTTCGGTTCGTTATTGTCGATATTTCCAGAAAAATTCTCGAAGATGACGTCCGCGTCCAGGTTGGAGCCCACCAGGTGTCCGTGGGGTGTTCGCCGATGGTATATTCGAATTCGGCGACCCAAAAAACCCCCGGGTGCCCAGTTTCTCTCCTCTCACGCATAAAGTTCGGGATAGTCCCCGGAGATGACGTTCGTCGGCGTTCCTGAGCTCCAGGTATTCGGGGAGTCAATTTGAACATCATAATCGTGATCAGCGACCTAGAAAACCCCCGGGTACCCGACTTGAATCATAACGCTTCATTGCCTCGACTACACGTTTCATTAAATATTAAGAAATATCAAATTGTGCGAATATTGTTTTATTAAACTCCAATGATTCTGACTCCACAAATATGATCGTGATGTGATTATCAATAAAACCACCTTTTATCCACTTAAGAATTTATATTTTTGCGTGGATAAAATGCTACTGAACACTTATATAATAAATGACTAATAAAGAAAAAAATAACAGGTGGCAATGCCACATAAAAGCAATTGAATTCTATTGGAATTTCGCTATCTGTTTTGTTCGAAGAGAATCCTTTTGAACAAAATAAAATCACTCTTAGCACAGCACCAGTGCTAGAAGTAAATTACTATAATGACTTTTTAGACACTGATATCATGAGTAAAAAATTAAATTAATTTATTGACTTTTGTAGAAATTTTTTTTTTCATCCATATAATCATTCTCTCGCGCCTTAACGACGATGCTTTCGGGTAATTTTTCTTCCCACCACACAATAAAAAGAGAAAATCCGCGACCTTTACCGTGAGATACCCTAATTGAGACACATCTCCGGATGCTTGCGTGTAGTCGCCATATTCTCTATTAATTCCGCCAGCTTTTGTTCAAATTCGCCTTTATACGTCGCGCAATCAGCAATTAGCCATTATCTCGTCTAAGCGATCGTGAAATTGCGATATTTCGGGCAGGGGGACCGCGACCCCCCGACCCCCAGGTCGTGACGTCGCGGCAGGTGACGCCGAAATCCCATCGCTGTCACAGATCCTACGTCCAGATAGCCGCCCCCATTGTTTTATGGGAGGCCACAGGTGTGTAATTGGGAAATGACTGGGGGATTTGTATAGGAACAAAAGGTGTCGAACGCGGTAATTAGCCACGTCGGACACATGGTGCGTGTGTACAGGGTGATTAAAACTTTACGGAAGTAGAAAACTTGCGAGTATTGCGTAACCGTGTGAAGTGTAATAATTAATGAATTTTTCTATTGGATACAATTGGTTATATAACCTTTGCTATAGATAAGTCAAAGTAATGTTTCATTTGGCTTCATTTTTGGCATTGTGAATCGACGTATTCTTGTATTCTCGACGGCCTACAATCTTCAAAAGTTGAGGACAATATCAACAATTGAGATGTTCTTATGTGTCTATTGTTGATGTACGAGTATGATTTCTTTAATTCAATATATTATTTGATTTTTCTGAATCAGGACTGTATATATGCACTTTTAAATTTCTGTGGAAGCATGCGTAATGCGCTTGTTTTCTTTCAAGACTTCCAAGATTTCGTATGCCATACGTCAGGTAACATAACCTAGATTATACTACTTATATTATACTTAGATTATACTAGATTGTACAACTGTAAGTTATGTTAACCTATATTTTTAAATTTAAATTATTATTTCTGTCTGTAATACATTTCAAACCGATATAAAATTCATACAACTTCCCCATTGACTTTTGCTGTCATGGCCGTTCACCAAAACTTTGCCAGGAGGGCAAAAGCTATTAAGAATTATTAAACTTTGATACTTGCACGAAATTGTAGATATTTACTCAGACTAATTTATATCTACATATTTTTATTGGAATGGGACGGAATGAGGTATAGACTATTCGTCCAAGCATTACTTAAGCCACGATATCAATTCGACAGGCACGAATGCCCTAATTTGTGCGTCCATAAACGTATTTATCTCGAAATTAATTACACCACAATTTGTATTAAAATAAGAACTCTAATCGTTCCTGACGATGGGTCATGGTGGAATCTCGGAATGGTATTTCGAAATGGTCGATTATGATTTTTATGTATGTATCTGCCAGCGCAGCGCTCTAATTGACATCAATGCTCGGCCATAGATGGGCGGGTTGGAAAAAATTAAGATATCAACCGAATGTGGGACCGTTTGTTTAGCATATTATCTAGAAATGGGATTATAGTAATGTCGTGGTGGAATTAATAATAATTATAATGGTAGATAGTGGTGGGAAATGGCGGTAGGCGCTTTCAGGAATCTGTCCCACGCACCTCACGTATAGTCTCTTCGATGAGCTTTTGACAGAGTATAGACAAACTTCTTTTTTGTAAGGTCCTCTTGTGTTTAAGTCTATATAATTGTACATGGTGATTGGGGGAAAACCGAGGGGAAAACCACTGGGGTATTTTACTGTACAAGCTGTAGGTAATTAAAGGTATTTTTTGGGTATTTGTGCGTAATTATGGGTATTTTTTTCGGAATTTTTGGGTATTTTGTATATTATTGGGTACTATCAAGGTAATAATGGGTATTTAGTGGATATTACGAAGGTATTTATTGGGTATTTTTGGAGAAAACTTGTATTTTTCCGCAAATTCTTAAACACAATGGCGATGGCGCATGCGTTTTGATGATGGTGTTAGCCCGTGGATACATAGGTTTAGGCCACAGTCTATCTTAGGCTAGCATAGCATAAGTCAGTGTAAAGAGTAAACTCGTAAAAGACGTGTTTGTCGGCTGTTGAATGACGAATCAATGTGCATTTCTTAAGGCTGGTTTCGCAGTGCCTGAATAAGCCGTAACCCATTTTTCCCCTTTATTTTCTGACAGAATAATTTCATTTTTTAACTGTAGTTCTATTTAATAATTATCTATTACTTCCTCGCGCTAGATTTTGATAATAAATTCAGAAATACAGCAAAAAAAATAATTTTCGATTTTTGTTTCTCTTATAAGAGGAAATTCGACGAGCAAGTTATAGATATATTTTTTTAATGATTTTTCACGTTTGTCCCATTCCAATATATACAAAAATGACTGAGAAAAATAGGTCCAAATGTTCCAATAATTTCTTAAATTTACTGAAATTTTAAGTTGGTACGTGAGACGTTTGGGTGGAACTTGCATTAAAGCTCCGCCTTTAACACGTCACAATTCATTCATAAAATTCGAAGATGTTACTCCTATAATTTAACAGAGTGATAGACAGGGTGTTAATATAAAAATTGATAAGGAGAAAATAAAATTCTCAATTTCGAGGAAATTTTATTTTTGAAGATTTAACTTCGGAATGGTTATTAAACGTGCGAAATATCGTATACAAAGTGTTGAAAAATTTGTTACCGTTAAAAAAACTTAATAAACTTAAAAAAATTAAGAGAGCTTAAAAGTTGTTTTTGGTAAAAACGTCTAACAAGGGTCCTTTAGAATAATAATTAACCAAAAAAATGCAGGGTGTTTAAAAGGCTGGGGTCTTTCCAATTTCTAAAAAAACCCTAAAAATTAATGGAATAAAAAATTATTTTTATCAGATATTTAACAAGGGTCTATTAGAACACTAATTAATGAAAAAATACAGGGTGTTTAAAAAAAACTAAACAATCTTTAAAAACTGAAAATTAATGGATTTAAAAAAAATTGTAGATGAAACTTTTAACAAAGGTCTACTACATCACTAATTAACGAAAAAATGCAGGGTATTTAAAAAAAACTGAACCAATCTCTTAAAACCCTCAAAATAATAAAATTTGAAATAAAGTTTTGATTAAACTTTTAACAAGGATCTATTACAACACTAATTAATGAAAAAAATACAGGGTGTTTAAAAAACTAAAGAATATCTAAAACCTCTAAACTTTAATGGATTTAAACAAAGATTTAGATGAAACTTTTAACAAGAGTCTATTAGATCACTAATTAACAAAAAAATACAGGGTATTTTAAAAAAACTGAACCAATCTCCTAAAACCCTCAAAATAATAAAATTTCAAATGAACTTTTGCTTAAACATTTAAAAAGGGTAGGTTTTAAAAAGGATATTGCAGATGTTGAAAGAAAATATATATTTTATGGCCCGCTTGATCTAATCGGCACTGGCGTATATAATTTGATGATAAGATATGAAATAAATAAAATAAAAAATAATATAAATGCCTCAAAAACTCCTTAAAAAGTAAATAAAAATTGTGTCCAATATGTATCTTATTATATGTAACTATATACTTACATTTCCAAAGAACCACCATTATTTAGTTATTTTGTATATTAAATATTAGAATGTATTTATTGATTTATTTGAGTAAGGATTAGACCTTAGTTTATATAACAATTCTCTGTTTTATGTTTAATACTTATATAAATGAGATGTCAGTCAATAAACTCTTCCTCACAAAAAAATTACTTATTGTTAATGAAATTACTGATAGTTCTATGTTATTTACGTATATTGGAATAATTTCTAAGAAAATATGAGAGAGTATTGAAAAATTGAAGGTATAGTAAGCAAAATTGTGGGTGTAATTTATTTTTTGTTTATTAGATATCTGGGTATTTAAGGATATTTTTGGGTACTATGCTGTATTTTTGGGTACTTAACGATATTTTTAGGTACTTGAGGATATTATTGGGTAATACTCATAGGTATTCTTTGAGCATTTGTGGTTTTTGGGTATTTTTTAGGTATTTACTTATTTGCTGAGGTATTTTTTTTGGGTATTTATGGGTAATATTTTTAAAAATGGGTATTTCGTTGTACAAATTTCAAGCAGTGGTTTACCCCTCGGGAAAAACCTCCAATATTCGAAAGGGCTGCTTAGGGAGTAAAAGTGAACAAAAAAAGTCTAATAAACATATTGTCGAATATCAACAGTTACTGAGATAGCAATTCAAATATTGTTATTGCTATTTTTGCGAAAGCTGTTATTATTTGATATTATATTTTGAATAGGTGATGCAATCTAAACCAAACTCATATTAGTGATTACTAATTATCACATTTATTTTGGCGTTTGTGATGTAAACACTTATTTTATAACTCGCATTTATTTTTACATGTGCGTTCATTTAGTCGTATTGTACGCATAATTTCGTAATGCCTGCCTTATTTAGTTGTCGAGAATATGCTGATATTATTTTTATTTATGGGTATTGCAACGGTAGCGCTAATAGTGCAGTTGCTGAATATCGACGATGCTTCCCGAACAGAAGAGTGCCAGATAGAAATGTATTCCAGACAGTCTTCAACAATGCACGTGAAACTGGAATGTTTTCCAGTGTAAGAATTACATCTGAGAGGCAAGCCGGTTCTGGTCTAGCAGTGGAAGAAGAAATTCTAAATATGATGAACGTAGCCGGATGGAAGTACAAGGCGCATTGCAACTCGTCTACAAATTAATCAAACTACGGCATGGGAAGTCATTCACAAAAATGGTTTAAAACTTTTCCATATTCAGCGCGTCTTCATGACGGTGATAATGATTTGCGGTTGCATTTTTGCAATTGGACCATACATTTTGTTCATTGATGAAGCTCAATTCACTCGTGATGGAGTAAATAATTGTCTCAATGAACATCGTTGGTCAGTTGAAAACCCGCACGCCACGGTGGAAAGTAATTTTCCGCATTGGTTCAGTATTAACGTATGGTGTGATATGATTAATAATTAATTACTTGGCCCAGTTGTGCTAGATGGTCGTCTTGCTGGAGCTAAATATGTAGAATTTTTAGAAAATAATTTGACAGATCTACTGGACCATATTCCATTGGATATTAGTCAAAACATGTACTTTCAGTATGATGATGCCCGTGCCCATTTTAGTCGTGTTGAGCTCAATCATCTTAACAATAGTTTTCCACAACGATTGGTCGAGGTGGTTTCCACAATTTATCACCAAGGTCACCAGAATTGAATCCCCTTGGTTACTGCCTTTGGGGATCGTTTTGGGAAAATCACCGTGCACTTCAACGTTTGCGCGCGTTTGTGGATTGCACGGGTAGCTCGTGCAAGCCACAAACGAGCTGATGCATGCATCAAGGCGGGCGGTGGTATATTTAAAAATTTAATTAATTAATTTAGGTTTATTAGATATTTAATAAATGTTATAATTTATAATACCTGCAGAATAAACACTTCTCCACTGATGCATTACAATAATTAACTCGGGTAAAAATACTTCCATTGCTCGTCGCAGTAACCGTTGATATTCGACCATATGTTTATTAGGCTTTTTTGTTCACTTTTGCCCCCTAAACACCCCTTTCGGATATTGGAGGTTTTTCCCCAATCAATCAGTATATGTATAGTAACATCGGTTTTTTCCACAGTTGAAAACATCCTTTCTACTACATTGTGAAACACGTGTTTGTAAACTGCTCTGTACTTTAGCAAACTAACCGTACTTCGAGTCAATACCGATACAAGAAAGTGTAGTGAAATATGCCCGTGTTTCCGTTGTGAGACAGAGTTATACAGCTCTTAGCATCATAACTAATTTATGGGTATGATTGTTTAACTATTTTCGGTAGCGTATTTTACGTCATGTCAATAATGAAATACGATATGCAATAAAACAAATCGTTTAGCCGTAAATGGTCGGCGGTAATGATATACTGCCTCATTAATTACTGGGAGAGACGAGGAGAAAAAACGCGCCGCGTATTAATTTATACAAAAAAAAAAGTAAACGTCTTTGATTAAAAGCGTGCAGTCGAATGTTAAGACGTTTATTGCTTTCTAAAGAGCGTGTTCAGCGCTAAATGTTTTAGTAACAGCCGTTTGATATCTTAAAAACAATTTTTTCATAATAAAATTTATGAAAACATAAAATAAAGTAAAATATTGATGTTTTTATACAATTATTTGAATGAGCAGCTTGCTGATATTTATGTATTACTTTATTTTCGCACTTGATCAAGTATTGACAATAATTTGTTGCTAAATGTATCGATTTTTTTCAATAGAATTCTCTTCGTTTAAAGAAAACTTGTTTTATTTTTTATAGTGAAAATATAATCGTGTTGTTCTAACAATCTAACTGATTAGGAATGTCATTTAGGATATATTAATCCGACTCCATGAGTAAATACCAGTCACAGACAAAAATATTGCATATTTTATTTTAAGTATTTTTTTTTTATATTTGTATTTTTTCTTTTGACATTTTAGGTGTTTATTTTTACAAATGTCTTATACTGGAGTGCGTTACGTATATTAATGGTTAAATAAATTACATAATGAAGCTTTGCAATAGATTTATAGAGGCATTAATGAAATATCCTGTTTTCTTGTTAGAACATTTAATTAAAAAGAGCAACAATGACGACAAAATAACGACTTTACAACATAATAAACAATTTAGTACTTAGTACTTCCTCCTCTAGCTCTAGCGATAGCCTGCATCCTCCTAGGCATGCTTCTCAGAAGGTCTTAATTCTGCAATTGAGTTAGGAGTTGGATTTTGTGCTCGTATACCTCGCTTTAGGATGTCCCATACATGTTTTATGGGGTTTGCATCAGGAATCATTGGTGGCCACTCTAATGCATTAATTCCGACATCCTCAAGGTACTGAACCACTATTCTAGCGGCATGTGCACGGGCATTATCATGCATTAGCAGAAAGTTATCGTATCCAATGAAGCCAGCATAAGGTAAAACATGCTCTTCAAGTATATTGTGAATGTACCAGTCAGCGTTCATTCTTAAATTCACCTCAATGAGCTCCGTGCGACTCACCCAACTAATGCCTCCCCATAGCATAATGGAACCGCCTCCAAAGCTAACATTCTGTACTAGATTACATTCTGCAAAACGTTCACCAGAACTTCTGTATACTCGCCCACGTCCATCTAGCTTTCACAATTGTATTCTGGTTTCATCTGTAAAAAGAATTTGTCCCATTGATGTTCATTCCAGTTAACATGGGCTCTTGCGAATTGTAATCGTCTAGTTTTATGGCGTGGGAGAAGTCTAGGCACTCTGGCAGGGCGTTTTGGGGTTAAACCAAACTCCTTAAGTCTTCTTATTACCGTTTTGACACTTACATTGACTTGTCTTGTAATTAGTAATTCATTTTTAAGATGCGGAGCTGTAAGTGTGCGATTTCGCAAAGATTGTAGTCTCAAATATTGGTCATCTCTTGGTGTTGTACACCTGTTACGTCCTTGACCGGGTCGCCTTTTGTATTCTCCAGTCTCATTGTATCGCTTTACTATACGAGAAACAGTGGATTGATGGATACGCAATCTTCTCGCTATACTTTTTGTCTGCAACCCTCATTGGCCAAAGTAACAATTTGAACAGAAATTAATTCGTTTAAATGTGGCATCTCACTAACGAGAACAATCAGACTCAACAAATAAAGAACTCGAAATGTCATTTTGATAACAACAAACAACAGCAGACATTGTTAGTCGTCAAGGCAGACCATACAATGTTTGTAATTTGTAATATTACATTATTGTATTAAATATGTACATTTATGTTTTCATCATAGCAAGTTTTTAATGTACGCTGATGACATAAAGATATTTTCCGAAATAAATAGTTTAGCTGATTGTTTACTTGTCCAATCTGATCTTGATAGATTTTTTGCATATTGCAATGTGAATAAACTGTATCTAATATAGAAAAATGCTTGTTTATTACTTTTACTAGGAACATTAATAAATTCTCATATGACTATAATTTTAATCAAATTAATTTGAAACAAGTTTCTGTAACCAAAGATTTAGGTATAATGTTTGATAGTAAAATGTTATTTAACACACATGTTGATTATGTCGTTGCAAAAGGCAGTAGAATGTTAGGTTTTATTATAAGAAATAACAGATCTTTTAAATCACCTGAGGCACTGAAAACATTGTATTTCGCATATGTACAAAGTAAATTAAGTTTTGCTTCTGTAATTTGGTCCCCACAGTATAATATTTACATTTCTAGAATTGAATCAGTTCAAAACAAGTTTCTTAAATTCTTGGATTATAAAGTCAATGGAGCATGTAACATGAATTCTATAGCAATCATCAAAAAGAAATTTAATATCATTTCTTTACAGAATCGGCGTGAATTGAGTGACGTAATGTACCTATATAAAATACTCCATAGCTATGTAGACTCGCCCTTGCTTTTATCTAATATTAATTTTTATGTGCCTCCCTGCAATTTTAGAGTACGTCACCCTTTTTCAATAAATTTTTGTAAAACTCAATCTGGACAGAATTCTCCAATTAATAGAATGTGTAAGTTTTTTAATACGAACTTTTCTAATGTGGATATTTTTAATATTACTATAGGTATTTTTAAAAAGCATATTATGAATTTTTTTCTTACAAATTTGTAAATTATTTTTTCTAATTATAATGTAGTTTTTTCTCTCTTTTACTTGATAAGTGTATTTATGTTACATTTTTGTAGTGTTGTTATTTTTTCTCTTTCCAACATTGTACACCAATTTCTTTAATTCTTTTGTTACCTACTTTGTGGAACACTTTTTTAGGCTACTTTGCCTGTTGTGTTTTTCCTTATTGATAAATAAATAAATAAATAAATAAATATTATTGCTCATTCAGCTATAAACGCTACATTTTATCAGCAAAAACTAGAATATACGGAAAACACTCCAGTGTAAGCCATTTTTCTAATAAAAAACGCCTACTGTGTTAAAGGAAAAAATACAAATATAAAAAAGACTTAAAATAAAATATGCAATATTTTTGTCTGTGAGTGTATAACATTGATTCAAATGAACTGAGTATAGTTCTGTTAAGACCCGAATTTCCTGAACTTTAAACATGACCAAGCTTGAAAGTCTGATCAACCGAATCAATATAATCGTGACCAGAGTATTTAGTGTCGCAGAAGTATAGTTTTTGTCTAATTTGTTATATTTTACAAAAGAAAGTCCCAAACTTTTATTTTCGACACTTTGTTCTAGCAGAACCTGCTGCCGTCTTACGACGAGGCTACCAGGAGCGAAAGAGGTGCCTCTTTGACTGCCACCAGGCCACATCGACCCCACTGGCCTAACTTAGCCGGTAGAAGAGCTAGGAACTCACCGAACACAGACGCAGGACATGTCACAAGGCATGGATCCTTGTAAGTTATTATTTTCTATCATTATATTAGTTTGTGGTGGCGGGTAGCGTATTATATTACTATACTCAAAAATTATACTTAAAAATGTCTAAATTGTTTTTACCGGCGACATATACGTTTGTTGTAGAGAGTGATCGCGTGGCATTAAACCAATTTGGCTCAGTTCTGAATCATTTACAGTGCAACTTACGACAAGCGACTGTTACTTTCAGTTCAGTGTCCTAATTGGTAACGGAAGCGTCGAGAATGCGACACCCCGTCATCGGAATCAATATTCAGAGAGCGGCGTGCCGCAGGGTCCTGTTTACGGCCCGGCGCGGACTTAATCGCCGCATCAATTAAGGGGGAACACGGGCTGCGTGCCGTTCCGCGATATCGTAACTCTAGGACGCAGTTTTATAAACAGTCCTCGCGGTTATGGCCCCGTCGACATGGACTAGACGATCGAGGAGTCGTAGATTTCGAGAGATGCCAATTTAAGGTGGACATTTCTTGTCGCTGCTCGAAAAACACAAAAATGTGCGAGTGGTGCGTCAGTTACGCTTTACGGACCAACGGAAGAAGTAAAAATATTTAGATCCAAGAACTCGATAGTTTCTGACGTACAAATCATTGAGAATTAATCATAGTAAGCGTCAGCCAGTACTTTAGTTAATGTTACAAGTCGAAATGTATTAAATAAACTGAAAGATGGTGGTGTTGTAAGCAAGTAAAATTGCCTCCTCATTGATATTCGACAACTATTTTTTACTTAACAAGAAGAAAAGTGTTCGCATAATGTTTCACAACTAGAAAAGAGAACAATGCAAAAAATAACAAACATGTAATCAGTACTCGACTGTTTCTTATTGTTTATATTAGAGGAATACACTGACACTATTGCATTAATCTGTAAACACAATTCTGTACAGAATTATAAATATTTTTAGTAGTGTTGGTAATCTTGTTTTGCTTTTCCTTGGACAAGACGAAAACAAGACTTGACAGATCGAGTAAGTAGTATATTTAAAAAAAGTATTGTGACAAGACAAGAAATATTGCTGCAGCAAAAGTCTTGTAATTATAAGAAGGGATAATATACAGGGTTAACGATGACTAAGTACAAATATTTTAAGAGGGGATAGAGAAAATTAAGAATTAACGGAGTCGCCATTCAAAAAAATTCCAAATTTTTTTTGAAATTGTATTAAATCCTTATTTAACGCCGCCTATGCGACTTGTCCGCCACACGTTTACAGAATCAGAGTAAGCAACGTAAGCAACTAGCAACACGACGGTAAAATTTCCCGTCATACTTTAATTCCTGTGTTTACCACGTGTTTACGTTGTAGTTTTGTGTTCTTCTTCAGTTTTTTTTTTAATTTTTAAACGTTTTATAGTTATTAAATAAATAAATTTGTGTCGGGTGCAGATACTTTCCCACAATATAGTTTGCCAGTTTGGTTTTCTAGGTTATGGGACAAGACTGTCGCG
This sequence comes from Monochamus alternatus, assembly GCA_037114965.1. NCBI lineage: Eukaryota > Metazoa > Arthropoda > Insecta > Coleoptera > Cerambycidae > Monochamus > Monochamus alternatus. The sequence continues at coordinate 60,376,599 of CM073429.1, read as the reverse complement.
GGTACATTAAAAGTTTTCTATTATCTATTTCTATCGTTCGATTTTGTTAGTTAATAAATAGGCATTTTATCTAGCGGTACCTACGGGAAGTGTGTTTTATCGGTAGTGAATGGTTATAATTAATAAAAATGTTGTAGTTTTGCCAGTTTGTAACGAAATGATGAAAAGCGAATGCAAAATAGTGGAGCTAACTGGATTAACTGTTACCTACCTATCTATCAGGTATTATTACTAATAAGAATATTAATTATTGTCGTTTCTCCATTTACAAATGCTGCAAAAAACGATCACATGGTAGTAGTGTAGTAGATACTGTTGACAGATGTAAACTTTATCCATGGATCTAAGCCATTTTAGTCGATACTTATCATAGGCGCCGACTCTCCGTAGGAAAAGAGGGTTTTGCCCCATTTTTTAAATATCGAGCTAAAATTCTGGAATAATTTTGTTATTGGCTTTTAGGCCTTCCTGAGCACGTGGTTAAAATTTTTGTGCTTAGTCACGTTAACCCTGTATTAGCTGAAAAAAAAAAATGCATTTTTCTATTGTAGGTATATACTTTATTGAAAGGATCTAATATATAAAATTCAAAAATCAAAGTTCATTGAATCTAGATCCATTTCTGCTGAACTGAACTAATTATAAATTCACTGCCACTTCGCTGCTGAAGCTCCTATTCTGTTTCGCCTATTTCGTTTATTATTTATAACTTATTATCTAAAAATCACCGTTTCTATACTTTACAGCGTCTACCAATCGACCACTGTCGACGATCAACCATATCGATAGTTACGTGTGAGCTCGGAGTCGGATCGTAGCCGACCGAGAGTCACCACCACTATTGCCAAATTCGTAATAAAGTTCCATGTTTCTCATTTGTATGCAAAATTGTGAGACAAAAAAACTGAGAGACTGCAAGACAAGATATGATCATACAATATCGAGCAAGAATAAAACTTTAAAGAAATTGTTGTTTTGTTTTACAAGACAAGACAAGACTTATTCAAATTTTGCAAAGTTTCTTGTCTCAACATTAATTTTTAACATCAAATACAATACGAAAAATAGCAACAACCTTCGCAAAATTTAAATCTCGCGGTAAATTTCATTTGCAACTCCTTGTCCGACGCCTATGCGTGTCCGATCCTCTTCAGACATTTCGGCCATCCAGTTTGCGTCGGTTATTAGTAATTTATCCCTTCGCATCGATTTGAGATAATCGATCCCCCGCCGAGCGTTTACAAATTGGTCGATTACGAATTATTTTTACGACGGCCACTGCTACTTTGGTTAAGTTTTCATCTTACATTCTCGTACGAATTTTCGCATCGTTTTTTCGAAATTTTATGATCGGCATTAAACTCATCATAAAAATACACTACGGGTTTGCTTCATTCAGATCTCGTTTGCATATGGAAGGAACTGTTTGGTCAGTTGAATAGTTTTGTTTCATTATTCTTTTGTGTCGAATGTTCATATTATTTTTAAATCATTACGTATGGCAGAACTATTACAGCCAATTTCGAACTCAAGAGAAGGCTTTATATTTAGAGTAATGAACGTGGAGGCGTTACCTCAACCAGGTCTCTGTCTTTTCGATGGTTACGGCTTAATACCATGCGAATTCGTTCGGGAGCCACCTTCGAATACGTGCGCAAACGGACGCAATCAGAAATAATAATTACCGCCGATACCGACAGAAACAAAATCGAAGAAAAAACGCACCGAAAGAACTGATACCGAAAACGCACCGTAATGAACTCATTAGCGGAGGTCCGGGCGCGATTTCGCCGCCGCCATTATCGGGAATGAGATTTAATTTTTGTGCCGAATGCGTGACGATCAGGCTTTTTGCTCCAAGAAAGCGAGGAATTTTAACAAGGAAGGGACCCGGGGCATCGCCTCGTGGACCATTCTCGCGCCATTTAGCGGCCATTAGTCATTTCGGCGTGTAATCTGCTCCTCTCGGGGAAGACGAGCGATCTCTCAATTATCGCTCGAGATGCGATCGCATAATGACGGGGGATAAATGTGTGTGAACCGAATCCACGATCTTGGACGAGGCGACAATCCACAAGGACGCTTGTTTTTTTCTTCTTCAAAATTCTGCTACTAGAATCGTATCGAGTCATTCTCAAACTCAATCGATTTTTAAATAATTTAAACAGTAATCCAAAACAAGATTTTGTTCTTTAAAAACCTAGGAATAGCTTCATGAATAATGGCAAACAATACGCTTTTCCATAAAGAACAAAAGCACGAACCAAGTGAACACAATAATTTTTCTTTATTTTTATACTCGAGTCCGTTCTTTATTTTCCACTATATCTTCACTTTTGTCCTTGATTTTTTGTTATAGGCGCATACGAGAAATAATGGGCGAAATCAAAAGCAAAGCACCATGTTTTTTGCTCTTCTTTGTAAATATGGTTGTACAGATTTGTTAAAAAAAATTGGTCTTATGATAAGCTAAGTAACATTTACTCTAGTAGATGCTTAATTTTATTATCTGTCTTGGTGTTTTGAAAAGTGCAATATCAATGACAATGGTTAAAATACTTATGACTAAGTTATGAAACAGCGGCAATTAAATCATTAACGAATCAAATTTCACAGTTACGAGTTAGTTTTAATTTATACTTAAACTAATCCACCAACATCGGCGTATGGGTTGTTACCAAATGTAGACATTTTATTTTGTTTTAAAACCAGTGTCAGTGTATAAGCATGACCTAATATTTTATGAAAATGAACTCATTCAATATATTATTGTGAGGCTTTAAACATATTACAAGTTAAAAACTGTATTTTTAATCTCGACATCTTTACCAAAATGCCATGTGTTCGATAGATCATAAAAGATAGAATTTGCAACAAACGCTACCGATTACTAAAATCGCAGTTTTTTGCTTTAGCTATTGTAATTCATTCATAAAAATTATAAAATAGGATATTTACTCAAATTGGAAATTACCAATCACCAAAGAAACCCTTCAAGGTTTTTCATTCTTCTTTGTTTTCTGTCACTACAGTTATATAAAGACAATACCATTATTACCAAAACCTTTTCTTGTGTATCTTTAAACAGCCTCAATTTGTTGACAATTTCTGCTGAAGTTATTTAGTTTTCTTCTTAATCGTCTTCATCATTGTTTTCGGTAAATGATGAGGTACCATCACCAAAGCGGTGCAACAATCTTGCAAGATCAAAATTGTCGACGCTTCACCTCCTTCCTATCCATCACACCATCAGGGTTTATTGGCCCCTCGTTGAAAACCAAATCACACTCGACCCCGCGAATGATAAATCCGCTCTCTCCGTGAACAAACACAATGCCCGATTGCACCCATAAATTATCCCATTCGGGATGAGTAAATTATAGACTTCGCGTTTCCTATAAAGAAATTTCATTAAAACCGCAATTTATCATTGGCCGTAATCGAAAAAATTCGCAACGAGTGCACACCAGTAGGCTACCGAATACGAGCTCGCCACGGGTGCGCTGCTAATTGAATTTGTTATTTGAAGACGCTGATTATTTATTATTTATATGGGAGCAGTAAATTTTGACGCAGGTGAAGGTAGTGAACTCTGTGAGTGTTTCTTACAGAATCAGCGCATGATATAATTTACTGTTTCATTAATTTCTTGAGGATCTACAGATTTCAGAAAATACGAGACAGTGACAGGACAAGATCCATAGTTATTGCTTGCTTTCATTCATGTTTATCTTTGTTCTGTTTCTAACTTTCATGTCTTAATTAATCTTTGGATAGTTTTGATCATGGTATTAATCTTGAATCGTTCTCTAAATTTTCAATTGCTTCAAAAATGTGATAATAAATATGCGATATGGTTTGGATTAATCTGTTGATTCACCTGATTGAACTAATCAAAAAATGATATATCTGTATCTATAGTTCTGTGTCGTTCTGTAAGTTTTGTTATACACTCTGATAAATTTCGTCGTCGTCATAATTAAATCCTCTTGTCCTTATACGGCACCCATTTACGTCTTGTCTTGGTTGCTAATTTGCGCGAAGACATCCATTCCCTGTCACTACCGACAACAGAACAATTTTTTATTCTGATTCTGAGATGAATTTTGTCGTCGTCGTCAAGCTGTTGCATTGCAAGTGCAGAAGTACTTGAAAGTTATCGAGTTTCGTATTCCGATTGCCATTAATGAACTAAGGAATTGCCAAAGAAGATGGATATGAAATCTGAAAGGACAGCGCCACGTCTGATTCTGCATCTCACTTCGCGTTCGGTCTAGTTCCTGATACGGGCGCGAAGGCAAAAATTATAGTTTACCGCGGACAGACTGTCAGTTTCACACTCCCCAGCCGTGAGAAATGTTTCCAGATTATCGTTATTATGTATGTAGCCCCGGGATACGTCGCAGATTGGGTACTATTATTACATTGCGACTTGTCACAATGCTGTTGACGTTTCTAAGGCGTCGGTTTGATCGGAAGAGTTACACGTACTATAAACACGAAGATACATAGCAGTCAGCAAGATAAACTCAAATTGATAGGTTTTTAGCTATCAATTTTTTTTAGTGCATCGCACACCCCAAGCACCAGGTCAGCAGGCGATTCCATGGGTTCTACGGACACCATGGCCGTCTCCGAGGGGTCAACGAACGTCACCCTGGACACCGCCTCCTCGCACAGTGGTTCTCAACCCGCCTCGTGCAGGGCCCACTGTGGCAGCCTCGCCTCCTTCGATGCTTGCTCCGTTGTCAATACGGAAGGTGAGTTTTCCGTAGTGAATGCCGTAGATTTTGAGCTTTAGAAGAGATATTTGGTCTTCATGCATAAATAGTAGTTTACTAGCTCTTCCCCATGTAAAAAATCCTGAAAGAATTAGTCAATTTAGTTTTCACTAAGAGAACCGTGATTCTCCGAAACCCTATTTTACCTGCTAAATAGATAGATGAAATGAAGTTAATTGAGTCTTTAAATTTTTAATAGTAGTCTTTGCACAGTCAAATAGACTAGAATAGAATAGAATCCAATTAGTGAAAATGTTATGAGTAACTACTTTAATTCCTAAATAGATGTCCCTTTGTTGGAGGAGAGCGAACTAGAGGAAATTCAGGGTGGAACAAATGACATGGAGAACCCCGCAATATCTGAGAATTCTTCTTTAAAAATATCTACAAATAGCGCTGACATATTATCCGTTTAAGTGTTATATAAACATGAGACTAATATATATTAGAACGACCAGAATCTGTAATGGAAACATATTTTTAAAAATAATTGTATCTGACGTATTTGTATTTTAGAATACGTCGTTTTGTATAGAATTTCAGTTATTCATTGACTGCATTGGTACATGTTGGTTACTGGTTGATTTGAAGTCTATATTCTTTTTTGGTTACTCACTATACTCAGATTATGGCCCAAGTCCCGATTATAAATTCAAGTTGTTTAAAAATTTGGATGAAATCTGTACATACGTTTGAGGAACAAAGAGTAACAGGAAAATATGTATTTTCCTTTATTTTAACAAAAGTTGCCAAAAATTCAAAATTACTTGCTTCCGTACAGAAGCTCGGGTTAAATTTAGTTGCTGTGCAATATCTTGCGAGTATTTAATTGTTTGTATTATAGTGACCTGCACTCAAGTGATCTGATCTGTTCCAATTTATCGTCAGCCTCGAATGAAACTTGCTGTTTCTTGCCGCGTTAATTGTAAGTTTGTATAAAGTGTAAAAAATTACCTTCTTGGACGACACTTACCAGTGAGAACTTGAAGTAGAAGTACAAATTCAATATATGTTTTGAAACTGTATTATGTGCGCTAAATTGGAACACTGACAAATGCGATATAGAATATTTTTATGTATTTAGGTAAATCATTCAAATATGTTTCTTGCGAAATCGGTGGTAGAGAGACTGTGATACTCGGTATACATGTTGACTTAGAAAAGAAGTGAATAGTGTGGTGTACCGTTCGGACTTATTTTATAATATTTACACTTAAAATGCACCTTATATTATTTTTAAACAAGACTTGCTCTGATTTTGTTTTGTAAAATGAGCATCTTAAAAGAAAATATCATAAAGCTTCGCTCTGTACAGAGAATCGAATATTTTGTCACTATGTCTATAGATTAAATTTCTAAATCAGTATTGACAACGTATATCGTATCTATAATTTTATATTAATGGTACACTGTCGAGATAACAAAATTGAATGATTTACTTCTTTTATTCTTGCTTGTTATTTTCTATATTCGACCATTGCGATATGCTTTTCTAAGATTTATTTGAACAGTTATGTTATCCAAAGATTGCATATTCTAGTCTCAATGGAAAATAGTATATGTATGTGTATATAATAATATATTGCTACTGTTTAGATAATGTTCAGTTTATGTATTCTAATATTGATAGTATCAGGGCTGTTATTTATTTATTGATTTAGTTTTTAAGTGTTTCGAACATTTTTGCGATTGCAGGGACAGTATTGTTGATTATTTTTATAGGGCTTGGAAATTGCATTGATCAGTAATTATCATAAAATATACGATATGTCATAGTAAAAAGTTTTGCCAATAGGCGTCGCAGTTATAAAAATATATGTTGGAATTGCACTGGCTTATATGAATTGCCCTGGAGGAATTGAACCAGCATGAAAACAATATTTTTTCCGGGAATTGAAAAATGTTATTAAATTTTGTAGCGCCAGTTTATTCAGTTTAGTATTTGTCATTGTAGTCACTTTAAAAATGAAAAAGAATTGTGGACAATGCCCAGAATCTACTTTTTCAGTTTTTTTTTTGTTATATATATAGCGGAAGGCAGTTATAAGTCAACACATTACATGATTTTCCTTTCAAGTTGAAGAGATACGTGTAAATACATATATTAAGTGAATGATTTGTTATTATAAGTCAATAATAAAATATATATATGGAGTAATTATGTATAATTGTATATTTTGGTCATAAAAAAGTCATACAATCATATGGAACTTCATGATCTAGTTGCTATGTAAGAAATCATTCACTTTGATTTAGAATAAATGTTTCCGTTTATGTTTATAATGTATTATATTGTATTATTTTTGTAATATTATATGTATAAATGTATATTGACAATAAAGTCATTGAAATAAACGAAATTTCATTTAAACCTGCCGCATTCACCATTATAGTGTAATTTGTCCACACTCCAATGCACCCATCTAGGTCCATAGACGAGCGGATGACACATCTAATGGTTCCAATTGTCCGCGACAAAACAGCACCTTTCAACAAGTATTAATAGAGTGTTTGTGCAAGAATAATGACTTTATTATTTATGGGTGTCCAATAATTAGCCGCCAGGGAACGAATCATGCCCAATAATGAATACATCAGTCGCGATGACTCGTACCGAAGAGGTGAAAGGTCGCCCGTTGGTGGTGGTATTCGAGGCGAGTCTTTAGCTGGTGCCACGGACTGTTTTTTTCTTTGTAATTGATAGGGAACTGTTTGATCAGGTGCCGTCTTTGATCGAGCCGATTTTTCAGATGGGAATAATGTTACTGTACAATTCATACATTTTATTACCATCGTTACAGTAAAATTGGTGTAACTGTTAATGCGGGAAATATTGAACAGTAATAATTGAATATTTGTGACCAAAACTGGATGATATAAACTTCAGAGGGAAAAATTTGCTGGTTTGTTTTGCTTGTTGGTGATCTTGGCTACCCATCAAGGTAATGCCATCTTGGATTTTTCTTTTACAGTATTTCCGAAAGCAAATGCACATCAGATTTAATTAATAATATTAGAAGAGTTTTTGATGAAATTAACCTTAAAGAAAATTATCGTTATTTCCAAATAAAAACTTTGTTTATTGGAGTAAATTAAAGACAAAGCAGGCTTGTGACCATGAAATTAAAAAAATACATACTAATAAGTTTGAAAGCTATTATTAAATTTAATAGTCCCTTAGCCTCTGTTCAAATCAATTAGACTGAAAAAAGCCTTTGGCGTGTGCATCCAACACGCACCATCCTTGTACGCTTGTGTCTTGTATATACTAACCGACAATGAAATGAGACAAAGAGGAATATGTTTCAATATAATGTTAAATTTTGATTATACCAAAATCAACTTTCGACAGAATCGACTTTTGATCAAAACAAAGAATGAATGAAAATTAATCGATAAAACAACCTTAATTTCATACTGATAAAAAAATTGTGAAGCAGTTTAGCTGCGTCTAAGCGTAAGAGCGTGCAAGATCTAAATATATGTTTGACATGAAAGAAATAATAATTAGGCGGCGTCCAATGAACTATGAATTAATTAATCTTAATGAACACGATGATTGCCGAAAGCGTATGGTATTGACAGCTGAGAGGATAAAGGCACACAGATTGCGCAAGATGAGACCACCCTTTAGATTTAGAGGAAATATGGCCTTTGATGTTGTACAACAAACCTGATTACTCGAGAATGAGGTCAAATTTAGGCCGTCATACTTTTCCAGATCCGATTTTTTAAATCAATTCTCTTAAAAATGTGTATAATTGGAAAATGTAAAGCAATGTGTCAAATCAGAATCGGACAAATCATGGACGTATCACTAGTTTTCTTCACATTTATAGAAATTAAATAGTTAAATATTAATGAAATAAATTTCTTCTTCTTCTTAAGTAGAAGTCAAAAATCAAAATCTGTGTTCAAATAAAATAGTTCATCATGTGCGCCATTGTATTATCTTCACTTTTTTTTCTTTATACTTATTTGTATTCCAAATCGAACAAAATTGATTTATTTGATCAAGTGCATTTTTACGATACTCAGTACATTACTTAAAATAATTAGCAATGTAATTACTTTACTATAATTTATTATAACAAACGTTGGAAAAGGCTACCTTTAGCTAAAATATATATGCTTCAGATGTTCTTGAAATTGCAGTTCGAACACGTGCAAAAATTCCAGGAGTAGTTCCATCACAATCAGCTATAATTTGTTAATGTGCTCCTCAGATTCAATGTGAATAAACTAATGTCTTGAGATGTCCCCAAAGAAAGAAATCAATAGGGTTCATATCGGGTAATCTGGGTCGCCAAGGTTGACCTGGTTCTTGAGTGCCTATCGCGAATTTCACAAATTTTGATTTAAATTATTAATGGCGGGAAAGTGTCAACTTATCGTTTCGCAAAACATGAATATTATCGCTATTTTCATCATTATGTGGAGTTGGTTTAACATGAGCTTCTGATAATCTACCAGACAGACAGTCAATGACAGTTTTATGATGAAAATTATAGAAAATATTGCAGTTGTCAAAATTTTTGGTCTATTACCTACACGGTCGGGGTCATCAGCAAGTAGCCAATGAAAACTGAGGACTTTTGTGACCTATGACGCAGTCTATCTCTGTCCATCTTTTGAAAAAGACTATATCTTGTCTTTATTTACGGGAATTTTTTGACTTCACCTGCCCCGTGGTCAAAATTGACTAAAAGTTGACACTTTTCCCGCCATTAAATAATTCGTGAGAATTTCGCGTCCATGAAGACGACAAAGCTTTAAACTCATAAATAAAATACAATACATTCTAAAAAACATAGAAACAAACAAATACAAAACTAGCAAGAAATAACTCTAAAAAAAATTAAATCAAAATTATCTTCTCTTAACCGTTATTTTTAACTAGAATATTAACTTTCAGGGGGCGGAACTGCCCCCCTGCCGGCGCCCATGTACACAATGTTAAATAAGATGCGGCTTCTTATTATTGTTTTGCATGGTTCCACGCTGACTGTTAAAAAATGGGCATTTTCCTTGCACACAAACTTAACGAAAGCTGCCAGCCACCATAGAAAGGTCAGCCAAGGTCGTGCAGCGACTTTTCTAGTTTTATATTTATATTTGACCACTCTGTACCGCAAAAGTTACGAAGAGCGTTAAAAATCGGAACCAGCAATTGCGCAAACAAGTATATGTGTCAGCTGGAGGGAGAAGCGTCGCAGATCTGCAAAAACCCCCATTACCGCAATCAATTGATATAATACCGAGCAATAAGGAGCCCTGAACGTATAATTAAGCGCACTTATGACGCCCAAACTTGGTTGCGCGAATACTGGCCTCTTAAATAACGCACATTAGTCAGTCACCCGAAATGAATGCGAAGAAATCGGCTCCCGAAGACAGCCAGTCGCATTAATCACCGGGAAATTAATGAGAATTTTGAAAGTGGGGTGCCAGCGCTGTACGGCTCGATCGGAATTGATAACGCCAGTGGCGTAGCGCATAGTATACATAAAGGTGAATCTAAAACAAAATACAGAAAATATAATAAACCTTGCATAAAACTCTACTATAAAACTAAAAAAATAGCAAGCAAAACAACGACTGACAATATGAACTGGGTACGGTCCTGTTAAGAACCATCTTTCCCGAACTCTATATTGTTATATTTTTTGACGACCTTTTTTAATACGAGGCATATTTTAAAAGTAAGGGTCGATGATTATGAAATAAAACAAATGAGAAAATTTTTGTTTAGTTTTATTGGATTTTTGCGTCAAACGTTTGGCGCAAGGGCTTATTTAATTAATCTTTATTTTTTCAGAACTTTGGCAAAAATTGAATATGATCAAAATTAGCAGTAGTTACGCTTGAACCCTTGCTTTTAAAAAATCTTTCTGCTGAAAAAATGGTTCAAAAATCTCGAAAACTAACAGTTTCCAATGCAACAATGTTGCAATGCTTTCTTTCGTTGCGCTTCATCCCCCTATTAGAGGCTGTATGTATATATTCGTACATAATGACATAATATAATAACGACATAATATATACCTGCATTGATAAGAAAACGATTTGTACTCACTAGTAAAGCCATTTATTGGAATTATACAACGGTTTTTTCAGAAATTATTTTTCCTTTCCTTTTCGAGATATCCAGTTGGGGAGTTCTAAACGAAACACCCTGTATATTTAGAATCATTTGAATATTTCTTCATTTGCTGATTTTTATAACCTATCAGCACTTTAGAAATGAGTCACGTATATTTCCTAACTCTCAAAAACACTGTTTTGTTTACATTTCAGCTTAACGTTCTGAATGACGATAGGCATCTACCTGTCAAACATAAATTATTAATGTTACGTGAGTATTTTCAAACGATTTTCGCGCGACCTCAACTGCCCCCGTTACTGCACTGTCCGCCCATTGCAAAATAGTCGAATATAATCGGCATTATCGAGAAAGCGTGGCCCATATTTCGGATGTGATGTTATAATAGCGCCAAGTCGAAATCTCTTACCCTATATGGAAGTTGGGAGTCGGCAACACGCAAGTTGTCGCCATGCAACACGTCATGTGTGCTTAATCCGCTGTCAATACAGTGTGTGTGCGTATTCAGGGTGTCCCAAAATTATCCTGCCAAAAATTAACTGGATTCTACGAGCAAAAATAAGAAAAAAAGTTATATAATCATAAGTCCGTAGACGCCCCCTAACGAAGATATAACCTCTTAAATGGGGAGCTCAAAATTTGATTTTTCCGGAATATTTCCAAAAGGGGTCAACATAAAGTTATCAAATTTGAAATTGAGAATTGTTCTGAAAATAATTCCTCAGAATTGGTCATAGGCGTGCCAAACTGGGGGGTCAGTTGCTCTAATTTTCTTATATCTCAAGATTTAGAAAAGGTACTCTTATTTCCATCCGATAAACAGTTTAAGATGGAAACTATAAATAGGCAATATAAACTCTGAGAAAATACTGTCGACTTATATAGCACATATTAAAGGTGTTTTTCAAGCGTAACATATTAAAATACTTTTAAAATGCATATCAGTAATGTAATTATTTGTAAATTTTTGAATTTTAATATAGCCTATTAATACTTATTTTTGGCAGGCTAATTTTGGGACACCCTGTATGTGAAGTATATTAAAATTTTCTTTTACGGTGACAATAGATATATTGACCCATCCTCGTATCTTCATTGAAAACAGAAGAATAGTAATCGTGCGTACATGATGATCACGCGCAAACGTTATATTCGACTGTAACTTTGTTATTTTAGGAGATACTGGAAAATTGAAACGTGCATCTTGAGTAATTTTTCAAGGACTTCAATTTTTCATAAAAAAAACAATCGAGCACCGCACTACTGAGATTTTGATATCAACATGTTTTTTTCTCTTATGGAACACCTACATTATTATATTTAATGAATTCTCCACTCTTTCCTGACTGCATTGATATAAACATGTAATGGCTTATCTTTTACTGTTGGAGAGATATTGATGATTAAGTAATTCCATAATTAAAATTTTATTTTTTTATTATAAAGAATGCAAAACTATATTTCAATTCATTTTATGGAGCAATTTAAAGAATGAAGTTTATATAAATTGTTCAATCTTATTTCCTTCCTTTCCTATGCAAACCTATATAGTTTTTCCAAATTATCATTTCTGGGTGTCACTATGTAATCTATAGCTTCTATATAGAAGTTCTAGATAGTATTTTATCTAGAACTTGGTTTATTTTTATAAACGCTATTCTTTTAATAGTCTCACAAAAATGTGTCAGGTGGTGTCAAGTCTGGAGTATTGGCCGGCCATCGAATGATGGCATATTTTCTTAACCATTCTATATAAATATTCCATAACTTATCTTACATTATGCGATGGAGCTCTCTGATACTAGCTCCAAACACAATTTGTAATATTATTTCATATACTATCACTACACTATTTTACTAAAACAGAAGTGTTGCCAAATACTAGTCTGGTGTCAAGTAAACATCTGTCACATTGACAGATCAACCAAAATTCTAGTGCATCAACGCAATGTTCACTTTTGTCCAAACCTTAACCCCCAAAATCGTTATAAGAACCTGGGCCTCCGCCAAGCAATGCCCCCAACCACCCACCAAGCAGTATCCCCCACTAATCGACGCCAACAGACCAACTTGCCATAAAGATGGGGGTTACAAAATTTACAAGTATATGACTTTCTTGGTCGGTCTTCCGGCCATCTTGGCGGTTGCAGCGTTCACGTGCATTCAGAAGAAGAGTAGAGAGTGCGAGGAAAGACCCCCTTTCGTCCCTTACGAAACCATGAGAAGAAGGACCAAGAGGTTTCCATGGGGTGATGGAAACAAGTCTTTATTCCATAACCCAGAAGTAAACGCTTTACCAGAAGGTTATGAAGGAGAAATACAGTGTGAATGTGGAAACAGTGACGAATCAGAAGAACAATCTACTTGTAAAGAGTAACTAAGGTGAAATATTCTTAATAAATATGATTACCTAGTGATTGACTTTTTGCAGACGTATTTTAATCCTCTCGAAAAAATTTAACACTCAGCTGCGCCTCGAGTGTCCATTTTTTCTTGTGGATTAAAGGCTTGTTAATTCCCTTGTATAATGAATAACTATTCATTTCATCTTCGAATGAAATGCACAAAGAATGTGAAGGTTTCAATACTAACTACACAGATTTAGTAGCTTAAACTTAGAGTGGCAAACATGCTGAAGTCAAGGAACTTTAAAACAAATTTCTCTGAATATCTTTGCAGGATTTTTCATCGAAGCGCCATAACAGGACTTTTTTCAGCTCATCAGCAGTACGTCTCGTTTACTACTGAAAATATTTCAGCACCAGACCGTCGAGACCCACCCGCCCTGTTTGTTGCCTCATATGGTGTCCTGCTTTTGCAGCAATCCCCGGTTGACACACCGTGAGACAGGCAGCACCGTGGTGCAGCTCCTGGGGGGTACAGGGGCCCTGTCTTCCTGATTGACCATCTTGCGAAACGGTCACCTGACTGATTGGACATCCACACGATCACATTAGCGTTGCCGATAACCAGATATACGCGGCTAACAGGCATTCCTTCGCCGATGGCAAATGGCAAGTGCTCTTTCCCTATCTCTCTTGAGATTGATGATTTTTTATTTCCTAAAATATAATGAAAGTAGTATATTGTTATATTAGGATTAAAAGCGCTATTTTCTTCTCCAACCGAAATCTCCCATTTAATTATTAATTTGTGCTTTGAAATTATTCAGGCCAAATTTGATTAATAAAGCAAAGTAAGTAAGTAGGATATATCGATGTAGTCATGGATACTTTGTCAAACATTAGTCGCCATATTACTGAGTTTATTTGTGATTGTTTGAATTGTTGAAACGTCTGTAAAAATGCAATCTAATGAAGATTTAGGTGTACCTGAGGGGATACTGGAGTGTACGAAAGGTATTTCTTTGGGAGACAAGTTTGTATCGAAAATATGTTGCTTTACGTCTACCCCAATTGGTAGAACATCGATTATTTCTGGTGACCTCACTTGTCTTAAAAGACACGGAGGATGAAGATTGAGTAGCGGAAGGCTACATTGAAGACTCACTTTTGCTCCCCTTTTTGCAAAAAAATATTGTTGGATTGCTTTGAGAATTGCTCCAAGAATGAGGGTAGTGGCAGTTTCCGTGGTTTATTATAATATTTGTTGAAACTGTGTATTTAATATCAATGTAGATAAACAAAAAATATTGAAAATATTGTCGAATATACTTTTATAAATTAAAACTTGATTAACACTTTTAATCTAAGGATTAAAAGCGTCAACTTTAGCTCCTAGGATACTGAATACTTTTATTATTAAGATCCCATTTTTTTTTAATAAGGAAAATGTCATCCTTAGAGACTTCTGACAGTCAAAAAATGTCGTTTTGTGACGGTTCGAAAAAAGTACATTTGTTTATATCAGTTATTATTATTACTATAGCATTATATATTTAGCATTTTAAGTTTTATCACTTTTCAGGCTTAATGACAAATCATGAAGGATTTTCTTGCCTTTCATACTAGAGTGCAACAGAATAAAGATTCATAAAGACGTTATGGTAATTAAAAAAGTTAATTTTAAGGTATCCTATTGGCAACTGTATTCACTTTTTCTGTCTTAATTGACGGAAATAAATGTAAAATTGCTAACAACATATTTTTCTAATATTTCGTGGGGGTACTTCAAGGATATGTGTATAGCCTCTACTATTTATATTGTTTGTTAATGATTTAGAGCAGATCAACTGTCGAATATGCTACCATAGTTCTTTATGGTAGATAACAGTACGGTATGTGTTAGTGTCATATACCCCGAATCATTACAAGACTAATGGCGATGCATCTTACACGAGTGTGACCTTATTATTCCAAAATTCTCCATAATGTTGAGGAAATTTTAAGCAGTGTCTCTAATAATACATTATCAAAAATTGTGTTCATCATTTCCTGATAATGACGTTATTAAAAGGATCAGCGTATACCTTTATTATACATCAAAAAAACATTGTTAAAAATATTACATTTATAGTTAAAGGATAAAATCAGGTGATTTTATGTGAAGAATACAGGGTGTTTCTTTGGGAGCGCCGTACAGCTTAATAATAATTTCCTGGACCTAATAATGGTCAATATCCGTCTCGATTACGAGTCACAATCGAATTAACTGGATCATACACTCGTAACTTCGGCGTAAAAGGTCGACGAACATTCGCAAGAATGAATAAATCTTGATTTCTTCAGTGGCGATCAAAAGCCGCCGACTTGTAGTATGAAGTTTTTTGTCTGTTAACCAATCGTGTTGCTTCGACCAAGTCTGTAACTTATCATATGGAGTCTATTGAAATATTATGTGGTAAGATCGAGTATTATCATACGCTTAATATTAATTTTTAACAATTATTGTCTTCAAACAGTCACTTTTAAAAGCTCTAATGTGCACCAACGCTCCACTGTATCAAAAATTTCGGCAGTAACATTTCGGAATCCTCAAGATTCCTGCACCTGTACAGCGTTAAGGCAATTTTTTCAGTTAATTATATCGGCAAGAGCATGGCCGGTCGGCCGATCAAACAGATGAGATATAAATCTAATTAATTAAAGAAAACAAATTTACGATCGCTTCGGAATAACCTCCGCGATAATTAATTAATCCAACGTCTGAAAATAATTAGCGATCTAAAATTACCAGACATTTCTCATTTCCCATCGCGTTCGGAGATCATCCCAGTTGGAGGACGAAATAATTCCTTCTCTCCGCCAACGTTTCGAAAAATGTATTATCCATCATGCGCATTGTTCGATCGCATTTGGGCTTCTACTTCTACTTTTAATACCTAATTATTGGTTGACAGTGGGAGATAAGCTCAAAGAAAACACAGGCTTTTTCCTTGGAAACGTTTTACTACTTTTCAGTTTAAAAAAATCCTCAATAATTTGTCGTAAGTTTTGGAAACGCTACCGTAATTACGTATGTTGTTTGTTTCACCGTTTATTTATTTTGATGATTTTGGTGGTATTAATGTGCCCGAAGCAATTATATAAGTAGCCACCAACGTAGCTTCAAGTTTATTGCCAAAAAAATCATCTTCCAAGTACGAGCGTGGATATAGCGACTTCAAAAACTGGCAAAATAATGTTGTGATTTGGGTAAGACAAGACTCTTGGTTTATATGAATCAGCATCTGTTAGATTCAGTTCGAATACATTATGAGCAAAATGCTATAATAAAAAGTTGTTTAGAAATCAAGGAAAATGTTGAAGTTTGCAGACTGGCTTTTTTATTTAAATGTGTATATGGTAGTTGACATTTGTACAGGTCTAAAGGTCTAAAGGTATTGCATTTCTCAACCCAAAGAATGAGCGTTACATTCCAAAAAAGGCCATCGTTTTAACTAAAGAAGAGGTTGAACGATTTCTGTTGAACGCTCCTATGACCATTGGTTGCTTGAAATATTCGGAATTTGTGGTTGTTGTCGATATGATGAACTTTCCTGGCCATGAATGACGTAGAAGATATAGGTTAATACGTAATTGTGACACAACAAATTTAAAAAGATTTACCATATCCGATGATAGCTGCAGTTTCGAGCCCTGCATGTTTTACGTAACAGACTTCTTGAACAAAAAACGGCTTTTTTAACATATCGAAATAAAAAGTGCATTTCCCTTAATACTGGTGACACTATTGACGCTGCTTGTGGTAACTTGTACGTCCACATTGACTTAATATTTTTAATTTCTTTGTCCTATAAGAAATCCACTTCAATAACATTCAATTCTGGTGCTATTCCAATTAAAATGTCAGACATTATCCTGTGCCTGCAACCATCAACACAACAATTTCGTATGCCTTGCCAGTTGTAATAATGTACTAGTTTTGGGTGTTCGTGTGTCAAAATTGTCAAACCATAGGCTGGCGAACATATTTTACGTTACGATGTTATTATTTTTGGATATTATTTTCCTTTGGCGATATTAGTAATTGTTCGAAATAGATGTGTTTAATACAGTTTTACTTCAAGAAAATGAATTATTGTAAAGTAGCAACATTTTGAAATTTAAAATTTTTAAATAGCTGCTTGAATTGAGGCAGCACGATGATGTTTCTGCTGTTAATGAGTAAAAAATGTTGTTTTGGTAGTTTGTCACGATGGATCGATGGACGAATATAAAATTTTGCAATGATTTAGATTATCTGATATCTATCAAGTGTTATGATTAATAAAAATGTTTATTTTCATCATTTTTACAATTATTGGCAACACCGGGAAAAGCGACTGCACAGTTCAAGTCAGTTCGACCATCGGTTGCCATAGATGCTGACTATCCGGGACAAAGAGGGTTTTGCCCCATTTTTATACATGAAGCTAAAATTCCAAGATACATTGTGTATAGTTTTTAGACCTCCCTGAGCATGTAGGTAAAATGTTTGTAATAGTGATGGTTAACCCTGTATACCAGATACTTCGTGACAAAAGAAGTGCGCTGCAGCCGTCCTTGTCTAAATACCGCGGAAAGGCACCCCGATGCAAATGCATCTGACCTAGTAAAACGACAAAAGCTGTGGAGGAAACGATATTATAAAGTGTTAAAGATAATCGTGATCACGAAATTGCTACTTGACTTTTGACTTTGCACGCCGTTTTTCTGAAAACTTCATTACGGCCCACCTGAGAGGTAAACACGAGAACGAGGCGATGGTCAGATATGAACACGTAATAATCTGTATTCCGCCGCGTTTACAATAAATTATTCAACGAGTGGCCGCGGCGAATGTCGTGCTCTGGGACCGCATTATCTGAGAGACCGAGCTAAATACTGAATTATTTCGAAACAGTCACGATCCGAGTCGTAATTTTAAAAATCGAGAGGTTTCAATCCGACCGTTTTCCGCTCTCAGCTCTGGAACTGATGCTGAAGACAGGAGTTACTAGTATATCAGGTTGGTTAATGGCCAGTTCACCGTCCAGATTTAAGTCAAATTAAGTTATGGGCTACCGCATTAGAAATATTTATTATTGGGGCTGTGGGCATACCGAGAGGTGCTCCAAGATTCATTTGCATCTGACAGAAAACTACTACAGCTTCCGTAATTTAATCATTAATAAAAACTACTTTATGAACTGCCTCCTGTAGCCCCAGCTCATTGTCGGAAGATTTGGAACTCATTTTAATACACTTTATACACTGATGGTGTGTACTCTACTGAATTTATTGAATTTTATTGACTGAAAATTTCAGCCAGATCGGAATACATTCCTCTTTTTTATAATAATAATTATATCGAAGCATGTTTTAAACAGAAAACAGAAATTTGTGGTTGAAAATAAAATAGTATACGTACTATTCTGATGGGAATTTAGATTAATGTCTTGACATAATCTCTTGACAGTAATAAAATATTTCCCATCTCGTATTGTAATGTCCTATTACCAAATCATCTAATATACTTGAAACACCTTATATACAGCATCCGCAGGTTGTTCTCTGGCTTGTATTTATCCGTATAATCAGACAAAAAGATGTTGAAGCATAGCGCACAATTGATTTACTCGACCGTAATCGATCTGGTAAGAGCAACCGGCATGGGAGAAATGTAACAATCCCAGAATTTTTATAGAACGCCATTCCGATGGCTCTGCGACTAATTAGAGCCTATTGGCGATGCGATAATCCCGTCGTCCAGGCCATTAGAGGTGCGTTGACTTGGTGAATAAATTGCGAGCGACGTCTTCATTCTGTCACGTTTGGACGATGTCACTGGAAAAACTATGCTGCAATAGCGAAAGACCGATTCTTACGTTATTAGTGTAAAGGAAAAGATTGATTTCATTTAGCAATATAGTGGCCGTGGAAGAGTAAAAAATGGACGTATTTTTAGTGATTTTAGAGTTAACTGGAGGATATATTTTTTAACCATTATAAGAAATATTATATAGAGTTAGTGCCAGCACGGAGTCTAAGTTCGAACGCGCAGGTCGTTGGTCTTCACAACTAACTCGCATTTCGAACTGCGCTTTTAGTTTTGGTTATTTACGGAACGCTGTAATAGGCGGTGTCGCGTCGATACGTTTTTAGGTCTTATGATAAATATTATAATTATGATAAAAGATGTTATTTATAGATTTAATCCTATTACAGCAGCGCCATACACATACTGTAGGACTTGCTGAAGGATCAAAATATTCGCGATGACATACGAGGTGTGGAATTTGTCAATGAAAAAACAATTTTGCCAAAATTTTATTATCGACCTTCACAATAGTCTCTCTAACTCTACACGACGATTCCAACGTTGCTTCCACGATTGGAAGCACCCTTGGTAATCATCCGCAGTTAACCCGTTCAGCACCATGGTTACAGCTTCTTTGACCTCCGTTACACCGCCATGATCCGTGCCCTTGAGGTGCGACTTCATCTTGGGGAATATAACAAAATCGCAAGGGGCAATATCGGGACTATAGGGTGGGTGCGGCAACGTTGGAATATCTTTTTTTGCCAAAAATTCTTGCACAATGAATGAGGAATGGGCTGGCGCGTTGTCGTGGTGTAAGATCGGCGAGTTCGGGTCGCACACAGAAAACGCGGGCCCGCATCCGTTCCAGAACGCCAACGTAGTCACTGTCTGGCCGGCAGGAATATATTCACGATAAATGATGCCGTGGATATCGAAAAAAACGATCAACATTGCCTTCAGTTGTGACTTTGACATCCTCGTTTTCGTTGGCCGCTCTCCACCTTTTTCCACCCACTGCTAACTTTGTTTACGGGTCTTGGGGTCATACTCAAATATTCAGGTCTCGTCTCCAGTGATTATCCGACTCATCCAGTTTCCACCGTCGCTCCGAATGCGGGAGAACAAATCCTCGCAGATCGATTTTCGCATGCTTTCTGTTCACGGATGAGAACTTTTGGCACCATCTTTGCAAAATCTTTCGCATGTTCAAATTTTCGTGTAACATCTTGCGAACGGTTTCTTTGTTGACGTTTAACTCGTCAGACAACGCACGAATGCTCAGGCAACGGTCACGCGTGATCAGTGCACGCAAACGGTCAACATCGGTCATTTTTATTAGAGAAATTTTTCTGTATGACTTCTCGTTTAAAAGCTATAAGCAATATCGTCCTAGAGTCCCAAAAGAAACAGTACTTAAAATTCACATTAGCGGTGGAAGGATCAAGCATTCGTTGAAAAATAATTGAATGTTCGTTGTTTAAAGTGTATACATGTCACAAAATATTTGTCATTACTCAATACGACCGTCAAACTTATAATTTTTGTGCTTACAAAATGTTTTTTCATTCAGAAAAAAGTTGATATGTTGCAAATTAACGACGGGTCACAAAAAAAGTCAAGAAGAGCTATATAGTTATAGTTATATCGAGAAAGGTGTCCACGGCGCCTCATTCTTGATGATAGAACCACTTCCAATACGCCACGGAAGCCTTGTCTTAACACTAAGGTTTGTCGGGTAATTGTTGTAATCATTACGTGTTTTCTTAATTTACTATTTGGTAATAGTTGTATGTTGCGATATATTTTCTGTGAACATATTAATATGTTAATTCGTAAACTGACTACGATCCTGTTAAACTCCGCTCTGCACTAATAACCTTAACTAAAAAAAATATTTTAATTCTGTTTGTTACATCCAATTCAAATTATCTTAGCAAAACTTTTTTACTGGCCAATTTACCTCAGTGTAGTATTAAATAGCCTTAAATTGCACAGCAGCAAGATGTTATTCATTACGTTAAGCCGTTAACGAATAATGGGATAAATAAAAAAAAATTTGTCGTTAAATTTAAACATAACTAATAAGAGAAATAGTGCCCTCAAATATTTTTAGTAAGAAAAATACCTTACAAGCTTTATCTAGTGCTCTATGGCCGAAGACAACTGCATTTTTGTTTCCAATTTTGAGTAGTACGTATTGTAGTAAAGGAGTACGAAGGACGGTGATGTAATATTTCAGGCGAGCATTGTCTCGGATGCCCATTAAGGATGCGTTAGGTAACAGGACGGCGAAAAACGGCATTCTCGGAACGATTACGAAGTATTGTCCGCGCAATTTCTCGCGAAATATTCCGCAAAATAAGAAAGTCCGCCGCATTTAATGTAAATGTTTGCATTTTCTCACGGAGCATCCTTCAAAAAAGAGCCGGGAGTCCGGACCGGGTCGCGTTTTCGGAGGCCGATCACGAACCGATGGAATGCCGCTCTCGGACGGTTCCCTGTATACGCTGGACCGCTAACACCACACAGACTGATTTATTGTATTGCATTTTTAATTTAAATCGAAATTTGCTGCGCCGGTCGCAATGCCTAATGTACCGTAAAAATGCGCCTTATGATGAATTTAAATGGTTTTTTGCCGCCCTTTCGTCCTCTGACAGATTGACAACTGGTTTCGAATGTCCTCCGGCATCCAACACGGTCGATGTATAACTGTAAAACCGTACCCGTACGTATTTTGTCTCCAAAGTGGTAACTAGCTGACGATTCGCTGTTTTCCATCCCTTGTGACGTCATCTGACACATTAAACTCTAGAAGAACAACATTCATTTTTTTTTCGTAATTGAAAATAAAAAAAAATGCTAGGTAAATGCATAAGAACACGGAAAATGCTATACTAGTATTAGCACTAGTTTTGATTCACTGTTTCTCAAATGCAATACTTTATTGAAATATTGACTTATTCTTGTATAATAACATACAGGGTTAACTATGACTAAGTACAAAAATTTTAACCACGTGCTCAGGGAGCCCTAAAAGACAATAAAAAAGTTATTCCAGAATTTTAGCTCGATATTTAAAAAATGGGGCAAAACTCTTTTTTCCTACGGAAAATCGGCGCCTATGATGAGTATCGACTGAGATGGCTTATGGCTTAGATCCATAGTTGACATTACATCTGTCGACAACTACTATGCGGTCGTTTGCAGTGTTTCTTAATGCAAAAACGACAAAAATTTACATTCTTATTAGTAATAATACCTGATAGGTAGGTTACAGTTAATCCAGTTAGCTCCAGTATTTTGCATTCGTTTTTTATTGTTTGGTTACAAACTGGTAAAACTATATTTTCACTCACTACCGATAAACAGACTTCCCGTAGGTACAGTTACATACAATGTCTATGTATTATCGAAGAAAGGGATGAGTAGGTAGGTTTTAATAGATAACAGAAAACGTTTAACACCCGCGGCAGTCTTGTCCCATAACCTAGAAAAACAAACCGGCGCACTATATTGTGGGAAAATATTTGTACCCGACCCATATTCCTTTATTTATTAACTATAAAACGTTTAAAATAAAAATAAGGCACTAAAAACTCAAGAAGAGCACAAAACTACAACGTAAACACAGGAATTAAATTATAACATGACAGCGAACCGACTCGACTGGACCGACTGCCGACTGTGGCCGACTGGTGCATGACGGTTGCTTGCTGGTTGCATACTCTGATTCTCGCATTGGCGGCGTTAAATGAGGATTTAATATAATATCGAAAACAATTTTTTTTCGCTTTATAAATAAGTTTGGAAATTTTTTGAAAGGAAATTCTGTTAATTCTTATTTTTTTCTGTCCCCTCTTAAAATATGTGTACTTAGTCATAGTTAACCTTGTATACTATGTGTGTATATTCTTTTAACCAAATTTTCTACATGTGCAAGAATAATATTTTCATTGGAAAAATCGCATCCCATAGAGTTCAAATTCAGTAATTACTTGCCTCTACATTTATATGAATACATTCTGCGGTTCGCCTGGTCGGATCTTTTTTACTGTATTAGAAAGGTATTTTAAGCTAATATAAATCAAATCTACAATTCCTATCAATGAAGTCATATGTATGCTCTCTGATACCAAACATCTAGGTATGCTAATGAACAATTCCACAGACAAAGAATAAAGAATATATTGGGTAAGTATTGTGGGTACAATTCAACACTAGTCGGGGCTTTAGTCCGCAGAGTAGTTAGTTTCACACAATATTGTTAATACCTAAAAATATATAAAAAATTATAGAGGACCATCCCAAAGAACTTGTAGAGCATCATATAACTCTTGTAAGTTCATTGGAGGGTTTGGAAGCATTCCCAACCTTTGACCTATCATATACCAGACATGTTCGATGAGCGAAAGTATACTTATTATTAGTATACTGTGGGTCAGACGAACGTTCAGGCCATGCCTCTTCTCTTTATTCTTTCTTCTTTATATGCCTTCCATTTTTTTTTTAAATTTAATTCTCTGCTATTTTAGTCAATTTGTTGTTATTATTTGAGTGAAACAGTTCTAAGCTATGGTGATAAAATGCCCAGAGTTAGAAGACGGCAGTATTATCATCAACAACCGGCAGACGGATGGCAAAGAAATGTTGCAACAATTATTCGTTGTTGGAGAAGCTGGTCAGTAGATAATAGGCAGCACCGCAGGAAAATCTCTGGAGGAACTAGAGGAACAACAGATCGAGAAGACAGACCTATAAAACTATTGAAAATCAACCACCCTGTACAAAAGCAATAAATATCTCACAATAATCACTGATTAATGTCAAAGAATAGTACTTGTCAGTGAACTTCAAAACATCATATGTGGAAAAAGAACGATGCGTATGACATTAAGGTTAGGTGTATCTAATAACAATTTGGTTCAGCGATGTCGCATTGAATAGACGAATTTATGAATAACTAAAGTAATATCCTGTGCATTATTTTATTTGTATTGCGAATTGTAACTCAAAACTCAAAATTAGAAATAGTATAAGAAGCAAATAGTACTAGTAATAAATGTTTAATTTGAAAAGCTGCAATACCACATCGACGCAAATATCAGTCTCTCGCCTCTGGCTTGGAAATATCGTGTCGATTTCCCAGCAAGGAATCATCAATTAATCAATACGAAGCAGTGGAGAATTTTAATGAAGCGATTGATTAATGAATTTTTAATAATTTGTGTCTGGAAAATAAAACGGACAGTAGTCCATGAAAGTAAGTCTCACACGGGACGAGTCGCCATTAAGAGATAGCTCGCTTATTATGTAAATACACCGGGATTATTATTTCAAATAATCTAGATGAGTAAGTGTCACATAGGTACTATTCTTTCGTATACACGCGTTGAAATAGTCTAGGGATCTGGGTAATGCTGGCGATGTAGTTTCCAACAGATCTGATGATATAGCTTGTTTCGGTTTCATTATAATTTCGTTAAAGATGAAAGTACTTTTTAAAATATGCTGGCAAATGTCTCATCATCTATAATTTCTAGTGAATAGGATAATTTTGGTTGTTGAAAGAATATATATATTTACAAAGTTTTATACTACAAATAAATTATTATACAATTCTATGTGAGCTTACACAATACAAAATATATACAGGGTGGTCCGTTTTTCATGGCTCACCATTGGTATCTCGAAAACAGTAAAATATATAGGGTGTCTCAAATTAGAAAAAACTTGCGCCATTTCATGACTAATAAGATAAACCAAACAAATCCAAAATATCTTCCTGATTTTTCTATAAACACCATTAAAAATACAAATTAAGTAGGTTAAGCGTTAAGTAGGTTTAAGAGCCGTAGCGTGAATGTAGTATTATGTTACACGCTTTGAGTATTAAACGCATTATGACGCACAGATTTATACAAAACTTTATACACGGCAGGTGTTTAAACACATAAATTGGCTGCGCAGTACTGGGATGGATGCCTAGCAATAATATCAACAAACGCAGTTTCATGTACTACATATTTAGTACGCGAAAAACCTGTAGTGAAGTGACAGACTTTTTTATATGTAATTGGTAAAATATAGATTGCAATAGTTATACAGTAGTACAGTAAACTTTACGACAAAACTTATAATGATTTTGATAAACGGTGTAACTTTAAAAACATGAAATACTACAATGTAAATGAGCTTCTAGCATATTTTTTTGGAGAAATGTAAGAATTGTAAGCCGTCTTTGTGGTCGTATTATTTCGTATTAAAAGCAACGGTACTTTTACATCATAACATCGACATTAGCAAATATTCAAGATAAATAGTGATGGTTACAAACTGAAGTAGAAAAATACGTTGGGTCAGATTCCGTACAGAATAGCCCAATTACCAAACCCAGGTTAATTACTTTTTACATTGTCGATATTTAATTTCAAATAATTTTTAATTTATTGGTATAATAATTTTTATAGTTAGATATTTAACTCAACTTAAAGGAGGCCACCTGAAGAAGCAATTCTAAAAATGCAGAAATAGGTCAGATCTCATCTATTGTGGTTGAATTTTCGAGTTCCCACAGTTTGAAAAGTGACGTTAGATATTTATAGAAAGTTTTCATTAAACCAGGTTAGTAAATTTAGCTAGATTAATTTTTTTTAGATAATTATTGAATAGAGCTTTGTCTGTGGAATTGTTCATTAGCATACCTAGGTGTTTGGTATCAGAGAGCATACATATGACTTTATTGATAGGAATTGTAGGAGATTTGATATTTATTAGCTTAAAATACCTTTCTAATACAGTAAAAATTTTTACAAAAGCTAATAATAAAGAATATATGGGTAGATATTGTGGGTGTAATTCAACGCTGGTTGGGGCTTTAGTCAGCAGAGTAGTTAGTTTCACACAATATTGTTAATACCTAAAAATATATAAAAATACCATTGAGTTGATATAGATGGCGTAACTTATATAACCGATACACGTTACATAAAAGACATTGTGTGCCAAAAATAACTCCCAAAAACATGACGGCTTAGTTTTGGAGGAAAAGTTGAGTCGTACTTCTGTGTACTCTCCCAATCAGCAAAATATTACTATTTTGTAATTCTTTCCAACAGGCCTTACAAAATCTCAACGGCAAGCACGTTATGCTTTATAATATGGTGCTAATTTTGTAATTTGTTTCGAAAATATTTTTTTAGCTGCTATAAAATACCAGATTGCTAGTTGGACTATTCCGTGCCTAAGCCATTTCGAGGTGTGTAGACGAACTAATAAACGAATAAAATATTTCTTGATTTAATTAAGGCACAGATATAAATATGGGACCGCGTCCACGTGTAATTAAGATTATGGGTCGGTAATTGAATTATCCTCTCTATAAATAACGAGCCGGGGCCGTTGGAGAAAAACTTATCATTTGTGTTCCGTAATTAAATTGTGACGTTTTAATTAATTTTTTATCTGGCGACTGTCAGCCAGCTCCGGCCGGTCTTATTAACGCGCGAGATGTTTTTTCTAATAGAACCCAAAATGAGCTAAGACGTGTCCGCGTTATGATGAATTGGCGATTGTGATTCCACCGATTCGGTCGCATCATGTCAGGAGTGACGATATAATTTAAAATATCGCGCCGTATCGCCCCTTCAATCTAAATGGACCATTTGTCGTAAGGTGTTTTGACGTCTAGAATAATGATTGCGCTGCCCCTATTAATCATTCCTTTAAAACATCGACGGTTTTTTTTACCATTACCGCGATCGTATCTGGGTCGTATTTTATATTTGGTAAATATTTTACATAACTTAAGTTGTTGTCGGATCAGGGGAGGGCCATTATAACGCGATGTTCCAACGAAATATTGATAAATCTCTGGTTTGACTAAACGTTCGGGGCTTCCTTTTAATTGACAGACATGGGAACATCAGTTTTTTCCGAGAAGGCGTCTTAATGTAGTCGATTGTGTATCTCGCGATGGGCACCCAAAATAACTGTATAACGAAGTTATATTTTGAAGCCAAACAGGATTATTATCACACGTCGAAGTTGATCAGTGCTATATAAAATGCCAAGTTTCTATTTTTGTTGAGTGTGCAACCACTGATTCCAACAACGTTCCAATAACATTCCAATTACGTTCCAGAAGAATTTCAATTTAACTGATTATAACAGAGTTCTAGAATACTATCATTTAAACTGATGACTTCAACAAGGTGTCACTAACGTTTCCAAAAGCATTTTATTCTGACTGATTACAACCAAATTTTAGTACAATGTCAATGTTGCAGTTCAATTGATCTCAATTGGAAGGTTCCCATAGAATTCAGTTTTGACTGATTATAACAGTCCAGTAATTTCAATTAAAATTACTTTAATACAGTTTCTATAGTATTTTAATGTAATGAGTTCCAAGAATCCGTTTGACTAGTTGTAAGAAAGTTCTAGCAAATTAAGCTGGATTTAGTCAAATTTCACGTGTATTAGTTTCAATAAGAGTACAATTGAATCCTGTACATTCTGACTAGTTGTAACAAAGTTCTAGTAGAATTTCAATTAAACTGATTTTACTAAAATTTGACTTGTATTAGTTCCAATAACAATACAATTTAAATAACATTGCAGTCGGAAATTTCCTGTACAATTCCATTTTGAAAAGTTGCAACAACATTCTAGCAGAACTGCGATTAACTGACTAACGGAATCGATGAGTACGAATAAGATTGTAGTTGAAATGATTTCAGTTCAATTCCATTTGAAAGAATCTACTATGTATTTTCATGTAATGGGTTCCAAGAATTCATTTGACTAGTTGTAACAAAGTTCTAGCAAATCTTACTGACTTAAGTAAAATTTCTCTAGTATTAGTTCCAATAAGAATACAAAGAATTGATTTCACTAACATTGCTGTTGCAAGTTTTCTGTACAATTCTATTTTGACTAGTTGCAACAAAATTCTAATATAATTGCGATTTTTTATAGTAGTTTTTAGGCTTTCACGGCCGGTGCTATTATTTGATACATAGTAATTTTCCGGGTTGTTATGCCGAGACCTCGGTACCCGGTCGCTGCCAGAAACAAAATTATAGTGCGCATCCCTAACATTAGCCGCGATTCTTTGACTGGCTCTGGTTGTTCTCGGGCTAGACTCAGTGGAGACAGACCCGGTATCAGTATCTCTGGACTCGCCCATATACTGATGTCGGCTCCTATTGTTGGTATTACGACTGCTACGACCGGAACCGTTCCTCGGATAATGGTGGTCTTTCGAGGCGTCCCGTAGCCGCCTCTGTAACTGATCGCATCCTATGCTTCCAAGCGGCGAAGCTTTTCACTGTGGGCGTCTTCTGTGGTGACTCCGCGAAAGCTTCGCCTCCATTATCCGAGAAACGGTCCCGACCGTAGGAGTCATAATACCAACAATAGGAGCTGAAATCAATATATGGGTGGGCCTAGAAATACCGATAAGGCAGGTCAAAGAATCCAGGCTAATGCTAGGGATGTGCACGTTAATTCTATTTCTGGCAGCGCCCATTTTTGGGTCCAAAGAAAAGAAACGGATAAATTTGATCAAGTGTGTTCCTTATGAATATCGATCGGCTGAATTTAGTAAATCATGCGGTCATGCATAACTGCTGAAAAACTACTAACTATGGAACGTCATTTTCCATGACCTTGTACTCTAAACAAACTGTCTTCGTACCCCTGTCGCCCTCTATAGTATAGTACGTCGTCAGGCCACGCCGACGAATAGTGAAACTTTAGCATCCAGCGACTTCACGTTGTCTTTGAAACGAGAAAAAGTCCCTCTGATTCCCCTATTAGTGCTACAAATTTCTAGCGAGTGACTCGCAGGCAGCCAACGACTTCACGTCGACGTTTCGGCTTTCGGACAGCAGAAGCCGCCAATTTAGTTAATATATTGCATTATTAGCAATGAATGTCCTGAATAAATCCATTTACCTTGAGGTTTATTTCTTGTCGTTTGCCACGACCCCATAGCAGCTTGTATCAAACAACTTGGTTCTTTTCGTATGGCGGTGTAATTATTAAAAGTACTCAACAACATTTACTAAAATATTTGTAATCGAATATTCCTTCATCCAAGGGTAGTAGCTGCTTAAATCTGCAATGCGCTGCTCGAATGCAGTCCTATTAAGCACCTTGCCGGTACCAGGCTTAATGTATGTGTGATATAAGCGGAGGAATCCGCCTCAGTCGGTCGACCGGACCCGCTGCAGCCCGTCTCCGCGAACTGCCGGCCTAGTTGAGATGCTCCTCACGCACCAGAAGGTCAGGGAACAATCCTTCCATGCTTTGTTTTGTCCCGCGGTGGACTGGTAGCCGATACAATGCACTCCGCTGTTTATTTTTGATAATAAGCGACGTGCAAACCGCCTCGAAGATGCCTCTAAGAACGAAGCGTTCAAAATGATGGTAGTAGAATCATCCAGTTACTACTACAGTTGCAATGAGGCGCTTCAATTATTTAAAAAAAGTTAATTTCGACGCAGAATATTTTTGGTTAGGTTTTACATTCTTTAATTAATTAACATTCTCTAAACGAAGTTTGATGCAATTTAAAAATACATTTTTGCAGTGCATTTTTTCACTGTACTACTTTTCTTTTAATTGTTTTTGAAGCCATGATTATAGGGAATTTTTGGCAATATATGACGTTTCCTATCTGATATAGTCAAATGAGTTAATTTGAGACTAAGGAAATAAATATTATTTCACAATACCAAAGAGAGAAATGAGTTAAAATTTGCTATCTTCATCACTAGCGGATAAGATCTGCACATGCGCAGATGCCATGGGACAGTACTGTCATAATCATCTTAATTAATAAGCACCCACCCTTAACAATAATAAGCATATGCCTATTATGGCTTGCACAAACTAAACTGTTTTCCTCTAATAAAATAGATTTTAAGTAAAATAGTGGAATCATGCAGTATATACATATTATAAGAGTATTTACAGGAATTGGTAAAAAGGAACCATAAATGCACCTAATGGTGCCTTCCTATGCACACTTAACTAAACTAAGTAAAACTAAAAAAAATAACAATTTTGGGCAAAGATGTAAGCCAATATGTAAAAAAACAACCGAAATTGATATTGTAACTTTATAAAAGTTCGCGATTAACGACGCGTAGATGCGATGGAGAGGGCAATGAGGAAGAATAGAATGTTTATAGAATATATAGGGATGAAAAAAGAAAATATATGCAACAGGCAGGCGGAAAATCACACATCCTAAGCAAGCGAAATCTGATTCTGTAAAAGCATTTTTTTTTACATGAACAAGATTATTCCATAAGTTAATTACATTGAATGGAAAAGATTTTTTAAAGGATGCAGTTATGTGCTCTGGAACCTTACAGGTATAAAGATGCCGAGTGTTACGATGGTGCGGAGCTAATAAAAAATATTGTTTAATGTAATGAGAATCACCGGTTTCAAAAACTTTGTATAAGAGATTATATGTTTGAAGTA
Organism: Monochamus alternatus; assembly: GCA_037114965.1. Classification (NCBI taxonomy): domain Eukaryota; kingdom Metazoa; phylum Arthropoda; class Insecta; order Coleoptera; family Cerambycidae; genus Monochamus; species Monochamus alternatus. The sequence goes on along the minus strand of CM073429.1, from coordinate 60,346,032 downwards.
AGCGGTTATTTTTTATATTTAAAATAGAATGTTCATTTAGATGTGGTGTAATATGATGTCGAAATGAAATATTGTAGGAAAACCGCATGCAGGCATTCTGCATTTTCTGAACGAGTCGCGAAGATGTTGAGTTGATGTAGTTTTTATATACCACGTCTCCATGAAATGGAGAATAATACCACACTTTGGTATAGACGATATTTAGTATCCGGTAACATACAATGTTTGTAACTGTGTGTATGTGTAAACTTTGAGACGACCAAAATCAATTTTTATTTGATTTGATATATGAGCCTGAAACGTTAAATCCGAATCAATCGTGACACCCAAATTTTTTACCTCGTTAACTATAGGAATTATTTCATTATTTATACTAATCGAAAAATTCTCTAATTTGGACCTATTTTTTTGGTACTAACAATAAAATTCTATAGCTGTACTCATATCTGCAATATAAATAGAGAATAGTAAGGATCCAAGAATAGAGCCTTGGGGGACACCATTACTTATATATAGGCAGACTGTATTGTCTGATCAACATTACCATTTGACAAACGTAGTTATTTAAGAAAGAAAGGAGCTTAGAGGATCATAATCTTAAAAGAAACAGGTGGCTAGAGGATCCAGAGAAAACAGATGGAAAGAAAAACGAAGCAACTGCGGGCAACGTTGTTTCTGGGTTTTTGCCCTTCATCAGCGCAGTGCAGCATGTATTGGTCTTGGCTGAGACACTGACAGTAGTTGCTGGACTCTCTTCCGCGGCGAATGTTGCTCTTTGCCTCAATACCAAGGCTGTGTGACACGAAGCCGCAAATAGAGATAGGCTTTCTACTTGTCATTCTCTTGTGTTCGTGTCCTTTGCCCTTCCTTCTTGTTCCATCTTGTTTTTAAGCTGCACGAAGGGCAAAAACCCAGAAACAACGTTGTCCGCAGTTGGTTCGTTGTTCTTTCCATCTGTTTTCTCTGGATTCTCTAGCCACCAAAATCCACCTGGTACTTGTTTAACTTGGTGACTTAAATATGATTTGAAGAAATTAATGGCCTTTGTAGAAAATAGTAATGTAACTTTGATAATAATAATGAATGATTTAATGTATCAAAGGTCTTGCTGAAATCTAGAAATGCCATACATGTCCATTTATTATCGTCTATATGAGAGCAAACAATTTCAGTTAGATTAATAAGTGATGTAGAGGTACTATAATTTTTGTGGAATCCGGATTGGGTAGAAAGCGTCATATATATGTAATATATATAGGTATATTTTGTATTTTGGAATGTTTTGATTAAATTCCGATAGGTTTTTGCCTTCGTCCTGTCAGCGCACTGCTTTAAACTCGTCGCGGCAGAAGTAGTTCTCGATAATTTACGTCGAATTCGAGTAATTCGGTTTAAAGGCTCTGGTTCTACGTACCCGCCGGTCCGTCCCAAACCAGACGTGCATCGCGAGAGAGACTCCATAAAATATAACAAGATAAAAATTCGAGGCACACTCTGGAATAATAAACGATAAAAGTTGATATGCCGGTCATAATTTCACCCAATTACACGATACTCCAGACTTATCACCCACCATCTTTATTGCGGGAGCGCTAAGTACTCGTCGCGCTCTTTTTAACAAGAAGAGGAATTCGACAATTTCATAACTTAAGTAGCCGGAGGAATACGCCCCGTATTAAACGGATTTTATTGCGGGAGCTTTCTGAGCGGTCTTTTTTCGGGACGTAAATTTTTGTATTCTAATTGACGGTGGTTTTACGTGTACCACTTAATTCGACGTGTAGAATTACCAAACTGCATCTTTATATACTCGTAAGAAGAACCTAAGTATATTCGATATAATGAATGAAAGTATACATTTTGTTAAACCTACTCGTACTTTTTTAATTTTGGATTACAATTGAAATGATTCTAATAATATTCCAAAAGGAATGGAGAAGTTTTGTAGAATCAATTCTATATATTTCTAGGTATTAATAATATTGTGTGAAACTAACTACTCTGTGGACAAAAGCCCCAACCAGCGTTGAATTACACCCACAATATATACACATATAATCTTTATTATTAGCTTTTGTAACATTTTTTACTGCATTAGAAATGTATTTTAAGCCAATATAAAACAAATCTACTACAATTCCTAGATATTTGGTATCAGAGAACATACATATGATTTCATTGATAGGAATTGTAGTAGATTTGTTTTATATTGACTTAAAATACCTTTCTAATACAGTAAAGGAATCAATTCTAGTTAGATTACTTCTCATAAGATCCCAATGTTGTTCCATCTGGATTGTTGTCAATGAGATATATCTGAATTGCTTGTATACCTTTTGTTAAACCTACTGTTACTTCTATAATCTTGGATTACAATTGAAATGATTCTAATAACATTCCAAATGGAATTGGTGCAATAAAAGTCTTGTAGAATCACATCCAGTTGGATTACTTCTCATAAGATCCCAATGTTGTTCCTATTCCTCGAAATACAAGTTGCTTGAGATAAATTAAAGAAAATAATAGTCGCTTTTTGTCATACTCGAGTGATATTCAGGAAGACTATTTTGTGAACACCACAAAATCATTTGGTAAGATTCCTGTCATATTTGTCTCGTTCGCTAAATTGAAAGCAAGTCAATCATTCATATACATGTATCAACATTTAATTCAATTTACTTTTTACAACCACGAATTACTTAAATAACAAGAACTCAAATATATAAATATTAATTATTTGAAATTGAAAACGTAATTATTATAAGTGATATTTGCACCAGCACCAAACAGATAACTCCTGTTGGTATCGCCTTTTCTATCTTTTCTTGAATGACCTTTCTAATACAGTAAAGGAATCAATTCTAGTTAGATTACTTCTCATAAGATCCCAATGTTGTTCCATCTGGATTGTTGTCAATGAGATATATCTGAATTGCTTGTATACCTTTTGTTAAACCTACTGTTACTTCTATAATCTTGGATTACAATTGAAATGATTCTAATAACATTCCAAATGGAATTGGTGCAATAAAAGTCTTGTAGAATCACATCCAGTTGGATTACTTCTCATAAGATCCCAATGTTGTTCCTATTGGAATTTTGTTAAGAATTCAGTTCAATAATTATTGCACTGAAGTGAATAAAATTCTAAATGATCCTAATACAGTTTTAGTAACCCTAATTTCACTAATATTTACACTAGTAGTCCGAGTGGAATTAGACTGATTCTGAATAAAACGCTATAATATTCCAACTAATTCGACGAACACCACTCAAGTGGTTTTAGTAAGTTTTTGGTTTGGCAGTTTATAAATGGGCTTGGAATAGATTGTACTTTGACTACTTTTAATATTTTAATGTTTTTCCTGTTGGATTGTTTTCATTAAAGCAAAACTAAATTGATTTCACTACTATTAGTTTCGGAATTGACTGATTTCATTTGAATTAATATGGAAGAAAATCTATTAGTTCCTCATTGTAATCTCACAAAATTTCAGTGTTATTTCAACTTGATAGATATCAGGACTGCAGTTGTCCTCACATTTTATTCTAACATACCTAATTTCTATAATGTTAAATTCATAATCTACTAACTATATTAAAATTTCAGTTGTATCGAGTTGATTATGTTAGCTTTAGAATTCGTTAAAACGAATTAAGTAAGAAATCAATGATTTAAATTAGTTCAAAGAAGATTTCCAAAATATGTTCAGTTAAATTGATTGCAGTACAATTCGATTTTGAATAATGTAATGGATTTTCAGCTGAACTGAAAAAATAATCTAATAAGGTTCTTCCACGTGAAACAAGCATGATTTCAGTCGAATGCCAATTGTCTGATCTGGATTCTCACATACCTAATTTTTATTATGATAAATCCATAATCTATTAACTATATTAAAATTTCAGTAGCATCGAAATGATCCTGATAACTTCAGAAATCGTTTAAAAGAATTAAGTAGAAATCAATGATTTAAATTATTTCGAAGAAGATTTCCAAAAGATATGCAGTCAGATTGATTGCAGTACAATTCGATTTTGAATAATCTAATAAATTTTCAGCTGTATTAGTTCCAATATTTTAAAAATAATCTAATAAGGTTCTTCCACGTGAATCAAACAATACTTCAATCGAATGCCAATTGGCTGATCTGAATTCTAACGTACCTAATTCCTATAATGTTAAATCCATAATCTACTAACTATATTAAAGTTTCATTTGCATCGAATTGATTCTGTTAGCTTCAGAATTCGTTAAAATGAATTAAACAAGAAATCAATGATTTAAATTAATTCGAAAAAGATTTTTTAAAGACATCCAGTCAGATTGATTGAATCAAGTGAGATTTCAGTCGAATGTCAACTGGTTGATCCGGTCGGTTGAATATGAATTGATAGGAATTGATTCTTCGTCTTACTTAACGAATAGGGAGTAATTTTGGAGCAGTTCTGTGACCTTGTGGTCTGCTCTGACAATCAATTACAGCGATCCGCGTTATAATTATTTTCACGCTCAGGCTGACACCTCGCATCTCCGCCCACCGAATGCCCCGTCAGGCGAAATGTGCGACGAACCCCGATAAAACGAGGGCCCGAGGTCGCCCGGTGCGATCCGAGTGATAAGCCGAACCAACGGTTAATTGGATTGATGCGGGCGCTGATGGGCCGCATCTAGTAGTCGCGGACGCACTTGAAAACAATAGTCGCGTCAATGAATTAGTAAAATAAGCAATATTCGCAGGTAATATCCCAAGACTATGACAAATAGCCGACTATTATTTTCGTTATAATTCTATCGAGGGCGCTTTCGAGACAATTTGATGAGATCATATGAACATTAATAATCCGAATTATTCTTTGATTATTAATGTTTATATGGTCGAATGGAATTGTCTCGAAATACAAGTTGCTTGAGATAAATTAAAGAAAATAATAGTCGCTTTTTGTCATACTCGAGTGATATTCAGGAAGACTATTTTGTGAACACCACAAAATCATTTGGTAAGATTCCTGTCATATTTGTCTCGTTCGCTAAATTGAAAGCAAGTCAATCATTCATATACATGTATCAACATTTAATTCAATTTACTTTTTACAACCACGAATTACTTAAATAACAAGAACTCAAATATATAAATATTAATTATTTGAAATTGAAAACGTAATTATTATAAGTGATATTTGCACCAGCACCAAACAGATAACTCCTGTTGGTATCGCCTTTTCTATCTTTTCTTGAATGACCTGTGCCGTAGAAGTTGGTGCCTCTGTTTCTTCTAACTGTCACATCCTATTCATAATTCTGTTGTGGTGCTCCCCATCGAGCTGGAGATAAGGTTTGATAGATGATGCACTGCCGTGCCCCGTTATTTTCGTCAGTTCCTGTTCCTGCACATCAGCGTTTGTTAGTTGTGAAACGGTTGTAGAGCGACTTGAATGATTCGTGACTTTTTTCTTTACGTCCAAACCAATTTTTCGATTTCCATCTTGGCAAGTTTTTGTGAATACAGGATTATATTCGATACTGCCAGAATAGGTTCCATCGTTCTTTATTTCTCTCTTAAAATAATCGATTTTACAATAGATACCTTCTCCTCCTCGCCATAGCTATCTATAATAGCATTCCGTTCATCTAAATTAAGTGTTTCTGAACTTTCCTTCCTCTTTTGAGGACAACTTTGCATTACGCGCATGCCTGGCACCTTGGAATTCGATATCTTCAAATGGATTTCTCTTTCGTTTATGGTTAGTGAAGTATAATTCCTAGAGATTTTTCGCTGTTAAATTCCACATCAACTTAATTGTATACTCTTTATATTCCCGCCATTTTCTTTTCGTATATTCCATGCCCAATCTTTGAGTATTTCGGCTAACACGACAGTTGGGGGAGTCACTCAAAATTCATAATTCTTCTGCTGACAAAAAGACAAAAATTCTCCAGACAGACTTTACTCTTTTTGGTATTTTTTAGGATTGATTTACTCATGCGTTCACTAATTTCCGTAATGAAATATGAACCAAAGCGAGACATTTTTAAATTTGACTGAATCTTGTGTCAAATTTTGACACTTATCATAGCACTCTTATACAATCGAATTAAATAACCGGTGATATTTTTTATTTACCTAAATAATCGATCATATTGCATATCATGTGACTAAATTTATAACTTTTTATAGGTGGAACGCTTCGTGTCTGTGACATTTTCTGTCAGGCATGGAGTAGCGAATGACCGATAGATGTAGTTAGTTCTACACCGCGTAGTCATGGTTCCTTCTGTCGGGTTAGACAGACTAAAACAGCTAGGATTACTCCTCAGATACCTCACCTATGGCTATGGCATACTGATGAGACCGGTATGTGTCTGGTGGACTACTGATGAGTGGCTCTAGTTATTGCTATAGGTTTCCCAGATGTAATTTAATGATGGTCGGGGTATTAGTCCGCAGAGTAGTTGTTTCCTGGAATTACGTATTTGCAATTATGTTCCCGCTTCAGACGGTTTCTGATTTTAAATAATATATATATTTTTTTAAATCATCAAAATTGGAGCTGTTCTTGAGGACTTCTGAAGAAAGGACTTCATTTGACGCGACTAAAATCGCTTAATATGCGGCAGAGAGAAAAAGCCCTACTTCTGAATCTCCGTAACTGCATCCAACGCCTACTCTACGCTGCTAGGAAAAGTCAACAATGACGCGCAACAGAGATATCATATTAGATTTCAGGAAATTGTGGGTGAGCATGAACTCAGTGTCACGTAGGAATATGTCATAACTGCGGACGGTGCCTTGGCAGCGGCGTCGTTACACGGAATAACCCTTTGTGCGGGATGTTCAGCGATTGTTATCTGATATCTGCGGTTATCTACTCTGAATGGTCGCCACAATGCCACTCTTGACTTATGCGCGAGTGGTGTAAGGCCCACAAAGGTCTCCCGGAGAGCCGTGTTCCTTATCGAGACCAGGGAAAGGGAAGAACTGATGTTTCGAATTGAGATAGCTTATCAGGCATCTACTTGGTGTCTTGACGAACGCTGAACTAAAATTGTTGCTTTAGGGATTTTTAAAGAAGGTATTTGCTTGTAATATACAAGGTATGTGGAATATGAACAGTCCTTCTATGAAACTATTTCTTCTAATACTGCGACAAACACAATTTTATTTAAAAATCAAAAAGGAAAGTTCGAAAATGATTTAAAAATGTACTTTTGCACGGCACTGGAAACTGGTCCACTGTAAAACCTGACAAGGCAAAGCATGCGTTGGAAACCGGGCAAAAAATTAAAGAAAAATTATCAAGGAAAGTAATTGACATTTTATAACTATTTTATACAGCAAATTCTACGGCTTTTGCCGCTATTGTTATTAATTATTAATAAGTCACTAACATGAGGAATAGAAACTAAGATTTTGGACAGTTTTTGTTCTTACCACAAACAAAGCTGTATATAGAATAATTTAGGTACCTTTTGAAGAGGTTAATAATGTAAAGGAAATTTTATCCAGAAATCTTTGGACACTTTTTTAATAAGTTAATAGTTAAAAATATACAATATAAGATAACCTTTGGAAGTTAATACTATAGACAAGACTATTTCCAAAAGTCTTCAGATACCGTTTGAAGATGTAATACCTTAAGAAAGATTGATACCATATTGAAGATATGAGTATAACAGTCTTAAAATCATCTATGGGATATGTTGATAGTATGAAGAAGATTGCACTAAATGTTTTTGGACACATTATGACGAAATTTATGGTGATATGATGAACAAGACTATGCAAACGTCTTTATATACCATTTGATTATTTTTTTAAGATATTGACAGCATGATGAAGATCTTATCAAGCGATGTAGAGTTGGTTACATTTTAAAGAAGTTGATACAATGTACAAAATATGAATGTACAGTGAAATATCTTTGGGGCATGTTGATAGCATCAAGAGTACACGTAAATCTTTGGATATGTTTTAAAGGAATTGTTGATTGCATGAACTAAAGTCTTTGCATACCATTTAAAGAAATTGATGACGTACCGAAGATCAAAAGTTGTTAGTCATGTCCAGAGACTTTTAATTATTGACAGAATGAAGACAATATCAAATAATGCCGAGTGGAGAAGTTGATACAATAAATAAAACTGTGTTAAGAATTATTATCACAGTTTTTTAGCAAGAGTATTCGCTACAGGACGCTTCCTCAATGTTATCGTGATCTATTATTTCATCGCCAAAGCCAACTTTAGCTCGCAGCTACCCAACAGCGTCCTGGAGATCCCGCGTCACTATTTCACCGAACAACCACCTGGGCGTTTGGACTCACAAAGGATTTCTTTCGTCGACGTAATATTGTGACAGTCGAGGCGATAAACCATAATCAAGTGGCCTTTTACAAAAACGGTTTAGTGTATTTTTCTGGCGATATAAATCCCCTTAAGGAGGCACTTGTGTGATTTTATAAAGGGAGCTGTAAAGCTGCGTTGTCAAGCCCGGATTTTATGATCTCCCGAACCGATTCCAAGGATTGTTTCTCGGAATTCGGACGCGATGATGATAATATAGAGGCGGCGCACGTTTTTTTTTTATTAATATAAATTAAATCTTCTTCACGATATTTAAATTAATTAATTGCTCTCCCGATTGTGAAATTTCAGTTATTTTATACCAGCGCATATTTATATTCCTCGTCCGATATAAAATTTGAAAAAAATTCTTAGGAATAGACAAATGGGTAAGATAAACGACGCAACCGTCCGTGATTTACGGAGCTATTTGCTGGTTTATTAAGTTTTTATTGAGTCTGTTGAAAAGTCGCCAGCGCACCGCCGGACGTTTTGAGTTATACTAATCGTTGAACACTTCTGGCAAGTGGCTACGTATCCGAACGTTGCTGCAAGATATTCCAAGGTATTTCCCGATTAACAGAAATTAAAATATGTCTCTTTTAAATGTATTTATTCGAGTAATCGTGTATTGTACAGGATGTTTTGTTTCCAAGACATACTCAAATTAATCATAAAAATCCAATACTTTATAAGTTGTTTGTTGTGATATCAAGAAATGCAAATAGAAAGATCCGTTGAATTTGGAATTTCATTAATTAATATTTAGTAATGGTACAATAATAATAATATATTTATTTTACTACAAAAAAAATATCCAAAAATTTTACAGTAACTACTTGACATAAAAATTTGAAATAAAAAGGGCAATGATCAACTGTTTACTTGCATAAGACACACTAATATACTTTTATAATAGGACCTCTAACCACATATAAACCAAATAATTAATATAGATCATTTTCAAAAAGAAAAAACTCTATTTGACAAAAACTGAACAGCGACATAGTTTTAAATTTCTTATCCAATCTATTAAGAAAACAAAATTGAAATAAAATAAAAAATACTCTTGTTGAAAATAACTACCCAAATGATTTTGATGAGGCTATAATTAAAAATAAAATACATGACATTTACAATAGAAATATTTGTAAAATAAATAACAGGCAAAAAAATAAAAATTACATTTCCCTGCAATATTACCCAGAAATAAATAACAAAATAAAGAATTGGTTAAAACCTTATGATATTGATATTGCTATAAAGCCTAATATGTCTGGTAACATATTTTTAAAAAACCTTGCACACCCAAATTAGAGCAAACTAACTTAATATGTAAAATAAACTGTAATGAATGTAATAGTTGTTTCATAGGTCAAACAAAACAATATTTAAAGGAAAGAATATATGAACACAAATATAGTTTACGAAATTCCCACTTACAAAATGGACTTACAAAGCATGCAATAGATGAGGATCATTCTTTCGATTTTGAAAATGTCAGAATACTGGAAAAAGAAAATAATTTAAATAAACGACTTTTAAAAAAAATAATTCATACGAAGAAAAATAGTAATTCTGTTAATTTCCAAAATGATATAGAAAATTTAAGTCATGCATCTACTTTTTGTGATTAATATATTTCATATTGTATGCACTAATAGCATGAATCTTTTTATTAATAATATTAGATATAAAAATTGTTTTCAACCTTTAGTAAATTTTATAGATATAAAAGGATTTTTTTCCTTTCTCTTATGACATTTTTTTACAATTGTTATCATGCTAACACCAAATATATCAGACCTTGTCTGTTTTAATTTCATTTAATCATTGACCACTAAGCAATACATTACTACCAAAAATTTGAAGTTGAAGTTTCCATTATTATGGAAATTTATGTATAATTAGAAAGTTCTACATATTTATTGCAGGCTGCAATAAATTAGATAAATTATTTGTTGGTAACTTTATATTATTTTGTCATTTACCGTTATATGATATATTTTTTATAGATCTGAAGATGATTTTAAATAAAAAGCCAAACGTTTGAAAAAAATTAATAAATATAAAATATTTATTAGTCATTGCAAATCAAAACAAATAGTTTAATGTGAAATCAGATGACATAATTTTATAAATACTTCAAGTAAAACCATCTGGTACTAACCCAACAGCATTGTCACTATAATTGGCAAGAGCGGATCTGTATTGTAATTTGTACATTTCAAAGTGGAAAATAATTTTAAAAGATTTCTCAGGGTCACTTTTGTAATCAATATTTTTAACGGGATTGTGTGTTTTGAGATTTTCTATTAAGGAGCTTTGGATATCTTTATTTTGTTCACCCCGAGGACGTATAGCAAACAAAATTTCAGCGCAGTTGGATACCCTGTATTAGTCATCAAGTTATAGGTAGATGGCGCTGTGCCATACCATCCCGCAACAAATTTTCTATCGCCGAGCGTTAACAACAATAATAAATCGGTGATATGCGGTAGCCGGGCGGTAGAAATGCGGGGAATCTCGGATTTTTGAGTAATATATTAAGGCAATCAAATGGAGGATGTAGGATTTGAATATTTAAATAATGTAGAGATTATCAGAAACATTCCCGGGCTATCTAAAATGTTTTCGCCGGGCCCTCGAATTTATTGCCAGGGATCTGGAGATATCTTCCTGTTGGTAGTTTTATTTGGGGACATAAAATAGGAGACGCCCGGCTTTGTAATTGCTTGTCCGATTGCGTCTTGGAGATATACGATAATAACGGTAATTATTTTGTTCAAAAAATGTAAAGTAGGTACTTCTAAGACTTCTAGTATTATATCCTCGATTATGTCTTGCAATTAAAATTTTACGTTCCAAGAAAGGGCCAGCACAGTTTTCGAGTTGGTAATGTTGAGAATATTTTGTAACATCTAATTTTTCGTTCCGAAAATCAGTGTGTTAAATGACGGACACTAGTTTAAAAAATTGGCAAACATTACACTGAGAAAAAACAAAATCTTGGGGTAACAGTTTTCTTGATGTCAATTTTTTGATTGTTGCGTTTAACTAACAAAAAAACAAATGTTGACTTACTGCTTAATTCAAAGTTTTCTCATGTTTGATGTTAAATCAGATTCTTAATTTGTTCCATTTACGTGTTATTCTTTTATATTATTTTTTTTATTTAGGCACAACTTCTGATGATTTTTATTTATTGTTTTTATTTTAATTATTGTTTAACATAAAATTACAACTGTTATTTTGTTTTTCTTTACGGTGTCAAATTATTAAATAAAACATTTCTAAAAATATATCTTCAATATCAAAGTGTGAACTATTTTAGTTTAACACTATGAAATATTGATTCAAATATTCTTCTTACTCGAATGTGTTTTTGTGCCAATGAATACGATTTTCGTTATTTTTACTGCACGTGCTTCGTCCGACATGGAGTAGCTAATGACCGCTAGATGTAACTTGTTACATTTCGCGTATCTTTTAGACCGCAAGTAGGTAAGCCCTAACCGACGAAGTTATGGCTAATCTAGCCCCTACACCTAGTAGAGCCGCTGGTATTGGTCGCAAACGCAGTCAAAGTTGAGCGGAGTAGGGGCCCGGGGGCCAACCTCTACAAGGTGTACAGCGCAACATTGTGACAGATAATGTCTCCGCCAGTAATATTGACATACACTATAACGTTAACAACTGTTAAGACAGATTCAAAATTTAACCTTTTCGAACGTTAGACTAGCAATTCGCAATTGTTGTTTGAAATATTTATTTCAATTAATAGAATCAACATTGTGGATTTAATAAATACATTTTTAGATTCTTCTATCTAATACTTTTACGTCGAACTAAAATAATAGTGGAATATTGAATTAACAAATATTTATTAACATTTTTCAAAGGTTATGTGAAGTAGTTTTTGGGTAACCATGAAAAATTACTAATCTAACAGTTTTTGAGTAAATGTAACAATTTTTTTGTCGTACTTTCCAAAACGTCAAATTTTCATCAGACTTTAATGTCTGCACTTCCAAGCACCATGACCTTCTCGCTTTGAAGAAGGCAACACCTGTCGTCAGCGGGTGCAATGCCTTAGCCCTTCGTGACCCTTTTGGCCTAAGAAACCAGCCGCACTCAGCGGGGTAGCCATGGCGGTTTTCTTTAACTACGGGTACAACATTTCAACAGCTCTTCCTCTCAGGAGTTAGCCATCGCTGATAACAAACCTAAGAAGACAGTAGATGTATAATTACGCGCAATTTACAAATTCACTCATCTTTCTAATTTGATATCTCATCAGTAAAACGGAGATTGTCATGTGATGAAGTTCTTTACAAATGTAGTAATCGTTGATGTTACACAATAATTGTTTTTCTAGTATTAACTTTAAACTTACAATATACAATGATTTTAGTAATACCAACAATGCTATTGAAAATCCTAACTATATTCCTCACAAATATTCAATTGTTGGTCTTGGTACATTGAGCAAATTTATTAAATAATTAGAAAAATATACCAGACAATTTTGAAAGGAAATTTGTATTTTCATCAGCTTTAAGATTTAGCACATGTTTTTAATTTTATTGTGAGCATAATGAATAGAACAGTTAGGTTCTTATTTAAATCCTTGATATCGTATAAAATAGAGATATAAAGATCCTTGGTCTCATTATTCAGTGGTCTCCTATTTGTTTGAGTAACTGTGTGCTCTCTTTCCTGATGGGGTTAAATAATAGATTTAAAAAAATAAATAAAATCGAAATGCCTGTTAATATGTTGATTATTTTAATATTGTTTTAATCATTCATGCATGTTATTTTTTTTTTAGTGAACCTATTAATGTGTGATTTTCCTGAATATTATTCCATATATTTTGTAATACTCGTACAACCTCAATTTTGAAGCTTGAACTAGATAGAGTCTTGTTTGTTTATTATGACTGATTTACTTGACATAAACTTATTTTCTCCTTATTCATTTGTATATCAAGCTGCCGATAAACCGTCAGCTGTATTATATATATGTATCTCTCTGCGGGTATGGTAGAGTGAAAGAACGTTGGCTTGGATCAATGTGAGAGATTGATACCGGTCGGCGTTTGACCATTTCCCTAATTAATGAGGTCTTCCAGGCTTCCCTCATTCCTACACTGAATGGTGGTTAGGGTCTACCAACAGAAGTTAATAATAATATGCCGCCCCCTCTCCCGCACAAGTCCCGCGATTTCTGGGCTAATCTTCGCGATTAGAATGGGGGTAGAGATATTCTTATATAATTTTTTCAAATAAAAGTACATAACTGAAAATAAGCATTTAAAAATCCTAAAACAAAGTATTAAATAATTAAATATTTTATTATATGTGTAGGTACTAGGTTTGGTTACTTTCATTTCTTTCGAGGAGATTTAACCCCTGCATTACTGGTGGCTTGGTATCATCCTTAATCCCCCAAAAAATCGGAAAAAACAAAACAATCAAGCAAACGATGATTTATTACATATTGGTTGTTTAGTTTTTAAATTTGCTAGCAATTTCACAGCCATTATTTGATTTATAGTAATTTTCTGGGTTGATATGCTGTGACTTCGGTAACTGGTCGCTGCGAGTAACAATAATAGAATTAAAGTGCACATCTCTAGCCTTAGCTGCAATTTTTTGACCTGTCCTTGTTGTTCATGGGCTAGGCTAGGATATCACTCTAAAATTACGCGTGGAATCCAAATATACAAGATGTTTAATTTAAAATAAGTAAGTAGATGGTGACTTCCGGTATAACCGGGATAAAGAGAACACCCCCGAAAACCCCACAGCCTAAATTTTCTAATTTGAAATCGAAATACTATCTAAAATATTCTAGTAGAACTTCATCGTATGACGGCCTATATGCGTGTAAAAGTATTTAAGATGTTAGGCAACCAAAATTACAAAAATATGTGTCACAATTTATAATTAGATGATGCATTATTAACTGTTTTTCAGTTTTAGATTTAATTAACTCTTTACCATTGATATCCTTTTCTGACACAAACTGGTAGTAATTTTTTATGGGGTCCACAAAATACCTTAACACAAATATGTATGCAAACCGAAAAATCCATTATTTTCAATTAAGAGTGGCCGCGGGACCAGATGTTTAAAAAATTACCCGAAATTTCGGAATCCGAAGCTCGGCGTTTCCGCCGGCCCGACAGCCAATTTCTCGGACGGCCTTATAAGGGCCTGGTGCCATGTCGCGGCCACACTCCCGTGACACCGTGACGGCGCGTTTTCGTTGATTAAGAGCGCATTGTTAATTGAGGGTTCCCGGGGCCATTCGTTTCACTCGGCGACCAGAGTACATATTTCACTCGGTGGTGACAAGTACAAAAATGCGGCCGAGCGCGGTCCCAAATGCGTGGAATACCGAAAATTATACGGATTTTTCGGGAGAAGTTATTAACTCGTGTAACCGCGGCTATTTCATTAAATGTCTCCGGCCATTCCTCGACTCTGTATGCGATTTAACACGTTGCGGGGTCGCCAGGTATCTCGCGTTGGTACAAAATTGCTCGGCGGGGTTTGACTTGAGTCGCGCGAGGCTCAATATCCCACCTTCGTGGTCTATTTTGACAGTTTGTGCTGTTGGTAGTACTAGTGTCTTTAATGTCTAAGATCTAAGACATCAGACTAACGACGACCGTCAATCTAGATGTTCAAAGCCTATGGATACTACCTTTGGTACAAAATTGCTCAGCGGGGTTTAACTTGCGTCGCGCGAGGCTCAATATCCCACCTTCGTGGTCTATTTTGACAATTACTAAAATATTGGCGACGTCTTTAATTTTTACATACACTACACTATACCCACTATTTTGTTGACTATAATCTGACCTCTATAGTTTTATTGGGTTTTTGCCACACTTGCCACAGTCTTTACTAATTTCATTTATATTGACCATCATCAGTAATATTTGTGGCATAGTGTCTTTAATGTCTAACACACTAAATCAACGATAGCATCGTTCTTGTAAGTGCTCCTCAGATTCAATGTGAAGCTTGTAAACTAATGTCTTGAGATGTCCCTAAACAAAAAAATTAATAGGTTTCATATCGGGTGATCTGGGTGGCCACGGTTGACCTGGTTCTTGAGTGCATCGTCCAATCACGTTATTATCGAATCTTTCATTTAAAAATTCTCGAGCAGTCAAACCAAAATGTGGGGAGCCTCGTCGTGTATAAACCACATTCTTTGTCTTAGCGCATCGGGAACATCGTCAAGTAGTTCAGGTAAAACGTTTTTAAGAGAATGTTTGGCAAGGTATGTAAGGTCCAACAAGATAATTTCCAATAATATCCATACATTCAAAGAAAACTGATGTTGAAATCGAGATTCCATTATGGCATTAGGGTTTTCATCAGACCAATTGTGTTTATTGTGGGAGTTCATTATTGTGTCTCTGGAAAAATTAGCTTCGTCGGTAAACAATATGCCAGCGATAAAGTCAACATTTTGATCAATTTTTTGCAAAATTCAGTGGTAAAATTGTAGACGAGTAGGTTAGTCTTGCGGCACTAAGGCTTGAACCCTTTGTATCTGATACGGGTATCTGTAAATGTTGATGATTCAGAATGGACCAATCTAATTTATGATTCACATTAAGGTTTGCAGCTATCTTCCTAGTACCATTATTTGGTGGTTCTTCAATTTCGTGTAGAAAAGCTTGTTCCAACTCAAAGATCTTCCAGGAATTGGACCCTTTTAAAATGAGTCTGATTCTCAAAGACGTTATAAAAATTTGGAAATCTTTCGCCTAGCCTCAATGCCATTTCCATCTGTGAGGCCATATATGTAATTATATAGTGGTCATTTCAGCAGTTGAATATGCACAAGTCATTATTAAAACTTTCTAAAAAAGAAGCTATTATTATTGTTTTGCATGGCCTTCCTAAGATATCTTTATAAGTAACTGTGTAAAGGTGATATTTTTTTTGCTAAATAATGATCGATGATACCCACACCTCTGCTACGGTAATTTTTTAAAGCTGAAAAGTTTTTGTTTCATACCTACTGCCGTACGAAATTTGAAAACCGAATTTGGTTAAATTATCTAAAGCGGTTTAGAAATTAAAAAATGATTTTTGGACAATGGCTTCGCATTTATAGGTATAACAAAAAAGAGCCCTTATTTTTGTCCACAAAATACATGAATTTTTTACCTCTACTTAAGAAACATCCTGTAGCATATTTTTTTAGAAATAGATGCTTATTATTTTAACAAGCCTCCTAGTTAATATTTAATGCTTTGGTGTCTAATGGTAGGCCACCCACTTTTCAATAATAAACCTAATAGTATGTTCTTATCTCCACTGAATTCCTGAGTGGCAAAAAATTAAGTGTTTAACATTTTGTAAATCTAACTACCAGTGAATTTTATGTAAAAAGAGCATAACAAAACATGGAAATTTTCATCCATAAGTTATTTAATAGATGATGGATATGATGATGGATACTTTTTGAAATAAGATAAGGCATGTATTAACTGGAATTCCGGCCATTCCTGTCGTCGAGCGGATCTCGCGGTCCTTTTCCGTAATTTATTCAATTACCGGTAATGCACCCTATAAAAGCGGACGTGCCTCCGTACGGCGAATATCCCGAATTAGCCCGAACCGATTACC
Source organism: Monochamus alternatus (assembly GCA_037114965.1). Classification (NCBI taxonomy): domain Eukaryota; kingdom Metazoa; phylum Arthropoda; class Insecta; order Coleoptera; family Cerambycidae; genus Monochamus; species Monochamus alternatus. Next base: position 60,329,028 of record CM073429.1, on the reverse strand, counting down.
ATCCAACCGCAAATACCGACAAAAACAATCGCAAGAAGCGGCGCGCTCAACTATTGACGGAATGTCGATAACTCCACTACCGATATTACCGACTGCGAACCGGCCACACACACCGACACGGCCCCGATCGCCGATTGTCAATCATTGCATACTAGGATTTCTATTAATGGCAGGCGTAATGTCTGGAATTCTGTAATAAAGGGTGGAATTACGTACATGAGCGACCGCGGCGCTGTTATTTGCCTCGGAAGGATCGAGTGCCACCGGACTGCCGCCGTCCTAACAGATGTGTAATTTGCTTTGCATTTACTTACAGCTTGTATTTACCATGCTAAATGCCGGGGAGGTATAATTTGAACGTACTTTTTCTGACTGCGTTATTTCTACTGCGATATTGTGTTTATTTTGAATGCAGCAAGTCTTATGACGTTTGCTAATGATTCTTAAAAACCAGTTACTTATCGTATGTCTTTGGAATCGGCAAGGAAGGTAATCCGATGATTTGGCGATCAGTCCCAAAATTGTACTATCAAGGTTAAAATAAATTAGTTATACAGGGTGGGGCAGAACAACGAGCGATTTTAAAAAGCTCGCGATTCGCGCCGTGTTATTCGGAGGTGGTAGGGACGCTATCGGCCATGTTTCCTTGACATTAGCATTTAGTAACAATGGAGCGTTGGACCCCTCAGCAGCGCGCGTACGCTGTTAAGGCGTTTTATCAAAATGGTAATTCTTACATACACGCGCGTCGTGCCTTTCGAAATCATTTCACATTAATCGCAATCAATCAGTGTCATCCGCCTGTGCCATTAAAAAATGGGTTAGGAACTTTGAGGAAACTTCGTCAACGACAAAAAAGAAGCCCGGTCGACCAAAATCGGCGTGTATGCTCCATAATATCGAGCGTGTAAGGACTGCTATCGAGCGAAGCCCGCGTCGTTCAGCTCGCCGGCATAGCACTACACTTGGGATTTCAAACCGAACCGTCAGACGAATATTGCATAAGGATCTCCACCTTCATCCATACAAAATCCAAATCGTACAGGCCCTCAAAGGCACGGATTATGTGAGTCGACAACGATTCTGTGAAGAGTTTTTACATTTAATTAATCAAGATGAGGATATTGTAAACAACTTATGGATGAGTGACGAAGCCCATTTCCATTTGTCCGGTTACGTCAACAAGCAGAACTTTAGATACTGGAGTGACGTAAATCCTAGACAAATGCATCAAGAGCCTCTTCACTCCATGAAAGTTACTGTGTAGTGCGCTATATCTTCATCCGGGATCATAGGGCCTTACTTTTTTGAAGATGCTCGTGACAATGCTGTGACAGTAACCTCACAAAGATACGCCGACATGTTGGAAAACTTTTTTGAACCACAGCTTGCACGCTACGAAGTTAACGAAGAAAAATTTTTTCAACAAGACGGAGCAACCTCTCATACAGCGAGAATAAGCATGAATATTGTTAACAGATTATTTCCAAATCATGTGATTTCTCGAAATGGGGACATCACCTGGCCTTCCCGTTCACCGGACCTCACACCGTGCGACTTTTTCTTGTGGAGGTACTTAAAAAGTAGTGTTTCAAGATAACCCACCACAAACAATTCAAGCCTTGAAAGAACGGATCCGACAGGAAGTGGAAAACATTCCCCTAGCAATGCTGCAAAATGTAATGAATAGTTTCGAAACACGATTGGAAGAATGTGTACGCCTGGACGGACGTCATCTTTCCGGAATTATTTAAAAAAAATAAAATAATTAATGCTTTTTTATATTCTTTAAGAAAAATTAAATTTATTCCTAAACATTAATTTTCTTGTTTTTAGCAGCCTTTTTAAAATCGCTCGTTATTCTACCCTACCCGATATTAAAATCTTCAAACATTATTTTCTTGAAATTTTTGTTATGTAACACCATAATGTTTCATTATGTGTATGTAGAATGACACGCTCATACAAATGGCATGGTCAAAATTGGGGGTTGCTATTTAAAAAAATTGTCGATATATCTCGAACAACGATGACGTCACAAATATGGGTCGCATGTCAAAAAGTGCCTTTTTTAAAAACAAAATCGACGTGGCAGGGGTTTTTTCGAAAACTTCTCAATTTCAAAAATAATGAATTTATTCGTTACTTTTCGAAAGCACTGTATCTGGTGCTCGCTCGACACGTAGGCATCTTAAGTCACATCGCCGCCTGTGTCAGTTCTTAAACTGGTTGGGAGTGCCCATTTCCTTAAAATATCACCCTTTTTCATGAAAGGCTGAGTGCGATTTCCGATCGCCTCCTTATCTAGACGATTAACGTTTATCTAAAAACGCGGGATCGTTAAGACGGCGCGTCACTCGGGCTACCTAATGGTATCTTATCGATTATTTAAAGTAAGATGGTTTACGAACGGATACAACTTAATGAACTGATAAGGCGGCCGTTTATTTTGGTATAGGTGTGCGTAACACGCGAGTCCGGTCATTTTCGGGAGCTCTTAGGGCAATTATAGATACACGGGCCGATTTAGGACGCCTCCTTTGATCGTTAATTTCGGCTGCTTATAATTGGATATTCAAATTGCGGCTTGTATAGCTTCACTTAGGAAATTTCCAGCGTTTTGTCAATAGATTAGACTGGTACGTAAAAAATAGAACTTTTTCCCAAAGCCTTTTCTTTCTAATAGTATAATTATTAAACTTTTTACACCAATTTGAAATAAATCTATTCATTTTTTTTTCAATTAATAATAGTTTAAAATAAAACTCGTTATTTTTTTTATGAAATTAATAATGGTTTCAAAAATTTTTTTTGTTTAATTTGATATATGTTAAAAGTTTTTCGGGAAACGTCATCTCATCAAGCGACTTTTTTCCACATCAGGCGTAGGTTTTTTGATCGAGACACTAGTCGAGATAAAAAAAATACGTCATATGCAGAAGAGAGACTTTTTCTACAAGTTGCACACATGATTTTTTAAATACTGTTTTTAAATAGCCCAAATATCTATAGTTATCATAATTTTTTCTTGAAAATTGTGAATTTCGAAAATGTAAATCAAGAATCCTGAGGGAATATTTTATATGGTTCGGTTATTTGAACGAGTCAGCAAAGGTTTTTTAAATCTGCTAGCTTTTTGCTGGATGGAGTTTATCCTGTTCGAGGTACCTCTCAAGGCTTATTTTATAACCACTTTGAACTGCAAAGTCTTGCTGGGAATTAATACATTGACCACTGTTTCCGGAGAACGTCTGCTACGATACGGTTTGATGCAGGAGCAGACATTACCACTCTCAAAAGACATTGTGGATGGAAAACAATGACCGTATATATAGAGCATTCCGTTCAACAAAAACTTCAAGTAGGAAAAATCGAACTTTCTCTTACTCAAATTACTTACTTTTCAAAACAGCTGTCTGAAATATCACTTGTGTTAATAGTAAAAGACGTGATTTACTTTTATGGTGCGCAGATACAAAACAATTAAGGAGTTTTAAATCAAAGAATACTTACTTAATAAAATGTACAGTTAGAGAAACCAAATGTTGAATGGCGCGCTCCTCTGGATAACCTTACTAACTTCCATTCCCACCGACCCAACGTATTATACGTGTTAGAAAAGAATGGTGTTATGGTTAAAATTTTGGTGTTTTGTAATATCGCACACCAACAGGAACAACGGCACAATCTTATAATTGTCGTTCTGAGATAATCTGAGATTTAGTTTTCGTTAATGAATGAAAAAGCCATTTTTTATATACATATGTGTTCATAATTATTTTATATGGATAAGAACAACTTATGCCTATATTCCTGCTAAACTTAATGCATAAAAACTATTTGATCCACATAAAACCGGAAATTTTATTTTTTCGGAGTTGTGCCGTTGTTCCTGTTAGTGTGCGATATGTGCGTTGTATCGTTTTCTGTTTAACGTAATTTGCTGACTCAGTGATATAACAATGGCCCAAGTGTATTGATAATAATGACCTGTGGATATGGTATTTGTGTACGAAGAGTGTAATCAAAATCGACACTGTACGATGAGATGCACAGAAATTTCCTTATAGATTTCATCCCGTTGTACGACGATGGCATGAGTGTATAGAACCGGTTTACATAATTTAAAAATTTTATTGAACTCTTCGGTCAGTGGTCAAACGGTTTATCAGCCATGTATCAGCTATATTCCTGGAGAAGATTGACACCCTCTCTGCTGGTATGATAGGGTGGAAGAATGTTGGCTTAGACCATTGTAAGAGAAGATGTAGTTGATACCAGTCGACGTTTGACCCCCCCCCCTAATTAATGAGGTTTTCCAAGTTTCCCTCATTCCTGCACTGAATGATGGTTAGGACCTACCAACGTAAGTCATTCCTGGGTGCAAATGTGGCTACTTAATAATAATGCCGCTCCCTCTCCCGTACAAGTCTCCGACTTCTGGGTTAATCCTTGTGAGCAGAATGAGGGGTAGAGATATTATTATTATTTTATATTTTGCATATCCCTTGGAATATGTACGTGTATACTATAATTACTACCCTACTTTCAAAATTACCCTGTATATTTATTGATATAATTCTCATCGGAAGCGGCACCAGTGGATGAGACCTCTTAAGAAAACGGGCGCATTAACCTGTTAGTGATCTACGGCGGCTGTGGCGCTGTTTAATGCTTTTCCTGTTAATTGAAATGGCCACTATTACGGTCGATTGGAGGCTGTTTGTTTTTTTAAAAGTTTTATAGGCTTTAATTTTTTATTTCACCGTTATCGGTAGTTGTCCGTGCGGTATATCTTCATCGACAGATAACGATAGTTTAATCGTTGAAATCAAAGGTTTTTCTAAATGTTCTAATTTATTTTTTGGTGGATAGACAGGTGTCTAGAGTAAAAAAACGTCTTTTGGAATACATTTTTTTCTAAACGTAATATATAGAACTATTTTTTTTACTGTATTATAAATAGGTCATCTATTGTGGTTGAATTTTTGAGTTCCCACAATTTCAGCAGTGCGCTGAATATTATAAAATAATTTCCGAAAGGATCCGAAAGAGACGCAAAATACATAAATTTTTACAATATTTAAGTAACAGAAATAGAAATAGTTGGCATATTATTAATTATGAGTGATGTCATATTCTGATCATATTGGGAAATGTTCATGTTTATCTCCAGATCAGGTGAACATATATTTTTCTAATAAAACAGATGATATAATAACATCGTTTTCTAGTTTATTACATGAAGAATATGACATTTTTAAGAATGCAAAGCTCCATTGTATTTATTCTTCCCGAAACCAGTAACGATATGTGTTCACGGACTCTCACAAGGCTCTGTTTTGGGACCTTTCACTATTTATTATTTACGTTAATGATTTGTTTCCATTCTTAACATCTTTTTATAGTTCGTTATTTACTTATGATACTCCCATCTTTACGACTACGTATAATTTGACTGATTCTACTTTGTCCTGGATGAAATGACTGAAAGATAATACCTATATATGGTTTTCAACAAATAATCTCAAAATTATTTTTTTCTACACATAAATAGTATGACCGAAAATAAGTCTGCAAAAGTACTACGTGTGTTTCTTGATGATTGTCTTATACGAAATATTCATATTAAATCTTGGATTATATAATATTGTGTCAAGTAGTTTAAAATCTTTGAATGCTTTTAGTTTTAAAAACAGAATAAAATCAGTTACTATCATATCTGCTGATGAGTGTTTAAATACTTCTGCATATGTTATGGTGATGGTGTTATGGTTATGTTTACTTATACTATATGTTTGTACAAACAGGCTTTCTGACCTGCCATTCAGATTTCATGTAATTTAACAATACACCCTACCACTATCGAGAACTGTTTTGTTCCAGATAGAAACGTGCTAAATAGCTTTCAGCAAAAAATATCATTCCCAGCTTCCAGTTCTTAAGCTCATACAAAAAGTGACTGTGATGTGCATAATAAGAGAAGGTAATCCTTGCTATTTTTAACTCGTGCATCTTTGGGACTGCGTATTGGTAGCAAGAATGCCGTTCTATTTACATACAATATGCCCTTAAAGAGCACTGTTCTATCGGCTTTTTTTTGTACACATTCTCTGTTCACTTTCGGACTTACCGGCTTAGGGGCAATTGCAAGTTTATAAGCTAAGAGATATTTACTTGTCACGGAGGTCACATTTTTTATGGAAATCTGAGCGGGGATAGGGGTCAGTGAATTTCATGATTCGTGCAGTGTTTTTTTAATCTTAAGGAAAAGGCGTTTTCATAAATGAAGTTAGATAGAAATATTAGGTAAGAATAACTTTCTTGTTTACTTTATTCCAGTGAAATACCATTTCCAGTCATCGTGTAAAGATAATCTAATCGATAATTTGGAGAATGGTTCGGACGTAGAACACGTTATTAAGAGCAGTAAGAAAAATAAGAATAATTTGGAAAAGCGTTTGTAATAATATGAATATGAATTTAATGGAAAAGTTTAATAAAAAATGTAAGATGCATGTTGTTCGATTTGATAGAACATACATGTTCTGAAAAAAACCCTAAAATTTGAACATCCTGTACACTTTAGTCATGACAGTAATGACAATAAAAATGCTTGACATGAAATCAATGCAACCTTTTGTCAGAGATTTGTAGAATGACTGTTGTTCGATTAGATATAATGGTTGTGTAGGGGAGACTGGGTACGGAAGTAACATTTTTTCTTTAATTGCTCACAGCTTAACCATTACAGTTGTATACAACGATCAAAGCTTTTGGGATGAAAGCATAGTCATTTGTCTTTAAATTAACATCAAAATCAGTAGCTTAGGTAAAACAGTTTGATAGCAAAATGACATTTTATTGAGTATGTGCGATTGTTACAACCGCCCCAGGCATGTGGTCGGTTGTAACACTCGAAATTAAAACAAAAATTAGGGTTTTTAAATCAATTTTATTAATTTAAAATACCAAAATGTTAGTAAAACAAATCAACAATGTTAATCACATATTTCAATATATTTTTATATATAGTCAAACAAAAAAAAAAACATAACAATACTTTTTTTTTCAGTCAGTCAGTCAGACTCGTGAAACAAAAATAATCTTTAAGTAATCACTAATCAACAAAATCTGAGGTTACACAAATATGTTTACTTTTAAAATGAATCCGACTCATCGCAATTATGACATATATAATATCTATTCCCGTCAGTACAGGCTATGTGAGACCATTGCTTACAACCTCTTTGACTCTAGTGGTGAATTAATCTTCTTGTTCTTTGCTTTCCTTTTCTCTTGCCTTTGTTTGTCTTTCCAGTAGATAGTTCAAGCGTTTTTTTCTTCGTTTGCTTATTTTTCAATCTTTCCTGTCGCTCTTCATACTCCTTCCTAACAGCTTCCTTTTCAGGAGTATCTGTGTAGATCGTAGACTTTTTGGCCTATTATAAAATTGACGTTACAACCATCTCCATGAAAATCGTTACAACCATCTCCATGAAAATCGTTACAACCGTCCCCACCCCCCTATTTCATTAATAAGTCTGTCACTAGCGCAAGGTAACACAACTTATACAAAAACAAAAGGGCTTATTTTAATCTATAAAATATAACGATTACATAAGCAAACTTTGAAATACGATAATTATATCAATATTTAAAATATTTTACAAAGAAGTTCACCAAAATTTCTTACTTTTCGTTGAAATATTCAATAGGTTTCTCTGTAATCGTTATTACTGCGCGAAAGGTGACGCTACACTGGAAATCGTGTTAGGACTTGTCGGCCGCGTGCCCCTCCCCTTGTACCCCTCACCTACCGTGCGTAGTTTCGATAATATTTGAGTTGTTACAATCGTACCCAGTCTCCCCTATCGGAAAACCCATAGAATTTTGGAATCTCCTGTACACGTTAATTATGGCAGTAATGAAAAGAATAATAATTTGGAGAATAATTTAATGAAACGTTTTGTTGGAGATTTGTAGAATAACTGCTGTTCGATCAGATAATTATGGTCGTGTTTCGAAAAATCCGTAGAATTTGGGAACTCCTCTGCACGTTAATTATGGCAACAATGATAAAAAAGAATAATTTTGAGAAACGTTTGTGATAGGTACTACGATGTTAATGAAACGTTTTGTCACGGATTTGTAGAATGACTGTTGCTCGATTAGATATAATGGTTGTGTTTCGGAAGAGCCATAGAATTTGGGATCTCCTATACACGTTAAGTATGGCAGCAATGAAAAGAAGAATAATTTGGAGAAACGTTTGTAATAGATACTACGAATTTTATTATGAAACGTTTTGTCAGAGATTTGTACAATGACTATTGTTCGATCAGATAGAATGGCCGTGTATCGGAAAACCCATATAATTTGTGATCTTTTGCACATGTTAATTATGGCAGTAATGAAAAGGAGAATAATTTGGAAAAACGTTTCATCGAAAATTTGTAGAATGGTTATTGTTCGATTGAACGGAACGATCGCGCTCCGAAAAAACCGACTGGTTCGGCTAGTTATCGACGTTTAATTTAGATATTTTTTGCGAGATTAAAACGGTAGTCGGTGGGCCGGCGGCGAAAATGCGGCCGCATAAAAATACATTTTTACGGGTCCCCGTGCAAAGTGTGGTCCGCGGGATGTATAAAATTCGTAATGTAATTACTACTGCCCCGACTGCTCGCCGCTCATTTGTAAAATGCCAGAGATAAGTTGCCTTGGCCCTATTTCGAGAGTGCATAAAAATTTAATATCGCGCCGTTACTTACTCACATCGAAAGAATTCGCTGCTCGACTGGAGTTAATGCTGGGCAATTTGTAAAAAAGGCTATCCGGTAGCGCAGGAGCATTCAATCCCATCAACGTGGTAAAAGAAACTGGAAATTTAGAGCGAGCGTAAAAAATCAAGTGCGGATAGGCATTATGTGATGTTTATCACTTACATTAAAAAACTAACTAACAAATATTTTTTTGTCAGGTAATAAGACCATTAAACTACGTTTTTCATGAAAGTTTATTAAACAATTTTGAATGCTTTATCTTCCTCTGGATTTGTTCACAGAAGCTCTAAATTAGTGTTGGCGCTTGATCTTGTCCTGGTCTCGTGAGACAAGAGAATAAAAACATTTGCGTAATGTCAGCCGTGATGTAAGACGTCTGAATTCTTGCCACGACTATATAAGATTTGAATATTAAAAATATTTTATAAACAACTACAAAAAGTTAGCGCCGGCCCTGCCGCTTTATCAGCATTTATGTCGAAGCTGTTTTTTGGTAAGTGTTCCAATTGTTTTTACTTTTACGTTGAGGTTTTTGTTATGTGGTAAAATATTGTCAGGTTCTGTGGAAAAGATGTGTTATTGTAATTATAAATTTGCAATTTGCATTATGTTATTTGTTTTGTTTTGATTTGAGTAACAGACAGTATTCCTACTAGTGCTACTGTAAATTACATTGTGTAAAAATAAGAGTCATGTGCTATTATTTGTTTGTCTAAAATGGTAAGTTTGCACCTAATCTTGTTTGTAGCAGTCTGTCACATGTTAAAGAAATATTAGTTTTTTCTATAATACTCTGTATTTTGTTTCTTCAAACATTTTGTTTCGGATCGCGAATTACCGTTACAGAGAAATAACCAATTTACGAGGATTCTATTAAACCTAAAATTATTGATTAATGCGCATATTCATTCTGATTTTGAAATGCATTTCTTACTCGAATTTAGATTTGTTGTTTAAAAAAAAACACTAAAGAAGCAATAAAAATAATTGTGAGATGTCGGTAAGGTTATACCAGGTACCCATCTGTAAATTTCCGTAAAAAATGCAATCCATTTATTTATAGTTTTATTACTGTCAAATTTTAAAGACAAAGCATACTGACGACTTTTTGATTTTTCCTATTGAACTCTATTAAAATCTTGTTTTAATTAATGCATTTTTTTTTGAATATCTTAAAAGTTTTTAAACATTTAACAAGAGTAAAAAAGTGTGTTATATTAAATTCTGCGCTGGATATTATCATTCTTTTTTAATTCGATGAATGGAAAAAAGTTTGGTGTAATTTTAGATGTGTGTGAAGTTGGAAACGTTTCTATTCTAGCATCGCTGTGGATAGAAACGGTGCGCTAGTATGTAATGCTTTTGCACCAGTGTTCTCTGACCCGTAAACAATAATTTTTTACTCTTCCACTAAAGAGTGTGCCGTTCTGATTCTGATCTTTTTTAAGAACAATATGACTAATTCGACCGTGTTAATAGTATTTTTCAAAAGCCCGTTGGAAGCTGGAGATATACAAAAAAACTGAATAATGGAGCGTAAGGCGGTCAGCACATAATAATTTTTTTCTCAAAAACTATAGAGTGTGCCACCTTGAAATTTTCACAGATAATGTAAAAAGACATGCCCTTTCGAACCTTGCTCTCAGTATTAGAAGTATAACTCTCTCTCTCTCTCTCTCTCAGAATTAAGGTATAACTTTAGAAACGAATTTTCGCTCCATTATATAACAATTTTTTTCTCAAAAACTATAGAGTGTGCCACCTTGAAATTTTCACACAATATGTAGAAAGACATGCCCTTTCGAGCCCTGCTGTCAGTTTTTTCCAAAAACCCGTACGAGACGTAGAATTAAGGGCATAACTTTAGAAACGAATATTCGCTCCATTATATAATAATTTTTTTCTCGGGTTTTTGGAAAAAACTGACAGCAGGACGCGAAAGGGCATGTCTTTCTACATATTGTGTTAAAATTTCAAGGTGGCACACTCTATAGTTTTTGAGAAAAAAATTATTATATAAAGGAGCGAAAATTCGTTTCTAAAGTTATACCTTAATTCTACGTCTCGTACGGGTTTTTGAAAAAAACTGACAGCAAGGCTCGAAAGGGTATGTCATTTTACATTATCTGTGAAAATTTTAAGGTGGCACACTCTATAGTTTTTGAGATAAAAATTATTATGTGCTGACCGCCGTACGCTCCATTATTCAGTTTTTTGTATATCTCCAGCTTCCAACGGGCTTTTGAAAAATACTATTAACACGGTCGAATTAGTCATATTGTTCTTAAAAAAGGTGAAAAAATCAGAACTGCACACTCTTTAGTGGAAGAGTAAAAAATTATTGTTTACGGGTCAGAGACCACTGGTGCAAAAGCATCAAATACTAGCGCACCGTTTCTATCTACAGCGATGCTAGAATAGAAACGTTTCCAACTTCACACACATTAATTTTAGAGGGACTCACTCTCAACGAACACCTTGTAGTGCTTCAATTTACTTGAACTCATAGTCAAAGAAGCCCAATAATATACCTAAATCATGTACCATATTTCGTTATTCCAAGTTAAAGTGATTTACATACACTTTTTTCGCAATATTTGGCCCCACTTTGAAGGCCTGTAACTCCGGGTGTTTCAGGAGGAGATGTACATACCTCAGTATTCTACGTTTAATTTTAAGCAAAAAATTTCCTATGAACTTAAGTCTGGAAACGCTTCGTTTAGGATATACAGGATGTCAAATTTAAAAAAATTAATTATATTTTCTTTAATAGCTCTCGACTAATTTGAGTTAAATTCAATTTATTATAAAGCTCCAAAATATTTATATAACAAAATTTCTTTTAGAAGTGATATCCATAACATCAATATTAGGTTCAGAGGAAGATTAACACCTCCTTCTCGCCGTACGGAGTTATTTAAATGCTCTTTCACTTACCAGATAACAAATATATATAATAACCTTCCTAAATCTATAAAATCGAAAACTGTACCTGCTTTTCAAAAAAATTCTAAAAAACAAATTATTACATAACGCTAAATATATTGTTTTTCTTTCTCTCATTTTTGTTTGTGCTCTCCTCTCTCTGAATGTATACTTATGTACTTAATATTATACTCTAGTGAATGTAGTAAAATTTAACTTTTACTGTGTCATATAGTAAAAATTTATTTGTAATCGTGCTTAAGATTAATAACAGAGATCGTGTGTACATGATCATCTGATCTTCGGCATTTTTCCTAAGAAAATAAAGTACTTTATTATTATTATGATTATTATTATTAAAGATATTTTTCCCTACATTTTCTACTTAAGAAATATACACCTTATTGAAGTTTCTAGGGGCAGCCATTTTCATTAAAATATCATCTAAAGATGATGATGCATGCAAATTATGTATTGGAGTGCCACTTTACTTTTATCTAAAAAACAAGGCATGACACTAAGTATTAGTTTTTAATCAAAACATCTTGAATTCTTTGTGAGAATTTCAAAAATAAAATCTCTAAACAAAATGTACAAAACCTGACAATAACCCGATTCACTCTAATACATAATTTGCATGCACATTTAGAGAAAACTGTGTTTCTATTTCAAAATGACAGACACAGAGGCACAAAAAAGTTGAAGTTGAATTTAAAAGGAGGATTTCTCGTCCCAAGAAATCTCAGTATATAAAATTTCATGAATTTAACTCAAAATAGTCGAGAGTTATTAAAGAAAATGTAATTTTTTTTTTTTGAATTTGACATCCTGTATATCCTAAACGAAGCGTTTCCAGACCCAAGTTCATAGAAAATTTGCTTAAAATTGAACGTAGAATAACATAATAAAGTTCGACTACGTGGAAATACCTGTTTTGATTGAACTGGCACGTTTTCACTCAATAAGCGTAAACAATTAAATACGTTTATTCACGTGTAATGAATTTTGACATATCGCTAGTTGAAGCAGCGGGAATTTAGATTTAATTAATATTTCTTCCAGATAAATATCGTGGCTCGCTTAAGAAAGGCAATTAAAATTTAAAAATTAAGCACGAGAGGAAATGCCTGGGCTGCAGCAATAAAGTTAAACGGTCCTTTTACAACTGATCGTATCGCCTGGTGTATTTTATTTAAATTTTTTAGACGTTATAGTTAAATTTTGAGCAGCGAAAGTTTTCGTGGGCATATAAAAGTTTTATTTGAAGGAATCTACGTCTGTAATCTGGAAATCACCAGCAGTAAATGATGCTACTTGGGACCTGTGTTAAGAGCTGTTGATGCTATTTCTTGGTTTCTCAGTAAAACTTTAAAAGATTTATTTTTAAATCCTGAAAAGTGTGTCATTTACATAAGCAGCATGTTATTGAATTTAATTATAACATTAATAATCATTTCTTATGCTTTCTTATTCTACGACTATTCACGAATAACAAATCGCGAATACACGCGTATTATTTGATACTAGATTATCGTTCGATGATCATATATTGGGTATTGCTTCAAAAGCATATGGATTTTTTATTAGGAACATCTCAACGCTTAAATCTGCTGAGGCTTTGAAACCTCTTTATACAACTTTAGTTAGGTCGAAATTGGAATATGCTTCTGTTGTTTGGCGTCCAAATTGTGTAACATGTATTGACAGTTTAGAGCGGCTTTAACGTTTTTTAAAATTCTTATCTTTTAGAACTGACGGAGTTTATCCTCAAACTGGTATTTTCCAGGATGAGCTTTTACAGAATTTTTCTGTTAAATATTTGAAAGACTTACCAACTTTAAGAACTAACATTTAGAGTTATTTTCTTTTTTCCCCTTTGTATTTCTTTTTTGTTTGTATGTGAATCCCATTCTGTAATAGGATATTCGCGTGTTGAATGGTGAAAAAAATAATATAAAGAAATAAATATCTACTGCTAGGAATCTGCGTTGAAACCTGTTGACGCCAAGCTATTTCCTGGATACTCAGTCAAATTTGTTGAAAGTTTACTTTGTTATTATCCGTTTTCAACGTACGTGTAAACATATATTTTTTTTAACTTAAGAAGCGTTTCGAAAACGATCACGAATGATTTATTAGCGTTAGAGATTAGATCCTCGTTTAGAAGAAACACCGTGTTTTTTTTCTCGTAAAAAGTTATGGACTCACAAATATGCTAGCAACGCAGCCACAGGACAAGAAAGGCAATTTGTATTACCAATTTAAATGGGACAGGGGACAGCCAATAAAATGAATATGAGAAACGTAGCACGTTCGAGGCAGTGGCGCGCGTCGTACCATTTCTCTGTGGTACTTGGAATTGCAAGTTCAAAATCGACACTTGATGTTTATTTTCATAATTTTAAGGAAGTACTTGCTTTTGCATATCACCTAGTTTAGTTCAGTGGTAAATAATATATTAAGAGGCTAAAAGTGGATCCTTGAGGTAACCTAAAGTTAATTTATATTGTTTTAACTTTTTAGAATAAGATAATATACATTTTAGGTAGCTGATACATTTCTATTTTAAAGCTTTTCCATATCGATTAATATAGAATAATAATTTTTATTTTCATAAAATACAGGTATATTAGGTACTCATACCGAAAATAAATTTGAAAATTTGACACTGGCATATAGACCATCAAATGCTAAAATATTTTACATTTTATAGAAGAAACATATGTGAAGTAAGCTTCATATTTTCAATCGAAACTATTATCTTTGGGATTCGACAGAAACGTCTAATAACGTCATCAGTTATATTTTTACCAGAAACACCCTAATTTAGCTAGCTAGCTGGGAATTGAATTTGGATAAATCAACTGTTCAACGAATTTTAAAGATCATTAGGTATCATCACTACAAAATTCACAATTTGGAATATTTGCCTGAACGTCACATTGAAAACAGACTTAATTTTATAGCTCAAATTGTAGTAACTGTAGATTAGATAATTTTTATTGAACTGTAACTGTACATCATTGATATATTGAAATTACATATCATCATGCGTTTTGCGTCGTCTAAAACGTCCAAACAAGTTTGTGTGAAGTCTTTCTGAGTCTTGCGGTAGCCCCCCCGCGAAAAATCCTCGCACGCCGCTGCCCGGGATTATTTATTGGTGAAAATCGGAGGATGCGGCGCTGCGACATGCGGTCGCTAGATAAGCCTTAGATTACAAATGAGTACGCGCCGCATATAAACTCCCCTTTTAGTCTTAGAGGGGCAATATATCGCGGTTGGCCGGCCGCTGAAAAAATTGTTATTCCACGGCATTCTTTTACACTTGCTTACTTAGTATGTGCGACAAATTGCGCGATATCGTGTGAAATTTTCCAGGAGATAGTATCTGCGCATCGGGCTCGTGTTTTGCTCGGGCTGGCGCATTCCACTGGGCCATTTAGTTGATAATCGAGCGTACGGGGGTGGTACGGTTTCTTCCCGCACATGGAACGCTTGCGGATATACAGTGCAGAAGTGCAGAAAAACCAACATTCAAAGTTTTGTCAAATAAGAACAGGGTACCAAAGGCGTTATTTCCGAGATATAGAGTTTCCAATGTTAATAAAAAAAATCAATTTAAAATTCATTAACAATCTGCCCTTAAGCTATGTACCATTAATAATGACTCACTCTGTATGTTAGAACAGTGATTAGAGGTTAACAGTAAACCAGTGCAGTCACAACAGGATTCACACACGCCAAAACTCGCTTATAGTTATCTTTTTCTTCTATGTCATGTTACTAAATTTTCCTAAATATCCGAAAGATCCAAAATATGTTAGGAGTCGAAAGAGGTCCGAAGTATAGAAAAAAGTCTAAAAATCGGACATTTATCCGCCAATTAACAACACTGTAGAGATGAGACATGCCTCTGAAGAGTCTTCCGGAATTGGCTACCAACAGCTTCCATGCTTTCCATATCTTATTACATATATGTTATTGGTATGCGGCATGCTTCAGAGGCGTCCTTATTTTATATTACAAAAAACTAATCTTCACTGAAAGTTACGCCTTGTATGTGTTGATTTTTAAATTGCAGATCAGTAAAAGGAGCAAATAACAACAAGTATCTAAAATATTAGTCAGTATAATGTCTTTTAAAAAGGTGATTTGCTTTCCGACAATCGCTAAGGACCTTTGGGGTCACTTACGGACTTCACAACTCGTCGGATACATACTGTTTACTTTATGTTTAGCAAAACAGTTAGCCACACATCTGACCGACTAATTACAGTAATTATTTGATCGTAATGCGCGCCACCTATATAATTACACCTTCAAATAAAGATGTAGTGACTAATGGGATAAAGGGTAATTACAAAAATTTTATGGCTCGGCCGCAGTGCCGTACCGTCGGGCGATAAAAGCAACAAAAGAATTCATCTACAAACCGTAAATTAAGTTTTTGCCTCGGTTAATTAAAAGTACTGACAAAAAAGGTAATTGCCGCTTTGCGGTGGCTGGCTAGCTTGTAACTCAGGGTTTAGGCGAGCTGCTGAGCTGAGCTAAGTGTCGAAGTCGGCTAGAAATGCCAAACAATGGAAAAGTTGCATGAAAAATTTATTGATTTGAAATGTTACATACATATCAAACATATTGTGAAGGTTAGAATAAGTGTCTGGCGACAATACTCAAACAGGATGTTCCGTAAAGAATGCTCCAAAAAGCAAGGCTAGATGTCAAAATATTAGGATTTCACCAAACATGCGATATACAGGGTCTCAAATTTTTTTTTTATTTTTAATTTTATTTAATAACTACTGTAAATATCGTCGAAAATATATGAAATTTTGGTACTAGGGGTTTTGGGTGGCGGGAAATTCGAATTTGATATCGTTTTTGCGACAGCTGCTGGAGGGCGTTAGTTACGCGTGATTCTGGTGTTATTTTCAGTTAAAACTGCTTCACCAGTCTTGTTAAACGAATTGTGCCTAATCTAATAATTACCGTTGTTAACAAGATGCAGAAAGCTTTTAATAATCAGGAATATGTAGATATGCATTTGAAAACTATGGAACTGTCAATAAGACCCCACAACAATTAAACATTAAAATGACACACGCCTCCTATGTGTTTTTATTTATTATGATTTCCAGTTTGAAAGGCTGGTAATTGATAAGAAATATTTTTTTACTCAGAAAGTATTAATGTTTTGGAAAAATTGAAAGAGCAAGAAAAGTTTCTAAATTCATAGGGCCATGAAACCGCAATTTTAATTTTGATCCATAGCCATCTAGAAAAAAGTTCTGGCCAAAACATCAGGAAGGGTTGTTTTTTTTTTAACCACTTCGAAGTGGGCGAAAATAAAAATGTATTGCTAAAACGTAGTTCCATCAGTAGAACACGTGTACCAAATTTTAAAATTTTAGGTTGAGCCGTTTTTGAAAAAAAAAAAATAAAACCGGCTTTTACGTTCATCCCACCAACGCGAATATCTTTGCAGGGAGGGCTCAAATCGAAAAGAAAAGACCCCCCTAAATTACGCCATTTTACAAATTTTATTCAATATCTCTTGTCTTTTTAAGACAACAACACCTAATAATATCACAAATGACAAATTAACTCTTTTAAACGTATGTACTGCGTTGTCTGAAAATCGAAGTCATATATACAGGGTGAGTCAGTCATAATGTCATTAATTTTAACCACGTATTCGGGAGGCCTAATAAAGGCAGAAAATCGAAAAAAAATTGTTTTACTCGACCTTTAAAAAAATAAACAAATCACCCTATAAAAATCAGTAACACGACGCTCCTGGTGCGCTACGAACTTTCTGATGACGCACCCGACGACAATCTAATCAAACCATCGATGCCACATCAAGTTTACATACATAATATCGTCTAACACATCAGCGTGTTATTCAAATTTACCTCCATTTAGCACTCTGCATTTCCCGCATTTCTTTCCTCCCAAATTTGTAGGTTATGCCACACATTTGGAGGGGGATGGAGAGAATACAAGCAATAAGCAGTAGTTTGTTTATTTCGGTCTCACCTCACGTATTTGGCGTAAATTCACAACGCATAATTTTACAAATTTCGAATATGTGGAAATGGTAGTGTTATACGGAGAATGTTTACGAAATGCGACTGACCCTAATTTTATTAATAAAGTGCTATGGACGGATAAGTGCAGTTTTACGTGAACTGTGAGCTGTAAACAGGTTAGTACCATACTACTTAATAAACAATAAATTTCTAGGCTAGATGTACGTAACTACAAACTGAATAATTAATTGTACTTACGAGTAATACTAAAAATTCATATTTATTTGTAAAACGTAGTGAAAACGTAATATCAAAATTATTAAACTGTAATAACCTAACATTCGAAAACATTTATTTATTATCTACATTTGTTTTTGTTAACAAATAAATCAATATTTAAGGAAAATTAATTCATGTATCTAGATAAAAAAATAGTTTTACTCCTTGTCGTTAAATAACAGTACAAAAATTACGTAACTAGGTTATTGACCTAATAATACGGTAGGTCAAGATAACTTAGATTAGCGGTGTGCCATTTCCGTCTTGGACAGTTTTCTGTCGACAACGCGATGGTTTTTTATTACTTAGTATTTAAACACGAAACACTTTTCAGCTTCTCTTAATAATTTACCCATTGGGTATAGGTTTTTTATGTAATGTACGTAAATGGTTTATTATTCGGTTTATTATTAGACACGTTGGAGTTTTGTTGCAGTCATAACAGCTACATTTGCTCAGAGAAAAATCGACACGCGAGTGTACGGGTATCGTTTGATTGGGCCGTATTTTCTACCGGAAAACCTGCGTGGACCGCGTTACTTGCAATTTTTAATAGAATTATTTGATTATTATTATTTGATTTTATTGGATATTAACATTTTAAATTATTATTGGCTTAAGTTGAACTTAGCAAGAAAAAATGATATTCTAAAATAGTCAGTACAACCGTTTATTTGTGATGTCTAAAATCTAGGTAGATTCTATAGAAAAATATTACAACTTGACAACATTGCATCAGGTCGACATCGAGTTGAACTGTAAGCTGTAAACGACCAAGGCTGTCAGCGGTCAGTGACAGTCTGAAAAGGGGGTTTAAATAATGATTTGAAAATATTTTTTTTCGGCGTAAATATGCGTTTAGATTTTGTTTTAATCGCGTATTCGCATTATACTCATTATCTCCTATCTCCTCTTAAAATTAATGACATTATGACTGACTCACCCTGTAGATATAAACTAAGTCACACTGCTGTATTTGGCAGACAAAATTTTTAAATACCATTTCTATCTAGGCTTATATTTCCACGAAGTCGTCTATGACAATCGCCATTTCGATTAAAATAATACATTCTTTGTTTTTCACGTAAGTTGGAAAAATCATGCAATATCCCCATTAGATTATGCCCGCTAAAATAACGACTATTGCGTCCACAACATGATCAATTTTTAATGAATGATTTCCTTTATTTACTGGCCGACTAAAATTAATTAAAGTCGGTAGCTGATGTGTTATCCAACCACATTCGTCGCGGCCGTAAACTTCTCGTCAAACTGGTGATCTATCCGCGTCCTCGTTCTCATAGCATATCAATGAAAGAGTTTGGGGTTTGACACATACATATTTGATAGATAAGTATTATTACAGATATCTCCTTGTTTATTTTACCGCAGTAATATAACAAGGCTTAGAACGGGAGAAACATAACTTAAAAAATGTTAGAGATTAAAATGTCAGCGGCAATGCTAGCAACTAGCGTCCTCTACTTTGTACAAGAAAAAACTAATAAGACCAATCACAATAAACGTACCTGTGTTAAACAAACAAAACAAAACAAAAATTACGATAGCATAGTACTTAGTTTGTTAATATGACAGTTCCGTGTAAGAAAGCAGCGCTATCTTGTGACTGCTTTGTTTGTTCTTCGCGAATTGTATGGCAGGAATGGACCTTTATGGAAATAATACCAAAGATGTGGTGAATATGTGCAACAACTCTACAAACTACAAAAATCATTGAGATTCCGAAGACAAATCTCAATTAGTATTCTGGATTAAACAATGAGAATGACAGTTGACCGCCGTTCTTCCCGCCAAATTCAAATATGACAATCGACGAAAATTATTATTGTGTAAGTTTTTGTATGTCACTCTGGTTTTAGATTTTTTTGTTAATGTAAACAAGTCAGTGTTCTAATTAAATGTAAGCGCTTGCATAGAATTGTGGCCCGCTGCCGGTCTATATCGAGTCGTTGGTATTTAAAACAATTTATTATTAATTGGCAGGAGTATATTCCAGCATGAGCCCGCAGGCGACGCACTTGCCGATATTTCTGATTGTCACTGGAGGCATCATCTCTCCGCAAAGCGTATTCCGAAACACCGCATAGCAAGCAACTCATTAGTTCCTGTCTTATAATTTGCCAGAACCTGCCGGCGTACGACCGGCCTCGAAATATATCTAATATAGAAGGTTTGGAGAATTCATTGTAACTAAAAAATAATAATAAGGTAAATGTTCCTATAATGCGACAATATCGAATTAATAAGGCTAAAGGTATACCCCTAAAGTACAATATGAATACATAAAAAGATTCATTTAGAAGAATTAGGTCATTGGTATATGCCCCCCTCAAAAGATATAGGCTGTTGAATTTGAATATTTAAAATTGAAAAAGAAGGCCATACTATGACAAAAGTATGGCACTGTTTTGCCACATATGGAACCAGGTGCTGTCGTGGTTGTATGATAATGCACCCTACAAAAGCTTTGTTCGTAGTACACGAGAATCAGTGTCCAACCGCCAGAAGTATGTGCACTGCATTTAAAATAAAGCATTTTAACCTTATGTAGGCGCTATGCGCTTGCGTCTGACGATTGGAAACTGTTTATAACTGTTCTATGAACCTAACAGCCAATGATAAGTGTGATCTGTAATGTAAGTAATCTATTAAAGTACTAAATTCACTCAACGTCAACTTATTTTTGATAATTTTGTGTTCTTTGGACCCTTCTCAAGTGGCACGACTATGGAATCACTCCTCTGCAACTCTCACCTCCCGTACTCATCTAAGTGCTGTGAATGATTCACTATTGTGGAAACTGGGGGAAGCGGGTATTTTTTGCCCCCCTCATTTTTTCCGACGTATATTTAACTGCAATGTATTCGAGTGATAACGGATAAAATAATGGGAAATAATGTTATAAATTTTTATTGTAAGTACACAAATACCAGCTGCTTGCTGTACAGGACAAAAGTTAACAATCTCGAGATAAATTCGATTTTTAAAAGTAATGCAACGTTAGAAATTGCCGCAGAGAAACGATATTTAATTTCAGTTTCTAAAGAAACGCCCAATGTAACAATGTGTAAATAACTTACCGAGAATTTAAATGTACTAACTAGTTTTATACAGAGTGTGTCTAAACAAAGGCTAACCAGATTTACCATTTTTGAAAACGTACCTACTTATACACTAAATTTAACACAATAATATTAACATTTTAATTCAATTTTTGCTAATTGCTCCACATGTCCGCCTATCTAAGAAATGTATTAACGTTCTTTTCTAATTACTGAAAATCTTTGAAAAATCTGCGGTTTTTATCAAAACTATTCAGTCGCATTTATAAGACGCTCTTTTTAGTTGATTAATGTTCTTCATCGATTCAGGATAAACATAGCCTTACATAAACCCAGTATGGTGGTAACAGAATAGGTGAGTCTCTTCCGTCTTCCGATTTGAAAAAATTATTTTTTAGTTAAAAAGTATTTGAAATAATGTAAAACATCATTTAGTTCTCTGAGTGGAAGTATACAAATGATGTTGAAAATTTTGGGCAAAAAAGTTAGATTTCTCTAATTATAAAAGGCCTTTCATGCATTGTTAAATTAGGCTTATAAGTTTAGTAAACGAAATGACGTAGTTAAAATCAAACTAGTACAAAAAACGAAGTTATCCTGGGAGTCGTTTACAATAAGACCCTTCCGGAAGAGTAGTCAACCACAAGAATATCTTCATTAAATTCCAAACCGATACATGAAAAATTTTAAAAGTTTAACTTCAACTCATTCGAGGAAGAAATTTTTGTATATAGGTAAGTAGAATTAAATCGTAATACTTTGTTGTCACAAATACGCAGTTAATGGAATGATCTGTTTCTTTGCTACACTCTGTATAATTGCTAAACTTAATAATAAGTAATAATAAAAATGTATTTATTTGAGCTAACAGCAACAGTGCATTGAAAAAATAAAAATATTCCACGAAAATAATCAACTATAAAAGAAAGACTCGATACGTGGCATATTCTCGATCCCTCTGATGCTCTTGTCAGAAAATCCAAAACGCGACTGACATGCGAGATGAGCTATGGCCCTCGCGAAAAAGTAATTATAGTTTTTTCTCTCTCATTAGGCCAACGAGGTATATATATTAAGAGGATATTTGACGTTAATTGCACGACAACAATATTTTTGTACAGTATTTATCGACAGTGCAGTCCATTACGGTAATGTGCCGGTACTTTATAATAATATTCGGCAACTTGGCAGTTTGTTAGCGGTAATAAGAGCCCGAATATCAATTAGAAAAGCACGGGTGTGCTAAGTTTTTTTCCAGAAGGGTTTACGAGGCGTAATTACGGTAATGTGCCGGTACTTTATAATAATATTCGGCAACTTGGCAGTTTGTTAGTGGTAATAAGAGCCCGGATATCAATTAGAAAAGCACGGGCGTGCTAAGTTTTTTTCCAGAAGGGTTTACGAGACGTGTGCCGTCTTATGAAGCATTTTAAGCCACATGTTAATAGGAACTTTTTGGTTTATTTTAATGATTTCAGTATGCAGTAAAAGTTTGGAACCCTATTTTAGAAATACCCAGTATACAATATTTAAGTCATTAGCTAGAAGAGTTTTTAAAAAATATGGACACATTTACAGTTCCCGAGATATAATCACCATACAAGTTGTGAAATGTGGTATACCGTGATAAAAATGATATTTTTTTATGTTGTTTACACCATTACTAGTAAACAATAACAAATGCGTACTGCACCGCAAGGTAAATATATTAGAATTACATCTTTCATGCTAAATGTCATAAAATTAAAAAATACGTAACGATGTTGAAAAATTACATTTCATGTGCATTAAAATGCTTTTATACTATGAAAACTTACATATTTACAAGTGCATGATGTGTATTTACATAATGTATTGAGAATTACATTATATTACATTGGAATTAATTTATTTATATGTATGCTATTCTCAAGAAAGCAAAGGTAATCACTCGAAAGCAGTAATGTAACGCATACAAAGTTTTATCTACTCAACAAAATAAAACTTTTCAAATATTAATAACTTTATTACAAGGAGAACATTAATAATAACAAATAGAACAGAGATAAGAAATTCATTTGTTAGTATTCGTTACTTGGATGCTGAAATAACAGTCTTTACAATCTTTAATAACAGCGTTGGAATAAGTCATGACTTTTATAAAAAAAGTCTAAAAGTCCGAGACTTTTGAATTCATTCTTTAATTCGGACTTTTTTTTAATTAATTCACTTAAAGCAAATTTTATTTTCTTCAAAAATCTTAAAGCAACTGAACAAAACATGAAGTTTTTTCAAAACGAACGGAAACCATTAATTAAATAAGTATTAAAAACGTAGCCAACTTAATACTTATTAAGAAACTTCATTAGAAAAGTTATTTTTCCGACTTTTTCAGCTCCTAGTTGGTACAAGTTGATAATACAAGGTTCCCATTGGAAAAAGGTTGAAACAATTTGTGACTTGTTTTAAAAAAAGTCGTTTGAATTAATTCACGAATTCAATCGCTGACTTAATTCATATAAACTAATTCGTGCCAACCCTGTTTAATAATAATTCTTGATTCAGAAGGCATATTAGGTATTATATTATGATATGCTAAAATTTCATCACTGCGATTGCTGTATTCAATTACCTGTACATTATTTGATGACCTAGTTAAAATTTTCTTGAGTTACCATTTTTGCACTAATCAGTATGTACACAATTAATCTTTTTTAATAAGTATCTTTCATCATCGACTCCGCTCAGTAATCTGTATATTTCCGCTTGCGATATACAGGGTTAACTATAACTAAGTACAAATATATTAAGAGGGGAGAGAAAAAAAAAGAATTAACAGAATTTCCTTTCAAAAAATTTCCAAACTTATTTATAAAGCGAAAAAATTTTTTTTCGATATCATATTAAATCCTTATTTAACGCCGCCAATGCGAGAATCAGAGTATGCAACCAGCAAGCAACCGTCATGCAACAGTCGGCAGACGGTCCAGTCGAATCGGTTCGCTGTCATGTTATAATTTAATTCCTGTGTTTACGTTGTAGTTTTGTGTTCTTCTTCAGTTTTTAGTGCCTTATTTTAATTTTAAACGTTTTATAGTTAATAAATAAAGGAATATGTGTCGGGTACAGAAATTTTCGCACAATATAGTTCGCCGGTGTGTTTTTCTAGGTTATGGGACAAGACTGCCACGGGTGTTAAACGTTTTCTGTTATCTATTAACATTACATAGGCATTGTATCTAATTGTACCTACGGGAAGTGTATTTATCGGTAGTGAGTGAAAATGTAGTTTTACCAGTTTGTAACCAAATAATGAAAAGCGAATGCAAAATACTGGAGCTAACAGGATTAACTGTTATCTACCTATCAGGTATTTTTACTAATAAGAATGTTAATTTTTGTCGTTTCTGCATTTATAAATACTGCAAACGACCGCATGGTAGTTGTTGACAGATGTAATGTCAACTATTAATCTAAGCCATAAGCCATCTCAGTCGATACTCATCATAGGCGCCGACTTTCCGTAGGAAAAAAGGGTTTTGCCCCATTTTTTAAATATCGAGCTAAAATTCTGAAATAACTTTTTTTTGTCTTTTAGGGCGCCCTGAGCACGTGGTAAAAATTGTTGTACTTAGTCAACCCTGTAGAGTTTTTGATTTCTTAGGCTTATATCCAACTCCTAGCTTCTTTAAAAATGCTGTCGACTTTTTGAACTTGCTAAATATAATTCTTGGTAGATAACGTGGATTTTAACATCGAGTAAATCGACTATAATGACGATTTTAGTGTCTTTGTTTTCTCACACAAATAGACGAGGAGTATGTTTCCTGAATATTTATAAATTTCCATCGACTAAACTAAATTGCACAAATTTTACAAAAGCGTTTGCTAGATTTCATGGTTCGGCAAGCAATAAAGTGATACTCATTTGACACTCCTCAATACACGTCAACTTTTCGTTGTCACTGTCAAACAAAAAACCCTACTTTAATTAGTGATTGTATTTATAAGCACATACTCGTGTTACACTGGCGAAAATATTGTTTTGTTTTAAATTGTTATTTTATTTGACACAAGTAAACTTAAACTGTTGCCTCTAGCTAAATTTTGTGTTACACTTAAGAATCTGACATATTTATAAACTATTTTATAAGTAAATTTTACGTGGAAGCTTACCATGGTCCCTACGAACACACCTTCATTTACGCAAGTCCAAACAAACCTCTTTCTTTTGTTAATAATGTTATGAAATCGTTTTTGTCGCTGCTGAATTATTGATTTCGAGGCAATAACTTGGTATTCCGAATACAATAATATTCAATAACTGCCATTCTTTGTGTGAATAACCGTTATTTTGACTTAAAACTCTCTTAAGAACGGACGCTATTTATGGGTATTTAAACAAGGTACTTAAAGCGATGATCATCAATTCTGCTGTCTGTTGTGACATAAAGATGGCACTATTTTTTTATCCGACACTAAACTTTACGAGGACACCTAGGTATCTGAAAATTAAAATAATGATAGTGTCTCACCTCTAGTTTACACACCCTTCATATTGTTTTTTATTTATGTTTCAGATCATATAAAATTTGTCTACGTATACAGGGTGTCCCAAAATTAGCCTGCCAAAAATTAACTGTGGATTCTACGATCCAAAATAAGAAAAAAATGTTATATAATCATAGTAGATAAGTCCGTAGATGCCCCCTAACGGAGATATGACCCCTTAATATTTCCAAAAGAGATCATGATAAAGTAATCAAATTTGAAATTGAGAATCACAATTAGATCACGAATCTAATCTTCTGAAAATAATTCCTCATAATTGATCATAGGCGTGCTAAACTGGGGGGTCAGTGGATAAATATTGCTCTAACTTTCTTGTATCTCACGATTTTCGTCGTCAGATCAAAAAATTAAAAATTCTGGTCTGTTTTACATGAAAAAGGTACTATTTCAATCCGATAAACTGCTTTGTTTTCGAGTAATCTTACTTTAAAAATTTTGTGACATACCACAAAACTTTAAGATGGAAACTATAAATAGACAAAATATCTCTAGTAGTAGTAGTGACAAAATACTGCCGACTTATTTAACACATATTAAAGGTGTTATTCAAGCGTTTTAACATATTAAAATACTTTTAAAATGCATATTAGTAAAGTAATTTGTAAATGTTTGAATTTTAATATAGCCTATTAATACTTCAAAAAATGTTAAAAACATATGTAATATATGTCAAATAAACTGACAGATAACTATACTATAGACGATTTAACCGCTTGCATATCATATCTAATATTTTTATGGTATGTCACAAAATTTTTAAATTGATATTACTCGTAAACGGAATAATTTATCGAAGTAAAACAAGAGTGCTTTTTTTTGTAAAATTGTTCAACATTTTTAATTTTTTGATCTGACAGCAAATCTGTTTTTACCGCGGTGGTCTGTTACTACCTTTGACACTTTTGGTTAGTGGAATATACCTAACCTTGCGGCTAACAGAAGGCCATGGTCGGCCATAAATAGCGGTTTAATATAATTTCGAATTTTTTTCTTCTCATATAAATACGTTTCTCGATGGACGATTCCGTTAATTCTTATTTTTCCCATTACTACTTAAAATATTTGTACTTAATTATAGTTAACCCTATATATTTTTTGACCAACCCTGTAAAATAATGTCTAAGCTCAGCACTGGTCTTGAATTGAGGGAAAGTAAGGTAAAAACGTTTCCAAACATATCAATCAGTCGACCAGTTTCGAACTCTTTATACAATTTTAAGGAGACCGTCACTTATGTAAATTTTTAAGTCGACAACTTTATGAGCGATTTTAAGTTGCATTAACGTCAGTGTGTCGCCTGTCGTCTTACCGACACGAGGGATAAACCTCGTTTTATTGCCTTTATTAGCGGTTATTGGCATAATTAGGCGAATTTCAAATTAATTTCTCAAACACACGAGCGACGTTGCTCAATCTTGTCGAGTAATGGTCGTATTGGTCTTTCATTTCACCGTTCACGGTTGTTATGAGAGTTTTATTGAAAATTGATCAAATGAACAATGTTTACGGAGAATCATTGAAATTTCAGTGCCGGCTTCATATCAATCCTCTTATGCCTTTATAATGTATAGAAAGTGAATTCTTCATTATTGTCATGAATGAGAATGAGGACGATGTTAATCTACCGACAAAGAAGGAAAAAATTCAATAGTCGTTTAGCATTCACCATGAGATATCAACTCATGTCAACTTATGAATATAAAAGCGTTAGGGAGAGTACACAGTGGCTCTTAGAATCGAAATCGGCCATTTTTCTGGACTTTTACCCATTATTGTTGCATGTATTGTATACAACAATAATCTTGGCCATTGAATAAACTTCATCATGAGCATTATTTAAAAAATACTAAAATCACTAATATTCGTATAAACCGTAGATTTCTTAGGCATATAACCTTACCCATTTTGCTTCAAACATGTAATTAGTTTGCAGTAATTTAAAATGTTCATTATTATTGGATTGTAAAGTACTTTTACTCATAGAATAATTCAGCCACACTGTTGACGACTTTTGTTGTTGCGCCAATTTCGAAAAATAAGCTTATAACACCGTCTCTGAGAAAGAACTGCATGTCTTTTTCACTTCCATAAATCTTGAATACGCGGTTTCGTAAATTTTCCGCGATTTAGCTGGCAATAACTCTGAATCAGAAATATCCATTTTTTTGAGTTTCAAATATTGAAAATAACTAGAACATAACTTAAGTTTGCAATTTTTTAAACCCAATCACAGAATTAAATTGACAGTTATTTGATTACTTTAAAGGTTTCCTTAGCAATGCAGGTCAAATGTCGCTATAAGTTCAACAGCCTACCAGTTTAAAACTTGAGATTTTCTCTGACAAATATATTGTAATAATATGTTTTCTCAATATTAAATCGTCATTTTTCTAGTCACAAAAAAAATGTATTATACACGGATAAAAATATTAATCTAACAATCTAATACTTTTTCACTTGTATAAAATAAGTACCTATTATTATTATACTTGCTGCATGATGTAACTCGAATAAGAAAAAAAATTATCCACATAGGTACATATTTAGTGTTGCCACTGTCAGAAAAGGAAGTAAATAAAAACTTATAGAGAAAACTAAACTCCTTTTTCTTTTTTTTTACAGACAAATCCTGTTGCGTTCTACTAGCGGTTGAGACTGGTGAGTAATAATAACTTTATTGTAATATCGTTTATCTAGCAATTAAGAATGCATCCTGTTTGTTTTAATTAGGTATTTGGCCAAAAAAAGAGGATGTTCCATTTACATAAGAATGGTCCGGTGACTTTCACAAAAACTTTTGGCATTTCTAACGAGTCCGCGAACGTATCATTTCGGCGTTGACAAACAGGATGTGTCTCAAGAGTTTGAAGATTGAACGCGCTGTTTTTTTTTGTGTTATTAATTGAAAAGTAGCTCTTGTATCATAATATCCGGCCACTACTAAATTTTTAGCGGTCCCTGATAGGGAATTGATCGCCTGACACGATACGATCTTGTCTTTGCCGCCTAATCTGATGTCAATTTGTTTGTTTTTTGTTTGGAGGTTGTTTCTTATTGTAAAACAGTTACCTTTTTTGTGGCATACATTGCATAAAAAATGGTAAAGTACAGGACTTTGGAAGGTAGGAGCGTTGATGAAAATAAGCTGACATGCCCTAAAGTGTTTTTAATTAAGTACCTCATTTATGCTAGATGGCTTAAACTGTGATGCTATTAAAAGCGGCATAAAACTACTGAAACATAAAAAATACAATTTTCAAATAGTCCGAGAACCGATTATTCGTTCTTTTTTAGTTAGGTAAAGTATACTGCTATCCTCGGGATGTTATTATCCGTATAACATCCTTGATATCTTATTGGTTATAAAATTCATTGTCTTAAGAGCAGTTAGACATATATGATTTTCTTAATAGTGGCACAAGCTACTTAGCGAATGATAGTGTCATAGTAGTTTGCTATTTGAGACACGTAAAATGAAAAGTAACGCCGTAAGGCGTTAAGCATATCTATAACGCCTTAGGGCATTACACATTTAAATCGTATTAGTATGGAGACAAATACATTCCAAAAGAAGACAGAAAATTACACAGTAATTGTCAGTGTTGTACCATCTGAAACATAAAAAATGTAATCAAAATGACTAGAGAACATTATTGGTTTAATGAGCTGCAAGTGTTTCGGTTGCTTGAATAACACTTCAGATAGGTAAAGTTATCTTAAAACATAACATAAAATGTGTAATAGCGCTCTCTTTCGGCGGATACTACTGATCTCGGGATGTTTCTGCTCTTATAATATTCTTGGTATCTTATATGTTATAAAATTCATTATTTTCAAAGCAGTTAAATGCATTATTGATATCTATTGCCCGCTACAGACTATGCGTGAATTCGCGATTCGCAATGCACGATGCGTGATTCGTATGAAATTCATGCATAGTGTTTAGGGTTTTTATGAATGGATTTTTAACGAACAAGACTCTACACACTATTCGCGAATTCCTTACATATCGCGAATCGCGTATGACGAATCGCGAATTCACGCATAGTCTGTAGCGGGCCTTAGATTGTAACGCGCATAACGCTAACACAAGTGTAATGGGGTGTTGCGACAGAGACGAGGAATTTCAGTACAGCATAGACTTTGCTACGAAGCGAGTGTTGCGCTGTAGCTCTAAAATAGATCATCATTGTACTAGTATTTATAAATAATACTATTTATTTAGATTGCTGTTTACTTATGTTAATGTACAACTGTAAAGTTACCGTGTTTAATGAATGAAGAAATTCATTTTGCTGTACGTGTATCTCACATGTTGGTATCTCATTGCTTATACCCTGGGATGTAGCATGATTAATAGTGGCATAAACTGCTTAGCAAATGGTAGTGTCATGCTAATTTGTTATGCCGACCTTTTTTGAAATACGTCAAATGAAAGATAACGCCATAGGACGTTAAGCATATTTATAACACCCTAGGGCATTACAAATTTGAATCGCATTAATATAGAAATAGATTCCAAAAGAGACATAAAATTACACAGTAATGCCAGTGTTGTACCATCTGAAACAAAAAAAAATGTAATTTTCAAAATGGTCCGAGAACATTATTGGTTTAACGAGCTGCAAGTGTTTTGCTTGCTTGAACAACACTTCAGACAGATAAAATTATGTTGAAACACAACATAAAATGTGTAATAAAATACTACTTATTATCTGTATATAACATCCTTGATCATTGATTTTTCATAGCAGTTGCTTAAACATGTCTATTTATTGTCTTAATACTGGATCAAAACTGCTTAGGAAATGATATTATCATACTATTTTCCTGTACTATCTCTATTTGAGATTGGTAATAGAGAAATAACGTCCTAGGACGTTAAGCATATGTATAACGCCTTAGGGCATTACATATTTAAGCACAAAATATAATAATTAAGCACAATGACCGAACATTTCTCAATGTCGCACGGGGTACCATAAATAAATCATACTAAGCCAAACGCATTATCCAGCAGGTCGATAAAAGTGCCTTCGCGAGGTATATCTCCAATTAATTAACCTTCGAGACGCTCTTATTAATCTTACTTATCCCCACGACGAGGCGCCGATCGACCTCGGCCGTCGAATATTCCTTTGGAATCCTCTAATTAAATAGCCCCTTATCGATGACGTTTCGGACTTGTACTTGTCCACCAGCGCCACAATGTTTTGAGGCTCGGACGTCGCTACCATTCATTTGTTTATCGGCACGTCGTCGGACGCAGATACGTTTATCTAGTTGGCGGAGAAATATTTTCATTAATTAGAGTGTCTCTTGTTACTTTGTTGCGACGGAGGATAATCTCTTGTGTTCCCGTGCCACCTCCGATGAAGCTGACGTTGCTATGTGAAATTGTTGTGACGGTTAATATGCGTCATGACTTCGACATATCAGCCATAAATTAGTAGATGAGGAAGATGTAATTGTTCACATTTTGAAACAATCCGAGAACTTCCTTCTACTTGTTTTTCTGGGCGACTGAATTGTTTCTTACGGAGTTCAGTTACAACAGTTGCCACATTTTCATTGCTACAGTAATTTGCAGTGGTGTCAATGCTAGGTCATTAGGTTCAAAATTAGATTAATGTGTCTCTACGCATGTGCAACAGAAATCGCATGAAGAATTCTGTAGTTTCATAATAATAATAATATCTCAACCCCCTATTCTAAGGATTAGCTCAGAAGTCGAAGACTTGTGCGGAAGAGGGGGCGGTATATTATTATTAAACGAGCCGCATTTGCGCCCAAGAACAACTTAAGTTGATAGGCGCTAACCACCATTCAGTGCAGGAATGAGGGAAACCTGGACAATCTCATTAATTAGGGGGGTAGTCAAATGTCGACCGGTATCAATCTCTCACGTGACCCAAGCTAACATTCTTCCACCCATCCATAACCGCAGAGAGGGTGTTAGTCCTCTCCACAAATACGTAAAAACATATCCGTGATTGTTGCATAATGTACAGGGTGTTAAAAAAAGAGTGTAAAATATTTCAAGAGGTAATAGTATGAACCAAAATAAGCAGAAAAGTCTTAATAAACATGGGTCCGCAAAGTAACGGCAGAGATATTTCACTAAACATCAACCAACTATTATAAGAAAATACACAACATTTTTGCAAAATAAAAAAAGGGCTAAAAAACATAAAATATTCCATATCTCCGCAACCGTTACTTTGCGGACCCATGTTTATTGAGACATTTCTGCTTATTTTGGTTCATACTATTACCTTCTTAAATATTTTACACTCTTTTTAACACCCTGTATAATGTAAATTAAAAATTACCAGTAAATATTATTTAAAAGGAGCATAATAAAACATGGAAATTTCCACCCATTTTTATCAGTGCATGCGCAAACCTGATCGTATCGGTCATTTTTGTTTTCGCTTCTTTTTGTACTTGACTTAAAATTGTTTTAAGCTTTGGGGACCTATATATTTTACATGGTTTTACCTCAACTGAAATCATTACTACATCTGGGGTACTTCAGGGTTCAGTTCTTGGCCCTCTACTGTTAAATACGCTCATTAATGACATCTATGACAGTCTTCGAGCCAATGTTCTTTTATATGCGGATTATTTCAAGCTGTATACATCTGTTTCATCTACAGATGATTGCATTATACTTGAAATTGATTTAACTGTAATTAATTAATGGTGCCTTCGTAATAGGTTGCTTTTGAATATTTCTAAATGTTTCATTATGACTTCTACAAGGAAAATTAATTCTCTTACATGTACATCATTGGTTCTGAGACTGTCGTCCCTCGTTGCACTGAATTTAAAGATTTGGGAGTTACTTTTGACGTTAAATTAACCTTTGTTCCTCATATTAATAATATTATTTCTCTTGGTTTCATTATAAGAAATGCTAAAAAGCTCAGAAAGGTTTCTACAATGACTGTATTGTATAATGTGTTTGTCAGGTAAGAACTTGAGTATGTGACTATTATTTCCTATATAAGTTACTCATTCTCAACATCTGGAAACAGTTCAGAGGAGATTTCTTAAATATCTTTCAGACTTGACAATGTTTGTCCTGTCAGAGGCATACCCATTCTGAATTCAATTGAATTGATCAGACATCTCGACGCACTTACTTTTCACTATTATTTTGGTTGTTGCTTAATAAATACATTGATTGTTCTGATATTCTTAGCCATATAGCATTTATTACACCTTCATTCTATTCTCGCTTCTATATATTATTACATTTATCAATGCCATATAGTATTGTTATGAAACATTCGCCAACTTATTCATATGCAGTATCAGGCACTTATTGATTTTTTTGATACTGGTGTATCTAAGATTAAATTATGTGTTTTAGGCCATTGATTGTATCTGTTTATGTAATTTTCTTTTTTGTATGTTTATTTCATTGCATTGAAATTATCTGTCAGAGCGGCGTATTTTTAAGTAAATAAATATATTTTTTGTTTTTGTCTTGTATAATCAATTAATAATAATAATTCCGACGCATATTTGTTACTCACCGGACTGTTCCCCGCGTAATGCTGAATGATTATTTCTCATTTCTTCCAGTCGACTCGTTGCATTAAGCCGCATAATTCGACGCCAAAATTCTGCAGGGTCATCGTTCTAAACCACCCGGGCAAATTGAAGAGAATAAGATAATTTGGCGAAAGATAATGCCCGACAATAAGCCTGGATTTAAATTACCGAAACACCGTTCCCGCGTTTGCTCTTTTTGTGATTAATGAATTTTGTAAACAAAACATCGTAATCGGTCGTGTCGGGGGGACGGAAACTCCAAATGACATTTTATGTTAATGTCTTCGCTCGATAATTGTGACCGTTTCGTACGCTACGGTATTTTTTTACAACCGACTTGATGTTACAGAAGAATTCCTGTTGCTACACTGGCAGAAATGTTTATTGAGATACATATGTGAATATGTCGTACTGTTTCTGTCAGATTGTTTCGTAACATATTATTTTACAAATAACTTCATATTATACAGGGTGTCCCATAATGATGTGCGCTCCTTTGGAGGGTGTGTTCCTTGGGTCATTTTAGGGGGGGTACGTTCTATAAAATTTTTCGAGTTGAGCCATCCGTTACGAGATAAGGGTTTCTAAAAAATTGAAAATATTTCAGTTTTAATTTTTTTCTCAAAAACGGTTAAACTTATAAATCTGAAAATCGGTGACTACATTTAGTTAATTAAGTTACATTGTTGAGTACGATTTTTATTTTTACGAAAGGATGGCAACCACCAACCGCTGTTGTTTTTTTAATTAGAACTTTTTATTCTAAACGTTTCTCGATATCAAAAAATTACAGTAAATAGAGCAATCAATTTACAAAATTTTCCCCCTCTTAGTATTTTTATGCAGAGATACGCGTTTTCTTTTAAAAAAATAAAATCCACATACGTACATATCCTCGGGTGTGGAAAATGCAAGCAAAATAATTCATATGAAATGTGTCTTTGGGAGCACTTGTTCTCTCTTCTCTTCTCTTTGAGAATAATTTAATGTTCTTGGCAGAATAATGTTCCGTCATTTTCCCAGTGGTATAAAGAACGACATAGACAAACCTTTACCTTTAAGTGGCCGGAAAGTTAGTGGGTTAGTTTCTGCTACTTTAAGTACACATTTTAGGTGTATATACTTGAAAATTATATTTTCAAAAGCAGACATATAAAACAAATTTCTGAGGCATACATACATAATATTGATTCACGAAATTTACAGAATTAGAACTCTTTTTTAATATCGAATTTTTTAAGGGTGCTTGTTTAAATTTTTGTACTGTAACATCCATATTTGACAGTAAACTGTCGATCGTTCTAATCTTGAGATTATTCTAATTCTATATTAGTTGCTACACTTTTATATTAACTATTATTTTCCTAAATATAACAAGAGAAGCATATATAAAGGTAGAAATGATATATAGAAAAGAGACCGAACTACATATGAATATTTAGCCAACAAAGAGAAGTATATCTAGTAAAGGTGAGATGTAACTGGTCTGCTACTTCCTGCTCGGCCTAAGTGGCTCGACTTGCAGGAAACGACCGCAGACCTCTCGCCCTGGGAGAGCGCCATTAAATCTATAAATGATACTGCAGGAAACAACTACTCCGCGGGCTAATGCCCCGACCGGCATTGAATTACACCTGCAGTATCTGTATGAACAGCCAAGAACCCTTGTCGGCCACTCCATCAGACATAGACCGGTTTCGGGCTTGTTAGCCCTCATCAGTATGCAAAAAATAGGTGAGATGACCGACAATTGAACTGGCTGTTTCTTCATATGTAGGTTCACATATAAATCGAGTGCAGGTGAGATGTAATTGATCTGCTACTTCCTGCTCGGCCTAAGTGGCTCGACTTGCAGGAAGCGATCTTACATTGTCGTAGGTACTTAACCGCAGACCTCTCGCCCTGGGCGATGCGATTAATTTATAAATGATACTGTAAGAAACAACTACTCCTCGGGCTAATGCCCCGACCGGCATTGAATTACACCTGCAGTATCTGTGTGAACAGCCAAGAATCCTTGTCAGTATGCAGTATGCATACTGTTGAGGGCTAACAAACCCGAAACCGGACATGTGCGACGCAATTTGAGGCTCGGAAAATTCGGCTTCACTGTGGTAGGATTGGTGGATGACCCGGACTCCCCACGCGGGTAGAAACAGAAACGGCGGGATATTGAAATGTAAACCAGAGGTACGTTAAAACATACGAGAGCTAAGATTTTGATAAATGTAGTAGGCAATCGGATTGGAAATTATGGGGTATTAAAATATACAGTGAAAACCAAATTTTACAGTGAGGCCCGGCTTCAGTTGCTTCATACGACGAGCCCCCACTGGGGTATAGTATCATTTTATTGTAGGTTCAATAACTCTAGAAGCTAAAATGTTTATTTATTATCATTGCGTAAACTCTCTGGTTGTTTTCTAGGTTTCGGCAGCAGTTTTATTTATTCAGTAATGGATCTCTTTTTGTATTTTCATTGTGAACACTTCTTCCCGTGTAGGAGGAGACCCCGTTCGACGGCATTATTCACCGGGCCGTGTAAACGACACCCACAAATTTATTTAAATTAATAAAATCTCACCTGCATAGTTTATTGTTCGAAGTCGACAAAGGCCACACCATCCTCAACATGGGGAGTCCAAGTTTGTTTTTTTATGCGTTAAATCCGATGTTATTCAGATATTACTGTCATATTAAACAATAGGTGAAACGTATGCTCGCTCTCTCCGGTCCCGAACGGATTTTATTGTGTCCCTGTCGATATTAAGGATAATTTACGACGGTCCGCGCTCAGCTACGGTCGCGTCGCGCCGTCGCGGGCGCCTCGACCGTCCACCCCGGGCGATAACAAGGAAAGAGATATCACGTTTCTAATGGATGGGGAAACGAATGGCTTTATAAATTTCCGGACTCCGAGCCCGCCGTGTTCTCGTGTGGAGAAATCACTTTTTTATGTCCCGACGGCTATTAAGCGGGCCCGGGGCCCGTGTTTCCCTGCTTTTGGAAACTTGTTATCTCGCCTTTATTGTTGTCTAAACGGATAAAATGTGAATACTAATTCCCCGTGTACATAAAACTGATGATTCGATTGTGGTTGTATGTTTAAGCGGTGTAGAAATGGACGGGGTTTCGTTTTGACCGTATAATGTACCTCAAAGTTGAGCAACATCAGCGTTTAGGTTAAATAGGGAAAGCTTTGAAGAATACCGGGTGTCCCGAAATAAATGCAACAAAATTTGGTCAGAAATTCTTAAGAGAAATTTAAGGGACCCGTATTTTTTACTTTTGATAAGTGCGGCCCCCTTTCGGAGATATAGCCCCCTGAAACAAGCCCCTACAAATTTAATTTTTTTTATATCTCAGAGCTATATCGCACAAGAACCACCAAATTTGGTACACAGGGATTTTATGACATGTAGAATGCGATGCTGATAAGCTTTTTGGCAAGGGGCCCCCACAAGACACTTTTTCGGGGGTCCCCTTGTCTTTGGGGCCACCGAACTTTAGTTGCATATTTAATTTTTAAAAAAATTAGTAGCCTCTTAGAAACTCCAGGGAATTTAAAAACTTTTTTGTCTCGAAAAAATGGCAAAATGTGATTGGATGCATATCGAGGTTCATATGAAATTTTAAAGTGTTAATCGTAGGTGGCTGGCATTCGCAATAAACAATCAATTTTATTCTGTGACAGTTGTCATTAACCATCATCGGGAGCTCATAGAGACAGGATCAGTAGTTGTAAAAAAATCACAATTTAAAGAAATTTAATTTTAATTTAAAGAAATCACAAGTTAAACATTAACAATTAATAAGAAAATGTGAATATTAAAATAAGGTACAATAAACTTGGAAATTAATAACAAAATTAATGGTACTTCATGATTAAATAATTTAATTCTAAAAAGTTTGTTAAAATCACACTGGTCAGTTGCGTAAAACGTGTTCAAAGTGAGAACCGTTTTGTTCAACACAAGCCTGCAAATGTGACACGAAATTTTGACGTATTTTCGTGTGAATGTTGGGAATCTGTCTAATTTCTTCAGCCGCAGCAAGGATTTGTTCATGTAATTGTTCCCGGGTTCTAATTGGTACGGCATAGACGTGATCCTTCATGGCCCCCCAGAAAAAAAAGTCCATGGCATTTAGATCGGGAGAACGGGGGGGCCATGTTACATGAGCAGAATTGTTACCTATCCATCGCCCTTGGAAATTTTCATTCAGCCACTCAGTTACGAAGTGCCCCCGATGTGGTGGGGCACCATCGTGCATAAAGAACAAATTGCGTCTAGTACCGAGAGGAACATCTTCCATAAGAGGCGGTAGTTCATGCTCCAAAAAATTAAGGTAACTTTCAGCATTTAATCGTGGAGGCAATAAATATGGACCGATGATGCAATCTCCGACAATTCCAGCCCAGCAATTAATTGAAAATTTTTCTTGCGAATGAGTCTGCCTTAAGACAAATGGATTTGCCATAGCTCAATAATGAAGATTGTGCAAATTTATTAGGCCATCTTTTGTAAAGCACGCCTCATCGGTAAAGAAAAAATTTCGTATAAATCCCGGATTTAAGTTGTAACGTTGAAGAGCCCATAAGCTAAAATGTCTTCTTCGTGGCAAATCTTCTACTTTAAGTTCCTGGGCCTTTTGAAAGTGAAAAGGTTTCAACAGTTGTCGTTTGATAAAGCGGTGTATTCTTGTTCTGGGAATCTCAAGTTGAGATGACGCGCGTTTTATGCTTATTTCGGGATTTTCTTCAATTAAATTTAAGAT
This sequence comes from Monochamus alternatus, assembly GCA_037114965.1. Classification (NCBI taxonomy): domain Eukaryota; kingdom Metazoa; phylum Arthropoda; class Insecta; order Coleoptera; family Cerambycidae; genus Monochamus; species Monochamus alternatus. Next base: position 60,291,030 of record CM073429.1, on the reverse strand, counting down.
AATTTCTTCCTGTTCGGGAGTTAATAAATAACTTCTCCCTGAGTTAGGTTTTTTCACAACTACGGATCCTGTCTCCATTAGCTGCCGATGTACTCGTGCAAACATTAAATGGTATGGGAGTATGCGTGCAGGAAATCGCTCGGCGTACAATCTGCGTGCGAGACGTGAATTTCCACGAGCCTCCCCGTAAATTAGGTGCATTTGTACCCTTTCTTGGACAGAAAATCTCACCATTTTTTCGGGAACAATGATTACTGACAACTATTAATGGTAACAATTTAACACTGGTTAATGACAACTGTCACAGAATAAAATTGATTGTTTATTGCGAATGCCAGCCACCTACGATTAACACTTTAAAATTTCATATGAACCTCGATATGCATCCAATCACATTTTGCCATTTTTTCAAAAAAAGCTGCGTTTTTCGAAAAAATTTTAAGAGACAAAAAAGTTTTTAAATTCCCTGGAGTTTCTAAGAGGCTACTTATTTTTTTAAAAATTAAATATGCAACTAATGTTCAGTGGCCCCAAAGGCAAGGGGGCCCCCGAAAAAGTGTGTTGTGGGGGCCCCTTGCCAAAAAGCTTATCAGCATCGCATTCTACATGTCATAAAATCCCTGTGTACCAAATTTGGTGGTTCTTGTGCGATATAGCTCTGAGATAAAAAAAATTAAATTTTTAGGGGCTTGTTTCAGGGGGCTATATCTCCGAAAGGGGGCCGCACTTATCAAAAGTAAAAAAATACGGGTCCCTTAAATTTCTCTTAAGAATTTCTGACCAAATTTTGTTGCATTTATTTCGGGACACCCTGTATAAAGGCCTTAAGTGTTTTCAGATTGGTTGCATATTTGAGAGATTTCATGAAATTGAAATCATATGTCAATAAGGATTACTATTACTAGGCAGCGCAAGAACGTTTACTTTTCTTAAGTGGATAAAACCCGACTAAAATACGAATGTAATAAAACGTTTGGTGAAAGGAATATTTTGAAGAGTTATTAAACGTGGATGAATTCAATGAAACGGAAAGAGGAGGAAGCAATAGCAATACAGAAGAAGACAATATAGAGCCAGCGCAAAATAAAGAATAATTAATTGAAAAATAATAAGAGCCCAGGAAGTGACAGCTGAACTATTTAAATATGTGGAACAGGAATGAATAGACCAGGCGCAGAAACTATTAGAAATGGTTTGGGAAAAGGAAAGGTTGCTAAAGGAATGAACGGAAGTAATAATTTATACGTATAAAAAGAGATAGAGGGGAATGCCAGAACTACAGGGGAATGGCATTGCTGAATGTGGCACATACAATTTTAGCCACGTATATGGAAAACAGATTGGTAGCAGAAGTCGAAGATAGCATTGGGGAATATCACTGAGGTTTAGGAAGAGTAGATCAAGTTTCCACTCTGCGAGAAATTCAGCCTGAAAGCTTTGAATATGCTGAACCAACTATTTGTAGGCTATAAACAAGCTTATAATAGAAATAGATAGAATAAAGAGAAAATAATTTGATAAGCTTTTAGAAGAATTGGAAGTCGGTAAGAGGATAAGGAACATAATATGCCTAACATTGGAAAAGACTGAGAATGGAGTAAAGGTAAATAATAGAACCACGGAAGTGTTTGAAGTAAAAAACCGGTTGAGACAAGGAGGTCTATTATCATAAGTGTTATTTAGCTTAGTACTAAAAAAAGTCATAATAGATGCAAGAGTCGATAGATCAGGTGTAATATACTATAAGAGGCATCAGTGACATTCGCAGATTTTGTAATGCTAGCAAGAAATAGACCAACTAAAGGAGGTAATAAAGAGAATAGACAAACAGTCAGTAAGAAACAGGCTATATATTAATGGGGAAAAAAACTAAGTACATAGAATGGAAGGAAGAAGTATATCAAAAAAGTTTTTGAAATTGGATACAAATCTGGGGTAAATATACAGGTTTGAAGAAGTAGAACTGTTCATATATTTAAGAACTATATGTGTGGGAGGACTACAGACAATACCGAGAAATAAATGTGATCAAAGAGAAGACTATACGAAACAGTAGTACGAGCGACCAGTAGACCAATAACGCAGAACAAAGAAAACTGGAAGTGTGGGAGAGGAAATATTGAAAACAATTTTTGGAGGAAAAAAACAGAAGAAGGGTGGGTCAGAAGAACGAATGAGGAAATAAAAAAATTATACAAAGAGGCGAGCATAGTAAAGCACAAAGGTTGAGGTGGCTAGGACTTATTGAGAAGAGAATAGAAATAAGAATACCAGAAATGGCATTGACACGAACAATAATTGGGAGTAAGAAGAGGAGAGGGTGACCAAAAACAAGATGGAAAATAGAGGTGGAGAAAGACCTACAACAACTACAAATTGTAAGATGGAAAGCAAGATATAGAACAAAATGGAGAAGGATGGTCAACCAAGCCATGGACCTTCTATGTTCGTAGAGCTAGATTATATATATAAACAATTAATATACATATATTATTATAAATAAAGAAAACCTATTGCTATTAGTATAAAGTACCAAACAAGTTGAATGAATATTTTACTTCTCTAAGGTCGGGAAAATATCTTCCATTCTCGTTTCAAAAATAGCTATTTTGAGACCTACATTCCCCTTTTCGGTGCAAAGTATAGAAACTGATATTTTATATGAAACAGCCTCTTCTGCACCAGTCCGAACGGGCCACCTAGCCGTTGCCACTTCTTCGTGTGCGCTGCGTGCGAGTCCGCCTGTTATTTGAGTCGGCCGGCCGACCAACCCCCTAGGCTAGACTGTCACTTGTCGGCCGCCGCGCCTCGGATTCCTGCCTACTTGATTTATAATGTGCATTACATTATTACCCGGGCATTTCCCCGGCCGGCGATTTCGTATTCAAATGCCGCTATTCGTGTGAAATTTCTATGGCCGGGTTTGATTTACGGCTCGCGCCGCTCGAGATTGAAAACCGCCGGGATGATTGCGGGGAAATCGCGAGCGATATATCCAGGCTGAATTTATTGATACAGGGTGTTTGTAAGTGCGGAATATTTTAGGGGTGGTTTCCGAAGTTACTTTGTGTAAAAAGTTTATATAAACGTAGGTCGAAATATTTTCTGAGATACAGAGTGTTTAAATTTTAATTTTTTATTTATTTTTATTAATTATTTCAAAGAGTTTTAAAGATATTTGATATTTGAAACACGCTTTGGAGGGATAAATGTGCATTTTTTGGGATGATCCGAACGGACGCACCAGTGAGGATCGTGCGAGAATGCCACAACCTTTTTTAATTAAAAAAAATGGTGCGCCGCTGGCTTTTTCCCGTTTTTTGATATTTTTTTTGAAATCCGCCATCAAATCTGAATGAAATTCGTGTTTTAATTTTTTCCTCAAAAACGGTACATCCTACGAAAAAAATTGTAGAGACCAATTTCATTCAGAATTGATGGCGGATTTCTAAAATATATCAAAACGGGAAAAAGTCAGTGGCGTACCATTTTTTTTTATTTAAAAAGGTTGTGGCATTTTCGCACAAACGTTACTGGTGCAGGTAGAAATATTCGAATCACCCCAATAAATGTGCATTTATCGTTCCAAAGCGTGTTTCAAATTACAAGTCAATATCTTTAAAACTCTTTGAAATAATTAATACAAATAAATAAAAAAATATAATTAATTTTGACCTACGTTTATATGAATTTTCTTTCACAAAATAACTTCGGCAACCACGCCCTAAAATATTCTGCACTTATTTACAAACACCCTGTATTTATGGGGTGCTTTCGGCTCCGTCTCGGACCATAGAAGCCGAGGTGCTATAAATCCCCTTTAATTTGATGTTGTTGCTCGACCGGCCGGGCTTCGCTTATCTGGTCGTTTGTTACATTTCGAAATTAGTTCGAACAAGGCGCTCAGGGATAAAAAACCGCAGATATGTTTGGCTCGGGGCCGTCCCGGTCGCCTCTCTACTCGACGCTAAGTGGATTTCGATTTTGTGGTCTTCTTTTATGATGCGATCGGGGCATTTGCGATGATCGGAACCCGTAGGTAATAGCTTAATGTCAATCCAAGGCGGCGTGCTTACATTTTTTACGTCATTATTAGCGATTTATTCCACGTTTTTATGGCTACTTTGTTGCTAATTTCATCTCAGAGGCCGTAAATAATTCTTCGTCGAAATTTTAATTAGAGTCTATCGTACAGGGTCGTCACGCGAAAATTCACCCCCTTCCTTTATTATTCGATATATACAAAAATATTTTTTAAAGCAAATACACAAAAATGTAGGTCTACCTTTTGTTTTTATAAATGTAACTTTTTGTATGTTACCATTGGAAAGACCATCAACTGAACTTATCATCAAATAGCATATCATATTATTTGTCAATGCGTTTTTATTTGAAGTTAGTGTCTATGTCAAAAGTGATATGATAGTGGAAAAAGTACTCGAACTGTGAAAAAAAAACACTCGCACAATCGTTCTGAAATGCACTTATTGTCATTGTTGACACATTCTGTAAGTTGAATATACAACACTGTGGCTTGTTTTCATAGAAATAAAAAAAATAATAGTGTTGTTTGAGTTCATAATAGCATTAATGCGGTAAGTAAAAATCAGTCATTTTTTTCACCAACAAATGCTGGGCTCATTTATTGTAAAAATTAAAGGTACAATTTGTACAATTCTTAAACGTAATAGTTTTTCCCTCGTTTGTATCTATTGCTTACAGTAATTGAATTTTCTTTATTACTTATTGAGTTAGATATGTTAGGATTAGAATAAACTTCAAAAACTGGAAAGGAGTCAAATTCATTGTCACTGCCGTTGTTGGTATGTAAAATCTTATCAGCAAACTCTATTTTCTTTGTTAAAGACTCTGCAACATATCCTTCAGCGACACCAGACCTAAAATTACATTTTCTGTTAGTCAAATAATACATTTCACTAAAACCTCCAGTCCGCATGACGTGAGTGCCATAACATCAACTCCAGCATTTGCTAACAAAGTCGCCGACGTCCTTCTAAAAACATGTCCAGTATAGGATTTTGGATCTTGCAGTTTTAAATATTTGGCAATTTTTTGTGGTATTTCTCCCAATGTATTTATACCGACAAGTTGATTTACACATTTTCCCTGACGAAATGAGTAGAAAAATCGACGAGAGTTAGTCTCCTTAGGTCTTAAGCCTGTATATTTTCGCAAAATCGTCAAAAAAGGGACTTTTTCATTGGCCTTGTCAGTGATTGTAAAAATTCGAATAATATGTGTTTTGGTATCAGGCACTTTAACAATGATAACTGAACCTTCATCCGTAATGTCATCAACTGTCATCTTCATAAGTTCATCACGCCTAAGAGCCCCAGCGACTCCCATCATTATCACTGCTTTCATCATAATATAGGTTTCATCGGGGGCTTCCAGCAGGAATTTGTGCATCTCTTCTCTAGTAAATACCTTTGATTTTTTCGCGTGATGTCCAATATTTTTCTTCTTTAGAAATGCTACTAACTTCTTAAATTGCGATATATCGACACCATTATTTAAGTTGATCGTACTTTTAACCATAGACTCTGCCCATAAGCTTCCCGGAGCTTCAGTCTTAAATTTCCCTGAACAAAATAAGCCAGCAAAGTTTTTTCAGATATCTCAGCTTTCTTCTCACTCAACCATTTCCTGAAGGCACCATAGACTTTTTCATACCTCACCTTTGATTTTGTGGGAATTAATGACCCACAACCTATTTGATACGATTCTTCAATGTCCGAATCTACCTCTGAATCGTCTTTATCAGCCATTATAAACACAGTTTTGACAACAAAACACAAAATTGTTCAAACTTCAAATTGTTTTTTTGGTTTCCAACAAAATAAATTCAAAACACGCTAGATCAGCAATCAAATTATTTTTTTATTATTATTTTAGTTGATAAATGCGATTGTGCGAAAAACGTTATACACTATACGGTTGTTAAGTGTCTAATAGTGTAATATACTATTTTTCACGATCGCGTATGTTTGGTTTCCATTTTTTCACTATACAGTGCTTTTGTTCATCGCGGTTAATAAATGATTAATTTTATGTATCTATACAGATTAAAAAGAGTCGTTTTTTACAGTTGAATAACAAATTCATTAGTTTACATCTTTTTTACAGTTGTCACGCTATTACATGCTTAAGCTTAAGGAGCTTAAATTGAACCCTTATAAATTTATTTTTTCTATTTTGTTAGTAGAGCTTTAGTTTCTTTTCACTTTTACGTAATATTTGGAGAATTGTAAAAGATATGAAAATATCATGTAGGTGTACTTTCGAATAGCTAGGTTGACGCTCTTTCCAATGGCATCAAAATATACAGTGTTCCATTAAAAAAATAATAATAATAATCAATGACGTCATATCATCTATATGGTTCACCTTTTATACATAAAATGCGAAATAATAATAATAATAAAATTAGAAATCGGCCTAGGGTTTTTCATAAAATTTTGTAATTACTGAATTTTGTTCCACACTGTATAACATCCACACTGTATAACATCCACACTGTATAATGTCTCATACAGGGTGATTCGGTCATAACGTCATTAACTTTAAGAGGAGATAGGAAAAAATGAGTATAATACGATGACGCGATTAAAAAAAATGTTTAAATTCATATTTACGCTGAAAAAAATTTTTTCAAATAATTATTTAAACCTTTTTTCAGGCTGTCACTGATCGATACATACAGCTGCGAAACCAACTCGTTGTCCGCCTGCGTGCAACGTTGCCAAATTTAAACATTTGCTAGTATTAGACATCATAAATAAGCTTGACTACATACTATGTATTTGAATTTGGTGATTTGTTTTAAACTGCTTACATATTCGTAATAAAGCCTACTTTGTTAACTTTTGGCACAAGTTCTTAATTCTGTCACTCACCAATAGAGATCTATCTAGAGTTCATCAAAATCATCAGAAATTGTGTTGAGGGAGTGTCATTATTATTGCAATAACTTGTACGTCTGTATCTCAATGAAATCGAGAGAGTGTAAATATGTATCTAACAAAATAATCGTAAACTATGACCTATCTCAAAGTTTACCGAATAAATATGTTAACTTGCTTTCGGATATCTGCACTTTGCTATCGTCTAGAAATTGTTCTTGTCGAAGAAGTGGTTTTCAGACATTGTATGTGAGTGTGTATTTGAGGTTATATTTTGTATATTCGGGCGTTATTTATTTTCTGACGTTTTTGTTTGATAAAATGCTGTGTGCCGTTATTTTGATTATAAATTTTGAACAGCAGATCCAAACAGGTATACCTCTGCTTTATTTGGTTCCTTTTATTGAAAGTTGACATGGGGAAGTCTAAAACTTGTACTTACCAGAACATTTTGCATGGCTAAGTTAAATCAGTTGCAAGAAAATTTAGCATGTTCCTTTATTTGCTGTTCTTGAACAGATACAAATTTTCTCTAGTTTCACGTTTTATATTTCTTTAGTATATGCCAATAATAAGAAACGAAAAATGGTATACCATTATCTAATTTAATGATCACTCAAAGGAACTAGTACTCAAACTCACGTCAAATTTCCAGTGACATGTCTGAGTGAGTTTATTTTCGTAAAATAGACGGTGCCGAGTAAAACAACTTTGACGTTAGACGACGAATTTACGAGCGTCGTAAACAAATCAAAAGGAAACGGCCCCAGGGTCGTACGCTCGGTTTATTGCAGCAAACCTGAGCCGTATTCGACCATCTAGAGTGCCATTAAACGGTTGTCTATCCCACCCACCCGGACCAGCGACAGATTATGGCCATATTGAAGATATTACCGCTAAATAATGGCCGTGAAAAGGCGAGCAGGTCCTGAACCGTAGATGCGGGGCGAGATAACGACTTTTATTATCATTGTTATTATTGTTACTGCTGGCTGCTCCTGCATTGTGAGGGGACGGCTGTAAAACAGTCCGTCTATTGTTGGGGCTGCCGGTCAATCCAGAGATAACTCCCACGTGTAGAGTCATCCCGTACTGTATCAGGTCAAGCAACGACTGTACCAAATGCCATCTGATAAACTGCCAGGATGAAGTGTGATCGATTAAAAAGAGCCTGTTTTTAAATTCAGCAGTCTGATGTGGTGGAATCCACCAATGAACTAATTGGTTTGTATTCTACAAAGAATTCTCATAATGTATGTTGTAGTACGTAGCCACATCTGGTGGCCCTTAGCTACCTAAGTAGCATCTTTAGTGAATGGGACGTTGCAACCACGACACTGAAAACTTTAAAGTGTATTACCAAAATCACTACATGATAGAAACGGTTCTAATACGCAAAGGTCACTAAAACGGGGAAACTTTTTTTGGAGGCAACTACGTTCCAACGACGTTTTTGTGTCTTATGCAAATACGTTTTAGTTACGCTGTAATTACTTAGCGAGGGGGATGTGGTTGCCGCCCCTAAAAGAGAAATGGAGAAACAGAAAGTTTACTAGATATACTTGCCTTTGTTGGCTAAATATTCGTGTGTAGCTCGGGCCCTTTCCTACATATTATTTCTACCTTTATTTCTGCTTCTTCTCTTATACTCAGGAGAATAATTGTTATTATAATACGAACGTATAAAATTAGAACGATTGAATGTTTATTGTCAAATATGTATGTTACAGTCCAAAATATAAACAATGAAAAATTTGATATTGAAAAAACAGTTTAGATAATATCGATATTATAACAAACTGACAGACGCTTTCACTCCACATCCAGCCTTAAGTAACGTTCAGATAAACGTTAGTGCAATGGCACTGCAGTTGTACTGTTGTATTGTAATTGTATGGTGTTAAATATTATATACTCTGTTTACATAAAATTACTGTAGACTTAAGAAGTTGGAGAATTTATCCGTTGTAAGTTGGAGATATGCAAAAACTCAAGATTCTTGACTTTCAGAGAGGTTATGTTTATGTTTTGTCAACTACGTCCCTATCTACGGAAATTGTTAATTGTTGGTTACCTACCTACCCTAGATAAAATATAAGCCTACAATCTGCAGGAATAGATGGTCTATTTGAATGTTTGGTTAAATCACAGTATACTAGTATACTATGGGTTAAATGAGGCCCCACTAATTTCAGCAAGTCATTAAACACTGCCACTGTCATTCGAGTGAAATGAAAAAATAATCGTTATTCTCATTTCGCATTTCTTTATATAAATTATAGAAATCACCTTGCATGTGCTATCTGCGGTTAATAGGTCTCACCTACTATCTCCGAGTTCTTCTTTTCATTTTTTTTGCATGTTTTTATACATATTGACGTCGCTGCGAATAAGAGCAGCAAAAGTAACTGTTTCTAAACCAAGCAGTCCTCTTCATTCATTTTTTTAGAAACAAATCAATTTTAAACTAAATATCTAAATTATAATCTAATTTAAAAACTTAACCTGCAAAAATGTGAATCTTCTGTTTACTGTAAAAAAAGCAGTTTTCTGATTGGTCCTTGTATGATTGTTGGAAAAGGATTGGTAAAAGCTAAAATGCTTTTAGCTTCTGCCATACAACTGCAGTACAAAGGCGTTACTGTTAAGTTTATCTGAACGTTACAAAAGTGACCCGTATTTCTCACCGTTTTACTTCAGTATCTTTGAATATTTGCAGGTGGGATGAGTTAACAGTCATATTATTTGCTAAACCCTAGATTATTCAGTTATTAAATGTCTAAAATTATTTGTATTTTGTAGAAAACACTATTTCAAGAATACGGCGCCCTTTTTAATAACTTTTCTGCAGTACCAATGCAACCGCACTAATCTTATGTGAATTAAGCTTTAGGGTAAAAGTTGCCATATTTCAAAGAGCCACAGACTCGTTGTCGGGGTTTGTAAACTATAGGGAACATTGCCAGTAGATGGCGCGATTTGGATGTAAAAAACAATATTTTGAAGTCTACTTGACGTTTCCTTGACAATTATCATATGTTTCACACATCCGATAGTAGTGTTTTTTTGGTGTTTTAAGTGCAGTTATTTGTCAGTGCTTATGGAAAAGTGTTATAGAACTATTTAAAGTGTTAAAATAATTAAAATATTGAAGTAATAACTTCAAATAATTAATAATTTTTATATCACAGCGTGTTCTACCAACAAGATGTCGCTTCACTTTATAGGATCTGTGGTCTTTTTGTTATTCATCCCCGGAAGGATTTCATTCTATCTCAACAGATGTAGCCCACATCGTGATTGTTCCCTAGATTTTATGTTATTTACTTATGGTATAAACAAATCTAAAACCTACGAAAATGTTAACATATTAGTCGCATAAATCGTTATTGGCTTCAAGCTACGGCTAAACATGATTCTTCCTGAGTCAACATATTATTGATATTATCAAACCTATCGGTAGCTACCGATATTTATTTATTTATTGTAACAATCAACAGACAGCTTGGCCCAATTATAGATTGTGTATAAAAAAGGGGTAATCTAAATCTGTCTCTAAATTTAAAAACTAAAATCTAAAACTAAAATAAAGACCAAGGCTAATACAGCCTAGACTAATAACATTTATAAACATTATACACATATAACAAAGAAAACATAGACAACAAACAATTCAAGATAAAAATAAAAACATATATGTTTAATTACAGCCTTGTATCCAATATATCATTCCAGCTTTGCTCTCAAGTTTTTTAAGAAGACGGTCAACTTATCACCAAATATATCACAGTTCATTTGCAAGTTATTAAAATTTCCACACATAGTAACTAATGGAGATCTTAGTTCATAATTTCTTTTAGCTATTTGGCAATAAAATGTCCTATAGTAACTTGTTTTGTGACAGGGTATACTAATATTGATCTTACTCAACATGATTTCATCCTTTATATCATAATGAATTAGCTTATACAGTATGCGCCAAAAGTATGGAATAAATTCAATAAAAACGAAACAATTATTTTTTGCGAAAAATCCTCGAACAGGTCGATTTTTAATTTAAAAAATACATATTTTAGCGTAAAATGCGATTTTCAAGTGTCATTTATTTTCGAGTAATGACGTCATCGATTTTTTTTAAGATCGTTTAATTCTCTATCAGACAGTACTAAAATTTTGCCCTTTTACATAGGAAAGTTTTCGAGTAAATGACGATTGAATGTTAGAAAACGTAAATTTTATCCATAAAAAAGTAACAATTCTGAGGTATGTAAAATAAAATACAATTGATTAAATTTTATACTTAAATTAAATGTTCGAATTGCCATCCACCTACTTCTTGACAATGCGCAAGTCTGTGAAGAAATTCCTCTTGCACATTATGAATGATTTCTGGGGTAACTTTGCGTATTTCGTCCCGAATGCGATTTTGAAGTTCTTCTAAATTACGTGGTTTATTAATGTACACTTTTGACTTCAAGTATCCCCATAAAAAGTAGTCAAGAGGTGTAAGATCTGACGATCTTGTAGGCCATTCTATCGGTCCACGTCTGCTGGTCCACCTCCCAGGAAAACACTTGTCCAAAAAATCTCGTACAGGGCGCGCATAGTGCGGAGGTGCACCGTCTTGCTGAAACCATATGGTATCGTCAGGAATGTCAGGGTCATTATCGTTAGGAAAAATTACTGCAAGGGCTGGAACAAGGTCATTTTCTAGAAACTCTAAATATCTTTGTCCTGTAAGGGTTCCTTCAAAGAAGAAAGGCCCTACTATTCTGTCGTCAACTATTCCAGCCCACACATTTAATTTCTGAGGGTGTTGGGTATATGCCTCTACCATCCAATGAGGATTTTCCCGACTCCAATATCTGCAAGTTTGACGGTTTACTGTACCATTCAGACAAAATGTGGCCTCATCTGAAAAAAGTATTTGCCGGTGTAAATTTCTATTTCCTTGACATAAATCCATTAGAATTTCGCAAAAGTGTAAGCGGCGATCGGGATCATCTTCATTGAGTTCCTGCACAAGTTGAATTTTGTAGGGATGATATTTTTCCTTCCTCAAGATACGTAGCACTGTGCTCTGACTAGTGTCATTGTTTAATGCAATCAATCGTGAAGAATTATGAGGATTATCCACCATACTTATCAAAATGTTCTGTTTCTGATTTTCATTAATGCTTGGACGTCCAGGTTTTGGAATATTTACAACGTTGCCAGTTTCTCTAAATTTAGACTCTACCTTACTGACTGTTGATTGACTGATAGGGCAATCTGGTTATTTTTCATTAAATAAATCGCAAACTTCTTGCTGAGTTCTAGTCATATTCCCGCATCTAATAAGAATTAAAATTTCAATTCTTTGAGTAACAGTTAAATGTGCCATATTACTTTTAATTGAATAATAATTTCTATGTCGCTTACAATACTTATTAGAAAGTCTGTGTGACAATGACACTTTGCAAAGATTTTCACCTACGTGATCCATAAAAGAACTATGGAATTCGAAAAACTAAATTTGATAACGTTTTTGCTTTATTTAATTGATTTACGTTTTCGGATTTACGGAAAAATATCATCCCTACAAAATTCAACTTGTGCAGGAACTCAATGAAGATGATCCCGATCGCCGCTTACACTTTTGCGAAATTCTAATGGATTTATGTCAAGGAAATAGAAATTTACACCGGCAAATACTTTTTTCAGATGAGGCCACATTTTGTCTGAATGGTACAGTAAACCGTCAAACTTGCAGATATTGGAGTCGGGAAAATCCTCATTGGATGGCAGAGGCATATACCCATCACCCTCAGAAATTAAATGTGTGGGCTGGAATAGTTGACGACAGAATAGTAGGGCCTTTCTTCTTTGAAGGAACCCTTACAGGACAAAGATATTTAGAGTTTCTAGAAAATGACCTTGTTCCAGCCCTTGCAGTAATTTTTCCTAACGATAATGACCCTGACATTCCTGACGATACCATATGGTTTCAGCAAGACGGTGCACCTCCGCACTATGCGCGCCCTGTACGAGATTTTTTGGACAATTGTTTTCCTGGGAGGTGGACCGGCAGACGCGGACCGATAGAATGGCCTACAAGATCGTCAGATCTTACACCTCTTGACTATTTTTGATGGGGATACTTGAAGTCAAAAGCGTACATTAATAAACCACGTAATTTAGAAGTACTTCAAAATCGCATTCGGGACGAAATACGCAGAGTTACCCCAGAAATCATTCATAATGTGCAAGAGGAATTTCTTTACAGACTTGCGCATTGTCAAGAAGTTGGTGGATGGCAATTCGAACATTTAATTTAAGTATAAAATTTAATCAATTGTATTTTATTTTACATACCTCACAATTGTTACTTTTTTATGGATAAATGTTTTTACGTTTTCTAACATTCAATCGTCATTTACTCGAAAACTTTCCGATGTAAGAGGGCAAAATTTTAGTACTATAAGATAGAGAATTAAACGATCTTTCAGAATCAAAAAAAAAATATGGTGTTGCCATTTAAAAAAAAACGATGACGTCATTACTCCAAAACAAATGCCATTTTAAAATCGCATTTTACGCTAAAATATGTATTTTTTAAATTAAAAATCGAGCTGTTCGAGGATTTTTCCCAAAAAATAATTGTTTCGTTTTTATTGAATTTATTCCATACTTTTGGTGCATACTTATAGATATATAGATATTATCCATATTATTGTTACTAAGATGCTTTAATATGCTTCTGCTTTTCAATTTTAAACGTTTCATTTATTATTGTTAATAGACGCTGTAGAAACGACCGCATAGTAGTTAACAGACCTAACCCATCTCAGATGATACTTGTCATATGAGTAAAAGATTTTTTATAATTAGCTAGAATTCCGAAATAATTTTTTTATCGACTTTATTGATCTATTGGTAGTTGTATTGCAACTACAATTACATCCGTTGAAAAACATTAATTCTTGTAGACGCTGGGCCCAATTTTATTGAAATTCCGTTAAACATTCGTCACATAACAAAAAAAGCATTTTTTTTCTAAACTTTAACACTTTGTATGTCGACAACAATGCCTCCTAAAGGTAAACATTATAGAACAAATTGCTCTTATTTTTCAATAAGTAATCAATTTATACAGTTTCAGTATTTAAAACGATATTATCCTCTATTTTGTGAGATATCAATATTTATTACACTAACAATATAAGTCCGATTCTGTTTAAAGCCGTGGATCCCCGCTCTCTACTTATAAGGCAGGGTATGTTACCGTCGTCTCTTGGACTATACCTAGCGAACTACTACACAGATATGCGTTTAGTAGGTAAGTTGCGTTACGTCATATCAACTCCCATCTCGTATGCAAATAACCAATTTTTATAAAAGGACATGACGCCTAATACCTACAGATGTACTCGTATCTCTGGTCGCTGTAATGGGTGTCATAATGAACAATAAATAAATATTTGAGGATATAATCGAATTAAGTGACGCGTAGGCGGACGATGGCTGCGATAAAAATGAGTCGGAGTGTAAATAATTGTATTTATAGACGCGCGTTCCTGATAGTTGGACGTACCGAAGTAAGATTTATGGAAAACTATTGAGTAACTTGAATCTAGAGGTTCTCTTTCATAGAATGATGTGATTTGATTATTTACGCTTCCAAATGCAAGTTAGGGTTTAATAGGTCGCTGTAAATTGTGGAAACTGCACGAACTGGGTAAATTTCGATGTTTTGATGGTTTTCTTGATTTTTAAGGAAATGCGACTCTATTTCTTCATTTTTTTGGTACAGAACAATAGAATATTTTGTCGTTTTTGTGATGTTGAATTGAAAGCTCCCATCACCTCTCGTACTGACGCGAATATTGACCGTTTGCGTGCAATAATTACGTCTGACCGGCGCCTAAGCATTCGTGCGTTGTCTGACGAGTTAAACGTCAACAAAGAAACCGTTCGCAAGATGTTAGACGAAAATTTAATATGCGAAAGATTTGCGCAAAGATGGCGCCAAAAGTTCTCACCCGTGAACAGAAAGACATGCGAAAATCGATCTGCGAAGATTTGTTGTCCCACATTCGGAGCGACGATAGAGACTGGATGAATCGGGTAGTCACTGGAGATGAGACCTGGATGTTTGAGTATGACCCCGAGACCCGTAAACAAAGTCAGCAATGGGTGGAAAAGGGTGGAGAGCAGCCAATGAAAGCGATGATGTCCAAGTCACGATTGAAGGGAATGTTGATCGTTTTTTTTCGATACCCACGGCATCATTCATCGTGAATATGTTCCTACCGGCCAGACACTGACTGGATAGTTCTATGTTGGCGTCCTAAACGGCTGCGTGCCCGCGTTTTCCGTGTGCGATCCGCACTCGCCGAGAACGGCTGGATCTTACACCACGAGAACGCGTCAACCCATTCTTTGTTCATTGTGGAAGAGTTTTTGGCAAAAAAAGGCATTCCAACGTTGCCGCACCCACCCTATAGCCTCGATATTGCCCCCTGCGATTTTGTTTTATTCCCCAAGATGAGGTCGCACCTCAAGGGAACACATCATGGCGGCGTACAGGAGGTCAAAAAAGCTGTAACCGTGATGCTGAACGGGTTAACTGCGAAGGATTACCAAGGGTGCTTCCAATCGTGGGAGCAAAGTTGGAATCATTGTGTAGAGTTAGATGGAGACTATTGTGAAGGTCGATAATAAAATTTTGGCGAAATTTAATTTGCTTGTTTTTTCATTGACAAATTCCCGGAGCTTAATTGCCATACCTCATATGTTAATATCTCGTACGCCATTACGTATGTAAAAACATCCCCAAATATGTCGTATTGTATAGGAAGAATTAAGATGAAGCATAAGAGCCACAATATTTTTTAAGGTGTCAAGGGTGTTATAAGGATATGTTTATTCTCCGTTAAAGCAGCCTCCGGCACTTGTGCTGCATAACACTGAAAATCTATTTCTGTTCTTGACTCGACTTACTTCTATGCTACATTTTGCGCCACATGGCGTTACAAATATACGCACAAGCTAAGATCTTATTAGGCCGTTTAGTGTATCTCATATGTGCGTGCGATAATATCTCAAAAGTGTATGCGACGGCAACAACTTTTTGCCACACTTTACGTTTACTTTTCCAAAAATGAAACTCAACTATTTGCTTCTTGGAATGCATCAGAGGCAATTTCCGCAATTCCTGCGACGGCAGTTTTCAGCGAGGACCTCACAGGCGTCTTGGACCACCTACGATTTCTTAAGCGAATGGGGCGCTATGGTAATACCTTTTGGGATGCAAGGCGCGTGCGGGTGCAGGTATTCCCGTGCGTTGCTATTACCGGTTACGCGCCATTGTACGTTGTCTAGCAGGAGGATAACTTCTAACTCGACATTTTAATGACCTCCAGGGCTTGAGTTTAAGGTGGATTTTAACATACTCGTTAGCGTCACGAAGTTAAATTAAAAGACCATGTCAATTTGAAAGTAATTGAAAATTTGTTAATTTTGTTCTTAATTTTTTTATGTTGCTCAGTGCGCTGTTCAACAGTAGTCCAAATAAAGAACATGATTAAAAATATAGTAAGAGAAAAAAGTACTATAATTACAAATACAAATTTACCGTAAAAAGAAGTATGACTTATACATAAAATAATATAAAGTACGAGTTAAATTACATATTTAAAAGATTAGCTCATTGAAGTGCATGTTTATAAGAAATTATAGCTATATGTGCAAGTTATCAGAAATTTCTGGACATTTGCTACTGTAAATCCATATGCTTATCTATACTAACTTCAGAGACAGCAGTTTCAATTTTAAAAATGTCCTGAAAGGATCATTGATAAGCGTATCAAATAACAGAGGACCGAGAATGGAAGCTTGAGGCACTCCTGACATAGCTATATACTGGGCAATACCCCAAACCTTCAATTACAGGTTCAGGGGCATGTCAGGCTGCAGCCTGGTAGCTGCTTAAGTGTTTACAACCTCGACAACCTCAAATAATTCGATAGGACAATTGAGCAATAATCAGTCATGGTGATCCTGGTGACCTTTAGGGTGCTTTTAGGGGGGTCGGGGGGTTTTCGGGATTTGTGCCCATTGTAACTTTTGATCAGCGTGTTGAGAACTATCAATATGTAAAGTTTAAAAAAAATTGACCGAAACGCATTTCCCATACGAAACGTGCGGGGTCCTTTGGTTTGAATAATTTCAAAGCACAAATTAAATGGGTGAAGTCTTTTTCGTCTCGCAATTTTGCATCTGCTTGTTTTGACAATTTTGACAGCACAAAAAACACAAAAATATTATTATTGTGATTTGTAATTTGTGTATTTGTTTGTGATGATATGTGTGATATGATTTTGTTGTGTATATAATTTTTTTTTATTTGGGCGCCAATGTTTTATTTTATTTTGTTTTGTTTCATTTAAATTTTTATTAGTGTAGATTGTATTTATGTTATATGTTATATGTGAAGTGTATAAGTGAATAAATATAATGTTTTTTTTATGAATTTAATTTATGAATTTATTTTGCTAATAATTTTTTCACCTGTACTTTGCTAATACCCTGGCTATATTTTTTCTCTTTTCTCAGGAGTGGATTCTAGCAGAGTAGCTAACACCTTTTTTTTTAATTTAAATGTTCAAATATCTTTAACCACCCAGTACATACAAAGAAACAATTATTTTAAAAGATAGTACATCAACTTTTATTAAAAAAAAAAACAGAAAAATGATAATTCCTCAATTAAATTAGAAAGCATTCAACCTAATGAATATTAAAGAATATTTTTACAGTTTAATTTAACAAGTTTGATTTTTCTTAGATATTGCCTCGTGTGTTTTTCTTGTGTTTAAAATTATATGAATCTTTTTACTGCTCTTATGCAACTAAAAATACACACAAGTGCAATGGAACTTGTCAAATTCTATTTAGATGTAAGTTCTGGATTTTGACGTCTTTAGCTTCTATTTGTGCCTTACAACATTTAATGACTGGAATTTATTAGTATAGGCTTATTAAGTGATTGAAATCTAATAGAAGGTAAGTAATTAACTGTTGTATATTGTTATTAATCGTTTACAAGTTACTTATATTATTTATCAATTTGTGTTCGATCTAGCTAGATAACCTTGTATGCATATACGTTATTTCTTACTTTTTTGTAGATGATTTTTCTATTGTATGTTGTATTCTCTGGATGCTTTTGATCCTCCGGCCTGGGTATCCTGTTGAATTCTGGACTTCTATTCCTGTTGAGATCTTGATGTGTATTTTGAGGTTAATTCCCTCTAAAGATGGATTTCTTCGACCTTTTGCAAAACCCCCAGGTCTGGTCTGGTCTGGTTATGGAGATGATTTCCAATAAATTCCTGAATGTGATATTGATCGATGTTGTCTTGAGTTACTTTAAGTTTTTAATTATACTGTGAAACTGGTAAGTATGGGTTTTTAAATTTTAATTAAATTTTAACTATAAAAATATGAAATTTTCGGCTCTACCAAATTCACACCTCTTCTCGCTTCACAGTTTTCCCCGTAACTAATCAACAAATTATTGTTTTTAGATAATTTTACCCTCTAGATTATTAGTAGTTTTGTTAGGGTCAATACACATGTAACATTTTAATTTTTAATTATTCTTGTCGAAGCACTATTCACTACACTATTTGTCTTTTGTATTCTTATATCTATATTTTACAACTACATAATAATTTTTACTAATTTTATACTTAAATATTCTTTAATTTGTCTTTTTTAGAGTCCTGTCAGAGATGTTGAAATTTCCTTGAATAGCCATCATTATGTTTTAAAATTGGAATTTTCATTTTATCTAGCTAATATTTTATTTGAATGATGTTTTAGTCTTGCGATATGCATATATGCTAAATCTTTGTTCTTTAAGCTTTATATTGATATGTCATTGTCTGTTTTTTGAATTCATTTTCTTTATGTACTGTATGTTTTTGTATCGTCATGTCCAAATTTGATAGATAAAATTTTAAATTGTATTTAATAAAATTTTGTTATTTTAATATATTAATAGGCTTCTTTCGATATGTTTATTTAAGATAATTTCAATAATAATAATTTATTCAACATCAATAACAGTAACATTTCAATAATAATTCTCTATTATTGTTGCTTAAAATGAATTTCATAGTATTTAATTCTTATGCAATTTCTGTTTTATCACAATATTTTATCACCACAGCCGCCAAGACATGATCTGTTGTGTTGATGTTTGTATAGTTAAGGTACAGGATAGTACTTGACATTTTGATTGTCGTAATACCAGAATTGAGTGTTGTTGAAGTGAATTTCTTATTGAACAAAGGAATTAACAATATGAACAATACAAATTTTTAACTACCACAATTTATTAACAGAATGAACCGCATTGATACAAGAGGGCGGATATTTCTTGTGTCTTATAAACCATATTCTGCGTTTTCTTCCGATTCCGTTAATTCTTATTTCTCTATCCTGTCTTAAAAGTATTTGTACTTAGTCCTAGCTAACCCTGTATAGCAGTCAGCTGTGTTGACAAATTTCTATTTGTTGACACAAAGAATGGTCCTGATGTCTTTATCTGTAGGTAGCTTAATTGAATCTCCATTTCAAGCCGTGAGTGATGTCTGGTCCCCTTTTTACTGCCGAATCTGCCTTATCTAAACTATTTTAATAACTCTAGTTGAAAATAAGCTTAACTAAAGTGATGCGACTCACGCGATCACATAAACAAATTACAGGCGATACCCCGTGGAACATTATTAACATATCTCTACGGTAATTCGTTACCTTTTGTCCCCCTCTCGTTTCCCATAGGATCCCACGAATTAATCCTCATTCTTTTATCGAACAACGTCGCCTTGTTTATTACACCGATGGAGTTAATGTTGGCGATTCTAGAGGAAGGTTATATTGACTGCGGCATTTATCATATTGATTATGTCGTCAAGCGAGAAATGTGGCTGATAGTGGAGGATTTCTACGGGTCGTCTCACATGTCCCTTATCTAAATTGAGAGAGGTACATGAATAATCGCATGGTGATTTAGGATGTAAGCGCGCGTTAGCGAAACGGACTTATAGAAAACAGACGTTATAAATTAAGGACAGGGTCCGAGAAGGAACGTTTCGATATACAGACTGTCCCGTATAGTGTTGGGTGAGACAAGGAACTATGCAAAATTTTAAAAAGTCTTACTCGATCTTGAGAGAGTTGCAAATTTCTTGTCTCCTCTGTTTTGCATGATTCTTGCGTGCCTGTTGCATACAAATAAGAAACAAGCAACTTTGATACAAATTTGGTAGTAGTGGTGGTTACTCTCGGTTGGCTAAGGTAGTTATAAAGAATGGATTAAATAAGCAGAACAGAACGGGAGCTCTTTCAGTCAAGGTCAGTGGATTTATAATTCGTTTTAGTTCAGCAGAACTGGACCTAGACTCAGAAAAGCTAGCTGAGTTAATTTCAAACATTTTTCCTCATATGAGCATAGGTCCTATTCAATTTTTTTCGACAACCCGAGAATGCCGACGAAGATACCCAAATAGACATCAACCTGCCCACAAAGTCTTTAGTGCATCATTTGGTAAACTTCGTAAAAAAGTTAACCCGGCTCCAAAAAAGAGCATTTGTCCTACTGAAGTGAATGTATCAAATGAAGAAGGTATAATAAATGCTGTCATTGACAACTCTTCGAACGACGTATAGCAAAAATCTTCATTTATCGCCGAATTTTATATAGCAGAGAAATGTTATGTCCCTTTCATCGCCAAAATGTACAAGAGTTACAGTCAAATCTCATTCGTCGACTGACGGATGTTTGGAATTAACCTCATCTATCATCTGCCAAAGTTAGTTATAAATCTTGTAGAATATCCTTATGATTTTTTATATAAAGCATATACCTACAATAGAAATGCAATATTACTAGTTATATTTCAGGTACTGTATCTTCAGCGCATATTTTGCTGATTAGATGTTCATAATTATATTGGTTCTATACTAGAAAATAGTAAGAACTTTTTTTATCCAAAGCTTTTGCAACTGTTGTTACTACTGCTGGCAACCGAAATCGGTTTTTTAGATAGTTCGGTTAACCGGTTTCGGGATAATTCGGTTTTTTACAAAACCCGAAAACCGGTTATTCGATTCTTCAAATACCCGATTTTAGTGCTGACAACTGAAATCGGTTTTTTGGATAGTTCGGTTAATCGGTTTCGGACAATTCGAATTTTTATAAAACCGGAAAATCGGTTATTCGATTTTTCAAGTAACCGATTATTCAATAATCTGAGTGTAAATCTGTTCATTTGAACGAAACATCCGAATAATCGGATAATCGATTATTCGGTGGTTTCTTTCTATGAAAAAAGAAATCTCGTTTCTCTCCACTTCCCGTTCCTCGTCATCATTCCACATAGTAGATGTACTCGAGTAGAGAATGTACAGGGTTATTCATGCAACTATACTCGCGTCAAGAATTTAGACGTCTTACGTCACCACTGACGTTACACATTTGTTTTTATTGTCAACGTAATTTCCTATATTTAGTCACGTTAAAAACAATCATATTTTGCAATTTAGTGCAAAATATAATGCAAACTTTTATTGTAGTATATAGTTTTATTACTATCAGTTGCAGTTTCTTAAATATTTTGATGAAAATATAATGAATTATTCATTTGTTTGTATGACGTAAGTCGTCTGAATTCTTGTCGCGAGTATAGAAGGATTCGCAGCTAGCGTAAACATTTTTTTCTGAAAATTTGATTCCTTGGGTAATTCAGTACGAACTTTTCAATGAAAATATTTTCATTTTTCAACGCTATACCACTTCCGGTTATACCGGAAGTATAGGAGTGGTATATCCGGTAGTAGGTACCAATTTTGTTATTTTAAATGGAACGCCCTGTATATTTTTGCATTTTTGAATTCTATAGTGAATTTTAGTGTCACTGTATATGACATTTATCATCTAAAATGAACTATTCTGGAGGTATTTCGATTTTTTTTTGTAAAATGGCATAGCTAACTTTAAAAATTCATATTTTAGAAACAGTAAAAAAGGTGATCTTTATTTTTATTAGGTGTTATGCTTCGTTTTGATGTATTCATATTTAGCCTGTCATGTACAGGGTCTTCAAAATTAATTGACAAACTTGAGGAAATTCAAACGTGCTTGACCTAAAACTAAAGTTCCCACTTTTACTGTTTCTGAAATATGAATTTTTAAAGTTAGCTATGATATATTTGATAATACGAATATATGCCAAATGAGAAATGTTATATAATTATAAAGTAAAACTAAAGTTTACTATAGAATTCAAAAATGCAGAAATTACAGGACGTTTCATTTAAAATAAAAAAGTTGGTACACCTACTTCTGGTATAACAGGAAGTCGTATAGCGTTGAAAATATTTTCATTGAAAAGTGTATCGAATTACCTAAGTAGCCAAATCTTCATAAAAAATGTTTACCCCATCTGTCAATCTAGCCGGTTTTCACCACTATTCGGGTAACCGGTTTTATCTGAAATTGGTTTTTACGGAACCCGGTTAATCGGTTTCATTTTTTTCCGGTTTTTGCCAGCACTAGTTGTTACTGTATGGTGACAATATTTTTTTTTATAAAATTTACAGTAGAATTAATTCATAACATATTTGTTTTGGTTACATATATTGGTAAAAATTTATCATTTCTTCAAAAACAGTTAAACAACAATTAAAGAAAACAATTTTATTTCCCGAACCGCCCTCATACTTGTTCGTTATCGTGCTTCGGCGAATCGGTGTTTTGGTTAAAAAATCGTGCGCTTAAGCATAAATTTGAGGTTTTAATATAATCCTACTCTTTGCCATTGAGAACGTATTTACATGCCACACTATTTTCAAAGGAATCGGTAAACAGGCATAATAAGCGGACCACGCATCTCTTTTTCTTTGTTCATCGTGCGACAGCATCGCAAAATAGAAATAGTCCAGTCAAAAGGATAGAAAATTATGGCCAGCTGGATTTTGGCCGTATTGGAGTTTCTGAAAGAGGTTGGAAGTGGTATAGGTAACAAAGACACATCTCACACAATGTCAACTACCATGCGGTCGTTTTTTGCAGCGTTCTTGTTATAATCGCTGCAAGAATTCATATGACTTACGTCATACGAACAAATGAATAATTAATTATATTTTCATCAAGATATTTAAGAAACTGCAACTGAGAGTAAAACTATATACTACACTAATAGTTTGCACTATATACTGCACTAAATAGCAAAAAATTATTGTTTTTAACGCGACCAAATATCGAAAATTACATTGACAATAAAAACGATTGCCTAACGTCAGCCATGACGTAAGACGTTTGGATTCTTGCCGTGAGGTATCAGTTAATACAGTTAGCTGCAGTATTTTGCATTCATTTTTCATTATTTCGTTACAAACTGGCAAAACTACAATTTCTCTCATAAGAACCACTCACTACTGATAAAACACACTTCCCGTAGGTACAGTCAGATATTTATTATAAGAACATCGAACAAAAGGAATAGGTAGGTATGAAATAGATAATAGAAAACTTTTAATGCACCCGCGGCAGTCTTGTCCCATATCATAGAAAAACAAACCGGTGAAATATATTGTGGGAAAATATCTGTACTCGTCACAAATTTCTTTATTTAATAACTATAAATCGTTTAAAATTAAAATAAGGCACTACTAACTGAAGAAGAACACAACACTATACAACGTAAACACAGGAATTGATTGATGGCATGACAACGAATTTTACCGTTGTCTTGCTGGTTGCCTATTCTGACTCTGTAAACGTTAAACGTCAGGCGGACGGGTTGCATAGGAAGCGTTAAATAAGGATTTAATATAATATCGACAAAAAAAGGACCCCGCACATTTTGTATGGAAAACGGTCTTCCGGTGAAATTCGCTGAACATTTTTTTTGTAATGCATTGTTAGTTATAGTACAGTGATAGGGTACATACAAACGCATTTTTAGATATAGACGGTAGAACATAATGGAAAAGTTGTGTATTGCAATGTTAATAAATACATCCAAAAGTAAAAGTAACTAGTTTTATACAGGGTTAACTATGACTAAGTACAAATATTTTAACAGGGGATAGAGAAAATTAAGAATTAACGAAATCACCATTCAAAAAAATCCAAACTTATTTATAAAGCGAAAGGACCCCGCATATTTTATATGGAAAACGGTCTTCCGGTGAAATTCGCTGAAAATTTGGGAAATTGTTCATTTTGTACCCCTGAACAAAAGTCTCAGTGAGGTCGAAGCTCAAAATGTTCATCTTTAGGCTCTACGGCTATTTTTAGTGGCCAAAAACAGCCAAAATTCATTTTTTTCTAAATATCATGTTTAATTCTCGGAAAGTGTTCGTTTTGTACCCCTGATCAAAAGTATTAATGGGGTCGAAGCTCGAAATGCCCATCTTTAGGCTCTACGGCTATTTTTAGTGGCCAAAAAACGGCCAAAATTCATTTTTTTCTAAATATCATGTTTAATTCTCGGAAAGTGTTCGTTTTGTACCCCTGATCAAAAATCTCAATGGGGTCGAAGCTCGAAATGTCCATCTTTAGACTCTACGGCTATTTTTAGTGGCAAAAAACGGCCAAAATTCTTTTTAGGAATATGTCCATATCTAATTATGTGTGTATAAGTCTCATTGAGACTTTTGATCAGGGGTACAAAACGAACACTTTCCCAGCATTACACATGATATTAAAAAAAAAGAATTTTGGCAGTTTTTGGCCACTAAAAATAGCCGTAGAGCCTAAAGATGGGCATTTCGAAGTTCGACCCCATTGAGACTTTTGATTAGGGATACAAAACAAACAATTTCCCATCATTAAACATGATATTTTAGAATAAATTAATTTTGGCCGTTTTTGGCCACTAAATATAGCCGTAGAGCCTAAAGATGGGCATTTCGAGCTTCGACCCCATTGAGACTTTTGTTCAGGGGTACAAAATGAACAATTTCCCAAATTTTCAGCGAATTTCACCGGAAGACCGTTTTCCATATAAAATGTGCGGGGTTCTTTCGCTTTATAAATAAGTTTGGATTTTTCTTGAAGGGTGATTCCGTTAATTCTTAATTTTCTCTATCCCCTGTTAAAATATTTGTACTTAGTCATACTTAACCCTGTATAAAACTAGTTACTTTTACTTTTGGATGTATTTATTAACATTGCAATACACAACTTTTCCATTATGTTCTACCGTCTATATCTAAAAATGCGTTTGTATGTACCCTATCACTGTACTATAACTAACAATGCATTATTTCGCCTAATTAAATTTATCCGATCAATCTAGTTCTTGCCGCGGACATAAAAGGACTCTTGATACGCCTATGCGCCTGCCGCACTATAAACAGTAAATAACAAACAGCGGTCGGATTGTACCTCTTACCGTTTTGCTATACGAGCAGCGGGTACATAAACAATTTTACGAAATTTTGCCAACAATTAATATATCTCGATAATTAATATTTCGAAAGGGGAAACTCTGGGGAGTCGTAAATCTGGTGGATTTTTCAAAACAATCGACAGTCGCGCGTATTTGCAAATGCCGCCGCGGATAGAGCGTAAATAAAGCATAAATTGTTGCGTATCGAATGACAATTGAAGTTGTTTATCTAGAGACATAATGGTGGAGTAATAAGTGATAATTCTGTGCTCATGGGTGGCTGCGATGTGGAGAGAGTGTTGGAAGCGTGCAGATGTTTGCGTATAAGAATTATCGTTTATGGGAATTTTTAAATGAAAAATTAAAAGCTCCGTGCTTTTGGAAATAATATAAAATAAATAAGGACAGCAAGTAAACAAGTTTTGTTGTTCTAAATGAAATGATAATAGTTTAAGTTAAGACAGGAGGATTCAGAATTTATATATATACAGGGTGAATCTTAAATAAGTACAAATATTTTAACCAGCAGTATAGTTTTGTGTGTAGAACACATAATTAATAGTTTTTTTACAAAAAAATCAGAAATAAAAAAGTGAAATTTTAAATAAATTTCGTAATTTTTCAGTAGAAAACTTGTTGAGGACCGCTGGCCTAGACCGACCCTTCATACTTTTATGAGTCATAGTGCTGCAGACTGAACGTGTGGTTCACAGTGTTGCCAGTATTACACAAATGTCTTTGCTTCAAGGAAGAAAAAATCTCAACTTTTAGCGAATTTTGTCAAGTGTAACATTTTATATTATTTTTTATTATCAAACTGTCATTGACTGTCATGACAGATTATCAGAAGCCCAAGTCAAACTTGTTAACCCCACATAATGCATGAAAATAGCAATAAAATTTGCTAAAAGTTGACATTTTTTCCATTTTAAATAAAAAACGCGTGCATAGTTTTTCGTTATTCTTCATAAAATAACTTAAGGAAATTGTGTTTTGTGTCCCTTTCTAACAGTGTACAATGACATTTAACTTGTGAACATCGGACATAGTAATATCACGTAATATCTTCCTAAATATTTTACGGTAGTATTGAACTTGCGGAAATTCATTTTTAATCGTTGAAGTATAGTAAGGTTAGTTCAGATGTTAAAATTTATGTTAATATTGCTGCGTATCATACTACATACCCAATTTTACTGTACTTATGCTTAAAACAAGTATTTTTAAAATAGAACTATTACGTTAAAGGAAACGTAATATTTATATTGGAGGAGATATGGCAACCTCGCAACAAATCATATGTTTCATTACGTTGTTGGATGAAAAATCAGCCAGCGGTCCTCAAAATGTGGGTATTTTTTTAAAAAATTAATATCTCCGTAAATATTAGAAATTTTTAAAAATGGCTTTCACTAGACTGATTTAAATGACGAACTACACCAGCAGTTAAAATATTTGTACTTATTTAAGATTCACCCTGTATAAAAAATACAATTTGGAAAAAAAAATCAAAAAGAGCAATTCGAAAATGATTTAAAAATACACTTCTGTGCGGTATTGGAAACTGGTTCAATCTACAACCTGACAAGCCAAAGCATGCAGTCGGCGACCGGACAGAAATTGAGAGAAATTTCTAAAGAAAGAAATAATTAACATTTAATAACACCTATTTTATAGAGCAAAGTCAAGCGTTTTTACGCTATTGTTATTAACAGAATCAATTTGTGGTTTTAATTAATAAAGTAGTTTGACATACTTGATGTTACCACAAAATTTTGGACTCGTCTTACCCAGTTTCTACTAACTAGCTAACAAAATGTTTTTGCTTATTGTCCATTTTGAACTCATGTAAGTTATTGGCAGCAGCTATGATACGTTTGCGTAAATCATCAATAGTGTCCACTTCGGTACGATACATTTCTTTTTTAAAATCCCCACAAGAAGAAGTCCAAAGTCAGGAGATCGTGGAGGCTATGATACCTGTCCTCTTCGTCCAATCCCTTGGTATTAATTCTTGGACACACTGTACATGGTACATAATTAAGCCTCGTGTTTGATGCACCACACTGCTGTAATACGTCATGGACGCCCTGGACCTCCATCTCTTCCACGATTCGGTTGCAAATTTCCCGTGTCACACCTGCGTTGCTCTACATTTGCACACACTGTACACCGCGGTAAAAGTAGCTGCATTTGGCCGGAAAATCGTTCTGCTAAGGCCTTTTTTCACTTCGTCATAAATTAAAACGATATCCATCAACTCTGAGTTGACATTTTTGACACTTGCTAATAATTACCGTTGTTAACAAAATACAGAATGTTTTTTACATTCAGTAATATGCAGATATGCGTTTGAAAACTATGGAACTCTCAATAAGACTCCACAACAATTAATGATAGAACGTACAAGCCGCTGTCCTGCTGGAAGCGCTTCATGAAGCACTTTCATACAGGGCCTATAAGTCCTGCTAGAAGTACACAAGCAGGACACCAACAGTCAAACATTTCAGTTAAAGTTGTTCTGTTATTAGGTCATTTATGAAATATTATTTTGGTATTTTGCCAGTGGCGGAGCATTACTTAAGGATAATGGATGCCACACTGATTGAACGTTCTTTTAGATGAACTTTTGGGAAACAGTTACTGCTCTATAATCAGCATAGATTATACCGGAAGAAACTGTAACAAGCATTAAGCATTATTTTATTTTTATTTTCTTTTATTATCGTATTTGCTTTTTATCTGTAAAGTAGAGAATAAAAAGTTTTTACTTTTACTCTAACGTGAACATAATTCTTTTTTAAATAATCAACCCTGTACATGGGCTGTTTTAAAGGCACGTCCAAGACAACCTTATTTTAAATACAAACAAAATTATTATAAAGGGGTTTTTTCGTAAAACAAAATAAAAAAAGTTTTTCTTTCTATTCACTCTAACCGCAGACATACTGTAGATAACAAATCAACGATAATAATTACAAGTTTTAGTAGAAATCCATTAATAAACTTACCATTTTTATCGTTATGTAATTGTAATGCATCAAGACAAATTTTTGTAGTATTGTTATCAATATCCCATGTGACAGTAGCTATATTTTTTGATTTTACAACACTCTTAACAGTTCCATAACATCTTGCTACGCCACTGATCTCCAAACTGAGAAAAATTCTAGGAATTGTCGTTTTTACTATCAAATACAGTCGCCGTGACGGAAACATGCTGCCCTAGGCCCATCATTTTTGCGTCGAAACTACGCGGTTTTCATCAAGTTCTAAACAAACAGAAGTACAGTCGCGTTTAAAAAATGCGCTACAAGCCCATAATGTTTACATTTACCCTATAGTAAATTTGTCCTGCTTGACGTATGCAAAACCGTAAAATATTACGTTTTTCAAAGTACTCAAGTGAGTCGTTTCTGTCCTGCTGGTAGGACACTGTACATTCTATCATTAAACATTAAAATGACACACGCCACAACTAATGTAAACACTTGCATCACAAAACCGTTAATATTATAACGCTCTGCTACTGGTATTTTCTCATTCGCAGTCATGGAGGATACCTTAGTTTGTATATTATTGGTTCTGCCTGTTTTTGTAGCACAGTTTTTAGAGACATCGCATTTCTTATCGTTTGAAAGAAGTTTCTCATTTAAATAGTCAATTTTCTCCCGCAATTCGGCAATAATTAAATCTTTTTGTTTTGTAACGTGTTTGAAAATGCGTAGAAGAACTTGTTTGTCAGCTTCATCTTTTGCTACGCTCTTTCCTTGCTCGACTTCACAACATTTTATAGAATATTTGTCAATAATCTCAAATTTACCAAGCTTTGCACAACTGACATGATAGCAACTGTCACATAGTATACACTTCACATAAGTTACTGCTTTACTTTTACATCTTCTGCTCTGAATTTCATCAGTAACCGACGAGCGACTAGTACATGCCGCCATGATATTCCTAGCCTACAGTAGCCCAGCGATCCAAAGATTGAAAATACTACTATAAAGATTTTACAAAAAATTTGTTTACGATATTGACTCCATGAAATATGACACGTAACATTTTTTTAGATTAAGTTGTGAATTACTCTGTATACAAGGTGTTACAAATTAGTAAGTCAAACCTTATACCATATTCTTTGCACTAAAATAATGGGACTTTCCATCCATTCCATTCATTTTCAAATTACAGGGTGTCAAAATTAAAATGTTTAAAATGGTTTTCATTGATAACTCGGGTGATTTTAGAGATATTTGCTTGAAATTTGTCACATAGCCGGCATACTTTCTGTGTAATTTTGGTCTGAAACATAAAAAACGAACGGAGGAAAGGGGGGTTGTAGTACCCACGGACCTCTCCATTTTTTTTAGTATGCTTATGGTTTCAGAATATTTTTTGTAGATATAGTCTAGATTTTTAAACTATTTTTTTTTTCACTTTTATAAGATTTTGATGTAAGGCTTGGTTTACGAGACATTGCAACTTTTTTGGATGTGTTAGGTTTGGCACAAATACCTAAGTATTATATATAACAACAAACAATAAGAAAATACAAACATGTATATCAATTATACTAAATGTTTAATATGGGAACTACCGTCAAGAATACATTTTCTGACTATTTTTATAAGAGAGTAACAAATATTTTGGAAAATGCAATTGAATGGCATAAAAATATACAGGGAATTCCATTAAAAAAAATGTATGTTTTTATCATATTTTAAAAGAGACACCCTGTAGAGAAATTACAAGTACGCCACTGAACTCTATCCCAAGCAACTTTCACCATTCCGATATCTCAACTAATTTACGAGATACAAAGGGTCCCTTAAAAGTAGTATTTTTTAGTTTCGCCCTGTATCTTAAAAACGAAGAGGTCTATGAAAGTTCTGATTGAGACCCTTTAAGTTTCTCGAAAAAGTAGACTAATGTTGCGAAAATCGCATTCTTCTATCTCTTGTAGTTTCTGAGATACCCTGCAAATTACAATTAAATTGGGACACCCTATACTATATATACTATTTTAGGCTTTTTGAGCTGCTTCTCATTTTCCAGTTTTTCTTATACATCACGTAAACCCCTGTATATTAATGATTTTTGCAGGCTCTTTCTAAACTATAAGAAAATGATAATCCAAAGCAAGGGATAACTAATAAATTATTCTTGCTAGTTCGACGGCAGTCTAATAGATGGCGCCAGTGGTACAACTGTAGAGCAGATTTATCTCTTACAAAAGTTTATGTTTACGTTGTACGAGCTTGAATTACACAGATTTCTAGGATTTGATACTGGACTTAATTAACTCCTACTTGGGAGTAACATCTTCCATCAAATTAGGTATAAAAAGTAGTAATATGTGTGGTAATTTCAAGCTAGTAGCTTTAGATTTTGATTAATGAAAGAAAGGATGCTACAAGCGATATCGCTTGCCGCAAATTACATATTTTTATGGTGAAAAGGTCTTCCAATTCACAGGGTGTGTCTTACAATGTAAAAGGCCATAGTGGGTGTTAATTTTATTATTTTAATTTGTGAAAGCCAATTTATCATTAAGTAGACGGCGCTTTACAAAAATTATAATTGCTTTGTGCAGTTTGATTACTCCTATAAATAAATAAACAAACTGAAGGGGAATGAGGAGTAAGACTATTATAATTTGTGTTTTTTTATCTATTTCTAAAGTAAAACTTCGTTTTTGTATTTAAATGCATTGATTTTAAGTTTTGCCTGTGTTCTCGTAATCCTTGAATTTTTTTTACACAGAATTGGACAACATTTCCTGGAACGATTAAAATTCGATTTTGGAGTAAGCACCAAAGCCCAAGGCCGGCAGTTCACCCACTGCATCCACTAGTGATCTAATAATAGAGGCGTAAATGACGCGATATTCTTAATTAAATCGGTGAAATTTGTCATCTATTTTTTTAAGGTAGCCTGAGGCCATGACAAATTTGTCCTGGCAAAGTTGTCTTTATAAGTTTTAATTTAATAGTGAATTATCAATTAGTTTTATGTCATTCTCGTTTATTTTTCGAATATATTATAAAAGACCAAAAAATGTAAAAAATGTTATGTTATTTTTCAAGTTGCTTTACTGAAATTGAAAAAATATTTAATTTGATAGGAGTCAGATCTAAAAGTTGACTTACTTACTAATTTTTTAGTTGATTTTTCCCAATTTTAACTAAAAAGATTAACACTATAAATTTTTGGCCTTATATTTAACCGTCAAAAACATAACACTAAATAAATAAAATTCATATCAAATACAATCTCTTTAAAATGACGCATTTAGTAATAAATATCAGTAAAACAAAATATTGCAGCCCTTCAAGCATAAAATATATTTGATTTTTTAAACTGTAGAATGGTCACCAAATGGTATTTATTAAATATAAATAATAATAATAATAATAATAATAATAATAATAATAATGCATTTATTGCCCAACAGAAATAATCCATTTACAGGACAAAATAAAAAAAAAGTGTGAGAATATTTCTAACAAAATAAAGGAAACTTAATAAGTTACATACAATACGTCAGTGTGATAAGTGTAAGTAATACTAACAGTTTGTACAGAAATTTATACCACAACAAACAACACAACTACAGATCAAGTATTAATTAACCTAAATATTACGAAAAAATTGAGATCCCACCAATAATAAATTTTTAAGAGTACAGGTATTTAAGTCACATAAGCTGGATATTTGATTAAAATTGATAGACATAACATATACTGGAGATTTCATACCTAAATTAGTTCTTACATTATGACAATAGAACATACAGTGATCCCGTGATCCAAGTCTAGGAACACGTAGGTCAAACATATTCAACATAGATGCTGAATCAATTCGGTTGTGAAATAATTTAAATAAGAGTGACAAACTCGCAAGCACTCTTCTGGTATGTAAAGAATCAAAACTAAATCTTTGCAGCAACAAACTGTGGTTATATCCCCTAGGTGGATAGTAACTATTAGTACGATAAGACAAAAACTTTAGAAAACGCCTTTGAACTGATTCCACTAAATCAATATGTGTTCTATAAAACGGGTACCAAATAATACTACAATATTCAAGTTTCGAGCGTACTAGAGAGTAATAGAGGCATTTTAAAGCAGCAACGTCATTAAAATTTGAGGAATTTCTAATAACAAAGCCCAATGTTTTATATGCAGTGTTAACCATTTGATTAATGTGATTGGAAAAAGATAATTTGTCATCCATGATAACTCCAAGGTCCTTAATACTATTGCAGCGTTTAAGAACTGTAGCGCTGAGATTATAGTTAAATAAAATAGGTTGAGTTTTAAGAGTAAATGAGCATATTTTACACTTGTCAACATTAATTGGCAATTGATTTTTTGAACACCATTCCTCAACTAAATCAATACCTACCTGTAAATTTAAACAGTCACTTATAGAATGTATATTTAAGAAGAGTTTTAAATCGTCAGCAAAAAACAAATGATTAGATCTTAGTGACAGAGACAAATCGTTAACAAATAAAATAAAAAGAAGAGGTCCAAGGTTGGATCCTTGGGGTACACCCGAGGTGGCTAAGAAAGTATTAGATTTAAAACCGTTGTATGAAACATATAATTTACGTTGCGAAAGATATGATCGGAATAGTCCAAGTAAACTATTACTAAAACCCAAATGGTCAAGTTTATATATTAATAATTCATGATTAACCTTGTCGAATGCCTTAGAGAAGTCCGTGTATACCACGTCCACTTGACCTCTATTGTCAATGTTGCTTGAAACAAATTGGGTAAATTCAGCCAAATTTGTTAACGTAGAGCGTGACGTAACAAATCCATGTTGATTCGGAGAAATAAAATTTCTGACTTTATTAAAAAGAATTGTATACACAGCCATCTCAAATACCTTCGCAAAGTTGGATAGAATAGCTATAGGTCGATAATTTTTTATATCAGATGGATTACCATCTTTTAGTATTGGACAAATTCTTGATAATTTCCACTGCTCCGGAAAAGTAGCAGTAGACAGAATAAGATTAAATAAAGCACACAATGGAGCAGAAAAAATCACAGAACAGTCTTTAATAAAAAAGCTAGGTATCTGGTCATCTCCACATGTCATCTTATTTTTTAGCTTTGAAATGGCATTACGAACATCGGTTTCGGTGAAGCTAACAATATTAATAGAAGTTTGAAACCTATTTAAATCTAAATGAGGTTGAAAATTTTGACTGCTGAAAACACTTGAAAAATATTTGGAAAAACCATTAACAATTTCAGAGGGGGAATCGTAGTGAACGTCATCCATAAAGCAGTTAGATGGTATACGAGTTGAACGTTTTTTACTCTGGATATATGACCAAAATCTTTTTGGGTCAGTTATGAAGCTAGCTTGAACAGAAGTAAGGTAATTGCGGTAAGCATTTGATGTAAGTGTTTTGATTACATTTCTTAGACGTTTAAATTCATTGTAATAATAGATGGCATGAGTTTTTTTAAATTTATTATGGTAATATGACTTAAGCTTATTATTTTTAATAATATCCGATGAAAACCAAGGAGGGTATTTGCGTTTAAACTTTTTGTATAAGGGAACAAATTGATCAAGTGTATTATAAATTGTGTCATAAAAAGCTTCACAAGCAGAATTAATGTCAGTGTAATTACTTAGAAATTCCCAATTGATGCAGAGAAGTGCGTTATATAACTCATGAAAATTAGCTCTTTTAAAATTGTATGACCTATCATTAAGATTAACTGGAAAGATATCTGTACTTGATATGTTTAATTTAGCAGATATTAACAGGGAAGGATGATAAACATCTTCAGTAACAATTGGATTATAGTCTCTGTTAACAACACATTCAAGATCTGAAATACATAAATCTAAAGTTCTTCCATAAGCATTTTTGATATTGTTAAATTGATGAAAGTTATTAAATTGAATAAAATTTGTAATTACCCTTGATTTAAAATCCATAAAATCCGGCACTGTAAAGTGAGTAGAATTAAAATCCCCAATAATTAACACATTTTTCATGTCTACAAGTGTAAGCCCAAATAATTCGAGAAATAATTCAACATCTATATTGTTGACCTGTGGGGGAATATAAACTAGAAATACATATAAAACTAAATTAGTTAGGGTAATCTTACAAGCTATCAGATCAATAGATGGACACTGATTGGTAATATGTTCATAATCAAGCAATACCACGTGGTAATTCGAGTTGAATGCAAGTAGAACACCTCCTCCGCGGGTTGTATGAGTTTCATTAAAATTTCTGTCTTTTCGAAAAACAGAATAGGATTCTGGGAAAAATTCACTATTGAGAATGTCAGGTTTTAGCCATGTTTCCACTAAGGCAACACAATCATAGTTCATATCACAGAGTGATATAAAAACATCTGACAATTTGGTGTTAAGTCCACGAATATTTTGAAAATAGATGGAAAAGTCGCTAATTCTGCTGGGCGTTTCTAGTTTGTTGAACTGACAATTTGAGGATATCCACGAATATACTTAATACGTAAGTTATCTTCACCGTTTGCAGTCCTCCTAGCTAGTTCATCCTTAAGTTGACGGTAATATTCTTGTTGTTTAGGAGTTTTATCTGAGGATATTTTAACATTGCCAGGATCGCGAAGATTTTTTAGTGTATATGCTTTACGAATTGCATGATGAACAAGACTTTCAGAAGGCAGCACAATTTTTAATGGTCGGGGCGTGGTTCTAGAGTTGTCGTATTTACCCAATCTTAATGGTTTAATAGGAGCTTCAAATTCAGATTCAGGCAACAAATATTGCAGAACTTTCGACGTTTGTTGCTGATCATCATCAAATCATCCAAAAGCCGCAGTACTAATAACTTTTGAATTTCAAAATACATTTATAAAAATTACATCGTGTATTGTTGGCAATATTTTAAACAGTATATTAAATTTGATTAAATCACCATAATATTTATCAGTGTTAAAGTAACACTTATTTTGTACATCAATAAATTAAGTAGGTATGTTAAAAGGAGTTATATTAGATTATTTATTTTTATTAATATCTTTTGGATTTTGAATTACTTTGTTTCGCTAAAATAAAAAATAAGGGTACTTTGCTTTAGGTAATTCTTGCATTTTCATTATTTAAACACACTGTATATTTATATTTTCGTATCATTTGGAAAAAAGCATACTACAGATGTGTCTGCCTTGCGATTCAAAAAATTCGAAATAATGGGTTTAAAGTGAACTTATACATTCATTAAAAAAGACAAGGCATTTACAGTTTTTTTTTTGTATTTCTTGACATATACAAGCAAAAGTAACTGCCGATGGCATTTCCCAATAACTATATAAACTGCTTACTAACATTGTTAGAGTTTTTAATTCATTTACTTTGGAAAAATACGTTTACTGACATGAAAATTTGACACCAGCCTATACTTAGAAAAGAAACAGCAATATCAGTGCCTGGAAGAAAATGACCACAAAATACATTGAAAATTTTAAAAGCAAATCACTCAGAAACCGATAAAGTTGAGCGACCTAAATAAGAGTACACTTTTATATATAAAATTAAAAGTTCTTTCTTTAAGCATAGCTCAACAGATAAAAAAATATATTTTGATTTACCTAAAAAATACGGTGAAACCAGCGCCCTCTAGGAGCAACGTTAAAATAAGCTTAAAATTCGTAATTCCCACACCAAAAAACCCAACACTACCAATTTTCAGAGTCATGCTACCAAAACTTTCTCAATTGTTGAGAAATTTCAGAATAAAAACACCTTGTAGACCCTGTATTTCTTAAACCAGCGACATTCGTATAAGACATGATGAGTTTAAACATAATATTTTGGTGTCTAGTATCACCAGGTTATTGTTGACCCATTCTTTTTAACTCACTCTGTATATTTTGTAAAACATTTTCCTCTAGAAATGGATACAATACGAAGAAAAGAATGTCGTGTTCTTTTGTTGTTTTTATTTTTCAAGCCAAAACTGAACCGTAAACATATTTGTACGCTATTCTAGAGTTTTCTTTATAAATCCGTTATCTTATCTTCTCATTTCTCTTAACCACAAAATTCCAGTCCGAACCACCCGATTTTTATTACACTGTAAATACACGGAGCCAGCGTCGAGGATCGCCGGCGTAAATGTTGCTTGCTCGTCGTACACGTGTTCCCGTGGCATAATTAAGATCTGAAGGAGATTATGGCCCTGACACGGCTACTTTGCCCGTTAATACTTGACACATTTCCAGGGGTAATTAATTCACTAATTTTAGGACGATGTCGGCAATCGCGAGACGTGATCTGTAGCACAGTTTTATGCGGATGGCTGTTTTCGTTTGGGCTGGACCAAATAAAACAGTCGCCACCGCAAGAAACGGTTGCTCAGTTCTGAAGACGAGTTGATTAGCAAAACATATTTGTAGTTCTTTTGTTTCATTCCGTTTTATTAACATTTTTCAGTGTTTCAAAAGGGTTGTTTGTAAAGGTATGTACTTATTCTTTATACAGTTTGTTCAGCAAAGAATAGGCCATATTTAGAGCTAGTTTTCGTGGATAAAACCAACGTGATTTGAATCATCTTACCTTAGTATAGTTTTGTTTCTTTTTTCGTTTCATTGTTAGAGTTTTATGAGTTAAATTTGACTGTCACCTTATATTTAACAACCATATTAGTAATATTGTTAAGTCGACGTACTTTAGCGACGTATCCGCTTTAAAAATTTATATTTTAGTTCAGTCAGAACCAAATTAGATTACACTTTTCCAATTTGGAATCCTATATATGCTTATTATACAGGGTGTTTCTTATAAGATTGCAAGGGGTCCCAAAATATTGCAATTTAATCAAACATACCTATATACAAAATTGAAATAGCTAAATTTGGTACATGATTTAGGTTTATTGTTGGTATTCTTTGACTATGAGTTCATTGAGGGTGAGTCATCTATAAATTTATACCAAACATTTTTTCCAATGATCGAATTTAAAAAGAATGATAAGATCCCGCACAGAATTTAAAACTTTAAGGTTTTCAAGAAAACGTGCATTAATTGAAACAATATTTTAATAGTGTTTATTAGAATAAATCAAAACGTCAGTAGTAGGCTTAGTTATAAAAGTTCTTGATAATTCAATTTCTCGAGATAAACGTTTAGTGCTTATTTGCGGTTAATATTCAACCGTTTGCAAAATATTTTCTTCATCTTGTACCCTTATTAAACTCGGATATTATTGAACATCTTGTCTGTCTCTCGATCCCGTCTTTCAGCATTAGAAAATGTTTCTCTATAGAGAATCACTCGATTTGGAAATCGAATACGATATTCTTCCACACTTTTTCTACAGTTTTCTTCACTGAAACCTAGCATAGGTCACTTGTTCGCTGAATGTAAATTTTCGAGCCATTTTCAACAACAAACAGCAGCAGAAATAAAAATGCTTTATTACTAACTTCTAAATTTTAAAGCTTACTACTGACTTTTTGATTTCTTCTAATAAACACTATTAAAGCTTGTTTTAATTATTGCTTTCCTCTTGAAAACCTTAAAATTTTTTAAAATTTAACAAGAGTAAAAAAGTAAAAATTAAATTCTGCGCGGGATATTATTATTCTTTTTAAATTCGATGAATGGAAAAAAGTTTGGTGTAATTTTAGGGGTCACTCTCTTTAGAGAAACATAAAATATAGGCAGCTGTTTTATCCTTGTACAAATTATTACATGGTAAAAGTTAACTGTCCTATATTACTGTCTAAAATTGATATAGCTATTCCTAGACCTACATCTAGACATAATAATACTTTTTTATGTAAACAGGTGCACACTAATTTATTACTAAAATCCCCAATACATTTAATGTGTTCTAACACAAATAAAATTGCTGATCTGTGTGATATCTTCTCCTGCAATATTTTTGAACTAAAAGTAAATGCCGGGAATATCTTTGACATAGTAACTGCCTTAATGTAATATATTTGTGTATACAGATACCATTTTTCTTATAAAATAAGTAATTTTTTAATCAAAACTTGTAAAAATGTAGAACATGTAAACTATATTTCATATTATTTCCTTTGAAGGAACTTTGCCTATTGTTTTTAAAAACAGTTCTTTTCACAAACAGGTGCCTTTTTTATTGCATTTCGTATTGTGAAACATCGTAAAACTAGCCAGTGCTCAAAGAGACCCGATTTTGGGGTCAGAGTATATCTCTCGATCAGTTATCGAATTAGGTGTCGCAGTTGAAAACAAACGTTTATTTCAACATATTTATTATAAAACATTCAAAACATGGCGTACATATATAATATGATTTATAATAACATCTATAGGTAACAACAATACACTCCAGGGATATATTTTACAAAAGGACTTATAACTCTATGAGGCAAGACGATCACGTATCAGTTCGATTATGTACAAAGTGATATAAATATAAATGCGATCGGTTCGATCGCTGGGGTTCGTTCGAAGAGCACATCGAATGTGAAAGAAATTTTCATAATCTCAATACATAACTAACATAGAATTGTAAAAAATAATTTTTAAATTTACAACACATAATAATAGCTAAAGCTTCATATTGCACAATTTTTCACTTCACTTTCTATTGCACAAGTTATAAATACATGGATATTTTTTTAAAATGCGAGACTAGGAGAACAATTTCTTTAAATAATCTTATCGTATTGAATATTGATTGATTTGTACATACATATATCTTTTTAATATAAATTGAAAGTAATTTCAAAGTTTGAAATATTTTATGATCAACTGTTTTCTGCTAGCTTTACAATTTTTATTTCAAGAAGTAAATATTTATCTACTTTAATAAATTAACATTTTCTCTATTTACAATTTACACTTTGACACTTTATATAAATATTAAATATTATTATATTTTATAGTAAAATTTCAAAAAAGTTTTCTGATTTTGCATGTTAATATTTATGACTTTATTTTGAAATAGATGGCACGTTACCTTTTACTTTCGCTACAAATTTTACAATGTGACGAAATCCTCAGTTGACGATTTCCAAATTCAGCATTACCCGCAAAATGTCGCGACGCAATAAAACCACCACGGCATACCCGAGTTTTATGTGCGCGATTTAATCGAAGGACATTCGAATTTCATAAATGCAAGTGCCATAATTTTTAAACATTATTTTCCATTTCAAAACGGCCCGATTTACAGTTTACCGAATTTGCATAAAAAGGAAAGTTAGCAATTCTCGCAAACTTACCCAACTACGCGCGTTTGTCACTCAATAAATCTAAATTTCAAACTGCCCGATGTATTTTATAGCACTTTTGAACCTCATATCAGTGTGACTCAACCGACTTTAATGAGAATTTTGATATTTGTGACGGAATACATTATTCAAATCTGTGCTTCACGGGGTGGAATAAATAAAACGATTTTTAAGTTGTTTGTACCGCGTTTGTCAAAGATAATTAATGACTTGTTTTTTCTCTATATCTGTGCTAATAGTTATAATTTTTAAAAAGCAGAAAATGTATTTCATTACCATTTTTTTTAGCTAACGATTAGTTAGATAGCACTTCCTATTTTAAATGATTTTATTGAAATTTTTGATGATTTCAAGATTTTATGGATTCAAAAGTGCTGTAAAAGTTTCGCTGTAAATGTGCTCTAGAAACGAGGTATATACAATCGCTTAATTCAGTCTGTTTCTCAAGCGTTACGTTAACAAAAAATCACTGAAATCCGCGGGTTCCAAAGCGTGCTCTGTGAAGTCGGTGTGTAGAAGTGCCGGCAAAGAGGGATCTCCAAAGTCCACAGGCGACAGGGATGGTTCCGGGAAATCCGGGGAAGCTAGTAGCGACCCGGAATGGTCCGAGAGGGGTAGCGATTCTCCGTCAGACTCCAAGAACAAGCAGTCCAGGTCGCTGTACTCCGAAATAGACTCGGGTTCGCAGGGTCCATTCAAAGCCGCGCTCAAGGTGGATATATACTTCATCGCCAGACGCAGTGTCGTGATTTTGGTCAGTTTCTCATTAGCCCCAGGTACTTGAGCTGCTTGCATGTGGGGGATGACCCGTCGCAGCGTCTCGAACGCCTGGTTGATCTCCCTCATCCTGTTCCGTTCCCTCGCATTGGCGGTTTTGCGACGGTACTTACTCAAAGGGGCTGCTTTCTGCTTCTGTTTGTGGGGTTTATTCTGTCTCCCACCCGTCTCAGAGAGAACCTGCTTTGCGGACTCCGTAACCCTTCGTAGGGACCTGGGTCGTAGCGAATATTTATCCTCCTTCGCAGGAGATGTCGTAGTTTCGAAATCGTCGTTGTTGTTGTTCGCGTCGGTGTAGTTGAGTTCGGAAAGTTGGGAGGATAACCTCTCCGACAACTCGCTGTATTGCAGGAGAGAGTCCATTTTCAAAGTCACAACTCCAAACACTCGTCACTGAAGTCACTCAAAACATAGCAGGACCGGGTTCGTCGTGTGATCGCGCGTCGGAGTCTCCGATATAATCCTGCGTCTCGTTGTAAGTGGAAGGATATCGGCGGTGCTGACCCGGTGGCTTCGAGTTGGTGACTGCGGCGAGCTGGGTTCGTGGTCGGTGGTACCATGGGTTCCCCTCCTAAGCACGCGATATGGCCCGCATCACAATACGTACGCGTCAGATGATGAATTGGAAGATCATTGTGAAGGAGGAATAAACGACGATAAGGATCTTTGCATGGCAAGAGTGATTAAGAGCTCAAATTATTGTGAAAAGATTCGGATGGATAGGTCTAAAGTGTTGAGGCCTTTTGGGACTGTGGTGTCATGTCAATCAACAGTAGATTATTCTTGAACGAGAAACAACGTAAACATAAACAGTTTTAATTTTGTAGCAAACTTTGAAATTGATAAATAAATAACTGTCAGTACTTAATAATAGATTAGATTACATCCCTGTGGTATAACTTGAAATAATAATAATAAATTGAAATTTGCTACACTGGTATTTTCAAATTCAATATTGATGCCCAAGTTACGGGTTCATAATTTCAATTTTGAATAACAACGGAATTTCTTTTCATAGATGGGAGAGCAAATCAAAGAAATTCTTTGCAATATAAACAATTTCCAAACAATCATTGATTTTCGTGATATTTGAATCTGAAAACAATTGGCAGTCTAAATTATTTTTTTTTGTGACTGTAATAATAGAATATCGGTATTTTATAATAGTTAATAATACATTAAATTTAAACAAAGTCACATACCATCAAAAAATATTGTATATAGCTAATCAGAGTAAATTTTTCAGGTCAAAAATTTTAAAGCACCTATGCCTAAGTCAATTTTAATTTAGCAGTAGCTGTTATAATTTTTGTTATTTTTAACATGTATTTTTTAAAATTTTATATAACAAAAGTTGTTGCATACATTTAAGGCCACTGCTAGGTACTACGTTAAAATATTTATAAAAAAAATTGTCGCTCTATCTCTACCCAAAATAATTCGTTTTCGACATACAGAGTGTAAAATGTTAGTTCTTGATGATGGTTTTTAATTAATATCTTCCAAACGCGTAGAGATAAATTATAAAATTTGGCACAATCCCATAACTTTTCTGTTCTGAAAAAGAAATCGATACAGTTTTTCGAGGGGCGGGAAAAAACAAGAGGGGCAGTACTTAAAAAATACCCGAAAATTTGTGTGTATATTTTTTTGATAATTTCATACCAAAATTCGATATCGGCAACAGTTTTCATGGAAAATGGATTTTAATATTTGAGTGCATGCTAAATCTCATTTAATATATATAGCACTTAACACATAGTTGGCTTTTAAATGAACAAAAGAAACAATTTTGACATCAATCAATATATTGGAATGTTTACTTCTTAGTTATATGAAAAAAAAATTGACGTTATAAATTTTTTTGATCTTCCGAAACTAAAGATATGTCAGCTATACTTTTCTAAGTTTATACGTGTGTCTAGGTCCAGTTCTGCTGTATTAAACTAATTATAAATTCTTAATTAAAGAAACTATTATCTTGTTTTACAAGGCAAACTTTTTCAAATTTTGCAAGATATCTCAGCCAATACTAATAATTACACATTTTTATAAGCTCTTCGGGATTTTAACATGTTCACTTCACTTTCGATTTTATATTTCTTATTTTTTTATTATAAACATAGTAATGACTTAATTTTTCATGCTCTCACAATATTATTTTACAATATTGAGTATTATCAACAAAAAAAACTTGTGTGTATTTCCAAAATGGATAAATTTTAAATGAAGATTGGATGAAACCGAATTTTCAACAATGATTTCAGCGAAAGACAAAAATTTCAAAGCAGACCGATTTTTCTGTAATTTTGAATCGTCGCCATAATTTACCATTCAGAATAACTTGTTCAAGTAATATTTTGCTATATTTTCAACGGAAAAGGCTCTTTACCTGAAACCAAAACAATTTCTACTCGGTGCACTAAATATTTCAAATAGGATTATTCGAAAAATGGTTACTTCTACGACGTCAACAAGGTATACCTCTTTCAGATAAAAAAGGTAGGGGAATCGACTGTTTCAATAGCCAGATGGTACACTAACATCGGTGGAGCTATATTCTAAAATGGGTCTAACCATTGTTGTATACAATGCAATCAAGGAAGAGTAGTGATGAAAATATTTTGTTATTCTAAATATAAAACCAAGAACTCTTAAAGTTTTTTGAACAATGACTTTAATATGTCTACCAAAAATAAGTCCAAATCCTTGATTTCAACAAAATTAATTTTCGTATCATTAAGATATAGATGGATATAACAGGGGCATTGCAAGTGAGAAAATAAAATATTGTGGCATTTCTTAATATTCAGAAATAATTTGTTAGTATAGCAGAAAACTGTAAACCGATCCAGATCTGCATACATAATTACTTTGTAGTGTCGAAAACACCTTCCATTATCACTTAAAAAAAGAGAAAACAATAATGGACCAAGGTGAGATCCCTGTGGGACCCCAGATGGTACTCTCAAAACGGAGGATTTAAAATTATTTAGTGCTGCATATTACTTTCTATCTACCAAATAATTTGAGATAAATTTTAGTAACGCTGTTTGAACGTATGTTGCTTGGAAACAGTGCATGCAGCATAAGAAGCAGATAAATATTCAAAAATGAAAAATACACGGAGGAAATGTATCACTATTAATAAATAACTTCCAAAAAGATAGTCACCGAGTAGAGAAAGGCTCCCAATTAAAACTCGAGATATTAAATTAACAACATTATATGTGTATCGATTTTTCTCGAGCATTATTATGTTAATATAAACATCTCCAAACTATTTCGGACATACATATTCATGCCCGTAATCCTCTTATTTTGGTGGACCCGTTAAAGAGCGCTCTGATTTGATTTAATGTGTCGACGATTTAGTCTCCAGAAGATTAATTATTTCCGTTGTGTCAAAATGATTCGACAAATTGAATCGCGGAGCGAACATGCGTGCGCGCATAAATCAAGATCGGCCCGGGAAAAATCCCACCTGCAGCACCAAAAAAATACCCGTGACATCGAACATTCAGAGCCGTAATTGAATTGCCAGAGGAATTTCGAACTTATTAAATCTGTAACTATTAGTGGATTAATATTGATTTTTTTTTATATACGGGTAACTGTAATGCGTGCTACTCGACCCATCATCGGTAGTAACCAGCACAGTAGATTTAATTACATTCAAATACACAATAATAAATTTATAAGAACTGGTTCGGTCAGGTACGACAGAAAAAATAAATACCAGTATTTTATAGTTGAGGTCCGTATTGCTAGTTAATAACTTTATTTGAAATGGGCTTTAATGATGTCTTTTGATACACAATTTAATTATACGTGAAACGTCAGTTCTGTGACTAGAGCTAGTTCTCTACTTAATCTAGTCTGGTATGCTCTTAAATGAATTCCCATGGGACTAATTGAATTTATTTAATAAAGCAAGCGTAATTGAATATCGTTTCGACGCTGTCTCCTTCCTAAGCTTACTTATTTAAATAAACTGCTCCACAAAAGGAAGTTCACAAATCTACAGTTTCTTTTAAAGGTTGACAACTTTTCTGTTCCTGCTTCGAAAGCATTTTCAGTTTTTGGCAAAGTTTTATTTTTAGTGATTTTAATACAAAATTCACATTGTTCAAATAATCACAACAAAATAATAATACAGGGTATGTCTTCTATTATTGCTAGAGATAGTAGGGAATTAGAAGAAGTAACGAGAAAACTTGTGGAGGAAGCACGTAAAGTGGGATTTGCAGATAAATCAAGAGAAAAGTAAGCTTTTGAGAATAGGAGAACAAAAAAAGGATACCAATTTTAAATTGAGAACAGAGCATGGAGAGATGGAGTTTGAGTTCAAGAATATGTGCATTTGGGAGCACTAATAACAGCTAACTGTGATGAGGAGCAAGAAATAAATAGGAGAATAA
This sequence comes from Monochamus alternatus, assembly GCA_037114965.1. Taxonomy (NCBI): domain Eukaryota; kingdom Metazoa; phylum Arthropoda; class Insecta; order Coleoptera; family Cerambycidae; genus Monochamus; species Monochamus alternatus. The sequence continues at coordinate 60,246,196 of CM073429.1, read as the reverse complement.
TAAAAGCAAACAGAAGTTCGGCAGTAGTCAACCACTTATTGAAATCAAAAAATTTGTCCAGAGGAGTAAAATTTAGAATGTATAAAACAATTTTGAGACCGACAGCGCTGTATGGTAGTGAAACCTGGGTTCTCAATAAGAAGTCAAGAGAAAACCTTTTAAGGTGAGAAAGGAAAATCTTAAGGAGAATTCTAGGGGGTAAGAAGACGGAGGAAGGCTATGTAAGGAGAAGCAATGAGGAAATATATGCAATGTACCAGGCACCAACAATAGACGAATTTGTAAAAGCCAGAAGAGTGCAGTGGCTAGGGCATCTAAAACGTATGGAAGATGAAAGGGCAGTTAAGAAAATAGTAGGGAGTAAACCTAACTACAAGAAAAAAAGAGGTAGACCGAGGAAGCCGATGGAGAGAGGCAGTGGCAATAGATCTAAGGGAGAAAAATGTAACGGATTGGAAAAGAAAGGCGAAGGACAGAATGGAATGGAGGAGAATAACACAGCTCTGGGCCTAAAAGGCCTGTAAACAGCTTTATACAATACAATATGTCTTCTTCACACTTATGACTGCCTGGCAACGCCTTTGCATACTGTCTATCAGGTTGTCGAAGTAGCCTTGATCAATTTATCGCCACAAGCATTGTAAAAGCTCTCTGAGTTCCTGAAGTGTATGTGGGGGTGGTTGATGTGAATCTGAGGCTTTTTGTAGTTGGTCCCATGCGTGCTCAATTGGATTGAGATCTGGCGAGAGAGTCGGCAGTGCCAAGTGCGGAATATCACGAAGTTCCAGGGTATTGACAACAATCCTCGCACGATAAGGTCGCGCATTATCGTCGAGAAATAAAAAATTTGGTCCAATTGCAGCATGAAACAAAGGGATGACATTGTTGATGTCTTGTTCGACGTAGATCTGTACATTCATGTTTCCATCAAGGACCAAGAACTGTATACGCCAATTAAAACAAATGCCTCCCCAAACAGCAACTGTACCATTTCTGAATAGATTAACTACGATTTCTGTGTACCAAAGGAAGGGTCCATACTTGAACATGCCGGCTATTTGAAAACGGTCCATATGTCGACTCATCTGTGAACAATACAGACCTACATTGATCATTCCAATTCATGTGTTCGTTTGCCACTCAGATAAGAAAGTAAACATTTTATTTATTACCTAGAACTATTTGGAAAACAAAAGACGTTAACCTTTAAAAGAAATCTCGATATTTGTGACCTTTTCTTTCCTTAACTTTTGTAGAGCAGTTTGCTTTACTTACTCTTCCTCCTTCTTACTTACTTATTCCTTACTTCTTTTAGAGATCTTGCTTTACTCTTTATTGAGAATAGAGTCACAGGTATATGTAAGAATTTTTAGCTAATACAGGGAGATCCTTAACTTATACGCATAAACTTGTGAAATTATAGCTGCGAAGCGCGAACAAATACTGATGAATAGTGAAACCAAATGTAGTAAAATTAATTTCCGAAGTCAGGTGAATATTTTGTTTATAAAAACTAAGAAGTAATCAAGTCAGAACGATATGTTTTGTATTTGCAGCAGTACCTTGTTATCAGTTGTGGTCCCGTTCGAGTTTCTTTCATGAAATTATAAAAGTATCACGCGTAATTTCTCAAACGAAGAACTTATTGACATGATACTGGCGTACGGGGAATCACATCAGCTTCCAGTGACTGCAGCTCATCTTTATGACTAAAGATCTTTTCCGCTGAAAATACAGCTAAATGTTACTTGAAAACGTTACTCAAAATGGAAAATTATGGTGATGTGCAAAATTTTAAGTTCCCTTCAGTTTTTGAAATATGCACAAAAATATTTTTAATTTACAATTATATAGTTTCTAGTGCTTTTAAAATATTTTGCGTAAAACGTCCAGAAATGTGAAAAAGGCCAATGTCTTAAACTATTAACGCACAAATTTTACAAATCTCGAATTACACCACAATTTTTTGCAGTATTCCATTTTTTTTGTTATAAATTAATTTTACATCCATTCGAAATATTTTTATACCATTCACAGACACCCTGTATAAGTAAAAAGATATCTAAAACGCTTTCATATTGATTTAAATTATTTCACTACACTTTTGATTTTACAGTCGTCATTTTTTGTTATAAACAAATATACAGTGCGGCGATAAAGGGGAGGCAAGACTTTATCGCCGCATCAACATTACTTTACAACCACATTAAATGTTTTTTTTTACTATTTCGCATATCAACCAAAAGAAAATCTAGCTGAAACCTGTTCGAACAGATTTTTAACTACACTTTCGATTGCAAGCACGTATATAACTCCAGTTATCATTTTTTTCAAAAGTTATGTTACATTATTGCGTCTTATATGATAAAAAAAATCTCCGAATGTTCGAACTGTTTGTCAGTGCAACGGACATCTCGGATGATCGATTCACGTGGGCGCATGCCGTGTCAACTCGCATTACTAATTACAATGTAGGCTGAACGATCTGTGCCTAAACGATCTGGACCGATCCGCGTGCTGGCACACATAAATACATCACGAATATTGTGAGCCTATCAACGTGTCTTGTCCCGATAGATTACCAGCCCGTTACGCTTGGCTGTTCGAATGCTGCGAGGGGCATTACGGATCTCGGACGTTTCTCGTGCATATCGCAGCAACACCCAGGGCTGTTTGCAGTAACTCATAGATTCAATAATTAGGTGCTTAATAGAACAACCTCAGCAGGTACTTCAACAGTCGTTTTGTTCTTCGTTTTGCAAGCCTAGCCAGTCGAATTGCTGATAGGATGTTAGATACACACATTATCAAAAGTCTTGGACCTCCTGTTCATAAAATGATTCGATGTTTTTACAAATCTGGTCAATTTGACAGTGTATTCAGCTAAGTGTTCCTTTGAATTTTTGTACATTACTATGCCAGGACGTGAAATTTCTGCGTTTACCCGAGCAAGAATGATTGCTTTACATGTTTGGGCATTCCCAGATCATCTGTTGTACGAATAGTACGCAGATATGAAGAATTTGATGCAGTCGAAAACAGACCACGTAGTGGACGTCCTCGAGTATCTAATGAATCGGTATTTGGTGCAATATGCCCGTAGACACCGCACATCTTCAGTTTCAACTCTTGACATGAAACCTATTGAAAACATGTGGGATTTCATTGCTAGCGCCATTCATAATCATATTTCTCTACCTCAGATTGCAGATAAGTTAGTCGTCGTTAGCCTCAATGCACAGACGTTTCAATATGCTGTTGGAGCGTGGTGGAGGTCATACCGACTATTAGTCAAGTAGAGAACTTGCTTGGTTACTTCTTTTTGATTTAATAAATTTTGTCAAAAGTGTCTCACATTTGCTGGTTTTTAATTTTCTAAGTACTCAGTTTATGGAGCATATTCTGTTCACAAAAAAAGATTCATAAAACAATATACTTTTATAAATGTATTTGGTTTATCTGACAAAAGACTTTTGACGTTGTGTGTAATTTCAAAATTAGCTTGAAAACTTCCAAAAAAATATACATTCACTAAAAGAAAATTGTAAAAACTACGTTTACGTCTATGAAATTAACTAATTCAGTCGACTTCGACTGTATCCTTTATAGCAAATATTGTACTTCTCTCTTAATACATTGTCAGTATTGTGATTGTGATACATACACTATGAGCTCTAATAATATAGCTTGACTGCCGTGAAATCGTTAGACAAGATAATATGGTCGAAGTATATGTGCATATAAGGTAAAGAATCCTTCTACTAGCGTTACATTGAAATTAATTTGTGAAAGAGTTCGTGCGAACCCCTTTTGGGCTAATTAATGCATCTACGTGTATCATTTTTAATATCTAATGACAATTATAAAACTACTTATCATTATAGTGTAGGATTTTATTATGCTAGCAGGATTACAACCACAAGTTGATTTTACTATTACGCAAAATACACACTATTATTTTTAAATCAATTAAATAAATACATACAAACAACAACAAAATCTCTCCGTTTCATTAGTTTGATATAAAAGAATAAGTAATGGTCTGGACTAACGGCAGAGAATATACGAAATGATCCTAAAGATTTGGAGAAGAGAACGTATGCCTGAAGATTGGAAATGATTATACCAATTTAAAAAAGGGAGATGCAACAGACTGCAGAAACTATAGAGGTATATTATTGCTAGATATAGGATATAAAATCATGGTAACGTTAATAAAACAGAGAATAAAACCTATAGCAGAACTACAGATAGGGGAGTATTAAGCAGGTTTTAGAAAGGGGAGGTCAACAACGGACCAAATCTTCATGGTGAAGGAAATCCTTACTACATGATATTAATATGATATTAAAACAAACTTCAGGAAAGCATATGATTCGGTCAAAAGGAATAAACTAAGTAAAATATTGAAACAATTTGGCATACCAACCAAACTGATTAGGCTATTGAAAATGACCTTATAGAATACTAAAAGCAAAGTACGAATAAAAGGTGAATGTTCGGAAAGTTTTTCCATTGACACAGGACTAAGACAAGTAGACCCACTCTCAATGCTTCTCTTTAGTTTAGTACTAGAAGAGGTCATAAGAGATAGTCAGTTGAACAGAGAAGGGCCCATATTGTTTAAAAGTCACCAAATAGTAAGTTATGCAGATGACGTGGCCACTATTGCTAGAGATATTAGGGGATTAGAAGTAATGAGAGAACTTGTGGAGGAAGCAAGTAAAATAGGATTGCAGATAAATCAAGAGAAAAGTAAGCTTTTGAGAATAGGAGCACAAAAAAAATATACCTTTTTCAAATTGAGAACACAGCATGGAGAGATGGAGTTTGAGGAAGTTCAAGAATATGTGCATTTGGGGGCGCTAATAACAACTAACTGTGATGAGGAGAAAGAAATTAGTAGGATAATAATAAAAACAAACAGAACTTCGGCAGCAGTCAACCACTTAATGAAATTAAAAAAATTGTTCAGAGGAGTAAAATTTAGAATATCTAAAACAATTTTGAGACCGATCCTCAATAAGATGTCAAGAAAAAACCTTGTAAGGTGGGAAAGGAAGATCTTAAGAAGAATTCTAGGGGGCGATAAGACCGAGGAAGGCTATGTAAGGAGAAATCATGAGGAAATATATGCAATGTACCAGGCACCAACAATAGACGAAGTTGTAAAAGCCAGATGAGTGAAGTGGCTAGGACATCTAGAACGTATGGAAGATGAAAGGATAGTTAAAAGAATTTTAGGGATTAAAGCAAACTACAAGAAAAAAAAGGGAGAACGAGGAATCGGTGATGGAGAGAGGCAGTAGCCATAGATCTAAGGGAGAAAAATGTAACGGATTGGAAAAGAAAGGCGAAGAACAGAATGGAGTGGAGGAGAATAACGCAGTTCTGGGCCTAAATGGCCTGTAAACAGTTTTATATATATAGGTATAATGGTCTGGATGGAAGGATTCCTCTGAAACGTACGAGTCAGTTGTTCTGCTCGAGGTACGCAATATCCAACGCCTCCTCTAGAAAAATAAAACGTAATTTATCACATTGTAGGTACGCGTGAAATTGTAACTAAATTTTGTTCGGCACATAACACCGTGTAATTAAATACAAAACTTTATGGGCTTAACTCATCCTTTTGTGCGGTAATTTTCGCATAGTGTGTGGGCGCCATCCCAGCGTAATATATGTACACTCAATTTGAGAACTGCCACATTATTCGTCGAGAAATTTAATACCCATCTCAAAGTAAATAAAGGAGATGATTAATAGAAATGTTCCTCGAAGGTGTGCTTAGAACTGGTAAGAGGTTGAAATCTTAATCCATTTTTGTCCGCTATTTTACAAAACTCGGCTATATTTTAAAACAAGTTGAAAAATAAAATATGCATAATTGTTTGTAGCAGTGTAGGCTCGTCGGGATGAACAGGATTATATTGCGTACAGGGTGATTAAGAACTTATGTAAAAAAAAATTGAATGTACAGGGGACTCTTACAAATACAATTTTGTGCATCAAAATGAGCAGTTCAAGAATGATGTAAAAATACACTTCCGCACGGCATTGGAAACTGGTCCACTGTAAAACTTCTATTCCCAAATTATTTTAGATAAGTTCTAAATCACCCTGTATGCATATGCATATATTAGTCCAAAGGGTATCTTCATAAACTCCGAATCTACCAGGATTTAATTTTAATTTGACGCTAGTAGAGGAATTATTTACCTTATATGCACATAAATTCCGACCATATTATCTTATCTAACAATTTCACGCAGTCAAACTAGTATGAGTAGTGACGTAGGTTAGTGCATTGTAATAATTGAACAGGATTAGAATACATGGCACATTAGGCCGTTGCATTGGTCGCTTAATGAAAATAGTGTACCTTCGGTTCTTTATTTCCCAGGCACCCTGTATATTGAATTTATAGGTGCGAAGGTGAATTATTGTTATTATTGTCGCAGTAAGGTGAAATTTTCGAGTCGCATTTCACGGTGCCTTCGTTATGCCATTGTGCGGCCCTTTTCTCCTCGATAATGGCATTTCGATATCGGGAGGAACAATAAAGATTATATTTTTTACTTGTGGATATCTGAATATATAATCAGCGCGCGTCTGGCGTCTCCACCCAGAGCACGAGCGAGCTGCAATTAAATCCGAACAAAATTAAAAAACAATTTTCCGTCGAGGTGATGCTCTTTGACAACCCGTCATTTATTCTGATTACGTTGCATATTAAAATTTATTAACGCGCCGAACGGGCCCGTAATGAATTATTGACCTCCCACAAGGGCGTTCTTTTTGGTCGGTTTCGTCTCTTGTATTCGGCCGAGCACGGAGGATTGTCTCCACGTCTGCTATTCGATCTTAAACTAAAATTTACTTGAGTTTTAATTATGAAAATTGATATTGTAGAAATGTAAAAACCTCCTTTGATGTAGAATAATACAATTTTTTTAAATTAAAAAAAAAAAATAGGTTATATGAGGTACATTAGTATTGGCTGAGACAAGAAATTTTGCAAAATTTTAAAAAGTCTTGTTTTACAAAACAAAACAAGAGTTTAGTTTAGTTTGTAGGCTTCTGTGACTGTCGTTAATGGTCAGGCGATTTCCGGCTGGTTGCCACGTCGTCGGTTTAGAACTCTTGACGTTTCGGGAGACATATCGCTTTCTTCTTCAGAAGTTACTCTGAAACTGGAGATCTACTGGTCGTCGCACTATTTATATCAGGGGTGGTCACTCATCCATGATATTCTGGCGGAGTGGTCACTGATCCATGATGTTCCGGTGGGGTGGTCACTGATCCATGCTGTTCCGGTGGATTGCTTTCACGTATGAATCGTTTCCAAATTCCAGGCAGATCCACGCCACCGTCCCTGTTGAAATTTTTCGGATTTTTATGAATTGATTTTTATGTATAGTCGGGGCCAAAATCTTCTCTCTCTTACTAACATGCTGGCTTCACTTAGCTCCACCGTGTCCGCTCTATGCTCTGCTACTGCCGATTTTTCCCAGTTGTTAAATAACAGCTAAGCTAAGTGAAATACATAACATTATTTGGAATCGGAACGACGCGCTACAATGATAAAAAATGTAAGTTTTCTTTACCGTTGCTGTATACATTCTGGTATAGCTTAATATAAAAGTTTAATTAATTCTTTACAGCTTTACATTTAAATTTTTTCGATTAACTTAAACCTACCTGTATTTCCAATAAAATTTACATTACAATAGTCTTCATAAACAAATAATGTTGCAATGCTTCCTTTCGTCGCGCTTCATCGTCCTACATCACATTTTTATTTTCATTTTTTGGCACGGTGAAATATTTATTAGGCGTTGTATGCTGTATTCGTACACAATGGCATAATGCAATACTTCTTCCATTTGCCTGTTGAAATGCACTTTCTGTGTCCATTTTATGAGTCTACTTTGCAACTTTATTCAGTACCAATGTCTATTTAACACAATAACACCTAATAATGACACAAATATGAATTAAAGCACACTGCTGTATTTAGGTATACACGTGCGAACGGCGTCTGACGTCACAGGTCTACGCTGTGGCGGCGACTGTTTTGTGGGGGCGGGGCCAGACTAAATTTTTCAATACCGTTTTTAGGCTTATTTTTCCACAAAATTGTCTAGGACAAACCCCATTTCGATTAAAATAATACATTTTTTCTTGTGCATGTATTTGGAAAATTATGCAATTTCCCCATTACTTTTTTATTTTTGCCCTTTTCGTTAGTTCCTTACAGAACTTGACTACTTCATTGTTTTAACGTGTGCAAGCACTGCTGTGTATGTGGTATGAAATAAAAAATAAATAGTAGATCACAACTGAATCTAAACTCAATAAACTTTAATTTTAAAAATAATATTGTATGTTGGACAATATTTATTTTTTCAGCTAATGTTCAAAATATTACCCCTGCTTATATTTACAAAACTTCTTGCCGTAGCAATATTTCTTGCCTTATCTCGCAAGGTTTCTTTTTAAATATCGTCAATTCGAGCTGTCAAGTCTTGACTTGGCCTTTTGTTGTGTTGTCTTACGATACCAAGACAAGTTGAAGAAAAAGCAAGATAAGATACGAACACTAAACCATATTACTCTCAAATTTCAACGAGATATCATTTAAATTTACTATCAGTACTTATTTTCTGTTAAGCTGGTTTCAAGATCTGATCATCCATGTTTTTATTATACATGGTTATGCTTTGTGCGAGTTTTTTTTCCCTTCAATGGGGTACCATCATAAGGCCATTGTATCATCGGTAAGCAGTGAATTAGATATTGATAATAGGGCAGAGCTTTCAAGAGACTTGTGAACGAGACAATGGTAAACATTGCCTCACGATGATTAATTGACTGCATCGAAGTGTCCCCTCAGATTTTTTCTCGGGTGTCAACACGGGGCATCGTAAATCTTCCGTCTACTGGCCACGGGCGCAAAAAAAATCCAGTGAACGTGCCAATTTGTCCCACCGAAACCGTCGCCAAAGTAGGTCCTCCAATGAGATCCAGCTCCGCGACGCGACCAATGCGTACGACCCGGTGGAAAGTGAATTCGCGAGGTCCCCGTCGTACGTAGAGGGGCCCCGAGTGTCCATGGCGCCGTTGCGACGGCACCCAGTCGATTTCCATTAGCCTACTGTGATCTTTGCCGTACTAAATTACGATAGCCCGTCGCTGGGCCACGTTCGTTTGTTTGGTGGACGCATTCCGTAAGTGCGTCAAGCCAATTGCGATTTTAAACCGAAAGTAAATCGTAAATTGATTTATACTTCTATATCGACGATGTATCGAGTTTTTAGTGGGCACAACTTAACGAGATTTTTGGGGCCTAAATAAATCGATTTAGCCAAAGATACCTTATACAGTGTTGCTAATTACCAAAAAAATACAGAATTTGCCACCAACAAACTCGAATAAACAAGAGAATGTAGTTCTTGATTGATTTTAATTTTCTTCAGTGGATAAAACGCGACTAAAACAAGAATGCAATATAACGTTTTATCCACAAACACAAGGTCAAGTCAGTCGAATGTGATTAAAAGTTAATTAAAAGAAAACGACATTTTTAAACATCGATAAGAATGTTTGTTCAAAAACTCGTTGCGCTATTATTTATTTTCTCATATGGTTTTGTTCGACAAGCTGATGAAAATGGAAGATGTTGAGTGTATTTCTCTTATTCCTCGAGAAATATTTCCAGAAGCTGAAGAAGAAATTTGCAGAATTTTACAGTCGAAGAGAAAAACAGCCAGTAAAAGCAGCCAGTGAAGAAGTTATGCTTGTGGACAAAATATTCTATGTTAAAGACTATTTTGAACATTCACATGAAGATAGTCAGTCAAAATGCGGTAGATTGACGGTTTTTCTGAAAAGTGTTTCTACAGGATATAAAGCTAAGAAAACAAGCTTGTTGGATAGAGAACGCAGTTAAGCATTTTTAAGAGGCGATAATGAAAAGTATCAGGTGATTACAGAAAATTTTCACATTTTGGACTTATGATGTCAGGAGACGTACAACTGAATATAGAAATTGAAGGAACGAAAATTGAACAAACATGTCGTTTCAACTGTTTAGGGGTAGTTATGGACAACACCGGAAAACAAGATCTAGAACCACTTGTATATACAAGAATAGAGAAAACAACACAAATATATTATGCATTGAATAATACATTATTTAGCAACAAATAACACATGAAACAATTCGAAACATCATCATTAGAGAAGTCAAGACGTGGAATGAATAACGGTATAAGATTATATATTACGTATACATTTATAAATATTTTACATTAATAATGGAAGTTGCAGATCGATGCAGATCTTTTACGAATAAGTATGTTGACATTGTGATTGGCGGTCTTCAGAAATGGCAGAAAATTAGATTGAAGGCCCTGTGTCAAACAAGCTGCATATAGCAAGGAAAATTCAGTGCGAATCTTCTACTTATCAATAGTCAGCCATTGATTTCTAAAGCTGCAGATAAGATATCTAACAATGACAACAAAGACAAAATTGCTGCAAATGTAATGGTAATGGTAATATTAAAAAGTAGTACTTGTTCATTTCATTTCAATGATCTGATCTGACTTATCCTTCGATTTTAGTAGCAGTAAAATAAGATTGTTTTGTTCATTGATGAAATAAAGTCAATTTTATTTCTCTAGTGAATAAATTCTAGATTTTTGAGGTTCTTAGGAGTGAATAAAACGTCAATTATTAAGTGATTGAATACCATTTTTAATATTTTATTTAAGTATTCATCATTTCTATTTAAATTTTCCTCAAATAAAATAATAAATTTTACACAGCGTTTGCATGACACGCCTTTGTTCCTATCCTAACATCACATTTTAGCAGTTTTTTTTTCTCTTACCTCTTATGAAAAAATGTAACAATTTTATAAAAACCAGTCATTGATAAGTCATATAGTTCAGTTATCAATTGCTTAAACCAATTTGGCTTTGTAGAAATCATTATTTCAAGCATACGAAGCAATGATATAATAATCCTTCAGCCGCAGCGTACTTATTCGCGCTGGTCAATATTATCCCTGAATATAAAGTCGAGCCTATAAAGGTCTCCATAAATTTTTTACTTTACGATACTGCTCACCACTTTATGTTCCTGCTGTAAAATTTGTCATGCCTTGTTTCGTTTATGTTTGCAGATATCTTGCGTTAGTTTTTACTGCTTCTCCATAATATCTTCATTTACATGTTCCTGGGTATCCGAGACACCCATATCCCATGGGTTTTCACTGTCATTTGATATTTGCAAAGAAAAGATCAACATTTGTTATAAATCATAACCACTTTTATGTTTCAGTTGTGTGCATTTTCATGTTTTTTTATTCAACGAAATACACACGACGTCAAAAGTCTTGGATCCCCCTCATTTTTGTAAAAGAAATCTTTTTGTCAGAAAAACCAAATACATTTGACAAGACAAGAACATGTTCGATAAACTGAGTACTACTAATTAAAAACCAGCAAATGTGTGGTATTTTTGACAAAATTTATTAAATCAAAAATAACTAATACGACTAATAGTCGGTATGACCTCCACCACCTTCCAATAGCATATTGACACGTCTGTGCATTGAGATCAATCAAGTGGTTAAAGATCTCTTGCATAATATTGTTCCATTCCTCTTCTGCCGCCACGACTAACTCGTCTGCAGTCTGAAGTGAAGGAATATGATGAATGGTTCTAGCAACGAAATCCCACATGTTTTCAATATGATTCATGTCAAGAGAGTTGGCTGGCCAATCTAATCTACAGGGTTGACTATGAGTAAGTACAAAAATTTTAACCACGTACTCAGGGAGCCCTAAAAGACGATAAAAAAGTTATTTCAGAATTTTAGCTCGATATTTAAAAAATGGGGCAAAACCCTTTTTTCCTACAGAAAGTCGGCGCCTATGATGAGTATCGACTGAGATGGCTTATGGCTTAGATCCATAGTTGACATTACATCTGTCAACAACTACCATGCGGTCGTTTGCAGTATTTCTAAATGCAGAAACGACAAAAATTAACATTCTTATTAGTAATAATACCTGATAGGTAGGTAACAGTTAATCCAGTTCCAGTATTTTGCATTCGTTTTTTCATTATTTGGTTACAAACTGGTAAAACTACATTTTCACTCACTACCGATAAACACACTTCCTGTAGGTAGTTAGATACAATGCCTATGTATTATAACAAAATCGAAGAAAGGAATGAGTAGGTAGGTTCTAATAGATAACAGAAAACGTTTAACACCCGCGGCAGTCTTGTCCCATAACCTAGAAAAACAAACCGGCGAACTATATAAGTGGGAAAATATCTGTACCCGACACATATTCCATTATTTATTAACTATAAAATGTTTAAAATTAAAATAAAGCACTAAAAACTGAGGAAGAACACAAAACTACAAGGTAAACAAGAATTAAATTATAACATGACAGCCTCGATGACAGCGAACCGACTCGACTAGACCGACTGCCGACTGTGGCCAACTGTTGCATGACGGTTGCTTGCTGGTTGCATACTCTGATTCTCGCATTGGCGGCGTCAAATAAGGATTTAATATAATATCGAAAACATTTTTTTTTGCTTCATAAATAAATTTGGAAATTTTTTGAAAGGAAATTCTGTTAATTCTTATTTTTTTCTATCCCCTCCTAAAATATTTGTACTTAGTCATAGTTAACCCTGTATTGATATGTCCTGCTTCAAGTGTATCTTGACTCTTCTTGCGCGATGTGGTCGAGCGTTGTCGTCCATAAACACACAATTTTCACTATTCACCTATTTCATTACGTAGGGTGTATGGGCGTAATAACTTGTCTGTGGTATGGGAATTAAAGGGGTGCGGCGGTTGAACATTATTCCATCCCAAAACATTACGGTACCCCGTTCATACGGAGCAACTTCCCGGGGAAAATGAAGTCGCTGTTGATGACCCGGTTCTCTCCAGACTCTTTGTCGATTGTCATCAGTAATCAGCCCAATTCTGGTCTCGTCTGCAAATAAGACCCACCGTCACTGACGTAAAAGCCAACCCCTATGCTCTCGCGCCCACTGGAGACGGGCAACACGATGCCTTGGAAGTAGAGTGGGGACCCGTAATGGTCTTCTAGCACGTAAATTTGCGTTGTGGAGTCGTCTTCTAATAGTAGGTGTCGATGTAACACGGCGAAACGTACCCGGAAAGAGGGCCCTGAGAGCTGAAGCTGAAGATGTGCGGTGTCTACGGGCATATTGCACCAAATGCCGATCCTCCCTTTTGTTAGATACTCGAAGACGTCCACTACGTGGTCTGTTTTCAACTGTATCAAATTCTTCACATTTGTGTACTATTCGTACAACAGATGACCTAGGAATGCCCAACATGTTCTATATCTGATGATTAGAATGTCCTGCATCATGTAAAGCAGTCATTCTTGCTCGGGTGTGAACGCAGATATTTTACAAAGATTCAAAGGAACACTTGGCTGAATGCACTGCCAAACTGACCAGATTTGTAAAAACATGTAATAAAGTAAAGGTTCTTTTTACTGTTTTAGAAAGGTATTTTAAGCTAATATAAATCAAATCTACAATTCCTGTCTTTTCCTGTTCCTTTAAGTTGAATCAAATATATAACTATAAAAATTATTATAAAAATTAAAATTAATTGAAATTAAATATCGACAATGACAAAAAGTGACATCCTGTCAATGAATTAAATATGACAATACCTACTTGAAAAATGTTCACCTTTTGTGTAAAAGTTTTTATATATTTATACATTTGTCATATTTAATTCATTGACAGGATTTCAGTTTTTGTCATTGTCGATATTTAACTTCAAATAATTTTAATTTTTATAATAATTTTTATAGTTACATATTTGATTCAACTTAAAGGAGACCACCTGAAAAAGCAATCCTAAAAATGCAGAAATGGGTCAGATCTCATCTATTGTGGTTGAATTTGTCGTGTTCCCACTGCCAAAAAGTGAAGTTAGATATTTATAGTGTTTCATTAGCAGGTTAGTAAATTAGATTATTTTCTTTAGATAATTATTGATTAGAGCTTTGTCTGTGGAATTATTCATTAGCATACCTAGATGTTTGGTATCAGAGAACATACATATGACTTCATTGATAGGAATTGTAGGAGATTTGATTTATATTAGCTTAAAATACCTTTCTAAAACAGTAAAAAAATGTTACAAATAAGGAATATATGGGTAGATATTGTGGGTGTAATTCAACGCAGGTTGGGGCTTTTGTCCACTGAGTAGTTAGTTTCACACAATATTATTAATACCTAAAAATATAAAGTAAAGGTTCATGGTCTGCAATTTTTTATTGTCTTTTTTGTTCTCGAAGTGCATGTACTTTTTTACCATATTAACAAAAACCACTAGGTTTAATCGAATTATATTATATATAGGGGGTCCAAGACTTTTGACGCTGTGTGTATTACATTTATTATAAATCATAACCGATGCTATGTTCAAGTTGTCTGCATTTTCATGGTTTTTATACAACGAAATATATCTAGAAGGCGATGATCTGGCAAGTTCAGGCAACGGAGTGATATGGAATTTAATTGAAAGAGATTTTTCCTAGAAAATTCGCCGGCGCGAACTCTAACCGTGACTGATTCGTAATTGCACGAAAAGATTTAAATTAATTACAGTCAAAGGTCAGCTTCATCATAATAACTGTAAATTGTTTTAGGGGTACATCGAGTCGTTTGTCGACTTGTATGCGGAAATTGTATTTTTTCCTAATGTAGCAAAGAAGGAAGATTTCTTCATTTTGACGTTGTGACAAGCGTTTATTAATTATTCTAGCATCTAAAGGGAAAACATGAGGCAAATTTATATTTATTATCAGGTTGTAATCTATTTCGAAATCCTCCCAAATATTCTGGTTGTCCAGCACGTCAATTGACATTTAATTGCAAACAAATAACATCACATCTCTCATATCTAAATATGTTTCTACATTGAGAAAGACTTATTAACTTTAACATTTCTAAGCCTAATAACAAGTATACCTTTTTTCACCAAAAACAATGTAGTTTAAGATTTTTTAATAAAAAAGTGATAACGTTAGATCCAAAAATGTTACGCTCACGTTTACGTCACAAATATGGCTGACGTTAAACATGAATTAGTTTAAATGTACGCATTGCTATTTTTTCTGTGTCCCACTGAATAGAGAAGTTATCTTCTAATATTTTCACCGAGTTAAATCGAGTGGGCACACCATTATTATTGACCAATAACACATCGACCGTCGATAATTGTTTTCCAACAAACATTTCCATGCAAATATCTGACTCATCCATCAGCTTAAACTATTCTACCCGACAAGCGCACTTATACAACAACAGAACAGATAATGGACTTCCACCTGAGCCAGCGGATGGCTTATTTCAATGAAAGGACGCATTTAAATTAAATTGTAATTTTAATTTCGCCTCGCCTACGCCACTGGATCACCTACGCGCTCATTGTGTACCTGCACATATCTAGCGCTCCGCACGGCCATTCATAAAATCATATACTGATATATATTGTTCATTAGAGATTCATTCTTAGATTGACAATGGTTTCTGGGGTTGGGTAACAGATACATTTCTTGTATGACAGCTATAAGGCACTGCCAGTGATTTAATAAGCAAGTGTCCTTCGATAAATAAACAATAATAGATAAAACTCCGGACTTGTTTCTATTCAAATTCGGTGGACTTGATTTTCATGGTAATACGGTGCGTCTCGAGATGATGCAACAAAACAGAGAACAACACAGAAAAAATGCAACAAGGAGCGATTCTCTAATGAAAATTAATAGAGGTCTTTGGTATAACATTCTTTTAAAAAGCCCTTCCCAAAAACATTTTTTTTTAATTTTTGGAGGGACGTAACGTATTTCGTATGACAGTAGTTATAATAAAAAAATACCAGCTTTAGAAATTTACCAATGGCGGAGGTGTGGGTATCATCGGTCATTATTTGCCAAAAAAATATATATCGCCCTGTATAACATTACAAATAAAATAGGTCACCGTATGCGCTATTGTATTATCATCAATTTTTGTTTCTTTACACATATTTCTATTCCAAACCGATTAACAACAAAATTTATTTATTTGATCAAGTGCATTTTTACAGTTATTTAAACATATCTTAAGGAAAACATGCAAAAAAATAATAAGAAGAAGCCGCCATCTTATTTAATATCGTGTGTTGTTAAATTAAGCTTAATTTGACAATTATTAAAGAAATAATAATTTCATTAAAAATATTAAGTTTTAATAATGGCTTATGCATATTCTAATGCTGAAATGACCAATGTGGTTTACATTTATGGTCTTGCAATTTAGAACACTGCAAACCACTTTTTATTAATTATAAAATCATTACATTACCATGTTTTTTCATATTACTACAACTATGTGAAATCTATAATAGTAAAGATAACTATAAAATAAACTTTTATTTTCACAGTTATAACACAAGAGGTGGTAACTTAATAAGACCCCTCAAATACCGTTTGAGCAAATCAGTTAAAAATTCATTGAATACTGCCTTTTATAACCTCTTACCACATGAAATTGGACAATTAAATTCAATGATATTCAAAGTAAAGGTAAAAAACTATTTAATTTCATGTGCTTTTTATTCAACACGAGAATACATGGATGCCCTTGAACATGGAGATAGATTTCTTTAGACTTGTGATAATTTTATTATTGTTTTGAATTGTTTGTTTTTTGTAAACTTTGTTCGCAATATTTATTATTTTGTTGTATACTGTGTTATGAAGTATGAACTTAATTGTTGTTACTTTTTGCTATTGTGTATATGTTCACATGCCACAAATATTTGTATATATCGTGGTCAATGAAACTAACTAAACTAAACTAATGAGAATGGTACTGAGGTTAGGCGAATTTATATGGAAAGATTTCTAAATGATCCAACTCCAAATTCAAGAAAGTTCAGAAATGTTTTTCTACGTCGTTCGGAATCAGGCTCATTTCAGGAAGGTTCAATTCCTGGCCGACCTTTGAGTGTTAGAACGCCAGAGTTGGAAGAAGATCCAAATACTAGTACTAGGAACATCGCTGTAGATCTTAATGTGAATCATAAATTAGTTTGATTCGTTCTGAAACATCAACATATGGTTCCATTGTTGACTTTACCGCTAGCATATTGTTGCCAGAGAGGTTATAACGAACTTCCACAATAAACACGTTTGGTCTGATGAAAACTCTAATACCATAATGGAATCTCAATTTCAAAATCTTCTGATACAGCAATCTCTGCTACGGAAAAGACTGCCAACCGCTTTACTGATATGAAATCTGCACCAGAATTTGTAACTATCCTAACTACAGAACGATAGTTGCTGCAGTGTCTTCAAGACTCTGTCTCCAGATTTCTTATTCTAATACAGAACGACTGGCCTTTCTTGGTTTGGATGCCAAGAAGAGAAACAAGCATTACAGATTTCCAAGACCAAGGTCGACTCGATCTCTTATCAATAATTTTTAACTTAAACACTATTTGACGAAGGCATCTCCAAAAAGTTGTAGCACTTACTTAAACAACAGGTTTGTTTTTGCAGCAGTTGGAAACGGTTTAAAATTGTCAAAAATATTTGAGCAGTAAGTTGAGAATGCGTTACCATTGAATTTAACGCAATAAATAGTTGGACGGATCATTTCTGATAGTTTCAAACCATTTCCAACTGTTGTAAAAACAAACCTAATATAGCATTCACTACACAATTCCGTTTATAAACATTCAGTTGGTAGTTTCTCGTTTTTCTTATATTTGTCATAAATCGTGTTTTTTCTTTGTCCAACTTCTTTGGTAATTATTTTATAAACGTCGATATTGGTAATTCTGTAAGAGACGTTTTTTTTCACTGCTCCACTTTCTCCTTCAGTTGTTAATAAGTATACTTTTATTACAATTTCTTGGGCTTGTTGGCAGAAATATTGAGTACTAAAATCACCCTAGTCTTTAGGAAAATAACTACTTAGATCATATTAAGGTTGAGGATTTTCCCATGGTCTAAACCTGTTCATAATATAATCAGTAAAAACAACAGATCCTTTCAAATAGGTACGGTACAAAAAATGATTAGTACACAAATAACATTAGTTACGTTTTTAAAACACATAGGAGACCACGAGATAATCAATACAGCATATAAGACGATTTCATTTATATTAGCGACCTTTTCATAGTCACTGGCGTACCCCTAATTTGTAATGTTTCCACCAGGACTTCAAGTGTCACGATTCGTGTTCGAACAAAACTTTCGGGGTATTACAGCGACTGAGACTAAGTGGCCGCAATCACTCATCGTATTCGGTGGTCCGAGATGCATAAAGACCCTCTCTGTGGCTTATGCGTTAAAAATTAATGCTTAATTTTTCTCTAATCTGCTTATTAATAGGATATATTCCTGTACGGGTACAATCGCTTACATTTATAAAGCGTCAAAATAAAATGTCGGATCGTTGGGTGTTATCTTTTGGTTCCTAATGCTTACGGTGATAATAATGCGGCGATTACTTTGAAAAATTGGATGTTTAGTTAAAGCGAAAGGTGGGGTGATGTGAATCGACTCTGTAAGTGTTTGTAATGGATGTAAATTTGGAAATAATTTGTCACGTGGAGAGTGTGTCTTATAAATGCGATGCTGTCTGCATATTGAATCTTTGATCTGCTGACGCAACATTACATTTATTTTGCTTAAACAGAAATAATAAAAGCCACTGTTTCAAAATAATAAGGCCATTTGGTCAAATCTGAAGTTACACTAATTTCTATCAAGTATATTTGATGTATGAAAATTTGAAGTCGATCCGATAAGAGGTTCCTGGTCAGACATCGTCCACTTCGAACTCGAGCAAGGATCTTTCTCTGTTAAAATAAAACAGCCTACTTTTAAAATTCGAATGTGATTATTTAAAAACAGGTTTGTCTCATTTATCAATAGTAGATTTAATTATGGTAATGGACTATTTTAATACAAATCACCAATTTGTAAGTGCTGCAATGAGAAGTGTAAAAATGTAACGGAACGAAAACAAAACATCTGCTTTGCTGCATACCTATTAGCCAGAATTTTTAAATTTTAGCTAATTTAAAGGGTGACTATACTAATTATACAGGGGGTGTAAACAAACCTTCAAATTTATTCTTTTTGATTTTAAATATTTAAAATTTTATATGAAATTGTAAAATTATTCTATCTATGATCTTTACGAGGAAACTACGGTGACAATGCGGTACTATGTAAAAGATAATTACAGTTTCACACCATAACTAAACTAAAAGAAAATAGTAAGTAGACTGATATTTAGTTTATAAATTTGTTTATTTAAATTTAAATTAGTAGTTTGATTCCTTTTATTGGGCCACCTTGTAAAACCAAAAATTAGGCAATCTAATAAACTCGGTATTATAAGAAGAGTACAAACTATATTTTATTAATTAAAACCACTAATTAATTCTATTCAAAATTAATAACAATAGCGGCAAATGCCATTGAATTTGCTGTATAAAATAGGTAATATAAAATGTTACTTATTTCTTTTCTTGGGAATTTCTTAGTTAAAAATTTGCCAATTTTTTTTTAAATACTCCGACAGGGGTCAAATTTATTGACATATTTCAAAATAAAATTCTAGCATTGAACACCCTGTATTTTTTAAACCAGGAACCTTCGGATAAGGCATATTTGGCTCAATCGCCATCTTTTGGTGTGTAGTATCTCCAGTTCAGAGATTACCCATTCTTAATAAATCACATTGTATAATAAAGCATTATTATTATTATTACTAATTTTATATATACGAAACAGCGGTTTACGCGAGTCCTCAAATTTTAAAGGCTTTAGAGGCGTCAGAAAATTATAATTTTTTTTTCACTTCGCGTTAAAATTACACAATCATTCAGAAAATATAATAAAAAAATCTAAATGACCCCATTCACTTCTATAGAGTGTTCAACATGTCTTTTTTGAAATTCTTAATATCATACATCAAGATTTTCGAATTTGAATTTGCTTTTTAAAGTCTTGTCCGTGCTGTAATATAACTGTAGAGTTAATATTATATCTCAGGAAGTCGGGTATCTCTGCCGATAACAAAATTGCGAATAAATCTTTGGGGCCATACCGATACGGCTTCAAAACGAGGGATATGGACATGATTTAGGACCTGTCCATCATCGCTTCATGACAAGGCAACCCGTCGCAATTTGCTCGCCTCGGCTTTATTATAACTAAACTAAGTAACTTTAAAGGTTCTAAACGTTGAAAATGCGCCGGCTCACAGTAGATAAAGCCCGCGCAAGAAGGACATAAAAGTTATTGCTTTAAAATTGAATACCAGCGCTGGAACCATACGGCAAATCGTAAAGAGGCATCGCCCCAGGCGGTTTATTTGTTATTGTTTTGGTTTTGCTGATATGGCTTATTTGTAATAGCAAAACGTTGTAATAATATTTTTAAACCTTCGAGCAAGAAAATTGCAACAAAGAAGAGACAGTTCTGATAATTTTGCTAAACTTTCGAATAGAGAATATAATGCTGTAAACAAGGATTACAATTACTATAATATTTTCGCTGAACTTTTGAAAGAAGATTGTAACAAAGTAAAGTTGCTATATATAAGAAGTACAGTAATATGATTCATTAATCCTTTGAAAAGAAGATTGTAACAATGAAGAACAGTTGCCTTTTTGCTAAACTTTCGAAACAAAATGTAACATTGTAAAAAATTAGTACTCTTACTATAATATTTTTAGTGCTTTTGAAAAGAAGATTGTAAAAAGAAGAATAGAACATATTGTTACTAGATGAAAATGTAACATTGGAGATAATTCATTAATAGTTTTGATAAAACTTCGAAAATAAGATTGTAACAAAGAAGAACGGAGAAAAATATTTACAATATTTGTATTAAACTTTTGGAGATAGTTACCGTAACTTTTATACTAAATAGAACAATTGAATTGATATTTTTACTCTTTGACAAACAAAAGTTTATGTTTACTAACCTTTTGAAATTGTAATATTGAAGGATAATTTTTACTAAATCTTCGAAACTAGCAACATTGTGTTCATATTTTTAGTATGCAATAAAGAAGATTGTAACAAAGAACAGTTCCAATATTCGTAAGAAGAAGTAACATTGATTGATTGATAATTTCATGTATATTTTGCGAAATCTTCGTAAATCAAATTGTAACAGAGAAGAACGGAAAAAAACATTTGCAATATTTGTATTCAGCTACCGTAACTTTTATACTGAAAAGGACAATTGAGTTGATATTTCTTAACTTTTTGAAAAAATTGCAAAGTTCATGCTTACTAACCTTTCGAAAATATAATATTGGATGATTTTTATTAATATTTTTACTAAATCTGCGAAAACTAGATAGCAGCGATATGTTCATATTTTTAGTAAGCAATAAAGAAGATTGTAACAAAGAAGCACAGTTGTAATAATATTTTTATTAAACCTTCGAAACGAAGATAGTGACAAAGAAGAACAGTTGCAATCTTTTCTACTAAACTTTTCAAATGGAAATTCCGTTACCATTTTGGCTATACCTTCAAAAATAATATTGTAACAAAGAAGAATATTTCCAATATTCGGAAGAAGTATACTCGCGACAAGAATTCAGACGACTTACGTCAGACGAACAAATGAATAATTCATTGTATTTTCATCAAAATATTTAAGAAACTGCAACTGATAATAATAAAACTATATATTACACTATAAGTTTGCATTATATATTGCACTAAATTGCTAAAAATTATTGTTTTTAATGCGACCAAATATCGAAAATTACGTTGGCAATAAAAACAAATGTGTAACGTCAGCCGTGACGTAAGACGTCTGAATTCTTGACGCGAGTATAACAGAGATTGATTGATAATTTCATTAATGTTTTGCTAAATTTTCGAAAAGAAGATTGTAACAAAGAAGAACAGAGAAAAACATTTGCAATATTTATATTAAAGTTTTGAAAGGAAGACAGCAACGAGAAAGAACTGTTGCAATCTTTTCACTTTTTAAATGAAAATTACATTATTTTCGCTATACCTTCTAAAACAATGTCGTACAAAGAAGAATAATTGGAACATTTTCATTAAACCTAAGATAAATGTATAACAGATCCTCGTCTGTTAAATCGCGGTGATATTTTTCTTATCCTTCGAAAAAAAGGTAGGGAGAGGTGCGGCTGTCTAAAAAGTTCCCGTAACGAACCGCGACATTTTTTTAGCAAGTACTTTTTAATCCGCATGACGTATCGCGTAGTGTAAATCACGCCCTCTTGTTGTGGTTGATTTATGGCGTATTTTGCGAAAATATCGTCACGGGTATTAATGACGACAGGAATTTATGTTACTTTCATTCGCACGTCGCAATTGTTAAATCAACGGCTTGTAAGATACGCTCTCCGAGAATACAATGTGTATATAATTTAGGGAGTAACAATGTGCAAAAGGAGCACCTCTGAACGGCGATGTTTCTTTCGCGCCGCGTAAAAAATGGGCTCGTACTGGATACAGTGCGTTTCAAGACTTTCCGTTGTTCGGTGTGTCATTTATGACCTTAAATAACAAGTAATACTAAAATTGTACTCGTATTGTAGATATTTATTTGACAGTGTATTCGTAAAAATGTTTAGTGCGATATTCATACATGTACAATAACCATAATAACAATTTTAATACAGAAGAAGCAGATAAAACAAGATAAGAGTGAAATATTTTGTAAAATTAATATTCCGCAAAATATTTAGCAAAGCATGGACCTGGTAATACCTGGTAATAAATACTAACATCCCTAATAAAGAAGAATTGGAAGACTAATTAAGAATCGAATATTTCGTAAATTATAAGGAAGAATATTCCCCAAAGCATTCGACAACATATTCAATAAAATATTCAGTTGAATACATATCACAATAGTCTCAATCGTTATACAGAAGAAATTGCAAATAGCGACAAATTGAATACTTCATTCATTTATTCTGCAAAATATTCGGTAGTCTATTCAGCAAAACATTCAGTTAAATACACACCACGCAATAATACAGAAAAAGTAATAAAGTAAAAAAAAATCGAATATTTTGTAGAATATAATGTAGCATATTCCCCAATTAGCCACAACATTCAGTAGAATACATTTTTCGAATTATGGCTAACAGTAGAAAAAAGTAAATAACTTTCAAAATTTCGTAAAATATAAGGTAGAATCTTCCCCAAAGTATTCGACAACATAATCAATAAAAAAATTCAGTTGAATACATACCACAAATAATACTGTCAGTCATTATACAGAAGAAATTGCAAGTAACAACAAATTGAATATTTCATTCATTTATTCTGCAAAATATTCGGTAAAGTATTCAGCAAAACATTCGGTTAAATACGCACCACACAATAATGCCTAAACAAAAATCGAATATTTTGCAAAATAATATAATGTATAAATATTTTATTCTTATAAGTATTAATCAAAATATTTAGAAGGATATTCAGCATAACATTACAAATTTCGAATTAATGCTAGCAGTAGAAAAAACTGAAGAACATTTGAAATTTTGTAAAATATAAGGTAGAATATTCTCGCAAGTATTCGGTAACTTATTCTATAAAACATTCAGTTGAATACATACCTTATAAAAAATCTGTCAATCGGCAAAAAAAAAATGGAAAGAGCCAAGGACATATTAAATATTTCATAAAATGTAAATTATTTTCCACAATATTTTGCAGGATATTCAGCAGTATATTCAGCAAAACGTTCAGTTGACTCATATGCCATAATAACCAACAGTTCTAATACAGAAGCAGTGGAAAGGAATAATAAATAATGAAAGGAATAATAAATCGAATATCGTAAAATATAATGTAAAATGTTTCTCAAAGTATTCGACAAAATATTTAGCAGCATATTCTGCAAAATATAGAAAAAAAATTACCACAATAAAATGTAGAATAATTTGAATAGCTTTATTTTCAACTTACGCTGTATATAAGTAAAGGTAATGTTGAATATCCATAACTGAATGTTTCATGTACATCAATAATAAATATTCATGTTCCTGAATATTCTGAAGGTGTAATGAATACATTGTTAAATTTTTGCATACTATTTTTCCGAATATTTAATTGGATATTCTATTAAATATTTTTCTGTATATTTCACTGGCTATTCTGTTGAACGATTGACCGAATATTTTGCTGTATATTTGGCGGGAACATGACAAATCTACAACTTTCTATTCCTAAGAAAATTTTTTGACAATTTCTCATATTCTGTGAAACACATGCACACATTTACAATCCTGCCAGGATGAGACGAAGACAGGCCGGCTTCACCCGTCGAACGCATTATTTCGGTTTTAATTAGAGCCTAATGAAGAAAAGATTACGAATAAAAAACCCGGATACGAATCTTGATGTCGTACAAGGCAGAAACACGCGAATAAATCTGTTCGAGGGGACTGCCCGATCACATAAAGCAATCAATTTTCACAACCCTGAGATACAGTCTCCCCCGGTCGAGATTTATACGGACCGGTCACGCCCGGGCATTATCGATCGATTTAAAATTTAAATAATGGCTAATTTGATTGTTTCGGTCGATATGAGCGGATTTTTCAAGGAGTTAAGCCTACTTTCTAAAAATAATTAGAGCCGAGTTGCGTGCTCTGAATACGAAAAACCTCACGATTCTATCTCGTGTAACTCCCCTTCTGATTCTCCTAAAAGGGAGAAGTCCGTAGGCAAAGTGTTAAAATAGAGGAAGACGAAGTTGTGGAGGTGGAGCTTGACACTTGTTCGACTGCAAGAACTAAATTGTAGGTATTTAAGATATTACGAGAATGCATCTTAAGCTTTTTTAATTAAAAATTTCACAAGTGCAATTAGTACCATATATCACCCGAAGAATACAAATTAATGATCTCCATAATTGGACATGCGTACGCCTTCCGAAAAATTAAACAACATTATTGATAAATACCCAGTTCGCCCAGCTCTCTTCGAAAATTGCCTTCAGTATAGTGTATGCCTTAATAGTAAAAACATTTTTTTTGGTAGATGTGATATGCATAATATATTCAGAATAACAAGGCCTGAAATACTTACGAAAGTTTTTTAATTTTACTTGATTATTTCAGCTCATTATTCAGATGTATACAATACATACTTAATAATATAATTTCAATATAAAAAGAGTGAACAAAAATTAGAGAGAAAAGTAAAATATTTTGTAAAATGGAATATTCTGCAAGATATTCGACAAATATTCCGCATCATATTCAGCAAAGCCTTCTGTAGTGATATATCCCTGGTAATAATACCAGCAGTCCTAATAAAGGAATAAAATAAACTGGATGGGTCAAATTCTTATTATATTGTAAGGTCAAATATTTTTCTGGTAGTATTCGACAAAATATTCTGCAACATATGCAGCAAAACATTCAGTTGAATACATATCTTGTAATACCTGCAGAGAGAAGAACTGAAGAACTTTTAAATATTTTATAAAGTACAAGTAAGGTAGAATATTCTCCAAAGTATTCTGCAACATATGCAGCAAAACATTCAGTCAAATACATACCTCATAATCAAATTGTTAGTCATAAGACAGAATCAATGTGACTGAACTGAAGACATGGAAAGAGATCTGGACAAAAAAGTCATAATTTTTTAAGTTAATATTCGGCAAAATATTGGATAAATATTTAGCAGTAAATCATTCCGTATACCTGGTAATAATACCAGCAGCCCTAATAAAGAAGTAGGAAAAACTGAGTAAGTCGATCCTTACTTAAATCGTAAAATCGAATACTTCCCGTAGTATTCGACAAAATATGCTGGTACATATTCAGTAAAACATTAAATGGAGTGCATATCTTGTAATAATATTTTCAGAGGGAAAAAACTGAAGAACTCTCTAATATTTTGTAAAGTTGAAGTAAGTTAGATATTTCCCAAAGTATTCAGCAAAATGTTCAGTCAAATACATACCTCTTAGTAAAACTGTTAGTCGTAATACAGAAGCAATACGGCTGAACTGAAGATATGTTTAATATTTCGTACATTTTAAAAAATATTTAGCAGTATATTCAGCAAAACGCCCAGCTGAATATTTAATCTGTAATAATACAAACAGTGGAAAAGAAAAGAAAACGTGACGTAGAATTATTCTCAAAATAGTCGGCACAATATTCAGCTGCATATTCAGCAAAATATTTAGTAATTGTGTTAGGTTGCAACAGTAAACGGTTGTATTGATTGTATTCGGAACACTAAAGTTTAAACAGTGTCCGTTTATGGAACCTTTTCAATTGCCTTTCTACCCAAATTGAAATCGTCACATATCGCGAACAAATCGATCTCCATTTACGTGCGTCTGCGCGGCCATTACTACCATTTTTAAAAAGGCTCAATCCAGTGGCGGCGTATATGGTATCAATCGATTAAAAAAGAAGGCCTCCCTGAATGATCGCCACCATAAAATGCATAAGTTTTCAGTGATGGACGGCAGTCCTTTTCAGGACTCGGCCTGACCACGATAGTGCTTCTTCGGCGACGTTAAACTATTGTTAATCAAGACCTAACTGACTGACGGGTCCCCGTACGTATATTTTGAGGTAAACAGTATCTGATACGGTTGCCAGCCATACACCAATCACTAGGATATCCAGGTGTACGTCGGCGGACAAAAGTAAGGACACAGACATTTGCAAACTAAAGAATAATAAACATATGTTTTTAATATTTTGTAGACACAGCACTGAATATCATTAAAAATAAACTGGAAAATATAAATAAAAAACCAACTATCTGGTGGAGATATGCTGATGACATTTTTGCAATTTGGCCTTTTACTGGTAATTTTTAAATGATATTAACAATAAAAAAACAACAATAAAATTCACTTTGGAAATAGAAAATAATAATATGCTACCATTTTTAGATGTTTTAATTAAAAAAACATAAAAATTCTGTAGAAACAAGTATTTATAGAAAACAAACTCACACCAATAGATATTTAAATTTTAGATCTAACCATCACATCGATATTAAGAAAGGTGTTGTTAAATGTTTATACGATGGAGCAAAATTAATTTCATCAAACAATTATATTTTTAATAACGAACTAAAATTTATTAAAAATGTTTTAATAAACAATGAATACCCTCCAAATTTTGTTGATAGAACATTCAAAAATATTACAGATAAAATGAACACTTTAAGGCAAATAAAAGAAACTAATTATACAATAAAAATTCCATACATTCCTATATTATCAGAAAGGTTAAGAAGAATCGATAATACGTTTAATATTCGAACAGTTTTTCAGACAACTAATACTTTACGATCATTTTTTTCTAAAACGCGTCCAAAAAATGATATACGAAATTAAAAAAATTGCATCTACAATATACCTTGTGAATGCAATAAACATTATGTTGGAGAAACGTCTCGGCCTATGAATGTTAGAGTTGAGGAACGTAAAAATTATATAAAAAGACGGGAATTTGAAAAATCCAAAATTTGCGAACACGCTTGGGAAAATGGTCATTTGATTCAATGTGATTCGACAAAAATTTTTGAGAAGGAAGATAACGCAGCGAAAAGAAAATTAAAAGAGACCGCGATTATTTTGTTGAACGGAGATAAGTGTGTGTCAAACTGGTCAGTAAACATTGATCATTGTTGGCTACAGTTGTATCAAGCAGAAGTAAGTAACAATAAAATAAAAATCATTTAACATCTCTATGGAAGCAGATAAACAAATTTTAAACTGTCAAACTTGGCATACGTTTAATATTGTTACTACTGTATTGATAACCAGTGGAATATTTGGTAAATAACCTGCAAAAATCTCAGCAATGTATTCGATAAAGCATTAGGTAAAATATGTAAATATATCAGTATATTGCCTTAACTCAGTTTATTCAGTAATAAATGGTTTCAGAAATATTCTGCGGTGTTCATTATTCTGATTCAAAACTTTGTATGTTTTACTGAATATGCTGGGGAATATTTTGTTGAACAACTTTGACAACACATTCGGCAAAATATTCAACAAAACAATTAATATGTGTCACTTTAGTTATTCAATTTTTGAATATTCAATATCACCTCTACTATTGGTTTCAGTAATAAATAATTTCATAGATATTCGTAATAACAGCTTATACAGAGTACATTGACAATAAAAGTAATATCACTATTCGAAGTATTATGCAGCTGTTTATTATTTTTACTTCAAATAAACTTTGAATATTTTGCTGAATATGCCTGGAAATATTTTGTTGAATACTTTGAGGAAACAATCTGTCTGCGTTATATTTTATGAAATATTTTTCTCCAGTTTTTTCTCACTTGTGTACTAAGGGAACTGGTATTGTTACACTATATGCATTCAACTGAAATTTTGCGGAATACTTTGCAGAATACCTTGTGGAATGCATTGAGGAATATGCTAACTTTTCCAAATTAAATTTGCAATTTCTAAATATATTCGTGACTAATAAAAAATATCTGAACAATGTAAGCACGAACTGTTATGTAATTATGAAGTATCTGTACTAAAAAACATTATACAACTGCATTTCCCTTAAACCAGTCCCTATTTATGGCTACCCCTGTACCGTCCGAGTCTCTAGTTACCCGCACCTGTCGGATCGTATCGAAACCGCTCGGCTCGGCTTCCACTATTTTGTGTGGCACCTTTCACCACTGATGTACGCGTACATGGAAGTCGTGA
Source organism: Monochamus alternatus (assembly GCA_037114965.1). Taxonomy (NCBI): domain Eukaryota; kingdom Metazoa; phylum Arthropoda; class Insecta; order Coleoptera; family Cerambycidae; genus Monochamus; species Monochamus alternatus. The sequence goes on along the minus strand of CM073429.1, from coordinate 60,217,348 downwards.
GCCCATTTGGATTCCCCGATTTTTCGTCGGCGCTATTTTTCCGATTGCCCGCAAGTTCGCTGGGCTTCGAGATGTGGTGTTCCGTTTGTCTGTAATTTGTTCCCCGGCATACCGAACACTCGGTTCGATATTGCGCGTAATAAATATCGCGGAGGATTTATTCACCTTGAGCTAAATGCTCGGCCGGAGCTCGCATCGAAATCGGCACCGTGAGAAAAGGGGGAAAGGCTGGGGCATTTTCAATGGGTTGTACGCGTTTTCATGGCGTTAGGACTGAATTAGTGCTAAAAAAGCTAAAAAAAATCGTAAAAAATTAAATTATTATACCTGAAATTCAGCAGTTTTATGACTTGCACTTTGGTTGACATCAAATGTGCCAAAAACAAAATAATTATATTAGGAAAAATAAGAAGAAATGAGAAGCGGAAGTCACAGATTTAACACCTACTGCATTACCGTATGTTGTGTCGAATAGTACGTTTGCCGTGATTCTTCAAAATATTCAGTCAAATATTCGACAAAATATTCAGCAAAATATTCGACAAAATGTTCAGTAGAATATGCAATGGAATATTCGACACATATTTTGCAATAATTTCAGCAGTACCGTTGACAAAACATTCTGCAAAATATTCAGTAATAATACGAACAAATACAACGAGGTTTTTGTACGAGATAAACACGAAAATCTGATTGATATTTGCGTTAAGTGTACTGGGTGTTCTGAGCGCCTATGCCACTATATTGTTCCTTTTAGATTTTTTTTAAGGGTAGAGATTTTTGGAAAATGATTAGTTCTTTTAAAACAAACTGCGCTTAACGTTTTTGTTAAGTTTGGAATTCAATACATACATTTTAATAAATTATCAATTCAAAAAGTTTTCACAGTTGGTTGAGTAGGTACAATTACCCAATAAATAGAAAAATTATCGTAAAAAAATACTAATAAAAAATGTACTACGGTAAGTTGATTTAAATTACATTATTTTTGTTCAAGGAAGCTAGCCTTAAGAATGGCCACTTTTTACTGAATCCCCTGTATATTTCAGCTATTCAGCGAAATTCAGAAATTTATTTGAAATCAAATGTGTCAAACATAAAATACCTATACATAGACAACTATTCGGCAATTTTTCTGCTTTCAACAAAACATTCGGAGATATATAGCAAAAGTGGTTAAAAATGCTCATTTCTTAATTTAACCTGTAAGTGGCAAACGAAGAGTACTATGAAAATGCTGTTAACACAGTCAACTGTTTCTCAAAAAAGTAGCACACTAAAAGCATGTAACTTTAACTAGGGGTTAGTTTCTGAAGGATAATAATACCCAATCCCCAGAGCCTAATCTCATTTTTTTTACCAATTAAGGAAGCGAGTTATCCGTGTTTTAAATTACAGTTGCATTGACACGTTTGTCAGTGTTGCCTGTTGTTACATTTTTAAACACTACAATAACGTTGTTTCGCCATTTTACCTTAATTCGTCATAACCTCAAAATTGTAATATATGTATTTCGCTCATTATTATGACTGGAGTATATGTACAATGAGTTTTAAAATAGTATCTATAAAATAAAAAACATGTATTTATTTCTATGTCGTTCTATAGTAGTGGGAAAATGACGGAACATTATTCTGGCCAGAACATTTAAACTATTCTTAAAGATAAACTTTAAGACGCAATCTAACAAGTTCTCCCGGAGACATTTGGTCTTCACTTAGGAGCATTTTAAAATTCTCAGAATTAGACAATTTTAAAGCTGTTCTTCATCTCGAAAAACAATAATGTTTTAGAGTTGTAGTACTTTCTGTTTGTTGTTTTAGTTCTATAGTCGAATGTCGAAAAGTCTTTCTGCGAGGTTTTTTTGTAGCTATCCATCTTACATCTTACACACAGTCATACAAGATAAAGCTAGTAATCAACTAATGTTTTTTCTCTGGCGTTAGAAGATCGTGTAGTAAGCAGGTCACTATTGGGTAAAAGTTACTCCATAGAGGATTTTAAAAGTAGTAGCAACTTTATAGTAATTTTGATCCCCTAGAAAATCATTCATGGATGAAACAATAACGTGGCGACAACTGCCATAATTGTATAATCATGTGCCGTCATTTAAAGGTTTCTTAAAGGTTCCTAATACGTCGCTAAAACTATTACAAACACCTTAAAGTGGCTGTCACTTTTAAGTAAGTGATATGGCTTAGTTGCTGTTACGTTTAATATTCATTTTAAAGTTTCGACAACTTTAATGTGCTTCTGCTTAGCACCACACCATGAAGCGATTTTCGATGGTGTGCATTACGTAATTACAACTATATGCAAAAATTAAATTAATTAGAGTTATTTTTGCTATGTCGTGGTAGATCTAGTAATAGTTACTTAAATGAAGTTGCGTTGCCAGTTCTCGTTACTATAATGCTACTTGGGACCAATCCTTTCAAATTTAAATGTCTCTCCCTGTACGACACGTGCCAGCAGTCGAATACAATGCATCGAGCCAAACGTCTATATAAAAAATCAATTTCTAAAGTAAAATCCCTTCGAAGATTGACAAACAATTTGCAATATAATTTTCTTGCCGGGAACCATACCGATATGAATCACTCCGTTTTTCCAATTCTCCCACTGACAGTTCAATAAGTTTTTATTCGATTATCGGACGGATAAGCAGCATCTGAGCCGATGTTGAAAGATTTATCGTTTTTATTGTTTGATGGGAGACCCAGCGGGTCCGTCAGTAACCAATAAATATTAATCTTTTGTATGTATGATGAAGAGCAGCTGGATGAGCGCGTCCTTGCTCATGAAAAAGTCAACGGATAATGAAATTTGACTTTCTTAATCCGCATAATAAATTACTTATCGAAAAATCAAAATCCGGACGTTCTAGTGCCATTGACTTGACGAGAAATGAGCCAGGAAACAAATATTCAAAATAATATAGCTACTTTCTTTCTAACATGATTTTATGATCATGATTCTACGGGTGCATCTCACGCGTTCGAAATCCTGTGTGTTCGAAGTGCTACGTGACCGAAAGCCTACGAGCCCGAATACCTGCCTGTTCGAATAGAGATGTGCGCGCTCCCGGCTGACTGGCGGAGAGAGAAGACCACGATGCAATTCGCCTGAATGATTTGTTCCCGCGGTAAGAAGATAACGCAACGGTTTTCACAGTGATGTATCACTTTCCACAGTTTTAGAAACATTATTAATTGATTACCAAAATGCAGCCTTTTGTTAAAATGTTTCCACACGTTTAATTATTATTATATGTACTTACTTGTGACTTTATTTCATGTGTTAAATAGTATCTACGTATTTACTTGGTATGCATGCAGTAGTCAGCTATAAAAGTACTGCTTTTTGTATGTTTCAACTGTAAAATACATTTAGATATAATTCGATTGAAGAATTGATATACCCATTTATACAGAAGTTATTTCAGCAGTGTAGGGACAAGATTGTAATATTGCTATTATATTACAATAGTTATTCGCTACTTATTTATATAGATGTGAGTATTTTTATTATAGGGGGTCTGAAAAATGATGCTGGTGGTAATTATCTGTGTAATGATGATTATCGTTGTTATAAAATATACTTTTGTAGATTTGTAACATTATTTTTATAAAGTTATGCAATGTAGAACAGTTTTGTAGAAGCTCTGTAGTCATTATTGGTGAACATTATAAAGCTCGTTATAAAGTAAAAATGCAATATGAAACATCGAAAATAAAATAAAAATTTAACCTACTCTCATTTCTCAACATAAAAATGTCGAACATACGTTTACTTGATGTTGAACAGTAACAACAAAACATTGCTAATGAAAGTGGATTCATATTATGTCAACATTTATGTAAAACGTCAGATGTCGTCTAAAAGGATGTCCATATATTACATTAAATTAGAACCTCTCTTAAAACGTGAATAGAAGAAAACTATTATATTTACCGTGTTCTTTGATATCCACCACCTAGTTACTTAGTTATATTATTTCCGGTTCTGATACTATGCAACTGTAAAAGGGTCACAGATAGAATAGTAAAAATCAAATTTAGGAATACATATGTATCTAGTATCAAAACAAAAATATATTTATGTTTTAGTATTAGTTATATTTAAATATTTGCATCTAAGTATTTCTTGAAAACATTTATCAAACATAGGCTCAAAGTTTTATATGTTCAAAATCATTTTCATCAGAATTATGTTGTTAAACCAATGTAAATATTAAGTCATGCCTTTCTTACTTTCCACTAAACATAAATTAACAAATGTTTTTTAAATTCATTTACTAAACTTATGACTAAAGTTAATTACATAATGTTATAAATCTCACTTGTCTCCAATATTATGAATGGTTAATAAAACGTAAACTTTACCTAAATAAAAAATATATATTCACCATAAAATACCTATGACCTTAGAATTAGAATGCGCCTAACAACGATAATCATTATTACACAGATAATTACCACCAGCATCATTTTTCAGACACCCTATAATAAAAATACTCACATCTATATAAATAAGTAGCGAATAACTATTGTAATATAATAGCAATATTACAGTCTTGTCCCTACAACTGCTGAAATAACTTCTGTATAAATGGGTATATCAATTCTTCAATCGAATTATATCTACATGTATTTTACAATTGAAACATACAAAAAACAGTACTTTTATAGCTGACTACTGCATGCATACCAAGTAAATACGTAGATAGTATTTAACACATGAAATAAAGTCACAAGTAAGTACATATAATAATAATTAAACGTGTGGAAACATTTTAATAAAAGGCTGCATTTTGGTAATCAATTAATAATGTTTCTAAAACTGTGGAAAGTGCTACATCACTGTGAAAACCGTTGCGTTATCTTCTTACCGCGGGAACGAATCATCCAGGCGAATTGCATCGTGGTCTTCTCTATCTGCAAGTCAGCCGGGAGCGCGCACATCTCTATTCGAACAGGCAGGTATTCGGGCTCGTAGGATTTCGGTCACGTAGTACTTCGAACACACAGGATTTCGAACGCGTGAGGTGCTCCGGATTCTACAGGGTGTCCTGAAATTAATGGGACACAGAGCAAGAGTGGATTTCTTAAGTCAAAATAATGCGATTAAGCCAAACTTACCTTAGTATAATTGTGGTTAATAAAAAAGTTACAGGGCGTTAAATTTCAAATTTTGAATTCGAAATTCTTAATATTCTTAGAAAGTTTTCAGAGAATTTTTTGGAAAATATGGATTAGGGTGTTTTCTGGGACAAGAAAAACGAATTTGTACTTAATTTTGCTGTAGACGCTAGAGGGCGCTTCGAATTGTACCTACTCTTGGTTGATAAAAACTGGTTATAACTTTTTTATCGGTATGTGTATGAAAGTTTTAATAGAAAAATATTGTTCTCCTATCTATTTTTCACAAATAAAGTATACTTGTTTTGTGTCGATAAATTTAACCGTTTTCGATTTATTTCTTGTTTTTCTATTGGATGCAATAAAATAAAATAAAAGTTTGTAGTTACTTACGTAAAAAACTATAGATTATTTTAAATAATAATTTAATTACATTCACGTGGCTACATTAAATTCTCAATATGACCCCCGCTTACATTAATACACAATCTTATTCGTTTGATAAATGATTGTCTAATATTAAACAGTGTTTCTTCATTTCTTAGTCAATTCCTAGCATTTTCCTGGTACAATAAATTTTTTTTTTATAAGTGCGGAATCACCCTGTATATAGTACAACTTGTACTGGTATTATTTTTAGAGTACCAAGATCGTAAACAACGATATTAGCAACGACTTCCGCGTCTTTCTGTGTATATAGGCGCAAACCCGAAGACGTCTCATTTGTCAAAGTACTGTTATGAACACCACATTACTAAATTAGCATTTAAGTCTATAATTTCATTATTTTACGATTGCGTGTTTACACACGCGACAACATGGATAGTATTAAGTGATATGAGGGTTCGATATATTAGATTACCATCTTCAAAGTTAAACAGAACGTAGGCAAATCTAAATGTGATACTGTGGAATTTCCAAAGGAAAGAAATAAATAACACCTATTTTATATCAGCAAATCAACTGCTTTTGCCGCTATTGTTATTATTAATTGATAAAATTAATTTGTGGTTAAGGAATAGGATAAGAGTCTTGTTAATAAATTGAGAAAAGTCTTTGTTGGGAAATTTTAATTTTATTTATATTGTTAATATACTGGTTTAATTTTTTTACTGTTTTAGAAAGGTATTTTAAGCTAATATAAGTCAAATCTCCTATAATTCCTATCAATGAAGTCATATGTATGTTCTCTGATACCAAACATCTAGGTATGCTAATGAACAATTCCACAGACAAAGCTCTAATCAATAATTATCTAAAGAAAATAATTTAATTTACTGACCTTCTAATGAAACACTCTATAAATATCTAACTTCACTTTTTGGCAGTGGGAACACGACAAATTCAACCACAATAGATGAGATCTGACCTATTTCTGCATTTTTAGGATTGCTTCTTCAGGTGGTCTCCTTTAAGTTGAATTAAATATCTAACTATAAAAATTATTATAAAAATTAAAATTATTTGAAGTTAAATATCGACAATGACAAAAAGTGACATCCTGTCAATGACAATGAATGACAATACCTACTTGAAAAATGTTCACCTTTTATGTAAAAGTTTTTATATATTTTTAGGTATTAATAATATTGTGTGAAACTTACTACTCAGTGGACAAAAGCCCCCCCAACCTGCGTTGAATTATACCCACAATATCTACCCATATATTCCTTATTATTAGCTTTTGTAACATTTTTTTACTGTTTTAGAAAGGTATTTTAAGCTAATATAAATCAAATCTCCTACAATTCCTATCAATGAAGTCATATGTATGTTCTCTGAAGTGAAGTTAGATATTTATAGAGTGTTTCATTAGAAGGTCAGTAAATTAAATTATTTTCTTTAGATAATTATTGATTAGAGCTTTGTCTGTGGAATTGTTCATTAGCATACCTAGATGTTTGGTATCAGAGAACATACATATGACTTCATTGATAGGAATTGTAGGAGATTTGATTTATATTAGCTTAAAATACCTTTCACCTTTACAGTAAAAAAATGTTACAAAAGCTAATAATAAGGAATATATGGGTAGATATTGTGGGTGTAATTCAACGCAGGTTGGGGCTTTTGTCCACTGAGTAGTTAGTTTCACACAATATTCTTAATATCTAAAAATATATAAAATACTGGTTTAAGTTCGAAAATGATTATTTTAGATTTAAAAATAACAATCGACCTATTCGTATAACGATAATGAATTTATGACTGTCTGATCTATTACTTGTTAAATAAAATAACAGCAGTCAAATGTTTTACTTACTGCATGGCGATATGTTAACTAAATTTCTCTCAGAAATATTTTCAGAATCCAAGACGATCGATACACATTACAGAATAAAGTGGTTCTAACATTTTTTATTTCCTGCTATTTGAGGCATCCGAGTATACGGGTAGAAATGAGCTATTAGAGAGGAAATAAGCGTTGAGGACATCAATTACCGAAGGCATTGGACGATACAGTTACAGCCTAGATAATTATTGGTTATCTGTTATAAAGACTAGTTTGAAATGGGTTTTCGCTCGTTAGTGTTAGATGTATGCCTTAAGATACCTGCCAGCTTCGGAACGTCATTACTTAAATAATTGTGTTTGATTAATGTTTTTTTTTATTATTTATTGTTTCTTTTCCTAGAACTTATACCCTACATTCGAAGTAGTGGGCATATTTGCGACAAGACGACTCGACACGTATGAATATGCAGAGTGTTTCATAATGGAATGAATAGACAGGAATTTTATATTCATTTGAAATATATTACAGGACAAACATATTAAAAGGTCTGAATATTTATCTGGCGACAATAATCACAAAATAATTAAAATATTAACATTAATAAATTGCCTTAGAATGTAAGCAAAGCCGTGTGACCAAAGCCGTGGTATCATTGGTGTGACATCTAACGACGTTCCAGGTGCCTGTTTTGTGTTGTTATCATTATCATAATTATTAGTAGTGATGTGGTGAACTTACGGTACTGTTAAACGTAACATATTTATTTGTTTACAATATAGAACCGCTGGGGACTACTCCTTTAATAATACAGATAACACTGAAATGTGTAAAAGATGTACATAACATATATTAACACAATAGATTGTGTCAAATATGACACTCTGCTATATTATATAGAGAAATATGTAAAAAAATATGATCAAATTGGTTCAAGGCTAACTCTGATGCGAATGTTATAGGTCTACTGTACTCTTAGATATACACTGAGAACATTAGGTTTGATTTACTAACTCATATCTTTGTTACAGAGGTAAAATTGTGTGACTTCTCAATATGGAGCAGTTCCAAATTTTTAGTTTCGTTATATTCCAGAAGAACTTTTATGAAGAGATTTATTTGCCTGTTTCTTAAGATAAGGTAATGTATAGTACTTTTATAAATGTTTACTTTTTTCATTGTCTATACCACTACTATCTTAGTTGTATTTTAAGTTCCAAATTACTTTTTATTTTATTCTCCAAGAAATTATAAGTTTACACTAGTACTTGCATTTAAATGAATAGAGTCACTATACAGGGTATCTGGAATATGAGTATGACACATAAAAGTAAAGGAAATATTGGTAATTATTTACAACAGCGTAAAACTCACCAATCTTAACAAAAAAATTCCTATCCTTCTATTTTCGAGGGTGCTGATCACGAATCTGAAGTCAGATTTCGGTGCTCGCATGTAGTTTTCGAAAAAAAAATCAAAATTGTTATGTATGCACACATTAGGTTGAAATTGCAATATAACACCTCTGCCTTCTTCATTTCATGACGTCACACTGTTGCCAAAATACATAGGGGTTATATTGCAACTTCAACCTAATGTAATATATACATAGGTTGAACAATTTTTTTGTTTCGAAAACTACATGCGAGTGTCAAAATCTGACCTCAGATTCATGATCAATACCCTTGAAAATAGGGGGGTAGGAATTTTTTTGTTAAAATTAGAGCGTTTCACGCTGTTGTAAATAATTACCGAAATATTTTTATCTGTTCAGTGTACAAAATATCTTTTCGCAAAGAGACTGATCTGCCTTCACATTATTCTGACAGTAGGTAGGCATTAAATGTAAAAATAATAAACCACCGAAATTATAGTTCCGACGTTAACGTACGGGCAGTACTGTAAGGCGTGTTGTATGAAATCAAAAAAAAAAAAAGCGAATGAGGGCCGTAAAATCATTAATGTCCGCAAAAAATGCCACCCAAGCTTTATTGCGTTTATTTGCATATTACGCGAAATTTCAGCGCGTCTGAATTTTAATAAAGCCAGCAAATTGATCTATCAAAATAAATGTAATACTACTGTGCAAGTGAAATTAATACGCGCATTATTCTGTGGTGTATAATTAATTATCGTACGGCTATTAGTCGGGCGGGTCAGATTTTCCCCGTAGTGTACATTTCAATTAACATAGGGGCAGGTCCGGAGTCTTTACTATACCCAAAAATATATTCAGTCAACTTCGTGCTGTTAAAAATAAAAATTTCTGAAACTTTTGTAGTTTCATTATCGTAAAAGTAAAAGAAATTTATTTGAGTTCCGGAAACTGGGGTTGTTAGATCCCTTAAACAGCTTCAAATTGCAGCTATAAATTGTTAGTTCAAATCTTTTTGTATAGATGGCGTTGCGATACTAAAAAATTGTTTAATTCCTGGAACGGCGAAATGCAGTCCGTCTGAAAGATTATTAAATTTTGATAATTTTTTATAATATTAAGGTTTTTCCAATATGCACTTGTTTGCGAGACATGTCGACTTCAATATGTAAGTCGTAAAGCAAACATATTTTTCCTAATGAATTATACTCTTTTTTTGGATATACTGCAGATACTGTAACCATGTTCTGCCAAAAAAACGTTTGATTTATCTAGGATAAGGTGTAAAATTGTCAAACTAATTGAAAGGCTATTTCAGTCCACGGTTTAGAAAAAAAAAAATAATAGTTGTCTTTCCTACAATATTTTTCTCTATGACACTTCGTTTTTCTGATACAGGATATTCAACTTTTAAAAAATTAATTAATATTTTCTTATCTACTAAACAAATAATTTTTTCCCTTCAAATTTGGTATGCAGTAATCATAATAAAAGGTTTTGACGTAGAAAACTTATTTAACTAAACCAGTGGCGTAGGTATGATTCTTCTTCACCCTTGAACCTCTTAAACTTTTACGTCATTGGTGAAAAGTTTTTCAGTACTAATATTAAACTTTTATCTACTTTCTGAAAAAAATGCTCTTGAGGAATTTCACGAAGAAGCTTTGTTTTTTAGATATTTTCACTTTTTCCAATCAGGGATTTATTACTAAATTGACACAACTACAAAACTGTCATATCAGATTATCAGATGCTTACGACAAATTTACATGACCTCACATAATGATAGATTACAGGGTGTTTATTAATTGAATGCCGATACTTGAGGGTGTCAATCCTTCAGTCATTTTAAGAAGAAAACTTAATATCAACATATGTCCTAAACCTCTTATTTTTTGAGCTACAGGGTGTTACAGTTTTAAGAAAAAATTAATTTTTTTATTATAATTTTCTTATCACTATAGATATTTTTATGAAATTTTGTACACACATATTAATCATTAAGGAGCATTGTTTGATGTAAAAAATGTTTTAAAATCTTTGCCAATGACGTCCGTACGAGGTTTGAACTAAACATTTTTGAAGAAAAAATGGTACGCCACTGCCTTTTCTAAAAACTAAAATTATTTTCAAAATCTCCATTTATTTTACAGCAAATTCGGTCCCTAAATTTATTCTTGTACGACGCACCATTTTCACGTAAAAAAATTAAAACCAAAAACAGTTTTTTCCCCAAGTCATTGGCAAAGATTTTATAACATTTTTTACATCAAACAATGCTCCTTAATGATTAATAGGTGTATACAAAATTTCATAAAAATATCTGGAATGATAAGAAAATTATAATAAAAAAGTAAATTTTTTCTTAAAACTTAACAACCTCTAGCTCAAAAATTAAGAGGTTTAGGACATATGTTGATATTAAGTTTTCCTCTTAAAATGACCCAAGGAATCACACCATTAAGTATCGGCATTCAATTAATAAACACCCTGTATATAAACTGTAATTTCAATCAAAGCTGCGTGCAATAGTAATATGTGTGAACTTAAATTTGTTAATTTTGTTACTTCTTGGATTAAACAGCACAGTGGACTGTTGACTTTTGTTTGTACTACGCGCCATTTTTATGAGATTAACATATTCTACACTGATAAAAATTATGTAAATTTACATGTTATTCACATCATATGTTAATGTAAAAGTACCAAATCCATACTGTATTACAATAATGTTTATGTGAATACCGTATACATTACATCTTTCATCTACATGGTTTTACTATGAAATATACATATTCGTAAGTAGTAATTTTCCATTAGAGTTTCATTCTGGTGTTATCTCACACCTAGGCAATAAATAATCAAGAATCTACCGTATAATAGCGCTAATAATTTTTATCAGTGTAATATATTCGAATGCCTAAATCAAGTCGATTGAATGAAATCTATCCTGAGGCCGGTCCTGGACGCCGTCCGTGTTTCGAGTCTGCCGTGCCAAGGTTTTGTTTTCTTTCCTCAAATTGATAATTATTGGGCATTTCGCCTAATTGACTGACGGGGTGGTCGAGGCGTCCATTACAGTTTTTTTTTTCGAAATCCTCTAACATTAATATATTCAGCTCACTAATTGACCCCACGGTTGAACGTTGGCAAGACGTTAATTACCGATTTTAATGCAATAAAACGTTTTTTACGGCAGTATTTTCGATATTAATATCTGGAATCTATTTTTATAGATGAGAATTCAATCAGTTTACATTATGGGATAGGTGGAATATAATAACAAACAATTGTTGCAAAAACTACTGTATTTTAGTCAGTTGGAAGATTGGAATGTTTGAACCTGTCCAACTTTACAATTGCGTGATATTTCTAAATGTGTGCAGAAGATATAATGTATTATTTTAATAGAAATGGCTTTTGTTCACAATTTCGTGGACCAATAAGCCTTAAGACAGTATTTAAATAGACATTGGTATTGAATAAAGTTACAAAATAGACTCGTAAAATGGACACAGATAGTGCATCTCACCGGCCAAATAGAAGTATTGCATAATGCCATTATGTGCGAATACAGCGCCTAATAAAATATATTTCACCGCGCCAAAAAATGAGAAGAAAATGTGGAGTAGGGCGATGAAGCGCGACGAACGGAACATTGTGAAGACCGTTTTAATGAGAGTTTAATTGACAATACATAAGTAGGTATACTTGTGTCAAGAATTGAGACGTCTTACGTCAAGACTGACGTTACACATTTGTTTTTATTGTCAACGTAATTTTCGATATTTGGTTGCGCTAAAAACAATCATTTTTTGCAATTTAATGCAATATATAATGCAAACTTTTTGTGTAGTATATAGTTTTATTACTATCAGTTGCAGTTTTTTTAATATTTTGATGAAGATATAATGAATTATTCATTTGTTCGTATGACGTAAGTCGTCTGAATTCTTGTCGCGAGTATAGGCTTAAGTTCATAAAAAAATAAAATGTAAAAAATCAATTAATCTTGTCTATTAAAGTACCACAATGTATACAAGACGTTTAGAAAATGAATGGTAAAGTTTTGCTATCTGACTTTACTACATTAAATTACCTGTTTTATTCTGAACACATATAATAATCATAACTGATAAATAAGTTTTTTTTTTAAATGTTTAAGAAGAAATTTAGTAAGTGCGGTGCAGTGCATTGTCTCCGTAATTTTTACGAGCTAATGAGCTGACAGAGAAATAAGTTACGTTTACGTTACGTCACCACTAATAATTATGGTAATGTTAAAAACGAAAAATAATATACACCTGCTTGCTTTGATTCCATGTATTTCATGCACTAATTAAGTTGGGACTAACAGCAATGAAGTTCATAAGTATTTGTATTTGATAGTATAAATATACCGTTTTCTCAGTGTAGAATTATAACTTTCACGACAGAAATGTTAATTATGTGACTACAATACGCTGCGGCTGCGGATTTGCTGAATAAAAAACAACATATTGAGTCATATCTCGTATCTTTTGTGTGTTAAGGCATTGCTTCATATTTGATTTCAATCTTGAATATTGTAATGCATCTAGTAACCTGAAACTTAGCACTAGCAAGTGGCTTAAAATTCCTCAAGAGCTTTAATTCAGCTTATATGAACAAAGCGCGGTACTATTAGAACTAAGAAATTATTGTTCGTTCTGCCTGGTAAGAGTATTTATTTATAGGGCGGAAATAAATATTTATTTATCTTCATTAAACAACAAATATCAAGTGTTAACCCGAAATTTCTAATTTGAACTCGATCCGGGTTCGATGTATGAAATTTCGAATTTGAAAACAATTTTTAGTTTCAGTTCCAAATTATCGAATTTTAAATGAAAAGTTTCAGTTTGAACTTGATATTTCGAGTTTCAAACGTGAAGTTGCGAATTTCAATTTAAAATTTGAAATACGAAATTTCGAGTTCGAATTTAAAATTTTTAGTTTCTTATTGAAGACATAGCACTTCGAAATTAAAGTCGAAATGTCTAATTGTAAATCAAAATTGTCATCATTGAGGAGAAATATATTTTGAATTTGAAATATTAGTTGATTATAGTTTTAAACATCAGATTTTGATTTGAAACACAAAATTTCTAATTCAAAGTCGAAATTTAATGAACTCGAAACTTCTTAAAACTTTGTTTTAACATTCTGATTTAAGAATTTTCGAGTTGTCACTTGTAATTTCGAATTTGGCTTTGAAGATTGAACTGAAAATTTCTTGACAGAACTTGAAATGTCTAGCCTGAATTAAAATTTTCAACATTAAGATAAGAAATTCAAGTATGAACTTAAAATTGTTTAAATTACGAAATTCTGATATTGAACATAAAATTTTAAGGTAACATTCGAAGTTTCTTCGAATCGAAATTCCAAATTTCATTACAGTTTGTTGTTGCGTTTCTACACTAATAATATAACACTTTTGTATTCCTTTCCAGAAATGAAGAATCCTTAGCCAGGACTAGCAGGTTCTCCCACGTCCAGAATAGATTCTGCAGGTTTTTTATTACGTAATCTTTTAATAACCAGGTTAACATTTTACATCATTCTGTATTAAAACGGAAATATTTTCTGTGTAAAAGGTGTTTTAAATTACGCACTTTTTTTTTAATATGCCAATTTAATAATATATTTTGCTTCTCATCCGTTGTGCGTTTCACAAGTAAAAAAAATATATTAGTAGGTACCAAGTTTTGAGCAACTTTCTTGTATTTCCAAACAATACACCACAGTTTAATGTTGCATCTAGACCACTGCTCCAGATCTCCCACTTTTTACACTTGCGCTCAAAGGGCTGTATTTTCTTCTTTATTAAAAGTATAAACCCTATTAGGTATTATCATAATTCAAATAAAATATGGCGTATGGTATAGTTTTCCTTAAAATAATTGATAACTTCGATAGATGTCTAGTAAGCGCGATCTTCAACTTTTTTTAGACACCACAAGTTTTGTGTCTTAAGTAACAACAAAGTTAAAAGAATGCGTAGTTAATTTAAAACACCCTGTATATGATCTGAAATTAAGTAGCTGAAATAATTAAAAAATATATATTATGTATTTGTAGTGGTCCTTTATTTAAAACACTATGTATGTAATTCGTATTATTTATATATATATATAAGTTGTATGTATTTGCAATAATTTGGTAATAAACTGTATTATACAAGTGTAGCAGCTTTGTATTATTCCAGACTGTCTCCTTTAGTTTTCTCCATTTTTTTTAAATTTTGTTTAAAAACTTGCGATAGAATTTTTTGTTAAAAATTGACAAAAAATGGAGCAAAAAATTTCCTTTGTTCTCGGGCTATGACAAAAAAGGAGCAAAAAATGGAGCAAAAAATTTGACGAAAAAACCGCCCGATTTTTCTTAAAATTTCATTAAAATTTTCGTTAAAATTTTTTGTTAGATATCAACAAAAAATGGAGCAAAAAATTTGACGAAAAAAACGCTCGATTTTACTTAAAATTTTGCGATAAAATTTTTTGTCAAAAATCAACAAAAAATGGAGCAAAAAATTTGTCGAAAAAAACCCTCGATTTTACTTAAAATTTCATTAAAATGTGCGATAAATTTTTTTGTCAAAAATCGACAAAAAATGGAGCAAAAAATTTGTCGAAAAAAACTCTAGATTTTACTTAAAATTTCATTAAAATGTACGATAAAATTTTTTGTCAAAAATCGACAAAAAATGGAGCAAAAAATTTGTCGAAAAAAACGCTAGATTTTACTTAAAATTTTGCTAAAATTTGTGATCAAATTTTTTGTCAAAAATCGACAAAAAATGGAGCAAAAAATTTGTCGAAAAAAACCCTAGATTTTACTTAAAATTTTGCTAAAATTTTCGTTAACATTTTTTGTTAGATATCAACAAAAAATGGAGCAAAAAATTTGACGAAAAAAACGCTCGATTTTACTTAAAATTTTGCGATAAAATTTTTTGTCAAAAATCAACAAAAAATGGAGCAAAAAATTTGTCGAAAAAAACCCTCGATTTTACTTAAAAGTTCATTAAAATGTGCGATAAATTTTTTTGTCAAAAATCGACAAAAAATGGAGCAAAAAATTTGTCGAAAAAAACTCTAGATTTTACTTAAAATTTCATTAAAATGTACGATAAAATTTTTTGTCAAAAATCGACAAAAAATGGAGCAAAAAATTTGTCGAAAAAAACGCTAGATTTTACTTAAAATTTTGCTAAAATTTTCGTTAACATTTTTTGTTAGATATCAACAAAAAATGGAGCAAAAAATTTGACGAAAAAAACGCTCGATTTTACTTAAAATTTTGCGATAAAATTTTTTGTCAAAAATCAACAAAAAATGGAGCAAAAAATTTGTCGAAAAAAACCCTCGATTTTACTTAAAATTTCATTAAAATGTGCGATAAATTTTTTTGTCAAAAATCGACAAAAAATGGAGCAAAAAATTTGTCGAAAAAAACTCTAGATTTTACTTAAAATTTCATTAAAATGTACGATAAAATTTTTTGTCAAAAATCGACAAAAAATGGAGCAAAAAATTTGTCGAAAAAAACGCTAGATTTTACTTAAAATTTTGCTAAAATTTGTGATCAAATTTTTTGTCAAAAATCGACAAAAAATGGAGCAAAAAATTTGTCGAAAAAAACGCTAGATTTTACTTAAAATTTTGCTAAAATTTGTGATAAAATTTTTTGTCAAAAATCGACAAAAAATGGAGCAAAAAATTTGTCGAAAAAAACGCTAGATTTTACTTAAAATTTTGCTAAAATTTGTGATAAAATTTTTTGTCAAAAATCGACAAAAAATGGAGCAAAAAATTTGTCGAAAAAAACGCTAGATTTTACTTAAAATCTTATTAAAATTTGCCGTCAAATTTTTTGTCAAAAATCGACAAAAAATGGAGCAAAAAATTTCCTTTGTTCTCGGGAACTGCAAAAAAAGGGACAAAAACTGGAACAAAAAATTTATTTTCGTAAGAGACATAAAAATATAATTGAATTTCACATTTTAATGCATTTACAGTATTTAATGCGCTACATTTTTTGATGACCATGCTGATGATTTAAGCAACAACAAAAATATACTCCTAGCCCCAGACGATTTAATACAGGCGCCTGGGTACTAGGAACATACATCTTCGAAGGTTGCTTCTTTGGTACAGCTTCCACTTGAAAAATTCCTGAAAAAGGAAATCGACATTTTAATGTAACAACAAGATGTACATTCTTACTTCAGAAAATATAATATTACGTCTGGATACAGCTTCAGCTTGAATAATTTCTGAAATAGAAAAGGAAAATAAAAATTAGTAATACAGGGTGTTTCCTTAACTAAAGCAACAAGAAAATATATTCTTAGTTCTAGACAATTTTATACAGGGCATTCCCGTTTTTTTTTTTTTCAGTGTTAAATTTGGTAAAGAATAGAGCATGAAGAAATAAAAAGTTCTCCAGTATTGGGGAAATATTCTGAGGCGTTCAACGAAAAAAAAATAAATTTCATGACAATTTCAAAAAATAAATTTGCGATTTAAGGACGACTCTGTACGTATTTAGTGGCACTAAATACGCTGGTATAGTCCGTTTTTGTGTAAGTGTTTCCGTTGACAAAACAAAATGAAAATCTTGAAAAACTACGAGAGTTAGGAATTGCGTTTAGTTCTGGAATAGCCAGAGCCGATATGGTCAGGGACATTCTTTAACTTTTCCAAAAAAAATATTTAAATTTTCAAAAAATAAGTTTGCGATTTAAGGTTATGTGTGTATTTTTGGCGCTGATCACGTTCCGTTTTTGAAAAAGTAACTCCGTTGAAAAAAAGTAAAAGCTCAATAAGCGAGAACTATAAATAAATAAACTGCGTTTTTAAACTAAACATGCTGATGTAAATGGCTTTATTGAGAAAAAATAAATAAAATCTTGAGTAATAGTGGAATCATGTATGTAAAATTATAATTACTAAGGTGCTGCTACATTGGTGAACATTATTATCTAATAATAGTTTTACGCACGGTCAATATGCCACAAAGACATTAATGTACCTAGCGTATATTTTCCCACTATTAAAACACTTATTTAGCCTCTAGGATAATCTATGTATCAGTTAAATAGACAGCGGCCGAGTATATGAATAGCTTAATCTAAATAGAGAACTGAGCGATACTACTTGAGACTACAGGGGCTGATCTATAAGTTCAGTTGGCACAATATGAAAGCGATAAAAAATTCACAATCGTTTGTCAATTATAGTAAAGTTAGGCTCAGTACTGAGTCTAACATGGTCGAACGCGCATAGTCGTTGGCCTTCACAACTGACTCGTATTTCGAACTGCGCTTTTAGTTTTAGGTATTTACGGAACGCTGTAATAGTCGGTGTCTCGTCGATACGTTTCCATTTTTCGTCTACTGTAAGTTGTATTTGCAGTGTGTATTTAAATAACTATTTATAAATAGTAACATAATTTACATTAACACCTATTAGTTGAGAAGAAAAGTAAATGAAGTGAAGTAACATGCCATGGGAGAGAAGAAATAGACGGAATTATTTCAAATGTGGTTTGACAGAGATCCTGATAGTTATAGGGACACACGTATTAAAAGAAATGACCTGTTTTGTACTGTGTGTGAATGCATTATAAATTCTTCTGCCAAAAGTGGCAAGATAATTGAAAGTCATGCCTCGTCCAGCGCTCAAAACTGTATGAAGTTACAGACGCCTTTCTTACAAGCAAAATTCAACAGTAGACGGTAATTTTTCCTGCATAAGTTAATATTAAGTAATAAACGTCGCCGTTTCACTACAGAAACTTTATATGTTTTAACCACTCCCAATATGCCATGGAAACCTTGTCTTAACAATAAGGTTTGTCGGGTAAGCGCTGTCATTTTTACTTAACTTACGACATATTTTCTGTGAACATTTTAATATGTCATTCGTAAACTGACTACGGTCCTGTTAAACTCCGCGTTACACTATCTCTACACAGCCAACTTATGTAGAAAATGTACTCAAATCTTATTATGGTATATTGGAGATGCGGTTAGAGCCAGGATGCCCCTACGACTCTCCGACATGTTAATTACGTTAAAAATGGCACAGCAATTAACAAATCCTCCTGCCAGTACTGTGGGAAAGCCGGAGACGATGGCGGGCGCGAAGATGTATGGGCCCTGCTCACTATTTAGTGTTAATGTGAGAATAATTATGGTTATTAAGACATTGACTATAAAAATTACTTAGTTAATGACCCCAGCTCGAGTAATTGCCAGCTTAAAACATTTAAATTATTTGTAACAAGATAAATCGAGTATAAGAGCTAAAAAATATCAGGAACAATGGCTGGTGGATGTTAAAATAGACCAACAGTTATCGAATTCGAAGATAAGTACGTATATACATATGTAGTAGTGCTAAAAGTGTCAAATAACGCTAGTGTTGAAGTGTGTATTTTCTATGAACAGAACCTGGTTGCTGTTAAAACTTTGTCAAACAAACCCATAAATATAAAAAACGCTTTTCGGAATGAATGATTCTGATAGAAGTTTATTCTCTGATATAGAAGCAGCGGCAAATGGAGCTATCTCAAGTCTATTTCCGACAAAATCCAAGGAGCGGTATGAGTTGGAGTATCAAAAGTTTGAAGATTGATGCAAGGCTAACAAGGTAAATGAGGTGTCTGAGAAAATCCTTTTGCCTTATTTTTCCGGAAAGCAACGCTTCCAGAAACCATCTACACTGACTATGATTTGAACTATGATTTCAGTTAATAAAAATCAAGATATAAGTAGATTTTTGCAACTAATCACATTATTGAAAAGAAGTTCAGAGGGTTACAAGGCCATAAAGTTCAGAAGAAGTATATAATATATACTGCAGATGATGAAACATATTTACTCGGTATTTTTGGGGCATGTCGTTGCGTTAAGATGTCAAATTTTTCGAAAATATGCTGAACTTTGTCTTCCTAAGGGAACTCACAGGCGGTTTCTTGTATTCCACAGACAAGGAAAACGTACCTCCCAGCCTGTCAGAGTTAATAGTTTTGGAAGCATTCCAAAAATGATTAGAAAAAACTTGGATTAAAGAATTCCGAAGAATACACTCGGCATTGTTTTAGAAGATCTTCAGCTATCATTCTGGTTGATGGCGGTCAGATATGCAGATGTTGAAGTATCATGTGGGCTGGAAGTCTTCTTCTAAGACAGAAGACTATGTTGAGAATTTTTTATAGAATAAGAAACATAATTATAGCAATGAAGAACATGGGGTCAAACACGGATTTAACGATTGGAATCACATCTACTTTTGCTATAGAACTTTCTAATTGTAAAAATTGTATTATTAATGTTTATAATACCTTAGGTTTTATTACATTTTTTTAGTAATAAATAAATCATTCCTTTATGTTTTATTTAACAGAAAAATGTTAATAAAAACGATTTTTTTTTCCTTACAACCCTAGTGCACTTTTCAATTATAGCTATTTACTAAAAATTATTTATCTATGGAATATTCTTCGTTCATATTTTGCCTTCATATTGGAATTTTAAGAAAACTTTGACAATTTCAATTAGCTTTAATACCTTTAAAATAATATAAGACTCACTGAACAGGTTCATGTTTTATGCACAACAAGAAGTTACCAAAAACAGATCTACTTAATATTCGATCTGAAACGGATGATAACTTTAAATGTCAAAACGTCAAAATATTTTTCACGATCGGTAATCATTACTCCACCTCGGCTCGATTATATTATTTTTTTAAACGAGCATTAATGCACTTTTGCGCGCTCTACATTCGTTATATATTTGCATTTATGCAGATGACTGTCCGGATCGACCGAGCACCAGGTAAATATTGATTAAATACACTGAGGGAAATACTATTTAGTCATTGTTCAATCAAATATGCTCCTGTAAGGTTACGTTGCTGTCATAATACTAGTGGTTTTTTTTTGTAACTTGATATATTACTTTTGTATCCTAGCAAAATTATATTGAAGCTACTAGGCTTCCTAGTCCTTTTATGGCTAGTTCTTTCTTTTTATTTCAAACAAGTGGCTTTATAGTCACTAGATTAGTCCAATTATCAACTTTGTGTTTAAAATTTCGTTTTGCGTAAAGTGAAATCTAACAAATCTACAATTTGGACAGAATCGACCTCCTTTGTTTTTCATTTTTTGAACACAAAATAACAATTTTAAGTTTGACGCTGATAACTAATGAACAGTACACACACTTTTATTCCTCTAATCGTTTATACAGGGTGTAAATACATAAATGCGAAAAAGTTCAGGGGATTATCTGTGAAAAAATAAGGTGAATCTTTCTTATAAAATTATCTCATTGGAACATCTCCTATAAAGATGTAACCCCTTGAAGGTGGCGCAAAAAGCAGATTTTCGAAAACTGTCATTAAATGTCGACATTTTCGTTAAATTTTCAGTTGACAAAGTGAGTTTTTTCTGTCACCTAGCTTCGAAATATTTTTATGTTCTAGAACGGCAATAGTACATTAAACAACGAGTTTTGAAAACGACTCTTTGCACACGAGCGAGACATATTGGTTCACAAGTCGAGCGAGTGTGCAAAGAGGTTTTCAAACGAGTTTTTTACGATACTTTTTATACGACTGCAAACAGAGCCCACAAAAATCAAATTTTAATTTAAACTCAGCCAACTTTGCATAATTTGGGTGACAACATCAAACAATAATCACAGCGTGTGCAAAGATGACATAACCGTGTGCAAAATCCTTAGCACACGGCGTGTGCAAAATAGCGTTTTCAGAGCGTGTTTTCCGTGTGCAAAACCCCGTTTGCAAGGCAGTCGTATAAAAAATCTTTTTCGTTTTATAACATAAAACAAATGTCAAAATAATTTGTCATTATTTTTTATTTCTTTAATTAAACAATATACATTTTAAGTAATATTACATTAAAATACAAAACAGTAACTATTATAAACAGGACAATTACAATTTATTTTGCACTACATGCATATTGAAAGTGCCGATATTACAGTGAGCCAAATTTATGCCAGATCCAGTGCTGTGTTATCGTAGCTTTTAGTTCTGGGCGTTCAATGAGGCTGCTGCTGTAATTGTTTATCGGCAAATTCCGTAGGCTCTGCTGAAAATGGTAACAATTTATTTGCTATTGAAATTTTAGGTTTTATAGAATCTTCTATATATGTCTCCGCTACCGTAGTAGAATGCAATGCCATTCCTATGTCGTTTGATGGTGGTAAAATCGGTCCCTGCGTCAGCTAAAAGAATGGCGAAAGAACGTCTAAAGCAGTTGTAAACATCTAGAGCCTTGTATAAGTTAAAAAATAAAAAATAAATCGAAACAGGCCATAACCGCACACGGAATAACATTCAGTAATCAAATTTACCGATTACAGTTAACTGCAAAATAATCACAAGTAAAGTAATGACTTAGTGAATTTTAATTTTCAATCAAATGTTCAACGTAGGAAATTGCACAATTGTTTTAGCAAAACGCTGACTTAAGGTAATAAAATCGTGTTAACATAAAATTATCTATCGTGACCAACTTTGATACGCAAACTATCTTTTTTTTATTATTCGATTTCCCTCAGTGTATAATTTCTCGAGGTAGATACAACTCTCCGGACGGCCGGGGTATTTTTGACGAGTTGTCGGTTCTATATCTGTCCGATTGTGGGCGATTGACTCGGACTTTGTCGGTTCGCGGGGCCAACCTGATTTAGTGGCTGCAATGGTGGTCTTGTCGGTTGGTTCGCCGTATTTCATGCGATGCTTCGTCAAACTGCGCTTATTATTATTCTTATAAAGGTAAAAAGGCCATTTGCATCGGCTTGTCAGGTCGCCGGTACTAAACTCCCGCTTGACACGCTCCCTCGAACATAATGCCTGCATAATTTACTGTCCTAGCTAGGTGGTTCAATAAATCTATGCATTTCTCCGGCTTGCGTGCCCAAATTATATTTAAAAAGCGTGCGGGAGTCCCGCAACCTTCAAACTATTCGTCTTCCGAATAATTTTGATAGCGGAACCCACAATATGAAATTGCATGAATTTTTCAAATACCTGCACAAGAATGCATTATTTTTATCGAAATGGCGTTTGTCCTAGACAATTTTGTGGAGAAATAAGCCTAAATTTTGTCAGGCCACGCCTCTCAAAACGATCGCTGCCACAGCTTGAACTTGTGACGTCAGACGTGTTTGCGTTCCATCCTTTCGGACAACGCAGTATATACGTTTAGAAGAGTTAATTTGTCATTTGTGATATTATTAGGTGCTATTGTGTTAAAAAGACATTGGTATTTAATAAAGTCGTAAAATAGGCACAGAAAGTGCATCTCACGGGCAAATGGAGCACAAATACAGCATACACCGCCTAATAAAAAATTCTACGCAACGAAAGGAAGCATTGCAACGTTGTTTGTTTGTGAACACCATTTTAATATAAATTTACTGACAATACAGGTAGGTTTAAAGTTAACCGTATAAATAAAAATGTAAAGAATCAATCTAACTTTTCTATTAAGCTACCAGAACGTATATAGGGCGTTTAGAAAACCAATGGTGTAAAGTAAACTTACATTTTTTATGATGTATTGTATTCAGTGTTTCATTCCGATTTTAAATAACATGTTCCGTATTTACATGACGTAGAATGTTATTTGTGGCATTTATAAAATTATGCTTCACTGCATTAGATTATCTGTTTTATTCTGAAATTGTAATAAAAAAATAATAAATAAAAATTTATAAATGTTTAAGGAGAAAAGATATCAGCAGTAAATAGCGATACAAATTTATTAAATTAATTAAAAAAATAATAATAAATCTTAATCATTATTGATTACTTGTACTTATTATTTTTCAAATTAAAACAAGTAGTTGAACTTAGCCAACAGCATTGTCGCCGTAATTGTCACGAACGGATCTATATTGCAAACAAGGGAATAAGTTACGTTTGGCAATGCGGTAAGTTCAAAACATCACCACTAATAATTATGGCATTACCTACATAGTATTTACACTATGTAATGACCCACAAATGCTTGAAAAAAAACCGCAAAAATACAAGAAACAAACACCAAAATCTGCACCTGTATCCACGGAAACAATTTGCCCCCTCTCAAAGTCAATAATCTGGGAAATCTGCCCAAATTGTTTTTTGAATTTGGTGGAAACCACTAGTAGTAAACACTTGAAAAGTTAATAATATCCTCCAAATGACTGTGGTTAAAGAAGAAAACAATTGACTAAAACATGTATCATAAAAATGGTAAAAGTACCTTCTACAATTTTTCTGTACTAGAACGATTTCGCCGATGTTTCGAAAGAATTTCACCTCGTTTGTATGATAATAAGATAATAAATCACATCTAATAGGCCTATTAAAAATCGAATTCCCTCCGTCCGTTTCAAAATTACAATATAAAGCGGTTCGTTACACCTAATCGAACACAATTTAGAATCAATTTCTTATATTCTAGCCTCGAGTTGATAAATCATTGGATTATTATGAAGTGTCGAATGCACCACTCTTCTTCTAATTGCGCCATATTTAGCTACCACCTTTCAATCGATGATTTACTGCTCTGTGTGACGACACCTTAGGCTAGCTTTAACAGCGAAAATTACATTTTCGCCGTATGGTGACCGAGACGACATATAGGGGAACAAATTACGAGGTTTGATCTAAAAGTTCCAGGACTGCTCAAATTATATGGCCAACTGTTACTGTACTGTGCAGCTTGCAGCACTGTTTTGAACATGACTATAAAACAGAATAAAAAAGTCTTATGTGAAAAAGTATAACACTTTCATCTACATAAAATTTTAATTTTGCAACGAAAAATTAACTAGAACGGTCTGCTTGCAGCGTTAGTAAGTGCTTTCATATAGTATGTGCATTGATTAGTAAACTAACTGAATACATGATAATAACGTTTTATTATTCTTATAAAGGGGGAATCACAACTTATCTAAAAGAATTTGGGAATAGATTCGTCAAGAAAAATTGAGTCAGTATCATAAATGCATATGCAGCAGTGTGGCGTCATATACGAAGCTCAATTATACCAATACCACAGTGTGTCCAAGCATTAATACCAAGGGATTGGACGCGGAAGATAGACATATTATAGATGCTGCCAACTTACAGGTTCAAAACGGACAAGAACCAGAAACATTTATGTTAGTTTCTAGTAAGAGTTTATGGAAGCCCCGAAGTAGCGGTATTGTCTTTATTGCATCGTCATATTCTGAAGGCGCCCTTTTTGTGCTACGACATTAGGAAATATAAAGCAACAAACGATTTTAATTAGCACCATGACAACATACGATCCATACAGAGTTGGAAATGATCACAATTTGAAATAAAATTAATTAGTAGAGTATAGTCTAAAGGCATCAGAAACAATATCTGGGAAATAAAAATCCTAAATTAAAGCCTTGCGGTACACCTAAAGACAAAAAAACGGATCGAGAAGGAAAATTTTAAAATCTGATCGTAGACTCCCTGTTTGGTAATAGTAGTAAGTTTAATATAATTAGTAATTAAGTATTATTTGTTTTCTTTCACATCAGTATTCTAAGTTGCCTAAGTATAAGTATAAATGTACGCAAATTAAAATTTTATCATTGCGCGTTTTTGTGGTAAAAAAGAAAAACTCAAAAAAGGGAGCAAGAACAGCTCGCGCGGGCAGACAATATAGAACAATCAACGCATCGCATAAAATTCCGCTGAAATTAATTAGTGCATCGTCAAATTAGTGTTAAGTTTAAATTCAGAACTCCATTTGGGGATCCTGGGAATCCAATTTATGAAAACCAGGCCGGCCGGCCCACACTCCCACAGAAAACTTCAGGTGAGTTCTTCTTTGCCACTCGCTTTTCGTTCTTGTACATGTAGTTAATATTTAGCACGTCGCTTTGGAGAATATTATCTAATTTTAATGATAATTCCCAAACATATTTTTGGTCCTTCGAGCCGGATTATTAATAACATTTATACTTATTAGCTACATGCGTACAATTATGCTTTTTATTTGTAATTGGCAAGTTAGTAAATTATTAAATTAATTATTTTTTATTAATTTCATTCGTAGTTTCAATCACAATTCACATAATAAAATCTCAGTAAATTATTTCTTATACTCATATACTTATATTGCTTATATATTACTAAACTTTTCTATTTAAAACTGCTGTCCGCCATTTGTAGGCGTGGGTTATCTCTCTTAAATTCAAACCATTTTTAGTTGTACATTAGATACATTATTTGAACCGCTATTTATTGTTCACTAGTTATTTTACAATTATGGAAAAAAATATTAAAAAATTTAAAGCTTTACGTCAGGAGGCAATGGATCAGTTGCATCAGTTACATAATATTGCTCAGACAGCTATTGACAATATAGCTTCAAGGAGATTATTTAAAGTTAGATGCGAAGATATTTCAGAAATAAATTCGGAATTTAAGGAAAATCAGTCCAATTTAATATCACTTTTATCAAGTGTTGAGGGTGCAGATATTGCAGTTGAACAAAATGTTAGAGATGCATTCTATCAAGAATATTACGCAATTAAAGCTATTTATGTCGATATCTTTGAAAGTGATGACGCAAAACCTTATAACATGTCTGAAAAATCAAATGTCAAGCTACCTAAGCTAGATCTGTTGCATTTTAAGGGTGAATTACGCAATTTTACTACTTTTAAAGATATGTTTGAGTCTTCAGTACATAACAATAAAAATTTGGGTAATATAGAAAAATTTAATTATTTGTTATCGTGCTTGTCCGGTCCCCCGCTAACTTTAGCAAAAACGCTACCGCTCACAGGAGATAACTATCCTATAATTTATAATAAATTAGTATCTCGCTACACTAATAAACGTGTATTAGCTAATTCTCATTGGCGCGAAATTGAAAATTTTAAAAAAACTTACTTCTCATGATACATCCTCTCTTCAAAGAATTTTAGACGCTTTCAATGAAAATTTGAACGCTTTAAAAAATATAAACTTACCTGTGGCACAGTGGGATTTCATTATAGTGAATAAAATGTTAGAAAAATTAGATAATGAAACAGCAACTGCTTTTGAATTGTCTCTAAAAGGTAATGACATTCCTACTTACGCTTCTCTCATTGAATTTGTTGAACGACGTGGTCATGCAATGGAAAATTTAGCTCTTATAAATTCCCCCGAAAAATGCAAGAGATCTGAAAAACCCAATCGCTTTAATAGTTCAGTTTTTCTGACAAATTCCGAATCTGCATTTAATTGTTTATTGTGCAATAAGTCACATCAGTTATACAAGTGCCCTGAATTTGCCAAGAGATCTGTGATTGAGAGATATAATTTTGTTAGAACTAAACGATTATGCACTAATTGTTTAAGTTCCATGCACGATTCTCATGCTTGTAGGTCAAAATCGACTTGCAGAATGTGTAACAAACGCCATCACTCGCTATTACATTTCGAGAAAACGCACACAAATATTACTTCCACTGTACAGGATGACTCTGTACAGGGTGGCTCATCTTATAATATATCACAAGATGGACTTATGTCAAAACGCTATTCACAGGGTGATTCATTACAAGTGGAACCTTCATCTTCTAACGCAACTGGTAGTAAAAATTCTACATTGATGCCGCCTGTTACAATTGCGCAGTCTTTCGCCGGAATAACTACTCGTAATACGGGAGTTTTATTATCAACGGCACTTATTGAACTCATCGATAAGTGGGGAAATTTTCACGTTTGTCGGGCTCTGCTTGATTCGGGATCACAAACTACATTTATTTCGCAAGAATGTAGTAATAAATTAGGTTTGCCTCGCTCTAATCTGTCATTATCAGTTCATGGTTTAGGATCTATGCAAACATTATTAAATTCAGGTACTGTTAATACTGCTTGTCGACCAGTTGGGAAGTCTGGGCCGCTTTTAGACATAGTAGCAGTTATTCTACCAAAAATTTGTGACGCTATACCGGCTGTAAAAATTCGAGAACATACTTATCCACATATTACAAATTTAAATTTAGCTGATCCTACTTTTCATGTACCGGGAAAAATAGATATTCTCTTAGGTGCTGATATTTATCCGCAGATTTTAGTAGATGGTTACGTCAAAGGAAACTTAGAACAACCTTTCTGTTTAAATACAATTTTTGGTTACGTTCTAATAGGTAAAGTAAAAATGAATCTCTCGCAACAAATCAATTCATTTCTTTGCAATACTGATCATGAATCATTGGGACACATTTTAAAACGCTTTTGGGAGTTAGAAAATATACCTAACGTCCACGCAGTCTCAAAAGATGATAGTACATGTGAACAGTTTTATTTAAATACAACAACTCGCGACAAAGAGGGACGCTATATTGTAAGTTTACCTTTTCGTGAAACTGAACCGTATTTTGAAAATTCTCGCTTTTTGGCACTTCAACTTTTGTACTCGCTTGAAAGACGATTAACAAAAAATCTCTCTTTATATAAACAATATGCTTCCTTTATGCAAGAATATCTGGAATTGGGTCACATGGAGGCTGTCCCATTTTCAAATATTTGTGATAATAGTTTTTATTTACCGCATTCTTTTGTGCTTAAACCAGATTCTCTTTCTACCAAGTTACGCGTAGTATTCAACGCATCTGTAAAATTACGATCGGGACCGACGCTTAATGACACTCTTTATATCGGACCTAAATTGCAAACAGATATTGTACATGTTCTACTTAAATTTCGACTTCACAAATTTGTATTTACTGCGGACATAAAACAAATGTACAGACAGATATGGGTTAATACTTCACATAGAGATTACCAACGCATAGTTTGGAGATTTTCTCCAGAGGAACCTGTCAAAGATTATCGCTTGAAAACTGTAACATATGGTATATCTTCCGCTCCCTATTTGGCCATACGAACACTTTTAAAGTTAACTGAGGACGAAGGTGCCGCTTTCCCTAATGCTGCATCCATATTGCATTCCGATATTTATATAGATGATATAGTAACTGGTAGTTCTTCATTAGAAAACGCAAAACACTTGAAGTCTGAATTGATTGATCTTCTTGCTCGTGGAGGTTTTCAATTGCGAAAATGGGCGAGTAATGAGCCGAGGTTACTCGATGACTTTCCCACTTCCTTTTTGGCGAATGATTCTCATTATTGGGATGAAGGAAATGGTTTAAAAATTTTAGGATTGTATTGGCGACCATCTTCTGACGACTTTTCTTATCATGTAACTTCTATAGCTGAAAATTGTTCTAAACGCCAAATTTTGTCTGAGTTGGCACGCATATTTGACCCCATTGGGTTTTTATCACCTATCACATTTTTTATTAAACGCATTCTCCAGCATTTATGGTCTGCTGGAATTAATTGGGATGACGCTCCGCCTGAAGATGTTCTCCAGTTTTGGAGACGATTTCGAGAAGAGTTGCCTCTTTTATCAACTCTTCAAATTCCGCGATGCATCCTAGATAATTCTGATTCTGATCTTCAGTTACATGGTTTCTGTGACGCATCTCTTCATGGCTACGCCAGTGTCGCATATATTCGAGAATGCAATTCAGTTGGAGTAGTTAAAGTTCGCTTTATTTGCTCAAAAGCTCGAGTTGCTCCATTACGTCGTATTTCCATACCACGCTTAGAGCTCTGTGGAGCAGTAATGTTATCAAACTTAGTCGCATCAATACATCAGATTTATCAAGGCAAACTTAACTTTAACGGGACTTATGTTTGGACTGATTCCACTATCGTGTTATCTTGGATTCAATCGTCTCCCCATCGTTGGCAAACATTTGTGAGCAACCGAGTAAGCTATATTCAGGAAAAAATCGATTCCACTCAATGGAGATATGTTCAGTCCTCCGAAAATCCTGCAGATATTGCTACTCGTGGACAGTTTCCTTCCGAGTTCATAAATAATAAACAATGGTGGACAGGTCCCGCTTTTTTGAAGGAGCTTGTCTCCTGGACCTTACCTTTCGATTCGGCGCAGTTTTCTCCCGATGCTCTCACTGAGGCTAGGAAAGTTTCTTTACATGTAGTAACCGAAGAACATTTGCTAGATTCTCTTCTTCAACGCTTTTCTTCCTTTGCGAAAATTCAAAGAATTTTGGCTTACGCTCTTAGATTTGTTAATAACTGTAAAAATTCTAATTCTAAAAACCTTTCATATTTGACGCAACGTGAGCTTAATAAAGCATTGTTAGCATTAGTTAAGCATACGCAATATTGTAACTTCTCAGTACAAATTGATCGCTTTCATAAAGGGCTTAAAATATCTAAACCTTTACGAAAACTAGGAGTTTTCTGCGATGATTCCGGACTACTTCGGGTCGGAGGCCGATTGAGACATTCTTCGTTGTCAGATGACCGTAAACATCCACTTTTACTTCCTCGCAGTGGGCGTCTTACTACTCTTCTGATAGAATGGTGTCACCTAAAATATCTTCATGCTGGTTGTCAGACAGTTCAATTTTTGTTAGCACAAACCTTCTGGATTTTGTCATCACGAAGAGCAGTTAGGACGGTCATCTCTAAGTGTCAAACTTGCTGGCGACAAAATCCCCGATCTTATCAACCTATCATGGGTGACTTGCCGAAATTTAGAATTTCAGAATTAAAAGCATTTTCACATGTGGGAGTTGATTACGGTGGTCCCTTCCTTACTACTATGAATAGAGTGAGAGGTGCAAAATCATACAAATCGTATTTATGTCTTTTTGTCTGTATGAGCACCAAGGCATTACATTTAGAATTAGCCTCAGATTTAACAGCAGACGTATTTTTAGCAGCGTTACGTCGCTTTATTGCCCGTCGTGGACGCCCCAGTCACATTTACAGTGATTGTGGTACAAATTTTGTAAAAGCTCAAAAAGAGCTCGCTACATTAATGCATTCCGCAGCTGCTACTGAAGCTTTGCAATGGCATTTCAATCCGCCCCATGCACCACACTTTGGGGGTATATGGGAAGCCGGGATTAAATCGGTAAAATCTCATCTAACACGCATCGTAGGGCAACAGATTTTGACAGTACTAATACAAATAGAAGCATTACTGAACTCTCGACCGCTTACGCCTCTAAGTAATGACCCGCACGATCTCTTGGCTTTGACTCCCGCACATTTTTTAAACCTTCCACCGCTCTCTTGCCTACCTGAACAAAAGCTGTCAGATATACCAGTAGGCCGCTTATCTCGCTGGCAACTGCTTCAGCGTATTCAGCAGGACTTTTCATCACGCTGGCAGAAGGAGTACTTACATACTCTGTCCCAAAAGTCTAAATGGACTTCTTCCAATACTCCCTCTCTTCAACCAGGTGATTTGGTCTTGCTGAAAAATGAACAGATGCCTCCTTCAGAATGGCCTCTTGGTCGTATCGTTGAAGTATTCGCCGGCGCTGATGATGTCATTCGAGTCGCTACTGTGCGCACTAAAAATGGACTCTTCAAACGACCCGTTGTCAAACTATGTCCGTTACCCCCTTCTCATGATTGAAAAAAAAAAAACGCTTACGCCTTTTTTGGGGGGCGGTATGTTTGGTAATAGTAGTAAGTTTAATATAATTAGTAATTAAGTATTATTTGTTTTCTTTCACATCAGTATTCTAAGTTGCCTAAGTATAAGTATAAATGTACGCAAATTAAAATTTTATCATTGCGCGTTTTTGTGGTAAAAAAGAAAAACTCAAAAAAGGGAGCAAGAACAGCTCGCGCGGACAGACAATATAGAACAATCAACGCATCGCATAAAATTCCGCTGAAATTAATTAGTGCATCGTCAAATTAGTGTTAAGTTTAAATTCAGAACTCCATTTGGGGATCCTGGGAATCCAATTTATGAAAACCAGGCCGGCCGGCCCACACTCCCACAGAAAACTTCAGGTGAGTTCTTCTTTGCCACTCGCTTTTCGTTCTTGTACATGTAGTTAATATTTAGCACGTCGCTTTGGAGAATATTATCTAATTTTAATGATAATTCCCAAACACTCCCTACTTGTTAAGAATGATTCCA
Source organism: Monochamus alternatus (assembly GCA_037114965.1). NCBI lineage: Eukaryota > Metazoa > Arthropoda > Insecta > Coleoptera > Cerambycidae > Monochamus > Monochamus alternatus. The sequence goes on along the minus strand of CM073429.1, from coordinate 60,185,541 downwards.
ACAGTGTTATTAACGAATCTGAAAAATTTAAATATTGGAGTTTCGCTAGTAATATGATGATGCTTTTTGGAAGTGTGTAAATATTACGTCATCTTGCCGTCTACCATATAAAGTTTCAGAAATAAATTGAGAAAAAACTGCAAGATTCGATATAGCAAATCTTCTATGAACAAATCTGTGTTGGTGTAAGGATATCAATTGCTTAGTCAAATAGTAAATTTCATTATAAAGTGGATTAAAAAAATTGCACAGCAAAGATAGGTATAGCTCTATAATTCTCTATATTCTATACCTCAAGGTATGCTTTTTTCCCGGAAACGTGTCATGTTTTAAAATAGAGTTGAAAAAGTACGTAAGGTTGAACAAATGATATAATCTTTTAGGATGAAATTTGGAATATCATTGTGAAAGACTTTTTAGATCTTCTAAATCTTGATAAAACATCTTTTAACAGATGAACTGGAAATAGGCAATGACATTCTACCACTTATAAGAAATCTAGATGGGTCTGTTGGATGAGACTGAATAATAACTCTACTGAAATCTCCAAAGATAAACATATGGGCGTTGCCAGATGAAACGGGGTTTTTGTTTTTTTGGTGCTTTTTGCAAAAAGGCACGATCTAATAAAAATAGAAAGTTAAAAAAACGAATTTTTTATTATTTTTTTTTTTTATACAGAATTACTTTGGCGATTTAGATTCTTTGTAAAAAACACACAAAACAAACAAACTATAATTCACAACCACCAAAATAAATAAAAACTTGTCATACAGAAATTGTTGAAACTGACCGTCAATTTAGGCAGTGGAAGCGTCATTGGGAGCAATGTACTACTAAGCAGTGGCATTACTTAAGTATGATGAGATTCTAACGCTTCTCGATAAATTAAGATGTTAGTCCTGGAACTTTCCGATGAAACCTCGTACTTTAAACGGATCAACTTTTTCTTATGTTCCGACGTTGCAGGACTAATCACCAGTTCAAAGTAACTCTAAAGGAGCTCCTATGGGCACGTAAAGGACATTTAAAAATGGCAGGGGTCTCATCCGGTGTCCCCTCGGCATCATCAAAGCCTCACGTAGAGATGTGTGCGTGTCGCGCCCAACTGACCTCTGACACACGGTGCCAGGCCTCAAAGAGACAAATCTGCATACCGACAAGCGACTCCGTCTTTTCACTAGAACCTGAGAATTGTCAAAATCTCGCAGGGGGCATCTTCGTAATTGAGAGCGACATCGTACTGGACTGAATACAGGGTGACCCAGAAGATAATGGTAGTTCTTTATATAAATTTTGTCTCTTGCAACCTCAGCTTTCGAGATACGAGAGGTCAGTACAAAAGAATTGAATATCTACTACAAAAGGTAAGTTCAGTGAAAAAATGTGTTTAGCATACTTTGACTAAAGTCCAAAAAACATGTTAACAAGACAAAAATATGGAGATCGTCAACGCTTTCGTCAAATTACTCCATGTTGAAGGCGATGATGAACATAAAGAGTCCGGATATAAGCAAATATTACAAGCTTGCTGCTTTTTTGAAGTGAAAGGGTGAAGGATATCGACCTTCAAACATTATTTTCTTGAAATTTTTGTTATGTAACACCATAATTTTTCATGATGTGTATGTAGAATGACACACTCTTTCGAATGGCATGGTTAAAATTGGAGGTTGCCATTTAAAAAAATTGTCGATGCCTTTTTTAAAAACAAAATCGACGTGCCAGGGGATTTTTTCGAAAACTTCTCAATTTAAAAAATAATGAATTTATTCGTATTTCGAAAGCACTGTATAGAAGACTCGTTACAAAACAAGAGCATCGCGAGTCAAATTTTGTTCAAAACTGCGACGGATAACACTGCTCCCTATCCTGGTCCAAGTTTCACAGAAATAATTACTACTACAGCTACTAATGTCATTGGCATTTAGCACCGGTGCTAAAAGTAAATCACTTTTAACACCAGTGCCTTAAAATTACATATTTATACACTTATTGCATGCGTAAAAAATTATACTTTTACTGACGTTTGTAGAAAAAATATGTTGTCAATTCCCGCATTGTGCAGAACCATCTTAGTTTCCTCCCCACCAGGGATCACCTTCCCCACAAATTTCCTAGAACAACAAATACTAAATTTAGCTGCAATATATTTGACAGGTTAGAAGATATTATAGAATATCTACATGGTGTTTCGAACAGGAGGCCCTATGTTATATTTTCATGCTTTGATCTCCTCTACCCTGTCCAAAGGTGAAACCCCTTTTTTTAAGCCCCCTCTATGACTCCACGACAAAAAGTTTCTATAGAAAACTAACATTTTGCTGGCAATAAAATTAAAATCACTCTATATAGTTCCACGGATTCCACGAGGCCATCCGATATAATTTTATTACACTTTCGAATATCTAAAAATCTAAAATAAACGTTATAGCATCATTAATCGGGTTTCTTATCTGAATTTATTGTATTACTGCTGATAAACTTAGGTTAAAAAATATCATTAAAAATCTCTCGAAATCTCGTTATTTAACATGACAGGAGAATGTAAAAAATTACCCTGCACCCCACAAATCTGAAAGCAAACTGAGCTGCGAACGACCGCATCAACGGAGATTCGACTCCTTAACATAACAATGCGGAAAAATATGTAACGAGATAAAAATGAAAGAGGAATGGATACGTCAAACTCGTAAAGTTCGCGAGCATAATGCCAGCGAGATCCACAGCCAATAAAGAGCCCATTAACAGGTCTTAATCCGTTAAAATAGTTACCTATTAATCTGGAATTTATGGCGATACGGTCATAAGTCTGCGACAAAAAGCCCGGCTCCGAACGAGAACTATCGGGAGGCTTGTTATGGTTAAAATCATTATGACAAAAGCGGTTTCCTCTTCAAATAAAAACCATAGTCGATTCTATACGCTTTTCAGCGCTCAGAGTATAAAATACATTGACATGTTCATTAGTGAGAGGTCTCGTTATTTCTGTATATAGTTTTGGATTTGAGTTGGCGACTTAATGCCCCCTTAATGTAAAATTTTCATTTTATGGAGGCTTCGTTCTATTAAGTGGACCAGCGGTATCAAACAAGACGCATCTTCAAGTCCTTCGTCCAACCACAAGTTCTTCTGTACGTATAAGTACTATATTTAAATTAGTACAAGTATAAGTCTTAATTAAAATTTTAAAAGTACAATGACGTATTATAGTGTCCCAAAATCCGCCATTTTGGTTCCTCCAACAATAAATTAGCAAATAATTTCGATATTTTGTTACCTATTGCTAGATGAATTTAAGTTTGCAACAACAAATGTCACTTATCGACCGCCATTTTGGTTCCAAAGTGCTATGAATTGAAGTAATCATATATACAAAGTGTTTCGTGTATTAGACGTATTTAGGAAACCGGAAATTAGATTGAATTTGTTGATAAGTGTTATTTAGTCCCAAATGCACCATGAACTGTCACCAAATGCAAAATGATAGAGACCTAGATATCGATGTGTATATTGGAAGGAAACTAAGTGTGTGTAGGGTAATGAACTTCATCTTTTTACTCAAAAACTATAAGGCTTATGAAAAAAATTGCAAGAGACAAAAAACATTCTAATTCAATTCAACAGGCATTCAAAAAAAAATTTTCTGTCAAAAAATCCTTTCAAGTTTCATTAGCCTTAATACCTCAAATTTCTCTTCTTAATTTCAAAGCGTTTGGAAGAAATTAAATAAAACTCTAAATTGATCACCCCCTGTTAAAGAGTCGTAACTCCTTAAGGGAGGCTCATATCAAACAATTTTATATGAAAAACCCCTATTAAAATTGATCGTACACTCTACCCTCAATTTTTTTGCACATTATTCGGGATTATATTTAAAATAAAACGGATACGATGCGGTGGAAAATTAAAGAAGTTTAATACTTCTGTTTCATTGTGTATACCTATATGCTAAATATCTAATATATTATCTATTGCAGAATATTTTGCAGTTCTATGCATTGTTAAGAACCTAAAGCATAAGAATTCGGTTGGTCCTGATTGCATGTCGGTAAAAGTGCTTAAATCAATAGCAACATATATATTTGAGCATATTGCCTACTTAATAAATTTATCTGTAAGTAATAATAGTTGTTTTCTTATGGCCCTAAAAAAGGCAGTTGTTTAAAAAAAAGATCCCGAGGATATAGCTAATTACAGGCCCATATCTACTATTTTTAATAGGATGAATTTTTTGGCTTTAGAAAGGGCAAATATACTAAAGCAGCGGTATGAAGCCTCACCTAATTAAGTAATAGACTACTGAATAATAACAAACATATACCAGGTCTCATCTTTGACTTGACTAGAACATTCTACTGCCTTAGTATTTCTTTTATTATAAATAAATTATATAATATTGGGTTTAGAGGAATATTTTTGGAATGGATAATTAATTATGTCGGACAGAGTTATGGTTATTAGAGTTGACAACACTGCTTCTAAGTGTAACGATGTTAACATGGGGGTGCTCCAGGGATCTGTGCTGGGACCATTAATTTTCTTATTGTATGTTAACGACCCACCAAATTTTATTGATGCATTTAATCTAACACTGCTGACGATACATCTCTTGTGGTATCAGCTCAGACCCCTGGGGAACTTTTTGAAGAATTCCAGAATTTTATTAGTTCTTTTGTCAACTTGTGTAAGGCGTATACCCTAATGGTCAATATTGATAAGACCGAGACATTTATTTTCGATCTCGGAATGAACCTGATAAGAAATTATTTCTTACATCTAACAATACTGTTTTCGAATCTTCAGAAAGCATAAAATTTCTACGTATTTATCTTGACTGGCAATTAAAGTGGTCAAAGCACATATATATGCCTTATAAAACTCTCAGCAAGTCATCGTACGCGATATCTCGAATAAGTAAGACTATGCCCTTGGGCGCACTATTAAATATATATTACAGTTTAGTTTATAGCCATATATCATATAATATTGTTTTATGGTGTTAATGAAAAAACTCTTTTAAAGACAACACAATACTAACTCTACCTTGTATATATATTTATAAATCATTAATGTACATCAAAGATAACCTGCATATTTTGTTGCAACATTCTGATTTTCATGACTATCCAACGCGTAATTTTGACTTGTTGAGTGTTCCCATGCACAAATCTAAGAAATTGAAGATGTCTGTAAATTATTGCGGTTTGAAACTCTAACTAATTGCCTTATAGTTATAAACATTTGAATAATGTTTCAAAAAGTTGGTGAAAAACTACTGATCGGTAAATGTTACTATAGTATTAAATAATATATCCTAGACAATAACATTTGATTTCTGTTCGTCTTTTGCTGTTGTACCTATAACTTGTCCTATACATTGTAATGTCTTAAAGGATAATAAACATTATTATTATTAATGTAACACAATAATAAGTTATTACTAAAAGGGACAAGAGATTTCGGTGCGATAAATATAAGACCGTTGCAACCTTTTGGGGACCGCTGGCCGGTTGACGGTTCCGCGGCAAAAAATAGGCACATGATATCTGGCGCTTTCGAGCTGGCTAGGCTATTGTTAACATCGGCATCAGCATCAGCATCGGCATCGGCGGTATTCATAAGGATGTGCGGCTAACTAGGCGACGTGAGGCGAATGCGAGCACACCGTGCATGTATAATGAACGCATTGTTATATCACAAATATGCCACATATCATTTTTTCCGCGTCGCGTGAGGCCCGGCATGTTTTATTTATGCCCTCCCGATCAATTTCTATATCTCGGAGGCTGCTTACCGATACGCGGAACGTCGGTTTTACACAACTTAACCCACTTTTTGCGCGGGAATTTTTCCTTCTACGCAAAAATTAAGGTTTCTCTAGTGATTTAATGGCTCGACGGATATGGCAGGACAGAATTGTTGCCACGGTTAAGTATTGTGTTTTTTTAAGTCGCCTTGCGTTCGCTGAAAAATATCTCTCCTAATATACCCAAACATGTCAATTCCAAACGACGCACGGTATTCAACTGTTAGATTTTATTATCGGTCTGATTGCGAACCGATTTCGAAATATTTTTTTACGATCGTACGTAAAAGTGTACTTTTCGGCACGCTTTTTGTTACATTATACAGTAGGCCTATCGTATTGTTCTGACAGTGCTTGTGTCTAATGGAATTAAACGGATGTAGGCAGCATTAAGCGAAAAAGTTTGCGCTAGATTTTTCTCAATGTGCTTATGAGTACCGCTCGATGCAGCTTATCGTTTAACAGTAAAATAGCAGTAAATTTGCTGCGACGCTAAATTACGCTAGACACAAGTGATCACCAATAATTTTTTCTTTCAAATTTTCAATCAGTTCAGGTTGGGTCAGTCAGTCAGAGGTGTGGCCCAACCCATATTCAAATAATAAGTAGAAATAAATTTTCACTATGGAGATCTTCGCCAATTAGAATTTTATTTACAATAGAAAAAAAAATATATTTATCCAATAATTAAAAAAAATGTTCCTTATCCATTTAAGAACACTAAAAAAATATGAAAAGACCTAAAAACCAATTTGCTGCCAAATTTTCGTTTTCGTTTGCCTCGACTTTTAACAAACTATTTTTAAACACTCACTTTATATAACAGATCTTCTCGACTGTCTTTTAAATTTGCAAATTTATTTACGTCCTCATAAAATTGAGTAAAATTTTGCTGTATTTTCAGTAGAAAAGGCACTTTATCTGAAACGATAACAGTTTTCAATCGGTGCACTGAATATTTCAAATAGGATTATTTCGAAAACTGTTACTCTTCAACAAGGTATATCTTTTTTAGATACAACAGGTAGGAGAATCGATTGTTTCAATAAACAGATGGATACACTAAACAGCAAAAAAGTTCTGCCATTTAAAAGAAACATGCTGTGCCATAAGTGGCGCCCTCTACTAGTGACGTCAAAATTAGTTAAAAATTCTTATTTGCCGTGCCAAAAAACATAATTGTGCCAATTTTTTTTAATACTCCGATAGGTTACAAAGTTATTGAGATATTTCAAAATAAAATTGTAGCATTGAACACCCTATATTTTTTAAACCAGAAACATTCGGATAAGGCATATTTGGCTCAATCGCCATATTTTGGTGTGTAGTATCTCCAGTTCAGACATTGCCCATTCTTAATTAATCACCCTGTATATTTATTTTGTTTTATGATGACAGTAACAAATTTATGAATTTATTAGCGGGAATATGATAATAAAATCTATATTCGATTTTCCGCCGAGACACTTATCTGACAAGATAATTCTCAGTACCTTCTTTGTAAATTCCTGTTGGAGATAAATGTTGCGGCCGCATATCGCGTTATCGCGGTAATATTTCCAGAAATAGATTTATCTATCCCGTAAACGGATCGTTCCTTTTGTACCATTAACAATATTAACATAATATGTCTTTTTAATAGTCAGCATAAAGCTACAACACCTTATCCACGCAGTAATAGCGCGCACACAGCTAAAAATATAATAAATAATGCCTGGGTTCTGTAATGCACCGTAAAAGTCCGTATAAATAGATAGATAGATAGATAAATTTATTAATTTCTAACGGGTTAGCACCCAATTACAAGAAATAGATTAAATATACATACATTTTCTTACATACACTTATAAAAATACACACATAAATATATAAATAAAAAAAAGAAATAAACAAAAAGAAAAAAACCAAAAATAGACTGACTAAGTAGCAACAAATAGTTTCGAGATTATACAATTCAAGGCATCATGATTAATATAGCAGATATCAGAGATACAATTAAAAATACTGCACATTGAATGAACTGGAGATCTAATAAGAAGAGTATTCGTCCTAGGTGCTCCGCAGTAAAATGTAGGTTTGCTTCTCGAATAATGTCTTGGAAACAAAAAGTTTATTTTGTGTAATATAGTTTCACAATCAATACCGTTGTGCAACAACGTATTCAAAAAAGTAACTGATAAAATGTTCCTTCAGTCGACTAACGAAATATATCGAAATTAGTCAAGTAATAATTGCTGATCCGTACCTCTCTCAGGATAAACTCCGTCAGTCCGAAAAGCGAAAATTTTCATTGCACGTCCTCAATAAATGCAGAAGGATAAGTGTAGGTACAGATGGTAATAGTGACAAATTTTTGAAAATTTCACTGTTTTCACATTTTGTATGTAATTCATTATTTTTTGTACGCGCCAAAAAAAATAGCGATTTTACGGACTCATTTGAGCCTCTAAAATGAATCTTTTTCGGGATCAATTCCAGAAAGTTATCGTGGCAACTTTTTGGGATTATGTCCAAAAATTCTCATTTTAGGAAAATTAATGAGATAATGTGTCTGTAAAATAGAGTATATAAAAAATAATTATTAATAAAATTCTTATTTCCAGGCAAGAAATTTAATAATTCTTTCAATGTGAGCCCCTCGAGTTTCTATATGTTTTCTAAAATTGTTTAAATACTTCTGTTGCTCACGAAATAACACAAATTACGGTAATTTCTGATAAAATCACAACTACTTACAATTCGATTTAGAAATTTTTCTCATAATTTTTTTTTTTGACATCCTTATTACAGGGTGTCCCAAAATAGAAGGCCATACCATTAACCACATATTCTTTGGACAAAAATAATGCGACTTTCCTTATGCCATTTTTTATTTGGACGTCTCTGTTTCAATATACAGAGTGTTAAAGTTTTAAAAAACTATTTTTGTTAATAATCCCATTGTTTTCTAAGGTACACACTTGAAATTTTGCAAGTACTTTTATCTTATTCCGGCATACTTATCATGTAATTTTGGTGAAAAAAATTGAAGGGCGAATGGAGGTAACTGAGGGATGCAGTACCCTTTATCCTCTCCAATTATTTATAAGTACGCCTATGCAGCTTTTTCTTGAAATATCAAACGTAGAATTTTCTTCTGATCATTTTATCTCTTTTGTAATTTTTTGTTTAAATGCCTCGTTTTGGAGAAAAACGGCAATTTGTAGTGCCCATAAATCTATCATTCACTACCATTTTTAAGTAAAACTGAAATTTTGTCACTGATGTTTTGTGTGTTTTTGAAATTATGACATGAACTTTTTGTAAATAGTACGAGTTTTTATAGACTGTAGATTTAGGAATATTTGGCGCCAATGGCAATCTTCATCCTTAATTTCAAAATCTGTTCTTTATAGTCAACAGTTCGAGTATGTTGCGGTCTTCCACCACCGAATTCTGGTTTGGAGTATCCTCAGCATTTTTATAAAATAGCAGAGCTTTACATTTAACGGAAGTAACTACCATTTTCACGTAACCTATCAACCCGTATAAAAGTTCTACAATCTAGAATTTCCTTCAACTAACGTATGTCTTCAAATGCGAGTATTAAGAATTCCTGACAGATGCTTCTAGAAGCTTTTTATTTATTGCGCAATGGAGCATGTCAATTTAAATAATAAATGTTGTACTGCTATGAGTTACTACTGTCACCCAAATGTCGTGATTACCAAGGTAACATTAAGAAATTATGACTGAAGTTTATTGTTTTTTAAAAGTGTGGATCCACTGTATTTTGTTTTTAGAAGTCACAAAGATAAAATAAAAGTTCTGTTTGTATTATTACACAACATAATTTTCAAAACCATCTGAAATATTTTCAATTAACTGTTATTTTTTTTAGTTGCGACGTAATGGAAACGTTAAATCCATTAATATCTACGAGCTGTACTTTCGACAGTTGATTTACTCGGTCATTTTCACCTGAACGCTATATGTAAAGTGTATCGCGTCCGTATCTCAACAACAACGGTGTGAACAAGAGCCTTATCTGGGAATTGTGGATAGATATTTGCTAGGTAATCTTAATGGGCCTGTCCCGATAAGATCCTAGAGATAGCAAAGAGAGCTTAACGCTTAACAAAATCTCCTTCTTTTGTTGATCAATTAGTCCTTGTCAAGACGGCGCGGAAGGCTCATTTGTTCTCGTTGCGTCCTATGGAGCGAATTTCGGTTAATCGCGGTATCTTAATTGCGATTTGGAGAGAAGGAAGGCGTGTTGGTAGCTCAGGATTGAAATTTGTATTACTCGTGCATAAAGGACGTTTAAATTTGATTGTGACTTCGGCATCGTTTATGTCACAACTGGGTAGGCAACCGCTCCTCCTAGAAATTGAACATTAGGTCCCAATTTAATAAAAGTCTCACCCACTGGCGCTTATCGACCGACTGCATCACGAAATCCGCTCGTCTGGTACATCTAGTGGGCTGGATGAATTTGTTCGGCGCAGCTACGAGGAATGTTCAAATTGTTAATAATTCAAATTATTAAAACCCAAGTAGCGTTTTTAGTGAACGGAACGTAGCAGCCACGACACTGAGAACATTAAGGTATATTCCCAAAATTACTACAAAATGATATAAACGATTCCATTACCTGGAGGTGATTAAAACGGGGAGCACTTTTTTGGAGACAGCTGTGTTCCAATGACGTTTTTGCATCTTATACAAATACGTTTACGCCACGCTGTGATTACGTGGAGAAAACGGGGGATGTGGTTGCCGCTTTAAAAAGAGAAGTTGCAGAAACAAGGAAAGTTTACGTAAATATACTTAGGTATAAAATTAGAACGATTGAAACATACATCTGTAAACATGTCTGCTTTTGAAAGTAGAACTTTAAAGTAATATATACCTAAAATGTATACTTGAAGTGACAACGCTACAATAACGTTGTTTCGTCACATTACCTTATTTCACCATAACCTCAAAATTTCAATATAATATAGTTAATGCCCACATCTCGCGCATTTTTTTTATCTAGTATATGTACAATGAGTTTTAAAATAGTATAGACATTTAAACTATTCCATAAGAAAAACTTTAAGTATATTTTAAAATTCTCAGAATTAAGAAATTTAAAAAATACCCTTCAACTCGAAAGGCAATAATGTTTAAGAGTTGTAGCACTTTCTGTTTGTTATTTTACTTTTCTACAAAACTAAGTCGAATACCGATAAGTCTCCTTTCTGCTAGTTTTTTTGTTGCTACCCAGGATAAAGCTAGTAATAAAACTTATGTACTTTCTCAAGCGTTGGAAGGTCATGTAGGAAGCAAGTTGGGTAAAGGTTACTCTATAGTTGATTTTGAAGGTAGTAACTTTAAAATAATTTTGATCCCGTGTAAAATGTGGAAATCACTTATGGATGAAGCAATAAAGACAACTGCCATAATTGTATTATCAAGTGACGCCACAATAAAGGTGCGTTAAATGAAGAATACAGAATCTAAATCATTCATATACAACAGAAACGGCACTGGACCAAAAATTGATCCCTGTGGTACACGCATCCGTACAGGGCACTGTACCGAATTGCTACGTTTTAGAGCAACATACTGACTTCTATTACCTAAGAACGATTAATCCATTTAAGAGCCAAATTTCATATATATATCAACTAAAATATTATTCGGTCAGTGGCCGAGCGGTTTAAGGCGGTTGAATCGATGTGGCCAGACCGCTGTGGAATCGAATCCCACGGCCGGTAGACCGTATATCTGTTATGTTCGTGGAGATTGGCACTCTCTCTGAGGGTATGGTAGGGTGGAAGAATGTTGGCTTGGGACCACCCAGCTAATTAATAATGTTTTCCAGGTTTCCCTCATTCATGCACTGAATGTTGGTTAGGGTCTACCCACGTAAGTCTTTCCTGGACCCAAATGCGGCCTGCTTAATAATAATATGCCGCCCCTCTATCGCACGAGTCTCCGACTTCTGGGCTAATGCTCGTTAGAATTAGAGGTAGAAATATTGTTATTATCATTATTATGTTATGTTTAGAATCTTCGTGGTAACAATTTGACCCGCCCCCGTATTAGAACCCGGTGGATAGGTGTTCCGATGTTATCTAGTTACGCGAACGCGCTGTCGCAACTGTCGATGGCAAGACAATGCCGGGCGCATCGTTGTCAGGCGGATTACGGAACAATGGCCGGCGGTAGTTTTCTGGATCAAGTAGCCCGGTGGCACCCCCGCAACAAGCGACTGCCGACGTCGTGTGGGCAAGCCCCATCCGCCTCGTTCCGCGTGTCGCGACCCGCGGTTGATTCATTAGAAGGTACAGTGTTGCACGCATTAAATGGCCGGTCAGGATAGATAAGTCTTTTCAAAATCAGTCGGTATACTTAAAATAAACCATATATCTTTAAAAGGGGTTTAAATACATGGAACATTTGTTACCACTAGTAATAATTATAGTAATAATAACGCATTTATTGCCCAACAGAAAATATTCCATTTACAGGACAAAACAAATAGATTTATATAATATAAAGCATACTAAAGTACAGGAAATGACGGAAAAATTAGAAATTAAATATAATATATATATATATAGTTGAAAGAAAACAAAAACTAGAAAAATGATAAATTGAAAAATTATTGAAATAATCTGATGCAATTCTTAACAAGTCATTAATATTACAATGAAATATATCACACTGATCTGCTATTTTGTTATAATTATTCGCCATTAAATAAATAGGAGATTTTAAAAGTACATTTGTTCTAGCATTCCGACAATAGAACAGTGAATTCTCACGAGAGCCAGGTCTCGGAATACGTATATTGAATAAATTGAGAAAAGCTTGAGAATCAATCATACCATTAAATAAAAAAGTTAAATTAGTAATCACTCTTCTAGTATACAATGACTGCATATGAAATATTTGCAAAAGTAACTGGTGATCATATCCCCTATCAGGATAATAATTGTCAATGCGAAAAGATAGGAGTTTGAGAAAGCGTCGGTGTATTATTTCCAAATGGTTATTGTAGATTTGATAGTAGGGATACCAAATCAGGTTACAGTATTCAAGTAGTATAAAAAGTTAGATACTTTTAGTTTATGCCACTTCAAAGTTCTATTTTCACAAGCAGACATGTTTACAGATGTATGTATGTTCAAGGTCACCATTTTATAACAGAAATTTAAAAATACTGTCCCTCATCAGTACTGCATGAACTTTCGTAGGTCTATACATAATTATTCTGCTAGTGCGTTAAATATCATTGCTTGATGACCCACTGACTTTTTCTTCTTCAGAAAGAGTATCAGTTTTAGTAACTTTCTCACATCGATCCTGTCTTGTATCTTAAGTATACAACTGTTGACTTCTTCATAATATAAATCAATAAGATATTCTCGGATGATGCTTTCACATTGTTTGTCGCACAATTCTTTGAATTCGCTATAACATCATTCGTATTGCTTCTTGGATTTTTCAGATGTTAGATCTTAATGTGACGAGTTTATAATATTTTTTAGTTATGGAGCAATGCAAGAAAGTGAAATATTGCTCTCATTGTCAGATATGTTTATGGTAAAATGTCATATATGTTCGACAGTACCACTTGCACAATCGTAATCATAGCGTACAAGTTCTAAAGAAGAAATAATTGGGATAAAACTACGCGGATTTTGATTGACGGTACCCCATTAATATTGATATTTGTTTAATTTGATTTGTTACATAAATAGAAAGTATATGTGTGCCTTAATAAGAGGATTAACTTTATTTACGGCCTCAGCATTAACATATAGGTGCAGAAATCTTGCGCAATCTATAAGTTTATTGAAATTTCGATAAACATGAGTACTTTCAAGTTTTCAAATGCTTTCAATCGGTCCTTTTTCCTCTTCGGAATCTATATACTTAATTATAGAGGAGTGTATTTTATAAGAATTTTAATATTTGCTTACAATCTGGATCACAGCTAGATTACCATGACAATTGCTATCGACGTAATTTTATTACATCTATTTGCATTTACATGGGCATTTTTCGCGAAATACTCATTTTATTGGCGCTATTTTATACCGACAGATACCAGGGATTCTAAAATGAAGGCGCGCTATAGATCGCTCCATAAATTTGCTGAAACGTGTCTTCGGACAAATGCTAGATGCAAATGAAATAAACGTACGTATACGTACATATTTACTGCTGGTATTTACCATGGCATTCGCTTTTGATTTACCTCTCTATCGACAGTTACCGGACAGTCGGCTTTGACCCGTTTAATCCATCACGATCAGATATAAATTTTATTAGTGTTATCAAATTTGATATCTCAACCCACGCAGCTTGGTTATGTTTGGATTACGTACCTGCTTTATTGCGCTCTGTTGCAACTAGTTGGTATATTTATAAACTTGAAGCTTGAAATCGTTGGATTTATAGAAATTTTCTATATTAACCTATTACTGACAAAAAATATGAATATTTTGTATTGCAGCGGCAAAATGCATATGAATTTAAATAGCAGCTCCCTCTACCGACAAGTTCAAAACAAATATGAGATTTGTTTAATTAAAATTCATCTTTGGCCAATAAAAATTTATTCATAAATATAATTACCGTCACAATTAATATCATTGCTTTACCAACCCACGTATATCCTGCTTCTTCTATACATTTTGTACTTCTGCGTCCCACTAAAACGTCTTTTTCAACGAACAAAAAATTTGGAAATAACGAAGCGATAGATCTGGACTTTTGATGGATGTTCTAGAATGCTACATTTCTTTTGTTGAATATTTTCTTTCTTGAGATTGATGACATAAGGTCTATCATTGTTGTGAAATAGAATGTGACTACATTCCTGGATAGCCTAACATTCTGATCAAAATGCCAAAGAACTTATACGTTTTGTGCTTATAGCTCATGCACCAAACCAACAATTTTTTGATTCCTTGGAAATTGTTCTCATTATTTCCAACGCTTTTCCCTAAAAGCGTTGCGCCTAATGTTTTCTGACAGTTTTCAATCATCCTTCGACCAAAGCTACTCGTAATTACAACTGTCTCCAAGGCTAACTTGACTAGGGACAGATTTCAATTGAACAATCCTCGTAGTTTATTGTACGACCGTGCATTCTTCTCTGTTAGACGTTGGTAAGGCTGGATCTGTGCATAACTCCACATTATGAAAATTGCACTGTCGACTCCTGGCATCGGTAGATTTGAGATGTGGGTAGTGGAGGTCATAAAATTAGGGAGTACCGCGATGAGTACCGGCGGCACAGCTACCATGTCGGGGGACATTTACAATGGGCGGCTTCAATTGCCACTGCAGTGATATAACGTGGCCATTCAAAGTAATGACACCTTCAATTCATATTTACCGTAATATGGTTAAAAATTTATGGTCTTACGAACATGGGATGAGATAGCTCAATGTCCCCACTGTACTTTAATGCTTTGCCACATTTTCAAATACTTTCATATATGGACATGGAAAATTTGTCAGGGAGGGGACAACACATTTTTTCCCCAATTTCCGGATTATGCTAGCTGAGTTGTTCCCAAAAATGTATTACAAGTTGCTCCTAATTGTTACAGGGTGACAACAATACCTAAATTATTTACAAATACCAAAGTTATTTTAAAATGAATAAACAGACTAAAAAATTGATTGAAATTACTACACGTCATTTTAAAGTGTCTACTGGAATGTACTCAATTTATAAAAACATTGGTGTTACATAGAAAAACGTGATCGATCGTAAGAAATTTAATTGTTCGCTAATAAAATCTTTGGATACAAAAACCTAAATTAAATTTTCAAATTGTTGGCCATTTACTGCCAAACAATGGGCCAGGCGAGAAACAAATTCTTGTTGTACATTTCCAATAACTTCAGGCGGGATGGAACGAAATTCTTGTCGAATTCGTCCCTTCAGATCGTCAAGATTATTTGGCTTAGTGACATATACTTTGATTTTTACATATCCCCAAAGGACAACATCTGGCGGTGTTAAATCTGGCGATCTGGCGGGCCATTCTTTAGGTTCTCTTCTGCCAATCCACCGATAAGGAAACATGTCCTCTAAGGAGCGCCGAACAGCAATAGCATAGTGCGGCAGTGTAGCGCCTTGTTGTAACCAAATTGTGTCATTGGGCAAATCTGGTTCTTCTTCATTGGGGAACAGTACAACCAAGGAAGAAACTAAATCAAATTGAAAAAAATCTAAATATCTTGCGCTATCTAAATCTCCTTCAAAGAAATAGGGCCTCAAAATTCAATTATCAACAATTTCGGGCCAAACATTGACCGTTTGGGGACGCTGAGTGTGTGCTTCCATCGTACAGTGTGGATTGTGATCTGACCAGTACCGATAATTCTGTTTATTAACGGTGCCACTCAGATAAAAAGACGCCTCGTCCGAGAAAATTATGCGTTTGAGAAAATCCGGATATACCTGACTTTCTTCCAATAACATTTCACAAAACTCTAAGTGAACTGTGTAGGGACGGTACTTGCTTTTGTGAAGAAATCTACCCAATGTGCTTTTACTCACACCTAAATCACCTGCTAAGGCTCTCATAGTGGAATGCGGGTTTTCATGAAGGGTCAAAAGGGCTTGTAAGTGCACATCTTCATTTAGTACACTTGGTCGACCAGATCTGGGCAGATCTTTAACGTGGTCATGGTTTCGAAACTTTGCTTCAGTTCGTCTTACAGTGGATCGGTTTATTGGTGGACGATTCGGATGTGTTTCATTAAACAGAACACAAACTTCCTCATGAGTCCGAATTCTATCACCATATCCGATCATCATGAGAATTTCAATCCGTTCCGTTTCACTTAGATTCATGTTTTTACAAAACGGAAACAAGTTAATTAATTAAAAAATACTTAATACTTTAAAAAAAGAACCAGTTAAAATGGATTCACTCGTACAATCTTAGCAAACCGTTTAAAATTGATTACCTGTAAAAAATGCACGAGCACGTTCTATCGGACAGATAAAATTAATGGTATTGGTATGGTATTGTCGCATTTAACATATTATGATACGGTTTATTATCCATTTTTGAGAAAATGTGATAAAACACGTTTACAAAAAATTCAAAATTCTTGTGTAAGATTAATATGTAATGTTAGAAGGCGTGAGCATATTTCATTAAACATTGAGGAAATTAGTTGGTTAAAAATTGAACACAGACATATCCTTCACAGTTGCTGTCTATTTCATAAAATTATAAGTTTTAAAACGCCACCATATCTATATGAAAAAATTAGATACAGAACAGATGTTCACAATATAAATATAAGATTTAAAAATGTGTTATCTGTACCTATTCATGTAAAATCTTTATTTCAAAGTTGTTTTAGTTATCAAATTACTAAATATTATAATAAAATACCCAATTTCATAAAAACATATAAATTATCAATTCTTAAATCTAAGATAAAGAAACAATTGCTGTCCGATAAATATTTTTTAATGTAAACATCATATTCATGCTGCCACTGTCTTACCATTTTTTTTATTATTTTTTTCTACCAGTAGAACATCTATTATTCGAAATAATATCGTTGTTATGTTTAATTAATATAATAATTGTACTTGTTAGATATAGATAGTTTTAGTTCAAAATATTATTTTGGTTGAGTGAAAGAGCAGGTTTGACCTGAACTCTGCCTTTTTGCAATTTGTTAACTATTATTTGTATTTGACTATATTAACTATGTGATAAACTATTCTAATTGCAAATAAAATCATTTATTATTATTATTATTATTAAAAAAGCATCAAAGAAATTATGACAAAAACTTTGGTATTTGCAAATAATTTGGGTATTGTTGCCCACCCTGTAACAATTAGGAGCAACTTGTGATATATTTTTGAAAACAGCTTAGCTAGGGTAATTCGAAAATTGGAACAAATGTGGTGTTCCATATAAAAAAAATGTGATGACGTCATTACTCGAAGGTAGGTCACCCTGTATATTAAATTGTTATTTGAAAAAAGAAGTAAAATAAAATCAAAAATCGACCTGTTTCCGGAATTTTCAATAATGTTTTTTATTTACCTAATAATGAATTTGTGTGTGACTTAGGGACGCACTGTATATTCGTTTTACTTTACGGTACCTTTGAGTATTCGTAGATGATATAACACTGCTGTTATTTGCTAAGCTTTGTATTATTCAGTTCTTAAAAATGTCTAAAATTGCTTGTATTTGTAAAAAACGCTATTTCAAGAATACGACGCCCTTAAAGTAAGAACCGATTTCATTAAATTTTCCGCTCGATCGCAAAGACCGCATCGTGAGCGGCTGCAGACTCGTCAAAGCGAACAACGCCAGTTATTTTCGCGGAGGAGAAAAAGCGCCCGATTAGATTTTTTTCCCCCGGGTAAGTTCACTTACAAGGAAGGCCGAATCCTTTATACCTCGCTAGTTTCCGATATCGATAGGGAACAGCTACACGGAGACGTAGACGGAATGTAAAAGATCGAGGTTGAGGGCAGCCTACTAATGAGGCCGTCTCGAGTTTTTGGCCGGACGGGTCGCTAAATCAGCGCGGCGGGGACGGCACCGAAACATGTCTCGTCACCTTAATCACATCGCCGATTACCGGGTACCGGAATTCTGCCGGGAAGCTAAATCAGTTGTCGGACAAATGAGCTCGGCGGCGTATCGAGGCGGGGAATCGCGAAAATAATGCGATTCCGAAGATTTATTAGTCGAAAAAACGTATCCGCCGCACCGTCGACATGTCATTCGGGAAATTATTATTGAATATGAAAATAAAAGAAGTTCCCCTTATAACGGACTGCTTCACTTCGCCCAATAAACACATAAGTATTCAGGGTGTTCCTTAAGAGGAGGGAAAAAATCCAAGGGCGCGTTGCGTGACCAAAAATAAAAGTTTTTTTTGTTATATAAACGTGGGGTCTTAGAACAGCCGTTATCCAGCTGCAGTGTATCAAAATTTAAAAAAAAATCAGTGTGCATATTTAGTATGACAGTAGCTACGAAACAAAAAAAAATTACCAGCTTTAGAAACTTACCACTGGTAAAGATGTAGGTATCATCGATCATTATTTGTCAAAAAAATACAGGGTGTTAAAAAAAGAGTGTAAAATATTTCAGGAGGTAATAGTATGAACCGAAAAAAGCAGAAAACTCTTAATAAACATGTGTCCGCAAAGTAACGGTTGCGGAGATATGGACCACTATTCGTTTTTCAAACATTTTATTTTATTTAGAATAAACCGACAAAGGAAGCTTTTAACAAAAAAAAAACAAAGTTACAGAAGATATTCAAAGTGCCCTCCGTCCATTTCCAAGCAGGCACGACATCTTCGTCTCAACGACATTCGAACTCTTTCGCAAACCCTCCTTGGTTTGGGTTTCTTGACACTTTTGATTAATCCGTAGCTGCAGCTCTTCCAGGCTATTTACAGGAGTACCATACACTAATGTCTTCAAATATCATAAAAAAAAGAAATCTAGAGGGTTCAGATCAGGCGATCTTGGAGGCCATAAAACAGGTCCGGCCCTTCCTACTCATCTATGTGGAAAAGTTTGGTGTAAATGCTCTCTAACGGCCATGGAAAAATGAGCTGGAGCACCATCATGCCGGAATCACATTTGTTGCCTCTGATTCAAAGGAATGTCTTCCAAAAACTCATACAGTGTGTTCTGCATAAAGTTGAGGTAAGCAGCGCCTGTTAATCGGTTTGGTAAAACAACAGGACCTAGAAACCTGTCACCTACAATACCCATCCAAATGTTTAATGAAAAACGTGCCTGATGTCCAGATTCTATTAGAGCATGGGGATTTTCGTCGGCCCAAATATGCGTATTGTGAAAATTAAACACTCCATTTCTTGTGAACCCGGCCTCATCATTAAAAAGAATGTTTGCAAGAAAACGAGGGTTTTCAGCATCGTGACGTAGAAACTAGCGACAAAAAACCAAACGTGCTTGATGATAATTTATTGGATTTAACGCCTGTACTCGTTGCACATGGTATGGATAAAGCAGTTGCTCGTGAAGGATTCTCCAAACAAGAGGACCACTAATTCCTACCTCGGCTGATATTCTCCGCACACTCGTACCTGGATTCTGCTCTACCAGTGCTAGAATTTCTTCTTCTGCTCTAGGAGTGGATACCGACCTTGGTCTTCCGGATAAATGGCACTGTTTGCTCAAGGAACCGGTATCACGTAATCTTTGGTGAATTCTTCCAAATATGCGTTGTGAAGGAATCTGGAGATTTGGATAAGCGTCAATATAAAGACGTTGCGCTTCGGTGGCGTTCCCATTAGCACGACCATACATGAAATGCATGTCTGTTAATTCTGCGTTAGAGTAACCAGCCATAGCTAGAAAACTTGTGCACTGAGAACAATTTTCAAATACGTACTGTTTATTTCACTAAACATCAACCAACTAAGAAGAAAATACATAACGTTTTTGCAAAATAAAAAGGGGCTAAAAACATAAAACATTCCATATCTACGCAACCGTTACTTTGCGGACCCAAGTTTATTGAGACTTTTCTGCTTATTTTGGTTCATACTATTACCTCCTTAAATAGTTTAAACTCTTTTTTTAACACTCTGTAAATACCACCCTGTATAATATAGCAAATAAAATAGCGCATCATATGTGTCACTGTATTATCTTCACTTGTTGTTTCTTTACATTTTTTTGTATAAACCAATTAACAAGAAAATTGATTAATTTGATCAAGTGCATTTTTATGATACTCATTATTTTACTTAAAATAATAACAAAATAATTAGCCAAACAACAATTGTTGGAAATGGCCACCTTCAGCGAAAATACATGGTTCAGATCTTCTTGAAATTGCAGGTCGAACACGTGCAAAGATTCCAGGAGTAGTTCTTATCACATCATAACCAGCTATAATTTGTTGGCGTAAGTCAGATTGAATATGAACTAATGGCTTGAGATGTCCCCAAATAAAAAAAAATCAATAAAGTTCATATCGGTTGATCTGGGTGGCCAAGGTTGTCTTGGTTCTTGAATACCTCGTTCAATCACGTTGTTACCGAATCTTTTATTTAAAAATGTTCAAGCAGTCAAGTAGTTCAGATAAAACGTTTTCAAGAAAATGTCTGTAGAAGGCACAGGTTAAAGTTCTTGTTAAAAAGAACAAGAAAATTTGCAATAATACCCATCCATACATTCAAAGAAAACTGATGTTGAAATCGAATTTCCATTATGGCGTTAGGGTTTTCGTCAGAACAAACGTGTTTATTGTGGAAGTTCATTAAAGCATCTCTGGAAAAATTAGCTTCGTCGGTAAACAATATGCCAGCGGTAAAGTCAACATTTTGTTAATTTTTTTGCAAAATCCAGTGGCAAAATTGTAGCTTGATCCCTTTTTATGTGATACGTGTATCACTGTTGATGCTACAGAACGGACCAAACTAATTTATGATTCACATTACGATATGCAGCGATCTTCTTAGTGCTAATATTTGAGTCTTCTTCAATTTCGTATAGAATAGCTTCTTTCAACCCAGGCGCTCTAATACTCAGAAGGTGTTCCAGGAACTGAATATTTCTGAAATAAGTCTAGCTGCAAAAGACGTTGCAAAAATATTTCTGAACATTCTTGGATTTGGATGATTTAGAAATGTTTCCATATAAATTCGTTTAGTGTCAGTAGCATTTCCATCTGCAAGGCTATAAATGTAAACCATATTGCCAATTTCAGCATTTGAATATGCATAAGCCATTATTAAAACTTATAAATTGCTAGTAGTGGCAATACTGCTAGCTTCTGCTTATGCGTAAACTTCTTTAAATATCTTATTTGATGTATCTTACTGACATTTGATTCTTTTTGCTATTTCGTTTTTCTGTTCAATGAAATTTTTGACATAACCCTCGGCAACTTGATCGCCAACCTCCAATTGTACTGATTCCAACTGGCAGGGTACAGCATTTATTATTACGATATGTCAAAAAAAATTGCAAATGTGTGTTGAGTGGACAAAATATATCTAATAAATTTATACCTATTCATTCTATTGATCTCTTAGTAATCGTAAACATGAGTTTTTGTATTCGGAATTTTAAAACTAATAAATGACTGACAGTTTTTTATGGTATCTACTGTCTAAAATGTGTTCCAAATAATCCAACGATTAAAATAACTTCGGCTAATAGGAGCTTTTTATCCTCGGCTTGTTTCATAGAGCGTTCTATTTCCAGCGTAGTTAATAATTTTGTTTCTTTGGCTAATATCCCAAAGCTTTTTAAAAATGCAATTAGGTTTGTAAATTTGCTAATATCTACGATTTTGTTCAGGTAAATCACGATGCGGAGCATTCAATAGTTCCTCTACTTTCGCCTCGTTGG
Organism: Monochamus alternatus; assembly: GCA_037114965.1. NCBI lineage: Eukaryota > Metazoa > Arthropoda > Insecta > Coleoptera > Cerambycidae > Monochamus > Monochamus alternatus. Next base: position 60,163,341 of record CM073429.1, on the reverse strand, counting down.
ACAATTTTGCGCCCTGTGTTTGAAACACAATTTTCGCAACTTCGCAATCAATTACGCTATTGAGATCATTAACAAATTATGGATAAATTATGGATATGGATAGATATTTAAAATTACAAATAGTTTCAGTTTCCCCGCAATATTTACGTGTGAAATTTAGGACACGTTGTATAATCAGCAAAATATACTAATTTTCAAAGATATTTGAAAAGAATCTAGAATTCAAGAGTCGCCTTCGCGTTTCGATGCAAAAACATCCTCAACAAACGGCGGCCAACTATACTTAATAGCCGGTATCGGATACGACACATCTAACGCCTTTTGTTGCAGCGAATTTATCAGATCCGGGGAGTTAATGATGATGTTCCTCGGAGACGGTTCGAGCGCTCGACGGCGCGGCCTCCTCTCCTTAACGGTGACTCATCCGACCTCTGACCTGCGGCGTTTACGCGACGCCGGCTTCGTAGAACCTGCGCTTACAAATTAAATCGCTTTTTCAAAGTCTGCCCCTGACAAGAACGGATTTTTTCGCGTATGCTGCGCATGCAAATTTCGCAGGTAGAGTTTAGACAAGAGAAATTTAACGTAAACTCAAAATTACCCTACGGTTTATTTAAAACTGAAACAATTAATTCCGTGGATATGCACACTATGAAGTGGTGTTGACTGAGACAAGAAATTTTGCACCATTTCGAAAGTCTTATTTTTTTCTTGCAATCAATTATTTAAATAATATTACATCAATTACTGTTATTCATTATAATAATACAGGGTGTCTTGCAAGTCGTTACAATAATTTTAGAATGTGGTAAAATACTTGATTTTGAGTCGATTGGAACAAATGTACCTATGTACCAAGTGTTACAATATTAGTGATAATTATTTTTTTAATATTTTTTAATTTACCGTGTTTGTCTACAATTATTGAAGTGTAGAAAAAACACCTTTTCATAACAAATATTTCTATACTTTTTTTATTACGAATGAATGGATTATTTAAATGCTTAGAAGAGTCAAATTTAAATATATATTTCATTTAAACTTTTGCGTGTAGGTTTATTCAGATATTGTTATAAACTTACCTAAGCAATGCTCTTTTAGTTCTTAGGAAAAGTTTCTTGATAAATATTCTAAAAATTAGGGAAATTAATCTTAACACGCGCATTCGCACAAAACAGAGGACATCCGTTTAGTATGTAATAAAAATGACATTTGCTAACAATAACGCAACATTTAGAAAATATCGAAGTTATTAAAATATCGAAGGACTCAAAACGCTAAATATTTATTTCAGTTGTTCAAAGCTAATTTAAAGTTACGGCTTAAAAAGGAAAAACAATGTTTCTCTATTAAATAGCTTGGTATGCTATGAGAAAACAACTGTCCTTAATTTCCATAGCAACCGTAAATGTAGATCAACTGTCAAAGTATACATTCGAATCTCAGTTAAATTGTAAAGTGCAAAAACTACTAGAACTTGAATAATTTTTTTCTCGGAAACTAAGGATTATACAAGATATTGACTTAATTTTTCATGACGCTCTATTCCCAATTTTTTTTTAGAAGAGTTCTTAATCATCCTGTACATTAGTGTACATATTGCATTCTCACATAAAACAGATATCTATAAAACAAATATGTGTACTGTAAACACCTGAAAGACTTAAAAAGAAAACTGCCAACGACATTTATCAGCGGCACACCAGACATATGACATACATCGCTTTCGAGTTTGTTCTCTTCAATTGAGTTGTTCAGTATATCATGGCTGAGACAACAGACGCCTTATCCGACAGAAGAGAACCTGAGTAAACGTGATGCAACATTCAGTTACATCTTACGGCCGAATGCTGAACTTGACGATCCCACAAAACTGCTACTATAATTTAAGGAAGAATAATTTATATATATATTTAATAATATTTTGTTCATATTTTAACAAAACAATATTCTTGAAGTAAATCTTAAATTTAGTCATTTTAAAAGAGAGAAAATGTTGAATTAAGTATAAGAATGCTTGGATGTTAAGAATATGTAAATATTCGTATCAAATATACTTTATTACTAAATTAATACATATACACTTGAATGAAGTTTAAAATTTTAAGTAGGTATAGTATTATACTTAAATATAGATTACATTTATTTCCGTGCAAGTAGTGTTAATCCGTCTTAAAATTGATTGAGACTATCTTTTTTTACAATATTTCATTAATTTTCTGTCTGATATATGAACAAATGAACATAACATTTAAACGAATTTAAAAGTAGGTATTTATTTCTATTTGTCAGAGATATTTTCAGTCGAGCTACTGTTTATTTATATTTTCACTCAGTGCAGTCAGTTTCTTATATTTAATAAAAGACTAAATTATTTTTCCGACATAATTTTCCGTTAAACAGTTGCCGCAAGTAGCCGCGGCCTACCGCTACCGATCGTGTGCATTTTTAATTATGTAAGCGGCACACATAAAGATATTACCCAACGTGACCCACTGACTGCACAATAAATTGATTAACAGCCATTAAAAATGCAATAAAACAATTAATGTCGGTACTACTTAATAATCGATAATTTATAATGGCCATTACGGGTACACAGAGAAAGGATGGAAGTCATTTTTATTTTGTTTCGAGTCATGTCGTACAAGCGGCCATAAATAAGATATATTTAAAATAAGGCTGAAACCAATACAATAAACATGTAGTTCTTCTGGGCTGTGGGTAAGGCAGAGGCGGGTACGGACTACGTAAATAAAACCGCACAGGCACAGGGACAGTTTGCTCTTTATGCAGGGTAATTCAAAACTTATCTAAAATAAAATTTTAAGTGTACAGGGAATCTCACAAATACAATTTTGTAAAAAAAAAATCGGAAAAAGCAATTCGAAAATTATTTAAAAGTACACTTCTGCACGGCACTGGAAACTGATCCACTGTAAAATGTGCGGCCGGACAAAAATGCTCATTTTCATAACGCATCTATTGCCAAATATTTTGAGATAAATTCTAAATCACCCTGCATATGTATGCAGACTGGATCAGGTTAAAATATGTCAACAAATAAAATGAATTTTTGTTACAAAAAAAATATATATTTCGGAACATGTAGACAGCGCTGGATGTTACTCGAATACATTGTATTCATGAGTAGTATTAAATACAATACTTGTGTAAGTACTGAATACTTCTGCCTGATGGTATTCAGTATTTGCATTTTTCAAATTTAGATATGTATTCAGAATTCAGTACTCGAAAATAGTATTCATAACAAGTGAATTTAAATTTTTATAATCTTAAAACACACAAGAAACAATACGTAGGTTACAAAATCTTCTACCATATTTAGCAAATACGTTGAACGATAAAAAAGTTGGCATTTATTTTAAATACACACAATCTCGTCTTTGATTACGGGCACAAGCAGACTAAACCGAGCTCAAACAGCGTAGTAAATATGCGTTACCCCTCTAATGTTCAAAGGTAACCATGACTCTGTGTTTTTCACAAGCAACTGTGCTAAATTTTAATGTTCAAAAGTATTTAATATTGAATTTAAATTATTAATGTACACAATGTAAATATTTAGCACTGCGTATTCATACAAAATGAATACTTGAATATAAGTATTCAGGATTCAAGTACTCCTTGAATACTGTATTTATGATTCAAGTAGTAATCATGAATACATTTTTAACAGAGTACTCAGTATTCATAGATTGAACTGCATGTAGGAAACGACCATGGTACACCGTACTGCCTTTAGCCAAAGTTTCCAGAATATGCTATTCACTCGACGCGGTGGCTAAAACACTTTTGAGAAGCGACCGTCCCCCTTTTGATGTTCCTCATACAACCCGATACGATATGTCTATATTTGCGCACCAATGTGTATCATTATGATAGACGGATAACAGTAGAGGTATTGACACGTGGTCGACATATAATCGGTGAGGAATCTTAAATTTTATTCTGTAAACTTTAGTTTAATATTCCTTAAAAACAAATACAAATCCCTGTAGAACTTGTCAATGCCACTTATGTAGTATTGTCAACGATCAGCGTCTGGACAAAAAAACAGCCCAAACTTTCTTTGTGCAATATAATTTAGATCAGTTGAGCTTACAATGTCATAAGAAACCTGTGCAAATATCACGTAATTTGGAATTTTACTGTTAGCTTACTTCAGTATTTACTAAAGCATCAAAGGTCGAGCATCGACTCTTCAGTTTTAAAATTTTAAAGTTTTAAGGCAAAAGTTTATAGATTAATAATTCTAGGGCACCTAGTATTTACATATAGGAAAAAATAAGAATCATTTGTCGATTACCATATAGCTACGCCCATTTTTTTTACGCAGCTAGTCTACTAATCGGTACAAGAACGTATTACTTGGAAGCGCTTATAACGGTCGCATCCAAGACTATACTCCCGACAAGAATTCAGACGACTTACGTCATACGAACAAATGAATAATTCATTGTATTTTCATCAAAATATTTACGAAACTGCAACTGATAGTAATAAAACTATATACTACACTATAAGTTTGCATTATATATTGCACTAAATTGCAAAAATGATTGTTTTTAACGCGACCAAATATCGAAAATTACGTTGACAATAAAAACAAATGTGTAGAGACAATTTCAATGCACAAATTAAAATTTTATTTATAAAAAGACTGAACTTTTTCGAAGAAACTGTACCGTATACAAATTTGGCATCGAAGAAATGTCTGGTATCTTGAAAATATCGTAAAATAACAAAACATCTACATTACCTCTATAAAATCATGAAAACAACTGACTTTTCAGTCGATTAAAAGTGCGTTTCTCATCCGCCACTGAAGTCCAAACAATGCGAGCCCGACATACGAATAAAAGACGATAAAAATTCCGTAGTCGCAGTGTGGTGTATCGAACAAAGCCGATGGAGTGCAATAATCGTTAAAAGAGTGGTGTGGAGTGCGCCGTGATGCGATCGAATATCCGCCTCGTGTTCAGCCTCGGGGACTCCACGGGGTCCCAGAAACTGCCCGGGATGGGCCTCTACCGAAGAACTCGCCGTCCGCTCATCATTCCTTAAAAAATATGTAGTGCTGCGTCCTAGCGAAACGAGCAGCGTCGACTCTGCGATGTTACAGGTGCAGCTGCTTTAGTTTTACAACAAGAAAAGTAAAAACATTTACGGATGTTAACGTATCACTTACTTACAAGTAAACATATATTATTTATATAGAAATAAATATTATTTATAAATAAACGCATATTGTTTACAAATAAACGTATACCATTGGCAAATAAACATATATTAGATATAAATATACACATATTATGTACTATTAATAAAATAACACAAAGAAAATTGTTATTTTCAATAGTTTTTGAAGATATTAAACTGTCAAAGTTATTAATAAATGTGACCCACTATTTTGGAGCATCTAGTAGCGACTAGGCGACTGCGGTTAAAAAATAGACAACACTGAGTTATGTTACGGTTCGAAATTAACAAATAGTTGAGGCTATCCAGTAAATGGCGTGGTGCTGTGTATCCTAGAGCTAGAGTTCGGTAATGCCTCGCATTTAACATCTTGGATGGTAATTAACAGCCATAATGGTTTTAATTACAAAACCGTTATATTAACTATTTCCCTCCACTCATTTAAATTAACCTCGGTAACCCCGCTGGGATTTATGCGGAATATTTATCAGAAAAATCCTGTTTTCGTATTCTATGCGTTTTTAATTAATGTACAGAGTGTTCCAAGCAAGTGGGTCTGTATTAAATAGTTGAGCATCTGTTGGTACACATACACAAAATAATATTTTAATATATTTTTTTTAATAAATAGTTTTATCATCAAATACTGTTGCCAATTGTAATTTTGAAGAAATTTGTAAAACTGAGAAAATGTCTCACATTATAGTGTGAATTTACTTTCATGTGTTTTCTTAACAAAAATTATAATTTTAGTCGAACAATAGCAATGAATTATTTCTTCTTTATAATAAAATATCGTCAATTCGTCGTCAAAAATACTTTTAAAGTTGACAAAAATGTTTCGAGAATTATGATTGTACAGAGTGAACTTATTTATCGTGGGATTGTCAATATTTAAAATTTTCAAAATGGCTCATGAGTATAGCAATGTTGAATTAATGGACATGATTCTTATTTATGGTGAAGCTAGACAAAATGCATTAGCAGCTTCCTGCTTGTATGCGGTCGATTTCCCGATCGATACATGCCAAATGATGAAACTTTTATGGCAGTTGTGCAACGTGGACGTGATACTGGTAATTTACGTGCAAATCGTGGACGAGCAGCTGAATAATAAGTGTTGAATGTGGTGGGTGAAAATGTGCGAATAAGTACTAGGCAGATTGCTAGACAGGTATCTGGAGTATCCCAATCAACCTATATCATATGCAGCTTTATTTACTCGCAATGCAATACAAAATATTCAAAATCCACACGTTTGGGAAGTCCAAAATCCACACGCAATTGAACGGTACCACCTCCAACACCGCTTTCCACTGAATTGTTGATGAGCGCCTAGTTGGACCGTTTATATTGACCAATTGTATGGATGGTTTACAGTATCTCCAACTTCTTTGCAATGACCGTGCCCGCCTTTTTTAAAAAATTACCCCTAGCTGTAATATATTTTCTACATGATGGAACATCTCTTCCCTTTGGCTAGATGTTCGAGATTATCTCCATCAAATGCACGGAGTACGGTGGATTGGACGGGATGGACCGGTAGCATGGCCTCCGCGGTCTTCTGATTTAAACCCTTTTAGCTTATTTTTATGGGACCATTTAAAAAATGAGGTGTACGGTATCGAAGTGAAAACCATCGAGGGTTTGCGCGAGCGTATCGCAGCTCTCGGGAATAATTTGCTTTTAGAAGAACGGTAACCAGGAGGAGCATTCGCTTCAGTACGGCAAACTTGGATAAGGCGTGCCCAAATGCATTTATAAGTCGAGGGTCAAAATTTCGAACAGTTTTTGTAATAAGGTATGTGGTATTTTTTTTTTATAAATTTCATGTCTAATAGTGATCAAGTACCGCAATTCTTCTTCAAAATTGGTGTAACAAAATTTTATTCATTTTAAAGACACGCCACTTTGATCAGATATATCTATAGTTGAGGCAATAAACTAGTAAAAAGTCCAAAAGTTCTAAAACTAGTTGTGGTGGACGGATCGGAATGCGGTTTTCTGCATTCTCTTCCAAAAATTATTTGTAAAAAATGTGGCGACATGGAATTTCTGACAAATCGGAAATTGCATTGCTGCAGCCAAAAATGCATTCAAAAAATGCATTATTTGAGAGGCCTCTTGGAAGATGTCAAAACTTGGTAAATAAGTGTCAGAACTGGCCCAGATCGGGTACTCGGGGGTTTTCGAGGTCGCTGATCACGATGTTCAAATTGACCCCCCGAACACCTGGAGCTCAGGAACGCCGATGAACGTCATCTCCGTGGGACTCTCCCACAAATCACGCGGGAAAGAAGATAAACTCGGCGCCCGGGGTTCTTTTGGGCCGCTGAATCCATATCTGGCATCGGCGAACACCCCACAGGCACCTGGTGCGCCGGAACCTGGACGGGGGCGTCATCTCCGAGAATTTTCCTTAGAAGGGTACCAAAAACCACACGAAAATCATAATAGGGGCGTTTTGTGGGGCGTTGAATCCGAATTTCACGTCTGAAACGGCCCCCCGAACACCTAGTACACCAGAACCTGACCCTAAACGTCATCTCCATGGCTTTTCCCGACACAATCAAAAAAGGCGAACCAAAAATCGTTATGGGTTTTTTTTGGGGTGCTAAATCCGAATTTCACGTCGATAACTACTCTCCGAGCCCCTGGTGCACCGGAACCTGACCCGAAACGTCATCTACGTGACTTTTCCTGACACAATAAAAAAAGCGAACCGAAAATCGTTATGGGGATTTTTTTTGGGGCGCTGAATCCGAATTTCACGTCGATAACGACCCTCCGAACCCCTAGTGCACCGGAACCTCACCCTGAACATCTTCTCCGTGGCTTTTCCAGACACAATCGAAAAAGACGGACCGAAAATCGTTATGGGGGGTTTTTTGGGTCGCTGAATCCAAATATGACATCGGCGAACACCCCACCGGCACCTGGTGGCCCCGAACCCGGACGTGCACGTCATCTCCGAGAATTTTCATGAGAAGAGTGCCAAAAACAACCGAAAAATCATTGTAGGGGCGTTTTTGGGCCGCTTAATCCAAATTTCATGCCCAAAACTACCTTCTCAACGCCTGGAACTGGAACAACTTTTTCAAAGGCCCTAGCGGGAGTTACACATTAATGAATGTGTCAAATTATGAGACGGTTTTTGGTGAGTTTGTTGCGTTTGTGTCTGTAAAACCCTCCGAGACGACGTTCAGGTCCAGGTCCTGCGGTACACCAGGTGTGTGAATTAAGCGGCCCAAAAACGCGCCTGTAATGATTTTTTGGGTCGTTTTTAGCGATCTTGGTGGGCAAATTCCACACGGGTTTGGGGGCACCAGGTGCCCGTGGGGTGTTCTCTGATGTCATATTTGGATTCAGAGACCCAAAAAAAAACCCATAACGATTTTTGGTTCGCCTTTTTTCATTGTGTCAGGAAAAGCCACGGAGATGACGTTTAGGGTCAGGTTCTGGTGCACTAGGTATTCGGGGGATCGTTTCCGACGTGAAATTCGGATTCAACGCCCCACAAAACGCCCCTATTATGATTTTCGGGTGGTTTTTGGCACCCTTCTCAGGAAAATTCTCGGAGATGATGTCCGCGTCCAGGTCCCGGCGCACCAGGTGCCCGTGGGGTGTTCGCCGATGCTAGATTTAAATTCGACCCAAAAAAAAAGCGCGGGCGCCAAGTTTCTCTTCTTTCCCGCGTGATTTGTGGGAGAGTCCCACGAAGATGACGTTCATCAGCGTTCCTGAGCTCCAGGTATTCGGGGGGTCAATTTGAACATCATATTCGTGATCAGCGACCTCGAAAACCCCCGAGTATCCGATCTGGGGCAGTTCTGAAACTTATTTACCAAGTTTTGACATCTTCCAAGAGGCCTCTCAAATAATGCATTTTTTGAATGCATTTTTGGCTGCAGCAATTCAATTTCCGATTTGTCAGAAATTCCATGTCGCCACATTTTTTACAAATAATTTTTGAAAGAGAATGCAAAAACCCGCATTCCGATCCGTGACTACTGGTTTTAGACCTTTTTTAGTTCATTGCCTCGACTACTAGAGAGTTATTGGACGTGTCATAAGGTTGAGCAGTATTTAGGTTTCCCTTATACTGACATCTAAGCATGCGCATATGTGCTGTATTATTAAGGCAGCAATAATAAGGATAGTGCTCGACCATATTTATGCATGACTAAGGTAACGTCGAGCAATCCCTTATTTGAAAGATCGGGTCGTTCGGCCGTAATCGGTCATACCCGTCCTAACCTAAAGTAAAAATAAAATGTTTTTCGTTTTTTTTAAATAAATTCCGTCACATGTTTCAAGAAAAATGAAGTAAAGATAAGTAAACTTATCTTATTTTTTCAAAATATTGAGTTCTATTCCTTTTTTCATTCACCATTAGAATGGCAATAATTGAGAGATATAAACAAAAGAATAAGGGAATCGCATCCATCAAATTATTAACCAATAACTATATCTTTCTGAACAAAATAAGGGCAAGCAGTAGTTAAATAAAGTCGTTCCTAATACTGTTTGGCAGTATTAAAGGGATTTCCAATAACTCTCTAATATCTTTAAGTTTATTTTAAAGTAAAACGCTGCATATCCTTCTTGCGCCGGTGTCGGTTTAATCACAGAACTTTGAATGTTTTTTTTTCGTGTGATATGTGGCATCGCCATTGTCACTCCATTACAGTAGACCAGATTCTACCAGCGTACAATTAAATATTTTAAAACAGTTTTCAGAATGCGTATATCTTTTCGCATTACCATATTTGTACATGTAAGTTGAACATTCCCCAATGTTTAGGTTCTGAATTAAATTACTCTAGCGATTTATAGTGATTTTTAGTGAATCATTATGTATTTTCATGTACTTCGCTGCATCCAGGACCGTACTAGAGACAATTTTTCATTAGAAAAACTAAAATTTAATTTTTCATCGCTATGATTTACATTATATATTTAAATATATTATTTACCTGTTATTAGCAATGATAAAATTGTGTTTTTTTTAATTCTAATATCGAAGGCCTCTATTTTCGAAGTAATTTCAAATAACAATGAAAATAGTCGAGTACAAGTGGTGTAAACGGTATACCTGTTACACTATAGCAAATTTGGTAAATTATCATCGCGTGTGACAGCCTGGAAATTGAGCCGGCTATCCATTACATAACCCGTCAGAGAACGCCACTAGTGATTTACGTCTAAATACGTCTCTGCGGCGTGATTTACTATTAGGTATCGGCGTTGGAACTAACTAAAAGGCGACGGACCCCGCATCACCCGAGGTTACCGCACCGGATGATTGAAGATGCGAGGTGCTGCCTGTCAACGATCGAAACCGTTCATTAGCCTGCCGTTATAAGTTCCGCGTGATATATGAAGCATCCATCGGGCCCGTTTCCTCCACTTCTTTACAAATGAGCGAGATAAATCACTGGTTTTGCTATTTTGTAGCATACCGCAGTTTCATACAGGACGAAAAAATGGCTTGTTATTGCTTACTGTCACCGAAAGGGAAGAAATAAAATATCTGAAATGTTCACTTATGATGAACGCCAGCAAAATGATGCAAAGACACCCCTCCTCCGACGAGTCCCTATACACTACGCACAAATTCACTCACGCATTCAGAAACGCATGAATATATAATATACAGGGTGAACCTTCAATAAGTACAAATATTTTAACCAGCAGTATAGTTCACTGTGTAGAACACATAATTAATAGTTTTTTTATAAAAAAAAAATAAAATAAAAATAAAAAAAGTGAAATTTTAAATAAATTCTGTAATTTTTCTGTAGAAAACTTGTTGAGGACCGCTGACTTTCATACATTTATGAGTCATAGCACTGCAGATTGGACGTGTGGTTCACAGTGTTGCCAGTGTTACACAAATGTCTTTGCTTTTCTTGATATTAAACGCATACGCCAAGCTGCTATTTTGTTATTTAATATTGTGTGTATTTTTAAAATTTATTTCACTGGTTAAAGTGCGAAGTCAGTTTATGGTTCTGGATTCGAAATAATTAATACTGACTCATTTGGGGTTATGTGGCGAAAATTAAATTTAATATGTATCAAAATCAGTTTTTCGTTATTCTTCATAAAATAACTTAAGGAAATTGTGTCTTGTGTCTCTTTCTAACAGTGTACAATGACATTTAACTTGTGAAATGTGGATTACTGATTAAACAGTTAATTTTTTAACAAACAGATAAGCACGTTTATGTATAATTTTTGAACATTGAACATAGTAATATCACGTAATATCTTCCTAAATAATTTATGGTAGTAATATTTAACTTGCCGAAATTCATTTTTAATCGTTTATAGTAAGGTCAGTTAAACAGTTAAAATTTATGTTAATAATACTGCGTATCGTACTACATACCCAACTTTACTGTATTTATGCTTCAAACAAGTATTTTTAAAATAGAATTTAACCATATTACTTTACTATTACGTTAAAGGAAACTTAATATTTATATGAGAGGAGAGCAGCAAATCATGTGGTTCATTAGGTTGGTTATGACAGCGGCCCTCAAAATGTGCGTATTTCAAAAAATATATCTCCGTAAATATTAGAAATTTATTAAAATGGCTTTCACTAGACTGATCTATATGACGAACTACACCAGCAGTTAAAATATTTGTACTTATTTAAGGTTCACTCTGTATAGTCAGTTCGATGGTTACAAGTTGATTTCTAACAATTCCTAGACACTATGCACCAATTACTTATGAATCATACACCGCGCATCACGAATCTCGAATTAACGGATAGTCTGTAACCAGCTTTATATGTTTAAATTTAACACCCTGTATATTCTAAGGAAGGCATTTTTGTATATAGGTAGGAGTAAATCGTCATATTTCACACCGAAAAATACACAGCAGGATGACCTGCTTTTTTATTACATCTTGTATATTTAAAATCACGTCCACCCCTTGTTTCGAAATCTTCGATCGTTCCGAAGACGTATACGATAGTAGTCGATTCAATTATGAAAATGAGTGCATACTAAATTTTTACGACTCTCTATCTTACCTGAAAATAATTCCCGAAAACGTGCCTTTCTCCCAAATTTAATTAAAAGAACATCATTAACGTCGCCGTATATTAAATACTCTAACACAGCCTTTTGTTTTTAATGGAACGGGTGGACCACTATTGACTAAATATCCCGGAGCCTTAATACAACGTCGCGTATCTGTGGTAATTTTTATGTGCCTTAAAAAATATCTCGTTTAATATACTCGTCGATTTTATGCGTCCAATAAAAACGATAGTAAAATTATGTATGCGCCTCATTTTGGGCTGCCCGGTGAAATACGAGGCCGTAAAACGGCCGAAATGCGGAGGTAAACGTCGAAGGGGCTTATATATTTTAATTAAACGCAATTTCATTAACCTGGTATTATACAGGGTGTTTCTGAATTTAGTTCAAACCTTCAAAGGTGTAATGGAGAATATGAAAATCAATTTTTTCTCAAACCGTCACAAAACTATGACATTTTTTTTACTATCAAGTTGATATTTTCCTTACTCAGAAAAAAATGGTATCCTAGAAACAAAAGTATTCACTTTTAATCATAGGATACTTTTAATCTTTAGAATTTTCTTTATTCAAAAGTGAGTCTTCAATATGGCCTTTCGCCACAGTGCTCGATCTCCATCCTCAGTGTCTTTTTAAGACAAGTCTTTCGTCATCAACTAAAAGAGTAGCAGACGTTCATCGTAATGCGTATCCACTGTGCTATTTCAAATTGCTCAGTTTCAAAAATTTTGCCACTTCGTCTTGCGAGACGGCACTGATTTTATGAATACCGACCGCCATTCGATGACACTTTCTACTAACGTATTTGAGAAATAGTCGACGTTCCACCAATCCGGGTGGATGTAAACCAACAAATTTTAGATAAAAACTTGAATAATTGTCTTCCAGCACAGTAAAAGAACATGGTCTCTTGGTTTTGGTTTTGAAAATTTTGATAATTAAGGCTGATTTTACATCTTCAACATTATCAATTGTTAACATGATTACTTCATCAGAACGGCATGCGCCTGCAACACCCAATATTGGGACAACCTATAACGAAGCTTTTTAAAAATTTTGTTCTTTTAATTTTAAAGCATTTACCTTAATCATCAAATATAAATTATCAAGTGTACTATTCAAAAAGCAATAAACTTGCTCCTTTGTAAATACTCGCAATTTTTTCGGTATATATTCCTCATTTTGTCTCTTGAGAAACTTTGAATATTTGCTTATATCAATCCCTTTCTTTATATCCAAGGCTGACCGCAACACTGAATATTGTGACCAAAGCGATGACGGCTTCATTCTATTTGCTAAGTTTAAGAAATGCGCTACCAATACATCTTCTGAATAAAACTTAATGTTTTTTGGACCAATCCGTAAAACGTTGGTAAACACATTCATAAATTTCTCGAGATTTCTTTGGGAGCTTTGGGAGAAGGTTCAAAGAAACCTCTTTCGTACACTTCAGTATCTTCTCAGATACACCTAAATCTTCATTAAATTCTTTTGAGCAAATTGAACCACAAACAATCACAAAGGAAATCGATTATACTCGCGTCACGAATTCAAACGTCTTACGTCATGGTTGACATTCGGCAATTGTCTTTATTGTCAACGTAATTTTCTATATTTGGTCGCCTTAAAAACAACAATTTTTTGCAATTTCATGCAATATATAATGCAAATATTTAGTGTAGTATATAATTTTGTTACTCTCAGTTGCAATTTCTTAAATATTTTGATAAAAATATAATGATTTATTCATTTGTTCGTACGACGTAAGTCGTCTGAATTCTTGACGCGAGTATAGCAATATAGCGACTAATGTTTGACCATCGATATATCCTACTTACTTTGCTTTATTATCCAAATTTGATTTGAATAATTTCAAAGCACAATTGAATATTTGAAATTATGTTTGATTTTACTTGTTAAAAACTAGTGACCATAATTCGGCACCTTTTTAATTACTCATCCCTATGTCTCCTCCCATAATTTAGAGACGCTTCAAGGACGTGTTATGCAAAATTTTTAGACGGCTGTTGCAATTGGAGGACGCGTCACATGCAGATCAGATCTGAGATTTAATTGAGGACAACGAGGCCTAATTAAAAAAAACACGCGCTAATTTGTAAAAATCGAAGGACACGTCTGCGGGCTGCGATCTAGAGCCGTTCGCCAGCTAATGAGAAGACTAATTAAAACTTAATGTACGAAATTCAGCGGTCTCGATTTGATACGAGGCGTTCATCTTTCGGTTTGAGCGCGAGCAGAGACGTGGACTATCTGGGAAAGATATGAAACTGATTTTCGTAGACGTGTTTATTATTTCTTCTTCAAAAAATTTCTAAACAAATGGGCAGTTGAAGGTACTACCATATTTCCAAATGCATGCACAGCCACTTCAAAATTCTATCACATATTCTTTAATTAAAATAAGTAAATTTTAACTAAATTTGCCCTAGGTAATTTCATTCGATTTAAAAAGAAGGCATTATAAAATCAATAATACGTATACAATTTACCATACTAACACCTGCATAGGCTCATACGCGTATATAAATATGTGCAAATATTTCATCATGAAATCATTCACTTTGTCAGGGAAATATTTGTTAAAATCTGCGATCCCTGTTAAATTAATACCAGAATTGACAATATAAGTATGAAACTCCTCATATCATGAGAACCAAGGTATGCTATGCGAAATGGTGTATCCCAGGCCGTGCGAAAACTGTAACATAACTTTCTATAAATTAATTTTACACCTCCCAAAGTGGCTGGAAGCGAGCCGTCGAAAAAAGGAAGTGCCTCCGGCTGTGGGTACTAGGTGAACCTCTTGCCCTAAAAGGATATGCCCACCTCATGACGCTACGGTGTTCCTGCAGAATTTCACGTTGGAAAACGACCTGCACAGGTACAGGATGTCCCATTATTAAATACAAAAAGTTTTTAGCTTCTATAAAGAATCGAAAGTGGAACGAAGTTTTCAAAAATTGCAGTGTGTTCTAAATATTTTACATACATACACAACTTGTATTGCAGAAACAAATCAGCCACAACACGTAAAAATATTCTGCAATAAAACTGATTATTATAACCATCACTATCACTTTGCATGTTTGTACATATCGCTACGAGAAACGTCACGACGATGCTATTAGACCAAGCCTCTTAGTCAGTAATTAGTAGTGTTTTAGAAATTGTTATTCCTTGTATCCTTGTCAAAATTACCGAATAAAAGTAGCTCTTAACTTACCGATCGTGATTATCGCTGGCAGTCGAGATGGGGAACACCTACTACGTACTCCATTTTTTTTTGTAGCTATGTCAAGAATCTGTTTGTATCGTTCAGCTGAAGATCACGAAATCCATTTGTGAGTATTGAGGGCATGAAACTGAAGCAATTTCGGTACAGTACAATATACTGAGTGTTACACAACTTGTCGATCATTTTTATACACCTTGTAAACTCTACATATTTCTAAATGGGGTGTTATTTTTTACACTCAAGCACAATTTTTTTTCGTAGCACCAGATGAGTTGTGATGTCAAAAATGGAAAAAAATATACAATGCCATTTAAAACAATATATCGATGTCGCCCATCATTCATCTACAGTGTGACGTAAAAAAAATTTTTGTGGGAGAATAAGGAAAATAACATCCCTTTAAAATATATACAGGGTGTAACAAAAAAGCAGGCCATTACCTATATACAAAAATGGCTCCCTTAGAAGATACAGGCTGTTAAAGCTGAAATTGTTTTTTTACAATAAGTAATTGAGGTTTCCATGTATCATCTTGAAATTTTGTAGAAATACTTCTTGTTGTTAAGCAAATCCCCAAGAGTATTATTGTAAACAATGCCTAAAAAGACAAATTTAGAAACGGAGAGGAAGAGGTTATTTTATCCCCCCCCACATTTTTCTGACGTACACATATAAACGATTATTTACAATGTCATGATGTAAAATTTTATTTAGAATTACCCTTGATATTTTTTCGCAAACCTTTATATTTTCTAGATAAGTTCTGTTTTTTATCAATGTTTTAAATTCGTTTATTAAGTAAACACCAAGGTTTTAAGAAACATACTCATATTAGTTATTAAACAGATTTACACTAATAGCTGTACATATCCTACGCATAGTCTACTAACAAGTTTAGATGTCGCGACATTCCTAAACTTTCTGAAAAATTATTTTTTCAGTTTACTCGACAATTTGCCACTTACTCTTCGTCAAAGTATTTGGATGCAACTGATGGTGATCCCCCTCATTTTGGATAAAATTTTAGATATTTAAATTTAATTTTTTCAAATCGATGAATTGGATGTGGAAGAGACACAATTATTCAGTGGCCACCATGCTCTCCCGATTTTAGTCTATTGGACTGCAATGTTTTGGAAATTTATGAACGACGACGTTTATTCCAATTGAGAATATTGATCAACTGAAAAGGCGGCTGAAAAAATTAGACCATGGCCACAGTGTTCAAACTATAAGTCGTTATTTAAAAGAGCTCGTTTATGCATTTGGGAGACAAGCGGACATGTAAGTGAATTAAAATTAATAAATTAGAATTATATTATTACAGTTTTAAATTAAATTTTTGTATAAATCCTCTGTTTAATAATTAATCTGTTTCTTTCTTAAATTCCTGTTTTTCTTTAATAAATGAACATACATTGATAAAAAATATGTATTTGTGTAAAAATTGCATGTCTGTTAGAACATTTGTACCTACTAATTTCGTAATTTGAAATTTAAAAATGTTCATTGCAACTCAAAAATGAGGAGTTTTACGAAAAATTGTAAGGAGTAATAAAAATAAAATATATTGCCGCAATTAGCGGGATGGCCTTTTTATTACACCCTGTATATTTTACAGACTGTACACTGAGAAAACATAACTCGATCTTAACTAAAATTAAGATCTAATGGATTTAGAACGGTAGGGCAGACTTGCGCAATAAGAAACGCCTTTTCACCCTTCAGAGATAAGTAATATATTACTGAGCAAACATTAACTCGTTAAAACACTTTACAATGGCAATAAACAATCCGCGGTATGTATTTTTCGAACACTTCCAATCAACAAGTAATTATTTCAGGCAAGGGCGTTGGTGAGAGCGTTTTTTAAAAAACCACCCCATTATCCGAACACGCAATTAAAACATTATTAATATTTATATTAAAAATATAATAGGCGCCTGCCTACTCAAATTCTTAGCCCACCGCAATCACTGTGCGGCTCGTTTTTGCCGGTACGGTTATTTATTGTCACCCGTAGGTGTTGGGATGTAGTGCGGCGGTAATAAACTACAAGACGCAGGAAATAACCACCCCTATTATTCGCTAATACATCCCGAGAATAGACCATTACGTTAAAATAATGTTATACCAATCGTCAACTATGATGAAGAACAACTTCTCAGCGTGTAAAAGTTCAATATCCTAGACCTACTTTGACTTTTTATTCAATTTTGGAATTTTATCGTTAGTAGCGCACTTATGTATGAAATATGACGGAATATTGCTAAGAAAAGTTTTCCATACTGAGTACTATCTTTATTTTTTGCTTGATCTTAGATTTACTTAAAGTGTGTGATTACTTTCATAGAAAATTGAGTAAACTTCTAAAAATATTAAATAGCTTTAAAACAAGACCAAGTTAAGATCGGTTAACGCAATCGGGCGTCTTCCAACTTTCACTGCGATACAATTCTACCCTTCCACTGTCCCTTACTTTAAGAGATAGAGCAAAATATCTAATAAACAATTTGAAAGTGTTAATAGGAAAGTCCAAAATCGTTAAAGAAACAAATATTCACTATTGATTTATGGAGAACATCTCACTTTTCGTTTTATATTTAAAAGTTCGCCGTCTAGCGGTAAAATTTGAAAGCGGTCACTTTTGTCGGCAATATTTTTTCCCGAAGCTGTAGGACAAGTAATTTCCAAGGTGCTTATTACTAATGTTGTTACATTTTCTGTAAACAATTTGTAATTATTTTAGTCTCATGACCACTTATATAAGATGCTTTTATTAAATAATTTAAAAGGACAAAGGTGTCGGACTAACTAATCATTGATTGAAAATTATATAAATTTCATGACTCTTCTGCATTAATAATTTGGCAATATTATACCTAATGCCTGTATATTATACAAGTTGTTAGTGTACATTACATATAGTTTATTTTTCAAGTAAAATTACAGTTAAAATAATGTATTTTTCACAAAATATAATAAATATTTATAACAGATAAACCGAAATTTTATTTCTTCTCATGTATTATGCACGTAAAAGCAAGTAACCTTCAAAGACTAAAATTTATTGAAGTATAAGTAGAGAAAATGTAATTTTCGTGTGTAGTAGTATAGTGGATATTAAAGTTATTGCCCAAATACGAAAAACCCTATGTTGAACAGGGTAAGTAAATTTTTATCACTTATTACAAATGCTATATTTTCAGTAAATAATTTGCAATTAATTGTTTTAGTCTCTTGGACACTCATATAAGATGCTTTTCTCAAACAATTCAAGAGACAACAAACCACTAATTGAAAATTATATAAATTTCCCAAAATCTGCACTAATAATTTAGCAACATTATACAGGGTGATTCAGGTTTAATCTTGATAACTTCAGGAATTGATAGAACAGGTTAAAATAATGTACATTTGTGATATAAACTTATTTCCTAAAACGCATCGTTTCCGAGACTGTTGGGAGACGACTGCTCGTGGAACCAGTCTGGATCGGCTATGTCGGTGTGGGTTCGAATCCCACTGTAGTACCATGGATGTTTGTGCTCGTCGAGAGATGCACAATAAGTCTATAGGCTGCGGTGCTTCCGGGGACACTGTTGGACGGCTCTCAAAAAAAAAACTGACGTCCTTCGCAAGGAATCCACATATTTGGGTGGTTGTTGGGTTGCCGTCCAATCCATCGACGAGGATAATTCTCATCCAACCACTGCCGTACTTGCCATCCGTAATTTGCAGGGGCACCATCCAACTGCATCCAGTTCCCTTGGCGTAAATTTAAGGGGACATCGTCATTCACGTCGCCGTCGGGAAGAGAGTTTTGCAGAAACTCATGAAATAAATCCCCATTTAAACCAGGAGGCAAAATATGCGGCCCACAGAGGTTATTACTTAAAACACCTATCCACACATTTAGGTATACTAAACTGTTGCTGAAATGAAGATTGTCTAACACATCGAGGATTGACTTCACTCCAAACGTGAATGTTGTGATAATTCACAATTCCAGCTTTTGTGAAATTAGATTCGTCGGTCCATAAAACCTTATGCAGAAATTGTGGATTAATTTCTGTTGAATCTAAAACCCATCTAGAAAAATTTAAACGTTTTTCATCGTCTCCTGGCAATAAACCTTGAACTGGTTGGAGATGGAAAGCCATTCGATGATCTTGTTTGAGTGCTCTCAGTACTTTTGATTGAGATAAATGGAGTTGCCGAGCTGTTCGGCGTGTGCTTAAAGTTCTATCGATATCAAAAAGATTAAGAACTCGCTGATTATTTCTTGGCGGTACATTACGATTATGATCATTGTAGCGGCGCAAACCATATTCCGAAAATCGACGATGTACATCTACAAAAACTTGTGCATTTGGAATTCTTCTATTAGGGAAGCGTGTTCGGTACTCTCGAACTGACGCGTAGGAATTTCCGTCGCAGAAACCATAAACATAATGTATATCGGCATATTCAGCATTTGTAAACGTTCTTGGCATTTTTTCTTAGCACTAAAAATGCTCTTTAAATAATACTTTTGACAATGATTTTCACAAACGTCAGTTTACACAAATCAGTGAGTTTTGTTTTCATGGGCTGCTATAACGTTAAATGAAATTTACGCGGCTGGTGCGCTACACTTTCACCAATTTTTTTGAAAATCTCAGAAACAAGACCAAACGTCGAAAAAAAAACAGGAGACAAAAAAGTTTCGAAATTAATCAGGTCAAAGTGGTGTGTAGATGTTTTATTGAAATTATTTTTTTTTTTGTAGTTTTGAAATAAAGTAAGAGGAGGGTAGCATACAAAATACACTTCTAAGAGGGGTAGGTAGTTCAAACTTAAGAAGCGTTTGTGTTCCGAATTTCACTTAAATCGGATAAGTGGTTCAAAAGTTATGAGGGAAAAACGAGACAAAAATTCGTACTTCAACGCCCTCTATCTCGGAAACGATGCGTTTTAGAAATTTTAGGATTATTTTAACCTATTCTATCGATTCCTGAAGTTATCAAGATTAAACCTGAATCACCCTGTATAATATAATGCCTTTACGTCATACAAGTTGTCAGTGTACATAATTATAGTATATTGTTTGAGTAAAATTACAGTTAAAATAATGTATTTTAGTAGATATTTATGATAGATGTACCGAAACTTTATTTCTTCTCATGTCTTATACACGTAGAAGCAAGTAACCCTCAAGAACTAAAATTTATTTAAGGATAAGTAGAAGCTACGAAAATATAATTTTCGTGCGGAGTATTATAGCCTCGTCCGATCACATCGCGAAAATATCTTCCATGTTCGACGCCGTGTCTGTTTCGCACATGCACGTACGGCAATTAGCTCCGATCTGCTCATTATGTAACTTAAATTGGGTTAAGATACGTGTCCGCGCGTTATCTGCAATAAATTTCAACCGGGGACGTAAATGGCAACACCCCGGGCGGATTTTGGCCACTACATAGAAAGCGATCGAGGAGAGTTTAGCTCAACGGCGATTTCAATTCCATATACATTACGAGTCGTGGGAATATGGATTTATTCATTCGCCAACCTTACGTAAGCCAGGCAGCTACCTAAAATACCCGGTGACCAAAAAGAATCGCCTTGTGAATAATTTTACAATATAAATGATGTTCCCATTCCCATTATTTTAAAACTTTCGAGTGGGTACATATTTTATTGTAAATTTTATAAAAAAAAATTGTAATTTTACACTGAATTGAATGTCTAACTAAATATATTTCTTCAACGTATCAATTAAAATGAAATTTAGATTCTAAGCAGCAACAATCAGTTTCGATAGTATTTTCTCGTAATTTCAAAGTTTTAAATGCTCTTTTATTACGAAACTGTTTAAACGGAAAGACAATTTGAACATTTTTATATAGGTGTATACTTCACATTCCATATGTAATTCCACAAGTAATCTACATAAGTGTAATTTACATCGAATTAATGGTTTGACAATAAAAATTATTTTAACAGAAATTACAATATATATATATATATATATATATATATTAATAAATGGTTAATATTTTTGATAGCTGCAATATTTACTGCTATACAGCCTTTTACATTGTTAGCAATGTTAATTTCAAATTATTCAGTAATTGTAATTTTACTATACAATTACATATTTCGACAATTTACCGTAGTTTTAAATATTCTTTTATTATGAAACTTTATTGAAATTAAAAGAAAATTGACAGAATTTAATTTTACATGGAATTAATTGTTGAACAATACATTGATATTATACATTTTTTAAGAAATTATATTCTTTTGTTATAGCTGCAATTAGCTGCTGATGCATTAGCTGCTATATAGCAGTTGTAATTTTATACAGTAATTGTAATTTTACAATAAAATTACATATTTTTATTTATTTGACAA
Organism: Monochamus alternatus; assembly: GCA_037114965.1. Taxonomy (NCBI): domain Eukaryota; kingdom Metazoa; phylum Arthropoda; class Insecta; order Coleoptera; family Cerambycidae; genus Monochamus; species Monochamus alternatus. The sequence goes on along the minus strand of CM073429.1, from coordinate 60,141,402 downwards.
TTTAGCGAAGTTTTGAAATATATCTTTATTGCGAAATTCCGTTAAAATGGAAAACAATTTTACAGAACATTTTTAGATACATTTTAAACTGTAAGTTTACAGTACAGCGTAATTCTAGTAACCTTACTTGAATTGTACTATTATAGTAGTTGTACGTACATATATACGTATAACATAAAAATTTAAATTAATCATTTACTTTGTTCTTAAAATTACAAGAGATTATGTGAGATTTATTGTGTAAATTTTCATAGTATTTTCGTTATAACATTATGTGATATTGTTCGTGCAATTGTAATTTTACAGTTAAATTACATCTGTTTGAATAGCTGTAAGCGAAAGTAACTTTACGAAATACTTTTGCATAACATTACATTAAAAATAAATGAAGATTGTAGAAACTCTTAGCTCTTAGAACTGTCTACAAGTAATTGTCACCATGATAAACGGTACAAATTCTAGTCTATAATACGTTTTACTTAGAGAAATGAACCACTTCAGTAGTAATAATAGCTTCAAATGTGTACAAGGTGTCGCAATTTAATAGTAGTTCAGACAGTAACTTTACGAAATACTTTTACATAACACTTTACAATGTAATTTCAAATTTACATTTCAATTGTAATTTTCGAACGACTACTGCGTTCATTGTAAGTTTGCGGTATTCCTTTTCAGTATAGCGCGTGTATTTAAACCGCTTTTCCCACAAATCGTTAATATCCGACAGTTACTTTAAGGGATGTGTTTACATAACCCTTAAAAAATTTACATTTGAACTGTAATTTTACAGTATTCCTTCGTAGCATATTATGTGTATTATACTCTTTCCCATACAAATCGTAACAATGCCCGACAATAACTTTAAATTTAGATTTCAATTGTAATTGTACAATGACTACTAGTTTAATTGTAATTTTACTGTATTCCTTTATGTATTATATTTTTATTTCATACAAATTGTAACAGTGCCCGGCAATAGCTTTAAGGGATACATAATACTCTACAATGTAAATTTACATTTCAAATGTAATTCCAGAACAACTACTAGTTTAACTGTAATTTTACAGTATTCCTTTGTAGTGTATTATATCATTTTCTATACAAATTGTAATAATGTCCGACAGTAACTTTACAGAATAGTTTTTGAAAACATTTTACAATGTAACTGTAAGTTTACATTTCAATTATTGTAATTTTACGACACCTATTACTTTAATTGCAATTTTACACATCCTTTTGCAGTATACAGTATGTATTATACTCTTTTGAGTACAAATCGTAAGAACTGTCTTTGTAAGTAAATCCGCAGTACCACGAAACGAGCTATACGCGGTTTCCCGGCGATTTGGGAGCCAAAGTGGCAGTTCGGCCCGCCGGAGCGATTCGCACCGCTACCGCGGGCGTATTTGGATAGCACGCGCGTCGAATCGACCCCGCCGTTTAGCGGCACGCAAAATCACTGAGCGAACGCCATTACAATGGTAATGGATAGACGGAGACCGCTCGATGATAGAGCGGTCCCACATAAATTAGCCGTTTGCGCGCTGGCATCGATCACCCGGCCGAGAGCAGCGACATAATAGAATGTTCCACATTGCCAGCTTTATCAAAACACTATCCATAATTCAAGAGCCGCCCGGGATGCTCGGCCATTCCCACGGCGCGACCGCCGGACCTTACCATTTTCATCCGTACGCGGTTTCCCCGACATAAAAGAGAAGAAAGGGAAGGCGGGATTACACAACGATGAGAGACGATGAGTCCTTGACCGGTCACAGTTCATTTTTGCAATGGGATTCAGATCTGGAAGTCCAGACGGCTAATCTAAAATTTTATTTATTTGTTTAAATTGCAACATTCGTTAGGATTAATCCAGTTACCTTAAAGTAAACTAAGACAAGGTAATGCACGTCAAGGTAAAGTAAGGTAAGATAAAGTAAGGTAAGGTAACGTATGGTAAGGTAAGTTGATGTAATGTAACGTAAGATACGGCAAGATAATGCGTAAGGTAACGTAACGTAAGGTAAGGTAAGATAACGTAAGGTAAGATGCGGTATAACGGTGCAGGATATTTTCATCACTAACAAAATAACTGAAAAAATAGTTCTCAAACAAATTCACAATATCGGGAGGATTACCAATTGATATTTTATTAGTTTTCGTTGCATCTTAATAGCTATCCTTTTCAGATTTTTGAAACAGAATGGTACTAAGGTAAGTTGATTTAAATGACATTAATTGTATACAAGGAAGCTATCCTTAAAGTATGGCCCATTCTTTACCGAACACCCTCTATATAGCACCAACCTAGAAGTTTCATAGATTGATCTGAAATAGTGAGTGATTTATTTAGAACATAACATATTCTTAATTTACAAATGTTATGAATACTTGCCAAATCTATTTTTGGGTGTACTCGATTTCTGCAGACATCTGGCATGTCCTCTTATTTGTCAATTTAAATAGATATGTTGTTACGGTTAGATATAATAGATAATATATTTTTAAATCTTTATATGGCTCTTCGAATTATGTTGATATACAATCGTGACCATATATAAATAACAAAGCCAAAAATTATATTACGACGAAAAAGGAATGAAATTATAGTGTATGAAAGTGTTTTGTGAAACTGGCGATTACACGCAATTGTGATGTTAATTTTAATATACCGCCAATTTGGTAAATTAAGTGAGTCACTCTTAATGGTTTTATAAAGAAAATTTACTGCAAATAAGTGCGGATATTTCGTACAACGATTAGTAGTTTATTTTTACATTATGTATAACTAGTTAGGTACTTGAAGAAACGTATTTGTTCATATGATTGATAGTAATCTGTACATCGAAATTTATAGTTGGAATCTAACTTAAATTCTTGTGAGCAGTAAAAATATAATAAATGATGATTGTAGAAACTGTTAGCTCTTAGAACTGTCAAGAAGTAATTCTCACCATGATAAACGGTACAAATTCTAGTCTATAATACGTTTCACTTAGAGAAATGAACCACTTCAGTAGTAATAATAGCTTCAAATATGTACAGGGCGTCACAATTTAGTAGTAGTTGTACAAGATATAGAAGGATGTGGTTTTCACAACACTAGGGTATCGAGAAATTTAATATGCCGAAATCAAAATTTTCATAGGCCTCTCTGTTTTTTAGATACAGGGCGAAATTTAAAGAACACACTTTTAAGAGATTAACGAATAGTTGAATAGTTGAGATATCGGAATGGTGAAAATTGCTGAGATTTTTTTATGTAGATCGGCGTACCTCTAATTTCTCTACAGGGCGTGTCGTTTAAAATATGCCCAAACATATAATTTTTAAATAAATCACTTTAAACAGAACTATGTATTTTGGAATTCCATTTTTTAAATATCAATGAATATTATTCTTAACACACATCTGAAGATCGACTAGATAAAACAAAAATATCGGCTATTTATCATCCGAGTACAACTTAATTGTTTAAACAACTGTTTATTTTGTATAATTACATGTTTCTTTAAGTAACTAATATAGAATTCATAAAGTAGTTTTATATAAAAATTTTATTAATTAAATTAATTTAATGCTTTTTGGCAATTTCCAAAATATAATTCAGTAATTGTTATATATCATTATAAAGAAAAAAAATATCGAAATTGAATTGTATAAAAATATATAGGGTGTTCCATTTAATAAATTGAATGTTTGGTTTACATTTAAAAAGAAACGCCCTGTAGAAAAATAACAAGTACGTCACTGAATTCTACGTAAAAAGAATCCTTTACAAGAAGTTTTTTAAATTTGTATACACACAAATATAATTGTTATATATCGTTAAATATCGTTGAAATGATTAGATTTTGATTATACACTAGAACAATTTTTTCGCGTTTACTAACAAAACTACAATACGTCGTCCCCTCCATCACACAATTCAATTTTTATTTAAATGCATTGAATAGAATTATGACTCTCGCAACACATCGCTATGTATGAACACTTTACATTATCCCATGTTACAGAAAAACATGGCACCGAGTGATAATAAATAAAATTCCATCCTGAAAACAAGTCTATACAGTGCGAACTGGTGCAGACAACTTCCTGATTCTAGAAATGTTGCGATATCTCAAAAATGCCCGACACCTGGAAATCCACTCGATATATACATCTAGCTTGTATTAGCAAACAAGCCTATATACAAACAGATAAATTATATTATTGATGTGGGAATCTCCGAAGAAACACATTTCTCGCTAGTCGAATAAATATTGCCTACTCGGATCATTTCAGTTTAATGGGCGAATGTAGCTTTCAAGCGTCCGGAATAGTACATTCGAACGACCAGAACCGTTAGCGTGCAATCCCACAAAGTTGTCCGATCGACTGATCAAATTAAGCCATTTGAATAAAGAGTAATTTTTTCCTATAGAGGTTTCTGGATTATCAAGCTCTTCTGATTTTAATACATTTAGATTCACACATTACTTTATCTTTTCTGTGAGTATACTTACAACTCATGAATCCTTAATGAGGTTTCAATAAAATTGGAACTCACGTATACATGAATGAAAATCTCAGTTGTTGCAATAGCTGGCTAAAATGACAACTGTGCCAGATTTCATTCCATCTTTCATCTTCAAAGATTGCGCTTCTGTGTTAAATAAGCCAGTGATTTTTTTATTTTAATTCGTACTACATCCATTTTTCTAAATACCCGGAAAATATCACGCATACCTATGTATTTTTAAAAGTGGAAATAGATGCAACATATCTAATTACCGTCATCATAATCATTTTGAATTTGGCTAAAGCTTTTGAAACTGTAATCCACTCTCTATAATCATGTCAGTAATATTATTAGCCCTTGTCAACATGGTTTCATCAAAGAAAGACCCACTAATACTAATTTGCTTACTCAATATATATTGGGAATCCTTGATAATCAAGGTCAGGTGGACGTAATTTATACTGACATGACGAAAGCGTTTGATCGTCTCCACCATGAGATTTTTCTTGAAAAACTTGATCGCATATGTCAATCCTTTAAGTCTTATCTTCGCGACGGACTACAATTGGTCCACTGCCAAAGATTGAAGTCAACATAGTGCATTATCTGAGGTACCTCAAGGTTCAATATTGGATCTTTTGTTATTTAACATTTATGTTAATGATATATTTTGTCTTGATGTTAAGTACTTATTATATCCCGATGAAAATCTGCTGGTGAGTATCTACCGTTACATGTTGAACTCGAACATCTTAACTTAAACATTAAAAAGTGCAATATTTTGTCCTTTTCTCGTAAGCCAAAAAACAAAAGACATTGCTGACACATACTGTTTCCTTATAACATTAATGACACTTCTCTTCTTAGACCCACAACAGTTAGACATCTAGGAGTTACTTTTGGTCTAGAACTGTCATTTAATCATCATATTCACGTTACCGTTGCACATACCGACAAAAATATTATACGCAATTCGAGATAATTTTAGTCAATTGATGCTTTGCTTTGTCTCTACTTTTCTTTAATACGTTCAAAATTAGAATACTATTCCTTAGTTTGGCATCCTAAGTATGGCAATCAAAAGTATATGATTGAAAACGTTGAGAGAAGTTTTAAAGCACGTTTATTTTAAGGCTCATGGATTTTATCCACCTATAAGTCATCCACATGACCTATTATTAGCAGAGTACAGAGTCGACAGTCGACACTCGCAGACTCTGTACCTCTTTGACCTTATTGTATAAAATTGCAAATAATTTGTTTGATTGTCCTGAAATCCTGAGCAGACTGGAAATCAATCAATATCAAGACGTCAAAAATATTGCGGAATATGCTTGTTCCTGTATTTCTTTTAGCATAATTTAAGCACTTTATTTTTTTTCGTCATTTGTTTTCTTCTTAAGTTTGTATTATTTGTATCTTTATATATATATATATATATATATATATATATATATATATATATATATATATATATAAATTTTTGTTTTTTAACATTCTGTAATCAGCCTGTCCTGTAATTGTTTTTCGCTGTTGTGCAGTTGTATACTACATACATAAATAAATAAATAAATGAACGTGTATAAAATTGATAAACTTATTATTGGCAAGGTCTACTAAAGCAAGTAACAAAGTAGGCGAGCTTCTGTACCATCATTCATAACTGTAAACAGTACGAACTAAAAACGTGAACGTTTCAATTTGCTTTGGTATCATATCCGCGGATTCCAAATCAAATAATGGCACCGGACTGTTATGAATACCGGAATATGAATGCCGGTGGAATGGGCAAAGGTCGCGAAGAGTTCACTTTCGTGACCGAAGAAAACCACACCTTTCGAATGCACCAACTATTCGTCTTCTTGTATGACGCCGTTGAGTATACCCCCATCGATCGTATGTCTTAACGGGTATAGCGCTAATATTTTTATTTTACCGGAAAAAAATGGTAAGTAACAGCTTATTAGATGGAAATAAATCAAACAAAGATGCGTGATATGGAATTGTTGGCTTAAAATCGTATTGCAAAGTCCACTGATATAGGATATACGAGGTTTGTTGGAATAGTTGACCTTGGAAGCAAGTACGTTAGTAGTGTCACAGAATAAAGTATAATGCTGTACTAGTATTTTGAAACTGTCACACTGACAGTATTTTAAAACTGTCACATTGACGTTCGGATTCATGTCGCCAATGTGGTAGGAGACAAAAACATTCATCATAATAAATCGAGAATTTTAGAGCATCCACTTCACGGTCCAGATCTATCGCCATGTGATTTTTTTATTTTTTGATCACAGAACCGTGTTATGGCTCGGATGCAAAAGTACACAATGCTGTGGAATAATTCTTCAATTAGTAGCTACAAGAAATCTAGAAGCAAGATAATATATCAATGGATAAGACAATGGTATAGATACCTTAATTCTGGTGGGAGGTATTTGCGATTATACAGGGCGGACCATTTATAATGAGCTATAGAGCAGGAGCGATAGATAACTTTGCGACAAAATATGAAGATATAGCTAAAATATGTCTCAGTAAAATGTTGAAAACGATGTAAGGTGTCAAAATTGAAATTATTTTTTTCGTTTTTTTTTTTTTTTGTTTCAGTAACTCCAGTACTACTCAACACATTGTCACCAAATTTGGTAGAGAGACATTTTTAAGAGGATATAAAAATGAATGTTTGTTGTATGTCCTTTATAGAATCGTAAACTATGCATTTGATCCTGTGATGATCTTTGGCAAAGTTGTTGTGCATGAGCTCACGAAGGTTTCTAAGTTGGTACGACCTGATTTATTCGTTTACGCACCATATGGAGAAACAAGAAATATTGTGTATATCACAGCACTTCAATAAATATCGAATTGAAACGAAACGTTGCAATGTCATAATTTTTTCGAAATGAACAAAATCAATAAAATGACTCAAAATGAATTGAATATTTGTGTAATGGCTTTACGTCAAATTTATTTTAATTGGTGGAGTAGCAACGCGCGCAGGACACAGCTAGTAATTTATATATTAAATCAAGTTCGGTCATAGAAGGCGCCACACGTCTGATGATTTTTTTCTTAGTTTGTGTTGACAAAACGTTTTGATTCGGTTGAATACAAAATTTATCCGGGAGTCTACGAAAAAAAAGATAGGTACACATTCACAACATAACTGGTCGAATATTTCTAGCAATTGGAAATCAATCGTTGACTTTAGTGGGAACAGAACTTACGTCGCACTAGCGCGGCCTAGCATAGAAATTGCAGGCCACCAACAAGATCTGCAGTGACAGTACTTGCAGGTGACGGTATATGCTAGTGCTTGTCTGGTGTGCGATGCTCCATTAAATAACATGGGAACCTTCATGAGCAGACTTAAAAAATCCTTAGATATCTGATGGAATTGTATCTGACATTCTTGACAGTCTACAAACGTCAAAAATTGTGAGAGACATCAATAATTCGACAGATATTTTTGTCTGATATATCTAAGTCCATTTTTATACCATACTAAAAGATATCAACGACACATAACCATAAAAACAAAGGCATATACTTTTCTCTATATGAAAGGACCGTCTTAATTTTAGAAACTCTCACAGTAGGTCTTCTAGACAACTATAAAAAAAGACAATGCGATAACATGCCGCCTTCGACACGCAACGTCTCCTACTTTACACAGTGTTTTTTATAAATACCTAGATGAAAGCTAATTTATGAAAATTTATTCAGCCGAAACAATGTGCAGTAAAATTAATATTAATTTTTTTATGGCTGTAATAATCGGGGACCGAACGTATAAAGTATTTGTTTTATTAGAATTGTTCGACAGAGGTACTGACAGGGACTGTAAATAATTATTTTATTTTGTCTTCGGCTTTCGAGCATTGTCGTAAAATTGTCAACATTGAACTATAAATTCTGATCTTTGTTCATTTTATTAATATTTGACGAAAGGTTAGAATTTCCTCCAGCGAACGAATGCATTGGAAAATATTTTATCGAACTATTACCTACGTTCTCTGCTTCCAGAGCTAGGTGTGAATACGAGACAAGTGTTCAATCCATGAATACTGAATACGCTGCTAAGAAAAGTATTCATGATTATTCGAATCCTGAATACAACATTCAAATAGTACTTGAATCCTGAATTATTGTATTCAAGAATTCATATTATAGGTGTATCTTAATTAAAGGTCAAAAATGGCCAAAAATAAGGGTTTTTTGTTATATAAATGTGGGATCTAGGGACAGCCATTGTCCAGCTACAGCGTATCAAAAATTAAAAAAAAATAAGTTTTTAATTTTTAAACCGCCAAAATACATGCTTCAGATCTTCTTGAAATTGCACCTCGAACACGTGAAAAAATGCCAGGAGCAGCTCTTATCACATCACAACCAGCTATAATTTGTTGACGTAAGTGCTCCTCAAATTCAATGTTTCAAGCAAAAAAAATCAATAGGGTTCATATCGGGTGATCTGGGTGGCCAAGATTGACCTGGATCCTGAGTGTCTCGTCCAATCACGTTTTACCTAATCTGTAATTTAAAAATGATTGTTTCTTCTTCTTCATTCTTTGTCTTAGCGCATAGAGAACATAGTCAAGTAGTTGTTTTCAAGTAAATGTCGGTAGGAGGCACCGGTTAAAGTTCTTGGTAAGAAGTAAAACTCAACAATAAAATTTGCAATAATACCCAGATAGATTCAAAGAAAACTGATGAAATCGAGATTCCATTATAGCATTAGGGTTTTGATCAGACCAAACGTGTTTATTGTGGAAGTTCATTATAGTATCTGTGGAAAAATTAGCTTCGTCAATAAACAATTCGCCAGCGATAAAATAATCACAATTTTCAATTTTTTGCAAAATCCAGTGGTAAAATTGTATGCGAGCAGAATAGACTTGCGGCACTAAGGCTTGAACCCTTTGTATGTAAGGCGAATTTAACTGTTGATGCTTCAGAATGGACCAAAATAATTTATGATTCATATTAAAATTAGCAGTATTTGGGTATTCTTTAATTTCCTGTAGTGTCTTCCAAATCAGGCGTTCTAACATTCAAAGGTCTTCCAGGAATTGGACCTTTCTGAAACGAGGCTGACTCCGAAAGACGTTGAAAAACATTTCTGAATATTGGAGTTGGATGATTTGGAAATCTTTCCATATAAATTTGGCTAGTCTCAGTACCATTTCCATCCGCAAGGCCATAAATGTAAACCATACTGGCCATTTCAGCATTTGAATATGCATAAGTTATTATTAAAACTTATTTATTATTATTTTTTTTTTTTTTTTGAAAAAATAAGCTTAAATTTACAATACACAATATTAAATAAAATGACGGCTTATTATTATTGTTTTGCATGGTCTCCCTAAGATATGTTTAAGTAACTGTGTAAAAATGCACTTGATCAAATAAATCAATGTTGCTGCTAATCGGTTTGGAATACAAAGAAGAGTAAGAAATTATTGATATTGAAGAATTATTAATTACTCAAATATTGTATTGAGTACTACTCATGAATCCAATGTATTCCGGTAATATCGAGCTTTACCATCTTCCTTGAAAATCAATATTTCTTCATTAAGTCATGCATAAAACGCCTTGGGACTCTCTCAGCAATATTAACAGCACCATGTTTTTCATACACGCTATGCCGCGCGCATCTACCACATACTTCCTATGTTTTCCATGCCCAGATCGATCTGTAATGGCTGATTACCCACTTCGAGCGCAGTAATCTTCCAAATTATCAATCCTAATGATAATACTCGACGCGGCGCTTCGGAGTTTTTTACAAGAGCGCTAGATTAGACAATTAGTTGTTAAATTAACAAGGCACAGAGTTTGGCCGTGTAAATATTGTTAGGTCGGGGTGCCGGAAAAAAAGGTGCTTAAGGAAAGATTGATGATGGATGGACCAGGCGAATGATTTTGGTAACAAGGCCCCTTAATGGCGACGCGATTGGTTCAGGTGCTTTATATGAGACAAATGGATCGCGAGCATGTATACACCTGCGGCGGACTTGTTCTTTTGGTAATTATTTTCGTTCAGGACGTTTTGGTTGTTATGCTTGAAGCATCATCATTGTTAATGGACGTTGAAATATCTAGATATGTTTCACGTATCAGCTCGCATTAACAGTTGAGTGTCGTTAATTACTAGAAGAAGACTGAAACGGACATAGAATATCGGGTGATTTCAAAGTTAAGTCATTTTTTGATAGTGTGTTTATTCCACATCCTGTATATTGTTGCATCTTTTTGAATTCTAAAGGATGATATTTTGCTTTTTTCATAATTTCGTGAACTGTGGACGCCGCCATATTGAAATCAGAAGCCAAGTCAAGTGTTGAGTGATGATTTTCTTGTATTGCAAACAAATATTAAGCTCATCATCTACTGATTTTGACGGTCGACTACATTTAGGAAGATCACGAACATATCCAAAATTACGGTATTTAGCCTCAATATTGCTTACCATGAACTAAAGAAATAACAAAAAACAAAAAAAAAACTAAACTTTAATAAAGTACGATTTCAAGTTTTTATCTGACAGCAATAAAAAATATTCTCGGTCGCTAAGGCTACTGTCAGGCAACCATGATTTTTGACGATGCGTATGTAGAATGATACGCTCTTTCAAATGGCATGGTCAAAATTGGGGGTTGCTATTTAAAAAAATTGTCGATGACGTCATATCTCGAACAATGATGACGTCACAAATATGGATCGTATGTCAAAAAGTGCCTTTTTTAAAAACAAAATCGACGCGTCAGGAGATTTTTTTGAAAATAATTAATTTATTCGTTACTTTTCGAAAGCACTGTATAATATCTTAAATAAGATTGTTTATAAATTCCCGATCAATAAAATTAGGACACCCTGTAGATAATACTGAATCTCGTTGGTTGAAGAACTTATTTAAATCTTTATTTAGAAAAATTAGATAAACATGTATTCCCTGTCAGGAGAACTATTTACATTAGAGTTCATTGTTAATTCCTCGACCTTTACCGGTAAGGTAACATATAGCTCCTATAATTTGTTGTAGGCGTAACATTTTCACCTATTCCTTACACCCATTAGTTTTGTTCACACCTACCTGACGTATTTTCGGCGAAAAAAATTCGAACTATTTTGGACATACATCATGTTAAGAGCCTCTCGTGGCAGTCGTGACCGGAGAATGGAATTTTAAGTTCAACTCCACGCAACTACATTTCGACAGATCACTATAAATGATTTTTTTTTCCAAACGCTTCCATTTGAACGAAGCTATCTGTTTATAACGAAATGGTAAACAAACTGGTGTACGGAGCGTTCTAATTGAAAAGTTTCTAAATTGTTGCACAATTTAACACGTACATTATTTTTTGTTGAAGTATCTATTGGCGTACATATTGTTTCCTTTTAGGGGTCATAGTTTCACAAATAATTTGTGTTTTTCAAATGAAAACATAAATGCATACGCATTTTAAATATATTAAATAATGTTAGAAAATTAATGGATGGATTTTGGTGTAAAAAATACCATTATAATTTAATAAATATGTACATACTTTTTTATTATAAAAGTTACTAGCCAGTATTCTTACGTTTAAATAATGTTATTTTAGACCATAGTAGCACATGAAAAGGTAGATAACACTGACAGTTGTCACTGTAACAAACTTTGTTAACATTCAAGGCACACTTGTAAATTAAATATTTTTCACCCATCGACATAATGTGCAATGACACATTCAATCGTCAAAATCTGATGTGAAAAACGGCTTGAGATATCGAGATCGACCAAGAGTCCCTGTTTTATGTAAAAATGTTAGCTCTTTTATAGTTTAATTTATAAATTCTATTAACTATACAGGTAAAAAAAGTATTAGTGATTCAACACAAAGCACGTATTTCTCGCTCCCAAAAACCTAATTATACTAATTTTGAATTCGATATCTTCAGCTGTTTCAAAGTTATCATCATATTTCGAAAATTTATTTTAATTTGCAAAACCCTGTAATTCTTTAAATAGTAACATATTACTTAGGTAAGTTTGGCTCAAACGACATATTTTTATGTTTACTATCTCCGGTTGCTCAATGGCCCATAAGTAATGGGACACCCTGTACATAAATTCTGATTGCGGCATTTTAGAAAAAGTAGCTCATTGTTGTGAAAACCACATTTTTTATTCACATATATAGAGGCCTTCTACCGACTCTTAAACATATACGAATGTGTATTATTGGGAGACATAAAAACAACATTTTTTGGTACCGAAGATTTAATTTCTAAATTAATAAAGCCCAGATAACGCGCTCGAGAGGTCAGAGGCGAGTGCGAGCCCTGGGCGTTTCGTGGCCGGGTATCGTTTCAGGAAATCTACCGAGGGTTATGTCGCTCTGTGCCGCTGCTATCCTTTTGTATATCTCTAACAGCCGCCCGCCGGCGCTAGCGGACTTTTACTGAAATTGCTATCTTTAAATGGTTTATGCGCCGGGTAAATTGCGGATATGCTCGAACGCAATAATTTAATGATACTGGTTTCGGCCCGGACTCCGCTACTGATGTCCAATTTTACACTTATTATTTTAATATACATTATACAGGGTATTTCTTAAGTAGAGGTCAAAAATCCAGAGGCGAATTCTGTGGCCAAAAATAAGAGTTTTTTTGTTATACAGGGTTAACTATGATTAAGTACAAAAATTTTAACCACGTGCTCAGGGAGCCCTAAAAGACAATAAAAAAGTTATTCCAGAATTTTAGCTCCATATTTAAAAAATGGGGCAAAATCCTTTTTTCCTACGCAAAGTCGGCGCCAATGATGAGTATCGACTGAGATGGCGTATAGCTTAGATCCATAGTTGACATTACATCTGTCAACAACTACTATACGGTCGTTTGCAGTGTTTCTAAATGCAGAAACGACAAAAATTATTATAACATTCTTATTATTAATAATACCTGATAGGTAGATAACAGTTAATCCAGTTAACTCCAGTATTTTGCATTCGTTTTTCATTATTTGGTTACAAACTGGTAAAACTACATTTTCACTCACTACCGATAAACACACTTCCCGTAAGTACAGTTATTTAGACACAATGCCTATGTATTATAACAAAATCGAAGAAAAGGATGAATAGGTAGGTTCATTAGAAAACGTTTAACACCAGCGGCAGTCTTGTCCCATAACCTAGAAAAACAAACCGGCAAACTATATTGTGGGAAAATATCTGTACCCGACACATATTCCTTTATTTATTAACTATAAAATGTTTAAAATTAAAATGGGGCACTAAAAACTGAAGAAGAACACAAAACTATAACGTAAACACAAGAATTAAATTATAACATGACAGCGAACCGACTCGACTGGACCGACTGCCGACTGTGGCCGACTGTTGCATGACGGTTGCTTGTTGGTTGTATACTCTGATTCTTGCATTGGCGGCGTTAAATAAGGATTTAATATAATATAGAATTTTTTTTTTTTTTACTTTATAAATAAGTTTGGAAATTTTTTGAAAGGAAATTCTGTTAATTCTTATTTTTTTCTATCCCCTCTTAAAATATTTCTACTTAGTCATACTTAATCCTGTATAGGGGGTCTTAGCACAGTCCAAATTTTCAATAATATCCACCCATATATTCAAAGAAAAACGTTTTCAAGAAAATGTCTGTAGAATGCACCGGTTAAAGTTCTTGGTAAAAAGTAAGGCCCATCAAGAAAATTTCCAATAATAAAAGACAGCTGAATGTTTAAACGAAGATCCATTATGGCATTAGGATTTTCATCAGACCAAACGTCATTATAGCATCTCTGGAAAAATTAACTTCGTTGGTAAAAAATATACTAGCGGTAAAGTCAACATTTTGTTGTTTTTGCCAAATCCAGTGGCAAAATTATAGACGAATAGGATAGGCTTTCGATAGTAAGGCTTGAACCCTCTGTATATAATACAGTGTATGAGTGATGGTTCAGAAGGCAACAAACTAATTTATAATTCACATTAAGATTTGCAACAATCTTCCTAGTAGTAGTATTTAGGTCTTCTTAAATTTAGTGTAGAATAGTTTCTACCAACTCAGGAGTTTTAACACCCAAAGGTCTTTCAGGAATTGGACCTTTCTGAAAATGAGCTTAATTTGACAATACACAATATTAAATAAGATGACGGCTTATTATTGTTGCATGGCCTCTCTATGATATGATGAACTGTGTAAAATTGCACTTGATCAAATAAATCAACTTTGTTGTTAATTGGTTTGAAATACAAAAAAACTACTAAGAAACAAAAAATTAAGATAATACAATGGCGCATGTGATGACGTATTTTATTTGTAATATTATACAGGATGATATGTATATATATATATATTTTTTTTGTCAAATAATAATTGATGATAATCACACCTCCGCCACTTGTGTGTTTCTAAAGCGGGCATTACACTAACAATTTATTCAATTTATTCAATTTCTTCATGGTCGCACTTTGGTTTTACACATGTTCAGGGCTTTGTCAAGTTTCTTAACAATTTTGCTGTCAGATGTCACGTGTGCCAACCTAAAAGTAATTTTAACTTTTAACGTTATATCATTCCCATTTGTATACGAAACAAAAACTTTTAAAAATGAAAAGTAACTTTACTAATTATATTTTAAGGCAAAAAAAGTGAGAAACAGTTCAAAAAGCTTCCATTGCGTTTATTATTGCTGCTGCTCGGTTACTGGTTAAAAATTTACATTTATTTTAGGTTGGTATTCGTGAATTGAAGTAAAAATTGACGAAAAATTAGAACAAGGTTTAAGTCGTCAATAACTTGACGAAAATCTTCATCAATTTATTTGACGTCCAAGTTTTAGTATTACATTTGTCAATTGACTTGACGAAGCCACTTGATCAATTAATTGACAAAGAAATTGTTAATGTAAAGCGGACTTAAAGCTGGTTAATTTTTGTTTCATACCTACTGTCATACTAAATATGTACATTAAATTTGGTTAAATTATCTCAAGCCTTTTTCGAACTATATTAAGCTCCCATATATCGACGACTGTGGGGACCAGTCCACCGCCAGGATACTTATTTCGCACGTTTGACGTGGGTGGAAGACTAAACGGTAAAATTCGTCGTTATGTCTTTACGTTGTGGTTTTGTGTTTTCCTTCAGTTTCCAGTAACTATATTTTCAGTTTTAAACGTTTTATAGTAATTAAATAATGTGTCGGGTACAAATATTTTCATATAATATGGTTCGTCCTACGCCATCTGCGATTTATTTTTCTAGAGGCAAATCTAGCCAAGCTACGGTCATCGGACAAGATTTTATAATTAAAGACGTTATTTTATAAAGCGTAGTATGTGTTTTGATGTTAGTGGGTAATTCTGACGGACCTGTAATAACTGAAAATGTAGTTTTAACAGTTTCAAACGAAAAAACAAAAAGCGAATGCAAAATACTAACGGATTAATAACCGCCGGATAACCAGATTAACTGTTATCTATCAGGTATTATCATTAATAAAAATGTTCAATTTGGTCGTTTCTACATTTGGAAACGCTGTAAAAAACGACGGCATAGTAATTGACAGATCTAAGCCATCCTGGACGATGGTTATCATAGGCGCCGATTTTCCGGAGAAGAAGAGAGTTTGAATTCCGAAATAATTTTTGATTGTCTTTTACCCTGTATCATATGTTTCCGTAAAAGTGATTACCCTGTATATACACATATGGCGTGGTTACGATCGCAATCGAATTATTAGAAACGCAATTCGTAGCTCCAGGTCGTTTGTCTACCGGATAACTATCAGTGTGATTCGAATCGGTCTCTAGCCTCGATATGTGATTGATTTTTAAATCCAGAGTAATTTCTTTCGCAGCATGTATCTCGACACAATCTTCGATCCGGAGAATCGATTCTCGTCCAAATAATGAAACTGTTACGTGCACAAAACGTAAGCGACTTAGGGATGGCGACGTGACGGGATTTCGTTTCGAAATTAATAATTTCGAGAACCCCTCGAAGTGTCAGAGGTCGTTTCACTGTTGAAAGGAGCATCTCAAAATTGGAGGAGCAGATAGACTTGTCAGAATTTAATCAAGCTAAGTAGGAACAGGCGTTATTTCGTCTGTCAGTAACAAGAATTGATAGTCTCAAATGTAATTTGTCCAAAATAGCAGCTATCGAAATATTTTACAGTGAAAGGTTTTTTTTACAGAACTGTAAAGGGAAATAAATCAACTCTACCTTCTAAATAAAGAGAAATTAGTATTATTTCATCATAATTTATCATTAATATTTACTGCAAAAGTACGTAATACATAAAAAATTATTACTTACGTAATACATTTAAATGATTAGTATCAATTAGTTTTTTTCTACATAAATTACGAATTACACTAAGCTGATCAAATTTATTTAGTAAATTAGTAGCAATAATTGAGTACATCAATCAACTGTTCGACTATTCGGTCTAATAATGCAATACATGAATATCCTTTTTAATTTTGTGAACTATAGCTACTCAATACCTCCATCAAAATGTAAACTAACTTTCTCGATACAAGAAAGCTCCACAAAAATCCCGATAATCTACCGAGTCATTATTCTATTACGGTTCAGTTTATCAAATAGATAACATCAGGAATTCGATTTTATTGAATCTTAAGATCAGATAGCACAAATATTTGGTAGGATATTTATAGCTACGTATTAGGTTACTTATTAATAGGCTCCAAAGTTTTTGTTTATATACTTGGAGGTAAATTTGAATATCAAAAAGTGCGCCCGCTCTACAAACCAGACAATACAGTATGCGCCAAAAGTATGGAATAAATTCAATAAAAATGAAACAATTATTTTTTGGGAAAAATCCTCGAACAGGTCGATTTTTAATTTAAAAAATACATATTTCAGCGTAAAATGCGATTTTCAAATGTCATTTGTTTTCGAGTAATGACGTCATCGATTTTTTTGAAATGGCATCACCATATTTTTTTCCTTGATTCTGAAAGATCGTTTAATTCTCTATCAGACAGTACTAAAATTTTGCCCTCTTACATAGGAAAGTTTTCGAGTAAATGACCATTGAATGTTAGAAAACGTAAATTTTATCCATAAAAAAGTAACAATTCTGAGGTATGTAAAATAAAATACAATTGATTAAATTTTATACTTAAATTAAATGTTCGAATTGCCATCCACCAACTTCTTGACAATGCGCACGTCTGCGAAGAAATTCTTCTTGCACATTATGAATGATTTCTGGGGTAACTCTGCGTATTTCGTCCCGAATGCGATTTGGAAGTTCTTCTAAATTACGTGGTTTATTAATGTACACTTTTGACTTCAAGTATCCCCATAAAAATAGTCAAGAGGTGTAAGATCTGGCGATCTTGCAGGTCATTCTATCGGTCCGCGTCTGCCTGTTCACCTCCCAGGAAAACAGTTGTCCAAAAAATCTCGTACAGGGCGCGCATAGTGCGAAGGTGCACCGTCTTGCTGAAACCATATGGTATCGTCAGGAATGTCAGGGTCATTATCGTTAGGAAAAATGACTGCAAGGGCTGGAACAAGGTCATTTTCTAGAAACTCTAAATATCTTTGTCCTGTAAGGGTTCCTTCAAAGAAGAAAGGCCCTACTATTATGTCGTCAACTATTCCCGCCCACACATTTAATTTCTGAGGGTGTTGGGTATGTGCCTCTGCCATCCAATGAGGATTTTTCCGACTCCAACATCTGCAAGTTTGACGGTTTGCTGTACCATTCAGACAAAATATGGCCTCATCTGAAAACAGTATTTGCCGGTGTAAATTTCTATTTCCTTGACATAAATCCATTACAATTTCGCAAAAGTGTAAGCGGCGATCGGGATCATCTTCATTGAGTTCCTGCACAAATTGAATTTTGTAGGGATGATATTTTTCCTTCCTCAAGATACGTAGCACTGTGCTCTGACTAGTGTCATTGTTTAATGCAACCAATCGTGAAGAATTATGAGGATTATCCACCATACTTATCAAAATGTTCTGTTTCTGATTTTTATTAATGCTTGGACGTCCAGGTTTTGGAATATTTACAACATTGCCAGTTTCTCTAAATTTAGACTCTACCTTACTGACTGTTGATTGGCTGATAGGGCGATCTGGATATTTTTCATTAAATAAATCGCAAACTTCCTGCTGAGTTCTAGTCATATTCCCGCATCCGATAAGAATTAAAATTTCAATTCTTTGAGTAACAGTTAAATGTGCCATAATACTTTAAATTGAATAATAATTTCTATGTCGCTTACAATACTTATTAGAAAGTCGGTGTGACAATGACACTTTGCAAAGATTTTCACCTACGTGATCCATAAAAGAACTATGGAATTCGAAAAACTAAACTTGACGTTTTTGCTTTATTTTAATTGATTTGCGTTTTCTAACATTCAATCGTCATTTACTCGAAAACTTTCCTATGTAAGAGGGCAAAATTTTAGTACTGTCTGATAGAGAATTAAACGATCTTTCAGAATCAAGGAAAAAAATATGGTGTTGCCATTTAAAAAAAAATCGATGACGTCATTACTCGAAAACAAATGACATTTGAAAATCGCATTTTACGCTAAAATATGTATTTTTTAAATTAAAAATCGACCTGCTCGAGGATTTTCCCAAAAAATAATTGTTTCGTTTTTATAGAATTTATTCCATACTTTATTTACATCTTCTATTAATATATAGAGATGAAAACATGTTCATTTCTAGAAGTGGAAATGTCAAACTTATAGTTTTAATAATAGGTAAAAAAACAGTTTCATTTAATAGGCTGCGTATTACCTACTATTACAATGACTAAATTTATACATCATCTCATCGATATAAGGGAATACCAAAAGACGTCAGCAATAAGTGAATTTATGAATCATAGGCAACAAATTGGCAACTATGCAGTCTCGTCTACCAACTCGACGACTTACGTTGTTCTTGAACAGCATAAGGAAGACAAAGAGAGCAGTTAACGATGCAGCTTAGCTTATTACTTGTTAATTACTTTGCTGGCAGTACAGGACAGTACTTTTCAGTGCTAGGTGATTTCACAGGCTCGAGCGTGTTATAATGTATGCTTTCGTGATATACTAGGTGTTTTTTAATTACTGTTATCATTGGCTCATTATAAATTAGTGTTGTGAATACATCATTGTTTAAACAGTGTTGTGAATAATAGATGGGTGTTGCGAATAATATATCAGTGTTGTGAGTATTCAGTATAGTGTTGCTGTGTGTGAATAGACGAGTGTTTGTTTTAATTTATCTAGTACTTAGTGCCGCTATAGTATCTATTCGTGTTTTAACCTTAAAAATTATAAGATATGAAGTGAATATTTTGACCTTGGCAGAGATCAAACGATTAGTGATAGAGAAGATACGGAGACTAGGACGAACGATATAAAAAATATAAATTCTAGACATCTTTCATCGAACATGTCATAAAAATTGAGGTAGACTAAATAAAGCTGCACCAATTGATAAATAAATATATAAATAAAAGTGACTTCATCATAACTTTCGATGAAGAATCACAAGTGCTAGTGTTTTTTTTTAATAACAATTTTAAATTACATAATAACATCGAACATTTAATCAAAATTTTGTAAATACATATTTGTTTTTTATTCAAACAGTCAATCAGTACATTACTTAACTTTATTTTAAATTATAATTGGTGAAATTGAACGAATGCTGGTATCTGACGTAAATACGGTCCTGTCTACGGTTTACAAAGATATTGGTAGAAGCCTTTGCTGGTTTTTATGACAGTTTTTATACCGTTTTCCCATTCCCTTATATCAATGAGATAAACTATACATTGTGCCAATTCGTTTATAATTTAAGAACATTTTATAGTATTATTATTGTTATGGCCTCAGGAAGTCAATATAATCACAGTGCGGCAAACTCTGCTTTCCAAAAAATTTGATTTTAACCAATACATAACAACAAACCATTTGACCATAATTTTATCAAAGAATCTACTCGTACATTTTCTGTCTCTACCGACAGTTTTGAACTCGTACTTGAACTTTCAACCATCCCCCTTACCAGGCCACTTGTCTGACCAAACAACCTGGGAGGTAACACCGGTACGGTACGTCAACGTCTGTGTTAACTATGATCTATAACCCATTGAACTTGGAATGGCTGTAGTGCCATTACAGATTCTCGTACTTAAAATCGATAGAGGTCAGATCGTGCCGTGTCCATTGATCCAATTACGGTCCGCGACACGAATGTTTCTACCGTACGTGGAAAGCCGAATTGTCACTTTAAACGAACGGTATCGCCCTGCTAGGAGCGGGGAAGGCCCTATTCAGTTGGTGTTCACCCAACATAAAAATATTTTGGAGGAAGAAAATGGACTCAAAGTGTGTGTCTATATACATACTAGCTATTTTAAATATAAGTAGGTATCTATGCTATTTTATTGGTAATATTAAATATAAAGCCACTTATTTGCTTCTTTTCTTTCTTTTCTTCATATTTTGGACACTATATCAAAACCTAGATTTAAATATGGTAATGCAATTATATTTACTATAACTGATGACTCTACAGGGTTTTAAAAAAAGAGTGTAAAATATTTAAGGAGGTAATAGTATGAACCAAAATAAGCAGAAAAGTCTCAATAAATATGGGTCCGCAAAGTAACGGTTGCGGAGATATGGAATGTTTTATGTTTTTTAGCCCCTTTTTTATTTTGCAAAAACGTTGTGTATTTTCTTATAATAGTTGGTTGATGTTTAGTGAAATAAACAGTACGTATTAGATAGTTGCAGTTCTCAGTGTACAAGTTTTCTTTCGCTATGGCTGGTTACTCTAACGCAGAATTAACAGACATGCATTTCATGTATGGTCGTGCTAATGGGAACGCCACCGAAGTGCGACTTCTTTATGTTGACGCTTATCCAAATCGCCAGATTTCTTCACAACGCATGTTTGGAAGAATTCACCAAAGATTGCGTGATACCGGTTCCTTGAGCAAATAGTGCCATTTATCCGGAAGACCAAGGTCGGTATCCACTCTTAGAGCAGAAGAAGAAATTCTAGCACTGGTAGAGCATAATCCAGGTACGAGTGTGCGGAGAATATCAGCCGAGGTAGGAATTAGTGGTGCTCTTGTTGGGAGAATCCTTCACGAGCAACTGCTCTATCCATACCATGTGCAACGAATAGTGGTCCATATCTCCGTAACCGTTACTTTGCGGTCCCATGTTTATTAAGACTTTTCTGCTTATTTTGGTTCATACATACCTCCTGAAATATTTTACACTCTTTTTTAAACACCCTGTATACATATACTCAATAAAATGAACAAATGCGGCCTGCTTAATAATAATATGCCGTCCCTCTCCCGCACAAGTCTCCGACTTCTGGGCTAATCCCTGTGATTAGAATGAGAGGTAAAGATATTATTATTATTATTTATATTCATTACAATATTTTAACATAAAGAAGAGGATTCCTAATTTAATGTCAATATTGTCATTTTGATTTTTTATTATTCGAACCTAATTTCACAAAACAAAAACATTATATTACTATTAATTGTAATTGAATATAATAAATACATTTCTGCAGATAGTCTAACAATTTTGACAGCATGACTATAGCTGGCAAGACATATGACATTGTTGTGTTGATGGTTGCTTGGCTAAGACGTAGGATAATGTCCGTCATTTTGATTGTATTAACATCATAATTTAGTGCCGTTGAAATGATTTTTATAGAACAAAGCAATTAAAATATTAATTTACGGTGTCACTATGACACATTTAGCATCCTCATTTGGATGCCATTATAGGTTTTATAATAACACTTAGTACCATTATGAATTCATTATAACGCAAATTTTACAGTAAAAAATAAACAAAAACAAAGTTAATCACGTACTTGTTATTGTCAACTGTAAAAAAATTCAACAACGTTTATTTATTGTATTTTTTAATTACCACTTCTGAACAATTTGTTAAATTAATTGCAGCAAATGATAAGTGGGTTGTATATTTAGAAAGTAAGATTATTTCCCGAGTGCTTGATCTTGTTCAAGAGCCATTAATGTCATACCCAAAATATTATAGGCCACTTTTTCTTATTTTCTTTGGAATCCTCTATATAACTTTCTGCCATTGTGTTAGAGCGCCAACAACCACGCCTCTTAACAATTAATAAATCAATTTCTGAATCTGCAAGCAACAATGCAAATAATCTACGAAAACAATGTTCAATATATTATTGAGGATTTTGAGAACCCAGAAACAATGATATATTACATGGCATTTTCCCAAAAGTATTAATGTCTACTGCTGCTTGATACATTTTTCATATCTATATCCCACAAAAAATCGGGTATGATCTGTGTTGCTTGACATCATCGCTATATCTTTGAACCATTTTCACCATATTTATTGATCCAATTTTTCCGTTTGTGATATCTTTGTTTTCGTAAATGAAATAATAATATGAATGCATTGTCCTTCATCTTTTACATTTTGTAGGTGCAGATTTGTCAATTCAATATAGATCTTTTTGACCGAAATCCTTCCGATTTTCTTTTTAGGAATTTTTCTTCATTGATAACTGAAGGCGCTATGTCTTGAAAAACAATCGAAATATGCCAGAAGAACATTTTCATTGCTGCTACTCTTGATTCCTTTCCCTTTATACCAGTCTTCAAGTATTGCATAACTTTGTTCGTATGTCAGCTTTGATTTTTCGGGAAGTAGGGAATCGACAACGCATTGCGCAATATCTTAGAAATCTGAGAGGACACTCTCAGAATCAGAATCAGCTATATTATTATTCTTTTTCACTAAAACTGAAGTTATGACAAAATTGGACGCCAATAATGAAGTCAAAGTTAAATTCAAAATTTAACAACTGTGGTTACCTTGACATCGTCAAATAAGAGCAACTAATAATTTTGAATTTCAATTTACGGAAACGTTTCTGATATTTTAAGATAAATTGAATATATAAAATAATCGAAACAAAATCTATTTGGACCGTCGTAGATTAAATTTTGAATAATACACGATTGATATGAACTTCGTTAATGAAACTTGTGTAACGTTACATGCATTTCATTATGTGTTTATATCGAACTAGTATCATTAATAACTATAAACCAACATGAACAGTACAAATTCCTGATTACCTTAATTTATCAACAGAAGAAAATGTATCGATATACATGGGTGGATATTTTTTGCATAAGGTTATGATAAACGGTTCTGCACGTTTCTTATCATATAATGAATAATAATCTACATTTTGTAAATAAAATATTGTCTTTAAATGCGCTGTAAATTGATAACGATTAACGATGCGAAATATAAATTCGCGTCTGGCGAGCGGCCATGAGCGTCAATAAATGGGGGTTTAATATAGTTTAGAAAAAAAAATGTTTCTGCTTTATAAATATTTTTAGAATTTGCTTCCATTTATTTTAATTTTTCTCTATCTTCTCTTAAAATACTTGTACTTAGCCATAGTTAATCCTGTATACAAATCTTCTAATTAATCATTAACAAAATGCTTTGCAATAAATCGATACCTATACAATATTATATCAGCTCCATCTCGGAATGATACATGATGTCATAATGCATTTAGAGAGAGTTACACATGCTTACAGCCTCTCTCGTCGAATATAATCTATCTGGTAATTATTTCTCTGCGATTCTCGACATCACGTTTTAAGCATATATGTTGAAAAAATCGCTATCGTATTCGTTTTATCACAAACGGCAAGAATTACGCCTGTATCCTCGAACTGATTTAAATCCTCGTAAATACAGCAGCAGCGCGCGGTCACCTTGTCACAAATACTGATGTCTTTCTTTGTAGCTTTTTCCATCGTTGCTAGTAATTAATTTTATTTTGATAAAACAGGTGCTCTACGTGTAATGTTTTAATACGTCGTTCATTATGCGATGCCATCCTAATTGGCGATGGTTTTATTTGCCTAGTTTTTTTCTGCAGTGATTAACAAACGTTACCCAGTTTACCCGATGCTGTCCACAATGAAGAAGCTGCTCATAGAACAACTTTATAAGCGGACCTTCGGTACCAATTTAGATAATTATGTCGTGTATGTCGAGAATCTCGAACTCGAATTTCGCAGTCAGGGTCGTGATTTACCGATGTACGAGGGATCTGACGTTTATTCGGCGATGATATTATTGCTGGAATGATCGTTATAGTTAACCGTTGAAACTTATTATTATTATTATTATTATGTTGATTGCATAATTTAGAAAAATAATTTATGACATTAATTACATATTACAATAAGTAGGTACTATAGGAAAATATTTAAATTTGGCAACGCCGCATCGGGCCGATTCCGAGTTGATTTGTCGCCAGCAGTCAGTGACAGTCAGAAAAGGAGGTTTAAATAATGGTTTAAAATATTTGTTTCGGTGCAAATATGCATTCTTCCCTATCTTCTCTTGAAATTAATGAAATTATGACTGAATCAACCTGTATATAGGAGGAATATTGTTTTGCTCCGTTTACTTATTATGTAGAGATGTTATGGAAGAAAATGGGGATTATGAATGATTATTTTAATTTCAATGTCCAACAAAATTATTCAAAATTAAAATACACTTTGTTATAATTGGGTCAGGGATAGATTCACAAAATATGTTTTAATTTATTGTCTCTAGTATAATAAAAAAATAAAAAAAAACTAAATATATATCAAAACTTCTTATAACTATAAAATAAAAGAAAACAAACATTTATTATGTTGATTATAAAATCTTCTCTCTAAAATTCTAGGTTATAATGGGTTACCTCTGCCACTCTTCTTTTATTTACAATAAAAATAACTGTCTTAATTATAAAAAAAACGTACGATGCTTAAAATTTTGCGCATCGCCATAATTTACCATTTCGATTTCCTTTTTGAAGTAACACTGCTGTATTTTCAGCGGAAAAGGCGCTTATCAGAAATCAAAACAATTTTTCCTCGGTGCATTGAATATTTCAATTTGGATTATTTAGAAAACGGTTCTCTTAAGGACTTCGACAAGGTATATTATTTTTGGGGATTTTTAAATTACAAAATGTGTAAGATTATTAGAAATTGGAGGATAGGAAAAAGTGTCACAGGGATGGGTACGAATACAGGAATATGCAATCCATGACTACTGACTGCTCTAAAAAAAGTATTCCTGATTACTTGAATCCTGAATGCATTCAAATAGTACTTAAATTCTGAACACTTGTATCATATTCTATTAATACAACACTGAAATCTAATTAAATACATTTAAAAGAAAAAATATACGACTAGAGAACACAAGTCATGCTGCCAGTGGCGGCTCGTGCAGGATTGCTCTGGGGCGCCATAAATTATTTAAAATTTAGTTTATATTATCTAAATAAATACATAGATTACCTCCATAAAATACATTACAAAAAGAAAATGTTAAATTTGTAAAGTACGGTTAATTTGCAAATCTCATGAAAAACCACTAATCATGGTTACCGTTGGATATCAAGGACGTAGTGAGGTAAAGCATATTTACTACATTGTGTGAGCTCTATTTAGTTCGACCCTGTCTGTAATTAATGAGCAGATTGTGTATAAACAACGTGATTTTTAACTTATACGCATAAATTTGTGAAATTATAGCTGAGGACAAATAATGACGAATAGTAAAAAAAAATGTAGTTAAATATTATTTACTGAACGGAGTAATACTCATATACAGGGTGATTTAGAACTTATCCAAAAAGAAACAAGGCTCTTAGAAATACAATTAAAAAAATAATAATAAGAAAAGAGCAAACTGATTTAAATATACCTACACTTCTGCACGGCACTGGAAACTGGTCTACTGTAAAACTTGAAACTACGCGAGGCAAGGCAACATGTTGGCGACCGAGGCGGTGGCAAAGTGTACTAAAAAATGAACGGTCATTTAAGGAAAAGCGTTGTTGGAAATGATGTTGAATCGTGTGCGGCTTTCAAAATCTCACACATGAGTACTATGAATGTTATACATCCCATTCTGTGTAAAAATAGATTCGTACAACTAATACTGTAAATCTGGTATTTTGTTGCAGCAACCATTCACAAAATCTAATTCGTAAGTGATAATCCCTTGGTATTAATGCTTGGACACGATGTACATGGTGATATGCCACACTGTTGATTGGGACATTCCATGTACTTGTTGAGCGATTTGCCTGGTACTTATTCGGGGATTCTCTTCAACAATCTCTAAAATATGTTCCTCAGCTGCTGCTATACGCCGTGGACGCCCTGGACCTCCATCTTTTCCATGATTCGTTTGCAAATTTTCCGTGTCCCGCCCGAGTTATACTACCGCGGTAAAAGTAACTGCATTTGACACACGTCTACTGGAAAATCGTTCTGCGTACAGACGAAAAGCTGCTAAAGCATTATGCCTAATTTTTCAACAAATTAAAACGATATCCATCAAATCGGAGGTGCTATACACGTAAGCCATTTTTTACACTTGAAGAACTATACTGTATTAACTATGTGAAACCTATTTACAGATATTTATTTGACGATATTGACTCTACGTGGGATCTCAGCTATCTATTTCTTTTGTTCATCCGTTTTATACTCGTAGTATCTGAAACAGTGGGAAAATAATGGATTTGGGAGAGAAGTAACGCGTTCATTATAAGGCAGTCGGGATGGTATGAGAATTCAAGAAGATTTATACGGATACGTCTGATAAGATTAAACGTATAAAAATAGATATTAAGTAATATAATGTATGAATTAAAAAACGAAATTTATTACCATTTCAGTCACCTCGGTCGGTTGGCCGATAAATCTATATAATATATGTTTATTGTAAAGTTGCTTGCGATCAAAACCTTTCCAAATAAATTTACTTTGGGGTAATTACAGATATAAAACGAAAATGACAAGGAAATATTGCTCGCCGGAGTTTTATAGCTAGAGGTTGGTGGCGTATCTGACGGGTTATTTATTGAAATTTTTTGGAATCTCTTTAGTTACGGTACAACAAATAAAATTGTAGATTAGAGCCGGCCACATGTGATTTGGTCGCACCCTGGAAAACATTTGCACAAGCTGTTAATCACCGAGACAAATATTTTTTAACCGTTAGTAGAAATGGGCTTGTTCAGCATTTTTTAAAAGTGTAAGTGAAAAATAATGAATCTGCAATATATTAGAATTTTATTCAAACGTTTAGTACCTTAATAGTTATTTACATTACAAGCTGCAAAAACGTACTTTTTAAGTGCGCGGCGTATTTAAATAGCCGAAGCGAAGCAAAACGTAGCGTGTAATGTATTAAACTTTTCATTCTCCCCTTGATTTTCTATAAAACACAAAATTTAAAGATGATGAAAATCCTCTGTAGACTGTAATAAAATGAGTATAAGGCGGTTTATTGCCATAAAAATAGTAATATCACAGTGTGTTGTTAACATTACTTCGGAAACATTCATGTCAACAAAAAATATTATTACGAGCCCCTTCCCATTTCAGTTGGCCCACCTACTGAAATATTAGTTTTTTGGCCAGCACCAAAACATAACAAATACTACAGGTTGTTTTCAGGCCCCAAAGTAATTAGCAGAGTATATTAAATAATGTCCAGTAAAAAATACCAAAGTCCTTGCTCTCTATTTAAATTTGCAAGGAAAAGCAAAAATTTTGTAAATACAGCAAATCAACCTATGTTTGTTCTGGTACAAAGGATGCCTATAATTCAAAGATTGCTGTGGAAAACTGACACCGTGACAGTTGCTAATATTCATATAGCTGTCAGTACGCATTTAGTATAGCTTCAAGTACTTAAGTAGTTGTGTTTTTTTAAAATGGGTAGAGGAAAGGTTATTGATGAGAAAATTCGTTCACTTATTATTAAATTTTTCAATTCCGGCAAATCAAATTCGGAAATTGCAAATTTATTAGAGTTATCGCGGTATAGTGTAAGAAACATAGTTAGACTGTATAAAAATACCGGCTCAGTTGCTGCAAGGCCCCAATATATTAAAAAAAGCAAAATTACAAATGTGAATAGACGTTCGTTGAAGAGGATTATCGAGAAAAATAGGCGAGCTAATTACTTAGAGCTAAGTGCTCTATGGAGTGACGCTGTTGGGAGACGAATTTCGAGATCCACAACGCACAGGGAGGCTCATAAAATGGGTTTTGGCACTTATAAGGTAAATTTTTTAATAAGCAAAATTGCGGTAGGAAAATAAGAAATGACAATATTTTGCTTTAGGCCAAAGAAAAGCCGCTTTTAACACTGCAGCAGAAGAAAAATAGAGTAAGGTGGGCAAGACAACATAAGGATTGGACAACTCAGCAATGGCGTGCAATACAATGGAGTGATGAGGCCAGATTTGAAGTGTGTGTTGGAGACAGTCGCAGTCGAGTTATTCGAAAAAAAATGAGGCGTTTCATCCGGACTGTCTCAAACGAAAGGTGAAATTTCCTGCATCAGTCATGATCTGGGGTAGCATGTCAGCTAAAGGAGTGGGAAAACTTCATTTTATTGACGGCATTGTGAATACGGACAAATATTTAGCCATTTTGGAAGAATCGCTCTTACCGATCATGGAAGAATGCTTGACATCCCGCCAAGAATTTGTGTTTCAGCAAGATGGTGCAGCATGTCACACCTCAAAGAAAGCATTAAAGTGGATAAAGGATAATGGTATTGCACTTTTAGAATGGGTTTCTAGCAGTCCGGATCTATCACCAATAGAAACTTTGTGGCATGAGATGAAAAAGGTGCTACGAAAACATCCTGCTAGAAATATCCCTGAGCTGAAGCAAAGACTTCAGGAAATATGGGATTCTTTTACACCGGAATTATGTCAAGGCTTGGTTAATACTATGCCCCAACGAATTGCGGCTGTAATAAAAAATAAAGGCGATGTTACCCAGTGGTGAATTTTAAAATTGTTTTGTTAGTTTTACGCTACTTGTTCTTATTTTCTCTATTTGTCTTTATTTTCTGTTAGATATTGGTTTTCGTTGCTTCATATTTATTTATTATGTTTAAAATACTGTTTAAGAGATAAATAAATTTACAGGTTAATGTTGTACTTTTATTTTTGCTTCATAAAAACAAAATTTCTGCCAAATCCTATGGTGGGCCAACTGAAATGGGAAGGGGCTCGTATGCCAGTTATCAAATAATCATTCTTCAATATAAAGTTGATACATATAAACGACTTTTAAGTTTAATATTTGGCTATTGAGTTAAAAATAAATTCCATTAAAGAAGCAACAATTATTGCAAATAGGTAATCATAAGCGTCATTGTATTGGCTTCACATACTGTTTCTTTACACTTTTTTGTATTCCAAACCGATTAACAACAAAATTTATGAAATACACACACAATAAACACGTCTAATCTGATGAAATAGGTAAATTCGTGGTAAAAAAAATAATTTTTAATATGTTTGGTAGTTACATGATATTGTAGCACTAACAAAAGTTCAATTATGATGCAGGAAAATCTTTTTTATTGTCGATTTCTCTGTGTAATTTCTCTCAGTGTAGGGTACTTTGTCGAAATATTTGATAGTGTAGATTTCAAGTTCATTAAACCTTAGGATGATAATTTTATGCAAGTGTTCCTATTTGGTTTCCTTCACAGAAATATCTAGAAACGTCACATATACTATCACAAAAGGTTGGTGTTTGTGCAATTTTTATAGTATTTTCAGCTACGCTTCAGCTTGATTGGTTATTATTCCATCCTGGACCCCGAGTTTCGTCTCGAACGACCGCGGCAAAAAATCGTTTTCTATGAATTTATAATGCGGCGCAGAATCAGTTCTATTAATACGTCGCTAATGTCTATATCCACAACGAGTGGCTTTTTCCAGCTGCAGAATCAACTTAATAATCCCCTGCCCGTGAAATTAATTAATTAATTGCAGAGGGACACTTTTCTGGGAGGAAAAGACCATCCGCTGCGCTCAAAAATTACAGACAGCGGCTGAAGACCTCCCCTATAGTTATAAATATTCATTGCGGTCGTAGTAATAATGGGTATGATAGCAAAGATACGGCGTTAGCATGTCTGTGTCTCCAGGATTTATATCTCCGATTAAAACTCGTAATTATACCACCATCTATTCAACTGATAAGAACATGCCATGTAATTGCAAAAATTGTAGTGTCATAAAGACTGTTAATTTTTCTTGAGGGATCAATGGCAGTCGTTTTTCTATTTTATGTACGTATGTTTTTTATTTTTACTACTTGAATTAATCTAATATAATATCAAAAGCTGCAGGTGATTCTCGCTTCCATACTCGACCTCGAAATCGGGCGATTTATAATACTAAAGGCTGAAAAATTATATATTTAGTAATATACGATCGTTCCTGATATCATAAAGCGATTTTAGTATGGTAACATGATCAATATACATAGTGTTTAACAAAATTAGATCAGGTAGAGTCGGTAAATTATTGAAGTTACTAAGCGTATGTCTTTCTTTTCTGGACTTCATATACACAGTGTTTAAGGGTAATCGTCAATTTTTTCCAGAATCACTGGATCATTAAAAAACGGTGTAACAACTAAAAATGACAAGAAACAAAAAAATAAAATTTGAGGAAATTTTCTGTTTTTTCGCTTCGTAATAACTGTTAGAGAACGTGTGAATGACCGTGCTGTATACAAAATATTTTAGACCGTTAAATCTAAAAATTAAGAAAACTAAAAAAATGTTTTTGATGAAACTTCTAACAAAGATCTATTAAAACACTAATTAACGAAAAAAACAGAGTGTTTAAAAAACCGAACCAATCTCTAAAAACCCTCAAAATTCATAGAATTAAAAAAAAAACATGAAAGTTTCAACATCAAATAAATACGACTCGATTCAACTTTTAAAATACAAGATATCACAAAAAATGTCACCAAACTCGAAAAAACCTCAATATTGATAGGATATGACATTTTTAAAAACTGGATGGTTAATTCTGATCAAATGATAGGTTTTGCTGTTTTACTAGTAACTTTTTAAATTTATAGATGAATATGAACTTGATGTACACATTATTTTCTGATGCAATAGAATTAGCAACCCAAAGATTAATACATAGCAGTTGCAATAAAATTTTTGCAAAAATAAAAGATTGTTATAGCAAGAAAGTGGTATTACAATATAAATTAGACGTTAAAAAACTTTAAGTAATTAGTTAATTAGTAATAAGTTCCATTAACGAAGTTATTTTTATATGACAACAACGTAACCTTTCTGGACCTATTTAATACGCTCAAAAGATATTTTCCTCAGTGTGTGAATTAAACCAAATAACACAAAGCATACTCCCTGCTCAGATATATCAAATACTGAGTTCTTAATGATGTCTGTGGATGGACTGTATGCATGCTATATTATTTCGTGTTAAAAAAATAAATACTGTATCAGTTACAACAGAATAAAAAAGCATTAAACGACAGGATCGGTGTACCATCTCGGATAAATTATTATTAATAGTCCTGGTGTTAATATTACCGTTGAAAAGTTCAATTTCGGTATCTGATTACGTTATAATTTATCCTTTACGTTTCCTACCCGACCTCCCACGGCCCATTTAACGACTTACTCCCTTTATTAAACGCGGCCATGATTGATATTTAATGTTGGCCTCGCCTACTAAGACCCATGTTTCAACCTGTTGCCCCTTTGTCTTTGCTAGGCTTCAGTTACATCCGACGACCCTTGCCTAAGCATTGGAAATTAAGTTCTTCGATTTATGTGACGCTTTTTCGGCCATATTTCTTTGACATTGTCAGATAAAAATAATAATATATTACGCTTAAAACACAGTTTGTCACAAAAGAGTTTGGTCTTGGAAATTACAAATATCTTGCTTTCTTAGTGTACACGGTAAAAATAGACCTTCAAGACAAAGAAGGAGGAAGAGATAACAAATAACAAAGACTAAATTCTACTTGCGCAAAGCCTGTTTTCCAGAGACTGGGTGACTGAGGTGGGGGAAACAGGGTTTTACTTAAAAAATTTATTGCCCAACGATTACCCATTTTCATGAATAATTAATTATTTAAAACTGGCATATGTACGTGTTTAACAATAGAATTTCTTCGATCAATAACTTGCTTTTTGCATCTGTTATGTCACCTACACAAATCTCGACAGTTTTTATTCAATATCGGATATTTATAAAGTTATACTGAAGAAAAAAAATTGAAAATTATAGTATGAGCCTTAAAATTTTAGGAATTAATAAAACAATTCAATATCTCAATGATTATAATTAGTGATTTGTATTAAATTATTTGTAGAATATCATTTATTTGGCTAACCGTTTTATCATCATATCAAGAAATATAAAGTATATACATATTTTAAATCTATAAGAATATAATTAAGAGAACTGTAGATACTGATTAAACATTTTTATTATAAATTTAAAACATATACAGGCTGTATCATATAAGAGGGCCACTCCCATGTATCTCGCTTAATATGCGAGATACGTCAAAAATCTTTAATTGTTTTTTGTTGCATTTTTGGAGGCCTTTATGCTCGTAAAACAAATTTGAGATCCATGGCCAACTTTATGAGTAATAACAAAAAAACCTATAAAGTGCCCAAACTTTAAGGCGGTCTAACTTTTTTATTTTAAGAGAAAGAGAAAACTTATTGGTAATAAATTTTTATTGCAAAATTGATACCTTCCACCTAATATAAACATATTTTGGAAATATCGTATGTGGTTCGCTGCGCCCTCTAGGCGGATAAAAAATTTTTTTATTGAAGCAGGCTATGGCCACAAAACATTGCCTGTTTTTTCATCTCTCATGCAATATACTACATGTTGCCCTTATCTTTTGTATTTATTACATTTTTTTCAATTTCATTTTAAAAAAAATGTACCTAAATATTTTCGTGTTGCTTTTTTATACAAAATACAGACTTTCTTATAATATTATTTTATTGCTTTTCACATTAGAAGCAATTGGGTCTTTAAAATTATTTTGACACAGACAATGTAATAAAATAATATTATAAGAAAATCTGTATTTTGTATAAAAAAGTACATTCTGTTTATTATTTTTTTTTGCAATTGGCGTCTTTAAAACAGGTTCTACATTATCTTGAGCAACAAGAAAATATTTAGGTTCATTTTGTTTTAACTAAAATTAAAAAAAATGTAATAAATATGAAAGATAAGGGCAACATGTAGTATATTGCATGAAGGACGAAAAAACAGACAATTTTTTGTGGCCATAGCCTGCTTCAACAAAAAAATTTTTTATCCGCCTAGAGGGCGCAGCGAACCACATACGATATTTCAAAAATCTGTTTATATCAGGTGGAAGGTATCAATTTTGCAATAAAAATGTATTACCAATAAGTTTTCTCTATCTCTTAAAATAAAAAAGTTAGACATCCTTGAAGTTTGGGCACTTAACAGGTTTTTTTGTTATTACTCATAAAGTTGGACATGGATCTCAAATTTGTTTTTACGAGCATAAAGGCCTCCAAAATGCAACAAAAAACAATTAAAGATTTTTGACGTGTCTCGCATATTAAGCGAGATACATGGGAGTGGCCCTCTTATGTGATACAGTCTGTATATTATGAAAATCAGTAACCCTTAAGTAAAAGTAAGCTGTTTATTATATACTGTTCTTAAGCTTCTACTTGTATCAATTACATTATTCTACTATTCAAGAAGACTTGTAGCAGAGGGGATACTTGATATCATTCCTCTTCATGATACAACTAAGGGTGCGGATATGTTTGAAGCTATAAATAAGATGGTATCATACTATGCGGGATTCGATAAATATTCCTATATTGTCCTGATGGAGTCAGAGCTACGATAAGAACTGAAATTAGATTTGCAGTACTCTTACAACAAAACAATATCAACTGTCCTGTGATATAAGAGGCTCTATGTGGATGTACTTCAAATGAATATCACGGAAGTGGTTGTTATACTAATATAGCCACTTACTACTTCTGTAAGGAACGTAAACAGTGCAGACTTAACTGGAATTGTGTGAATTGCAGTCAGATCCCTTTTACCAGGAAGGAATCGAAATAGGATTGTAATTTTTTAAAGTTACTCCAAAAGAACGTTTCTTTGCGAAAGCAGCTTTTTCAACATGAAAGTTGAAGTTTGACAACTCTGTTCTAGAGTGCCTGAGAATACAAATATCTTGCGACTGTGAGTGTTTCTTATAGTCTTTTTGATAAGATAAAGTTACAAGTTTGATGATTATTCGAAACAGTAATGAAATTAATATAACTTTAACCACATGTCTCACAACTGGTTTATTATTGATTTCCAATTCATTATTTATATGAAACCAGAAAAAAAAATATGTACGAAATCGTTGGACGGATTTTTCTTATGTGATAGCACTTGAGTCGACAACAATGTTTAGTCATCAAATCTGGAGGGGCTAAAACTCCGGGTGGACTGTGTTTTAATTTCGGTTCTGAAATGTGTGTGAGCTCCCCCAAGCCCCCCTAACTTCGCCCATGTCAGTCTCTCTGCGTTAAGTGTTAAGCTTATAATTAGTTTAACGTTCAATTTATGCAGCAGGACCAAACAGGCGATAGTATAAGTCGATGTAAATCGGATCCGGAGGTAGAGATCTGGACCAAGAAGCTCGCCCCGCTCAGATCCAAACTTATTCCTCTGTCGTTACCTTTAATGGTCCCTTATTAAAACGGACACTAGTAAACAGTTTCCCTTAACGACTTTTTGCCTAGAACGGTGATTATTTCGAGGATCGCATGTCAATTAACGACTTTTTATAAATTACGGTTGGATCCGCTTATCTTCAGAATGATATCTTAATTTCCGATTGCTCGTTTGTGCATTTGCATACGGCGGGTGATACGCATCGAGGATCGACTTCGGGTTAGGCAAAAACTATGAGCGTTGCATATTTATTAGTTATATATTATATTAATTGAGGCACATGATGCCGTCTGTGTGCATTTAATTTTAATCAATCGAACCACCGCGGACGAACACCTGCTCGACTAGATGCAGCTTTATAAGTACATACAAAATATATAATAGAGTTGAATAGAATAGAATAGACTCGAGTAGAATAGAATAGAATAGGATAGAATAGAATAGAGTAGAATAAGTAGACGACGCGGTGCATACAAAATGTTATCGCTAACTGTAAAATTTCATAATTTAAAGAAATGGAGATATAACTTATCACATTTTATTATGACAAAGTAAATAGCAAAATAACAGCAGATACAAAACAAATTTAATTATTTTTTTGCTATATAGGTATTAAACGTGGGCGTAGACCCTGACACATTATAAAAATTAATTCCTTTAGTCGAAGGAGTTTCAACTGAAAATGTTTGAGGATTATAATCTATGTTAACAATTTGTCAACCTTCAGTATAATTATCATTGATAATAATTATGTTCTCAGTTCAACATAGGATTCTGCAATCGTGTCGCTTTTTCACTCTCTGTGACGTTTTAAATTTTTCTTACTGCCGCCTGTGTTGGCAAAGAGGGCGGCGGACGTGCGACGAAAATAATGTCCCGTATAAAGTGATGGTTCTGGTAAATGCAAATAGTTGGTAATTTTGCTTGATGCACCTCCAAAAGTATGGATTCCAACTGGCTGGTCTGTGCATTAACCATTTCTATAAGTTAGAAAAAATCGGTGGTGGGGCGTCTGTTTAGAATGCAGAGGTAAATATTTGATAAATAATTCTGCAGATTTTGCTTTGTCTTCAAACTCTGAAGTGACCACAAATATTCGGAGCCTGTTGGTATTTGCTTTAATTACATGAACAACCAGAATTGTTCCTTTGT
Organism: Monochamus alternatus; assembly: GCA_037114965.1. Taxonomy (NCBI): domain Eukaryota; kingdom Metazoa; phylum Arthropoda; class Insecta; order Coleoptera; family Cerambycidae; genus Monochamus; species Monochamus alternatus. The sequence continues at coordinate 60,105,003 of CM073429.1, read as the reverse complement.
GTTCTATGTCATTTACTTTTAAATTCAAAAGTTTTTCATTACGTAAAGTCTCAGCAATGCCAAACAAAACAAACCTAAAATAATTACTACATAAAGCATAAATTACCTTTATCATCAGGTAGATTTCATCTGGTGCATTTAGTAAAAATTTAAGTATTTCTTCTTGCGAAAGGGTTTTGGACTTATTTGGCATATGACTTCTTCTTTTTCGTTTGAAATGTCAACGTCATTTTCTGCTAACAGGGTTGTTTTCACCATGGAATAATACGACCACATTGAAGAATGAGAATACTCTGAAAAATATGACAGTAAAACATTTTCACAATATTCTCTAATTCCGTGTTTCTTGCACCATTCCATGAATATGTCATACCGGCGATTGTATTTTTCGACTGATTTCTGTGGTAGAATTTCGAAACACGTTCCTAATGACTTTTCCAGAATTTAGGCAGCGGACACTGAATGTCTTCTTCCATCATTTTCAATAAATAATTAATTGCGACAAAACTTTTACTGTTGGGGCTGTGACAGAAGCAAACAATTTCTGTTTAATGTCATACAGTAATGGCTATGTTGATAAATATTTGCGTTAGGATAAAATGCTTGATTCTTACAGTAAAATAAAGTATTTGCTTACTTCCGGAAATCGCTATGGTAATACAAAATTCTTTTGACGGTCGACGATAAAGATTATTAAAAACTATTTTATATTTCACTATTTCACGTCAAGATCATGAACATATTCAGTAATTTTTAGCATTTATCTCGTGAGGTTTTTTTATTTTGTGTAACTCGAGATTCTACTTGATTTTTCTCGAAAACATTATACTTTACGGCAATGAAGCAAGAGCAAATTGTTTGTTACTTAATTCCTAAATAAGAAAAACAGTATTTTTTTTTTCAAAATAGAACACCAGTTACATCTGTACGTAGACAAATAAACAAAACAAAGCCTCATGTTTAATTTCACAACTACCAGAACCCATTCGAAGAGTTCTTCATGCTCCGTAACGGACCTGGTGTTTACCTTAGCACTTCCAGCTAAGAAAAACACTAATTAAAAGCTCTCCGTTAATAACGAAAATTACAATAAAGCAAACAAATTAATCCGAGGTCTGGCGTAGCGTGGCTGGCGCCAACAAATTACCATTATCTAACGTGAAGTTCTGCAATACGTGTAGGAGATCAGGTAAAAACGGACTTGTCCGCCTACGACCTGGCAGTAAATAATTTCCCTCTTTTCGTAATATGCATAGGCTTGATATCCTTAACCTTCGCGTCACAATCAAACCACGGGCATTGCCTACGACGGTGCACAATGCCGGGTTTACGTAAACCGAACAAAGACCGTGGCAGGCCTAAATGCCATGCCAAAAATTTACCGAAAACTTATTCATATAGTTACAATAACGAGAATACAGGCACAGCTGAAATACAAACTGAAACATGAATCATTATATTAGCATCTTTCTTCTGCTGTCTCTTTTCCATGTTGGTCTCAGTACCAGATAGTTTAAATTGTTTACTAATATTGATTTCATATTTTCATACTAATATTTATCGCCAATCGTCAATACAAACACTTTATTTTACTGTAAAAATTAAGCATTTTTATATTATTCCTATATGACATTAAACAAAAATCGTTTGCCGTTGTCATGGTCAACGTATGACATATTCATAGAATGGTGCAAGAAACAAGAAATTAAAACATATAGTGAGTTGTTCTCCTTCTTCAATGTGCTCGTATTCCATGATGAAAGCAACCCTTTCAGCAAAAGATGACGTTGAAATTATTAAATATAAAAAAACTTATGGCTTCTTTAAAATGAAAAGAGAGAATCACATTCCAAAAAAAAAACAAAACTCTTTATTCCAATTGGTTGTGTGGTACGTTTACTAGCTTTATACCGAAGAAAGAAACGAACACGGTTTTTATTTCTTAATTATCAGTTCTGCTAAATTCAAGCCATCAATATTTCCAGATATTACAAAACTCTCTAGACACTTTTGTTTTGGTATTGGGTATCATGACTTGAGGCCATAGGCCTTCATCTTACACATTTCTTTGACACGAAATTGAAAGCAACACTGAAAACTTCATTCTTATATCTGATGCCAAATCATCGGTTGAACTCATATTTACTCTTTCCTCCTCTCTTTTTCCAGCTGTCTGTTTGGTTTTGTTTCCTAGTTAATTTATATTTTTCATATAATCACAGTGTCGATTATTAAAATCCTTCAAATATAAGCTGAGTCTAACTATGTAATTCTTCTTTCTTTCTTCTTCACGGTCTTCTCTGACTTGTGTCTGTGATTTATATGCTATTTTCATTTCCCCTTCTATTTCATATCTTTTTTCCATACTTGCCTCTCTTGGTGTTGCTTTCTAGTGAATTCATGCTTCCATAATCAAATGGGATTTAAATATAAAATGAAATTTTTATTCAAAAATTCTTTTATGGTAGTCGTTTATAAAAATATGTATGCCTAAATAATTTAAAACCGTTTTCTCCTTGACACTCTTTCATCTTCTCTTTCTTTTTTCTATCTTCTTCTCTCTTTTTCTTGTCTGCTTCCTTATGGACTCAATTCTGATCCACATTTTTAGTAACACCAAACAAATGAATATTCACCACTCAAAACTGCATAAAGCAATCGTTTCTCAAAAGCTATAATTTTCAGATAACAGTCTCATTGCCTGAGGGACAATAATTTTTCAATCATTTTCCACAGCCAGACCACCCATTTACCCACACTTAACGGTACTTCGACAAATGGCCAAGGAGCAGTTGCTCCTTGTTGCCTGCAAAGGATATTCGTTCCCCCGAGTCCTCGGTGTGGGGTCCCAACGGAAAGGACATCCTTGTACAGAGGTGCTTAATTGGGAATAACGCTCTTGTCGTGCTATATTGCTGCATACTAATGAATTAACTGACCATCTCCTGATGTAGCCTCAATTAGGGTAATTCCTATCGGTTTGTCGTTTAAGGGTACGACATTTCTGTAGCACTTCGAAGTAACCTTGGAAAGGCAAATATAAGACTGGCCCATACAGAATCAAATAATAAAATGTGTTTATACTGTAAATGAGATTGTTCAGTGCGTAATTCATGTTGTTTTACACACTCTGGCTTTTTTACACATTTTACACAAAATGTATCAACATTATTAGTATTGTACTACTCAATTTTTGTAATATTTACCAATACTTTGTTAAATGTACACCATTTCGTGTTAACTCAACACACCTCTGTGTTTTGTATCCTTACTCCTGATTGGTTGCGTACAACCGCGCAGGTGCAGTCCATAGAGCAGCTAGCAGTTCTAGCACAGCGCATGCCATTGTGGTCGTGTTGCGTTGTTGTGTTCAGTTAATTCTTGTTCGCGATGTGGAAATAGAGAATATTTAAATTAATATTATTTAAAACATAGTTTACGATTTACCAGAATTTTACTTGATTTTAAGTCCTTTAATAGAATACGTACTTCTCCTTTTACTACTATGTATTTTTTGCAGTGTAACAATGAATGTGATGATAAAATAACTAAATTATCAATCTTGAATGTAATTGTCGAAAAAGAACTATACTCGAAATGATCCAAATAAAAAGAAATATTAATTCTATTAATAACAGTACCGATATTGACAATTTATCATACATATATTTTTGATTTAATAGTTTTTAATGCTACAGATTTTTATGAAAGTTACAATTTAAATATATATGTATATCGGTCTTCGCTTTTGTAAAAAAGTTGTTTTGTATAACTTTTTTTCAGCATTCCTGAATATAAACTTATCGTTTTTGCTATAAATGTCTTAAAAATTGCATTCCGTTTAGAACTATAAAAGTATATGTTTACAACAAAATCTGGGTTGAAACAAAAAATTTATTTTTGAATAATTGTGAAAAACTATTTTATATACAATTTGAGTGTTTTAAAAAGAGAACCTGTTGATATTTATAAAATTTTGTATTCTTTTAGTTAATAATACAAAACACGAAGGATAACAAAAAAATACACGCAAATGTATACACATATATAAAAACACTGCCAGACATTTACCGCCAAGGCATTACAACAGTTGTTGTTCAATGTGGTTCAAAATGTATTCAGAATAATATTTGCAACACGATAATATGCACTTGTCACACTCCCATAAATCAACACCTTATTCGTCATCTAGGCATTTGAATCCGACATGTTTGTAAATACACAAAAAATACACGAAAAACTTGCAAAAAGCAAGTACTGAAAAATTATTTCAAACTAATCAGAATACCGTATGTAATATTTTTTTACATCTGATGCAGACGCCATCTGTGGGCCACTAGTGCCAGGTACACGTCACATCGATACATTTTTAAACTTCTTGTGTTTTTGGGGAATTAAATTCTGTTAATACTAATAATAGCAACAATATTAACAATAATCGACGATGTTTACATACAATAATTAGTACTATTTCAAACTATAACATCCCAAGATGTTTACAGTGTTCTGTAAAAATGTTTACTATACTTTTAGAATATAACTAAGCTTCGTAAGTTCTTTGAGATTTGGAGAGTATGCAACTTGCAATGCAGTATTCTAGGTTAGGTTATTTTAGAACGGTTAATGACTAATTTTAAACGTTTTATAATAATTAAATAAAGCATTTTATGCCGGGTACGTTAGTGGATGATTATGACGAATCTACAAGGAGGGAAATTGAAGTTTTGGCAGTGTGCAACGAAAGAACGAAGAACGAATACAAAATACTACAGCTAACTATTATCTATCAGGTACTTAGGCATTATTATTAATAAAAATGTTTATTTTCGCAGTTTCTACAATTGACAACGCTGCAAAAGACGAGCACACGGTAGTTGATATATCTAGCCATCTCGGACGATGATTGTTTGTCATAAGCGTCGATTTTGCGAGTCGAAAGTATAAGTGAAAAATCTGTAAAATATTGAAATTTTTTGGAGTGTTTAGTACCTTAGTAGTTGTTAGACTGTTACAGCCTGTAACGATGTTCAATAAATAAATAGCCCGAAGGTACCGAAAGTACTATGTTCAAACTAAACTTCTCTGGTTTAGAAATGGATTTCACCCAATTTCGGAGAGTGTTAACAAACAATTAAGGAGCTGGAACTGCTTAGTATATAAACTGTTACATATAACTCTAATCTAGCTGCGGTTCTAATATGTAAGCCTCTAATTAATGAAACTAATCCGGCCCGATACCATTTCTCTTTCCCCCCGTCTAGTCATTTGCATGCCGCGGCGATAGATGTTAACTGCGTAATTATTTGAGAAATTTTAATTAACAAGGTAGCGAACGTGTCGCACTTAAAAGTCGTTTTAATGAAATAAATAACGAATTCCGAGTAACTAGGATTCATGTAGATATGAGGCTACCGCTCGGCCAGATTAAATATTGATATCTTGGGAGTGGGGCCTTGGAAGTTCAAGTACCTATGGGAGTATGCTGGATTACGTAGATCGGTAATAAAATTACACAAACCGATATACCGACAGGCATAAGAATATTAATGAGGATATCCCGCTACTTTAAAAATTGAATTTCTTTTATGCAGGTATGATTATACAGGCTGCTTTACGACTTATCCAAAAAAATTTGAGAATCGATGCGTTAAAAATGGTCAATATCGTAAAAAAAAATGTGAAATCCTTATCATCTCCGAGATAAAAAAATGATAGAAGTTGTATTTTCAACCTTTACATTAGTTTTTCAACAGTTGTAACGTCAGGTATATCAAATTATTTTATTAATTAAAACCACAAATTTAATTTTAGTAATTAATAGAACAATAGCGGCAAAATCAGTTGAATTTTCTGATATAAAATAGGTGTTAACAATTATTATTTATTCCTTTCCTTGGGAAATTCTTTCAATTTTTTGTCCGCTCATTTTTTATTACACTTTGCCGCCATGCCGGTCGCCGACTGAGCCTTGCCTTGCGCAAGGTCAGGTTTTACAGTTGACCAGTTTCCAGTGCCGTGCAGAAGTGTATTTTAAAATCATTTTAGAACTGTCCTTTTTGATTTCTGTATATGTACATTCAAAAATTCTTCGTACCGTTTTTCTGAATTTGTAGATAATAAATTCTAAGCAACATTGCAAGCTTCCTCTTGCAAACCTTGTGGAGTATTCGTAAATTCTTCGTCACTCTCTTAGTCATTGAAATGTACTTTTCTAAATAATTCGACCAATTCTGATCTCTTATCCCACGAAAACCAATTAGTATCTTTTCAAATATCAAGAATGCAAAATATGCCGTTATTACCAATTTAAATGGTAACGACTCAGAGTCACAATTTATAGACTTTTCAAGCTCGGGTATCTAAAATTTCCCGCCCGATTATGAATTTAATCGGACACATAGATCAAACGAAAAGGAGAACTTTATTAGTGTCTGTTACATCATTAAGTAAATCGGGACGAAACGGAAGCCGAATTCCATAGAAAGCCGGTCGGAATATAAAAAATCGAATGCGTTTCGAGGTAGTTTTAATAACTCGCGTCCTGGTTTGTACCAATTTTTCTTGGTTAACGAAGCGCATCGGTTTTCTTTGATGGGTCTCTCACTAATGGGAGCAACGAGCGATACGCTCTGGGTCTCTTAAGGTGCCTACGGTCGCAGGTTCTACCGCATTTGATCTATATGTACAGTGTTAACTATGTCCAAGTACAAAAAATGTATACCACGTGCTCAGGGAGGCCTAAAAAATAATTAAAAAAAAAAATATTCCAGAATTTTAATATTTAAAAAATGAGGCAAAACCCTTTTTTCCTATGGAAAGTCGCAGCCTATGATAAGCATCGACTGAAATGGCTTGGATTCATAGATAAAGTTTACATTTCTATCTGCATGTGGTCGTTTTTTGCAGCGTTTCTAAATGCAGTAACCACAAAATTATTGTTCTTATTGATAGACAGATAACAGTTAATCCAGTTAGCTGCAGTATTTTGCATTCGTTTTTCATTATTTCGTTACAAACTGGCAAAACTAAATTTTCACTCCTTACAACCCTTTCTACCGATAAAACACACTTCCAGAAGGTACAGTTAGATAAAATGCCTATTTTTTAAAAGAAAATCGAACGAAAGGAATGGGTAAGTACTACTGGATAATAGAAAACTTTTAATGCACCCGCGGCAGTGTTCTTCCATAACCTAGAATAACAAACCGGCGAACTATGTATATTGTGGGAAAATATCTGTACCCGACACAAATTCCTTTATTTAATAACTATAAAATGATTAAAATTAAAAAAGGCACTAAAAGCTGAAGAAGAAACAATACTACAACGTAAACACCGGAATTACATTATGACATGACAGAATTTTACTGTTGACTGTGTAAACGTTAAGCATCAATAGTCGGCGTTAAATAAGGGTTTAATATAATTTCGAAAAAAGATTTTTTTCACTTTACAAATAAGTTTGGAATTTTTTTGAAAGGTGATTCAGTTAATTCTTAATTTTATCTATTCCCTCTTAAAGTATTTGTATTTAGTCATAGTTAACCCTGTATATATACATGATTTTATCTCAGGCAACTACCACCAATTTGCTGTTTAAATCATTTGTCCCTTGCTTTTGATCGAGGAGATCCAATGGACGTTCTTTACTTGGTTTTTCCCAAAGCGTTGGATAAAGTTCCCAGATATATACTTCTTTTATTACTTCACCATTTAGAAATTCGAGGTGTACTGAACTCACGGATTTACAACTATTTGTGCAACAGAATATTCTCTGTTCGTGTTGAATCAGATCATCTTGCCATTAAGTACTATCAACTATCCCTCATAGTTTTTATGCTGACTATGCAAAATTATATGGAAATCCTCTATAACAGCAAAACACCAATCAAAGTATTCTGACAGTGATTGATGGCTGGTGCAAAACTTGACTAATTCCACTAAACTCGGATAAATACGCACATGGGCAACAAAAATCCCCATTAATACCACAGATGAATCTCGAGCAGAAAATTATAGCAAGAATTCTCAATTAACCGAATTTTTATACATGAAATTGAAGATTTGTTAATTTTTTTCTCAAAATGGTTGGGTTTAGGGCCCATGTCATATAAGATTTTCTTGTTCATTTTGATGTATATCTATCTGATCTATACTATCGCCTGTTAAATTTATGACAGTCAAACCTCTAACGCCCTGTACAAAGCAGAACCTGAGTCAGTTAAAAAAATATAATTAGATGAAAAATACAAAAAATTCAAAAAAACAGCAAAACAAAATGAGCTAATAAAATGAACAAATATGAAAAAATACAGGATGTGAAGGAATAAAGAAAACTGCATTTGCTCACAATGAAAAAGTAAACATGAAAACTATTAGACATATTATTAACTGATGGAATAAGTAAATAACAGAGGCCCAACAATCAAATCCAAATATACCTTCGTTTATTATTTTGTTGAATATGTCATTGAGCAATTAATTACTGCTAATTCAAAAATACGGAAATAAATTTTCATCGTCGCCAGTAACACTTAAGATTTTATTGAGTAGGGGGGACCAGGTACGAAAGTAACATATTTTTGTAAATCCGGATAAATAAAAAATTAACAAAGTTATATAAATTTACTTACTATAAGTCGTTTCCTTGGTATTTTATATATAGAAGAAAAATAATAAGTCATTAAACTTCATATTGATGTACAATTAATAAAAAAGTAGAGAGTGTACCTTGCTTCAACCTACCCAATTGCATGGGTAAAAAGTAACAGAACATGGGGACGTTTTAACATATGAATAATAGGTAATAACTAGGTATAGAAAGTTAGTATTTACAAGGTATATATTTTTTTATTTGAAAAAAATAAATAAATAAAAAAAAATAATGAAACAAAAAAAATATATTTTTTTTTTGTTTCATTATAAAAAATAATTTTTTTTTTTTGGGTAATAACAAAGAATCCTATCCCTATCTGGCTTTTGGGCGGTTGCCTGTCGACAGACTCGTCGATATTCCATATTTGGGATGGACCAAGTTTTTCCCAATCCATAACAATCTTTCCCACGATCGTTGTCTTTTGTTAGACATCCTAAATAAAGAAAATGAATTTGTATATTCCCACACAGTATAACAAATACTGAAGTAATTATCTGGATGTCTAACAGAATTATCATTTTAAATATGACAAATACGATCATAGGTATTAAATATGAGGGACGGTTGTAACATGTTACAATCGTCCCCCTATGGCATTGTTACAATCATCCTATTACGCATTTTTGACGCGATTGACAGGATACTTGCTTAAAACATTTTTAACGATTATTTTTATTAAAAATACCATGCTTAAATTTTAGCCAATACTTGTATTAACTGAACAAGCCAATAAAATAATTCAAAATAACGTTCAGTTCTAGGATTATGATAGATTAAGATAAAGAATGAAAACTTACTTTGCATATCATTTTGCACCGTGCAGGTCTTAACTCGAACTAAAACACACTACGGATATTGTTGTTCAAATAAGTTAATGTAGATTTCACTGCCGACTCTATGATGATATAATATCATAGACAAACCTCTTTAGAAAGACAATAGGCTTACTGTTACAACCAACCCGTGTTACTTTCGTACCCTGTCTCCCCTATTATTTTATAGAAAATTGAGATTGAAGAAACATATAGTGTAGACTCCAAAATTAGTCTTTCAGCAAACTGTTAGTAAAAAGTTTGTATTGAATTGTGAGACTTTTAACATTGGAAAAAGCGTTTATTGTCCATTACTGATCAGGAACAGAGCGAAAATTAACGTGATATTGGCATGTACGATGAAGAGCACTCCAGATTTTGCACGTAATTTTGAAATAGTTATCTATTACCAAATACTGATCTGCAAAGGTCGTGAGACCGCTTCCACCGCCGTAGGCCTCTTAACCCGCGTTTTAAATTCAGCACCACGCTCCGGTGTGCCCGAAAATCGTCCCGATCGATTTTTAATTAGTCGATTGCTGGCGATTTATAAATTATTGTGAAATATTTATTCCGAGTGCGGGGCTTTCTCTTATAATATCTTTTTTGCGACGCGCCGGGCCATAAATTCCGGCCCCCAGTTTGGGTGGTCCGCGAAATTTCGATTCCGCTGTAGAAGTATTCGGTTTCACGCAACGCGTCCCGCAATTGCAGTAAAGAGGTGGATTTATTGCAGGCGAAACGCGATATAAAAATTCGCTGGGTGTTTGTTCGCACGCTAATTTGGCTAAATTACAAATTACACGACGTTGGAGAGTTGTGTACCAGATTCCACAATGCAGCATGGGTTGACAGCAGCCAGAACTGAATTAATATGCTAATAAAAATTGTCCTGCATTAAAAATGATCGCTATTGGCTCTGTGTTCTTCAGAAATATGCCACAGTAGACTTTCAAAATAGTACAGTGTGACTCATTTTATAAACCCGTTCACAATTTCAGCAGCCGACAGAAAGAGCACTAAGAAATATCAAATCGTTCGAATTTTTTTTTTTATTAAATTCCAATAATTCTGATTCCACAAATATTATTGTGATGTGATCATGGATAAAACGTTGTATGACATTTGTGTTTCAATTGCCTTTTATCTACTTAAGAATGTTAAAAAAATTTTCGTGGATAAAATGCTACTTAAAACATTTACACAATAAATAACTATAAGGCCCGGCGCAAAATGAGACGCAGCTTGGTGAGGTGACACAGCGAGTTTTTGTGAATCTAAGTAATAATACGAGGGTTGACCGTAATTTAAAGTCTCCAATGTTTTTTCAAATAGTAAACATCTTTTTATTGCAAAACTAAGTACATACTCTGAAAGCTTGGACTTTTAGCTATTTTTCAACGTAGTGCCCGTCACGATCAATGCATTTTTGGAGTCGTTCTGGGAGCTCTTTCATACCCGCATCGTACCACTCTCCCGCCGACTCGCGCAGGAAGGTATCGACGGCTGCCTTCAGCTCTTCGTCGCTGGAGAATTTCATTCCTCCTAAGTATTGTTTCAGGTTGGGAAACAAATACACTAGGGGCCAAATCAGGGCTTTAAGGAGGATGGTCTATGATTTCCACAAGCAAATGCTCCTCAAATTTCGTCACTGGCTCGTCCGAAACTGATGGACGTCCGCGGCCGGCCTCGTCTTGCACGTTTGTACGACCGGCTGCGAACTCTCTACACCACATTTTTTGTGTCCATACACTTTTCTCCATACACATCGGTCAACTGACGATGAATTTCAATAGGGGTGACCCCTTAAACCACAAAAATCGAATCACCGACCGCAATTCACACTTGGCAGGAGCGTCGATTTTTACTTCCATCGTTAACGGCTGCTAAGCAAGTATGAAATTTCCCTACTCTACTATAAATTTCCCTACGCTACCTGCCCAAGCCTGGTCTATGGCTTGGCCCAAGATAGAAATGTTAAAATTCTGTATAAAAGATTAAGCGCTGTTGGCATATTATTGTTTACAAACGAATATGAGAAATGATCCATAAAATCTTATTTTCTTTTAAATGGTGAAATAGTAAGTATTTGCGAAACTTATTATGTTGTTAAAGTTCTTTTTCCCCTACAAAATAAGAATATTTTCCCTACCAACCGATTTATTGACAAATTTTTCCTACAAGTAGGGAATTTCCCTACGTGTTAACAACACTGGCCAAGACTCCAAGATTGACCATCACAGCGAGGCAGTGACCAGCCAGATTAGTTGTGGGGGAAGCAAGGAACACGGTGCTGTTGTCAGATTTAAGCTAGGGGAGCTTGTTGGAGACCTTAATTTACGGACTACCCTCGTAGTTATTTCACTATATTTCTTCGCAGCGTGACGTGACGCAGTTTTGGCTCAAGTGACCCTGCGGAACGCAGTGTAGTTGCCGCAGTTTTAGAAATCACGGCGCGTGTTTGAAAACATGGAAAAACAATTAATCGAGACTGTGCGAATTCGACAAGTTTTGTACGATGCGCCATGTAGACTACATGAGAACAAAATCGTCACAAAATTCTTTATTTAAGGCAAATTCTCCATGAGTTTTTGGTTTTTTTTTCAAGTACAAGCTTTTCACTGACTTTTTATTACTACCCATCTGGGTGACACACGATGCCATTTCGCACTCAAACTCGTCTTCCGAATCGAATTCAGAACTAAATTGATAATCAATGAGTGCAGTAGCAGTTGCCATTTTTCAGTAATATGGCTTGAATGCGAAGTGGAAACTGCAATCGTATGTGCGCGGTACCCGCGCTAGCAGTTTCCTCCCGCATAAAACTTGCCGTGACTCACGCTGCGTCTCATTTTGCGCCGGGGCTTAATGGCGTTTGTAAAAAAAATAGTGTATGCTAAATGTAACATTTTATTTTGTTCGAAGGAATGGGACACTTCTCACAAAATAAAATATCACTTTTAATATATCACAATAACTATTATCATTTATTTTGCCTGATGCATTGAAAAATGTTTAAAATTGCCCTAAACCCGTTATTTGGAAAGTAACGAGTTTCTATTTCGGTCTGTGACTGCAACCTCATGACTTAACTTCACCGTAGAAGTTGTGGCTTTATAAATATTGATACGTACGAGGTAAATATTAATTTTAGCTCATCGCCTAAGATGTATCGCTCCTCTAAAAGCCCATAACGCATCCTCTTATCCATTATTGACCAAAGATGGTCCGCGTAACTGCCGATAGGAATTCCAGTGGTGCGCGTAGAAGTATTTAAGGCCAAATTTAGACATCGTGTCAATTAGACGTCGTCTGTATGTTTATCACATACGGCAGTTAAATACGTACGACTTTTTTTTCTCAAGTCCACTCATGATCGACGGCTTCGCGAAGTGGAAGAGTTATGTGTGCTGTTGGCAGGCTCCCTAGATTTCAATAACAACGATATTACTTAGCCGACTAAAATATAAACAAATGGCAAGAGGTCCATATATAGAATCTTGTTTGTCAATTGGCGGCGCGCAGAAACACTGATTTACGCAAGGGATTTCTGTTTATTTATGTAATTCTTAACGGGTTTGCAACAGTCACTCGCCTGACAGATCAATATACGTCGAAAATCCATGGCCTTCTCACATACAGCGATTTTTCGTTTGATTGACATTCTGGTTGTACTACAGCTAGGAAGTGAAACGGCAAAAACAGAGAAAATGCCGAGTCTATTCGATAATGTAAATAGAGGAGGCTCATTCCCTTTTGCGAATAGTTTATTAACCATCCTGGTCGTTTCAGATATCGAAACGTATGATCTACGTACGCGATGACAGTCGCGAAGCGGCATTTGTTAACAAAAGAAGTCCTAGTTGACCGTTTCGCTATTAAGTCCGGCTGTATAAGGCATAAGTGTTCCATTAGATTTCCACGGATGCGATTTTACTCGAATCGCCTGTACATATAGATATTCACCGTCGTTTTACAAATGCTGAATCGGACGGGTATCTTTGGAAATTAGAGGCATTCACACGGTTGTACGACCGGCGCGAATTTATGACTCATTTTCAGAGATGGCTAGATTCAATTCGCTGTTTTGCCAAGAAAGCTTCCATGGAAGCTATTTCAGTATACAGCACTTACTGAACTGTTAACAATATTACTGCTGGTGATCTGAAAGGAATATTTTTATTTATTCGTCCAAAATAAGGTAATTCAGCAGGTCATTCTATGACTAATAACATAAACCATATTTGAATATACAGTGTGTCGATTATAAATTAAGAGTAATTTCTTAAAAATATTTGTAACTGAAAAAATGATATGGAAATGTGCATTATTTACATTTTCTGAAGAAAATTAAACATTAAACTTTAAATGGAAAAATGTATTTTTTTTCTTCTTGTAAAAATGATAAAGTGAGACTTTGGCAGTTGGAGAAAAACAAAAGAATAATTATTAAAGTTGGCTGTATATTGCCAGGGTAGATTTCTCACAAACTAGAAAGAAAAACAATGCAGAAAATAAGAAACACATTGGCACAATTGGCACTTGCCAGTTTCTTACGTTTACATTTGATAAATACACTGACACTATTGTACTAACTCTATAATCACAATTTACGATAGCCACATGTTAACACCCAGTGGCGAAGATAGAAGATCATAGAATAAATCTAAAATAGTATTTTTACCATTATTAACCATTAAGATTTTAATATTATTCACTGTAAGCACCATGCCCTATATAGAACATGAGCCAACGTCATTTATAAATGAATACAACTGAAGTAGCCCCAGATGAGAGCCTTGTGGTATTCCTTACAGTGGTAAGTACGTGCAGAAGAAAGAATGTATTATTTTAATCGAAATGGCGTTTGACTTAGGCAATTTTGTGAAAAAATAAGCCTAAAAATGGTATTTAATTTAGTCTGACACGCCTACAAAAAACGGTCGCCGCCACAGTGTAGACCTGTGACGTCATATGCCGTTCTCATGTGCATACAGCAGTGTGTTTTAGTTCATATCTGTATACGATTTTTATGCTTTCGGATAACGGATAACGCAGTACATACGTTTAGAAGAGTTAATTTGTCATTTGCAATGTTATTAGGTGCTATTGTGTTAAATAGATATTGGTATTGAATAAAGTTACAAAAGAGCATATCACCAGCATAGAGCGCCTAATAAAAAATATTTTACCGCGCCAAAAACTGAAAAGAAAAATATAGTGTGTAAAAGAAAAATATAGTATAGGACGATGAAGTGCGACGAAGGAAGCATCGTAACATTTTTTGTTCGTGAACACCATTTTAATGTAAGATTAATTGAAGATACAGGTATGTTTAAGTTCATCGAAAAATTAGAACATAAAGTTGTGAATAATCAATTAAACTTTTCTATTAGGCTACCATAATGTATACAGAGCGTACAGCAAACTTATATTTTTTTCTCATTTATTGTATTCTGCGCTTTATTTCGACTTCAAAAAACATGTCCTGTATTTGCTACTACCATTTATGTGATGTAGAATATTATTTAAGGCATTTATAAAATTTAGCTATATGACTTCACTACATTAAATTACCTGTTTTATTCAGGAAACAACAACAAGTAATAATTAAGGATTTTTTTAAAGATGTTTAAGGAGAAAAATAATAAATGTTAAGTATTATTATTCATTACTTTTACTTATTATTTTTCAAATTAAAACCACAAAGCAAAGCAAAAACAAGCAGTGTGAAATCAGATGGCATAATTTTATAAATACCTCAAATAAAACAATCTATCTGGATACTTACCCAACAGCATTGTTGCCGTAATTGTCACGAGCGGATCTACAAAAGAACAAGTTACGTTTAACAATACCGTAAATTCATCACATCACCACTAATAATTATCGCATTACCTTCACAATATTTACAATATGTATCTATGACCTACATGTGCCACAAAAAATACAAGAAACAAACGTCTATTTACATCACCAACATCGTAACCTGCACTTGTATCCACGGAAATAAACCGCGCTGAACGGCGTGTATCGTCACACCAATGATATCGCGTTTTCAGTCATGTGGTTTCCATTAGATTATATGGTGAATTATTAATGTTAATACTTTAATTATTATGTACCGTATAGTGACTAATAATCTTCTTTTACAGGTAACCTTGTAAGCTCTAGCATTGTCTCTATTCAACCGTGAGATTGAGAATGCTGCCTTTTCAGCCACGTCTTTTATTGAACCATCCACAAATCTGTGTGATAAGGTTTCAGAAGTTGGAATGGAAAATAGTCGATGATTAACACTTTCAAACTGCGTTTATCCATACCTGTAACTGCCACACAACTGCAACTGTTTTTCCTGTTTCACGGAACTCTTTCTGGCCGATTTTTCGGATTCCTCCAGCGGACAAAGGCGTGTCGCCTGCTTGAAAAACCGCATAAAATCAGCATTCATTACGCGATTGATATTCCAACTGAAACGTCAGTGTTAACATTAATGGCTCAATAAATTAGCGTCGTCTAATTAGCCTTAATGACGTTTCAATCAGTCCGTTCCCATCGAGACAATCCCGGTTTTAATTATTATGGGGAGTTTTCCGCCTTCGCGGAGTTCGAGATCGAATTTGATCGAAACCACGGCGTTCTGGATGCGACATAAAACATAAAGTTCGCGGCGGTTACGGCGGTTAATTGTGATCATTCGAGCTCTTAGTCGATTCCGATTGCCTGCCAGCGTAAACAGCAGCCGTTTATGGGGCTTTATTGCACCGATTAGCATAATGCCTAAATTAAATAATTGTCAATTACAATAATACTACGGTAATTGCTCGTAAAATCGAGAATTAAATATCGACGCTCCGTTCGATTTGCCTACAGTTGTGCAGTAGAGGATTCCGTATTATATTACCGTAATAATATTAATAAAATTAAGGAGTAGGTAGGCCATGAAACGCGCAGCGCTGTAACGGGCACAGCCACCTCGGATGCACACTGCAAATTTATTGCGATAGTCAATTAAGTATTACTTTTTTTTTCTCTCAAGATTTAAAACAGTTTTATATCTAAGAACCTCACAATGGCCACTTTAAAATTATAAAAAACATCCTGAGATCCATTTAAGAATGCATAGGACAGGATCTATTGAATATAATATATGCAAAAGTTGCTGATATTTTTTCCAAATTAAATATATAACATATTCCTATATAATTTACAGAGATGTAGATCATATCTTAATTTTTTGTCCCTAATACTATTATCTACTATTTAATATTGTTTCGTCGCTAAGGAAATAATTAATTATTACGTTCCAAAATTTGACAAAACAGTTATAGAAGCTACAAGAAGCGAGGTTAATAAAATTACATCAGAGAATTTGAAAAAATGCATCAAACATGTCATAAACCTCTGAGTACTTTTTTTTACTGTTTTAGAAAGGTATTTTAAGCTAATATAAATCAAATCTCCTACAATTCCTATCAATGAAGTCATATGTATGTTCTCTGATACCAAACATCTAGGTATGCTAATGAACGATTCCACAGACGAAGCTCTAATCAATAATTATCTAAAGAAAATAATCTACTAACCTGCTAATGAAACACTCTATAAATATCTAACTTCACTTTTTGGCAGTGGGAACACGACAAATTCAACCACAATAGATGAGATCTTACCTATTTCTGCATTTTTAGGATTGCTTCTTCAGGTGGTCTCCTTTAAGTTGAATCAAATATCCAACTATAAAAATTATTATAAAAATTAAAATTATTTGAAGTTAAATATCGACAATGACAAAAAGTGACATCCTGTCAATGAATTAAATATGACAATACCTACTTGAAAAATGTTCACCTTTTATGTAAAAGTTTTTATATATTTTTAGGTATTAATAATATTGGTATCAGAGAACATACATATGACTTCATTGATAGGAATTGTAGGAGATTTGATTTATATTAGCTTAAAATACCTTTCTATTTAATCTTATATTAATTTTTCACACAATATTATTAATACCTAAAAATATATAAAAACCTCTGAGTACTTGTCGGATCATGCAACAGAGACTTTTAAACACTTCTGGTGCTGCGGTTTCAATTGAAACAATTCGTAGAAGACTGCGAGATGTTAATCTACGTTCACGACGACTTTAGAGAAGGGTTCCACTGACACAAAATCATGTGCGACTTCGGTTGCAATGGGCTAACGAACACGTGCATTGGAATGATCAATGGAGGACTGTATTGTCGACAGATGAGTCGAGATATAAACGGTTTTCGGATAGTCGGAATGTTCGAGTATGGACCCTTCCTTTGGTACCCAGGAAGTTCCAGGAAATTCATCAATTTAGAGGTGGTGCATTTGTTTTAATGAGCGTACAGAGTTGTTGGTGCTTGATGGAAACATGAATGCACAGATATACGTCGAACAAGTCATCACTAATGTCATCCCTTTGTTTCATGCTGCAATTGGGTCAAATTTTTTATTTCTCTACGAAAATGCGCGGACCGGTTTCCAACAGTGCTAACGCTTCTGGTATTGCGGTTGCAATTAAAACAGTTTGTAGAATACTGCGAGATCTACGTTCACGACGACTTTTGACAAGGGTTCCACTAACACAAAATTATATGCAACTTCGGTTACAATGGACTAACGAACACATCAATTCGAACAATCAATAAAGGTCTGTATTGTTCACAGATGAGCCGAGATATGGACGGTTTTCAGATAGTCGGCGTGTTCCAGTATGGACCCTTCCTTTGGTACCCAGAACCCAGAACAAGTCATCAACATTTAACAATGTCATCCCTTTGTTTCATGCTGCAATTGGGCCAAATTTTGCCTTGGAATTTCATGGTATTCCGCACTTGACACTGCCGCCTCTCTCGCCAGATCTCAAATTGAGCACGCATGGGACCAACTACAAAGAGCCTTACGCTCGCATCAACCATCCCCAGGAACAATTCAGAGGACTTTTGCTTTATACTGAAGTGCGAGGAAGACATACTCTGTATTAAACTTTTTTTTGTAATTGCTTTAAGAATTTGAATTTTGTATTAAAACCATCAAAAACAAAACTTTACCAAAAACTGTAAAGGCTTCCGAAGGAGGAACAAAAAAAGCCACTCGTATAAAAAAGTAAACATTCAAGATAGCATATCAAAAATATTTTTGAACCTTTAAAAGAAACTGAAGATTTGTGAACTTCCTTAACTTTTGTGGAGCAGATTAAATTGTATTACATATCTAAAAATCTAAAAATGATTTCAAGCTAATACATTTTTTCAATGAATAAACTACCTTTTTCTGGCAAAATTGGCGCCCGCATATCGCGGGATTCGTAACTTGACTGATAATTGCGTTTTTAATAAATGTCCATCATCAATTACTAATATCTCTCTTAATAGTTCGAGATAGCGGCGCCGCTTTATCTTCAAAAAAAAATTATTATGTACCGATAAAAATTAATTAATAATAAATAAAAATTACCATAAATTTGTAGAGGATATGCGAGGAAACCCATCTATTAGGTGTCCGCGATGGAGCTGGTTATAAATCTACGCCGTGGATGGTTTTTATCCCAGACTTCGAGAGGATATTTATATTAATATAAATATTTATTAGCGAGGTACATCGCTTTATTAACAGTGTATTAATCTTACGCGTTATTTACAGAATATATATGATCGTTTCGGACAACCTTTTCAACACTACAGTAATTGATAGAGCAAGAAAAATGTGACCGCAGCATAGTTCGTCAGAAGAAAAAGGTTTTTGCAAAGAAAAAAATCATTATTTTGATAACACGTTCAAATGTTTCTGCATTTTTAACGCTCAGAAAGGAGAGCGTTTCTAAGAAATCAAATATTCCCCGCCATGGCAAAGTCTTTACTGAATATGTAGACAGTGAAAACGACAAATCGGGCACAACCAGTACCAGAGGTCCATTTTTCACCGCAGCAGTCTTAGATTAAATATACGAGCACGTGCAAGAATTACATAGTAGTTTTGTTCCTTTATTGTGGATTTGGATGGAAAAATTGAGTTTCCACACAAATTGTTATAATATATATATAAGTATATTACGTTGTTGGAAAGCCAATGAAAAATGCTATCAAACCGTGAGATAAAATACGCAGTTTTCCATTTAAAAAAATAATATAACTTTGCCATATAACTCAAAAAAGAGTATTTCAAAAACTGTCTACGCCACTGAAATCTACTTAAAAAAGTGAATAAATAATGGTTTTACAAAAATCTAAAATATAAAATAAACAAGGAAGTTATAAATGCAAAAATATGAGAAAAATATGAATTTATAAAGGGTTTCGTATCGCACTTTGTTGTCGAGATAATAAAATTAAAATCATGGTTCTTTTTATTAAAAATAAAACATGAATTCGTTTATTATTTTTCTCGTGAACGGTTCATTTTATCGACAATAAACTAGAGTACTTTTTTAGTCTAAGGTTGACGCTACCCAGATTTATTATTTTAAAGTCTTTA
Source organism: Monochamus alternatus (assembly GCA_037114965.1). Classification (NCBI taxonomy): domain Eukaryota; kingdom Metazoa; phylum Arthropoda; class Insecta; order Coleoptera; family Cerambycidae; genus Monochamus; species Monochamus alternatus. The sequence continues at coordinate 60,085,029 of CM073429.1, read as the reverse complement.
ACATACAGAGTCTTAAAAATTTAGGCATTAAACTAAAACTGGTAAACTACATAAACTAAATATGTTTCAAGAACACTCTTAAGATCTTCTTAGTAGTGCCCATCACATTAAATTTTTATTAAATTATATTAAGTATTTAATTATTCAAGAAAAACCGATTTCCAGCGGCGTCTTTCAGGGACATATCTCCGTAAGGAGGGCTTGTAGTAAAAAAAATATTGTCATCTTATTTTTTCATGTTCTATCTGCACCCGAGATTTTCCACATTTTCCCGAACACCCTGTATATCGGAATACGACATTCGTCATTCAATTTTTCTTTGCAATCGAGCTCATGCAACCTATGTCCTCGGGAAGTAGGAGAAACCCCCTAAAAGTGTCGAAATCGCCTACATTCACAAATATCAAGCAAGCAATAGAAGAACGAAACGCACTAGCGACAATACTACTATAACTAATAATACTTTTAAGTTAGCAGCAGATGACAGATTGCGAGATGAACAAATTACGTTACAGATTGTATCTTAATTTGCAACTTTGTAACACTGTTTTGCATTTTATTGAACTTGAACTTTATTTTTGAAATGTCCTCGTAGAAAAACTATGCGTTTTAGACATTTCATAGGAGATTTTTTTTCGATTTTTGATGGGAAGTCCTTTTACTATGCGACCTGAGGTATATTTCGAGCATCCACATATCTAAAAGAAATTATTTTTCAAAATAATCTCAGACCACCTCGGCAAGGGCTAGCCCAAAAACTTTCCTAACTCTCTCACCAAAATTTACAGCTCAAATACTGTGAAATAAAAATTCTTCACGAGAATTAATACATTTTTAATAAATAATTAGTATTCCTGAGCGGGTGTAAAACACCCACTGAGGACAATGGGGCCCTATTTTGAATAAAGCCGTAAAGCAACACCTGGGGGTATCGGTGTTGTAATAGAGCCATCCTCGGTCCTAAATAGTGGAATTTACTGCCTTCTAAATGGTAAAATCATGTCGTTGTATCGCGCTGGCACGATGCTCGGAATAAATGCGTGATTTTCTAACACAATCTGAGCACCCACAACTAATAAGGCCATAATAGATCGGTCGTAGTTAGCATTCTAATGTACTTTAAAATATCGAACAGAGATGTGTCGGATATCGTTTGTATCCAAACTCAAACGATGGAATAATTTAAAAGCTGTGTACATATAAACATATTTCAACCATTATTGTCACACTGAGAGACATGGTTTGTGAAAAAATTATATTTTTACTATACATAAGAGGCAAAAAGGTGACTGTTAAAATATTGCCTTCTACAATTCAGCTTATACAAATTGTGCCACGATTTCAAATTTCTAAAATCAAGTATTCCTCAGAACGTCTGAATAATTTTAATTTTTTCACATCTACTAAATATCTTTTCTCTATGACATATGACAAAATATTATTAAGATGAGATTGTTAGAATAAAAAATTGAATAAGTATACAAAATTTCAATGTGCTAAGCCTACTTATTTTTTGCTCGATTTTAGATTTTTCATGTTAGTTGTGCTCTTTCTGTATCAGATACTGCAAAATATCATTATGAAAAGTTTCTGGAAATAAAAAACTGAGTATGCATGCAAAATGTCAAAAGTCAAATTTCAGAAAAATCTAAAATCTAGTACAAAAACTCAAAGGCCTAGGACAATTGAAACATTGGGTACTTACTGTATTTTTCATTCTGAAAAACATTTCTTAATAATACCGTATCTCACATAGAGAGGGCTCTGCTAAGGAGAAAATTTGGAAATTAAGCAAAAAGTAAAGAAGGCTGAAAACATCGACATTTGTATATTCATCCAATAACACATTCTGTTCCACAAATAATTAGACTTCAATCGCAGACGGTTATATTTCAGCTTTAACTGTTTTGTTTTCTATAAAAGTCGTCCCATCTATCCAGGGACACCCTATATATATTTTGAAAGTTAACATTCATTAATTTCTATATTTAAACGAACTGTTTTCTAAATACAGCTAGTTTTCTTCTATTTCCAATTAACATGTAAAAACTATACAGGATGTGCGAAATATAAGAGCCGATACTGAAAGGGCTTGAATTATCTGTCTAAAAGCAATACAAATATCTAAAACGATGCAAAGCTGTGTTACGAAATTACAAACTAAGACACAATTAAGGTTTTAAACAAAAATCCCTTTAAAGTAATTTGTTTTTTGTACCAGTATTAATACTGATACAAAAAAATTACTTCATTAATGAAATAAACAATAGTTTCCCTCCAAATCATTCAAACTCTAACCTGCTATAACATGCGAGAGCATTCTAATTCATATTATTGTTAACCCCAAACTATAGGTCAAAATAGTTGTGCATCATACTTACTTGATATTGTGACTAGTGCGTTTCGTTACCTAGTATTTGCTTGAATTTTGTGGGCGTAAAAAAATGTTAATTATTTTTTGTTTGATACAATTCATCATACAGCAAAATAAAGGCTCTCGTATTTCGAACACCCTGTATTATACTTCTCATTTTCGTTTGATCATATTATGTGCCCGTATCGTTTTTTTCTTTTGAATCGAGAGATGACTCTCACCTCTATCATTTCTATTGACTGTGGAGGAAGAAGCACTTCTTAACGTATAATTTTCAAAATTGGCCGTACTTGCTCGAACCTTCCCACTCGAAATAATCACCGAGGAGGTGTTAATATAATTTGGTACGTGCTGCAATATGGCTAGCGCCTAGTACTTAGTGTGGTGCCAAGAGGCACTGTCAAAGGTCACGGAAATATATGGCTTCTTTTCGGAATGCATTGTACGTGTTTAAATTGGTAGAACAAGAGAATTGTTTCTTTTAACAAGTCTTATAGCTGTAATAGTATACAATGTAAACTGTAAAAATATACCTATAAATAATACTATTTTGAGTTGTAGGTATTATGTAAAAATCGGAGCACATTAAACAAAGTTAGTAAGTGCTCTGTGTTACAATTTAGAACTTACTTAATTATGTATTAATATACAATATTATTTCGCAGTTTGATCAATGATAAATTATTTTCAAACACCTTGAAAAATTATTAATTAAAAATAAGCGATTTGCTGAAATAGCAAAAAAATATGACGCACTGTATTCAGAGTGAGGCGTTTATAATGTAAGAAATGTAGGTCAACTTCTTGGCAATATTTAGAATAAAAAAAGTCTTATATCAAAAAGTTCGAAGTGATCGAAACTTTTGAAGAAGACCCTACAAATAGCACACGTCGGAATAGCACAGCAAGTAAGGATTTCTGCCCGCACCTTACATCGCATATCACGATGCCAGCTATTACATCCCTATCCTGTGCAGCAGATTTTAGGAGTGGATTCTGAACAACGCTATGAGTTTTTGTAGATGGTTTTTGCAACAATGTGAAAATCATGCCTCGCCATTTTAGTGCTATGGGTGTTGTATTATCATTACTATTATTTCGTGTCTACTGTTTACAAATAGAGTATTTTAGAATTTAAGACTACCGAGATAAATAAATAAAATTGATGCTTTTGATTAAATATTCATTTTAATCAGTTTAATATTGTCAAAAAGCTGTCCTACATTTTTTATACATTATAAACGGCAGGCCCTGTATAGTTAACAAGCGGTATTACGAATTCATTCGCGTATCGTACGGTCTGAACCCGACAAATCCAAGACACCCGTCTGTCTCGCATGCAGCAGGATCGCCTGCAAAAATATTTATCGTCGATCGGAACAGAGGTAGCATGCGAAGTAGCCATATTTAAAAGGTAATTAATTCAATAGACAGCCTCATAGGCAGGATCATGTAACTATTTGTGTGTAATGGAATGTTAGAGATATATAATCTGCGCGAGATATTGCCCCAGAGACGGTTTAAATACCCGAGAGCTCGGCTGCCGTACAAATTAGATTTGCTTAAATTATTGTTACACGTATAATTATCGGAATGGAAGTACACAGATAAACTTACATGCTCCATAGTTATTATAATCGTTCTACATCCAATTTGAGCAGCACTTTTAAGCGAATTAACGATAATTTCTGTTATTAATAATGTAGAATTACTGAATTGTTGGCTGGGAGCAGTACTCAAGTGTGTAAACTACGTATACGGTCATCCTACACAGGCATGCGCTTGCTCATTTAGAGCCAATATAATGCTAAACAATTTACCGACTGTTAACTAATAACAAATTTAGATTACAAAGATATTCTTTAGGACCAGGAGTAGAAATTACTTTCTTTATTACAAAAATGTTGACAGAAATAAAGGGTTTTGCCTCTACGAAAATAATAATGACAATATATTCCCCAAGGAAGTTTTTGTTATATACTACGTGTTAAAGAAAGGTAAGCATCTATATATGTTCATCAGATTTTAACAATTTTTAGTACTTACACAAGTTCAGGGCCACTTATTGAACATTTTCTGCAATATCAGAGACCCTACTGCCAAAAATTGGTTCAAAAGTGTACTGACAATCCAGAAGAAGATTGAATGACATATGGCTCCACCACTTCCTGGATATAGCGTTGGGCTAGCTATTGCCCCTAATGAAAACTAGTGATGATCTGCTTCCATACGCGATATCACCCCATACGCCTACTGTGTAATGGCTGTCTGTCAAATTGTGGATCGCGTTTTATACTACGTCGTTTTCCCACCCTTGCACGACCATTAAGCATCTCCAAACAGAAAAGGGATTCGTCCCTAAAGATCACCATTCTTGGTCCCACTAAATCCTCTTTCTACACCATTATAGGCTGTTAGCCTCGATGTTCATGAGTGAGAGGCAGTACCCAATTTGGACGATAAAACAAGAGACTAAAATTTCGTATTTGGCTATATACTGTACGCATACCGATCATCCCCCCATGTTTTTCAAGCCACTGATTTGCAATAGTCCAACTGCTGCTAAATCGGTCTCTGAGAGCTAAAAATCGCATTTGACGATTTTCACGCTCTGTGGTTCCTCTACGACGCACAGTGGCGCAAAACGAAACTGTGTCACTCAAATTACTGTACACCACTTAGGGTTGGGCCGTTTGAGGTGATTTTTTTTTTAGAATGTCCGTCATAAAATTCCCTATCGATCCCTCTTTCTCAATTTTCGATTTGGGTCTTCATTTTCGTGGAATTTGACTCCAAAAATGGGTTGACATGGAAAAAACTAGATTTTTCACAAAAATGACCCTACGGAACACGAGATTGAGATTTTGCCGGACTTTTTTATGGGGGAATGCTCGTCTTGGAAAGCCCTACAAGACTGTCCACTTAGATTTCGGGAAGAAATTTTCCGTTGCCCTTAAAATGGCTATAATCATCCAACAATTTTCACATATCAGGAATCGTTCTACTGAAAACTGGGAAAGTGTTGGAAAAACATCTCATCTCACAAAAATTATTTGTACACATTCAAGGAATCCGCAAAAATTTTTCCAGAATTTTTGGACACATTTTTGGACATTCAACAATATGGCCACATACATATTTTGTAATTCTGAAAAAGGTCAGAAAGGTTCCACAAAAAATGATTTTTAACATGTTTTTGGGAATTCAATTTTTTGATAAAAGTGGCCATTTTGGATACAATGGTTCATTGTTAATAAGAAATGATTAATATGATTATTTTCTTCCCAACAAACAGAGATAACATAAAACAACGTCGAAATTTGCGTTTTTATATCGTGCGCTGTACCAAAAATAAATAAATAAATAAATAAAATATACAAAAACTTTATCTGTCCTAGAAAAACATACACTATTCTACATTAATTTATATACAAGGTATTTATAAAATACATAACAATAACCCTTCAAAAGACTTAGCTTTTTGAGAATTTGTTTGGACAGCCAAAATATTTAAACGTTTCGGGAATGCCAGATGATTCCCCAGTATTTTTGAACATTTGTGGATTTTGGATCAAAATGACCAAAAAAAGAAAGATCCACATAAAATCTTATGGTCTCGAAAGTTTAAAGCATCCAGTAGATGCTGAAGACTTTCACTATCATACATTTCCATCCGAACAGTTCCAGGAAAAAATCTAGTTTTTTCCATGCAAACCCATTTTTGGAACCAAATTTCGCGAAAATGAAGACCCAAAGCGAAAATTGAGAAAGAGGGATCGATAGGAAATTTTATGACGAACATTTTAAAAAAAAATCACCTCAAACGGCCCAACCCTAAGGGGTGTACAGTAATTTGAGTGCCACAGTGGCGTTTTGCGCCACTGTGCGACGGCCGGTGCTTATCGTTCTATGTCTACGGCCTTCCCGAGTTCACGCTTGATAACACAGTACTATGACACGTAAGGATCTGTTAGTCCTTCTAGAAAATAAACAATTGAAGTTTTCCAGAAAATCCTTAAAACTGTAACGTTCGACAACATTGCAATCTATATATCAGTTGCTGCTGTTAACCTAAATGTATTACTAGTCACAGTAGTACGTTTCATTTTTCCCTAGCGTAATATTTGTACATGCACATAAATAAAATGGAAAAATCTACAGTAGTAACTGTGACAAGAAATTTATGAGGAATCTGGACAAAATACTCTGGCTGCGATACTTTTGTTCGGTAAACAACATAAGGTAATTTTGAACACTTGTAACTATTTCACATTTTTCTTCTTCTGTGTTGTGAAAAGAGCTCTAAGAAAACCATTCACAGTAAGTTTGTGAGAATCCTGACAAGGTATATGAGCGACGATGCCGCATTTTGAACAGATATTTTTGGAAAATTCACTTTGTTATAAGTTATGCTGTTGTTTATAATTTACAAACATACCATTTTTGCTCATTTCTACAAACACTGTTCAAAGATGTCCCTAGCAAGCTTGGGCCCGTCGAATACCAATTTCTCGCAGTAGTTCCTCCTTGCATTCCCCAAAATGCAAATTATCAGCAGCCGTATGTTAACAAGTATATTTTTTATCTAAAAATGCACATATCATTAAAAACTGTATGAATGCATTTTAAAAAACCCGTATTTTACCTCCGTATTTAACTATTTACCGCCTCGATCCGCTTCTTCTCGGAAATCCGAACGTCCCTTTTTATGTAAGTAAAGTAAGACGATTTTTTCGAGTGCAGACGTCCTTTCTGCTGGTTTACGAGCACTGGTTTTTTTGTTTCTTCAACGAGGAGCTATTCTAGAAACGTTACCGGGAACGTTACCGGATCCTTCTTGATGAATAGACGACAATTTTGCACTTTTAAGGAGATTATTTCCCGACGGGGAACAGAGGATGTGACGGCATCGTTAAAACAGTAAACGCGGCTCATCTGGTGCTGTTTTGTACTGTGGGGCATGATGCGACTGCCAACCGACCGAACCACCGCGTGTTTTCGACTCTAAAGGAAGGACAGCGCGGTGGACTGCGAATTTGCAACGTAATCGTGGGAAGCGACAGCGTCGACAAACGACGACCGCGTTTTATTGAAGATAATCGCAAGATGATATTAAGTAAGTACAGGGTAAAAGCAGATTCGTTAATTCAATATCTATTTTTTGTCTATTATATTTAGTTTAATTATTAAAGAACCCGCATAATCTTTAATAATATTTGCATTGTTTTATGCAATAGTTATTAATTATAAAAGGGAATTAACAAGCGGCGCAGCCGAGAGTTACATTTTGAGGATGAAAGGCTGGTTAATTTCCGGAATGTATTTCAACGTGTCCTCCACGACCACGGTCAAAACCGGTCATTCTATGACATGCGTTTGTTTATTTGTCAACAAGAGTGAAAAAAATTGCAAAATCGATACAAATAATGAGTGAGAATGCTGAGAATTTCTTCATACCGGCTGAAATCCAGCAAGAAGTCCAAGAAGCAACATACGTCTGTTACCAGCGAAAAGCAGAAGTGCGTACGAGAAAAAATTAGTGGAATTCGATAAATGGTAGAAAAAGGGCCATAGGAGAAGAAGTAATTACAGAAGAGGTGCTACTATTCTACTTTTTGAATGTAGAGAAACGGTTTGATGTCTCTTCGATGTGGACAAAATATTACATGCTAAACTCAATGCTTAAAGTGCACAAAGATATTGATATTTCGAAGTTTCAATTTTAAAGTAGAATCAAGAAATTATAAACCAAAGGTAAAGATACTGGAGAGCAACCAAATTTTTGAAAAAAACACCGGATGAGGAATATTCACAAGTAAAGGCAGAAAATACACGATTTTAATATTTCAATTTATACATTGAGCGTTTTATTTTGACCTCTTTACAGGTTGCAACGATCATGGGCGTCGCAGGTGCTTGTTGATACAATGAATCAACCTTTTTGGATATCACCCATGCCCAAGACGAACGCAACTAATTCCGGATACGAAAACAAATTCTCAAAAAATTTCACGATTATGAAAGAAGTTTTCCAGTTAATGCTGTAGAAATGTATCGAAAATACATCAATCTGCGACGTAAAAATGCCGGTAGGAGATTTTTCTTGCGATATGTGGCTGGAAAACACAATTTCGAAAACGTTTTTCAAAAGTGGCTGCAAAAAGTTTTATCGGACATGGAACGAGACGTTCTTCGGCAACATTGCTGACCAATACTGGGGGGATATTACCACTGTGAAACGTCATCGTGGTTGGAAATCGACTACGGTAGTGGAAAGTTATATTGAAGGTTCACTGTGAAGGATATGGCAATTACTGGAAAAATCCAGGCTCTACCTGACGAAGTTGCGGGCCCCCTCAGTTCCTCAGAAACTCATTTCAGAATCAACTGAATCTAAATAATCAAGAAATGCAGAAGATCGGTAATTTATTTCTCCCTTTTTGTTCACGAATACAGCTTCATTTACCAGAAAAGGTGTTTTCAATTGTTACAATCAACATTTTTGGGCGGTTGAAAATCCATATATTATTCATGAACCGCGACACCAGCAGCAGTGTTCAGTCAATATGTGAGCAGGAATTATTGAAAATTGTTTGGTTGGACTGTAGCCGAGAAGATCAGATGGACGAACATACCTGCATGCTTATATAAAATTTTCTTCTTATTTTTAAATATATAACCCTTAGACTTATTATCATTGCTGGATGTTATTTAAATGAAGTACATACCTAGACATACATACAATAGAAATGCAATATTCCATGTTCAGTTAATATTCACTAAAATGTAAGTATTCTGTCAGTATTCTCGGGGTGTATATTCTTATGCAACGTTTAAAACGTTCCATCCTAATCTGCATCAATATGCAGAAACTTACTTGTCGGCGCTGAACAAATGGCAAACATGCGTCATAAAAGCGATGTATTCCTTATTTATCAAACGTTTTTCAGAAGCATCTGCCTGCGTAATTAACAACTGTAATCTAGACAGTTGTTCCTCGACAACAATAGCAAGAACACCGCGTTAGAACTACAAAATCACCGACACGATCCCAAGATGACTTAATTAAGTTCGCGATCCGTCATCATGGGCCGCCTTATCTCCCAAATTATATCTATTTCAAAGCGTTCGGACGCTCCACCAATTACCGCGGGAAATATTCGGAGCCCCGTCCGCTAATTGACTGATTTGATAGAAAGGCGGCCGGCGTATCCAGGTTAATAATAGGGTTTTCTATTACTGTTATTAGTAAAACCAGCACCCAAATATGGCACCTGCTTAATTACATCGGAGTCGGACGAACGATGGCGTAAGTCCATTGTGCCCAGATGAATCGGTTCTAGAAAATCAATCCGTGGGTATTTCGTTATCCGCCATGTTAGTCGCGTCAATGAATACTTAAAATAGGCAATATTCGGATATCCTCAAGAACAGCTTCGATTTTGACGATTTTTTTTTAATTTCAACAACCACATACAAGATTTTCAAGAAATGGTGTGAGACAAAAAACCAACATATTACCGAGAAAGTTATGATGGCGTACTTTGTCCAAAGGAACGAAAAATTTAAAGCTCCAGGAAGGTTATGGGCAGAGTATTCAATGTTAAAAAGTACAATTTTTGTTCATGACTCGCTTAACATTCTCTACATTAATTGGGTACCTCAAACGGAAAAATGTTGGTTACAGGCCAAAAAAAAAACAGTGTTTACTAAGAAAGACTTGTCCCGATTCCTAATTGAGGCACCAGATGATAGATATTTAATTCATAAGGTAAATTTGGGTGATTTTACATGTATAGGTGCTAAATATCATCAGCATGTAGAAGGGAAGGGTTTTACAATATGACGATTTAGGATAATGACGATTAAGAAATATAAATAGTTGTAAAAATTCCGCAAACAAAAACACATATTCAGCGAATATTTACTGTTACAGACAGGATGAAAATATACATTATTTAGAAATTTACCGTAAGTACATTAACTTGCGGCCAATAAACACAAAATCTTCGCATATATTTTTGAATTATCGCAATGGAAGGTGCTACAACCAGATAGTGGGAAAAGGAACAATTGAACAGTGGCTGTTGAAGATAGCCGAGTATTTAAAACTACAAAATCCTATGAATTATACAGGTCAATAGTTTCACTGTACTTCAGCCACCCTTGTGGCGATTAGAAGTATGGATGTGCTCGAGTTAAAAGTCATAAAAGGAACAATCTAAAGCTGATTGTACAATTAAACGATCTGCATCACGTTCTGCTTGACTCCACTAAATATCAGTTTTTTTTGCAGAGAAAATGAATAAACCTATTTATATTTTTGCTGTATCCCAAGAATTTCTTTTTAGTTGTTTTTAGGGGCATGTCTTCTTCAAATAAATAATCAACTGGTAGCATAATTAGTACACTCATAATACAACCAAAAAATAAACCTCTCCACAAAAGTTAAGGAAGTTCACAAATATCGAGATTTCTTTTAAAGGTTGATGGAATGATCGAGGCAGGATGCCTTCAGAGAGAAGTTGCTAACTTCTTTCTGGTCAGTGAAAGCGTAATTTCAAGACTTCTGCATCGATACAGAGAAACAGGAAATGTCATTGAAATACCAAGGAGTAGACGCCCAAGATCTACTACCCCTACACTAGACCGGTTTCGAACAGTATCCACCCGTAGAGAAACTTTTTTTTGTAATTGTTTTAAGAATTTGAATTTTGTATTAAAATCACCAAAAAGAAAAGGATAAACAAAAAACCAAGATAGCATATCAAAAATATTAAAGAACAAAAGTTGTCAACCTTTAAAAGAAACTCAAGATTTGTGAACTTCCTTAACTTTTGTGGAGCAATTTATATGGTATACTAGCGAAACCAATATACTTAAGGGATACACGTAACGCACACATATTTCTTGACCCCCATAGCGAATATTTATCATATAAATATTAAATTATGACTAAACTTTATTTTAACAACTATTCTTTAAACTAAAGTTAATATACGAAGAATTTTTTCGAAAAGAATGCCACACAAAACTGATTTTTTATATAAATATCATATATATTATTTAAACAATAATTATGTCTCCGTTTCAAAAGGTTTCTGATTTTAAATAATATTAGAAAACTAAAATTTAAAAGAAAAATATCAAAATCGGAGCTGTTCTTCAGGACTTCCGAGAAAAAGACTTCATTGACGCGACTATTTGCTTCTCGGCGGGATTCGAACCCGCGGCCATTATCCTTTCTCGACTGATAGATTGGCGATAATTAAATATTGTTTACTGACGCCTCGCGTTTAGCAATATCATACGCGTATCTCTTTTAATTATTTCCACTGTAAAACAATGATTATTTAATTAATTCGTATCTTTCCGTCCGCATCTACATCATTCAATTAATAAGTTGTACCTTGGCAGCTCGGAATGCGAGTGTAAAAAATGTGTGGGGAAATTACATCGCCATATAAGTAATGCGAATTTCATGCAACAGTTGCTGTCCGAAAAAAAAAGAACAGCTTAAATATCAATTACATGTTTCGCATGTAAAAAATATGGGTAATTTGTAATCAAGATTATTGGAACTTTCTACAGGTGAATTTTTCAAGTATGTAAGTTTTGCTTTCAAAATCAGCACTGTAACTACTGTAAGATAAAATATCGAATATACGAGTTTTGGTAGGTATTAAATGAAAAATTATGTACAGGGTGTCCCAAAATTAATGAGTCACAGATCAAGAGTAGATTCTTGACGACAAAATACTGCGATGTAGCGATGTAGTTAAAATATCTGTAAGTAATTAGTTTTGGTAGTGATTGAACGTAAGTTACAAGAAATTTACAATAAATAGCTCGGTGATCATATTATATTATGTCTGGCTAACCTTAATACTTAACCAATCGCAAAATGTTGCAGGTCATCGATGAAGCTACTCCCTGTTTACGGTCTTTGGAACACTGCCGGTGCGGAGGGGTAGGCTCAAATTGCTACAAATTTTCTTCGAAACGTTGTTTTCGGCCTTTTAATTGTGCTTGGTAAATGTGTTGTAGATAGACATGTAGAACTTTTTTTTTACTTTCATGGTAATCTTTGACCTTATTATAATTTTTATTTGTTGTTTAGTTATGATGTATTAACATGAATAATGGGATACACTGTATATGTCGCTTTTAATATAATACAAATTTTACATTTTATTTTAGATGTCAGGAGATATTTTATTTCGAAAGTAATTTGAATAGAAATTACAGTAATTATTATTATTATTATTCCAAATTCCAATAATTGTGTCGTTGCTCTGTTCTTACATCATATACGATTCATTCACGAACCTTAATCGAAAGAGACTTGTGCATTTAGTCTCAACTACAAATTTATTTGCAATGATTCAGGAAGATATTTTATCCAAGCAGCTGTTATGATTTCTTTTAGAAGTGGACTTTTTGACTTGAATGGCAGATGTTGAGGTCTGAGTAAGCCACAAAGTGTTATTTAGATGGCGGCACAGCTTCCAGGAAAGAGCTCGTGCGCTCTTTTATGTTAGATCAGATCATATCTGCAGGTTGCTTTCGGTCAACAGAATATAGGTGCAGCAGCCACCATTGTGTTTTCCTTGGCGCGCATTTCTGCCACTGCTACTGTGGAAATGCTGTCAAGAACGCTATTTTCTTTTTTATTTGACAAACACAATCAGATTTCTGACAATGTTATAATAAGCAGGCATGAAATTTAAGATGGCAATGTATACACCAAAAAAAAACTTGTTTTCGGCGACTGCGTTCGACATAGGCACCTGTATGCAAATTCTAAACATAAATTTTTTAGTATAACAACTACATTTTGGTTTAGCATAAGAATGATCTATCAGAGACCGCGGATGTCTGTGAAGAATTCGTAAAATCAAGATAAAAATCGAAGAAAGAGTCTTTAACAATATAAAAAGTACGAAGTTTTGATTTGATCAAATTTATGTGCACACAATTGGGGCACTCGACCCGCTCGACGATGTTTGCTGCGGGTAAATCCGAAAACAAAAAAAGAATCCGATAAACATAGCAAAAATATATACAAGGTGTCCAGAACCGTCAAAAATCAAAGGACATACAGAGGAGATCAAAATAGTTGTAGTCCTTCATAGACAAAATTTTACTATCGGGCTTCATGAAATTATTGGTCGTCAAAATAAGAAGCTGAAAAATAGATTTTAATTATAACTTTTAAGCTCATTTCAAAGCTTAAACTGGTATTTCATATGAATACATTATACAGGAGCAGACGAAATTATCCATTTATAGTTATACATTTTTGTACGGCGTTGCTAAATTTAGCATTGTTCTTTTACAATTTGATTCCTCTCTTATTTGCTAAAAAAAAGATACACCATGTTGGAATCGATATCTTGTACCGATTTTGAAAAAAATCACATTTTATTAACCCGTTATTAAAGAGGTTTCTTTAAATAAACTAAATAAGATATGGCTGATGCACGATGGTGCTTCACATTTTAGCAGAGCAGTAAAAACGTATTTAAAAATATCTTATTTCCCAATCGATGAATCGACCGAGGCAGTCCTTTTCCGTGGCCGCCTCGATCTCCCGATTTTAACCAAAAGCCCTAGTTTTTCAAACTCCTGTAAGTAGCAGAGATGAATTATTAATTCGTACGCCGACGTCATCAAAAGATCACCAAATCTTATTTCGAGTAGAGAAATTTCAAAAAATGCATTGACATTCAAGGTGCATATATTCAACTTCATACTTAACAGTTCTATCTTTTTTTTAAATAATTTCCGCAGAAACAATTTGTTTTAAAAATGTTACCAGTATTTTTTTGCTACAATAAATTTTAGTTATTGTTAATAAAATGTGCATTTTCTCCAAAAACGGTACAAGATAACGATTGACAAGGTGTATCTTCTTTTTAGCAAAATAAGAGGAATCGAATTGGAAAATAAAAATGGCGAATTTATACTTTACTTATATATTTCATTATAATTCAGATATCAGTTTGTACTTGGAAATGATCATTACTATGAGTTACTTTAATTGCTCAAATTTCATTGTTGTCATGGCAACGACTTAAAGTTAAGTTATAATTGAAATTTATTTATTAACTTCATACTTTGAAGGTGAATAACTCCATAACGAAGCTCTATAGCAAAATTTTTTGACCTCCCCTGTATGTCCTTTCATTTTTGACATGACCTTTCCGAACACCCTGTATATGTGTAGCTTTAATAAATAATGTTATCATTCTACTGAATAGAAATTAATGTGACGTATAAAAATATATTCTACTTATTCGAAAATAATTAGATGCACAATAATTAGTCTAAATAGATTAATAGATATATAAAAAACATGTTTCTTACCATTATCGTTTTTTGAAAACCCACTTGTACGCCATTGGAACCACACTCGCCACTAAAAAGTTGATAAAGCACAGTTTTATTATGTTGTAAACTTGACATAATAGAAAATTTGCATGAATGTTATTTTTATAATTTTAACGTATGATAACAAATATTGCTCAATATTTTACTATAATTTATTTTGCATTTGTGACGTAGCCTGCAAAAGTATTATTTTCTGCCATGTGCAATTTTGTACAATTTTTATAGCGACATAATAAAATCATAAAGTGGAACTGGTTAAGTGTCCAATGGAAAAAGTATCCCTCATACCCGTTTTGTTTGTCATGACATGACAGATGCATAAAATTTTGTTTACCAGTATATTTACGCATTAATAGGGAAAGTACAGTACTGAGCACATAAAGAATTATAATCACAATACACTACTGTACACTGCACTAATTAATGAAAACATACTGCTAAATAATTTAAACAAATAATTGATCTCATCTAAATTATGGTAGGCGCATTACTAAGTACTAGACGACATCGTGTTATAAAAACAAAAACAACTCACAAAAACCGTAGGTTTTTGTCAATTGGAGAGTCGAGGTACAATCGCCCAGTGACAGTAGCGTTCAATAATAATTTTACTCTGTCAAGAATAAAATAAATTAATAATTATTTTAAATTTAAATAAACACTGCATTTTTTTGCTGCATCTAATAACATTGTTGATTCAAACAATATACACGGTGTCCGCATATTTCACCGACAACATTTGGCTTTATATTCACGACGATAAATAAATACGATCCACGGAAAAAAGCAAAGGTAAATAAAATATTTTTGATTTCTGAGTTCAAAATTGTTAGAAATAAAAATATAATAACTTCATAACCCCTTTCCAATCGCGTTGAAATTTGGAGCTAAGGAGGAGTCACCACTGAAGACGCCGACAGTGCGATAGCGGCGAAACATTTAAAAGCATGGGGTGGGGCCAGTTACAGAGTCTCACAAGACCACCATTATCCGAGGAACGGTTCCTACCGTAGCATCCGTAATACCAACAACAGGAACCGAGATCAATATATGGGCGGGACCAGAGATACCGATAGCGGGTCCGCCTCCCACAGAGCCTAACCCGATAACAGCAAGGTCACGGCATAACAACCGGGAAAATCACTATACAAGGCGTTTGGAAAAGTTAGTACAAAATTTTAGGCGATAAAAGTAGACACAAAAAAAAGAATATATGGATAGATATTGTGGGCGTAATTCAACGCTGGTCGGAGCTTTAGTCAGAGTAGTTAGTTTCACACAATATTGTTAATGCCTAAAAATATATATAAAAAAAACGATTACATAAAGGGAAACATTTTTCTTCATTAAATAAGTAGGTAATTGTCATGTTTAATTTAAAATTGAATGGCAGATTAAAATCACTTTTGACATTGTCGATATTTACTTTCAAATAATTTTAATTTATTGGTATAATCATTTTTATAGTTAGATATTTGACTCAACTTCTATCTATTGTGGTTGAATTTTCGAGTTCCCACAGTTTCAAAATTGTACTTAGATATTTATAGAATGTTTTCATTAAACCAGGTTAGTAAATTTAGCTAGATTCATTTTTTATTTTAGATGAGCTCTGTCTGTGGAATTGTTCATTAGCATGCCTAGATGTTTGGTATCAGAAAGCATACATATGACTTCACTGATAGGAATTGTAGGAGATTGGATTTATATTAAAATTTTCCCGAATTTCGCGTCCATGAGGACAAGGCTTAAGCCTACCTTACTTGCTGTGTTTGTTATTTGACATAAACTTTGTTCACACAGTAGTAAAGGGCTAGTTTGAAACTGTCAGAAATATTCGACCAACTACTCCATAAGTTACATGCACTGTAAACACATTCACAACTTAACTTCCTCTTGTGAGAACAGACCTATATTCATTTAGGTACAGTGGCGTCGACCTAGGTTATTTACGGAAGCTATTTCTTACCCGCAGACGTTCAGTAGTGTAATAATTTACATAAAACAAGTGTTTTAATGATTTTTAAATGAGAATTAACAAATACATACTGTTAATTTTTTTCGCATAACTTTCCAATCATTCCGTAGAGAGAGAAATGAAGTGGCAAACGCGGCGTTCAAAACGGGATGCTGGTTCGCGACGTCCACACGGCATCCGTTCCAGCGCCTACGTCGATCAGCGGCAACCAACAAAGCCGAAGGTGTAACACGTCCGTTTTTTGCCGTTTCCAAGACATCGGGTAAGTGGTTTACCGTGTTCCACGATACGCGGAGGTAATATCTGTTATTTGTACGCGCTTATCGCCACTCACCCACTACTCGTTAGGATATTCCGGTACATCTCCGCTGAACGCGTAAGACGAATGCACAATGCAGCGCTGAAATTGCAACATCTAGTAGACCGTGGATGAAATTTCTTGAAGGAGAAACCGACAGCAATATACGAAGAATTTCAGTTGTTAAACACAAATATTTAAAATAAGGTTAACATAACTTAAAAGTCATTGTGTGGACCGTAGTCTGAAAGACGGTCTTAAAATATTTTGGAAATTAATTCATAATGACAAATTAATTGCATTGATTATAAGAGTGCAGAAAAGCTTGCTCAACTTTTCCAGCCTTTTCCGTGATTTCTATTTTACACTGAAACATGTTAGTCCATCATTTTAAATATTAACTTAACTTCTTAAATGTCTAAACAGAATTTGATTAAACACAAAATTTCGCAACTTTGTCACAATTTAACCGTTTACGTATCTCTTACAGTTTCCGACATTCCAACGGTCATTCCTGAATTTGGAACTCCCTGTATATTAACTTCTATAAGGGAAATTTACAGAACTTTCAAAATAGAGTAGGTACTTTTGTCGAGTGCTGTATCAGGTGTTCCACAAGGTGCGGTACTGGGGCCACACTTTTTAACATTTTTTTAATGATGCTCTTAAACCATAATTTGCCATGTCATATAATTTTAACTTTGGATTACTGGTGGATGCTTAAAGGAGAATCGAAGGCAAATCATAAAATAGAAAGAAGTTCACAGATCAAATATTTTCACTTAAATATCATGTTCTTAAACTAGTACAAATCAAGATGTGGAATTAGCCATTGTTCCATGGTGTAGATTCGAAATAAGCCAATTATGTTCCGATTTAGGGCAATATACAATGATTTAAAAGGATTTTTCCAAATAAATGTATATAAAAATATATAAAATGGTTATGGCTCTTTTTCCTTGAGTCAATTAGGAAAATTTATTGTATTTTATGACAGGACATTGCTATTTACTTAAATCTGATAACTAGTTAGACTTAATTAATATCAGATTCTTGTGGTCCATATCAAAATACGTGTTGAAATAATTCGACTATCTAGAAGAACTTCATTTTTCTTCACACACATCTCTGAAAGTCCTGGCCCCCTTGGTAATTTTTAAGTTATAAAATATACGGTGATTATGTTTTGAATATAAATTCTTTATTACCTTATGAAAATAAAAACTGTATCCTAGCAAAAAAATTTTTTCGCCCGGAAACTGACATCGAGTCCTAAAATATCTATATTCAAACCTTTAATTTTACGAAGAAGTTTTTAAAATATCTTTTACGACGTCAAAATTTCGATTAAGATTAAAATAAAATTGACAGAGGCGTGCCACTATAACATTTTAAGGTTAATCTTTTTATGGTGTCTTATCACTTACAGGGTAAAATATATATATAATTTACTATATCTGATCTACTCTGTTATGTACCATACTTCAGATATACATACTCAGGTATGTATGTATAGGTAAATACTAATTGTGATGCTGCATATGCACTCGATGAACTTGTAATTTTTTTAGAGGTATAAAATGTCGCTTCTCGTGCCTACATGGTGCTGCCCTAGTAAGAGTTTGTAAGGTAAACGCATCTGAACCGAAATTTTGAGTCATATTTTGCAGCAGCATCGAAAACACTTGTCTGTTTGAGATTCTTTGTTATATGTTCTAAACTATTAATAACATTGTAAGAGTAATGTTTAGCAACATACATCCACACAAAAATTAGTAAAACAACTTAAACCCGACATCAGATTTATGTTTAACCCCTCAAAATAAACGGATATATCATAGGGGGCACTTTCGGACAGTCACTTTTTTATTTTGTACCCCGGTGTCATCGTACGAACTCACGAGTCGCCACTGAAGGCCTCCGCCCGTATATTAAATACCCATTTATTAACTTAACCATTTTATTGCACCTGATAAGATTCAGTCCCGTGAAACACACGTTGTTTACCAATAAAAACGTATTTATAACGCCGAGAGACAATGTTACAGGTGTGTCCCCATAATCGCCGCTTTCGTCCCTCGACGACTGCCCGTCACCCACACGCCCCCATTAAATTTGTGTTACGACGGCGTTCAATTTATCAATCCACGGCTATCTGGATCGCGTCTCGGTCGCGGCCACGCCATCTCCGCCATAAATAAGACCTTCAGTTGTTATCAGGACGGGACGGTTCAATTGTTTAAACCACGTGTTGCTATCGTCGGTGTCGCGGAACGTTTGATTTAGTGAGGAGTCGTCCGTCCGTCGGCGGGTGTGAGTACAACAGTCCGAAAAAGCTGAAGTACGTATTTGTTACAGATTCAACGAAATTTTACTGTCACGCACGCCACTGATGAAATTGTAAAAAAATATTTAAGCTAAAGAAACATCTTTTCTAGCATTTTACTATATGTAAGTGTAATATCTTAAGTCATTTTCGAGATATTCCGAAAAAGACGGATTTTTTATTTTTCTCTAATTTTCTCTATCTCGGAAAAGAAACATTTCCGTATTTCTAAGGTTGATATTTGGACAGATATCCAAGAATGTTGAATTATTTTCTGTTTTTTTTTATTCGTTTACATTAAAACTTGTCATTGCAAAGATTTTTGTACCTACTGGGGAATTCTTCCCTCGACCGTTCTTTTTATAAGTAAGTAAGTAAGTAAGTTCAGAAAAAACCACAAAGCATAACAAAACACACACGCAGATGAACACAAATACATAAAGCCGCCAAGGCATTACAGCAGTTGTACAATGTGGTTCAAAGAGTATTCGGGCAAATACTATGTCTACTCGAAAAACGTCTTTGGTATTATACTGCCACATGATATTATGCACTTGTCACACTTTCTATAAATCAGCACCTTATCCGACATCTCAGCATTTGTATACATATTTGGAAAAATACAAAAAATACGGAAAGCAATTATTGAAAAATTAATTGAAACTAAACACCGTATGTGATATTTTATTTTTGACATAATCTAATCAGTAAGCAGCAGTCGCTATCTGTAGACCACTAGTGTAAGGTATACTTCACGACGATACATTTTTAAAATCTTGTGTTGCTGGGTAATTAAATTCTGTTAATACTAATAATAGCAACAGTATTAATAATTTTACCATACAAATAATTACTACTATGTTAAACTATAACATCTCGAGATGTTTCCAGTGTTCTGTGCAACTAGCAATGCGAAATTCTAGGTTGTGGTTCAGTTTTAGTGATTAACTTTCAGTTTTAAACGTTTTATATAATTAAATAAAGTAATTTATGTCGAGTACAACTGAGCTACGGTAATCACACAAGATTTTATAATTAAAGATTGGGGCGGATATTCCTTTATTACATTAAATTTTAATTTTCTTACAACTTACTTTACTTAATAGAACACGGTGTATTCTGTTACTGGATAATTCTGACGGACCTGTAATGAGTGAAAATGTAGTTTGTTGCAGTGTGCAACGAAGCAATGAACACCAAATGCAAAAAACTGCAACTGTATCAGGTCCTTAAATATTAATAAAAATGTTTATATTTGTCTTTTTATATTTGAGAACGCTATAGAAAACAACCACACAGTAGTTGACATGTCTAAACCATCTCGGAAGATGATTATCATAGGCGCCGATTTGTACTTAGTCATAGTTAACCCTGAATAACCCTGTACCTTTCCACGCATCATCCATCAACATGTTCGTTTCCATCCTTCTCCCTACAATTCAATTCTTTGTTTCTCGTGGTTTGTAACTTTAATACTTTCATCTTCCATTCGATTATAAATGAAATAATGAAAAAACAGTCTATTACGATCAGAGCTTTAAAAACTAAAGAATCCTGTACGCCCTCCGCCTTATATATGAAGCAAAAACGCAACGCGATTTTTGCGAATGGCAATCGCGTATAAAGACGACGAAATATAATTAATTTATTCCTTATAGGAAACGAAAACCAGCTCCGTCGTGTTCACACGGCAATTACGACAAGCCGAGAATGATGAAGAGTCGCAACACCGGTTGACAGTCCGCAATATCGCTACCAATCGACTCAAACTATCGCGATGGGATCTGCAGGGGTTCAACCTTAAGCGATATTAGGTGCTTAGAGAAGCTCCCGGTCTTGCTTCATCATTCTGCTATTACCAAAGTCCACCATGATTTTGTGTAATAAAATTATGTCACTCTATGGCACAAAAATACGTTTATTCCAAAATCGTTATAGAAAATAGTTATTTATAAGTGTTTTAAGCAGCAAATTATCCACGCAGGAATGTTTAATGCGATCGTTTAATGGTATTAAGTGGATAAAAGGCAATTAAAACACGAATGCAATACAACTTTTTACCCATAATCACATCACAAACATATTTGTGGTGTCAGAATTATCAGAATTTAATAAAAATATATTCGCGCAACTTCTTAGTTCTCAATGAAACGTGGTAGGTTTTGTTATACCTACTAGTTGCTATGGTACGTTGTTTATTATCAATTATTTAATAAACAGCATATCTGAATTTGGTAAAAATGCAAAAAAGTAATTGAGTTCCTGTGGTTGTTTTCGAAGAAGCTCAAGAAGCAAAGCCAGCGAAGTATTTTTTAAATTTGAGGAAAAAATATGCAATTTCATTTATGTGGTTGAAGTATTTGACGTTGAAAACTGCTATAAAGTTCTACAAAAATTATAGATATTGGAAAATATAACAAGCTTTTTGCTTATTTGAACAGTGAATCGAGAAGATACAAATCAAAAAAAGCTATAGTATTGGAAAGAGCACATATTGAACAATTTTAGACTGGGGCTTCCGATAAGGAATATTTAATGATTAAGGTAATATCTGTTTATCTTTTACATGTTGTTAGGTATGTAGTGAAGTTTGAATTATTTTAGGTTACACTAATAATGAGGGGCCTGTAGATGCTACGAATTGACAAATTTGAAAATTACTGATGTACAGGACGTTGGCAATTACCTATTTGTTTCAATACCTGACATCAAGACGGGCATTTCAAGAAAACTTTACAATTATAGAAGACGTATTTTGGGTGAATGCTGTTGAAATATGAAGAAAATATAGTTCTTTGCGCCCAATTCTCTTAACACAAGACAGATTCTTTTTAAGATACATCAATCAAAAGTGTATTTATCAGCCTGTTGGAATCAACTCATTGGCAAAGGTACCCTCAATAGTTGCTTCATTCATGAATATCGCAAATCCAGAAGCATATACTGGCCATTGTATGAGGTGCACTTCAACAACTTTATTGGCCAATAAAGGTACTGATCCATTAAACGGCACGGTGGATGGAAGAGCTCCTATGTGGCAGAAAGTTATGTTGAGGAGTTCATACCTAGCAAACTTAATATTACAAGGAAAATTCAAGGAAAATATAACTTTTCCTTAGAAGAAGAGGCATCCGTCACTTGCGCAAATTCTGCACAAACTTTGACAGATGTTATGCGTTCCGAAAATGATGGCAACAATGCTACAAGGGTTATTAACGGAAGAGAA
Organism: Monochamus alternatus; assembly: GCA_037114965.1. Lineage (NCBI taxonomy): Eukaryota > Metazoa > Arthropoda > Insecta > Coleoptera > Cerambycidae > Monochamus > Monochamus alternatus. The sequence continues at coordinate 60,062,434 of CM073429.1, read as the reverse complement.
GTTAAATGTGATAAAATAAAAAACGAAATGTGAATTGAAATTGCAATAGAAAAATATTTAATACTGAATCAGTATCTAAATATTTAATACTCCTTAACTTCATTATTAAGTAAAATACTGTTATGTAAAAGTAATTATGATCCCTTCTCGACAAAACCAGTGCAGCGCTTTCGTTTACCCCCGTGTGCCAGACACCGTGTGGGCTCTTTACAAACTGTTCCTTGTTTCCTGCCTCATTATTTCAAGTTATTTTTCCTTGCTTGAGAGATAAGCCCGATTTATGTTAGATTTACGGAGAGATACTGCCTACAATTGCCTGAATTGTGTAAAACAACTTCTTAAAGGTCCTAAACTTGCTGCAATATGGTCTCGGTTTATGTCATATTCATACGATTCATTAAACGCTTGTTACAGGACATTTGCACTGCTTTTCGTTGCCTACGTGTCGCTTTCCTTTCATTCACAACTACCGTTCCTATTCATCACTTGAATTCCATTTCTGAAATGATCTTTTGATCATGTTACCAGTGACGTACCGAATATAAGGGGACTATTCACAAATACCCAAACATAATTATATTCCCTCTCGTACGAAACTTTGCAAATCGTAATGTGTTGTACACCGATTTCTACAGACACCGCCAAATTATAAGCCGAGTGTTTGAGTAACGAGAGCAGAATTAGCAGACTAAAAATATTAATTGATAGGCGTATACGTACTGTAATTAATACATATAACGTATGCGTTCGACTAATGTATACACAACTATTATTATTAATGGAACTAAGTAGATTAGAATACTGGATTTCGCAACTGTTCATTCTGTTTTAATTACAACGTATAATTAGCGTATTACAAATAATTTACAACCTCTTTGGGTGTAAGATATGTCGGTTATGTAATAATGAAAAACATATATTTTTATTCTATATACCGGGTGACAAGGGAAAGTGGGAACACGCTGTAACTTTTATATGACTGCTGATAAAAATTTGAAATTGGGTGGGTTTATACTAGATGGCGCCGTGAATTCTTTGAGGTCATTTCGGATTTCATGACACTTCCGGTTTGACCGGAAATTACCGTAAATTTATATTTTTAAATGGGACATCCTGTATTTTTTGACACTTTTGTTACCAGCGGATCATTTTACGTATGGCAGAACCAATTTTCTGACATTTTCCGGATGTAAGTATTTTTTTTTAAATTAAAAAAAAACTAGAAGACAGAAATTGTTTTCTTTTTTGACGGATTTTAAAAATTGCTGTATCACAAAATTCAGAAAAATATCCTTTATTAAAAAATCAATAGGACCCACCCTCTTTACATTTGAAAAAATGAGTTGTAAATGTTGTTGTGAAAATGTACAAAAATACTTAAATTTAGAATTTTTCCCATAATTACAAACAAAACTCCATTTTTCATGACCCAGTTATTCCCAAATTTTTTGAATAAGTTGCATGAATGTAGCAATTTTTCCACCGTCTACTCTATATGAACGTAATATTTTTTGCTTTAGAAAAATGTTATGTTCTCGAAAGTAAAAAAGCTAATGTTTTAACAACACAAATACAGATATTTATGATTGACGCACCCGACGACAAATTCCTGTTTATAAACTTAATAATTATTATATTATTTAATGTTATTCTATGTTATGTCATGAAAATCATTTTATATATAAGTAGCAATTTTTAGCATTAACTTAAACACCACGTTATTTAACAATTAAGCCAATTAGAACACAATTGCAAGAAATATATAAATCTTTATCTATTAGGAATAAACAATACAACCTTCCGATTCTTTCTCAATTACCAAAGTCTGCAAAACAAGTGACTGGAATTAATGAATTTGGAAATATTCTAAATCCTTTCCATTGCAGCATGTCTTAACGAATTTTTTAATTATTATATACGGACCATTTCATTAAGATGTTTTTTTAATCACTATTCTTGCAGTTAGTGGAGCTAATCTAATAGAACGAAAGTTGGAAATCAGGCGCAGTAGCAGAAAAATATATTGGAAAAAAACATGCTGAATTTAAAACATATACAAATTATTTCAGTCCCATTTGGATAAAACCTCACAACGGAGCTTGTTTTGCTCACATTCACATGAACAAGGTGTTATTGAAGCAATCACACTTTTTCGAAGAAAACGTTCGCCAATTAGACGCGAATAGATAGAATAAACTCACAAGGTGGGTGCGCTTTTAGGAAAATGGACATGCTAAGGGGGCGGCGTGGATGTTTACTGCTGGTTTCGTAAAAAAGTTATTTATCACGAAGTATTAAATATCGACAATTTTAGCGGCTATCTGTTAAATATAATTAGCATCGTCTGCTTTTATGGAGAGGACTGGCCGCCAACTTAGATTTTTTGGCGGATTTGGCTATTCGGATAGACGTAATAGGTTTGAATACATTTATTTGAGAGGTTTTAGATGAATCATTTTAATAGAAAAAAAAAATAAAATGAAATAAAAGAAGGATCACTAAAAGTCAGATATCATCGTGAAAGATTTATATAACATAATTTTATGTAAATAGGAATAATCTATCTAATACGAAAAAAAATTAAACTTACAAATGTCTGCATGTAGTCGGTGTAAGTAACATAGTGCATGATCATCACATCACTACTGAAAACGTCATATTGTTTGGGTGTCCTACAACGTACAGTTCCTCAACATTTAATAGTATATTTACTATTATTAGAAGTGGCAAGGGTACCTTCAGCTAGAAATATACATACTATTTTTTCGATGACTTAGCATATGTTCAACAACAACAACTAACAAATATCATTTTATGAAGACTTTATGAATTATTGTATATAATTAATAGTAACATTTTGGTAGTTTTCAATTACTATAAGTTCATCTTCGTCTACTGCTATAGTAGTTGATGATCTTGTGTCGTTAGCGTCAATAGTTGTGGATTTAGGTTAGTCAGGCTGTGAATTTGATCTTGTTCTTTGTTCTCCAATGAATCTTCCATATAGCCTTCAGCTACTGTTGCTGATACCCTCACCAGAATCAGCCAGTAAGGTAGCCGATGACCGTCGAAAACAATGACCTGTATAATTAACGGTTTTAGGCAAATTTTTCCAATGGTATTCATACCAACAACCTGGTCTGCACATTTTCCGCTGAACAAACCGTCGTGTTGTTACATTTGATGGACGGAGACTCACATATTTGTGATAAAAAGATATATAATTAAGATTTTCTTCTTTACCGTTTGAAACAATAAATGTGCGTTGAATGTTTTACTATCAGAATTGAACCACCATCTTCTATGTTGTCAATAAATATTTTAGTTATTTCATCTGCACGACAAACCCCAGATATACCGAATATTAAAGCAAACCTAAAAATAGTTGTACGACAATTTACTCAACAATCCTTTAACATTAAATAATGCTTAACTGTCGCACTGAATAGAAATATATTAATTTCTGATCTTTTAAACATTTCAGATATTTTGGTTCTATACCCAATAGACTGTCTTCAAAAAAGTAACCATTTTTGCTGTATTTGCTAGCATCTACGTTATGCTTAAATAAAGTGTAATTCTAAGCATAGAATAACCATATTATTGATGATTTCTTGCTCTTGGAAATATCGGCAAATTATGCAGGGTATTCTATAAGATCTACGACAAACTCTGGCTGTAGTGATTTCAACATAGTAGACAAACTGCTTCATGACCAAAATATTTAGATCTGGGAACGCGGTGGTCGTGCTATTGGACCTTATTTAGCTAACCACTTATTCGGGATATGAGTATTTAACCAAGCAGTCACTTGTCTTCATCTATATGGTAGTCCACTATAGTGCTGATACCACACATTTTGAACAATATTAAGCCCTACATCATCAATGAAATCAAAAAGGTTGTTTTTCAGGAAAGTTCTATACAGATCTACATTTAAACGACCATTTAAAACATGCACAAATATGCATATTCGGTGATAAATGAAGATAACATGTTATACGCCGAACACTAATTGAATAGTTGTCAATGACAGCATCTATTATATCTTCTTAATTTTGTACATTCACTTCAGTAGGAAGAATGGCCTTTCTTGGAACGAGGTTAGTTTCTTCTCGAAGTCCACGAAATGATGCACTAAAAACCGTGTGGGCAGGTTGATGTCTATTTGGGTATCTTTGTCGGTATTCTCGGGCTGGAGAATATCTGCATACTCTACAGTTGTAAATAAATATAGCAGTTGAAAAATCTACTTTCACCAAATCTACTAATCCACTAATTAGGAAAGCACCCATAGTGTTAGATCATAATAAAAGTGTTACGTATGTATGTACAACTCTTATTTGTTTTCCACTGTACCACCGACCTTGTTTACGGCAAACCAATCTGTAATTAAGGCTAACCGTAAAAATGCCCGTTCGCCTGTTAATGCCCTTGTTAGCTTGAAGCTTCTGATCGAACCCCGATAGTTGATCGACAGTTTTTATTGCCGTTATTGATGATCCGGCCCGTATTCAAAACGTCCTTGCGTAAACGTAAAAAGACCAACGTCGGGTTGCAGCCCGATTCCACTGGACGATAAGCCATCGGGCGACGTGTTAACACGTGCCTTTTGGATTTAATTACAGCAATTATATGGGCCGAGAAGTTTTATGTCGCCGAGATGATGACTGGGAGATTTGGGGGGCCGTGGAGTAATGCCAACGCTATACGAATATTACAAAATAGCATTATATTGCCCATAATTGTGTCCTTTTGATGACAGAGAACTTCATGCTACAGTGTTACAATTATAAAGAACTGATATGTGACCGGCATATCATTCAACTTACGGATCTTCTTAGGTATCCTATGCTTCCCCACTCCCCCCTACGTTTCAAGATGACGAGCGTAAATCTCCCTACTAGTTAGGAGAACGATTACAAAGTAATAATTGATGGAGGAGATTTAGTAGTCGTAAAAAATAATTGGGTTGAACCATAACTTGGCTGATTAGGGAAAAATTGAAACTGACCCAATTAATTACCAGCCTATTAAATTTTATACCGACCGAAGTTGAACGATAAATCTTATCGTTTCAGTAGTTCTCGTTTTTATGTCTCCAGATGCTTTTTTGTCTCATTACGAGGCAAGAGTTTTAAAATTGTTCATGTTGTGTGCTTAATTCTATACAGTGTCTCTTTTTTTGATATCGAAACTTTCCTGTAACATTTTTTTTACTACGTTTTCATGGTTAAGAGAGTTCAACATCAAAAAAATATTACTAAAATAATTTGTTATATTTTATGCATCTTCAAACTTTTCTGTATACGAAGAATTTTATTTGTAACAGTAGAAGATATTCTACAAGCTCTATGACAATATTAAGCAGACTGTAGATGAGCTATTGTCATAAAAATGATCAAGTATCGTGTAAAGTTATGTAAATTAAAAAAAAAGCTGACCAATATTATGTATGTTTAATGATAGTTATGGTAAATATATTCCAACGCATGCGCTTAGAGCGTACCGATCCAGTAATGGTCGACTTATCTATACAATCATGCGTTACAGATATTGTAGTGCCAAATGCAAATTAAAGTGGTACCAGACATTTCAAGTGTGTGTACTTACATACTACGTTAATAATTAAGAAAATTTAAAAAAATCTCCTAGATTTATTTTTCTTAACTTAAAGCTCTTTCTATCTTGGAAACATTTGCGGATTCATATTTATAGAAATTTCTCATCAACAAAATGCCGTACCATTTTGGAATACTCTGTATAATTTTAATATAATTAGTTATACGTAAGTATAGGTATCTACTTTATTTAATTACACTGATGTTTTACAGAAAAATTAGTTAATTTACACAGTATATAGGTAGGCAGGTATTTCATTTCCATGGTAAAGAACAGGCCACTAGATCTTTCGGCAAAATACACTAACGTTAAACAGGCATCTTTTTAAAAATGCATTGCATTACATTTGTTTTTTCTCATAAATCTTTAAATTTTCAAAAAAACTTGGAGATCAAAAAGGTAATAAATGAATGGAGCTTTTAGACATATTTTATAAAAAAAAATTTTATCGAAAAAAATTATAAGAAAAAATGTCACAGGGCTTGATTACTTCAACCCCTTACAAAAATGTTGCAGGGATGAAAAAATTTCAAAAAGTGTAGGTTTATTGAGAGATAACGTTCTCCAAGTTAGGTTTCTTTAGCTGGATATACATAGAAGATAAAAAAGAAAAACAATTTTTTTTTTAATATTTGGAGAAGTGTAACTTTTCAGGGAAGGGTTTTTTCAAAAAAATTTATACTAAAGACTCCTATTAATTTTCATTAGAGAATCGTCCCTTAGGTGTTTTCGGTGTTATTTAGATACACCCTATATAATGTATAATTTTTACATTTAATTATGTTCCAATTTTACAAAGACAGTAAATTTACATATTATGTATGAGTGTACTTAATTTCCATGGTAAAAATAATATAATTTCTACATTTACTATCTGTTTAATTACATTGAAATTTTACAGCGCATAAGTAACGTTTACAAAGCGTAAGTAAAATGAGCTAATGGTAATCGTGATAAATTTATATAAATCATTTTTTCAGTGTACATCATTTAGTTTATACATTAAACAGTTTGTCAACTTGACAGTTATAAGTCTATTAGAAGCTGCTAAAATGACGCTAACCAATATCTGCAAGATACGGCAGAAATCGTACAAAGTATCGTAGGCAATTCGCCCTGTAGAACTAAGAGATGCCGAAACGGTTCTTCTGCTGCTATCAGCAACTCTTCCTGGATGACCCGTCCAGGAAAAAGGTCGCGACACGTAAATAGGAACCCGTGCGTTGCAGGGAAATAATTGATTTTACTATCGAAACACGTCTCGACTATGCAGCATGACAGAATTCACGTCGGAATGAAAATTACACGATGTGACACTAGGAGGTCAGCTCAAGTGACACCGAGATTATCCTTATTAGACTGGGATTAAGAAAGAACCGCGGCGAACGGTAAGGATAAATAATTAAGGATAATTAAAAACGTCGAGAGGCAAAGTATAAAGGAAAAATGACATCGTATCTTAGGCCCGCTACAGATTAGGTGCAACACAACATGCAATGCAACATAGTCTTTTTGAATTGACTCTTTTTAGGTGCACCACAACATGCAATGCAACAAAAATCAATTTGGACGTACTCCACGCATAACGTGATGATGTTCATAATTATCATCAGTACTGAAAATGTATGCAGACGATTATTTTCAAATTTTTCTAAATTTGGAGAACTAAAAGCAAACATGAATAACGAACATAATCAAATTAAAGTGACTGTTTATTTTAGTGCATATCCACATAGTTTTATAGAATCGGCTTCAACAGATTTGGGATTATCTTATTGGTCCATTCACCAAGCTTAAAAAAATATAAAATGCTGAGTTTTCGTTTATTAAATCGCAAGCACCTCACCCTGGAGATGAAATTTTAATGATACATTTTTGTGAAAACGTTAATACAGGTATAGAACTTCCGTATCTACTTTTATTTTTCCAAATTTAGACAAATTTAACTTATTTCCTTTACAAGTGGTAACTGTGAATATCATCGTTTTGAAAAACACATACAGGTGGATTATAATAATTCTCAGCAAAAATTTGACACATTCACTTAATTCTAATAAAAATCCTCTGCTTTCTGTGTAGAAAGCAAGATATGTGTATAAGGAAGTGTAATCTGGATTAACAGAGAATAAAATTCTGCACTATAAATTGTTAAAATATACATGGCGTTCCATTAAACAAAATTTGATGGTTTGATGTTAAGAAAATTTCAACACCTTGTATGAAATTAAGCCACGTGTAAAACGTTGCTATAAAACTTAAATTTTAATTATTCCTTTATAAAAATTATATATATATATATATATATATATATATATATATATATATATATATATATATATATATATATATATATATATATATAATTATAAACATTATTTCTTTAACTTCCATATCATTCGATAGAACTTATTTGAGTGAAAGTGATTTTTTTTTAAATATTCTAAGCATCTTGAAAACAGAAATTAGGATTAGGTATAGGAAAGTCATATCTTATGAAAGTGTCGTTAAAGTAACGCGGGGAATTCAAAAATTGAATAAAAAAGATATCATTCCATTTAAAATAAGTTAGTGACTACTTTCTTGATGATATTTTTATTGAAAAAGCCATACTTGATTATAAGGAGATTTTCAGAAAAAAATAATCACTATAATCAGAAAAACTTCTAACGGTCCATCGCTGTAAATCAGCCTATAGTATTTACATTTTCCAATTCTCTTAACCTTTTCTCTCCTGTATAAAGAAAGTAAACTATGAATTTTATTTTTACAATGTTACGTTGCCATTTTTTATCCAAGTATCTTGCTTTAATGTGCCATTTTTGTAAATTTCTAATAAAAGTAAAGGTCTTTCTCTTCAGTTCAGCTGTCTTCAATTTCCATCATATGCTTGCGAGCCACCAACAAACACGTCCAAATTGACATGTTGCATTGCATGTTGTGTTCCACCTAATCTGGACTTGGCTTTACACTAAAAAATCCTCAGGAAACTATAAACTAAATTGTCTTTATAACTACATAAATAACACGTATACCAAACCTAAACCACGCGTTAAACATACAAAACGTCTGTATTTTATCCCCGAATGCTTTTTTCCTTGAAAGGTAAAGAAGTAGACTAATAAGCTGCATAAATTCAAGCACGCCGGTGGTACCTGCGACATTAACATCAGTGTAAATTTAAAAACTGACAGCGCATACATAAGGCGATGTAAATGCTCGATGTCCTGTATTGTAAAACAAATTTTTAACCACCTCGTGGGTCGAGGGACCAACAGTAGCGGTGATAAAGAGTGATTTTAAAGCGGAGGCAGGGTGTTTAAGTTCGGGTAACACTCTAGGGGGACCTATTAAGGAGCGACAGTTTGTGGGGAGCGTCCGGACGTCCATACATCATATGCTAATGTGGGAAAAGTCAGTAAGAAGATGCTTTCCTAGCCTGATTGAGGATTGAACACATCCTTTTTGTATACAGGGTGATTTACAACTTATCTAAAAAAATGTAGGAATCGATGTGTCATGAAAAATGTAGACAACATCATAGACATTTGTTTTGTAAAATCCTTATAGTTTCCAAGAAAAAAATTATTGAAGTTGTAGTAGTTTCAATATTTACATCCTGGGCTGCTATAGTCTCTAGCCAGGCGATACCAAATATTGAAATCTTATTACTTACAGTATTAACGTTTTTGTGATGCAAGACATTAGTTTTCCAAGTGTCAAAAATGGCTTGCGTGTATAGGATGGATATCGTTTTAATGTATGGTGAAGTTAAAATGCTTTAGCAGAACGATTTCCTGACAAAAATGTGTCAAATGCAGCTACTTTTACCGCGGTGTGCAGTGTGAGTGCAAGTGTATTGCAATGTATGCGTGACATGGGAGGCGTATCATATACGAGGCTCAATTATATCCGTACCATATCCAGCGTGTCCAAGTATTAATACCAACGGATTGGGCGATAAGGATCGGTACCATGGGCGCCACGATCTCCTGATATCTCCTAGAAATCATATTGTAGTTTAGTGAGTGGATCCATACATATTTACGTTGAAAAAAAAAAGAATATTTTCAAATAATTTATACCCGTTTTTAGACACAACTGGCGGCCTCGATTCATTCACAGCTCTCAAATCGCCTCGGTGTTGGCCTGATGGAATGTTGCCAAATTGAAATAATTTCCTAGTATTGGACATCATAAATAAACTACAACCGTTTATTTCCTATTTTAGAAACTATATGTTTTTTCATGCCCACTTCATCCAATAATAATTGAAAATATATGTATAAATTATTCTTTCAAAATATTGCTAATGTTGCTCAGCAAGGATCTACAGGAGGTATGAAATAAACTAACGGTTGCTCCATCTATACGGTGTTATCTCCAAAATTACGCAAAAAAAAATGCGAGAGATGCGATTGACGGCACACACTCTATGTTAAACAATACGATTATGTATATGGTCTTGCCATGACAACGCTGTTTCACTTTAACGATCGAATATAATGGCTTAGTCATCAGGAAATTTGTTGTGTACCAGAAGTGCCATGTTATGGTATAAAGAAAATTTCCCTATTTTCACCAAACGATTCTATGTTTTAATCACTTAATTTACTTTTATATAACACCCCGTATAATTGACAGTTTTTTTTTGCCACCGCAGAAAGTATGACAGGATCCTTTCAATTGTCGCCGAACTGAGCGTTGGCAAATGTTTCCCAGTCGTCTGTTTCCTGCGCCAAATTCGGCCACCTATGCGCAACCGAACAAATTAATCGTTACCACAATCCCATACGGACGAAATCGAAGGAAACAGTTGATTAGCGCAGCACTCTTTTTCCTCTTTGAATTGTCAATCAGCGGCTGATTGACAAGCCACAGGCTAATAAGCCTAATGATTTATGTGTCTCCTCGAGTCCGGCGAATTCCCATTAACCGAGAGTGTTTTGTTTGGCGTTGCGCAAGGAGTGGAAATCGTTTTATTGGCCAATTTCGCATTTGTTATGTTTAAGGTAATCTAGGTAGCATTGAACCCGGCCGTTCTTCTACGCGCTAAGTACTCGAGGTGTGTTGCTCACGAGTCCAATTAGTGAATCGGTGTTCGGACTCGGAATAACCGTTTCAAAAACGCCACATATTAAATAATGTGAATTAATACGGTTGCGCCATCGGCCGGTTTTTACGTAGCGCCGGCCTGGATGTGCCACTTTCGGAATCTGTAGTAATTGCTCTCGGAATTCTTCTTGGATAAACATTTATTCCACTTTGCTAGGTTGAGGCCACGCTCTTTTTCTAATAGCCATAGCCTTCATTGTATGTATTGGTGGATAAATCATATTTATAATGCTATATTTTTGCAATATACAGGGCCTATCGTATTTAAATTAATTCGTAAAACTTTTGTGGAGTATATATTTCATATTAGGCAATACAATTAACATCAACCATAATGCATAATTCGAAATACGTTAAACTCAAAATATTCTATAGCGAAGATCGAAAGCAATAAAGATAAAGTTTAAACAGCACAACAAATTTGGACATTTTGGTAATTTCTGTTGATACTTCAGGAAACAACTGTCATTTACAGATTTAATGGCTCGTCGCTCAGGGAGAGAGGTCTGCGTTAAGTACCTGCTGCAATGTAGGTCGCTTCCTGTAAGTCGGGCCGCTTGGGCCGAGCAGGAAGTAAGCAGACCACTTATATCTCACCTGCACTCAGTTTATAGGTGAACATACATATGAAGGAACAGCCAGTTCAATTGTCGGTCATCTCACCTATGGCATACTGATGAGGACTAACAAACCCGAAACCGGTCTATGTCTGGTGGTGTGTCCGACAAGGGTTCTTGGCTGTTCACACAGATACTGCAGGAGTAATTCGACGCCGGTCGGGGCATTAGTCCGCGGAGTAGTTGTTTCCTGCAGTATCATTTACAGATTTAATGGCTCATCGCCCAGGGCGAGAGGTCTGCGTTAAGTACCTGCTGCAATGTAGGTCGCTTCCTATAAGTCGAGCCGCTTAAGCCGAGCAGAAAGTAAGCAGGCCACTTATATCTCAAAAAATATTTATTTAGTAGATAATAAAGAAAACAAAATATATATATATATATATATATATCTTTAAAATTGATTGCGCTGTATCGAGAAAACGAAGTGTCATAGAAAAAAATGTTCTAGGAAAGATTCCTATTATTTTTTCATGATCATTTCCCCAAGTTAAAACGAAAAACTAGAGACATCTGTATGCTTATTTTATCATATGAAAGTATAACCTGATGCTCACATATGAAATACAAACAGTTACATTGTAGGTATGTTCTCTATTATCGAACCTAACAAGAACTCAGTCTCGTGCGAGGAAATAAATAACAGTTTATTACAACGCCAATTAATATCCATGTTATTTATCTCTCCCTCAATCAATTCCCCATTGTTTTAATTATCAATCTCACGTACCCCGAAGCGTGAACGCCGCTCATGAATTATCGCTAGCTAAACGAGTTAATAATGAAATTATCCTTTCCCACACCGGACCGTTTGTTTAATCGTTCCGTGGTGTCGAGACCTTAAATCAATTTTTAGCCTCCAATTATAATATTTAACGTTGCCGGTTCGACGACGAGCTCGCCCATATCGCCCGGTAATTTATGTGTGGAGGATCTCCAACGCGATTTATGTTTGTGAGATAACTAATAAGCCCCGAAAATTGTTTAGACAAATAAAGGGGGCATAAATCTGTCGCCACGGCGGAGGTATTGCGCGCCTATCCTATAAATGGATTACCGGCGACCGTCGACCACGGTTTCTTCGAAAAAACTAATTGGGAGACAGATGAGGTGATAGAAAATCCCACTTGTTATTGCGACAACCCGGGAAACCGTCGTCCTACATCTTTTTCCTCGGAATACCGAAGAATAAGCCTTCGAGAGAGGTTCCTCGATGCACTTGCAACATAAACATCAATATTCATTAGTGAAAGATTTAACTTGTTAGAGAACTGCTACTAAATTTGCACGTTGTTCACAAATAGGATTTCTATCACAAATACCAAACACATCCTGTACTATAAGAAACTACAAATAAATACAATAGTATATTATGAAATTAGTTTATAATGCAACAGATTATGGTATGAGTGATGTGCTAATTTGACTCATGCCATAAGCGTGTATTATAAACGAATCCCATATGTTATTTTATAGTCGAACTGTGGTTTTAACAGAAAATTTAAATTTTAAAAACTTAAATTTGTTCTAATTATGTAATTATTATTTGAACAATTATTGAATGTGGCTGCTATAGCATTGTGTACACAAAGGAAATTTTTTTTCTAAAAATATGTATTCATGTGAAGAAATTATTAAAAAAAGTCGAAGAAGCTAAATCAAGCCTTATACCAAAAAAATTGTATGCCAAATGATTTTTTTATAAAACCACGTAAGCATGTGGACAGTAGTTCAGTGCGGTACAATATGAGATCTAATTCTTTTAGATGATAGAAAATCATACAGTCTAAAACAAATTGTGGAAACTAAATCTGAATGTATCGTTTTTGAAGAAACTAATTCAGTATAAAACTAATAAAAACTATTACCATATTTTTATTTACATTCTGTCTTAGATAGGTACCTACTATGTCATCATGGTGTCATCGCAGATATAAAACTAAGCGCCTAAAACGCTCGAATGACCACGATATTAAATTACAAGCAACTTTTGTCTTTCTCTCTCTCTCTCACACGATGAATGCCCGAGGGCTGATTCCAGGGTGGGTGGCTCACCTCAGATAATTTAATTACAGCATTTAAGACATCTGTTATTGAATACGTTCTCATATAAATCTTTCTAATTCCAGGCCCGAAGACACTATCTCGCGGACGATATCTTTTATGGGAAAGTCGGAGATACACCTACTCCCGTTAGTCGGGGTAAAAATCGATACCCTGAGCGACGGAGCTGCCATATTATCGTGTGCCCACTTGCGGTGGGCTACCAGTCGGTAGTCGGCAATATGGCAATATATATTGGAAGTGTAACCCACCGGTAGGTTCTCTCCTACGTGCAGGAAGATTAACGCAAGGTGTTAACAATGGCTGCCTACTACCAGGCAGTCTAGCCTGCCCAGTACTTGTCGCTTCATTGTAGTAAATTAGACGTTTTAACTACCGGCATTGTGACTATGAAGTGAATTTTGAGAACCTGGTAGTGATAAATAAACTCACTAATTTAGTTGTCTACCAAAATCTCATACTTATTTTGGAAAATTATAAAAGATTTAAAAGTTCGTCGGGTGACCTACCCTTGCCGTTTCCAAGGAGACTCCAACGTGAAGTCAAGCGACGAACTTTTAAATCTAATGTAAAACAATTTAAATGCTGTCTAATTCTATGAATTATCCAGACGTATTTCTTGCAAATCTTTTTTCTAATAGTACTATGTAATTTACAGCCATGCATACATATGTAGATATCCCTTGATGCTTGACTAAGCAAGTAGGTATATTAACAACCTCAGTCCCTTGTTTTTTTGCCAAGTCCAACAATTCTGCTAGTTATTAGCGTCGCAGAACGAATCACCGCACGCCCACGCACAACCTTGCCAAGTTGTAATTTTACTATCGCGAGCTACCTGTCTCCGCCCGGCGTCTAAGTTTGCTGCGGTTCCCTTATTTGGTCATTTGTCTATGATATATTCAATCCGACCGTTCATTCATCATTTCCTCGGACTTAACCTTAAGCGGTAAAGGCGTGCGAGTGTTGCTTAATATGGATTGTTTTCAGGACAGCGACGAGGAATGATCTGAATATGCCTGGAATAACGTTTAAATGGAAGAAATTGCCAGTTAGTTTAACTTGAATAGATGATGACGCTTGGGAAAATAAGGACGTTTCGGTGAAGAAGGCCCACCTCCGCCGGTAAATCAGCTCCCAATCTGATCGACATGACATAATGATGTTAATTTATTCGATTAAATATAATATCGCGTGTTAATTGGTCATTGTCATGTCGGACAACCTAAATCACCCTATGCAAATCGATACCGGGGAAGAATAAATACTTCGGACCCCGTGTCTCCGAATTTTTTTCTTATTTTCGATGGTGTGCCGTGCGTGAGGCCGGGACATTAGCCGACACGCAACCGTAAAGATGGCTGTTTAATTTTAAGTTAATGCCACTGATTAAGTTACACTTTTTCTCGGTATTGACTAAATAAGCGTGAAATTTATATTTAACAAGACGATCGGCGCTCTGGGGGACGCTAATGAGTTCATTTGGGCGTCGAGATCGACGTTTCTCATCGCAGTGCGTAAATTAACAGCGCGTTATTTTTCTGGAATGACCGATTTTCGAATTAGATAGTGCACGGGAAATCCGTCAGTTGTTTAATCGCGATCAAATTAAACACTAAAAAGAGATAGAACAATAACGAATGCGTCTACAGATGGAAAGAAGTCGAGAGATATATAGATAGATGTATTTATTTATTTCAAATGCATGTACAATATATAATGTCCCAAATGACTGTTGAACAGATCAAAAGATGTTTAAAACAAACAGCAATATAATTATTAAGTAATAGTAATAGTAGTAAGAAAAAACATTAAAAAAATAGAGATTATATACTATAAACTTAAAACACGCAAATAAGATAAAAATAAAAACATGAAAGTTAATTATTCTTATATTTAAAGGAAACTGCAAAAAAATCACTAAATACTACATATTTAGTAAGTACGTAAAATGAAACGTCGAATAATGATAAAATTCATAAAAATCATTTTAAAAACTTATCAGTCATGTTATTATTAATTTATTTTTTAGAGTTTTGACAGGTTTGACTTGCGCTGCTTTATTAAAAACACTTATTATAGAGTGAAATAGTATATTTCTCTGTATATATGTAAATTGAGGGAAATTTAATACATCTTTATTTGTATGTACACTTGTTTCTGGTAATTTTCGGCTATAAAAATGATATAAATATACAGGGTGTAAAAAAATACAGACTTTTGCATATTAATTGGTATTAAGATTCTTTAAATCATTATTTTTATTTGAGATAGAAATATGTACTACCAAAAATGTTTTTCTATTTGACAGCTGCCTCTCAGGAAATTTTTCGGAATAGCATTTAACTACTGCTACAGCATTCTTAAAACATTCCGCCAAAAGTCAATATCTGCACTGCTGGTATACGTTTCCATTATTATTATGTAGCAGCCCTTTACAAACAGAGCAGGATAAGGTATTCAAACTAGAGGATAAAATATCAGTGAAAATGTTTGCAACTAGCACCCTCTACGTTGCACAATAAAGCTAATACACCAGCATGTTCAGATCTACCAAAAACGTGTCTGTGTCATTTTAATTAAATCTGATGGCCCTTAAAAAAAATTACATTTAAAATTTGATTTTCTAAAATTATCTTGCACGCACTGTACCTCAAAAAGGAGTAGTTCTAGGACACACGTTTATTAAGAAAAGAACACTTATTTTTCAATGTTCTATCAGCGCTAGAAATACTGCCATGTCATTTTGAAACCCTATATAACCGGTATTTAGTGTAAAACACTGACAAGACTCTGGTGTCAAAATAGCACATTTTTAGACAGAAATTCCTATCTCATATTTTCATGTCAAAGAGGGTTACTCTTTACTATGTCACTTAATCTGTAACCTTTTTTGAAACAACCCCTATAAACCTGTTGAAGCGAGTACAATATCACCTAATTTGTAACCTTTTTTGAAACAACCCCTATAAACCTGTTGAAGAATTTCGAATTCAAAATTTGAAATTTAACGCCCTCTAACTTTTTTATTAGCCACAAATGGACCAAGATAAGTTTCGCTTAATTGCATTATTTTGATGTAAGGAATCTACTGTGTCCCATTAATTTCAGGACACCCTGTATATTACACTAAAATGGAAAAAATTATCGTTTCTAAGGCGACCAAATATCGAAAAATATGTTGACAATAAAAACAATTGCGTGACATCAACCGTGACGTAATACGTCTGAATTCTTGCCGTGATTATACTTTTGTTTAATTGTAACAGTTTCATTACAACTATACGAACATCTACGGAATTTGGACCCACTAAATTCTGTCCTACGAGGTTCATTCATGAAAACTAATTAATTACCCAAAATTTTATTCCGGTCACACCTCGAAGGAATCGGTAGTAAAAAACATAATGTTTTAAAGCAGCTATTGATTCCTTATTGAATATTAAACAGGCATATGCAGCTAAGGCCATAAAACCGAAGATATATGGTGATTATATACAATAAGGCAAGGGGAGTGTGAAAATCTCCTCCAGTTACCTGATATAATTTTTCATAATAAATTAGAAGATATATAGTCTAATGAGGCTCGTACATAATTATATGTACCGGAGATAAAAAATGACCGTAAAATTACAGTTAGTTAAAAAATAAGCTTTCTCTTTCAAGACCCATCTGAATTATATATAATTTATTTCGACTATGTGACTTTCTGCTCCGCATGGGCTCCGTACATCTTGTTTTTAATAGAGACGTACTGGAATAAACATAAAAAAAATATCCTCGAAATATATTCGGCGCCATTAGTCAAGCAAATGTTACATAATAAGGCTGACAATTACGAATATTATTCGGGCTGTTATAAAATAACTCGGGGACGAAATTATGTTTATTAAAAATCGTACGGATTAATTTATGTAATCGAAAGTTTGGGTGAGAATATCGGAGTAGCCTGGGAAAGCCACATACTTGTAGTAATTCAGTCGTTAATTGGTAGACGTTTAATATTCAGCTGTTGTAATGTTAATCGTATTTTCAAATTTATCAAATAATTTTAAAAAATGGCAAATTCTTGTTAAAATAACTTAATATTTAACATGACAGACCTCAAAGCCTCCTTTGCTATAGGTTTAAATGATAATATAATTTATTACACAAAGAATTGTATATAGATTGAACTATCCGACTTTTTTTACTTTAAGAAACTTTTGACATAGAAACGTCAATAATATATAGCCAAACTAAAGACATAAATACAAGGTGTTTCACAATTTTCCAAAATAAATCGGGAATAGATCGCCATCAAAAATGAAATCAATATCGTAAAAAAATTGTTTTCTAAAATCCTTATAGTAATTATTAATGTTTTAGTATTTTCAACCTTTACAACGCTAGGCTACTGTAGCATCATCGGAATGCAGGATTTTTCAAATACTGAAATCCGATTTTAATATTAACGTTTTTGCGATAGTGTTTACTAGTTTACAAAGTGACAAAAATGGCTTACGTGTATAGCAAACTCTTTTTACACGGAATGGGTTGTGTAACACTCATGATTGGAAGTTTGATAATTCGCACACGATTCAGCTTTTTCATAAATATTTGGGCAGGAATTGTTGATGATCGCTTAATTGGATCTTTCATATTACCAAATCCAATGTATGGGACTCAGTATCTTAAGCTCCTACGAAATGATCTGCCTAGACGTCTGGAAGTCCTCCTTAGCTGTCCAACTCCGAATGTTGTTTTTGCCCAATGGAGCTAAACCTCATTTAGGACAAAATGTTCGGAAGTACCTTGATAAAGTTCAAGTAGAACGGTGAATTGGACGAGGAGAGCCGGTAGCATGATCGCTGCGATCTCCTGACTTAAATGTAATAATAATATTTGTTTTATTTTCTTCTCCAGATGCAAATAGCATTAATATTATCTTGGAGTAATTCAGAATCATTGACGTTATTTGTCTAAAAACCTAAATCATCTGCAAACAATGCACATGTGGTATCACCTCTGGTAGGTCATTAATAAAATACATAAATAGTAAGGGACCTAAATTTGAACCCTGCGGTACCCCAGAGCAAGCATCACATTAATCAGGATACTAATTATTATATTTCACAATGAATTGTCGATTTATGACTGTGGGTAGCTTGCAGGAAGAAAACTTGGCTATACTTCTAGTAGGTTATTTTATGGAAAGTCTCACGTTCCTCTAGTAGGACTTAAGGCTCTGTTCAAAAGTACTTCTGGAAGCTTTTCCAATAGGATAGCGGTTTCAACGTTCTATCATTAAATAACCACATAAAAATAATCAAAGGATGTAAGATCTGGAGCTCTCGTGGACCATTCTAACGATCAATACTTTGTTATTGTAACAGTAACCTATTATGAGCCATCTAAAACTGTTGAATTTTATGCCACAAGCGTAGGATATCTCAGGTCCACTATTTTAGTTTATTAGTGTTATAAAATGTTAACAGAAAACGTAACGGAATCCAAACAAAGACACCAAAGTACAACCGTTTTTGGAAGGCGAAGTGGGCAATAAAACGTTGGTGAGACGAAATATACACATTTATTATATTTCAACTTATACCTGCTTATGACAGGTATAACTGGTACGAAGGATGGCTTTAGGAATGCATGTGCGGTGGAAAGATTAGAGTAGTGCAGGCTGTAAATTGGTCGGCTGGGAAACTTTCCCATAATCAATAGTAGTGTAAAAGCTCCAAAACATTTAACACAAGTTTCCTACTTTATGTATGAGCCATTTTCAAATTTCGTTAAAACTGTATCACACCACAACAGAAGAATCAACACAACGCAATAGAATGTTCAACATATTCTAACTATTCCAAGTTCAGCTCTGTTCAACCGTCTGTTTTCGACAATTGGCCATCCTTCTCTAGTGCAGGTAATTTCTCCCTAACGTTAGTCGTATCTTACTAAGGGACGTACATGAGCATGACTTAAGTATATTACAAACAAGGGGAAAGGGCTCAGAGGTATATGTTGGGTTTAACCAACGTTTTATTGGATACTTCGCTTTCCGAAAACGATTCTATTACAATTCAACTCGTCAGAAATCATAAACAACGCCATATCTGCGTACACAACCTAGTAAATACAACACCGACTTAATAAATATGGTTTCTTTTAATAACTGGAACTAAATCCGCTGCTATCAGTTAAATCAATGTAGAACAATACATAAGTAAACTAAGCAACTAAACCGCGTTGCAGTCGCTCAGCTCGTTCGTGCCGCTTAATGCGTCTCATCGACAGATACCCAAGTAAAAGTGACCATCTACGCGATTACACCAAGGTGGTTTCTGAGTTGGGTTAGGTCATAGAGTCATATATGGAAACTGGACCGCGGGTATCATTTACCACTCTCTAATATTACAAGAATATCTAGTGCTATTATTTAATCTACGGCATTGCCATTTCGAACGCGAAAAAAAAAGATGCGTAGCTGCGGGGCACTTCGAGAGCAAGAGTCGTGAATAGAGATGCCATTTACATATTCGTTCTCAGGTGTAGAAACGGTACGATAAAAAAAACTGATCGTACAAATCGACCTAATTTCATCTTAATACACATTTTATCTATGTTAATGCGAAAGTGAACAAAATTGGTTTACAGTAATGTCGAAGGTTTTCTCTTTTATCTAATTAGTTTTTACAGGGTGATTCAGTTTTAAATAAACAAACTTCGAAGGTCAGCGAAAATCGAAAAATAATGCCAGGGTGGTTCAGTCATAGTGTCATTAATTTTAAGCGAAGATAGTGAAAAATGAGTATCCTACGAATACGCGGTTAAAAAATTTTTAAATGCATATTTATGCCGAAAAATAAATCTCAAATTATTTAAACCCTCTTTTTAGACTGTTGTTGGTTCAGTACAAGTTCCAGTTCAATTCAGTGTCGATTTGACGCGGCGTTGCCAAGTTGAAATATTTTTCTATTACTACCTACTTATCGTAATGTTAAACTATGTAATGAATGCTATAAATTATTTTTTAAAAGTACGTAATTAATTACATTTCATTACATAAATATTGAGGTAAAAGACAATACTCACTAGATAAATTATTAAGACAGGTGAAAAGTTGTTCTTATTTAAATACTGATAGTAATACAAAAAACCCTCGTGCTGTCAAGCAACAGTCCCTCGAGACATATTTAGTGATAAACAATCCGTCAATCCGAATCTTGACCTAGGTACCGTATTTAGATCAATAATCTTGTTTTCAATGCCTACTCAATGACAAACGCTGTAGAACCGCCAAATAATAGCAGAAACAAATGACTAAATTCGCATTGATAGAAACACCCGGTGTAATGAATATATGAAATCATGAGTATTTACTATTTAAAACATTAGTCATAATAAATGCTCAACCCTAGTAATAACGCGCCGACATCGGATCAGCTGTGATCAGCACGCTCGGCACAGATAAAAAGTTGACAGTTGAAATTCCCGAATAAAGGTCTATTTACACACAACAGTGCCATGTCAGTTCCGTATCAGTATCAGTGAAACCTAAAAAATTGTTGCTTAGATTTTAAATGGGCGTGTTTATACATATCCGTCACAGTGCCGGATCAGTGCTGTCACTGCTGCTTCAGTGGCTTTTAAATACGCCGGCGACTATATTTTTGAAATTCTACTGACGAACTGATCAGATTTTTGTATTACTTAGAATGGATGAAAAGCTTAT
Source organism: Monochamus alternatus (assembly GCA_037114965.1). NCBI lineage: Eukaryota > Metazoa > Arthropoda > Insecta > Coleoptera > Cerambycidae > Monochamus > Monochamus alternatus. The sequence goes on along the minus strand of CM073429.1, from coordinate 60,041,302 downwards.
CGAGCTAGTACGAAATTTTGGTGCATGACACTGGCACTTCATGATAAATACATTCAGATCACTTTGTTTGATCGTCTACTAACTCCTTTTTACGGACTACGGACGGATATATATAAACTGGCATCAGTGATCGACCACAAATAACACTGATACTGAACTGACACTGAACTGATACGTCACAGATGTGTGTAAATCGACCTTAATACGCTCACGGTGGCATAGGCCGAACTCGTTCGGAACCGGAAGCTACCGTAGAACTGCATTTCAACAAGCAGCGTTGTCTCCCATTCTCCCATCAGTATTTCATTCTTCTTCCCTTAGTTACCATGTACACGTTAGAAGGTCAATTTCGTGTTTATTGTTTTTTGTGTGGCCATTATAGTTTATAATTATTAATTAAATAGACTATTTGACCTAAATAAAAATCAACACATACGTAAACCGCCGTTTTCTTTAAAATAATGCATTTTAGCAACATGTAACTAGTGTAACTTATTAAAACGAATCAACGCCCTGTACATATAATGTAAAAATCGATCAGATATTCGTATTTATTTCAGAAAAAACCTTCTTTTCCAAAATTTGGGTACAATTTCCCAAATATCGTAAAAATCTTAAATAAAAAAGTACTTTTTCAGGTCCATAATTTCTTAAGAAAGCAAAATTATACTTACTAACGTAAGTTGATTTGAATTATATTGTTTGTCCAAGAAATCTAAAACATTAAAATATGGTCCATTATTTACTTAACACCCTGTACATATGTACATATGTATACAGTTTTAAAAAATATATATGAACTTTTCTGTATAGTAGCGAAAGAAGAGAGGGATAATTACACTATATTTGGCATACATTTATATCAATGTAGTCAGGAAAAAGCGGAGAATCCAAAAATATAAGTGCAAGGTGTTTCATGAGAAAAAGCCAAGTTAATATCAATATCTCGGTGATGCTCGATTATTTTATTATTATTTTATTTTTATTTTTTTGAATAAAAAAATTATATTCTTGTGAAAAATTAGTTTCAATTTTTCCAATATCTCCTAAAATAAAAAAGTTACAGTCGAATCTAACGTTTACATGTGATTACCCTGTACACTGTCTTCATGTAGAAAATAACTTAAAACTCTCTCCTAATAACTTATTTGACGCTGAATGGTGTAAAACAGCCTCACTACCATCCTCTACAAGATTGTCTGCTATACAGAAACAGTTTTTTGTGGATCCTGGGGTTATATACGCGTACGGACTCGTATATTATTTGGAGGAAGAGAGAATCGGTCTTTTTATGGAGTTTTAAATTTACGACGTAAAGTTGTAATAGGCCCGAACTACAAACAAAATGTTAATTAACATCTGGAAATGAATGGAACGGAATGTCATTTACATTCGACGATTCGTAAATAAGCGGAATAAATTAAAATGGTGATAAAAATTGTAAGGGGATTGGTTTTCGGCGCAAGCCCGATTTAATTTGGAATTTGTCGATTGGAGTTAAATTATTAGGTACACTGCTTATAACTTGGACTTCTTTTGACCAAATACGACGGTCTGAATCCGTTGGGGAATGTTAATTGCCATTGGAGGAAATCTTAAGGGATACTTTGTGACTCGAAACAAACGTCCTAAAATAACCAATGTCTCAATATATAAATAGTGTACGGGATGATAGTTTTTATTACTGCAGTTTTGTTAAAAATGATCAAATCATAATTGGCCTTCAAAATACAATAGCATGAAAAGAAATCAATATCGGAATATATTTATGGCTTCTGAGTCTCATATTTAAAGAAAAAAAATACATCTTTATTTAGAGATTATATCAGTTTTATTTTAAAAAATGAACATAAACAGCATGAAGCACAACTTACTTTATTTAAATCAGAAAATATCCTTTTTCACTGACAATGTTGTTCTTATCATCGAGTAAAGACTCCATAGCATACAACTTTGGTATACAGAACTGCCTCACTGCCAATAATGACCGAATCGAGATGATTCTTCTATAACATCTTCCACCTACACAATAATATTAACGAAAATCTAACAACCAAACTCATTTCTATATCAACATTCCCTCAGGATTATTGATTCAGATTGTCTAAATTCACACAATTTTCAATAAAAAATTATGTAAACTATAGTTATTTAAGCTATTTTCAAAGCACCACAAAAAATATTATGTTTCCAGCTTATAGGAAAAGTGTCTTTTGGCGTATCAGGCGTAAAAACCTTTTCCTAACTTATTGAACAAATAGAATAATTAACGTTGTATTAACTATGTGTTAAAATACTACATTTTTGAGAACATTTTCAAAAATATCATTGCTTTTATTTTTACATAATTTTTTAAATAACTTTATAAAAAGTAGTCAGGCGGAACTAGGCTGACATCTTGAAGGATCCGAGAAACCTTAAACACAGTAAAAATTCACGGCGATTTTGCTTCACAATTTTTGCATTGCTCAGAGTGGGTAAAGAATTTTAAATCAGTTGAAATGTGACATCACATCCGGAAGCTCATTAATTATTTAAATAAAAATAATAAAGGTCCTATATTAGAACCTTGCGGTACTCCAGAATAAGAATCGAGTTCATCAAAGTACAAACTATTATATTGTGCAATGAATGAACGATTCTTGAAATACGATAATAATTCTTTTGATATATCCATACAGATCCTGCAATGACAGAATTTCTTTAATATATATTATATACTTTTGAAAAATCTGTAAATATTACACGAACCTCTCTACTGTGGACTGTTGGTAGTGATGAAATTACTAAGATTTGTCAGCGTTGATTTTCTTGGTATAAACACATGCTGAAAATTTTATATAAAAGCACTTAGGTGTATCCAAAGATAATATAGTTCACTGTCACTATTTGATTTATTTGTAGCCAGTTAATTAATTAATGCCTTGGCTGGCAATTAATGCCTTTGCTTTGCAGACAGGAATCAGACTCGTATTCATACAAAACCTTACAAATGCGTCACTATTCCCAACCACCTACCCCCTACACAAAAAAAGACCAGAACACGTCGAAGAGTAGGCAGCACTAGCCCAAAATAGTGCCCGGCCGTCGGAATAAATTTGTACCAGATATAATCTTAACAATAAAATCCGGCGACTAATGCTGATACACTTGTTTATTTCCAGGTCTTAATAACACGCTTACGGAGGTATTTTCCACCCACCGAGTCAAATTAATTTAATTGTTCTCGGCCTACCCGACGATTAGAATGCCGGTGTCCGATCGGGAGGCGGTGTATTTGGATATGGAATGGTAACGGACAGCATCGAATGTTTGCACCGCTTAGTAATTGTGTGCGAATTGGAATTCATTAAAACGGGTACACTGCGTCTCCAAATAAGTACCACGCGTCATATCATAGTGTACTGTGGTATCGCTCAAAGTGGATCGATAGTAAAATAACGTTCAAATACGTTAAACTAGTTAAATTCTTCTGAATAATAACCATATTTAAAAAGCTGCAAATCAAAACGCGGTTTTTCGAACAAATCAAATAATTTACATATAAAAATATATCTAAAAAATTATTTTCGAAACAAAAAGTAAATTTAAATTTTTGATGATTTGTTGTTCTAAAATGCATTATTATTTGTGTTCGAAACATAACGCAGTTATAAATCAACTAACATATTAGCGACATCAGGAGTTCCACAGGGATCGGTACTTGGTCCCCTTTTATTTATAATATTTATGAATGACAAATTTAGTAGCATTCAGACATATACTCTCTTATCTGCTGATGATCTTAAACTCTTTGCATCTGTTGATTCTGTTCAGGACTGTTACTATTTAGAGCAAGAACTGTTAATCATTAATTCCTGGTGCCAGACTAACAAATCACCGTTAAATTTATTCAAGCGAGTTTTACTAAGAAAATTGCGCCTATTCAATCTAACTACACAATGGATAATATTTCATTAAACAGATGTACTCAGCTTAAGGACCTAGGTGTCATTTTTCATACAAAATTGTCTTTTGCCAGCATATTGAGCAGGTAATGTCTAGTGCGTACAAAACTTTGAGTTTTATTATAAGAAATTCATGTCACTTTACAGAGATGTCTAGCCTTAATTTACTTTTTAACTCGTTTGTGGGACCAAAATTGGAATATGGTAATATTATTTGGGATCCTAAGTATGAGGTTCATATAAATAAACAATTTGGAAAACATTCAGAGGAAATACGTTAAATATCTTAGTTTTACACTTATCCATCTCGCGGTATTGCGCAATAAGAGTTATTAAGTAGATTTAACTTAAGGGAATTAGTGGTTTTTACTGGTCGCTATCAGAAACAGGATTAAAGTGCACATCCTTAGAATTAGCCGGGATTATTTTACCTGACCTGGTTATTCTCAGGCTAGGCTCTGTGGGGCCAGACCCACTATCGGTGTCTCTGGGTCCGCCCATATATTGATATCGGTTCCTATTGTTGGTACTACTACGGTCGGAATTGTTCCTCGGATAATGGTGGTTCTCCGAGGCGTCGGTAGCCGCCGCTGTAACTGGTCGCATCTCATGCTTCCAAACGTATCGCCGCTCTTCACTGTCGGGATCTTCAGTGGAGACCCCGCAAAAGCTTGGGATAGCCCAGAGATACCGATTGCGAGTTTGTCCTCACAGAGCCTAGCCAGAGAACAACCAGAGCAGGTAAAAGAATTCCGAGGTCACGGAATAACAACCCCAAAATCACTGTATCAAATTAAGGACATTAGTCGCACGTCGCACTTACTTATTATTTTTATATAAACTATTGACTAAGTATCTGAGTTATCAAGAACACTTTGACATATTTAACTGTTTCATTACTACTATAAACCAAATGCATCTTAAAGTTTACATTGTATTGTCATTATGAGTTTTTCTAACTTAATTTTCTTTGATTTGTTTTTTTTAAATTTGTATCCAAATTTAAGTACCTACTTATTTGTTGTTATTTTAATACCAATTTTTGTTTTATTTTATGTAATTTGTTATATATATATAAGGTGTTTATTAATTGAATGCCGATACTTAAGAGTGTCAATCCTTCGGTCATTTTAAGAAGAAAACTTAATATCAACATATGTCCTAAACCTCTTAATTTTTGAGCTACAGGGTGTTACAGTTTTAAGAAAAAAATTACTTTTTTATTATAATTTTCTTATCACTCCAGATATTTTTATGAAATTTTGTACACACTTATTAACCATTAAGAAGCATTGTTTGATGTAAAACATGTTTTAAAATCTTTGCCAATGACTTGGGGAAAAAACTTTTTTTGGTTTTAATTTTTTTACGTGAAAATGGTGCGTCGGACGAGAGTAGTCTAGGGACCGAATTTGCTGTAAAATAAATGGAGATTTTAAATAATAATTGCAGTTTTTAGAAAAGGCAGTGGCGTATCATTTTTTTCTTCAAAAACATTTTTTACATCAAACAATGCTCCTTAATGATTAATAGGTGTGTACAAAATTTCATAAAAATATCTGGAGTGATAACGGACAATCAATATTGTTCTGATATTTTGAGTAATTTTAATTTAAATATCCCTTGTATTCAAACTCGTTCCCATACACTTTTTTATTTGCCAACTGCAAGAATTAACGCGCTTAAATATTCTCCTATTTGCAGAATGTGCACTGAATATCTGAGTTTGACATATTTAACTGTTTCACTACTACTGTAAACCAATGCATTTTAAAGTTTACATTGTATTGTCATTATGATTTTTTCTAACTTAATTTTCTTTGATTTGTTTTTTTTTAATTTGTATCCAAATTTAAATACCTACTTATTTGTTGTTATTTTAATACCAATTTTTGTTTTATTTTATGTAATTTGTTATATATATGTAGTTTTTAATTTTTTGTCTTACTTCTCTTAAATGTACCTATCTATATAAATGTTAAAATATGCATACTTATTCTTATCAAAGTTTTAAGAGCGTGTACACCGATTCGCTTGTCTTCTACACTCTATTTCTACAAAATCAACGTATCTCGACCGCTTATTATTATGTTAAAGAGCGGCAATTTAATCAACCCATTATTATCGCTTTTAATTACAGACTTCGAGAGACACATAACACGCCGTATGACAAGTACTGCACCGTTCGACCACAATTAATTAATTAATTAATAATAATTAATACGCGCAACGGGGGCCTTGAACCGAGTGCCGGCAATGACGTCGGCGCCGAAGGTGTCAACGTGCAAGTGCTAGGAGCCGTACATAGATCTTAAGGTGAAGGATTTGCAGCCGTAGTCCAGCAGCCACCAGATATATTTTAACTTATGATTGATTTTCTTTATAAATGACTAATTTACCAATATACGAATAATAACTTAATATTGTTGTCTTGATTTGAGAAAATAGTTATTTTTATAAGTGCCCAAAATCAGTGCTTTTTTAATCGCGTGTAAGAATGTGAATTTTTGGTCTAGAACACGAAGTGGTAGTTTTTGCCGAGCTTAGCGGGGCAAAATATCCATTTGAGAAGCAAAAGCATATCTGGAAGTTCTGAATAGAAATTTCATTAATTTTCTGTTAGTTAATGGAACAACTAAGGGCTAATGTTGAAAACTGAAAGTAGATTTCATTACAAATACGCCAGCAGTTCAAAAGAAATCGCAAAATTTATTTTAAAGAGTGTCATTATTATTGCAAGCAATTGTACAATGCAGTACAGTAGTACAGTACAATATAATACTAATACAGTTTATCCTACCCTATTTCTATTCTATCCCTAAAAAAAAAGAAATACAAAGATTATTACTCATTAATGAGAAATGAATTATTGCCGAAATCGCATGTAAAAATGCAATTTGTGCGCAAATATTATCTTTCTCAGACAGTCAACTGAACATGGCAAAATATTTGATAACTTGCAGTGATTTTAGCAGAGTAAGACCAAATCGCTGCCATAGAAAACAAAATTAAAGATTTATATATGAATATAATTGTAGGTAGTTAAAAACTACAGTATATTAGCAAATTTATATGGATTTTCATATACATGTTTTTTTGTCATCTATTTAAATTGCTTCTGAGACATTGAGTTATGAACCAACGGCATTATTAAAAGTTCATTTACATTATGTCTTGTGAGATAACCGTGCAAGACAGTAGGACATAATAATTTTACTTTTGGTAAATAATTAAGTGCGGATTGTACATATAAATTTCTCACGTTTAATATTTATATTTGTATACAACAATGCAGTAGGATACATGTAATTTTTCTTAAAAATTATTTTTAATAAAGTATTTTGACATATCGATAACAGTTTCAAAGATTTAGAGTATAAACTACCCAAATAATTATACAGTATCTTATTATAGATTCAACCAATATAATAATATAATTATAATATTATTAATAATTTTTTACTCAAAATATGTCGAAGCTTGTAAAATTTATGATACATTTTCCTGATTTTAATAGTCACATAGTTGATATGGACATTCCACTTCAAATGTTGGTCAATCATAAGTATTTCATTTTATCTGTCTTAACAACTGATGTACATTCACACCCGCTTTTCTTGATACAGTTTAAATTATGTATTTTTATTTCATTCTTGTTAGGTTAGGTTAGGTTTTTATTTCATTCTTGTTAGGTTGACCTTGTAGGGGAAAATGCAATAAAGTATGTTTTATTTATATTTAAGCTTAACAAACTACTGCAGAGCCACTCGTGCACTATGTTAAGTCCCTCCTCCGCCTGAGTGAATACATTTAACCAGTTTTCATCAGAAAATAATAACACCGTGTCATATGCATAAGAAATGATTTTGCATTTTATTGGCAAATTAGCTATTTCATTAATACAAATTAAAAAAAGTATAGGCCCCAACACCGTTCCTTGTGCAACACCTGTATTAATAATTCGTGAACTACTGTAAGTACCATTTATTTTAACTTTTTGTTGCCTATTTATTAAATAATTTTCAAATAATTCCAACGCGTTACCTCGTACTCCTCGAGTCTTTCTAATAAAATTTTATGAGAAACGGTATCGAATTGTTAAGGGTATTATTTGAATATATCGAATAGCATAGGTTGTATCCTTGTTGTACAAACATTTAGTATAACTTAAAAACATTCTTAAAACCTTATGCTACTGGCGAGAACCTCGATAGTAGAGCACACCAGATATTGTTTCAGATAATTATTAAGATACAAGTACCCGGGGGATTGCCAATGTATCAATTATTAGAACCATTATGCAGTAGAATGCAGTGTTTGGACTAGTCTCTAAGCAATTTACAGCTAATGCTAATTTCATTAGCGTTCAATGGCGTATCCTCGGCATAACGTCTCAAGTCCACATGTCATAATTTCCAACTAATTTGACATGAACCGCTTATCAGATCGTTCGAGTAACTTAAATGCCTCAAATAACCGATAGACTATAATAGCGTAGCGTAGGTAACCAAATTGTTTACAGCGAAAGTCGAGCGTGGGCCGGCTATCGTTTAGATTTAACGCACCACGTCAAATATCCACTTCCTACACTTGCCTCTTGCGAAATCTCCTATCTGGCTGTTATTATCTGATTTTTATGCCGTGCCGATATTTTTATGCCTTTTTCGACGGCCGACGTGGGACTGCGAAGGACGGCCTTTTTTGTCCGACCGTCCGAATCTGTTTATTTCTGAAGGGGACAGGTTGTAAGAGCGTTATTGTTTGGGTTCGAAAGTGCAGTGAATTTTTGTCCGACGGTTCGTGACTATATTTTAATCTTTCCAGTGGTGTGGGACACGCTATTATTTTTCTGTAACCGGCCACATGAGTCATGTTTGCGGAGACACGCCATTTATAATGTCAGTATACAGGGTGGGTTCAATCGGCCTGCCCATAAAATTCTAATATTAGTTGAAAAAAATAGCTATAAACAACTGCGAAGTTAAAAAATTTGTAGTATTTTTCTTCTCTTAATTATTGGTAGTAGAAAAACCCTTAAAATAGGCTAGAAAACGTTCCCTCAGTTAGAGACTAGCCGTGTGACGTCACATGCTTGTTGAGATCAATTTTAGTAGATACAGGGATCTTAGAAACACAACAACAACATAAACGTATCAAATTATATAGCACTTCCATTAAAAATTAAAAAGTTAAGCTTAAGGTTATAAATGAAACAATGGACTTTTCAGCCACTATTTCAGGAACTATGCTGGGACATGGGACATTAATTAAATTTTACGTGCATATTTCTGTTTTTTAAGTTTGTTTTTCGCGAGATATCTAGCATATATGCATTAGAACAATCTTCTAGGTATATTGCTTTGACTTTCATTGATACGTGAAAGTGAATATGAACTGGATAACTGCACTTCTGTAATTTGTTTGTTTTCTGTAAATATGAGAATATTTTTATTATTAAATTATGTGATGGAATTACTATAATTACTTATCAGAATTCAAAATCTATCATTACAGTCGATTTTCGCCTTGCGGAAAAGTTTTATTCCTGGAATGTTTCATCTAGTTTTATTACATTTTAAAAATTAACATTTATTTCCTCCCTGATTCTTCATAACTAATACATTCACTTAATAATAAATTAAACAGTAATCCTATTGAATGTCATTAAAGTTACGAATTTTAAGTACATACAAGCTTTTGAAATAATAATCACACTCTCTCATAACAGTTTTTGAACTTCTGGAAGTTCTGAATATAAATTTCATTCAATCTGTATTGGTAAGTGAAACAACTAATTACTAACGTTAAAAGTAGATTTCATTACAAATACGTCAGCAGTTCAAAAGAAATAGCAAAATTCAATTTAAAGAGCACTGAAAAAAAGGCCAGTAACTTTACAAATATACTTTGTAAAAATATCCTTATAATTATCTTAAAATAATTCTAAAAATAATGATGATATTACACTGACGCTTGTAATTTTACAAGAAAACTGCCAATATACAACAAAACCGTAAACTTCCTATGTAATTATAATGTAATATGTATATTTATAGAATATATTGTAATACATTTACAATTAGCAATGTGAAATCCACTTTTACATTGTACAATTACTGAACATACCAAATTTACTATATAATTGACTGTAAAAATATGCTTAATTTGTGTGTGAAGATACAACTAATTTTAAAACGCGCTGCCACTAACCGTTGAGAGCGTTGGGTGGTGACGCCTTCATTATTTCTTGCTTCATTTCGACGAATGCAGCGTGTACCTAGGACCTAGGTACTTACATAATTAATTTAGTGAGTAGTGACTAGCAATATAATCATATCTAGAGTAATCAGTGAGTGTTTTTAGTACTATAAATAGTTTTGTCTAGTGCTTGTTGTAACATAACCTAAATAAAGCATGCTTTATTTCGACAAATGCAGCGTGTACCTAGGACTTAAGTACTTACATAATTAATTTAGTGAATAGTGACTAGCAAAATAATCAAATATAGTGACTAGTGAGTGCTTTTATTATAATAAGTAGTTTTGTCTTGTGTTGCTTATAACATAACCTATATGAGATAACGTAATAGGTATGTATTTTATACAGAATTATTGAAGCAAAGGAACAATGGTATTTTTGCATCTACAAAAATCAGATACCAACTGTAGATTGAACTCTGTTCATCTTACATATAAACAATATGTTATTTTTTACGTTAGAATTATATTTAAAGGTACCTATATTACACATTAGATCTCGTTTGAATATTATAAAACATTTATTTTTTTTATGTTTACATATACAATTTATTATCTGATATATACAATATATAGATTTACTTTGTTATATGTTTTGTATAACGTTAAGTGTCCTGTTTTGTAAAAATGGCATAAATGTACAGGTACCAAATTAAATAAAAAATATCGAAATATGTTAATATTTTATTTTTCATAATCTAACTATATTTATTCTAACATTATAAACTCTTATTCAAAATTGCATAACATACTAGAAAAAATAGTGAAATTATTGTTGGAGCTGTGAAACCAGAATTTTTGTAGTCGACAATAATATGAACCATATATTCGTAGCGTACCACTTAGGTGTACCTACATGTTTTTCTAACTTCAAAAAATTAAGCAAAATAAGATAGTTAATTTATTGAAGATATAATAGGTATAGCTGTAACTACGGATTAGCTAACTGAGCTGAACTTATATAATTGGTTAGGAATAGTACGATTTTGTAAATGTTTTTCACACAATTTGTGCAAAAATATTTAATAGAACGAATATTTAGTTTAGAAGATTTTTCTTTTAAAATAACATCCTGATGCAGTGATGTTATTGAGAAACTTACAGATAAGCCTGACATGATTGTTACGTAAGGTAAGTAACAATTGTTAATTCTGGAATTACTATTCAGAAAATTTATTAGGTATCTATGTCAAAACACTGTTACAGATTTCGTGTGTTATAAACAAGCTGTCATTAAAGTAACTCTCTTAAAATTGACTGTAGGGATTTCAATACTTTTAGGAGGTTTCTTTAATTTGCGGAAAAGATAGAGAAAACAATAGTCCAAGTGTCACGGAAAAAGTTTTTGAGAAAAGTTGAATTACGAAAATTTCATTTCAATATCTTGATTCGCTTTGATACAGTACATTTCTTAATTTTAGGCTTTTTCTATGGTATTCTATATTTTTTTATTTCTGCAAATATTTGTCTCTCTAATGAGATTACTATATTCAGCTTTTTGTGTAGAATGTAGTGGTTTACACAAACTTGTAAAAAAAATAATAACATCCTATACATTTTTTGATATGAAGTTTTGTACTTGATACGTAGGTATGCACACAAATATTTTTAAGTTATAAATATACTAACAAATTCTTTTTGTAAATAAATATTGCGAAAATATTCACGTAAGATGAAATAAATTACAAGTTGAATAAAAATAAATTAAAACACATTATGTTTCATTAAAAAAATATGAAAGTTTGTTATAACGGAAAACTAGAAGTGATAAAAAAAAGTAAACCGCTAAATATTTTTATAAGTAGAAAAGTTTCATAGAAAACGGCCAAAATTGAAAAATATCACGTAGGTATTTTTTAAACAAATCGAAATGTGATTCTCGCAATTCAACTTTTCTCGAAAATTGAGCCCGAACCATCTGCTTAACTTTTTTCTGTCATTTTCGAAAATAGGAGAAACCTTCTATAGGTACCTAAGTATCCAAACTGGACCATCCTGTACAATAAATAAAAATTACATTGTAGTTATAGTGAAAAATGTTTTATTACAATGTAATTATACAATTGATTGTAAAGTTTCTTTGTACTTTTATAAGTAATTATATGTCACATTGTAAAAATTTTTGTATTGTAAAATTACAAAGTAATATTACAGTTACTAAACGCAAAATTACATCGCAAAATAAATTTACAATGCACTTTTACGTTTTAATTGTAAAATCACAATCTATAAGAAAATCACAGCAATAATGAATGGTAAATAAATTGCCATCTATTTCTACTGTAATTATTTTTTACAGTGAGTGTCATTATTATTGCAAACGATTGTACATAACATAAGTTAAAAATAGATTTCATTACAAATACGTCAGCAGTTCAAAATAAATAGCAAAATTCAATTTAAAGAGTGTCATTATTATTGCAAACGATTGTACATAACATAATATGTATGAACCAATCATCTTCGATGGCAGGAGCTTTCAAAATTATATATCCAAATTCATGTCATTTTAGTATCTAATATTGCGCCATATATTAGCAAATAGTCCAAGCGTAAACGTTCTTTTTGAGTTCGTTTCCCATTACGCGAGAGTTGGTTTCCCATTCAGGCCAATAAGGTCACCCATTAGATTGACTCGTCTTAGTGTATATAGTCAAGGATTGTACCCAAAATCGCGTTCTACAATGAATCCTGTAATAATAGCTGACAAAATTATTAAATTAAGCTACGATTATAACCTGACAAAACAATTGGTATTGGCATATCAGTTGTGAGGCTTTATGTTATAAGTAACGACTAATAACTTTAATTACAAGTAGGAAAGCACTAATAAGCGCATTATTCCGTCCTCCGGGATCCTCTTAGGCAGTGTTCTCGCAAAGGATATCGGCCTGTTATTTAAATTAGACAAGTAATAAATCGTCCTATCATCCCGTGTAAGTTCCCGCAAATTTACAGCGACTTAATGCATTGATAAGCCCGTGGTGGAACGAGATTATAGATTGATTTGGCGTGTTTCCCATGAGTATGCAAATCCCTTTCTCTATGCGGATGGCTCAAGGGTCCCCGGGCGCTGGTAATATACGACTCACTTTATCGGAAATCCAGCGAGGGCACTCTCACGATGGCGAGTAGGAGTCCTGTGTTCTATGGGCGTTCCGTTCAGACTCCTTTAATTTGTTTATCGTCATAAATTTATTGTAGGAGTTTAATATCCCCAAGAGTAATTTGTGCGAGACGTAAGCCGGCCCCAGATACAAAAGAAACTGTAAAGATAATTAATATAAAGTGTGTCTCAAAAGTCATGAGCGTTTCGGAAATTGTCAATATTGTCAATGATTGATAAATTACTTTGAATCCAATAATATTTTTACTGAATGGCATCATGGGTTTAGAAAGAATAATACCTATAGTCTGTTTGGAAATGAGAGAGTAATAAAACCCCGAGATAAGAACCGGCCATGGGCGTGGCAATATTTCGTTTCAGGTAATTATCGGGTAACACTAATGCTAACAGATAATGGGTGTACATTAGTATATTTTACTGGATACATCATAGGGCAGGAGCCAGTGTATTGTGACAGATCAATCCAGTCTTAGAGCTGAATATACGAAGACGTGCTAGTGCAGTAGAGTAAAATTCGACTTGTGTTTAGTGACTATTGCCAGTGGATATAATATTGTTTGGGTAAAATGTCGAGCTTATCAGATTACGTACCTGCTAAACGCGTGAAGAGATGTGCGCTATCTCAGAATGAGAAGATTATTATATTAAATGTATTTAATGCATTGAAACACCAAAATCCTACCAACAGTGTTGACGACATTGTGGAAAAGTGTTCCAAAATGACAGGGATTGGAAAATCGACTATCTATAGACTTTTAAAGTAAATAAAAAAGAACAAGATACTGTAAATCCCCCAAAATCACCTACAGGGAGGTCAAAAGTCGTTATAGATGATTTCTTCAAAAATGTCATTCGCATATTTGAATCTAAAAATACAGGTGACTATCACAAAGACATGAACACAGATGTTTTCGAAGAGTATTTTATACAGATGTTGGATCTTATTCCTCCGGGGTCTGTAATTGTCAGTTACCATTCACGGTAGACCGAGCGGACGCCTACGACTGCTTGGAGGAAAACCGATATAATTCAATGGTTATCCGGAAAAAACAACTCTTTTGAAACAAATATGATGAAAAAGGAACTTTTGACACTTGTCAATCTTAATAAAGATCAGAAAAAATATGTTCTCGATGAAATGGCAACAAATCGCCAAATAACGGTACTACGGTTACCACCTTATCACTGTGAACTTAACCCAATTAGTCTGGGCGCAGGTAAAAGGAGATGTAGCGCGAAATAATACGACGTTTAAATTAAGTGACGTGATTTTGTTAAAAAATTCCTTGGAACGAGTAACTGCAGATAACTGGCAAAGATGTATACATCATGTTCAAAAAGAAGAGGAGAAAATGTTATCAAAAATGCTATCATTTAGTACGGTTCGATCACACATAATATAAAAATATTGAATATAAGCACCAGTACTACATTTATTTACGATTTGCATACATAATAAGCTTTTATTACTCTCTTTCATTTCTAAACAGACTACTGTACAGCAGTATGGCACTAGTACTACTAGTGCCATACCATATTGAGTTTTGTAAGTAATGTCAACAACATTTTTGAATTTAAGCAGAGCCTTTCACATGACATCCTTATAAATAAATTGAATGAATATAGAATTAGTGCACATAGTATAAAGATACTACTATCCTATTTTTGTAATCGAAATCAACTCAATGTCTAACGGTAGAACCTCAGATGTATGGTGTGCCTCAGGGATCCACATTGGGCCCTCTATTGTTTTTAATATACATAATTGACATAACTTCATTTGGAGATCTCCTAACATGTATTCTATATGTGGACGACACCACAATTTCAATTAGGTCAGGTTAGGTTATATACAATTATTGACATGTGACTTCCTATCAAAAACAGAGCAATGTATGATGTTCACACTGCATAATTTTGAAGCTCCTGCTGACACATTGTCTATAGTGAAAGGAGCTGAAATACTTTCATTTTACCACTACAAGGAGTCGGGTTATGACATAAATGTGCATGTTTCCAAGTTGGTTGTAATGATGATAATCTACTTTACTACTGTATGTCATGTGTTGGTGAAGCCATGGATATTTTATTTGGTTCTGTATACTCTGTCAGATGTTTGTAATATATGAATATTTTTGTTTCTTCTATACACTCTGTAAATATTGACCTGTGTGAGTGCTTTTGTACATTGACACCAATAAATTAATATTAATGTTATCTTTTACTACGTTACTGCTAACTATCAACTGAAACCAGTCAGAGGAAGATATTCGTAAAACTCACATAGTTTATTATAGGTATATATTCAGGCGTATCATTATCGACAGGAATTTTTCCGATCCAGATTCAAGTCCCTGTCTATTTATTATAAATTTAACGCATTAAGCTTACATGACTAACTCGCCGTACGTCCCGTTTAAAATTTAAATTTATGCGAGACGCCGACTAGTACAAGTCATCTTCCTCGAATCTAAGATGTTGGTACGTCTCGAGACGACAGGCAGACCAAGCACGGTTCGTAATTACGCTCGAACAATGTAAAACCTATAATATTTACCAAATCGTCTGGGATATAATAAGTTACCAACTGTCAGCGAAGGGAAATTGTAGGTACAACCTACCTTGATAGACTTTTTATGCAAGCATCTATGTTTACGCTCATACACGCATTTTAAAAGTATTATCGATTTGTCATTGGCTGATAAATCGTGTTGTTAGAAAATCAACAATTCGTTCTTGGTGTAAAAAAAAACATTATAATATAAAAGCACTATTAAGCTGCACGTCCACTTAGGAGAAGCGGTGCAAAGCGAAGCGAAGAGTCATTTTGATCTCATATACCCGCACACAGGGACAAAGAGAAAATACTACCGTGACTTTTGACTGATCGATGTGGGTGTATAAAAACCACATGGTATTTTCTTTTTAGTTGGTCAAGTTGACGCTTCGCGCCGCTTCTCCTCAGTGAGCGTGCACTGCGTGCTGTTTTCCTGTATAACATATAAAATGTAATAAAATAATTAAGTAGCATTTAATCCACGCAAAAATGTTTAAACGCGACAACGGCGAGCGTTAAAAATTTTTAACTGGATAAAAGGCAATTGAAACAAGAATGCAATAGAACGTTTTATCCATAATCACACCATAATCATATTTAGGTAGTTATTCAAATTTAATTAAAAAAATATCCACACGACTTCATTTTTCTTAGTACTCAATGAAACGTAGTACGTTTTGTTATACCTACTGGTTGTTATGGTACCTTGTTTACTATCGATTATTTAATAAACAGTAACTATCTGAATTTAGTAAAAATACAAGAAAGTAATTGTGTTCCTGTGGCTGTTTTGGAAGAAACTCAAGAAGGAATTTTCCATTTATTGCCAATGAAATCCAGGGAACATTACGAAAAAGTGTGGCCGAATTTAACGGATGGAGGGAAAACGGAGAGTAATGTTGATAAATGAAGAAGTCATGGTATCGTATTTTTTAAATTTGAAAAAAAGAATATGCAATTTCATCTATGTGGTCGAAGTATTCGATGTTGAAGGCTACTATAAAGGTGTAAAAAAATACTCTGTAAGCTTGTTATATTGGAAAATATAACAAGCTTACTTCTTATTTGAATCGCCCAATTCGCTTAACACAAGAAAAAGTCGTTTTAATATATGTGAATAAAAAATGTACTTCTCAGCCTGTTGGAATCAACCTATTGGCAAAGGTACCCTCAATATTTGTTTCATTCCTGAATATCGCAATTCCCGAAGCATATACTGGCAATTGTATGAGGCGCAGTTCAATTTTTCTTGGTCAAAAAAGGTGCTGATCTTACAACTATTTAACGGCATAGTGGATGGAAGAGCTTCTCTGTAGCAAAAAGTCATGTTGAGGAGTCCATATCTAACAAACTTGATATTGTAAGGAAAATCCAAGGAAAATATATACTTAACTGTTATTGACAAGAAGAGGTATCCATAACTTGTGTAAATTCTTCACAAACAGATGTTATGCGTTCCAAAAATGATGGCAACAATGCTACAAGGGTTGTTATTAACGGAAAGGAAGTTAAATGTGATAAAATCAACAACCATATTACTATAAATGTGAATGTTAATAAGTAAATAAATTAAATTTGATTTATTATAGGTTTCCACTAGTAAAATAAAGTTACTTTTTCCACTAGTGGATCCTTCTATCTCTTGTAGATTACCCTGCAATTACAAGTAAATTGGGACAATATACATTTGAAAAAAACATATTCTTTTATATACAAAATACCTTCAAAATCCTTTCTTTCTACCACAACTGTATTTTTCCCAGATTATTATACTCGTAATTATATGAGTTTAACGTAGGAGCTAATTTACATTAATTAAATACTAATCCTTTGCCGAAGCAACATAGATTTTGTGGTGGTATAATCCTATTAAAACATCAACTGTGACAGAACGATTCTAGTATCGCTATTTTAGAAAACGACACAACTGCATTAAAAATATTCGTGGGAATATACGTGATATTTTGCGCCCGCTATTTTGAAATATGGGAAGTAAAGTATGTACACGATTTTAATTACATCATGTAAGCTAAGTGGGACTCGTTGGGAAACGGGTCGAGCGTAGAACATACATAGATGGTAATTTCCTTTGTACGTCCCAACAAGGCACATCCTTTAATTAATATCGAAACGATCAATTAGACACCGCTAATAGATGTTAATATTAGTAAAAAAAATATCCGCTTCTATTCTACGACAAGCGTTTGACAAACTTTTTTTACATATATCTAATTTAACTAACCTCAATTGTATTGTGAGAGTATGTACTTCCCAAGGAAGAATAATTTTTTAAAAGTTAATTGGCTGTGAACGATAGACAGAAAAATTATTTTAATAGACTTGATCTCCAAATAAGAGTTAATTGATTATAATATCGTGTCATATAATAATAACAGCCGTATAAAAATAATAACAGTGAATATACAGGGTGTCCGAAATATGACTGCCGTAATTTTAAGGGCTTAAATATCTGACTAAAACCAATACAAAAAACTCTTATGACAAAAATGTCTAAAACTAATAGTTTGTCTGCAAATACATTTCAAAAATAAAAATACAACTGCAATAATATGCAAGACTATGTTACAAAATTACAAACTAAGGTACAATTAAGGTTAAGTTAAAACGCCTGTAAAGTAATTTGTTCATAATTTGATTTTTAGGTCAGTATTAATGAAGTAAACAATTGAAGTTTCCGAGAAACTCGTTAAAACTATAACCTACTGCAACGTTCGACAACGTTGCAGTGTCAGGCTGCTGGTCATAACCTAAAAGTAATATTAGTCATAATGATGCGTACAGCTAATGCGATTAATTTTTGTCTAGTTTTTTTGATATTTGTGAGTATACATAAACATAAAATTGAACAATTTATACTACCCATAACCAGCTGCATGGCATGTTAATTTACGGCGAATCTAGGCAAAACTCTCTGGCTAGGAGACGTTTGTACGGTGTACGCTGCTTGCAAGAAACAGAAACGATTCTAAACACTAACTATTATTATGTGTTGTGAAAAGAGATCTAAGAAACCATTAACAGTAAGTACCTATGTTTAGGTGTTAATTAACACAAATCAGTAATCATAATCGTTGAGATTTTGATATATTTTATTAATTCCTAAAAATGTAAGTTCGCCATCTAGCGGTAAATTTTGAAAGTGAAAAATAATTCTAATAAACTCCTCGGCAGCACTTTCTTCATCAATATTTTTTCCGGAAGCTGTGGGATAAGTACCGACCTTAAAGGAACACTCGGTACAAGATAAACAATATAAGAATTGAAATAACGAAACGTGTATTTTCTAATATTATTTTCTGGGCGTGTTAACTTTTACCACCTCGTAATAGGGTCTGTGAAGAGTAATGAATATATCTCGTTAGCAACGTAACTTTTTTTCGACTAACCGATTCAAAACGATTTGAAATATTATCGTCTTCGCCGGTATAATTGGTTCTAATTAACGGAATGAAATGATCTCACAGAAGACCATCGCGCGAAAGAAATTAGCAATGGTCGCATTAATGTGCAGGTTCCTAATGAAGTCACCCAGTCATTTTTCAAGCAGCCTGTGTGAAACTATTAAGTTCAGTAAATAATACATGAGGCACGTATATTTGGAAACGGAGGCCAAATAAAGGAAACATTTATTATAATTGGACCAATAAGTATTGAAATTTAAGTTAACTTGAATTTATTGGATGGTACTTTAGACTAGTAACAATGTTTATGGAATAAATATTCCGTAAACTTTGCTAGTAGCTACGTCTAGATAAATAAATAATATTGAAATGCACTTACGTTTATGCAGATCGATCTGTATTGTATCAAACGCAGTCGTACCTGTAACAAAAAAGGATATTAATATAAAATTGGTGTCTGTGGAGTTTTTTCAAGAGATGAGCTACTAAAGATAACGATCGATGATATAGACAGCTACTACAAGTCGAAGATTTTTTGTGAAGTATGTCAGGGAAAAATTTATCAACCAAGTGATTGGCGTCAACATAATAAGGAATGTGCCAAATGTATCTCAATTTGCCTCATCCAGAAACTTATACAGAGCACTGCCTTCTTCCGCCACTCTATTAGCCGATGCAGGAACCGATATTACCACCATTAAATGACATGGGGGGTGGTGTTCTAATACGGTAGCGAATACATATAGAAGATTCTATAGAAAACAAAATTTCAACGCAAATACATTGTTACTATCAGCAGAGCCTACGGAATTTGTCAATAATACAATGTGCGCAATAAACTTAAACAATTACCGCAGCCTCATCGAATACCTAGAATTAAAAGCTACAATAACTGATAGCACTGGATCTGGCATAAATTTAACTCACTGCAATACCGACACTTTCAATGTATATGTAGTGTAAAATTGTAATCGTTCTGTTTATAATAGTTACTGTTTCGTATTCAAATCTTCAATTACTTAAAATGTATATTGTTTAATTAATAAAATCATAAATAAGCTTCGAAAAAATTACAAATTATTTTGACATTTGTTTTATGTTCTACAATGAAAAAGACTTTGGCGTTCTAAAACATAAAAAAACGTATTTCGCAGCTAGGTGACAAAAAAGGCACTTTGTCAACTAATAATTTAACGAAATTATCCACTTTTGATGACAGTTTTCGAAAAAAACATATTTTTGTAACTAATTTAGTTTTGCTTTGGCAGAGCAACACCTCCTACTCCTTCATTGAAATACACCCTGTATAGTTTATATGACAATTTAAACGAACAATATTATGCATGTCTTATTTATTTATTATTATTATTACAAACATCCGGCTCTACGGCTAATTACAATAGTATAATACAATTTTAAATGTAATATCCCCATTATAATTTTTTGTGCTCATAGCTGGTTTATAACTAGTAAATTTTATGCCGACACATTGTGACAAAATATCATTCGGAGTAATTTACAATTTAAAACTTGTAAATTTTATGTCGACCATCGAAATATTATTTCGACTACCAGTTGATCCCTGCGGAAAATTTTTGAGCACGTCTATGACCTTTCCGGCCAAATCGGGAGAATTGGCGATGCGATAACTTACAATTAGGCCAGAAAAATGATAGAATTGCCAGCCAATTAAGTAGGAACAAAAATAACAGCTTCCAGCCAACAAAGGTCGAAGACAGGCGCATTCATACAAACGAAATATGTTGTGCTATCGCTTTTCTTTTTGTGTGTTTACAATATTCCTGCTTTATCTCCTTTAAATTGTGCCATACATAAAGCAGTCAGCGCTAAACTTATCGCCCCATAAATTTTTAGAGGGAGGGCGACTTGCAAATATATGTGTATGAAACTGATTTGTTACTGCCAAATATTTAAATCTGCAATCATTTCTGCCAGGGAATATCTTAAATCGTGTATACGGGATTAGAAACTGCTTTCTAATTTGGCTTTTAAATTGTGAGAAAATGTGTGGGATTGATTTTAATTGCATTAAATTATACCTCTTATCTGTTTACACAGCATTACTTAATTGCAATTTTTGTTTTAATAAATTTAAAATATCTCTCAGATGTGTCTCTGCTCCTATTATATTTGCAGGGAATCCCAAATTCAAGAAATTATATTATCCATCATGAAAGTAAATACTAACACAACTACAACTAAAAACTAACATGCGTCAACCAACACAAAATTATGACAGCTTGGTTAACTTGAATGCTATTGTTTACGTTGACTATTTACTTTCATGGGTAATATGACAACATATGGCATCTTAAAAATCGAAGAACATGGCAAAAATCTCTAAAATATTAAATTTAATTCGAACAGACTATGACCGCTGATATAAACTATATTACGGAAAGACAGATTTAATTGTTTGCAACTTGAACAAAAAAATAAAGGCTGTTGAAATAAGAAAGTTTTCGCCTATTGAAATTGTTAAAATGTAACCGGAAAATTGGAACATTTCGTATAGTATTTTGAAACTGGTATTATGTACAAAGAGGACAGCATATCAAGATTTCATGATATACCAAAAATTAGATGTGTACATGTCAGTCACTTAAAAATATATCAAATATCTTCAAAACCGCTGAATTTAGATGTATGGTATTCTACATTCATACCACATTTCAGGAAAGAAAGGAGATACTCCAACACCATTAGTGTTGCACCATACCACAAAACACTTCACTATATATTTAGAAATTAAAATGAGATCCTCATAAGTCTGTGTTGAAACCACTAAAGATGTCATCGACAAAGAGACAAATTATATCAGCTTTTATATTGGCGGGAAGGTCATTAATGAAAATCAAAAATATTAGTGGCCCTAACTCAGATCCCTGAGGTATGCCCGCCTCTACTGGCTGACAATAAGAAGTGGCATTTTGTACGTTTACTAGCTTATTTCTGTTTTTCAGAAAAGACAAGCCATTCCAGAAAAATACCTCTAAATCCGAAGTTACACAATTTATTTTTTAATTTATATACATATTTTTATATGTCACTTTTCCAAGTATTTTAGAAAAAACACTGAAAATGGATAATGGACGATAGTTAGCGATATTATGTGGATTCTTTATTTTATAAATTTGTATTAATGTCGACGTTTTTAGGATATTAGAAAACTTACCAGTAGTAATCGACAGGTTCATTAAATTGGCTAAATGTTAAGATAATAATTATATTTTCTCCGATACTGTTTATAATTTTAACCGACATATGATCAGTACCCGTCGTTGTTTTATTTTTAAGTTCCTATATTACTTTTAAAATATCATCTTTGTTGTTGGCGTATTGAAAAATGTTCTGTTGGTATGATTCGTTACCGTAGATCTGTTTGATATATTATTTCCAAAGTGACTTTTTAGCATCTTATTACATAAACTCGAAAAAATAATTACAGAACGCCTGCGCTACTTCTCCTGGATCAGTTTTTGTTTCAATTAGAGTTCTAAAACAACTCTGCTTAGTTTTAAGAACGTTAAGAATAGTCAACTTTGATTTTTTTGTAGAATTTATTTTGCGAGCTAAACCTTTGTAAGTATATGACTTGAAATCGATATGTTACGGAAACGATACACTTCTCTCAGCGTATACAACTAAAAAAAAATTGGTGATATTACCTTAAACGTGGCGTACATCACAATGATTTATTTCATCGTGAACCTTTAAGCCTTTCTGGATTATACACTATTAACGTCTTTAAAGTTTTGCGCCAAACGGTACCGACCTGTTGGGATAATAGGGCCTTTTTGTTGTTTTCACAACAGGTGCTGATTAGGGAAATATTTATATACGTCTGCCGCCCGGCTATATTTCATAAAAAAATCGGGGAGCTGATGATTTATTTGGACAGTACAAGGCTCCGACCGTTCGTCGGCATGGTGGAGCCCTAAACGGTTGTTAATATACAGGGTGTCCCTGGATAGGTGAATCGACTCTTGTAGAGAGCAAAAAATTCTGGTGTTGAAAAAAAACCTTCTGGAAGCTTTGCTTGTTGAAGAAACAAAATCTGCCACGGTTTTAAAATTCATTCATAAAATCCAGTTAGCCTTGGCAAAAATCAACATGTGCAAAATTTCAATGTTCTAGGTCTACTGTGATTTTTGTTTGATTACAGATTTTTCTCAAATGCTTTCAAATAAATTCAAGTAATCAAACGTTTGTTTTCATGGCCTGCCTACCTATTCATGTATTTTTTTCCATTCCATATAGATGCAACAAAACTTTAAATATCGATTTTTCTTGAAAACGAAGCATTTTAAAGAAGTAAATCAAAAATACATCCTGTATAGGTATGTTTGATTAAATTGCAATATTTTCGGACCCCCTACATGTACCTGCTCTGTGTCGGTTACGGAACATATTGTATTCGCATACAATTTTTTCAGCTTAGAAAACATTTTTCATAACACAACCATGCTGGTAAAGCGATTCTGTCCTTCTTTCTTAACCCAGGAAAGATGACGCAGAACACAGGCCGACCGCGATGCTAATTGCTTGCGGCAGAATGCATTAATGATGATGGGACGCGTGCGCAGACGAAACGTGGAACTGGCGACGGCTGGTTCGCCTACGCACCACGTCTAATGACTCTTTCCTATTTCACATAGGTTATAAAAATGTAAATTGAACAATCCAACTCATAAATTATGCAATGCTGGTGAAATTTCAAATGTCAACTGGTAGATTTGGTTTACTGTTCGTACGAGTTCAGAGATTGTCATCTTCGTTATGTTTATATTAAACATAAATGAAGTACCGTTGTTAAAAATGGATACAAATACGAGTATATTAGTGGACGGCAGAAGTCATTTATCTTTGTAGATTAGGTATCTAAAAATGTATATTCTACATATAAGTATAGTTTAAATTGAAATGGTAACCGAGTAAAAATTGTAGTCAATTACTAGTGTCTTGAAGATATTTTATGAAGTAAATAGAACTACGATAGTCCTGAAAAGCATATTTTTATGAAAAAAAAATAAACGATTTTTTGTATGACTTTTAAGAGGTCTGCATAATAACTTTGCAAATATTCTTAAGAATAGCAGAGAAAATGAAGAGTGTTGGTGTTTCTAAACAATACTTACCACGAAAAGAAAAAACTGAAACTGAAACTCACATGTCTAATGAAATGTGCCAAGTTACAGATCTATATATAGGATTTTTAATTTCATCTAAAGCAATACTGACAGAGGCATTGATTTTACCTCTCCAAATCAGCTGAACTGGCAGATGTTTTGATCTGCTTCTGAGACATAATTATTAAAGTTTTTACCTTTTTGGTGTTTTCTCTGTGGTGTCTCTCCAGTTATATGGCAAAAAGTGGTTATACCACCTAATTTTTTTTTTCTTCTGTCCTGGGATATTAGATTTTACAGGAACAATGTTGATTTCGCTTGGAGGTTATATCTCTGGACTCAGGTACACGTTTTCTTTGCAAAAATTTCTCAACTAACTAAAATTCTCGCGTCCCCTATTCTTTTTGAAAATTAACAACTTTTTTCGTTTTTGTCTTCGTTACTACGCCACGTCCACAGTATATCGGTGAGAGTTTTTAATGCACTTTACACAAATTCACTTTACTTACATACTAGATTTAACATTTTTTTTTAAATTTTATTCTTTTATATTTTGGCATCTATCTGTTTACTAACTTATGAAAATTTACTAATTAAATGCTTATCTTGTCTATACTGTCAGTTTCATCCCTGCAAAATCATTCTCATGTACATTCATTATCCCTTTTTATATTTTAGTAGGTATTCTAAATATGCTATACATTTTTTTTAATTCTTCCTTTTTTACGCAATGACTGAACCTTTTATTATTTATATTTCCTCTTATTCAAATTTTGTGTTCATTACATTAGATAATAACAATAGCGGCAAAAGTAGTTGAATTTGCTGCATAATATAGGTGTTACAAAATGTAATTTATTTCCTTCCATGAAATTTCTTTCAATTTTTTATCGCCGATTGCATGCTTTGCCTTGTCAGATTTTACAGTGGACCAATTTTCCATGCCGTGCAAAAGTGTATTCGAAATATCGCCCTGTATAAGTCGGCGTATTCTGTTTAATAATAAAGACTATCACATTAAGCGTCGTGGCGCTTCTGTCAACGTGCGTTTAAAATGTATTATCGACTCTCAACGATTACACGAAGAACCTCGTCCGTCTAGCAGCAGAAGTGTACGTCGACCGTTGGTGGCTGGCTGTGGGCAGCGTCGTCATTGGCACGGGCCGCTCCTTTCCGCGTAGGTCGGCACTTCCTGTGACGTCACCACCTGTGCCGCAACCGGCTAACGCGATTCAGAGGACAATGCCGAGCGGGATGCATTTAGATAAACAGAGCAATTGTAAGATATTGCAATATAGTATATTATTTATTTATATCTTACAATAGAAGATAAATTAGGAAGAGAAGAGTTATAAGCAAATAATAAACTATAGAATCAAAAAACACAAAACGGTTACTATATAATAACATATACAAGGTGTTTTACGAGGAGATGTGCATACTTTAGTATGTTATTCTACGTTTAATTCTAAGCAAAAAATTTGCTATGAACTTAGGTCTGGAACCACTTCGTTTAGAATATACAGGATGTCAAATTAAAAAAAATACGTACAAAATTTTCATTCAACATATCATGCCAGAAGATTGGAATTTTGTGAATTAGATCAACGCTAATCGTCAACTAGTTCCAATGATGCCTCTTACCATCATCTTTAGATGAGTTTTTAACGGAAACGGCTGTTCCTAGCGACCTTAAAAAGGTGTACATTTCTTAAGTAGATAGAGGAAAATGTTTTTCTATCCCGAAATGACATGCATCGTGCCACATAAATTTGAAGTGATTTAAAAGGATCCTAATGATCGCTTGTGGCGCCCTCTAGGATATACAGGCAAATGGCCCATAAAATTTGAATTTCCCGTCCCAAGAAACCTCAAAATACAAAATTTTATGAATTCAACTGAAAGTAGTCGAGAGTTATTATAGAAAATGTATTTTTTTTTCAAATTGTCGAAGGTAATTTTATGTTCGACACTTTTTGAATTTTCTTCGAACTACACCACCCTTTGAATTCACTGTACGCAATCTTGTACTGTCTCAACGATTCTTTGGCGATTAATTGTGAAGCAGCACTTTGTAGCGCTTCCAAAACTTCCCCTGGGAAATGTTCGTCTTCACTTTCCGAGCTCATTTTGCATTAAACACTCTTAGAATATGAATTACATATATTATTCTGGCACTACTTTTTCAAACAACTAATTTTTATTATTTAATAGGTTGCTATCGTTATAATAGTCGTTGTGCCTAAACGGTGTCGATTCAAACACGGTTCAAACGATTTTCAATATAAATTAAATTGTTGTACATAAAACAATTATCTCATTATATTGCAGTTTTCGAAAAAATATTGTTTGTATCTCAAACCCAAAATGCTTTTCTCGAATGAATAACTTCCATTCTTGAACACAATAGTACCATATCGCGTTCTAGATACAAAAATGACTGTATCAGTATTAATGAAGTAGACAATAGAAGTTTTCCTAAAAACTGTAACGTACTGTAACATGCGACAGCGTTGTCAATTCATTACTTGTTATTTTTAACATCAAACAATAGATCAAAATAGTTGTGCATGGTGCATACTTCGTATTGTCACTAGTGGGTTTCATTTATTTATATGTGTATGCTTGCTGTTTATAAGTGTACATAACAAGAACTGTACATTTTAGTAACCATAAGCTGCATGACATGTTAATTTACGTCGTAGCTGGGAAAATTCTCTGGCTACGAGACATTTTTTACAGTAAATGTTTTCCTCAAGCAACAGCACATTTTGAACATTTTTTATAACTATTTCAAACTTTTTTTCTGTGCTGTGCGATAAGTTTTACGAAAACCACAAAAACATTTGGTATAAGAGTTTTCTGTTACAAATATCGTCAGGAAGTTATAGTTTAATTTTTATGCATTACTAGGTGACCAGGCAAACGTTGTTTTGCCATATGAATTATTTCTAGTACATATTTTGGCAGTTAAATAAAAAATAACTAACTTATTGTAAGTGTATGGAGATATGACTAAAAGAGGAATGGATCACTGTGAATGATGACGGTCTATAAGAATAACAAAACATTAATCATTCATTTTTTGAATTATTTCGCGTGCCTGCAATTTTACTTGTTTGACGATACAAATTAGCCCCTTTACGTCTTGTTGGCATTGTTCACTGTACAAAAAAATAGCCATATAGTAAAATAACAGCCGTTGTTGGCGGGAGTTCGTGACACGTGTTGCGTACTTTTGAGGTTATGTAGATCACTTAATTAACTAATAATGGGAACTACACTTAAAATTAATAATTTTATTAATTATTGATAAAATAGGAAATAAATAATTATGGCCCAGCAAATTAATAATAAATTTACTTGAGAATTACACTTAGAAGGTAAAATGATAATTGTAAACGTCACTACTACGCTCGATTCATACACAATAATAATGGTCGAAAACTGTGTAGGGAGTGAAAGAAGGCTTATTGTGTGAGAGAGACAGGAGACCGGCTTCGTTCTCATCCCTACTCCGTACTGTTTACTGGGTGAGAAGTGACACCGGTAGATGCTTGCCGGGGATAACTGATCTAGTGATCAGTTATCGACCAGGGTTAAAAATGATTAAATAACTAAAATGGTTATTAAAAAATAGGGGTTTGTGATAGAAGGACGAAAATTAAGGGTTGTATGTATTTTTTAATGCCACATCATAAAAAAATAAAAATAAAAAATTTTGTCTAAAAAATAAAAAAAAATTGTTTGGGGTGGACCACCCTTATCACTTAGGCGTCTGAAAAATAGATTACGACCGACTCTCAGACCTACCGAATATACATATAAAATTTCATAAAAATCGGTCAAGCCGTTTCCGAGGAGTATGGCGTCTAAAACTGTGACACGAGAATTTTATATATTAGATACACGCCGCACTCTATAAAGGGTGCCACTATTTATTTTGCTATGATCACTACGTGTTCTGTTCTACAATTTGTTATTACGCAATTTTTAAAATCTCTTTTTAGCTTTGGATGCCTAATCAAGATACGTGTTCGAACAAGATGAATGAAGTAAAAGCTTTAATAGCCCAGCCCGAACTTCTGTAATAGATAATATATTCAACTATTTTATCAGAATACTTGGTTATTCGAGTAGTAAAATTCTGGTTTTACGGTTTCGTCACAATTCATACTCGAACTTTCCAAATGTAGTGTTTATTTTTGCTTTCGTAGAGCGGGCGCGTGGGCCGACGCCGTATCGGTTTCTAAACAAAACATTTCCTAGTTCCTTTCGCTAATTCATTCATCTTTTCCACCCATTGATTAAGGCAGATAGCGCGAAGGACAAGCAAAAGTCATTAATTCAATATTGACGAGGTTATCTGGGATGCCGTGGGTAGACGAATTCACCAGTTACCATTACGTCACCGCCGAGTATGAAATGTCAAAGTTACAGCGCGGAGAGCAGGGCCGGGCCGAGGAGAAAAGTGCAGCGCTGGAGGCTCTTCCATTCCGTCGGACAGTTGCAATATTTGTCTGAAGATGAATTACGTTTTGTATTTCTTTTAAGAATAAAAATTATATCCTTATTATTGTTTACCAGAATTCTTAAAGCTACACTGATAAAAAAAGGGTGGAAATCTCTATGTTTTGTTATGCTCTTTTTACATAATATTTACTGGTAACTGTTAATTTACATAATACAGAGTGTTGCGCATAAGAACCGACACAGAACAGTTGCATGTAGGGGGTCCTAAAATATTGCGACTTTTTGATTTCTTCTAATAAATACTATACTATACTTTAATTAATGCATTTTTTCTTGAAGACCTTAAAGTTTTTTCATAATTTAACAAGAGTAAAAAAGTGGTTTAAATTAAATTTTACGCGGTATATTATCATTCTTTTTAAATTCGATTAATGGAAAAAAAAGTTTGATATAATTTTAGGGGCGACTTACTCTCAATGAACATCTTGTAGTGTTTCAATTTAATTGAACTCATATAGCCAGTCAGAAGGCCAATACCCGAAATCATGTAACAAATTTGGTTATTCCAAATTAAAGTAATTCAGAAATATTTGACCCCACTTTGAAGACCTGTAACTCCGCCTGTATGCAGCTTTGCTCTGCTCCAACGAGGCCTTGTTAACTATTTAGAAATAAAAATGTGACTCGCATAGTGTACCTATATTGAATTCTAATAATAAAAATCTACTGTATTTCTAATAATTTGTTAGTAAGAGATATCCTGCATGTTATATGAACTAGCTTAAACCTGTACTTTGTACATTTTAACAAGCAGACTCTTTACACAGCATTAAAAGTAAATGTTTCCTTATTTCAACTTCATCTGTCGTCACATTCTTTATATGGCTACAAAAACAATATTAATGCATTTTTAAATTGGCTTCTGTTACTCTATTTAAGTTAAACGAAATGAAAATATTTGAATTGATTGATGAACTCGTTGGTATATACATTTTTTTAACATGTGCATATTGTTCAATTTTTTACACATTGATATTCATATATGTAAAATATCAGTTATTGAAAAAGATTTCTCTATGCATATTTTTCAATGTTAGTTACAAAGAAAAGTATATATAAAAAAATCTAAATTACTCTGTAAAATTACATACAAATTATAGTAATGCAAATTTACGATGGAATTTAGCATGATAGTAGTAAAACCACATAACATAATATGGAATTTTAATCATGTTTATTTATGTACTTATTTCATTTCCAAAATTATGATGTAATTTTATATAACTTTGTGCTGGCCATAAATTGCCAACGTAAATTTATGTGAAATTACAGATAGGTACATTTTTATAATTTTTACATATGCATATTAACACGTGTCCTGAATCCACCTCTGTTGTTTCGTCATATACGATTCACCTACGGACCTTATTAACCGAGTATTTCGATTTTGCGGACCGGAACTTCCGGGGCGGGCCGACCCTGCCCTTTATGAGACCCATTGATGAGGATCGATCGCGTGCCTGCACCTAGCGCGTCGCCTGAAATTCAGATTGGAAATAATTTTATGAATGAATGCGCAGCGGCGCGCGTGGGCTGCAGCTCTAGCGGCGTTGCGCTGCGTTGCTCAACCTCGGGAATATATTTTAGAAAACGGCTCTGCTCATAATCCATTCATCGAGAGGAGAGTAATTTGTAGGTCACCGAGTTTATTGTCGACGTCGCTGTGAAAGATTGCGACCGGTTTTACGTGAATTTTAAGGTTTTACGAGCTATATAGGTAGGTGTCTGTCCTGACAACAAAATTAAATATTTTCCTAGAGAATAAGTGCATCATGAAATGGTACTGTTATTTACAATCAATGGCCGTTTAAAAATATTTCACTGTAATATGCAGGATGTACTCTTTGGCTTAATTTTAAGGTTTTACGAGCTATATAGGTAGGTATCTGTCCTGACAACAAAATTAAATATTTTCCTAGAGAATAAATGCATCATGAAATGGTACTGTTATTTACAATCAATGGCCGTTTAAAAATATTTCACTGTAATATGCAGGATGTACTCTTTGGCTTAATTCATTAAGGATTTTTAATGTTGAGTAATATACCCTGTATATCCTCAATAATAACTAAGTGTCTCCAAGTATACGCTTCCATAGCTGGTATTTTTTCTGGAAAAATTTCAATGATACATTAAGCAAGTAAACTTGAATCCATAAAAACAATTGCCAGTGAGGATGACGGTGGAAAGACTTTAGGTGATGATACAGTAAAAAGTCCCTTCAGCAGCTGTATACTCATTTTTCATAATGCCTACTATCCAAGTATACGTACGTATTGATAATGAACATTTTTTGTTAATCTGATGGTGCATCGTAGTAAGAGATATATTCTTACTACATTGATAAAAATAGGTGAAAATTTACAGAATATTTTTAATTTACATTAGAAATTATGAAAAAATTAAGTATATGTGTTTTTGTGTAATAAAATTCGGAAATTTCAGGAATAATGTGATATATAATACATTGGAATTATTTACTCAACTTATTATACAATTTTACAAAATTTTTCATGCGATTTCTGTTGCACATGCGCAGATGCACATCAATTTATCCTTTATCTAACCTATTGCGTTTTAGTTGTGTTAAGGTGTGGTAGACAAATGTGTACGGTTCATTAATAAGGACTTTTTGTGGGACATGGGGAAAAGCGTAAGTACAAGATCATATTTTTAAGTATACACTTACAGCTTATGCCAATTTAAATGTTATATAAATTCATAAATATAATTGAAACTGAAGCGGCACGTTGTTTAGACGATTGCATCAAAACTACGCTATTATTACCTGAGTCTCTAAACCATACAACAACATTCATTTCAAACAAAATATTTACTTTACCTTTATGACAGTAAAAATAGGAACAATGTTTACAACGGATATTAACATTATTTGTAGTTGTTACCTATATCTTTTTCGATTTTGTCTTTCGTAGGCCTTCTGAATACGTTGTTAAAATTAATGACATTATGAGTAAATCACCCTGCATACCTATACCTATACAATATTAGAAAATTTAAATTACTCCGTAAAATTATATTTTATAATTTCAACCTATTAATTACAATGTATACACTGTAAAAAAATAATTACACATTTTAACACAAAAAAACACAATACTGTGTTAATCGAGATCCACACGGAATTGTGTATATTTTTACACATTTTTCTGTATGTAGCAGTGTGTTAAAGGTTTAACACAATCCAATGTGTTAATATAACAAATTTCATGTGTAACACAGTGAACGAGAGGTAACTGCACACAACACCGCTACATGACCAATATGGCGTAGTGACGTGTGTTGGATCAGCTGATATACTTCAGCTGCGCAGTTGTGCTCAACCAGTCAGGAGTAGGAATATAGACCACAATTAAGTTGTGTGCGTGTTAAGCTTACATATAATGATGTACTTTTAACACATCACTGGTAAATATTACACAACTTCAGTATATTTTATTATAATATTAGTAATTTTAACACATTTTGTGTACAGCATATAAATAAGCCATAGTGTGTAAAACTATTAACACGGAAATTTTACACATCCTAAATTACATACTGGAAAATCTCGCTTACACAGCTACTTTTTTTACAGTGTATAAATTATAGTGTCAGCAATTTACGATGGAATTTAGCGTAATAGCAAAATCGTATACCTAACATGGAATTTAATACATATTTATTTTTGTAATATTATGTAATTTTTATCAGTGTATGATCCAGCAAGTGATTATTTTCCATATCTAATAATTCACGCCAACCTTGAACTAAACGTAGGTATATAAAGAATTAAATGAGGCAGAAATTGATATACAACTTGTTTCAGGTGTTTCTTCAAACAAAATATTTACCTAGTCAAAAGTTAAAAATAATTTCTTTAAAACATTTCAACTATTTTTAGCAAATTTTAAATTTATATTTCACTTAGTTCTCTGTAGGTATACCTTCAGTCTAAAGTCGTCAAATTTCAATGAAGTAAACTTTAATGAGCAAAGAAATTGTGGTAAGGTGGAAGGACATAATATGATAATCTGGTGATTCTTAGTAGGTAAGAGATATATAGCATCAAACAAAAGTATGTTTTCCATATACTCTTTAATTATATTTGTCGGGAAATTTTAAATACATTAAGAAAGTAAACTATTTCCTCTTTAATCAGCAAAGAAAATGTCCAACACTTTTTTCTGGAAATAGATACCATGCCGATTTTTGGCATTTATACTTTATTTCGGATGAGTATTTTTCCAATTAATAATAGCAGTAATTTCCAATGGGATACCCTATATTGAGCATTTTTTTGTCAGGAAATTTCAATGATACCTTAAGAAAGGAAACTATCATTTTCTACAGTAACCACGAAAGAATAGTACCTACCTATACTTAAGTACTCATTATTTATCCATTATACCGTAACTGATTGGACTGAATTCGACCAAAAATAGGTAACCTCTATAATAACAGAAACAAAAAATTGAAGTATGTACTTACAACAGTCCCAAATCCGTGTCGCAACTTTCTCGCCTATGAATGAACTTCAACGGACCGTAAACTGGGAAACCGCCGTTCGGCAGCCGTTTTCCTATCTGGCGCGTTGCGAAATCCGCGCGTGGGCGATTTGATGAGTCTATGAGCTGTTGCCGACCGGTAAGACGATGGTGGCGCCTACGGTGGCCTCGGGCGCACTTTCAGCGGGTTTGTTTGCCCGACAAGTCGTTTCGCCTTGTCCGAGATAAGGACTGTTTGACTAATTATCATCCCTTTGTGCGAGACAACGACGGCAAATATTGGCATTTCTTTTCGAGAACATGAGAAACATGTTAACGAGGAGTATATACTTAGGTCGGATTACAAAGCTACTTGAGTATGGCCCGATGAACCCAACTGTGGTAAATACTTGTGCCCACAAGTATACAAATTTAGGCGGCGGGCTCAACTTCACGTGTACAGGTATATCGCCAAGCGCTAGCTATCTCATTTTTTGTATAGAAAAAAGTATCAACAAAAAATTAGGCGCGTTTTCAGTGTTTTAAATGAGATCTACAGGTTTTATATGCAACAGGAAAAATAGAAAGTGAAAATAGTATTAAATTAAACTTTAGGTTAACAATTAACCTAGTATAATAATTAACAATAAAATAAACCTAATAAGAACGGAACATTTATCAAAAGTAACCGCCAATAAATTTGCGAGAAAAGTCCCGAATTGTAACGAAACAGAAAATTGAGACATATTTATAAGAATCACCTGATAATAGATTTCTGCTAGAAAAGATAATTAAAATAAATCGATCGATTTAACTAATTTTGAACAATTTTTTAGGTCATTTCAATAATTTGTGTTTGTGGAGCTTTGAGAAGAAATGAACTACTAAAGATAACGGTCGATGATATAGAAAACAAAGATTCAATTATTATTATCATTAATTCCCGATTCCAAAACTCATACTCCGAGATGTTTTCTGATTTCAAGTCCAGACGAAATGAAGATATACCATAAATACTGGTACCAAGTGGTTGACGTTGACAAAATAAGAAATGTGCCAAAAGAAATAGCAACTTATCTCAATTTGCCTCATTCGGAAACTTATACAGGGCAGTGCTTCCGTTCTTCCGCCACAATTAATAAAATCATAAATAAATTTCGAAAAATTGACAAATTATTTTGACATTTGTTTTCTGTTCTACAACTAAAAAGACTTTGGCTCTAGAACATAAAAAGACTCAATTTGTATGATGTATTTCCATATTATAATCAAACAGTTTTAACAGTTACTGAATAAATATTCTACGTACGATGAAATGCTGCTGCAATCGATTTACAGTGAGACTCTCCGACGTTCCGAAGTGTGCTCGAGTCGAACATATTGATGAAAGTGGACGGGTCCCAACGTATTAAGGCTCCTAAATGAATAAAAGCGTTATTCGACGCTCCGGGCTGTCTTTGGCGCCGACACTATCGAAATCCGATACAACGCAACCTTGTGCAGCGAAAACAAATAAACGTTTTCCAATCGACGGGATTGAAATATGATTTCTGTGGCCGTCCGTCTTTCAGAGAAGAATAATGATAATATTATTAATATTTATTCAATGGCACTTATCTGACTTCCACGGCAGCCGAATCAAAAGAAAGAAGTTACGATGTTTTCAACGTATATAACTAATCAACGGGCAGGCACGCCATTGGCAGACGGATTAAAATAATGGACAAT
Source organism: Monochamus alternatus (assembly GCA_037114965.1). NCBI lineage: Eukaryota > Metazoa > Arthropoda > Insecta > Coleoptera > Cerambycidae > Monochamus > Monochamus alternatus. The sequence continues at coordinate 60,006,094 of CM073429.1, read as the reverse complement.
AGATGCATAGATCGTATCAAATATTTGTCTAAAATTATCATTAGTAATATAAAACCAAAACAATTCTACTGTTGCTCAATTTTGAAACATACAAACTCGCTTTGGATATTCCCTCAACTTTCGAATCGCATTAATCGCGAAGCGAATTTTTATTTGACTGAATGCTCTGATAACTGAACTATATAAAATATTTCATTTTTAAAGCACAATAATATATATTTTTTAAACAGCACATCCATTTTAAGTTTGATGGTTTACATTCTGCCCATATGTTCACTATGTTTGAACGCTATACATTTTCATTTTTGTAGATCTTATTAGTTCATCCTCTTGTATTTCTTTAAGTAAAAAATGGGAATATCAATGTTTTAGTTGTATACTGAAGTCTATTTAAGCAATTCTTAATTTAATTGGTGACCATTAATTCTAGAAAAATGGGAACAGAGAAGTTCATCCAGACCAGGAAACTAAAAGTGCTGCCCTTTCGGTATCAGAAAAGAAAGTTATAAATCTAATAAATAAAATATTAGAAGAACTGAAGTACCGAGTTTACGGCAATTTTTTAATTTTTGTTCCGCCTAGATAAGATATATATTTTGTGTATTAAAAATGTATTTTTTTAATTTGTTTTTGTTAGGTGCGTTTATATTAAATTAGGTAATAAATTTATTTCTGCATAATTTTATCTTATAATTTACATATAATAATTAGTACGTTAAATAATTAAAAAGAAAATGATCTATTAGAAATCTTCCATTGTGCAATTGCATACTTTTCAAGAAATTTTAACAACACCGAAAGTACTCATTGGTACTCACCTATATATTCACAAAGAAAAAAAAGTACTAATTTTATTGATATAATATAAATACACCAGAAATATTTACATTTTCAATTATCTCATATAAACTTTAAAGTGATTGGATTTTTATTAAAAAAAAAAATACGGGGTTATTTTAAGACTTGCAAAATAGCATAATGTTATTAGATTACGAATTTAAAAAACGCTTTCAAAAGTCGACCTCCAATAAAGTAAGGTGATGTAAGTAGCAGGCAGAGAATTATCAATTTTGAGGAGAAGGTCATAGTTTACAAATATGTGCTTGTTAGTCTATTTGAAACGATATATTTGAGCTTCATTTGTTTCTCACTGTACTCTAATGAATCTATAAATTAGGCCACCCCGTATATAACTAACTATAAAATACAGAATAATAATAATAATAATAATAATAATAATAATAATATCTCTACCCCTTAGATCAGAAGTTGAAGACTTGTGTGAGAGAGGGGACGGCATATTATTAAGCAGGCCGCATTTGCATCCAAGAACGTTACGTTGGTAGGCCCTAGTCGAGGAATGAGGGAAACCTAGAGAACTTTATTAATTAGGGTAGTAGAAAATTCAGGACTAAAGTAAATATACCATCAATAAGTAATAATACAGTCGGATAATGGATGTAACAAAATTGAACATTAACCGTATAGGCATTACTTTTTACAGAGTGCCTAGATCGTATTATCAAATGTGTGTCTAAAATCTATCTAAAAGTATCATTAGTAACATAAAACTAAAACAATTCAACTGTTTTTTTTTTAATTTTGAAACATACAAGCTCGCCTTGGATATTCCCTCAACTTTCGAATCGCATTTATCGCGAAGGGAATTTTTATTTGACTGAATGCTCTGATAAATGGATAAATAACACCCATCCCGATTGTTATGGACCGATAAAGCATCTCCGACTGCCTCAGTTTCTTGTTATTTCTTGACGTGAGGCATTTTTACGAGTACAAAAAGTAAGCACCAACCGGGGGAGCAATTTTAAAGAAACACTGCTAATATATTCGTCGATATATCAAATCATAACTCGGATTTTGATAGCGGTGGCGCCATTTATAGCCCGCGTTCGGGTGATTCACCGTTTTTTTATGGCACTCGAAGTAATTGTTTTATTAACTTTATATCTACAGAAATGTCTTTCGCATAACTGTCCTTGGATAATATATGTTTTGGTTAATAGTAGGTACTTTATAGCCCTTTTTATAGGTAGGTCATATTTTTGTAAGATGCCAACTCTCAAAAAAGGACATTTAAAAATCGTTTTCGAATAGAAGTGATCTTGACCTTCTATAATTACAGGGATAACAATGGAAAGGACAATGATGAACCTCTACACAGAGTGATTGAGAACTTATCTAAAAAAAATTGGAATAGATGCGTCATAAAAAACATCGTCGAGTCAACATCGTAAAAAAAATTGTAATAATAATAATAATTTTTATTTCAGACGGTAAAATATAAAATACTTCTAGTTTCCGATAACAAAATTACTGAAGTTCTAGTTTCAACCTTAACATCGCTGGACAACTGTAGTCTCTAGCTAGGCGATTTCAAATATCCGATTACTTATCGCATTAATTTTCTTGTGATGCAAGTATTTACATTAGTTTTTCAAATATCAATAATGGCTTACGTCTATAGCAACTCGCAGTTGATTGGTATCATTTTAATTTATAATGAAGTGAAAATACTTTAGCAGAACGATTTCCCGGTATACATGTGCCAAATGCAGCTACTTTTACAACGATGTGCAGTGAGTGCAAGTGTAGTTCAAACACTGGCGTAGCATGGGAAATTTGCAACCGAATTGTGGAAGAGATGGAGGTCCAGGGCGTCCACAGCGTACAGCAGCAGTGTGGCGTATCTTACACGAGGTTCAATTATATCCGTACCATGTACAGCGTGTCCAAGCATTAATGCCAAGGGATTGGACGAGGAGGATTGGTACCATGGCCTACAGCGTGTAATGAAAATCGCAAACGTCCTAATCTAAGAAGTGAAGAACATCGGATGATGAAAACCGTGTATGAAGGGGTTAGGACGCTGGGAGTGATGTTGAAATATGTAGTTCATTAACAACGCTCAAGATCGAAAACAGTTGTTGATGTCGACACAAAATAAGCGATTCTTGAAAAAATTAATTGATGATAATTTAAAAATAAGCTTCCGATAATAAAATAACCAGTATTGCTTTATCACAGGAAGAAACTTTGCCTAGAATATCTAGAAGGGTGCTTATGCGAATTAATGGTGACATGAATTTTCATTTTATAAAACGAAATCGAAAGAGTGCTAATAGAAAAAGACGAAATAGTGCAAAGAAAATATTTAAGATAAATATTAGAAGGTCGAAACATGAATCGCAGAACATTACACTGAAGAAACATGGATAAATAAAGACCATACGATGACAAAAGCAAACGGCAGGCGGAATAATTTTTAACAAGATTAAAGTCACCTTCTTGAAAATAACAGCGCCTAATAATAACACGCAGTACAGCAGAATCTTTGGAACATGATTTACTTGTTTTTGGATCACGATGAATAGGAGATCATCATGAGGATATAGATGGCAAAATATTGGAAAATTGGTTTGAATGTTTTATCACATATGGAATTTGGTACTGTAGTTGTAATGGATATATCATAACGGACAATAAGTATTAATGTGTAATAGTGACAACGATAGTAACCGATAATGAATAGTGTGTATAGTAATCTTAATGTGATATTCGCGGAGATGCATCAAGTAGGTTTAAGTGGGTATTGGTGGGCCATCGCTGTCGGAAAGGACGGTATTTTACAATTGTGGAAGAAAGGATGACATCAGTAAGTTTATAAACCTTTTTGAAGTAAACTATTAAAGCTCTAGGTTCACTCAATGTTAACGTATTTTTGATAATTTTGTGTTCTTTGAAGCCTTCTTCTTACGCCTATGGAATCTTGTCCCTTACTTACTACTACTTACTACTTGTAGCCCTTACTTCCCGTAGAAATTCCGGTATACGTGATATGTCATAGAGATGCCAATACGCTTGAAACATACAGTAAACGGTTATTTAGCATTACGTATCAGACAGAGAAAAAATTGTCAGTTACGCCTCTGTAAAAACTACTTTCGCAAAGGTGTGGGTTTATTTACATTCCAGAAAATAACGTTTCGGCTGCAGAGCAATCAATCCAATATAGAGACATTTAAACTGTACACATTACGCAAAAAAATACATTTATTATTAATTCGACTATAAAAAACCGAGGCGCCAGACTTAATTTACGGCTGTCTACGAAAAAAAAATTCCCAGAAGACCTACATTTATTAATTCCACGGAATCGCTTCAATGTCAAGCAGTTTCCTCTCGTATGAACTTTCTTTTTGTTGTCGTGGGTGGAGGTGGATCTGAGATGAGCCCGATACCGTAGATTGAGATATAAAACTACTTCCACGATAAAACCAAGGCGGATGATTCATATACGAACGCTGTTATCTTAATAATATCGTTTTGCGTCTTTAAGATATATTTATGGGATAGTACATAATGTATTACATTAACGATATCTTGTATTAGCTTGAACAAGTACGAAAAAAAAGAAAAAAACTCATTAAACATGCAAGTACAAGTTGTAACACGTCTGAATCAAAATGTATATACATATACGTGTTCTAAGAGTGTGAAGTTTTTTTTTTGTATTTGTTCAAGTTAATATAAGACAATTTATTTTCCACTTATAAGGACCCAGTGTTCAACGTGTGAAGAAAATATTTATACCGTTTTGTAAAACAATTCGGAGATGTTGATTTTAACATTTTGTAAGTATCCGATTGCACCTCGTTTTCTGTAAACATTAACTTAGCTCCCTCAGTACGCCCCTGATAATGACGTCATCTGCGAAAAAAGTGCGAGCTTTAATTATCACCAACAAAAATTTGTAACATACTTTGTGTATTAGAAAGGTATTTTAAGCTAATATAAATCAAATCTCAATTCCTATCAATGAAGTCATATGTATGCTCTCTGATACCAAACTCTATTCAATAATTATTTAAAAAAAATAATCTAGCTAAATTTACTAACCTGGTTTAATGAAAACATTCTATAAATCTGCGCAGAGTAGTTAATGTCACACAATATTGTTAATACCAAAAAATATACAGGGTGTTCCAGAATGATGGTCAAATATTTTATCAGTGTGTTCCACAAGCCTTTTCAGGGGGGGGATCTACATATAAAATTTTTCAATTTGGGTCCTCCTTGTGAGATATTCGAGTTTTTAAATGGCGGAAAAAATAGTTTTTTTATTTTTCCTTAAAAACGGTTACACTACGCAATTTCAATTTTGGTACACATTATCAGTTATTTTGTGATGGTGTCTATTGATTAGCTTATGTTTCTGGAGGGCGGGAATAAGCAACCCCTAGATTTATTTCTTTCAGAACTTTTTCCTGAAATGGCCGATTTCAACAAAACTTTTTTTTTAAAGACCACCTAATTTTACTACTTTTTCCTTCTTGTAATTTTTTCATACAACTAACAGTTCACGCGGAAAAAAATAAAAATAATTTTCCTTACTCTAAACATCTTTTTGTCACCAGTTACTGATAACCGCAGTAGGCGGTTGCTATGATGATATTTCTCTGTTGTCTTATGAAACAAATCAGTCTTGACAGTTTATGCAAATATTTCTAAACAAAGGTATTCCTATAGTTTTTTTCAAATCGGATATTGCAGGAAAAAGTTCTGAAAGAAACAAATCTAGGGGTTGTTTTTTCCCGCCTTCCAGAAACATGAGCCAAGGAGTAGATACCACCACAAAATAGCTTTTGACTAGCTGATGTTGTGTACCAAAATTGAAATTTCTAAGTGAAACCGTTTTTAAGAAAAAATAAAAAAACTAATCTTTCGTGTTCTGAAACGTGCTATACCCGAGTTTTGTTCAGCGTGCGAGCGTGGGCGTGGCCGAGCGCTCTCTATAAATAGCGCATTAAGATATAAAAACAATTCCCTGAACACGATTAAGGGTGTGATTCATATAAAATTTATCACCCGAGCGGCAGGTGGACCTGCGAGCCGCGGTGGTCCGATCCGTTACCACTGTGAATGACTCTCATTCAGCGTTAACCCTGCCGCACCCAACCATTGTATTTTTTGAGGCGGCCACCGCAGTATGTTTCTACTCTTTGTCTTCTACCCCTTAGCCTTAGCTAGCGGCGTTCACTTCTGCCGTGTCGTACGCCATTTCTATCGCCTCTTAAGATCGCCGTCGTTTTGTGAATCAACCGAAATAGTTGCTGACGCCAAGGTGCCGCAACCATAAATACATCTCAAATATATCTACTATATATATTCAATTAATTCCATTCTTCTATTTACTTCTTGGCAAAAATCTTCATTTTATTTGAATTTTTTCAATATATTGTGCCATAATATTAGTTACCTTACCAGCTACGTGATTTAGATACTGTTGGATCACTTAAGATCATTCATAATTTTAACCTCAATTTGTAGTAAGCTTAATTTTCATTTATTTCTTGTTTAAATAAAACACAAAAAATAGCATTCAAGCTTGGATTTAACGAAAACATAATATAATATTTTTAAAATGTTGAGTGAAAGAGAACTTGACTTTTGAGAATCATTTAATGATTTCATTATTCCAGGTTTTTTCGTTAGTAAATTTAGCTGGAGTTTTTCCTGATTATATCTAGAATTTGGTATCATAACATACATATGACTTTATTATAGAAATTGTAGGAAAACTAATTTATATTAGCAAACAACTTTACAGTTTTGCTTTTTTTATTTAATTTTTTTACGATAATTTTCCCATTAGATAGTAATTTTACTGAAATATTGGAAAAGTAGGTTTTTTGTGAGTAATTGCTAGTAGGTAGCTGCCTGGAGGTTTTATTTGTGTTTAGGTGGCAATTGTTTTATTTTGTTATGTTAAAAATATTTTGTATTTTGCTGTATTTTCAGCAGAAAAGGCACTTTACCTAAAACCAAAACAGTTTTTACTCGGTGCACTGAGCATTTCAAATAAGATTATTTCAAAAATGGTTACTCCTACCGACTTCAGCAATGTATACCTTTTTCAAATAAAACAGGTAGAGAATCGATTGTTTCAATAGTCAGATGGATGCAATAAGTAACAGCAGTTCTGTCATTTAAAAGAAACATGGTATGCCACAAGTGGCGCCCTCTACTAGTGACGTCGAAATTAGAACCAAATTTGAATTTCTCGCTCGCAAAAACACCCGATTTACAAATTTTATGTAAATATTTGGTTCGGGAAGTTATCTACAAATATAGAAAATACAATTTTAACTTTGACACCCTGTATCTTTTTTATTATGCGACTTGGCATATAGTTATGTTAAATCGATTTATTTTCACCTAAGGAATCTGTGGTCTCATTTTTGCTACTGCATTTAAAAACGCCGTAGATATCGTTAAGCTTAGCCCCAAATGAATTCAACAGCAGCTGGAGAATTCGATCCCCGCCATTGTAAAGGCACAGGTATCTCATCTGGTTAATCTGAAGGCGAACACTCCGCATCGCCGTTTCTAGTTCAACGCCTAGAAATAAAACGAGAGCCGCGGCCCGCCGGGAAAAATCGAGGTGAATTATTTTACACAATAAGCAGATAATCTGCGGACATAAATTCGCGGCAGCATTTTCCGCCCGAGTGTATAAATATACGGTAAATATGGATGAGGAATAATTTTCTAGTCCGTTAGCTCGATCGGTATCGGGCGATTCCCCGAGAGTATACGGCCAATTGTGTCACATAATTTCGTGAATAAAACGCGATAAATAAGAGGTAAACAAGTCCGAAGGAACGCATTGGGAATTATGACGGCATAAATCCTAATCAGTTAAGTATTGCGGGCATAGGCGCCGCTGGAGGAAACGCGTAGTATTAATAAAACGAAAAAAATATTAAAATCCGGTCAGCATGTGGATACATCATATCTCATTTATTTTTTAAATTAGGAGGCTTCTTTAGGTATCTTAAAACTAGTTTCAAAATAACTCTGGTAATAATGATCCGATTTTGATGAGTTTTCTTAAAAAAAATGTAGTTTCCAGGACGCTCTGAATCATATTTTTTGACACGAGTAAATTAAGATTTAAAATGTAAAGAGAAAAAAATAATCTATTTACACTTTATTTCTGAAAGTAATTCATAATAACTTTGTAAATTTGCTTTATGAGGTATGGTACATTTTGGAGCCGCCTCTACAAGGTGTAACAGTAGTAAGTATTCAAAACTTGTGAGCTTATAAAACAAGTGGAAAAATTACGAAAACTTTAGTACAACTTTTGTCAGTAGCGGCTCCTAAGGGAGATACGCTCCCTTAAAGGGGTAACCTCGGAAACAGTTTTTAATGCGTAACATCAAAACGGTTCAACATTAAGTCACGGAATTTTGATGAGATATTAACCTTAACGTGCTAAGTAAGGCTCATAAACTACATTTCAAAATTTTCTACAGGGGCGTTAGAAAATGAGAGGCTCTGGTACAAATTTAATCATATCTTTTTTGTTGTAAATTTTTTCTAGTTTCTGACTCCAAAATAATAAAATATTAAGTATTTAACATAAAAAATGTACTCTTGTTAAATTTCAGTAGAATGTACCGTTTTTCAGTAAATTCGATTTCAATCATTTCTAACGTGACCCACATTTAACATCCAATACATAGCCAAAAAAAATAATAATAATAATTACAGTGTGCCATGGAGAAAACAACTAGTCTGACAGTTAACGGAAATGTCAAGTATTTTTAGTTCGAAAATTGTGTTATTTGAGTCTACGCAGTGTTATTTTATAGTGAACAAAAATAGATAAAAATTATTTAAAAATGCAATAGTATACATATTCTGATATGCTTTTGAGGTTAGGTGGAGTGTCATGGGAGCACAAGAGCAGCCGCACACCGATATGGTATAAAGTTCCCCAATAGAAATGTACTCAATTATAACATTTTTCTTTGCAGCAAAAGGCGTTGTTTTTCTGTTATTTATATTACGGTATTTTTATTTCTACCATTGTTTTTAATTGTTACTGTTAAGAGTGTTAAAAATACTTGACATTTTTGTTAACTGTCAGATCAGTTGTTTTCTTCATGGCACACTGAAATTAATTTATTTGACTATGGATGTTGAATGTGGGGCACGTTAAGAATGATTGAAATCGATTTTACTGAAAAACGGTATATCCTATTGAAATTTAACAAAAGTACCTTATTTATGTAAAATACTTCAGATTTCAATATTTTCGAGTCAGAAACTAGAAAAAATTAACTACTAAAAAGATATGATTAAATTTGTCCGTGAGTCTTGCATTTTTTCACGCCCCTATAGAAAATTTTGAAATGTATTTTATGATACTTATTAAACACGTCAAGGTTAATATCTCACCAAAATTTCAAGACTTAATGTTGAACCGTTTTGATGTTACGTATTAAAAACTGTTTCTGAGGTTACCCCTTTAAGTGAGCGTATCTCCCTTAGGAGCCGTCACTGACAAAAGTTGTACTAATGTTTTCGTAATTTTTCGACTTGTTTTACAAGCTCACAAGTTTTGAATACTTACTACTGATACACCTTGTATAACCCTAACCTACTCTAATAAGTTAAACAACTCTATTTCACGATACGTCATCGATAAGCGACATGTGATAAGTTGCAAACACGGACCGCTAGGTGTAGTTTAAGTTTCAATAAACAACCATCGTACGGATTATAAATGAATCGTGTTATCTATTATTTGATATGTAGTGATTTTCCGGGTTGTTATGCCGTGACATTGGTAATTGGTCGCTGCCAGTTCAGCTGAAATTCTTTGACCTGCCCTGGTTGTTAGCGGGCTAGGCTTTGTGGCGAAAGACCACTATAGAGACATCTAGGCCCACAAAGCCTAGCCTGAGAACAACCAAAAAAGGTCAAAGAATCCCAGCTGAAGCTATGAAGTCACGGCATAACAAATAATAGCACCGGCCGTAAGCCTAAAAAACCACGAATCGTGTTATCGTTATAATTTTGGTATTTTGTAGTATGTGCGCAGTGTTACTTTGTGATAACGTTTTACGTTCATGGCACTTCCTTAACATGGCTTAACGCATTGCGAAAATTCCAGTGTTTGGTGGCGCTGTGAGTTGAAGGAGTGGTGGTGGACTAGACAGTCTGCGAAGAGTAGTGGACACCGCTGGCTCCAAACAGCTGGGTTATTTTTCTGTTCGCTGATAGCTACTATTTGTTTGTAGCCTGTTTTTCTGTTTATGTATGTATATTACAGTAAATCTAGTAAACATTGAGGTGTTTATTTTATTGCTTTGTACTCCATACTCAATACTGTGGAACTTCTCTCTTCCCTGGAGACAACGAAAGACGAACCAACACCCAATCAAGGGATAAGCTCGCAAGTTACTGAAATTTTCTATCGGTGACAGCATCAAATATTTCTGAATTTTTGCTGTCAATCTGAAATTATAACATTTTTTGGCATTTCTTCCTCAAAATGAATGAATTCCAATTTAAATTGTACGGAATTCCAAATAAATCCTAATTAGATTCCAATTATCGCCGCATTCCAGTTGAATTCACTATCACAAAAAATATTGTATAACCTCTACGAACAAGGGTTCCGCCAAATTTCGTCCTTTCCATCTGCAGTCAACGCATGCAAACCAACCGATGTTCTTTCTCACCTCCAGCGTCAAGTAGCCCGCGTTCGTGACCAATTATTATTAATACGGTGCGAATGCGATCCAGATATACCGCGTCATAAAGAAAGCAATTAATGTGTCGAACAATGGCCGCTTATCCCGCTCTGCTATCGCGCTGAATAAACAAACGCTCCTCAGCAAGGTGGCTGGGCAGCGGCGCCGACACCGGGTGGTTGTAGTAGAGGCTGGGATATACCACGTAGTAGTGTAGAATAGTTATCTGGAAATTTATTATAAATAATATAAAATGGCAATTCCCTACACCATAATTTTTAGATATGCTTTAGAAATTACAGCTTAGAATTATATTAGATTCCAGCTAAATTCCACTTTTAAACAAATTACACTAGTTCATAATCCATAGTCATAATTTGGAATTCAAATCTAAATTTTATTTGAATTTGAATTAAAATTAAATTAAATTTCAAGTGGAATTGCAAAGTGCCAATTATTGGAATTGAGTTTTTCTTGGTATTCAATTGAATTTCAAATCAATTGAAATTAACCGAATAATTCGATTTCGATTGAATTTCAATAGAATTAAGTATACAGCACTACTCAATTGAAATTGAGTAGTACTGTAAATTTATAATTAAAGCTTTATTAGTAATTCAATTTTGATTAAATTTCGAATCAATCAAAATTGAATTCCAATTCGACTTGATTTACTTTTGGTATTTAATTGAATTTCTAGTTGAAGCTGTAAATTTTAAATTATAACTCTTTTGAAATTAACTGAATATTTTAATTGCGATGGAATTCGAATTAAATTTGAAGTTATATCAATTGAAATTTAGTTAGGTACTGTAGAAATTTAACTGAATTTTAAACTCAACTTACGAATTTCTAATTACAACTCAATTCCCACTAAATTTCAAGCGGAATTTAATTTATATTAAATTCCCAATGAAATTATAGTTCCAGTTACAACTCAAGTGGAAAAACTATATAACTCAATTTCGATTGAATTTCAATTATACTTAAAATAAATTTCACTGAAACCTCGTGGAGCATAAATTAATTCCAAATTGAGACAACAGATTTCTAATTTCAAATCAATGGGAATAAGAATTTCAATCCCAGTTGGAATCAAGTTATCATTGACCTTTAAGTGAATGGCATTCAAATTTCTATTCTCGCCGTATAGAAATCTCGAAAAATAAGACACGTACAGCAAAAGCAATATCAAAAATAAAATTATTGATGTTTTGTTTACTATTAAAATTCTCCTCAAATAATATAATAACTTTTAAAACGCATCTAACTCTACATTTTAACAACGTGAACAACCTTATATGCAGAACTATGTAAGTTTATGTTATAACAATATTTACATCTACAGTTGAATAGTTCTATACCTAAATATTTGTTGGTTAGACCGCTTTCTGTCATTACATTTTCGTTTTACTTCAATACCTTTGAATATTCGCAGGTGACATGAGATAACTTTCTTTTTATTTGCTAAATTTTACATTATTCAGTTCTTAAATGTCTAACATTGCTTGTATTTGTAGAAAACACTATTTCGAGGATACGGCCTCCTTAAACTAAAGTTTTATACAGATCCGTCTTGTTGATGTGAGAATCGGAATTCCAGTTTCTCGATTCCTGTCGAAAATGGGAGGATCATCACACACCGCAACGTGTCGACGTTTTCGCTTGTAATCGCACGCATTACGCGGCGGTTGGCCGGGGGCGGCATCGCGATTTTAATATAGATTAAACACCCGATTCAGCGTTGCGGGACTCGTGATTGATGCCATCTAATTGATCCAGATTGCGGCGGCGTACGTAACGGATCGGCAATTTGCCGACGTCCCGCCGCAGACCAGACGACTCAAACCCGTTTCAGGTGTCGAAGTGGACTGTAATCATATTTACATATTGATTATGTTCTGAAATTTATCGCGTCCCGACGAATTACTTACGACCTGTTGTCCGAAGGGAAAACGATGAGAACGCGACGGAATACAAAGTGGTTCCTCTACCACAAAAATCGGCGAAAGACCACTTACAGTTTATACGGTTCCCATATTTTCTTATGTAGGGTGCCTAATATTAAAAGACATCCTGTGTAAAAAAAATATTCAGACAATAGTTTTTTTGGTCTTTTGTATCCTCACTGTCTAAAATATTTTGGAATTTTGTAACTTCAAAAAAGGGTTCTACTCGAATATCTTATTCTAAGTCTTATCATTGGGTCTAATGAAGAAATTGCAAGAATTTTATATTAGTTTGAAATGTATTACAGGGTAATCTTTTATACATATTGAAAGGCAAGAACATGTGTCTAATAGAATAAACAAAACCATATGCCTGTGACGTTAAATGTCGTTTAGCGCGGTTTTTTACCGTGGATACAGGTGCAGGTTACTATGTTGATGTAAACAGGCATTTGTTTCTTGTATTATTGCGTAGATACATAATGTAGTTAATGTGATAATTACTGGTGGTGATGTGGTGAACTTACGGTATTGTTAAACGTAACTTATTCTTTTGTTTACAATATGTATCGAACGCCATCTAATTTGACATTAAGCTACTTAATTTGAAATGAAATGAGAAAAATTGTAAGTTTACTTTAACATTGATTTTCTAAACACCCTTGATACATTCTGATAGCTTAATCCCATCTATCCTTAACTACTAATGAAGATGAAATTTTAAATTCTATAAAGAGTCTAAATAATTTACTTGGTTCTATTATAAAGGTTTATTTCCCAGACCATTATACACGATCTTTAATCAAATCCTTGTCTCCGATTTATGAAAGCAGCATCGTGTATATCCTGTATTTAAAAAAGGTAGCAAGGATTACGTTGAAAATTACAGACCTACTTCTCTAAATTATTCGAAAAATTTGGGATGAATATTCGAACTAGGCGAAGAATTATGTATTCGATAATGATTTTGTATACGTTAACAACGATATTGATTGCATTATACTTACATCGCAAATAAATTACCGCATTCCTCGACTAAATACCACATCAAATAATTTGGTTAGTTTTCTACTTTAATACACAAATAACTGTAGTGTAGTAATATTTAGAATAGTCTGGACTTGAATATGGATATTAATGGAATATTTCGTTGTCACAACTGAGGTTTCTATTTTTTTTATTTGTTTTGGTTCTGTTACATTTTTGTTAAGGTTTTTATATAGGGTGATTTTTTAATATTGCGAAAAATTTAAGGGACAGGTTCTTTAAATAAAAATAAGAAAAAAAGTTCTCATTAGCATGTGTCCGGAAACGCTTCGTTTCCGAGATACAGGGCATTCATTTTTTTTGTAATCTACTTTTAATACTTGTTATTTCATTTTGTATTATGTTATTTTGAATTTTGTATTATGTTATTAATGATACAAAAAATGGCTCCTATTATTAAACATAAACCAGTCAATTTTCAAATAAATCGGTTAAAGGACTTTTGAAATAACAAGTATTAAAAGTAGATTACAAAAAAAATGAACGCCCTGTATCTCGGAAACGAAGCGTTTCCGGATACATGCTAATAGGAACTTTTTTTCTTATTTTTATCTAAAGAACCTGTCCCTGAAATGTTTCGCAATATTAAAGAATCACCCTGTATAATACTGATTTTTATTAATTTTACATTGTAGATGTTAGGTGTAGATGTTTTCGTAAATATTTTTTTTTATACACTAATTTCTGCTAATTTTAGCGTTTGTACTTTGTGATAATTATTTTTGTTTTTACTCTTTTAATTTTTGTACCATACTGTTATTTCATCATCCTGTAACTGAATTCCTCCCGTTGGGTGAATTCAATTAAATAAATAAACAAAAGGCAGGAAATTGCATGTATATCATTTAACGTATTTAACTCGGATAAACAGCAAAGAAAATTAATAATCGACCTGACAGACATCCTTGGCAACAATTTAAGGTGCCGCGACTTATCAAAAAAATTCGCATAGCGCAACAGAATCTGTGCCACTGATAATTATCCCCATTATGCCCATCAGACAAATAAATATCCTTCGCGATTTTCAATTGAGAAATCGGAATAACTCAGGATTTGTATGGTGCTAATTGTGGCATTCGATCTGGCGATTATTACTTAGTTATTTCGTCGCCTTGACACACCGTGATATTTAATAAATTAGCTATGTATTTCGGTGAGCAATTCTACATATATGGAGTGAAATTTGTTAGCCGATAAGTAAACACATTATATGCATATTATATTGTTTTTTGCCGGCGATCGGTAAATGGGTAATAAGCGAGACAACTTCGGTCCGTAAATGAATAATCGATTGGATTTAATCGTAAATAACCGCAAAGATTTGAATTAATTACTAATGCTATATGGAAAGGCAAGGCGATCTACGAGATTTGTTTGGTTTAATTTTATGAAAACTTTATAGCTAATAAGGAATCGTACTTTACTGCATTCATTTATTTAAAATATTTTTAATGAATTACGTACACCAGAATTTCAACTAAACTGTACTCGTAATCGGATTACGTAAATTGGAATTAGAAATTCATAGCTTTAATTTGGAATTCAAGTCCAGTTCCATTTAAATTTTAAGCGAATTTCAACTAAATTGAATAGTAGCTGGAGTTGAGTTACTGTCAAAGTTAATTGAATTCTAAATTTAATTAGTAACTCAATTCTGATTGAACTCGAATTGAATTTCAATTAGAATTCAGTTATTGTAGAACCTAATTAAATATCTAAATAAATCTGCAATTTATAACCTCAACTTAATTAAAATTATTTAGTAACTTAATTGCCATTGAATTCCAATTAAAGAATCGCAACTGAAATTAAATTACTATCGAATTTTAAATAAATTCCAGATTCAAATATACAAATTCCTAATTCCAATTCAGTTAGAATTAGCTAGTAACAAGTAACTAAATTCCGATGGAATTCTAAATTCTGTCGAAGTTTAATTAAATTTCTGAATGAAATTGCGATTTTCCGTAATTTAAAGTAATAAATTCAGAATTAATTCTAGTCGAATTCCAATTAAATTTAAATTAAATCGCAATTGTTAAATGAACTTACTATCGAATTTCAAATTAAAACGGTGGATTCCTACTCATAATTAACTAGTAACTAAGTTCAGAAGAAATTCTATTTGAATTCCAATTAAATTTAAATTAAATCACAATTGAGGTTCAGTTATATGCTGATCCTCAACTAAAATTAATCAAGTAACTCAATTATAATATAATTTTAATTAAATTCAAATTGAATTTCAGTTGGAATTGAGTTAAATATTGAGATATAATTGAACTCCTAATGGCTACGATTTCAACTCAACTGAAATTCTTAATTTCGACTGGATTGTAATTCAATTCCAATATCAAATTGAATCGCAATTAGAATGCATCAAATGCCGAAGTTTTATTGAATTTATAAATGAAACTTCGATTCCTAGTCTTATCTCAACTGGAATTAACTAATTTCAATCAAAAACTGATTTCAATTAGAATTGAATATTTTAAATTCCCAGATGAGCCTATAGTTTCTAATATCAACCCAACTAAAATTATCTAAGTACCTAAGTTGCATTTGAATTCTAATTGAATTTCAATTAAATTAAAATTGAATTACAACTGCCATTGCTATTAGAATTTAAATGAATTCCAACTCGAGACACCGACCAACATTCCTTCAAATGAAAACCGATGTCATTTTCAAGCATGACATACTTATTGTTTTTCAAATACCACATGTGTCAGCATAAAGAGATTCATCGCTACGGAACACCCTATATAAAGTAAACATAGAGACCCGAGGCGCACATAACCAGGCTGATGGGATAACGTAATTATTTCTCAGTCATTAAGTTTTAGTACAGAAATAAAAGCTGTATCGTAGATCAGTTTGTAGTGTCACAGCTGGGTAGGTGCGTAACCATCCGTGGTAACGGTTTTTACACGGCCTTTCAGATGAATTGATATCCATTTCCAGAGATTAAATATCGCGCAAAAAAGCAACTAAACAAATTACTTGGGCAATGTAAACAAATAAAAATAACAACGTAAAGACATAAGCCTTGTTTTTGTCCATTCATTGCTGGATCTATCTGCTCACGCGCAAATTACAAACACCGTTTTGGTTTCTTCGAAATTGTTCGAAGAAGATGAGGCTTGTTCAGTTCAATTCTCAACTTATTGGCTATTGACAATTTTTATTAATGAAATAGTCAGCTATTTTGAATAGTTCTAGAACCGTTCGTAATTGGAATCGGAATGTCTTCGTTTGTAATGATTCTTGAACTAATCAAATAGATCTTGCTGAGGAGCAGATAACAGCTTTGTTTTGGTTTTCTATTTAAGGAATTCTAGAACAATCTGCTCATTCGCAGTTTGCAGACTCAGTTTTGTTTTTTTTTCGGAACCTGTTCCCATAAGATAAATCTTTTTTCAAGTAAGTTTTAGAACTGTTCTTGCAGAAAAAGTCCCAAGTTAGCAATACTCAATAATCGCACATGCTTTTTTATCATCGTTTATAACAAAATCAGCAAAAGGAAAAACCAAAACAGTTTTAAGGTTAGGTAGAAAATTGTAGGTCGCGAAAATATCAATACAGATTATTATTATGAAGATGCTGATGATGATAATGATGAACTTAATGATAATTATGAAGATTTTGAATATGATTATGATGAAGATGATACAAATAAAAATGATTTACTGATGAGTTTGAAAGAGAAAAAAGGACTTTCTTACCTTCCATTACGTCAACTTATGGGAATGCTATTTCAATCCAACAAAGTCCTTTACTGGAATTCCGCAAGACCCCGTACTGGACTGGAACAAAACCACTTATTGCATTTCAATAAGACATACTAATAATCTAATAATTTTATAAATAATGTCTAATGCCTTAATGTTATTTGACTAGTTATATACAAGGTGTTCATTAAAGAATGGGCCATACTTTCAGGCTAGCTTCCTTGGACGAAAATAAGGTGATTTAAATCAACTTACCTTAGTACCATCATGTTTCCTTAAGAAGTTTATAGGCCCGAGAAACTCATTTTTTTATTTCATTTTTTTCTTATATGATACATACAAATATCTGATTGATTTTGGTGATAAAAGTACAGGGTGTTCTGAGCGCCTGTGCCACTGTATTCTTCCTTTCAGATTTTTGGAAAATGATTAGTTATTTTGAGACAGTACTGTTATTTTAAAAAACTGTACATGTTATTTAAGTCGCTAAAATGAACCATTTTAGACTGTTTAAGAAGTTATAGATCTGGGAAAGCATTTCTTTTTAAATACATAATTTCTTAAAGAAGCAACATGGTACTAAGGTAAGTTGACTTAAATCACCTTATTTTCGTCCAAGGGAGTTAGTCTGCGAGCATTACCTTGTTTTCGTTCAAGGAAGCTAGTCTCAAAGTATGGCAACTGTTTCAGAAGTTGTAGATCTGAGAAAGTATTTTTCTTTTATATTTTCTTGGGCTATAACTTCTTAAGAAAGCAATATGGTATTAAGGTAAGTTGAGTTAAATCATATTCTTTTCGTCCAAGCAAGCTAGCCTTAAAGTTCTCAGACATATAATTTCTTAAGAAAGCAATATGGTACTAAGGTAAGTTGACTGAAATCACCTTATTTTGGTCCAAGGAAGGTAGCCTTAGAGTATGGCCCATTCTTTAATGAACACTCTGTATATAAAAATGTCAAAATATTTCCAGTGTAATCACACCAAGAAGGATACAAATTTCAAAATATAGTTTAACGCGCGTTTAATTTAGTATTAATCCTAGGTAGTTCTCAATTACAGAACCAAAAACAAAGCTTTCCTCGTAACCATTCATCGAACGATGACTGCTGCCTGCCATTGTCGATGCGGAGACGCCAGTGTGTTTCGGAGCACAAAGCAGATCCTCAGCGCAGAACACAATGATAAATCAAGCCGTTGTTAAGTGATCGGTACGAGAACATAACTCTTCAAAACAAAAGAAAGCAGATACGTAGTTTCGAAACGTTGCGATACGCAACGATATAAAGCCAGCCTGTCCCACATACATCGACGGGGTCAAAGAACACCCACTATAGCCGCGTACTTATGAAAATAATACTAATTGTGGGGTCAGGGGTCGGCGCGTTGCCAAAACTCGATTCGGTGGTGACTCACGCGCTCAACACCGAACGCGGCGGACTTTCCCTTAGATCCGAGCTTATATGGCTAAGGCCATATTTGAAAATTCGTGTAAGAAACACCGTGCCATATGTATAATATAATAATCTTACTGAATGCGATATGGTCATATATGTACGTTGTCGCTTAATCTGTTACCAAACATTATGGTAATGCGACAGAGTCGAAATTACAAGGTCCATTCGATAGAAATCTGCAATTTACTTAAGAAAAGATATACTTAAAACAAACATTTCATGAGTTTGCATACAGGGCGATTCAAAAAGCCGCTGAAACACAGCGCCTAAAATTTCTTGTACATTGTATAAAATTTGGAAT
This sequence comes from Monochamus alternatus, assembly GCA_037114965.1. Classification (NCBI taxonomy): domain Eukaryota; kingdom Metazoa; phylum Arthropoda; class Insecta; order Coleoptera; family Cerambycidae; genus Monochamus; species Monochamus alternatus. The sequence goes on along the minus strand of CM073429.1, from coordinate 59,987,045 downwards.
AAATATTCGAAAATCCGAAGTTAAGACAAGAAATGGGGAATGTCACTATGTTGGAAAAGTTTTTGGAAACTCAGTAAATTACATTGTTTTGGAAATATATGAAGACCATATTTGTTGTTTTTTAAATTAAATTAAATTTAAACAATTTATTGGCAAATTAATGTACATGTGACGTCAGATGTACATTTTTAACATGCGGCAACTGAGCAATAGCATGCAACTTGTCTTAGAATAAAATAAATGAAATGCAGTACTGTATAAATAGAGACAGATATAGTGCCTGTAAACATCATTTGTCCCTTCCTTCCATAGAAATAGAGGAGAAGAGAACGAGCTTCGACGAGTGCGGATCCACATTTCACTAGGACGTTACGGGTGCTGCCATTTTGAAATCATGTACGTCACACTTTTAAGTCAAGATATTTACACATAACGGTCGGACGGGAGACTGAACGTTTCGTATTTCGAGCTAACTGAAACTTTCAAAAGTACATATTATTTGTTCATATTTCATTTAAAATTTAATGTGTTTCTAAATACAAATTTTGAAACGACATGATAAAATAATATTTTCAATCACCTTCGTATAGATGAATTCAAAATGACAGCCTCCTGTATTACTAAGTTCGCGCATCTTGACGCTCATTCTCCCCTCCTCTATTTCTCTGATTGTCATGCATTGTTGCCAGCTGGTAAAAATGTACGCGTGACGTCATGTTGTTTTAAATAATTAATATCTCTCATAAAACTGCATATTAGTCCAAATCCTATGACACGTATCCAATGTTTTTTAGAGTACTCTCTAAAAATGCAAAATACCAAATTTAGTGGTATTCCCCATTGACCAATTTGTGTTGGTGTTTTTGGTATAGTTGAATGTGCAAGAGCTACAGCCTTGTCAGAAATAGGACAGATATTCAGCTTCCAACTTAAGATACTTAGATTTTTTGAGGTTAAAAAGAAAACCAGCATGTATGAGATCTGGCGGAACACAGGCGTCAAGTCATCAGAAATTGAGGTAGAAGGCATTAAAATACCATCTATATAAACAATTACATATGTGTGACCTAGATTACCTAATGCTTTGTCAATGGCATATGAAACTGTTGCATATACGGATTGTCCTTCAGGAGTACAAAAGCACCAATCTAATCAATTTTCTTACAATTTCTTTTAATAACGTCATATGTAAGATCTTTATTGATACCTAGATATCTTTAGGAACAATACCATTAAAAAGAGTGGTTGGATGGATATCTAAAAATTAATTCAGCAAAATTTATTAAAGACTCAGATTTGCTTTTGAACATAGATACTGAGAAAAAAATACAGTTAAATTTACTCAAAAACTGTTAACAGTTCTTTACAGTAACATATAACGAACCGAAAAAACTAGTTCACTTAACCCTTAAAAACTCAACAAATATTTGTTAATTCATTATTCCATTATTTTAGTTCGACTTAAAAAAAAGTATTGGTTGTAGGAATCTCCAAAAGTATTTATTCTATCCACGATGCTGATTGCTTTAACTGAAATAGATTTCAAGCAATAATTAAAAAATATATTGTCAATTGTTCGAAAAGGTTAAATTTTGAGTTTGTCTGTTATAGTGCGCGCCAATATTTTTGGCATAATAAATGATCTCATATGTGTGAAGTCGAAAGGGATTATTTATCTTCACCCACATTATTGATGTGGGTTCGAATGCCTCGTAGAGGTGTGCCCCCGAGCCCCCTTCATCGGTCAGTCTCCTACTAGGAGCCTCATCCACTCCTGGAATATTCCGCTGTAATATACCAAGTACATCTAGCTACTCCATATCGAACGAAACACGTGCAGTACAAGTAACGGCAATAGTCTTTGTTTATCGAGGAGAACAGCGCAAACAAAAATTATTTTCGAGTACAAGGCCATGAATCTACATTTTGTAATGTTAAACTAGAATAGTTTACACATTGAAACTATTTTTTTGTTTAATTTAATAATTTGATACCGTTAAGTAAAACAACATAACAGTTCATTTAATATCGGTGTAAGTTTATGTCAATTCATTGAAAAATTTAAAACGGCAATGTCCGTTCTGCCCTAGAAGTCTGTCAACGGTTTTTTTAAATCGTCCTGTACACCACAAATCTTAAATATGAAAAAAAAACTGAATTCTGAATTCTCTGTATCTTCTGAATCTGTCTACAAACATTTCGCAACAATTATTTTCGAAACTAAAATACGACCGCAACCAAATTTCTGTTGATCCATCCTCGTATTTGAAACTTATCGGAGCCAACTGAATAGCGTTTAACTCATAATAACTTCCTTATACGGGTCTAAAATTGTATAAATGGTTCATCATTTAGATCCTTTTTCTAAACACAATTATACCATATAAGTAACAAGCTTTATTATCGAGATTGAATACATGTATGTGTGTGTACGATAATAAGTTTAGACAAGCCACGGTTTATAAACACTTGGTTGACGATAAAAAAGAGATAAATTTCATACGAGGAGAAAATACGTATACCTAACTCGTGATATCTAGGAATAACTAAGAATAACGCCCCTTCAGTATACAGGGTGGTCCATAAGTAATGGCCCATGGAGATATACTAGATTCTTCACTTCAAAATGTTACGATTTAAAACAATATGCCTGAATAAAATGCGTAACTTTTTTGGACCTAACATTATCACGCTTTTTATTAAAAAATCTTAAACCTACATTGTTTGTGAAGAAAAAAGGTATACTTGTCATTAGTATTTACACAATTTATCTTAAAGTTAACAAGTATTTCTAAATGTAAGGTATTTATCCAGTTTTGGTTAAAATCAATTACTTTATAAAATCGAAAAATTCTGTGGCACAATAATTTTTCATATTCAGATATGAGAGATGACTTATTTGTTGGCAATTAAATTTCAATGGACGTGTTGGGTAGCGAGAATATTTAGAAAGATTTTGAAATAGATTACAACTTAGTAATCAACAATTTAAAAAATCTGTTTAGGAATTTAGAGAACATTTTTTTTCACACTGCGGATTATCCACAAACTAATCGGAGCTGCAAGAATCAGTTTGACTTTCAATTTAAAAAAGTTCCATGTTGAAAAATACTATCCGTATCATTTTACACCGGTGCAAATTTTATCGCCTGTCGATCTACCTTCAACATACCCAATTTGCAAGGGAATTCTAACGCCTACTACGTTAAAATATTGTACAATGAACTGTGCAGCTAATTTCGAATAGCTATTTTCTGGAAAATGGCCAATCTCTGAAACTAATAACAAGTATACCTTTTTTCCTTTAAAACGATGTAGGTTTAAGATTTTTTAATGGTAAACGTCATAACGTTAGGCCCAGTTATGTTCACATACACGTCACAAGAATGGCGGATGTAGCGCCCTCTAGGGAATACCTCGAAATAGACAACAGAATAGAGACAGTGTAATGATTATAAAAAATTACTTTTTAAATTCCAACTTTGACATCCTGTATCTGTTTTATTAACAACGAAAAATTTTGAACTGGAAAATCTAGTATGGTTCCATGGTCCATTACCGACAGACCACCCTGTGCTAAAAATTAATTTTATCAGTCACAATCACATCCAGAATTTCAAAATCATGTTCTCAATAGGTTTTATTATATTTTATTAATCGGGTCAAAGGCCTTTGAGATGTCGCGACGCTATACATAATATTCGCCTGACCATGCCGATCAACAACTTTAGGAACTAATGACGGAAAAATAGCAATAAAGTGCTACATTTGAGAAGCCCCAGCTAAAATGTTTACGTTACTCGCGGCCGCAAATGGATTCAGTCATCGGCGGACGTCAAACGGGGTCGCGAGACGTCTTAATGCGCCTCTCCCATAAGCGGGTAATTTATGAACGATTATAAACAAATAAGCCACTTAAAATAATATTTAGGTACTTAAAAACAGTAAATCCTTTAATGGAGCCACGCGAGAAGTAAACACGTCCCGCCCGGACGGCTCTATTTGCGTCAGGGACGGTACGTGAACACAATACAGCAGATTTACATAATTCCGCGTAAATATTCCCTAAATCGGAATGAAAAATCGGCGTAAATCACTTATACGGCCCGGATTACCGCCATTAGTTTTATTTAAGGTAAGTGAGACGGCGGCGTGTCGCTGGCTCCGCACAATGTCCGTTCAACGCTGAAAAGCTTTATGGGGTTTTTATTGCTCTTTATCGTCATAATATTTTATTAAAATCGTATTAGCGGACGCTTGTCCGCTCGTTTTTTTCTTTTTACCGTTTCAGCGCAACCGGAGATTTACTGAGGTTAATCTTTTTATGTCTCATTGACGAAGCGTGCACTGAATCTGTATAGGTCTCTGGCCAAAAGTTATTTCTGAATGTACAGGATGATTATTTATTTTTTGACGCCCACACAAACTGACAAACTGTGAACTCTATTGAAAGCAAAAAAGGTGTCTTTAAGAGACGCCAAGTGCAGATCAATGTTTGGTGTTGACTGAGATAAGAATTTCTTCCATGGCTTGTTTTCTAATGACGTTGGTGAGTAAACAAATTTTCAAAATCACTCTGTATACAGGATGTTTCATTGGGAACATACGTTAATAGTGAATACAGGGTAACTAGGAGGCCTAAGAAACTCGTTATAAGTACCAAAATGTATAGCGTTTTTCCGATTTTGGCTATTTTTTAGCTTGCTATAAAAGGTGAACCACTCTATATAATCAAATGAAATTCGGTAGGGGTAATCTTCTTACTTCACTTACTCAATCCACTAATGTCATAAGTGAAACAGAAATACACATATGGTGACATTAATTTTTTTTATTTTGTTTATCGCAAAAACAATACCCTGTATGTAGGATTTTGGAAAAATCTCTTCAGGTGAATCTGCTGTAGTTACGCATTTAAATCATTATGTTTGATTATTCGATCAAATATATGTCTAGTAAACCTACTTTTATCATAAATTCCCAATTAATTCTTATTTTATCCCTTACCTTTCTATTTGGGGGAAAAAAATTGAACAATAATTTTGAAAACATGTGCATAGGTCGGAGTGGATCTATTGAGTCAGGATCACCAGACATCACTCCCGTTGGCTGTTATCTGTGGAGCCATTTTAAATCGAAGGTATATGGAATTGAAATTATCAGTCGAGAGTGAGGTCGCGAGTAACTGATTGCGGAAATTGTAAATACCTACAATTAATTAAGAAATAATCATGTTCTAATAAGAACATCTGAACACCACGTGTCCCAAATTTTATTTAAATTTTTTGTATCCCCACAGGCCCATACTGTCAAGTTTGAGATACCCTGTACATTTCCCTAGCTGGTGTACCCTCTACCCAATCATGCCGTCCTTTATTCACAAAATTTGGAATTCTTCCGTTGAAAAGTTTATGTATCTTTGAAATACTGCTATATATTTATAAAAATAAAGAACGTTTTATTACTAATGCATCTGTCCATTGTCATGATACTCGTAACAAACCTAATTTTTGTGTCCGTTTTAGACGCCTTGGCATGTCCTTGAGAGCTCACAATGTTTAGGGACTGAGGCTTTAACCAGTTACCTCGGAATTTGAAAGACATAAACAAATTTCATCTGTTTAAAAAGAATTTAAAAATGTTTTTACTAAAAATTTGTGCATACTCCGTTCGGGAATATTTTGACTATACCTGTTAGTTCTATTTTATTACTGTAGGTTTTTTTTGTCGTATATTTATATTGTATTATTTTAATATTTATACCTTACTGTATGTGAATAGTCGTAAGTCTTTCTTTTTTCTTTGTTTTAACTTTCAATTACATTGTATTTATTAGACTTGACCTATCCAATAGCAAAATTGTATTTCTCACGCTGGACTAATAGATCTATCTATATATCTATCTATCTATTAAACACTCTGTATACTTTACAATATATCGATCGCGGCCTTTCGTAGTGGTACACACTGAATATTACTAAAACTTAGCCTTGTTTGCCAGTTTTCGACATCTATTATTATATTAATGATCTAAAATACAGTATGCAAAGAGCTCCAAAACGTTTTTCTTAATTCTTACAATAAACCTCTTACCTAGGCGTGACAACGTAAATAAACACTGAACAGTCGCATACAATAAAACGATTTCTGCATATAACTTTGATGAAATTCCATTTGATATGTTAAGATTGTTTGTCTCCTTTTTGGACACCTTGTACATACCTATCCGACCTGTCAGAGCATTATAATATAATAGACGATGCGATGAATAGACAAATATTTTCAATAAAAATAATTCTGGTCGACCTACCCAATACCAGATTTCATTAGGCAAATTTGCGTGTATCCTTCACAATCTGACAGCTTCAGCACAGCAAAAAACGTAGCTATATATTGAAAAAAAATGACGACGTTAGAAAAAACAATACGTGTAACAAAATGCGCTGCTACAACTAAACGATAAAGGCACTATACCGATACGACTAGTCTCCATGTGAAGTTCCTCGGGTTCGTCCGAGACATTTATTTTTATGCCATCTAGTTTAACGTCGTTCGGGATCGTTGAACTAGTTAATAATTACGATGGCAACATAATCACAGAGTGATTCCGTCTTGTTGCATTCACTGATTATTCGAACAGGTAGTCAGATTGCTCAGATCCTGTACGATATATCATTAATTCCTTCGATGTAGGTAACGCAATCAGGGAGAGTGATAAAAGGGTGAAACGTTTCTAATGGTAAGAGGTATGTATATTTTTTACATTGGTACGTTCTTTCCACAAAATTAATGATTTGGACTATCTTTCTATAGGGTGCCTGTAAAAGCCCTGGACAAAATGTTACCATATATTTTCGGGCCAAAATATGATAGAGAGATAGATCTAAGATAGATCTCTACAAGAAATATGCAGATCGGTAAAAACTATAGCATATTTACGCATGAGAAGAAACTTTTATCGCACTACTTTAAAAACCAACTTTCACTGTTAATGTCCCTCTTAGGACTCACGTCGCGCATCGATGCTGCTCGTTTGAATTTTTATTCAAATGAAAAAGCTCCTCGTTTTTTGGAACACAATCCTTACTTGGCATTATACATACACTTGAACTTTATAGGATACTTTTCAAAAAAGTCCGTGACGTTTTTCCCAGAGCTGCGATCGAACCAGGCGAACCGCAGTCACAATAATTAACACGTTCTATTAGCAACTTTGTTCACGTTATTTACTCTTAATTGCCACTGAAGAACTAGAATTGATTTCTGTCTAATAAAACGCGAAATATTGCTGATAAATTCTTCTCCAATTGCCGATGTTTATCTGCCTTCTTCAGTCAATTTGTTTTTGCTCGGTCAGTTCTCTGAATAAACTGCCGTGATTCCACTCTGATTTAAAGAGAATTTAAATAATCGCGCAATTAGGGATTCTTTTACGGTTTCTGGACTTCATTTTTTCACGGACGACGTGCGCTCGCACACAAATGGGCCCTCCCTAACAAATTGCAGCGTTTATACAGAGTGGTACGTAATGAATAGGACATAAAAAACAATCGTATCCGCCATTTTAAAATATGTCAAAACTGTAACTCATAATGTCAATTCGTCTCGTCTTAATATATTTTTGCCTCAGTGCCTCAGGGTTAAATGTTAGGTCCTCTTCTATATTTTCCTTACACATTTTAACATAATTAAATAAATGTGTTTGTACATATGTTTCCATTTTATGCAATAAGGACCATTACAATTATGATATGATGATGATATTTATTTTCTATTTAACAGAAGTATTTTATACGTTATGTTACTAATGATGTAGCAATTTGGTGTAAAATGCTTCTTAACTATAATTTTAATAAACGTTAACATTACAATTGCAAATAAAGCTACTGATACCTAAGATTTTAAATTTCTTAATTGCTTTCTATTTTGGCATCAGTGTTAAAAGTAAATCACGTCATTTATTTTTAACACCGATGATGCCTTAAAATGATATTTTAGATACTGGGAGTTTGCGTTAAAAATTATACTTTTTTATTCTCCACCTACGAACGTATAATTTTTTACTCTAAAGAGGCAAGCTAAAGTAAAAAAAATAAGTGCTAGGTTATCGGTTTCTAATCATGAAAAACTATCGTGCCCTGAGTGACAAAAATATAAAAACGTCACATTATTAATGTCAAATGTTTATTTAGTGGAAATTAAATGTAAAATTACAATTGTTGTAGGTTCTAAAACAACGTCACTGGAAATGTTGACTTGTTCATTGTTCATTCATGATCATTAAATTATGTTTCTGAATGTTTGCTTTGCTGAATATATATCGATATTTCGGGCATGATTTTATTAGCAACTTCTTTTTCATGGGACATTGAATCTGCTATATATCCTTCTGCTACCTCTGACGACTTCCACCCCCCCGTGCCTTTTCATATCTAAAATGTCCACACCTGGGGCATTAGTTAGTAATGCAGAGGACGTTTTTCGAAATGAGTAGCCGGTGTACTGATTTGGGTTTGAAATTTTAAGAAATTTTAGCTATGTCATACGGAATTTTTGAAATTGTATGCTTTCCACCTGATTTACATATGTGCCACGCTCATACCGATAAAAGAAGCGTTCATCTTGAGCATTTTTTGGTCAGAGTTGCATATAACGATTACCAAATGTTACCCCATGGTGTCCGTTACTACAAATCTTCTTTGTACATAATTTTTTATAGTGAGAATCTCCCTTAATATGACACGATTTTTATACCCCACGTTCTTCACTTTTAGATTATATATCTCGTCAGTTCGGCATGCCCCATCTACTCCAAAAATCGCTACCACTTTTTTTATTAAATACATATGTTTCATCAGGAGTCTCTAACAATAACTTTAATATTTGTAAATACTTGAGATTTTCGAGGTTGATATCCGTCATTTTTCCTTTTTATGAATGCCTTCAAGCGGCCAAATTTCGAAATATCCTGGTTCTTATTTAATGAAATAGTCAATTTCAATATTGAGTATTCTGACCATAATGTAGCAGGGGACAATGTCTTTGATTTTTCTAAGAAAAATACCAATAATACATCTTCCGTTATTGTGCACACATCTTTCGTTGAACACCGTTTGATGAAATTTGCATAGGCTTGATTGTAACGGTCTTTAGATTTGTCCGGTAATAAACTGCACGCAATAATTGTTGCTTCTTCAATGGAATTCATTTTTAACTAAATTCTAACCAAATATTAAACTTAAAGTAATTATTTGATAACTCAAAATAATATTTTTTGTCGGCGTGAATGTTACCAAAGTAATGTTAACAACACACTGTGAGGCTACTATTTTTAGAGCAATACCAATTTTATTACAGTCTACAGAATCCTTAGATTTTGTGTTTTATATAAAATTGAGGGGAGAATGGAAAGTTTAATGCATTACACGCTGCAAAAGCTTTTTCAGGTGCTCGGAGGTATTCAAATATTTAAATACACTTAACACCTAAAAGTAAGCTTTCGCAGATTGTAATGTAAATAACTATTACTGATGTTTGTAGAAAAAAAAATTCGGTATTCTAAATTGACATCTGAAAACTGACAAATTTTGTTTGAAATGTGACATTTTATGACATTAACATTCAAATGCAAATCAATTGATAAATTAATGCGAAATAGAAGAAGAAACGTGACTGAATATAATAAACATTTTTAGTTCAACTTGGGGCAGGCGTCAACTGAACAATTAAAAAAATTCAGTCGACTAGGCATATTCGAGACGCCTAATTAAATCACTTCGTATCACGACGGGATCGCGGAATAGAACTTCACCGTATCCATTCGTCGTTGATCGGAACTAGCCTGCAACCCATTTGTACGGGCTGGTGGAGTCGGCGCGACACCCCGATGCACAGATAAGAGATACGATAATTGCGCGAATTTATGTCCACGAAAAGGTAATTCCGTCTCTCCGTTGGGCCCGAACGCCGTCCTTGTTCTATAAATATTCAACCCACACGGAAAAAATAACGCACGCCTCGGCGCGACTATAATATTCATGGACACCTGTGCCCGATTAGATTACTCCGTGTAGATTACTTCTTCGATTTGAGCGTATCTCAGCCATATATCCTCGTTTTCCGGTAGGCTGCGCGACAATTGAAAGGCGGGATTGAAAATGGAAAACCATGAGAACCTCAAAATCCCAAATACAAACTGCAAACATTGGAAATAAGAAATGCGAGGAACATAGCTGAAGATAACGTAGGTATGTTTTTATAAAGACGAATTTAATATGAAATACTAATAATGGAATAAAGGTTTCAAGAAGAAAATGTATGATTGAAGACTGAAGAGATGCTACGATTATATAAATTTTAAAAAAGGGAGATACAGAGGTATATGATTATAGAACGTTAATAAAACAAAGAATATAACATATATCAGAACTACAAATAGCGAAGTATCAAGCAGGTTTTAGAAAAGATCAACAATGGACCAAATACCTTCATGGTAAAGGAACCATGTTGTGAATATGGAATTAAAGCTATGGTCTTATTGGTGAACTTTAGAAAGGCATATGTTGCTGTCAAAAGATATCAAGTAGAATAATGAAACAATTAAGCATACTAACTAAACGGATTAGACTACTGAAAATGGCATTAGAAAACCACAAGCAATGTGCGAATAAAAGGTGAATGTTTAGAAGATTTTGTTATTAACACAGAGACAAGGAGACACACTGTCAACGCTTCTGTTTAATTTAGTACTAGAAAAGGTCATAAAAATAGATAAGAGAAGAACACATATTGTTTAAAAATCATCAAATAGTAAGCTATGTAGATGAAGTGATCATAACTGTAAGATATATTAGGAAATTAGAAAAGGCAAGAATGCTAGTGGAGCAAGGAAGTAAAGTGGGACTGCAGATAAATCAAAAGAAAAGTAAGCTTTTCATAATAGGAGAACACTGAGGAATAGAGTTCAAAGAATATATGTATTTGGAAACGCTAATAACTCAGTGAAACGAGGAACAAAAAATTAATATGAGAATAATAAAATAAACAAACAGCAGTTCGGAAGCAATCAACCACTTCTAGGGGGAAAGAAAGAAAGAAGATGGAGGATGGCTATGTAAGGAGAAATAATAAGAAAATATGTGAAATGTACCAGACACCAAAAATAGATGAAGTTGTGATGTCAAAAAGATGCAGTAGCTAGGACATCTAGAACGAATGGGAGATGAAGGCATAGTAGGATCTTAGAAACTAAGAACAAAACGTTTTTATTTTCTATAAAAAATAAGAGCAATAATGGAACAGATATCGTTCTTGAAACTAAGAATAAAGCACTTGAGAACAGTTTCGTAATAAACAAAATTAAAAAGGTTGAGAAAGTAAAAACAACGAATGAAACAAATAGTGTAAGTAAATAAAATACTGGGCACGTTTTCGTAAAGAACAAAAAAGAACATCTTCTTTTTGTATCAAGAAGAAATAAAGAGGTATTTTGGTATCAAATACTGGGAACATTTCAGGAACATAACGAAAAATTATATAAAAGAAATGTTATGGTTTTCTATAGAAGACAATACCGAGAATGAAGGAAAAACAAAATTCTGGGAGCACTTTTGAATTTGAAAGAACATCTTTTTCTGTATTTAGAAATCAGAGTGGAGTAAAAAATCGTATTCTGTGACATAATAAAACACATACATAGTTTCGTAATAAACATAACTGAAAAATATATAAAAAAGAACATTATCGTTGTGTATAAAATACAAAATCAAGAATGGAGCAAAAGCAATTGCTCTTGGAACAAAATACTGAACATTTTCGTAAATAACACACAACTAAAAAATATATAAAAGGAACATTTTGGTTTTCTTTAAGACACAATAATAACAATTGTTCTTGACGAAAAAACAAAATACTGAAAATATTTTCGTAAAGAACGTAGATAATTAAAAAGAAAATTTTTCTATAAAAGACAAAACTAAGACTAGAACGAAAACAACAATTCTTGGCAAAAGGTCAAGAAGAACGGAGCAAAAACAATCATTCTTAGTGAGAACAAAATATTGAGAACATTTTCGTAAATATTGTAAGTAAAACATATATATAAAAATAACGTTTCAATTACCTGGAAAGGATATTTCTATGGATGGAAATGTTGAGTTCCTTTTTGGGGACCCTTTCCATCATCGGCGAGTGTATATCATCGGTTCGGTTAGCGCGTATCTCGCCCGTATATCGTGGCGTTTTTACCATTTTCCGCGGCATTCCTAAACTAGGCGCAGCCCAGTTGGAACAGTTAACGTTTATAAATCGACGGGGATCAAAAGTTCACGGCGGTAACGGCCATTAGTTACTTGAAAATTTTACTCGGCGGCTTAATTGCACGCTTTACATTTCATCGGTACCGCACTAGGTAATATTTACACCTAATGGCTAACTTAATTACCTGCGAAATAGGCTTAAATTGAAATTTCCTTGGTTCTGCATAACTCGGGCAAATTTATTGCGCCTATAAATACCCATTGCTGCTCCGACGGCGCGACGTTCCGGACGTATACTTTTACGACCGCCTCAAGTGTTGTTTGACGCTTAAAAACCGCGCTTGACATTTCACGAGTCCCTCAAAAGTAATGAAATAATACTGGATATCCGGAAAAATGTAGAAAATCTCTCGGGTGCAGATAGAACATGAAAAAATAAGATGACAAATTCCTATAACAAAAAATTTCTACAGGCCCTCCCTACGGAGATATGTGTCCCTGAAGGACGCCGCTGGAAATACGTTTTTCTTGAATAAAATTTAAAGTACTCAATATAATTTACTGAAAACTTAATGTGATGGACGCTAGTAAGGACCTGTTAAAATGGTGTCCTTATATTTAGCTATTTTAGTTTACCAGAGACGGACTAAGCTTTACAACTTAATGCCTAAATTTTTAACACCCTGTATGATAAAGACTTTAAAATAATGAATATGGGTAGCTTCAACCTTAAATTAAGAAAAATGTACTGTTTATTGTCGACAAAATAAATCGTTTACGAGAAAAAATTAATAAACGAGTTCATGCTTTATTTTTAATAAAAATGACCATGATTTCTATTTTTTGTTGTTTTTTTTTCTCGACAATAAAATGCTATACGAGTCATTCAAACAACAGAAAAGTTTCATTTTAAGATGATTAATCTGAAAAATTACAAAATTAAAAAAAAATACAGTGGTGTTTCAGGAGTCGCCCTTCATAAGGGAGTTCATGCGAACATAGGTCCAACTTTTTCTCGTAAATGGTTCCTTTTATGGACAACAAACAAGAGTACCTCATTTTTAGCATAAGGTTGAAGGTTCCCAGATTTATTATTTTAAAGTCTTTATTACACATAGTGTTAAAAATTTAGGCATTAAGTTGTAAAGCTTAGCCCGCCCCTAGTAAACTAAAAAAGCTAAATATGTTTCAAGAACACTATTTTAAGAAGTTGCTAGAGCCCACCACATTAAATTTTTATGAAATTATATTTAATACTTTAAGTTATTCAAGAAAAACCGAGGGCCTGTAGGAACTTATCATGTTATTATTTCACGTTCTATTTGCACCAGAGAGATTGCCCACATTTTCCCAGACACCTGTATAAGTATGACAAAATACGAGCAAAACCATTCGGGTATTTAACGGATTTAGAATTGTTTCATGTTTTTCCTTCAGAGATTTATTTGAGTACATATTTTGACATTTGTATCTTTAGACAATTTAGATGCAAGTAATTTAAAAAACCCACTTCAAATTAATAATTTTAACACCCTGTATCTTTAGACACGCAACGGTAATGAAAAATCTAATCCCTGTATTACTGAAAATATTTTTAAAAGTAAAATTTTTATTTCATTTAGAAACTCTGCACTCAGATTCATTCAATCAGTTTATAAGTTGCAAAAATGTATAATTACTACAAAAAATCTTACACCTGCCCAAATAGAAAATAAGGATTTTATTATTCGTATTAAATCATTTGCTTTTGGAAAGGCACAAAATATCAAGTTCACACATTCTTTCTTGGGAATTACAAAGGGGCAAAGGGAGTAGCCCTGCACAAAGCAGCAATTGAGTAAACTTACCAAAACTGATCCAAAATAATTCCAAAAATATTTGTACACCAGTGGTAAACTGAGTTTAATACCCGAAATTTTAATTCTACGACGCACTTATGGGTTTGTTAATACTATAAAACGTTCAATAATGAATATAATCAATAAAAACTGAAGAAACCGCATAAAATGGTGACAATGAAATAGGCAGTGATGAGTAGGAGTCACAACTGTTCAATATTCCGTGCACTGATAACTCCAAGAACCCAACGTTGTAAACAGGCGAAGCAGCTCTTGACCACAGTGACATCCGATAATTCTGGTTAGCTATACGCGACCCCTTTGTCATAGCAACCGCTGTAAATAAGACTGATGAACTGCAGGGGACTTTAACTGATGCAAATTCCGTCCTTGCTCATGCACTGCACGAAATCGGTAGTCCATTAACTTCATGTACCCCCACAGGAAAAAACCCATTGGTGTCAAATCAGGATTTCGGGCTGGCCATATAAAGAATGCCCCTTTCGCTATCCATCGATCAGGGTATTTCATTTTTAAGTGAATACCTATTTCAAATGCGAAATGTGCTGGATCAAGTCCTTTATTGACTTAAGATTTTGCAAGTCAAAAATAATTTGCTAACCTTACCTAACTTCTATGAAACCTCATCGTTTTCTTTAGTATTTCACGAGTAAGTACTATAAATCCTTTTAAGGATTCATAACCGGTACTGAGAGCAAAAATTTGTTAACATTTATAAGGCTTTGATGCCAAAACGGTACATTTTCAGAGAGCAGTTATGTAAGTTATTGTTACAAGTCAAGTAATTCTTGCAAGAATACGAAAATTTCCCTTCACGTGCTTTTGAAGATGGTCTCGACGTAAGCGTCTCCACTTGACATCCATTCGAGAAAAATTATCCTCCAATGCACCGTTTTATGTCCGCGTACCCCGCTGGCACCAGCGTGTCAAAGGTCACGATGACAAAGGGTTTATGGGAGTCGCCGCGATACAAGACCGAAGCGTATATCACTTGGCAGGGATTTCATTTATTATGCGCCGTTCGCATGCTATTGCACATTTACATCGGATTTATTAGAGAAAATAAGGATGAAATTTTACAAATAGTTGGCATTACTCAGTGCGTTAGGCGCGGGAAGCTTTATAAAGCACGAACGGGTACAACACGGGCCGGCGACAGGGGATATGTCTGTTAACACTCCCATAGCAGGGAATTTAACATTGGCTTATGCCATTATGTGAAGATACTCCAAGTTCTGTAGTACGTATCTCCTCCAGCTTTATTTCTCTTTGTCGACTATACACTGCGCCTATAAAACGAAGGAAATTGAGGCAGATGTAACTAGAACTCAAATACTTCTATACAGAGTGAACCTTAAATAATTACAAATATTTTACCCAGCATTAGAATTTACACTTGCACTTTTTCTTTGTCCTGCACCCTGCACCGTTATCAACATAACCTCTTCGTCGACCTCGCTAGCTGTCAATCCTAGGATGTGGCTCTGTTACCTGAGGGACGTTGTGCCTACCGTCCGTAACACCTACCTATGCATTCGATGACACCACAGCAATGATTCAAGCACCTCCTACGTTAGCACAAACACATTCTTTGTGGTTACATGGCAAAATTACCTTTAACGTGTTGTGTGAAAATCATAGTTTGTCGTTATTCTTCATAAAAAGAGAATAATTTTCTAACACTGTACAATGGTATTAACTTGTGAAATGTGGAAAACTGTTTAAATACTTTAACTGGCAGTAGGTATCGAACTTGCGGAAATTCATTTCTTAACCGTTTATGGTAAGGTCAGTTAAAAAGTTAAAATTTGGGTTAATATTATGGTGTAGTGTACTGCCTACTTAATTTTACTTTACTTATCGCTTAAAACAAGTATCTACATTTTTACTGTTTAAGTTATCTTTACTGTTTTTATTATTCACTCATAGGGTTCAGTAAGTAAAGTACCTCCGCGTTTCGGATCCCATGGGCTGCAAAACATTTTACAGCTTGGTCAGCGCAGTGTAAATCAAGCGGGGTCGTAGGTTCCCGGGGCCCATGTTCTGCGGGCTTCCAGACGGCAGGGGCTAACGAAACAAAAGACGCAATTTACGCAGACAACAGCCTGTTCTTAGACTGGCTATTAGGCGCCTAACAATATAGCCATGTTGTGTCAATTAGGCCTGGCAGTTAACATTGGCTGCGAGGGTTTTATATCCGTAACAATGTTGTTCCGAGCGAATCATCGAGTTATACGCCTCGTGATGGCTTACGAGAATGTCCTCAGGTGTTTTGTAATGTGACTGAAGATTACCAGAAAGAATAATGCATTCAGAGTTATGAACTTTCACTTCATTTAAATTAGCAGTGCCAACGGGAGCCAATAGTAGAAAGTAGAATGTGAAATAGTTTAAAGCAGTATTTTTCAAGAACCAGAGGCGGCATAACTACCGACTAGCACCCTATAGTTTACCCACTTGTCACCTGACAATCTAACATAAATACGCCCCCTATGATTAGCGAAATACACAAACGTGCGCGTTTGTCAGTCATACAATTATATTTATAATTTTATTGCGTCATATATTACGGTAAACAATAAAAATAAATTATCAGGGTAGGCGGTGATTAACTATAAAGACAAACAAACGTCGACTAACAGAATAATTTACATGCATGGCTTGCTTCAACTCCATGTGATTTAATACATAATTAGTTTATCGGTATGTTCGCCAGCTTGAATGTTAATTTTTGAAGATAAACATGACCTCATTCTCATTACGAGCTACTTATATCTTCTAAATGATAATCGAAAAAAAATTGTAATTATAAAATTGTATAATAACAATAATAAAAGTTGTTTGCGCTACGCCCATATATGTAAAACACATATAATTATATATGAAATAAATTTAATAAGATTTACACGGCATAAATCTTGCAGTAAGAAGCGATTTTAATTGGCAGTCGCCATTCATTTATGTCATTATAGCGAAATTGGATCAAGAAGGCCTTTAAGTTTAGCATAATGAAGCATAATCGAGTATATTCCCAGGTAGCCGTGAAAAATAAATCATCTCAGGAAGGAGTAGTAGAAGGAGCAATGGTAGTGTAGAGGTAATTTCCTGTTCTACTGGGATAAATTAATTTACTGATGAAGAACAAAAACATTAATAAATGCTGGTCCATTATCTATGAATAACTTTAAAGGTGATCGCAAATACGTCATTCAATTATTATAATTACAGATTCAAACATTGACATAAGAATTACAAATTCCAAAAGCAAAGAAAAGAAAAAAAATCGTTTACACAACAAAAATATTTACAAATGTTGGTCTATTATCGGAGAATAATTTTAACGGTGATCGCAAATACGTCATTCAGGACACTGAGGGATTCAATTATTTTAATTACAGATTCAAACAATGACATAAGAATTACAAATTTCTAAACCGAAGAGAAGAAAAAGAAAACATCGTTTACACGGCTAAAAATGTTTGACCATTATCGGTGAATAGTTTTCAAGGTATTCACAATTAACATATTAATAATACTGTTGGAGTCAATTTTGATTAAAAATTGAAACAATGACAATGTAATACAAATTATAACTTCCATAAACAAAATGAAATAAGGAATATTAGTTTACATATTAAGATTACCACAAAAATTAACTGTTTTAGTTTAAAACTCAATTAATGTCAAGAATTATAATCTCCAAAATAAACAAAATAAGCACAAGAAAAAACAGAATTGATTACACATATTTAAAAATGTTTGACCATTATCGATAGATAGCTATTATGGTGTTTTTTGTTGATCTAAATAATCTGCATTTGAAAATTATATTTAAATGTTACGGCATAACGCAACAAATCTAATGCTTCTTCGCTCTGCTGATGCCTAATAATAAGTATTTATATAAGTATTTATATGACATACGCACTATTATAAGGATTTAGTACCAACACAAATCTAAACATCAAAACGTACAATATAAAATATTCTCAGAATAAAAAATTGATCAATACTAAATCTCAGTATCATACTTCGGGTTTTATTTCGACGGCCCGTTCAATTTTATTATCTGGCAGAATGCGACACATCACTCCACATTAAATCATACCGATCGTGTATGACAGCGAATATAACATTGTAGGACGGGGGACATATATCCCCGTCCCAACTGCCATCATTTATACGTGTACGAACAGGCAGCCTTACAAGGAACTTAATTGTATACCTGTTCGTGTTTTATCAATCCGAGATTTATCGCTGTGTACGATTAAGTTGAAATTTCGAGAGTGGGCGGTGAGGCCGTCGCGAATCGACCCACTGCGACCACTCTATTGTGCCAAACAAGACAAAAAAAGAGGATCGTGGACATGGGGCGACATTTTCCACGTACAAACTTATCTAATATTAGTATATATGCAATAAATGTATTCGTATCGACATTAGTTTTAGTATATTCGGTATTATCAGCCTAAGAAGAGCACGAAGAAGAACACAATAAGAATAACAAGAAGAAAAAAACAAAGAAGAATAAAGGAGAGCATTTAGTTCAGTTTACTCTTTAACGTATTCAAAAATAGTGTCAAGAATGGAAATTTCAGTAGAAATATATTTTATTAAATTTAGAAATTATCCTGGGAAGCATCGACCCAGTTTTATTCAAAATTATTTTATCATATTTTATTTATATAAATAATATTATTAAAAAGTTACAACAGAAATAATGTCGTCAAAATTATAACATTCCAAGTAGTTCGGTGACCAATGATTTCCTGCATAGAGTGTAATGTTGCTGACTGGCCGTGAGTGCATCGGGGACATCGCAAATGCAGCGAAATTGTTGTTAACAGGGCCGGTGCTCAAAAGTAGGAGGCAAAAAAGTTAGTCGGTTTTCGGAATACAGTCAGGTACGAGTGCCGCCAAAATAAGTGCACCGAGCTCCCCCCCTGCCGCCATGAAGGCTGGTTAGCGGTAAGTAAAATTGTATACTAGGCTAAACCCTTCAGCTGGAAATTAGGATTGTTATATTTTCTGTTCTGTTGTGTTCTAATTCTGATTTTTATAATAAACTATTTATAATATTTTTCTAAAACTGCCTTCTGAGTTACCCCCTTGTGCGTAGACGTTCAACGTATACGTAACAATAGATAAAAGAATATGTACATTACACTTTATTGAAACGTAAGAATATTGACTAGTAAGGTTTTGCATGGAAAAGTACGTTTTTCTACATTTACTTTTAACACTGGTGCTAATAGTAAATGACGTGATATACTTTTAACACTGATGCGAAAATAGAGAACACTTAGAATAAATAATTTCATTGCTAATCTCATTAGTAGCTATAGTAGTAATATTTATGTGGAACTTGTACCAGGGTAAGGAGCAATGTTCTTCGTTGGAGTTTTGGACAAAATTTGGTTCGCGATGTTCTTCTTGTTTTGTAATGAGTCTTCTGTATAACCTTCCGCTTCTATCCTAAACTTCCACCTACCATGTCTCATAACTGTATAAGATTACACCAGAGTCTGCAACAAACTAGCCGAAGATCCCCGGAAGTAATGTCCAGTATAAAGGTGAGAATCAGGCAAATTTAAAAATTCAGCAATATTGGCAGGCATCTTACCAAATGTATTAATTCCAACTGGAGTCGTGGCACATTTATTCTTAATATATTTTATAAAAATTCTTGAATGATTATTATTCGCTGAACAAAGAGCTATGTACTTTTTTATAGTTTAATATAATGTATCAATAATAAAGTTCGTTAAACATTAGTTTTTATGTCTAGTATATGCATAACTAGTGAAGTTATCAAATCTTCGATATTATTGAATGTCAAGTTGCTCATTTCTTTGCGATGACAAGCTCCAAATACACCCAAAGTTATGGCAACGAGATATGTTTCATCCTGCGCTTCTGCGAGAAATTTGTCGATTTGTTCCCTGATCAATATTTTGAATTTTTTTCGGTCACTTCAAAAAAGCAACAAGCTTATAATATTTGCTTATTCTTTATGTTCATCATCGCTTTCAACATGAAATAATTTGATCAAATTGTTGACGGTTTCCATATGTTGGACTTTTCTTGTAATGTAAAGCCAAAAACACTTTTTCAAGGAACTTGCTACTAACATTTTTCAGATCACACCAGTTTAAGAAATGATTGTACGAAAACTCATACTGTTGCTTTGACCTAATTGGCAATAATTCGAAATTGGTTTTATTAGCAGCTTCTTCAATTTCTGACGGGAGAAATTCATTTTCTTGATCACTTTCCATATAAAGAAATTTGAGGTTATATGTCAACAAACGATCGAACATTTATTACCTTAGCAACAATAAACTTTATGCACAATTGTATATCAAAATGATATTTTATTAATTTATAAACGTAAAAAATGCGTTGATTTGAACTTTTTAATGGTGTTTGCAGAAAAATTAGTGTATATGTTAAAAGTGATTTTTTCCACGGTCAGGAGTAGAAATCAGTTTCTATGACATCAAAATTAAAACAGAAGTAGTCGATTATTCCCAAGGGAGTATAATGCTCCCATGGGAGTTTACATTATGGAGAATGTTTTTTATGCAAAAAAAAGATAACATTGAAATTATTTATTGAAATTTAAATTAAATGTTACATTTGAACAATTTTCAAAATTAATATTAGAAGGAATATTACTTTCGCTTACATTTACAGTTTTTGTGATTGCGCTAGTAGTGGTGCCTACTAAAACCTGAGCAACCAGCATGACGCTTTATTGTCGTGAATACGAAGTTACTACACTCGGAATTTTTCCCATGGTATTCTTGCCAATTGGCTGCGAACTACATTTTCCTGCTTTGTAGTACAAAAAAAGGCGCTTATGCTTGACGTGGGGAGGACGAAGAGACAGGTATTTTCGAAACAATTCAAGCATATTTCCCACATCGGTAACCAGAAAGGTTCGTGGAATCTTTGTCTTAGTGTTTGGAATTTTTACAATCAAGGAAGAGCCTACATCCTCAATATCATCTACAGTTAAATTGACTAGTTCATCAGTTCGACAAGCTCCGGCAATCCCCAGAATTAATCCAACCTATAAAAAATCAAAATACTTAATAATCAAAATACCTAACAACAAAAGTAATGTTACCTTAATCATTAAGAATTTTTTGTCATCTGCACTTGATAGAAAACGGTCGATTTCACCCTTTGTCAATATTTTCAATTTTTCGCTTGATATCCGTCACCGGTTCTTTTCAAAAATGCGATCAGCTTGGGGAATTTGCTTATATCTATGTTGTCGTAAATTATCAAGCATGACTTAACCATAGAATATTGCGCCCATATTGTAGAAGACTTGTAATTCTTTGCATTTTCACTGAAGTATGCTAACAAAACATTCTCGCTGTATACTTGAACATTTTTCCCGGCGCACCACTTTTTGAACAGATTGTAGGCTATATCCTATAAAGATCTTGACTTCGTAGGCAGCAAATTGCTTATTGCAATATTTGCAGCCTCCACAATCTCTTCCGACTCACAATTATTCATTGTGCACTAAACAAACTTTAAACTAAACCAAACTAGCACCTTTGACAATTCTTTTTGTTTATTTATTTTGTAGTTATGGCAATAACTCAACGACTACTAAATAAATGCTCAAATCCGAATACAATAATTCTGGTGCTACTTATAGTATAATGTACTATTATTTTGTCCAAATTTTCCCTTCTCACAAAAAAAAAATGTAACTTTTAGTTGTTATATCATTAATAACTATTATCTTACAATACAAGCAAACCTCCAATTTTGTAAAGTAACACGGGTTATACGTTTAAGATTCATATATGTATTTACTGCGAGGGTTGGAACATTAGGAGGACACGTGCATGTAGATCTCAATCGATTTCAAGTAACTTCTCGCTCAACATATTCAATGAAGAAATTCAGATAGGAGAGATGAAATATAAACTTTTAAACTAGTTCTTATGAATTTTCTTTACAGATATTTCTTCCTCCTGTACTGAACACCATTTTGCTACTAATTTTGAAACTGTACGTAATGTAGAAACCACTACGTTAAGAATCAGGTTCTAAAGATAAAACTTTTTTCTAAGCCTGATTACTAATGAAACTTATATCGCCATGTTTCATTTTTATGACAAATTACACACCTCAGATAACAAACGCGACAGATAGAGCGCGATATCCGAGTCTTATCTGTTAGAAGCTCCTTTAGTATCACTAATCACATCCTAATATATAACAATTTGTCAGATCATCCATCCCAAGTTTAATTATCTAAGTAAAATATGATTTTTTTCATCTGTTCCGTATCGAATAACGTGGGACTGGTTATCTCGTCTCCAGCCAAGCGCGCCCGGTAGCAATCAAAAAATAATAATTAAGATGATCCCTCCAGATACGGCGCATATCGATTTCGATATAATAAATTATCCTATTACGGCCTGTCGCCGCGTTTATCTACTAGATGATTAGTCCAGATATTTTAATTAGTTATTA
The DNA here is from genome assembly GCA_037114965.1 of Monochamus alternatus. Taxonomy (NCBI): domain Eukaryota; kingdom Metazoa; phylum Arthropoda; class Insecta; order Coleoptera; family Cerambycidae; genus Monochamus; species Monochamus alternatus. The sequence continues at coordinate 59,964,424 of CM073429.1, read as the reverse complement.
TTCGAGAGCTACCGCTCGCTCCGCGCGAGCTTTCAGTGGTAATTTGTTAGTAATTATCGGGGGTTGGAAACGCGGATTAGACGGCGCACAGTGGGGCAAAGTGCCACTGTGCCACTCAAATTACTATACACCCCTTAGGGTTGGGCCGTTTGAGGTGATTTTTTTTAAAAATGTTCGTCATAAAATTCCCTATCGATCCCTCTTTCTCAATTTTCGCTTTGGGTCTTCATTCTCGTAGAATTTGGCTCCAAAAATTGGTTTGCATGAAAAAAACTAGATTTGTCGTTCAAAAGTGACCCTACGGAACACGAGATTGAGATTTTGCCGGACTTTTTTACGGGGGAATGCTCGTCTTGGAAAACCTTACAAGACTGTCCACTTAAATTTCGCGGAGAAATTTTCCGTTGCCTTTAAAATGACCACAATCATCCAAAAATTTTCACATATCAGAAATCGTTCTACTGAAAACTGAGAAAGTGTTGGGAAAAAATCTCATCTCACAAAAATTATTTATACACATTCGAGGAATCTGCAAAAATTTTTGCAGAATTTTTGGACTCATTTTTGGACATTCATCAAAATGGCCACATACAGATTTTCCGAATTTTCCCGTAAATGATTGATTTTTCCTGGAACTTTTCGGATAGAAATGTATGATAGTGAAAGTCTTCATCATCTACTGTATGTTTTAAACTTTCGAGACCATAAGATTTTATGTGGATCTTTCTCTTTTTGATCATTTTGATCCAAAATCCACAAATGTTCAAAAATACTGGGAAATCATCTGGCATTTCCGCAACGTTTAAATATTTTGGCTGTCCAAACAAATTCTCAAAAAGCTCAGTCTTTTGAAGGGTTATTGTTATATATTTTATAAATACCTTGTATATAAATTAATGTAGAATAGTGTATGTTTTTCTAGGACAGATATTGTTTTTGTATATTTTATTTCTTTTATTTTTTTTTTGTACAGCACTCGATATAAAAAAGCAAATTTCGACGTTGTTTTATGTTATCTCTTGTGTGTTGGGAAGAAAATAATCAAATCAATAATTTCTAATTAACAATGAACTATTGTATCCAAAATGGCCACTTTTGTCAAAAAATTGAATTCCCAAAAACATGTTCAAAATCATTTTTTATGGAACCTTTCTGACCTTCAGAATTACGGGAAAATTCGAAAAATATGTATGTGGCCATTTTGGTGAATGTCCAAAAATGTGTCCAAAAATTCTGGAAAAATTTTTGCGGATTCCTCGAATGTTTACAAATAATTTTTGAGATGAGATTTTTTTCCAATACTTTCCCAGTTTTCAGTGAAACGATTTCTGATATGTGAAAATTGTTGGATGATTGTAGCCATTTTAAAGGCAACGGAAAATTTCTTCCCGAAATCTAAGTGGACAGTCTTGTAGGGCTATCCAAGACGAGCATTCCCCCATAAAAAAGTCCGGCAAAATCTCAATCTCGTGTTCCGTAGGGTCATTTTTGTGCGAAAAATCTAATTTTTCCATGCAAACCCATATTTGGAGTCAAATTCCGTGAAAACGAAGACCCAAAGCGAAAATTGAGAAAGAGGGATCGATAGGGAATTTTATGACAAATATTTAAAAAAAAAAATCACCTCAAACGGCCCAACCCTAAGGGGTGTACAGTAATTTGAGTGGCACAGTGGTGTTTTGCGACACTGTGCGGCGTCTGTCAGTAATTTTCCCGTTTTCACCGAGCACTGGAAACGTTAAGAAACGTCAATAACATTCCATACAAATAGTGCAATAATACTTAAAAGACTTCCTTTGCTGTCTTTGGATCAAAGATGATTGCTTTAAATCAAATTGTAATCATGGCTACAAAAAATAATCCGTTTTATTGAAATTTCGTATGTTGAAGATGCTAAATATATTAATACTATTTTTTATTATTTATTTAATTAATTTCAAGAGGTCTTTAATAAACTCTAGCCTATCAAGTATATGATCATTTAAAATATAATGAAAACGAATGTAATTATTTTTACATAAAAAACGACATTTGGAAACATTTAAGGAAATGTGATTATAATGGCACTATACCTGTATATTAAGCAGGTCCAAGCTATGCTGTAGTTGTATATAATCCAATTCTGAGTTAATATTTAGATAGAGCTTTAGGTCATCAGCGTACAGCAAAAAGTGAACAATAAAATCATTAATGAACAGAATGAAAAAACAATGAACCCAGTATCGAGCCCTGTGGTACACTGGATGTTTGATTAAATAACTCAGATTTGTAACGACGATACTGCACAAATTGAACTTGATGGGAAATATATGATTTTAGTTTATATAAAAAGATATACTAACACCGTACGTTTCAAATTTACACAATAGTGTACCGTGATCGAGCTTGTCAAATACTTTGGAGAAATCAGTGTAGATAACGTCCACCTGACCCCTTCTATACAACGCTTCGGTAATAACCACGTGGATAATTTGTGGCCATCTGAGGAATCCTGTAAGTCAGAAATATTAAAAAAGCGATTTGGTCCTGCATCGGCGCGAATATCGATAACATCGCGAATCAATTAAGATGCCTATATACAAACATCGAAGTGTCTTCGAATTTTATACAAAAATTAATTGCAACCAAAATATATTTGTGAATTATTTATTGAAAAAGAGATCCTGATTAAATTTGATAAAGCTCATTAAACATTCTTCTTTCAACTGGTTTTCATTCACGTATATAAACTTCTTTTAAGTGCTCAACCAGAACTTAAGACGTAGCCCTCTTAAGCCACCGCCCATGGGATAGATGGTTCGCGAGCTCTCGATTCCGAGACTTACCAGATCGATGTGGCAATTTAGAGAACCAACACGGCCCGAATTTGTTATTGAAATCAGATCGAGTGCGGATACGTTCTCCCCTCGAGATAAGATCTCTACATCGACAAGGGGACGAGTTAACAATTCTCTTTAAGGACGGACAAAATAAGTTCGAATAGCCCGCGCGCATGTTGCGTCTAATTATCTTAATCGTTGAAGAGGCGAGACGTACAATTATGGAAATAGCAGATTTTTTACAACGGAATATTCGAAGTGTGGTGAATGTAACACGGTTTCAGCACCATCTAGAAGTATTATTCTAATAAGTTAGTCCAGTCTCTGCTTAGCGCCTAAAATTTCCCTCCTGCCGACGCACTTCCCCTTACCTGCCAACTGCCAGTGATCGATATTAACTTGGTATTAATTTAAAATCTGTTTTCCATAACATCAGAATTGAAAAAAATGTGAAGAAAGAAACATTATAAACTTCTGACTACCCAATTTTCTTAGATTTCCGATGTGCTGTAAAAAACGCCATCTTGCCTAACTAGATCACTTTCAATCACCTTCATCGGCTCCTGCAACTGACAACCTAGAAAACTAATCAATAGTGCGTATGGTTTTAAAATGACCATAATCGATTAGATGATTTGGGCAAAGGTTTCAGTCAATAAGTCACCAATTACAAGCAGAACCATTAGCCCCCTACCGGCGGTATCCTGCTCGATTGTTGGCCGTCGCGGTACCAAATTACGTCGTAAACAAGTAGAAGGAAGTCGATTTTTGCGCCGACCATAACTTCGTCTGTCTCCCTGCTCGAAATTAGTCTGCATAGGTGGGTGCTGAGATACGGTTCGAGTTGCAATAACGAGCCCGGTTAAATAGGCTACCAGATAAAAGAATAAAGAGCATATAGTTAAGCTGATTCACGATCGGCCGGCTACCGGACACGGTTGCCGGATGTCCTGAATTTCCCTGAACTTAGGAAACTTAAAAGTACATACAAAATGTATAAATTACGTTTACCTAATAACAGCATAGCTTTTAAAATGTTTAACTGAACGACACAAACAATGAAAAATATTGCCAAACATCAAACATCAGCCATACATCAAAATGAGAAAGAAATTCATACAATCAAATTAAAAAGAAATTGAGTAATTATTACAGGCTCATTGCAGTTGTTAACTAGATATTGTTTATAGCAGTCGATCATTCCACAACTTTATTCTGTACACTCGCATAAACTAAGTAAAATGAAGTATAATATTATTCAACTTATAATTACATTTAATTTAATTCTTCTTTCTAGTGAACGTAACGATATTACATTTAGATTCGTTCAAAGATAAATCATTATGTAGACAACAATTAAAAACAATGTCGAGTGCACTCTGTATACACACAATCGGCAATGGTGCCAATTTCACATAAAGGTTGAGGTCAACTACAAACATCAGATGCACCTGCATGTTCCCAACAATGTCATTTATAAGTAGCACAAAAAGTAAAGGTCCAAGTATGGAACCCTGCGGTACGCCATATATTTGATGAAATATATGAGACTTAAAACCACGATACTGAACAGACTGATATCTAGTACTTAAATTTGATTGAAAAAATTTCAAAATAGAGTCAGATAGCTTAAATAAATCTAGTTTGGTTAATAAAATATTGTGGTCAAGTCTGTCAAAAGCCTGAAGATAGAGAACTATATAAAATATTGTGTAACAAAATTTCAAATATTTTAGAAAAGTTGCAGCCCTCTTCTTATATATTGGAAATACTCTAGATCATTTCCTAGAATCCTGGAAATTCTGGATAACACAATATTTTTAACATTAATGGTTGTTAGTGGGGCAGCAAAAGCAGACGCACAGTCTCTAATAAAAATGCTGGTATTAAATCTGGCACGGTCATTATTGGTTTGAGTCGCCTAATGGCCTAATAGCATCAAATTAAGAGTTAAATTGGCAACAGCGCCTCTGGACCATTAAAGCTCATGCAAAGAAAGGATCGGGCGCCAATTATCCGCCACTTTATAAATCTTCCAGGAGCAGATACCCGCGCACACCTCGGAATAATTTAGATTGAGTTATTGGCAACCGGGTACACCCGCCGTTAGTCATATAACGCCGTGGCGGCGGCGTTGTATTGGCCGGTAAATTTCTACCCAGACGGAGTTGGGCACACAGCTAACGAGATGGCTCATTCGTTTCGCCTCGTCGGTCCATCAGGATAACTTATACAGCGGTTCGATCGGTATTATTTATATACACGTGCAAAAAATATTCCAGAGGCGGCAATACCAGCAGGAAAGGAGAGACGCTTAAAGAGTTATAATAAACCACCTCCTGTAGGTAATAATTTTTGTATTAAATGATACTCAAATACTGAAACAGTCAAACGATGTTGATTTAGACAGAGATGCCATCTATCGTCATTATTTCACAACAGCTGAAATTTGGCAGAGAGGGATATGAATGTACGAGAAATATATTTTCGTAGACGGGCACTTGTTCTGCTATATATAACATTTATGTGGTTCTTGACATAAAACAAAAATCAAGAAACATATTGACAGATTCGACATCTGCTAGCTTTATTCTAACTCGATGTTTAAAAGATATCCTCGGAAAATCGGCGCCTATGACAGCCAATCATCGACATGGCTAGATATATCAACTACCGTGCGGTCGCTTTTTACACTTTTGTTGTTAAAAATTAGTCACTAACTGTTCTAAAATAACCTAGAATATTGCATTGCTAGTTGCATACCCTTTAAACATCAAATCTTCAAAGCTTATAATACAATATTCTAAGGGTCCAAAAAACATTTTTACAGAACACTGCAAACATCTTGGGATGTTATAGTTTAAAATAGTACTACTTATTATTACTATTAACAGAATTTAATTCTCCAACAACACAAGAAGTAAAAATTTATCGGCGTGAAGTGCAACTTGCACTAGTGACCTACAGATGGTGGCATCAAACATCAGTAGAATAGCTATGCCGATCCTGCTCCACAATTCAAGATGGCGACTGGAGCAGGATCGGCATAGCTTTCAGCCGTCTACGTCACAGCGGCTGGCACCTGCGCGGTAGAGGTTGAGGACCGTTTGTGCTGAGCGGAAGTATATAGTCGGTTTCTGTCGACTACGTCAGCTGGGTTGATGACCTGCTTATCATTATTATGTAACTAATAGGGTTAATTATTAAAATTAAAAATCGAATATAGAATGTATATCATTTATTATAATTCTTATACAATATAACATGCTACAATACATTATTTTTATCAATCCAAGAATTATGTTTGTCATCGTAACCTAACCATTTGACAAAAACTTTATTTCCTTTTTTTCGTAATACCTTTTCAACTAAGTGAGCGTCAGGATGTTTTACTCTTTGTAATTCCAATTCATAGAAGCCTCCTGTTATTTCTTTACCACTCTCATCATTCAATAAATATGTTGTAGGGTTGGTTAATCTTATTTTCCTAATGATAAAAATCTCGCTAGACCAGTTTGGAGTGTATCCTTTCTTAAAAGCTTCTCTATATTTGCTAATTCTCACATGGTCGCCTACTTTAAATTTTGTTATTTTATTAGCAATTTTTAAATGTGTATATGTTGATTTTAATAATGATCTTTCATTCCTTGATGTAACTTTAATTGGTTTCATCCTAGTTGTAGAATGGACTGTATTGTTGTATTTGTCAACAATTTTATCTAAAATATGATTCCACCTATATTCTCCTCCTAAGCTGAAAGCACGCCAAAGCATATTCTTTATAGTTCTAATGGAGCGTTCCACAATCGAAGCCTTTTTTGTACTATAAACGCTGTAATGGTTAATGCTATATTTTTTCATCAGTTTCTTGAAATTCTCATTATAGAATTCCTTTCCCATGTCGGTTTGTAGATGTTTCGGAATTTTTTTAAAACGTTGTAAAATCCTATTCATTGCAATTGTAACATCCTGGGCTGATTTGCTCGCTAGTGGTTCTGTCCATATAAATTTAGAGAAGCAATTAATAACGATTAGTACATACTTATATCCATTATTTTCCTTGGAATATGGTATCAAGTCAATTAAATCAGCTTGTATTAAATCATTCAGACCTTTTATTACGGTTCTACGTCTTTTAAAATTGATTCTGGCAGACTTGTGTAATTCATTGACAATATCTTCTTTTACATTTGTTGCATATTTGTTAAAGTTGTTGAGATATTTCATATTGGATTCCAATTAAAATTACAGTATGTAAAACAAATTTCTATATATTTAACCCCACAGGAACTCGTATAACAATTTCTACAAATAAATTTTTGTTTTCTGTTTCCGGATCTTTTTCTCGAAATGAAATATTATCGTTGCGACGTAGCATAACGTTGACTAGTTCTGCCAAAGTAAATTCCTTTTCATTTATAATTGTTATGATATCTGTAGGGTAACCAGTAGCATGTTCAATCGTAGCTGCTTCGTAGAAGAAAACTTGACATGTTTTTATATCAGATATTAAATAGTTCTTACTGTTTTCATGAAAGGTTGTAGACTCAAATGTTAAAACAATATTATAATATAATTCCTTCACTATGTTTCCTGAGATGCTTGTTAACGTTACTTCAAAATCATCATGATCCGCAGATGAATGCTTTGGTTGACTTATGTGTCTACCAAATTTATCGACTGTCATTTTTTAAGTTAGCTGTAAGTTTTTGCTTACTACTCAATAATTTTAGATTCACGCAATTCTTCGATAATAGAGACGATCTCGTTAGAATGACCTGTATGGCCAGCGGTTTGGGAGGCAACTAAAAGCCTTAATCTATCAACAAGCTCATTAGGATCATCCCAGTATACGTAGTCGATTGGATTATTCGAGGCTTCCATTAACATACCAAGGCCTAACCTCTTTCGAGTTGAGGGTGCTATGATGCGAGGTCTTCGTGATGTTAGTGGTTGTATACTCAATGCGGAGATGATTTTTTTATATTTGTAAGATGCATTACCCTGAATTTGCTCATTTTCAGAGTAGTTTCTTTTATGAGCATTCGTTCGTTTAACAATGTCTAAGTAGGTTTTTTTATCACCTTCTGTGAAACTTTTTGGATGTTTCTTAAAAATTAATTCGTAGAGTCCAGGAGTCCCAGTATAATTTAACCCTCCTATAATTAAATTATTACCATCGAATTGTAGAGATGCATTACCAATTTTTAGTTCATTATGCTCGGGATCATATCTAACGCCATACCTAAAGTCAAACTCATTATGAACATCACCAATCATTTTATGAACATATTCTCTAGGTAAGGGATCAAGGTGATTTAAATAGTACATCATATCGGGCGAATTACCAAAGTCTTGAATATATTCTTTTGCATCTCTTACACTATCATCTAGTTCCTCATTGTTTCCCTCATTATCTCTATCAGCAATGTCATTATCATTTGAAGTTCCTTCTGCGACAACTGATGTATCTAGGAAACTTGGTGCATCAGAAGCCGTCGATCTATTATGTTTCGCTATGCTTTTCTTTGGTGAGCTAAACCTTGATTTCACTTCCTTTTTTATAAGCTTTTCACTTTTTATATTAGGCTCTCCATCAAGTTTCTCGGCAATTGTTTGTAAACGCTTCGTGATAGGGAGAAACGATTGTTCTTGAATTATATTTCCTTCTTTCAGAGCATTCAGCTTTTGCTTTACTATGTTCCTCCTTTGTATTAACAATTTTTTTACTTCAACTTCCTTTCTATTCATTTTGAAAGCATCAAATCTTCCTCCTAATTGTAGTACTTGTATAGATCCTCAATAAGCAGTAAAAAACAGGCAGCTGGCAGTAAAAATCAGGTAGCTGGCAGTAAAAAGTAGGTAGCTGGCAGTAAAAAACAGGTAGCTGGCAGTAAAAAGTAGGTAGCTGGCAGTAAAAAACAGATAGCTGGCAGCAAAAAACAGGTAGCTGGCAGTAAAAATCAGGTCCCAGGCAGTAAAAAGTAGGTATCTGGCAGTTAAAAACAGATACTTAACAGTTAAAACAGCGTAGTGTTAAGAGCAGTTCAGTATGAATACTAATAATGATGAATAAAGTTAGCAGAGCTTATTTCTCTTTATATATGTATGTAATGATCAAATGTCTTTCTATATCTACCATTATTAATGTCACTGTCTTTATTAATCACCATAAAACTATATTTGTCTTTCCAGCACAGTGAGCAAATTTCCTTGAACTTATTAAAACTCATATCGCTATTTATGTGATCTTCATATATATGCTTCAAATTCAAATCATCTTGTTTGAAGACTACCAGCATATTTGCGTTATCACGTATTAGATGTTTTGGAATACGTGTATAAGTTTGACAAAGGTAAAAGCAATCTACGTCTTTATGACGCCCCATACTGAAGTAATCTCTCATAACATTTTGTTTATCACAGGCTACATCATCAAAAATAAATATTGAGTTTTGTTTTACATCTTCAGGCGGTAGAATGTTGTTGCAGTTATTGAAGGCGTAGTATCCAATTCCTTTTATTGGTTTTAGAAGTTCTTCTAAATACTGATATTTTGATTGATAGAGAGACTTAGAAAAAATATAAATATTTTCAAACTTTAATCCATTGGGATGCTCAATCAAACTAATCATAACATTAGTTTTACCACAGTTTGATGGACCGACAACCAAGCAGCGGATTGTAGATGGTAACAATTCTCCATGTCTCTTCGAGATTTTTATTTCTGCGATATCATTGTTGTTAATAGGTAAATCAATTGGCTGTTTTATAATGCGCATGACGGAAGCAATACTATAAATAAAGCTCAGTCTATGATTGTGTGTGTATATATATATTAGATGTGATACTGGTATTATCATCATTCGTGAGTAGTTCGTGATGCCAAATGCTTAGAACAACAAGAAAATCTGGCAGAGGTATATTGAACTCTGCTATAAATAATTTACCAGTAGAGCTCCATATTCCAGGATATAAATTTTGTGGTCCTGGTACAAAACTTGCGAAGAGATTAGCAAGAGGTGATGTGGGTATTAATGGTTTAGACGAAGCTTGTAAACAACACGACGTGGCTTATAGCAGACAGAAAAACTTAGAGCAACGACATACGGCTGATAAAATTTTGGGTGAGAAGGCTGTGGAGAGATTTAAATCACCAAACGTATCTATAGGAGAAAAGGCAGCAGCCTTGGCTGTGGCAGCAGCAATGAAAGCTAAAGTTAAATTAGGAATGGGATGCATTAACGGAAAAACTAAAAAAAATAAAAGTAAAACTGGTAAACCTAAAGCGAAATCTAAAAAGGTTGGTGGATCGTTAGCATTTAAAGATGTAACAAAGCAAGCACGAGTAGCGCTAAAAGGTAAAAATGTGCAGAATATGAAAGATGCTATTAAAGTTGCATTAAAAGCTGTTAATAAAGTTAAGAAGAAGAAATATATTAAAGCTGCCCGAGTAATACCAATACCTAAGACAGGAGGATTTCTACCACTAATTCCATTATTTGCAGGCTTAAGTGCGCTTGGTGCTTTAGGTGGTGGAGCAGCAGGAATTGCAAAGGCTGTTAATGATGCCAAAGCTGCAAAGAAAAAGCTTGAAGAAAGTAAACGTCACAATGCTGCAATGGAAGAAATAGCTATGGGTAAAGGACTATACATGAGACCTTACAAGCAAGGCTTTGGTCTTTTTTTAGGACGCAAAAAACCTTCCAAGCGTTACCGATAAAATTACCGAAACGAGCTCTTACTAATTTGGATTTAATAAGATTGACTAAGAAATTAAATATTCAACATTTTCGAGGCATATTTATGAGAGATAGTTTACCACGTCGGGTGCATTATAAAGAATGTGGTATTATTAATCTAGACAATGAAAGAGGCTCTGGGACGCACTGGACTGCATATAAGAAAACTGGAGAAAAAGCAGTATATTTTGATAGCTATGGCAACTTAAGGCCTCCACGAGAATTGGTACATTACCTAAATACAAATGGACCGTGTAAAATATTGTATAATCATGAACAGTTACAAACATTTAATACATTCAACTGTGGTCATCTATGTCTGAAATTTTTGTATAATTAAAAATGCAGTGCTGTATTTGAATAGTATATTTCACGACACCGAAGATGTCGAATTCTTTTTTACTGTCTGGAAGAAGCTCAACTCTTACTTCTAGGTATACTCCTCCAATTATATTAGATGATAGTAAAGACTACGTCTTAGGGTTAATAAGCTTTGAGGCTTACAATTCAATTCCAAATATCGAGAAAAATAAGAACAACAAATTTTATTATGGTTCCAAAGGTAAATACATTGAAATTCCAGAGGGTAACTATGATATTGATGCAATAAATAAATATCTACAACGAGCCTTAGGTGACTTCAGATGGCATGATAATGATGACAGCATAAGAGAGGGAATTGTTAAGGAGCATCAAAAGCTCATTTCTATTAAAGCTAACAATAACACTCTGAAGTGTAGAATCAAATGCAGTGAGGACATTGATTTTACTAAACAAGATTCAATAGGACACTTGCTTGGTTTTAAACCAAGAAAATTGGCTGCATTTGGTTACCATGTATCAGATTTTCCAGTCGATATTTTTAGTGTAAATACCATTTGCATAGAATGCAATATTGTGAGTGGATCCTATATTAATGACAGGCAAGCTCACGTTATTCACGAATTTTTCCCTACAGTACCAGCTGGTTTCAAAATTGTTGAGACTCCAAGTAACGTTGTCTATTTACCCATCAACACTCGATTTATCGATCAGATTGTTGTTAATATAGTCAGTCAAGATGGTGAACTCATCAATTTCGGAAGAGAGGTGGTGTCATTAAGACTACATTTGAAGGAAGCGTGATCAATAAGTGCAATGGTAATAAGGTACAACAAACGTGGCGGTTCTAGTAGTCGAAACTATATAGGAGGTATATATTTAAAACCTTCCATCAGTTCTACACGAACCATCAAACCAATAACAGTAAGAAATCGAAAGTTTCTCGAATCTCTTGGTTTTAAGGTAATTTTTAAGAAGTGATAATAAAAATGGATATATTAAATGTCAACGAGAGGGCTTATTTTGACAACACTATTATTAACTCTGAGAAACATACTCATCAACCGTACGCATCTACGTCTTTGAATAATAATGATGAAATTCGCATTCCAATACAACAGCAGGATGTCTACACATTACCCAGTGAAAGTTCATTGTATATTGAAGGTAAATTACTGAAAACTGATAATACACCCTCCAAAACTGCTACATTTGCGAATAACGGTGTAATGCTGTTATTCGATGAAATCAGATATGAAATGGGTGGATATGTAATAGATCGCATCCGTCATCCAGGTCTAACCTCCATTCTAAAAGGATACGTGTCATTCAACACAAGTGATACTCAATATCTACAAAATAGTGGATGGCTTTTTAATAACAACGAACGGTCACTTATAGTTGACGATCATGGAAATTTTAATGTTTCAATCGATTTATCCACCATTTTCGGATTTTGCGAAGACTTTAAGAGAATTATTTTAAATTTGAGGCAGGAGTTGGTGTTAATTCGCTCAAATTCGGATACCAATGCTATAATAAATTCTGCAGAGAACGAGTCAGTTAAAGTTGTATTAAATAAAGTATTGTGGAAAATGCCTCATATATCAGTGTCAGATGTGGAAAGATTGAAATTAGTTGACTATGTAGCTAGGAACAAGGAATTGGAAGTTCCCTTTAGGGGTTGGGAACTGCATGAGTATCCTCTCCTACAAGAAACTCAACGTCACACCTGGAATATCAAGACGGCGACGCAACTTGAGAAACCTAGATTTGTAATTGTAGGTTTCCATACTGACCGTAAAAATAAATTGAAAAAAAATTTCAGTCACTTTGATCATTGTAATTTAATTAACATGAAACTGTATCTTAATTCTGAGATGTTTCCTTATGACAATTTGAATATAAATTTTGACAACAATCAGATAGCAACCTTGTATGACATGTATGCAAAGTTTCAACGATCGTATTATGGAAAGAAAAATGAACCTATTTATACACGTGCAGAGTTCAAGAAATATGCACCTTTAATTGTTATAGATTGTTCTCATCAGAATGAAAGTCTTAAATCTGGTTCAGTTGATATTCGACTAGAATTCGAAACTAATAAAAATATTCCTTCAAATACAAGTTGTTACGCTCTTATACTTCATGATAGATTAGTTAAATATAGTCCTCTAACTAGTACTGTAAGGATTTTATAAAACATATAATTAATCATTGTTATTGTTTGTTATTATTGTATATTACTTAATAAATAAAAATAAGTCTTAAAGTGCTTTAAATCATTTTATTCCTTAATTTCATTTAATATACAAAGAGTTCTATTATAATCATACAAATGTGTAGAAGGCCATGGGGCGGAATCGGGACCACAGCTCCATCCTAAACAAGCATCTAAATCTTGTTCAGCTTTTTGTATATTATCCTCAATCCATTTAAGAATATTACCATGATGAAAATTTGTAGATGGCTGAAACTTCCAGTGCAACTTTTTAGACTCTTGTAGCGTGCACAATTTGCGAAGTGTACGGCTTCTGGCATAGTATGCCGCTTTACACATGGCTTCATCAATCGTTTTGTCAATGGTTTTATAATTACTTAATATATTTCTTAGTGGAAAAGTGGTATTGTCAAGATATGGATAATATTTGTCATCTAGTAACAATTGAAATAAGTATATTTTGAATGATATTTTAATTGAGGGATGTAATATTTGTATAATATCATTCAATCGTTTAACGGATACGTATTCATATCCTTCTTTGTGACACACCGCCAACACGCTGTGAATAAACTCATCAAGTTCCATTTTCTTGTCCATCAACAATTCAATGAATTGTAAAGGAGGTTCTATATCATATTCCGATAACCACTTAAAGGCTTCCTCTGGAATTACCACTTCTTCCAAGATACTCTTTAATAAGTTGTATCTTTCTTCACTGTAACAGCACTCGATAATGCAACGTTCGATAAATTTATTGTAAACTTCAACGGTTGCATAATGCAAAGCAATATGCATCTCACTACACAGATTCTTCATAGTCATGTTATTTGTTGGAGAGATGAAAAACAAACTGATTTTGATCTGTTAGCTTACAACTTATATACCAGTAATTTGCTGACTCACGAACACACTATCCAGTTTATAGTAGACATTGCCACACATAATTTTATCGAATACAAATTCTTTTGTTTGGAATGTTATCGTTGTCAACTGAAATTCTTTCGTAACCCCAGGGCTTCGTATCTGTGCTCTTAGAATTTAAAATTCTTTTATCATCGTAAGGGTTAAGAATCATCTTATGTTGTCGAATTGTATAAACACAATGCTTTTTAGATCTAATTAGATGCTGTGGCTTGTAAATAATTTCATGATCGAACAGAGTTCTTTTGTAATCTTCAAATGTAATTTTCTTAACACTTGCTGATGTAGAACCCTTTGACTTTTTAACTATCTTGTTGTTATGAACTTTATAAGCATACATTTTTGCTCGAAGGCCTACAAATTCTAGCATGATTTTTCCATTATTTTCATCTTTCATCAAACCTGGCACTTTCTTGTTTTTCCGTTCTATTCCATATGAATTATGAGGATCATAATCAGATGTATCAAACCTCTGACTGTCTTCTTTAATATACTCATAAATATCAGGCACATTCAATTGATAAATTAGGCTATCGGTATCTGTGTACAGAAGTTTTGCTTTATTTTTAAATTTTTGCAAGATATAATCATAGTGAAATTCATATAGAAAAGTTTTAGATATATCTAGAACACAGAATCCTGCGTATATAGGTTTATTAAATAAAATTTCTAATTTATTCATTTCTACAATAATCATATCATCATCAAAAATGCTACAACTGTGGAAATTAGGTTTTGCAATATAATTTTGAGCGCCATAACGGCCGTCCCATTTAGTGGTCATACGGACATCTCTATATTTCCGTACGTTTTCCATTAATTTGCCGTACACAGCATTTATCATTAATTTATAAAAATTCTTATCAAAATCATTTTTAGCTTGCTGACGCAACGTGGTGTTTAAATCAATATACTTTTTCAACCACGCAGCTTGTTTGAATCTGAGAACTCTGTTAATTTTCTTTAAACGTAATCCATGCTTCAAATACAGCTTTAAATTTCTATAATGAACAACATAATTACTTTTTGGATATAATGTTAGTAATAATTTCTTTAATTTTGATCTTGAAGGTACTGGTGGTGTCATGTGTTGTGGAGCTAAAGGTAGATCACTATGAATTTGATGTAGATAAGTGGGATATTCTAAGTCACAATCGAAAATATAGCCAACTTCTGCATTATCTGGAATATTTATTATATCTAAATTTTCAATTTCATTCTCTTTCAGAAATTCAAATTCTCCATATGGTAAATATTCAGACATTGCAGCCCCATATAAATTGTTTATATCAAAATACATTAGATATACAGATTCTTGACTTGAATCATAGAGATCTCCCATATATTTATTATTTGCCTTTGCATATCTATTGGAACATTGAGACACTCCACCACGAATACCTCTCTCAATAAACATAAGTTTGTCGATATCCGTTAAAAGTTCTAAGTGTACTCCAGTCGTTTTAAGCATAGCATCGAACGCTAAACCTGGAGCAGTATAAAAATGTAATGGATCCAATTCATATGTTAATAAACAAGTTCGTCGAAAATTTTCGAATATATCAGCAAGAAGGAGAACATCACTTTTCAAGTATAAATCAGAATAATCACCTAACGTTTTTATGTTAAATGTTTTCCAAACATTAAGGGCATGCTGATAATCTTCATCTTTAATACATTCATCATGCAATTGACTATAGAAATTCGCTTTTGGTGGTAAACATGACTCAGTGAGTTTTTCCCACGAATCAATATAATCGTAAGGAAAAATACCCTTTCTTATTAATAAATTAAATTCTTGATCAGTGTTACAATAAGCCTTAACAATGGTTTTCTTTTCATTTTCTAAATAGGAAGATAATTTATCAAGACTACTAGACATAAAGCGGAATGAGTCGATAAATCGCAAGTGTACAGCAGTACCTTCAACCGTTTTAGTAAATGAAATATATTTTTCTTTATTAACTGGTAGCAACCGAACTGGACCTGCAAAACCGGTAGCCAATTGTTTCATTATAAAATTTGCATCATAACCGCTTAAATTATGAAAAACAACAGGTATATTAAATGAGTTTTGATAATTTAGATTACAATCTTGATGAGCAGCACCTCTGTATTTAGAGCTGAGGTGACAATGATCACGAACTTTGATATCACTCGATTTAAATGGTTTGGTACATATGTGACAGTGTGTTGAGGTAGCATAATTTATTTCTTGTTCGAATGATAAAGTTTCCATTTCTTTTGAATTTTTAAGGATACTATCAATATTCAATGCAATATCTTGTAGTTCTGAAATAAACCATTTTATACAGTCATCACCTCGATATAGTTTAAGTCTTGATAAATTATTATCATATGAACATTTCAAATAATATGCTACACTGAATGGTGTATGCTTTTGATAATTAACTGAATTGCACTTTTCCACTCCTAAGGTTTCACACGGTTCAAGAATGCTTTCAAGATCGGCATATATCACAAAAGGTACTCTTTCTTTGTAACTGAAATGCTTGAAATTTAAAATTTTATCCGACTCCATTGGTAATTTGAGGGCACACTTATTCATGTTATTGCAGTAAACTAAATGTCCTTTAAGTAAATCATCAGAACTAAAATGATTTAAGCACCTATAGCATATGAAAGTTTTATGTCCATGAGAAGATAGTTGTTTTGAAAGTAGTGCTGACATTCTCTTTATCCATGCGAAGTGGAAAAATGTCTTATCGTTTGAGAATCCTGTAAAATTATTATTTTCAGTCGATAGCGCTAATAAATTAATGGGTTCTCTGTTACTATTTCTATAATCGCTTAAAGAAAGCGGCAAAACGTTTTTATTTTCTATACAATACAAATTAATAGACAAGTTATTCAATTTTTCAAACTTCTTTATATCATTAAGTTTTATTGGAAACTCGATGGAATCATATTTTAGAACATCTTTAAAATGAGGATAACTTGTTATTCTTTCAGGATGTTTATTTTTAGCTGGATATAGAGCGGAGATTACAGCCCACAGAAAACAAAATGAATCGTTATTTTCTACATTTATTACAGCTTTTTTTCGTGATATAAAACCTGGTAAACTCACATAAGTTGATGTTCCCCCTTTTAAAGGTGAAAATTTGTTAATATTGACTTTTAAGTGCAAAACCTCTGAAAGAGCCCACCCCGAATCTTTTTCACTAAATTCTTCTAATTTATTTGTTAAAGTATGGATTACGTTATCCCTGTACCAAGTTTTTAAATTAGTATTTATATCGATTATATGATTTTTTGTAGAAAACGTTTTCATATCGATATCACCACTTTGAGGTTTAATAAAATTACATACTAATACAACATTAACTTTAAGCATTGATTTTTGACGATATAATCTAATTTTTCTTTGAAAATTATTAAATGCCTTATTTAAGAAGTATAATGGATCTTTGATACTTAAATTTGCAATTAATCCTGTACACACTCGTCCGTCGAAGCAAGAATCAATCGAATGCCAAACTAAATTTCGACTACGTTTTTTTTCAGCAGTATTGTTCTCCAAGCCTGCTCCAACTTTACTAGAAGTATATCGTAAGTGCTGCAATTTAGCTAAATAATATTTCAATAATGCTAAGTTTCCTTCTAACTTAAAAGGATTTTCAGTATCCTCTTGTCGGTTAATTCTATTTTTAATCGCCGTCTCCAACAATTTCACATTACCTTTTACTAACTTTATTTGCCTTATTATCTCTTCTTTAGTTTTTACCAATTTTACGGCTTCTTCAGTAGTTTTCACAATTGTAGAACTAATAGAGGTTACGGTTTCAGGATTCATGTCACTGTACGGTAGCACTGAATCAAGGAAAATAACAACAACAGCAGCAGCAGCAAGTATACCAGATTAGTATGAGAAGTGTAAATATAAACTGTGCGATTTCTTAGAGTACGACTCATTTATATGCGCAATCCTGCTGGAGCTTGCGCAGATCTGCATTTTTGCATTTGCTATTGTTAAACGTAACACCTCAACCGCTTAATAAATATATAACTTATTCCTTCACATTTATTTTGAACAAGACATGTTCTTAACTATAACACCACAATAGCTCTATTACAGGTAACCTAATAAAACTTATATAAAATTTATAAATTATTTGTATATTTTGATTCAGAGTTTGAACAAGATATGTTCTTAAAAAATATACTGCAGCAACTATATTACAGGGAAAACAATAAAACAAAAAAATATATAATTTATTTCTTTATTTTGTAAATTCTAAATAAAAATTATATAAACTGTAAACATTTGCCAACGCACATGCGCAATGCTGCAGTTTGTGGTGCCAACATTCCGGAACCATGGGCTTCAATTTTGGACGTTCCAGAAGCTCAACCACCGGTTTGTCTACATATTTCCTGAGGAATTCAGCCTTCTGATTTCCCTTCACATATATTATTCCAGCTGTCTGGGTTGCTGCCTTAAGGATTTCTGGAAGATCCTCGAGGGATTCGTCGCCATTATTCCATGGAATACCATGATGGAAGTTGACTACCCAATACGCCTCTTTTTGTAGCTCCCGTGACAGCTGATTAAAGGGGAAAGGGGGTTTAAATATATAATGGTAGGAGATTTTACCATTATAAACCCCCAATTCCTTCACAGCCCATCTGATGTCATCCTTCTTGTTACTAATTTTGAAACACTGAATGTCTACCACGCAGTCGGAAGTCATCTTTCTCGAAAGATCTTTAAATATAATGTTCTATTTAGTTCAGATACTAATATCTGTAATATGGTTGAAAACTCTAGGATACTGCTTTATATACTTTCTAAATGATCAAGTCAGCGCTTATAATGATTGTGGTGGGAGGAATAACGAGTCTGTGAAACATTAAGCATTATTGAATACGTCTTGGTGGAACACTTTACATAACTTTATAAGATTTTAAGTCATCTTAAATACATAGAAGATATGAAAAAAATTGTTTGCCTAACTTAAAGTACGAATCTAAAAAAATTTAAAATTTCAAAGTTATTTGCATGGAATAGGTGAAAATATGAAACTGTATATCTTTATGTTTTCGAGGGTGCTCTTTCAAAATTTGTCATCAGAAAAAACCTGTCTGGAAAAAAAACATGATTTTTGAAAAAATTTTGAGTTTTGAAAATTTTTTTGATTTTTTTTTTAACATGAAACGAAAGTATATAGCAGATAGTATGAAGTGAAATAGATTAGATGAATTTGGCCAATACTATTTTCTGGAAATCGTAATAGGTAGTATGTCAAGGTCACGTATTTTTTTGCTTAATATACAAAAATCTTACATGATTTGACATTCCCTAATTGACCCTGTATCAGATTTTCCCAAAAATAAACCTATAACAGAGATCCTATGCACATCCAAAATTTTGGACATTTTCAAAGAAATTTCTGAAATCTGAAAATGAAACCAATCGTAGAATTTTTCTTAAATTTTAGCAAGTCATATTAGAGGTTGAGTAGAGAAAAAAAGTTTATACAAACTTCGTCGTCAAGCGTCACGTTTAAGGGCTAGGGGTGAAAAAACAAAATACCCTTAAACAGTTTTTTCGTTATAACTTGATTACTGTAAGAGATAGAAAGTTGGTTTTTTTTTTATTATGAAGAGGAAAGAGAAAGCTATCGAACGATGATATAATTTTGGTTTCACAACTAGTATGAAAATCGGGGGTGGGGGTAGCGCAAAATTTTACATAAGGATGAGGGGTTGCAATGTTACTTTTTAATTTGTAGAACAAAAGTATTTTCCAAAAATGCAATAAAAAAAAATAAGCGACTTAAAAAAAAAAAAAAAAAAAAAAAAAAGAAACTAAAATTCATAATTTTATATGTATGCTGTTGGTGTTGTTTAAATAGATATCAAATTACATAACACGGTGTCAAATTTCAAAACGCGGTGTCGAATTTCAAAACACAGGCGTCAAATTTCAAAATAAGGTGTCAAATTTCAAAACAAAGGTGTTAAATTTCAAAATAAGGTGTCAAATTTCAAAACGCGGTGTCGAATTTCAAAACACAGGCGTCAAATTTCAAAATAAGGTGTCAAATTTCAAAATAAGGTGTCAAATTTCAAAACAAACGTGTCAAATTTCAAAACAAAGGTGTTAAATTTCAAAATAAGGTGTCAAATTTCAAAACGCGGTATCAAATTACAAAACGCGGTGTCAAATTTCAAAACAAAGGTGTCAAATTTCAAAACGCGATATCAAATTACAAAACGCGGCGTCAAATTTCAAAATAAGGTGTCAAATTTCAAAACAAACGTGTCAAATTTCAAAACAAAGGTGTTAAATTTCAAAATAAGGTGTCAAATTTCAAAACGCGGTGTCGAATTTCAAAACACAGGCGTCAAATTTCAAAATAAGGTGTCAAATTTCAAAATAAGGTGTCAAATTTCAAAACAAACGTGTCAAATTTCAAAACAAAGGTGTTAAATTTCAAAATAAGGTGTCAAATTTCAAAACGCGGTATCAAATTACAAAACGCGGTGTCAAATTTCAAAACAAAGGTGTCAAATTTCAAAACGCGATATCAAATTACAAAACGCGGTGTCAAATTTCAAAACAAAGGTGTCAAATTTCAAAACGCGGTATCAAATTACAAAACGCGGTGTCAAATTTCAAAACAAAGGTGTCAATTTTCAAAACGCGGTATCAAATTACAAAACGCGATATCAAATTACAAAACGCGGTGTCAAATTTCAAAACAAAGGTGTCAAATTTCAAAACAAAGGTGTCAAATTTCAAAACGCGGTGTCAAATTTCAAAACGCGGTGTCAAATTTCAAAACGTGGTGTCAAATTACATATTTTGTTAACTCAGCAGGAAATGGTGTCGGATTACAATTTTCAAAGAATAAGTATGAAACTGAATTTTATCTGACAACAGAAAGTTAGTGACCTGTACAGTTCAACGGAATTCACCGGATGTTCATATTACTGTGTAAGTTGCAACAATTTGATATATAAGCATACTGCATTCGTTGAATATATTCATTCTTATACAAACCTATTAGTAGGTAACAGTATTAACTTCGATTCACAAATAATTCTTATTCAGTTCTAAAAATGACTTTGTTTTTATCTGAAGAGGCCCGTCTCGAGCTGCAGGAGACCTACCAGCAACAAATGCAGAATCCTGATTTGGATGAAGCCATACATGAGGCGTAAGTTTTTTTCTAATGTTTTTCTACGTTTTGTTAAACTATTTTCTCGTTTTTTACAGAATATCAGAGGAACTCAATATGGCAGTAAAGGCGATTACCTCCTTGGAAGCTTCGACCAAGCCAAGCCCAATTTCAGCGAAGGTGGCTGCTGCCAAAAGAAAGTGTTTTCAACAAGAGGATGACGCGGACGTATTCCAAAATCCTCCGCGGGAAAGTCCTGCACTTCCTTCTAGGTAAATATTCAAAAAATAATTTTAAAAAAGTCTAAAGACATCATCGAAAAATGTATGAATTATTATCTGTTATTTTTTGTTGCAGAGGCAAAAATTTGGGTTTGGCTCGAAAAAATATTAGACGGCCCTCATCTTCCATTCGCTCGCTGTCACCTACGCCCTCGACCTGCTCCTCCTCTTCGGATTCCGAAGATTGGATAGGAGCAATTAACGAAGAAATGCAGCGGAGGGCAGAATTCCGTCAGCGGATGGATGGAAGAATGACTGCTATAAAAAAGAAGATTAAAAACAGCGATGACCTCATATCGCGGCTAAAAGGGGAAAGAAAATCACTGAGGGTACACAGAGAGACCCTTAGGGAACAGATTCGGCAGCTTGATGAGCAAGAACGCTCCATCGATAAGAGGGAGCGTTCTGCTAACGAGACTCGAAAAAAATATGAGGCCATCGCTGCAAAGTTTAATGAAATTAATAATTAATTATTAATTTCATTAAATAATCTTCTTTTTTGTATATATTTTGTTGTTTTGTATATATTTATATTATATTTTGTTTTTTTTAATTATGTATTATAGTATAGTTTTTAAAAAATATATAGTATTATTATCTATTCATTTGTTTTCTTTACCAATTCAAACCTGAATATCTAATAAATAATAAAGCATATTTTGAAATTATTTAGTTTTTGATTACAAGTAAAATAACAAATTTATTTAGTTTTTTAATTATAAATATATTTTCTCGTGAAGTAAAATATGTGCTACATAGCAGCTTTTCAGAATCATATAAAATATTATTAATGCAATGGATTATAGTTTATAATTCAAATATTAAAAAATTTTAAAATATATGTTACTTAGTAAAAGTTTTTAAACTAAATGAGATGTCAAAATGTTAGGGTGGTTATTGTTGCACTGTTTTATAGATTTTTTAAGTAACCAATGCTAAACGCAATTGTCTTTTTTAAGCCTATGGTCATGCTTGCAACAAAAACGGTCCAATAGAAACTCATTCTCAGTAATGTGTTACATTTTCTATATAAAATAATAATAACAATATATGTGTAAAATGTTAGATTCTACCTATATACAAGGTTCGATCAAGTTTCAGGAGAAAAACTATGACAAAACATTCACTGTATCATGTATTTTATAATATATGTACGGGGTAGAATAATAAATTTGCTAATTCAATATAAATATTTTTATTTTCTAACTAGGTACAATAAAACATTCACCTGAAATGTAAGACTTGTAGACAAAGGTTTACTTCAAATGTATATCAACATAAAATATTAATATTCGTTTTATGAATTTTTCATGCTTCGGTAATACACTGGAGCAGAAGATATAGTATACAAGGATTTATTTATAGTATATGTACGAGGTAGAATAATTGCTAATTCGATACAAATATTTTTATTTTATAACTAGGTATAATACATTGGTATGGAATATAAGAGTTGTAGACAAATACATATCAATGTAACATATTAATAATCCTTTTATGAATTCTTCATGCATCGTCTTGGATAAATGTGATGTCCGTTGTTAAACCAATTTTTCCTTTACTAACCAGATATACAGGTCGACTTCTTAAAGAATCGTTAAAGTTTTCAATACTTTCCTTCTCAAAATGCATGTAAAATCTTCTTGGTAAATAGCAGGAAAAATTTTCAGTTTCAGCCACAACACTGTCACCATATTTGGTTTTACTAAACCTCAGCTTCACTATTTTAAACTTTTTATTTATTTCTAAATTATTTTTATTTTATAACTAGGTATAATAAAACATTTGTTTGGAGTATAAGACCCGTAGACAAATACATATGAATATAAGATATTAATAATCCTTTTATGAATTCTTCATGCATCGTCTTGGATAAATGTGATGTCCGTTGTTAAACCAATTTTTCCTTTACTAACCAGATATACAGGTCGACTTCTTAAAGAATCGTTAAAGTTTTCAATACCTTCCTTCTCAAAATGCATGTAAAATCTTCTTGGTAAATAGCAGGAAAAATTTTCAGTTTCAGCCACAACACTGTCACCATATTTGGTTTTACTAAACCTCAGCTTCACTATTTTAAACTTTTGATTTACTTCTAAATCTTTTACGTTCTTAATTTCTTTATATGAAGTTGCCTTGTTCAACTTTTTCAGATCCATGTTGAATATAAATGAATATAGTAGACTGACTGTTCAAATAAGTCTCATATATGCATATATATACTTTACCCACCCACCCATATTTCTCTAGTACCCCCTCCATCTTACATTTTGAATTATAATTTACTCTCCTACTTTTTATAATAGAGAGGCTAATAAGTTGTATCTGTTAGCTGTATATATCCCTCATCAAATAAATAACTGTATCATTATTTTGATGGAGAGCGGGAAAATATCGCTGATAGACAACAGAGCACTGTTAACAAGAAGAGAAACCACACCAACTGCAGATGTGGAAGAGAAAGAGGCTAAATTGAATTGTATTCAATTGTTTTAATAAATAAAATATTTTAAAACTTCACTGTGTTTAATTTTTAAATAATAAAAAGTAATAAAATTAAGTAAGATGCAGTAATTCTTTAATTAACAACTAGCAACAGTTACTTGGAATCACTTTTATCAAAGTAAGAACTAGGAACATGTTTTGATCCATCAGCACCCTCAAAATAATCCTTAGTTTCACATGTAAAACATTTTCTGTTTGGCAGGTCGCAATCTCCACCACATTTGATGCACTTATACTTTACTGGAACAGGCATATTGCAATTAATAACACTTCCGCTCAGCAGATTCTAATTTGATAATAATTAAAATAACTGAGCGTCACATACTTTTATAACAGCCCTTACACTAAACAGGTTAGGTATCCACAAAATAATATTTCTACAGAGTGATGAAAATAAAACTTTATTTTATAGTAATAGACATGCAACAAAACCTTTCATAGTAAATACGTGATCGATGATTATTATCTAAAACACTACTTATAATAAATGAGACATCATTGATTCTTCTTTGAAAGCGAGCTCTATCTCTAGCCATCTGCATCCAATCTGATTTTCTTGCTTTTTTAAACCAACCATCAGGATCCATAAGTATAATGGTTTTATTATTGTCTAAGTTAAATACAACCCGCTTTTGGCCACTCATTGTATCAGAAGAAAATCGATTAAACAATAAACTTCAAGTGTTAAACACTTTCGCTCAGCACGAGTATAATACGATTATTATTAAAATAGCTTAGCGTCATCTATCTACACACTTGTAACCCCTCCCAAACATTGTGACGTAGACGGCTGAAAGCTATGCCGATCCTGCTCCAGTCGCCATCTTGAATTGTGGAGCAGGATCGGCATAGCTATTCTACTAACATCAAATGCTGTCATCAAATTTGAAATGATTTTTCATTACTTACTTTTATCAAATTTAATATTCTCGCTTATTTGATGACAGATAACAGATAAGGTGTGACAAGTGCATATTATCGTGTGGCAGCGTAATACCAAGGACGAGTAGACAAAACATTATGCTGTATCTTCTTTCAACAATAACTGTTGTAATGCCTTGGTGGTGAACGTGTGGCAGTGTTTTTATGTATTTGTGTACATTTGAGCGTATTTTGAGGATTACCTCCGTCGGTCGGGAGTAAATAATCCACCTGGTCGTGATCGTTGGGCCAAGTAAGTACCTTTTAACAAAAAGAACGGTAGAGGGAAGGAGAGGTCCCCAGCAATAAAAATCTTTGCAATGACAAGTTTTAATTTAAACAAGTAAGAAAACTGAAAATGATTCAACATTCTTTTTAAATCTCCTCAAATATCAATCCTGGAAGAAAATATCAGTAAGGTAGGTGCCTCGATCTATGTGCTACTATGTCGTGTTTTTTCACAATATTTCAGCAACGGTTTCTCAGATACCAATCAGCTTGGAAGAATGGGACATGCTGTATACTTTGGTAACAAAGAACCAGCGTGAAATAATGCAAATTTACAGACTCCGTTTTTTCAGTGTGCGTAAAACGCTGGAATAAATCAATGCCCTCCGCATACTGAGGCTTACAAAGTGCCTCTAACTGGGCATAATAAAGTTATATGTACGCCGATTTTTACGAGTTATTCAAAAAGTCGTAACATATCCTCGTGTCGGTAGTAAATCAAAAAAGCATGAAGACTTCCTGAATTCCATCGAAACGCTAAAATAAAAAGTAGCGGAGGATAGGCGATTTATAGCCGAGCGGAGCTCCTTATACAATTTTTAGTGAACGGTACCGACGAATGTTGCGCAGTCTTTCCATTCCGCTTTCCTACAGGTGGTACGGGAACTGGCGATTACGACGTCGGATAATATATCTGACCGAACGGCAACCGGGTATTTTGTGTCTAGATAAAGGTACGTTCATAATATTTGTCTACAGCGACCGGGTACACTGCTATCCGCTTAGTTTGTTTAACAAGGTAATCACAGTGATAGATAATAATTGTACGCACACAGAAACACACGCACGGTGACTTGCGCGGCTGTACAGTTATATGATTGTTGTTAATTGTCTTAAGGAACGTTATTCACTTTTTAGACACGCAATGTGGCGAGATAAATCGTAAAACTAAATGATAGAATATTAATAATAATACAATTAGAAAAATTATTTGAGGATTTCAATATAGTTTATAATGCAACAGACTATGGCATGAATGAATTTTAGCTAATTTCAAGAATGCCATAATCGTGCATTGTTCTAATTCTGAAATTATTATTTGATCAAGCGTAGAATGTTCGCATGTGATTGCTATAGCATTGTGTACAAAAAGTAATTTTTTTTCTACAAATTTGCGTTCATGTGAAGAAATTCTTTAAAAAGCCGAATAAGCTAAATCAAGCCTTGTTCCAAAAAAATCAGGAGATCTTTATAAAAAAGAATTGAATAGGTTTTCTCAATGGAGACGAGTTAATATGGAAATTGGGGAATGGATACCGAGAAAACTGTACTTTCATATTTCTTTGACCAAATAAATTAATTAAATTGATGTTTATAGCTGCAATTAATAAAGAAATTAATTGTACCTTTTATTAGTCAAAGAAGTACAAATTGTCCTTACGCTGTATGTATTTGAAATTAAAATGTATGTTACGAATGAAAAATGACACTG
Organism: Monochamus alternatus; assembly: GCA_037114965.1. Taxonomy (NCBI): domain Eukaryota; kingdom Metazoa; phylum Arthropoda; class Insecta; order Coleoptera; family Cerambycidae; genus Monochamus; species Monochamus alternatus. The sequence goes on along the minus strand of CM073429.1, from coordinate 59,937,819 downwards.
ACATTACTAAATTTTCTAAATTTACTGTATTTTTGAGAAACCGCTCGGTTGGTTATTTACCGAAAAAAAGTCCAGTATTTTCACTTATAATACCACTAGAGCTGCAATTATTACTGGAAATTTTTTCGAGCACACGAATTTTCTAAAAAATATTAGTGTGCAAGAAAAAATTTCCAGTTTTTAATTGAAGCTAGAGTGGTATTCGGTAAGAAAATTTCACAATGAAGTGTTAAAAAATATCGACTAAAATATAAAGATATTAAAATTTTTTGATTGTTTTGAAGAGACAGAAATAATAAAAAATAAGTTGATAGTAGTTCAATCTTTCAGTTTTCTAAAAATTTAGTGTACTAAAGTTGGTAAAAATATATTTTATTGCAAAAAGACTTGAAGCAGTATATATAATCAAAGTAACTTACATACATATAACATTAGATTAAATAAAATACAACTAACCGACTTTAGTTAAGCAAAATAATAAAAAATAAGTCAATAGTAGATCAATCTCTCAGTTTTCCACATACTCATTTTACTAAAGTTGGTAGAAATATATTTTCTTACAAAGAACCTTAAGCACTATGTAATATCAATTAAATTCATATGTATATATTATTAAGAAGGCCATGCAATCCATGTCAAACAAGGTAATCGTGACTTTTGACGTTATTTGACCATTTTCTTTAAAATCGTTGTGTTGTACAAATGAAAAATGGAGCGGTTTGAGAAATACGTTTTATGCAAGTTTTGCAAAAAAGTTAGTGAAATTAAAATGTATCATCGGAACCTAAAATTTTTAATGTATTTATTACAAGAATGCGGGCCAGAAATTTATTCGCCAAACTTGTTTGGGATTATTAAAAATCATTTGCTTCTGGTGTGTAAGAAATATGGAGCTCTTCGTGAATCACAGCAGAATAATATTGTTTCAAAGTACTACATTTATTTTTTGAAACATAGACATTTTATAAATTTTAGTGAATGTGTGCTTGTTTATTCCCCATTAAGAAAAGAAGACGTGGCTGAGGAATTTCAGCAACATTTGGACGCTTTAATTAAAACTACTAAAAGTACATACTTGGTAAATAATTATTTATAAATGATTTGTACTTATTAAATTATGATAGAATAAATTTGAAGTTAAATATAAATGTCGTTTTATTTATAAATGTCAAAAAATTTCCAATGTAATTTCATGCTCCTTACCCCAAGGAAGAGAAAAATTTCAGGAAATTTTCTTAGTTGCTATAGTAACGCTACAAAATACAGGCCTTTAATTGGCTGAAAAATACTATTGTGAAATTTTTAAAAGGAATAGTTAATAATTTTCTACTCCATGCTCCAGTTGACAAATATCTGCTTATGAAGATCTGTTATATTTTTATTTCCTCTTTTTTTATTAGAAAAATTTAGGTAATTGCTATTTTTAGTTTTTGACGCTAGTCGATGTATGGAATTCTATAACTTATGGTTGATGATATTAAGGAGGTTTTTGTGGTTTATGTGAGAGATATTAAAACATATAGACCCAGAACATATACAATTTTAAATACTGACAATACTGCAGTATTGCATTGACATCATTAAGAAATCTACGAATATAAGACCGAAACACGTGAAAACAGTTCTTTTTATTTTGCAATGCGGATAAATGTACTTGTAACCCTATTGGCTTTAATACATTCGGCCTGAGTCCCCGAAATATTTCAAAGTATTTAAGCATTCCTAAAGCTGATCAGTATAAGAGTCATTCATTTCGGCAAAGATCCGCTACAATTTTAGCAAATAGTGGTGCTTATATGGGGATTGGAAGAGTGACGCGGTTGCCGAAGGATATGTAGCAGATTCACTAGAAAATAAAAACAAAATTGCTAGGACACTGGGATCTTCAAGTCACGTAGAAATCGTGAAATAATCAAATTTGTACTTCATCATCTACGAGTGCATGCTCAACTGTTGAAACCAGATCAGGAATTTCTGTTTGTGTTTTAAGTTTAAATAATTTCCACATTGGACTTCGTGACATGCAAATATAAATAAAAATATGTAATAAATTTTTAGTTCTTTATTTATAAAATAGAGATAGTCTAATAATTTAATATCAATATTTCCATACCCAGATAATTCTTAACTTAAAAGGGTAAAGCGTACTATTTACTACCGTGGCATAAAGTGGACTTTATAGTACGATTCTGTCATATTACAGCACGGTTGTTAGAAAATGGAAGATTATTAACAGTTTTGACGTTCATAACGACAGCATTATTATGACAGCCGACTACAAATGCTTTTTAAACTAACGAGATGTACTACGTGTCTACATCTAGTGGTTACTGCCACTCAAAGCTGGTCCTATATACGACCACAAGCAGAAAGCGACTTAGACAGAACAGAAACGACGTGTGCTACTATATTATTTCTTTCAGATAAGTTTTTGAAAAATGATTAGTTATTTTGAAACAACCTTCGATTAGTTTTGAAAGAAGGTATACTTGTTGCATGCTACTAAAATGCACCATTATATTTGCTAAGCTTGGAAATCAATACATAAATTTTAACAATTATTAATTCAAAAAGTTATTAATAACTAATAATTTTCCAAAAAGTTATATCATTAAAAAAAATCTGAAAAAAATAATAAAGTGGCACTGGCTCCTTGTAAATTTAACTGAAAAATCAATCAGACATTCATGTTTATCTCACAAAAAAATATATTTTAAAAGATTTGATTACAATTACCTGACAAATAAGAATATTGTCGTAAAAACTGAAATAAGGAATTATTTTCTCTCGCATTATTTTTGTCCAAAAAAGCTAGCCTTATAGTACGGTTCATTTTTTACTGAACAACCTGTATATTGTAGGATAGTGATTAATATTTTTAAGTAAGCGACAGTGATTACTCAGCTTCAAACATCCTGTAGCACACATTCTCGTATTACACTACAAAATTACCTATGTAAATATTTAGGACAGAATAATATTTACACCATACAGCAAGGTCTTTCTACTGTTTTGGTATCACGCCTACTGGGTTGTAAAACGTGATATAATGTTGTTAAACTTCACCTTGACATGAACAAGACTACGGACAATTGCTGCCTCAGTACCGATGTTTGACAAAATTTTTTATTGCGTTTTTTTTAACATATGATATTCACTGTGCCACACCTTAATCTGTGTCTATATAAATTACGATATTTTTTATTCCAGAACGATCTGGCCATTGGCAAATAGCGATTTGCTCATCCAGACCATTAAGGAAACAGTACTGCGAGGATATATGGGGAGATTTATGTAAAAGGAAGCCTTAGGCGCCACAAACACACCTGAGTAACCTTTGACACGCCGTGTCTTCGTTATTGGCGTGTAGGAGACCCATTCAGAGACAAGCACCATTAAAACATTACTACAAAGTAAATGAATTAGTTGAACAGATGCCTCAGAAGCCTTAGGCTGCCTAAATAAAAAAGTTAATCTGCTGACAAATAATATATACTTCTATAGGGAAGATACGAGATGGAACAATATCTTTTTTTCTACAGCTAATGTTAAAGTTGCCTTCATCTACTAACAATCTTAGACAAAGTAGTACTTTTAAGGGTGGATAAAATGATACTTTAATACCAAGGATAGATAATAAAGACTTTTATATTAATATTACAATTAAATTCCCAGAAATACGCAGAGAAGGCAAAAATCCGTTTGTGGCTCCAACGATACCGATGTATTGGAGCCAATGATCTGATTTTCCACCCTGTTAAGTGTGCATTTTGATATAGCAATCTTGTTGGTCACTGGTTCTTCAATGGCTCTGCTACGAAAGAAGACTGTCAACCATCCTACCGTATTACTGTTATCAAGTCTGCGCCAGAATTTGCAATCATCGTAGCTACAGAACGACGGAAGCAATGTCCAGTATACATTTCTGGATTTGGCAGCTTTAAAAATTCAGCTACCTTCTGTGGATTTTTGTAAATGGTATTTATTCCTACAGGTTGAACATCGTGTTTCTTCTGTCGACAGTTAATGAAGAGATTGTTATGGGACACGTTCGTACAGCGATGTATTTTCATATAATCTTCAAGACGCTGCCTCCAGATTTCTTATTCGTAAAACAGAACGAAATTTTTTTTCCGCTTGTTCATTGTTAAGCTAAGTTAAAGCTAAGGAGCTTACTGCATCTACAAATTATGACTTTGTTGTTGTTGTTCTGTTGCAAATGAAGAATTTCAAAAAACAACTACTCTGCGGGCTAATACCCCGATCAGTATTATCATCTAAAAGAACTATAACAAACAATCAAAGTAATTCATTCATCTGTGGCACCTCCGACACATCGGATTTGAGCTTGTTGGTATGCCATACGGTCAGGTAATAGATCTCTCGATGGGTCTCTAGCTATTAGTGTTGGTCACACACAACAGAAATTAACCTGCGTGATATAACACGTATAGCCTTGGATGGATGTTTGTCATATCCGACGGAAGATCAAGACTGTGCGAGACATAAGTGTCTACATCTAGCAGCTACTGGCTTAGTCCATGATAGACCTGGTGGTCTCACAAAAACTACTTTAATACATTTTGTAGTAAATAATAATAAAATTTACAGCAACTCAATTACTATAATATTTTTGCATTTACTACAACAACGAACTTATATGGTTTACTATAATTGTAGTTTATTATACGACAAAATTGTAAGCACAAATTTGTAGTAAACTGTTTCAGTAGTATTTTTTATACACGGCGATAAAATCCCATTATCGTCTCCCGAAATTAATTCAGTCGCGATTTTTTGTTCGTAAATTAATCTTTTTCGATCGACGATAAAATAATATAAAAAATAACTATTAGACATCTCGAAACGTATAAATTACCATCTTAGCATGTTTTGACGGGGTTTCCTTTCGTATGGTGTTCATAAAAGTTCATTTGCATAGTTTATCGCTGAAAAGGGGATCGTAATATACATCTCCTACCGGTAGATGGCGTGTCGCGAGGCTGTTGCCGTAAAAATTAATATACGATTATGACGCGAGAGCGATGACGACCAGAGATAAGGAAATTGTTGATATTCCGCTGCCTTCGGAGATAAGCAATTTTATTTCGCGATGACACCGCATGTTCCAATGGAAACACATCTAATAATTTAAAGGGAATCGCTATATTAACTGAATTACCATAAGAAATTTACGCAAAGGATGACGTGCATAACCATAACCGTTGAAACGCAACAACTAACAAAAATGGCGATATAAATCTTTATCATTAAGGTTTAGGTAGAATTTTTTTGTTTGGTAAAAACGTATGTAAGAGCCAACGTATGTTGAATACGGAAATTTTACACATCCTAAATTACACAGTGGAAAATCTAATAATAAACTGTCTTAAAATATATATAAAAAAAATATATATAATATAATACATAAAAATATATAAATAAAATTATATTTCAGTATTCCCAATAATTTTGCAAAAAAGTACTAATTTACAATGACTACGTATGTAACATATGTAAACTTGTAAAAATTACATTACGCCGATAAATTACACTGCAAAATAATTTTATAACGGAACTTTACAGTTTAGTTGTATAATCACAATAGATAAGTAAGAAAGCTACAGTAAAAAAGAAGGGTAAATAAATTGCCACAAATTTTACGTTTTCTTTTTTCTTTCAGTGTAACCTACAGTACGCAGAGATCATAACATCTGTTGAGAGTAATATAATAAAAATAATTGATCGATATTAGTGACTATATAATTTACAGCCCTACACCATGTCTTATATTATTAAATTAATCCTTTGCCTATAGGAATTGATCTTTTGAAAGGGTTTTGTTTTAATATACAGGGTGTTTCTAATTACGAAAAAGGAAGTAAAGAGTAATTTAAAATTGATCTTCTAAAATTTGGCATACTCTTTTTAGTATGCTGATAGGTATAAAATGTGCAGCTTACGTGAAGTGCCAGTAGCGTACTCCTGTTAAAAAATAAAATTTGTCACAGTGATATAATTATTCTTGTGAAAAAAACCATGATAATATCCAAAACCCCGCCACTGATACTATGAAAATTTTATATTTTATACCTACAAACACTGAAAAATTATGCCAAATTATCCAAAACTATGTGAAGGAGTTTAGAAGTTATGAATTTTAAATTGATTTTTTAATCAACTTACCTCGGAAACGATGCCTTTGGGATCCTGTTTTAATTTAACAAATTAACCTTAATTTTGACCGTAGAATAGACCCCTGAATTTTCTGCACGCAATTACGAAACACCATGTATATCCCCATTGTTGCCGTAAAAACTGGCGCCTCCGCCAAATTATAGAATGCAGCTAAACTCAAAATTACAAAAACTAAGTTATAATCAAGACTGCCATATAATTCAAAAATAACCCAGAATTTATATTAGCGTAAAAGTAAATAAACTATGACAGATTTGCTGAAACTATATCAGTTCCTTTAACTTTTGGAAGAAAACATGGCTATACTTAAAGAGAGTGAATTGTACCGTTAAGTATAGCTAATAATTCATATTAATTCAAATATTAAAAAGTTTTTTAAAATAATTTTGTAGGGTTTGATATGTATAACGCCGTATACGATTTTCTTTGCTAGCTTCCAGCAGCTATGTAAAGTAGGAGAAGAGTAGTAACTCATTCCAAATGACTTAGCTTGTAAACTATTTTATACCATACAAAAACAATTCATAAAATTAAGAAATATTACTTCGTACTTGTTTAGGTGGTCTAAAATCAGTGTCAGAAGAGAACAATAAATTCATTAAAAATTAGGTTTAAAAACGGTGCCCTTGCAGTCCCAATTAACACAAATATTTTGCCACTAACCATTGAACACACAAATTAAGCATTATTATTTTTATTACAGTTCTTTGTAGTTTTGTTGGTTACCCCTATTTTATGTTTTGTCCTTTGAATTTTTTGTGGTTTTAATCTAGATATTTAATCTAAGCCACAGTCTATAGTTTACTATAGATATAGGTTTATATGGAGTTTTGCCCATACTTAGAACTAAGTTAATAGTAATAAAAAAATATAATAATATTCACAAAGACAATAAGTATACTCTGTCTATACACGATGAGGAACTGTATGGTTTTCAACTTTGGAAAACTACATAGTAAAATTTACTTCATGGTGAATTTAAGAGGTAGTAATCACCTTGTAGTTGCTATGTGTGATGATTCTAAGTAATTATACAAGTAGCAATAACGTTGTTTTGACTAATAAATCTTACTTACGAGTTCTAAGACTTTAAACGAACGATTAAGGTTCCCTCAATGTCGAGACATCTATCAAAACTACTTGAAAGTGATTGCAATTTGGAAGTCACATTTTAATAACATGAGTTAGTCGCTGCTACGATCATTTGCCACTTTTTAGTTCTGAAAACTTAAAGGTCATCCGACTATTAACTGAAACGTCTCCAAAACGAGGAGCTCCTTAGAAGTCACAACTGTAAAGTAACCAGAAATAGTTGAAAATAAGTAGCAGTGACTACAACTTTTTTGTACGAAGTTATTTATACAACAAAATAGCACTTTTGGTGGCAGTTACGTAATACGTTACTTTTTGATAGTTTCAATCTAGGTAAGTGTTACTTTGCTGCTACTTGAGGTAACTTTTTTCAAATCTCAAAAGCTATTAAATTACTATAACCAATTTTATTAACAGAAATATAAACAAACACTCCAGTAAATATACCATTTCATGTTTAATTATGTGTTTCCGTGTCTTAATGAATATCCCGTAATTACGAATTGCGGATCGCCCTGTATTGTAAAATCTGTAAATCACTGACCTCTAGCTAATTCATACGTAAACAACCAGGACGCCGAAAAAAGAAAACACATGTCCGGATTTCGGCTTCTTATTTCTTGTAAGTAAATTAAGGACATTTACAGGACCGTGCCCACTGCGAGCAGCGAGAATTCCTTTGGCAAAAAGTGTCTGGCCGGCGGTGGCTTCCTTTAGCGAGGAGGTATGAATAAAATACACATTGAATTCAAATGCAATCGCGTGACTGCCTCACAAGAGGTGCGTTTTATGGCACCCTGGCGGCGAAATCAAAAGCAACGATTGAAAATATAGTGAGTCGCGGTCCGGATTTGTATGTTTAATGCATGCGGGGCTGCGTAGTGCCGACTCTTCCCAAGGGGTAGGAGATAATCAACCGAGTTGTCGAGTTGTGTTCCTGCACCGAGGAAATACGTGGAAAATTCCAATAGAGGTACAGTAATGACAAAAATAATAAAAGCCGCAAACGTACTTGAATGTAAATTACATAGGAACAATTACATTTCCCCGTCTCAATTTAGTGTAACAGATTCTTTGTATTCTCTCAGGACCTGCAGTACTAGTACTGTAGATGTCACTATTTATATCTCACCAATAATAGTTTACTCTGCTATAGATATATAGAAACAAATAGTTTTCAAACAGCAGTCTACATGATGAAGTGCAGTAGTAGATCACACTATTTATATCTCACCAACAATAGTTTACTCTGCTATAGATATATAGAAACAAATAGTTTCCACCAAACAGTCTACACGATGAAGTGCAGTACTAGATGTCACTATTTATATCTCACCAATAATAGTTTACTCTGCCATAAATATAGAGAAATAAATAGTTTCCAACCATCAGTCTACATGATGAAGTGACGCTATCCTTTGAGACATTCTCTGATCAGCGGTGCGCGCGGCGGCAACGTCATAACGCCTCCGGGCGGGTATGTTTAATGCATATCGGTAAATGATACTTTGTAACGTGCAGCAGTAACTAGTTTTATAGGGTGTATAATATACGGCGTATTGTGTTACGTATGTCCGGGCCTGTGATGCATGGCAGTAGTTACTGCGGCCAATTGGTTGCTTGCTGTATTGGTATTGGTATTGGTATCGATCGCCACATGTAATATTTATTAGGGCGAGGGGAGCTTTATCATGTGCCTCCGCAGTCTTAACACCGTCGCTGCCGTGCTCGACATCGAGGCGGTGCGCGAATCCTTGTCGAAGGTTTAGACAAAGGTGTACGTAGGTATTAGAGTCAGTATCGTAATGCCAAAGAAACTGACATGATTCAACATTAATTTCTATAACAGTCTGAGATAAGTCAGCATTTTCATAAACGGCCTAGTTAAAACAAAACCACCGTTGTCTGAACAAATAAATTTTATACCCCCAGACCAGGTTAAAATAAAAATTAACATAAGGTAGTATTATCAAAGAGGACAAGAACGCAATGCTAATTTCATGTCACAAGTTTCATTTCATGCCATAATATCGTAAATACAAAGCAGGCTTCCCTCATGTTCATATTTTATTAATACGAAACCTATTACTAGCAAAAATTCACTAGGAATAACTAAACACTATTTCCCTAACTTAGAAAAGACAGTCGTAAAGAAAAAAATGTGGCAAAGCTGATTCATTAAATCTTAGTTGTTAAATTTCAAATGTTACTATAAGTTGCGCGATATAACTAAAATTCGGTTCAAATTCTATGTGCATATTAGCCATAAAAGGAGTACAATACTCTCTTTGGTATTATCAATCAATTTAAAAGAATCACATTGCACAAGCCAAACCGCATACCATTAAACTCAAATAAGCCAAAGCCGACTTTTCACAAGATGGCAAGAGAGCTGTGTTTTATGATGATAACGTCATATATTTTCCTAGAAGAAATTAGAAATTTACATTATTTTACAATAGGAATGGATTTCCCAAAGTTATATTTATTTAATCTTTTGGCTAGACTGAAACTGTATGTTTAGTAATAAATTGTTATTTACAATTCAAATATAATCGATTTTGATCAGTCCATTATGTAATATTTTGCAAAAGGTGATTAGTAGAGTAATTTTCTTCAAAATTTCATTATGAAACAATGAAATTAAACGCATAAAAGTAACATTAACAAAATTTCTTCTGTCCGGCGGAACTCAGAGGCTCGCAGACATATTACGGGCAGTAAATATTCAGCGACAGACAATCCATTTTAGTTTTACGGATGTTTAATTACGGCCTTTATATGCGGGGACGCACTCCCATAAACGCCGCTAGCGCGCCCGAACGGGCCTTTAATCGTGCCTCTTCCACATATACGCGGCCCAACAATCGGCTAATAATATATTCATGGATCATTTAAATGCAACTATGTCACGCGCAGACGTTTGTTCAAGCGCGGCGCATATAATAAAACCTCGGGGTTTTACAAGTATTAACACAATATAACTTCTGAATGACAAAACACTTGCCTCTATTGTTTCAGTGCGGACGGGTGTGTCGGCTAACCCTCCAGGGCGTGTGTTTAAATAATTTATCTCCCATGGTAAATGGTGTGCCTGTGATTCTCAATGTAGCGGCGTGACGACATTACGCATCGCCGAAAAAATGCGCTGGAATGACGTTCTTGCGTACCCCTATGAGAACCAACTGCATAAAACTAACAGAGTGGTAGGCAGCATAATTGCAATGGAAAATAATTATTCTCGACTTCCAAATTGCTGTACCTAATAACTCTTACGGAATTTGCACAAATTTGCGAAATACATTTGTAAATATAACCTTATAAACGGCCGTCTCAGGTATCCCACAAGGTTCTAATTTAGGGCCCTTGTTATTTATACTCTTTATAAATGAATTACCAGATAATTTAACTTGTAATTGCCAACTTTTCGCTGATGATTTTATAAACCAATCATAACACGAGTCGACTGTGACATATTGCAAAATGATATTGACGAGCTATATAGTTGGACTTGTCGTAACAATCTACCTTTAAATATAAAAAAATGTTGTTACGACCTTATCGAGAAATATATATATATATATATATATATATATAGAATCAATTTTGATTATTATATTAATGGAGAAGTTTTACAAAATAATACACAAGTAACTGATCTTGAAAAATCATACGACACTAAATTGAACCATAAATCACATATTGATAAAACTGTTCACGATGCACATAGGACATTAAGTGTTATTATTAGACAATGCAAATATTTTAGTAATATGTTAGTCATGAAGAAACTCTACGTTAGTGAGACCTAAACTAGATTACGGCTCTATAATATGGTTTGCGCAACCACTTATTCATATTAACAATATTGAAAAGGTACAAAATAAATTCTTGCGTTATTTATATTTTCGTACTCACAAAGTTTACCCTGATTATGGTTATATAAGAACTATGCTATAAAATTCATAGTCTGTATGATAGAAGAAATCTCACTGCTATGATTTTTTATTACAAACTTATAAATTATTTGGTAAATTCTAGAAAACTTCTATCGTTTTTACCTTTAGGTTTACCCGTTTCGTGTCTTTTTTCAGTTTAGCTATTATAATTAATGAATTCTATCACCTAGGTACTTGATCGGGATTTTTCATTAATTCTGAATAATTTCAAAAAAAAAGATATTAATCCATTTTTTAATTTAGTAAATTCTTTTTATTACTTTATTACTTGACCTGGACTTTCATTAAGTTTAAATAATGTCAAAATTATATTAAACCATTTTCGCATTTAGTTAAACTGTTTTTATCATTATGTGACTGAATCGAGTATTATCTATAACGTAACTACTTTGTTTAAATGTAATTAGGAAATTTACTTATATGCATTTATTTTTATATCTACTTGTTTATACGCTTGTATCTCTTGTAATTAGGCATACTGCCTGTTACAGAACATTAAAAAAATAAACTGCCAAGAAAGTTACACGCTGTATAAGAATTATAAAAGAAACATAACGGATTTTTAGAAATTACTGTCCACAATATGTTCGTACTACTTTATTGTAATCAATGTGCGCGCTATCATTAAATTATGTCATATTAAAGACTCCTGATGATCGTCTTTCTTATCTGCGCCTGTAAAACAGTGATATATACGAATAAGTAATCTTGATGATCTGAAAGAGAATAACTAACTCAACAAGAATCCAGTGTACGCTCTCCGATAACTTACAGCTATAAAAACTTCAAGGGACATAGCTTTGAAGACCCCAATAAACAATTTCAGAGGACGCTGTCCTCGCATCATCATAAATATAATCATTTTCTTTATCTTCACAGTTTCATCCAGCCACTCCATATTGTATAGTTCATCTGACACGGCTTGGCTCTATAAAAAGAGTTATATTTTTGCGATTTAGATGCCAAAAATACTAGGTACCTGAAGAGTCACTTCGTTCGCTGTCCAATAAGTAATGAAGAGACGAATTAACATGACCAATATAAACGCAAGGTTGATTATGACTAGTGCTAAATTCCTTTGTGTCTGTAAAGGAATGAAAATCATTCGTCTTATACAAATAATTTCTTTATCATTTAAGATCTTCAAACGTCTTCAATAATTTTTGAAACAAATACAGTTTTGCTAAAAACGTATATTTTCTTACCATGAACCTATATAGCACACAGGTAAGCTGAATAGAGCATTGCAAAAAATCCAACAAGTAAGTATGTTTCATTTCAGCATTAAATATATCTATATACCTGAAATTAACGTACGGAAGTATATGAATTTTCTATACTTGCTACTCACTGTATAATACCCTGATGTTTCAATATACATTCTCGTATCTGAAATTCGCTAGTCATATCCACACTCAAGTTCATGCTCCTTTGCAAGGCATCTTTGTACTTCCTAAAGTTTCTCAGGACGTGTTTCAGCATATGGATCTGTCCTAAAGGATAAGTCATCAGGCTGAAGGCTAGAGCTTCGGTGGAAATAAAAAACATGGTACTCAAGTAATTAGCGTTAAATACTAATAGTATATAAGCGCTGACGTAATGTTCTTGGCCATCAAAAGGCACCCATGCAGAAATAGGAAGGTACCTCACTGGTACGGTGACATTATTAACTTCCATTGTTTGTTTTTCCATAAACAAAGGCCATATGGAGAATATGATACTTGTTAATATTGTATTTGCTCCAAAAAAGCTACATATCAGGTTGTTCCTCTTCACGTTCTCATAGTAAATCTTTTTAATATTATCGTCTAAGTTCTCTCGTATTTTTTTCTCAAACTTGCCCACCTCGGTGATGACTTTTCTTATGGTTTTGCCCTTGATCGCCTTACAACGCAACGCTGAGTTAAAGTAGACGAAAAATACACCTAAATTGTTAGCTACTTCTTCATAATTCACAGAATCCGCCATCAACAGTACAGCCAGTTGTATAATTTGAGTAAAGCAGAAGATATTAAAGTAAACGTAGTGCAGTTTTGATATGATTTCATACAACTTCCGAATTGCTTTGTTTCTGGAGGAGACCAAAGGCCACAAGCCGATACAAATGGAGAAATACATGGCCACTTTGAAATGGTCCACTCGTGGAATAAACTAAAAAAAACGCATAGAATTGGTTGTTGTGTATTAGATAAGAGCATATAAAATCTGTACTTACCCCCATTTCTCTTATATAAAGACAAACACTTGAATGAGCTACTAGGACGAAAATAATTTGATATGGATGATATAAGAAATACTTACTGAATTATTAAACGACAAAATTTGAATAAAATATAAATATTAAATAAGACTTGTAATGATCGTGCGTAATACAAGTAAATCTTCAGAATTCTTTAATTTATGCTGTTTAATAATTCAGTACCTAATTGATGGCAAATAACTTCATTATTTCAAAAGTATATAAGTAAGTAGTTTAGATATTTCTAGATGTTGATTTTTTTTATTGATGTCTTTCCCCTACTACTATCAGAGGTCGAGTTCTAAGCAGGTCCTTATGTTAGAAAGAGTAATAAAGATATTAGGTACTAGTAGCTGTTTGACTAAAACCAACAAAGACAACGCCGAAACAATAAACCCCACCGACATTAAACATACATCATCAATCGGATAATTTACGACAAAAAAGGAAATTTTTATTGACTAATAACCATAAAGGCAAACGCCAATAATAAAAGGGAAGGCAAAAAAGCAAAAAACGTACGTTCGGAGTCTGACTCCTACGCATGGTGCAGTTAAAGTCTCGAGAACCTTCACTAGGATACAGGGTAGTGCTAGTTAGTTAACGTTGGATTTGAGTGGATTATTTCTCCATTTTCCGCCTTGAATCGTATATAATTTCTTAGGTATAGCGGAAAAAGGTACACTTGGCAACACTCCATTTTTTTGGAAAAGTGACTTGATTAATAAATTATAAAGAACATGTGCCATAATTTTGTTTTCTTTTTATTAGTTGTCCGGAATATGAGGGTCTTTATATTACTGTATAATAAATTGTACCATACAAAACATATTTGATTTAACAATTTTTTTTTATTTGGCCAAAGGTAACAGAATTATGACAGCAAACAGGTCTCGAATATTCGACAATGTCGCACACATACCATGTCAGGTATTTGTACATAATAATTACAAGTACACCAAAACATACTTGCTGTGAATGGATTTCTTAGAGGCGATGAGTAGTTATATGTGTTCAAAATAACTCATGTTGCTTGCGAAAAGCGTTTACCGTACAAACGTTTCATAACCAGACAGTTTTGCCTAGACTCGCCATAAACTGACATCTCATGCAGCTGGTCATGGTTACTATTATAAATCGTTCCATTTTTTGTACATCCACAAATATTCAGCAAGCACTAGGTACAGAAAAACCAAACACACAATACTACTATGACTAATGGTGAACAGCAACAGCTGACGGATTGAGATGTTTTCAAATGTTACAATGCTAAAGATTTTCGGGGAAAATTGTATTGTTTACTTCATTAATACTGATACAAAAAACAAATTACGTTACAGAAGCTTTTACTTAACCTTAGGTTGTAATTTCGTAACGTAGTTTTGCATTTCATTGCAGTCGTATTTTTATTTATGAATAGTATTTGTAGAAAAACTATCCGTTTTTTAAGTTCTTGCTATTGGACAGATATATAAGTCCCTTTAATATCGGCACTTATATTCCGAATACCCTGTATAATTTCGTAAATCTACTAAAAAAGATACACTTGGCAACACTGCATATTTAAAACTCAATAAGTAGAGTAATGATTATAAAGCCTTGCCTTGTGGGCAAGAAATTCAAGGATATTTGCATTATTTTCTGAAAAATTAATTTCAATTATTTAAAAGCGAGAAGAGTTTTAACTTTTAGCTAATTTCGCCACATGTACCATTTTCTTTCATTTTCAGCATAAAAGTGTCATGCTAGGTTGTCAGAAGCTCAAGACAAACTTACTAACCCCACATAATGAAAAAGATAGCAATTATATTTCAACTGTTTTACGAAATTCGCTAAAAGATTACTATACTATAACTTTTCCATCCATAAAATATTTATTTACAAATATCGCGCGCTTTGTTTATGCCTTGGCAATGTTGCATTTTTTTTTAACTTTAACAACAACTACTGCTAACTGGTTTGGAGTAACTGAATAAGGTAAGTTTAATAATAACAATTATTGTACAGTAGTAACAATACTACTGCCATTAGTACTTTAACACTTTGAATTCAATTTCCTAACCTAACTTTGCATTATGTGAAAGTTTAGAGTTAGAGTCAATGCATAACCGTGCTCAATTAGAAACTATGAAGTAAAAAATCATTTTTCTACAAAAAAGAACTAAGTGAACATCGCACAAAATTAATTATACCGCAACTCATTCAACGACTCTCTAGATATAGTTTAAATTTTTACCGTAGGAGGGCGTATTTCTTAGTTCGAATCGGAGCCACAATAGACCACAGAGTCGCAGTGGAGGGCTAGCTTTTGGCCCACTCACTTAGAGAATTTAGTTTGAATCGTCACTATTGTTACCACCGGGTATACCGCCGCAACACCTCCGCTAATTGGTTAATATTTCGTGGAGCCGACGCGACCATACACCACCATTTTCACATTCGCACATAATACGCCTATTTATGACCGCGGCGCTTGCTCGCGGCCGATAAATAGGTGCGCTTTTTTACCAACCGGACGAGTAATTAAGTGTGCCTTGCGGGCCGGCCGCAAATTACCGCTAATTGTAGAATTTAATTGTTGCGCGGCGATAAACGTCGATGATCCATAAAGTTGGGAAGGGCCGGCTGAGATATCGGCGGAGCCGTAAAAGCAGGGGGCGTTGTGAGAGGTTTATGGCAGTTACTCGGTAGCCTGCCTTCGAAAGTCAGCCCCTACGGCCGCCAGTGGGACGGTTTGTGTATTTTACAGGAAATAAGAATAAGAATGATTGTGGTATACTCGCGTCAAGAATTCAGACGTCTTACGTCACGGCTGACGTTACACATTTGTTTTTATTGTCAACGTAATTTTCGATACTTGGTCGCGTTAAAAACAATTATTTTTTGCAATTTAGTGCAATATATAATGCAAACTTTTAGTATAGTCCATAGTTTTATTACTATCAGTTGCAGTTTCTTAAATATTTTGATGAAAATATTGTGAATTATTCATTTGTTCGTATGACGTAAGTCGTCTGAATTCTTGTCGCGAGTATACAATAAAGACCGTCGCCCATTTAACAGCACAGCGCATGGACGGCAGCTGCTCACCGTCTGCCCTTTTGCATTTTTGTATATAATTGTGAATGTGCACAGTTTACAGCAACGGCACATCAACAGCACTGATTCGAACCAGCGCGGCACGATTGAATAATTCCACAAGAGTTAATATTCTGTGACTTTACGAAACATAATTTGCAGAATTTAACAGTTGAAGAGACAAACTGGTAGAAAGGGCAGTCAATGACGAAGTATGTTTGCATATTTTTCGAAAATCAATAAAATGTACAGAGTGTCTCAAACTCGATAGTGTGGAGCTACTGTGACGAAAAATTTTTAAAAATGTTAAATAGTATTAAATGGGATGAGGTAAGCTCCATTTTTAATCGAAAGAATTATTTTTTCAATTTGACAAAAACGACTAATGACGTCATCAATTATATTTTTTCCAGAAACATACCCAAATATTTTTCCTGTTAAAAAGTTGAATAAATGTCATTAAGAATAAATAAAAGAATTAAACTTGATAATTTTTTAATACAGTTAAAATAAAAGGTGATGATAACAAAAACTAAACTTAAAAAATGAGACAACCGCATACATATATATTACAATTTATTCTCTATATGACCTCCTCTCAATTCAAGACACATATCCTGTCTGCGCACATTCTCCAGAAGTGCAGAAAGTTTTTCTTGTAGGATATATGTTCATAAAACTAAGGTCCAATTAAATGCCTACCGATGATGCCGCCCCATTCAAATTTACTCCAATATGGCCTTGCTTTTGGACTGGATTTACAATGTGGAGATTTTCAATGGACCAGTGTTCGTTGTGCCTGTTTGGCAAACCATTACTGTCAAACCGACTTTCGTTCGTTCAAAAAACGTGCCGAAAAAGGTTCTTATCAACAGTTTCTGTATTTACTATCATTTGAACTATAAAATTAAGTCTGTTTTCAATGTGACGCTCAGGAAAATACACAAAATTGTGAATTTTGTAGTCATAATACCCATGGTCTTTGAAATTCGTTGAACGGTTGATTTATTCAAATTCCATTCCCGTCTAGCCTGCAGTATAGAATTTCGTGGATTTTGTTCCAAATACTGTAATATTTTAGCTGTATTATGATCGTTTCTTACCCTTCGGTCAATTATTTGATTCTTCCGAACAGAAAATATACTTTAATTTCGTCGCAATGTCGCCTCCAATCTTGTAAAGATTCTATGATCAGGAATAAGGCGTTCTGGGTATCTTTCTCAATATAACTCTACAGCTCTTCTTAAATTTTTTTGGGACTCGCCGTAAGTTAGCAACATATCTTGTAAGCACAAAAGTTATACGTTTGGCGTGCGTATTGAGTAATAACAAATATTTTGTGACATTTATGCACTTTAAACAATTAAACATGATACTCTTTAGGACGATATTGCTTATAACTTTTAAACGAGAAATAATACATACAAAATCTCTAATGTTCTGTATATTGAATTGTCAACCTGTATTGCTTTCGTCAATAAAAAAAAACGTGTCCTTTGATGAGTTAGAAGCAATCTCCGCCCCGTCCCGTCCAAACATAGCTTTCGAATTAATCAAATTCAAATTATGCCTCTTATCGGCGACTTCCATTACCTTCGGCAGGCATTATTGATGCAATTGAACGGCGCTATCTGGAGATCCGGCCGGTCTAGTTCGTTATAAACAAGACGACGAACGTACAATCGGATACCCTCGAGGTGAGGCCTGTCAAAGTTTCACCCCTCACGTATTAATTGTGATAAACAAATGTCGTCCTGTCGACGGTTTGTCAAGGACGACGCACGTTATTCAAATACCTCTGACGGATGTAAATCGGGGTACAAATAATTTTTCATGGCGTAATTGTTTATTATTTATTATATATTGAAAGGTGGCGATCGGCGCCGATAAAAATAACGACTCCTAGGAGCGTTGCGCAAGGCTTATTGAGAGGTACAATATTCAAATTTTCGTGGCTGGCACACCGGAGGTCATACATCATTCCGAATCCAATTTGAATTGGCTCACTGATAAGGGTTCTTGGAAAAGTCAACGGATCGGTACGACCAGACATTACCGTATATAATGTGGAACTTCTCGTTTGACGTGTCAGGTAGTGGATGTAAATTACACATATAGAGAAAATCCAATTCATTGATTTTCCAAGAAATAAACTTTGTGCAACTTTAGTGAGATTATTTCATCAAAATACTGTTCACAGTGCATTCTGGAAAATAATTTTATTTCAAACAATATTAGACTCACGCAATTGTTTTTATTGTGAACATAATTTTCGATAGTTGCAGTTTCTTAAAGATTTTGATAAAAATACAATGAATTATTAATTTGATCGTATGACGTAAATTGTCCGAATTCTTGCTACAACTATACTCCAGCATGCCCAGATTATAAGTGCTAATAATAAAAGGGGTTGTATATCCCACCAAAAGCAACAAAAAAACTCTTATGGACAAAATGGCAATATGTAATACGAATAGTTTCTCTACAAATTTCTACATTTTAAAAGTAAAGGCGCAATTAAAACTACGTAATTTTTTTCCCTCGTCCTAACCATTTATTTGGAAACTTAAAATTCAAAAAGTCTCTAACAGTTGCATTAAAATGAGGGGGTACCCTATCATGAATAAACCAAAACTCTAATCTATGTTCAGAGAGAGTAATTTGCAGAAATTCCAAATAACTTTCGCCATTTATTTATAAATAATACCAAACATGTATCTTAAACTCGCGTTGAAAATATCTAAAAGTTATTGCATAGAGGTTTACATCGGAATATTCATGAAAGTTGTGAACGTTTGTAATTCATCTACGAGTGAAACAAGAAACAAGCCTCATCAGTGAAAAGAATTTTCTTTTGAAAATTATTATCCTGATGCAAGATAAACTCGTAAAAGGTCACTCGTCGATCCAAATTATGAGGCAATAGCTCTTGCATTTTTCGAATGTGATGTGGATGTAATAGATTACGATTAAGAATTCGGTTTATAGAAGTTTTTGATAATCCATTTTCTCGAGATAAACGTTTAGTACTTATTTGCGGTTCATCTTCAACTGTTTTCAAAATATTTTCTTCGTCTTGTATACCCTTATTACACCAGGATGTTCTCGGATATTATTGAAAAACTTTTCTGCCTCTCGAACTCGTCTTTCAACAATAGAAAATGTTTCTCGATTTGGAATTCTTCTACAGTTTACAAAATATCTAGCACTAGTAACATGTCAACTTGTTCGCTGAATTTAAATTTTCTAGTCATTTTCAACAACAAACAGTAGCAGAAATAAAATAATTTTAACACTGTCAAATTATAAAGACACAGCCTACTACCTTTTTGATTTTTTTGCTAATGGACACTATTAATTAACCAAATTTGGTTATTCCAAGATAAAGTAATTCAGAGATATTTTTTTTCGAAATATTTTGCCCCACTTTGAAGGCCTGCAACTCCGCTTCTTTCATATGAATTATTTTATTAAATTAAGAATTTTGCAATATCTTGCCACGCGTATCTAAGTTGGAAAGCAAACTGCATTGACTAGTGAAAAACAGACAATCTAGTCGATGTTTAACACGTATCTTTTGCATCTGAAATTTATTATTACGAGCACTCCGGCTCATACCTGGAGATTTTCTCAGAGAAACGAGAGCCAGGCCGAAGCGCCATAAACATCAAACAGCCATGGGATCGAACGCCGGAATGGTATCTTGTTTTCTTTAACTGTAGCATATCCTTAAAAATACGCCAGACTTTATGGCTGGTGTCGATTAGCGATTGACGTCTAAATAGAGAACACCGAATGAATTCATTACCTCGGGAGTACTAGTCCGCGGACAAGACGCATCTGAAATCGATCCTGGTGATAAAACGCTTTTTGCGTATGCAAACAGGTGTCTCATTTTCACCTCTACTACCATTTCTCACAGTTTTTTCATCCAGACGGTCATACATACTCAGTACAGTGTATAGCGTTTATAATGCATAAGAATTGTAAGTACTTGGAATAAAAAAGTCTGCAATCATTGGCGATGGAAATATTTGCAAAAGCTCGAAATCGGTATATGTCTAGTGGCACCGCTGACAACTAACAGTGGTTATTTGCTATAGATTCAGACGAAAAACTAGTGTATAACAGAATAACTTCTTTTGTTGAAATAAATAATCTATTGACTACATCTCAGCATGGTTTTAGATCTAATAAATCGGTTGAGACGGCATCCTGTTACCTACTTGAATATGTATATCAATGTCTGGATGATGGTAAGTATGTAGTTTCACTTCTGTTTGATCTTTCCAGATCATTTGACTCGATAAAGAGATTTTAATTCAAAAATTATATACCCTGGGTATAAAGAGGTAGCATTCTTGCTTGGCTGACTTCATACATGGAAAATAAGTCTCTATTAGTTAGTGTGAATGATAAAAAATCTAATTTACATAGTGTTGCTCTTGGGGTACCTCAGGGCTCCGTACTAGGCCCATTACTGTCTATGCTCTATGTCAATGATCTGCCAACATACATTGAGCACGGTCATGTAACAATGTTTGCTGTTGACACAACGATTACTGTGTCGGCGAATACACCAGATGAGCTCAGAAAAATTATATGTAACGTGGTGGAATCATTGAGTATATGGTGCCAGAGGAATAAACTAATTCTAAACAACAAAAATACTATTTTTACTACATTAATTTTCACCTTCAAAGGCCTCTACCTACAAACTTTATGTCTTATGAAGATATCATGTCAGATCCAGTGAAACTCCTTGGCACCATCCTTGATTCTAAGCTCTCCTGGTGTAAGCATGTTGACCATGTGTGTAGTCAGCTAAATAAAGCATCTTTGCACTATTGCTGCTAAAACATACTCTTGATCAAGCGGGCTTAATTAATGTTTATTATTAATTTATACAGTCACATAGCGTTTAACATTCTTGCTTGGGGTAGAGGTAGTGAACGTGAAAGGGTATTCATATGCCAAAAGAAAATTATAAGATTACTTTTCAACTTAAAAGTTAATGTGAGTTGTAGGAAGGTGTTTAATGATAGACGAATTATCATAACACCTTCAATTTATATTTTAAAATGCTTACTTTTTACGAACAATAACATAAGTCACTTTAAAAAACGGACAAATTTTTACACCTATACTACAAGATACGGAGAACTCTTACTCACCATACAAGCGCTTTTAAAAAATCGCCATATCATAATTGCATAATTTTGTATAATGCTCCTCCTAAGCAAATCCGATGTATATCTGATTACCGGAAATTTAAAAGTAAAACGAAACATTTTTTATCAGTTAGAGGGTTTTATAGCGTGGATGATTTTGTTAGTGGTAAGTGATGCTAACTGTGGCTTTTACTGTTGCTATCAATTTTCACCGCATTTTTCACTCATGCGTGCATATGTTTATATATACATGTAAAATTATATTTGTAAATTGTAAGTTGTTGTTAGAGGTTCTACTGTATCATCTATTCTTTTCTATATTTTTATATATTTGACTATGTATGTTATTTTGTACTATATTTTATTTATGTTATTTATAAGTTTTGTTGTTAGTGATTTTACCTTATCACCTGTTTGTTCTTTTTTTATACTTGACTTGCCATATGTACAAATTTTGTATCTTTTTCTTGACCAATAAAGTATTATTATTATTATTATTATTATTATTCAATGCTGGTCAGCTGCACTGAGTAGTTGACCACAAAAGCACATTATGAAGAAATGGAAAAAATATTTTACTATTATTTAGAACACATTTTGCTTAATTTTAATCATTAAACATTTATATTAACAATACTATAACTATTACTGTTACTATTACTATTGCTATTGCTATTCCTATTGCTATCACTCTTACTATTACTATTACTGTTTTCTACGATGTTGAACATGTGACTTGTCTGCATAGTCGTAGATGAAAGTATAATAATTATTTTTATCTACAATCATTAATTAAAGTAGGGTTTTTTTGTTTGACAGTGACAACGAATTTGACATTTATTGAGGAGTGTCACATGAGTCATTGTATTGCTTGCCGAGCGTTAAAATCTAGCAAACGCTCGTCGTCAATAGCAACCAAGTAAGCGGCGTCTTTTTTAAGTAGTAAATTTAACAATTGTCAATATTTTTAAAATTGACGTTCTCGTTGTAATAAAGTTAATGATTGGAAAGTTTTATTTTGTGGAGTGATTACGAGTAAAAAGTGACATTACTGCTCCCGAGTGATTACCGCGCGACCGAAAAAAGGTCCCTCTTGAACAATAATGTTATCACTTTTTGCTCTTAATACATAAATAACTATTACTTCTAAAAGTTTGTACTTCAGAAATGATACATAAAAAATTCTAAACATTTAATCAGTAGCAGTTGGCCAAGGAAATATATTGTAACGTTCTTGATAAGCTTCTTCTACAAATATTGCACATTTTCCTATAGTTCCATTTTTGTCTATTTAATGGGAACTTTTGGTATTTTTTCATGTGTTAATTCCCAGAAATTGCCTTTTTCTTTCGTTAGGAAATATTACTTTCCTTTTTGCACACATACAACACAGAACAATATTAAAATGTAACACATTGCAAACGATTTTGCCACAATAGCAAGTTTCCCACTAATTTGACAATCCGTTTGGTTGGCGCAAATGCACCCTATGAGCCCTGTTTTTAAATTTAGCAGTTTGGTGTGATGGATTCCATCTAACCAATCAGAATTCTTTAAACAAACCAACAAGAGTGCATTGGTAGATTCCACCACAACAAACGGCTAACTTTAAAAACAGACCTATGCGTACATTCCATATTTTGCAAAAACAGCATATGTTCAGGACTTGTGTCATTTTTAATTCATCAGTCAGATGAGTCATATGATCGGTCAGATGAATCAGTTCATCGTCTACAGCTAAAGTGAACAGAGAACGCATGCTGTTTATTCATTATACGATGCGATGACCTATGTGGACTCATTTTCTGCAATATAACACAATTCTAAGCGAAAATAAACATGTATCATTCCTGCTTCCACAAATGCAGTTGCTTCCTGAATTTCCGTCTCTGTATTTCTCAAAGTAACTCACTGTTGCTTTCACGTATCGATTATCCGCTTCACACATATTGCGGGCACGTACTATCGGACGCTTCCCCGTTCTCTACTGATGCCGGTCACGACTATATCTACTTATGATCCCGGATAACAGCCAAATCCCATAGAGCTCCCAGCCAGGAGATAAGGCGACCGCGTAAGGGAGTTAAGTGTGTTCTATCATTAGGCGGTCGAGCTTAATGCGGTCGCGAGAGATAAGAGCGAGGTGTGCAGCGCAACCACCTGCTAACTCACCGAAGGAGATAAGCGCCCGCTAGATTCGCCGGTTATTAATAACGCCGATCGCCACTTTCCGCCTCGCTTTTGTCCTTTCGCTGCCTGGAACGACGCGGAACGAAGGTGGCGTAGAGAGTGGTTGCATTGTTTTACGCTCCTTTTGTTCATTTTAAAGGTCAGAAAAAAGCGAATATCAAATTCAGAACTGCACATTTACACGATGTTAGTTTTACAAGCTAGGATAGTAAGCTAGTATTCCGACATTCTATTCTGGCTTGGCACAATGCTAGAGCAGTACACACGATGCTGGAAATTTCAAGTCAAAGCCAGTATCACTGTAATCTACAGTGGAGAAAATGAACAAAACAAACACAATTTTAGACTGAAATATTTATTTGGGGAATTGTGTCAAGTTTCATTAGATCAATTACTAGAAGAGTTGCTAGAAAAACGTATTTCTTTGTAAGCATGTTTGTCTTTGTAATAGGGAATAGTGACATTCCACTTAAAATTAATTTCATTATATAATTTAAGCATTTCTGAAGCGTGTGTACGTGCAGAAAAAAAACAAAACGGTGCGTCATCGCCATATAGTAGTGGAGCATATACTAGCTTGTGTCAATACACAAAGCGAGGATAGTAAACAAATAGTAGAACCCCATCCCATTGAAACTAGCTTACTCGCTTCTTCACTAGCTTACTAACTTAAAAACTAATAATAAACATATTTGAATTTAGATTAGGTCGCTACTGCGCATGTTTATTTCTTAGTTTAGATCCTTCGATTAGGTCGCTTATCCCCGCGTTCCGCACCCCTCACACCCCCGCATACCGCACCCCGCATGCCAGCACCCCGCACACTTCTTCTTCTTCTTGCACGAAGAACTCTTCAGCAACACCAATGACCACAAGGAGTCGGTGCAAACTTGATGGACGCTGTCCATGTGACGTCACTTCCGGCGCAGAAACCGCCTCACTCATCTACTGTTCTGTTTACATGGAGTTAGAGTTGCTAGCTTAGAGTTAGCTTACTAGCACTAGCTTGCTTTCCTAGCTTAAAAACTAGCCTCGTGTAGACCGGGCATTAGTGTTAGCTAGGGTTGACAGCTCGCATTTCAAGACAAGATAATAAATATTACTACGACAAGAAATCTGGCAAATATAAGAAGGAAAAATGTTTAAGTGCACATTAGTTAAAAAAATAAATATTGCATTTCTATTTTAAGTAGACACTTTATTTAAACGACATCCAGTATGCAAAATTATGCAATATATTCATCTATATTTCAATCGTCACTATTTTTAAAAATTAAAAGAACGTTTTTTGTAGCGAATTACTATGAAGGCTATCTGAGAATGTCATCGAATATAATTTGAATAAGCTTTTAGAGGGTATTTGTAAAATGGTGTCAAATTATAAGAAATTTGAACTAAAAACTCTTATTTTATTTAAATAGCATGCTACATTTTTCAATCCTCTTAGGTTTTTCAAAAACTAACAGCTTATACTAACTATGTCATATAACTATTTTCAAATACTTTTGATGATATTCTCATTTTTGCAGATTTCTTAATTTTGTCACATTGTCACAATAGCTATGACAAAATGAACACTAATAAACCATAAAACTATAACTCCACAAACATTATTAAAAAATAAATACTAAAATCATGTATTCGTCGGAAAAAGTATTTATTTGAAAATTTAATTCGTTGATCTATTATTAAAAAAATGGGTTGACGCATATTTTTTTATTTTTGTTATAATCATTATTAACATTTGTCAAACTTCGTTTGTTATTTTCGACACATAATTTTAATTTAATACTATTCATTTTATCATGGCTGTTGTGACAATGTGATAAAATTTAAAAATTGAAAAAAAGCACAAATAAGCTAATACCTCCAAAAGTATTCAGAATAGGTATAAAACATGGTTTAAACATTTTTTCGGTTTTCCACATTCTACACCTTGATAAGAAACCGACCATACACACTAACAGCTTTTATTGACCATGTCCTGTACCTATTTTCAATACTTTTGATGATATTCGCATTTATCCTAATGTTTTAATAACAATATGAACCGTAGTAAACCAGCAAACTATAGCCTCCACAAATATTATTAAAAGAGAAAACCTAAATTCATGTACTCATCAGGACAGGCATTTATTTTAAAATTGAATTCGTAAATCTATTAAAACCATGGGTTAATCTATCATATTATTTTTATTTTTGTTATAGTCTTTATTAATATGATTAGTTAATTCGGCACTATTGCTTCAGTATTATTTATTATATTTTATATAGTTAATTGTTGTGTATTATCATTCTGGTATATTTAGTATACCTGCGAATATCTCTAAAAGTGTTTTTCAGATAATTACAAATATCCTAATTTTTCTCAGTTTTCCACGTTGATATAGACCATGATAAGGAACCAACCATACGCATTTCCAATGATATAATTTTCAAGATGTGAAATCATCGGCAGACAACAACAATTCACCAAAATTACGATTAATAAAACCGATTTTATGTGAGAACCCCAAAGCCAGTTATGAATTTCAGATAAATATCACTTTTCGATATCTATAATACTCGTAATTTACGATTGAACAGCACCTAATATATAACCTAGGAGTGTTCGGTAATGATATAAATTCGAATTCTCGCCTTTTATGGAAAATTGTAATTAAAAATACTAACGGTTTTCATCACCACGAGTGATTTAAAAAAATATAAAATGTGGTGGCGTTGCTTTCATTATTCACCTTGCGCTGGCCGTAAACGTCAAAGACGGCTAGACTAGCGTTCCCTTAGATATTAGTAATCGAGTCGATTTTTATTGAAACTATAAAAAATCGTATTAGGTTATATGAACCGCGTCAACCTTTCACACTTATTGAAAGTAGTACGTTGCCTTCCGGATCCGCCATATCTCACTTTTTTCCATCCTCTAACTCGGAAAAATTCGAATGCATGTGTGTTGTAACCCAAAAAGTTGTACATACCATAAATATATATCTGTTGTCAAACAGTTTAAAATTGTTGTGTGTTTACAGTTTGCAATAATTTTATTGTACATTACAGCAATTATTAAACACTTCTATTGACCGTACGAGATATCGAAAAACTGAGATCTGGGTTCTGGGTCGACTCAACTTTCGAAAAAAGCTATTCGCTCATCCAAACCGCATTCAGCTAGGTAGACTAATAAACAAGTTATGAGTTGTTCGCTAAAAAGTTAATAATAATCTTTGAGCAAAGAAAGTAACATTTGTACCGCTATAACTGTCAGACGTATGAGATATCTAGAAACTAAAATTTGGCTCTACTTAGCTTACGAAGAAAGCTATTCGTTCGTCCAAACCGCATTCCGCTATATGAACTAATAACAAAGTTGTGAGTTGTTCGCTAACAGGTTAATGATCTTTGAGCTAAGCCAATAACATTCGTGCTGCTATAATGCCGGAACCGTACGAGATATAGAAAAACTAAGATCTTCAATCTGCTTGGTAGATTAATGAGTTGTCCGCTAAGAGATTAATGATCTTTGAGCTAAGATAGTAACGTTCATGCCGCTATAACTTCGAAACCATACGACATGTTGAAATCTTAAGATGTGGACATACTTAGCTAGCAAAAAAGCTATTCGTTCGTCTAAACCGCATTCCGCTGAACCAATAAAGAAGTTATGAGTTGTTCGCTAACAAGTTAATGACCCTTTGAACTAAGAAGCAAAAACAGTAACATTTGTGCCTCTATAATGCCGAAACTATACGAGATATCAAAAGACTAAGATCTGGGTCTACTGAGATTTCAATAAGAGCTATTCGTTCATCCAAACCGCATTCCTCTAGATGGATTAGTAAAGAAGTTACGAGTTGTTCGCTAAACAATCCTTGAGCTAAGACGGTAACATTTGTGTCGTTATAACTTTGTATGCATACGAAATGTCGAAAAACTAAAATCTGGACATACTTAGCTTGCAAAAAATCTATTCGTTCGTCCAAACCGCATTCCTCTATATGAACTAATAAAGAAGTTATTCGCTAACAGGTTAATTTTGAGATAAATAGCTAAGACAGTAACATTTGTGCCTCTATAATGCCGAAACCGTACAAGATATCAAAAAACTAAGAAGTGGGTCTACTTAGCTTTCGAAAAGAGCTATTCGTTCATCAAAATCGCATTCCGCTAAATAGACTAATAAGAAGTTATAAGTTGTTCGGTAAACAACCTTTTGACGAAGACAATAAAATTTCTGCCGCTATAACTACGAAACCGTATGATATCTCGGATCTAAAATTTGGATCTACTTGGCTTGCAAAAAGAAATATTCGCTCTTGCACACCGCTTTCCGCTTGATAGATTAAGAAGTCATGAGTTGTTCGCTAAGAGGTTAATGACATTTGAGCTGAGATAGTAACGTTTGTGCGGATATAACTTCAAAACCATACGAGATGTCCAAAACCTAAGATATGGGTCACAAATATTCATGAAATTCAAGATAATGCAGTAACATTTGTGCCGCTACAACACCGAAACCGTACGAAATTGAAACCTATGTACTTAGCTTTCGAAAAGAGTTATTCATTCTTCCAAATCGCATTCGGCTAAATGAAAGTTGTAAGTTGGACGTTAAAAAGTATCCAATACGTTAAATAAACGTGAAATGTTCGAGTTTCAGTTACGAAAATTTAACGTGTTAATTCTATATTACTAAAGTACCAGTTTTTGAAATGGTGTTAGGTCATAATAAAGGTGTTAGGTATGTATATGTTTATTTAATACTAGCATAGTTTCCGAGATCTCATTGACCATCCTTGAGTTTGAGACTTGTATGTAAAAAATCTAAATTTCACTACTCACATAGTAGTGAAGTAACATAGTAACTTTACCACTACTTATACTTATATGGTGTTCATTTTGTTTCAAGCGAGGAAGAATTCACGCTGAACTACTCTACTGAGTTGTATGTTACAAAAAAAGAATCGCGAAGAACGCTTGGCTTCCAAAGCGACCTATTAAGAGCAATAAATATGTAGATGGAATCATATGGAACAGTGGGACTCCGGAGCATAAAGCCGAGTGAGAAATTAGAAACGTGATTTATGGCTTCTAAACGAAACGAACTGAGGCTCGCGCAGAACAATTATCGTACGATTTAATTTATTTTTCGTATTAAATGATCAGATTAATCTCGGGCTCAAACTGCGCCGGTATCGGTTATGTGTGAGCGGTCTCGTCAGCGAAACCAAGACGAATGAAGACCATTACGTGATTGTAATTATTTATCTGTCGAGAGCGCTGATAACGATAACCTTTCGGACGTCGATACCGCCGTCGAAATCGAAGACGCGCCCGAAAAAAAAACCGTCCGACTTATTTTGGCGACCCTCCGATTCGAATTTGCTTTACGACGGGCGGGAGTCGAAAAGTGGCTACGTAATTGCAGTTTAAATTCTCGCCAACCCGAAATTTGCATCGTCATAATTCATCGCCACTATCAGAAGATTATACGGGCATGCGTGGAGCACATTCATCAGACCCCGATGCGTTCCGTGGAGTTGATCGGACAGAGTTGCCAGTTGAGAATTTCGAATAAAATCATAAATGTTCGGTCAAATTCAGGGAGTTTCTTAAGCAGAGGTCAAAAATCCAAGGGCGTATTGTGTGGCAAATAATAAATGTTTTTTGATATATAAATGTGGAGTCTTAGCATAGCCATTGTCCAGTCAAAGTAAACTGATGCTGTGCGATATGGTTTTCAAGAAGTTTTCAAATAATTTACCATTCTGAATAACTTTTTTTATAATATTTTGCTGTACTTTTAGCGGACAAGGCTCTTTACCTGAAACCAAAATAGTTTCTACTCGGTGGACTGAATATTTCAAATAGAATTATAAAAAAAAAGGCAAAAGAATCGATTGTTTCAATAGTCAGACGGATACACTAAACCGCAACAAAGTTCGTTAAAATCAGAAACAAATTTGAATTTCTCACCTCCAAAAACCCCCAATTTTCAAAACGTATGCAAATATTTGGATTTTTTATAAAGCTACAAGTTTTGACTAAGGTAAGTTTGGCAACATCGCATTATTTTATCCTCAGAGATCTACTGTATGGTGCATTTATTCGCGGACACCCTGTATAGTTTTAACATTTTCAGTTCCAGATTCTTAAATATTTTGATGAATATATTTGATATATATACACACTAGACTACTAATCTCTCAAATACGTGGATACACTTAAGATCACACTGTCAGAAATTCCCTAAATCTAACTACAGTAGCGCGACACGACAACATCGCCCCTGCTAAACTTTAAGCAGCGCAATTAACGGAAAAACCAATTTTCAACACACAGATTGGCAAGTTGTTTTAAATTGTTGTTCACACAGTACGGCGGTGGCACGGCCTGCCAAAGTGGCAATTTTGGGCCGCCTGTTTTTCTCCTCGTTTTATGAGAACGTCTACGTGCACGTACCTAATTATAAGGAAGCACGTTTTGATTAAGGTCTCGTAATAAGGGGAGGTAATTCGAAATTTTACGCGATAAACTATGTGTAATTTGGGAAGGTACACCGTCATTACGGAACGGTATAAGAAACCGTATAACGCTGAGAATACATATCCAGCTGCGATAGAATCTCGTAGACATTCGTAGCTTCAGTAATTAAAATGCAATAGTTGATACTAGTAGAGAGCAAACATCTCGGCGCACTATGGAATCAATCTATAAGTAGTGGAGTGAGAGTACGTAAATTGTTTGCCGCTTTCCATAAATAATGATATATAACAAATTTCAACATTTAATGGTGCAATAACCAACCAGAGATTTGCATTTGGTTTGCACATATATGAATCGTATATAAAAATAAATAATACAATTTTTTTTAATTATTAACATTGTATTGTAATACCTATATTCTGGTAATAATATAACACTACAAAAAATGTGGTCTGTGCGACGGACTAGATCTATATATTCTTATGTATATTCGAATCTACGGTCCATTTAACCCCATCGCCCTAGGTTTAAGGTCATTTCAAGGTCAAAGCGAAAGATAGATCTGCAAGGGAAGCAGACTTTCGTATCTTTATATTTTTGAGGTCGCTTAAGGGTCATTCCATTTGAAATCGTCTGAAAATAATAAAAATTGTTGGCGACCCATTTTAGATTTTGGTGTAACTTTGAAAAACTCTACTCTAGGGCCCCAAACAACAAAATTTACACGGTTTAGTTAGATTTTTACAAGCGCTTGTTTCCGCCTATTTAAATAAAGACTCTTAAAAATTGCTATTTTTTAAGCATATCATAGACAAAATTCAGCCACAAGTTGACCTGAGTAGTCCACTCTTTATAGAAGAAAACTTTGCTTGAAGTTTTGAAATTTTTAAAAATCTCAATATTCAGGCTATGAAACGAGCGTGTTGACTGCGAGATAAAAATCTGATACTCACAGAATCTACTGTTCTTACCTTCAACTTTAAATGACTATATCACTTGTTTTGTTTTCATGTTTAGTGTTTGTACGAGCCGTTTTTTTACAGCAAAAATCTGGACGTTTTAACTAATGAATTAAAATTACTTACCATCAAAAATAATTATAAATATGAAAAATATTTCAAGTTTTAATAAAGTTATGGATATTTAGGGTGTAAAACTGTTTCTGGAAGTAATTATCATCGAAAATAGTAACTGTAAACAATTTTTCAACGATAAAATTATGTATATGACCCTTAATCAGAATTCGGAATTCATTTAACACCATCAGCTAATTTCCAAGGTTATTTCAAAGCGGATGGGTCGATCATTATTTGTCAAAAAAATATACTACGCTGTATAATATTATAAATAAAATAGATCAGATACGTCATTGCATTATCTTCATTTTTTATTTTGTACACTTTTTTGTATTGCAAATCGATTAAAAATAAAATTACGTTACGATAAGAACCACCATGTATAATACTCCGGTGTCAAAATGGCACATTTCCTATCTGATATTTTCATATCTTAACCTCCTCTACTACGTCCCAAATATGTAACCTTTTTTTTAAACGCCCTATATACAGGGTGATTTTAAATGAAGTAGCAAATTTGAGACCACAGATTCCTTAGGTGAAAACAAATCGATTTAACCTAACCTATATTCTAAATCGCATAATAAAAAAGATACAGGGTGTCAAATTTAAAATTTGATTTTCAATATTTGTAGATTAAATCGCTTTATTTTCACTTAAGGAATCTGTAGTCTCATTTTTGCTACTTCATGTACACCCTGTATATATCGAGGTTCGATGCTCATTAGCGCACCGTCACCGGGTTGCCGATGAATGGCGCTGCGGAAAGAAATCGTCTCATTATCGCAACCCGTCGTTATTGTTGGGGCGACTAAACCAACATCGCGGCCCGCCACGACCGCGACGGACGGCTTTAATTACTTTTCAGCGAACGGGTCGCCCGTGATTGATATCGTTAAAGGTAAAAATGATCCGCGAAATTCCGAATAATA
This sequence comes from Monochamus alternatus, assembly GCA_037114965.1. Classification (NCBI taxonomy): domain Eukaryota; kingdom Metazoa; phylum Arthropoda; class Insecta; order Coleoptera; family Cerambycidae; genus Monochamus; species Monochamus alternatus. The sequence goes on along the minus strand of CM073429.1, from coordinate 59,905,401 downwards.
ACCGGCACCGGATCGTATATGGCAGTTATTAATAGTGGAATAATGAATTATTTTTGCCGGCTTTATTTTACCACCGGCCGGGCGCGCTGTGAATGGGCGAAATGCTCCGGTAATACGCTTAACGGTAACGGCGAAATAAGAGAAAAATACCGCGTCGATTCGGTGCCGTAATTATAGTAGCCAATTACACCGGGGGTGAAACACCTCGCGATCTGGGTGTGTGATAATAAAGCCCGCCGTACGTGTCACTAAAGTCTGCCGTACGCTTCATTTAAAGCACGTCGTAGACTACAGTGCTTATATGCGAGATTATACCGAACACAAAAAGTGGACAACAAAAAAGAATTGGGTATTACTAAGTATATTTCAAATTACATATATTGCTTTTGTCGAATCAAGCTAGAATGACATCTAGACTTTTTTTTGTAATAGTTCGATACATATAATGGAATAACTTTGTTTTAGCGCCAAATCTCCATCGTTCTCTTCGAGATTGGACTGTATAGTACCTATAGTGTACAATGTTAACTATGATACAAATATTTTAAGAGGGGATAGAGAAAATTAAGAATTTACGGAACCACCCTTCCAAAATAGTCCAAACTTATTTAACGCCGCCTATGTGGTCTGTCTGCCGCACGTTTCACATTTTTGGTCAGAATGGACAACCAGCAACAGAACGGTAAAATTCGCTGTAATGTCATAATTTAATTCCTGTGTTTATGTTGCAGTTTTGTGCTCTTCAGGTTTTAGTGCCTTTTTAATTTTATGCGTTTTATAGTTATTAAATAAAGAAATTTGTGTCAGGTGCAGATATTTTCCCACAATATAGTTCGCCGGTTTATTATTCTAGGCTATGGGACGATACTGCCGCGAGTGCATTAAAAGTTTTCTATTATCTATTAGTACCTACCCATTCCTTTCGTCCGATTTTCTTATAATAAATTGGTATTTTATCTAACTGTACCCACGGGAAGTGTTTTATTGGTAATGGGTGGTTGAAATGACTGAAAATGTAGTTTTGCCAGTTTGTAACGAAATAACGTTACCTATCTATCAGGTATTATTACTAATAAGAATGTAAATTTTTATCCTTTCTGCATTTAGAAACGCTGCAAAAAAACGACCGCATAATAGTTGAAGTTAAGTGAACATTGTTGACAGATGTAAGCTTTATCTATGGATCTAAGCCATCTCAATCGATGCTTATCATAGGCGCTGACTTTCCGTAGGAAAAGAGGGTTTTGCCCCATTTTTCAAATATCGAGCTAAAATTCTGGAATAATTTTTTGTTATCTTATAGGCCTCCCTGAGCATGTGCTTAAAATTTTTGTACTTAGTCATAGTTAATCCTGTATAAAATATTAGGCATTATCAAATATTTGTTACAAAATAAATATAATAATGCAATCAGTAGATAATAGTGTTAGGATAACCTCAAAAAAGACACTTCAAACTCCCAATGTCCCTCGTTCAGTACTAATGTTCATTACTAATAAGTTCATTACTAATGTTATGTCCTCAAACGTATACAATAAATCATCCAGCCATGCACTCTCGTTTAAAAACTAGGTCACGTTCTATAACTTTGTACCTTAAACAAACAGTTCTGGTACCCCTGTCGCCCTCTACAATACAATACGTCGCCAGACCACTCTGACGAAAAGAACAGTGAATGTATAACATCCAACGACTTCACGTCAACTTTGCTCCTCTGACGCTCCGTTAGTGCTACATAATTCTAAAGAAAACTGAATCCCTAGCATCCAACCACTTTACGACGACGTCGACTTTACAACGATAATAAGCTCTTCTGATCCCACGTTAGTGCTACAAATTTCTAACAAAAGTGACTCGCAAGCAGCCAACGACTCCACGTCGACGTTGCACCAGGCAAATCCTCTGTTGCCCGTCGTATTCTACACATCTCTACAAAGGTTAACCGCCAAGCAGTCTACCAACAGCTAGCAGGTAGGTCTGAGTGAAACTCCTGTTTCCGCTGCATAACATCAATGTATTGTAAGTTATCCCATCTATTTCGTATCAAAATTTACATTATTCTTTCCTGTAGCTCCAGCTCTCGGACAGCACAAGCCGCCAAATCATTCTTTTAGTTAATGTATTGTATTATTAGCTTTGCTTTGTGAGTATCCTGAATATTTTACTCAGTGTAAAGTATTATTTTAGTGCTTTTTCAAAACAAAAGCCATCTTTAATATTTCTCATCATATATCTTTATATAGCTAATATGTTCGTTAAAGAGAAAAGAAAATAATTATTTAAACAAAACTGTTACGAAAATCCTTAACGAGACACCACTTCAAACTTAGGATGTTTCCCATTTTACTGTTTTAACATTCTAGATTAATCCATTATGAGTACCTATAAATATTAGTTCCAAGGATATAAACTACTAGTAGTTACTGTAAGTCAGTCAGATGTAGATAATCATTCAGTAGCGATCGTTACGCAGTTGTATAGTACAATTAAAGCACTTTATTAAGTGTATTACCTCATGGTTTTGTCATACGAACTCATAATAATTATATAACGATGTGCATGCAATATTTCAATTTAGATCGACAATGACATGCACATTTTATCAAAATGCTACACCTGAATTATTACTTAATTCCTTTGACCATTTAAATTATTAATATATTAAATTCATTACAAACTTAATGGTCAAGTGAATACTATACCTAGTTTAGTTATCATGAAATAAGTTCATAGTAGATCTTACAACGCCACAATGGCCGGTAGTATTTTTAAATCAGAAAAGCGTATGATCACAGGTAAAAAAAAAACAAATTAGTGGATTCAGAATTTTATTTCACTTTTATTGTAGATGATCCTTTGCAATTTTTACTTAACCTAATGGGCTATGAGTACATCAGATATCATATATACATCAAAATAATTTGTTTGGCTATAGTTTTATACATAGAAGCGTTCAATATTGTCTGTTTCATAGACGTCTTTGCCAATGATAACTGGGATCTACTGAAAAGATATTTACCCGTCATTATTTTGCAGCAACCGGTAAATTATAATACATTTTAAAACAATAAGTTTATTACTGTAATTTATCTTAAGGAGCCCATACACGCCTCTACAATCTGAGGTGTGTGAGCTCCTATACGTTTAATAACTGCATTTTTAGGGAGCAATGGGTCTATCTTTGGGTATAGCGAGCATGAACGAATTCTTCACTTTCCGAGAAGTGATTTATCAGTATTGCTGGTCGATAAACTCAGCAGGTCCCGAAATCCAACGCAAAATCCAGAAAGACTGCAAGTCCATCAAGCAGCTCTGCTTTTTCGTCTTCGTAGCGAACCTCCTGGTGTACGCCACGTTCTTGCCCCTCATAGGCGACGAGGGTGACATCATCTACGTGGTGATGCTAACCAGGAGGTACTTCGGCAACTGGGCCAACCTCTCCTGTAGCGTTTACTACTTCTGCTTCCTGTGTTTCGCTTACGGCAACATCATTGTATTGTTCATATGTGCCTACATCATATTTCACCTGAAGTTTCAGTTTTATTTGATAAATGAACACCTGCAAACCCTGTCCGACGATTACGATTTGGAAAGCGAAATAAATTATGATGACAGTTACCAGAAAAACGTATGCGAGAGGATGGTGTTGTGTATCAACCAGCACGTTAACATCAAGCGGTAAGTGTGGCTTCAGGGTTGCCAACTTTATACCCGTTACCAACTGAAACATTTTAAGCCATATTAATTCACCTCTTTTTAGGGTAGCAAAAATGTTTTCCCACATAACAAGATCACCGATAGCTGGCGTTACAATCGTAGCTTCCTCAGTATTCGTAGCCACCACGTTCTTTATAATATCAGTAAGTCCCAAATAAACCTTTTTCGAAACCGTCCGGAAAGTACTTCCCGGACGATTTTTCTTTGAGAAAGTAGACTTTTCTGACCTAGTACGTATTTTCCAGACTAGACCGGTAAAAGTTACATCGTTGTTATCATTGCACTTAATAACCAAATAATAGTATGAAAATAAATCTAGGTAGGTTGCTTTAGAAGAATGTTCTTGATCATTACTGTAGCAACTAAATGAAGACTTGCCAATTTGGCAAACTTCCAGGATGAACTGTAGTACTCGTACAAAAAAATATAAATTACTATTCGTTATTACAAACCGTACAAAAACCATATTTTTTAGAAAATTAGTCCTCATAGTAACTTCAGGATGTGCCTGAGTTCCATAAGTTGCTTGACAATTTTGATGAGTCTCTGCAGCTTTGGAGAAATGTTAGCAGAAGAGGTACTACCCTTAAATTTGATAAAACAGACTGCATATGTTTAATTTCTAGTCGAATCACTTGCATCGCATATGCATTGAAAGTCCCTGGCCACTTTGGAACAGACAAAATCAGCGTTGCTTGATGATGCTGATGATTGGATGTTCCAAACCTTTGAAGATAACTTTTTATAACTTGCTGGACTTGAACTATTCCTTTCTGCTAAGAGTAGGTATTAAATAAAGAAAATAAAAACTATAGAGTAACTTCTTTTGGTTGTTGTTTCAGATAATAGGCATTACTTACAAGTTGCAAGCACTTTTCATGAAGTACAAATAGAAACAACAGTTATGTTTAAACATGAAACTTACTTGGATACCACTCATAGACAGTCGTCTGTAACTGTACTGTATAGTAATTACTGCACAATTTATTCGAGAACAAATCTAAAGGAACAAGATCATGAAGATGACTTCGCACTATATTTGATCCAGTTAATACAACATAATACACTGGTTGTTTGTCACTTTCATGTTATAATAGATCACCAGTCCAATATCTCGAAAAGCAGATGCATTCAAGTTCTATAAGAAAGGTTATCCCACTAATGACAGCTAACAAGCCCGAAACCGGTACATGTTTAGTGGCACTACAGACGACTAACCACGGCTGTTCGCTTACAGGATGATTCAGAACTTTGAATGCACATGGGACTCCACTGTAAAACCTGACAAGGCAAAGCATCCACTTGGCGACCGGACAACGAATTGAAAAACATTCCCAAGAAAAGAAACAAACAAATTTTATACAGAAAATTCACTTCTCTACTTTTGTCGGTATTGTTATTAATTATTATTAAATTAATTAATATAATTAATTTGTAGCTTTAATTAATAAAATAGCTTGACATACCTGATTTTACAATAAAATTTTGGGTCAGTCTTATCCAGTTTCTACAAACTAACGCAAATGTTCCTGCTTCTTGTCTGTTTAGAACCTGTAAGTTATTAGCAGCAACTATGATATGTTTATGTAAATAATCAATAGTGTCCACTTCGGTGCGATACAATTCATTGGGTAAATATTCCCACCAAAAGAAGTCCAAATGATTCCTCGTCCAATCTCTTGGTATTAATGCTTGGATACACTGGACACAGTATAGATATAACTGAGTCTCGTCTATGATAATCCACACTACTGAATTATGTCATGGATGCCCTTGACCTCCATCTCTTCTATGATTCAGTTTTTTTTTCTATACACGTAAGTCATTTTTGGCAGTTGCCCAGCGGTGTAAAGGTTGAAAATACTACAATTGTCTGCTTTTGCAGAGTAAGATACAAAAAATGTTGTTACTTAATATGTTAATTTGTTGTTACAAAATGAACGGGATTCGGAACCAGAAAAAGACATTTACAATGATTAGATATGCCTAACATGCTAATATCCATTCAATTTAATTGTGAGTTAGTACTAGATGTATTAAAAATTAATATTTGCAAATTATATTAAACGTATTCAGAGCAATAAAATTGGTAAGACTGACGTTAAGGAGATTATAAGGAGTTCTGCTCATGTTTATGCAACAGATCTATATAAAAACTAAATAAATAAGCCCGCGAGCGCGCTTTAACATGCCATAAATTAATTTCTACGCATTGTCCGCGTAAAACGGCTCCCCGGGGGTGATGGCTTTCACAATTTTTCCACCCACAGGCGCGGGGGAAATAATAAATTATCGTTAGTCACCTCTGCCCACGGGCCATTAGGAGCTGTTAAAAAAATTAAATTTCGGTAAACAATTGAAAAATGATGTATCGCCCGTGCGAGCGTTAGTTACAGTCGGGTTTTTTATGCTCTTCATTACGAACTATCGGTGTTAACACCCACTAGCTGGGCCATGTAGGAAGTCGGGCGGTCATCTTTGGAAGCGATGGCCCCTGGAGAGCGATTTGTGGCTGCAGTTTTTACGTAACCGACTTTTCCGCTTATAAATTCATCATACGAGCCGGTCAAAGGTCTGGAGATGAATACGATTAAGAATGAGCCGATGATTTATTTACATTCTAATAAATTATTAATAATAATGCATGTTCTCCACTATTATTAATGCAAATGTTTGAGAAAGGGGATATAAACTTTCAGAATGTAACTAATGGTAGGTCGCGACCGCTGGATTTTGGAGTGGTTGTATAGGTTGGACTATTTTGCTTTGAATAGAAAAGATACAACTGTTACTGAGGTCTCAATGGGGAAAAAAATGGCGATCTTCTACATTTTGGTTATTTTTAACAAAAATTATAGGATTAAGTAGATATTGCTTGTTTCTAAATTTGCAACAATAGTAATGACAGGTGTCACGTCAAATCAGTTTGTTTGTTGTGCGGTTAAAACATAATTAATTTATATGTTGGTTAAATACAATCTACAGGGAGAGATTAATCGGTCGAGGTGGTCTAATTGCTTGGCCTGCTCGAATACCGGATCTCAATCCACTAGATTTGGGGCTTTTTAAAGAAAAAAGTTGATGCTAGCCAGGTTCATAATGGAGAAAATCTATTATCTACATCGTATTCGAAGAATTTGGGATGAAATAAATAATAACATGGTTTAGACAAGACGTTCCTAAGAAATTGATTGCATTGCCGAAAACAAATATCACTTTAAGCAATATTTAAATTGAATTGTTTACAAGCCGAATTGCCTTATGAGGACTTTTTTCAGAAAATAGAATAAAATGTTAATATTTGCACATGATACCTTTGCCACTGGCTTTAGTTGAAAAAAATAATTCACATCAAAATATTAACAAAAGTTAATGAAAACATTGTGATTATTGCATACAAAGTTTAAAGGAAAAATATTTATTTGTTCAGTAGATGAAATGAAAATGAAATATTTTTGAACATTTTGCTGTATTTTCAGCTGAAAAGACCAAAACAGTTTCCATTCGGTCCACTGCATATTTCAAACAGGATTATTTCAAATACGGTTACTAGTAACGACTTCAACAAGGTATACTTTTTTCAGATAAAGAAAGTAGGAGAATCGACTGTTTCAATAGTCAGATGGATACACTCAGTCGTAAAAAAGTTCTGTTATTTAAAAGAAGCATAAATGCCATAAGTGGCGCCCTCTACTGGTGACGTCAAAATTAGACACAAATTTGGATTTATCGCCCCAAAAACCTCCGATCTCCAAAATATATGCAAATATTTGGATTTTTTAAAAAGTTATTTACAAATATCGACACTAAATTTTAAATTTGACACCCTGTATCTTTTTAACCATCAACTTTTGACTAAGGTGAGATTGGCAACATTGCATTATTTTGTCGTCAGAGATCTACTCTTGCTATATGTTGCATTTATTTTCGGAGATCCTCTACACAAGTAGATAATTTTGCGTTTAGATTCATGTCTATTATTTATTATTTTTCTGCACCAACTATTTTTATTTGTCAATAGTTGTACATACATAAATAAATAAACAAATTTATATACCAATTATGATTTTTTTTATTTTATCCATTTCCAATATATCAGAACTGTGCCTGATGAAGAATGCTGTATTTTTTTTTTCAATAAACTAATTTATATTTTTGAAAAAGGAAAATTTCTTTGAAGGCGTCGCATTTACTACGCACTATTCGTCTTCCTGTTTAAATTTTGGTTCGGTTTAGTAAGTTACAGAAATATAGCCAATCCAGTGGACGTTGCGTGTCCCATAATGCCCAAATAACTCACGGTTTCTCCTCTTGGGGTTAAAGTCGCCCATAAATAAATCGAGGAAAGTTAAGCCGAGAGACCAAGACGAATCCGCCTGCGTGGCGAAATACTGTTAGGGGCCAACAGCGGCCCAAAGCGATGATTTACGGGCCTGGGTTACGCACACACGCGGACACGTCAAACATTATTTTTATTTGGACATCTCCGCCGTCGGAGATTTATGAATCGCGGATTTCATTTCGCCCGAGCAACGCAAAAGTGATTCGTTATGAAAACAATAATAATATAATCCTTGTACAAAACCCAACTAGCGTACATAAAGTTGTAATAATGTTTTTATAGTTATTAATTATCCTAATACGATATGAACACTAGCAAAGTTCATATCGAAGGTGTATCATTCAAAATTTAACCTACGACAGTACAGATAGATTCTATTTTCAGATTCGATTTATCTTGAAATGACAGAAACATTTTCATGAAATTAAAAATTATTAGGTGCTCTTATTTGACGATGTCATAGTGACCACAGTTTTTGATTGTTTTAAATTTGACTTTCACAACTTCATTATTGGCGTCCAAGTTTGTGTCAAACGTTCAGTTTTATTGAAAAAGATTATTAATATGGGTGATTCTGGTTCCGAGAGTGTCCCTTGAGATATCGAAAATATTGCGCAAAGCGTTGTCGATTCCCTACTTCCCGAAAAATCCAGACAGACGTGCAAGCAAAGTTTTTCAAAACTTGAAGAATGGTGTAAAGGAAACGAAATCAACAATAGCAGCAAGGAAAAGATTCTTCTGATACATTTCGAATATCTTTCAAAACATAGCAGGTCTTCGCCGCTTTTAGTATATTATTCTATGCTACGTTTAATTACATCAATGAAGAAAAATATAGATATTAATAAGTACGTCTATTTCATTGCGTTTGTAAAAAGAAAATTGGAAGGATTTTGGTGAAAAAAGTCTAAGATTTTAACAACGATGGAACTAATTTTATGATAAAAGTTGCATTAATAGTGGGGCTTCCAGGTGCCTGCAGGCGTACTGAATTGACAAATCTGCACCTACAAAATATTAAAGATATTATTATTCCGTTTACGAAAATAAAGATATAAGATGGAAAAGATATATAGCGATAAGGCCAAGCAACACAGATCATATTCGATTATTTGTGGGGAGTAGAAATGAAAAATTCATCAAGCAGCCAGTTGGCATTAATAGTTTTGGGAAATTGCTTGATCCTGGGTCTTCCAAATCCTCAACAAAATACTGGACAAGTAAAAGTGGTGACGAACTTTGTTTTTTTTTACTCTAAAATTTAGCTGTTATTATGAATTCATAATAACGCAGAGTTTTATTATGAAGATCATAATGACATCCAAATGAGGATGCTAAATGTATCATAATGACACTGCCGTAAATTAAAATTATAATAAAGGTTTATACTACTTATGCTATTAAAAGTAAATATCAAAATAAAAACCTTAACGACGATTCTATAACTATCTGAAGATTTGAAACGTCAGTTATTGGAGCTTTTTGCAAGAATTTTCTAATTATTAATTTTATTAAAGTCGATAAAATAATGTAGGTCTTATGTTCATTGCTTATAGTAAGTTCTATTAGTCAATACCATTGCGTAGGTTAGTTGTTCTATAGTCTTTAGTCAGAATTTTTTTAAGAGTTTATAAATTGTTCTATATGCCAGTTATTTAACATATTGAAATGAACTGACGAATTATATGACGCCTTTGTACAATAACAGTGTATATTTCCTCTCTAGTCGATATTCTTCGGTTTGCAACCATCAATTTTTCTTTTTAAGAATGTTATTAATCTTGAATATTTGCTAATGTTGATTTTATGATGTAAAAGTTCTGTTGTCTTTAACATGGAATAATAAGATCGCAAAGAGGACGGTTTACAAGAGTACTGTAATGTATTTTTCCAAAAAATATGCTAGCAACATATTTTCAGTGTAGTGTTTCACGTTTTTAAAGGAACGCCATTTAACAAAGCCATCACGTTTTTTGTTATAAAGTTTTTTTTTTATTTTCCCGGTAACAGATTTCCTTTAACTTGTTGCAACGTTAACGCAGATTTTGTTGGCTGTATTAAAGTTATAATAAAAGTTATTGCAGTTTCAATAAAAGTTTTTACAATGTTTAGTAAACTGTTATGTTTCAACTGTGTGCTTAGGAGGTTTGTTGAAGAGCTTCAAATATCATTCTCGATTGAACCCCGAACGAAGTATTTTCAGCTATTGATCTCTTCAAAGAAATGGACGGCTTCACGTCTTTCTGAATTGTAAACGTCACGTACAGAAACTATAGGCGCAATTATAAAATATGCGCCGATTCAGAACGAAATTTACTGTGATGGTTCCGAGGCCGGCTCGTTTCGAACGATAATTCAAACGGAGGAAGAAAAGAGCCGGGATCGTGCCATTGATTGAAAGTTAGTGGAGCTCCACCGTCGTCGGACGCTGCGTGCAGTCATCCCGCATTTTTGTTCGGTTCCTTTGATTCAACGAAGCAGAAAACCGAACTAAATTAGAACTTTATTTACATTCGCCTTCTTCTCGTCTCCCATCCCCAACGGCAATTTACAGAAATAGGTTACCTTGTGTCTTGTTTCCATCGAGAGAGCCATTGACGTCCGCAGATTTCCGACAACACATTCCTTCAATATCTTTATTATGGTTAAAAAATGATAGTTTTAAGGGCATAGAAATACGTAGACAAAATTAGCAAACTAGCGCTTGTGACATCACATCGTGGAGCCACTAGTTGAACTAATATATAATTTTTGAAATAAATATGAAAGCAAATAAAGCAGAATACCGATATAAATAAAAAAAAATCAATAAAAAAATTGAAAGAATGAGTTTCAAATGAATTTCTAAATGAAAAATTAAAATATACTAGTGATGTGAGAGCGTTCACAATAAAACTCAGTGATCATTTCAACGTTCTTTGGATCTACTTTGCAATTTTATATGTAAATCATTTTATAGTGGACTGTCATAATAATGGTCTCATTATGAATATCAAAATAGTTAATAATCTGCCACTTTCTATCATCCATGCTGTAATGTAACAGAACGTACGATAGTAAATAGTAAGTTTTAACCTTTTAAATTAAATTACCTGGGTATTGATATTCGATATTGATATTAAATTTGTAAACGAGTAAATGATACTGCAGGAAACAACTACTCCGCGGACTAATGCCCCGACCGGCATTGAATTACTCCTGCAGTATCTGCATGAACAGCCAAGAACCATTGTCGGACGAATCACCAGACATAGACCGATTTCGGGCTTGTTAGCCCTCATCAGTATGCCATAGGTGAGATGTCCGACAATTCAACTGGCTGTTCCCTCATATGTATGTTCACATATAAACTGAGTGCAGGTGAGATATAAGTGGTCTGCTTTTATTTCCTGCTGCTTTTATTTCCGAGCAGGATATGCTGCTATTTGTGGAAATGTTCTGAAAAATGTAGTAAATACAGAATTATTAATAAAGCGTTATAAATTTTGCATTGCATTCTTATTTTCGACCAGTATCTGCATTTCCACATGATTCAGCCCGTAGCACCAAACAATCGGAATGATTGTTCCACGGTTCGTGACACGGTCAATAACAGAGAGCAATATCGTTCCTTCTTAAGGCCATGGAAGCGCCGTGCGTTAGATTAAACTCGGCCTCTTATCTGGTGCGCTATGAATCATTATGTCTGGCGAATTACATCTAGATCGAACATATGTTCCTGTCGAAATATCTTCTCGAAGATTATTAAATTTGGACACGACCGTTCCAGTTTGGTCCGCCGCCTCGCGAAGCCTATTTCTCATGGCACGGCACCGATGAAGGCAGATAAGCACCGATAATCGGCGTACAGTAATGCTTATGTAAACAAGGAGATGTTATAACGAATCATATTAATGATGCCGAGATGTTATCGGAAGAGGAACATAAAGTCCACTTATGAATCGTTGCGGGCGATGCGTCTGACTTTTTAGGGTTAGCCAACGGTTCTTAGGGGAATCGGCAATCGACGATGTTGCATTTCGCAACATGTCTAATGGTATTGATTTGATTTAGAGAAAATAAAATCAAATACATCATCTTGAATAGCATAAATTTAATTATTACTCCTTGGAAAGTAAAAGAACAAGTTTAAAATCGAGTCATCAAAATGGAAAAGCAGGAATTCTCTAAGATTCAAGATCATACTGACTGGTTTCTTTAACTAGAAAGTAGTTTTTCGCCATGAATTCCTTCTCCAAGTTCGAAGGTTAAATCGTTTTTCTTATTTTGAATTTTGCGATGGTTACTTGAAAGTGGTTAGGTGGAAAGCACCTTGTCTTTAGCATAGTGCTGAAAGATTGTTGAAACTTCTCCTCATTCGCCACTTGGTATAAACGATTTTTGCGCAAAAAATGATATAACAATTCTTTTTCGACCTTTGTTCTGACTTGATTTAGCCCTTACTGATATTTGCTATGACTCAAATCCCTTCTCAAGAAACGAATATTTGACGCAATTAATGAAATAATACAGAAATCACTGATAGAGGAACTACATAAACCAGAAAAGGAAGTACTTTGAACCTCTATAAATTTAAAAAAAAATCAGTCCTGATACATTTTGCAGCCAAGCAATGAGATCCAATTCTTAGGAAAGTGTGACATCTGTTGTACTTTCTACTTTTCTTAACGTTTCGTTACTCACATTACCAGCATCTTCAAGAGAATTGCAAGGTTCTTCCTTCATTTCTCCTGAAAAACTGTTAATAGTAAATTCAATTTATAGATCAGTTGTACTCATAAGAAATGTTTAAGAATTCAACCCTACTATTTTGGTGCAACAATTCTAAATGAAATATTAATGTTATTTCTTTATTTTTAAGTTGAATAGTGCCAACAGCTTATCCTCCGAATCCTGAACCTGCCCTCAGGACAACAGTATTCTGCTTGCTGAACCAGTTCTGTCCCCTAATTAACCTTCTAGCTTATAACTACTTGACGTATTTACATTTGTTGCTTAAACTTCATTCGAGAAGGAGCAAATTGTTCGAAACGGCTATGAAATTAATACCATAATCTTCAACAACCGTCTCAGGTCTCCTACAAATATACGCCACCTCCTACGTGCGTATCCCTGCACCAATTTAACTTAGTGGATTATATACGATTGCATTACCACTGAGTTACGACGACGCCCCAGGTGCTTGAAGATAATCCGTCGACGGCGTTGCCAATGTAACTCATTTTACGCTAGATCTAATGATAACTTTGCTTCCTTTAATAGTGATAAAGAGACAATATCAGCACTTCTGACATCAGTCCATAATTTATAATAAAGTCGATTTAGAATAATAGTTCTGGATTTATTTGACTTTTGTAGTTAAATCCTAACATAATTGATGCAGATTATGGAGCCGCCTTCACGACAGTAACACCTTCTCTTAGAAACTGTTGCTATGACTGCATAACTGACTAATTTCCTTGAGACTAAGTATCTTTTAAGTCCATTTTCTTCCTTTGTCCTTCATTTGTACATTTATCTGCACATTTTTTATTTTTGTCTGACAATAGGCACTGCAAAAAATACTTTTAAGAAATTATCTGCACGTCTAGATGTGCAGTCTTTTCCAATGCATGACGAAGTTTGTTTGAACCGTTGGCAACCCTGCGTATTTGTATAACTGCCTTCATAACAGTACGCCACTAAATATGAAGCGGTCTTAATAAGAACCCGACAAGTCCATGTTTCCACGTAATTGCCTGTACACATACAGTTATTATATTCACTTTATGGGGGATAATCGAAATAAACCAGTCGAGGAGGTTAATTGCTTCATAAGCATTGACACGCGTGGAGCTCGAAACGGGGGGATATCTTCCGCGGCACAGCAAGAGCCCAGTTCTCCGGAGAAGCTAAATGGGTTCTTATGTCGAAAATCGAATAAGGTTCGATCACGGGATGTTAACTGTTCATTCATACATATCGAAGTCAAACGGTACAATCGATTCTATTTTCAGTACATACAGGATGTTTTTTAGGTAGAGGTAAAAAATCTAGAAGCGTATTCTGTGGCCAAAAATAAGGGTTTTTTTGTTATATAAATGTAGGGTCTTAGAACAGTCATAGTCAGAAAAAAATCAGATTTTTCATTTCTAAACCGGTTGTGATAATTTAACCAAATTCGATGTGCATATTTAGTATGTATGACAGCAGGTATGAATCAAGAAATTATCAGCTTTAGAAAAAAACAAGAAAAATACCACCCTGCATAATAGTACATAAAATAGATCATCATATGTTCACTTTTTGTTTCCTTACACTTTTTTGTATTCCAAACCGATTATGGAGACGGCATAATTTCTATTGCGAAGTATTACAGATTCATAAAATAACGTTGTTAATGTTGTACGTTCTTTTTAAGATCTTAAATGATGATCTTTCTTTGATAATACCAAACAATATTTTGACAAAAATGAGTGCATAAAAAGCTGTCGTTCAGCTCTTTACAGTTTTGCCCACAGTTTTCTTTAGTTACTTTAGTATTACACAGATGTATGATTCTAAATAACAAGAGCATAAACTCCAGAATCAACTTAACCTCCAGTTTCTTCTTCTAAAGAAAAAAGACTTTTCTTTTAAAACGTTGCGTAGTCTTATTGTCTCAACGGAAGACATTTATTTATGAATTTAGGCATATTATAATGAGGCACATCTTTTAACAGGCTTATTTTTCTGAGTGTATCTCGAGAGCTTAGAGAAAAATCCCGTTCAACAATCGATGCAGTTCTGAGCATTCGTAGATCTAAATATAACATTGAAGGGATCGGAATTGTCTACGAGCGAACGGGTTCGTGACTACACGCCGCTATCGCGCAATTTATCATCGATACGTTTGCATATAATTAATTTGCATTAGACTGGGACTAAAACCTTTAAAAGCGAATTTATCAATTAATCTGCTACAAGTTGTTGAGTGCATAGAGCACGACACTGTGATAAAAATGTCCGTTTTCATTAGAAATTGAAATAAATTCAGGAGATAGCACTAATATGCCTTAGCAGTGGACGTGATGCATTGCTCCGAATGGTTGAATAAACTACGAAGACAAAATTATAGACAATCGTATAAACAATGATAAAAAATTAATAACGTTTGTAATTTAAATTTAACATAGATGAAGTACAGTGAAGCAAAGCAAAAAATACAATATTTAAATCCAAATCTTTTATAGAAAATGATCAAACAGTTTTAGTGTGTTTGAGGTACCCGTTTCGTGGCGTTGCGATGTATGGTTAGAAGCACTGCGAAATTATATGACAGTTTTTCGCTTGGAAATAAATCGGAAGGTGGTGTGTACTATAAGATTGTAGACAGAAAATTGCGTTAAATATTTTTATCTACACTAATTAAAGTAAGGTTTTTTGTTTTGACAGTGGAAACGAAAAGTTGACGTTTATTGAGAAGTGTCACATGAGTGTCACTTTATTGCTTGCCGAGAGATAAAAATCTAGCAAATGCTCGTCGTCAATTGCAACCAAGTAAACAGCGTTCTTTTTATGTAGTACCTAAATTTAATAATTGTCCCGAATACACCTCCTGAGATTAGAAATGCTGCAGACACTGTAACTTTAGGCTTGTTGCCAGAAAAATCAAAAAAGTTATATGAGAAGCAATATAACCTTTCTGTAGCAGACACTAAAATCGTCATCACTATGGTCGATTTACTCGATGCTAAAATCAACATTATCAACCAAGAATGACATTGACTTAAGCAAGCTCAAAAATTTGACGGCATTTTTAAAAAAGAAAGGAGTTGAATATAAGGCTAAGGAATCACAAACTTTTTCGCAAGCGGAAATATACAGATTTTTGCGCCAAGCCGATGATTGCACGAATATTTGAGATATTTTTTTTTCGTGAAAATACAGACAGCGTCTGGTCTGCTTACATATATTTTACTTTTGATATAACCCACCAAAATAAAATCTAGTGGGCTTGAATCTGGCGATGGTGGTGGTTCTCTTCTGCACATCCATCGAATTGGTAAATCTCCATTAAGGTAATTCTTACATCGCGACGAAAAAAAATTAAGCACATATATATATCTATTATAAATTGCAAATAATCAGCTTGTGTTCTAAACTAAGAACAGCAGTTTATACACAGCTAGCCACAGACGAGACGTGAAGCCTTACTCAGCCGTGGTAAATGTGTGATAGCGATATTCGGTATAATTTTCCGCACTAGTTCTCTTCGTGCCGAGGATAGAGGCGATGTATTTCCGCTCGGGCGGATTTTCAATTGTTTTCTTCATTTCTATTCATGGCCGATTCTTATAAACGTTCGCAAATAATGCCCGCGATCTAAGCGGCCGCGGATACGCATTAAATGCAAATCAAACATCGGCAGGATCGCCCTACGGTGCGCTCTAGGAAACAAAAACGTAAATACAGGGTGTACCACAAGCAAATGCCCGAATTTTAATAATACATATTTATTTTTACTGCAGTGATCGGTAATAATGATCAGTGTTAAATCTGTTTTTGTTCTGTACTTACATCAAGGTAGCTTAACATGGTTTACGTTTATTGCATAGTTTATCAAAATCAATAGATACGAAAAAAAAGAATTATTATTACAAAATGTAAGCCGCTGAACGCTCTCTCAAAAACACATTGTCTTCAGTAAGTACAACTACAAATTTCATACAATGCACAAATGGGTTGCGGAATCGGCATCAGTCAAAATCCGCTACAGACTGTCAGCCTTATTTACGGCGCTTACTATGACAACGAGGACGCGTATAGGTGATCAGGTTTAGGGAGTAACGAGGAGATCGAGAGCTACTTTGACTGTTAATATAATGAGAATAAGTTTTTATGGGGTCAGTGTTGTTCTTTTATTCTGGATGCTTGGTATAGTATTCTACTTGCAGATTGAGGAATGCCTCTGGTAGGTTAAACATTATCAAGTCTGAAAGGTAGATATTTAAGAAATCTTGTCTGACCTGCTTCCAGATGTTGAGAAGTTTTGACCTGAAAAACGCATTGTACATTATAGACATTGTAGAAACCTCTCATTTTGTAATAAAAATCAATATTTTTAGTGTCAAAAGTAACTCCCAAATCTTTAAACTCAGTTTCGACAGTTTCAGAACCAATGCTGTACTGGTAAATAATAGAACTAATTTTCCTTGTATGAGTCATAATGAAACATTCAGCAATATTCAATGGGAACCTGTTTCGAAGGCACCATTCATTAATCATCTATAGATGCAACAGATGCATACAGCTTGAAATCATCCGCATATAAAACTTTGGCTCGAAGACTGTTACAGATATCATTAATGAACATACTGAACAGTAGAGGACCAAACCCTGAGGTACCCCAGATGTAGTAATGATTTCAATTGAAGTAAAACCACGATATTGCCACGCTTAGAAAGGTAAGGTGCAAAGAATTTTAAGAAGTTTATAGACCAACTGAAATTAGACATCTTACGAAAGAGAATACCGTGATCAAAAGCTTTTGACATATCTGTGTAGGCCACGTCAATCTGACCACTGCTATCCAACATATTAGAAATAAGATCAGTAATACAAACAAGATTGACAACTTGCCAATATTACTCAAAATTGAAATACGCCTGTTGTTTCCAACCAAATTCTTATCACCTTTTTTGAAGATAGGTATTAGTTTTAGTCCACATAGATGGAAAACTTGCAGTTTGAAGGGCCAAATTAAAAATAATAGTCAAGGGAGATGCCAACAAAATTGCATCAGCAAAAAAAACGGAATTCCATCAGGACCTGTAATAAACGTATTATACAATTTTTTAGAGCCTTTAAAACATCACCACCAGTAACCACAGGAATATTCAGCATAGAAATATTACAATTCGAGCCCAAGTCAACTGAATCAAATGAAGATGAGAAAATATAAGCTGATTATAAAAAAAACGGTAAATGTATAAACAATAGTTTGAGGGTCATTAAAACTAACATTATCGAACATCATTGATTCTGTAATAAAAAATGTACTGCGCATATTGTTAATGAAATACCAAAAGTAGCGCGGGTTTGATTTTACCTTTATACTGTACTGTACTGTATTTCTCATTCTGCAACTTTGTACAGCGGAATGAATAATCTAAATAAGTAAATAATAAGAGAGAAGCGTAAACGAGCTAAAAGCGTTCCCTTGATTTAAAAGCGAGACCGAAGCATCGCGCAGCCTTCAGTTTAATCACGCGGGGCAGCGCCTGCCTTGATTCTTGATATATGTATTAATAAATTTCTTACCTCCCGTGTGGTCCACAATGGTAATAATAAGTTATTGAATGTATTATTTACATAACCGGCGGGGCCCGGGGAAGAGCTGCCTCCCATAAAAACCGTGCATTTACCCGCAGTTAGTGCGTCGTAAATTAGTGAATAAAGTTAGTTATTTATTCGTCTCGCTGTTAGATAGCCGACTAGGAGCCTGGCCTGTTGGCTGGACCGGTGGCGGATGCGCTACTTCCACCACTAAGAAAGGTAATCACACTATTTTTGAAGGAATATGAATTTTCTGGAACGGCGAGTTAAAGTCGAGGTCAATAAATCAAAATTAAATTATTTTACAGATTCAGAATAATGTTGGACATGCCCAAAATACATTTTAAACGATAAATTAATCACAGTACTAAAGATTTCAGATATTGTGAGAGATCCTAATTTTGCCGAAGGAAATAGAGAATTTCAAACGAAACCTTAAAAATATAATGCTGCTGTCATTAGGATTAAATCGACAAATATCTTTTATGCCATCGAAATGTTTATCATAATGTGCTACGGCTTATAACCAAGTATCCCATCTAACTATAAATGATTCAGGAGGCAGAGGTATGCCAAGTAAAGCCTCCCTAAAAATGTCCCTTATTGTAGGCGCCTTAATGAAATTTTTTTTAACTGTTGATACTGTTTACTAAAGAGAAACTTTCCCTTATTTTACCAGCTCCTAAAATGCGTGAGTAGCACATGTGAAATGTATAATTTTTGTATAATTTTGAGATAAAATCTGTCCTGCTTTTAACATGTACGCATCTGCATCACCTAGCATTACAAGATTCTTATTTGAAGCTTCTTGATGGGGTCATATATAATGAAAACAGTCAATAACAAAATTTATAATAGTTTCGTGGTTGGTTTTATCCTGCACCTTAGAAGCCAGTAGGTGGATGTCACTAGCAGTGTCACTTTTTAATGCACCAATTAAAAAATTCGTTACTGAACCCACAAGCATCAGTAGCTTCGTATAAAATGGAAAAAACGAAATTATCAGCAATGTCTTCGCGTATTGATGTCAGTACATTGTTGTAAACCCTATCGACATTTTTTAATGTACTTTCATGGGACATTTTTCGGTTCATATGTTTGTCTAAAAACGTAAGTAAATTGGGGTTCTGTAGTCTGTTTAATGAAATATTGTTTGTACGAAAGATGTCTGTAAATTCATAGAAAGATACAGTATTCAGCGCTGGACAAAGCATGGCTCTTCGAATATCTTGTCGTTTTAGCTTTGTCAGAAGAATTTATAATGATGAATTCAGAAGTTCTTTTATATGCCGATGGTTGCAAACTGTTTCGCGAAATCACCTCCTTAGATGACTGCTTAATCCTTCAAGAGGATATTAATAAACTGGTTAATTGGTGTGATGTTAATTTGTTAAATCTTAATGTTTCTAAATGTAATATTTTATCTTTTACCCGCAAAACAATATTAACTAATTTTGCCTATACTATTGATGACATTAACATAAACAGATGTTTCCAATTTAATGACCTCGGAGTAGTATTTGATAGTAAATTAACGTTCTCTTATCACATTAATAAGATTGTGTCTGAATCTTTTCGAACTTTAGGTTTTGTTATAAGGAACTCCAAGTGGCTTTTACGGACGGATTCAGTAAAACTCATTTTTAATGCTTTGGTTAGACCTAAGTTAGAGTATGCCAGTATTGTTTGGAACCCTGGCTATAGGTTGTATGTAAATAATATTGAGTCCGTCCAAAGACGTTTTGTGAAATACTTGTGGTTTTCTGCTGATGGTGTCTATCCATGTCGTGGCATTTTGCAGGATGTACTAAACAATAGATTTAATGTACAGTTCTTGGAAACACGTCGAAAATATTTTGGAGTCTTATTTTTATATAAAATTTTAAATAATATAATTGATTCTCCCCAACTGCTATCACTTATTAATTTGCATGTACCGAGACTACCAGGCAGGAACTTAAATGTGTTTTACCCTCCGCTAGCACATACTAACATTTTAGATGTTTCTCCGATGCATAAGATTTTAAACGATTTTAGTCTCGTACAGGCTAGCATTGACATTTTTGCATGTAGATCTGGTGATATTAAGAAGGCATTCCTTGGTCCTCCAATGTATTAATATTGTATTTTTAACATATTTATTGATTTATTTTGTAGATTATTTATTTGGTATTCATGTTTATATTCTCAATTCATTTAATATTTTTGTTGTACTTTTGATGTTATGTATTAGTTACTGCGATTTTGTATTTGTTTGTCTTTTTGTATTGTATTTTCCCACCCTGTTAATGGCCTAGGCTGTTGGGTGGTGTACTTCTAAATAAATAAAAATAATAAATAAATAAATAAATAATGCTTCACACACATTACAAAACATGTCATTTCCTTTAATACGTATATCCCTATAATATTCGGAATCACTGTCAAACCACATTTGAAATAATTTCCATCTATTTCTTCTCTCTTTTGGCATATTACTTCACTTCATTTACTTCTCCCCTCAACTAATAGTTGTCAATATAAATTATGTAACTATTCATAGTTATTTAAATGCACACGGCAAATACAACTTACAGCAGACGT
The DNA here is from genome assembly GCA_037114965.1 of Monochamus alternatus. Lineage (NCBI taxonomy): Eukaryota > Metazoa > Arthropoda > Insecta > Coleoptera > Cerambycidae > Monochamus > Monochamus alternatus. The sequence continues at coordinate 59,884,463 of CM073429.1, read as the reverse complement.
ACAAATGAAACATACCGATTCGACAGCGACTATTACAGCGTCCCGTAAGTTGTTAAAACTAAAAGCGTAGTTCAAATTCGAGCCAGTTGTGAAGGCCAACAACCCGCACGTTCGATTCTATTAGACACCGCGCTGGCACTAACTCTAATTATAGGTGTTAAGGTGTGATATCTGCGGAATGCGCATCAGATAGGTGTAAATGGGGAGGCCATCGCCGTCAAACAGGACGGCGTTCTACGGGTGAATATAAATTGTTTAAAGTAAACTATTAAAGTGCTAGATTCGCTCAACGACAACTTATGATAACTTTCTGTTCTTGAACCCTTCCCAAGTGGCACGCCTATGGAATCTTGTCCCCTTGCAACCCTCACCTCCCGTACTCATCTCAGTGCTATTAATAAGTCTACTATTTTGTAACTTGGGTAAAGTGAAGTAAAGTGAGTTTACACTAATTACCAAGATTAGTAATTACACTATTCTAACAGTAAATCATTACAAAGCCTGATTCTAGCAGTATTACACTTTTCGCGTCTGGAGCGTAAGACCCACTATCAGCATCTCCACTTCCACATAATCGAAAATCCCGTGTACTCTGTCGACTCGAGAGGCGAGTCACTTTTTCATTTTACAAGGATCAGATAAGTGGGCAGTGTAATATATCTTAATCTACTTAAAGGATTTATTTAGATTACGATAAGCGGGGCACCATATACAAGAACTACTACCAGAATCCATGTTGATGTAATAATCAGCGTTCCCATAACTTTTTGTTATCACCGGAAAATCTACCTACACCGAGAAAAATTGCGTGCTAATAAAAGGTAGTTTATATGCCAATGTAAATAGAACGGTAACTTAATAATTCAATATAACTATTATCAATATTGTTGGGAAAAAACATTGCTTTGGTAGTTCCAACTAACTGTCATTATTTTGACAATGGTAAATTGAAGAGAAACAATAAAAAAGTATTATATGACATGCGAACCCTAACCGTAAAGCTTTTGTTTTCAAAATACAGGATGCCAAAATTATTGTTTTGTAAAACTTTTTATGAATATTTATCTTAATAATAATAGATCTAGAGCTGATCACAGTTCCGGTGTACATTGCAGAGGACGCCACCAACAACACTTAGCCTACGTCTAAAGCTTCAAAACTTTCTTGTGCCTCTGTATTGTAAATTTCTAGTTTAAAATTCTTGTTATGTGGCATTTTTATTCAAATAATACTTGACACGGAAGAAAATATTTTAAAATCATCTGCATATAACAATTTGTGACAACAAAGTACGGCGGTAATATATAACAAAAAGAAAAAACAGAAGTGGACACAAATTAGAACCCTGGGATACTCCAGAAGTAATAAAATAACGATTAGAAGTAAAACCATTGTAGGTAACATATTGCAGGCGACTGGTTAGATATGAATTAAATAGCTTAAGCAAAAGGCCACAAAACTCATAAGCCTCAAGCTTATGTAAAAGTAAAGCATGGTCTATGCGGTGAAAGCCCTTCGAAAAATCGGTATATATCACATCCACTTGGCCACATTGAACGACAACATTGGAAATATACTGAGTAAAACAAATGAGATTTGAGGCGGCTATACTCGCGTCAAGAATTCAGACGTCTTACGTCACGGCTGACGTTACACATTTGTTTTTATTGTCAACGTAATTTTCGATATTTGGTCGCATTAAAAACAATAATTTTTAGCAATTTAGTGCAATATATAATGCAAACTTATAGTGTAATATATAGTTTTATTATTATCAGTTGCAGTTTCTTAAATATTTTGATGAAAATACAATGAATTATTCATTTGTTCGTATGACGTAAGTCGTCTGAATTCTTGTCGCGAGTATACCTTTTTTCTATGAATACATGTTGTTCATGTGAAATAATATTCTTAAAGAGAGGGTAGATGCTATTATATAACGACATATCGGAAACCTTTGCAAAATTAAACAGTAAAGTAATAGTATAGTTTTCAACGGTTTTCAATATCTGAGGAATCACCATTTTTGAGTATCGGGACACTTGCAACCTTCCAGGTATTAGGAAATATTTCTGTATCAAGTGAGAGGTTGAACAGACAACGAGTAGGCCTAGACATTAAGAAATATTCACAAAAAAGTTTTAAAAAATATGAATTTGACGAATTTTGGAAACTATCTACTTTTGACTGAAGTAAATTGGGCTAAATCGGCATATTTTAGCCTCAGGAATGTGTGCCAGTGTTTTGTACAGGCACCCTGTAGAGAGGCCTGCCGTAATTCGCGGAGGCAGGATCTGTCACATTCAATATTCAAAATTATGTTTTATTTGTCCACAAATTATAGTATTCAAAAGTATCTATATGAATATTTTCCCCGGATGTTTATAATTTTAACAAATTACCAAGTACAATAAGGTCTAATCTTTCCAATTTTGCCATTTTCCTAATCAACAGAATGGAAACGTGAAAAGATACTGGATTGTCTAATAAAATGGCGATGTAAAGAGTTAAGGCAGAATTTGATAAATTAACAAAATTCGTTTTCTCGGTGTAGGCCGCTTTCGAATTTCCATAAAAAATCCCAAATCTCCTGGCAGTGGGTGTCGAAAAGGGCACGACTCCATATCGGGTTACAAATATTTTTAAAGATCGGTGTTAGATATTAAGCTTCTTATTTGATTTTGATTAATCGCTGTGGAAAAATCGAGCGTTAAATTGGAGTCTCGGGAATCCGGCCGGGCCCCGTTATCGAGTAAGAGCGGAAAAAAAATTAAATTTCATTGTTCGATCGACACGATGAAATGAAATATGTACGATAAAGTGACGGTTTTCATTTAATATTTCATAGCCGAGTAAACTGATAGATTAATTAATCAGTGGATAATGATACGCGTCGGCGATGTTATCAGAAACAGTCCGACCAGGCGATCTCTGATACTTCTATATGAAAAATGGTGGTACCAAGTTATTACACTAAGTATTTTCGAGTACAAGTCAAGTACAAATAGCGTTACCTTCAAATGTTCAAACAACGTATTCTTAAAACTACACTGAGAAAACCTCTCCAAGTAAACTATGTTTATGTATGCTAAAAAAAATATAACTGTACAGATTGGTACTATGTTGCTGCGATAAGTGAACTTGTCCACTTGTCACTGCAGAATATGTCACGAATAAGGCGAAATGTGCCGAAAGATCGCGAATCAGTTCAATTCAGCATCATTAAGTTTTGTGTGGTTATGGTGCGTACATGCTTTTGCAATAATAATGACACTCCCTCAAAACAGTTTTTGAAGTTCTGAGTAGAAATTTCAGTAAATCTCTATTGGTGAGTGAAACAACTAAGAACTAACGTTAAAAGTTCAAAGTAGATTTCATTACAAATACGTTAGCAGTTGAAAAGAAATCGCAAAATTGACTTTAAAAGTGTCATTATTATTGCAAACGATTGTACCTCAAGGTGATATAGTTTGTATGTTTTCGGCAATTTTGATAACTATGCAATACCAAATATTATTATTGCATCAGTAGGATTCAACTCTAATCCCTTATATCCATTAATCAATTCATTCAAGAATTGTTATGACCGTCACTGTGTTAGTTTGAGTTAGTGAATTTGTTTGTTATTCCGTGTGCTGGTATGACCTGTTTCGATTTCTCTTTTATTATTTAACTTTTCAGTGTATTTTCAACCACCTTGCCGTGATTTTTAATTATTTATTGATTTATTTTATTTGTATGATATTATGTGCATGTTTTGTTTTCACATTAGCAATTGAGTTATTTTTGTATTTACGTACCTATTAGCTTTGTCTCTAATAAAAATATATTTGACGGTATAACATTCATTCTAGTTATTAGTCATAAATAAATATCATTACGTGAAGTTTGTCAAATGATTTAAAATATTCATTAAAGAGTGTAATTATAATGAGTTACAATATAATTTACATATTTTAAATTTGTTAGTTTCACACCTAACGTTTTTATATTTTCATTGTAAAATAAACCATTTTGGAATTATTGTATCTTTAGAGTAGATATGCCTGTATCTTTTAATTTGTATAAATAAGTATGCACAAAAAAATTGGTGAAAGAAATTTTTGGATGTCGGAAAAATTGCATGTTTGTCTAATTTTCATAGAAAATATAGCAAAAAGTGTAATCTTGGCATGTTATCTGTATATAAAAATATGTTTCAATAACACTTCTATTTCGCATTATCGCATACATTGTGGTCTAATTTTAGTTTTTATTTATGTTAAATGAGTACGCACTTTAAGGTCGGTACAAAATTTATACTTATATTGTCCAAAATACAACTTACAATTTAAAGAGTACCTACTACTGTAGCAATATAGCATGTTCAATTATTAGTGCATTATAGTAAACTAACCTTTAATTTACAGTTCACTTGTACTTAATATATCAGAAATACATTTAGTTAAAAGTTTTAATAACTATAGCAACACAGTTTTAGTCATTGCTGATAGGCACAGTTAGATGACCTGTTCACTTGTGACTCGTTTTCGAATTGATTTGGATGCTACAATTGAATTATTTACCTGTCCTCTCTTTTATACAAGTTTTTTGACGGGGCAAGTGTATTTTGCCTATTACTAGTGAATTTTTTCTTCAGTGTGGAATTATATTCGTATTCAAAGTGAGAGCATTCTTTAAAATGTTACGAATATATTAATTATCTATAAGTATTATCGTATTGCATAGTAGCTGGGCACGTGGGTAGGACCGCGAATGATATATGTGAACACCTGGCAGTTTGCCCATTGTTCTTAAATCCAGACGATTTGCATGTAGATTGAGACGAGAATTTTTCAATTTCATTATATTGATCAGTGAAATAAATTATTAATTTATAAAAGTAAACGACAATCAGAAAAGTTTCCGGTACATTTTGTTTCGAAAAGGTTACAGTAAGATAAATATATATATATATATGATTTACCTAAATAATACGGTTAAACTAGCGCCCTCTAGAAGCAACGTCAAAATAAGCATTCAAATAAATTCATACTTTTCACACCAAAAAACCCAATACTACCAATTTTCAGTCATGCTATCAAAATTTTCAATTCTCAATTAATGAGAAATTTCGGAATAAAATTTAAACCTTAAACACCCTGTATTTCTTAAACCAGACACATTTGTATTAGGCATGATAAGCTCAAACATAATATTTTGGTGTCTAGTATCTCCAGCTCAGTGTTGACCCATTCTTTCTGACTCACCCTGTATAATAGATAGAATTTATTTACATAAATTAATATTCCATTAAATTTTGGTATCAGATCCTAATTCAATTTCCTATAACTTTCAATTTTATAACTTCTTAAAATGCAAGGTTTTAAAATAAAATGTTATGTCAACAGTTATTTTCGGATTACATTTATTACAATTACTTTTTGTTGTTTGCACATAAAATTGCTTATTACATCTTTCACCATTCCAATCAATCTTTAGGCAATTTCTTTAAAAATTGAGTCCACAGAACTATTAAACATTATAAAATGAAAGTCCAAATTGTGTGTATTTGTATTTTCAAAATCCTACCTAAGCGCTTTCGGCTTCAAACAGTTATCATCAGAGCACATCGTCCAAATCTAGATATCCTAACATGATAATAATTATTAAATTTATCTTAACAAAGTTCAACATTAGATTTCAAGTACATAAAATAAATAAATTATAAATAATAAAGACGATAAAGATAGCAAACAATGTTGAACATGAAACATTAATATTTTAATATTAATTTACATTTCCAACAAAACTTGTTCCACCACACGTATTTGTTTTCATTCCACGTAAAATATCACATATCACTTGGTTGTTCTGATTAGATTTTGGTTGACTACAATTGTGCACATTAAATACCATTTGTTCCATCTATTTTTATTATTGCTCTGAGATTGTGACCGTTTCATACCCGCTCTCCCCTACCCATCGCCATGAGAAAAGACAACAAAGCCAACTACATAAACAAACACGCGGTGAATCACCTGCGACGAGCCACTAATTCGTTATAATTTTAAATCAATGTCGGGTACGGGGCATAATCGCATTTCCGAATCGATTACCGCAAATTGCAGGCTACACACGCGTGTGACACCGCATCCCGATAATTTCGAGGCCGACTTAATGGCTATTAAACGGCCTCTAATGTGTAATTTCCCCCGAGATTATCCTCTAACTCTAATGCGTCCGCGGCATTGTTCTCTCCAGGCCGAGACCCAGACAATATAGGCATTATTAATAATATGGTAATGGCCGCATTGTTCTCCTTACACCGTAAGGGCGTTTAATAATATTCCAAATAAAATAGTTTCGACTTAATATATGAATAGATGAGCCTACGAAAATATGTCCTGGGCACTTATTCAGGATAGTTTCACACCTAGAGACAACTACCAACACACCCTTATTGTTTTCGGAGTGGCGTGACGCGCACAAAACGGTGGACCTACCCAGCGGACCCAGATCCCTCTCTAGTAGAACTTACAGTCATCAGATAAAGTGACCGTGAAAATGACTTGCTTTTTAGATGTAGAACTTTTGGAGCAATTTTTTGGACTTTTTCTTCCCAAATTTCTCCTTCGATGGGCTAATATAAAAAACAACGGAGGCAGAATTGTTCTTCAAACTTAACATTGTCATTTTTTTCGGCAACGCCAACATTATTACGATTACGAAGATGTTGATGATGATGATAATAGCTATAATTATGACAATAATGATGAAAAAGTAATGAAGATAACTATACTGATCATGGCGATAATGACGATCATAATGATGATGACAACGTCAATGGCAACGATGATGACGACAACGATGTTGATTACAATGATGTTCATGATTATAACAAAGATGATAATAGTGAATGACGGTGATGACGCCATAATAACGATTATAACAACAATGATAACGCAGATGGCTAAAATGATAACGATGACTATGATGATGGCGATAATAATGAGGATTATGATAATGTAGATGATTATGATAACAATGTTGGTGATGACAATGATGACGAAGATGATGATGAAGACGAATAAGGAAGCGATAATAGCAACAACGATAATTATAAAAGTTCAAATCTTACTTTGTTTATTTTTTTATTTATGAAAATATTTTTGTTTAAACATTTATAACGACGACGACGATGATGACTATAACGATGACCATGATTATAACAATATGATGATGGCGATAATGATAATACTGCAGATGATTATGATGATGACGAAGATGATAACAATGATGACGCTGATGACGAAAATGATTACTATGAAGACAGTGATAATAATGACGATTATGATAATGTAGATGTCGATGTCGGCGATGACGATGATGACGCCATGACAACGACGATGGTGATGAGGATGATGACGACGATGATGACGATAATGACAGTGATGACAAATGTGATGACGATGATGATGATGATGATGAAGACAAATTGAAAGCATCAATAAAATTTGAAAAAAATGCAATCAAAAACGTTTATTCCAGTTTTCTCCAAAGTAATGAAGGTTAAGTGTCAATGTCGAACAAAAGCAATATCTTTTTAATTGCAATTGAAATGTAAAGCCTGTAACAAGTTTCATTTACACGGGATAAGTCATTCAACAGTTTTGCTTAATATAATATTCGTACCTCGCTATGTTCACATTCAAATCTACCTAAATTTCTTATACACAAATTGGTCAATATTTTTATAATACATCAAGTAAAACCCTCTTGCCTTGTTAATTTAATAGACAAATTTCTTTCAGTAATAAGCGTTACATCATTATGCACAAAAAACTGACAGGCACATTAACTCCACCGACAACAATAACGTCTTCCAACATCGAAATTTATTTTGAGAAATAAATCTTCTATGATCATTCTTGTATTTTAATAGGGCTTTTATACCGAGATAAACAATTATTAAATTACTATTGTATGCAGATGAAGTATTCTCGTAGTTAAATATTTCAGCAAACTCATATCCCAATTTCTTACAAGATATATTTCCCACCTTCTTTTTTGAAGCCAAACAAATCATGCTAGTTTATTTTAAAACGTTATCGAAGTTACTGTACAGTTTTTTCACAATGACATACATTTGCTATACAATATTCTCACATTATATTTTTTGTTTCATTAAAAAATTATGTAATCCTCTTGGTAGTGCAGAAATGGAAATGTTAGCTGAGAAACAGGTACTCAAGCGGCTAGCTGATGGTATAAATAGTAAATTCCCGATTGTTTTTGTTAGAGATGCTGCTCAGATCAGCGAAGGTCATCAGTTTGATGGGACTGATGCCATCTGCCAATAGTCCAGAAATGCAGTCGAACCGTGTACGCGAACGATCATTAGCACAAATACACCATACTGAAAACGATACCTCAAGAACTAGACAGCAGATGATAGTAATTTAATTAACAATACTTCGACTTGACGAGTCTGCAGATACACACGTCTCCAAAAGTCTCAGTCCTCCTAGGTATTTTACAAAGTAATTATTCTTTGTTTTAATGCCAAACTACAGGTTGTCAATAAAATAAAGTGTATTGTCCCACTCTTCTTGAACTGCTAGTCAAATCCTGAAGAATTACAGGGAGATTTTCTTGATGAGAGGTAATGCCAGGCATCTTGAATGGGATTCATGTCTGGTAAGTTAGCTGGCCAATTCAGTCTTTGTATATTTACTGCCTGCAGCATGTTTTGTACCCTTTCCGTGCGATGTGGTTTGACATTATCGTCTTGAATAATAAAATGTTCCTCAACATCGTTATGCAAATGTTGAATGATTGATTGAATAATGTTTTCAAAATAAAGATAATTGGGGTACAGCGACCAAACATGATCCCTCCCCAAAACATTACTGATCCGCCTTGATAGAGAACAATTTCTCTGGCAAAAGCGACCTTTCTCGCCGACTATCATTCTGTAGGCCAAATCATCTCGTTCGATAACGTTGCTCCATTGTGGCAAAACTCAATCCCTGTATTTTTCAGTCCATTGGTAATGTGCAGCTCTATGTCGAGGTAAAAGCCGAGACACTCTTAAGCACAAAATTTAATTGATACTTTAATAATCAAGTCAGTTTAAAATTGGTTCCTTTTAAAAAGATGTGCATAATTTTAGACGAAACGAATTTTTTAGTATGATACAGTTTTTATTGTCATTATAAGATTATATAGAATTTATACACAAGTTAAAAATTAGCAAGAGGGGCCAATACTTTTGGTGATGTGTGTACACAATGGTTAACATAAACTGAAAACAAAAAAGTCATTGAAAGAGTTGACCGACTCCACAAGCTTCCATTGTGTTACATTATTAATAATCGAGAATATCTGCCACGATATCGATATAAGTACATCTGACTCATCCTTCAAACCTAGGCTGTCATCGATAATAATCACTTTTTATATCATAGGTGAGTGATAATATTGTCGATTGTGTTTCAATATATCTCTTATCTTTCAACACGGCTCCAGTGGGGTAATATATTGCGAGAAATAAGTAATTACACCATTTCGAACGATAGAATCCTACAGATACCAAGTCATCAGATGTGGCTATGGACTACCCAGAAGGAAAAACAGAGGGACAATATATTATAATAGATATAGGATAATACTCCAAGTGGCACCCCTTGCTATCGACACTGGTAGATAAATATTAACATCATAGAGCGACTGTGACTGCTATCATGCTTAGGGCACAGACAGAGTGGAAACTCTTATGAAAAAAATGTTTAAAACTAATAGTTCTACAAATATATTTCAAAAATAAAAATACAACTGCAATAACATGCAACTGTGTTACGAAATTTTAATGAAGTAGACAATAGAGATTTCCCAAGATACATCTATTACCTGCTGCTGCTAACCTCAAATCAAAGTAGTAGTGGTAACAGCGCGGCTAGTGCCTTGCGTTTTCCTGTACCTAGTGTTTGTTTGATATTTGCGTACATAAATAAAAATGGAACAAATAGAAACTCTCTGGCTGCAAAACGGTTGTGCTGTCACAAGCAATAACATTCATTTGAACACATAACTATCTCACATTTTATTCCGTGTTGTAAAAAGAGCTCTAAAAAGCTGTTCACACTATGTTTATTACTTGTATTTATTATGTACAAACATCTGACATGGTAGGTCGCATATTCAAAACTTGTTTGCTATTATATTGTTTTGTTTGGTACAGTTTACCATATATAGGAAAATAAAGGCACTTGTCTACTATATATAGTTGCTGTGGATTTTGTCCTATATAGTTCATAGAAAAACTGAATGTATTACTAGTTCATTGTCCATTTTTTTACACACGACCAACGCGTACAAAAAAATTAAATTTGAATTCTGATAAAAGCGGGCTCGTAGGTTTCCGGCGCTGACCTGCTTCAACCTGCTTTCACTGTGTACGTGTCCATTTAAAACTACGTTATAATTTTCAAAGCATATAAGCGCGGATCGGTGCAGGGTACCCTTAAGCGGGAAACCCCTTCCACTGTGTCCGCTTTAGCCTGCTTTAAACTGCTGTTTTTATATCAATTTAAATATACAATTACAAATTTCATAGGTTATAAGTACGCATTTAGTGCTGGTTACTAGTAAGCGAAAAACCTGCTTCCACTCTGTGTGTACCTTTATTCAACATTGATACTGATGGCCAGTCTCGATGCTGATGGCGATTTTTTCGTCGTTCTCGAAGCTGATCGGTATCTCGGACCTAATGAAGGTGAAGAAACAAAGCAAGCATCGCGCTGCAACGTATAATTTGTTTTTCGCCTCTCCGTTATGAAATCCCGACGCTGTTAAATGCACTCATTACAGATTCTATCTCCACTTGATCGATGGAGTGTGTTGAGCTAGCGGAATCAATTATTCCGGTCGGCGCGGCAAGTACACTTTATGCACACACGGTGTTAATTAGTCAGTGTCCGCAATTAGTGACGTACCAGCGCCAAGTGCCCCGCACCCCGACACCTGCGCTAATGAACCCGCGGGATTGTTATCTGTTAATTACCGGTTTCCGTGAAATGTGTACGCTATTAGACGTCGTTCTTGCGAGAAACGCATTTTGTAAGTGGGAATTATCGCGATGTATCTGCACTTAAGTCGGGGGGAAGTCAATGCCATTAAGATCATGACGAATCGACGGCTTACATGCCGTCAAGGCAGCGACTGCTGTGGGCCTTCCGCAAATAAGCTTTTAAGCTTAAGCAAAAGAGCTCATAAAAAACATAGCGGCAAATAAATTTAAGAAATGTTTTGCACATTTAAAATCAACATAGAAAATGATAAGCGGGATTAGATACCTAAATCAATTGAAAACAAAAACTAGTGTGGTAGAAGCAAAGTGAAGTAAATTTTGAAAAGACAGACTACAGAAATTTAAAGAACTTTCCATAGAAATGATAATAAAGGCTATGTAGGCTTCGATGACGCATACATCTTAATTTACAATGGATGTTTCACAAAATTGTCAATTTGATTTTTTCTTTAGTGCTAACTTCAGCATCACATTCAAATAAGTTTAATTTATGTCCATTTCACTAGACATTTGCCTTTAACCAATTACTTCACGGACATCAGCGTTTACAGCAGTTCGAAATTCTGTGGAAATGAGGTAGCTCCGTCCTCGACAGCGTGTCACAAGGACCCCCACTGGGCCCGCGTTCCGTCGCCCTCCGGCGTGGCAACTTCTCCACGACCGTGAAGGATTGAAATTGTCCCCGGGATTAATCGGCGTGCCTCTTCCGCGGGACACCTCTTTGCTCGCCGCCCCCGGGGGACTGTCGCTGAAATAAATTATCGGTTTTTCGCCCGTAATTACAATAAATAACGCGCCTCGCGTTATACCTTAATGACGTTGTTGTTGGCTGAAAAGCGCGATGATGGATGGCCCTGCATAAAAAAAATAAAATAATAATAAAATATTAAAACCGTTTTGTGTACAATTAGAAATATATTTATGAAACACTAAAAATAAATACATTTTTATTTGAGCGTACAAGTATTAAACATGCAGTTATTGAAATTCATACCAGGAATATTAATGTCGCTACGGGTGCCACAGCTAATCGTTTCTGTAGTAGATGTTGAAGTTTATTCTTTTTCCTATCGAATCCATTGAATAATACTCGCATGATACTCTTTGTCAACTTGTAAGTATGGTTTTATTGATGATGAATTTTACTTAATTCGTTAACTGTTGCCGCTCGATTTGAGTGATTTGTAATTTTGACACGTTTAACGTGACATCTATGTCAATGCGTGGTGCTGAGCATTTCATCCATTTCGAAATTTAATTAATTCCAATCGGCACATTTTTATACCAACCTTTAGAATTTTTCTTCTTCCAAAAGGAATTTAGTGTAAGAAATACTCTGTCCAATGTTATAGAAGTGCCTCGTTTTTCCATTAAACTTTTTAAATAAGCCTACTGGGCAAATATCTTCCTCTAAAATATTTGGCATAATCCATTTGCTGTCACATAATTTATTGTCACCGCCTTGTCTCATTTTTGAAAATAGAGGATTATCCTCGATACGTCCAATTTCTTTTCCATTATTTTCAATTTCAGATACGAAATAAGTGGTTTTGCAGTAAGTTGCTTCTCCTCCGTGGCAAGATAACTCAAACGCCAAAATGTGATATAATTTCTTTTGAAGTCCTTTCGATTCATTTTCGTCATATGATTTGGCCATTGCAAATATTTCACATTTATTAAGAGCTGATGCACTGGATTTTCTCTTTTTGGGTTGTGGTTGTAGAATTTTACGTTTAGCAATACGTGCAGCTCGTGATACATTAAACTGTACGTCGGTAAAAGGGTTAAATACAATATTAAATTCTTTATAATATTTAATTTGTAGCATTTTAACGGTGGTGTTCCAAATTGTTCCAAACTACCGCTTCTTTGTAGTCTTTTCCGTCACATTTTCGCATATTAAACGCCCAATCTTAAAATATTACATTTAATTCCTCGATGGAAGTATCTGGCTCAAATTTATATCCCTTCGCATATCAAAAAGTATAAAATTGTTGCCAGATTGATGATCACAACTATTTTAGCAGGCACACAGGTATTAACAATTTGTCTAATTTTGTTGTTCGTAGACTCACCGAATCCACTCATTGTTAGTGTTTAATAATTCAATAAGTTGTTGACAAAAATATCAAACTATTTATTTTGGCAACGGACACCGCGATAATTGAATAAAAAATGAATAAGTGAAAAAACACTAGTGCATTTGTCGTTGTAAAAGTTACAGGTAACTTTTCTCGCTGTCAAAGTGACAATTACACTGTGGCATGTGGGATTTTTTATATATAAATTAAATTGTCAGTAAAAAGTACGCTGAAATATTGTTAATAGTCTTAGATAAAGTATAGCATACTACTTACACATAATGGTCGTAATTCACTTGGGTGATTTACAATTACAGCCATCATTATATGCTGGTTGTTGGTTGAATATATATTTTATTTATGACAACTATGCTCAATTTCTCTTCTAATGAGGTAGCGAATTCTATATTTTTTTTTTAATGTAATGATCAGGATGGATCAGTCGAGTACCAAGACGCTGTAAAGCGCTACTGCCAGTTCTGATAGCCGGCAAGGCAAACACGGGAATCGCCTGTTTACTTTTAGATCTTATTAATGCGTGGCAGCGCTATCATGGCGCGGCCAGTTTGCCCATCCACTCGATCGCGGTCGCAGTCAATATCATTACCGGCGATCCCGGAGAGGGCTTCTGGTCGCTCCTCGGTACCGTGGCGATCCTTTGCTTTTCCCACGGTCGTCGACGTCTGCCGTCGTACTTGCTGTCCGGCAAACAATACCCGCCACCGGCCGCGGCCAGGTCCGGCCTTCAAAATTTTGCAAATAAAGGGGGCAGAATCGAGAGAAACAGTCCGAAACATACTCAGCGATCAACAATCCGGCAATCCGAGTCTTGACCTCCGTATTTAGGTCACTAACCTTGTTTTTAATGTCTATTCAATGGCAAGCGCTGTAGAGCTGCAGAACCGCTAGATAATAACAGAAACAAACAATAATTAAATTTGCATTTTTATATACACCCGGTGTAACTAGGAAATCATGAGAATCCACATCAGGTACGCTATAAACAACACTCTCGGCACAGCTAAAAATTTGGCAGTTCAAATTCCCGCTCAATGGGTTACCGGCGAAAGAAGTCGAACATCGTTCGGGTCCGTTTCCCTATAAAGGCGAGCGAGCCCGCCGTCGACTGCATCTGAAACAGATGCACGCGGCCCGACTACTCTGCCTTCTCCATCCATCAGTCATTATTTTCGCGTGGTAGAGGTTGGTGAATATCGTGTGTTTGTATCACTAGTGTAGTTTATAATTATTAATAAAATTTGCTATATGCCTAAAATAAAAATTCAATTCAAGTTGGGTAAAGTGAAGTAATGAAATACAGCGGTTGTGTTATACTGAACAGAGTATAAAAGACGTTTTAATAGACATTTGCATCTCTGTTTTCCGTGTGTGTCTGTGTTATTCGATACCTACTGATCACGAGTAATGAATATGTATTCATAATCAAATGCGATTTGCATTACTTGGGAATATCAAGGTACGAGCTCAACTTCTGCCTTCAAGAATATAATAAAAAGGTGACAAAAAATAGGTATGTTTTATCCAAAATTATTTACAGTACAAAATTTTTCCGAACTTTTGAACTTGCATATAAGGATATGATGAATGCATTTTACGTCAGAACTTGAAAAACGCTTAATGAATAGTTTAAAAATGCAACCATTTTTAAAGATACCTCAAAAATATGCAAAATGCATACATTTTAGATTGCAAACAAGTTAGCCCTTAAAAAAATCTATCACTTCAGTACCGAGCATGCTGTTATTATATGTATGTCGTTCTTAGTGGCAACGCTGCTGGACTTCTATATAGCTTCAATACTTGTACGCGTCATCAGAAAATTTGTAGCGTACCAGGATCGTCGTGTTACCAATTGTTATGGGGTGATTGGTTTATCTTTTGAAAGGTCGACTAAAAAATGTTTTTTTTGACAACTGAATCACTCTGTATTTGACGATGCAAATCATATCTTGTAGTATTTGTGATAATTTGTGCTTTTGTAATATTTTTTACTGTATTAAGCTAATATAAATCAAATCTGCTACAATTCCTATTAATGACTAAAGAAGCAATCCTAAAAATGCACAAATAGGTCAGATCTCATCTATTGTGGTTGAATTATCGAGTACCCACTGCCAAAAGTGAAGTTAGATATTTATAGAGTGTTTTCATTAAAGCAGGTTAGTAAATTTAGATAGATTAATTTCTTTACATAAAAATGTATCTTGACACAATTTCGTTGGCGCAAATTATGGCTGCGACGTCCCGAGTCAGGCCCTGATCGCCGTTGATCATAGCTGTCCATTACGCTGCGCTTCTCAACATGTCGAAGGCGCCCGCTTACCCACTAATGCCCGGCCGGTATTGATGCCCCGCGCTCGCGATAACTCACCATTGTTTTGCATAATGCATGCGCCTGCCGCTGGAAAGTGTATCGTATTTAACTCTCGGTCGGCCGGGCACACAAAATGTTCGTTCTGTTTGTTGGGAACGCGCCGTTCTCACGTGAAGACGGCCGCCGATTCCGCAGGCGGAGGATGCTAGACGGATTCCTCGAGAATAAATACAACTAGTCAATACGTCGAGAATGTAATGTATTGCCATGAAACCATTAAGTTTTACAATTCAAACATTGATTTGAACATTAATAATTTGAAATTAGCATTTGGTTTACAATCATGTTGCAGCCAGTTATTAGTACTAGTACAAGATGATTTTCAACGTCCTAGGATAAAACTAACAAAAAGATTTGATGCTCACATGGAAGATCATGCACACATTTTTCAGTTTAGTCGTACACAACATAATTCAAATCAGAGCCCAACTGTAAAAGGTTAACACTGACACCAAAAATTTAAGGTACCCTTGGAGAATCAAGACCGAAAATAAAACCAAAACACAAAGATATAATCTCAATTAAAAACTAAAGTGTGAAAGGTTAAAATTGGTGCTAAAGGCATACTTGGAAGATTGATACCAAAAGTGAAACAGTACGGTATGCCCTCGTTGGCAGTAAACAAAATGTAATTTAAATCAAAACTAGTGTGACAAAAGTGTGAAGCATCTTAATTTGCACATTATTCATCGGCAGGAAGCTCAATCCAAATGTAAAAATCATAATTTTTTTATATACGTTAGCACATTACTTGTTTATCGTCAATCCGAAAGGCAATCTTATATCGTCACCTTGCATTTCACCATTCTGTGTGACTAAACCTTTTTTCAATATTATTATTCAATACATACTACACAACTTTATCTATTTAGAATGCTAATTCAACTCCAGTAAGTAATACTGGATACGAAAATACAAAGGATGGCCTTTGTCCTAGTATTTTAGGTTAATAACTATCTTCATTTCAAAACTATGTTTTCAATAATTAGTCTTGCTACGGTATTGCATTCTGATTGTTATCTGAGGATGTCCACTTCCAGATTTAGAACACTTTAGAACATTATTACAGTCATGTCGATGTCTTAGTTTCTTGATTTCCTTTTTATTTTCAAATTATTCTCATTTAAAGCCGCTTTACAGTTCGTTATTCTTTTTGCAATGGATGGCAGCAAGCCCTTGCACCTGCAATACCATTCCTAAAATTCTGACAATCGGCAATTCACAATTGCACTAGAAGTGATACCAAGTGTTTACTTGACAAGTAGCAATTAATATATTTTGCAAGATTAACAATCAAATAATAATCAAGCAACCCCTCCCAAACATTGTGACGTAGACGGCTGAAAGCTATGCCGATCCTGCTCCAGTCGCCATCTTGAATTGTGGAGCAGGATCGGCATAGCTATTCTACTAGCAAGACCTCTATTTTGAAAGTGCAAGAGTCTTTCAGACACGACGACTTTTGCGATACGCTACTGTGAGCGCATGCCTACGTGCAAGAAACTTGCAAATTTCGGAATGAATTGCACACTCTAAAGCGGGTTTTAGGTTAAAGACATAATCCACTGTCAACCTTTCCTGGGTTTGACAGTTTTCATCGCTAACACCTTTCCACTACCACAAACAACACTGAAGCGTGAAATGCAAGTTGACAACATTATTACAGATAACGAAGTCTTAATTTACCATAACACCGCGTGCGATCCTTACGCAATATCATGCTCTCCGGCCAGGATTGACCCGCGTAATATATGGCATGACAATTATCGCCAGCAAAGAATCAGCAGCAGCGGTACGCTATCTGGTGTGTTTAGCGCGTATTTATATCTGCATTTTGTTTCAGTTCCCGGTTACACGTTATTCTCTCCAGAGGTGTTTATTTTATCTCGTGCTAGCTTACTTTGTTCGTTAGAAATTTATGCACCTACCGGCTTGTGGCAAATAATTATCCTTTTAAGGAGAACTATGTGGATATTCAAACGGCCTGCCTTTTACTTTTGCTAGGCGCAGGATTTTTTCAGGGCGTTTTTTTTGCGTTGCCGCTTGCACGGTTGCGTGGAAAAGAATACGACAGTATAACTAAACGTATAAATACCTCAGACTTATCCTCGTGTAGCATCTTCGCCAGAATGGGAACAGCTGAGTAGTCGCCGGTTTCCAAGCACACCTGAAAAATCCGTGGATTAATAAATTTTACAGTATTTGCAAATCGACTCATTAGAATATTAATTAAATCTTATCAGCCTTTCGCTATATAGAAATAATACGAGATTTGCTAACTCGCTCCAAGGTAAGTTATAGTAGACAGTAATTGTTCTAAAATAGCTAGAAGCAATACTACAGTTTCAGCTACTAAAAAAATGGGCCCATGTATCTTTTATTTGAAGTTATATCGAAAAAAACACTTTCATAATAACTGTTACAGTTATAAAACATCTGATTCTACTTTTTGATTTCGAAACGATATGTCTGTCCGTTTCAATCACATCCCTCTTCATCGACTAATAACGGAGTTAGGGGATGTTTGTTGAAAAGACACAAAGGTTAACGGTTTAACCTTAATACCCAATAATTCTATTATTTGTCGACGTAGAGGAATGAGATCTGGATAAACAGATTTTGTCTCTTGAAAAAACACGTAATATTTGCTTATATCAACCTCCTTCTTTATGTCCAACGTTGACCGCAACATTGAATATTGTAACCAAAGCGTTGAAGGCTTCATTTTATTTGCTAATTTTGAGAAATACACCATCAATATATCTTCTGAATACAACTTAGTGTTTTTTCTCTGCACCATTCCATAAAGCGTTGGTAAACACATTCATAAATCTTTAGAGATATCTTTGGAAGAAGATTCAAAGAAACCTCTTTCGCACAGTCCAGTATCTCCTCAGGGGTAAATCTTCATTATATTCCATTTTTGCAGATTTTTCAGCAAATTGAACCACAATCACAAATAAACTCAATTAGCAATATGGCGCATAACATTTGACAAAGTATCCACGACTACATCTATAAATATCCTACTTACATATTTTGCTTTATTATCTAAATTTAGTCGGAATACTTTCAAAGCAGAAATTAATAATTAAATGTGGGATTTCGGTTGGAAAAAAAATAGCATGTTGTATTCGGATTATAAGTATCTTTTTTGTATCGCAATTTTGCATATAACAATATGTTATGGTCTCTGGTAATACATGAAAATGGGAGAACTTGTGAGACAGTATGCGAAAATACGGCCAGGTTACACAAACCATCAACTTTTTTTTATATCCTATAGAAATAATGCCGAGACAACAAATTGGAATAATTCATACCTTTAGTAAAATGCCAAATATTATTGTTTTTTTTAATTTGTGATACGCTGGAGAATATCC
Source organism: Monochamus alternatus (assembly GCA_037114965.1). Lineage (NCBI taxonomy): Eukaryota > Metazoa > Arthropoda > Insecta > Coleoptera > Cerambycidae > Monochamus > Monochamus alternatus. The sequence continues at coordinate 59,865,533 of CM073429.1, read as the reverse complement.
CGGACATTGCTTTCAGCGATCGTCTGCTTCATTTTGGCCGAGTCTGATGCTGATCTACAGAAAGGTAAATAAAATATCAGTATAATAAATAGTTGTAAGTTTAGAAGTGATAACTGAAAAAGGCAACCATTGCTAGAAGGCTCAAATAAACATAGCCTAACATAAATCTGTGCAGTAGTAATAAGTAACCCTTTTAATAGCCTCCTTGGTTTGGACAAATGTAGGATAGAAAATGGATTTGAATTTGCATTTGGTGGAATGCGTGGCTGCGGGCGAAGCAGCAACATTGCACATGATAAATGCGCGAAACGGAGGCATTTATTGAAAACGAGATTAATATTGAAAGTAATGTCCCCCCCGACAAATTAATGGCCGTAAAATCGGATGCATAATGGCTCAATCCAGGCCTCTTTCACGCAACGCTTAACATAAGCAGCCTAGAAACCCGAAGTAGAATAATTAATAAAGCGCAACTGCTCAGAAACTCCGTTAATGAGCCAACGGCAATAAGTAGTACATTCTGTGGCGCCTCATTATCCAACTTGTAGGCCGCTTTTTCCCCGGTTAACAAGTACAAGTGATTGCTTACAGCATACCGAATTCGACGGTCGCAAATCATGGCAGGTTTTTAAATTCCTGCCGCTGCAACAGCGCGTTTTAATTGTAGAAAGTAATTAATAAGCTAGATTTCTCGTTGGTGAGCTGGTTATGACGTAAGGATATGCAAGAGTATCGCCTGCATCTGTTCCTGGACACTAATACGAACACAAATACACCAAAAGTATTACGAACTGTAATTCAAGATCGAATGGCCGCCGAAATCTCCCGATTTAAAGCTACTTAGTTTTTCTAAAAAACATAATTTACTTGAGATAGCTTTATTCGAGTCACAATGAAAACGTGATTTAGGTAAATTTACCATGATTGTCATTAGCTTTTTATGCCAGCAACTATCATAATTTTAATTAAAATTTGTAAAGTTACTAATGCTGTAAAATTTCAATGTAATGTAAAAATGATATATGTTTTACCATAATATGTAAATTTAATCAGTATATGTAAAATTGAATGTAATTACTCATTTAATGCGCGTAAAAATTATACTTATATATTTTTACCATGGAAATGAAGTACAATCGTTTGCAATAATAATGACACTCTCTTAAAACAGTTTTTGAACTTCTGGAAGTTCTGAGTAGAAATTTCATTAAATCTCTATTGGTGAATGAAACAACTAATAACTAATGTTAAAAATGTAAAGCAGATTTCATTATGAATACGTCAGAAGTTCAAAAGAAATCGCAAAATTCATTTTAATGAGTGTCATTATTATTGCAAACGATTGTACATACCTACTGTGTAAATGAACTAATTCTCCGTAAAACTCCAATTAAATAGATATACTTAGGTGTGACTATTACCTATTTATGTAAAAATTACAGTATTCCAAATTTAAACGGCATACTGTTGAAATGAGAAATTTCTATAAACATAAGTCTGCAAATGTTTCGTTAAGAAGATAAAAAAAGTTTTAAGAAGTTAAGTAATATAAATATAGAAGATTTTTTTTTAATTTTTTGAAATAGTGACATAATATTATCTTATGTAAAGTATGGTGGTATGAAGACGATAAAGCACCAGTAATCTACGTAATATGGTATTAATATCAGTTCATTAAATGCTCATGTGAATTAGCTATAGGCGAGGCATTTTACCAGAGAGAAGGAAAATAATTTCATTTTACGGTTGATTTTCGAGTTTATCTTCTTACATACTACTACGATATATGTTAGAAATGTTATTGCACGATTAATATAGAAATTATTAAAGCATGCATATATATTTAACATGTAGAAAATTATATAAAGTATGAAACACATTTACATACTTTTTGAGAATTTTTGTGATAATATTAATGTATAATGTGCACTTTAACATGTTAGCACAACTAAACTGTACATACTTCTCGTACCATTTTAATTTCGCACATGATTGTATAGACAAGCCGACCATTACTGGATCGAGATGCTGTAGGTGCATGCGTTGGTATGTGTTTACCATAACTATCTCTGTAAAAATACATAATATTGGTATTTTTTTATTAAATTTACAGAACTCTACACAATTTGCTGCAAAATGGCGAGGTCAAATAGAACGGTTACAACATATTCTGCTTTAGGTATTGTTTCAATTAATATTGTAAATTTGCAAAATTATATGAGATAACTATGATGTTTCCGTAACTAATATGGTAAATATAAATAATTTCTTTGAAATTTTCCAGACAATTTTAGCGTATGCAATTCGTCCTGTTTAACTAATTAAACAATGTATCTCTAGCGTTGTATTGTCCGAGAGAAAAGGTCAGCGATCTACAAGACAAGGGCTCATTACGGTTAACTTATTCGTTCCTGCGGTTATTAGTTAGCTTTGGCATCTAGATTTTGAAATAGAAACTATTAGCAAATATACAACCAGGTGGGATCGTGAGAGGAATGATAATAAGCCATTTACGAAGCAGCCTATGCTCGGGAATCACATGGCACTGTAACAAAAACTTTATAAATATAAGATTACTTATTTCAATTTCAAAAATCAATAATATCGTCGAGATCGGGTCGCTTAACGATTCCAGGAATTCCGTTAGCAATTTATTAAAGACTTAATTATGCTGCATGTTCTCGTTTTTTAGACTGTTTACTACAATGTCACTAGCTCCGACGTAGCGTAGTAAGGATTCGTACAACTTGTACGTCTTTAAGTAAACTTTCAAAATAGATCCACAACTGAATGCATCTATTGAAGAAGAAGAAACAATTTGAATGATCATCAAAAGCAGAAAAAATATTTTCACTTCACATTCGAAATTTGATATACCTGTATAATTGTATCGACATTTTTTTTTTTCAATATCCTTTGTTTTAGAAAAACAAAACAACGTCCGAAAGACTAACAACAAATAATATTTTAACAGCAAACCGTCATCGAATAAAAATAACTGTCTAGCCAATTTACTAGAAATATAATTATATCTCGATGATTTACGAGACACTATTGCCTTATATGAGTAATACACTCAGCACTGACCCAGTTCCGTAGATTTTTTACACACGAATCCGTATTTTTGCCGCAATATTTCAAATACCTACCAGACATAATAACAAACGACGTGAGCGAACAAGAAAAAGCGAACGCTACACGCATGGCTACCCCCGATATACACACGCTAATAAGTCGCGACTTAATATCAGATACAGTTTACGGATCGTGCGGTTAATTCGTGTCAGCAATGGGACTTAACACATTAGGAACATTGTTAACAAGCCCAGGGATATTTGGATATGCGTCCGATCGAGTCCGGGCGCTGCCGTGTTTGTAATTGAAATCGTGACTTCTGTCATCGCGCGGTAGTTGTCCCGTTCGTTGGGTAAATATTGTTGTTCCACTTTTAAAATAACGTGCTCGTAGCTGTAACATGACTAAATATTCGGGGAACTTTGTTGTAGTCCTGGAAATATAACTGCATAGACAAAGCTTTAGGACGAAATTAAGATTAACAACAACTGCACAAAAAACAATATAAGAAAAACTTTGTCGTGAAACGACATAATCAAAATCAGGATTAGCTTGGATAAATATCAGATTTAAATGTTTATCAACAATCAATTCCAATGTCAGTTTTCCATTTCGTAACATGAATCCATGTTTAGATCTAAACAATAACTCAAATGACGGGAAGACCGCCAAAGAAGATGTAATTAACATTTTTAAAGATGGATCAAAAAGGAAGGAAAGTGCAAGATGTGGAATCTATTCCAGATCCCTACTCATCTAACATCAGTGGGCAATGGAGAGGGATACTATCGTGGTTCAAACGGAACTAGCACTTATAACTGGCCAAACTATCAGAATCTGCACAGACAGTAGGCAATCACTACTGATCTTGCTTAATCATAAGATAATGACTTGATCAGCATAGGAATGCCATAACAATAAAGTGCTGACAAGCTAGTTAGTGCGTTGGGCCTCAATATCTTTGAACCCGTGCGCAGCATTTGTTTAAATACTCAAGGAAGACACAGAGAATTTAGAAGTGATGGAATGAAAAAAATAGCTATCAGTTCGCCAAGGAGGTCTTGTAAAAATACAACCAAAAAGTACCTGGCGATACCTAGGACAAACCTTAGCCTCATGACAGATATTCAAATTTGACACTGATGACTAAGGCAACAACTTTGCTATATGAAGAAGTATGAAATAGTTATTTGCTTGGGTTGCGAAACAATATTTCATGCACCACGTGAGTGCACTGCCATCTCGTCAACAAGAGAATCCGTATAGGGCGAACGATGACCTTCTGTGACCTATATTTGGGAGATCCCCCTGAACAACGTCATCACTTTTTCTCTCTCTAATAGGTTGGTTAACGGATCAGGAGGGTTGATCTCTTTGTCTTAACTGAAGGAAATACAAAAGGCCCAATAGAGCCTAAGTGCTTTAGCTCTGTAAACTTCCTTCCCCACAACTCCAGGAGGCAGACCTCCAGAATAATTCAAATGTTTTGCACTATGCTACTAGCACAAATTTTTACTTTTTTTCACTAACAACATTTCAAGAAATGGAAACATAATTTTTAGCGCCATCAGCATACAAAAGCTCGTCACAATTGAACATATTGCTAAGGTCATTAATAAAAGATAGAAAACTTAGTGGACCCAAATTCGAACCCTGAGGAACCACTGATGTAGCTTCGTCTTGAATTTGAAATCATTGCATGTAACATACTGTATTCTGCAAAAGTAGTAATGAAGACATGTTAATAATTCGCTACTGACATCAAACAAGTGGTGAAACCACAGTCAAATGGTCTCGACGCTATGGCAGATATACCTTTTGCGCTTCCTGTATATTAATTTTATACAAATTCTATAACCTAGGACAACTAATTACAAGACCGTAGTAACAAATCTGTAACTATCCCTCTAGGTTATTTTGCTCGCAATTAAAATGCAGACGTTTTTGCCCTCTCGACATCGGAATCCGTTTATGATTTATAGGGCTCCTTCGGACATCTAAACCTATCGATGACCGACGTCTGCCCGGCCGCAACAAAGGGGCCGAATCGTGGGCCCGCGCTGTGCTACGCTAGAATTTAGCATTTTGTCTTGTTTTACATTGAATGGTCGCACCAGCCACATAAATCTGGCCATCGGAACGCATCTCGACGGCCGTCGGCGACGAGGAACCCTGTAATGGCGTTTTTTTCTTTCTTTGAAGGACTATCGACGGTCACAAACTGGAAAAAAGTCCTCGCGCGAGACGAAATCCTACTGCCGAGAGACAATCTGAAGTTGAAAGGAATGTCCTTTCATATGTATTGCTAAATGCGTACTTATTTTAATGGAATAGTACCGTCTACTTTCTTTTCGAGTATTGTCACACTGTACTTAAAGACTTCATTAAGTACACTTAAATGTAGGTACCGTTTTTAATACATACAAAAATCACATTATTTGCAAAAGAAAAACTAACTTGAGCTTGCGATTGTGGATAAAACTTTGTATTGCATTCGTGTTTTAGGCGCTTTTATTTGCATAAACTCTAAATCTAAAACGCTTTTACAGTAAATAACTCAAATCATAAATAATACGACATGGAAAGAAATCTAAGTACAATAATATAGTTAAAATTTCACTTCATTCAAGTGCATATGTATTAATTCAGTAATAAAGTATATTGGACATAAATATTTACATATTATAGACATCCAAGCATTCTTATACTTAATTCAATCCTTTTCTTTCTCAAAATAGCAGTAAATTTAAGGGGATTTACTACTCAGGTTCCTTTCTGTCGGATAAGTAATCGATTACCTCACCTCCTATGACATACTGAGGAGGGCTAACAAGCTCAAATTCGGTATATGTCTAGAGCGCCGCTAATGGATGACTTTGACAGTATGCTATCTATATTCCTTATCCTTATATAAATAATTAAAATGAAATACTACTGAGTGAGTAGTACTAAATATTTATATAAGGTAGATATAGCAGTAACTACTCTACAAAGGAACACAATATAGCAAGAATACTGAAATACTAATTAGGTATGTGTACTTCAGTTTTATTTTTTCATAATGCAATGATATTATTTACTTTATTCTTTATTTAAAATTATTTAATATTATATCAAATATTTTCAGTGATTCAAGTATTACCATACTTGAGGAACAGCAAAACTAAGCTAGCGTTGGGATAAGTCTCTTAATCTTGATATTAGTGTAGCTTTCTTTCTGCGTCTATGTACATTTTATAGTTGAATACTTCAATCCCTTTGTTATTTTTGCCTCTTTGACGTGAATTTATGCGATTCTAAAACTCTTAATTCATAATCCTCCATCCTTTTTTCTTAAAAAATCCCCCACCCTAATTATAAAACAGGCCGATAAATAAACATTAGTACTGAATTCCAGGCGCGAATCATCACCGACACCTGTTCGGGCTCCCCAGAACATTACTCAGTTCGATGGACAGGACAATACCGAAAGTTAATTTGCTCTTCGGGCCTCGGGCGTATACGGATACCCTTTCAAATAAACACACACAGGTTCGGACCGAGCTGAAATATGAGTTCACGTATTGTTTGGAAGTCACCAGTTTATTACAATCGATTGCAAGTCGCCCTGGGTGCGAGAAAAGTCGAGATTCATTTTACAATATTTAAATGGGGATCTGAAACGCTGCCAGTATTATACAGAGTGATTAAGTCATAATGTCATTAATTTTAAGAGAAGATATAATGACACGATTAAAAAAAATAAATGCATAGGTATTTACGTTGAAAGAATATATTTCCAAATAATTATTTAAACCCCTTTTCAAGCTGCCACTGACCGATTCATACAGCTCCGAAACCACTTCATTGACCACCTGGGTGCAACGTTGCCAAGTTTAACTAGACATCACAAATAAGCTTGACTATGTAGTAGTAGTATTGTTTTAAACTGCTGACGTATTTGTAATGACATCTACTTTCAAACTGATTTGAGGAAGTGTCATTATTGTTGCTATAACTTGTCTATTTCGCGTCCAGACGTGCTTCATACCTTGTTTTGAGGTATCTGCATTCTGTAATCGCTTTGAAATTGTTCTTGTCGAAGAAGTGGCTTTCTAACTTCGTGTGTGTGTGTGTGAGTATCTTTGAGGTTATATTTTGTACATTCAGGCGTTATTTAGTGTTCTGACCCTTTATTTAATAAAATGCGGTGTACCGTTTTGATTATAAATTTTGAAATGCACATTCAAACATCTCTGCTTTATTTTCTTGTAATGAATTGTACCTAACCAAAACATTTTGCAGGACTAAGTTAATACTATTGTTCAAATTAGTTATGAAGAAATCAGCATGCTCCTTTATTTTCTTGGTTTCGTACATAAACGTATTAGCGGATAATAAATAGTCTATGAAAGAACACAAACATTTAGCTGTGATGTGGCAACGCAGGTGTTACGTTGCTCGACACTCTGTGATATCATGACTAGGAAATTGTTAGCAACATGGAGCGTCGTATTTAGGAGGCTGAGTAAAATTTATTTCTTATGCCTTTCAAATACGTGGTTAAAATTAATGACATTATGACTGAATCACCCTGTATAAATTAAGATATGTAAATTGTCAAAAAATTATTGGTTGTTTAAGACGGTTTAGTGTCAAATTTTCAAATCTTAGTAGGCATTGCTTGTTTGCTTAAGTTTGTAACAATAGTAATGACACATGTCATGTCAAATCAGTTTGTTTAATGTGCAGTTGGAGCATGATGAAATAATGAATTGTTTAAATAATATGATCTACGGGGATAGGTGGATTGGTCGAAGTGGTCCAGTTGCTTGGCCAGTACTATCACCGGATCTCAATACACTAGATTTATTTTTTGGGGCTCTTTAATGGAAAAACTGTATGCAACTCCGATGTATACTTCCCTGTTAAGTATAGAAGTCATAACTGACAAAATCTTCATGCTGAGATACTGCCTGGATTGGGTAATTTGCTGTGTCATCAAATTTTAAATTTTTAATAAAAATATTATTTAACATATTACTATATGTTTCACATTAGCCTCTATTAGATCAGTACCTTATTTTATCATATAAGAGCATTTTTTTTAACAAAATAGAAGAAAATTTAATATTTGTACTAAATAAAATACTGTTCATCATTATTGGCTTAGTAGTTTGGGAAGTTCAAGGATGAGGAAGACCCCATACGCCACTAGCTTTAGTTCAAAATAGTTATTCACGTCAATATATACCTTTTATTACGATTACTGCATACCAAGGTTGAAGGAAAAAACATTTATTTGTATAGTAGATAAAAAATCAACTAAAATATTTATTTTGAACACCCTTTATCAGAAAAACGAAGTGACGAGCGACATAGAGAAAAATGTAATAGGAAAGGCAACTACTAGTTTATCACGTTCTATGTTTTCCCAAAGTTAAAAAAGGAAAACCGGGAACACCCTGTACTATATCACAAACATTTTACTAATGTTCGTTCGAATTTAGTATCATATGCTTAATATAGCATATAACCGTCTTGCGTGAAAGTGAGTGTTACTACAAATTATTCAAAACTGGCCGTCAGGCAGAGACCCCATAATTAGGGGTTAATTTCTCTGACAGGTCGTAATTTAATGATCCGTTTTGTCAGTCGGCCGTGTCGATAATCTGTCAATCGGAGTCGGCAGGGGCGTGGTGGCGATGCCTCAGCAGTTTCACGTCTTCATACGCGGCTTATTATGGTCGAGGATGCGGGTTATATTTTACGTTCTTACCATAATCCATCTTTGGCCGGTTAGAGAACCACTTTTAACGACGTCAGCTCTGAGGCTTCTCACCACCAAATGCCATGATGTATGATTTGCGGCGTTAACGAGGGGATTATCGGCTTTCGAGCTTTTTTTGTTCGACTTCTTCGAATATCTTTTGCGAGGCTTCTTGATATACAAGTTTTTTGATAAAACATAATATCGCATTTTTATCAATTTTTTTATTAAGTATCAATATTGTGTCAATTGCACCAACAATATTTAGCCTTTGTAAATCTTTAACTGTATTGTAATAGTTATTTATCTGATGGCATGTCCTAATGGCAACGTTATGTCACAAAATTTTTGCGGAAATTTCACTCATACAAACTTTTTGATTTTTTGCATGACTTCATTGATCACCCCGTATATAATAAACCTATGGCTCTACGATAAATATACGCCATGCAGCTTAATCCGAAAAAAACTAGCTCTTAAAATTTTCAAGCCGCGTTCAAAAATTTGGATTCCTGTTGAAAATAATAAACTTTAAAAATCTCTATGTGTAAGTTCGAGTGGCCAGCAGCTTACAAAAGAGATACCTGGCATAACGAAATTATTAAATGAATTGAGTAATAATGTAGGAAAGGATTTAAGAAGGATTGCGAATGGTCAGCGTGCTTCAATAAGGATAAACCGGAAAACTTTAAATGTGACACATATTCGGAATATGAAAGTTTTGTTTATAATCATCAATATGCAACACATCCATGACAGATAGCGTAACGTTTAATCGGTGCTCCAGAACAGGTGAAACTTGTAGAAATGGGGATAATTACGATTATTAACACAGCAAGATACATACGTAGGACATAAAAACCCACAATAAAGGGGAATATACGAGGCATCGTATTACAGTAAAGCCGCAATAAACAGCGATCGCCGTTAATAGAAGTATTAATGGTTCGGGTCGAGTCTGTAATCGGAGGTATTCGTAATAGTACACTGGCCGAGGATGAAAAATCTGACAGTTATGAGACTCCCCACATAGATAGAGCGCCTAAGCGGGCTATTACGCTTGTCTATCCAATTTCGTCTCGAATATTTTGCAATAGGAGACGATATTGTCTGCCTTAAGCCGCGTACACACTTGTAACAGAACCTCGTCGCTATCGTGAGGACAGGAAACCCATTACGTTGTCGCGTCACGTCACAGCGTTCATGGGTGTCATAAGAAAAAATGAAGTTTGTGTTGATTTATAAAAATCGGAATGTCTCAGTTAATGTTTTGACATTTAGTAGAGAACAAAAAGTGATCTTAAGTATTTTATAAGGAAAAAATTAAAAATCACTTTTTTCCATATCTCAAAATATAAAAATGATACTAGCCAGGTAGTTTACAAACAAAGCACCCTTTAGCTGTAACATATGTGTATACAGTATGCGCCAAAAGTATGGAATAAATTCAATAAAAACGAAACAATTATTTTTTGGGAAAAATCCTCGAACTTTAATTTAAAAAATACATATTTTAGCGTAAAATGCAATTTTCAAATGTCATTTGTTTTCGAGTCATCGATTTTTTTTAAATGGCAACACCATATTTTTTTCCTTGATTCTGAAAGATCGTTTAATTCTCTATCAGACAGTACTAAAATGTTGCCCTCTTACATAGGAAAGTTTTCGAATAAATGACGATTGAATGTTAGAAAACGTAAATTTTATCCATAAAAAAGTAACAATTCTGAAGTATGTAAAATAAAATACAATTGATTAAATTTATTCTTAAATTAAATGTTCGAATTGCCATCCACCAACTTCTTAACAATGCGCAAGTCTGTGAAGAAATTCTTCTTGCATATTATGAATGATTTCTGGGGTAACTCTGCGTATTTCGTCCCGAATGCGATTTTGAAGTTCTTCTAAATTACGTGGTTTATTAATGTACACTTTTGACTTCAAGTATCCCCATAAAAAATAGTCAAGAGGTGTAAGATCTGGCGATCTTGCAGGCCATTCTATCGGTCCGCGTCTGCCGATCCACCTCCCAGGAAAACAGTTGTCCAAAAAATCTCGTACAGGGCGCGCATAGTGCGGAGGTGCGCCGTCTTGCTGAAACCATATGGTATCGTCAGGAATGTCGGGGTCATTATCGTTAGGAAAAATTACTGCAAGGGCTGGAACAAAGTCATTTTCTAGAAACTCTAAATATCTTTGTCCTGTAAGGGTTCCTTCAAAGAAGAAAGACCCTACTATTCTGTCGTCAACTATTCCAGCCCAAACATTTAATTTCTGAGGGTGTTGGGTATGTGCCTCTGCCATCCAATGAGGATTTTCTCGACTCCAATATCTGCAAGTTTGACGGTTTACTGTACCATTCAGACAAAATGTGGCCTCATATGAAAAAAGTATTTGCCGGTGTAAATTTCTATTTCTTTGACATAAATCCATTAGAATTTCGCAAAAGTGTAAGCGGCGATCGGGATCATCTTTATTGAGTTCCTGCACAAGTTGAATTTTGTAGGGATGATATTTTTCCTTCCTCAAGATACCTAGCACTGTGCTCTGACTAGTGTCATTGTTTAATGCAACCAATCGTGAAGAATTATGAGGATTATCCACCATACTTATCAAAATGTTCTGTTTCTGATTTTCATTAATGCTTGGACGTCCAGGTTTTGGAATATTTACAACATTGCCAGTTTCTCTAAATTTAGACTCTACCTTACTGACTGTTGATTGGCTGATAGGGCGATCTGGATATATTTCATTAAATAAATCGCAAACTTCCTGCTGAGTTCTAGTCATATTCCCGCATCCGATAAGAATTAAAATTTCAATTCTTTGAGTAACAGTTAAATGTGCCATAATACTTTAAATTGAATAATAATTTCGTAATGTCGCTTACAATACTTATTAGAAAGTCGGTGTGACAATGACACTTTGCAAAGATTTACACCTACGTGATCCATAAAAGAACTATGGAATTCGAAAAACTAAACTTGACAACGTTTTTGCTTTATTTTAATTGATTTACGTTTTCTAACATTCAATCGTCATTTACTCGAAAAGTTTCCTATGTAAGAGGGCAAAATTTTAGTACTGTCTGATAGAGAATTACCTAAACGATCTTTCAGAATCAAGGAAAAAAATATGGTGTTGCCATTAAAAAAAAATCAATGACGTCATTACTCGAAAACAAATGACATTTGAAAATCGCATTTTACGCTAAAATATGTATTTTTTAAATTAAAAATCGATCTGTTCGAGGATTTTTCCCAAAAAATAATTGTTTCGTTTTTATTGAATTTATTCCATAATTTTGGCGCATACTGTATGTTTCATTATAATTATTTATGTACAAGGTGTAACAGTAGTAAGTATTCAAAACTTGTGAAGTCGAAAAATTACGAAAACCTTAGTACAACTTTTGTCAGTGGCGGCTCCTAAGGGGTAACCTCAGAAACAGTTTTTAATGCGTGACATCAAAACGGTTCATCAATAAGTCACGAAATTTTGGTGAGATATTAACCATGCCGTGCTTAATAAGTCTCATAAAATACATTTCAAAATTTTCTACAGGGGTGTGAGAAAATGCAAGGCTCTGGTACAAATTTAATCATATCTTTTTTGTAGTTAATTTTTTCTAGTTTCTGACTCCATAATATTAAAATATTAAGTATTTAACATAAAAAATGTTCTCTTGTTAAATTTCAATAAGATGTACCGTTTTTCAGTAATATCGATTTCAATCATTCGTAACGTGATCCACATTTAGCATCCAATACATAGTCAAAAAAATTAATTGCAGTGTGCTATGGATAAAACAACTAGTCCGACCATTAACAGAAATGTCAAGTATTTTTAGTTTGAAAATTGTGTTATTTGAGTACACAGTGTTGTTTTCTAGTGAACAAAAATAGATACAAATTATTTAAAAATGCAACAGTATACATATTCTGTGTTATGTAGATATGCTTTTGACGTTAAGTGGAGTGTCATGGGTGTGTTATAAAATATTTCTTTGCACCGAAAGGTGTTGTTTTTCTGTTATTATATTACGGTATTTTTATTTGTACTATTGTTTTTAATTTACTGTGTAGTGTTACTGTTAAGAGTGTTAAAAATACTTGACTTTTTTGTTAACTGTCAGATTATTTGTTTTCTTCATGGCACATTGCAACTAATTTATTTGGCTATGGATGTTGAATGTGGGGCACGTTAAGAATGATTGAAATCGATTTTACTGTAAAACGGTACATCTATTGAAATTTAATAAAAGTACCTTTTTTATGTTAAATACTTCAAATTTCAATATTTTTGGATCAGAAACTAGAAAAAATTAACTACTAAAAAGATATGATTAAATTTGTCCCTGAGTCTTTCATTTTCTCAGGCCCCTGTAGAAAATTTTGAAATGTATTTATTAGACTTATTAAACACGTCAAGGTTAATATCTCACCAAAATTTCATGACTTAATGTTGAACCGTTTTGATGTGATGCATTAAAAACTGTTTCTGATGTTACCCTTTAAGTGAGCGTATCTCCCTTAGAAGCCGCCACTGACAAAAGTTGTACTAAGATTTTCGTTACTTTTCGACTTGTTTTACAAGCTCACAAGTTTTGAATACTTACTACTGGTACACCTTGTATATGTATATTTTGTATGTATTTTCGTCAAATAAACCATTTACTTTCCCTTGGATTCTTTTTATTTAAAAAATAAACAACTTTTAATTTCAGACACAATGTCCTGATAACTGAACTTTTAAAGAATATTGTAACGTTTTTTTTTATAAACAAATAAAGTACACTGTTAAAAATTGTTATAATTTTTTACTGTTTTACCGAAACGTAACTATCCTAATAAAATATTTAATAGGTTAGCCGTACGCAACTGAATAATAATGCACATGAGTGGTAGGTATGTGAAAATAGCTATTTTCGGTAAAAGTGCGATTTGGCAACACGTAAAGCCTAAAACACCGATTTCGCAACATGCATCGAGCAAGATTTATCGTAAAATCGTCAAGTAAATATTAAAAATAGTTTCGATATAATCTTCGATTGCATTTGCTAATATGATCGCTACACTATTTTATTCAACAACTTTAACCAAGTTGCCTATATGGTTGTTGCTATCTTGCTATGACAGATGTTTACAAACTATACAAACATTTTTTAAATATCTGAAATCTGTGAACGTTTGTGAACATTAAACCCTAATAATTAAACTCGGTTTGATACATGGTGATTTTCCGGGTTGTTACGCCGTGACCTCGGTAACTGGTAGCTGCCAGAAACAGAGTTAAAATGCACATCCCTAGCATTAGCCGGGATTCTTTTACCTGCCCTGGTTGTTCTCGGGCTAGGCTCTGTGGGGACAGACCCGCTATCGGTGTCTCTGGGCCTGTCCATATACTGATTTCGGTTCCTATTGTTGGTATTACGACTGCTACGGTCGGAACCGTTCCTCGGATAATGGTGGTCCTCCGAGGCGTTCCGTAGCCGCCGCTGTAACTGGTCGCATCCCATGCTTCCAAACGTTTCGCCGCTCTTCACTGTCGGCATCTTCAGGGGTGACTCTGCAAAAGCTTCGCTGCGACTGACTCAGTCGCCACAGAGCCTAGCCCGAAAACAACCAAGGCAGGTAACTCTGTTTCTGGCACCTACCAGTTAACGAGGTCACGGCATAACAACCTGGAAAATCACCATGTATCAAATTACAGCACTGGCCGTGAAAGCCTAAAAACCATTATAATTAAACTCGGTATTAATTTTTTAAAACTTCAGTATGTGTTACGCAGATTCTAGTGATATTGAAAATTCTGAAATACAAAATGAGGCGGAACTTGCCTTATGTATATTGATTCCTCAGAAATCGAAGATATTTTACTAAAAAACTTAAACAAAATGTGATATTTGGTGTGCCGAAAGAAATGGAGTTTTGTAATATTTCGGAGAAAGTTATTCTAGCGTACTTGTCCTAGTTATCAAGAGGTAGATAATGAAAAGTACTTATTCCGAAAAGTTGTCTTGTTGGTATATTTGGAGCCTGTATGAGAGAAGAATTAAGTATTTACGTACAGAGAATATTGAAGATGCTAAGCCGTTCATTAAAGTGACTATTCCTAATACCAAAACTAATGTTCTTAGATTATTTACAATACCAGAAGGATAGAAGGAACACATTTTTTAGAAATTTTCCGCAAATATGCAAATCTACGTCCATCCACCATTGATCAGAACGGATTTTTTATCACGTACCCGGAATTCAAAATGTACTACATAAGCAATGGGTATAAATAACATAGTCGAATGCAGGAGCCAACATATCGATGCTCAAAAGACACGGAGGTTGGCATTCGACTGTGGCAGAGGAATACATAGAAAATTCCATACAAAATAAGCAGGCGATAGCAAGGAAAATTTTCAGAGGGAAGGGAAATACCACTTTCATTCCAAAAACTCAGTGCACCAACAGCACCGGGATGCAGGTGTTATCTTCTTCCAATATTGAAGTTATACGAAGGGAAGAAAAAAATATATGTTTACCTAATTTGAAAGATTGTGTGTTATTTTATTTTTACGCATGACAATCGAAATGTCATTTAATATATAACGATTTTACGAAAAAACGTTTTAAGAACTGCTAAACTAAATGAGTGCGGCAACTTTTTTTGCAGTGTATAAGTCTCTGTTATAGACCAACGTAGAATAGCATTCAGGAATACCTACAATCTACTCGCCTTTGACTCGAACGATTTGAACGTGCAAGCGATTAGAAAACCTTCACGAAGCCAGACCACCAGCGAGACGAAATTTACTATATCTAAACTCAATTTCCAATAGTCTTATTACGATTGCTGTATTAAAAGGTTGGAGAGCTTCGCGGGCCGAAGGCCTAGCCTGGCCCACGTGTAATTTTTCTTCTAATGGACGAAGAGATAGCGGCGCCGAGCGTCATTTTCTATATTTACAAGCTGTGGGACTGTCGTAGGGAGATGCGCCTGTTAAAAGCCCATAAATAATACGGCGATACCCTAGATCGGCCCCTACTAATTAATAAACGGAATGAATTCACTACAAATGGGCCAATTTGGAGGCTGATTATGTATGGATTACGAATTAATAAGCTCGCGGCCCACCCAGATAGAAACCGGGCATCTGGGGAAGGTTTTGATTCGGTTGGTAGCTGAGACAAGACAAATGAATGTCGTATGTTATATTTTTTTAATGTCTGATCTTGGTATGCTTTCCAGGTCCAATATTTTAATTCCTAATTATATTCATCCAATTCGATAATATTTTGGGTTACGAGATGGGAGACGTTCAACTTTCCCACTACGACCATATACACTAATATATTGCTCTCTTGAAAAAGTGTGGGACAAACATTGAAACCGATTTCCAGTTTCTGCGCATGCGCAATCTCAATCTAGTCACGCTCCGATTAAATGTCGAATTTGAAATGTCGAAATTCTAGGTTAAGATTTGCGATTTCCGACAATTTCATAAAGCAGTGATGATGATGAATCAATCATTCATTAATAGATACAAGAAATGTTTTTGCTTATACACTATTAAAACTGAAACTAAACACCATTCAAATAATTAGACTGTTAGAGAGACCTGAATGTATTAATTAATTGAAGATATTAAACCTATACAAGCGGTTCCAAAGTTATTTTTTTTTTTTTTGTTGGATATTAAAAGTAGAGAATAGGTATTATATGTTAGCTGGAATAAAAGGTATGCTAACTACATTCAACCAAGGGAAAAAAATAAGAAATAGCACTGTTTGATACGTTTATCGCGCTTTAGTTTGCCTTGAATCAAAAAGAAAGTTTCAGTTCTTCCTCATCCTCGGAAAGCAGATGATTTCATCATTAACGGCACATTAAATTTACTTACAAACAAAACACATATTTTATTTATACTAAGCATAATACATACTTTATATTAGAATTTAACACGTTGCGGAGAATCCTTTAGAATACTTTAAATTTTGATTATTTGTGTGATTGTACATTTAAAATAAATGAATTTTACCCAAACATACCTATACATATAAAAGTTCGTTTCCGAGATAGAATGTGTCAAAAATTTGGAAATTTTTATTATATTTTTTATTTATTTATAATACAACAATAATTCTAAGTTGTAATGGAATACCTTAAGTCTAATTATTCAGTATGTCCCATTATCACCAGTGGCGTAGAAACCCTGTGCCACTCTTCTTTAATTTACAATAAAAATATTACGCCACTGCCTTAATTATAAAAAAACATTATCACCAGTGGCGTAGAAACCCAGTGCAACTCTTCTTTTATTTACAATAAAAATAGTACGCCACTGCCTTAATTATAAAAAAAACATAAGATACTTTAAGTTTTGATTATTTGAATAAATAATTATTCTTTAAAATAGGTACATCATACTTAGGTAATTGTTCTTTAAAAATATATCTGCATTTCGTTGTTTGTGCGTGATGAGCTCTATTATGCTTCAGTAATACAGGGTGTCCCGAAATTAATGCACCTTAGGGCAAGAGTAGATTGTTGACGACAAAATAATGCGATATAACTAAACTTACTTTAGTCAAAAATTGATGGTTAAAAAAATACAGATATTTGTGAATATATATTTTTTAAATCCAAATATTTGGTAATTTTGGCGCTACTAGTAGATGGCGCTATTTATTGTACATGCTTCTTTTAAATGACAGATTTTTTTTTGCAGGTCAGTGTATACATCTGATTATAAAAACAATCAATTCTTCTACCTTCTTGATATGAATAAAGTATACCTTGTTGAAGTCGTTAGGACACTGTATTAACAATTTTCTACGAGTAGCAACACACGTAACCTAGCCCTACACATTTCAATAAAGCAATAAAACAGCATCGGTCTTGCCCAGATAAATTAAACCATCGAGACGGTAAATCATAGTTATTCGATCGATCAGTGCTGGCAACCTAGAATACGCAGCCAGTCTGTGACAAGTACATTGGAACATGCAATATGCCTTATGCGTAATTTATATATATTTTACGTTTGTGTCGAGTTCAAGTGAATCGGTTCAGTTTATGATCTACAAGACAGGCGAGTGTGCCAAGGCTTGTCGATCGATAGCTCACATCATTGGTTTAATATCTAAGGTTCGCTATTTCACATATTCCTATACAAGAATGGATTTTTCTTCCTTAGAAATTGTAATTCTATAAATTTGACGATTGTCTGTATCGAATTTGAAAGTTTCTACCACCCACAAATAAGTAACCGTCTAAAGTAAACAATCACAAGGAGGTAAGATTGATTTATTGTTCAGCTCGTCTTCTTACATACTACTACTATATAAGTTGAAAGTGTTATTGTACTATTAATATATAAATTATTAAAGCATGCGATATACGAGGAAAATTACTGTTAAAATTGTAAAATGAAAGAGAATTATTACAATATATTTTGTAAAAAATAGGACTATTACACGCTTTAGGTATCATTTCAATTAATATTGCCAATTTCCTTAATATTTATAATATTATATGACATAACTATAACATTTCCATAACTAATGGTAAATATTATGTAAATATACAGGGTGTATCAGATATTACTGGTATCCTTGGAAGGGGTGATTGTACAGTCAAAATAAATGACATATACCCAAATATACACTGTTTCCGAGACACAGGGTGTCAAAGATTTCGAAATTTTTATTATATTTTTTATTTACTTGGAAACCGTTCGTGATAAAGCAGCAATAGATCTAAGTTATAATGAGATATCTTCAGTCTAATTATTCAGTATGTTTAAATAATCATTATCACCAGTGGCGTAAAAACCCTGTGGCACTATTCTTTTATTTAAAATAAAAATGATAGACCACTTTAAATTTTTTAAAACTGTGTATGTCTGATTCTACATACAATTCATTACCATTTCTAACCCAAAATTCGAGATTTTTTTCAGTTGTCCCTTTATTTCACAATAGTTGCACCGTGTGCCGATAATTACTGAAAATATTCCTTGTTAAACCTTCATCGGTCTTTGGCGACGGAGCCAAACCGCCTTGCCCGCTCCATTTTTTCACAATATTAACCGAAAACATAAATATGCATGAGGCGCAGAGCCGTTCTGTCCGGCGTGAAAAAATTAATGGGGAACTTATCGACCAATCAATCACTAGAAAAAAACGACACACGGACTGCATGCGTTCGAAACACGAGGGCCGTTTTCGTTCGTCATGTTTTAATATATCGAATACAATGATCGCGATGGGGTTTATAAATAGGCCCGATCGTCGAGATCGGGGGAGGCGATAACGTTGGCCGATATGAAATAAGCAAAGACACAAGTCACTAATGATGCGATGACGGCGGCGATTAGGCCGTGCTACCGGGGATCTCACGGTTTTTCGGCCCGACCGTCGATACCATCTCCCCAGGTAAACAAATATTAATTAATTTCGCGATCATTTGGATGTCGGTGTGACCCGACATTGATCCCAGGTTCGTTAACTTCAGATATCTGAAAATGAACAGTCGTTTTCTATGGCTAACATCAAAATCTGCAAGCTAGAGTTGTTTGTAGTATTACTCAGGTCTAGTGTTGGCATCTTGTCCTGCTTTTTCTTGATCTTGTCTTGGTCTTGCAAGAAAATAGACAAGGCGAGACCAGAGAAGACAATACAAGACAAGGCAAAGCAAGGCAAGACAAGATAATATAATAATATAATACACGATGAGACAAAACAAGATAATACAATACATGAGACCAGACAAGACAAGACAAGATTTAAAAAAAAATCTTGCAACACAGGACAAGAAATATTGCTACGGCAAGCAGTCTTGCAAATATTTAAGTGAATATTAGCTAAAAAATAAATAATGCATTTCTATTGTAGGTATACTACATTATAAGGACGTCAAACATATTAAATTATTTTTAAAATCAAAGTTTATTGAGTCTTGGTCTAGTTCAGCTAAATTAGAACTAATTATAAATTAACTGACATACCTGCCTGAAAGAGCTCCAAGTGTGGGTTTTAGGCTTCCACGGCCGATGCTATCGTTTGATACATAGTGATTTTCCGGATTGCTATGTCATGTTACCGTGACTTCGGTAACTGGTCGCTGCCAAAAACAGAAGTGCACATCCCTAACATTAGCCGGAATTCTTTGACCTGTCCTGGCTGTTCTCTGGCGTAATATAGGGACAAACCGCTATCGGTATTTCTGAGCCCGCCCATATATTGATTTTGGCTCCTATTGTTGGTATTACGACTGCTACGGTCGGAACCGTTCCTTTTTATATATATAAAGTAGAAAGTAAGTTTGGTTAAATTACAATATTTGGACACCCCTACATGTACCTGCTCTGCATCGGTGCGCATGCGGGACACTCTGTATAATCAGATAGTTGAAAGTATGAACAAGTAATTACAGTGACCGTCTTCTTGTCACACTGGGTCTGAAATAACTGGCATGCTACAGAGTGTCTTGGCTTGAACCTCTCGGTATCCGGCACCAGTTAACAAGCGACCGAAGAAATTACTTTAATTGATACAGAATTCTTAAATCCTGAAGGCGTAAGAACGTTTCGAAAAACAAACGACCGCTGAATAGCCGACATAGTGTCAGCGATGTCGTCGCTGCCTAAGCAGAACGTTTAAATTACGTTATAATTTGAGTAATTGCAAGAATACTCGAGACTAGATAATCAATTTGAGTGCGGAATTTAATTATTTGCTAACGCAGACATTAAAATTGCTCGCTGATTGCCGTCCGTCCTGAACGGTCGCATCCGTCCTTAGGATCGATTAAAATGCGATTCTCTCCACTTGTAAATCCGCGCATCGTAATTATTTCGGAAAAAAATTGTCTTATCTGGTCACCTGGTGTTTACTTTAGTACAGGGGCGACTCGTTCCGACTAATATCTTACGGTGTACAAGAAGTCGTCACCTAGTGCGTTATTTTAAATGGAATGATATCGTTTTTATTAAATTTTTGGATCCGTCGTGTTATTTCAATGAGACTTTTACTATATCAAATTCTAGTCGTTTTTGAGATATTTTCAATATTTCGAAAAACGTTCATCGTTTTATTTGACATTAGCTATATCGACAGCAATGGAAGTTAAAAAAATCATTAACAACAATGTCTTACATTTTATTAACCTCATACCGTCAGAGCTATTCTTTTTTAAATGGATCGCCCTGTATATTTTTACATTTTCTATTCTCTATTTTTAAACTAAGAGGAATGATTGAAAGTTCTCGTGCTTAAACATTAGTTTGTTATTGGTTTTTGTCGCCAAGTTTAAATGGCTCCACATAAATTCATGATTACTGTCAATGTCAACACTATCAACTAATAACTTTGACAATGTCAGTTATATTAGTTTATGATTGACGATATAACTTTATAGATTTATTTTGTGTTTATTCTTCATCCTTGTTAATCCAAAAGCAAATCAGCAACACATTGTATTGTTTTTGTGAGTTTAAATTTACCACCAAAATGCTCCATGAACATTCAACTATTTTTCAATGACTATTTGATCCTTCCACTGTTAATGTGATTTTTTTGGTGGCATTTCCTTTGAGACTCTTTAGGACGATATTGCTTATAACTTTTAAACGGGAAGTAATACAGAATAACCATTTTTTTATTGGATTCATGAACAAAAACCAGCTGTTTGACTTTGCCAATTCCGTAATATGTCAAAGTACATTCTACGTTATGAGAGCATCAATATTTGAAATGGGGTGAAGTCATAACAGACGTTTCATGTATGTTCATTAGTTTGCAACTCAATCTCGTCGTCTGATGCAGGCCTAACAGCAAACGCTCCTTTTTTGACGGCCAACCGTTTGAAGGTTGCTGCGATATGCTTTGGTAATCCTAATTTCCGTTTAATGAGTTCAAAAGGGTTATTAATCATCCTCCAGAAGCCGGTACAGTTACGATTATTGCCTACTAGAAGTCACTGCGTGCTATATCAATCAGCGGGAGTTAAATGGACGGTCTCGGAGTTAATTTGTTCGTAAATTATGATTGATATCTCGTTAAAGTGCTCGCCACATTTATCGGGATCATTTTTATATAACTACCGATGCCGTAAAAGAGCATAAAAGATTCTCGGAAGATATTCCTAACGGAATTGGTAGTTTTTTTGGTTTCGCTGTTAAAATTATTTATCGATCTTAGAGATGATGCTGAATCTCGAATTTGTTTGAAATATGCCGAATGTCATAAAAAAATTAACGTTCCCCAATTATGATGAAAATTAATTGACTTAGTGGATCTTTATACTTTATTATAATTAATATTTGCCCGGTGTCACTGACACAAAGAGGAATTATTGATAAGTGTACCAGCAAATTAGGTTTAAATCTAACAAAATCTTACGCAAGTCAGAAGTACCTCAGGGCTCTATTCTTGGACCTATGTTTTTTATACTGGTTATTAATGACATTATGCATTTATGAGGAGTAACCTTCACTTTCAGCACGATGATTACCCCTCACACTTTGCGACTTGTCAGAGATTAGCTAAGTAGATATTTTAATAAATAGATGGGACAGTTGGGTTCTATAAGGTGTCCACAACGATCACCTGATCCTAACCCCCTAGACTTTTTATGGGGGTATTTGAAGCAAAAAGTATACTCACGAGATTCTCAGTATAATATAGATATTTTAAAAGGAAAAAAAAATAAATAGGCCACATAAACCAAAATACTTACAGTTCATTTAATTTATGAATAATTTAAGGTTAAAAATCTATAGCGGCTGGAGGACATGTAGAGTTTTAGTTAGTTCAGTAGTCTGACTTAGACTAAAAATATATATTATATTGGCATTAGAAACAACTTTTTTCTACATTTTTAATTTTTTGTTAAGACACACCCTGTATTTTTCAACGTCATTTTGACAGTTGCTATGTACATTTCAAGCCAAGCAAAACTTTTTTGAAATAATTACTTTTTTCCAAAAAATGTGAAATACAAGTTTATAGGTATAGTTAGGTCTATCAGTACACACTGTATCAATTGGAACACGCTGTATAAGGAATGTTATTGTCCCTCGTCGGGTTGTCGTTCCCATTTAGACGGCAGCCGTCTGGGAGGCTGCTTTACATATTTTTTTCCGACAAATTTGTAACCTCGTTAGTCACTCTGGCCGCCCGTACATTTCTGATTCCGAATGCCGAGAGAAAACATCCACCGAAACGAAGAAAAAAATGTGTTTTCAGTAATCCGTACATTTGTAGTCACGTTTGTGTGCCGCTAGGGGACATAAACACTCCAAATTTCGATTTCGATACTGACAAGGTGATAAATAATTGGTAATAGGATATTCTCCGTGAAAATTCCTGCTATTATTTTTCTATAAAATCACAGGACAACTAAAAATAAAATAATGAAGAAATACATAATTTTATTAATAAAATCATAAGTAATAAAATTTGTTAATTACTACTCTAAATTATAGATTTTGCAGGATATTTAGTTTAGTATTCTCTTTGTTTTACAACTTTAAATGTTTATTTCCACAAAAAATCAAGTGCATACCTAATGCATTCTAAGGAAAATCTGCACCTATGACAATCATTCATCCTCCGAGATGGTAGTGTTTTGCATTCGTTCTTCGTTCCTTCGTTGCACACTAGCAAAAATGCACTAACATATCCGACATATATTCTTTTATTCAATTACCTTAAAACGGTTAAAATTAAAAATTAGTTAGTAACTGTTCTAAAATAACCTAGAATATGCTTGCTAGTTGCATATTATTCAAACGTCAAAGAACATGGTCAAATCTTAGAATATAATATAATATTCTAAGGGTCCAGGAAACATTTTTACAACACGGCAAACATCTTGGGATGTTATAGTTTAAAATAGTACTATTTATTTTATGCACACATCGCCGATCATTGTTAATATTGCTGCTATTATTAGTATTAACAGAATTTAATTCCTCAACAACACGAGAAGTTTAAGCATTTATCAGACATCAGATGCAGTCAAATAATATCACATACGGTACAGTGATTAATTTTAAATAATTTTTCAGTAGGTACTTGCTTTTCTCAAATTTAATTTTTCGCTTATTTTTTGTGGATTTATAAACATGTCGTATTCAAATACCTAGATGATAACAGACAAGGTGCTGATTTATGGGTGGTGTGACAATTGAATATTATCGTGTGGCAGCGTAATACCAAAGACATTTTCTATGTAGATAAAATATTATGCTGAACCACTATTTGTGTACATTTGCGTGTATTTCTTGATTTTCCCGACTGAGGTAATCCACCTGGTCGTGATCGTCGGGGGCCAAGTAATTACCTCGCTTTAAACAGAAAGAACGGTCGAGGAGAGGTCCCCAGCAAGAAAAATCTTCGCCATGACAAGTTTTAATTGAAACGCGTAAGAAAACGGAGAATGATTCAACATTCTTAAAATATCTCCAAATATCAATCCTGGAAATAAATATCAATCAGGTAGGTAGGTGCTGCTTCCCTGTGATACCATGTCGTGTTTCTCATTAAATAATAAGTAATCTACATTTTGTAAATAATTTTTAACCTTGCATATAACACATAATCTTCGTAACCATACAATTTGCTGAGAGAATTTGCTGGTGGCAATACTTATAACCACGATACTAATAAGTGACGTCATTAAATTATCCAACTCAATATACAACACGAAATTTGTCTTCGAGATAAATTCTATGCTTTCAATTTGGTTTCAGTGAGCGCTTGTTTTGAGAAGAAAAGAACGAGATTTAATAAATGTGAACGTTGTTAGTTTATTACGTATTTACACAATAATTACAAGCCACACTCTCAAGCGCTAGCGACGGGCTGACCAGAGGTCAAAGGCAGCTACGGGCGACGTTTTTTATGGATTTTTCAAATCTGTTTTATCACATACACTAATACAGCTAACATGTTCGGATGTGTGTAACCGATCGATTGTAATTTGTTTTATTGGTAGGTACAAGATGTACATCGGTTTTCTTATTAACCTTTCAAGTCAAGGATGGATGTTTTTTCGCCGTGCGATGAGGTCTGCGTACCTTCACACGCTACCGTTGCAGGTTGCCGAAACAGTTACCTATGGGAAAAATTGATTTTGTGTGATGTGAGTCTCTTCTAACTTTTTTGTCCGTATTAAATCCAAACTATGACAACAAAATATCTGTAAAAACACTGAAAGAGGTTCTCACAGTCGTCTTATATCTGTTAAATTAACTTACATATAGCTTCAAAGTGGCCCTGTTCGTCATTACTTTTGATTATTTGATACTGTTTTGAACATTTATAAATTTGCTATATATTTTATTATATATTTGTGGAAATAAGTAATCAAGTAATTTTTGTTGGAGCAGAATTGACAGTTGTGACGGATGCCTAGCAATAATATCAACAAACGCTGTTTTCATATACGTTATATTTAAAACAGATTTTTTTCATATACAATTGGTTAAATGGTTAAATATAGATTACAATAGTCACAATAGTATAGAAGACATTCCGAGTATGTCTCTCAAAATTAATTTACTACTACTTAATATATAATACGTACATAATTAATTTACTGATTGAATAAATTTATAGACAAAGAAACACTACACCGAAAATGTACTCCTAGAATATTTTTTTTTGAGAATGACATGATAAACATTCTTAAAAAAATGGTTACAAATCGACAAAGTCAAGAATATTGACTAGAGAACAAATTTACACTTTTCTGTGATGCCCCCGATGAAATATTTTTAATGATCAAAGTAAGTTGTCAACTTCAAATGTAAAATAAAATGTATCTACATTATTTTTTAATTAGGTGGCACTGATTTGTTTGCAAACGTGGAGCTGGCTTCAGGATTCAGATAAAACTATAGAAGAATCAAAGACTAAAATATAGCGCATATTTAGTATAACTAGTAACGAGAACAAATCACCATAATATATGAATAATGAACATCGACATTTTTTGTATATCATATCATAATAATAATATACAATAACAAGTTACAGTTAAATGTATTGTAAACATAAAAATGTAATTCACAGTTATATTTTGTTTGCAGTTTTTTATATGCTTTCATAAAAATTGGTACAAACAATAATATTTTCCTGCAATAAAAATAGAGTATACACCATTAGTTAAAGGTGCATGAGTGAATATTTACTGCATTACAGTAACTGCATCAGTTAACGCCCAAGGGCATTAATAAGGCCTTCGGGCGTTAAAGTGGCACTTATCTTACTATGAAATGCAGTTAACGCCAGGCCGTATATAAAAAATATTTAAAAGTCCCTACAACCTTCATTCTTATGCTTTATTTAGTAGATATC
The DNA here is from genome assembly GCA_037114965.1 of Monochamus alternatus. Lineage (NCBI taxonomy): Eukaryota > Metazoa > Arthropoda > Insecta > Coleoptera > Cerambycidae > Monochamus > Monochamus alternatus. The sequence goes on along the minus strand of CM073429.1, from coordinate 59,839,346 downwards.
TCGAATATTAACGAGGAAAAAGGGAGGCAATTTTCGCGAGACCACCCTGTACATCTAGCATTACACTATCCATTCCTTATACCATTCTAGTATGAAAACTATATAATGTTAGATATTGACCCTTTCTGATAGCTGAAAGAAGCCCCGTATAGCTGAAAATAATACGCCATCACGGTAATGGAGAAAGTATACCGACATTACTCCGGGGTCGACCTCTGGAACAACTTCATGCGGTGTTCCGGGCCGGTAAACGTCTCTAAATTAGTCCTGCATTAACCACTCGAAATTATGAGGAGAGCTCTTAATGTACGGGGTAAATTGCAACAAGGCGAACCGCCGACTTGGGAAAGGTGTAACATGGATTGACCCCGTATAGCTTAACCCGCTTGGTGGATGGGAATCGTGAGCGGTTCGACTGCTTTAATGGTCCGACGTGTTTCTATTATAAGTTTTGCGCCGGATTCCGCAAGGAAAGTCGTCGCTGCCTTCGTCGACGACATAATTAACAGATTGCAGAAAATGTGCTAACTTAGATGTCACATAACTCATTATTACTACCTGGTATATATATTGCTTTAGCCAAATAATGCATATTTCACACATTATAAGTATGTACATACAGGTAATATGGACGCAGTGATTCATCTTTGAAATCAAAAAATTAGGATGAGAACGAAATGTTTACAACATATCAAAATATATATGGATATTAAGGGCGCTATTCTTGAAACAGTATTTTCTACAAATATAAATAATTTTAGACATTTAAGAACTGAAGAGAAAACGCTTGTGTATTCTCAGAAATAATTGTGATCCAAACTGTATTAAGTTTGCAATCGTTATGTATTTGACATGAGAACAATCTAGCATTCGATATTAATGTTTAAATGTTCAAGAACATGGCATACCGACAAGCATATGAAGAGTGATTTAGTCATAATGCATAAACCCCTTTTTTCCTGCTGTTGACCTGATGCGACGTTGCCAAATTTAAATATTTTCCTAGTACGGTATGATGTACTAAATGAACGGTTTTATTGACTATTTTAGAAACTCTTATTTTTTTCTTGCTCACTTCAGCTAATAATAGTTTAAAATGTTAAAATATTTAATTAATGCTATAATTTTTTTTTTAAAGTAAACAATTAGCATATTAAATAAGTAATTAATTAAACTGTTACTTCCACATATGCGATATTCGTTAAATTAGTCATTAAGATTAACCGCGGAACAATCCGAAATAAACCAACGGTTGCATGTTGCATTGCACTGTTCTTTTCACGTATCGTCCCCTCCATAATATGTGTGGTATGATTTCAAAATTTACGGAAAATAAATGTAGAAGATACGGTCGACGGTGGTACATTTGAATATAGGCCCTGAAATGTTAAACAATATTATGTATTTAGTCCTGACGTGGCAACGCTATTTCGCTTCAACGCTCAAACGTTATATGGCTTCATTATCAGAAAATTTGTTGCTCACCCTGTTACCGGGAATTAGTTAATGAGTTAATTTACTTTTGGTTTATTCATGGTTAAAATGAATGACATTATGACCCACTCCCTCACCCTCTACTTCACAATATTGTATCTGCTAGTGAGAGGCAATTTTTTAGTGACGGAAGAATCAGTTTCAACTGTGATATCCAGGCATCCACCTGTACCCAGCGCTGGTATAAACCCTGGATTTTACAACTGCCTGTTTCTACTAAACAGTAGCCATCCATATCCCCATAAAATAAACAAGGGATTGTACAGTAAACGTAACACCATAATTTCTGCGCTTCGATTTCTCCAACCAGGCAAGATTCACCGATACGAGTAAGTAACGAAATTTCCACAGCCGTTCTCATCCGAACGTTTTCTACAATTGCGAGATAGCAAAGGACTACGGCAGACGACGTAGAAGAAGAACCAGACGGGCTTTTCCAATAAAGTATCGGTTTGTATTTGCGATGCGGTAATATCGAAATATTAGTACCGTCGCGCTGTCAGAAGTGGCGAATATATTAAAGCTCCTTTTGTATTTTTCACCTCTTGTCGCATAAAGATGGGATATTACTGGTTGTTACTTAACAGAAGTTTATAGTACTTTACGGCGGCTTCGATTCGTTAGCGTTTGTTTGTAAGCGTCCAAGGAATATACTATTGAACAAATATCAACAAAAAAAACGCACCTACGATGTGCGGTACCCAATAAGACGACTATGAGACGTTGGCAGCCATTGATGTTTAACTGCCATTGAGCAATATGTTGCTTTAATTGTCCGGTAAGATACGGTGACTTGATAGCGCTTTATACAGGGTGATTTAAAGCCCGTGTCAAAAAAGGTCAGACGAAGGTAGACATTGAGGATGTTGCAAGCTTGTCCCACTAATAATGTAGAAGATAAAGGGTGGCAATGATAGAAAAAAGATTACTATCGCATTTCAGATTATAATTTTAACGACAATGAATTTGTGACTATAAATTCTCAAAATGGCAAGTTTCCAGTAGTTTCATAAACTTACTGTAAATTTAAGTTGATTGGTGGGACCTGCAATAAAGGTTCGCCCTTTAAAACGTCACAACTTCTTCCTGATAGATTTCGAAAACATTAATTTAACAGAGTCGCAATGAGGAAGCTGCAAGGATTTTGAAATATATTACAAGTTTTACCTTATTGAACATGTGTTGCATTACACCACCCAACAGCAAAAAAACAATTAATGGGTGGGACAAGAGACAATAATATAAATAAATACATAAGTTAATGTAAGCAGGTGTCTATTTTCCATTTTTAACATTACCATAATGATTAATGATGATGTGGCGAACGTATGGTATTGCTAAAGGAAATTTATTTCTTTGTTTATAATATAGATCCGCTCGTGGAAAGGTATTTGTAAAATTATGCAATCTGATTTCACATTAAACTACTTATTTTAATTTGAAAAATAATAAATAAAAAATAAATATAATGATTGATTATATTTAACATTCATTTAATCGTTTTAAGCTTATTTTTTCATAAAGTTGTCTAGGACAAACGCCATTTCGATTAAAATATTATACATTCATTCTTCTGCACATATTTAGACAAATTATGTTAATTTCCCTATTAGTTTTTTTTTCTTCATTTTATAAATTTATTAGACGTTATCCCCAACTTGTCATTAATGAGGGCATATATAAATTAAAATACTCCAAATAGAAATTAAACGAAAGAATTTTTCAAGCCTAAGAATAATATATTTAATGGTCTCACATCCAAAAAAATACATGTTTAAGCTCTACACGTCATAAGATTCATTTTGAAGGAAAATAAGAAGTTTGCGCCTTTCAGCAACCGTTGAGCCGATGTTACCGGATTCATTTAAATAAAAATTGAAACCAAATCTACAAATGACTCATATTACCGTTGTTTCCTAAAAAATATTCATCGAGTTGTATACTGACACTCCACACTACTAACAACAATACTTTCACCGATGTCAGACAGAATATCATTTTTCGTATATCGCAGTTTCACTCAACTGTTAAATCAGCCTTAGATAATGGAAACGTATGGTTACGTACACAATTTGATGAATATTTTTAAAATGTATTTAGATTTGCCTATGACAAAAATAGAAACGATATCATTGATGAAACAACAGCAAACCTACTACTACTAGTCGACAGGTGAATAGTTACTTGAATTGACAAATGATGTAGATAACAGCGACACATTTATTTGGGTCATCAGGTTACGGACGTCCTGCCATTTCTGCACTCTAATCTCTCGACGTACGAGGCGACACATCGAACTATATCGTTCCGAACGATAACATCTGTCGCAATTTTCCTTCATAAATCTTGATACGTTTCTCACGAGACAAATCCGACTTGGCAGCGGTAAAAAGCTATACGATATTTGCACATTGCGAAATGCCCAAGCGCATTTACATTATTTATAAAAAGCGGCTAGAACGCCGTGTGTGTATAAACATTGTCATGTAATAAGTATATCATTTATCATCCGCAGCGACCTAAACGGCATTATAATTCTGCGCGAGAGCCCCGACCAGCTCGATATGAGGAGACGTCTCCACATAAAGATGCTTATCTTTTATTTTTAAATTCTGCGATTATCTGCCGATGCTTATCTCGCTGCGATATCTCGGCGCAATGCGATTTTTTGGGCCTGAGAGAGTAATTTATCTGGTAGAATAAAAAGGGAAAGTTGGCTCTGGCTCGATTCGGAAAATATATTAGCCACTGCCGCTATTAAAGCGATTGTTTTTTAACCAGTATAAATGGAGTGATGTATATACGTCTTGGAGAGTGCGTTTTGATTTTTAATGCTGTCCTAGTAGGTACAATGTAATCAAAAGATTAGTGAAATTTCACTCATATCGCACCAAATAATGCTTCAGTTCATTTCCATACATAGTACGTTTGAAACTGACAACGAATTGCTGAGCTAAGTCAGCTATCGATGCCGAGTCGGCAGTTAAGGAAAAGTGCATCAGCAGGAGGGAGAGAAACTTATACTCACTATTCTGGAGTTATGGGAAGCTTAGCTTAAAGAGCTACAGCACTCCACTCGGCTTCTTGTACTTCATTTCGTTAGGATATCAACCATCCTTAGCCGTTAACGAATCTATTATATAGAAAAAGGTCAAGTTGCTCAACATGGAATCTTTTGCTAACGTGAGTGAAAGAGATTCATAGAGTGCCTGAAATACTGTACCATATTCTCGTTCACAACTTCTACAAAGAGGTGGTTTCACTTTCTTCGTGTGATAAAGATGTTTCTTTAACCACCAGGGTCCAGTTTGAATACCAGTCACCTAGTGACGGTTTGTTCTAGACATAGGCAGATCCTTTTTGGATGTATCCTTACAAGGATACTTTAAGAACTCCTTGGTGAATTAACAGCTATTTGTTTCATTCCACCATCTCCTTTTGTAACTAATTCAACAAAAACTGACAACGAAAGCACACTGGAGGGACTAGGTCCAAATATCTAGACCCAATGCACTTTTGGATAGCTTGTCAACTTCTTTGTTGCCATTGGACCGCTCATGTCCCTTGACCTAGCGTACAGATATGCTGTTGGCGACTGAGACCACTGCCAGTATCATGATAATTCCAGTCATTATCTTATGCTTACGGAAGATTAGTAGTACTGTCGGTATATATTCTAACAGTTTTGCCAGTTTTATGCCTACGGGAAGTTTCTCTTGGTGGTTTTGGTTATCCCTGCTAAATCCGTTCGTATTACATTAGCATGTCTATCCATTGCATAGTGATACCGGATATGTAGAGATCTGGAATAGATCCCACATCTTGTACTTTTATTTCTTTTCTAGAGATGTTAAATACGTCCTCAGAGGTTCTCACACGCGATGAGTACTATAAAAGGTTTGTCAAACCCAAACAGGGGTTATTTGCAGAATAAGCATCTTTCTGACTACATTATTCCACAAGTGACTCCTAACTTCTCCACATCTTACATCTGGTTTGAAACCAAAGTTCTTGAAGCGAAACAAAGTAGTCAAGGGCACTTCATTTAGATAGATATTCAAAAGTGGCAAACCTTCATTACTATGGTAGGTGTTGTACTTGGCTGAACTTCTCTTTAGCTGTTGTCTGCCGGACTTTTGGCCATCAGACAACATCCCCGTAGGCTAACATTGATTTCACATGTGAGATAATGATACTATTCGGTGTCTGACCATCATTTTCCCTCATTTCTAAACAGAATGGAAGTTAGAACTTAGTAACGCAACTGGTTCCTGGGCGCAAATGCGATCTACTCCAATCACTGATTTCTGGGCTAATTCTTGCTTGGAATGAGGGACTTCTGACATCGCCGTTGAAAAAATAGCACCGGCAAAGATGAGAACGGAGATATTCCGCCGAGATCGGCGGGCCGCGTTGCCGCAATCCCAATAAAGAAAACGCTCACCGCGACCTTTAACTTTCGGCGACAGAAAATTTGCATTCCGGTGACATAAACGGCCGAGTCGCGGCAATAAAATTGCCGGGCAACAATGATTTCGTTGCGCCGCGGTCTTGAGCCACAAATGTTATCTGGCCGAACTTTCCCCTGCGGATTACGATAGATCGCAGTCGTAAATAAGGCACAGACAAAACCCGACCCGCGAAATTAAAAAACCATGTTGCGAATACGGTGTTTGTGTGAAAAAAATCGCCAAACTTTGTTTTTTAAATATTTTATATTATAATAGTTTTAAGTACCTAAATTAAGGTATTACTACTTAATACGAGAGACTTCAAACAAGCTGCTTTCTTCTAATTCCATTTAACCCGGGGGTAGATGAAAGATTCCTCTCTGTTAAAGAACCTGTCGACATTTCGCAATTTCAGCGGAGATCGTGGCGATAAAGCGTCGCAGTTCGCGTCTACCAGTCCGTCGACGTCGCTTGCCGATATCGCAGAACGTTTGTTCCTGTCCTCACGTCACGTTGAAGTCTCCTACAATCGCATCAATGACAAACGGAGAAGACGCTCAATGCCACGCAATTAGATCAGAAAAGTCCGCGTTCCGCGTAGAATATGTGGAGTGTTGCGATGTCAGATATCCGTACAGTCTACACGGGGTGTGCAAACATACAAACATAAACCTTACCGCACTCACAACTAAAAGAAAGACATAATTACGGTATTGAGATTCTCAGGTCTAATAAGTGACGCCATCCAACTATGCAACCCAACATATAGAATTTTCAACAAACCTGCTAATTCAGAAACAATTAGTTTAATCCCAGTAAGATGCACTTAGAAACAACCAAACAATTATAGACCAATATCCCTCTTTGTCATTTTGGCTATTAGGTATTCCGAGAAGTTATTCTTTACGGTAAAACATCTCATACCACTCTCTCAATACGATTTTTATAAAAAGAGTCTGTCTTAACAAATCTTGTCTTTGTCTTTTGTTGTATATGTTTCAATGCATGATATTCTGTGTGCTATATATACCGACTTTTCTAAGGCTTTCATCAAGGTCCATCATCCTATAGTCTCATTGATAAGCTTATGCCGATATTTATGGCAACCCATTAAAACTTATCTTCCGTTATATGTCAGGCGAATGCCTGACCAGCATTGAATTACACCTGAAAAATCTCAGTCATTCGTCGGCGTCCCCCAGACATATACCAATTTCAAGCTTATTACCTCTCGTCCACATGCCACAGGTGAGGTGACCTACGAACAACTTATGCTTTTTTTAATCTGTCTAACCCGACAGTATGGACCATGAGTTACGTGCAATAGCAGAGCTATTTCTAGCGATTGAATGCCGCGATATGTTACTGAACTACTGAAAATTAAAAAATAAGAAACCTAGGTATATCATGCAACCACTTGAACAGCATATTTCAAATTTCACGCGGAAAACAATTGACGATAGCTGTCATAACATTTATTTCTATTCATTCTACAAGAAATATATTTTTATTCTAAAATAGATCTTATGCAATCCTATTCTAGTCCAACTTTTTAGTTTTTGTTTCTACGTAACAAGGCCAGGTCGTCAGATTCGAAACACCCCGTATAGTTGATTCCACCTTTCTCGAAACGTGGCGCATTCCGCAGCGGCGCGGGAGAGCCGACTTTTCTAATAACTGCACGTGCATAGAACCCGGAAGGCGTGTCATTCATTCATCGGGTAAAAAAGGACGGCACTAAAAATGCTTATGAGTTCACGGAGCTGACCTTTGGCCTTGCAGATGCAGCGCGTTTTTGCAAATCGCGAAATGGTCGTTCTCTAATTAAGTTGGAGTCATTGAATAACCTTACGGGCGAAACACGTTGCCGCTTCGACGATGTTCGTGCCATATCTGCTGCTTCAAAGTCGTCTTTGAAAAAGAAATAAAAATGACAGGAAGAAGAAACGTTGTAAGTAATAACTGTACGCTATAGGACTCAATTTGTTCTTCTTAATATTAATTATACAATGATTAAAATTAAGAAACTAGATCCTCTTGATTTTGATACCAATCGAGTTTAGTATTTGGTATCTTACTACTTCATCTTGGTCTAGTCCTAGATATTGATTTTGGAACTTCAGCGTCCTAATCTTGATCTTCTGCTCTAGTTATGGGGTATGTTCTACTAATCTCTTTGAAAAATGAACTCATAACGTAATATGTAAATATTGCAAATGATATATTAACTTCTTTTTTACTCTTCATCTATTTTCTACAACTGGAACTTAATGTATTAATATTTTCTAGACTATGCCTTGGTTGTAGTAGTGATTTTAGTTTCCCCAGAACCAAAAAAGCAAAGCCAAGACAAATTTAGACATATTTTACTTGCAGGTGTTTTGCAGACATCCTTCTACTTCTGAAAAAATCAATTCGAAACACAATATGTAATTGTGTAATGTTACCGTCAGAAGTTCTTATTTACATTTCATCTATTTTAATAATTTCCAACAAATTAAACTTACTGGCGGATCAATCTTACTCTTTTCTAGATATTGCATTTTGGTTTTGTTCTCCTTTCTATACGGTATTCTGCAAACAAAATGTCTATACTGCAAAACCAAGACAGATTTGGATATGTAAGATCCCTGTAGTTATTCTTCTGTTAATTTTTTTGGAGTATCAACTCAAATCACTACATAACGATGATATGTCAGTTTCATGTTTTCTTTGTTGTTCGCCAATTTTAATCGTTATTTCTCACAAAGTGAACTTGTTGATGGACGAATCTTTGACTTGATGATATGTTAGTTTAAAATTTTTATATTCTTCATCTATTCTAATAATCATTTCTCACAAATTGAAAGGACGAATCTTTGTCTTTTCTTGACCTCGCTTCTTGATTCTTCCCCTTGCATTCCTTTAAGACGAAGACCAAAATTAAAAATCAAGACATATTTCTTGTAATATTTTTAATCGACAATTATCATCACATTCAATAAACTACATTATGTAACAACGATATGTAAGCTTCACAAGTCTTCAGTTATTTCAGTCACTATTCTTACAGACAGAACTTGGTTTTGATATAGTGTCTTAATTTTGATCTCCAAATTAAATATTCTCCCAGAAGGAGACCAAAACTGCAAAACCTAATTATATAGCCACATAAAAACCTCCACGTATTCTCCTATTCTTCTTTTCAGAAAATATGTAATGTTTAAATATTTCTTATAGTTGAAGATTAGTCTAGTCTCGGTTTTTAAATTTTTAATCTTCTATTCCCGTATTTTTCAGTCAGAGGTCTGAGAACTTCAAACGCTTCCTTCGCTTTCCAGATTGCAGTCGAGGGTTGGGCAACACCGCTTGTGGCTAACGGCACCCAGTCTCAATATAAATATGAATTTAATTTAAACTAACCTCTCATGGCTCATTATCGGCCCAAACAAAACCCCATAAATTGCGCGCAGCGTCGAGTGTAAGATGGTATTTACTTTAATCGGTTTGACCTCTGGGCGGACTTCCACTTGTGATCTTCTGGGGCCGAGCTAAGGCGACGTCCTCAAATAAATTTAATTAACCGGAAAATCTGCTGTTCCGGGGAATTCGATGGGGCCAATTTAGCTCGACGAGATGGCGATCAACTCGAACGAACTGATGCGGACACGAGCATGGGATTTTCCCATTTTATCAGCAAGAAGCGAACTCGACCAATAAAGAAAGTATTATTTATTACAATCTGTATTATAAAGTATTATTTAATATAAATTGTATTAATGTATAATATATGCAGGTGGTCGTGTGCAAAAATAATAACGTGCTTTTTTGTGGGATCGTCAGGTTCAGCATGTGGCCACAGGATGTAGGTTCTACTCAGATTCGTTTCAGACGGATAAGTTGACGGTTGCCTCACCTATGGCATAATGTGGACAGCTAACAAGCTTGAAAGCGGTATATGTCTAGTGTGCCGCTAATCCACCTTGTATACATAATTAAATACTACTCTGGAAAGGAATACGATATATATTTAAAGCAAAATACTAATTATGCACTCCAGTGTTATATTTTGTTAATGCAATGTTATTATTTATTTTATTCAACATTATTAATATATACAAATATTTCCAGTAATTGTTCCGATTCACTTAAACGTACAAATAAAGAAAACATAATTTTACTTTGAGAATAACAATTGTTTCCTCAAGTAAATCGTAATGACTAAATAAAATTAAACAATTCTTTATACAAACAAAACTTCATCTCTCACTAAATGTATTAATCCGGTTATACGGAAAGTCGATACCAACTTGCTAATTTTAAATGGAACGCCCTATGTACTATTTCATTTTTGGATTATTAGTTATTTTGTATATTATAGTCTAGACCTACATTCATTTTTCTACAAAACTTAAAAGTGGGCTTTTTAATTGTCATTTTTGATGTTAAAAATGTCATTTTTTGACACGCGTGTTAAAAGTAAGTTACTTTTAACACTAGTGTTAAAAGTAAATCAAAGTTTATTTAAATTTTGTTTTGAAAATTAATAAAACGTTTTAACAAACACATGAACAACTTTTTATTTTAAATAAGTACAAACCAATATTTTAACTAGTTATTACTATTAACATTTATAGTAAAATTAGAACAATTTGAAATTGTAATTCCCTGCGGAGTCATCATACTTAAGTTGGTTTTACTGTCAACATGTGTGACACATCTATTTTCTGTAGAAATACTACTGGTAGTATTGGTGGTCTTGCTTCTGTTCCAGTGAAATTTCAATGTAGCCTTCAGCTACGAAGATTTCCATCCTCCATGTCTCTTGATGGTAGTAAGCACCAGAATCTGCTAACAATGTCGCCGATAAACGACGAAAACAGTGTCCGGTGTAGAGTTGAGGATTTGGTAGATTCAAGAACTCTGCAACGTCGGCAGGCATTTTACCAAACATGTTAATTCCGACTGGATTCTTCACACATTTATTCTTCATATATTTAAGAAAAAGTCGTCTATGGTCAGCGTTGGGTAGCCGGAGTGCCATATACTTTCTAAAAAAGTTTAAATAGAATTCACCAACAACACTGAAACTCCGAGGCACTTTCGTTTTAGTATCTGGTATGGTCACAACAACCGAAGTGCCCAAATATCCGATATTGTCGATGGTCGTCTGACACAATTCCTCCCGGCGACACACCCCGAAGACACCCACTATTGCTGCGACTTTCATCATCAGATACTTTTCCTCTTCTGCTTCTGTGAGAAATTTGTCGATATGCGTCTTCGTCAAAACTTTTGACTTTTTTGCTTGATATCCTTCACCCTTCCGTTTTAAAAAAGCAATAAGTTTATAATGTTTGCTTATATCTTGATCTTGCTTTATATTTAACATAGTTTTGATCATGGAATAATTTGACCACAGCGTTGACGATTTCCATATCTTGGCTTTTTCCTCAAAATATGCCAGTAAAACACTTTCGTTACATTTCCCAGGGACCTTTTTAATGTTGCACCATTCCGAAAAGCGTATATAAGCGATTTCGTACTGTTCCTTTGATTTCGCCGGCAATAATTCCAATGTTGCTCGACTGGCGGCTTCTTCGATTTCAGCAGGGATAGATTCGTTACGCTCATTATCGAGATTATTCATTATACTTATAATATTACTAGAAAATGCTGTCAATATTTTTGCGTTTTTTTCCGTAATTAACAACAGCACTGGTTGCTACGAAAATTTTGATTCATAAACATTGCGATCTGTGTGGTATTTTTTGATGTCTTATTTTTATTGAGTTTAAAGTTCTTGTTTTGCAGAAAAAATAGTGTATGATATACGTGTTAAAAGTGATTTTATATATAGCTTTTTTTTTGTTTTTATAAAAAGTTACAGTTGAAGTACCATATTAAAAATGTTATATCTTGGATAGTGGAATACTTTTAATTTCGATTTGTGCAACAATAATGATATAGGAATTGCTACACTTGAAAACGAGCGCATGTCTTTCAAAAAAAAAACACCCAGTATTACAAATACAATTACATATTTTACAGTTCGTCTTGTACAGGGTGATTAAACGAAAATTCAAAATACAAAAAAAGGTGTAAGAATGGAAGTTGAACAGAAAATCAACTGAATATCGCATATGCGAGATGCAAACCTAACTTTTGTTTTTTAAAATTAAATGTCATGTATATTTTTATGCAATTGGATCGTCAAATGAGCTTCTCAAAAATATATTATACAGGAGATAGATATTACATGTTTATTGTTGGCTTGTCATCATATCACATCATATAACTTATGAAATATAACTTTTTAAAGATTTTATATGAGAAAATTAAATTAAGTATTTTTACTTTTGATATAAGGATATGCAAATTTTAGTAAAAAGATATCAACTTGAATAGAACAATATTGAAGAAGGGACTGTTTTTCATATGTTTCATATTTCATGAGTTATATGTGATATGATGTTGCAAATTGTGAAGAATTGTATAAGAATAATAAATACATTGTATATTTCTGAAAAGCTCAGTTGACGCTCCTTCCAATGGTATAAAAATATACAGAGTATTCCGTTAAAAAAAAAACAAAAGTTAGACTTACATCTCGGAAATGCGATACTCAATTGTCTTTGTGATATGCCTTAAAAAATACTTTAAACTTCCTGCAACTTTCATTCTTACACCTCTCTTAGTATCTCGAAATACTTTATAAAAAATGAGTGATGAATTTAAATAAATAATGAAGATAATAATAGTGAAGATTTCTTCATTTGAATGATACTAATAGTGAAGAAAAAGTGAGAGTCAATATTTTGTAATCACCCTGAACAATTTTTACGGGACCTGCCCTCGTGCTACAATTCCAATTGCCCTTGTCGTGTCTTTTTCACGAAAATTAATACTGTATTAAGTCCGAGATAAGCAGAACTAGATCTTACACGTGAAACCTGACGAAAACAACGCATCATCTATCAAGCGCCTTTACGTAACGTACATTCTACACGGCACCTAACCGGGTTAATTCGGAATTGATGGACACGGGACCAGCTTATCTCCTCCGTCTCAACGCTGGAACGGTATCAGGTGTAACAGACGCGTTATCTTGTCGTCGGACACGCCGCGATAAGGATCGCGAGCCTATCTGGGGCGCTCGACTTATTAATTACCCCTAACGACACCTAAACGACAATAACTGATGACGCCGGACAACGTTTCGAAAGCCACTTCGATGTTCTGTGGCGATGCGATCGCGTCCCGTTAGAGAAAAAACAAGCGAGCGTCCTTGTCGCTTACCGGGTGTGGGTTTTGGGAAATAGGTCATTGTTTTTTCGGCATGCGGTTAACTAATCTATGTACAGGGTGATTCACTAGATTTTGACCCTGAAATGCTTTGATTTAAATATATATTGTATTTCTTTCTAGAGTAGTATTTAATTATTTACATAAGGTGGGTCACAGAAAACAGATGTTTATAAAATAAATATGTTCAAACACCTGAAAAACTTGTAACAAACTGCTAAAATCATTCATTAGCGGCATACCAGACATATACCGCTTTCACATGCTCGCAAATATACAGAAATGTGTTCTGGCTTGGTGTTGGGCGATTTCAGTATAATGCCACATATTCCCTTCTCGCAGCTATTTTATTTTTTACTTAAAGAGAAAATGTTTCAAACTTTTCAGCTTCTCTGAATCTTTATTGACATAATACAAACTTTCAGCAATGTTGTCACGACCTTGCCTATCATGGAACCTTATATTAATATGTTCGACAGAGAACGTTCTGTTCAAATATGTGAAAATATACAGTGTTCTATTTAAATTAACAAAGTTATTTGTCACTGTACTAACATTTTCGAAAACTTCATTAAAAATCGTGCAACTTTTGTATTTAAAATTTGTATATAATTCTAAAAACAAAGTCAACAACGAGGTCAAGATATAGTAAATCACCCTGTACAGTATATATTAAAAACATCCTGTACAAAAAAAATGTTCAGATGAAAATCTTTTATTTGTTGCATTCTGTGGTAACCTTTAACTTATCTTGGAGCCAGCAATTTCGTTTCTATATGGCAACCAATTTTTTATTTTGGCAACACACTATTTTCTGCCTCTTATTTAAGATTGACTCTTTTTTTGTACGGACGTGTTAAATATGTATGATGTTGCGTCACAAAATTTTTGAAAAAGCCTGGCATTTCAGTAAGAATGCAAAAATCTAAATTTAAAAACTTTGCCAGTGAAAATTTGAATTAGTGTATTATAGAGTTTTTGACACCGATTGTGCCTGTCACCAATAACAGGTTAAAAACTGTGCTGAGTGCCAAGGCATCATATTTGTTAGTGTTTAAGCACGAAATTCTTATACAAGAACCAAATAGGAACGTTTTACGATCGCTGTCAAATAGAGTTAAAACACAATAAACGTGCAAGTATCAGTTTGATACATATTTAAGCTTGCTAATTATCTGGAAATGCTCTAATGGCCGGTTTCTCAACTAGTAGATATCTATTAAATAAACTTATCGATTCCATAAACTGGAGATATCCCATGAATTCGGTTTCTGAACCATTCGATAATGCTTATCTATTGCATAAGTTATCGAACACATATCCAAATAAAAATGGGAAGATATCTGTCCAATAAACATTAGCGCACGCGCGCAGCAATTTAGCTGTTGTTTATTTACATCTTTATTGTAAGGCTTAACCCAACTTTTTTTTTATATTTTCGTGACGATAACTGTGTAATGGAAAATTCTGATTCGTCTGCCTCATCAGATTAACAATATTTAAATATAGTCAGATCCTGAACGGTCAAGACGTTATCGTGAAAGAGAAAACCAGTATGAAAAATACAGCGACAATTTCGAGCGAGATTTCAAAGAAGTAAATTTACTGATATATTTAATAAGAGAACTAGTATTCAAGTGTCTAGTACCAGAACAAATTCACTATCAGTATTAGAAAAGGTATTAATAACTTCGTTTTTATGCAATAGGTTTGTATATATTTTTATTTAGTTAATGTGATGTACTATCATTAGGTGACGATAGTGGCGTCATCTACAATTATTTCTTGAAAGTGTCTTACTTCCATAAATAGCATCTGCAAACACTTGTGCATTTGCTAGCAGATAAAGTCATCGGTCTGATAAATTTATGTACTCGATAGTTATCGAATGGATTGCGCCAAATGTTGAGAAACCGGCAAGTCATTTTCGTAAAACTTTGCTCACTCCACTATTTCAAGCAAGATATGTATCTCGTACTAGAAGACGTCTAGTGTGGCGAACGTACAAATTTACGAAGAATATTATTTAATAATTAGATACATTAGTTAATAGTAATGGAAACGGTAAGAAAACAACTTACACCAAAACGTTTAGAAAATATTAGTGATGTATGAGACCTAACCGCTTCCTTTATATTTATTGGTATGCGAGAAATAACCATCATGTGAAAAAAATTAATCTTCGGTGCCCATTTCACCGGAATCCAAAAACGATAATCTATCATTTACAAAACACAACGAGCGTCCAAGTGCCTGGAAAGACAAATACGTACCCGTGAAACGTTGTGTGAAAGAGGAATAATGATGGAAAATTTAAATAATTAATCGTCCTTTGGCGCAATCCATCACCGTGGCTATAGGATTCGTCCGGAATATCAAATGGCGTTTACAATAAATTAGACAAGACTGGACACGTCGTAAGAGCTGATCTAATGGGGTCACGAAAACCATTACAAGCGTCTGGTAGGTACGTGTCAAAATTTCCGAACAGAAAACAAAAAAGAAAAAATGAGAATAACTGCATAATATGTACCAGTAATTAATCAAGATAATTGAACAGTAGACATCAACGTCTAATTGAAGGCCTTCCAGAGAAGAAAGATGTTGTAATTACGCAAAATTTTGCTTCCTTCTAAAAAGCAACATGATACACCACCCGTTTCAAATCCACCGTGTCCGCCACTGAACAAATTTACAATTTTTTCTCTAATTTATTCTACTTTACTTCCCCAACCACATATCAGCCTTCATTAGCTAGTGTTGGTGTTATATACGTGTAATTTTTTTAACGAAATGGACGTGTAGAAGAAATTTTAAGGAGGGCGATAGTTTAAACCATTCAGATATATGTACAGTTATAGTCACTGAAGATATACAAAACTGAAAGGCAGATATGATTAATACATATACAGGATGGCCCGATTAAATAACATCCTTCTAAGATCTTATTCCTCGAGTTAAAATAAGATGAAAAGTTTTTATAAATCTGGGAACAGAAATAGAAATAGATGCGTTCACATCGTATTTTTACCTTAGTTTTCCGTACTATGCAGCCACCTTATTCCTATTCCTTATTCCTAATAGGAAAATACCACAATTTACCACATTTTTTATTATGTATTTTGACTTACAGGTTATTTAATCAAAAACGGTAAAAATACAAAAAAAGTGAATATATTTTTTGCTTGTAGCGCAAGATTTTTTAAAGGGTGTTCAACTTCAATTTTTTTTTATCTACTTAACAAATAAATATTTTTGCTTCAAATTTGGTTTGCAGTAATCATAATAAAAGGTTAATATTTTGACATGAATACATTTTTTGAACTAAAGCCAGTGGCGTAGGTATGGGTCTTCTTCACCCTTGAAATCCCTAAACTTCTACGTCAATTGGCAAACGTATGTTTTCAGTAAAAATATTAAAATTTAATTCTATTCTGAAAAAAGTGCTCTTGAGAAAATTCACTAAGAAGCTTTGTTTTTAGATATTTTAACTCTGTCTTCTTCAATTTTAGTCTAATAGTATATAATAGAGAAATAGATTTGACAATTACTATACAGGGAATTTTAGATACGATTGTCTCAATGAAAATATTTTTAATATTCGGCTACAGAAAGTAGTCATCACCTTTTTTATTTCAAATATCCTATATAAAATTACATTTTTAGAAACGACGTAAGTCGAACATATGTAGCATACCCTATACGTCCAGGTGTTTCGAAATTATTTGACATTTAACATTTTGACATTCCTTGTCTGTAAGAATCTTATAACGATAACTTTTTCCTGTTACACTTAAGCATGAAGCTTAAAGTGTTGCACGTTTTGTATTTAATGGCAGTTGTAAAATGTTACACGAAATATTCCATTTTTTCAGTAACATTTTACCAATTTCATTTGGTGGAAACTTGTTTATTTCAGCAGAATATCCTGTACTTTGCTACAAGTTGTGCAAAATTAAACTATTTTTGTTAAAAATGAAACTGTAGTTTTACCTTCAGCAAACTATTTTTCATTGCCTCTTCTTAAAGTTTCAGTAATCTTTCAATTGATTCAGTCGTAAATACTCATTAATTACAGATTCATAGATAAAAATAATTAATAATCATCACTGGAATCATACATTCAACAAAGACAGAATAAACGGAGTACCTACATATTATTTTTCAATACTATCCTCTAAATCTGAAATATTACAGGCAGCTAGCGCAACGACAATCACTATTAATAACACATTTGTTACCGTCCATTGTCGTCCGAATAAATATTCATTAATTACCAAACTAACGTTAGCTATTAAAGTCTCAATATTTCAAGTCTAAACGGTCAGGGCTTACTTAATCAATCATTAATAATTAGCCGGATGTATATCAATCAAGAGCTCCGCTAAGTAAATATAGACATAAAAAAAAATCAAACAAAAAAATCAACGCAGAAATGGGTGGTCCAAAGCAGAGGCCACGGATGATGTTTCCGATAGCGTATTTGCCCAAGTACATGCAGAAGAAATAATTTTCATCAAAAAAATAATCTTAAAAACGGTATTCAAAAATGTTGTCTAGCTGCGCCGCCACAGCGTAGACCTGTGACGTCAGACGCCGTTCGCACGTGTATACGTAAATACACCAGTGCATGGGCGTCTTTACAATTTTTTTCAAGGAGGGGCAAATGCAGAAAAATATTAAATAATGTCTGTATTTCTACACTGAAAAAAAGGCCAGTAACTTTACAAATATACTTTGTAAGAATATCGTTATAATTGTCTTAAAATAATTCTAAAAATAACGATGATATTACACTGACGCTTGCAGTTTTACAAGAAAACTGCCAATATACAACAAAACCATAAACTTCCTATGTAATTATTACATGTACATTTGCAATTAACAATGTGAAATCCATTTTTACATTGTAAAATTACTGAAAATACCAAATTTTCTATATAGTTGACTGTAAAAATATGCGTATGTGAATGTACTACTAATTTTAAAACACGCTAACCTAACCTAACTGTTGAGAGCGTTGGTTGGTGACGCCTTTATTATTTCTTGCTTCATTTCGATGAATGCAGCGTGTACCTAGGACTTAGGTACTTACATAATTAATTTAGTGAGTAGTGACTAGCAATATAATCATATCTAGAGTGGATTAAGAAGTAATAGGTATGTAAGTTATACATAATTATTGAAGTAAAGAAACATTGATATCCTTGCATCTACAAAAATTGAATACCCTACTGTTGATTTATTCATCTTACATATTATATAAAATAGTATATTATGCAACGATCATGTAATGATGGTTATTAATACACGAGCATTAACCGGGATACGAAACGAGCCGAAGGTTTATGCGAGTGTATTAATAACCATTACATGAGAGTTGCATACGCTATTTTTTCTACACCCGATAAATAATCAAAAACCATAAATTTTATATTTTTATTGAACACAATAGGTAACAGTAATTATTCGTATGAACTGCATTTTCTGCTTTCTCCGATATGTGTGGAGGAGTTGATGGTAATTCTTCTATATCGTTGATATCAGACATTTTGATAAATTATTGAAGTTTAGCTAGGTATCTACGAAAATTTAATACGTACTGATTTTGACATCTAAAATAATTACATAGGAACCTAGGATAAACGTCAAATGCACAGCATGCTTGATTGAAAAATTATGGGTTTCTATTGATTAAAAATCTGTATCGTAATGAAAAATCTGTATCGTAATGGGTATCATTATGAAACGGATTATGGGCATATAAGTGCATTGTTATAATACGGGTGTAGAAAAAATATATTATTTTTTATTAGAATTATATTTTATACATATTTGAAGAACAGAGGCTTCTGGAGGATTAGCATGATTTAAGTTCTGGGTACCTACTTATCTATGCACATTTATATAATTAATATTATATTGTTATATAGTTCTGTATAGGTAACGTTAAGTGTTCTGTTTTGTACAAATAACCTAAATGTTCGGGTACCAAATTTTAATAAAAAATTGCCGTAAAACCATAGTATTTTATTACTTCAGTACCTGTATGTACAAGTCTGTCTAAGCTAAAAAAATAAGCAAAGGGCAGTTAATATGTTGAAGATATAATAAAGCTGTAACTACTAATTAGCTAACTGAACCGTAATCGGAGTATAAAATAGCTATACTTGATTATATCATAATCATTTAGGAAAAGTATGATGTTGTGTAACATGTTTTTCACACAATTTGTCCAAAAATTTTAATTATAAATTTAAAAAGGATTATTCTGCTGATTTTAAGGTACATGGGGACGATAATAGAAATAAGTACTATTTTCAATTTAAATGAGTCATAAATTCCAAAGTACTTAATTTTTGGTATATAAATCTGAAAAGCATATAGAAAACGAATATTTTGCTTCGGAAATGTTTGACTTCACTGGGGATATCATGTCAAAAATTCAGTATTACTATTAAGGGTGTTTGTTAACATTAGAAGCAATTGGCAATTCATGTTAAGTAGGTTACTTAATATGAGTAGGTACATTTTTCTTTTGAAATAATATTCTGATGCAGTGATTCTATTGAGAAACCCACGGAAAAGCCTGATATGTTACGTTAAGGTAAGTAACAATCGTTAATTCCCTACGAGATTTAAATTTTTCTCATGTAGGCACATTAATCTATTAGGTATAAATGAATTACTATTCAGATTTTTTTTTTAGGAATCTATGTCAAAACACTGTTAGTTAATTCGAGTGTTGTAAACAAGATGTCTTTAAAGTAAGTTTTTCTAAAACGACACCACACTTTTAGGAGATTTCTTTTATCCGAACAGATAATTCAAATGTCACGGGAATATTTTTTGAAAAAAATTGAATAACGAAAATTTAATTTCGATATCTTGATTAGTTCTAATATAGATTTTTTTTTAATTTTAGGCCTTTTCTATAATGTCCCATATTAGATACGTATGATGTTTTATTAAAAAATATATATGTTTGTTATAGTAACGGAAAACTAGAAGTTATAAAAAAATATTCCTCAAGCCACTAGATACTACACATAGAGAAAAAATGTTACGATAGAAAACGAATAAAATTTAAAAACATCATGTCATCTGGCTACTTTTTTCTGTCTTTTCGGAAAATAGAAAAAACCTTCTATACCTAAGTGCCCAAATTGGACCATCCTGTACAATAAATAAAAAAAATTACATTGTAGTCATAATATAAAATGTATTATTACAATGTAACTATACAACTGCCTGTAAACTTACTCTGAAATTTTACAAGTAATTGTGCAAGTTACATTGTAAAAACACTTTTGTATTGTAAAATCACAAAGTAATATTACAATTGCAAAATCTAAAATTACACCGCAAAATAAATTTACAACGTAATTTTACATTTTATTTGTAAAGTCACAATCGAGAAGAAAATGACAGCAATAATAAGTGGTAAATAAATTGCCATCTATTTTTACTGTAATTATTTTTTACAGTGTACTCTGTTATAATTGTTTCTCTTGAAGATATTACCTATATAAACAGCACAAAGGAATAGAAACATTTCGATGAATGATAACATGCGAAGAAACAAACACCGACTCAAAAATAATAACACTGCTGACCCAATAAAAACTTATTCTAATCGTACTACCTCCGCTACACCCGGTACTTCTGGTCACTTGTTTGTGTCCCTTTATTTAAATACGCCCCGTATATGCGACATAAAGCGCGACTGACAATGAGGAAATTGTTCACCGATAAGTCCGTTCCTTTTTCGGATTTTCGTTAAATTCACCAACGCCTTTGCGGTCCGTGGGAAAGGGTGGATAATAGGCAGAAGTGCGAAAGCAAACAGCACTTAAAATGTAGAACAAGGTGCTAATGAAGCAGCCATATAGGCGGTGTCGGTTACCGCTCGCCGAACAAACATGGGAGTATCCGAGCGTCGTTCTCATCGGAAATTTTGAAATCGAGAGGCACAATCAAATTCCTGACGCATTATTCAGAAAATAAATATTGATCTGCGTCGCACAAGTGCCTTCCAAGGATTTGCATAAGCGACGAGGACAAGAATGTAGCATTACAGACGAATGTACTTCTATGAGAGGCAAGATATTCTGGATTCAAAAACCAAAAGTGTTATTTTAGTATTATAAACATTATATTACATTAACATACGCCGAGAAAATATTTCTTTGTTATCAAAATTCTAACTTATTTCTTCTTCTAATTGAAACAAATCTAAATTTATATAAATAGGGTTAGTTTAACAATCATCAATGACAATAATCAATATTCATTTAAAAAATCACGCTTTACATATTTATCTCGAGAATTATTACACAGCTCCACAAAAAAAAAGAACAAGACCTAGTCATTGTATAGGTTTTTGTGGTTGCTAATCAAAATTTCGGTGTCCACAAATCTCCACTCAACCACAGATTTTCCCATAGGACCAAAATAATTCTAGAAAATACCTGGTCCAGTCCACCTACGTCTTTTTGGGGTTACTGAATGCGAATTTGGTCTGGTCTGATCGACTGCATTAGGTCACTTTCAAGGTTATTTGAAGGTCACTATTAGTTTATCAAATGGAAAAACATTTTTGATCCCGGATTCTAAGAGATCATTTTACGTTCGGATAGGCTTTGACCCATGGTCAAAGTGACATCTAGAGACCATCTGAAGGTCAAATGTCCATGTCGAACTTCACAAGCTAGTATTTTGAACAGATAACGAAGTATCGAAAGAAATGATCCCAGGTTATATAAAAATGGAAAAACATGTTTGGTCCCGGAATCTAAAGGAAATTTTTTCGTTCGGATACGATTTGACCCATGGCCAAAATAACCTCTAGAGATCATGCGAAGGTCAAATTTCCCTGTCGAACTTCACAGGCCAGTATCTTGACTAGATAACAAGATATCGAAAAAGCGATTCCTATAAAAATTAATCTCGAATCATTTCTTCATCTCATACACACCAGCTTGTGAATCCTTTCGACTGCTTTAACAAACTCTTTTTTCCTCAAAATATATGTGCAATGAATGTCTCTTGTCTCTTTAGTTAAGGTTTCTCTCTGCAACATCCTACAAAAATGTGCCATCATGTACTACCTATCCTATTTGTCCAGATATACCTTTCTCATATCCTATATATCTTGATGGAAACGTTCTTCACTAAAATGGCCAGTATTATGAGTGCTTCAAAAATTAGGCTATATATGAGTATGAAGCTGGCCAAGATACAGAACGACTAAGTGTGTAAAAAGTACTAGTAAAAACTATACGAAATAGACGTAGAAGCAATTTTAAGGCGGCCGAATGTTTAAAATAGTTTAAAATATTAAAGTTATGTATGGTCATTTAGAAACAGGGTGTTAGAGGTTTGATTGTCATAACTTCAGCATAAGATAGATAAAGTCACAATGGAGCAACAGTGCGAATATACGAACCAGTTCGCTGCGCCAGCTGAGCGCGTTTGTGGGTTGCCTACCATATGCCAGCTTGATTGTTAGTGATGACAAAAACTCTAAAGAAAAACAACTATTGTGAAAATTAATGAATTTAGTTAAGACAACTATTGTGAAATTTTATTTTTGAACAGAGAAAGGTAGAATTAATAAAGGTTTTATTAGATACTGTTTGAAGTGTTTAAATTTTGGTAATTTTTAAATGTTCAAACAGTAACTTGAAAATTAAGTGATAAATAAAGTAGATAATAAAAATTTCTAAGACGATTCACGTCGCAGAAATAATACACTCAGTTCCAAAAAAGTGACGCACATGATTTTTGACCTAACTTTGTTTTCGTTTTACTTATAAACCAGTCGGCCGATTTTTATTTTTTTTTATGTGTTGGTAAGTAATTCCTTTGCCTTTCAAAGAAAATTAAAGACGTCGAATTTTTTTCAAAGCCTCCTGGATGGTAGTGGAAAAACTCGAGTCATGTTATTTTACTCATTTTTGACTCACCCTGTGTGTTAATCAAGTAATGTTATAGTAGGTGATTATACTCTATATGAAAGATGCTTCTCTTGCGAGCATATTATTTTTTCATTAATTGATTTATCTCTAAAATTGTCCAAATTACAGCTTAAGTTTTGTATATACCAACTTTCTTAATTTATCATTTACGTTTATCCCATATTTCTTTGTAGGATCATATTGCCTTTGAAAAACAACTGTCACTTGCAATTTGACATATGTATGTTCTCTGATACCAAACATCTAGGTATCCTAATGAACAATTCCACAGGTTAGTAAATTAGATTATTTTCTTTAGATAATTATTGAATAGAGCTTTGTCTGTGGAATTGTTCATTAGCATACCTAGATGTTTGGTATCAGAGAACATACATATGACTTCATTGATAGGAATTGTAGGAGATTTGATTTATATTAGCTTAAAATACCTTTCTAAAACAGTAAAAAAAATGTTACAAAAGCTAATAATAAGGAATTTATGGGTAGATATTGTGGGTGTAATTCAACGCAGGTTGGGGCTTTTGTCCACTGAGTAGTTAGTTTCACACAATATTATTAATACCTAAAAATATATAAAAACTTTTACATAAAAGGTGAACATTTTTCAAGTAGGTATTGTCATATTTAATTCATTGACAGGATGTTACTTTTTGTCATTGTCGATATTTAACTTCAAATAACTTTAATTTTTATAATAATTTTTATAGTTAGATATTTGATTCAACTTAAAGGAGACCACCTGAAGAAGCAATCCTAAAAATGCAGAAATAGGTCAGATCTCATCTATTGTGGTTGAATTTGTCGTGTTCCCACTGCCAAAAAGTGAAGTTAGATATTTATAAAGTGTTTCATTAGCAGGTTAGTAAATTAGATTATTTTCTTTAGATAATTATTGAATAGAGCTTTGTCTGTGGAATTGTTCATTAGCATACCTAGATGTTTGGTATCAGAGAACATACATATCTTCATTGATACGAATTGTAGGAGATTTGATTTATATTAGCTTCTAAAACAGTAAAAAAATACATTAACACTTTGCAATTTAGATACCAACTGACCTGTACTCCCGGTCAGTCCTTGAATACATTCTCGCAATATCGACGTTATCGAATTTTATTGATTAACAAATAAATTGTTTTAATAAAACTAAACATAAATAAACTGGAAGAAGAGCGCTAAACATTTTATGGTCATTTAATGCATAAAATTATGGTGAAACTCCTCAATTAATCGAATTTTCACACATGAAATTGAAAATTTGTTAATTTTTCTCTTGAAATTGTTTTAGGGTTTACAACCCATGCCATACATTTTTTTTTATTTTGATGTATACCGTCGCCTATTATGTTGTGGCAGTGAAACCTCTAACACCCTATATATATCTGAAAAGTACAAACTGAAAACATACTGCTTTCTCAGTGTATTGCATCACTGTCGGGGCATTTTTTCTGTATACAGTCACAAAAATCGTCTTTTAGTTTTCTTTTGCACGTTAGTGTCAAAACCGACGCCGACGTTCTTACCATAAGTCCTTTTTCGACAAAAGTCGAGGCCCGTCGATAACAAGAACAATAAAAAATCGGGAATAATCCCCGCATATCCAATTACGGACAGTGATTACACGTCAGTTAAGATATCATTAAAGAACGTTAAATAACCATAGGTGAATATAGTAATAAAACCGGCCAGCGACCAGGGCCACATACAAAGCGTGAAGTTTCCATGTAACTTAATATTTTTTAATTATCTAACTTTCCTTAAGTGTTTGTAATTAGACGCCTCTCATCCCGTAATGTAATTATACGATATTGTTGATTCAATCCGTTTGATAAAGTGTTATTGAGGCGCTAGCCCGACCGTCCTTTGATCTTCGGGGAACAAATCATCTGAAATCTCCGTTCCACGAGTGTGTCCAACGGTTCTATTAAAAAAACACTCCATTCTTCTCCTTTGTCGAGGCAACTAAGCCATCCACGTTACCAGTCAATACATTTAGGTACGGGTTTTGTACTGATCGCTTGATTAATTAAGGAAAAAAAGTAAATCCGAATGTTTTTATATTATTATATTCTATGATTAAAACTTAGGTAATTTTTTCAAATAAGCATAGGATCCCAAGGACGTCGTTTCGGAGAGTAGAGTTTCCAAAGCCCTTGAGACGTTTAGGTACGAAATATAAAATTTCAGCTTATGTGTATCAGTGGCGAGGGGTTATGGGTAGTATAATGACTTTATTTCACAAGAAACAGTATATCACCCTTTATAATCATGCTAACAAAATTGGTTTTCGTATGCTCTATTGCATTCTCATTTTTTTCTCTGTACGTTATTTGTATCTCTAGCCGTTTAGAAATAAATTTTCTTAACAGGGGTGTCTCATTGGTACTTTATGTAAACTGCAAATTTTATATTTAATACCTACCAACAAACTAAAAAATTCTGTCAAATTAGCCAAAAATATCTCGAGTGGTTGAGAAGTTGCACTGTTAAAAAGTTGCTATGTAAGTGAAATTATCCAATGTGTAACTTAGGATGTGTAAAATTTTCGTATTAATAGTTTTACATGCTGGTTTTTTTATACATTTTACGCAAAATATGTTGAAATTACTAGTATTATAATAAAATATACTGAATTTGTGTAATATTTACCACTGATGTGTTAAAAGTACACCATCTTGTGTAAACTTAACATAACTCTGTGTTCTATATCCCTACTCCTGACTGGTTGAGCACAACTGCGCAGCTGCAGTATATCAGCTGTTCGAACCCACGTCACGCCACGTTGGTCGTGTAGCGTTGTTGTGTTCAGTTACCTCACATTCGCTGTGTTCAGTTGGAGAACATTTAAATTTAAATTGAAGTTATACAAAGGAAATAGTAAATACTTACATAAGAATAATTTTCAAAAAAATCAAAGGAAACATTTGTTATATTAACACAGTGGATTGTGTTAATAAAACAACAACTTTAACACACTGCTACATACACAGTCCCGTATGGGCCTTGATTAACACAATATTGTGTTAAAATGTGTCATTATTTTTTTGCACTGTACGAATTTAAAATCCATTTTCTTATCAGCTTTCGAAATCCCATATCTCAAAATGACGCTCTATGCTTATTTAACAAATACCTTAATTTTAAGCATAGAATACGTCCCTGGATTTTCTACATACAATTAAGAACTCCTGTATAATGTGAACAAAAAAATGTCAAATGATGACGAGAACCTTAGTATAGTTTTTTTCTCCTGAAAGGGGTGGCCCCGAAAATGATTTGATATTAAATTATGAAATTTTCGTCCGTGTTTAACATAATATAATAGAAAACATTTAAGAACTGATAGCAGGAGTGTAAGAAATAGCTTGATCGAATTTCCGTCGCCTTGTATAGAATGTAGGAAACATTACAACGTTTTAGATTGAAGGAAACCAACACAAACCTCACTGTGAGCTCGCCTCTTCGTGTGGCTTATCTAAATGTTCGACGTTATCTCGTTCTACGGGACACCCGAGCACGAAGAAGTCAAAATCTTTTCCGGATCTAATCCTCCGGTCTAGGATTTAACACTGTCCGGCATTGTCCGCGCGGTAATCGTTAGTTACAGATTAAAAAATACAAAAACGAAGTGATTACCAAATGGGATGGGCCTTAATGACTTGAATCTTCTTAAATACCAGTCGAAAGTCGTGGGTTAGGACAAAGATAGAACTTTCCGTATCGACAGATAGTTTATAAGTGCATGTAACTGCATTTTTCTTATAAGTAGTGCTTTTTGTATTTTGTTGTTACTGATATATTGTACTTATTTATGTACCAAGAACACTAAGTGGATGTTTATTCTCGAAAAGTTTGTAAATCGCCCCACATACAAACTATTATGTCATCCTAACTCGTTATTGCATGCACCATATAAATATGGAGAGAAATCATAAAATTAAATTCGGGTTTAATAAAATTTTCATTTGATCACAGTAAACACCGTTGCTGTATTTGTTGGGATAAACCAATTTTTCTAGCTGTCAAAAAGTTAAAATGCAAGAAAGTTCTGAAATTTTCAAAGGATGGCAGAAAACTGTGCAAAACATATGAATGAAACTGTACTGCTTAGATACTTCGGTGAAACAGTTCCTCCGAGTTCCTGATCATCTTAATACTCAATGGTAAAGAGGACTTTAATGGTAAACAAGAATATTAATATTGTTTATTACCATAAGTTAAATGAATAATTGAAGCAAGGGTAAAAAGATACCAACCAAAAAAGTATAAAGTTCTAATCAGTGAAGGTGTTTAAAATTTATTCATTAGGTACCCAATGCGATGTACTTTAAAAAATTTGCAATAATATTTGGTGTATTTGATGGAAGTAGCAAATCAGAAAGAACGTTTTTATACCGTTAAAAAACCAAATGAATAGTTTGAAAGTGCCAAGATACTACATGTCTTTACAACGATGTGGCTATTCAGAAACAAATACTTTTTATGCCCCACAGACAAGGACGCTGTACTTGCTATATATGTAAATACAGCCAGTTGGAAAAAATCATTTGGAAAAAGTTCATCACTGCAAAATACCTGGGTTTGAGCAATCTCTCATGATAAATTAATATCAGAAAACCACCTATAAATTTTTTTCCAAAATTCAAAATTAGTGGGATTATACATCTGGCGTCAAAAAAACTTTTTTGTGAATGCACTGATTCACTACTAGTGTTCCTTTGCTAATATTAACGTTGAGGAACGTCGGAAACAATGTCCAGTATATTGTACAGGGTTTTAAATTTTATAGAGTACTGCCCCAATTGTGATTATACCAATCAGTGTATTAGCACACTTCTTATTTATACAGTGCTTTTTTTAAAGTAACGAATAAATTCATTATTTTTGAAATTGATCAAAAAGATTCCTTGGCACGTCGATTTTGTTTTTTTTAAAAAGGCACTTTTTGACATACGACCCATATTTGTGACGTCATCGTTGTTCGAGATATGACGTCATCGAGAATTTTTTTAAATAGCAACCCCCAATGGCATGGTCAAACATGCCATTTGAAAGAGCATGTCATATTCATACATACATCATGAAAAATAATGGTGTTACATAACAAAAATTTCAAGAAAATAATGTTTGAAGATTTTAAAATTTAATTTTCAGAATACTGAAAATGATAATGATTATGTAGGACAAGGCCTGAGGTTGCTTCTTCAATATTTTCAGGCAAATCTTCGTCGGAAAAACAATTCTTTTGGTAATAACTAATTGTAAGTTAGTAGGGATAGCTCGTTGTTGATATCTTCATCGCAACCAATGACGTCGGTCGGTTCATCGACCAGCCAACTATGCCGTGGGGTGGTACGTTATGAGTATAACCCAACAGTGACAAATATCGTAACTTATGACGTTCGTCAGTGTTGCATTGGAGAATAAAATAAACACGGATTTTGTTACTTTGTTTGCAACATAAGGGAAATATTTCGTGGAAATCTAATTAGTTTGCTTACTTGAAGTGTAAATAGTAGGTTCTAATTCCAAAGTAAAAAATATGTGGATTAAGTTTTATCGAAGCATACAACTGCTTATTGTTTTTGCATAAAATGGGTGCGTCAATAATAATGGTATATTAGTAATTTCCACCTCAGAAAACATCAGACTACCAATTTTCAGAACAATCGATCCATACGTTCTTAAAATATAGCAAAAAATCGAAAACATTATTTTAACTTTCACACCCTGTAAAATGAAAGGGAGTAACCATTGAATAAGGCATATTGGGCTCAATCGCTTTGTTTTGACGTTCAGCTATGTACCATTATTAATGACTCACCCTGTATATCGCACTAATACTACAAACATCATCATTATGATATTGAAATGAGCGTTATATTAATGTCTTGTGTAACGGGCGTAGATAAAAAAATATAGGTACAGACATCAATTGCATTTGTAACTAAAAATGTTTTTCTGCCAGGTAACTAGCATGCCTATCGTCTACTAAAAATAAAATATTATACCTACAGAGAGGAACGAATTGTGTATTAGATATATTACAACCACGGCTTCAACGTCCTGTGGGTTTGCAGTCAGAGTTCACTAAAGAGTTAAACGAGCTGATGGTTAAGTTATTGGTGGCCGGTGGCTGTTTTCGAACTTTTTAATGTTTAAATAAACATAGACAAGTTATTATTTCGAGGCCGGTTAGGAGCAATAAATCGCACTCACTGTTACGAGGTGTCTCGGGTCCGATCTCCTTCACAGATTCATATTATGCTTTGCAGAGGTTACAGAACGGCAAGAAATTAACAGATCCTTCAATGGCAACACGTTAGGTGGCCACCAGAATTTTAGTGATACCTTCTTGTTGATTATAATTTACCGCCCCTTCGTTCGCACATATTTCCGTTTGATTTAAGCGCATCTGGTTCACTGACCATCTCGGCAATGTGGCGGCTCGGAAAGAAGCATGCGAATAGTTACAGTTAGCCGTCACATAGAAATGTTAAGAACTTAATGGCGGACAAACGTCAGTATTATGCCATCGAGATGAAAAATAAATGGGCGCGTTAAATCTTGCGGATAGGCCTATACGAGGTGTTTTGTGCCAGTCGACGTGGATAAAGCCGTTTCTCGTGGTCGCGCCTTTGAAGTAATCCTAATTTATTGTAATGAATGAGTATTAACACGGTAGGTACAGTAATAGAAAGGTAGAGAAAAGTTTGTTGGATAACGTGGTTCCGCGAGAATATTTTGGGCAAATGAGGCGTTTAAACACATTATTTATTATTTATTGACTATTATACTTTAACAAAGACTTCTTTACTTTACAAACTCTGAACTTACTCTGGTAAAGTTACCAAAACGTCCTTTTTTGAAGTAGAATCTCATTAGGTCCTTTCACACCTAGATTATAATATACTCAGGAGAGATATAAGTGATCTGCTTACTTCCTGCTCGGCCTAAGCGGTTCGACTTACAGGAAGCGACCTACATTGCAGCAAGCACTTAACGCAGACCTCTCGCCCTGGAACGAGCCATTCGTCGCCCAGGGCCTTAATAATTATATACGAGAATATTCTTTTCTCAGTGTAGTAAGTAATAACGCTGTATTTTCAAGTAATAAATACATAGATATTCACACGAGCGCCCGTGAACCTTGCCTTGGGGTTACCAATATTTAAAGCTCCCAAAAACATAAACGTCCACCGTTTTCGGCAAACGCCGCCGTAACTTCTAGCACCCGTTGACAACCAGCGGATAAAATATAATTAAACTGCTGGCCGTTTTGTGCCCCCACGGTGAGGGAGGCGTTCCAAAACCGTACCTATTAATAACGCGTTAAATCACCTGCATCCCGGGAGCCATTTCAAGGGATTTTTATTGCTGCCACCCGATTTTCCCACAAAACTAGCTCCCATTTGTTACGACCGTATCGTAGGTCGATTGGAGTAAAAATTTAAAAAAATCGTAATATTTTCACTTCACTTTCGTTATCGAGAAAGTACAATAAGAAAATAGATGTAACATTTAACCTGAGGATGGAAAAATGTGACACGCGTAAGGTAAAATATGAAACACTATTTATTTGCTTATTTTGAAAGAGTTAGGTACCAATACGGGTAAAAATGAATGCATTCTTATTAAACT
This sequence comes from Monochamus alternatus, assembly GCA_037114965.1. Taxonomy (NCBI): domain Eukaryota; kingdom Metazoa; phylum Arthropoda; class Insecta; order Coleoptera; family Cerambycidae; genus Monochamus; species Monochamus alternatus. The sequence goes on along the minus strand of CM073429.1, from coordinate 59,808,496 downwards.
AAAACTGTAACTAAAATTCACATGACTGCTATAAATGTTACATTTTTTCAAAATAAATGAATTAAAAACTAATAATGGTAGTATGTAGTTTCTGCAAGTAGTGGGAAATGACATCAGCAGTTACTTTGCAGGTGCAGATAATCTGTATATCTCGTTTCTCGACTTTTGTAATAAAGGAAATATATCTTTTGAAACTTATGGATTCAATTTTATCGGCATACTTTTTTTTTAAATATCACAGTACGCATTTGCAGAGACGCCACTGGTGGGGCGATAAAACATACTTATAGACAAAAATTTCACACAGACGGAATTACAAGCCTTCAAAGTGGGGCCAAATATTTAGAAAAAAAAATCTGAATTACTTTAACTTGGAATAACTAAATTTGGTACATTACCTATTTAAATTTATTATTGGTCTTCTTCGACTAAGAGTTCAAGTAAATTAAAACACTACAATCGACGGTGAGTCACCCCTAAAATTATACTAAACTTTTTTCTATTGATCAAATTTAAAAAGAATGCATAATTTATTCTTATTAAATTTTAAACAATTTTAAGGTTTTAGTGTTCATTAGAAGAAATCAAAAAGTCAGTACTAGGCTTAGTCTTTAAAATTTGACAGTTAGTTATAAAACTATAAAATAAAATTAAAAAAATAAAATGTTCATGAAAGCCAAGTCTCATCAGTGAAAAGAATTTTCATCTGATTTTCATTTGAATGTGATATGGATGTGGTAGATTACGTTTAAGAATTCGATGTAAAGACGTTCTTGATAATCCAGTTTCTCTCTAGGAAAATGTTTTTCTATGGGTAATCATTCGATTTGGAAATCTTCTACGATATTCTTCCACACTTCTACAGTTTCCTTCACAGAAACCTATCACAAATAACATGTCAACTTGTTCGCTGAATTTTCCAACTATTTCCAACAACAAACAGTAGCAGAAATAAAATAGTTTCAATATTGTCAAATTTTAAAGAGAAAGCATACTGCTGACTCTCATTTCTTATAATAAATACTATCTTGTTTTAATTAAACATATGTGGACATTTGCTCATATAAATCTTCGAATTCTTTCTAAAACCACCTTGGAGGAATCACACCCTGAAATATTACCACGTCATTAAGGAACACCCTGTAAAAGAGAAAATTTGGACGCGAACCAAATGATTAACAATTCACGTCCCATCAGCTCTTGTTTACCGATATTTAGTGGACGATTAACGTCTCCATCGCGAACAAAAATGCAAATTCGGAGCGTTATTGGCGCATTAACGTTCAACGCCGCGATATTTTTCTGTTTAACGGCGGTTTGAGTTATGGGTGGGCGTTTTAATGTAACACATTACTGCCTTAATAACTCAATAATAAAATGCTCGCGCTTGACCGCGCCACATCTTAACGACCCGTTAAAGGATGCCTCTGATGAAACTCGGATACCGTATCCGTCTCCTCCAAATATTGCAACAATTTGTGCCGACAACTACAGAAACAACAACATATGGGGCACCATGGAGTATAACTGATCAAAATTGACGATGGACGATAGACTAAATATCGAAACACTGGATGTGATTTAATAAAAAAAGTTGCAGAGTGTCTAATAGCTTCAGTAATTGGAGAAATCGTTTAAATGATATTGAAAATATTCAAAGAAGTTGCGGATCATTCACGGCGACCGTTAACATCGACTGACGAGTCTGCACTTGAGCGGTCAAATCGTTGACTGACTATTAAGAGATAGTCAATCAATAAAGAAGACTGCAACATTTTGTTAGATATGTGCCAAGTTATCATAGAAAAGAATTGAAAGAGTCGTTTTGCAGTGACATGTCTGGATTTTGGATTTGAGGATAAAATAGCTACATCACTTAGGCTTCCTCTGGATCAACTCTCCTGAGCTGTTAACCAACATATTAAAGAGAGAGAGAGAAAGATGAGGGCGCTGTTCACAAGGATCTCTCTAATATAGGCCATAGAAGATCATCGTTATCCCAGCTCAGATTCTCTTGTTAATGAGACAGCAGTGCACTTGCAAAGTATATGAAATACTGTCTTGACTTCCTCTACGAAGATGTGTTTCAGTTTCTCACAGAGAGGTTTCCTTAGCCAATAGTGTCGAGTTTCAATACCAGTCACCAGATGAAGGTTACCGTAGGCATAGCCAAGTACTTTTTAGCTGCATCCATAGATGAACATAACAACAGATACGAAAGATGAACTTATAATTATGATGTAGAAACCAATACCAAGTCATCATAATGGAAAAGCAGTGAAGAATGCGACTACAGTACTTTGAAGGGAATACAATTGAGTTGTAATATTTCGCAAAAAAAACCTGCTTCTAAACCTATGTGATCAAACCGTAAATATCGTAATGCACGGAAAAAAGATTGAGATGAGCTTCCTCTGCCGTGTAATGCTACGTGACCGTCGGGTCTTGCTCGTGTCAAGGGTCAAACTTACTCCGTGGATGGCACACGCCGAGCCAATGCAATACCGACGGTGTAGGCAGACAACACCTTTACCAGGAAATTTAAGTGGCCATGCACGCGCGGACCTCTATCAAAACCCTATTCAACATCAAACTAACATTAAAACAATAACATTGTTAATTACCACTAACTTACTACATTAACTAAGCATGGTTTCCTCAGCCTCGTTTAAACTTAATTCGACAACAAACTTGCAAATAGTTTCATTGTTGAATTGAACTTTACTAGTTTACTAGCTTTTGTCTTAAGGTCTACTTGTACGTGTATGAAACGCTTTAGAAACCTCAGTATACACCGTAATAAAAACAAATGATGTAAAATCAAGAAAATATTACTTTTCGGCATTTTGATTCAGTAAACAAAATAACCTTTCCATTATATGTTGGAAGCAAAAATCAATATGGAATACCTACTTGCACTTTTATTCAATAAATAATAATAATAATATCTCTATCCCCGATTCAGAGACTTGTGCGGTAGAGAGGACGGCAAATTATTATCAAGCAAGCCGCATTTGCGCCTAGGAACGACTTACGTCTGTAGGCCCTAACCACCATTCAGTGCAAGAATGAGGGAACACCTGGAAAACCTCGTTAATTAGGTGGGTGGTCAAACGTCGACGGTATCAATCTCGCACGTTGACCCAAGCCAACATTCTTCCACCCCACCATACCAGCAGAGAAGGTGCCAATCCTTTCGCGAATATGGCTGATATACGGTCTACCAGCCGTGGGATTCGATCCCACAGCGGTCTGGCCACTGACGCCTTAAACCGCTCGATCACTGACTGACAAAATACTTTAACAAAAGGTTCGGTTTTTTGAGGATTTTCATCAATCGGCAATCTTGACGATTACTTACACGTATATGGTAAATAGGGTAAAAAAATTACATTAATGAATGGAAAAATTAATACCAAAGTATTAAAAAACTCATTTACCCGAAAATTTTAATTTCTGATCATTTTTAATAATTGCTTGCACGTGTAGGGGTCACTTCAAAAGAAATAATTACTACTACTTTTGGTAATTTAAAAGTAAAAATCACATAAAAATATCTATTTGCGTACTTAATAAACAGGAAATCCCTACAATTTAACCTGAATTCGATAAATATTTAAAAGAGTACCTAGTATTTGAAATTAGTACACAATTGTAAGACTTTTATACACAACAATTTCTACATAATACGAGTATACAGAAATCCAAGCTATTTTTTAGAACCCAAATATATATGTACCATTACAATGCTAAGTTAAATAGCTATTTATGATACACGTGTTAAAAGTAAGATTTTATTTTGTGAGTGAAGATGATTCAAAAACGAGCGTAGGGTTTTTTTTAACTTCACGAACAAAATAAAATCACTTTTAACACGTATATCATACACTATTTTTTCTACAAAACAATCGGAAGAACTTTAAACTCAATAAAAATAAGAAATCAAAAAATACCACACAGATCGCAATGTTTATGAACCAAAATTTTCGTAGCAACCAGTGCTGTTACGGAAAAAACGCAAAAATATTGACAGCATTTTCTAGTAATATTATGAGTATAATGAATAATCTCGATAATGAGCGTAACGAATCCATCCCAGCTGAAATCGAAGAAGCCGCCAGTCGAGTAAGATTGGAATTATTGCCGGCGAAATCAAAGGAACAGTACGAAATCGCTTATAGACGCTTTTCGGAATGGTATAACATTAAAAAGGTACCTGGGAAATGTAACGAAAGTGGTTTACTGGCATATTTTGAGGAAAAAGCCAAGATAAGAAAATCGTCAACGCTGTGGTCAAATTATTCCATGATCAAAACTATGTTAAAAATAAAGCAAGATCAAGATATAAGCAATCATTATAAACTTATTGCTTTTTTAAAACGGAAGGGTGAAGGATATCAAGCAAAAAAGTCAAAAGTTTTGACGAAGACGCATATCGACAAATTTCTCACAGAAGCAGAAGAGGAAAAGTATCTGATGATGAAAGTCGCAGCAATAGTGGGTGTCTTCGGGGCGTGTCGCCGGGAGGAATTGTGTCAGATGACCATCGACAATATCGAATATTTGGGCACTTCGGTTGTTGTGGCCATACCAGATACTAAAACGAAAGTGCCTCGGAGTTTCAGTGTTGTTAGTGAATTCTATTTAAACTTTTTTAGAAAGTATATGGCACTCCGGCCACCCAACGCTGACCATAGACGACTTTTTCTTAAATATATGAAGAATAAATGTGTGAAGAATCAAGTCGGAATTAACATGTTTGGTAAAATGCCTGCCGACATTGCAGAGTTCTTGAATCTACCAAATCCTCAACTCTACACCAGACACTGTTTTCGTCGTTCATCGGCGACATTGTTAGCAGATTCTGGTGCAAATCTTACTACCATCAAGAGACATGGAGGATGGAAATCTTCGACGGTAGCTGAAGGCTACATTGAAAATTCACTGGAACAGAAGAAGGAAATTGCGTGCCAAATACTTCCTACTGCTGCAACTACTAGCAAGACCACCAGTACTACCAGTAGTATTTCTACAGAAAATAGATGTGTCACACATGTTGACAGTAAAACCAACTTAAGTATGATGACTCCGCAGGGAATTACAATTTCAAATTGTTCTAATTTTACTATAAATGTTAATAGTAATAACTAGTTAAAATGTTGGTTTGTACTTATTTAAAATAAAAAGTTGTTCATCTGTTTGTTAAAACGTTTTATTAATTTTCAAAACAAAATTTAAATAAACTTTAATTTACTTTTAACACTAGTGTTAAAAGTAACTTACTTTTAACACGCGCGTCAAAAAATGACATTTTTAACGTCAAAAAATGACATTTTTAACATCAAAAATGACAATTAAAAAGCCCAGTTTAACAGAAAAAATAATTTTTATAAAAAATAGAAAAAAAAAATACCTCATACTATTTCTTATGAACATTCCTCTGCTTTACTAGGTTCGTTCTAAAACTGAAAAATGTTTATATATCATTTATCTCCAGCTCGACTAACATGTAGTTTTTAACAATTATGATGATTGAAAATCTGGTTGATATGAGTCGCATAATATTCATATAGAATTTTTAATAAGTATTTTTGACTGATGATAGTAAGTTTTTAAAATGTAAAACATCTTCTGTGTATTTATTTGTTTGTTTTTTTAGTTCTAACTTTTAAGACTAATTTTAATAATTAGTTTATAATGTATTTTCTGAAGATGAGGTAATCCGAAACGATCGTAAAAAAAAAAATTATTTTGTTGACGATTGTCCCAGTAAATCAACTCAGTAATGATACAATTAATTGTCTTTTATATGAATAAATGAGTAGGCACGTGATCTTACGAGCTTTCCCCAAAAGGTTAAAGGAAATACGAGTAATTCAATTTTAGCAAATGTAAACTTGTTATCGTTTGACTTTAAACGCTATCAGGAATCTTGGACGCATTTTCTTTTTCTATTAAACACCAGCCTTAATCAAACCGAACTCATGCATTCGTCACCTGGCCATATGCATATGTAATAAATCACGCGTAATTGTTGGCGGCGGGCGAGCGAATAACATAAAAATCTCGAACTCCGTAATCGATTACGGTCTGCTGTATTCTTCGGCGCGAGCCCGTTGATATTTCCTTATTGGTTTGCCAACGCCAAATGGACTCGTATGGTTATGGTAGGCAAAACTCGTGACCGACACATCTCTATTCTCACACGCAACAAGGCGTGATATTGGCTTATATCAGGGACTTCATATTACCGGATATTATCGGCCTGGTAAAGCGAGCTTTACGTTGTTCGCGTAACTTGAGCGACAATATTCGTGTAACGAACATGAGTACAAATTCAGTATGTTCTAATAAATAATAGAATTTAAATACGTATACTATGAAAATAAAACTTTCTATTCTGTGAAAGTCACAATACTTGAAATATTTACGTTTACAAGTACAAGTATAACTGTTAATTTCTAAAATAATTGTTGATAGTTAGTTTGTTTATTCACACATATGGAATACAACAGGTCTAAAAGACCTACAAGAGTATTCACATTATAATAAAAAGAAAATAATAGATAAAACATTTTAGAAACAAAAAAGTAATGCAAAAACACATAAATAAAAATATACATAAATCAGCATAACACGTTAAACAGGTAGTACATGTTTCAAGTGTTTTTTAAATCTGGCCAAAGTTATATTGAAGATATCAATGTCAATACAATATCTGTTGCACTCATAGTCTAAGATCCCACTATAAAACGACCTTCACTGAGCTGGTTAATGGATGAAAAGTATTTTATATCCAATTAAATATGTCAATAAATATATTGCAAATGGGTTGTCTAAAAAAGTTTAGTCCAGAATATGATTAATTAACAATTAAAAATTATTATTTTTTTAAATATTTCACTGGTTTGGTTAATACACAAGTTCCATACCAATCGAAAGTATGAAGCCCATAGAATATGCAAACCTTAAGTTGACTATTTTTTTCCCGTCACAACTCTTGGATAGGCAGGTATAAACAGGTAAATCAATACTAGTAACTTGCATCGGCGTGGTTAATAAATTAAAGTTATATTAAAATAAAGATTATTTCATTACCAACATGGTGGTATAGGGTTGTCTGCAAAAAATCAGTCCTGAATTCCGGTTAGCGAGTTTTAAAAAGCGAAATATTCCCCAGCCACCATTCCATGCGATAGAAGAGTACACAGCATTGCAGCTGTGCGTAGTTCGTCCATACCGAAAATGAAGACGATCCGTTTATCCGTTTCTCCAAAAAATCGAATAAAGTCAGGGGGCGGCGATATTATTATTAATCTGCCCCTAGGAACCCCTAACGTGAAGACCGACTAATTTTTTCGATTCCGCGTCTCAAAGAGTACGTTTCTTTATAATTTCTATTCGATCGGTTAGGGGGCGGCTCCGGGGGCGGTATCCCGTTTTTTCAAATTTTTTCGATACATTACCGGATGCGCCCCCGCCTTATCGCGAAGTATACGTACATAAAATTAGAGATCGATCGGATTCGATTTGTGACCGTGACATGTGAGGAAATTTTTTTTTTTACTCCTAACGATGAACATGAGGCTAGGTAAACGGCGGATGTGGGACGGGATCGGAGGTTTCCCGAATTCACAACTGAGGGGTGGAGTCTCGAAGTCACGAGTTCGAGAAATCGACCTTTTCTGTTTCATTTCTAATACATATTCAAATGTTTTTATTAAAATATGAAAAGTCTAATAAAATTTTATGATTATATGTATCGTTTCCTTAAAAAAAATTAAACGTAATTCGAGGCGGCAAATAGATTATTAAAAAATTTTATTTTTTACGGGTTTTCGATCTCGACATATCATTAGTAGGGTCGAAAATGTTGTTTTATTGTCATTGAAGGGCGTTAGGGGTTACTAGGGGCAGATTAATAATAATAGGTACCGCCGCCTCCGGACTTTATTCGATTTTTTGGTGAAACGGATAAACGAATCGTCTTCGTTTTCGGTATGGACGAACTACACACAGCTGAAATGCTGTATACTCTTCTATCGCATGGAATGGTTCGCTGGGGAATATTTCACTTTTTAAAACTCTACAACCGGAATTCAGGACTGATTTTTCGCAGACAACCCTATACCACCGTGTTGGTAATGAAATAATCTTTATTTTAATTTAACTTTAAGTTATTAACCAGACCGGTGCAAGTTACTAGTATCGATTTACCTGTTTATACCTGCCTACCCAAGAGTTGTGACGGGAAAAAAATAGTCAACCTAACGTTTGCATATTCTATGGGCTTCATACTTTCGATTGGTATGGAATTTATCTATTAACCAAACCAGTGAAATGTTTAAAGAAAAAATAATTTTTAATTGTTAATTAATCATATTCTGGACTGACATTTTTTAGACAACCCATTTGCAATATATTTATTGACATATTTAATTGGATATAAAATACTTTTCATCCATTAACCAGCTCGGTGAAGGTCGTTTTATAGTGGGATCCTATACTATCAACAAACATTCTACACAGCTTGCCCGTTTAAACAGCACATAAAAAAGTTCATGATTTCGAAGATTTCTGCAAGATACGTTAAAATATACATCTTGAAGAACACCAGGAACATTTACTACATTATTCATTAACTCAAATAACAGAACTGAGTCACTAAATATTCTACGATTTTCCAAAGAAATTAATTTAAAATGTTGGCGGGCTTGGGAGTAATCCTTTTCAATAAAATAATTTATTTTAAAAGATAGATATCTTATAAATTTATTTTGTATACATTCTATACGGGCTTTATAAATATTATATTGAAGGGACCAAACAGGAGACGAGTAATTCAATCTGCTTAATACATACGATTTATAAACGGACGCAACTGAATTAATATTTTTAAATGGTTTACATTGTCTTTTAAGGTAACCTAACAGATTACAAGCATTATTATCTAAGGTCTCTATATTAATATTAAACAACAATTTTGAATCCAGAATTACCCCTAAATCTGTAATAATATGTGACACTCTACTTAGTGTCTGATCATTAATAAAGTATTGGCAAGTAATTTTATTAACATTTCTAGTATATGTTATTGTTTGACACTTAGAATGATTAAAAAATAAACCGTTTTGCTTACAATATACCTCTAAACAGTTCAAATCATGTTGCAGTCTATCACAGTTAGATGGATTATTTATCATCTGCATATAGCAAAATTTTACTATATTATAAATAACGGACCAAGATGTGATCCTTGAGGTATTCCAGAGGTAATAATGAAAGATTTAGATTTATAACCCCCAACTGTAACAAACTGCAACCTTCCCCTTATGTAAGACTCCACCCATTTTAGTAATGATCCGAAGGAAAGCTTTAATTCAAGACTGACTAACTCGACCGCTTATTCTTCTTTTATAAACCAAACGAATACTCCAGGTATTTTCTAGCAGCTTTAGATCTATTTCTCGAACGATTCTCGTCGATTCTCAATATTCCAGTCGCGCCTCGATACACGACATTACTTTGTTTGTTTACCAGCATCGCGTAGGGGCGATCGGGACAATCTAGCGTTTTGCGATACTATAGTCGTTGAATTGGGTGCGAGCGGGGCAAATTCCGTGACAGTATAAGTAATTGAATGTAGCAATCGCAGTGACGAAAATTATATATCAGAATATAGCCCTAATATGCTTTTGGGTCAGGAACTATTATTAAAGATTGTAAAGACTGTTCTTTCAGCATCCAAATAACGAATGCTAACAAATGGATGTCTTACCTTTGTTCTATTTGTTATAATTCATATTCTCGTTGTAATAAAGTTAATAACTGAAAAGTTTTATTTTTTTGAGTGATTGTAGATAAAACGTTGTATGCATTACGAGCAAAGAGTGACATTACTGCTCTCAAGTGATTACCATCTGTAACTGTCACTCTCGAGCAATAATGTATCACTTTTCGCTCTTAACACATTTAACACATAAATAACTATTTGATGTGAGCTGGTTACACTGCGTGTATTTACAAGTATTTAATGTATGTTACGGTAAAACAAAAACGCCTACTTAAAGATCACTCTGCATTTAACAGAAAGTGAAATAATTTAGTCAACATTGTGTCTACCATTTGACAGTGTCACATTAACTCTGTTGAAGCTTATGTGAAGATAAAAAGTAAACAAAAGTTCCAAAATTCACCATTATCCGCACACGAGACACCTCCGGCTTAGGACGATCAGAACGGGGCGAAAATATGCGGGATTACTACGGCGGGACCACAGCCCAAGCCGCAGAGGGCAAGGCAGTCCGTGCACATCCATTTTTCCGTTCTGTCCCGTTGATAATATGTCAATAAATTAATCACGCGGGACCGAAACAATGGTCTTGTCCGCTTAAGGTACGCGATGCTGACGTCTGGTATTATTATTGCCATTGTTTATTTTAGAATTAAATGGGCATAAGCTTACGTAAGCCGATTTAGCGGTCTCGGAGTACGGCGAACGCCATTATTCCAGAGTTCGACGTTCTTGCCGCTTCTATTTTGACGGTTCCTTTATGCTCCACTCGAATAATTATAGGTAAAATATTTATTCGTCTTAGAAACATTAAAAAACGTTTACAATAAAAAAAGCAACAACTTCCTCAACCGAGATTAAATCTCCTTGAGTTACAATCAATTTAACACGTGCATTTCAAACATGAATACGACAGATACAATGGCAATACAAAAAGAATCCACGTCTGTACATGACAATGACGATTTTTTTTCAAGAGATGTATAATAAAGCAGATGAAATGTAGGTTGTTAGTAGCATTCTGCCAACTCGACTCAACGTTAGAGATTTTAATATACAATATAAATATGCATACATAAATATACGAGATATAAAACGTTCTGCTGACCTATTATAAGGATTTCAAGAACAAAGCATTTTGAGATGACTCACTGTTGTTGCAAACCGTATACTGGGAGACTCAAATTAGTGTGTCAGTTTCGCTGTCGTTGTCTTCCCAAACCTACCGAAAATTTCACACCAACGTTTTCTACACTGATAAAAATTATTAGCGATTTTACACGGTAGATTATTGGTTATTTATGGCCTGGATCAATAGTGGGAAATAACACACCAGTAACATTAGCTATTGCAGCTATAATGGAAAATTACTACTTAATAATATGCATTTTTCACAATAAAATCGTGTTTTTGAGCACGTGAAATGTAATTTTACAACACTATTACGCATTTTTAGAGAAAATCATGTAATTTTACATGGAAAATGTATGGATTTAATATTTTTTACATTAATATATGATGTGAACAACGTGCAAATGTACATTTTTATCAGTGGAACTAATTAGAAGCTGAAATTTTATTCTGTTACCATGATAATTTAAAAAAAAAATCCGGAAATTTTCATCCTTCTTCAAGTAAGCTGAGATTACATTGGAAATTGAAATTTTTGACGTTTATGTATAAACTGACATTTTGTTTGACAGTATTTAAATAACTTTTTATTTTTGTGTTTTTAATGGTCTATATGATATATTGTCACACGTGATCACCATTTCTACCTTCAAATATGAGTAATTTGTGGTGTGAAATTTTCTTACCGAATATTCCTCGTGCTTAACTCAATATCTGCAAAAATTTCGGCAAATTTGGAACTACTTTTTTTTTATTTCAATTCAACCCAAAAATAAAGTTATAAGCATTTAAGTAACGTGATCCAAAAGTTTTGAAGGGTACCGAAAAAGATGTAATTAGTATAAAAAAAATCACCAACATCAATCAGTTGGCCGTGTATTGTACTAATAAAAAATCGGTACCTATCATACGTAGGTACATAAAATTTTTGTTACGTTACCTTTAAAAAAATGTATATGTAAATTGTTCGAAAAATAAAAGAGTTTACAATCTTTGTCCACATTTAAGCGCGACACTTTGTATATTATACGGGGTGTTATAAATTAGTAAGTCAATCCATTAACCACACATTCTTTTGACCAAAATAATGGGACTTTTTCATGCCATTTTTCATTTTGGAGCTCCATTTTCAAAATACAGGGTGTCAAAATAAAAATTGTAAAACTGATTTTTATTGATAGCTCCGGTGGTTTCAGAGATATTTGTTTGAAATTTAGCAGGTATTTGTATCTTAAGTCGGCACACATTCTGTGTAATTTTGGTCTAGAATATCAAAGCATGAACGGAGAAAAAGGGGGTTGTAATACCCGAACCCCCTAAAACTTTTTTGTAAGTGCTAGGTATGGCACAAAGTAAATATCGCTAAGTATTGAATGGTAATTTCTATTTTATTCAGTAAATTATTTTCCGTTCGTGCTTTGATATTTTAAACCATAATTACACCGACTAAATTTCAACCAAATATGCATCTATAAAATCATCGGAACTACCTATCAATAAAATCATTTTTTTTTATTTTAAAAGTCTCTCTTTATTGTGGTCCAAAGAATATGGTTTGACCTACTAATTTCCAACACCCTGTATAATAAAATTAACTTATTTATTGATTCATTTATTCATTCAAGTTCTTGACTTAAAGGCAAAAACCCAGAAATTAGAAGCCAAAATGAAAAGAAAAAATTGAAACACGTATAAAAACAAATAGTTATTAAGTACAAAACAGAAATAATAATATTACAATAAAAATATACGAAAAGATAAAGACACATTTAAAAATTGAAAATTTAAAAAATCTAAAATTGCCGCAATTTTCAATGCTATCAGACGGTCGACAAAGAGTATTGAGAATTTTAAAAATTTTGTTCTTGGGGTAAAAAAGTGTATCTATTTTTCGATGCCACCCCGTAGGCGTATTTCCATAAATCCCGGTCCCCGTCCAGGGTAACCCCGCGCGACCGATAACGGCCCGGCAAGTTATTGCCAGCGCTCCCGGCCGACATGAGCACGCGAAATGAAATCATCATAAACGTGATCTGTTTGTTTGCGTTCCGAATCACGAAGGCAGATCTGAGATGTCGTACGCGAGGGCACTTCCGACTTACCTTCCACGTTATTTGTATCTGGTCATGTTCTACGAACCCGCTCCCGCACATGCATAACGGCGGCAGCCATAAAGAAGCGCTGCTCTGTCTCGCCCGCTCTCGACGACGTCGCCGCGGGTATGCCGGTAGCCTTAGATGCCATGACATAATTCCCAAAGGACCAACAACCGATTGTATTACTAGAAAATGGAAATTATCTACAATAATTGATCATAGGTTGCACTTCCACTGAATTTTGAGCTTTTTCACTCATGTTTCGAATCCTTTAACCTATTTTTTAGTACACACACCCTGTATAACATTAGTCGAGGCAATGAACAAAAAAAGTTCTAAAACTAGTTGTGGTGGACGGATCGGAATGCGGTTTTCTGCATTTTCTTCCAAAAATTATTTGTAAAAAATGTGGCGACATGGAATTTCTGACAAATCGGAAAGTCAATTGCTGCAACCAAAAATGCATTATTTGAGAGGCCTCTTGGAAGATGTCAAAACTTGGTAAATAAGTGTCAGAACTGGTCCAGATCGGATACTTGAGGGTTTTCGAGGTCGCTCATCACGAATATGATGTTCAAATTCACCCCCAGAACACCTGGAGCTCAGGACCGCCGATGAACGTCATTTTCCCGGCGCCCGGAGTTTTTTGGGTCGCTGAATCCAAATCTGGCATCGGCGAACAACCCACGGGCACCTAGTGCGCCAGAACCTGGACGCGGACGTCATCTCCGAGAATTTTTCTGAGAAGAGTGCCAAAAACCATCCGAAAATCATAATAGGGGCGTTTTGTGGGGCGTTGAATCCGTATTTCACGTCGGAAACGAACCCCCGAACACCTAGTGAACCAGAACCTGACCCTAAACGTCATCTCCGTGGCTTTTCCTGACACAATCAAAAAAGGCGAACCGAAAATTGTTATGGGTTTTTTTTTGGGCGCTGAATCCGAATTTCACGTCGACAACGACCCCCCGAACCCCTGGTGCATCGGAACCACACCCGGAACATCTTCTCCGAGGGATTTTCATACACGATCGAAAAAGACGAACCGAAAATCGTTATGGGGTTTTTTTTTGGGTCGCTGAATGCAAATATGACATCGACGAACACCCCACGGGTACCTGGTGCCCCCGAATCAACAATTCCACACGATGTCAAGATAAAAGTTCCAGTGCGCCAGGCGTTGGGAAGGTAGTTTTGGGCGTGAAATTTGGATTAAGCGGCCCAAAAACACTCCTACAATGATTTTTCGGTTGTTTTTGGCACTTTTCTCATGAAAATTCTCGGAGATGAGGTGCACGTCCGGGTTCGGGGCCACCAGGTGCCGGTGGGGTGTTCGCCGATGTCATATTTGTATTCAGCGACCCAAAAAAAAACCCATAACGATTTTCGGTCCGTCTTTTTCGATTGTGTCTGGAGAAGCCACGGAGAAGATGTTTAGGGTGAGGTTCCGGTGCACCAGGAGTTCGGGGGGTCGTTATCGACATGAAATTCGGATTCAGCGCTCCAAAAAAACCCGTATAACAATTTTCGGTTCGCTTTTTTTGATTGTGTCAGGAAAAGCCACGGAGATGACGTTTCGGGTCAGGTTCCGGTGCACCAGTGGCTCGGAGGGTCGTTATCGACGTGAAATTCGGATTCAGCACCCCAAAAAAAAACCCATAACGATTTTCGGTTCGCCTTTTTTGATTGTGTCAGGAAAAGCCACGGAGATGACGTTTAGGGTCAGGTTCTGGTGCACTAGTTGTTCGGGGAGTCATTTCAGACGTGAAATTCGGATTCAACGCCCCACAAAACGCCCCTATTATGATTTTCGGGTGGTTTTTGACACTCTTCTCAGGAAAATTTTCGGAAATGACGTCCGCGTCCAGGTTCCGGCGCACCAGGTGCCCGTGGAGTGTTCGCCGATGCCAGATTTGGATTCAGCGACCCAAAAAATCCCGGGCGCTGAGTTTCTCTTCTTTCCCGCGTGATTTGTGGGAGAGTCCCACGGAGATGACCTTCATCGACGGTCCTGAGCTCCAGGTATTCGGGGTTCAATTTGAACATCATATTCGTGATCAGCGACTCGAAAACTCCCGATTACCCGATCTGGACCAGTTCTGACACTTATTTACCAAGTTTTGACATCTTCCAAGAGGCCTCTCAAATAATGCATTTTTAGCTGCAGCAATGCAATTTCCGATTTGTCAGAAATTCCATGTCGCCACATTTTTTACAAATAATTTTTGGAAGAGAATGCAGAAAACCGCATTCCGATCCGTCTACCACAACTAGTTTTATAACTTTTGGACTTTTTACTAGTTTATTGCCTCGACTACATAGATACATAATGTACATAAGCAGTACAAGACGCATAATATACAGGGTGATTCAGAATGTATCTAAAATAATTTACATCTTCTATCTTCGTTTATTTAAATCTTTAAATAATTTAACATTTATTGACCATTCCAGAGAAAATGTTACGCACGACACTGTGCTTGATTGAGGCGTATTTGTAACAAAATAATTAACATCCACCTAAATGCGCATACCCTCCCACTCAGCACTTAGTAATACTAACAATGCCTTGCTTAGCAACATCGATAGAAGAGAATGATATTTCCCAACTATTACAAGCAGATTTAATTTTGCTATTTAAGACTAGAGGTACCATTTATGAACCCAGACTAATATTTCTGAAACATTATTAATTAAATATGTGTTTGATTAATTTTTTTATAGAGAGAAGTTCAATAAGTTCACCTATATAAGTATATAAAAAGAACCAGTTCAAATATAGCACAGCCAGCAAAAGTCCAAAGCCAGGAAGATATCGGACAGTAGGTGGTTGTCAAATACATGTCAGTATGTTATTTTTAAAAATTTCACCTTAATTAATTAATTAATTATTCAATTAGGTAATAACTCTTGAATTCCCTTTGATTAATTAAATAACATCTATATTTATAACATTAGACACAGTGAATTATCATAAATTATAAAAATAATATCTCTACCCCTCGTATCAAAACAATTAACGAAGAAGTTGCACCCAGGAACGACATGAGTTGGATATCTAAGTAATAATGTAATTATTCCCTATCAATTAACTAATTATCCTTAATTAATTCAATAATTTCACAATTCCATCTTTCCAGTAATAAACTGATTTTTTTGTATGAATTATTAAAAATAATGCCACACTTCTAGACATCTATGTAACTAATTACGCCAATAATTAGTCAAATAATCTTAATTAATTGTGGTTAATTTTTTCCTTGCATAATTTCGAAATTTATATCAAATACTAGGTATTTATTTGTCACTTTAATCGTCAACAAAAGCGTTGCACATTCAGCTTTGTGCTTACTAAGAACCATCAAAAATAAGCCCCTACATTAATCTTACTTACCTAATCAATTATGTTATTAATTAAGTAAGTAATTAAATAATTCTACAATTTTATATTTCCAATAACAGTTATTTTTCACGAACTTCTCATCAGTAGATCTCCTTGTATTTAATTACTCAATAAATTAAGTAATTAATGCCAATTAACCAATGCATTATGATTAATTCTTTGTATAAATTCGAATGTTAAATATTAAACAGTTGTTTTTCGCTTGCAATAATCAACAAAAATGCCCAACGTCAATAGATTGCTTGGTAACTAATTAATTACTCAATTAATGACGTAATTTTACCAAATTACGATCATAATTAATTAAATAATTTAGCAATTTTAGAAATGTAATGTTCTTATTAGTTGAAAATAATGCTTCCCATCAGTAGATCCCCTTGTCCTTAATTACTCACTTAATTAAATCATTAATGATAATTAACCGACGCATTATGGTTAATTGATTTCTTGCAACTTCCAATGTTAGACAGTGACTTTTCGCTTGTAATAATCAACAAAAGTGCCGAACGTCAATAGATTACTTCGTAATTAATTAATTACGCTATTAATTAATTGCTCAATAAATGACGTAATTTTTCCAAATTAATTAAGAAATGATCCTAATTAATTAAATAATTTAACAATTTTAGAGCTGTATTGTCCATATGAGTTCTCGTTTCAAATTATTAACAATGAGACCGTATTTTTAAAAAATATGAGTGATTTGCAGGCACGCACACGTCGAGCTTGGCTAAAATCTCGCAGGACCCTTCACGCGACCACCACGTCCGCGCCGCTAGGCCTCGACGTCGGAACAATTAATATTAATCGTGGCTTCGTGGTGGCAACGCCGTTCCGAACGAAAAAAAACGCGCCGGTACAATATTAATCTGGCGGTAATATCTGGAGGAGATAGGCGGTCACGATGCGATCGCCGCCGCTCTAATCCCGTCTAGATTGTTCTGTTCTTCTGGGGCCAATTAAGCGGGCCGCTGCCGGTGCCTCCCGAGATTTATGCCCCCTTAAGGTGGCGTAAACGCTGGCCTTTGGACAATTGATTCCGCCGGCGGGTCGCCGCGGACGCGCGGGGTCGCCGAGTTCCCATGGAAAGGTTTTATTCGCGAGGTAAAGCGTTACGCTAGAAAAGACGAGCAAGATCGTTTAAAATCAGTAATCATGATAATTTACTTTATATATAAAAAAAACCCACATGTCCCAGTGTAAATGTCACTTTGACAGCAGCAAAAGTTACCTGCAGCTTATACAATGACAAATGCACTAGTGGTTTTTTCAGTTATTCATTTTTCAATCAGTTATCGCGTGTTCGTTGCCAAAATAAATAGTTTGACATTTTTGTCAACAACTTATTGAATTATTAAATACGTACGAATCGTACGAAAGCACCCTGGTATCAAATATACTTTTTATTTTTAGAAAACTCAATATATTGAGATTATTCTCAATATCTTCACTTTTTTCTCAATATAATGAGAACAATCTCAATATCTTGACTTTTTTCTCAATATAATGAGAAAAATCCCAATATCTTGACTTTTCTCTTAGTGCTGTGATAATTACATTCCACTAGCGATGTAGGTTGTAAAAACGTGTTTAGTCATAGGCGTTGCACGTAGAATCGAAAAAGGGTACCAGTTTTTCGAGAAAAACATTTGCGATTTCTTTAGGAACTTATTTTTGTCGTATTCTTATTCACTTTCATTTGAAACCCTTCTGTCTAAATTGGCCTAATTTCAAAGGTTTAACTTTCCATGACTCATCCTTGTAACTTGCTTACAAGGGCGACTTGCTTGTTATCCAATTGTGTTGTTGTTGAGTTTTTCGTAGCTTATGTATACTTATAAAGTAACTGTTTTGACATTATGTTAATTTAGTCATAGACGTCGCACGTAGAATTGAAAAGGGAATCAATTTTTCGAAAAATTATATTTGCGATTTCTTTAGAAAATTACTCTTTTTCAGCTTTATTAGAAACCCCTCTATACCAAATTTTGACTACCTACCTTCAGGTGACACATGTTATTTAGAAAGTTTCATGATAAGATAAATAAGAACAAATAGTTATGTAATAATATCGTTATAGAAAAAAATATCTAACACACTAATAAATGTAAAAATTTATCGAGAATGTGATACTAAGCTTAATGAAAAACAAGTAGTAACACTAAACTGTTTGTCTAACTAATAATTTTAATAATTAACAGATAAGCGAACGTAAAAAAAACTTAATTTTGTGTGCTCATATCTTGAATACTTTTAAAAATATTTCATTCAAATTTAGCACAAAGAGGTTTCCTTTTGAATCTCATATCGGACGCCTATGATTGAAATTCGATATTATTAGGGGCCTGAAAGTGACGACAGGTCAAGGTATTTATTGAACAGTAAATAATCGTTAACGGTATATAGGTTGCCAAAATTTGGTACAGAGAAGTTTCTAATGAAGCTGAATAAGAATCCATAAAAAATAATTATCTTAAAATATCTCAAATGTAATTTCTCGAAAAATTGATTCCTTTTTTAATACCACCGACGTACAGTTTAATTCATCACGAGCTGCACGTAATGCTAAACGTAAAATTCTACAACCACAACCCAAAAAGAGAAAGTCCAGTGCATCAGCTCTTAATAAAGGGAAATATTTGCAATGGCCAAATCATATGACGAAAATGAATCGAAAGGACTTCAAAAGAAATTATATCACATATTGGCGTTTGAATTATCTTGAAGAAACTGGATATATAGATTATAATACTCTATTTTCGGAAACGAGACAAGGGGTGACAATAAATTATGTGACAGCAAATGGATTACGTGTAATATTTTAGAGGAGGATATTTGCCCTGTACGCTTACTTAAAAAGTTGATGGAAAAACGAGGCACTTCTATGACATTGAGTATTTCTTACACCAAACCTCTTTTGGAAGAAGAAACAGGTTGGTATAAAAATGTGCCGATTGGAATTAATGGAATTTCCAAACGGACTAAATGCTCAGCACGACGCATTGGCATAGATGTCAAACGTGTCAAAATTACAAATCACTCAAATCAAGCGGCAAATTAAGAAAGAGCGGAATTGAAGAACAAGCTGTAATAAAAATAACAGAACACAGCATTTCATCATAAATAAAACCATACTTGCAAGATGACAACGAGTATCATTCGAGCATTATTCAATCGATCCGTTTAGAAACGAACAAACTTCAACATAATTAGTATACTGTGTTCAACATCTACTACAAAAATAATTAGCTGGGGCACCCGTAGCGATATTAGTATTCCTCGTATGAATTTCAATAACTGCGTGTTTAATAATTGTACGCTCAAATAAAAATTTATTTATTTTTTGTGTTTCAGAAATAAAGATTGCAATATGTTTATAAATTTATTATTCATTAAATTGTCCTGCCGAATTACACTTGTTGTATTGATACCGGGTAAATTTGAGTTATTTAATGAGAAACTATTGCCTAACAATTAGACGAGAAAAACTGTCAACTACTAAAAACGGGACACCGAAGGTGGAGCGTTTTTAGGTTGGCAGTTGGCAGTAAGTAAGGTTGTCAACACTAGTCAAATGGCTGTTTCTTTGCCACTGTCGAATCGAGGTATAAAAAGAAGACTTCTAAAACGCATGTATTTATCTTTTTGATAATTATATCTTTAGAGAACTATTTTACAATTGCTGATAAATTGAACGAATGGCAAGAAAACTGTTCTGTAAAGACGAATATACATGTAAAACAACGCTAAATCCATGAATCACTTTTTCTGTCAAACTAACCGATCCCGTAACCTTTACCATTTCTCATTTCCCGAACACCCTACCAACAACTCAACACGCCGATATTTACATGTCGCACATGATAATTAAATATTCAAACGCGAAAAACGCACACCTGAACGCAAACACACGTGTCCCGAATACGCCTCGACACCGAATTAACATTTTCCCATTCACGAGTCGATAGTGTCGCATTAGTATGCAGATCGGCGATTAATTGTTGGAAAATAACACCGTCGTAGGCGGCCGGGCTCGACCAATCGCGCCAAAAATCTGTTCCGCGTTTTGAACACCGACTTGCCAATCGGCACCCGACTTTCTCCGGGATCTAGGAGGCGGCGACTGAGATCTACCGACTCTTTCCTCGAGTTTCCCCCTTTGTTAACTTCAATAAATAAATTCACTTCAATCAATCGCCTTGTTATTAATTAATTACGTAATTATTCATAATTAATTCATTAATTACATGTAATTTAATAAATTAATCACGTTAAGTTATTGACTAAATAACTAATTACTCTCAATTAATTCGTTAATTATAAATAATAAATCAATTCGTTCCCTTTGTCATTCATTAATTACGTAATTATTCATAATTGCATCGAAATCATTAAATTAGACACTCTAAAGTAATTCATTAATTATCCTTAATTAATGAACTGATTACTCTCAATTAATTCGTTTTTTATAAATAATACGTCGATTCGTTCTCATCATCAATAATTAGTTACGCAATTAATTACGTAATTATTCATAATTAATTAATTAATTAGATGTAATTCATTAAATTAATCACCTTAAAATCATTCATTACTTATCCTTACTTAATTAACTAATCTCAGTTAATTGGTTAATTGTAAATAATAAATCGATTCGCCCCTTTGTCATTCATTAATTACGTAATTATTCATAATTAATTACATCTAAATCATTAAATTACTCACTCTAAAGAATTAATTAATTATCCTTAATTAATTCAATAATGACTCTCAATTAATTAGTTAATTATCAATAATAAATCGATTCGTTTCCTTCGTCACTAATTAATTACGCAATAACTCATAAGTAATTCAATAATTACCCTTAATTAATTAACCATCTTTAATTAATTCATTCATTATCTTTAATTAGTTTTTTAATTATTAATTAGGTTTATATCTGCTGTATTAATAAGTTGATTATTTTTAAATCATAGGAAAATATTTAATTAATTAAGAATAATTACAGAATGAATAGATACGTTTCCTTTGCTGAATTAATAAATAAAAGCGACAGTAATTACCAAGAAGGCACCATTTCTACATTTTATTTAATTGATTGATTTGGACATATAATTTGTTTCACCCTGTACACCGTGGGTGCATTTTCAACGCATAATTTGTTATAAATATGTGTATCAACTGTTAGATTATGTATGCAACGTTTATACCCATGTTATGTATTAATAGCTGAAATTAATTAATCACAAACTGAATTAATTACATAGCAGCAGAGGACGGATAAAATATGAATTTATATGGAGCCATATGGGAGACTTGTCAGTAAATGACTGGTTAGTAAATCTTACTTTAAAACTATATTTATTAACGAATAGTAATTTTTAAATATTAAGACGACATAAGGCTATTAAATAGGTATTTTACTGTCTCTAAACCCAATTTATGGTATCCTTATTAAAACCAATCAAAAAAATATTAAAGTCCGTTTAATAATTATTTTGTGTTCACTGGTGTAAAAGAAGTGTAAGAGTAAGTGTTGCAATTGCTTTAAGAAAAAATTTCCCCAGCACTAGCGCTTCTGTTAAAAATGCCAAAAGGGGTCATAAAATCCTCTTTTATTACTACCAACGCGTCCCCGTATACTTACGTCCGCATAAAATACAAAGTCTATAGCGCGAGGCCTATACCTATATCCTCTATTTCCCCATTTTATTGTGTTTGCTCCGTACAACTTTTATTTCTATTGTTAACATTACCTGCCCCAACTATACGTGTATCTCTACCTCTCTATCTGGCTTACGGTTATTATGCGAATCCCTGGAAAAAATCCACCTCGGAATGGTAATAATATAGACAAGAGCGCTTAAAAATGCCGAACAATCGTCGATACATGGCTTTGAGACCGTACATATACGCAATTCGTTTTCTTAATGATGTAGAATGTTCGTGTACCTACCAGCGGTTTTTAGAGTAGGTACATAAACATAATCCAATCATTATTGAAATAGACCTGAATGCGTAAGTATAAACCTGGTATCTCTATGTGCAAGGTACCTATTCGTTTAACGAATATTTCGCTTTATTCAACACTCGTCAGCGAGGCTTTCGTTTTATTTTTTATATAGGAAGAAGTGGCGTCGCAGAATACAAAAGAAAATATAACTCGTCCACAATGGAGTCTGTTAGAGTCGCCTCCTGAACGACTTGACATAAAGGAAATAATAGAGTCCTCAGAAAACGATTAAAGCGATCCACAGAGGATAACAATCAATCGTTTAATTGCGCTAGACGAGGTCTATCATCTACGCCGACGCTTTTGTCCCCAAGGATCCCCGTGAAGACCTTTGAGTACTTAGGTCAGTTAAGAATGCAAGTTATGAACATTTCAATGATATTTGTTATGAGATAAATTTACATATTTTATTTACTTTATTATACCTAATTGTGTTGAAATAATAAAACAATTCGTTAAGTAATGTTAACTCAATTATTTGCTTGTTAAATAAATACTTTTTCCAACACTGTATCATTTTTCAACAAAAAAAAATTATTTGAATGTAGATGGGATAAATACAAATTCGATTTTGTAAAAAAATCAAGAGCGGCAGTTAGAAAATGACACTTCTGCACGGCTTTGGAAACTGATCACTGCAAAACCTGACCTTGCGCAAGGTAAAGCATGCAGTCGGCGACCGGCACGGCGGCAAAGTGTAATAAAAAATGGATGAATACAAAAGGTCCCAAAGAAAGAAATAAATAAAAATTTATAACACCTATTTTATATCAGCAAATTCAACTGACATATTCAAATTGTTACAACTGACCAACCTGATGTTACAACAACTGTTCAAAATTTTTTCCACAGACGTGTAAACACATTTGGGCACGTCTTACCCAGTTTCTCGAACTAACACAAATGTTTCAGGTTCTTGTCCGTTTTGAACTCATAAGTTATTGGCAGCAGCTACGATACGTTCGCGTAAATCATCGATAATATCCTCTTCGGTGCGATACACTTCATTTTTTAAATATTCCCACAAAAAGAAGTCCAAAGGATTTAATTCAGGAGATAGTGGCGGCCATGACACCGGTCCTCCTCGTCCAATGCGTTCCTTGAACTTCATTAAGGTACATCCGAACATTTTGTCGAAAATGAAAGGAGCACCATCGTGCAAGAATGTACAGAGAATAAAATGTTATACATTCTATTCTGTGTAAAATAGCTTCATCTGTAACTAACACGTCAGTAATAAATCTGGAATTTTGAGCATTGTTGCAGCAATCATTCACAAAATGCTTGAAATTGAGTCTCGTATATGATACACCACACTGTTGATTGAGACATTCCTTGTATTTGTTGAGCGATTTGCTTGGTACTGATTTGGGTATTCTCTTCAACAATCTTTAAAATATCGTTTCCAATTTTCATTTTTTCTACCATGTTCTACACATATTTCAGTCCCTGAGCCAAAAGTGACGCGGAAAACCTTTTAAAGCTTATGGCCAGTATATTTTGCAGTATTTAGTAATTATTTTATAATATACACTCCAATTACCTGAACTGGACTGAAGAAATTTTTTTTATGCTGCCTTAAAACGCAGTGACATGTACTTATGATACAAAAACGTAAAAAGTAACATTGATTGAGATCTACACACAAACATAAGTAATTTCTCCAAGTTACTATATTTGTAACAGAGATTCTAGAAGCGTGTTTTTTCCCAACACAAAAGGACAACGATCTTTCGCCACACTCAATTCTCGACACTCATTGCTCGATCAATTATCATTATTAATGACCCTAATTAGAATACGTCAAGCGACGAATTGTAATCGCGTGTCCTTCCAAGGACGGAGCCGCATATCCCAACGCACCGTTTTCTACACAGGTATGCGTTCTAACCCAGTTCGCCGGTGCAAAAAATATAATTGAACGTTTGTCTTGTGCGCCTGAATGTATTATGATGGAGAGATATGCGTGGTTCGTTTCATTAACATACGCCATTGTCCATATCTAACGAGTTCTAATCTTAAATTATTCGTTTTTTTTCTGTTGGTGCCGGCATTGCGCCCGGTTTGTGTGTCGAAGCGAGCGAGATACTAGTGTCGATTTTAAACAATCGATGGCCACGGATGTTGGCGCTGTCACAGGCGCATCCGCCATTTTCTAGAATAATGGATCGGTGGAGCTATTTCTTTTTTTATGAAGTTTTACATCACTTGCTATTCATTGCTTCTACAGGGTGGTCCGTACGTAATGGCCTATGGAGAAATACTAGATTTTTCAATTATAATTGCAAATATCAAAAAGTTTTATTTTAAATTTAAAAAGTATTAATGTAGTCGATTGTGTACTATTTTTTTTAATGTATTAACTCAGGGATTACCATGTCTCTGCCACTGATAATTTAACAAATTTAGTATGTTAATGTATTGAAGATCCTTATCCTAGTAATACACGACGTGCTCAAAAGTTGATTCAAATATTTTCAACACTTCATCTTCAACCATACAAAAGAAAAGTTAACACGGAAAACATTTGCTGTTGAGTTACAGCGATATTGCATACCAACTCAAAACAACTTGTTCATATTCCTTTTTCCGTCCACCTTGCACAAATTTCGAAACATTTCCAAAAAAAGAACTCAACGATTTGAATCCGTGCATATGACTGATACGGTAACCGCAGATATCCTGCAAGTCGATATTTTATCTGGTTTATTAAACTGGACCGAGCGGTTGTAATTAAAAAAATACCTGCGCGTTTCTCGAAACGTTTCGACCGAAAAATGCTAATCACCATCATTGCAATTAATAAGACGATGTGGATGCTGCAGTAAAACGCGTTCGTCCGAGGTTTAATTGATTTTTTTTAAATTGTACACTAGTCGAAAAAAATTGAAACCAGCATAGACAACCCGTTGGGCACGCTGACGTGTCGTGTGAAAAAACGTTATTTTTAACTAAAAACCGTATATTTTAACTAAATAGGAACGTATATAAAACAGTGTCAGCTACGTTTAAATAACATAGAAATTAAACAGTTAATGTTTATGGAAAACGTTTTATATAACTTTTTTATATTAAAATTAAATTATATTATATACCTTCAGTTGAAACCATGTGTAAGTATAAACGTAATTGATGCGTTATATTTTTATATTACTAAAACGCTGTATAGAAAACGTGTTATTAACATTTGGATAATACATTAAATTAACATTACGTTTATAAAACGTTTAATTCTACGTTTTATAAACGTAACGCGTAGATAAATATTATGAAAATATAAACGTATATAATACATTTGTGTACAGCAGTCAAATAAACGTTATAAAAAACGTACATATCTAGTGTTCAACATTCAGCCTCTAGATGAAATGCGAATATTATTAAATTAATTATTATGTTTTAAACGACACATTTTATACGTTTAAATTTTTAACTAAAAATAAACATTGAATATTTCAACGCAAAACGTTTAATCAACCACTACAAGTTAGTAGCTTGTAAAAATAAACTTTCTAGATCAATACGGTGTTTTCATAAATTGACGTTTACAAATAAGTAATAAATAAAAATATTTTCATGGGTCCTAAATTATATTCTCAAAATACAGATGAGAGAACAGATTATATATATGCTTAAAATGAATCACGATGTATATACTATATAAAAATGTATCTAATATATACATTTAAAAATTCAAAACCAAAAAATTCCCAAAGGTTTGATACCATATTTTTTCGCGTTTTTAGAAAAAAAATGATTTATTTTCAGACACATGTAGGTATTTCTTTAAAAACTCTGTATATGAAAGATAAGACCTTATAAAACAATAAAATAAATATACTTACATATTTGTTCCAATGTTCTATTTTCCTTGCACATTTTTCATGTATAATAGTACCACCACAGATCCCTAAACTGCTTCGACAAGCGTATCTTAATTTTCGATTAAAAACCAGACCTGGAAAAATGTATAATACTTATAGATGCGGAGCGGCAGGGGACCCAAGTTAAATGCAAAACGGCATAAGAAGGCATCGAGTTGTGCCTTGAAATATATGTCATTATTACTCGCGGCATATTTGTACGACTACTGTTAACTGTAGTTACGTAACAATCGTAACATATAATCGATTACAAAATATCGAATACGTAATTTCTGTACAACTACAAGACTGAGTTAAGGTATACGTGTTGCAAAAGAAAAAAGGCATGCGAGGAATTGTTAAATATTAGATATAACGTCAAAGTTTGGATAAAGCTTTAACAAATTTATTTTAGAATTAGAGGTAGAGTTAGGAATGTACCTTTAAAATAAAATATATCTTTTTTAAAGAAATACTGTAGGTTTTATACAGAGAGATACTAGAATAAAATTAAAACCTTGAACACCCTGTATTTCTTGAACCAGCGACATTCGTATAAGGCATGATGAGTTCAAATATAATATTTTGGTGTCTAGTATCTCCAACTTAGTGTTAACTCATTTTTTCAGACTCACTCTGTATATATTTTTTTACTCACCTTTCGAATTCTGAACCTTAAAGTAAATCAAACTTTAAAATATTTCCGAATTTTATTTAACTTGGTGACTTTATTGTGTATTAAAATCTTTAAACCTTTTGAGCAAAAACACTTCGTAACAAAAAATAATACACGGCGAAACCAATAATATACTGTTACATTTTTATTGGCTTCTCCTTATTTTGGAATTGGCGGTAATTAAAAATGTATCTGTTTCTAATTGATTAAGTATTTATCCCAAGTATTGTCATGTTATTTATATTTATTACTAATAGTTTAGTCATTTAAAATTATGTGTTAATTTAATGTCGTTTCTAAAAATAGCCGATATCTATTAAAAGACAACATTACGATACTGAGTATTGATTCTGTCATTAGATGACAATTTTCTTCCTAAACATATCCGTCGAATATTTCCAAACAAAATAATAATAAAAAAAATTCCATGCACTGAAAATTTTATATCAAATTCCAGAACTTTTAGACTTATTTAAATAATATTTTATAGAACACTCATTGTTTTTATAAATAATTTTATGAGTTTTCTGGTAAACTTAGTACATTATAAAAGTTTAAAAAGTAGAAATAGCAAGTTTTAGAAAATTAATATTTATGGAAAATTTTGAAAAATTCTTACCTACATGCATAAATATTGGCTTGAATTAAAATAATTGTTCGGAAAATATTTTTTGAGACAACTAAAGGCGAATACAATATAGATTTTCCACTTTCTCTACTGTTAAATAAATAAAAATGCAATTTCTCTAAAAATATAAAATATATTTTTCTCATAAGAATCTGATATATATATATATATATATATACTATACAAGGCACATACAACGTATTACAAAAAAAAAAGGATTATTAACATGACTGGCTTTCAGCAATGTCATGAGGAAAATATTGCTAGTCGTAGAACGACATCTCACATAGCTGTATATCTTATAGGCACGTAAAATTTTATAAACTACATTTAAACATATGTATATGTGTATAAAAATACAAAACCCGATTTTACAATACTAAGTATTGATATAACTTATGACGACGAATAAATTAAACTACAAAGCCAGCAAGACTACCAAAAGATTTCAAAAATTCGAATCGTGATTTTAGTTTAGTTTTTGTTAAGGTAAGTATATAGTAACAATACAGCATGATTGAAAAAATTGATGAATCACAATAATTCGTTAACATATTAGTTAACATCTAGTTAACGTATTAGTTAACATCTTTTGTAGAAACAATCAAAAAGTATTTTGTTTATCTTACCTAATTTTAAAAAAATATATATATTTTGATAGACAATTGATATCAATTGAAAATATTCCATTATATAATATAATAATAATCATGTTTTGTGAGAATTTGAATGAGTGGATATATTTTCGAGTTGTGTTGGTAATTTTGCCAGCTTATTTAAAAGTACAATTTATAAAATACAGGACGGAATAGACGGATCACGGTCACTGAGTCTCGTTAACTAAAATCCGATAAAAACGGGTCGAAATGCGTCAAATGATCCGACAGATCGGGCGACAGCGGCGTGAAATCTATGGGGGTGAGAGAATCGTCCGCGAAATCCACGGAAAAATCCGGCGGCGTGAGCGAATGATCCGAAAAATCACTGTGGAGAGGTAAGGATTCACCATCGGACTCCAGAAGGAAACAATCCAGCTCCGAACAGTCCGAGAACAGATCCTGGGACGAATCGGGGTTCGAGAGCACTGCACTTAGGGTGGATATGTACTTCATGGCGAGGCGCAACGTGGTGATCTTCGTCAGCTTCTCGTTCTGTTGCTGGGTGGCGGAAATCTGAGGCACTACCTTCCTCAAGGTTTCGAAGGCCTGGTTGATCTCCCTCATCCTGCTCCTCTCTCTGGCGTTGGCGGTTTTGCGGCGGTACTTACTGAGAGGCGCGGGTTTCTGCTTGGGCTTGGTGCCGCTCCTGGACTTGCCGCTGGGCAGCGTGTCCTCCTGGTCCTGCACGGTGTTCCTCCTCCGCATGGACCTCGGCCTCAGGGAGTACTTGTCGCCCCTGGGGGATTTGGAACCGTTATTGTTGGTGTCCGTGTATTCCAGGGGCAGGCCCAGCCTTTGGGACAGCTCGTCGTCGTACTGCAGCATGGTGTGTTTACAGTTCTCACGCGATCTATACCACCTTCGCGTGTTGTTGGTTCCCGTCAAACACACTCGTACGTAACCGATGCTAAGTTCCTGCTCTAGCAGAAGATGCTGTTCCGTGGACCGCGCGACGGGCACTGTGCAGCGCTAGTCTGGGTCTTTTCCAGGCAGGTAGGTTGAGAGACTCGCGGCATCGGCGTCTCCCACTAGTCGCGGGTTCTACTCCCGCGCTTGACGTCGCGGATAGGCCTGGGACGGGCGGGGAGCGGCGCCCTTAAGCCCCTTTCGGAAATTATCCTCAGAAATTACTCAAGACGTTTGAACGCAACCGACATTCACTTAAAAATTCCTAATTTTAGCAACTCTTCGCAAATTAGAAATGTGTTATTTATTTTATTTTTATTATATTTATCCTTCCACTATCCAACGGGATTAACTTGGTGATTAACTCCAATTACAGGAAAAGAAATAGCTTACAACAAAAAGAAAAGGAAAAACAACAACAAAAAAATTACAGATAGTAAAATGGCAACAATTCAGATACCTAACACATAAAAAATTAAAAAAAAAATAGTGGAACAAATAAAATAATAATCAAGATGAAAACACTTTTTTATGTGCTTAATACTAGAATTAAATATATCAACACTGTCCTGCATAGTTTTATAACAACATAACATTGAATTATAATGGTATTTAAGTCAAAATTCAATTAAGTTTATCTATAATTCGTATTACTGAAGTCGAAGTCATACGTGTGTTCTTTGACACCAAATTCTAAATTTGCTAAGAAACAATTTTATAGACAAGGCAAGAATCAATAAAAGCTATTAAGATAAACTAAAGAAATTTAAATTATCCGCTACCGTTCCGAAAATGTCTACGGTCACTAGCTTCAATTGTGCATCATTCAATTGTTTTCTTTTATTATAGACGCCATATTGGAACTTGACAGTTACAGTACAGATGTAAAATAATATTATGGACACGTTAATATATAACAGTACCATTTTATTTGAAGAATAACCCATAAAAAATTAAAACATACAATAATTTAAATAAAAAATCTAGTTGTACTTGACGTACAACAAAATTCAATACTTAACCAAACAAAATACATAAATATTTTACAAATCCTACAAAAATGCTTCCAAGTGACGCCCATTTTTGAGCACACGCAGCTCATTTCTTGGCTTAATGTTATCCACAGCATTTTAAATACTTACTGAAATAAATCTAAAGGCAGCAGACATTTTGTCGCGTAGATATTCTATATTTTCATATTGTAATAAATTTTATTTTTCGGACCATATCAAAGAAAAAAATTAATGGGTTGAGACGTGGACACCGTGGAGGCCAAGCCGACTTATAACATTTGTAATTTAATGAAAAATTATCAGTGCATTCTGCATACACATTTTTAAAATATTTGAATACTTCTGTCACTGTCAAGATTCCATAAAAAAAAACAACTGAATGCTGCATCGTAGAAATTTTCTTTGGGCGAAAATCGATTTCTTGTATATTCTTATCCCACTGTATCAAATCTTCATTCCTGTTGGAATAGAAATAATGACCCTGGATAACATTTTCTAAAATCGCTATTTTCAGTTTTTTACAATATTTCAGCAACGGCAGCAGATATCTGTATATTTGTTTGGATTATCTTCCCTGTACATT
Organism: Monochamus alternatus; assembly: GCA_037114965.1. Taxonomy (NCBI): domain Eukaryota; kingdom Metazoa; phylum Arthropoda; class Insecta; order Coleoptera; family Cerambycidae; genus Monochamus; species Monochamus alternatus. Next base: position 59,777,732 of record CM073429.1, on the reverse strand, counting down.
TTACGGATTTCGAAGATGCCAATGGTGAGCCATGAAAAGCAGACCAGCCACAATAGATGAGATCTGACCGAATTCTGCATTTCTAGAATTACTTCTTCAAGTTTATATTCATTTAGACATATTATCAACACTTTTGTTGTCGCTGTTATAGACCAAACGAATATTCCAGGTATTTTCTAGTATCTCTAGATCCACTTCCCGAACGACTCTCAAAAGCTTCTCGTCGATTCTCCATTTTTCAGTTGCGCCTCGATACACGGCATTATTTGTTTGTTTACCAGAATCGCGTAGGAGCGATCGGGACAATCAAGAGTTTCGCGATACCACAGTCGTCGAATTGGGTGCGAGCGGGGCAAATTCTGACAATATGATATGTACTTATATATTACCTCAAATTTCAAACCTTTCAATTGTTTCTGTTAAACCATAAAATACACAGAAGAACTGATCTACTATCATCACAGCGCCAAATATACGTAAATACATTTGACTGTTATTATCCATATTTCAAACATTTTTTAATTTTTACATTTTTTTTACTGAAATTCAGATAGTTTTGTTGAATGTCCCTGTATAACTAAACGCTCATATACATATCTAATCAAACAATATAATAATCATATCAATATTATAAGACCGCACTATTCTATTTGACACAATAGATTTTTTTCAATACCTTCATCATTATACATCAGTATTTTTGACTGCTGTAGGTGTATATCAATTACAATTAATTAATACGCCTCTTATTAATTTTAATGACGGCCTCAATTAAAAATATAGATAAAAGAGAGAGGGAGGGGATAGAGAGAGTTAGATCGACTGATTGAATTGTTCGAAGAATAATACTTGTTAAGTATTAAGCAACTGATCAGACCAGATACGAAATTTTTCGATTTAATTTATTCATTAGAAATTGTTTATTCGATTGTTTTGACCAACGTCAGTGGCGTGGAAGCAAAGATTTGCCTCCATTCATCAATCCTTGCGCAAAAAATTAATGAGATTTAACAGTAAACTCTGCATTTTTTATAACAAATATTCGAACCACCATAATTATTTTAGGAATTCGTAGTAGGTATATAATCATATAGAAAAAAAGACGTATTTATTGATGTTGCTAGACAAGTAGTGGCTATTTCGTTTAATTTGTGGTAATTGGCGGAATAAAAAAATTAAGGTTGTGAGAAACTGACACAGTATTAACTACCGAATGTGAAATAAATTAGATAATTATTTGTAATTATATAAGTATGTCTAAGAGCGCACCTAAAAATTCTCGATCATGATCGTTCGCAGAGAATCGAGACAGGCAAAAATTTAAGACACCGCTTACATAGAACATGTAGTAAATGCTATATTTAAACTATTATTTTTAAATATTTGCCTATTTGTAGTTTATTTTAGTAGTTATGATTATTTAAAATTCCTAGAATATTTTAGTAATCTTTCCGGTGGCTCACGCAACTTAATAGTGTTAATAAAATGATTTAATTCTTTAATTTCGAAGAAAACTTAAACCTCATAAACTGGATTATGAATATCCTTCCGAAGAATTTTAATTAAGCAGGTCAGTACATACATAGACTACATAAATAACGATACAAACATTTAGACAACTCGTTATATCAGCATGTGTATTACTGGTTGCCTAGCATTCGTTATATAGCCTACTGAGATAAACTTACTACCACTATAATGAAAAATATGGTATATAATTTATTTGTATGATTCAAAATTGGATATATTTTTGACGAAATTTAAAAATATTACATTTTAAGTCCTTCTCACTAATTACAAAAAGAAGCAAAATTAAGAGTCTAATCTAAATTGAAATTTGAAACAATTTACGCTTTGTAATTTATAATAATTTTCCCTTGGATATTTTAAGTGATATAACGTAAATGTCAGTGGATTGAGGAAACATAATACAGAGTGGTCCGTTTTTTCATGGAGCATTCATTGTCGTCTCTGTAACTATAAAATATACATGGTGGCTCAAATTAGGAGAGTTGCGCTTTTTTGAAGCGCACGATATTCACAGGACGTCCATTTTAAGGCCTTTTTAGGTCGGTACGTCCTAGAACCAGTTACGAGCGTCCATGAAATGTCCAAAAATGCATCTTTCAACGGCGTCCTTGATATTACCTCCATCGGACTTTATGTATGTTATTCAACGACTAGTAGGTATGGACGTTAAAAGAACATCCAACACTGTACCAATGACCTTAATATCTATATAACGTTCTCAAGCCTAAGAACGTTTCTGTTATATGGGTTCCATTGTTTTTTTATATATATGAGCGCCATATTGGATCTTAACAGTCAATATGTAATACTACTACTTTATTTGAATAATAATCCATAAAATTTAATAAATACCATAATTTAAATAAAAAATGTAGTTGTTCTTGACTCGAGTATAACTAGACGTACTTAAGGGAGCCGTATTCTTGAAATGATGTCTTCCTCAAATACAAGTATATTTAAACATTTGAGAATTGAATAATAATAGAGTTCAGAAAATAACAGGAATGTTATCTCATGCCACCTGCGAATATCCAAAGGTACAAAAGTAAAACGAATATGTAACGACAGAAAACGGTCTAGGCAACAAATTTTTAGAGAAGACAGAAATCTTTCAAAATTCGTATTTTGTTAAAATGAACTGTAGCTGTAAATATTGTTATAACACTTACACAGTTTTATTGTTCAATGTTGTTATAACACTTACATAGTTCCGCATATAAGATTTTTCACATTTGTTTATAAATATCTGAAAATAATTGTTAACATGTGGGATTAGAATAGCAAAATAATGTGTGGCTTACAAACGTTCTTTAAAAGTTATTATTTTATTTGAGGAGAATTTAAATAGTAAAATTGGATAAACAAAATCAATAATTTTATTTTTGATATTACTTTTGCTCAACGTGTTTTATATTTCGAGATTTCTGTACCTAAAAAACATGACAAATTTGATCATTTTACAGCGAGGAATACGGGGACTAAGTAAATAGACAGTAAATCAAGAAATAATCAACAGACAAAAAAATGTAGCTCATTCTTAATGAATAACCCTGTATATTTCCTTTCAAAAATTTAACATGTCATTCACTATATACAAATTAACAAAATACTTCCATACAATCTGTTTACAAAATTACAAAAATACACCGGTTTCCCCGCAATCTCGAAATTGCTCCACATTTTCCGATTATACCAATACTTCTAGGCAACGAGCGCAAAATGTTGCATCAGATTCACCAGCCTGCTCGCTTTGGAAACAAGCGTATGTATCTCCCGACACCCGTTATCTCTACGAAGAACACTCGACACTAAGTTTACATGACATCAGCAATATTTCCAAGTTTTTATTAACAACAATAATTATAGTAGCACGTCCTACTTCTATTATTTGGGAATGTTATCGCTTCTGTTAGGAGAGATAAAAAAGGTGTCCCATTGAAAAATTCTAGTCGGATTCTGCCAGTTCATCAACGATGATTCTCGACAAAAAAATTTGTTTCGAATGCACTTAAATTTTAAAAAATTTAAAGAGCCTTATGAAAAATTATAAATAATGTGAAAATTGAGAAAAAACAGAAAATTTTCTATAACCTATTACATTCAATTTTTGGGAATTTTTTGAAATCAAAGCCAAGGCTGGAATTTTTTAAATAATTAGTGATAACATAACCAATTATATAAACACAATCTGCTCCAAACTAGTTTACGTCATGACGAAGCAATTTTTTATCATACCTATATAAAATATATTTTTTAAGTTTTTATCTTAAAAGAAGTGCTAGGTATAACAAAACAGATGGCATTTAAATAATAATAATCACAATAGTTTTCCTTGAATTTTCATTATATATTCAAATACCCATAGCACATGACCAGCTGTTTTAACCACAAATTCCTTATAATTATATTTTTCTGTCACATAATATACAAGGTGTACCGAAATTAGCCTGTAATAATGTACCAGTACCAGAGCATTCTACGACTAACGACGCTTATCTAGTTTTTCCAAATATTTCTAAAACCGTTCAAGATAAATCAATGGAATTTAAATCTGAGTAAAATTATTAGGTTATTACGAACCTAATGGTCTCAAAATAATGTCACATAATTAGTCATAGGCGTGCCCGATGAGCCCGGTTTAAATTATCTTAACTTTTGTGTATCTTCAATTTTTTGTCGTTTTATCAGAAAATTTAGTTTTAAACAATTTTCCGAATAAAGGTAGTACTCTTGATGATCAGTCAACTCTAACCGAAGTAGGCTGTGAAAAACTATTAGTGTCGGCAATCATGTTCTGCTATTTCTTGTTCTTTCAAGACAATACAATAAGACAAGACCAAGACAAAATTTGACAGTTGAAATTGCAAGATTAAATTTTAAAACACAAGAAGGCAAATAGAAGAAGGAACAGTATTTAAAAGAGCATTAGCTGAAAGCTGAAAAAATAAATATTGCACAAAACTACTACTTAAAATTACTGTCAATATTTATTTGACACATTACAAATATCTATAAAATGTTTGAAAATAGCCTAAAATGCAAGAATCTGCAAATAAGAAATTTTCTCATACACTTTATGAACGGGTTTTGCAATGGCGGGAATATCGGAATTGAATAAATTATTGTTAATTTTGAGGCACTCTGTATATTGATTGATAAATAATGAGTTTTATAAACAAAATTCTCGATAAAACACCTATTTATGCTGTTTTGAATATTTTTGTATCTAAAAAAAACTGTAAAAATAAGCTACCACACCATTTTATATAATATTTAATAACTGGGATTCCTGGGAATATTCCAAACCATCATAATCATAATAACATGGCGTAGGTTTTATGTGTTTAAATTAATTAAAATAAAATGTAAAGATAATACAATTCAATGTGTGTTGAAACACGTAAATTATCGCTTTTGTTATAGAAAAATAATAACAAATCTAAAAAATATCACGATTATAAACAAATTTAAAACAAAACTAAACGGTCACGCTAGTTCAGGATGATGAAACTTCACATTTTCTTTAAAGATGCTCCCCTCCCACTTTCAGGTTTGTATATATTGCCGGCCGTTAAAAAGTGAACCATCGTTAAGACATACATCATATTCGAGGTGCATTTTCCGTTGAAATAACAGGTTAGTGACTTAATAATATTTTTAAATATACGTGCCTGTATATGTTTTGAAAATGTACCATAGTTTTGCTCACATACGTGCTGGCAAAAAATAACATACTCTCGCAATTATAATTAAATAGTGAATATATGTTTTTATAAAAAAGCGTATTCAAAACCATATTTTTGCATATTATTTCTTTTAATAAATAAACTTTCAACAATACATTTCGATATCATTCAACAATTTGCATTTTTATGCTCACTGGAACTGTAACATATTTTTAAAATAATTTTGGAACCTAAGAAATACAATTTAGTATTATATGTGTACTTCCTATAAAAGAAGAAATATTAATCAGATGAGATCGATTTAACAAACTTTTTTTGAAATGATCGGCGGTTTAAAAACGATTTCTCCCTTGCAGATATGGCTAACAGTAATATGATAACCACCAGGTCGTTAGGGACGGCTTCAGAAGGTATAAAGGACCAGTACGCGGATGGCAAGGCGGCAAAAGTGTGGGAGATATTCATAGGAGACAAAAAGTCCAGGACGAAAAATTACAAGAATTTCTTGGTAGGATTGTTGAAACGGAAGGGATGCAAGAGGATCTTAGACGTTGCCTGCGGCACAGGGTAAGCATACGGAAAAAAATGATTTCCTAAGAAACACTTCAATTTTTATGGATATCGTTGCTACTTGTAATTAGCCAACTTGACAGATATCAATATATTATACAAAACAAATTGCAAAATCATCATGACGCAGCAGTTTTGATTTCACAAATATAAAAGTTATCAAATGTTGTGTATTTACCTCTGACCTCTACAGTCAAGGCCATAACATGATGGAATTTTGAAATTAAATTAAATTTATATACCTAGCATATTCTACCAAAAACATAACAATATTTAATTTTTAAAAAATCAATTTTTTAAAGTTTCTTAAAAACTGATGTCTAATATAAAAAAATGCGGTAATATAGCCTTGAAAACCAATTCTTGATTATGAATTACTGTTATAACAGAATCGACTCCATCATGCTACTTGAGGAGGGTTTCGAAGTGGTATCTGTAGATGCCTCGGATAAAATGTTGAAGTATGCACTGAAGTCCAGATGGAATAGAAGAAAGGAAGCAGCTTTTGATAATTGGAGTAAGTAGAAAGAGTTAAATATTACTAATGAAAAATATAAAATAAATAAATGTATGTGACTTGAGGAACAAAGGATTGTTTGGAAGTGAATACTTGGAATATGAAAAAAAAAACACTAAATTCACAATAAAAATATTTATTTTCAAATATTATCATCCGATACCCCGTATCTTAAAAAATGTAATCAAATCGTTGTTACGAAACATTCTATAATATATATTTAACCTTGCCCTTTGCTTAATTTAGTTATGAAATATTCTTGATAACATATTTTAATAATATCTCTTTTTTTCTTCAATAGTTATCGAAGAAGCAAATTGGCTGACACTTTATGATGACATTGAAGATATCGTGGGCAATGGATTTGATGCGGTAATTTGCCTGGGCAATTCCTTCGCCCACATGTTAGACAACTACGGTGACCAAAGAGAACAAAAGTAAGCAAATATGTTCTTTAATTAATAGATATTTAATATGTCGGAAAGTTTCACAAATAATTAATCTATTGCAGGCAGGCCTTAAGAAACTTTGAAAAGTGCGTAAAACCAGGAGGACTTCTGCTAATCGACCATAGGAACTACGATGATATTATTGATTCGGGAAGTACAGCGTCAAAATGCATTTATTATAATGTAGGTTCAGTACGTTACGATTAATTTGTTCTATAATAATGTTGTTTTATATTTTCAGAGCAAACATACAACGGATATTAAAACCTCAGTATTATTTATCGGTGGACAACCAGCTCTTGTCACTCTAGACTATCTCATCGATACTTCAACACAAGATGACGAAAAGACTGATATCATTAATAGTGAAGATTCGATAAGGTAAAAATTTACTTCAAAATTTTGTTTTATCATACAAATGCGGCCTGATAAATAATAATATGCTGCCCCCGTTCTGCACAAGTCTCCGACTTCTGGACTAATACTAGCGATTAGAATGAGGGATAGAGATATTATTATTATTAATATCGTATATTCGTAACGCTTAAACTGATAGGCCTAATCGTTTTTTTCTAGCGAATTTCGATTATCATATTATCCCCACCGACTGAAGGTATTCAACAGGATGCTGAGAGACGCTTTTGGTGAAAATTCTGAGTACAAAATATACGGCGACTTCAAGAGTTTAGATGAAATCGAAACACCCAACTTCTACATTCACCTTATAGAGAAATCGAGTACCTTCTTTTAAATATTAGTACCTAATTTATTTTGTATTTATAGCATGTTAAATTGTTAATTATATTTTATATTAATAGATGTATTTGTGGCTTTTGGTTTATTATTTCTAATCAAGTATCTACACCAATAAAAATAACCATCTATAAGTTCAATGCCACCTTAGTAAAAGGTACTCTGGCAATATCTAATAATCGGTTCAAATACAGTATTAGGCATAATAAAAAAGATGCGTCATATAATAACACATGTATTTCAACCCCAAATTAAAAAAAAAACAATAGACAGCAAAAATATATGTAAATCAATACGAAAATATTAGCTGCTACACCAATTCTCCTTTAGGTACCCATTACACCTTTAGAATCCTTCAAAATTAATATACTTACAGTATTTCTCCGAAAAACAATTTTCTTCTTGATTAAATAACTAGTCGTCCAAAATATCATCTAACCACTGCTCTAATAAGTCCTGTTCAAGTGATTCTGTTTCCGGTTTTGTTTCTAACTTCACCAAATCGTCCATTTTTGCTACGATCTCAGACACTTCTTTATTTACCCCAGTTACATTTGTGGGTACGTCAATAACATTAACATTTTCAGATTCGTTAACAGAAACACAATCGTCTGTATTTATACAAGTATCTTCAGGTTCATCAGTTTTATTGGAATTATATTTTTCATTGTATTTAACGAGGTTATTTTCTGCATTTTTATTCATAAAACTTATTTGATTTTTCTAAAAATGATTATATTTCAAGATACATATTTACAATACAATGCCGACTTACTGTGAAATATTTAGCATCCATCCCTATCCTCTCATAAAAAGGTATTGTAAGTATACTGCATTTCAGCATATTTATATCCAGAGAAAACAAATCTTGTGAGGTCTTTTCTATTTCTTTTGCTATAATTTTATCTTGTTTGAACTGAAAATGTTGACCCTGTGCAATCGGTGCATTTGCCAATATCGAAAAGTCTGTACTACTAGTTAACTGAGGGCTTTGAGAATCGTCCTCTGCTTCATATCTATCCCAGTTTGATCCCAAATTTCGCTTCAATTTAGGAGGCACGTGCTTCGGATCCTTTACTGATTTAGGTTTGTATCTGTTTTTGTCCTTCTGATGTTTGTAACCTCTTAAATATTTCAAGTTTTTAACAATTTTTCGCAAAGTGTTTATAGGCGTACCTGCTCTTATCTCGGCCACCTAAGCCACTTGAACTACCGTCATCATTACCTCTTTCCCTAGGCATTTCCTTTTTCTTGTTTTCATATACATTCAAATTCAAAAATTTTCTCAAAAATGACGCCAAAACGCCATGTTGGATCAGGATCATAGATAAAGGAACACTAATAACAACTAGGGACGGAATTAAAATATGCATAGGATTTTTTTTTTCTATGTTCAAAGCTTCTGTAATCTGTGGCAGTTATTAGGAGGCTACCTTCACAAAAGAGCTACGTTCCAACCGCACAAAATAATACGATCAGATCAGATTTTTTTTTTACAAATTTAACAAAATAATAATTAACTAAACTACAGACAGATAATATTTGCAAAATATAATCTACAGGAAGAAACAATTTTCATGTTACTATTTGATTCCTTGTTATGTGTATGTTGATTCGTTGTATTATATATAAATTTTGTAATATGTATAATTTCAGATCAATTTAATCTATCATTCGTTTGAATGAATAATTTTATTTAATGAAAAATTAAATGGTAATATTTGAGGTTAAATTAAAAATTAGATGGTTATTGACTAATCATTTTAGTAATGGATACGTTTATTAGGCAAGGATCACATAATTAGAATCTTAAGGTTTAATATTTTGGCTTCCAGATAATTATACTGGAAAAAAAAAAGAAATATACATGTCTGTAAGAATAACGTATCTTAGAATGATCATTTATGTAATTGTCATATTTTTTTTAGCTTGACAAAGATATTCATTTAAGTAAAACACTTTCCTGGCTTTTAAGACATGGAGCTGTGAAAGAAGGATTGCAAATTTCTAAAGAAGGATTCGTAATTGTAACAGACATATTGAACCATAAGAGTTTAAGAAACCGTTATACCTTGGAGGATATTAAAAGAGTGGTCGATTCAAACGATAAGCAGAGGTTTAGACTGTGCTGTAATAACAATGTCTGGGAGATTTGTGCCAATCAGGGACATTCTTTGAAAGTTAGTTTTAAGGTGATACCGTTTCCCACAAATTTCTTTTAATTTTTTAGGCAGTAGAAGGTCCAGATCTAGTTCCTATTTTAGAAACAAACGGTACTGAAGCAATTCATGGCACTTATCATAAGAATTGGCATGTTATTAAGACACAGGGATTGAGTCGTATGGATAGAAATCATATCCACTTCGCACCGGGACTATTAGGCAACAAAACCGTTATTAGTGGTATGAGGAAAACAGCAGAAGTCTTTATTTACATCAATTTACCACTGGCCTTGTCTGATGGAATCAAATTTTTCAAATCTGCCAATAATGTCATTTTAAGCCCTGGAAATGACAAGGGCGTCATCGACCCAAAATATTTTTTAAAAGTTTTTGATAACCACGGGAAATTATTACTTTAAATTTTATATAAGATAAGTGCAATGTATAGAGCTGCAAAACGTAAGTTTTTTTAAAATAGATAAATTTGATTGTGTGTTTAATGAGAAAAAATTTAATTAGGTAAACGTGACAAAGATATGGAGGAATCTAATAAGAAAACTGGAAACGATGCAAAAAAAGCAAAATATTTGACTTGCGACCAGTGCAAAGTAGAGTTGCCGAACGAGGCTTCCATGAGACAACACCTGCTCGGACAGAAACATAAAAAATTAAATGACGCAGAAGAAGACAGGAAAAGAGTAGAGCGAAAATGTGGTCTCTTTATTAGAGGTGAGACTTTACTACTTGCAACGTGTGCAATATTGTAATTTCTGGAATAATACATAGTTCTAACCTTGGTTTTTACATTTTTTCAGGTTTTTCACCGAATTTTGATAGGGACGCGATACTATCTTACTTTTCTAACTTCGGTAAAATCGTATGGGTGCATTTCGACCATTCGTTCTTACTTCTAGATTACGACGACCCAACGTCTGCAAGAAACGTTATAAACAACACTCATTATTTGGCAGGGCAAAGGCTTATGGTAAAATACAGACAATTAAGAAGACAAGGTGAGCAGACTTTTCATATTTCTTAAGTTTTAAATTGTTTAATATGATACTTTGACAACTAATCAAACTTTATGAATAAAGGTGCTAGATGGCGCCACTCGTTGAAAATCCCTGTCATTTTTATGTTTTAAGTGTCCTTCAGAGAACAATGTAGTGTTGCTGGCAACATCCCCACCACCAGTTTAATTTATATGAAATAAATATTTTATAAAGTCGGTTTTGTTTTTGCTTCTTATGTTATGTACAACTATTGCTTCGCTGTATAGCTTAAGTTGGATATTTTGAACTTCACTCGACTTCAACAGCGAAAAGAGGAGACGATTCATTTCATAGGCCGAAAATCACGTGACTTCATGTTGCTGGCAACACTACATCGTTCTCTGAAGGTACGTATAAAAGTAAGGGTGACCAGGATTTTATGAAAGAGTCGCTATCTGTTGTTTAAATTATTGATTTCAGTGCCAGCTAAAACAACTAAACCAGAGGAAAGCAGGGACTTCCTAGACAGATTAAAAGACATCCCCAATTTCGACGACCAAATAGAAATCCTTGGACAAAGCCTCCAACCGGCTTCCCAACAGCAGTTCCTGAAATACAACCACGTGTGTAAAGATCTTTACAATGCCTTGTACCACACGTTCCCGTACTGCCGCATCCATCCGTTCGGTTCCACTATAACGGGGCTAGATTTCAATTACAGTGACGTCGATGTGTTTATAGCGGGAATAAAAAGAGGAAATAATGAAGTACCATTCTTATATCGAGCGAAAAGTCTGCTACTCTCCTCTCACTTGTTTATTAACGTCTTCGTAATCCCTCAAGCCAAAATTCCGATTTTGAAGTGCGTCCACGTCGAAACGGGGATCAATTGTGACATCAACCTAAAAAATATGTTGGGCGTCTGCAACAGCCACCTGATAAATTATTATATGAACCTCGATCCTAAGTTGCGGAAAATAATGGTAATGTTAAAGTTCTGGGCAAAGACGCATAAAATCACAGGGCAGAACCACCTTTTCACGAATTACTCTCTGAATTTGATGCTGATTTTCTTCCTGCAGCACAGTCCGTTTCGAATTCCCTCCGTTCAGAAGCTGCAAGAGAATCCGCAGTTCTCCAACAACCAAGATGGGTGGAACGGGGGTTTCCAACCGATACCGTTTACGAGCTGCGAACTCCAGAGCATGCCCAAGCTAAGGCTTTTGGAAATGTTTTTTTCGTTTTACGTGGAATACGAGTACAGTATCAACGTTATCAGTCCGTATCTCGGCAAGTCTATAAAGAAACAGGCGTTCAAGGAACCGCAAAGTCTACCTGATTGTTTTAACACCTACAAACAATACATAGCAGCAACAAACCAGCCTTTGAAGGTTGAAACCGCCATTTGTGTGCAAGATCCCTTGGAACACCCACGAAACACTACCCCGATAGTATCGACTGCCACTTTGGAAGCATTTGTGAGTTTCTGCAGGCTAGGCAAGAAGTTCTGCCAGGAGAATCAAGGACCGATACTGTACAAACTGTTAACAGAAGTACCCGAGAATGCAGCTTCTCTAACCGTCATCAAATCTCAATCAAGCCAGTTCTCCATCCCTATGAGGCCAGGATTGAAGTATATAGAAGAAAGACACAAAACAGGGCCCGAAAGGCACAAAGCTTGGTTCGAAAGCGTAACCAACTTCACAAAAATCGTCCTGAAAGACTTTCTAAGGTTCGAGTTGACGGACATCACTAAAAAGGCCTCCAAAACTAAACATAAGAAAGCTGATGGACAGTCGGACGTATACGCAGAGACAACACCAGTCTGCTTCAAATGTAACGGCAATCTAAATCTGTGGCAAGCAAGGAAATCAACGGCGAAAACTAGGCCTGAAGATGAAAAATCAAAGAAGGGCATCATTGAAAAGGAAACTGCAATCACCGAGCAGCTGTGCGCTTTGTACAGCGACGTTTGTCCGTTGGATGATATCGTCGCTTTCGAGATAACTCTCGAACATTTCGTGGATCCTCCCAAAGTGACAATAGACGTTTCGAAAGTCGCGGCCTATAAAAATTCTTTTAAATCCTTTGTTACGTTTCTGTCGGCGAAATTACCCGCTTGGTTTAAAACTTTCGAACAGGAACAGAATGAGTGCTTGTAAAAGTAAATAATTTATCACTGCTCTTCAGGAGTATGTAATTGTACTTATAACTATATTTTTATAGATTTGTGCATTGAGGTGTAAATATAGTTTTAAAAAGCAAAATTTTCTTAATTATTTAATTAAGTTTGTATTGAATGAAGATGCACTTGCAACATAATCTTAAAAACTTTTAGAAAACTATTACATCGTTGAATATTTTTGGTAAAAAATACTAAAATTGCAGTTCATAGTTATCATTAATTCCAGAAAATTGATGCAGTCTTAACATTGAGGAGTTTTAGTTTTCAGTTTTGATAAGAAACGTGATCAAATTTAAGAATACTCTATCTATTGTAGTCAAAATTTACAGTATGGGACAGCACCTGTCGACATGGTAAATAAAATATCAAGAAATTTCCAATTTACGAAAAATGACAATTCTTTTAGAAAAATTTTATAGGAAAAAATTGCTTACTTTCGTATCAAACAGGGTGGAAAGGCAGTCATTTTGATCTGGTCAAAAAAAACATTATTTTTAAAACATGCAATTGTTTTACATAAGTGGATAACTTTCACTCTTTGCAAAAAATAGGCTGATTATGACAAGTATGAACCTCAAAATTAGTAATTTACTCATTTCAATATGGCGGTCTAACTATAGAATGCTCTTAAAAATGTACCAACAGAAAAAACTTCTCTATTACAAGGAGTTTAAAGTAAATGTAAGAAACTTACTTCAAAATTAAAATATGGTGCAAAATGTACGATTTCACATCATAATACAGTTGATCTGTTGATTATCTTTTGTTTTAAATGCATTTTACTGAACAAAATGGTAAAATAGCAGTTTGCCTTGACTGGCACACTTGATTCAGTCATTATTTGGGAGGGCAAAGACTCGTGGTGAGACATATTTCAAATCTGTTGAGCATACGTTTCTGTAAACACCTTATTTTTAAATTTATAAATTGATACAACTTAAAATAATGAATTTAAGTATTGCATTTTTCATGCTGTCCATTATTGTGTATAAATTTTATTAACGATCTACAATATTTGGATAGAGGCATGTTGTGAGGAGTAACCACAGGAACAGTATTAATATCTCAAATTTAAAAGTTTTAAAATAGATGTAAAATTCATACAATTTAAATAAACCAAATTAGATAATTATTTAGTTACTATTATATTAAAAGGTACGCTATATCAGTGTCAATATCAAATGTCAAATTTTGTTATTTAGAATGTGTTTTCCCAAACAGACAAATAAAAGTAAGTATTAACAAAGGTGGCGCAATTTAGGAGATGATATACTCGCGTCAAGAATTCAGACGTCTTACGTCACGGCTGACGTTACACACTTGTTTTTATTGTCAACGTAATTTTCGATATTTGGTCGTGTTAAAAACAATCATTTTTGCAATTTAGTGCAATATATAATGCAAACTTTTAGTGTATTATATAGTTTTATTACTATCAGTTACATTTTTTTAAATATTTTGATGAAAATATAATGAATTATTCATTTGTTCGTGTAACGTAAGTCGTCTGAATTCTTATCGCGAGTATAGTTTAATATTATATTTAGACTAGTTAAACTTATAAATAAAGCATAGTCAACACAAGTTTACTTCAAATGTAGCTTCAGCTAAATCTATGGCAAGCCTGGAAATCAACTGCGAAAACTAAACCTCAAGATGAAGAATCAAAATTGAAAACAAAATTGCAATCACTGAGTAACTGTGCGCTTTGTACAATGACGATTTTGAGATAAGTCTCGAATACTTTGTGAATTATCTGAAAATGACGATAGACATTACAAAAGTCCATAAAAATTCTTTTATAGTCTTCGTTACGTTTCTATTGGCGAAATTACCCGCTTGGTTTAAAACATTCGAACAAAGCGAGTGTTTGCGACAGTTAATAATTTATTTTTCTACACCCGTATTATAACAATGCACTTATATGCCCATAATCCGTTTCATAATGATACCCATTACGATACAGATTTTTCATTACGATACAGATTTTATAATCCGTTTCATAATGATACCCATTACGATACAGATTTTTAAACAATAGAAACCCATAATTTTTCAATCAAGCATGCTGTGCATTTGACGTTTATCCTAGGTTCTTATGTCATTATTTTAGATGTCAAAATCAGTACGTATTAAATTTTCGTAGATACCTAGCTAAACTTCGATAATTTATCAAAATGTCTGATATCAGCGATATAGAAAAATTACCATCGACTCCTCCACACATATTGGAGAAAGCAGAAAATGCAGCTCATACGAATAATTACTGTTACCTATTGTGTTCAATAAAAATATAAAATTTATGGTTTTTGATTATTTATCGGGTGTAGAAAAAGTAGCGTATGCAACTCTCATGTAATGGTTATTACATGATCGTTGCATAATATACTATTATCATTGCTTTTCAGTAGAGTAAATGTTCTTATAATTATAGATTTGGGCATTATGCTGTAAATATAGTTTTAAAAAGCAGAATTTTCTTAATTGTTACTCCTGTTCGCACAGCAGCTGCAAACTGTTTCCAATCGTCCGACGCACACGCAGTTTATTTATAATGCCTCCAATCTCCATAAAGTTGAAAATTCATTGTTTTAGTTGGAATGCGCATACTCTGGACGATTGGAAACTAATTTGTTTATTGTGCGAACAATAGCAAGCTATTATTGCAATAAAATTTTTATTTGAAGTTTTTATTATAAAAAGATTTGCGACTTAACCTCAAAAACTTGTTTTGAAAAATATTAATTTTGTTTAAAAATACTAAAGGCAATTGAAAACTCTTCTATTCAAGAAAATTGAAATTCTAGTGTTCAGGAATTTTAGTTTTCCATTTGTTTTGATAAAATTGTAATGAAATTTATCAACAGTAAAAAGTATTCTATTGTTCTATTACAAGGGGTTTAAAGTAAATGTAAACAACTTACCTCAAAATTGGAGCACTAGTTATTTCTGCAAAACTGTAAGAACTGCAGTGTAAGATTTCACATCACAATACGGTTATGATCTGCACAAAACATGTTTGTGATCTGTGATCATCTTTTGTTTCAAATGCATTTCACTGAACAAAATGGTAACATAGAAGTTTGCCATGACTGGCACACTTGATTCTGTCATGTATAAGAAATTTCAAACATATTATTGTAATTAAATACAAAATTTATTTTGTTCACAAAAAAAAAATATAGTAATAAGGAGGTAGACGAGGTAAAGGTGTGGAAATAAAACGCAAATTTCCATTGTAAATTTATTTAGAGCAAGTAGGAATTTATAGTATGATGGCGTATGTAAAATTTACACTATCAACTGTTCTACATTTGCTGTCTCATTGCATCTGTTTCCCGTCGACTAATCCGTGAATGGTCGAGATGACTGCGCATGAGGTAAAGAAAAATAAATAAGTGTACCGATAAATACAGACTTCTAGTGATTAAGGTATAAGGTATTTACAAAATCAACTCAAAAGTTCCTTTACAACCAACATTTCACATCACAATGTTTCAAGTTATGGATAGGAAAGAGTGTCGTAAAATAAAAACATTAAAAATATCTTTGTAAAGTCAACTTTTGCGTCTCATTTACAAACTTTTATAGTAGTTTTGAACACATTTACCACTACCGCTGGTAGTGGTTCGTTTTTGGCCCTGGTTATTGTGGTTGCGGCGTGTTTGTTTTGGACTGTCGTTTTTCTTATCTGTTACTGTAAAATTAAAATTTGAGGTATTCGGATTCGCGGAAAATCATTGTACGTACTAATACTGTTTATTTGAATGAATTGACTGTAACGAGAAACTGTCAGCCTGCGCACCAACGGCAGCGCTCTCGGAATTTAAAAAAAAAGAAAAACTAGGGAAAAAAGTTGAAAAAAATAAAAATTCTATGAGGAAAATAATGAAACAATGAGTAGTACCTACGAATATATGAATAGGCCTGATATTCCTAATATTTCCATGAATTTATATAATTTCATAATAAAGTCGTAACACATTCCATTTTAATCCACGATCGGATAAAAAATAATTGTAAATAAAATATCCCGATAAATACGTACATATCGAGAGCACACTGACATTTTACGAAGGCGACACCGCGGTTCGCTATAAATCGGATTCCATTCGCCTCCCACGGCAAGATCCTCCAAAATATTCTCTAAACTGCCGAAAGGAACGCGATTTTTGAAAAGCGCGGCTACGATATCTCTTACTGTGGTGCCGCTACCCTTGCCTCGCCTTTAGTCCGAGCCAGAATAGGTACCTACGCCTAAGAAAGCCGAATGTAAGGGTCGAACTATTTTACGTCCAAATTTGGCCCGAGGTGCAATTTTTTCTCCTTAAAATTAACACCAGTCTAACTGCCATGATGCTGGTTCAAAAACGTGTCTAACGGATTCATGAATTTTTATAAAGCCTACTCGAGACGTGCCTAAGTGACGAATGCTCGCACTATCGCGGCCAGGAGACGAAGGCGGGGGTAACGGCGGTTCTGAATAAGCATCTCGTTAAAAAAATATGTATCTTGAGAAACCAGAGCCAACTGTCACACAGTTAACGGCAAATCATAGGAAACATGTATACATTATGTGGTTACTATATTACTCATCAATATATTTAAATACTAGTCATAAATTACTTTTATTTAGTTAACTTATCTGATGTAATAAAATTTATTGATAATTAAAACATTCGGAGTTGCACCAGAATGTCTCTGATCGGGGGGCCACCACAACAGAGCTGCCCAGCTCAAAGTCTGTTGTACCGCCGCTTCGCCTTCGCCGCTGCACATCAGAAGCGGGATCGCCGCCCATCATCAGGAGCGAGATCCCCAGCCCCGGCAAAATCACAAATCACATATTTCTATTCACTCGAGTGATGACAGCATTTAATTTACAAAACTAACCTAGAAGTCTTAGTGTATTGCCACGGGGCTCTGTTGCACGCAAACTCCGACCATGGGACTATCGTCTCTGTCTGTAGGCTTGTTTGGAGGGCCGTTAGACGCCTGATTGTGCTTCGGGGGGGTGCTGTCCATCATCGAGCCCGGATAGGGTGCGTACTGGAGAGACGTGGGTCCGTGGTTCAGCAGGGCGCCCTGATACCGCTGCCGGTGGGTGTGGCGCGAGGGGGAGGGGTCGCATTCCATGGCCGTGAAACTCGAGGGCTGGTAGGCGTGTCCAGATAGGTCTCTTGATCGGCCGACTAAATTTAACCCTGGAAAAGGAATCATTTATTTCTGGAAATCCATTCGAGATTGTGATAAAGGGGTTTCCGGACGCGGGAAAAGTTGTATCACAACGCATGCTGACGAAGGTCTCTCTTGTGGGGAAGGGATTACTGCTAGTATTTTATTTGCCTTGCTGATAAAGTCTTAATATGAACTTCTTGGGAATTAATAATAATCCGGCTGTTTTTTTTAAGTTTCTGTCAATGTTTTTGTGTAAAAAAAAAACTATATTCGCGTAAAGAAATTTACAAAAGAAGAAAACATGCAGTAAAACCTTAAATTTTTTTTATCTGATATACATTGATCAAGAAATTGACCATTGACATAAGTAAAAATATTCGAATAATTATTATATTTATTGAGAGATTTTAATATGTCTGTTTTTATTAAGGAAATAGGTCATACTTCGTACCACCAGATGGCGCTGGCATTAAATTGGCCAGGAACCGTAACCAATTATTCATGTTTGCCTCTAAATGGTGGTTAGACAAATGTCATTTCTATTCCAATTATAGATGCAAACTTATTATTGGCAATAGACTTTCTCAATATTAGCAGTTGACTAACACTATTGGTTTAAAGGTTAAAAAATGACTATCAAAATCAAACACCAGACTTTTGCCAAAAAAAGGAAAAATCAAAATGCCCTCACTCCACAGAATACATAATCAGAATAATAGCTTTGTTCGCACAACACCAGAATCAATTTCCAATCGTCGGGTGCATACGCATTCCATATACATGGGCGTTATAAGTAGTGCACCTGCATCTGACCATTGGAAACCGTTTCCAACTGCTGTGCAAACAGGGCTAATAACTGAATTTTGGTTCCTTTAATCTTTTTCAGCTAATAATATGTTTTTGGTGCAGACTTTAGGCCTGTACACAAATTATTTTGCTGGTTATGGATTATTAATAAAATGTTCCTAAATTAGTTGTAAATAATTGAGGTTGTGTAGCAATTTTATTCCGCCTTTCCACTTGAAGTTAGTATTCTGATTGACATTTAACTTATTTGACAGTTTTCTGTGCACTTTGAATGGTATTTGCTGGAAAATAGTTCAACAAATACTACCACGCCACTATCTTTGTATACAGAATGTGTGTAAACTTCGTACAGAAAATTTAGGGGAAGATACTACTCAAACAGTCAATATTAATGGAACTGCGTAATCTCAAGTTATTTTCTTATTTGTTCTTTGGCTGTAACTCTCTTAATACTGGAATTATTTTCAAATTTGACACACTTGCTACTTTTATAGAGATGCAATTTCAGGTAAAATATTTTTAAAATTGCCGCGCTCTAAAGGGCTCTACGTGAAAAAATTAACTTTGTCTTTAATTTTATAAAATTATTGCCTTAACGACTGATAATATATTTAAAAATTTGATACCTATGTTTGAAGTAGAAAAATCCAACTGTTTGCGAGAAAATCAACATTTAAATTTTTTGGACATACTGAATCTCATTTCTTTTACGATATAAGCAAAGTGTACTTTAAAAAACAATTGAATGAAAACTTTGGTAGAACAATTTCTGGACTGGTATGGCATCGGTTTAGCTTCCTTACATTTCCAGAGACACATGATAAGGTTAAAGTAAAGTTTCAAAAATCCTTCTGGGGAAGAAAGCGATAAGTCAAATGCCCTTTCTACCCTTTAAGGCACTGCAATTTTAAAAATATTTTACCTGAAACTGTATTAAAAGTGACAGCCGAAAAAAAACAAATTAAAAAAATAACTGAGATTACGTAGCTCCATTAATATTGACTTTTCGAGAAAATGTTACATGACCTTAACACAAATAGTATCTCCTAAATCTGTGTGGTTTCCGGACACCTTCTCAGACATGAAGTTTTACATGACAACAAAGGAAATAATTACGGAATATTTTATCAAAATTCTGTTGATTCAACAGACTAGTATTACAAGGATGACAGGTTTGATACATATATAAGATTATATCATGGCTTTGTGGTTTGCTGTATTGACTAATAGGGCAATTTATTTTTATGTTTCTTGGCCAATTTCTTGAACAATTTGTTTTGAGTAACACGGATTTAAGAGTAAATTCAGCTAAACGGATATCCCGTTTCCATTTATAAACTTTTTTCCGAAGATTGGGGAGGACCTCGAAAAAGAACATTTCCGGAACGCTAGAAGGGAGGGAGGGAGCTACTAAACAGGGGGATGTAATGAAATGTCCAATACCTGTGTTAATAAAGCGGTTACTATTCATAACCATATCACTATGTTAGTCATCGGTGGTTCCCGGACTGCAGGTCTGCAGGTACAATACAAATTAATTACATTAGAACAGTCAGTTCATGTCTGTTTTAACAAATAGGACTGGTAAAAAAAAAAAAACTATTCCGACACTCATGCACTCGAGCACATTGCACTCTCTTGCCAACCGATCTCAGTGAATAATTAATAAATTTCGGCATTTTTCAAATTTTTTACTTTTTCAACCTCAAAATTTGCAAACAAAACAAATAGATTTTTTTATCTATTCCCTGAACAGTCTTTCAATAAAATTAATCTTAAATTGCCATTTTATTATATTTATTTATTTTTTTGGCATAGGAATCAACGTTATTACTCCAATTTATAAGATCAAAAAATAAATAATTAATTATTCACTAAACAATCGGGACTTGGCCACTTTTTAATGATCATATAAAGATTTGATTCAGTTTCGTAGCATCGACAAAGCAGGAGGAAGGGGGATCTTTTCCCATATGACAAAACAAACTGAAAACCACAATTATATTAAAATTCCCGCGTTACGAATGACGTTTCCTCAAGAACATGCAATTATGGACAATGTCATAGCTTTTAGTTTGAAGGTTCGACAAAACTGGTTTTAATTGTTAGCAATATATACACAAACAATTGAAATAAAAAAATTAACATACAGGGTGTTTTGGAGAAAAGTACAATAAATTTAGAAACTGATAGAAAATATGGATTTATCTCTTTATATTTGAGAAACAGGCATAAAAAATCTGTTGTTAATTAAGTCGGTATAAATTACGATGGTCAAAATACATTAAAAAAAATATTGCACACTATACAGGGTGCATTAAAATAAATTATTTTACAAAACATTACCCTAATAAATGTATTTTAATAACCGAGGTAACCGAGTTTAAAGTTATTGCAAATTTTGAAGCTGGCTCTGAAATAAAACCCTAATGGAACGGCTGTTTCGTAAATGTTGCCCGATATGTCATTGATAAGCGACATGTGACAAGATGGTGTACAGTCGTACCTCTGGGTAACCTTAAGTTTCCATTCCGACCGAACCAACGTACTATACGTGTTAGAAAAAAATCGTGATATAATTTTGAACATTTACCATGACTGTGCAGGATCAGCTTACATAATATAAGAATGCAAAAGTAGGTGAGATATATAATGTTTTATTTTAACATTTTATTGGGCTATATTTTGCATATTACTTCTTTGAATAAGTAGGCGTATACTAATATTACTACGCCACTCTCATAATCACCCTGTTCTTGAGATATTTATAAAATAGTGCATATTTTTAATGTAACGCCTTATATATTTTTATATTATTGGATTAAATATTAAAAACTGAATAAGAATTCTCTTATCAATCACTTTCCTAAAATTAAAAGAAATATAAAAACAAAAGAAGGGCTAAGTAAATGCAAAACCCCCTGTATATGTGTATGGATCCGACGTTCTCATTTTTCTTTTTTGTATTTCACATACTGTTGCAAAAATTTATTAACTCTAGAATTTTGATTAAATTTAAATGTCGAAATTTAATTTCTTGTTTTTACACACAATTTGTTTTCAAAAATCGACGATCCTAATGCGCAACACTCCTCCAAACCTGAACCTACACCCCCCATACTTCTACTCCCTCCACTCACCGTGCTGACTACTCGAGCTATTCGTCAACGCCATATCCAGAGAGGCCACGGCGGGACTCGAACTCGTGCTGTTGGCCGTGTTGGTGCTCTCGTCCGACGTCCTCTTGAAGAAGTTGTGCTGCAGGGCGTAGTAGGGAGTGATCCTTGTCTTGGGATCGTAGTCGAGCATACGAAGGATCAAGTCCTTGAACTTCAGGTAGTCGGACATGGAATGACCTGCCTCGCCGGCTCGACGACCGCCCGGACCGCCCGTCTCCACTCCCAGGATGTCGTGGAGCCTTCGTGTGCCCGGCAGCTTGTATTTTTTGCCGTCTTTCGGTTTCTTCAAGATGTACCTGCGAAATAAACAGACAAAATTGAATATACAGGCAACTTTCCCCTAACAGTCATCTCTAAACGAACACTTCCCGTAAATGGTCAGTTTTTTAAGATATGGAATGGGATTGTAGGTATTCGCAACAGTTAAAGCTCCAATCAGCACGTACTTATTTGAGTTATTAAAGTAACTCTAAACTAAAAATTTCCTTTTAGAAGACTGGATGTATTTTACAAAATAATGTAAGAAGTAATAAAATAATATTAATAATCATATATCCATACTTCATAAAAATTGCTCATTTCCTAAACTAACTTGTTTTCTTTTCACAATATTTACAATTTACATAAAAACTCGCATCTACAGTATGTACGGTACACCCTATTGAGCACACTTGAGTAGTACTGGTTGTATAACCTTGCAGGTTCTATTATGCATCTTATTATTAAAATAATCGAATTGGGAGAAACGGATTCTGAAATTTGCCAATTATGCTCATCAGTAGCTGCTAAAAATAGATTACCTACAACCCGACAATAGTGAATGGTTATGACTGAATACATAGTTACAGGCAAATTTAATTTTTGTCTAATTTCGGTGACAATTCAAGGAAGATCGTTTTAGTTTTTATACCATTCTTATTCTACCAGTTACCAAAAGTTTTCAAATTTAAGGAATAAGGTTAAGATAACCAAAACATAAAAATATATGTGTTAAACTGTTACTCGAAAATTTTTCTGTAAGAAAAAATCAAATTACAGATACTACAAAAAACAAATGAAAAATAATTAAAACAATTTGCTGAGATTGGAAACATTTGTCAAATGGGGAAATTTGTTAAAACTGAGGGTGCACTATTGGACCAAATTATTTAAAACTGGGTTTTTTACAAACCATTCCAAAGGAATTCCAATTTCCAGAAAATTAATTCAAGTGCTAGCAAAAATGTCAAATGGGTACCTGGAGCAGTTAGTTTTGCTAATAACATAATAATGCCTTGAAATCAGCTTGTAACGAAAATGTAGCTATAAATTTGCAAGAAGTTTCTGATTGGGAAGTCTACAATTAGAAAAGGATGCTCTTCAAGAGATATGTTCAATGTGGATGAGAAAAGGTGAAAAAGTTCTGAAGGTAAAGAAAGCCATTCTGAAGATGATAAGTCATCAAAACTTTGTCCGACATGTTATGCAGTAATTGATGAAAGTTTTCTTAAATAAAATCCTCAGGATTCAGGTAGCTTCAGTATCAAAGAGTTACCTGACAATGATGACGAAGAACAATTTGTTCAGACATTAAAAAGCTAAATATTAAAAGCTAAGGAATACTGAACATTTTTCCACTCAACTTCAGAAATAGAAGAAAGTATTGTAACCCAACCTGACCTTTATATGAATAAAAAATAGTAATTTACTTCAGTGATGAACATGAAAGGTCTAAACTTAATAAAAATAGGAGAAAACATGATTTAAATTGCTCAAATGGGATTTTTTAAGTTTTATTATTTGAACTTCCTCCATACTCCACGTGACGAGCAAAATTTCTCAATGGTTTGAGAGTGAGAAAATTTTGACACAGACAGTCAAATCTAGGGTATCACTAATGGAAATCATTTACCGTAAATTCTCAGGTAAATTGTTCTTAATACAGGAACGACTTCTGTGTACCAGATAAATTCTCAATAGGAAAGAGAACACCCCCCAGAGCAATAAGCAACAGAGTGACAACAAAATAAAAAGTGAGGTGAGGATAGATTGTCTTTTGATAAAATGGTTTGAAACGTCTTGAAAAATACTTAAAATATTTTACTTGGGAGAAAACATCCTAAATGTCAAATATTTATCAGAATCAATATGTGAGATAGACAGACTTATACAGGGTGATTTTGAAAGTGGGGTATTAAATTTAAATGATGAAAGTAGGCATTAAAATAATTTTGCAAAATATTACCCTCATAAATGTATTTTAATAACCCATATAACTGAGTTCAAAGTTATTGCAAATTTTGAAGCCCTAACCGAACGGTTATTTCATGAATGTTGGCCGATACAACATTGATAAGGATATGAACACGATGACGTGCAATCGTTGAATGTTTCGTTCCATTATGTAACTTTACTAAACCTTAGAAATCCATTCCAACTGAGCTAACGTATTATACGTGTTAGAAATGAATCGTGTTGAGGTTAAAATTTTGGTGTTTCAATACTGCAAAAGGCGGATATAATTTTGAACATTTACATAAATGCGAAAATAGGTGATTTTTTATATTAATATTTTATTGGGCTATATTTTGCATATCACTTGTTCTCCGAGTAAGTAGGCGTATACTAAAATTACTACCCCACTTCTGAAATCGCCCTGTATAGATACGTTTGTAAAATAAGGATAAACAATGTATCTTTCGAACTTGTACCTTTGTAATTGTTTCGGATGATGGTCAATAAAACAAAATAACTAAACATTAAATAAACAATAAAATTAACACTTTTTCTAATTATTGAGAAAATTCTGTTTGTGGGTTTACTATGTCTTTATAACTTTTAGATAGAGTATAGTTTAAGACAATTTGCATGTAAGATTGTTATAAAAATTTACACGTTAAAGTTGCTCAAATAAATCACTAGTGAAAATTTTAAATTGATATAGAATGTTGAAAATAAAATGTTTGTTTCATTTTAAGCATTCACTTCTCTATAACGCACTGTAGTTTAAAAATAATACAACTAACCTTCGGTCCCCGGGAAGCTTTTCGAAGAACTTCCGGGTCTTGTTGGCCTGTTCCAGCAGGTGTTTAGGCGGCATGCCGAGCACCTCCACGATCTTGTTCATCTGGTCGATCTCGTTGGCGCCACTAAACAACGGTTCTCCGGTATGCATCTCCACTAGGATACAACCCAGAGACCACATATCGATCGCCAGGTCGTAAGGTATGCCTAGCAGCACCTCCGGCGATCTATAGAACCTCGACTGGATGTACTGATATATCTGCGAAGGAAAAATGCGGTAATTTACAACTATTTCTGAAGAAATGTGACTTACCCTTTGTCCTAGTTGGCAGGAACTGCCAAAATCGACGATTTTAATAGCCGATCTTTTCGGATTGCACAACAGAATGTTCTCGGGCTTCAAGTCGCAGTGGATGATGTTCAGTTCGGGCGTGGAGAGGAACAGCAGGGCAGTGCACAGTTGCTGCGCGAATTTCCTGGTGAGATTCAACGAGACTCCTCGGAAGTTGGTGTTCCGAAGCAGATCGTAGAGGTTGTAGGAGAGTAGTTCGAATACCAGGCATAGATGGTTTCTCCACATGAAATGTCTCTTTAATTTAACTACGAAGAGAAATTAAATCAGGTAAGTGTGGCAGCCACCCAGTCTGAAAACGGGAATAACTCACCTATATAATACTTATTCTCTATATCGGCCCTGTTCATCATCTCGAGCAGCTTGACCTCGATCTGGGCCTGATTGAGGAAGGGCTTCTTGTTCTTGATGATTTTGATAGCGACGTGGCACTGCTCTGAGTGATCGAACGCCTTCACTACCTGCCCGAAGGAACCTTTACCTATGAGGGAGTCTATCTCGTAACGCTCCAGGAACTTCTCGCCGTTCTTCACGATGTAATCGTGGTTGTCGTCGTCGAAGCCATCGTTGTAGATTTTGCGCTCCTTCTTGTGGGAGCTATCCTCCCCTTGGATCTGGGCCGCCCGCCGCTTCTTTTTGGCATAATATACCTAAAAACAAGGCAGTTACTTTCAGTTAAACGAATATGGTGTGTTCAAGTACGTTAGTACCAGAAATTTTTGCGTCATAAAAAAAACAATTATGTTTCAATAAAATTTATATTTGGACTTCAAATCCCACTCTAGTTATACAAAATTCAACTGCTAATCTATATATAATAATAAACACAGCAGGGAGCTGATAAGTATAGGTTTGTAAAACACGGAGTTCATGTTAATGCGTTTTTTAAATTAATTTCTGGGAAAACGGATTCTAATTTAGAATTACATTTTCCAAGAACTGCAGATAATTGATTATTGAAATACACAATTATTCACATGAAATGGCATAATACTTTCGAGGGAATATGTACGAGTGGTTGCCATGCTCGTAAGTACACACAAACAAAGAAAATCTTACTTTTGTTTTATTTGTAATACATTAATCATCAACTAGTATATTATAAAATATGTTACGATACTTATACAGTGTGTTTCGCCTCTTTTGCACAATTTTTTTTTAATTTTCAATCACGGTCTACCTAAAGTGAATAGAATAATGACATTTATGAAACGAACGCAGTAGGCCTAGTTTTCGCAAAAACTATCATTATGAAGAAATTTAGCTTATATGTACACATTTAGCAAAAAAATATTTATTAAAAAAAAATGCTGCAATAAAAAATATCAAAAAATAAAAATTCCTCAAAAATGATGCAAGAATGAAAAAAATATTAAAAAGTGGTGGACTGATAAGTGCTAGGTAGTGAATTAATGAAGTAAAATTAAATTATTGCAGTTCGTTTCTGTTACTTATAATAAAGCAATATATAAAATTCAAAATTAAATATTTAAAGATTTTTTTGGCCATAAATTTTTTGGATTTTTTTGTGATAAAACTAGGAATTTGGTTTTCTTAATTTCGTTAATTTTTCTATTTCTATTTTTAGCAAGAGGTGAGGCACTGTGTGTAAAATCTTGAAATCTGGACATAATGAATAATTTCTGTTAAAAACAGGAGAACGAAATTTTTACCAAATTCTACTAAAAATCATGTCTTGTATTGTCTAGCGATTCTCGCAATGATTCTGGGGAGACTCTTGTATACAACTGAGAGGCAATGGCAGTGAATTTGTAATTGGTTCAGCAGAATTGGGCCTAGATTGAATAAACTTTTTAATTTAATTTTAAAAATATTTTTTATATATATTATATATTTTAAGTATATTCTTACAATATTTATTTTTTGAATATTCCCTTAAATAATTACCCTTTCTTATATTTGCAATCTTATCCTACAATTCGAGCTGTAAGATCAAGATTAAGAAAAGACAAGACAAAATGCCGACAGTAAGAACACTAAAAAGCTTCTTTCTCATATCAGTACTGGTATTTGTGAATGATTTTTACTTAGCAGTGCAAATATACGTTTTTTTAATGGTTTTGTGGATTTCTTGTAGAAATTTCAAAACGCACTGAATTAGAACCAAAACTTCAAGCTCAAATTTTAAGTTTATGAATTTATATTAAAAATTAGGACCTAATAAGGAAAACTTCCGTAGCTGCTGTTTCGATCCTGCGCCTTTTTGTTCGGTTTATGGGCGGTCACGCGCCCCCAATGTGTTGACTGTCGTCTGGGCCGTCATCCGCCCATAACTTTTCCAGTCGCGTGCCCTGCATGGCCAACTAGATAATAACCGAACGACCCCCGATCTGACGGATTGCTAATATCGGCGCAATATCTCACTGCCGCCCCTCACCCCGTCCGGTTATAACTTCGACGGCCGCCGCTTCCCACCCCTTCTCGATCGCCCCCGCGAAGATCCGTTCAGTTACCGTTCGAAACGGATTTCGGAAAAGCACATTTTCTGTTGTTTGACAGGGACGTACTTGGTCCTATCAAACATAAAGACAGTGACGTGAACAGAAATTTTCAGTTTATAACGTGTAAATATAGAGGCACAAGTAATTGAAAAAAAAATCTAATCTAATATGAATAAAACTCGACAATTAAAATTAACTCTCGATTTTTGCATTGAAAAATTATCTCTAGTACGGTCCTGAATGCAGCAATTATAAGCGCTTCATGTACGACTAACAACGTTGAGTACAAGTAAACGTAATATCAAACATATAAATTCTATAAATGATACTGCAGGTAACAACTACTCCGCGGACTAATGGCCCGACCGGTATTGAATTACACCTGCAGTATCTATGTGAACAGCCAAGAACCCTTGTCGGCCACACCTCCAGACATAGACCGGTTTCGGGCTTGTTAGCCCTCATCAGTACGCTATAGGTGAGATGACCGACAATTGAACTCGCTGTTCCTTCACATGTATGTTCACATATAAATCAAGTGAAGGTGAGATATAACCCAAATCACACCCACACCTCAACCAAACATATAAATTATTAATGTACTCTTTATCAATCTAGCAATGTAGTTGTAGTTCACTTGTTAAATGTAGGTGTTCTTATCTGCACTTGTGGAGACTTCTAGCACAGCATAGAAAAACTAGCAGAATCGGTTGTCGAGTATAGCAGCTCGTGTATCCATTTCAGGCTGGCTCCGCTACCCGTCAGTTTGCCTGTTTAATTTCTTTGTGAAGTCGGTAACATAGGACTATAAATACTTGTCATGAAAGTATAGTTTAGGCCATTTTGACCATATTTATGGTACAAGAACGTGAAGGAAGGAGAGGAAAGTAGTTTTAAGTAGTCTTATGTATGACCATGCGGAAATATTTAAACCATAATTATTTGATCTAACAATAACACATTGTCATTAGTAAAAGATAGAAAATACAACTGAACAAATTATACACGTGTTATATGTCATTAATCAGATGAAAGATAAAAAATAGTGGTGAGTTGAAAGACAATCAGAATTTGATATTTGTCATTCTATTACCGTACAAGTTTACAAGCCGTGATTAAAACTTTTTGCATCTGTTGCATAAACAGTTTGTTTCAGAAAAATCATGCCTAAAATATAAAATTTAATATAAGATAATTATCTATTTATTTCGAAAAGTACCGAGACTTTTTTTCTCAAAATAAAATAATAATAAAAATACATACATTTCAAATAAAATACTTATTAATTACTACCCATTTTTATCTTCAAAATTGAAATAAAATCCTGCAAAAAAATATAGGGCATTTATACAGAAGTTATAAAGTGAAAATTGATATTCGAAATAAAATGATGAAAGATATAAACTACTGATTGATTTACCAGTTGTGTCCATCAAGACAATGTTTGAATGTTTTAAATATATTGAAGGTAGAAAATAAAAATTATGGTCTTTGGACTTTAACAATCCAAAGATTATATAAAAATTAATTATTTACAAAATTATGTTTGCCTAGTGTAGCAACATTACAAAACTCTATCTGTAACTATAATTAATTGTTAAATAATGTGTTATTACGTAAATTTTTATCAGATTGAATACGTTTTTCTGTATAAATAAATAATTCTTATTCTGGTTCTGATCGTCTTTACTTTTCTTGGATGCGAGAGTCATATGCGCATCTAGAGGTCACAGCAGAGGTCTGAATTTAATTCAAAGTGCAGACAGTGCAGTGAAATTGCTGCACTATGTATGCTGTCCTTCTAATGTGTTTATACAATTATATTAAATTAGTAAACTCAAGTCCGTTTCTGTTAAAAACCGCGAATTTCTGAACTCGACGCATTACATTCATTATATTAACATTCAAATTGGCTGATTTCTCGTTCACCTTTACACTGCATTACAGATGTCGCCCACTTCGCCAACATCGCAAACGGTTCCGAGAATTCTTCGAAAGAGCCTTGAGAGAATTCTCTATCCGCGGCATCCGCCTATAGGCAGTGTTTTTTTTATAACAAGACGAATGTTTCGCTTCATTCACGTTTTCCGCGAACACCTTTTCTCGCCGTTTTTTGCCATTAATCGGGTGATGTCATCGTGACACGACCCACCCTCTCGTTCCTCGATGGGAAGAAAAACGAACGCCGCGGCCTTTCACCGCGCGAAGAGAGAGACAGGAAGAGATCGCGGCCGTCAACCGACGAACGCGGAAGGAGAAAGATTTCATTACAATAGCATTAAATTTTTTCAAAACCGAACGACCAGACGCGTTCAGGCGCGACGCTTCATTTACATTCGTTATCCGGCTAATCCGATTTCATATCTGGCGGCCGGCGAAAGCGTACCCGTTTTTATGAATCGGCGTTGGCCAATCGAACGGATCGTATGTCCTCGCTGCCCTAATCCTTCGACGACGCAAGACACGAGAACACGCCTCACTTTCTATTGTCAATTTGTGACGGCGTTAAATCTATACCTGAACGTGATGAAAACGGGAAAAAAACATCAGTCGCTCGATTTCCATGCCAGTTTTTTTTATCGGGTAACATCGGTTCTTTACTCATTCGAATGAATATAAACATACCTGCATATACAGGATGTAACCTTAAATGTTGGGTCATTTTTTATGGGCAATGGTGTGTGTTGTCCTAACAGGCTTGCTACGAATATAATTTTTTTCAATTATCTGACCTTTCTGTTTTTCAGTATAAATGTTCATATTTTCAACGAGTTTTTATAGTCAATATAACCGCAAAGAGTATAATCGCAATGGCACCGTTTTTTTTTATGAAAAATTATATTTCCTAACAGATTCTGAAACTTAACAGTTTACTTTCTCCGATTTGTGTATTCAAGTCATTTATTGAATAATTTATATTTACTAATCTAACAGATTTATTTGTGAGTTCTTATACATAGTTTAACAAAATTGAACCAGGTATAATCACTTGACCAAGTTTTCTCTTCCTATTACTTTATTATTTATTGAAGTCATTTTGGATCACGTACAATCGTTCATAATAATAATGACACTCTTTAAAATGAACTTTGCGATTTTTTTTAATTGCTGACGTATTTGTAATGAAATCTACTTCCAACTTGTTAACCTTAGTTCTTTGTTGTTTCACTCACCAATAGAGATTTAATGTAATTTGTACTCAGAACTTGTAGAAGTTCAAAAACTTTTTTGAGGGTGTCATTATTATTGCAAAAGCATGTACAAATGAAGAAGGAAATAGATTGCGTTTATGTTTTTACTTTAAATATAGAAACTATTCGGTGGAAATTTTAGGTTTACTAACACGATATCTTTTCGATACTTTATATACATAGTATTTAACAAAATTATACAAAGTGCAATCGCAAATAGACCAAGTTTTATTTTATTTCTTCTGTTATTTATTCAAGCCTATTTAAGAAAAATTTTGTATCGACATACGGTTAGTCTTTCTCTTTAGGACTTCATACACACAGTGTTGTATTTAACTTTTAAGCATTTGTGATACTAGATTATTAAATTTTCAGTTATACTAGTACTAAAAGGTACTCTTACTTTAAGTCATTAGGATACACCGTTTTCTAGAAAAATGGATTTGAAAATTTTTCGTTTTTTCGTCATTAAAGTTCAATTTATATTTTTTGCACTAGTTGGCTCTGAACTGTCAACAAAAGTAAAACATACGTTTTTCATTGTCAAATTGTTGTCAGTTCGCGAAGTTTATCTTTTAATTTTTTACTTTGTGGAATTCAAACACAACGATTTCAATTTTTTTAAAAATGATTTTACTAATGAGGAATATGCCGATATGCATTTAGTTTATGGCGAAATGAGGTGTAACGCTCGAGCAGCGCAACGTAGATACGCTGATAAATTTCCCAATCGTGAGCATCCCACTCACTCAACATTTACAGCTCTTCATCAACGAATAAGAGAAACAGGTTCAGTGGTTCCAAAAAATAATGAAACAGGGAGACATAATGATGTAACAGCAGAACATGCAGATGTTATTTTAATGGAAGTTGATGAAAATCCAGAAATTAGCGTTCGAAGACTATCTACCATGTACCCCACAATTTCAAAATCTTCCGTAGGAAATATCTTGCACAAAGAAAATTTATATCCTTTTCATTTTACAAAGGTGCAAGCACTGCTAGAAGAAGATTTTCCTGCTCGTCTAGAATTCACTAGATGGTTACAAAACCAGAAAAATCAAGATGAAGATTTTTTTAGATATATTTTGTTTGGTGACGAAGCTACATTCACAAAAAATGGAATTTTTAATGTACATAATGCACATTATTATTCGTACGTTGGTGACAATCCCCACGTTCAACAATTTAAGCATCAGCATAGGTTTAAGATAAACGTCTGGATAGGAGTACTTGACGATTATCTACTTGGACCTATGGAATTACCTGCTCGTTTAAATGGTGCTGATTATTTACATTTCCTGCAAAATATTTTACCTGATTTGTTAGATGACGAAAAATTTTCAAATCCATTTTTCTAGAAAACGGTGTATCCTAATGACTTAAAGTAAGAGTACCTTCTAGTACTAGAATACCTGAAAATTTAATAATCTAGTGTCATAAATGCTTAAAAGTTAAAGACAAAAAAGTTATGCGTTAAAATAACCGTTGACCTACCCAAAACGGACGCCTATGACCCGTACTAGAAATTCGCAATTGATTCGGAATCGATTCATCTCTAAAGGCAAACCAAGCATACCAGTTTTTGTTTTTCTAAGTAGAAGCGTTCTGGAGGTATTTAAACAAAACTATTTACAAGGCGCCATCTTCAAAGAGCTCTAGTTCCCTTAGGAAGCATTTTTGGACTAGGTGAATTGGGTTAAATTGTCTTAAAATTATCTTCGTTTGTCAGGAGAGTTTCTGGATACCCTGTATTGTTTTTACTTTACTTATTGAAACCTTTTGCTAAAATATTTTATATTTACTAGAATGATGTCTCATGTTTTGTATACATAGCGTTTAACGAAATTAAACAAGGTACTATCACTAACTGATCAAGTTTTCATCCATTTTTCTGTTATTTATTTAAGCTATTTTAAGTAAATTTTACTAAACAAATGCTACATAAAGTAGCTTCAATCATATTGAACTATTCAGAATGTTAAAAAAAAATACAAAGTTTGGGACACAGTAGAGTAGTAAATTTTTATGTCTCCTTTCCTATGTCTCAAAATTTGTAACCTTTTTTGAACGCCTTGTATTATCAGTGCCTCTCAAGTACAAGTTCCTAAAGTGTATAGTATCTATTACTCCATCGTTTGAAAAATCGACTGGCCATAGTGATTTAGTAGAACAACTGACAGTTATAGTACGGGTTGCAAGATGTCCAAGACCGGCAGGTAAAATATGCATGAGACAGCTAAAAATAACTCGTCCAATATAAAAATAACCGGGCGGGCGCCATCACTTCTAATAAAAGGAACTGTAGAACCGACAAGCTCGTGAGGGTTCCACAAGCGGTAACATCGACGGAGACTAAAATAGGAAAAACGTGGATTTGCCGTCTTCAAAAAAGAAAGATTTTACTGTAACACTCAGACAAACGTTAATACATTATTTAAATTTAAACGACTCTCCGGTTTTCTGGTATCTCTGTACTCTGCTCTGCAGATACTGAATGTTTTCAGCATTTGGATTAGCCCATATATCTCTAGAAGGTGAATGTAAAATTAATTATAGTTTACTCAGTATTTAATGTTGAAAGCCTCACCTTTTTCAATCAATGAATGTATTCCTTTCAATGCGAGTTTTAAAAATACCACTATTATATTGTTAGAAAACGCGCACGCTAATGACCACCGTATCCAACTACGTACTATCACAGATAAGTACTATCTCCGAACTCTCGTCGATGACGCCCGATTGTACCGATAATTTGTGTCCGTTGTTGACAGTTACTTTGTATACATAAGTATATTCGCAAACCAAGCCTCAAAACTCCTTCTAGTGATTAGAATTCGTTGATAAGAAAGTGCATAAAAAACAAAACCACTGCATCGTACAAAATCTGCCACTACTCACCTCGTTAATATGCTTGTAGGTCTTGATGAGATCGACGCTGAGCTTCCGAAGAGGCGCTGAAGCCGAATCCCTGAAGGTGGGCGGTATCCTGGCCTGCATGGCCTGGATGTCCGTCGAGGAGGAGTTGGAGATGGCCGAGGGCGGCACGGCGCCCAGGCTGTCATCGGAAACCAGCCGTCCATAAAGAGGTACATGCCGTCGTTGGTGGGTCAGCGTGGTGCCGTCCCCACCGCCGCCGGTCGCAACTGGCACTGCAACAAGGAATCACATAGTATAACCACATGCTATTGAAGTATCGTTGTTTTTAATTAACAGAGCGAAAATATTGTATATACAGGGTGATTCAGTCATAATGTCATTAATTTTAACCACGTATTCGTATAATCGGTAACACGACGTTCCTGGTACGCTATAAATTTTCTGATGTACGTACGAGTATTGAAGCTATATAGAAGTCCAGCAGCCTTGCCACTCAGGACCACGTACATACGACGTGTGGGAATTAAGTTCCGGGAATCTGGTTATAACTCGGAAGGTTTTTTAGTGGCATCTGGAAAATGAGGGACTCAAATTACAAGCAACGTGTTGGGATTCAGTTTTTAGTGAAATCTGGCTTAAAACCCTCAGAAATCCTTCGAAAATTGCAGGTGGTGTATGGAGACGAGTGCATGTCGAAAACACGCATGTTTGAATGGGCAAAACGGTTCAAGAAGGGGCGTGAATCGGTAGAAGACGATCCACGTGAAGGAGCTCCCGTCTGACCAGCGCCTAAGCATTCGTGCGTTGTCTGAAGAGTTAAACATCAACAAAGAAACCGTTCGCAAGATGTTACACGAAAATTTGAATATGCGAAAGATTTGCGCAAAGATGGTGGCAAAAGTTCTCACCCGTGAACAGAAAGACATGGGAAAATCTATCTGCGAGATGAGACCTGGATATTTGAGTATGACCGCGAGACCCGTAAACAAAATCAGCAGTGGGTGGAAAAGGGTGGAGAGCGGCCAACGAAACCGAGGATGTTCAAGTCACGACTGAAAGCAATGTTGATCGTTTTTTTCGATATCCACGGCATCATTCATCGTGAATATGTTCCTGCCGGCCAGACAGTGACTGGACAGTTTTATGCAGCGTCCTGGAACGACTGCGGGCCTGCGTTTTCCGTGTGCGACCCGAACTCGCCGAGAACGGCTGGATCTTTCACCGCGACAACGCGTCAGCCCATTCCTCGTTTATTGTGCAAGGGTTTTTGGCAAAAAAAAGGTATTCCAACGTTGCCGCCCCACCCTATAGCTCCGATATTGCCCCCTGCGATTTTGTTTTATTCCCCAAGATCAAGTCGCACCTCAAGGAAACTCATCATGACGGCGTACAAGTCAAAGAAGCTGTGCTGAACGGGTTAACTGCGGAGGATTACCAAGGGTGCTTCCAATCGTGGAAGAAACGTTGGAATCGTTGTGTAGAGTTAGAGGGAGACTATTGTGAAGGTCGATAATAAAATTTTGGTGAAATTTAATTTGAAATGTTGAAATCTGTGAAATCAAAATGACGTAAATCAACTGAGAAACTAATTTTATTTGGTATATTTGTCATCCATCAGAAAACTTTAATTTTTCTAATTATGTTGATTTCGCGTTTTTTCTTATATCGAATCTTGTTTAAGTAAGTTTGGATTTACTTTTATGTGCTTCATGGTGTTAAAATATAGTTGTAACTGTCAAAGTTATATGTTTAATACAAATAAGTAGAACTGATGTTCGAGTTTAGCTTGATTTAATTATATCAAAATCGAAAATGGACAAAATTTTATTTAATCTCCTATACTTATATCTTTACACGATCTACTAAATACTATTTCATAAAAGTATGGCAATTGAATAAAAAAAGAAATTATTATCTTATTGATTTTATTTTTGACTAGGCACCTTGCCATAAGGTCGAATATTACCAGTTAATTCTAGCCTCAATTTTACTTGTAACACTGGTTGCTTACCGCTACTGAAAATTTAAACTTTCATTTCAAATTACACCGTTGTTTAAAAAGTCATTTTTTCAAACATTCAGAAAAAATATCCATTTATTCCGAGATAAAATCTACTATAATGAAATTTTTAAAAATTTGTTTTAAATTTTTCTTTAAATACTAGAAAATTCAATCTAAGAAAACAATTAATTAATCAAACTCAACATAATATGAAATTTTCGAGCTAGTTGCAAAGCTCGATACTTTAAAACCATCAACTTCAAATGAGATCTTAGGAAATCAAGTGGAATCAATAAAATCAACGAAATCAGTGGAATCAGCGAAATCAAATGAAATCAGTAAAATCCAGTGAATTCATATAAAATCTGGTAAGATCACGAGAAATCAAGTAAATCAGGAATCTGAAATCAGGTGTACAAAATTCTTGTAACTGTCACATCCCTCGGTACAAATAGAGTAAAATTTGTCATACATTTCTGCCTGTGTATCATCACCGCCAACGCCAACTGTATTATAGCACAGATAAATTAGCTATACAGATAGCGCCTGAGATAGGGCGACGATTTAGTTTCTTGTGTCGTCAACAGATGTTCCCAGTGATCACATTTAGCTAAAGTTTAAATTCGGCGGAGTCATATCAACTAGCAGTGTGTATACGTATCTTAGCAACCCATTAACATTGTTGTCACATCTAGCTCGGCCGGCTCAGAGTTATCGTACTCACTACACAATATCAGGCACATACACCCTAGTCCAGTCGCCGGGCAGCTCCATCCAGCCCAGCTCAGTCTTGCCCACTGCCCAACCCTAGAGCTTGCTCGGTCTCACTAGATTCACAAGTTAGATGCATAAATATTATTTTTTTTTCTATCAACATGTCAGAGAATAAATGTATGTACAAAAACTGTGGAGAATCAAAAAGGAACACCCAAATTAAAAATGTTTAGATTTCCTAAAAATGAAATATTATTATGCAGTAAATGGATATTGAATTGTGGTAAATATTTTCGTCAGATATATAATTAAAAAATTTGACTGTATTATCATTTATTGGTAAAATAAAAGTAAATATGTCTAGATCCAATTAATATTAAAATAAACATTAATTTATCGAAATAATAATTTAGATATTAACGATGTGAAGTTAAAAAAGATGTATATGTATCCACATCTAAATTGTTTTTCGGAAAAATTATACGTTAATTTCACATTATTTAATGGCATACGCGATTACATTTTACGCATAATTCACCCAAATATTAATACAACGAATTTTAAAGTTTAGATGAAAAAGGCCTAATGACAATATTCACATACGAATGCTTGTATCGAATTTATCCGTCGGACATGTTCGTGCATGTGTATTAGTCCAAAATCCCACTGTAAAGTACTTTCACCCAAATGTTAATAGAGAGAATTGCATTTAAACATGTGTTTCATATACATGCTAACACGAATTTGCTAGATTGGATAATAATCAAAGCCGGGTCTTAGAGGCATTAATTATGCATTAAAAATATTAATTATGGAGGTGAACTACAAATTAGTCTTATTGAAATAAATAATGTACCAATTTGGAAATTGGCAACCTGATAAGTAAAAATATATAGAGTTGTCACACCTTAGGAGGTTCTCAACATTGGTTATTTAAACATTAATGGTTATATTGTTGGAGTACAACTTCACCGGCTGTTTAATGAGACAAAATATATACTAATTGAAAGCTCATAGCTTGCATTTTCAGAATATATAGAGTTGTCTGCATTTTCCAGGTCTAAAGTTTGACAACCCTCCGGGAAAAGTTTAAATTTTGAGTGCGAAATAAAACAAAAGTTGCCGTTGTGCGGCCAAGGCAGCGGCGTAACACAAAATCGCATTCACAAAAAAATTTACAGAAAGTGGTGACTGTCACAAGCTGATGGTGATCTAGAAATCAAAAAACACGTTCCTGGGTATAACAATTTCTTTGTGCAACTGCTTTTTCAGCCTGAGTTGAATGAATTTTTAGTGCCTTTGGACTGGTACAATCGTTTGCAATAACAATGACACTCTCTTAAAACAGTTTTTGAACTTCTGGAAGCTCTGAATAGAAATTCCATTAAATGTCTCTTGATAAGTGAAACAACTAATAACTAATGTTAAAAATTTAAAGCAGATTTCAATATGAATACGCCAGAAGTTCAAAAGAAATCGCAAAATTTATTTTAGTGAGTGTCATTAATATTGCAAACGATATTACATTCCGAATTTTAATTTTCCAGTTAAATAATAATAATAATAAATGACTTCTTTTTCTTTGAACTATTAGAATCAAAATAAAATTAATAATTTAAATCACCCTAACTCTATTTTTTGCCTCAAACTATAAATTATATACTACAATATTCTGTTATATGATAACTAATAAAGATATTAGTACATTAATCTTGAAATATGCCTTACATCACACATTTGGATCACCCTTAACATACAAACATCCCAGTTTTTTAAATGTTTAAATTGTACAAACAGTTCCCAGTTGCAATCTAAATACTTTTTTAAATCTTCCATAAATGGCCGTTTTTTGCGACAGTATGCACGTGTGGCGGCACGACTTTTTTCTGAAAACAGTGCCGACAGAGAGTGAACCAATTTATTCCGTAAACTTTGGTATTATCTGACATCTAGTAGGTTAGTAGGTTTGTCACGTCATATTATGTACAATTGTCAAATAAACAGTAAAGTATAGTGGTAGGTAATCAGGTTTGTAGGCACTTTATTTTAAAAAAACATATTACGGTTCAATATACTAATGCTGAAAAGTTTGGTTATGGGTAAACGCCATAGAAACAAGATGCGCTGCTAGACTGCATAGGCTAAGATACCTATCTTAACAGCCGATGATATCTAGGCAGCAAATAGCAATAATCATTGTAAAATATTCCAGTTTTGAGAAAAGTGCTTTCCTAGGAAGTGTCACGATCCAAAGATTTATTTTTACATCTTTTGATACATTTGTCTCTCAAATATAAAATTTTAGTTACCCTGTTTCTGTAAAGTTTCGGTAATTAATTTAAATGCATTATCTTTAATGAATGGAAGTAATTTTAGTGCCATATATTGTACACTGTTAACCAAATCTATTAATAATTTAGGTTATTCTTTCGGAAACTTGAAATGTGAAAATTTTGAAATAAGGTATCGATTTGATCCCGTCCCATCGAAGTTACCTGCTGACCGACACCTGGCGTGATGACGCCAGTGTTATTTTAAAACACCGTTGTATCACGTCCCGCTTCGCTACTGAGGAAAGCTCTTCTTGTATTTTGCATATGTGCAACTTCCGCGGTGTCCCTCACGTTTCCTAGGAAAGTAAGACTTAAGCTTAAACGAAACAACTACGAACTATCCGAAATAATCACAATGCGACAGAAACGTTTTTTATTCGCTTGATACATTGTCTAAATTTTGTCTCACTTGACTTTTGAATGCATTCTTCTAAATTTTCTTGTAAAACGTTAATTTTCGTGTATCAAGTGAGAAGAAATTTAGATAATGAATCAAGAGAGTAAAAAAACATTTCAAACTTTACCAGGAAGGTACATGAAAAAATTTCTGAAGAGTTTCATGATAGCATATCCTTGAAAAAATGACACCCTGTATAGCGATTTTAAAAAATGAACTTGTTGAACAGTACCTGTATCAAACTTTAACGCGCTGTGTGTAATACGGACTTGGTAATAAAAAAAATAAATTTATTTTTTTTAAACTTTAGCCTCCCGTAACTCCGCTATTGATCGAGAAGATGTTCATATAAAGTTTTCCTCTTAAAATCGCCTATTCTGTCTACCGTTTCAATTTGTTCCAAACAAACCGGAACACCCGGTATATATTTTGTTCCGTTACCGTGCATGGTAACTCACGTCAATTTGAACAAAATTACCAAAATTTAATTAAAAATGAATTATGAATAAATTTTAATGATAAGAATTTTTTTTATTTCAAAATGAAAATAGTAACAATTTGTTAATCAGGAATATATGCTGATATCGATGAAACAAAAAAATGCTGTTCCCATATTAAAGAATAAATTTGATCCCATGTTTTTTGGGACACCTTGTACACCCAGTTACATGAAAAAGTTAAAACCGAATTTTAAATGAATTTATTGCAATCTTTACATGCTTACTGTAAAATAACTGTTTATAAAAATATTAGTTACTGCCAAAAATGTTTAATCTTTTTCGCTATATTATACATATTAAATAAAAAGTTGAATACCATGTGCACTCATCTAATGAAACGGAAAGGTACGTAGTTTGCGCAAATTTTTTATTAGAATCTGAAAAAAAAAAACTTCAAGCTGAATGTAATCCTCCGTTTTCAATAGTAAAGACAAGACAATATATCTGGCAGCAGTGGGATCGTTCGAGCGGCCATCTGTGGGGAAATAGCTGAATTAACCAACACTGCTTCCACGGTGGATGCCGGCTCAGGGAAGCCGGCATCCAAAGCTGTTAACACTTTTTAATATGCTCAGGCGCTATCTGTATATTAATTTATCTGTGATTATAGGTTGTTAGCGAGTCCGCGATCTAGGTTTAATAAATACATGTCCTCCCTCGTCTTTGTCATCGACGTCCCTCTCCAGACGCATAAATACATACGTCGCTCGAGACTGCCCCTTTCGACGTCTTAGATTCGAGATGTAAGTAAATATTTACAGGCCACTCATCGGTCCGCAATCGAACAATGAGTCGCGACGAACTAATTCGATCGCTATCGAAAACAATTAATTTTTATAAACGCCAACATCGAAAATGTTGAGAACACAAAAATATTTCCTTCCAAAGTTTAGCAAAAAGCGATAACATCTAGGATGATCTACAATCTATATTTTCCACGAATTCTTATCGTATTTTATCGGACATGGGTATCAAAACGAAGTCAGATCGATAGCTGATACCATTTCCTGGTAATACTCGTATCGTTTATGATTTTATCTTTGTTAATAATATCTCCCCTTATATCATAAGCGAAACTGGTGCAGAACCGCAAGGTATCGTTTAGAAATGAATTGAAATTATAATTTAATAATATTTATATTCGTAGTGAAACTAGTCATCAATTCAAATCATAAGGGAATGTCCACGCGACCCTCCAACCCATGCGACGAACATTATAGCCAATAGACTTCACGTACTTGCTTCCTTGTTGCCATGGAAACAAAAAATTGTATCTAAATTAATGTTTATAGAAACAGTCAGCAACTGCTTATAAGGTTTGTTGATGACATGATGACTGCTTAGGTGTAAACAATGCATTTTTGTTGTTGTTCTAGTCTATAATTTTTTAAAAATCATTACCAACGAGTCTGTCTATGTAAAAAAAAACATTTGTTTGATAGATCAGTGGCGACTCGTAATTTTTTAAACTAGCGAGACAAGCGAGTTCGAACTGTTCCAAATACAAACTGCAGAACTAACTGGAAACTTTTTTCTTAATCATTATTTATAGCTAAATGAGACAATACAAATACATGATTATTTGAAATTACCCTAGTTTGGTAGACGGATTTTCACGAACTTCCAAATTAATTAGGAATTATTAATATTACGCGCATCGTCAATGACGTTGTAACATTTTATTTACTTGTACTTATCAATGTTATTTGCAGTTTGAAAAAATACAATGAGTAATTTTATTATGAAATATCAGCGACTACTTTTCAAATCGTAATATCCATTTTGGCAAAGTTGAAAAAGCGCACTTATTTATTGAATACTTAATACTACCGTTCCTGTTCTTCGGTGGTGCTTGAGGCCCTGGGCATTGCCATTTCACATCGCACAGTTACAATACACATTTGAAAATTAACTAAAACGAATCAAGAACGACAACGGAAACACGAAACCACGAAATGATCATACAAGATGACAAACTATATTAGTCTGTCTCTGTAGCACTCTCATAGAGACAAGGTATGCCTCTGAAGGGCCTTTCTACCGCCATTGGCTATTACCAACGGATTCAATGATCTTCATCTTTTTCTTATCTATACAGAGTGTCCCGAATATAACTGCCGTAATTTTAAGGTTTTATATATCTGACGAAAAGCAATAAGAAACTCATGTCAAGACTTATGTTATAAAGAATGTCAAAAAGGAATAGTTTGTCTACAAATACATTTCAAAAACTGCAATAATATGCAAAATTATGTCACGAAAT
Organism: Monochamus alternatus; assembly: GCA_037114965.1. Lineage (NCBI taxonomy): Eukaryota > Metazoa > Arthropoda > Insecta > Coleoptera > Cerambycidae > Monochamus > Monochamus alternatus. The sequence continues at coordinate 59,735,627 of CM073429.1, read as the reverse complement.
TACAAACTAACGTACAATTAAGATTAAGTAGAAGTGACTGTAACGTAATTTGTTCGTAATTTGATTTTTGAATCAGTATTAATAAAGTAAATAATTGAAATTTCCGTTAAAACTGTAACGTACTGTAACATTGCAGTGTCAGGCTGCTGTTGATAATTTAAAGGTAATATTAATCATAGTAGCGCCGTTTTTCTTTGATGTTTGTGAGTGTACATAAACCAAAATGGAACAATTTATGGTAATCATAACCAGCTGCATGTTAATTTACGTCGAATGTAGTCAAAACTCTGGCTACGAGACGTTTGTACGGTAAACGATTCTTACAAGAAACATGTCATTTTAAAGAAAAGAAGAAAACCATTCACAGTAAATACCTATGTTTAGGTGTACCTGTTTGTAATTATGTATAAACACATAACAATCTTAAGATAGTACGTTAGCCACGTTGGTCGTGAAAAAAATTGTTAAGTCCAATATGTTTTGTTCAGTCGTACAACTTATCATATGGCAAAATTAAGACACTCATATTCCGGTATGTTATTGGTATGAGGCACGTCTCAGATGCGTCCTTATTTCAGTTACCGATTCTTATTTGTTGCTTATTACTTTACTAAAGCACTGCCTTACTTGCCTCACCGCCACTGTGACAGATAATAAAATATCAATCTTCAGTGAAGGCCAAGTAACCGTTTCGGAGATGTCATATTAGCGATAAATCTCATGGTTATCGTCATTTCGTGGACTAAAATCTCAACGGCGCCTAAATGTGGCGTATCATTGTTTACCGGCCTTGAAAAATATCTCAGTACCGCTCTGTTACTAATCGGAAATAATTCCGCCACGAGGAAGCTCTCCCGAAAATAGCCATTCGGTGTATTTTTGGCCTAATGCGATTTCGAGATTCATTTTTTGACGCAAACTCAAATTAGGACTACCTACAAACATGTTATTTCGAAAGCAGTACGAAAACACCTCCCATGCATTTCCTGCGAAAGTAAATAAATTATTAATCAGGCTAAACTTATTTGCAGTTTGGCGAGTGCGTCAATGTTTTGCGGGTTTTAATGCCGATTTCGTACCAAACAAAGGAAGCGATAAAATTTCGTTAGATATTACGAAACCTCGCGGCAACGACGCAACTAAACGTACGGGTTAGAAATTTTCTTCAAATGGTGCGTAACAAAATATAACGTAACGCGTAACAGTGTGTTGCCAAAATTATTATTATTTTTAAAACGATACATTTCTTGAATCCGTTTGAATTGCGGGAATTATTTAATGATGGTAAAATTCTCCACTGTTAGCAAATTTGTCAAGTCATTGTACGGTAGATTGTTAGAAGCTTAAGAAAAACTTACTATAACCCAAGTAATGATGAAAATGGCGATAATACTTCAATTGTTTTATAAAATACATATGTTGAAAATTAAGAGTCCTTTGTCATTAATATAACATTTAAATAAAAAATCTTTCAATAAAGGCGTTGATAAACAGAACAAGAGAACAAATATTAAAAAAATAAATATATTTTTTATTATTAGAATCATCCTTAAAAAATTAAAACTTCAGCTCCTTTTTAAAATAAGGAAGGCAAAATATTTTGTTGTTATTTTCTGTATGCGTACACACGCATGTTTGCCAACGCACAATCATCGAATTCACGTATTCATATTGTATACAGGATGTTTGAGAATATAGGCGAAAAATATTAGGAGGTAGACTCCTTATAAGTATAGGATTAACTATGACTAAGTACAAACATTTTAAGAGGCAATAAAGAAAATTAAGAATTAAAGGAAAAAAATTGTTTTTTGAATCCTTATTTAATGCCGCCTATGCAACCCGTCCAGAGATAGAGTAGACAACCAGCTATACAACGGTAAAAAATCGCTGTCATTTCATAATTCAATTCCTATTTTCATTATAGTTTTGTGTTCTTCAGTTTTTAGTCCCTTTTTCAATTTTAAACGTTTTATAGTTATTAAATAAAGGAATTTCTGTCGGGTGCAGATATATTCCCACAATATAGATCGCCGGTTGATTTTTCTAGGTTATGGAACAATACTGCCGCAGGTGCATTAATAGTTTCTTATTATCTATTAGTACCTACCTATTCCTTTCGTTCGATTTTCTTATAATAAATATGCATTTTATCTAACTGTACCTAGAAGAATGTTAATTTTTGTCATTTCTGCATTTAGAAACCCTGCAAAAAAACGACCGCATTGCAGTTGATATTGTTGACAGATGTAAGCTTTATCCATGGATCTAAGCCATCTCAGTCGATATTTATCATAGACATTCCCCATTTTTTAAATATCGAGCTAAAATTCTGGAATAATTCTTTTACTGTCTTTTAGACCTTCATGAGTACGTGGCTAAAATTTTTGTACTTAGTCATTAACCGTTAACCGTTAAGTCGTTAACCCTGTATAAGTTCAGATAATACATATTATGCAGGTACTATGAAACACACCATAGGGTGGTACGGTTAACCGCCCTCCTACGAGTCGCATCGACCTACCTGCCGCGGGGGCAGCGTGGCCGAAACGCCGCAAGGATCTTCTCGTTGCGTCGAGGACGAGAAGTTCCTGAATGCAGGTGGGAAGCTGACGTATCGATCCGGAAGCGAAAGAGGAAGCAAGCACACGTCTGGCCAACGGCAGATTTTCTCTCCCGACGTCGCCGCCGCCGCCGCCAGGGTCTCTCGCGCCTTGCCGCCACCTTTCCCAGTCGCCCCTCAGATGCGTAAGTCCATTTTGGAGCTCCGCTACCGCTTTCGCGGATGCAACCGACGTTTGTAGCATCGCTAATATACAGGTTGTTACGGTGACGTCGCACTGTTCATACAACTGTTTCAAAAGGTTGTACGATTCCTCGTGAAACACACTTTTGGCCGATTACTCAAAAACAATACAAGATGTGGACTGATAAAAAGATCACTTTTAATAAAAAGTCGCTTTTTTGACAGTGAAAGTCCCTCGAATCTCTCCTAATTCGGACGCTACCGTTAATTCTTGATCCCATTTTATAGTGTATAACTTAAAAATGGCATCTCTATAGTCAGGCATTTTTTGGAAAAGGTTACCGTATTTCTCGCCGTAAAATAATTAAATTTAGCTCAATAATAATAAGCCGTCCCCTCTCCCGCACATGTCTCCGGACTTCTAGGCTGATCGTCTTGATTAGAATGAGGAGTAAAGATATTATTACTATTATTATTATTACTTAAAGCGTATAATAATATGAGTTGTAAAATTACCAATATTATGTATTTTTTATAAAGATTGTGCTGTAAAATAATGTACTTGAGGCTCTCTGAAGGTGATTTAAAATATATAACATGTTTAAATGCACACGGTGTGGTGCTACGTTTATAGCTGCCCGAAAATACAACATAGGTCATATATTGCATGCTTTAATAATTTCTATATTAATAGTGCAATAACACTTCTAACTTATACAGTAGTAGTACGTAAGGTGTACTACAGACTAAGAGTGTATTCGCGATTCGTGATATGCGAGAAATTCGTGAATAGTGTGTAGGATCTTGTTCGTTAAAAATCCATTCATAAAAACCTTACACACTATGCACGAATCGCGAATTCACGCATAGTCCGTAGCAAGCATAAGAAGAGGAACTCGGCAAAGAATCAATCGTGAAATAAAATTATTTTTCTTTTTCTTCCCACTGGTAAAATACGTCGCCTATAACTAATGTATAGGCATCCAATAACTTAAAAAAAAAATCTTCTAGATTTATTGATGTGGATGGATATAGAAATTTTTCAACAACAGGTTACCGTTTCCTTCTTACATTTTAGTTTTACGGGGAAATAGTTAATTTACACGGTATATAGGTAGATACTTAATTTATGTGGTAAAAAATATGTATGTACAGATATCATTGCTGTAAATTTGTCTTGTATAACAAGGAGTTCGGTGGGTATTTATTCCCCTCTGTTTGTAGCAAAATTGTGCTGCATTTTCTTGAGCTAAGAGTGAATTATTTATTCATGGTATATTATGTATTTTGTACCGGTTTTGTTTTTGTTATAGGTATACAATTAGGTACATCTTCACAACAATGCAGCATGTTATATGTATAGTTTAATATAAGTTTATCTAATACTGTATATTAGGTTGTTCTATTTAATAAAGTTTCTATTCTGTTCTATAAATATCATTTTTACATGTATTAAATGAATAATTACATTCTAATTTTACAAACAATTAGTAAATTTACATATTATGTATGAGCATAATAATTGCCATGGTAAAAATACATATAATTGTTACAAGCATTGTAGGCATGTTTTATGATATTGAAATTTTACAGAGTATTAGTAATTTTACAAATCGTACGTATAATTACCAGGAAGTATAAAAGGCCAATGATAATCATGGTAAATTTACTAAATAATTTGTTTCAGTGTATAGATGAACTATCCTATATCTGACAATTTTGCGTTCATAAATCTTCCGTTGTATACTTTATCATTGGACATCCTGTGTTGCAGAAGTGACGTAAAATAACGCCGCACGAAACCACGCGACACATCAAACTGACATGACACAGTCACGTGCCGCAATCGTGGCATATATATACGACTGACCAATGAATGACATTACGCACCCGCGTCGCCATCGGAATGTCAAGAGGTCATGTGCTTTTACATGACGGCACCGACGACCATCGCCGCTATTATGCGCTGCAACCTCAATTATGTGTGTCGGTGGAGAAGGACGAGGTGGCGGCGGTAGAGGCCTACGGAGCGGCATCCGATGTGGGTTAAGTCCCCGGAGGGGGAGGAAATGGAGGAGGTGGAGGCGCCGCCGTCGTTAATATTTCGATTCGCCGAATTAATTTAATTGTGCGAAGCACCATCGGGATGGAAAAGAGAGTGTGTGCGTCGCACCTCGGGTATTCCTGGATAACGTGGGCGTGCGACCTGTGGCTGTGTTTGTTTGTACGCGTTGGCGGTTCACTTCTCTATGACGACGGGGGTTTTTCACGGCTTATATCCGACGCCGCCGCTAATTTCTAAAGAGGATCTCAATATGAAGACTTTGCATCGCCACAATTTGTTCATAGATGTGTCCCACAGGGATCCAATTTAGGCCCTTTGCTCTTTCTATTGTACATTAACAGTTTATTGGGTGCAGTCAAAACTCGTAAACTTGTATATGCAGATGATATGAAACTGTTTCAAACTATCAACACTGTCAATGATTGTTCATTGATACAACATGATTGTTCATTGATACAACATGGTTTGGTCGTTATTAATAACTGGTGTCTTAGGAATAATAAGTTAAATTTAAATATATACTTTTAAAAGAAAAATTTCACCAATTTATTTTCATTGCCAAATAAATTACATTGTCATAAATAGATGCACTGAATTTAGAGATTTAGGAATACTCTTTAATGACAAGCTGTCTTTTAACCTTCATTTCCAACAAAGAATTGCATCTGCAAGTAAAATGTGGGGTTTTATTTTGCGAAATTGCAGCAACTTACAATACAACAGTTTTTAAATTTCTTTATTTTGCTGTAGTTAGATCAAAATTAGAGTGCGGGGCTGTTATTTGGATTTGGAGTTGAATGGACAATTTTTTTTTATTTTTGAAAAAACTATACACTGGCAGAAAGTACTCGACGAGCAACAAAATATGGTACAAAAAACGTTTTGCTATCGTTGTTAGTTGCGGAGTAATTCGATGGACCGCTAGCGTAATATTACGCTAGCGGTCACCATTTTTCTCGAAAACGGCACAAGGTACAAAATTGAAACTGGTGGTATAAATTAGCAACAAAATATCCAGTACTTGTTTTTGGCAGTCACTGATGTTAGCTTGCCACGGTAATAGACGTTAGCTCGGGGTCATGCATTCAGTTTTAAGAGCGTTCAAAGAAAATGTTGAAAGTACTTGGCTTTTCGGACTGACGTAGTTTATCCTGAGAGAGGTACGGATCAGCAAGTACTACTTGACCGATTTCAATGTATTTCGTTAGCCGACAGAAGGAAAATTTGATCAGTTACCTTTTTGTATAAGTTGTTGCCTAACGGTATTAATTGTGAAACTATATTACACAAAATAAACTTTCTGGTTCCAAGACTTGTTTCGAGAAGCAAACCGAACCGACCAAAAAAGATTTGCACCGTTTTTATTTTCTGGCCAAAGCGACGTGTCTTTAAAATGAATAAAATTTTGTTACACTGATTTTGAAGAAGAACTGCGGTACCACTATTAGAAACATGAAAAATATAAAAAATTAGCACGTAACTTATTATAATAGAATCGTTTTCGGAAGGCGAAGTTGGCAATAAAACGTTGGAAAAAAAACCCGACTTACACCTCTGAGCCCTTCTCACTTGTTTGTAATATACCTAAGTCATGCTCAGGTACGCCCCTTAATAAGGTAGGACTAACGTTACGGAGAAATTACCTGCACTAGAGAAGGATGGCCAATAAGATGTACTTCTTGTCAATAACAGACGGTTGAACAGAGCTGAACTTAGAATAGTTGGAACGTGCAGATCATTCTATTGCGTTGTGTTGATTCTTCTGCTGTGGTATGTTTGTGATAGTTTTAACGAAATTTGAAAATGACTCATCGTAAAGTTTTGAACGAGCAAAGTAGGAAACTTGTGTTAAATGTTTTGGAGCTTTTTCGAACCGCATAGAAGCGCAAAGCTGCCAGTGCATTTTCTCTAACGTCAACATAAATAAGAATCATGTCCATTAACTCAACATTGCTGAAATTTAAATAGTGACACTCCCACGATAAATAAAGCAACCCTATTCGCCAAACAGGCGTGTTGACACTTCTTTACAATGTTAAAACTTTACACATTTTTAACGCAAAATCTATTAGATTTTTATGATAATCCACTTCTTATTTAAGGAACCACATATCCTCAAAGCTTTTCAGATAAGTTCTGTATTTAGTTCCTAGTAGATTCCCAAAGACAACTAAAGTGGGTTTTATAATAAACGGTTTATTTTCAATGGTTAATTCTCCATTGAAAATAAACCGCGATTATTTTTGAATTGATCGTAGGTGTATCATTAGTTTTCTCAATAGGTATTCGTAGAAATTATGAAAATAGGCAGGTTTATTAAGATAAGGTATAAATAAGATTTGAAATCAATTGAGTTATTATTGCATCATGCATTGAACTTATATGACGCATGTAAGCACCAGAATCTTTCAACTACTTTGTTTAAATATAGTTCAAAATTACAGGGACTGTAAAATCAACTGCCTACGCGCTTTTTAATAAATAAGTGTTCGAAAATTACCTCTAATTAGAAAAAAAATATAAATTCAAGAATACTGCAGAACATTAATTATTCATAACAGAGTACATTTTATTTTATTTTGTTTGTAATAAGGAAATAGGAAAAGAATTTTCAAATTGTTATAGTCTCAAACGTAACCATTTATCTCAGCACTGTCCTAATAGCTTTTCGAACGCATCGTGACGATCGTAAGATACACAAATCGGCCAAATAAGAAAAATATGACGAATATGATGCAGAAGAAAAAATTATTCGTTTAAAAAAATATGAAATTTTTTTCTTCAGTTTTTATTTATTTTATGAAACGTGACAAGAGATGGTAAGATGGCAAATTTTGTACACTAATGCCCTTACATTTCTCAATATTGTACACCATAATGCGCTTGCGTTTTTCTGCACTTTTTCTTTCCAACGTATTTTTCTGAAAATTGTTTATTTTTCCGTCTGCTACAACCTATAAATTTTACTGATTTCACGTGATTTTGTTGAGACGCCTAGTATAATCAATCTAAAGGCCGTCAGACACGTTCAGCAAAAAGTTATCTATTTTATTAAAGTCTTCTATTAGTTGTGAAAAATATTAGATAGGAAATCATCGGTGGCGAAATATTAAATGGAAAAAGGGAGGAAACGACCAAGTTCTGTTAATAAGACAACAGAAAGGGCCGATTTGATAACATCCAGCGTCACGTCGAACGACGCCGGTGCAGCAAATAAGACGCCGTCAGCAACAGTTGTTCGGGAACCATAAGAACAGGGGAAGATGGGAATAGATAGAGCATCTGACCCAATCTCAGTAAAAGTAATAGCGCTAAGACTGCTAAATACGTAAATAATGGCACGGCCAACTGTTTTTTGTTAAGTCACTTGTTAGGTCTAACTAGATTTGGTATCACAAACCCCTACACTTCCCAAAATAAAAATTGTAGGCAAGCAAAAAATAATTCTTTGTAGAAAGTTGCATGTGAGTTTTATTACTCAAGTTTGCTTAGAGCCAATTTTTTGTGTATATATTTTTTTTTCGTGGAAAGGTGCAGTTTTTTAACAAAACTGTCACAAGTATCATTGTACGTTAAAAAGTACTAAGTATCTATAAGTTTTTATAATGTTACAAGGCTATGTGAACTTGGCACCCCACTTTAAAAAAATATATTTTTTTTCTTTGTGATTCTTATAGATTATCGTTTGTAGCAACATTTTTCTCGTTTATAGTAATTTCAAAAAATATATATATATATACTTGAAAAAACCATCTCCGACTTTTACAGCACTAAAATCTGAGTGTTGTTTCTTATAGGGAATCTTTTATAGTTATTTATAGTGAAAAAAGTTTCGTTTCCTTTTCGTAGCAAGGGTACAGTCACTTTGATTTGCTTACCGGTAAAGAGGTGACACAACTCTGAAAAAGAATATATTCTAATTTTGCAATTAAAACCATTGTGTATAAAATTTATCTGTATGTTTCTTACCGTTGATATTTCAAATTGCCTTATTTAAGAAACAAGCACGTTGTTATAATAAACCAATAATATCTATAAATGGTTATCAGACTAGACTACTTACTAAAACTTACTTGTAACCTAATTACTCGGGCTTATCAGACTGAGAAATGTATATTCGAGGTGATTTGACTTACCTGTAACAAAAAAAAAAAACATTAATTTATGCCAATAAAAATAAATTCTTTAATAATTTGAATAACTTAATGAACTGAATTTTGTGCCTGCAAGTTGATTTTAATTTTTTCTTATCTTTACGTAGTTAGAAGCAATGTCATACAAGTACACTCAATAGATGCTACTTCCATTTTATATGCTCAACGGATATTTAACGATTCTCAAATTTTAACATACATACATTTAGAAGATTTAGCATACATACATTTTAATTATTCCCCTTTTTTTATTTTGCAAAAACGTTGTGTATTTTCTTATAATAGTTGGTTGATGTTTAGTGAAATAAACAGTACGTATTTGACAGTTGTTCTAAGTGCACAAGTTTTCTTTCGCTATGGCTGGTTACTCTAACGCAGAATTAACAGACATGCATTTCATGTATGGTCGTGAAGCGCCACGTCTTTATGTTGACGCTTATCCAAATCGCCAGATTCCTTCACAACGCATATTAGGAAGAATTCACCAAAGATTGCGTGATACCGGTTCCTTGAGCAAACAGTGCCATTTATCCGGAAGACCAAGGTCGGTATCCACTCCTAGAGCAGAAAAAGAAATTCTAACACTGGTAGAACAGAATCCAGGTAAGAGTGTGCGGAGAATATCAGCTGAAGTAGGAATTAGTGGTCCTCTTGTTTGGAGAATCCTTCACGAGCAACTGCTTTATCCATACCATGTGCAACGAGTACACGCCTTAAATCCAATAAGTGTTCATCAAGCACGTTTGGTTTTTTGCCGCTGGTTTCTACGTCACGATGCTGAAGACCCTCGTTTTCTTGCAAACATTCTTTTTACTGATGAGGTCGGTTTCACAAGAAATGGAGTGTTTAATTTTCACAATACGCATATTTGGGCCGACGAAAATCCTCAGGCTCTAATAGAATCTAGACATCAGGCACGTTTTTCATTAAACATTTGGATGGGTATTGTAGGTGACAGGTTTCTAGGTCCTGTTGTTTTACCAAACCGATTAACAGGCGCTGCTTACCGCAACTTTCTGCAGAACACACTGTATGAGTTTTTGTAAGACATTCCTTTGAATCAGTGCAAATGTGGTTCCAGCATGATGGTGCTTCAGATCATTTTTCCATGGCCGTTAGAGAGCATGTACACCAAACTTTTCCACATAGATGGGTAGGAAGGGCCAGACCTGTTTTATCGCCTGATCTGAACCGTCTAGATTTCTTTATTTGGGGATATTTGAAGACATTAGTGTATGGTACTCCTGTAAATAGCCTGGAAGGGCTGCAGCTACGGATTAATCAAAAGTGTGAAGAAATCCAAACCAAGGAGGGCGTTTTCGAAAGAGTCCGAATATCGTTGAGACGAAGATGTCATGCCTGCTTGTAAATGGACAGAGGGCACTTTGAACATCTTCTGTAACTTTGTGTTTTGTTTGTTAAAAGCATCCTTTGTCGGTTTATTCCTAATAATATAAAATGTTTGAAAAACGAATAGTGGTCCATATCTCCGCAACCGTTACTTTGTGGACCCATGTTTATTAAGAGTTTTCTGCTTATTTTGGTTCATACTATTACCTCCTGAAATATTTTACACTCTTTTTTTAACACCCTGTATAACGGTTAAGAGGTAAGAATATTAATTTTTTTTTACAGTTATTTCTTGCTACATTTGTTTTTGTGTGTTTCTGTTTTTGTAGGAATGTAGGATTAGTTTTATGTGAATTCTTATGATTTGGTCACGTTTGCAGGTGGAATATTCCATTTTATTGTATTTATGAGTTTAAAGCCTTGTCCTCATGGACGCAAAATTCGTGAAAAAAAAACGCAAATTATTTAATGGCGGGAAAAATGTCAACTTTTAGCCAATTTTGAATAGACCGTAAATTTTGACAACTGCAAAATTTTCTATGACTCATCATAAAACTGTCATTGATTGTCATGGTAGACTGACAGAAGCTCAAGTTAAACTTATCAACCCACATAATGATGAAAATAGCGATAATCATGTACAGCGAAATTCACAATAAGTTGACACTTTCCCGCCATGAATAATTTAAATCAAACTTTGCGAGAATTTTCGCGAATTTCACTTTCAAGGATTAAGTCATCTGATATAGCACCAAATACTTTACCAAAGTTTCTTGTTTAAAGTTATTTTTATATTTCATTAAAGTTTAGAAATATCTACCTACGCGTTATTTATGATAATGAATAACACTGTACATTAATATTCATATACTATATAGGGTTATCCGACAAAGTTTAAACCATCCTGTAGAATAGATGGCCCAGTTTCGCCAGTCGTACACATTGCAAGCACAAGGCGGCTTTGATTTGGTCCTACGAGACAAATCGACGGTGCGATGGTGCACTCACCGGCCGACTCGATGCAATGATGACGCGCTCCGACCTGCCCCAACGTCTGCCTGCTGCCGCACCGGGCCACTAGATTGTTATTCGGTAAATGTAAATATTCCGGTATGGTATGTGTGTGTGTGCCACTGCCACCGCGATCATCATCGGACGGCCCATATCGATCGATGAATATTCTATTCGGTCGATCTGCTGGCCCCGTGTCTCTATTTTAGCGCCGTACTTCATAAATTATTCGGCTGATTAGAGACCTCAGTCGGCGTGACGCGATGCCGTTGGACGTAGTTTCATGTTTTTCAGATAGTTCGAACGATCTTGGACGGCTTTCGCTCAGACATCGAATTCCTTAAAATGCTATTTTGATTTTCATTTGTTTGTGATGGCGACTACGATTAAAATAAATGCTTTTAATAACAACTTACGAGGGGAGTTCAAAGTATTATGGGCATCAGTATGATCTGCTACCGATGTGGGTAATTTTACTATTGCATTAACTAATGTCGCTATCTGAGAGTATGTATATAGAATTTCAGCTATTTGTGACCAATTGTTTTCTAGTAATTCTTAGTAAAAGACTGCTGTGATTACGTTTCTTAGGCAACGATACGTGACTGTGGTTTCAAGACCTTAACCATCCACCATATAATTCCGATTTAGCTCCCAGTGACTATTACCTGTTCCCAAATTTAAAAAATATTTTCGTGGAAAGCGACTTTCAGAGGATGAAGAGTTCAAGGCGGTGTGAAAATGAGTGACTCAAATTACAAGCAACGTGTTGTGATTCAATTTTTCTGAAATCTGGCGAAAACCCTCGGAAATCCTTCGAAAATTGCAGGTGGTGTATGGAGACGAGTGCATGTCGAAAACACGCGTGTTTGAATGGGCAAAACGGTTCAAGGAGGGGCGTGAATCGGTAGATGACGGTCCACGTGAAGGAGCTCCCGTCACCTCTCGTACTGACGCGAATGTTGATCGTTTGCGTGCACCGATCCCGTCTGACCGGCGCCTAAGCATTCGTGTGTTGTCTGACGAGTTAAACGTCAACAAAGAAATCGTTCACAAGATGTTACACGAAAATTTTAATATGCGAAAGATTTACGCAAAGATGATGCCAAAAGTTCTCACCCGTAAACAGAAAGCCGTGAGAAAATGGATCTGCGAGGATTTGTTGTTCCGCATTCGGACCGACGGTATTTGAGTATGACCCCGAGACCCGTAAACAAAGTCAGCAGTAGGTGGAAAAGGGTGGAGAGCGGCCAACGAAAGCGAGGATGTCCAAGTCATGACTGAAGACAATGTTGATCGTTTTTTTCGATATCCACGGCATCATTCATCGTGAATATATTCCTGCCGACCAGACAGTGACTGGACAGTTCTATGTTGGCGTCTTGGAATGGCTGCAGGCCCGCGTTTTCCGTGTACGACCCAAACTCACCAAGAACGGCGGATCTTGCATCACGACAACGCGCCAGCCCATTCCTCCTTCATTGTGCAAGAGTTTTTGGCAAAAAAGGCATTCCAACGTTGCCGCACCCACCCTATAACCCCGATATTGCCCTCTACGATTTTATTATTCCAAGATAAAGTGGCATCTCAAGGGAACTCATCTTGGCGGCGTACAGGAGGTCAAAGAAGCTGCCAAGGGTGCTTCCAATTGTGGGAGCACCATTGGAATCGTTGTGTAGAGTTAGAGGGAGACTATTGTGAAGGTCAATAATAAAATTTTGGCGAAATTTGATTTGCTTGTTTTTTCATTGACAAATTCCCGGAACTTAATTGCCACACCTCGTATGTTTATGCCTCAACAATTTCTCATTAGTTTAGTTTAGTTAGTTTTATTGACCACGATATATACAAATATTTGTGGCAAGTCACATATACACAATAGCAAAAATAACAACAATTAAGTTCATACTTCATAACACAGTATACAACAAAATAATAAATATTGCGAACAAACAAAGTACACGAAAAACAAACAATTTAAAACAACAATAAAATTATCACATGTCTAAAGAAATCTATCTCCATGTTCAAGGGCATCCATATATTCTCGTGTTGATTAAAAAGCACGTGAAAATTAAATAGTTTTTTACTTTTACTTTGAATTTCATTGAATTTAATTGTCTTATTTCGTGTGGTAAGACGTTGTAAAAAAGGCAGTATTCAATGAATTTTTAACTGATTTGTTCAGACGGTATTTGGGGGGTCTTATTAAGTTACCACTTCTTGTGCTATAACTGTGAAAATCGGAGTTTATTTTATAGTTATCTTTATTATTATGGATTTCACATAGTTGTAGTAATATGAAAAAAACATGGTAAAGTACTGATTTTATAATTAATAAAAAGTGGTTTGCAGTGTTCTAGATAACCCACATTAGCGATAATTCTAACAATTTTTTTCTGCATGCGAAATTTATCCACATGCCTACAATCCCCACCCCAAAACATAAGACCGTAACTCAAATGAGAATGAAACAAAGAAAAATACACTGTCAACAATGTACTGCTGTTTGTATATTCTTTCAAGTTCCGAATAAGGTATATGGTAGGAGACAGTTTCTTTTTCAATTTTTCAATATGAGAAGACCAGTTTAAGCCACAGTTTATCGTTACACCAAGAAGCACCGCATCATCTCTCCCTGATATACTGGTATTACTAGATATTATCAATTTCTGTGTCTTATCCTGATTTAGTTTGAGATAGTTGTTTGTCATTATTGTCATACTGTCCGTTGTTAAGAGTAGACGTTGAACGATCCCTACACAAGTCAATAAAGACAGAAAACTTCGAAAAGCACGCAATAATATGTTTTAACCACTTCCAATATGCCACGAAAACGTTGTCTCAACACTAAGATTTGTCAGGTAAATGTTGTCATTTTTACGTGTTATCTTAATTTATAGGTAAGTATTTCATCCTAGACTTTACTATTTGTTAATAGTACTATGTTGCGATATATTTTCTGTGAACATAATATGTTTATTCATAAACTGACTACGGTCCTGCTAAAATCCACGCTGGACTATCTCTACTGATTAGTTGTATTGGCTGAGAAGACATACCAAAATAATATTTTTGACAATAGAAAGCAATTTTAAGTAGATAGAAATTAGACATCAAAAACAATGTGGTCAGCGAGACACGAGATTGCTTTGTGGCTTTGTAGTTGCGACCGTTTCCCGTTAGAGGAATGCCGGGCACCAGCGGCGTTATATCGTTGCCAAAGGTTACTTGACCGTCAAAAATAATGAGAATATTGCCCGAGACGTGCATAAGCGCTCTACCATGCAGACCACCTGGTACGTACGTAATTACAAAAATAATTAGTTGTTTGCGAGCCGGCTCGCTTAGCAACAACTACTTTTTGTTACGGAATTCATAAGCAAATATGGTGCTCTAGGTATACTGAGACATACGTAGACGGAATATCGCAAAAAAAAACAGTTCTTTTATTTGCAGAAGTATAACCAAATTGGAACGGACTATGTCTATTATTTCCTATAAATACGTCATGTAAAAAAGTCTGCATCTGTAGATGTATGTACCATTTACATTAAGTCGTCTAGACTAAATCAGCGAACAAAAGTAAATGAAAACGAATATTTTCTCAAAAATTCAAGATTACTGCTGCTCGTAAGCAATATGATTACTTCATTGATAGGAATTGTAGGAGATTTGATATACGATACTTTATTATAGTCTGTTTGGAAACGAAAGAGAGTAATAAAACCACGAGATAAGAACCGGCCATGGGCGTGGTAATATTTCATTTCAGGTAATTATCGGGTAACACTAATGCTAAAAGGTAATGGGTGTACATTAGTATATTTTACTGGATACATCATAGGGCAGGAGCCAGTGTATTGTCACAGATCAATCCAGTCTTAGAGCTGAATATACGAAGACGTGCTAGTGCGGTAGAGTAAAATTAGACTTGCGTTTAGTGACTATTGTGCCAGTGGATATAATATTGTTTGGGTAAAATGTCGAGTTTATCAGATTACGTACCTGCTATACGCGTGAAAAGATGTGCGCTGTCTCAGTGAAGATTATTATATTAAATGTATTTAATGCATTGAAACACCAAAATCCTACCGACAGTGTTGATGACATCGTGCAAAAGTGTTCCAAAATGACAGGGATTGGAAAATCGACTATCTACAAACTTTTTAAGGAAACAAAAAATGAACAAGATACTGTAAATCCTCCAAAATCATCTACAGAGAGGTCAAAAGTCGTTATAGATGATTTCTTCAAAAATGTCATTCGCAGAAAAGTACACTCATTTTATTTTAAAAAAGAAATACCAACGCTAAACAAAATTTTAAGTGAACTTTCAGAGGACAACGATTTGCCAAAAATCAGTAGAAGCAAATTATAGGCCGTCTTACGAGAGTTGAATTTTTACTGGGAAAAGCAGAATAGGAAGTCAGTTCTTGTCGAAAAAGATGAAATTATTTGTTGCCGAAGATCCTACTTAAGATCAATTAGAAAATTCCGTGACGAAGGGAGGAATATTTATTATCTAGACGAAACTTGGGTCAACGAGGGATATAGGTACTGTAGCAAAAGTATGGCAAGATAAAAAAGTAAAAAGTTTTCGACAAGCATTTTTGGATGGACTTTCAACAGAGTTCAAGGCACCTTCAGGTAAAGGGCGAAGATTAATAGTGACACTTATAGGTAGTGCCAGTGGTTTTATAGATGGCGGTTTACTTTTATTTGAATTTAAAAATGCAGGTGACTATCACGAAGACATGAACGCAGATGTTTTCGAAGAGTATTTTACACAGATGTTGGATCTTATTCCTCCGGGCTCTATAATTGTCATGGATAATGCCAGTTACCATTCACGGCAGACCGAGCGGACGCCTACGACTGCTTGGAGAAAAGCCGATATATAACTTAATGGTTATCCGGAAAAAACATTTCTTTTGAAACAAATATGGTGAAAAAGGAACTTTTCACACTTGTCAATCTTAATAAAGATCAGAAAAAATATGTTATCGATGAAATGGCAACAAATCGCCAAATAACGGTACTATGGTTACCACCTTATCACTGTGAACTTAACCCAATCGCGAAATAATACGACGTTTAAATTTAGTGACGTAAAAATTTTGTTAAAAAAGTCCTTGGAACGAGTAACTGCAGATAACTGGCAAAGATGTATACATCATGTACAAAAAGAAGAGGAGGAAATGTGGGAACTCGATAATTTAATTGACGTTACTATGGAACCTATCGTTATCAATCTAGGAGACGAAGATAATTCATCAGAGGATGAATTTTAATATACCTTATTTTCTTTATTGTACATTTATACAACACTACATACTCACCATAATTTGAATTTTCAAAATACATATATTTTTGTGTGGAATAAAAGTCTATTCATTAAATTTAAATAAATATTTTCATAATTGATATTGAATAATTTTATTTGAATTACTAAAAACCCTCTTCACCCGGTTATGATGCTTAAAGTAGCCTCATGAGAAATAGACCGAGAAACTGAAGCGGCATAGACAAAGACGGATTGTCGGAGATTAAATTTTAGCTACCTGCTACAATTTAGTACGGTTCGATCACACAAAGTTTTTTTAAAAGTACACCTTATCTATCATACCGATAATACATAATATAAAAATATTGAATATAAGCACTAGTACTACATTTATTTACGATTTGCATACATAATAAGCTTTTATTACTCTCTCTCATTTCTAAACAGACTATAATTTCTATCCACACTTGTTTAGTTCATTCAGCTAAATTGAAAACTGGACTTTTCCATGATTCACTGGACACATATGAATAAAAAACCGATGTGAAACGCTCACCGACTTTTAAAAATAGAATACGGCGGCATGCAACAACGCTCTGCACTCTACATAATTGGCGAATTAGCTCTATATTTATTTCATCTCTAGCAATGATCTGTCCGGCTTAATATTTAAAGTGTTAGAGGTTGACGCTGCCATTTCATATTTGCGGCAGTAAAAATAACAGCGTAAAACTACTGTTTGGCGACACCGTCGCCTTTCCTTAGAGTAAATTCGTGTTGGCGTAGAACTAGGTCGACTGGCCAGGTATTTCGAGTATGCAGAACGTTACCCCTAATTGAAAATATCCAATTTATTTACCATATTCGTGTTTGTAACGGAAAATGGGTTAGCGTTAATTAAGAGAGATGTTTATTCATATATCGCGGACGAGGCGCAGGTATCCTAGTTAATAATGAGGCGATGCTACACTAGACCAGACTAATTATAGTAAAAAATACATCTCTTCCTGTTTTGATGTCATTTGTTTTATAGCTCAAGTTTGTCAAACCGTTATGAGAAAGTATATTACTGAAGGTTGAATAATTGTGTGGGTAATAGATAAATAATGAACTGTTAACAATTTCTAGTTTTAATCCCTCTTGGGAAAAATTCTGTGTACGGCACTGTTGAGTGCATCTAGAGTCAATAGTAAAAGGATTACGTTGTTTGTATACTTTGTTTATGTATTTCGTTTTTCAGTTTTCTTCTCTTTCTTCTCGTTGTCATAATTGAAACCCTCCGTGTTTACGTTGTGATATCGTGTTTTTCTTCATTTTTAGTGCAAACAAATTTTTTTAAGATTTTTTTTACCTGAAACCAATAATTATATATAGACCTATGAAATTTCATGCAGTACTGATGAGTAATAGCTATTTATGATATACATGTTAAAAGTAAGATTTTATTTTGTGAGACTTCACGAACAAAATAAAATCACTTTTAACACGTATATCATACACTATTTTTTCTACAAAACAATCGGAAGAACTTTAACTCAATAAAAATAAGAAATCAAAAAATACCACACAGAACGCAATGTTTATGAACCAAAATTTTCGTAGCAACCAGTGCTGTTGTTAGTTACGGAAAAAACGCAAAAATATTGACAGCATTTTCTAGTAATATTATAAGTATAATGAATAATCTCGATAATGAGTGTAACGAATCCATCCCTGCTGAAATCGAAGAAGCCGCCAGTCGAGCAACATTGGAATTATTGCCAGCGAAATCAAAGGAACAGTACGAAATTGCTTATAGACGCTTTTCGGAATGGTGCAGCATTAAAAAGGTCCCTGGGAAATGTAACGAAAGTGTTTTACTGGCACATTTTGAGGAAAAAGCCAAGATATGGAAATCGTCAACGCTGTGGTCAAATTATTCCATGATCAAAACTATGTTAAAAATAAAGCAAGATCAAGATATAAGCAAACATTATAAACTGTTTTTTAAAACGGAAGGGTGAAGGATATCAAGCAAAAAAGTCAAAAGTTTTGACGAAGACGCATATCGACAAATTTCTCACAGAAGCAGAAGACGAAAAGTATCTGATGATGAAAGTCGCAGCAATAGTGGGTGTCTTCGGGGCGTGTCGCCGGGAGGAATTGTGTCAGATGACCATCGACAATATCGAATATTTGGGCACTTCGGTTGTTGTGACCATACCAGATACTAAAACGAAAGTGCCTCGGACTTTCACTGTTGTTGATGAATTCTATTTAAACTTTTTTAGAAAGTATATGGCACTCCGGCCACCCAACGCTGACCATAGACGACTTTTTCTTAAATATATGAAGAATAAATGTGTGAAGAATCCAGTCGGAATTAACATGTTTGGTAAAATGCCTGACGACATTGCAGAATTCTTGAATCTACCAAATCCTCAACTCTACACCGGACACTGTTTTCGTCGTTCATCGACAACATTGTTAGCAGATTCTGGTGCAAATCTTACTACCATCAAGAGACATGGAGGATGGAAATCTTCGACGGTAGCTGAAGGCTACATTGAAAATTCACTGGAACAGAAGAAGGAAATTGCGTGCCAAATACTTCCTACTGCTGCAACTACTAGCAAAACCACCAGTACTATACTCGCATCAAGAATTCAGACGTCTTACGTCACGGCTGACGTTACACATTTGTTTTTATTGTCAACGTAATTTTCGATATTTGGTCACGCTAAAAACAATGATTTCTTGCAATTTAGTGCATTATATAATGCAAACTTTTAGTGTAGTATATAGTTTTATTACTATCAGTTGCAGTTTCTTAAATATTTTGATGAAATTATAATGAATTATTCATTTGTTGATATGACGTAAGTCGTCTGAATTCTTGTCGCGAGTATACCAGTAGTATTTCTACAGAAAATAGATGTGTCACACGTTGACAGTAAAACCAACTTAAGTATGATGACTCCGCAGGGAATTACAATTTCAAATTGTTCTAATTTTACTATAAATGTTAATAATAAACTAGTTAAAATGTTGGTTTGTACTTATTTAAAATAAAAAGTTGTTCATGTGTTTGTTAAAACGTTTTATTAATTTTCAAAACAAAATTTAAATAAACTTTGATTTACTTTTAACACTAGTGTTAGTTACTTTTAACATGCGTGTCAAAAAATGACATTTTTAACATCAAAAATGATAATTAAAAAGCCCACTTTTAACAGTTTTGAAGAAAAAATTATTTTTAAATTTCTATTATAAAATGGCGACCTAAAACATACATCTGTAAACATGCCTGCTTTTGGAAATGAACTTTGAAGTGACATACACCTAAAATATATACATACTTTAGTGGCAAAAACTAAAATTATCTACTCTTTGGTTACATTCATTAAACAAGTGGCCAATGGAACTAACCCATCAGCTTTCCAACCACTTAAAACTGGCAGCTTTACCTTAATTCGCCGTAACCTCAAAATTGCAATAGATGTAATTCATGTCATCATGTCACATCTCGCGTATTTTTATATCCAGTGTATATGTACAATCAGTTTAAAAATAGTGTCTACAAAAGAGAAAACAGGTATTTGTTTCCGTGTCGTCCCATACCACTGGGAAAATGACGGAACATTATTATGGACAGTACATATTTAAACTATTCTCAAAGAGAAACTTTAAGATGCAATCTAACAAGCTTAGGAGCATTTTAAAATTCTCATAATTACGAAATTTTAAAGATGCTCTTCAACTCGAAAAACAATAATGTTTAAGGGTTGTAGCACTTTCTGTTTGTTGTTTTTAGTAGAAAAGTCTTCTTTCTGCGAGATTTTTTCTTGCTACCCATCTTACACACTGGCACAGGACAAAGCTAACAATAAACTGTATTTTCTCTAGCATTAGAAAATCATATCGACTATTGGGTAAAGTTTACTCCATAGTGGATTTTGAAGGTAGTAGAACTTTGTAGTCATTTTGATCCCATGTAAAATGTGGATATCACTTATGGATCAAGCAACAATGTGGCGACAACTGTCTCAATTGTATAACCAAGTGCCGCCACATTAAAGGTTCCCAGTTCGCCGCCAAAACTACTACAGACACTTTAAAGCCACTTCTAAGTAATATGTGATATGGATCGGTTGCTGTTAACTTTAATAATAAAGTTTGGGCAACTTTAAGGTGCTTCTGCTTACTTATAGTCATAACGTTCCAGACACCAAACCGCCCCATCAAGCATTACAAAACCATGAAGTGATTTTCCATGGTGAGGATTACGTACTTACAACTATGCTAACATAAATTGGGAGTTATTTTTGCTATATGGTGGTAGATTTCGTGATTATTACGTAACAGCCACTTAATTGAAGATGCGGTACCAGCTCGGAGTGTTGCCTTCACTGTATTATTTCCTTTTAGGTGTACTTTTGCTGCATATTTTATTATTCGTTGGTGCTCAGTAAGGTTTTAACTTACATGGATTTTTACTAAATTTTGGATCAATTTTTTAAATATAAGTCAAAACAGTTGAAAATTTACATCCCAAACAAACGCCACATTCATTGGCCAACGTTACCATATTGTTTCTTATTTAAGAGACAACGCTAGGAAGGCACCAACTATTATACAATAACGCAAAGTGTCGACGGCTTCCACTGCGTTTCCCAAGATTAATTATAAATTACAAACACACACAGCGAGCTTAATCAGTCGCCGCGATCTTGCATCGTAATAAGTAAACATGTGAACGTTATTGGGTGAAATTAGAGCTATTTTTAGACCGTTGGAACTTTGTACGGCAACAATTTTTAGGCACTGACCTAGATTTATCATTATCTTCGGCGTGTTCGGTGCAATGCAGCATTGTGGGCTATTTTTACGTGCGGACGGGGGGAAGACGTCGCCTCTCCGTCCCATACGGGCCGCATCTACAAGTGTTCCGCGCGGATTACGGAGATGGGAAAACAAACGGGCTTAATTAATAAGCGGCAGTAAGGATATAAATAGAAAACGTTAAGTGAGACAATATAAAACCCGTTTTAAAAGGTCAACATTTCGAATTGGTACGCGGCCTCGAACTCCCAGATGCACGGGGTCCAAAAATGAAAACAAAACAACGACAAATAAGCTTGTCCATAAGTCTATTTTTAGTAAAAAAAAAATAATAGTTTACACAGAAACTCCTAAAATTACTTACTACATTACACACACACCTCCTAAACTGATAAAATGGAAATTAAATGTAATACAATGAGATGGTCAAATGTACAGCAATTCCCGTTTTGTGGAACTAACGTTAGCCGTTTGTTTATTGCCCGTCTATTCATATAAACTACGTCAACGTCAGAGGTCCTTAACACTGAAACTCATAACAAGTCGTAAAATCATAGAAAAGCAGGTTGTTTTTTTTTAAATTACTTTCATTACAATATTCCATTACTCACACTGTTGGGTAAACATGGTAACAACAGGCAACACATAAGTTTTGTCATTTTTTATGTAATTATCATCTTTTTGAAAGTATCTTTGGACTAATTTCATTAAGAAATTGTACAAGAACAATAGCGTCGTACTATTTTACTGTTCATGGTTTCAGAAGTTTCGTGGAATTTCTTGGAACCTGATCGATGTTTTCAGTGATCTCTTTTTTTACAACGGTCGCACTATAGACAGATTTGAGAATCATTTCTCCCGACTCAAAATGAACGTGAAATTAATAACATCTAAGACTTTTGCTGTTCAAGAAATACATTTTTCGAATGCACAACCTCTGGACAGTTCAGACCAGGGGTACGACTGGTAATAATGTGTACACTAAAATGACAAAAAATACCAACAATACTAGATTTTGCAAAGAAAAATGCCAAAAAGTACTAGAAAATTACAAAAACTGAATCTCACACATTGGCCCAAGCTAACATTCTTCCACGAATATAGCTGATATACGGTCTACCTGCAACGAGGATCTAACCCACAGCGGTCTAGCCACATCGATTCAAGTATTGACGCCTTAAACCGCGCGACCACTGACCGACCATTGGTAGGAAAATTTATCTGGATCCAAAGGCGTACAAAAACAGATTTAAAAATAGTTTACTTAAATCTTTGGAATATTTTTGACCACCTTTCAATTTTTATCCTTAATGGTTACTGTTTGTATACAGCATTATACCACCTGATGGCTATAATATGAATAATAAAGTTATCTCATTTCATCAAGATAGATTTGATACTAGTACTAATATGCTGTTACAGTCGATCACTGGAAGCGCAAGAATTTTCCGCGCCGGCTGACATTATACCACTGGTCGAGTGTGACTTCGCCCTGATTTTACCAAAGCATGTAAGGTTAAAGTCTTCATAGAAAAACGAAAAATAGGTTGAAAGAATAAGACCTACTAACTTCCAGAGTGAGTAATATTAATAACTTTTTGTAGTACATGAGGAATCTAGGCCTTCCAGGTTAACTCACAGCTTGATCCTCTACGTTCAAGTCGGCGACGGTCGCGGAGGACTGGAATCCACCGGCCAAAGAAGCGGGTGGCCCCATTGTCTTCTTCGCCGGTTGCACCGCTGCATGCCGGGCGTTCCCGCGAGGTTCTTCACCTCCGTTGGCAGTCCGGGGCCAGTCTGCACGTCCTGGTGACGAGCCCACGTACATACCCACAATGTTATTCGCACACATCCTTCGCGTCCTGCCCTTTTTCTCGTCCCGACGCACGAGGATTTTACCAGGCTTCGACAGTCATAAGCGAGCGAGACACGCCACGTGTGAAATTGGGTCACCTGGTGCTCGATCAACTTGACAGACAATTTCTAATCCGTAATTATAACGAGCCTCGATTACATCATGTAAATAAGTGAGGCAATAGGTAAGATTCGCGAGTGATTGCACCTACGTATCATACCAAGAAATAAAAATTAGTAGTCGACCAGCTGACATCATGATGAACACATATTATTAGCAACGAATGGACGGGTTATTATCATGAGGCCGTTATTACGTTATACATATTAGGTTTGTTTTTGCAGCAGTTGAAAACGGATTGAAACTATCAGAAGTGCCCGTCCAACTATTTATTGCGTTAAATTCAATGGTAATGCGTTCTCAACTTAACTCGTCGAATATTTCTGACAGTTTCAAACCGTTTCCAACTGCTGCAAAAATAAACCTATTGTCGGATATATTTTCTTTTTGTAGTTTTCATTCTTTAGACAAGAGGAGCAGCTGTGTTGTCGTTGTCACGATTCTTGTTATTCGCGATCTTTATTGCAACGTCTTGTATAAATGATCAAACAAATTGTTTTTAAAATCATACCGTAGTTTAAAGGTATTTTAATTGTTGGACGATGGTGACAATAGTAGTTCTTTTCACTTATAGTAGAGAAAACACAATTTTAAATATCCGTAGAAAATAAATGTTATAACGTTTAATTTATTTCACAAATCATAATGATCTTACACTCATCCAGATAAATTGAATATAAAAATAACGTAAAATAGTGTGGTATTAATGGGGATAAGCATGTGAAATTAGATATCATAATTTTATAGATATTTGCAAAACCATCTAGAGTTAACAATACCTTAAGTTCATCACATCGCCACAAATCATTATGGCATTACCTATACACAATATTTACACTATGTATCTAAAACCCACATTATATGGCAATTCATCAATGTTATTATTTTAATTATTATGTGATTATTGCCGCCAAACGCATGTTCTGACCTTTCAATATGTTTGAAAGGTTACCCTGTAATAGATTTCAAACCAATATAAAATTCATGCAACTTCCCCATTACATATATTGACAACGTTTACGGGGCATACAGTTCTTTTGCTTAGGAAAGTCCAACAAGCACGCATTGTGCAGGTAATGGTAACGCTAATCCCCGAGAACTCTTGTAAACACAATGAGGCGGCAACCGGATACCGACCGCACGAAAAGATGAAGTCTTATAAGTACAAGTAACATTACTCTTATGTTTTTTTAGGTCATCCGTTATCAAGAAATGTCACGCCGATATTGATGTAGATTCATTCTATCGCACATATGCAGCTGTAATCATTTTCTCTCACTGAAAAATGCGAAAAGCGAAAAACAAAGAGGAAGTATCTTTCAATTGGTTATCGTCTGCAAAATGCCGTGCGTCTTCAAATTTCTAAATAAAAATAAAGCACATGGGATCAAATCCGGACAATACGGCGGTTGGTCCAGCTCAAAAAGGTTGCTGTTACAGAGGATATTTTTAAACTTTGGCTGCTTTGTCTGCAACTCGAGCGTTGAATGTTTTATTGAATGTGAATTTTAAACTTCACTAGGGTGTATGTATTACTTAATTCAGTAATAAAATATATTTGATATACATATTTACATATTCTTGACATCCAAGCATTCTTATACTTAATTCTTACAAACCTACTAAATTTAAAATATAGTATTTTCTTGAAATATGAATAAAATATTAAATATAGAATAGGATATTCTTCCTTAAATTATAGATTTATAGACCGTCAGGTTCAAATCTCCGTAAGGAGGGACTGTAGGATAAAAATTTATAAGAACTTGTCATCTCATTTTTTCATGTTCTATCCGCACCCGAGAGATTTCCCACATTTTCCCGGGCGCCCTGTATACAGGGTTAACTATGACTAAGTACAAAAATTTTAATCACGTGCTCATGGAGCCCTAAAAGACAATAAAAAAGTTATTCTAGAATTTTAGCTCGATATTTAAAAAATGGGGCAAAACCCTTTTTTCCTACGGAAAGTCGGCGCCTATGATGAGTATAGACTGAGATGGCTTATGGCTTAGATACATAGTGGGCATTACATCTGTCAACAACTACCATGCGGTCGTTTGCAGTATTTCTAAATGCAGAAACGACAAAAATTAACATTCTTATTAGTAATAATACCTGATAGGTAGGTAACAGTTAATACAGTTAGCTCCAGTATTTTGCATTCGTTTTTCATTATTTGGTTACAAACTGATAAAACTACATTTTCACTCACTACCGATAAACACACTTCCCGTAGGTACAGTTGTTAGATACAATGCCTATGTATTATAACAAAATCGAAGAAAGGGGTGGTAGGTAGGTTCTAATAGATAACAGAAAACGTTTAACACCCGCGGCACTCTTGTCTCATAACCTAGAAAAACAAACCGGCGAACTATATTGTGGGAAAATATCTGTACCCGACACATATTCCTTTATTTATTAACTATAAAACGTTTTAAATTAAAATAAGGCACTAAAAACTGAAGAAGAACACAAAACTACAACGTAAACACAGGAATTAAATTATAACATGGCAGTGAACCGACTCGACTGGAGCGACTGCCGACTGTGGCCGACTGTTGCATGACGGTAGCTTGCTGGTTGCATACTCTGATTCTCACATTGGCAGCGTTAAATAAGGATTTAATATAATATCGAAATTTTTTGAAAGGAAATTCTGTTAATTCTTATTTTTTTCTATCCCCTCTTAAAATATTTGTACTTAGTCATAGTTAACCCTGTATAAAAAAACATATTTGGCAGTAAGTAAACACCCTCGTAAATACCTACGCGATAAAAAAATAATCTTTTTTTTTAAATTCAGCTTTATAGAACAAGTTCATCTTTTATCGTTTATCTAGACCTAGATTCTCACTACTAAATGCTAGATTTTTTAAGTATTGACATTATTTTCGATTTGATTTCGTCTGTACCTGAGAATGTAAAATCTTAAAAAAAAATGTTTCACGCACAAAATATTTCACAGACTTTTAAGTGGCTGAGCCTCATTCAATTTTATTTAAATACGTACTTAATTTTCTTCAATCCTATTTACGAATGCAAACAGCGTTCGGCGAGGTCGAAATCAATAGCGTATCCATCACATCCATTATTAACTCGTAATTTATATAATAGTTAGCGTTATTATTCATATGATGCATAAGTTATTTCTTTGTGCGCCGCGTTTTTGTCTTTGTGCAATCGGAATGCCGCGCGTCGGACTCTAGGTCAACTACTGAACCTTTTATTATTATTATTATTATTATTATTATACATCGACTCTGAAAATAGTCTCTGTAGGAATTTAATCTTTTGAACCGATAAATAACGAATATATATTAGTTTTATATGTATATTACATGTTTAGGTCATTATCTATATTACAAGGAACTAAGGAATCTGGCAATGAGAAAAGGCCGGATCTCCACAAATCATGGTGATTGCGTCAAAACCATTGTTAGCTCTGCGTATGAATCATCAGAAAGAGCAGATTTTCATATACGAATATATATTTACACGCATGACGCAGACTCTTTATTTCCGCCTATTGTGAAAAATAGAAGTGATTCTTAACAATCCTAAAGAAAAGTTGAAAGAAACTAGACGAACATATCAATCTCGTAAAATAAAGCAAGTAGAACAAAAGTAAATCAAATAATTAACATGAATTTAATCAGGAAAAGCTATTAAATGTTTTTCCGTTTTATAACCGATTATTAATATTTTTTATAACTTTAGCGCCCCCTAACGATAATTTTTTGCATATAGGTAAACCTGCATTAGTCCTCGTATTTTGAATTTAAGTTTCTAATACATAAAAATTATAGGAGCGGTTCTAAACAATATTTGAACAAAAATAGTCTTAGGTATACCAAAAAGTTCGATCTTTACGTATTTTTTATGTAAATAAACTAACTTTTCAGTTCACTTAATATTGTTACCCTATTGTTATAGGGTAACAATATTAAGCAGTGATCGAAACTATTGAAGAAGACCACACAAATAGCACAACAAGCAGAGACCTCCTCCGCTCACACCGTACATCGCATATTACGACTCTAACTATTACTTCCCTATCATTGTCGTGATGACTGATGACCCTGACGTATTAATTCCTTTGTATCGACTATCATTTTCAACACTCCGAGTGTTATCATACCGCCCGAAAATTGGCCGTCGGATTCGAAGAGATCAAAGCACTTCTCCGTCCGGACTATAAAAAGGCAGCTTGGGTATCGCGTGGTCGCCGTCGCCTAGCGCCAAGAATAACTTTTCACTTGCCAGTCACCTCGCATCGCTTCCGCTATCTTCTCCTGGACGGATAAAAGCGTTGTTTGTTGTTGGCCAGCGTCTCCCAAGGCTGAGCAGGCAACCTTCGCCGTCGCGAGAGAGAACGGTGCGGAAAAAAATATAGAAAATGCATCGACAACCGCGGATTCGATGCCTTCATTGCCTTCTATTATTATTTAGAATCCGGAGTACGGTTGGAGTCATGCGGCGTTGCCGTTCATCTTTAAACTTGAAGATAACAAACAAATGCGCCAAAATTGCTCCTTGAATTGTATGCAAATTCTTAGACATTAAATGTATAAAAAAAATAATAAACGACCACTGAATTTCCTCATTCTAGTTTTCCCTAATATTTATATATAAGGGTGCCGTATTCTTGGAATAGTGTTTTCTACAAATACAAATAATTTTAGATATTTAAGAACTGAATAATATAGAGTTTATATTCAAAGGTACCAAAGTAAAACGAATATATAGAATATAGCAGATAATAGGCGGCTGAAAACGGTCTAACCAACAAATTTTTAGGTACAGAAGTATTTGTAAGTACACTTTTTTAAAATTCAACTGTAGCTGAGAATTTTACTATAACATAAACTTACATAGTTCTGCATATAAGATTGTTCACTTTTGTTTATAAGTATGTGTAGCAAAATAATGTGTCATACAAAAGCATTTTAAAAGTTATTATATTATTTGAGGAGAATTTGCATAGTAAAAGTGAATATTATGTTCCCAGTTTTATTTTTCGAGATTTCTGTACCTAAAAAACACCATAAATTTGATCATTTTACGGCGACCTTAAGTTGTTTAAAAGCAGTTCACATCAAATATTTTTTTAAATATGCTAAAACTTGAAGGTACGTTTGAATATAAATAATAACTGTTTAGATGGAGATTATAGTTTGTCTTTTCCTATCAGCATAGTCCTTCTATTTCGTTTTATAAAACGAAAATTCATGTCACACATAATTCGCAAAAGCATCCTTCTCGATATTCTAGGCAATTTCATTATGTAACCTGAATTTTTTAATTATCGAAATCTCATTTTTAAATTACCGTCCATGAATTGTTCTTTCACTTCTTTCCAGTATTTTCTGTTTCACAGTTGTCTATTACTCTTTGACACTCTTTATTGCACTATATACACTACTCACAGACATTCTTAATAAGGAACTACATATTTCAACGTCACTTACACTCATATTTTGACCTCGCGCCCTAAACCCTTCATACATGTCATGAACCGCTAATGCTTACTTTGTTAGATTAGAGCGATTTTGAGGGTACGCTGTAGAGCTTGAATTATTCTCAATTCTTAAGAATACAAACACAAAATCACTAATAAATTAATTATATTTACGCATTTATCTTTGTGTTGTCTGCTTTAAATGGTGAACGAGTTTATAACATGAATCACTCTCCATTATTTCGGACCTCGATTATAGTAGATGTGCAATGTGCATTATAATTCGGATACTTACTTGATGAAAATATAATTTCGTACCCAAACTCTCTTAAAAACAGGCCTTTCCCCTAACCACTGTTCAGAAAACTTTGGATATTCATGAATAATTCACGTGGTTTTAAATTCATTTTATTATTCTATTTATTTATATTAAACAATAGTCAATAACTTTAGCAACACTTTCGACAAACATAAAAACTTACAAGTGTAAGTACACTTCTCAGTTGACCGCCGTCTGGCCTAATTCCACAGGACTGTCAATTCAATTTCGAGAGTTACCTCACCATTTCGCGGACCTGGCGCCGATCGAGGCGAGCTGGCAACGCCGCGCGCGAACCAAGAAACTCGCGTATTCATTCGTAGCCATAGCAACAACCTTGAATCCTTGATGTTACGTTATGTTTGCACCTGTTTAAAAATCGGCGAATACAGTTGCTAGGTACGACGGTGGTCAGCAACTCCTCGCCAGATAGAACAAACATAGAGCCCGACGAACGATTCCTATTTACCCAAGCCGCGTACCGAGGCGTCTAGCAGTTGTCTGGATGGGACCCGCGTGATATCAAATTCGGCGGCGAAAGCCTCATGTCGGTCCGCGCCCGCTGTTGCACTCATCGACGGACGACGAGAGATGGCAAAGCAAAGGTCGCCGTCCCACATTTTGATTTATTTTTAAGTTTCCGAAATCAGTCGCGCGCCTAGGTAGGTCGTTCAACAGCTGCGATCGCTCCAAAGCCTTCTATTCTAAGTACCAGGGTCTCCGCATTATTAAGGCAATTCGTTTTTGGATCGGAAATCTGATGCGATACGTTGTTTTTTATGCATCTTTTCATTAGATATCGATAATATTGTGCGATGAATTACACCCACAATATTTCATGAAATCAAAGCAGGCTGATATTGAAATTTTGCACATCGCCATTATTTACCATTCTGAATCACTTTTTTAAATAACATTTTGCTGTATTTTCCGCGGAAAAGGCACTTTACCTGAAACCAAAACAGTTTCTACTCGGTGCATTGTTTCAAATAAAATTACCTACATATGTATTTCAAAAACGCTTATTACTCCTAACGACCAACAAAATATACATTTTTCAGATAAAAATGGTAAGAGAATCAATAATTGTTTCAATAGAGACTACTTAAATTGCACTAAGCCGCAAAAGTTCCGCCATTTAAAAGAAGCATGAAGTGCCATAAGTGGCGCCCTCTACTAGAGGCGTTAAAATTGAAAAGGAATTTGAATTTCTCTTTCCAAAAAAAAACTCAATCTTCAAAATGTATGCAGCCTATTTGGAATTTTAAAGTTATTCACGAATATCGAAAATAAAATTTTAACTTTAACACCCTGTATCTTTTGAACCATCAACTTTCAGACTAAGATAAGTTTAACTACACAAGCATTATTCTGTCGTCAGGAATGTACTCTTACTCTGTGTACCATTAAATTCGGGACAGGATGTCAAATGTGACAGTCCCAAGAATTGTGTACACCTTATTTCATTTTTCGCTATTACTTTAATGGAAATCAGCAAAATCAAGAAATCGGATTTCACTTGAATTCATGATTTACTTACTTGATTTTTCCTGACTTTACAAAATTTTATATGAATCCACTTGATTTCGCATGATTTCCTAGATTTTACTGATTCCAGTTGCTTTTGTTGGATCCCATTTGAATTTTATGATTTTAATACCTGTTATTTGAAAGTAGCGGGCTTTGAATTAACTGGAAAATTTCATATGTTGAATGTGATTAATTAATTGCTTTCTTATAGGCAATGGAATTTTAGAAAATAGTATGTTCTTAGAACTAGATGTTTTTTTTTCTGAATGTTCAAGGTTTTTTCAACCAACCAGCGTTATAAGTATTAGAAAAAAATTAGTGCTAAAATTTACCTGTAATATTCGACTTTATGGAAAGATGACTTAGAAAAAAATAAAACAACACTTAATTACTTTTTTTCTGTTCAATTACTTTCCTTATTTAAAAAATATTTAGTAGGTTACGTATAGAAGATTAAATCAAATTTTCTTCATTTTCGATTAATAACTAAATTTGAACAATTCTACTTATTTGCACTAAACATAACATTGACGGCTAGAACTATATTTTAATACCATAAACACAAAAATAAAGACAAACTTACTTATATAAGATTGAATACTTAAAAAAAAAAATCAGAAAATCAATATAATATTCAAATTTGCAAGTAACATTTTTTGACAGATGACAAATATACCAAATGAAATTAATTGCTCAATCATTAAGCTTTATTCTATTTTGCGATTGGTGAAGTGAGAAGTAAGTTTGTTTAAAACATTTAAAAAGAAAAATATTTTTTACGACAGTTGATTCAAAACTAAAATTAACATTATTTTATCGAAATCAAGTACAGAAATCTAGATATGTTTATTAACGAAAAAGTGAAGAAATCTCTTACCTATGTTTATTCCAATGATCTTTTTTCAATTTGATCCTTCAATATAGATCCCATAAGGATTATTATTATAATACTGTAAATGCGATTGAACTGATTATCAAATGCTTCATAAAACGGAGGTTAATATTTAATTCTCATCAAATTATTGATCTGATTTCACAGATTTCGGATGATTTCACAAGATTTAACGTGATTCCATCTGATGATAAACGATTTATACAACCCTTGCTTATACCTACCTACCTACCTACCTACCCCTACCCCCTATTTGGAGTCCCGTTTAAGGACGCCGTATTTTTGAAATAGTGTTTTCTACCTGGCTTTCTACAAATACACGTATAGGTATTAAAATGAATTTGACTTTTATCACAACAGTGATCGTGTGTATAATATTGAAGTATGCAATAAAAGTTTCTTAATTCATATTGATAATTAATATTTTTTGTGATTTTTTAAAAATAGTACGTATACCACGTAATAAAAGCACATTCCCGGACTCAAAGTTATGTAACTTCAATTGCTACCCTTTTCCTCTCTTTGTTACTACATTTTATCCAGCCTTTATATTAAATACCTATATGTATGTTTTAAATGAATAAACCTTTTAATTTGGTAATATTCATTCATTTTAATTACACGCATAGAAGAGAAGAATAAATGTATTTATACATTTAACAAAATTATAGTAGTAAGTCTCATAAACACAAACATTGGGATATTAAGGTGGCCGTATTTCTCGCCGTAAAATACTATAACTTAAAAAAATACGTATTTTGAAAGATTTTAGTACCTAAAAATTTGCTGGATAGATCGCTTTCTGACGTTATATGTAAAGGGTGATTTTAAATAAAGTAGCAAAAATAGTACCACATATTCCTTAGGTAAAAATAAACCGATTTAACCTAACATACCTATATCCCAAGTTACTTAATAAAAAAGATACAGGGTGTCAAAGTTAAAATTTTATTTTCGATATTTGTAGATAAATTCAAATATTTACTTAAAATTTGTAAACCAGGGGTTTTTGCGGGTGAGAAATTCAAATTTGTTTCTAATTTTGACGTCACTAGTAGAGGGCGCCACCTATGCCACATCATGTTTCTTTTAAATAGCAGAACTTTTTTGCTGCTTAGTGTATCCATCTGACTATAGAAATAATTGATACCCCTACCTGTTTTATTTGAAAAAGGTATACCTTGCTAACGTCGTTAGGAGTAACCATTTTTGAAATAATCCTATTTGAAATGCTGAGAGCACCGAGTAAAAACTATTTTGGTTTGAGGTAAAGTGCCTTTTCTGCTGAAGATACAGCAAAATGTTACTCGAAAAAGTTGTTCAGAATTGTAAATTATGAAGACGTGCAAAATTTCAAGAAGATCAGCGAGGTTTGATGAAACCATTTTTCAACAAAGCACAAAGATTTTATTAAAGCAGGCCAATCTTTTTGAAATTTTGCTCCACAATTTACCGTTCTGAACAACTTTCTCAAGTAACATTTTGCTATATTTTCAGTAAAAAAGTCAATTTCCCTGAAACGATAACAGTTTTCAATCGGTTCACTGAATAATTCAAATAGGATTATTTCGAAAACTGTTACTCCTAACGACTTCAACAAGGTATACCTTTTTCAGATATAACAGGTAGGAGAATCGATTGTTTTAATAGTCAGATGGATACACTAAGCTGCAAAAAAGTTCTGCCATTTAAAAGAAACATGATGGGCGCCCTCTATTAGTGACGTCAAAATTAGTAACAAATTTGAATTTCTCACCCGCAAAAACCCCTGGTTTATAAATTTTAAGTAAATATTTGGATTTTTTAAGAAGTTATCTCCAAATATCGAAAGTAAAATTTTAACTTTGACACCCTGTATCTTTTTTATTAAACGACTTGGGATATAGGTATATTAGGTTAAATCGGTTTATTTTCACCTAAGGAATATGTGGTCTCATTTTTGCTACTTTATTTAAAATCACCCTGTATATTGATTTTACTTCGGTACCTTTGAATATTCGCCAGTGGTATGAGATAACATTGTTGTTATTTGCTAACCTCTGTATTATTCAGTTTTTAAATGTTTAAAATTACTTATATTTGTAGAAAACACTATTTCAAGAATACGGCGCCCTTAATGTAAAAAGCGCAAGTCACACTATAATATATTTGTGATTAGTGTTTTATTTTTCGATATTTCTGTACCTAAAAAAAGGCTACCTTAAGGAGCCTCGGAATAGGCACGGCTACATTACCATTTCTCCCGATACGGAACCCTCCCCGTCGATAAAACCATAACTTTCCGCGATGTAGGAAGCAGTCTGCCGCTAGCGGAAGTAATAAATTACAAATAATTGCGGGTACGAGCGAGAGGTGTTCGGTTGTGAATGAAACCGCCCATGCACCACCGACAACAACAACGCAACGCGCCGCACATTTAAAAACCGCCATCGACGGGCGATTTCCAGATTGCGAAACGCCGAGCGGCCCCCGGAGAGCGGGCGTAGGTGAAAATCGCGACTCGACCAATCCCAAAATAGGCAAGCGGCATTCTCTAGGCACCGGACCCACGTAGCCGCTGCACATGGTACCGGTTTTGGCCCGACGAAAGGGGGCGAGGACCGTACTTCCTTTCTTCATTCACGAATTCGAGATGCGTCTGCAGAAATTAGGGGGCTTCGCAGGTTGGACGCGCCGACTGAGAAGGGAAATCCGGCGTCACGGGGTCATCGGCAGGCATAGGGATTTGTAGGTCGTTGACAGGGTCGGTACACGAAGGAGACTATGCAGGTTCATAACAAAATATCTTACTTGTAAGTATACAGGGTGTTTTTAAATGAATTAGCAAAAATGAGACCACAGATCATACAATCTTCTGAATTTTACAAGTACTGCACATTGAGAGAATTGTATACATTATAAACATTATCACATCCCCCAGATTTCTTTTAAAAAACTAGTAACACTTGAATTTATGTAAATTATCAAATATTTTTCACGGTGTCTAGAACACAGTGATAAGATATAAATACACAGTTTTTCATGTAATAAGAACCTCCACCTACTTGGTGTATTTTTTAATGCATTTTTAGATACAATTATTTGTCCAACCTTAAATCGCAGAACTTTTTTTCTGCTTGGTGTATCCATCTGACTATTGGAACAATCGATTCTCCTACCTGCTTTATTTGAATATGAATACTTTGCTGAAGTCGTTAGGAGTAACAGTTTTCGAAATAATCCTATTTGAAATATTCACTGCACCGATTGAAAACTGTTATCATTTCAAGTAAAGTGTCTTTTCTACTGAAAATACAGCAAAATGTTACATGTTGTTCAGAACGGTAAATTACGGAGACGTGCAAAATTTCAAAAAGATCGGCCTGCTTTGATAAAATCTTTGTGCTTTGTTGAAAAATGGTTTCATCAAACCTCCCCGATGTTCTTGAAATTTTGGTAATTTTACAACATATCGCATGATTTCATGTGATTTGCATGATTTTACAGACTTCATCGATTTCTACAGATTTTTTGATTTCACACAAAACGTACACCTGATTTCAGGATTGTCACACCCCTCGCTTGTGTTGTTATTCGAAGAAAATAAAATGGTAGAACTGTAGATAAAAGGCTTGTTTTGATTTCTATAGGGAACAGTTCTAGAGCTATTCAAGATAACTGACCATTTCATTAATAAGAATTATCAAACCCGAACTGGGTAATTTAGAACAATTCTACAACCATTCAAATGCAGGACCAAAACAAGCCTTTTTACAAGTAATTATAGATTATTACATACACAGTATACATTTTCCTTAATTTTCGAAATTAAAGTTTTTACAAACACCAACATTCGAACATACCGACTGCCTTTATAAATAGAACAATCTGAAACAAGAATGCTTTTCTCTAAAGGTCCCCGACTGTATATTTAGAAATAGATGACAGAAATAAGACGTTCATAACACGAAACAAGGTTGCGATCGGCCTCGCACAAAGCTACAAACTTGTGGGACGATGAGAGAACATTTTTAAAAACTTAAGTAGGCAAATAATATACGAATTAAGAAACACATCGATTATTACAAAGGCACAATACTTCCTCGACTACTGTGGCGTCGAGATTTCCTAAAGCAACTTGTTTCGAAAACTGCGGACTCGAAAAGTTGTCTAGATAGCAGGAAAAACCAGGCTTATCACAAAGAATGGACTACCTCAATTGAGGATTATGGAAAATAAATACATATACAAAGAAAATATATTAATTTTAGTGTCGGAAAATGTTTTCAAGTTTGAATTCCAGTATGAAATAAAAATTCTAGCTGTTTACTGTTGTGATTGTGGTTAATTTTATACTATTCATTTTGGCTAGATCCTTTACAAGTCTATTTCCAAGGTCATTTGAAGGTCAACGTGTATCTTTAACAGAAAATCCTATTTTGAACAACGATAAATCAATTCCAAAGTGTTTTTGTTCACAGCGTCGACTCTGAATCTGAATCAATCTATTACTGGTATTGTTGACAATTTCAAATCATTTTCAAGCTGTGTTTTGTTTACTAGCTCAACACTGAGTCAATTACAATCAATACAGTTACAATTAAAATCAACGTAGAATCAACGTTCGATGCTGAAATGAACTTCATTTTTTGTGTAAGTACCTATCACTTTGCCGATACCTCTCAATGCTGATGAGGAATTATCTAAATCAATACTGAATGTTCCATCTGATGTTGAATAAACAATAAGATCTTTTGTTAAACACAAGTTAACTTTCAAATGACCCTGGGAGATGTTCAAGGTCAAATACAAGGTTAACAATCGTTGACCGTCCCATTCTTTACCACATTTGTATACGTGGTAAGCCTGCAAATGCTGAAGAAAAAGCGATTATTACTTGTGTTAATTTGTAATACAGGGTGTCCCGAAATTATGTAACAGAGCAAGAGTAGATTCCTGGCGACAAAGTAATGCAATGTAGCCTTTAGTCAAAAGTTGATGGTTGAAAATATACAGGGTGTCAAAATTATAATTTTATTTTTGATATTTGTAAACAACTTTTTAAAAAATCCAAATTTGCATAAATTTTGAAGATTGGGAAGTTTTTGTGGACGAGAAATTCAAATTTCATTCTAATTTTGGCGTCAATAGTAGAGGGCGCCACTTATGGCACATTATGCTTCTTCTAAATGGTTGAACTTTCATGCGGCTTAGTCGATTTTCCTTTTTTTATGTGGAAAAGGTATGCCTTGTTGAAATCGTTAGGAGTAGCTAACCGTTTCCGTATTAGTCCTATTTGAAATATTCAATGCCCCAAGTAAAAACTGTTTTAGTTTCAGGTAAAGTGCCTTTTCAGCTGCAAATACCCAGCAAAATGTTACTTAGAAAAGTTACTCAAAATTGTAAATTATGGCGATGTGTAAAATTTTAAGAAATGGCGCTCTCTACCAGTGACGTCAAAATTAAAAACAAATTTGATTATCTCGCCCCCAAAAACCCCCGATCTTCAAAATGTATGCAAATATTTGGATTTTTTAAAAGGTATTTACAAATATTACGCCTTTGAACCATCAATTCTTCACTAAAGTAAGCTTGGCTACATAGCATTATTATATTATTGTCACGAATCTATTCTTGCTCTATGTTACATAAATTTCGGGACACCCAGTCCATTTAACAACAAAACGAGAAATCCACGATATTTAACAAAAATCAATTTGACTGAGAAAAATGACCCACTCAACAAGTACGTACACCTCGCGATCGCCTAATGGCGAACGAAATGATTAGATTCTACGATATCCTGGACGAATTTTCCAATCCGTTAACCAATCAGATCCGGGAAACCCCATTCCGATCGCTCGGAGCAGTTCAACTGAAGTGTGGAACGCGCCCCAGCGATTTTTGACGCTAATTACCGTCACATAATCGACTGAATAAGAACGCCATCCGAATTACTCCGGATTAAAACCAATAATCCGGCTGGAACAGCGTTACAAGCTCGAGTGCAACCGATAGCATCCGCTCCGTATGACCGCCGGCTGCCGCCCCCGCCGATTATTGCCGTCGCCTTCGGTTTCGGAGACGGAATTAGCCGCAAATCATAAAATCATTGGAAAATTCCAAGCGTGCTCTTTTCACCTCGACCTCGGCCTGTTTTTTTTTTAAAGACGTTTATTTTAAATCCTCGTCAACCTCATTATTCTAAGGACTACTCGAAAGTATGTGGAGCAAATGTAATCAGATTCGGTAGGATCAGAATTTCGTGTTGAATAAAAATAATTGATTACAGTTACTTGACATTTGAAATACAGTGTGTTGCATAAGTATATACACAGACATATATTATATTTGACCTTGAGTCTCTTTTCCAAGGTTATTTGAAGGTCAACGTGTATTTTTAACAAAAAATCCTATTTTGAACAACGATAAATCGAATCATTTTCAAGCTGTGATTTGTTTACTAGCTCAACATTGTCAATATACACTCAATACTGTCAACGTTGACTCACTATTAAGCTAACTAATACTCTATATCAAGGTTTACTCAATACTGAAATCAACTTCGATCATTTTTGTGTAAGTACCTATCATTCTTCCGATATCTCTGAATTCTGATGAGGAATTACCTATATCAATATTGAACGTTGTATCTCATTGTTGAATAAACAATGTGATCTTCTCGCATCGACTTTCAAATGACCCTACAAAAAGGTTCAACGTCAAATACAAGTTTAAAATTCGTTGATTTTTCCTGTTCTTTGCAAATTTTATGCAGGTAGTTTCCAAAGTATCGGGAAGATGTGACGATATAAGTTGCAAATGTTGAAAAAAAGCGATTCTTTATTATTTTTGTTAATTTGTAATACAGGGTGTCCCGAAATTAATGCAACATAGAACAAGAGCAGATTCATGACGGCAAAATAATGCGATGTAGCCAAACTTACTTTAGTAGTTTTTTTCTCGATATTTGTAAATAACTTTTAAAAATCCAAATATTTGCATACATTTTGAAGACATTGCATTATTTTGTCGTGAGGAATTTACTCTTGATGAGTAAAATAAGGAGTTAATTATAATAATTATTTTTTATTAGAAGTGTATAGGTACATATAAAATAGAGAATGAAGTAGAAAAAAAACTGTTACTTAGAAGAGAAAATTTCATTTATTAGAAAATAAAAATTAAGTAGTATCAAGGTACAGAACAGTGAGAATGACGTATAATACAATTTTATTTTCTAAAAAAGTTACAAGCCTTCAAAGGAAAAATTGTTATATAAAAACGTGAAGACACAAATCACAAATATATGCCCGTCACTAGAAAAATCTGGTTTTCATGTAATATGTGCCAACTAGTTCCAATCCGCATGTTTACTACACGAAGCTTTCCACAATTTTTTTTGTCGCAGTCCCATCCAAAACAATACGCAACAAGTCAGCCTTCGGTTCTAGAATACATATTTATCTTTCAGCAAAGCGATAATTTAACATAAAAAAAATTGCACCGAAGATTAACATCGAACACGAAACTGGTACAAGGTCGTGGAAATAACAGCGCCGAAGCTAATATAACTTTTCTCTGCCTACACTCATTTTTTCCGTTAAAAGTCGCTGTAGCTGCTTTAATTTTTTATTGTACATATACACATATATGAATGAGTAGGTATCGATTTGGTCTTCAACTACGCAATTTTCTAAACGAAACGCCGTGTTGTGTGCGCTATATGTTTGTTTACGGAATGGGTTCCTGACCTTCATGATCACAGTACGTCAAATGATAACACTAGTGGATCACGTGCTTATGTTGTTACTTCACTATCTAGGTGCATAAAATATGTAAACATGCACTGGTTAGCAATTTTTATTTATAACGACCACATCAGATTCCAGTTAAGTATTAAGAAATTAGACAAACCTTCATCCATTTCCCAAATCATCCAGTGGTACTCTAAAGCCGTGTACACATAAGGCGAGCCTAGCACGAGCGGAGCTTGCAACGAACCTTGTCCTTGTTCGTCATATTGACACGGGCTCGACTTGCAGTAGCAGTTGGGACGAATCTGAAGCAGATGTTTTTGTGGCAGTTGTGGGTCGTAGGTACATACATAGCGTAAATACTGTGCAGGTAATACGGTGACAATGCTGTTGGATACAATATAAACTTTTTCCTACCTGTATTTCCAGTTAAACTTAAAATGGTCTTCACAAGCAAACAATTTTGCAATGCTTCATTTCGTCGCGCTTCATCCTATACCCCTATACTATATTTTTCTTTTAATTTTGGCACGGTGAAATATAGTAGGAGCTATGTGTCCATTTTACGAGTCTATTTTGCAACGTTATTGAATACCAATGTCTATTTAACCTTAACCTAATAATATCACAAATGACAAATTAACTCTCTAAACGTATCTACTGCGTTGTCCGAAAGCATGGAAGTACTATACAGATATGAGCTAAAGCACACTGCTGTATTTAGGTGTACACATACGAACGGCGTCTGACGTCACAAATTTGGGCTGTGGCGACGATTGTTTGTGGGTGCGTGGCCACACAAAATTTTTAAATATCATTTTTAGGCTTATTTTTCGACGAAATTGTCTAGGACAAACGCCATTTCGATTAAAATAATGCATTCTTTCTTCTGCATGTACATGGAAAAATTATGCAATTTCCCCATTGCTGAAGTAATTGGAATGGAAACGATTTATTGTGAATATTTTTTGCAAATTCTCGATCTAATCTTATTTAATAAATTTTTAAAATTCGTGGGAGATATTATCATGAAATTTTTGTACTGTTCAATTGTATAATGAACCTTTAATTCACGCAGCAGTTCGGAATCAATGCGATTTTTAGATAATTCAGTGCACCACCATTGTCGTGCCTTGTTTTTCGTTGCATTTGCTGTTAGCATAGTACCACTACACAATATTAAAGCTGCGGTTTCTTCATTGCCAGACATTGTAAAATGTAGTTATGACAATATGATGTATGATTACAAACTGAAGTTGAAGCTCGATTCGGCGGACGGACTAGACAAAGCTCGTGGCTCGGCTCGTAGTGTACTCGGTTCATACTCTGCTGGTGCTCGGCTCGTCATATGTATACGCAGCTTAAAATGTTTTTGTCACGGCATTGTTTCGTACTATCTCGCCATATATTCAACTGATATATTTTAATAAAATATGACTATTATTCCTACATCTTATAATTAGTGTTTTCAATACGACCCGATCTAAAGAATACGGAATGGAATGCGGTCCAGTGAGCCGTGCAAAGTCCTAAATTAAAATAGAAATATTTCCATTAACATTTCGCATTTCGGTTCGAGGAAGCTGCGAACAAAGCCCGGGAGCATCTTCCAGATATTATTCCAAAGATTTATATTATTTTTACCTCTTGCACTAGATGCTCCCGCTAGCTATGCAATATTCAGCTGAACGATATCAAAGTCGTTGCCAGATACCTCGATAATTGAAAAAGAAAACAGTTCGTATTCCGAATACGTATTCCATTTGTTGCTAATTTGATATTTGAGGTTGTCATGGTCATGTCTATTGCAATTAGTCTAGTCTACTTAATAACGTCTTGGCGACTTTTACATTGGCAATTTAGATAACGATCCGACCTAATTTCAAACTTCCCTGTATTTGGCAAGATAACTTTACGGGTTTTACACAGCGTCAATCGGATATTATGTCAACTTTGTTGCAATCTTATCTGAACTTTGCTGCACATTTATATTTTACACAGATGATAATTCATTGGAACTGGTTATTTCCAGTTTAGGAATTAGGAGCAGTGAACATGTTTTTTATCATTTTACAATTCCGATTACCGCGAATAACACTGTAAATAGAGCTATTAAATTTCCAATCTTTTATCATTTTTAATTATCTATGTATATTTTTTCGTAATAGATTTTTGTTGGATATGAGCCCTATTTTAAATCGACCAAAGGTATAAATCTGCAAAAAAAACCTTCGTAGAAGGATTAGGAAATTCTAATTTACCTTCGGTCTAGATATGGATTGGTGAGGCAAAGGGATAAAGGGACTTCAATATGAAAGTCTGGGGACGCACAATAGTGTAATTACCGTCATTTCAGAAGAGACGAGATAAATAACTTTTAACGTGAAGTCACAGTCTTATACAGGGCCATACGACGACATGGACTAAAGGTATATACATATAGAGAACCAAATGATATACAGGGGAGGTTCAGAGCGTCCAGGGCAGCTAAGGAACACATTTTTGATATTGTTGAAGAGAATCTCGGAATAAGTACCTGGCAAATCGTTCAACAAGTACAACACGAGGTTCAATTATATCCGAACCTATCATGTATAGCGTGTCCAACGAGGTGTCCAAGCATTAATACCATTACTCCTTACCGAGGGGGAAACCACTGGGGTATTTTACTGTACAATTAAAGGTACTTTTTTAATTTTTTGGGTATTTGTGCGTATTTATAGGTATTTTTCCAGTATTTTTAGGTACTCTGTGTATTTTTGGGCACTATCAAGGCAATAATGAGTATTTAATGGGTATTACGAAGGTAATTAATGGGTATTTTCGGAGAAAATTAGCATTTTCCCGCCAATTTTTAAATACAATGGCGATCGCGCATGCGTTATGACGATGGCACAGTTTGAATATAACTGACCAATGGCAAATATAAAAATTATTAAAAATATATACAGAAATATTTTCTAGATATTAAACAGTCTGTAAAATTTTACTGAGGCACTGTTAAACTACTATGTGGCCCTTTGCTGTCTTCGTAAGCCTATAGTTTAGCAAATAATATAGGGTGATTCGAATTAGATACAATCTATTGCAAAAGTAATGCCACTTCCTCAAATAAGTTTTTCGACTACTAGATGTTCTGTGTGGAAATTTCAATAGATGTTTGCGGGTGAGTGGTACAACTAAGCACTAATGTTTAAAATTGAAAGTAGATTTAATTACGAATTCAGTTACATATTCAAATTGTGCACCGTTGGCTGCCTAACAGTAGCCAAGACGGTTAATAAATTCTTTTTGGACATTATCAATAACTTCAGGAGGTATACGATGTATCTCGTGACGAATTCTTGATTTTAAATCTTCTAAATTAACCGGTCTAGTAACGTATACTTTGCTTTTTAAGTATCCCCACAAGAAATAATCTAGGGGTGTCAAATCAGGCTGGCCCCTCAATCAGCCCCCTTTTCTCTATCCAACGATTCGGGAACAGCTCATCTAAATAAGAACGGACAGGTGTTGCATAATGGGGAGGTGCACA
The DNA here is from genome assembly GCA_037114965.1 of Monochamus alternatus. NCBI lineage: Eukaryota > Metazoa > Arthropoda > Insecta > Coleoptera > Cerambycidae > Monochamus > Monochamus alternatus. Next base: position 59,692,742 of record CM073429.1, on the reverse strand, counting down.
GTATTGTGAAAATTAAATTTTAAAATCTTCAAACATTATTTTCTTGAAATGTTTTTTATGTAACACCATAATTTTTCATGATGTATGTATGTAGAATGACACGCTCTTTCAAATGGCATGGTCAAAATTGGGGGTTGCTATTTAAAAAAATTGTCGTTGACGTCATGTTTTGAACAATGATGACGTCACAAATATGGGTCGTATGTCAAAAAGTGCCTTTTTTAAAAAACAAAATCGACGTGCCAGGGTTTTTTTTCGAAAACTTTTCAATTTAAAAAATAATGAATTTTTTCGTTACTTTTCGGAAACACTGTATGTGGGAACAAAGTGAGAATCATCAAACTCAAGTCATTAAAATTAATAAGTAAGTAGCTGTTATGCATACATAGTTTTAATCAGTTAATAGTTTTTTTATTGGCAGTATAGCATATTAGCCAGCATATCTAATTAATAATTTTGTACATTAATTATTTTGTTAGTTTTGTAAAAAAATATGCGTTATTAGCCCACAATATATCCTTTAATCGTTCTCACTTTATTGCCCAATTTCTCTAATACTGTTTAAAATTGTATTGGGGAAGTGACGATTGGCATCGGGGCAGTGACAGTTAGCATTGAGGGAGTGAAGAACGGCATTGGGGCAGTACCTAGGGCATTGGTGTAATAACGGTAATTTTTAAAGAGCACTGCCTAAAACTGGCAGTGGTGTACAAATTTGTAATACGTGAAACACCCCTCGAGGTATTCAGATACGCGTGTTTTAAAGAAAATATTTTGTCTACCTCCGGAAGTAGTCGTCAACTTCCGCATTTCAAATATATATATATATATATATATTATTGCATTTTTTGAAAGGTCATGAAATTTTGAGTCGAAAACAGGTGCATACCCAAAGGCATACCCCGTATACCTAAACCAGGCCTTTTCCGAGTAAATTTTACAAATTAAATAGCGTTGACTAACAGAATAAATACTTGCAAACAAAAATTCCAAATTTCATCGATACAAATGTCCAAAACCAATAAAAAATAATTCTAGTTGAGTAACCAAAGCACCAAGAGCAAGAGGTCATTAGCCACCACTGATCCTCAGCAACCTGCTTTGTCCTGCAACGAACCAAGTGGGTGCGAATCCAGTAGGCGCTGGCGGACATATTAAAAAGACCTCGCATTACTAGTTCGGCACTGCTGGTGTATATTTAACACCAACATTTTCATAAACAACAACTGTATATAAACATGTGAATTCCAAACCTAATTTTAAGGAGAAAAGAAGTAATTTTACATGTTTAGGAACTGAATAATATAGAATTTAGCAAATAACAGCAAAGTTATCTCATACCACCTACGAATATTCATAGGTGCCTAAGTAAAAAGAATATATAACGACAGCAACGATCTAAGGAACAAATTTTTAACTACAGAAATCTTTCAAAATATGTACGTATTTTTTTAAATTCAACTGTAGATATTGTTATAACATAAACATACATGTGAAAATAATTGTTAAAATGTTGGCGTTAGCAAAATAATATGCGTCATACAAATGCATTTTAAAAGTTATTGTATTATATGAGGAGAATTTAAATAGTAAAAGTGGACAAACAAAACAACACTAATTTTATTTTCATATTTTGCTCTACATGTTTTATTTTTCGAGATTCCTGTACCAAAAAAACACCGCAAACTTGATCATTTTACGGCGACCTTAATTATGAAAGTTCTTTGTCTCAGCTGACGTTCAGTGCGGAATGTCCTTTAACTCTCCCGCCGGTGATGATATTAATAGACCGCGTTGACCCCTCCCACTCTGTAGGTTGATTGTATTTTCTAAATACTGTCTACCGGATTCTTGAAATCCTGCGCTGTTGCCAAGTGTCTCGGATAAATATTTATTACATAATCTCGCGATGGGTTAATATTAGACGGCAAACGGTCCGCCTGTGAACGTTTCGATTCGAATTATACAGGGCGAGATTCAAAGGAATAAGGGACAGCACTAAATTAAAATAAGAAATGTATAAAACTTAACGTGAAATAGACAAGCAGGTTTTCCGAGGTTTTCTAATAACTTTTTATGTACTTATATTATGTTCGAAATTTGTATTTGATTGCTGCGCTTTTATAATCAGATTTGTGCTATTATAGAAATCTTATACAGTATGTCCCAAAAATACCTGTAGAATACTTGATCATAGGCTCTAGTTCAAAACTTGCCGATTGAAGTAAACTACCGCATAAGTTGCATCCGAGGGATAAACCACTGCTTGAAATTTGTACAATGAAATACCATTTTTTTAAAATATTACCCGTAAATACCTTATTTTCCCAAAAAAATACCTCAAAAATACAAAAAAATCACGAATTACCCTCAAGTGCCCAAAGAATACTTATGACTATTACCCAGTAATACCTTTACGTACCTAAAAATCCCGTTAAGTACCCGAATAGTACCCAAAAATACCCTTAAATACCCAAATATCTAAGAAACGAAAAATACATTAAATGACCCATGATTTTACTTAATATAAGTACGTTTAATTTTCCAAAACTGTCTTTCATTTTCTTAGAAATTATTCCAGTTACAGATCTACGTAAAGAACATAGATTTTTTTTTGGGCTCCTTTGACTCAATCTGAATACATCTGGAAAGAACATTTTGGATTACATAAAATGTATCATAAACTCATTAGCGCACTCAAGAAGGGTGCCAATACCTACACCATGCCCCCTTCAAGCTAACTAAAAACAAACTTCTTCCTCGTCTGTGAAATCATAATATTCGGTCTATATAGGGTGTCCCTAAAATTATTGTCCGGATCCCAAATACTTATCGAGTACCATCGGTGTCTCCAGTACAACCAAAATCTTTCATTAGCAAGTGTAAATACATGGGTATCGAGGGAGAATTCAATTTTAGCCCCAGCTTGCTTTCCGTCATGTATGATTAGAATTAGATAATAGCCAGATTTTTACATAAAAAATATTTTTGTTAAACAGAATATGAATGTGATAGGGAAACCTAATCTAGAAATATTTTAATTTTTATTACTTATAGACTAATTCACTTTTATTAAATATTTTTCATCAATAGAATATGTCGGAGAAGTTTCACCAAACTTATCGTTAACACGTCGTATCGAATAATATGTAATATATTTATTTAAAGATAAAGTTTAAGAAATTATACCATACTAAAATTTGTTAACAGAAGAGGGGAAAGATTGGATATTTTCTGCGTAAATGCCTTATAAAACATTCATATGATACTTGTTTATATGGTACTGAACTGTACAATCTATTGCAATAATAATGGCACTGTTTAGTTGAATTTGCTATTTATTTCGAACTGCTAACATATTCGTAATGAAATCTTCTTTCAATTTTAAACATTAGTTCTTAGTTGTTCCAATCATCCACAGAAATCTATTGAAATTTCTACACAGAACATCCAGTAGTCAAAAAAACCGATTGGAGGAAGTGTCATTATTTTTGCAATAGAATGTATCTAATTCGAATCACCCTATATTACTTTCTAAACTAAAGGCTTACGAAGACAATAAAAGGGCACATAAGTAGTGGTTTAACAGTTTAAAATTTTACAGAAAATATTTTTGTATCTATTTTTAATAATTTTTATATTTGCCATTGCGTCGGCAAGTTGTTTACTTATATTTAAACTGCGCCTTCGAAAATACTCGTTTTCTTTTAAAATATCCATTAATTATCTTCGTAATACCCATTGAATACCCAGTAAATACCCATTATTACCTTGATAGTACCCAAAAATACACAAAGTACCTAAAAATACCTATAAATACACACAAATGCCCAAAAAATGCAAAAAGTACCTTTAATTACCTACAGTTTGCGCAGCAAAATACCTCAGTGGTTTCCCCCTCGGGTGCATCCTTTAACCGCTAGGCTTCAAGAATTTACAAAAAAAAAAAGAAAAAAATTCAACGGTTTCATACATTTTACGCATGAGAATATATTTATTGCAAATGTTAAAAATCTCGTTAAAAATAGCTATAACTCTTTCCCTTGCTACTACAACCGAAAATTTGTTCACTACAAAAACTATAAATTATTCTCTATAAAAAAAACAACTCTTAGATTTTAGTGCTGTCAAACTGAGGAAGATTTTTTTCAAGATCGTATAATTTTTTATGCACATTTATAAAACTCGAATTAAATATAAATTTAATAACCGTCCATTTTCACAATTCAAATAACACATACGTTAAACTATAGCTACACCTAATTCCTTGTGTTTAAGACAGTCTTAAAATTCAACATAACGTGTAAGAAATAACATCGCCGTTATTTCTCAAATGTTACTGAATATCTAATACGCCACTGCGTGACACCCTGTATATATATAAAGTTTGGGGAAAAAAACTAGAAATATTCTATTCCACTAACTTTTACAATGTGGGTATAGGTACTTTATTGTCTTTCGCATTGTAATATAGGCGCAAAAATACCCGGCAACAAGACTGCTTCTTTCTGCACGGCGGCAACTGGAATCCAAATAATTTGCAATCGATTCACCTTGCCCTATATCTTCAACGAAGGGTAATGTAGGATGATACTGCAATATGGCGAAAATAGGTCAAACAGTTACGGGCGGTGTGTAGGGTGCAGAAAATTTTGAACACGTCGGTGAAAAATAACGCAAGCTACGCTGCGGTCAACTAATTGCGTAGTATTGCTCGTCAGTACTAGGACATATCTATTAAACAGCCAATTATCGATTATAGGTGTTCAGCAACAGCAAAAACAGTCGTTAATATGTTATTAAACAAACATTTATTATGGATTGCATATAATACACTAATCAGCGGGTAATAGGAGCGAGTATAAATATATAATTCTGATTTATAATCACTGCGTAAAATCTAAACAGAAATACAGTGTGTTTATAAAATAAGGTTCCAAAGATAACTACTGCGTATACTTAGAACTAAAATAAGCCAGAATATGGCTTAAAATGCATTCATAGTAAGTTATATGCCCTTGAGGTCGTCGTATTTCTCGTCGTAAAAATGATCAATTTTGTGGTGTTTTTTTAGATACACAGGAATTTCAACAAAATATCCAAAAATCTTGATGTTTAGGTCCACTTTTACTATTTAAATTCTCATCAAATAAAATACTAACTTTTAAATATCGTTTGTAAGACACGCACACATTATTTTATTATTCTAACCCCACATTTTAACAATTATTTTCACATTCTTATAAACAAAAGCGAACAATCTTATATGTAGAACTATGTAAGTTTATGTTTTAACAATATTTTCATCTATAATTAATTTAAAAAAAGAAAGATTTCTGCACCTAAAAATTTGTTGGTTAGACCGCTTTCTGTCGTTATATATTAGACTTACTTCGGTAGGTACCTTCGAATATTCGCAGGTGGCATGAGATAAGATTCCTGTTTGCTAAACTATATTATTCAGTTTACTTTTTAAATGTCTAAAATTCTAACACTATTTCAAGAATACGACGCACTTAAAGCGGTACAAATAAAATTATCTTCTTTCTATTATTAACAAAACGGCTGAAAATAGACTAAATTTATGGAACATACACAACTTTTTACGTCTAATAACATGAACTAGACCAATGTTCATTATTCAAATCAAGGAGGGTGAGAAGGGTATTAGACCGTAAATTTTTTCATTCAATTTTTTTACAAATCTTCAACAAATTCATAACTTTTGAATATTTTTACGTAAAACAGAAGTCTTTATTTAAATCGATATCGGCAAAGGTTCTCGAGTAAATTGAGTGAGGTGAATAATAGTAATGTTCAATTCATTCATTCTATATCATTCATATTGTCCGATATCAACTTCGAATTTTATTAAGAAAAAAAAATAGGATGGAAGAACGTTGGCTTGGATCAGTGTGAGAGATTGATACCGGTTGGCATTTGACCATCCCTCATTCCTGCACTGAATGGTAGTTAGGACCTACCAACGTAAGTCGTTGGGCGCACATGCGACCTGCTTGATAATAATATGCCGCCCCTTCTCCCGCACAAGTCTCCTGACTTCTAGGCTAATCCTAGTGATTAGAATGAGAGGCAGATATATCATTATTATTAATTAAATCAGATTCGGTTATAGAGGAAGCCACATTAGTAATGCCTGATGACGAATTTCACTATTGACGAAACGTTTTAATTCGGTTGACTACAAAATCTTAAGTAAAAAACGAACGTCTACGTAAAAAAGTACACTTGGTACAACTTGAAAATTCCTTCTGCTTAACGAGTGCGCCTTCAAAAATGCTATTCAAATTTATTTTCAGAAAATCAGTATTGTGATACAAATTAATCAATTTATCTTATTTTATAAATTTTCAGAGTAACTGGGAAAAAAAATTGTTCTGGCAAAGTATTTCTGACCCAAAAAAATACTCGTAGCACGTCAACATATTCATCATTAGTAAAATTATTTGCCATAATCCGAAGAATTCGAAGTTATTGTAAAAAATAAAAATTTTAAGTACTTACTTAGCAAATCTAAACACTCACAAGTCACAAAATGTGTAATGACAGAAATTAGCATGACAGCCGCCTACTTAAATATTTCTTAGTTGTAATCGTGAGTTGTAAAGCGAATGATAATTTTTTTATATTTTTTGTTAATAAATGGTTAATTTTAAAGCAAAAAAAGTAAGAGGAAGAAGAATTTTAAAATAAAACTAGCTATCTCATACGTATTTTTGTCAAATAAATAAGCTGTACCAAAAAATAACTCAGGGGATGCTTATTTCAACTCCCTCCCTCCCTCCAACAGGCAAAACACATGCATTTGTATAAAATTTGACTAATATACCTCTTTTGATTTTCAAATTACAGCCGCTATTCCACTTTTTTTTTTTGATGTTTGAAGGTCTGTAGGTATCTCCCAAGGTATATTTTAAGGGGTGAACATTTTACTAAGAACATTCTTATACAAACGTTATTTTTAGCTGTAGATTCGCAGGTACGATTTGCGCTATTTCTTTTGAAAACACCCTGTACACTGAATCCACCGTCCGCTACCTAGAGACTGTAGAGCTGTGTACTTTCGTTAGGTCTCTGGTGATCTGTTCAATCCCTCCTCACAGCTGATCTGTGGGTCAGGAAAAATCGTTCGGTCCGGAGGAGCCGAACCCGCGATTTTTGGGTCAAGTAACTGAGACGCCAAACTCAGCTATCGACCCGAGGCAATAAATGCACTGGATGCGCATTTATTCGGTGCCCTATACCTACTGCTAAATCGATATAAAAGTTAAGATAAAACGTTCGACGCGCAAAATGGATGCACACATTTCGCTGACCAGACGCATTTCGTTAGACGCAACAAACGGCGACCTGTTTGCTGTTTACCGCCGTAGCCGCATGAAAATTTCGAAAATAATCGGACTTTTATCCACACATATGAACCGTCTAAAGTGATACTCTCGGTGATACTTTATCCAGCAAAGTAACTTTCTTTCACTAGCAGAGTAATGAAAAAAGCTCGGAAAAAAGTAATAAAGCTACTGTTAGAAACTAAAGACCGATAGTCACCACTTAACCCGAGAGGTACCGTGAGATGAGGGCTAAGGAAAATAAACAAATTCCTCAGGATAGAGTGTAAGAGACAACTAAGCGACACATTCGACTGCAGACAGCCTGATTAGCTGGAATTATCGAACTTATATAAACATTTTGTATCTCAGTATTAAAACTTGTAAATTAATATATTTTGTAATTTCCTCGAAATTAAGTGTATTTCTAACACTATAATAAATGAAATTTAATTTATTTCTCATTAACACTAACATTTTTATTTATAGTAATCGACATTTCCGTTAATAACAACCCTTGTAGCATTGCTGCCATCATTTTCAGAACGCATACCATCTGCCGAACTTTGTGAAGAATTCGAACAAGTTACCGATGTCTCTTCTTGTAAGAAACAGCTATATTTTCCTTGCAATATCAAGTTTGTTAGACATGGACTCCTCAACATAACTTTCACCTAGAGAGGAGCTCTTCCATCCACCGTGCCGTTTAATGGTTGTAAGATCAGCACCTTTATTGGCCAATGAAGTTGTTGGATTGCGCCTCATACAATAGCCAGTATATGCTTCTGGATTTGCGATATTCAGGGACGAAGCAACTATTGCCAATGTGTTGATTCCAACAAACTGAGTACATTTTTGATTGATGTATCTCAAAAAGTATCTCTGTCCTGTGTTAAGCTATGTGCCGAGGTGGACTTACGTATAATTCGTATATTCAAACCTAAAAAATAAAACAGACGGATTCTGCCGACGTCGTACGCCAATGCCTGACGATAATATCTCACTGTCGATGGAACTTGGGAGTTGCCACTGTTACTTTCTACAACGCAAGCAGACACCAATCCAGTACGACTGTAAAAATTAGTGGTTGCGAAGAACCAGCAAATGTAAACAAATGTTTTCCTTTTATCTCGGCCAGACTATTAGCGTCCTACCAGGTATTACAAATAATTTTAATGAGACTATACGCAAATAACTATTGACGCAAAGTCTACTATCAGCTTACTTTTATCACTCTCGTCCATTACCGTATTTTTATTATAAATTGCGGTCGTCATGGTTTTATACAAATGGTATCATATTTCCCTTGTTTAATATTTTAACGTTTTGGATGGCCGAAAGGGACATACGGTCAGACCGGATACATTAAAAGAGAATCAGAGATATGGAGTGGAAACCTAAACATTATACCCAACCATTAGTGGGATTAGTCGGACTTCGAGAAAAGGTAATAACAAAGAAATTTCGAAACTTTATTAAAGAAATGCGGAAAGCGAAAGTAGACATGAACAATTTCGAACATGCCGGTGACCTCGAAATAAGATAAAGTAAAAGCAAACATCAAGGAAGGTAAGAAAATCATCCTTGAACGCGTTCTTCCAAAAAATAAAAATTCAATAAAAAGAAAACATGTAAAATATACAATGTGTCCGGGAAAATGTGGGAAATCTCTCGGGTGCAGATAGAACATGAAAAAATAAAATAAGAAGTTTCTATAATTATTTTTCCTACAGGTGTTCCTGACGGACACCGCTGGAAATCGGTTTTCTTGAACTTTTAAAGTACTTAATATAATTTAATAAAAAATTAATGCGATGGACACTAGTAAGCACCTCAAATAGTGTCCTTGAAACATATTTAACTTTTTTTAGGGGCGGGCTAAGCTTTACAACTTAATGCCTAAATTTTTAACACCCTGTGACTTTAAAATAGTACATCTGGGTAGCTTCAACCTTAGATTAAAAAAAGGTACTCTTGTTTATTGTCAACAAAGTAAACAGTTTACGAGAAAAAGTTCGACCTATGGCATGTTGAACCCTCTTATTAAGTTTTTCAATAATTTCGTTAAGTGCCTTCTAGGACATCACTGCGTTTTTGAAATTTTGTATTTTTTCGGATTAAACATCTTAAAATGACATTTTCTTGTTTGAATGACTTTCGTATCGCACTTTGTTGTCGAGAAAAAAATAGAAATCTTGGTCCTTTTTATTAAAAATAAAACATGAATTCGTTTATTATTCTTTTTCTCGTACACGGTTTATTTTATCGACAATAAATAAGAGTATATAAGAGTATATTTTGTTGGCATAAGGTCGTATAAGGTTGATTTTTCAAATAAAAAGTTGAAAATATTGACAGCTCAAAACACAAATAGAATATATTGGGCTTTGGAAGTAAACAAGTTAAATTTTTCATTTTGCGGAATGCAATCTTTGTTCATTTTGATGAATATGAATAGAACACTGGAAAAATGCACGCTAAATATTTTTTTTCTGATGTCAATTTTTATTTCAAACCGAAATTCAAACTGTTACTACTACCTAACTATTATAAAAATATTTTCAATTAATTACATTATTAAAGTAGGGTACTCGTAAATTTTAGCTCGGTTGCGCCTATGCCGTAAAAATTTACTCATACCTTAGAGCTTCACTTTTCATCCTAAATACATAAATAACTATTAAATCATAATGTTTCTACCTTATTAATTTCCGTCCACCAATCTTTAAAAAAATAACGACTACGCGTTACATATGAAGAGAACAATATTTAACAAACACAGGGCACAGAGTGGAACCGTAAGGAACTCCCTTGCAAATGGATTTTGATTAAGACCAGTGATTCTCACAAACTGTGGTATATCTATGAATGAAGTATTCTTATGCTATCGTGATGATTTTGATATAGCAATGTCATACTGTATGTAGTAAAGTAAAATTACGAGTAGCCTGCCTGAGTCAGTAGCGTCAGCAATGACGATGTGCATTATTTATATGAATCCCCTTCCGCCCACGCCACTCCGCCACTGATCAACTACTACATCTTGGTGAAACCTGGCGTATCAATATCACTTTCTACAACCAAGAACGAAAGCGGAGCTGACGAAATCTAGTGCACTGCTACAACAAAGACATTCCACCCTCCCACTGTGCATCTACAGAGCTGTTCTCATATCACTAGCTATGTCAGATAGATAATACGAAAGTTGGCTTAATCTTGTATGTTATTTAAAGTAATCGTCAACAATCTAGATGTGTTTACAACCTTCTAATCTAAACTGTATGAATATTATGTACATACAGAAAGATTCTGCTTTAAACTTCCCAGATCAGTATCTCAACAACAAATAATGGACGTACTTATTGTAGTCTTTCTGAAAATGATTCAAAGCTGAATGGGAAAGCTGAAGTTGCATAAATTTTATGTTGGTTTGAAATGTATTACAGGATACAGAACATGTGTCTGGCGGCAATAATCACATAATAATTAAAATATTAACATTAATAAATTGCCATAGAATGTAAACAAAACCACGTGGCCGAAAACGCGAAATCACTGATGTGACGTATACGCCATTCAGCGTGGTTTGTTTCCGTGGTACAGTTTACGGTGTAGATAATGTAAACATATTACAGTCAGTTATACTTAGTCAGTGAAGGAAGTTAAGCCCAGTATTTTTTGATAGTGGTAACCATTCTCATATATATTATAAAAAATATATTAAAAATCACTTGTGTAGTGCATACATAAATCTCGTGTACGGAACCTTTTTCCCATCCAATACCCTTTCCCACAAGGTTTCGTAAGCCTGTCTGCACTACGAGAAAGGTGAGTGATTTACTTTTTTTTCTCTCTCTTAATTTGGTTTAGAGATATACCTATTTCCAATTATTCTTTTTGTTACAATAGTTACAGTTCATTCACATTCGAAATTCAACATTTTTTGGTGTGAATGAACTGTAACTATTGTAACAAAAAGAATAATTGGAAATAGGTATATCTCTAAACCAAATTAAGAGAGAGAAAAAAAAGTAAATCACTCACCTTTCTCGTAGTGCAGACAGGCTTACGAAACCTTGTGGGAAAGGGTATTGGATGGGAAAAAGGTTCCGTACACGAGATTTATGTATGCACTACACAAGTGATTTTTAATATATTTTTTATAATATATATGAGAATGGTTACCACTATCAAAAATACTGGGCTTAACTTCCTTCACTGACTAAGTATTGATTCGTTTGGTTTTTCTATCGCGCATGAACGCCTTTACGCGGCGAAGTGGAGGTATAGGCAACTATATATACAATTTTCTATTATATTTTAAATACAGGCCTAAACATCCTGGGCGGGGGGCGAATTGAATCAAAGATTCAATAATTAAACACGAAAGAATAAATTTATTTAAACAAAATGAGAACTAATCTAAATAACTATAACTAGGGGGAAATTACTGAGTAGGCAAGGGACATAATTTAATAACTGGTCTAATATACGTGCCAAACTTGGTTTTGATTGTTGCAACACGTATTATACCATCTTTGCCCGGATGTAACTTTTCAATAACAGCTAAAGGCCATTTTAGAGGTGGAACATTTTCCTGAATGACAACCACGATAAGACCAATTTTAACAGGGTTTGAATTAGTGATCCACTTTAATCGTGCTTGCAAAGTATGTAAATATTCGACATGCCATCTTTTCCAGTAATGTTGCACAATGGCATCCAGAAGTTTGTATCTGTCTAAGCGACTAAGTGGTTCAAGAGAGTTATCTTCGGAAGGAAACGAAGTAAGAGGAGCACCATATAAAAAATGGGCGGGAGTAAGAGCCGATGGATCGTTTGGATCGCTACTGAGGCTGCACAAAGGTCGAGAATTCAAAAGTGCTTCGATTTGCGCAAGCACCGTCGTGAATTCTTCATAGGTTAGAATTTGTCCATTGGTGACACAGGTTAAATGTGTTTTTACACTTTTTATATTGGCTTCCCAAATGCCTCCAAAATGAGGAGACGAAGGGGGATTAAATTTCCAGTTGATTCTATGGCGAAAAAGTTCACGTTGAAAAGCTTCCCTATATTGACGGGAATTAACTAGGTCATAAATTTCGTCAAGTTTTCTTTTGGCACCAATAAAATTAGTACCGTTATCGGAAAATAATGTTGCGCAAGTACCACGTCTGGAGACAAATCTTTTAAAGGCAGACAAAAATGCATCTGTAGATAGATCAGAGGCAAGCTCTAAATGTACAGCCTTGGTTGTAAGGCAGATAAATAGGCAGATATATGCCTTTTGTGTTTTAACGCCTCTACGACGACTTAATGAAATTGGGAAAGCTCCGGTATAATCAACACCAGTATTCAAAAAAGCTTTCACTTGACTGATTCTTTCGGTGGGTAAATTTGACATAATTGGAAAGGTGGGTTTAGGATTCAGACGAAAACAGTAGTTGCATTTCCAAACGCGCTGACGAATTAAACTTCTAGCAGAAAGGATCCAATAGTTCTGCCTTAGCAAGGAGTGCAGTAAATATGCTCCGGGATGTGCAAATAATTTATGATAATAATCTACCAGTAAATTTAAAAAAGGATCAGACTTAGGCAACAAGATAGGATATTTTTTATCGAAACAAAGGTTACTATTTGTTAGTCGGCCTCCTACTCTAATTATACCTTCGTGAATAAAGGGGTTCAGCTTACGTAAGCATAATGGGATAGATTTATTTTCGAGTATGTTTTTATATTCACTGCAAAAATGACGCTGTTGAACTATACGAATTAAAACTAATTCTGCTTTATCGAAATCGGTTTTTGTAGGATTTCTGTGAGGCAAAACCTTAAGAAATCGTAGGACAAATATTGTAGAACGCAATAGTCTTGTCCATGATGAAAAATATTCAATTAGGTTATATAAACTTGAACTCTCTGGTGTGGTAATACTTAAAGTTAAAATTTCAGTACTGCTCTCATCGACATTGTGATCATCATGGATTGGTTTGATAGGCCAATCGGAAAAGGCTAACTTTAACCAAGCTGGGCCGGATATCCAACTTGGATGGTTTAGGAAACAACTAGGTGTTAGGCCTCGGCTAGCACAATCAGAAATATTTTCTTGAGTAGGTATAAAAAACCAGTTAGATGGTGCTAATAAATTCCGTATTTTGGATACTCGATTCGAGATAAAAGGTTTCCACCTACGCGAAGTAGAATGAATCCAATGAAGGGTTATCATAGAATCGCAAAATGCTAATATTTCATTGATAGGTTTACGAGTTTTATAAGTATCCTTAACATGGGCTAAAAGCTGCGCTAGAAGGGCAGCAGCGCACAACTCTAAACGAGGCAGTGAAATTTTGGCAGCAGGACAAACTTTTGCTTGTGAACAAAGTAGGTTTACATTTACATTACCAAATTCGTCAACTGTACGAACATATACTGAACATGCATATGCATTCATACTGGCATCTGAAAATCCAATTAGGCTAAAGGAAACATTTTCAAATATAAATATGTGGCGGGGTATTTTTAATTCATTTAAACAAGGCAATTCGTTTTGAAACTTTGCCCAAGATTTAGAGACTTCTGCAGGGGCTAATTGGTCCCAGTCATAACCAAGGGTCCACAATTTTTTTATTAATAATTTTATAAACAAGGTTAGGGGTGCTAAGAAACCTAAAGGATCGAAAATTCTGGCAACGCATGATAACAAATTTCTTTTTGTGCAATTGGTGATTTTTAAATCTAATTTGAACATGAATAGGTCAGGATGAGGATTCCACTGAAGGCCGAGTATTTTAATGTTAGTTTGATCAAATTCAATAATTTTAGGGGATTTTAAATGATCAGGTATTTTGGACAAAAAATCTTGAGAATTTGAAGCCCATTTTAGAAGTTGAAATCCGCCTGATTGTAATAAATTAAACAATTGTAGATATGTTTTATGGGCAGTGTCGGGGTCCGACTGACTTGAGATAATGTCATCCATGTACATATCTCGCTCTATGCATTCAACTGCATCCGGATAGAATTTATACTGGGACTCTGCTAATAATCGTAAGGCTCTTAGACATAAATACGGACTAGAACGAACACCAAATGCGACCGTATTTAGTTCGTAAATTGAAACAGGATCGGTTTTATCGAATCTCCATAATATTCTCTGGAATTTTCTATGAGGTTCGATAATACGAATTTGCCTATAAAATTGTTTGATATCGGCATTTATTGCTATGGGGTGAAAACGAAAGTTTAATAGGATAGTAAATATATTATTTTGTAACTTGGGACCTGTATAAAGAATATCATTTAATGATAGATTAGTAGTGGTTTGCATACTTGCATCAAATACAATTCTACAAGGGGTGGAGGTACTTTCGGGTTTATATACGCAATGGTGAGGAATATAGTATGAAGGTGTACAACTGATTTTATCGTTTGGAACTAATGACATATGTCCTTGATCTAAATAATCTTTAAATATTGACCTATACATCTCTTGGCGATCAGGATATTTTTCTAGTTGTCTTTCTAAAGCAAAGAATCTTTTCTCTGCTAAAGAAAATGAATCACCTAAACTAGATGGGTCGGTACTAAAAGGTAGTGCTACGGTGAGTCTACCCAGGCTATCACGACTAACGGTTTCAAGAAATATTTGTTCACAAATATCATCTTTATTACTTGCAACGGGAGGATTGTAAGATTCAACTTCAAACATTTGCTCGACTAGAGAATCCAGAGTTAGGAGAGTACAAAATGACTGGTTTGTTTCAGGGACAGCATTGCAATCAACTGGGCCTAATACTAGATAACCCAAGGTAGTCTGAATAGCGGTTGGACTATTTTTTGTTCCAGTTACTTTATGAGTACCTAATATTTCCGCAAATAAGGAGGCTCCAAGAAGTCCGTCGACATTACTAGGGATATTAAAAGTTGAATCAGCTAAGGGTAAATAATCTAAATGGGTGAAAGAGCTTACATCTAAGGTAGTATGAGGCAATTTTCCACTAATTTTATCAATTATTAGTGTCTCAAATGAGTATTTATAATTTGGGTTTAAATTAGAGGTAATAGTTATCGTAGTGCGACCTTTAATGGGTTTTTCCAGTTCGCCTATGGTTACAGCGTGCGTATTTAATTTAGTGTATGTTAGGCCTAATTTTTTGCAACAATCCGTGGTTAAAAAGTTTGACATCGATCCATTATCGACAATTACTCTAATATTTTGTGATTTATTCCATTTGTCGATGATTTTAACTATGGCAGTACTTAACAAAACAGTTTTCGACCTATTTTGCGAAATTAAAACATTGGTTGGGGCCGGCGTTAAGGTATTTTCTAATGAGTTATTACTGGAACTAGCGTGCACCGTTGAATCGGAAGATTGACTTACAATCGTATTCGAATTATTATGGGGTCGATGTAGCAACGTATGGTGTTTTAATTTACAAATGGTACAACTAAATTTCGATGGACAATTCGAAACCATATGTTTAGCCGAGAAGCAATTAATACATAAATGGTTAGCTTTAATTTTTCTGAACCTTTCTTCTACAGAGTCATTCTTAAAACCACTGCAGTCTTTTAATAAATGAACACCTCGATTACATGCAATGCAATTTTTTGTCATAGGCTGATTTTGATTATTAACAAAGAAAACTTTATTCTTATTGCCATTACTATTTCCGGTGGCGGAAGTATTGAATCGAAATCTATCATTTTTTGAAATAATTTTGCTCTGTTGACGAACAAACTCAATTAATTCATCGTATGTGGGTATTTCTTGGTTTTTGTTACGAACTAATTCAAACGAATTTATTGTTTCTTGGGACAATTTGGAAGATGCAATATAGTATAACATAAAATCGGATAAATCTGGCAATTTTAATTTTTTAAGAGCATTAACGTTGGTATCAAATTTTTCTATGAAAGATTGCAAAGTACTGGAGTTGTGATTAGGGACACTGCGGAAGTTTAATATTCTATCTAAATAAGTACAGGATAAAATTTTCTTGTCTTGGAATGTTTTTTCTAACGTATTCCATATAATCGGATAATTATTTGGTATGGTCTCTATATTGCTACAAATTTTTAATGCTTTCCCGGAAATGCTACCTAATAGATATTGTAATTTTTCTGCATTACAAAAGTCTGTGCGACTATGAATCAGCTGTTTAAAATTTTCATAGAACACGGGCCATAACATTATATCAGATCCATCGAATTTAATAAGTTCAATTTTCGGCATATGAATACGGGTCTGGTTAGTTCTCGGAGTACTATCGACATTTAATGAATTGCAAGAAGGTTTAATAGATTTGGCAGCCATATATTCAATACGATCGGTTAAATCTTCGAATGCTTCTAAAACACTATAAGATGGAATTTCATCCGGTTTTATTTTTTGTTTTAAGACAATAATTTCCTTAATAAGGTTTTTATATTCTAAAACGGTATTAGAAAATGTACTATGACGAATTTTAAATTCTTCTAACCTTTGTGCATTTTCCGGATCAATTTTTAAGGCTTCCCCCGCATCATAACATTGCTGAACTCTCCTAAACAACCGCTCTCGCTTAGACCGCAAACGATCTAATTTTAATTCATCAGGTGACTTCGACATTTTATGTTAATTTTCCAATAAATTTAGAGGTATCTAGCTAATCCTTTACAATAAAATGAAGGACAAATACTGTTGTCCGCAAAAACACAAAGAAAGCAAAAACGAATGGAAATTTGCTATTTGTTAAACACGTTCCAAAAAAAAACCAAGAATGGCAGGTATTAAAGTATACTAATAGGATTATTTAATCAAAAATGAATATGGGTAAATTTTTCAATTAATTATCTAAATATTAATCAGGTAAACCAAACTAAGCAGTACTTTTCAAATGAATATAAAAGTTCGAAATTGATTGCTTGACAAAGCAATACGGCTCGAAGGTACCAAAAAATGTTGAATTTCGAATGTGAATGAACTGTAACTATTGTAACAAAAAGAATAATTGGAAATAGGTATATCTCTAAACCAAATTAAGAGAGAGAAAAAAAAGTAAATCACTCACCTTTCTCGTAGTGCAGACAGGCTTACGAAACCTTGTGGGAAAGGGTATTGGATGGGAAAAAGGTTCCGTACACGAGATTTATGTATGCACTACACAAGTGATTTTTAATATATTTTTTATAATATATATGAGAATGGTTACCACTATCAAAAATACTGGGCTTAACTTCCTTCACTGACTAAGTATTGATTCGTTTGGTTTTTCTATCGCGCATGAACGCCTTTACGCGGCGAAGTGGAGGTATAGGCAACTATATATACAATTTTCTATTATATTTTAAATACAGGCCTAAACACACATATAAACAATTGCTTTACCAATGATTTTCTAAACACCCTGTATACATTCTGGTGGCTTAATAGAAAAGTTTAATTGGTTCTTTACAACTTTACATTTTAATTTTTCTTTTCATTTTTTGGCACGGTGAAATATTTTTGTAGGCGCTGTATTCGTACATAATGAAATACTTGTTTCCGGTGAGATGAACTTTCTGTGCGGCGACTGACGTCAGCTTATTTTTTGACGAAATTGTCTAGGACAAACGCCATTTCGATTAAAATAATGCATTCTTTCTTCCGCACGTATTTGGAGAAATCATGTAATTTTACCCTCCTTTGAGGGTCACAGGTGATACAAGTCATAAATCGATGTCGGTTGGTAGAAGAGGGGAGGTGCGTCGCCAGGAGAGGAAACTTTAGACGCGAAATCAAGACTGAGCCAAATTATTCTATCTTTCCATGAAGTCTCTCTTCTCATTCATTATTGCATAAAGGTATTTTGAAAATAGCGTCTTAAACTTTGACAGCTGCCGAAAATCGAGCCGAAAATGTATTCTTATTTTTTTTAAGTGGTAATCTCTCCCATGACGCACCATAATCGACGCCAATCAATGAAGATGTAAAACGTCCAAGAATGGGTCGAAACAAATCCCATAATCGCGGACCGCGCGGTTTTACGTACAAACTTCATGAAATGGCGAGGAATTATCAACATAAATAACGGTTCATGATGAATCAGTACATGAATAATGTATAGATCTTTTCTTATACGTATCAGGGCGTCTAGAAAGAGTATCTGAATGCCGTGGAGAAGTTATTAATCAAATTCAAAACAACCTCTCCACGGTACCCAGGCACTCTCCCAAAATACACTGCTCTTTATTCGGGTACAGCTGTGGACAACAAAGTTCCCTACCCGATATCTAGGTTTAAATGGATTTAAAGTATGCAATTAATTAGCAGTTTTAAAGAGAACCAGAGAACAGTTTTCAGTCTGAAACATTTTATTGTCTACAGTTGTACAGTGCAAATGTTACTGTATTATTACAATTACAGACAATAAAAAGTTTCCAAACTAAACTGTTTATGGTCCTTTATACGACAGAATTTATTACTTTCGTTATTGAAACCCTTTTAAACATCTCTAAAGGTAAGAAACCTTTTTTTCTACAGCTGCACCACTTAATACAGAGTGTTACAAAATAGTAAGTTAAAGCCGATGATCACAGATTTTTTTGTCCATGAATGTAATATGACTTTTTTATGTAATATTTTCATGGAAGCATCTCTTTTTAAAATGCAGGGTGCCTTGTTGGAAGTCAAATTCGATTTATTCGCACCTAATTATTTTCGGAAATCTTCAGCATTTTGTAGTAGGTTATTTTATGGAATATTTGGAGCTTTTTGACATTTTTCTGGAATTTTCGGTATTTCTGGAATTTCGTGTAACGTTTTAGTGCTTTGTGGTATTTCCTTTACAAAGTAGGTACTGATTCTCTGAAAATAAATTTCAATAGCAAGCGTAAACAGAAATCAGGCAGTTTGCTGGAAAACGGTAGAAATTATCGAATACACCTTTTTACATAGACGACCAGATAAGATTTTGTAATCAATCGAATGAATGTTTCGTCAATAAAAAATAAAAGAGAAATAATTCATCATCAGGCATTGCTAAATGTGGCAGCCTCTATGGCCGAATCTGATGTAATTAATAAATGATAATTCAATTTCTTAAAAAATGTTTCGCTACCAAATTGGTGACAATTGGTTGAACGGTGCTCTAATTATTACAAAAAAATAATTTCAACTATAACACTATGAAATCTGTAAAATCATGTAAATCACTTAAAATCACATGAAATCATGCGAAATCTTGTGAAATCACCGAAATCTGTGAAATCACGTAAATCAATTGAGCAACTAATGCACTGCTTTAAGAGTTGCGGCACTAACGTATAAAACGTATTTAAATCGTCTTATTATTTTCACGGGCAGTGTTTTTCTCTTAAGTGTCTTGTGTATTTAATTAATATTTTTTGTGAAATACAGTGTGATAAAATAAAATATCGCGCATTATTCAAACGGTGAA
Organism: Monochamus alternatus; assembly: GCA_037114965.1. Taxonomy (NCBI): domain Eukaryota; kingdom Metazoa; phylum Arthropoda; class Insecta; order Coleoptera; family Cerambycidae; genus Monochamus; species Monochamus alternatus. The sequence goes on along the minus strand of CM073429.1, from coordinate 59,672,971 downwards.
AAGGTTGACATGCTAAAAGCATATTTGTTAAGTAGTGATAATCAGTGATAGTGATAACGTATTGTGATATATCAGTTGGAGTGTAGTAAAAATGGATAATAACCAAATTCTAGATTGAATGAACTATGATTGTGAGTAGATAATCTGGTTTATATTTTCAATTTATGGTGAGGTATAGGAATGCTAAAGGGGAGGAGATGGCAGTTAATATTTTCATAAATTAACATATTTCGATCATTCTTTGGCGTGTTTGGCATGTCTAAAAAATTCTAGTTAACATTGTTGAAGTCTATTCGAAGACATTAGTGTAACACTGGCAACGCTGTGGAATTCTCATCCACCGTGACTTTTAAAAATATTAGTATCGGAGTCGGATCAGCGGTCCTCAACAAGTTTTCCATTAAAAATCACGAAATTTATATAAAATTTGACTTTTTTATAAAAAAACGCATAATTAACAGTTTTTTTGTAACTATTAATTATGTGTTCTACACAGTGAACTGTACTGCTGGTTAAAAGATTTGTACTTATTTAAGGTTCACCCTGCATTTATATAATTTATCGACGACGACCGTCAACAAAGCAACATGGACGGGAAGCGCTGCCCGACACGCCGCGGCACGGCGTGCGGTGGTGCGTCTGGAGACGGCCGACGAGGACGACGACGCCGTCGCCGTCATCGGATTACCTGTAACATTTCATCCCGCCGGTCGCCATAAAACGACGGCGTCTCGATTGACCGGCAGGAGACACCGCTCCGACGGGCAGAAGTAATGACTCGCGGGCCGATGCGCGCCGTCTCGCGCCGCTCCCTCCCACCGGCGGGACGGCGGCGTCGGGGGCGGGGTGCGCGGCGGAGGCAGAGTGTGGCGGCGGGCATGGCCGTATTGATCGCTGCGCGGCGCTGAGCCGCCGGGCGCGCCGCGAGCGCGACGCTCGGCTCCCCGAGCATCTCAAGTATTGCGAAAAAAAAGGAGCCGAGGACGACGGCTGCGACGGCCAGACACTCGTCCTATAAATTACCTCCTCGCTCCGGCGGACGCATGGGGCATTTTCCAGCGTATCTCGGGAAAACGCGGCTGCGAAGGTGACGTCGCCGATGCCCTTAGACGTACCTACGCATTAATCGTATTAAATTAAGCATATATAGGATTTGTTAGCATTACCTTAGACGGTCTTCTCTATTTAAAGGCCGTATTTTATATCTCATCAAAAACAACGGAAAAAATCGAAAATGATTTCACGTCACGTCAAATGAGAAAGAAATGTTTGTATACAACGAGGAGGTAACCACTGGGATCAAAATTGTGACAAGATTTCGTAAAATAGAGATTTTCAAGTGATTTCGCGGAATGCCAGATAATTTCCAGGGATTTCGCATTTGATAAAAATTATCTCGAAAATTACTATCCTCATATATATGGTGCCTGTAAAAGGTTGGGAAAAAAACACATATTCAGGGGCCAAAATATGATGGCCTAAATCAAGTTACTCTGTCCAAAATTGTTTCCGACATAATGGGTGTTAAACTTTTTTAGTGTTTGCGGTGCATATTTCAATTTCTCATGCCAGAAAATTTCTCTGTACCAAGTTTGATGTATTTACTACAATTTATATGAAGTTATCGAAGGAAACTAAAATAAAATTGCAATTTTAACACCCTGTATCTCGGACACTATAAAATTGTATACCAAAGTAACTTAATTTAGATAAGTAATCATATTTTGGTCCTCGGAATATATGGTAGTAAGTATGTTTACAGACATCCTGTATATGCGATATCGAAAAAATATCAAAAACATCCCGATGTATTAACTTAATAAAAAAGAATCATTCTAATGACACTCTTATCAAGAAACTGATTTTTTGTACGATCCTAGTCACACCCTATAGAACAAGAAAAAAAACGTAAATAATTATTCGATGCCAGTAACGAAAACGAGAAAGATGGCACTTTACGATATTAGCTGAAACTCTCAGATTGACAAAAAATGATAAAATAACAGCTTCTTAGAAATAGCGTTTTATTTGTTCTAAGTTTTGCACAATAGTTTCATCTCGAGTTTAATAAGGTGCGAAGCTCCTCCAGGTATAGGGTGTTCAGTTTTAATCTTTAAAAACTCTTAGATAACCTAGTGGATGAGAGCACTAATTCAAAAATTAACGTCGAAGTGCAACATCGAAAAATGAAGGAAAAAACATTAAACTTTGAAGACAAATAGCCTTCCAGTAGTTCCAAACAACCGTGAATAAGTATAATAACGTCGATAATGACACAAGGTGACCATGGGTTTGTTCCAACAACAGCAAGAATCGATTCCGAACTGTCCAGAACTATTCAGATAGTTCAGTTGTTAATTTACAATCGGCGAATGTGACGTAAGACGGAGTTGGTCAAATATTTTTAGCGATTATGTAGGTATTTGTAAAATAAAGGTTTAAAACTCAAGTTGTGCGAATCTCTAAATATGTTTGTGACCTGCAGACTGACTTTAAGATTTGAAAAAAAGTGAATTAAAAATTCAATTTCTGATCAAAATTATAGCTGAAAATCAAATGTTTCTCGATATATTGATGGAAAATATTAAACTAAAAATGTTTGATTAACTTATGTATCGGCAGAGTGAATACAATGTATAAAAGTCGTGGACAAGAAAAACCGCAACGTGATTTAAATAGGGAGAAAGACACGTTATACCTTGTATTTATAAACCACCCTGTACGATAACCACAATATAACCTAAAAATTTATCAGGCTCAACTCGACTTAATTAAATCTTATATAAGTATCTCCGTTGCACTTCTCTGCGCAAACTAAAAATTACGTGTTCACCTTCAAGAGAACTTCTCAACCTTTTTTCGATCTTTGATTATAAAGGAATATACTGTTAATTCTACTTTGTTCGTTTGTTATAACCTCACAAATATTTTGTCAGCTTAAACAGTTCAAATATATTTTTTTTCCAAATTTACAAATAAACATTACAGCTACAACTCGACCTACAACCAAATTTGTTGCGTCTAGACTACCTGTAGATTTAAAATTGTTTAATTTGACATATTATTATTCCAAACCTCGTTTTTTTCCAAAAAACAGTGACATAGCTGTGATGTGACCACAGTAGGCAGATTGTACAATTAATATTCACTCATCACTCATGTTTCGATTTTTCCCAGTGACGAGTTTTAATACAATGCAAATATGTATTTTAAGAAGTGAACTTTCACTGCATAATACAGCATTGTTAACAGACAAATACGTTTTAATTATTTCCTACAATGGGCAAAACAAACAGGGTTAGGTCATTTGACGCACGTCACAGACGTGACGTCAGCTGCTAGGGCCCCATTAATTGCTTACAGTTTGGAAACAAATCGAAGATAATGTCCCCGGGAAACAAAAGGCCAAGATTCGGACCGAGATGGCAAGCAACTTGGACGTGGGCAGTTCGGTGAAATTTGAAATACGCCAGCTTCTATTTCCGGTCTGATTGTTGTGTTGCTATGTATGAGTTCTCTTTAAATAAAACTACCTGTTTCTTAAATTGCCTTTGGGTTTTTGAACACAATAACCTCAAATATGCTTTCTCGTAAATCTTGTACCTCATTTTTAAACTCAAATCGGTATGTGATAGGGTATTTGTGTTCAAATTGTTTCAAATCTTAGATAAACCTCAGGTTCTTGTGAATCTTTATGAAAAACGAAATCGTATTTTTTTTAATTTGACGATTCAACATTAATTTAATCCTGCGCATTGATGGCTGGTAACAAAATAATTACACAGGTGTTTACTAATGGTAAACATAAAAAAATTGTTTACGTAATATTGAGCTTAAAGTAAACAACCTGAAAATAAAATAACCTTTCTTTTCAAGGGCCAAAGATGATAAAATATTAACGCAGGCTATCATCTATGATACAGATATGATTAGCTACCTAAGTAATTAGAAAATATATAACGATACCTATATAAAATAATTTGTGACGGAGATTCATTTTATTTACTTTTACATACTGATTGCATATGTCTGAAGGTGCAAATATAAGTAAGTACGAGTAATTTTCTGCGTCATTAAAATGAATTTGGAAACCGTTATCGGCCAGAAATAAAAGAAATTATTTGTTTCTATCTTGGGGAGCAATTCGATGTTCTGCTAGCGTAATATTACGCATTTTTATCGAAAATGACACAAATTAGAAAATTTTAACTGGTTGTACAAACGTATATTAGGTACTTAGGCAGCTACAAATTTTTAACTGACTGGTATATGAGTCGAATGGAATGTCCAATTTTTTTCTATTGTAAAAAAATTATACACCTTCTAAAAGTACTCGAAAAGCAACAAACTATGATGCAAAAATCATTTTACTATCGTTCTTAGTTGTCGGGTAAATCGATGGTCTGCTAGCATACCTAATACGCTACATCATTTCTCAAAAACAGCTACAAAATTGAAACTGGTGGTACAAATTAACAGCAAAATGTGCACCAATTATTTTTGACGTTTGTTTTTGTTTGTAGGTAGATAACATAAAACCAATGAATACACGCAAATTAGGTACCTACCTACATGATTTTTTTAAAAAAAGATTTAAGTAAGTACTTATTTCACAATCTTAATACTGGTACTTATTTTGTTCTTTTTAATCTAAAATCGTTCGTTCAATCCAAATACTGATATCTTTTATAATAAACGATATTGTGCGAGACAAATGTTAATTGGTATTTAAAAATCAAACTAAAAAGAAAACTTAGGCTACATCTAGCTTTATCACAAGCTACAGTTAGGAGATAAAACCAAATAATCATTTTCGAGAATTTATTAATTATGAAAGTCATTCTGCGTATCTCTTAATGAAGCAACTGCAAATTATGTTTTTCAGATAATTAAATGTGAAGTGTAATAAGTGATAATTTAACATTTAAAAAACCTGATTTATAATTCCATGTGAAAATGTGTCGGAAGAAAATCCCAATTATTGAAATAATCACATTTCCAGTACACGGTTATCCAACACATGCGCCTAAACAATTTACCCTCTCTTATCGCCCAAAATGAACTGACTCATGCCCCAGAAACATATTTTTTCCACAGAATTCCCCTGGAGTCATGCACCGAAACAATGGCGTGCAAAACAGAACCCAATACAAATTTAATAACCGTTTTACCTGGATACCGGTGTAAATTTGCTTCTAATGGCAATTTGCATTTTGAAATTCATAAGAATACTGAATATGCTATTTCTAGAAAAATGTTTTGATTTGTTTTCTTAGATTCATAATAATTATTAATGATAAAGTTGTATCAAACCCCTAGATACAATTCGTTCACAAGTGATCTTGACTGAAGTCTTGTTTATTTCACTTAGGTGACAGACTGTAGAATCCTTATGGTTAAAATAAACACAATGCTTTTAAACTGTGTTGACACTTTACGAAATGAAGTATAAAATAGTCCTTGCGAATCCTTTTATAATGCAAGATTTTGTTTTTCTCATGGCAAGAACAATAAAGTAACTACCTACTGGTACTGTCGAGTGATACTTACTTTTAGGTTTGTTTTTATCCATGAGCATGAGATGGTCGTGCTTATGCCACGCCATGGGCTGCGGGGACACCATAAGCCGGTGGTTTTTTCGGATAGCCGCCGATTCGACAGCCCAGTCGCCTTCACAGCAGCAGCCGACCGTCCGCCATGCTGTCACTGGGTAAACAATCCCGCGTGCTTAAGGCCACTAACCTCCCGCTTACCAAGGCCAACGGAGATGCTGATGCCTTCACAGACACAGGCACTTCCGCCCCGAGCTAGACGAAGACGGAGAGACAACAAGCAGTCACTCAAAACACAACATATTCTCCACCGCCTCAACAGCTGCCATTCGACATGTCGCAGCTCCTTCTGGACATCCCCTGTATGCGGCATGGTATCCTCATCGTGGACGTGAAGAAGTAAACACACCGACCACGGCAAAACACTGTGAAAGAACGACGGGTACTACAACCTCACTCCCCCCAGTCGCGAGAAATGGACTGATCTCGCGCGGCTAAACGACGGCACGGCACTACTTCGATATAGAAGGGTCAAAAGCACCAGGCAAAACAATAACAAATGTGCGTGTACACCACGTTGTCTTTCGAACTAAACTGAACGAACACTGTATAAAGCCTGGAAACTAAATCACTGAATTTATTCGAACTGTTCTCGGGCGCACATGTATTCAGAGCATTCACCTCTCTTATGGTAGCTATCCGCATCCACGTGTGTTAAACGGCACGAACGAACACTGCAACCAACACTGAACTCAAATCGTACGAACACTAACGCAGCCGATTGCACTTCCCGCTGTCGAGTGTTCAAGTTTGCCGGTCATAATCGGTAAGTATTGCAATAAAAGGCGTAACACACCCTACAGACCCAGCAACATGGCAACTAATAGGCGCAGGAGGTACTGCAGACACCGCTAACAGCACGATTAGGATTTGTGAACTGCCGGAGCGTGCGCAATGAAAAAAAAACATCTATTAGCGGGCAGTTCGCTCAACCGCCGTCAGGTGCGCTACCTGTCGAACCTTGAGATTGGAGATCTGAAATATTTGAATTGTCCCCAGACCAAAATAAAGAATGATTAAGTTATAAAATAATGCAAATTGGTTCGCTACAGTACTGAATACTTTATGATTTTTAAGTAGGAAGAATGTCAATAGTAATTAAATATTAAAAAGGGTCATTTGAAAAATTTATTGTAATTAGTACTGGTCTACAATAATGGTATTTTTTTTTAGTAAGTAATTTTTTAATAATGATGGAAACATAAAATCCTAATTTAATAATCAACAAACATTTTTTACTCCCAAACAGTTTTCTTTTTATTATAACAATAAATTATGAAGACGTTTTGTAACATTTTTATTTATTTCTTGTTACATTCTACTACATAATAAAAAATAGCTCCATGTGCCTAAAAATAAAACGTATATCACTGCTATAAATTTTAAAATATAATATCCATGTAATTACATAACATACCTATATAAATAAACATCAGAATAGTGACCTAAAATGAATTATCTAACCAATGCTTAACATCCAATTAGAACCTGGATCAAAATTAACAAAAAATAAACATTTTCCCAAGTCTCTCTCACAAATTAATTAATAAAAATATATACTGTACTTCAACTGCTGGTGCTCCCATAAATAGGTGGCTACAGCTGAAAATATAGAAAAGTTTAAGCATGCAAACTAATTTTTTTACAAACAAATACCTATAAAATTAATATTATGAATCTCTACTAGGTATAAAAAACACTTACTCCGATTTTCATAATTTATTCTGTAGCAAATTGTAAACAAATACCTATATTCCAAAAAAATCAAACTGTTTATATTAAAACTGCTGCTACTCTTTAGAGTATTTTTTAATTATCTGCTAGACTATTATAAACAAACAAAAAATATTATTTGAATCGTAGAGGAACACTAAGTATATTTAAAATTTATTTCAAAACAAAGTTGGTACAAGAAACATGTATTTGAACACTTAAAAACGAATATTACATAGTATGTTTTTTTCCTAAACTACTAATATCCTACTTAAACATAAACCTATGAATATTTCTGATAGACATATCGACCATTTATATTCCTAATAAATGGCTATTACAAATACACTCAGTGTCTACAGCTAATATTCGAATAAGTCAATTTTAAATAGACCATTACAGGAGCAGGCTTTCGTCGACATCTTCAGTACATCTGCTGAAATAGCACTGTAGAAGCAAATTGTGAGATATAAACTGCCAATTAAATTTTTTCTAAGCGCTCGCACATAATCACAAATTGGTGCACCTTAACGTTAATCAAGAATTGCTGCTCACATAAAAAAGTAAAACAATTGATGTACATACACTAAATTTCACGTTCGCCAACTCAAACTTGTAAAAATAATAGTGACCTGCAAACAGCGCTGAAGTACGTCATAATTATAAAAAATAAAAAGGCACAATTAAAGAATTAATAACGTTTAAATAATTATCTGCAAAATCTCTAATTTATAATGATTTTTAGAAAATAAATTCAACGTACTAGATTAATCTGCATTTATACGTGAATTAAATCAATCTGTATAAATAAAACACAATATTAAAAAAATGCACGTTATATTACCAATAATGATTGATCACAATCATCCGATACAGTGAAAAAAAAGAGCAATTAACTGGATTACCTGATAACAATTGAATCACTAAAAACCCTTGCACAAACTAAAATACATGTACGTCTAAGCTTAATAATAATTATGGCTAAATCTAACGTTAGGATCCAACGTTCTGGAAGCGTAAGGATCCCTTCCTCTACCTCCTCCTTCGTACAGAGAGTCAGGCCCGTCATACATAGCCGGAGGATTCACGAACGGCGCATTCGGTCTAGACAACCCATAGTTATCGGGACCTCGGAAGAAATTAGGTCTGCTATAACCAGTCGGATGAATATCGAAGGTGTCGGTGTCTATCCGGGCCCCCCTGGTGGCGGCGTTCAAACTTTCCCGCGATTTCGCGAGCAGCTGAGCGGGAGTGAGGGCGGCCAACGATTGCGTCTTGGGAATTCGAGGTTGGAACTCTTCCTCGGTCACTTGAGTACTGACCGAGAAAGTAACGGGAGGGTTAGTGGTCTGCATCGACGCGTGACGATAGAGAATCTTTTTACGTTTCTCACAGTTCTCGCATTTGAAAATATCCGTCTGCACCATTTTAGAGAGCCGATTGGTCTCTACGAAGTTGTTATATCTGACGGGTTTTACATCTCTCAGAACAGGATTCTTTATTGGAGTTATCAAAGGAGGAGGTGGAGGAGAGAAATTAGATATGACGTTTCTTGTCGGGGCATCGGGTTCTTCATCGTCAACGTTGACAACGGTGTCTTTCAGCAGTCCCAATTTTTGCAGCAAGTCGTTGACGAAATTGGTGAAGGTGTTCTTCTGTTCCTCCTCGCTGATGATAGGGTTGGTGAAAGCGAACTGCACTGGCGGCAAACTCTTCAGAGGTGAGAGGTACTTGCCGGTGTTTACTTTGTACTTGTTCGTCTTGTGGACAACCAGCCTACCGGAATACTTCCTTTCGCCGTTCTCTAGGATCTTGATAGCATCGTGGCACCGAGTTATGACTGGAATCCAGCATTGAGAGTACATTACATGAATATTCTTACAATGTATACAAGAAACAAATTTAATTAAACAAAAAAATTTATTATCCTCACAAATATAAATCCCTACATAAAAAACGTGACCGTACATGAATTTGAAAATAGGCATAGATTAATAGAAAATTTTAACCCTACTTCCTCATTCCATCATAGATTTTTTATTACTAATAGATATTAGTAACACAAAAAACCTATGAAGTAGCCAGAAGCAGTTTAAAATGTAATAAAATTATTACAAGAAAGATTTAATATAAATTCAACTTACCCTTGATCTTTTCCTGTAAATGTGTCGGGCTTGAGGAAAAAACTGCATAAAACAAAGAAATTGTTAGAAAACTTGAACACAAAATACTTAAGTAAATTTAAAAAACAATGGAGTCAAGGAACATTTTGATAAAAAAATTTAGACAGACAATACTTTTGGTACATTTGAACTACTAGGCCACATTATTATGTAATCATTCTAGACATGAAAAAGATCATAATAAAGAAAGGTAATTGCCACTTTCCAATAGTCTATTTTCATTTCCGAAGATTCCGTGAGGTTGGCTGGCTTTTCGAATGGCAATCCACGATGGCTCGCACTGGTTTATTTCCAGCTGTCCCAGCGGGTAGTATTTGATCCTCAGGTAGTTCACTCATGAAGTGATCCTGGACTAAATCATTCAGCAAACTCCATTTATTCTTTCAAAGCTAACAGGCGCTCCAATGGTACACAAAGTATACACAAATACTGAAATCCCACTAACATTTTGCAGTTTTTTCAAATTCACAAAAAAATGTACACAAAAATGATTTTTTAATCATTTTCATGGCTAGAAGAATACATAAAAAAATGCCCCCGTCTAATAATTTGTTATAACATAAAATGCATATTTATTTAAAATTAAACTTGATCTTCAAAATCGTTACGATTAAATCTTTTAATTTCCTTAATAAAAACTGGCTTGATTTAAGCAAATATAAAAATATCAATGTAAAAATATATCACACCTTCAGGTTTGGCGGTGATAGCCAAAAATTCAGACAAACTTATCTGCTTATCTTGGAACAACTAAAAACAATAAACAAGTGATTACAAAGGACAAAGACAGCAATCGGCAATATTACTTTAGTGACATCCTCTTGACTTTCCAGTCTCAGTCTTGGGTTATTTTGCAGCAAGTGTTCGTTTGGTGGATTGGGTGCGGAAGCGTTCATCAAATTGGGTGTAACACTATTAGGCATCACGAAAGAGACATTCATGGGCTGAACGGGACTGGGAATTATTTGGGGACCGCCAGGAACTGGACTGGGCTGAGGTTGACCTGGGAAACTGTTTAAGGCAGGTGCCTGTGGGTCTCCGATAAAAAAACTTTGATCGTAGGGGTCATATTTTTGCTGTTGTTGTGGATTGGGAAATACGGGCGCACTGTTCGGAGGGGGAACCGGAGCTGGTGCGGGTACTGGTACAGGTAGAGATTGGGGTTCTACGTAACGTAATATTGGTTGCATGGGCTGCAGCATAGGCTGCGCGGGTGGCATCGGTTGCAATTGGGGCATCATGTTGACAGGGTGTCTGATTTCATTGAGTTTCTCTGCGATTTCTTGGAGGAATGACTTCTTCTCGTCCCGCTTCCTTCTAGGTGATCTCGAACGGTTTCTGCGTTTCAGCCATCGTTCACGGTCTGATTCCCTGCTGCCGCTACGCTCTCTGTGTCGTCGATTCCTATAATATGGACTGAGGCTTCTGCTTCTTCTTCGTGTATAAGCTCTTTCAGATGATCTGTGTCTGAGTGGTGAAATTCTTCTCGGAGATAGTCTTCTTAATGGACTCCTCCTTGGACTTCTTCTAATAGGGCTCAGAGCGCTTCGCACTAAGGTAACTGACTCCTTTCTTGGACTTCGAGAACGTCTCCTTAAAGGTGATAGTTTCTTTAATAGAAGTGGAGATCTCCGCGGACTTCTTCTTCTGAGAGGTGACCTAGGCTTGTGAACGGGACTCCTATTCCTTCCTTTCAGGTCTTTAAGATGTTCTCGTAGATCACGTGGTGACTTATTCCCAATCTTCTCTTTTTGCTTCTTGAGTTCCTCTATGTCGATCTCCATTTCCATGCCTGGTGGAACCAAACCGGTTTCGACTAAACTAAGTTTTTCTGAAATTATTTTCATTTCCTTATCTTTCTCACACCGAACTTTGTCTCGTGCAATATCTCTTTTAGTTTTTTCTGGGTCTCTGCGAATATCAAACTCATCGGCATCTATTTGTTTCTCTGAAGTCTTCTTATGCTTTGGTTCATCCCTTTTGTCCTCATTTCTCCTCTTTTTCTGTCTGCTTCGCCTTTCTTCGGAAGATTTTTTTTTAGTACTTGAATCTGCATTCTTGCTAGATACTTTATCTTTTTTCCTTTTTTTCGCGCTTTCTGTTTGTTGCTTAGCTGATGAAGTATCATTCTTTGATTTCTCTGAAGCTTCTAAATCAATTTTAATCTTATTTTCATCCCATTCGTCATCATCAACGATATCCAAACCAGCCATAAAATCTTCCTTCAAAAAGTCATCAAAAAAATCTCCAGGGATGTCTTCATCGCTTTCATCTATTTTATTAACCTGTCCACGAGATTCACTACTTTTAACCTCTTTGACACTTTCAGTTTGTCCAGATGAACCCGCCTCATTTTCACCAGTCTCATTTTTGTCTTTTGAGCTTTCAGAGTTACTCATAGCTTTAATTTTGTTGATGCTAGTTAAATAATATGGAGTCTGCAGTTTTAAGAAGCGATTTTATAATTGCCGTGTTGTACTTACTGTTTGTTCGTCATTCTTAATTTTGTTATTACAACTTTCGTAATGAAATAACACTATTTTAGCAACAAAACTTTATCAATTTTGTGCAATTATAAACCAAACCACCATTTGCTAAGTTGCTAACAGATTTGCCGATAATGCCGAATGCCGATCCGATTTTTGTAACAAACCACAGAAAATTCTTTTGTAGAATATCATAGAGTGCATAGAACCCTAGATAAAATTGCATAGAACATAGAATAAAAATCTATCTATGCACAGAGAAAGTCACAAAATGAAACTAATCTTCTTCTTGTTCTTTTATTTATGGCATTCACTTTGCTAGCGCAGATGAAAACTAATTTGTGCAGAAAAGGTAATCATTTTTAGGCGATTTTCCGCTAGCATACAACAAATAATACTATTGTATAATATAAACAATGCTATAAGCAACTATCACATAATCTGTATAATAGTTACATGTTATCAGAATATCATATTCTTCGCTACGTAGGTATATCTACCCATTGAGTTTATAGCGCCTTATATAACCAATGATCTTTCCATTAAAGCTAAATGTCTTGTAAGGACCTCTTTAAATAATATATTATGTGGATTTATGATTGTATGTGTCACATAAGTATTTATATTGTAACCCCTTGTAATTAATGTATGTTGTGTATGAACGGAAAATCGTCTTTTATGTATGATGACGATAGATAATATTCAGTGTGAACACAAAATCTATTTTATCCAAGGACGGCACAAACTCACAAACTTCGAAAGAAGAAGAAGGTTGTAAGGCGATAACGGCGATAACTGTAAAGACTGTAGAAGAAAAGTGGTCCCTAGCACCCTAAGTAAAACGGGTAAAATATGGTGGTCTTGTTATGCTGTTATAACTTAAAATCCATTCTTATCAAAATTGTCGTAATAAAACAATAATGAGGTTTGAAAAATACATTTTAATACCTTTTATTTGACAATCCTCGAACAGTTATTCATATAATTGCTCACAAGAACAAGAATCATAATCATTAGTATATTGTTATACGAGTAGGTAACGTGTTAATTTTAATATAACGTTATTTACGTAAATCCAAAATTCTTTTAATATGCGATTACAATGATTTAAAATTTTAGTCACTGTATTTTAACAAGTGACTTGTTTAAAAATTACCTGTAACATCGTCATGGTAGTTTCAGTTTTGTTTCTAGTCAGTTGTTCTAATATATAGTAGGTCTAGTAGTAAGTAGGTGTTTACTTTCAACGATTGACATTGATATTCACACATAGAGATATTGACATTTGACGTTGGCAATTATCATCTATTTCAAGTAGTGATGGAACATCGATGCAGAACATTGATGTTGACCATCGATATAACCATCGAACTGCAATATCGATGTTAATAAAACATCGATCAGGAAACATCGATGTTTTGATAACATCGATAATTGATAAATAAATTTCACCAGAAATAAATAGATAATTATAATTCAGATACTGGCATAGGATAGACATACTAGTTTTAGTATCACAAAATATATAACATATAAACCATATGTTATCAACTATGTATGTGATTATTTTATGTTCTTAATTAAGACAGACCCCAAAATTCCTTCGATATAGATTGAAAAAATAACGGGTTTCCTAAAATCTATTTCTGCTTTGTGTAATAGTTTACCCAGCTTTAGAGAAAAGTCTCTCAGTTGGTGCAATTGTTGCCATACTGCAGATTTCATAAGCTTGTAATCGCTCTAATGTTTTAACATCGTCAAGAAGATCGTCAATACTCTTTTCAATTTTAATGTTGACGATATAAAAAGCAATATAGCCTTTTATTTTATTTTTTTATAGTGGAATTACAAACCGCCTGTATTATTCCTGCATTTACAAGTTGCAGGAGAGTGTCTATTCGTTCGGGATCACAGTATACTAGTGTTCGGGATCATCGACGAAATCGATCACCATTGGTTGGTAGTCATGTGGTCGATGTTTGATATAGATGTTCAGAAAATTCACCATCGAACCATAGAAAATATATTATTATCTATAATTTCTATGCCATCGAACTCGAACATCGCTCATCAGTCATCACTAGTTCAAGCGAGATTTTTGTCTATGAGCGTGATTATTTGAAGATAATCATAACAATAATGTTTTTATTTATTTTAACATGTTTATGACCTTGTCTCAATTTATATTAGAGTCTAGAACATTTTATATAAATAGTTATTTTATTATTCAAAGAATGTCTACTAACCGCAATATTTATTCTAAAGTAGCGGTATGTCAAATGACGGCTACTAATAATAAAGGCAACAATTTAGAAATAATTAAAAATTTAGTAAAAAATTCATCAGAACAAGAAGCTAAAGTGAGTAGGTACTTGTAGGACTTATGAGATGTTTATAAAACTTGTTCCTTTATAGTTTGTAATTTAAAACATGCGTTTTAGACTTATGAAACATTATTTAGTAAAATAATTTTTACATTGTATTTTCTACAGGTAGTATTTTTACCTGAGGCCTGTGATTATATAGCAATAGACAGTACTGAGGCAAGGTCCTTAGCAGAACCTATAAATGGCTCCTTAGTTACAGAATACAAAAATCTTGCCAGAAAATACAAATTGTGGCTCTCAATTGGAGGATTCCATGAGAGACTTGAAGAGGTATACGGAAGATATCTAGAAATTTCAGTGCAACTACAATTTTTCATTTGTAGACTATCTACAATTCTCACATTTTGATAGACGATTGTGGAGAAATTAACTCGATATATCGAAAAATTCATTTGTTTGACGTCACCATTCCCGCGAAAAATATTTTTCTGAAGGAATCCGATTTGAATACAGGAGGATCACAGATTTGCCCACCTATTTGCACTCCCATAGGAAAGTTAGCGTTATCAACAGTATCCTTTAATAAGTACCTATTTTATTTGTTAATGATATAAAAGTAAAAGAATATTGTTCTTAATCTGCATAGTGTTACGATTTGCGGTTTCCCGAGCAGAGCATTTTGCAAGCCAAAATGGGTGCGGAAATATTATCATATCCCTCTGCCTTCACAAAAGCCACAGGAGAGGCTCATTGGGAAATTTTGCTACGAGCTAGGGCTATCGAGAATCAGTGCTATGTAGTTGCTGCAGCCCAGTACGGCCAGCATAATAGCAAGAGGTCGTCATACGGACAGTCTATGGTAAAAAAAAAATGACTTTATTTTTACAATAATTTATTGTTTTCTCGTTTTGAAGTGATTTTGTCAAACGATTATTTTAGATCGTTGATCCTTGGGGCAAAATACTGGCATCCTGTGAAAAGTTCACAGGAGAGAATAAAGAAAATGAGAGCATTGCCGTTGCTGAAATAAATATGGACATCTTAGAGAAGATAAAGGAGGAAATGCCCATTTTTAAACATCGTCGAAATGATATATACAGTTTGAATCTGATAAGACAGCAAACAAATAGAATTAATGATGATGAGACTTTTAACTTTGCAAATAAAGTCATTCCAGGTTCTACGGTGTTCTACCGATCTCAATACAGCTACGCTTTTACCAATATAAGATGCGTTGTTCCTGGTCGTATCCTTTTCTTTAATTTATTAAATATATTTTCTCCAATGTTTTTAAACTTTTAATAGCTTAAACTATTACTAAGTACAGAAATTTTAACCACATACAGGGGAGCCTAAAAGACGTAGTCACTTTTTGCGGCATTGCCAATTGTAAAAACGATGAAAATAAACAATTTTATTAATAATTTACGTGATACATATTAGATAATCTGTATCGCTGCATAATTTTATATTCGTTCTTCATTGCCAAAAAAATGTTTTGTTATTACAGTTACAACCCAAGCAGCAATTTCAAATTTTTAAATTTCAAATTATCGCTACTACAATAATTAATTTTATTGAAGTAAAATTGTATTAAAAATTTGAAAAATAACTATTTGGACCAAATACTATAAATTCTACAAAGGAAAATAATGTCTAAAATTGATATATCATAACATTAAAAAATTTGACAGCATGGAAAACAAAAATATTTCATTATTACACGACATATTTATGTTGATGGTTGCATTTAATATGCAGGATAATGCTCAAAATTGAGTGCTGTTAATGTGAATTTCTTATAGAATGTAATTAAATATTTTTGCGTAATTGTCATAAAATTTGATGAAGACGATTCCATTATTTCTTATTTTTCTATATCCTATCTTAAAATATTTGTACTTAGTCATAGCGTTGAGTAAGGAATATGATTTCATCATTCAACGGTAATAGTACGAGTAAAAATATTGCACACTGTAAAAGTATAATTTGGTTTAACATTACCAGATGTTTTGATTTCAACGTTGAGAGTGGCAAATAGGTTGACAGATTTAACGAAGGAGGAAATAGAGGACTTGTTCCAAACTACCGTTAAAATACAAAGGGCCGTAGACCAAGAATATAAAACTAATTCTTCTACAGTCACTGTCCAAGATGGCCCATTCGCGGGACAAACTGTCCCGGTAAGTTTCATAGCATGTGTAATAAGTGGGTACGAAATTTAAGATGTTTTAGCACGTTCACGTTCATGTTTTACCAAGAAAACAAGGCGATTTCAAGAGGAACGATGACGTTTATTCCCAACTAGCGAAACATGATAGAGATGATAATCCCAACCCTCTTAGGTCAGTAGAGGAAATGGTAGAAGAGGCAAAACGACTAAGAAAATATTTTTTGTAAATTGATTAGTGTGATGTACTTAGTTTTAGAAAACGGGGATGAATATTTTTAATGTTACAAAATATATATTTGTTAAAACAAAATATTATTTTTTTTTATTCTCAATCAACGATTATTCAAGCAATTTTGTTCATAATAAAATATCGAGAAATCTATTTTCTAGTAATATAATTTGTGTACTTATTCTCAAAAGAGGTATTGATGATGATTTAATTTGAATGTTGTTTCTACTAAAATGACTTTTTAACTCTGATGCAACAGGAAGCAGAAACAATTCCGATAACATTTTGATAAATAGTTATACAAAGTATAAACACATGTTTAGTACAAAAACAAAATTTCCACAGATTACGAGTGTAGCGGCAAAAAAATTAATAATTTCAAGGTCAACTCGAGAAGTGATGTGAGTAGAGCGCATTCGCTTTGAATGTGGAGTAAAGATTTCAATGTTAACAGAGTACAAACATATTTATTTTAATATAATAAATAAAGGAGATTGGGATTCGTATTTTTATAACACAAAAATACTATTGTATTCTAACAAAAGATTTATATACCTATGCAAAGTATTATACTTATATTAATTCTTTCAAATATAATAGTTATTATGTAATTAACTAATAATTGGATTATGTTGAGTAAATAAATGAATAAGTTGTTCAAGACCTAATCGAAGAACGAGTTCTTGTCAAACTGAAAAAAGAATTAATGGAATACGTCACAAATAAGTTGGGAATTGTGCATCCATTGGAATACGCTAGAATGTTCTAGTGACGTCACAGATTTGAGTGTGCGCATTTCTAGAAAAACATGACGCAGCAGCAGGACGGCTACAAAACAAAGCAAATCAGTGATTTAGCTATCAGTGGTTGGTGAGGTTTTTGCTTAGTTTGATGACTAAAATAAGTGCATCAGCTGACTGTTGTTGAACGGCATAAATAATTATACAAAAAGACAATGTACAAATTATTAATACTATTAATTTTCTATCAATATTTTGTGACGAATACAAGTGCAGACATCGAAAGACGCGTAAAGACGATATACGGCAACGATGATATTCCGCTCGGATCAAAAAACACTTTAGTTATTGACGCGGATATTCAAAATGTTGTGTCGAGTGGCAATCAGCGAGAAAAAAGATCTGTGGACCCAACCACCGATGGAATAGCGACCAAGGTAATTATTGAATTAGTTTTTTTTGTGGTTATATAGTTTATTATTCCATGACGTTCCACTAATGAAACCAGGAAGTAAGCAATAATAAGCGGGTACCCGTTATTGGTTGTAGTGTAGAAGAGTAAATGTTTACATTCGGTGAAGAGAAATTACATTTTAAATAGCACTGAATTGAATGTAAAAGGTTGAAAGTCTTTAAATGTTTACCATATTCTAGATTTTTAAAATTTAATTGCTATGTATTTACTTATTACGTATTTTAATTGCTATTTACGTAGCTACACAATGAATCGAAAATATTGCGATAAATTTTTGTCCTTATCTGATAAGAGGTCTAAATTTACCTACCATTGTAGACATCGATGTATATGAAAATTCGCATCTAATTTTAATATATAAAAATGTATATGTATACCTATATCTGTAATATATTTCGAAGTGAGGTTGGGGCATATTTTTGTTAATTTTATACACATTTTTATCTACACAGAAAAATATATACTTTAATTTGAATGATGAAACTTCGGATGAAACATGTCTTCTGTAAGAAAAATTAAAACTATTTTGAATTGAAATATAAGATGGGAGAAATTATCCTTTCTTTGAATAGATATAATAATGCCATGCTTGGAATCAATACTGGACTGGCTGACAATTTCTTGGAAGTTCACTTCCAGGAAGCAGTAGGTATTACAAGTAAATGACAGAATTTCAATGTTAAGTTCAATGTCAATGACTATCCATGACTATAGAGGTTTGTTTATCAATGGTTTCATCTGCAATTTGAGGACTTATGTAGGTATATCGGACAAATTTTCATAAATTCCAATCAACTGTACTCATTCTAGTGTTTTTACAGCCGACCAAAATCAATTGAAAAAATTATATTATAATTTTCGTCGAAATGCACAATAACAACCAAATTCATCATTTATGCTTTTATTATAAAAGGTTCCTTAAAAACATTTTTGTGGGGTACATTTCCAGTTAAACTTATTTATATCCTAACATTCCTAACAATAAGACATCGCGAAATCAGTTCACCTCTGAGAGTGCTTCGCTTTGTCGTTGCGTTGGCGTTCCCACTTGGCCACTCTTTGTAGGGGGATGAAAAACAACGCCGCGACGATTATGGTACTCCCGGAGAAATAAAAGGACCACCTGTAATCACCTGTGGACTCCCTTAAAACACCGGCCACCGACAACCCCGTCAAACAAGCTAACCCCTGGAACATAAGAATCAACCCCACAGCATTCGTCAGTTTATCTAGTCCTAAAGTATCGACGATGATTAAGGTTCTTAGCACTGGTATACAGGCTGAAAAAAAGAATAAACAATAATTAAAGTCATATCGTTTTCCTTCGATTTTCAGAGAGGAAATGTAATCCAAAAATGATGTATATTACCCTGGCAGGCCAACCAAAAACAAGTAGTGGATATTTTGTTGCTAATTTGTACCACCAGTTTCAATGAAAAATGGTGCCTGTTAGAGTAGTATTACGCTAGCAGGCTGTAAAATACTCCGCAACTAAGAACAATAGCGAAGCGATTTTTGCACCATATCGTCGAGTACTTTCTGAAGGTGTATAGTTTTTCAAAAATAAAAAAAAATACCCATTCAACTTATGCAGTCCGATAAAAATTTCTTGCTGCCTTGCGCACGTCTAAAACCGAAAAATAAATGCTGCCGCCAAAAACAAGTACCTAGCGGATATTTTGTTACTGTTTTGTTGCTTATTTGTGCCACCAGTTTCAATTTTGTATGTAGTTTGTGCCGTTTTCGAGAATAATGGTGATTTCTAGAACAATATTACACTATATGACCATCGAATTACTCCGCAACTAAGAACGGTAATGGACTTTTTTTAACCACGACGAGCAACAAAATACAGTGCAAAAATCGCTTTGCTATTGTTCTTAATTGCGGAGTAATTCTATGGCCTGCTGCGTAATATTACGCTGGCAGCCACCATTTTTCTCGAAAAGGGCACAAGGTACAAAATTTAAACTGGTAGTACAAATTAGCAACAAAATAGTAGCAAGATATCCACTACTTGTTTTTAGCGCCGCTGATGTTGGCTTGCCAGGGCAATAGACGTCAAAAAATGCTTCCAATATCGGTACTTGGGACTAAAATTACGAATGTCTTGTTTTTTTTTCGATAATTCACAATTTTTACATCAGTTCCATTTAATTGTGCGTTAATTTGTTTTATTTTCGCTTCTCTAATGATAAATGAGACCGTGAAATCGAAATATTTACGTTTAATTTGCTTTTCAATGAAAACTGACGAAAAAATTAAACTTCAGTAAGTATTTGTTTAATACGTAACTATGATTCACAAAATAAATTCCGGGATAGAATTCGGGTAAGAACCGAATTTTATCGTTTTCATAATCTATGTTTTGAAATTATCTTTGGACTTGATTAAATTTTCGTGAATACCAAAGTACAAATGTATTATTATCTTGTCGTCGTAACCAGATATAAGAGGCCCCGTTAGTTAAAAAATAGTTATCGTTAAAATTGGCGTGGGATTCACGGCACATATGTGTAGATTGTCGGGGAATAACCGAGCGAATGTAGATGCGAAAATTTATCTTATAAAACAAAATACATAAATGATATTTTTTTATTTGTAACTACAATCGATGGCATTGTGTACTTATAAAAAAGATGTCGGACAAATAGTGCCGCTTAAATTTTTACTTCGTCTAATAGCGCAAAATCGATATTTCTCAGTAACACTTTCAAATAGTAATGGGTGGAATTTCATCAATAACTGCGAATTTACAACGAAAGTTTCTTGTACATTTTGACATTGAATGTCGTCTTATTAAAACAAAAAGACGCTATTGCCAGTTAGAAGAGCGTGTTCAAAATGCATTTTAACAGTTTGACGCGCTGTAGAATCATGTAATTTCTCCATGAGGGTTTGGTACAATTAACTGTAAACACCATCAACATAATATGGATATTATACCTAGACGAAAATAGGACATTTTTATTGGAAGACCCTCTTATTCTGAAGTGTCTTGGACTGTTTTGTACAGAGTGGTTCAGAACATATCTAAAAAAAAGAAATATTGAATGTACAGGGGATAAAATCAAATAATTTAAAAATGCACTTCCACACGGCGCTGGAAACTGTTCTAGTCTAGGAAAGAAATAAATTACATTTTACGACATCTATTTTTTACAGCAAATTCAACTGTTTTTGCCGCTGTTATTAATTATTAATAATTAATTTATAGTTTTAATTAATACAATAGTTTGCCATACCTGATGTTACAACATTTTGGGCCCGTCTTACTCAGTTTCTACAAACTAATACAAATGTTTCTGCCGATTGTCCGTTTTGAACTTGCAAATTATTGGCAGTGGAATATACTTTTTACTTGTTTTAAATATTCCCACAAAAATAAATTCAAATGATTTATAGTCAGATCATGATGGCCGTGGTACCGGTCCTCCTCGTCCAATCCCTTAGTATTAATGCTTGGACACGCTGTACATGATACGGATATAATTGGGCCTCGTGTATGATACGCCACACTGCTGCAATACGCCGTGGACGCCCTGGACCTCCATCTCTTCCACGATTCGGTTGCAAATTTTCCGTGCCACGCCAGCGTTTGCACTACACTTTCACTCACTGTACACCGTTGTAAATGTAGCTGCATTTGGAACATGTTTACCGGGAAATCGTTCTGCTAAAGCATTTTCATTTCGTCATAAATTAAAACGATATCCATCAACTACGAGTTGCTATAGACGTAAGCCATTTTTGATACTTAAAAAACTAATGTAAATACTTCATCACAAAAAAGTTAATATGTTAAATAAACGGATATTTGAGATCGCCTGGCTAGAGACTACAGTAGCCCAGCGATGTAAAGGTTGAAACGACTAGAACATCAATAATTTTTTTTCGAAAACCAATTATAAGGATTTTACAAACAATTTTTTTACGACATTGACCCCATTTTTCGTGACGCATCTATTCTCAATTTTTTTTAGATAAGTGTTGAATCACCCTGTATATTTTTGCGTCTCGGCTTTCTAGATATAACGAATAATTTATTTGTATAATTAGACTAAATACAGGTATTAATTTTTAAAGCATAGTATTTATTTATAGCATTCAGTCGATTCAGTTCCACGTATACTAGCCATTTATTGATTTTAATACATATGTAACTATTACTGTAGGAGTCATATACATACAATATAGCGTTAAATTTAATAAAACTGCCCAGATATTATTGGCAGTAGGAAATACTTAATATTTTCTTTAAATTACTCAATAATATTAATTGGTTTGGTAATTAACTTTTATTTGTAATAACGTAACAGTTGATATCATTACTTAGTAATTTTTAATGTTGTTTATCTTGCCTTGTTCGGAAATTCTTAGAATGACTTGAATTAAATTTCTTTTTCGGGATATCCCGCGAAATGCTTAGGTATATATTTTTTTTATATAGCACACTTTGCTGCTTGTTTTGTTGTTTATAAATTAAAATCGTTTACCAAGAAATGCTGGTATAGGTATAGAAATCAATAACATGTCCAAACAAGTTTGATATCTATAAATGAATACACAGTATTGCGATAACGTGTGAATTAGTACGTTGTTTTTTTAGTTAAAATTTATTATATATAAAAATTAAAATAAAGCAGCTGTACTTAATTATAGGTATTTTTTTTATAGATATTCAAAATGCGCAAAACCAAAACGGTGTTCTATGAATTACTAACATTTATAGTAACAATTTTTTCCTGTATCTATTTCTTACGTTTAGGTATGTCGCACCATGTTTTTTAAGTCGTGCCAAGAATAGTGACGAAGCTGTTTTTATGGTTGGATCTAATGTAACAAAACAAAGAATATTTCGCAAAATTCTATTTTGTTTACTTACATTTTATTTGTGATCTGAACGTGCAGATAATATTAATGTAATCGTGCCCTTAAGTAGTTCCTACCTTTTTATTTAGGTGACTTTTTCTGCCCTTAAAGGCATAGAGTTCAGCTGACCTACATAAAGCCTTCTCCCTGTCTGTAGTGAAATAAGGCATTGGGACTGAATGTAAAGGCAAAACATTGTCGCCTATAAATCTAACGGACGTTTGTAAACAAAGCATTTTCTCATGTAGGGGTAGTTTTTAACGATGACAAAATAAAACGGATATAGGAAACTTTTCAAATGTCTTTTATCGGAAAATTGCAGATGCCAAAAAATGTGGTACGGTTTTACACAATATACAGCGTGTTCTGCATAAGAACCGACACAGAGCAGGTGCATGTAGTTGGTTCTAAAATATTGTAATTTGACCAAACATATCTATATACAAAGTTGCACACAGGCGGAGTTACAAGCTTTCAAAGGGGGGCAAAATATTTGAAAAAAGAATTAAATCAAATTTCTTTCACTTGGAATAACCAAATTTGCTACATAATTTAGGTTTATTATTGATCTTCTTTGATTACGAGTTCAAGTAAATTGAAACACTACAAGGCGTTCATTGAGGGTGAGTCACCTCTAAAATTATACCAATTTCTTTTCCATTGATCGAATTTAAAAAGAATGATAATAGCCCAGAATTTAATTTAAAACACTTATTTTTACTCTTGTTAAATTTTAATAAAGTTTAATTAAGATTTTCAAGAAAAAATGCTTTAATTAAAACAAGATTTTAATAGTGTTTATTAGAAGAAATCAAAGATAGATATGAAAGTTAGTAATACAACTATAAAATAAAATAAAAATAATCAAATTAAAGCTAAAGAAATTATTCAAAATGCACCATTTTCTCTGAAACATAAAGTTACTCTTCGCCGAATGATGATCGTTTCTTATAACGTTACATTTACTCGAATACAAAATTCCACAAATCTTCTCGGAATTCAATTGACGAGGAATAAACAAAATCTTTCAATGTTCCCAAAAAAAAAATAATAATCACATTTGTTAAGGTCTGGCGATCGTGGTCGTCAATTTTGAGGACAATTATTTCCTTATCCTAACAATTTATTTGGAAAATTAAAATTGAAAAAGTCTCTAATAGTACCACTAGAATGAGACGTTGCTCCATCATGCATAGACCAAACTGAGTCTAGTTCAAGTTACAACGGTAAATCTTCGATTAAATCAGAGAGTATTTTGCAGAAGTTCGATATGACTTTTGCCATCATCGATTCAGCAAAATAACATCCAATCAAATAACGATCAATAATACAGGTCTAAACGTTCATCTTAAACTTACGTTGACAATATTTAGGAGTTATTGCATAGGGGTTACGTCGGAAAGTTGTGAACATTCGTAATTACTTTACGAGTGAAACAAGTCTCATCAGTGAAAAGAATTTTCTTGTGAAAATGAATATCCTGATAAAAGATAAACTCGCAAAAGGTCACTCGTCGATCCAAATCTTCAGGCAATAGGTGTAAGTGTAGGTGTAAGAATTCGATGTACAGAAGTTCTCTGTGATATACTTCCACACTTCTTCTACAGTGTCCTTCATAGTTACCGCCTATATATAATAATAATAATAATAATATTTATTAATCGTTTAAGACATATACAATGCATAGGATAAGTCACAAACAAAACACAAAATACATACAAATACTTTAAAAGTCATTGTCATTGATAAATTCATCAATACTATGATAACATTTGCTGAGTAGCCTAGCCATAATAGATTTTTTGAATGATGCATTGTCAAGGGATTTTAAATTTATTTGGTATTATATTGAATAGCTTGGATCCCAAGTACTTGGGAGACATTTCGTATTTACTTGAATTATGTTTCGGAATACTAAATCACTATTGCGTGTTGAATAGCTATGAAAATGAGAATTTTTAACTAAAGAAGAAATATTTTCTTTGATATATAGGTAATAGGGTTTTATAAATATAAATACAGGGTAGTGTCAGTATTTTATTGGTAATGAATACTTTCTTACGCGATTCCCAGGGATTAATTCCAAATATATTTCTAAGTATCCGTTTTTGAGTTACGAAGATCTTCCCACTCCTAACAGCACTACCCCACAAAATTATATTGTAGGAGGGGTGGCTATAGACTAAGCTGTAATAAGTGTTTAATAATGCACATAAGGGCATAGTTTTTCTTATTCGAGATATTGCATACAGTGATTTGAGTGTTTTATTGAGCATATCGATATGTATACATAGACCAATTCAATTGGTAATCAAGATAGACACCCATGAACTTGGTATTATCACTAGATTCAAGAACAGAATTATTAATATTAAGGTGTAATTTGACCTGCGTATATTTTGTTAAATATTTGGAACCCCCACATGCACCTGCTCTGTGTCGGTTCTTATATCGAACACCCTGTATTATTGTCTATTAATAAATATTATGTTACAAATGCTTTCTCTTTATTCCATATGCCAGGTCTTTGGACGGATAGCACGTTTATTTTTATATAAGGGGTTGTTTACATGGCGCGTTTTAACTCGCGCGATTTTCTTTAGTGGGCGTGCAGCTTTACAGCTCTATTCTACTTCAAGTCCGAATAATTCTTATTTTTAGTGCTTATAATTTAAACTAGCATTAGTCAGAAGATTAGCTTATATATGATGAGTTATATACCGCAAAGTCGACGTCAATTCGTGCATCTCTCAATATCATATTGTCGTAGGACGTCCTTCAAGATGAAGTCATACTGAGTCTAGAGATTGATAATATCGACATACCACGTATTTCTATAACTGAAAGATAATACACAGGATGTTCCAAGGACTTTTACCGATCTTGTACGTATTAGAGGAAATATGGAAATCCCAACATTATCAAATTGTATTTTGTTGAAAATTACGTCGTGTTTTGTTATGCACCAATTTTACGCGTAATCATCTACTAAAGTGAATGAAGGTCATGCTGCACATTTGATGCAAAATTAATTTACTTTTTGTTTTTGTTGAAACTAAGAACTAATCTTAAAAGTTGAAAGTAGATTTTTTTTTACAAATACGTCAGCAGTTCAAAGGAAATCGCTAAATTCTTCTTAATTTTACTGATTTCGCTGTTTCCACTGATTTCGCATGATTTCGTGGATTTGATTGACTTCACTTTCCATAGATTTCATTTGAATTTGATGATTTTAAACTATCGAGCTTTGTAACTAGCTGGAAAATTCATATTATGTTAAGCTTTAAAACTTAGATAATAGTATATTTTCCGAATAATTGGATATTTTTTCTGAATGTTTCAAGATATGACTTTTAAAAAAAAATGGTAGAATTTGGGATGAAAATTTAAACTTGTACTAGCTGTAAGCAACCAGCGTTATAAGTGTTATAATAAAACTGAGGCTAAAATTAACCAGTACTATGCGACCTTATGGAAAGGTAACTTAGTCAAAAAAAAAAAAAAAACAATAATATAATATTTAATATTTTATTCAACCATATTTATTTAATAAATATTTAGTAGATCGTGTAAAGATATAAGTATGGGAGATTAAATAAAATTTTGACCATTTTTTAAATCAAGTAATTAAATCAAGTTAAACTTGAACATCAGTTCTACTTATTTCCACTAAACATATAACATTGACAGTTTCAACTATATTTTGATACCTAAAGCACTCAAGAAAAAACGCAAAATCAACATAGTATTAAAAAAAAGTTTTCGTGGTTTTGCTGATTTCACAGATTTCGGGGATTTTAGAAGATTTCGCATGATTTTATGTGAGCTTAAGTGATTCGCATGATATTACAAATTTCATTAATTTCTACAGATTCTTTTTGATTTCACACAAAACGTACACCTGATTTCGTTAGCGGCAAAATCAATTTAGAAATAAATTGCCCTTTAGCGGCATGCCAGTCACCTAATAATTAGGGATTATAATGAGAAAACTTGGTACTTGGTAAACTTAGAACTAGTTCCAAATTTCAAATAATGTAGATTATTCAAATGTAATGTAATTTAGATAACGCGCCGCCTTGTTTTCTACAAATAATATACTTAGAAACAAGTATCTGCAGGATAACAAACAATTTTATCTAAGGCCGACCTTTGTCACCAAAGACCCAACTCATCGATAAGTATTCCTACAGAAGATATCGAGCATCTTACCTACAAAACTGCCAAAAATCACGGCGTAGCACACCTGGGCCACCACGTGGTTGAAGTGCACCGAGAGGATGGTGGCGAACCCTCCGATCGACAGACAGAAGGCGCTCAACCACGTGCAGTTCACCCTAGGGCACGTGGCTATCAACCCGCATATTATCCTGCCCGTGGTGTTGGCCACCCCTATGATGGGGATCAGCCAGGAGGCGATCTCACGGGGTAGACCAGCTTGGAGGGCTCTGTCCTCGATGAAGACGTAAGTGGTGAAGTAGCCGAGGCAGACGAAAGTCGCGTTTAGGGTTATCAGCAGGAACGTGGGGGACTTCAGGAGTTTGTAGTCGAGCATGGTGGCCAGCGTCCTCTTGACCGCCTCCGTGCAGATGGATGGTCTGCAGCCGGTCTCGTTCAGGTCGCGATGCGTCGCTACCCTCGTCACCGACATATGATATTCTAAGTTGGACTTCTTAATAGAAAAATAAATGTTAAATGATGTTACTAAACACAAGTTGTCATTTTTCTTTATCCAAAAATAGCTGCAACTACAAGTCTCAAAAGTTATTTATAATACCTACCAATGAGCACATATTTTAAAAAAGAATTTATAGAATCTAGATTATCCAATAAAAATTAGTAAATATCAGATAATTGTGTTGTTTGCTTCGTTTATCTTTTTTTGTTTGTCTGAAATATGTGGATCGGAACGTTATTATTCAGATTTATTGGTAATAGGATTAAAAAATAATTAAAAAATGTTTGATAAGTTATTTTGCTTCCAACAAGTTGTTAAGCAATTGTCAATTCGGTTTTAGAGGAGGTCTTTCGACAATGCATGCCATTTGTTAGTTATCTAGTTGAGGGTCTTGAGAAGGGGAATTAGTTGGGCTTACACTGTGAGACCTTAGTAAGGCCTTCGATTGCATTTCTCATGAACTCCTCATTAAAAAACTTTTTAAGTAGGAAATTAGAGGGACGCAATTGAATCTCTTTAGATCTTACCTTGCTTCTAGGATGCTGTGTGTGGCTCTGAAGAGTGATGTATCTGATTTGGCCGTTGTGGAGAGTGGGGTACCTCAAGGTTCTATTGGGGCCCCTGCTCTTTAGAATCTATATGAATGACTCCGCTTTATTTGGCTCCCGAAAAATGTATTCTCTACGCTGATGATACATCATTAATATGTAGTAATAAAAATGTAATCTCTTTACAATCTAAGGTTAATGAAATGGAAAATAAGCTCAACGGGTGGTTTGTAAATAATATGAGGTTAAATTTCGATAAAACCCAACGTAAACATTTTTCCACTGATTTTAACATTTCTAATGGGTCTGTAGTTGAATTGCTGGATTTGACTATTGATGATCGTTTAATTTGGCCACCCCACGTTACTTCCTTGAGGAAGAAACTGTCATTTTATTTATGCATTATTCGCAAATTAAAACCTAATTTCAGTAAAAGTTGTCTTGTAAAAATTTACTTTTCATTCTTCCACTCTCATATTTACTATGGTGTTACTCTCTGGGGCAATTCCTTCCGCTATAGAAATATTTAGAATACAGAAAAAGGTCATCAGATGTATTGTAAACGCAAATTATTTCCAGCACTGTCAGCCTTGTTTTGAAAAATTAAAGGTTATGCCTTTGCCAACTCTTTTTGTATATATTACCAGCTATTGGAAACACATAAAAATAAAAACATCTTCATAGTAATGCTATTATAGTGTACATCAGCATGACAATAATAGTAACAACAGCTATTTGCGACTGTCACGTTTTCGATTAATATTGTCATCTAGAAACACCTTTCAGTTGAATATTTATATCTTACCAGAAGCTATTAAGAATTTAAGTCTACGTAAATTCAAACAAACTATTAAGAAATATTTACTTAAAAACTGCTTTTGTTCGGTGCAGGAGTACCTGAACACTACCACCTGGCTTATTAATTTTTAACGATTCTGTCTTGCTACGTTTAGTATTTTGTTGTCCAGTTCTATATTGTACTGCTTTATCGTTTTTATATATTTACATTTTATTTTTCTATACATATGTACCACTTTTTCATTCTTTGTGTGTATCTGACTTGCTACAATTGTACCTTATACAAAAAGTAGTCAAATTTATCTATCTATCTATATTGCCAAAGCCGTCGTATCTGACTCTTCCACTTTTAAAATATAGATCACGCTAGATTTTTATTTTAATTGCAGCAATTCTGGTGAATAATTTAGTGATTTGTAGGTTTAGCACCATACGCAAAAATTCCTAGGCTCCACTTTCAAGTTCATATTTCCTTCTTTCGCTTCTACTTGATTGTTGAGCTTGCAGAATGTATTAACTGAAACTTTTATTTTATATGTTATGCTGTTTGTTATTGTCACTCGTCAAATTTGGGTTGAATTGTTGATATCACTTCTATTGCAATTGCGAAGGGAAAGTAAAAAAAAACAAGTCAGACTTTTGGGAAAGGTGTTGCTGGACTTGCTGCTAGCCATTGTAAATAGAATTGTGGACTGTAAAGCGGGGTTTAGAACAAGATCCAAAACGAAATACAATCCAAAAAAGGACTTTCAAACACATATTGTCATAAAACAGGTTGATCTTACGATATTCAGTCTCAGTCTGGGTTCCATTCATTTGTGAAACATGAACGTCATTTTCTTTTGTTTCCATTCCACGTACTTATTTATTATATGGAAACGATAAATTCCTTTATCAGTTTTTTATGTTCTAACCAAGTTTATTGATAATAACGTTCTACATATGACTCAGAGAACGATAATTATGTAAATATTAAAAAAGACCTTCACGTATTTACGAAATGATAAAACAGTGGATAAACGTATCATTTCTCCTTCCGTTCTTCAAAATGTTGTTTCAATTCAAGTCAAGTTATCAATATCGAACGATATTTCTTAGAAAGAAAAATATCTTACGAATTTAATTTTATTAACCTCGTTTAGCTTCCCAAGAATTTTTTTAAAACTAAGTGTTATTTCAAGTGTTGCTTGATGTCACTGCAATTCAGCAGTTTGTTCTTGTTATCGTTACATGACTATTCCGCAAAATGCAAACTTAGCTGCTGCTACTGCTTATGTTGACGTTAACAGTTTTCTTGATTTTGCTCGTTAATCAACGCAGTGGCGCACCCAGCATATCGGTTTGGAGAGAGCAGATAATGAAATATATTTAAATGCAAACAACATTTTGTATAGTTCATTCTTAATCAGTTTGAATAATAGGAGAATATATACTCCTTCTATTATAAAAAATAAATGACACAAGATGATATCTGTACACCAAATAGTAAAAAAATAAACAACAAATTTTATGTTACTGTATTGGCACTATGTGGATTATTAACGTTGCGAGGTTTTTTGAGTTGATTAGAAGTAATATTCCAATGCTAAATCAAAGTTCTATGCACAGAAAAGACATGTATCCCTCTTGAAACCGTCATTTTACTAACACAAAGTACACATAACGTCAAAAGTCTTGTATCCCCTATATATAAAATGATTCGATTAAACCTAGTGGTTTTTCTTAATGTAGTAAAAAACTACATGTACTTAGGGAACAAAAGACAATAAAAAATTGCAGACCATGAACCTTTACTTTATTACCAATGTTATTACAAATCTGGTCAGTTTGGCAGTGTATTCAGCCAAGTGTTCCTTTGAATTTTTGTACATTATAATGCCAGGACGTGAAATTTCTGCGTTTACTCGAGCAAGAATGACTGCTTTACATGATGCAGGGCATTCTAATCATCAGAGATCGAACACGTTGGGAATTCCTAGATCATCTGTTGTACGAATAGTACACAGATATGAAGAATTTGATACAGTGGAAAACAGACTACGTAAAGAATCCGTATTTGGTGCAATATGCCCGTAGACACCGTACATCTTTAACTTCAGCTCCAGGGGTCAATTTCAAGGTACGTTTCACCGACTATTCGAAGGCAACTCCACAATGGAAATTTACGTGCTAGTAGACCATTACGGGTCCCCACTCTACACTTCCAAGGCATCGTGCTGCTCGTATCCAGTGGGCGCAAGAGCATAGGGGTTGGCCAGTGGCGGTGTGTCTTATTTACAGACGAAAATAGAATTGGACTAGTTACTGATGACAATCGACAAAGAGTCTGGAGAGAACCAGGTAGTCAACAGGGTCTTCATTTTCCCCATGAAGTTGCTCCGTATGAAGGGGGTACCGTAATGTTTTAGAGTGGAATAATGTTCAACCGCCGCATCTCATTAATTCGTGTACCACAGAATATGACCAGTCAAATTTACATCGACCAAGTTATTCCACCCATTATCTACCCCCTACGTAATGAATTAGGTGAAAATTTTGTATTTATGGACGACAACGCTCGACCACACCGCGCAAGAAGGCTTCAAGCGAGACTTGAAGCAGGACATATCAATAGATTAGATTGGCCATTCTCCTGACATGAATCCTATTGAAAATATGTGGGATTTGGTTGCTAGAGCCATTGATAATCGTATTCCTCCATCTCACACTGCAGATGAGTTAGTCGTGGCGGCAGAAGAGGAATGGAACAATATCCCGCAAGAGATCGTTAACCGCTTGATTATCTCAATGTACAGACGTGTCAATATACTATTGGAACGTGGTGGAGGTCATACCGACTATTAGTCAAGTAACTTGCTTTGTTACTTCTATTTGATTTAATAAATTCTGTCAAAAATGTCACATTTGCTGGTGTTTAATTTTCTAAGTACTCTGTTTATTGAACATATTCTTTTCACAAAAATAAAAAAGATTCAAAAAACAATACACTTTTATAAATGTATTTGCTTCTTCTGACAAAAAGATTTCTTTAGCACAAATGTGGGGGAGTCCAAGATTTTTGACGTTGTGTGTAGTTCTATGTTGTACATAAAGCGTTCCTGATAGGAAATTATTTATTAATGTGTCAATGTCACGGTAACAATAGTTTAAATTATTGCCGTACGAGCGTGTAGATTTTTAGCTTACATCGTCAATCAAAAACCTCCCCTATATTTCTTAATTAACGGGTTTTTCTCAATGATAAAACAAAATCACATTGTGAAAATTTCCAGGAGATATATCTCCATATTTTATGTGGTTTAACCACAATTTCTTGTTACTCACTCAACGCTCTTGCGTTATTAAAAATACTGAATACTGATAAGTACGTCTTAACCCCTACATGTTGTCTCATCACAAATTACAAAAATAAGGCTCCATAATTATGTGCAAAACCGTTGAAGATGTGCAAATAGTTCGCGGAAATATAAATACTTGTAGAACAAGTAATTGCATGACAGTTTGGTCAAGGTTATTGCATAACTACTTATCAACAAATTGCTTTAAATGAGTAAATTAACGTGTATTGATTGTATCGAAGAAACATCGCCTTGCGGTAGAAAAAAAACGATTCAAAATTAGTGATAAGAAATATCCTTTAGAAAAACATTAGCACGGGATCTGCTGAAGGTGATACGGCATCAACAATTTTTTAAGCTTCAGTAGGCGAGATGGATTACATTCTAGGGGGGGAAGCACAGGAAGTGAGCAATAAAATGAAATATCGTGCAACGTGAGGATGATGCAATAAAGTGATCCAGAATGTTTCGGAACTAACTTGCATCCAGTGTTGTCAGAAGAAATAAATAAAATTTTTTCATATAGCTTCAAAAATTTCTTCCCAACGCAAAAAATGTTGTTCTAAAACGACTTTTCATATAAATACAGATAAATAAGTTTTAATACAAATAAATATTTTAAGTAAGTTTTAACCTTACAGTGGCAAAATATACAAAAATGGTTTGTAGTTAAATGACCTGATAAACCTATTTGTATTAAAATATATTAGATGTGGATTAATGCTATTAGTCGTCTTTATGATTGAGATATGTATAAGAACCCTGCGTGCATCGCTGTGGTTTGGTTGTCGATTCAGTGGCGCATCCATGTGGGGAGGTAATGGAGGTAAATCCCCGTCTCCGTAGAATCAGGATCATCCTGTCATTTCGTTGCCTTAAAAGTTCTATGTCATTAGAAATAATATAAGGAAAATGGGTTTCAAATTTGGGAACAATGGTGTATCTCAATTTTTTTTATATCAAAAAAATAGATTTTTCTGCTTTCAAGTTTGCCCCTAAAATCGCTGTTAAAATTGTCTTTCTTTAAAGTTCCTTTAAAAGCAATTTATAGTTAGGCCGCCATATTGAAATTAGTAAATTACTAATTTTGAACTCCATGTTTGTCGTAATGAACCTATTTTTGGCAAGTAGCTTTAGAATTAAATTTCACACAATGCAGTTATGTTTTTAAAAAATGTTTTTTTGACTAGATAAAAATGATCACCTTTCCACCCTGGCTGACACAAAAATAAACCATTTTTCGTAAATTCGAAATTTCTTGATATTTTTTTACCACGCTGAGAAGTGTTGCCACCACGCTGTAATGTTTCAACCAGCGTCTCTCTAACCTTGAAAAACAGGTGGCTGGATAATTTGAATCGCCAATAGTATGTTTGAGAGCACGGGCAAACTAATTAAATGACTCACCGAAACCGCCAAAGCCGTCTTCTGGGAGCTTTTTCTTTCCGTTCTCTTGTATCTCTGCAGGAAATTGAAGGAACTGTTGTAGAAGATGTCGTCCCGGTACATTGGCCTCATTGGGTTTATGATTCTGTTCCTGGTCATCAGGGCGGCCGTGACTTTCTCAGAAACAGCATTGTTGTTGTCCCTTTTGCTCCTGAAGCTCTGGTATTCCGATCCAGTCTTGGACTCCTGCACGGCGGCATCCTCCACGAGGTCCTCGTCTTTTAACAATAATCACTGGTGTAATTCGTACGTTTTTTCTTTGTAATTTGTTCTATAAATGTATTAAATACCTTTCGACTTGAAAAGGAAACTTGACGAAGGGTACGTCGTGATCATCACCTCGCTGGATTTGAATCTCCTCGGCTGCAGCAGGATTATGGTGGGCACCTCCGTCACCTCGGACAGCGTGGGGTACATCCTATTGTGATACGTTGTGAAGAAGTTGCCCGAAACGACCTGACAGGGAAATTTTTTAAATATTTTGAAAAATCGGCGTCCTTCTTCCAACTCACCGGGTTTACCTTGATCCTCTGCACTCTAGAGGGCGGCACCGGTCTGAATAGCAGGGAGCACATTAGCGCTAGCACGAACATCACCGACAGAAGCCTGAAGGTGTGTCTCCAACCTAGTCTGTCCAAGCTCAGTGAAAATATTATGGGTAGGACGACGCCACCCAGGCCAGCGCCGCACGAGGATATTCCGGTGGCGATGCCTCGCCACTTTTCGAAGTAGAACCCCACGGCTATGACAGCTGGCATGTATATCAGGCCGAAGCCTATGCCGCCCATCACCCCGTACGTGAAATAGACGGGCTGGATCGTCTTCGCCAACGAAGAAAGTATGTACGCTGCTATTGACAAAGCGCTTCCGATGACGCCAATGGTCCGGTATCCGTAGTTGTTCACTAGGGATGCTGCAAAAGGACCTAGATAGGGATAGAAATGATTAAAATTTGGATAAATTATGCAGACTACTACTAAGTACAAGAATTCCTGTTCGTCAGGATTATCCACTAACAAAACACACACTTTGCGTACAATTAAATAAAATGCCTATTTATTTTAAGAAAATCGAACGAACGGAATACTAATATATAATAGAAGAATTCGAATGCACCCTTTAAAGTATTTAATTATAAAATTCTGTCCGATAACAATGAATTTTACCATTTAGTTTTCCATCCGCCGTGGTTGTGTTGCTGGCTGCGGTCTGCAAACATCAAACTTGCCAAATAAATAACCTCGCGGCAGACGGGCGCCCACAGTCGTCGATAAATAGCGGTTTAATATAGTTTCGAATTTTCTTTTCGCTTTATAAATAACTT
This sequence comes from Monochamus alternatus, assembly GCA_037114965.1. Classification (NCBI taxonomy): domain Eukaryota; kingdom Metazoa; phylum Arthropoda; class Insecta; order Coleoptera; family Cerambycidae; genus Monochamus; species Monochamus alternatus. Next base: position 59,638,029 of record CM073429.1, on the reverse strand, counting down.
TGGAAATTATTTGAAGGGTGATTCCGTTCTTATATTTTTCTATCCCCTCTTAAAATATTTGTAATCACAGTTAATCTACGCATTTCACCGATTTTAACTATAAGAACTTTTAAAAATCCATTTTTTTGTGATTCATATAGATTATAATATGCAGTTATTTCTAGTAACATTTGTTCATTTCAAAAAGAAAAGTTATAGGAAAAGTCATACTCCGAATATGATGGCACAAAAATCTGACGGTTGATTCTGTCGAATCGCGTAGTTGTTTGTTACTTTACAAGCACCAAATTGCAGCTATTTTTCGTATATTGTTGTAAGTAAAACTCCATAAAAAAACTTTTTCCATTATTTATATTGGTGTCTGAAAAGGAATTAGGATTTTTTGTAATTGTATCAAATTCTGATTAAGAATTATCTTAATTGCACAGCATGTACAAACTGTTAAATTGTATTACATGCTCTATATGAAACTATGATTTCGGTCGCCGTATTTCTCGTCGCAAAATGATCAAATTTGTGGTGTTTTTTAGGTACAGAAATTTGTATGATGCACATTATTTTGCTATCCTAACCCCACATTTTAACAATTATTTTCACATATTTATAAACAAAAATAAACAATCTTATATGCAGAACTATGTAAGTTTATGTTATAACAATATTTACATCTGCAGTTAAATTTAAAAAAAATACGTATTTTAAAAGATTTTACCGTTTTCTGACGTTATATATTTGTTTTACTTCGGTACCTTTGAATATTCACAGGTGGCTTGATATAACATTCCTGTTATTTGCTAAGTTCTACAAGGTGAACCTTAAATAAGTACAAATATTTTAACTGTAGATGTAGTTCGTCATATAGATGAGTATGTGAAAATATCACATACTTATAAACAAAAGTGAACAATTTTATATGCAGAACAATGTAAGTTTATGTTATAACATTATTTACATCTTCAATTGAATTTTAAAAATATGTATTTTGGATAATTTCTGTACCTAAAAATTTGTTGGTTAGACCGCTTTCTGTCGTTATATTTTCGTTTTACTTAACTACCTTTGAATATTCACAGGCGGCACGAGAAAACATTCCTGTTATTTGCTAAACTCTGTATTATTATGTTCTTAAATGTCTAAAATTACTTATATTTGTAGAAAACACTATTTCAAGAATACGGCGCCATTAAGGATTATCTGATCTAATTGTATTACGAACATGCTCTAACTGTTAATGACTATTTATTTCAATAAGACAACTATAAAAGTACAATTCTCTATATCATTTCGTTAAGGAAATGGCTATAAGCCTTTGCTTGAAATATAGTGATTATATTTGAAAGCACTATAAACCTACGTATCATAATCTAAAAGAATAAGTTCAAACAACCACTAATTTTAATGAATATACAGGAAAAACTACTCTTACCGCTTAAACAAAAAACGCCACTAACTATAGCCGTACACAGAGCCACTTTACTCTTCGAGCACTTCAAATCTTGGGACATCTTCTCCAAAAACACGCCGAACGAATAGAACATGCCGTCTACTATAAGGAAAGAAAAAAAGGCGCCGCATACAACGACCCACCCCCAGCCTCCGTCTGGAGGCACCGTTATCAACGTCTCTTGGTAATCTTGATCTGTGTCCATTCTACCGCGTTTGTTACTCTCCATGGACGACTCATGCATATCTTCGTAGGTTATGACGGCTGGTAAGGTTGCCATACCTTAATCGCATTGTTTTTTCGCCATTTTCTGCTACATGCGATCAGCACAAACTTCCGTACGAAAGTGACAGCCCAACTGTCATTTTGACGTATTCGAGTGTGGTTTTCATTTCGTTCCCGACCGACGGCCTTCTACTCGTTTTTGTCACTCGAAAAGTTTCCTTATTCAGTAAAAAAATTACGTAAAGTTAATTGGTAAAGCAGAGAAAATACGTTTTTAATTGTTATCACGTTGATTTTCATTTAAGAACATTTTAATAGGATTTTAATATTATTTTCTTTATAATTTCCATAAATTATTGATACCTGGAAATGATATTAAAATATGGGTGGGTAGAAAGTTATTATTGCATTTTCCTCAAAATATACGAGACTACATTATCTACATTATAAAATAGAGTTTAATTTAAAACGAATTTCTTGTATATTTTATACTTTTTGAATAGATTAAATTCTATATTATAGTTGAAGGTCGGTGGCAGCAGCAATAAGCTTGCGGTACACACACATAATTATCTGTAATTCTTGTTTTGAATAAGGCATTTTCAATAAAACAATCTAAATCGATATACAACCGACTAGGTATCTACTACACACTATATCGTATTAACACCTTGTATATGTTGAATCAAATGAATTGCGTCCGCTTTGTATTGGAAGGGGAAACAAAAGTAAACGCATTCCATAAAATTTATTTTTTTTCCAGATAAACCATCTAAATGACACCCACAAGCAACTGATGGTGCACTGGGTGGGCGAGAAGAGCAAGGTGGTGATCTGTCTAGCCCGAGATCCGGCACCCATCATTCCGGCTTTCAACACTGTCAACCCATCGGCTGTTTACATTTCCTATGACGATGGAGACACGTACGAAAACAAGACGGAGAGTTTTAAACTGGACAACGGAAGTTACGCCACGTTGGAAAAATTTTATAATCACCCGAAGTATAATACACACGTAAGTTATGAATATTTATGTTGTAAGCGTTATTAGTAGTATGTGATTAGTTTATAATGGAAAATAGCAGGAATTGGAAATATAGAAGTATTTAAACAATAGTGCTAATCTGGAATTGGTTCACTATCTTATCAAATGCACAATAAGGAACAAAGTTAGGCATAGGTGGTGATTTACACAGAAAAGAACAGATTTAAATTTATTTTAGAAATTTAATGTTTTTTTATTTTTATACTTATCAATTTTAGATAGATAGAATTTAATACTTTGTTTTGTCCAAACCACTAGTAAAAATTTGTTCCTACACTAAAATGACAAAAAGTACCAAAAATTCCAGATTTTGGGAGCTCCAGAAAGTATTAAAAAGTTACAAAAAATACTAATAAACCGAAAATTTCAGAAAAATTCAAAAATTTCAGATAATACCAATAAATGAAATAACCATATTATTTGTAACTTCTAAACTCTTCCAAGTTTGCCAAATATTTAGACACTTTTTAATGCAAGTAGGATGTTTTTAGATAAATACGTATATATTATTTAAGTAAAAAGAGTCTATTTTTAAATTAATTTATTTTAATTTCAACATTTCTCAATATTTTATGTGTAACAGCAGAAATTTTATGAATTTCTACACCTTCTGACAATGTAATTGATAGACGACGGTCACCGAAAACGGACCCAAAAACATCAAAAGTACTAACAGTACTGAATTATGGCACTCCCTCAAAACAGTTTTTGAACTAATGGAAGTTCTGAGTAGAATTTTCAAAAGATCTCTCTTTCTCTCTATTGAAGAGTGGAATAAGACCTATGTTAAAAGTAGATTTCATTACTAATACCAAAACTATCAAAAAACACATCAGTGGTTGACCCTTCGATTTTGTCCGACTAATTCATACATCATATTTGAAATTTTCGTCTTAATTCCTTACAGTTTGTCTTCACCGACATCAGACACAACATGATGTACCTCACCACCGACCACGGCAAAAATTTTAAGAGTGTGAAATTAGATTTCACGCCATCTGACGTCTCTTTCCACGAGTTGCAACCGTCAACGTTCGTGGTTCTGGATAAGAACGATTCAAATCAAAAGGTGAGTAATGCGTCAGTTTCCACACAGGTTTTGGAACTTACGCATTGTTGTTTTTAGTTCTGGATAACGGAGGACTTTGGAAAAAGCTTCCGGCTGGCTCACGAGTTTGTTAAGTCTTTTTATTGGATGAAGGACCTCCGCGACAACCAGGAGTTACTGCTACAACGTTTCGAGCCTAACGGATTGAGTACTATCATCTTTTCAAGGAATCTGTTCAGGAGCAGGGCTTCCCATATTTACACGACCAACGTTAAGGATTTCTTTTTCAAAGGGGATTACTTGTTTACCACTAAGGTTAATGCTAAGGTAGGAATTTTGCCAGTAATATCTATCCGCGGTTATCAGACAAGATCAAATAAATAATAAAGATAAGAGTTATTTGTAATTTTTCTTTGTTCTGAATTTGATTTTGTAAATATTTACAGTCTGCGTTTTTCTCTGCTGGTTTTAAAAGTAATCCCTCTTGAATTCCACATATTTCAGGGAGATACGGAGTTGTACGTCTCTTACAAGTTGGGCAAGCAGGTACTCTGCGTTTTCAACTCTGTACAGAAATTCAGGAGTTACTATATCGTAGATGTCACTGGCAGCAGAGCCTTTGTCGCTGTTAGCCATTCTGATGTCTTATCCAACTTGTACGTATCGGAAAATCTCAGTGGGAACGACGGTAAAGTAAGATTCACTCTCTCGCTCGAGAACGTCTTTGCATATTTCCCAAATTCTACGTGGCAGGACTCTTGGCTTCAGTAAGTGTTGTATTATACACTTTTATGTAAAAAATTCACGACTTACTTCTTACAGTCATATTTCCGAGGATGCATTTGCTGACGTCTACAAAGTGGAAGGCCTATCCGGTATCTACATAGCCTCGAAGGTCATATCGAAACCAGTTTTGAACGTAGGGCCGCAAGACCTAGCCTCTGTCATCACGTTCGATCATGGCGCCACTTGGCGTCCCATACAACCTCCCGCTTACGACGTGGAGAACCAATCCACCGGTTGCGTGATCTACAACAATTGTTCTTTGCATCTCAGCCAGAAATTCAGTCAGTTGTACCCGGAAACGAGAACGGTCAGCATTCTGTCAAGTAAATCGGCTCCCGGGATAATCCTAGCCACAGGTGTCTTAGGAAAGAACCTCAAAGGTCACTACGGGGTGTACATTAGCTTGGACGCGGGACTGACTTGGAGGCAGACCTTGAGGGAGCTGTATTTCTTTAATATGGGTGATCACGGAGGAATTCTGACGGCCGTTAAGTATTACAAGTCCAAGGGAGAGACCAGGCACATCCTTTACTCCATCGACGAGGGTGAGAACTGGAACAAGACGGTTTTCCATAACGAGGAGATGCGATTGTACGGGTTGATGACAGAGCCGGGCGAGAACAGTACCGTATTCACTATGTTCGGGTCTTTGCCCGAAGCTCACCAGTGGATCATCGTTAAAGTAGACTTTGAGAAGGTTTTCAATAAAACGTGTGCAGAGGTAAGGAAGATATAATTATTTAAATATGAGATAATTTTTTACAGCTCAAACATTTCTATTATTGCTTGTTTTGTAGATTAACAAGTCGTAAATCATATTTACAAGTGTCATTCATTTTAAAAGAGATAATTACAAATTGAAAATTGTTAATTATCTCTTTTAAAATGTCAGCCGTGATCATTCAAGTCTAGTGTGATCAAGTGATCACTGGTCTAAATATCGACAGGTAGTACATAAATTTAATGCAATTTTGTGGTCACAGTATAGTTTTTTTCAATACCGTTAATGGGAAACAGTTCCAGAATATCACAGTATTCAAGAAGCTATTGCTAAGTTGCGAATACTGAAATTCTTGTATTTGATTTAATTTTTGTGTGTACAAAATGGAATCCATCAACATCCACGGAATGATTGTTGGAAAGTTTTAGTTTTTTGCTTTATTTGAGAGTCATATGATTAATATAAACCTTTGAATAAGTATTTTTTTTCTATCATCGGTAAAAACTGTTGTTTGTTAAATATGACGGGAGATATTTTTTTAATTCGGTTTTATTTTTGTTTGACAAACATTAGAATCCTAGCATATTTAAACAGTTAGTTTTCAACTCTTATCTCATTGCGGTTTTGCAGGCTGACTACAAAATGTGGTCGCCCAGCCAGACCGAGGAGAACCACCGTAGCTACATACCATGCATCTTGGGTCAGCAAACGACTTATCAGAGACGCATGCCCCACGCTCTTTGCCTTAACGGTCTGGATTACGTACGACTTGTTTCGAAAGAGACATGCGACTGCGACGTTTTAGACTTTGAATGGTAACTATGATTTTCAAAAATTTAACAATCTTGATTACAATTGATTTCATTTTAGTGATTTTGGTTTTGTCCGTGTGGGAACTCCACCGCACTGTATTTTCGACAAAACGATGACTGCTTACGATCCCTACAAAGTCCCATCCACTTGCAAATCTGGCCAGTTCTACAATCGCACCAAGGGCTATCGCAAGATATCCGGTGACGTGTGCTTAGGCGGTTTCGAGTCTCATTTCCTACCCGACCTAGTACCCTGCCCCTTCCAGGAAGTAGACGACTTCATACTTTTCGCCCAGAAGGAACGCCTGTCGTTGTACAACCTAAAAACAAAATCGTTGGAAGAACTTCCCGTTAAGAACTTGAAAAACGTCATTGCCACGGATTTTGACATGGCCACGAACTGCGTCTACTGGGCCGACATTGCTTGGGATACCATAGGCAGGCAATGCTTCGAAAACGGTAGCAAAGTGGAGATCCTGGTCTCGAACGACTTGGCTTCCATCGAGGGAATGGCCTTCGACTGGATATCCAAGACGCTGTACTTCGTGGACGGGGTACGAGCGAAAATCGAACTAATCCGCACGGATATCAATCACAGCGGCAGGATGAGGAGGACAATTTTAGATTCGAAGACTTTGAGCAAACCGAGGGGCATTGCCCTTCACCCACAACACGGTTATATGTTCTGGACGGATTGGTCGGCAGAAAACCCGTCTGTCAGCCGCGCCAACTTAGACGGTAGCAACAATGTTACTTTGTTCGGCAAGGATAAAGTGGATTGGCCGAACGGCATTACCATCGATTATATTGCCAATAGGATATACTGGGTGGATGCCCGACGGGATTACATCGGCAGTTCTGACTTACACGGCGACGGTTTTATGAAAGTCGCGTCTGAAGTAGAGGTGGTATCGCACCCGTTCGCCATCGCCGTTTTCAAGCATAACATGTACTGGGATGATTGGAAACGCAACTCTATATTCTCCGCCGATAAAGACGTCTTCAGGGGGGCCGAAGTTATCGTGAAACAACTCACCGGGTTGATGGATTTGAAGGTGTTCGCTCACGGACTTCAAATCGGTACCAACGCGTGCGTGAACTCCACATGTCCGTATATCTGCGTCGGAATGCCTAAAAACAAACACGCCTGTCTTTGCCCGGACGGACTTATCGCCAAAGACGACAAATGCTTGTGTCCCGGTAACGTGGAACCCCGGGCCAACTTAACCTGTCCGTTGGTAGGAAAGAGTTGCAGTACCGAGCACTTTACATGCGGCAACAACCTCTGCATTCCCAAAGGGTGGAAGTGCGACGGAGAAGACGATTGCGGTGACAATTCCGACGAAGCTCAATGCGGCAAAGAGACGTGCCCCCCCACATTCTTCACTTGCGGTGACGGAAAATGCCTGCCGCATTACTGGAAGTATGTTTCGCTCAATTCGGATGACACCTTAATTAAAACGTGACTGTTTCAGATGCGATTACGACACGGACTGCGCCGACGGATCTGACGAGATGAACTGCCCCAAACAGAACTGTTCCGAGGGTCAATTCGCTTGCGAGAATGGGCGTTGCATTTCCTCCAAGTGGAAGTGCGACGGAGAGAACGACTGCAGGGATAATTCGGACGAGAGGAATTGCAACTCCGATAGTCCCACATCCTGCAAAAGTAAGACTGGATTATTTCCCTCTAATGAAACATTTTGCTAATTTTACGTTTCCAGGCGACGAATTCCAGTGCCTGTCGGGCGCGGTGAAGTGCATCCCGTCGACGTGGAAGTGTGACGATGAGCCAGACTGCCGGGATGCCTCAGATGAGTCGAACTGCAACAACAACACCTGTTCGGAGATCCAGTTTTCATGCGGAGGCTCACATAACCGATGCATTTACAACACCTGGGTGTGCGACGGGGACCAGGACTGTCCGGATGGAAGAGACGAAATGAATTGCACCACTAGCAAATCAGAGGTGCCCAGGCCCAGCAATAGCTTCGGGACTAAGGTGAGTTAATGGTTAAATGTAGTCTAAGTCGGTCCAAAATGTATTAAGTTGGTCTGTAAAAGTTATTTCGAAGGATTCAAATCAGGTGAAGGTGCCATCCAAATTGATTTTTATCATATAAACATTTTAATATAATTTCTGTTTTTATAATTATTATGAGTCAATTCTTGTTTTTTAATATTCTAATGAGTCAGTAAATTATTATTAGTAATAATTAGTAAAGTGAGAACTCCAGAATAATGATGCTTGGGTTGTTATGGATATGTTTGAAAATATGTAAGATCAGTCATATCCACAAATCAAGAAACGTCACAGCTATGACCATTTATAGTTTTTATTTCGAATTAAATATAAAATGTATGAACCACTTCAGCCAGAGTAAAATATATTTCAACTGTTATCTACGAATTTTGTGTCTATGATTAACGAATATAAGAAGATTACTAAAGACTCTGAATTGACATTCAACCTAGGGTCCTAGTGATTTTTCCTTGGTAATTTCTTAAACACCAACTTAAAAAAATTTTATCCACTTGGCACCAAAAACAATCATTCTGATAACGTGGGTCTTTCACATTGTTGTACTCACTGCTACACCTACTCTCTGTTAAAACGTATGTCATTCCACTTTCCCATCGTTCTCTCCCCTTCCAGAACGGAACCTGCCAAGACTGGATGTTCAGATGCAAAAATGAGCGTTGCATACCTTTCTGGTGGAAGTGCGACCAGGCCGACGACTGCGGCGACGGAAGCGACGAGATCGGTTGCACTCTGAGTTCGCCCGTGCCTACGCTACCACCACCGCCCTCTACATCTACCACGAAGAAACCCGCCTTTGTCTGTGGCAACAACCAGTTCCAGTGCCCTTCGGGAGACTGCATTTTCTCCTCGTGGGTATGCGACGATATGTTGGACTGTCCCGGAGGGGAGGACGAGACACATTGCGACAGCTTTAAGAACTGTTCGGACTCGCAATTCCGGTGCAGGATGGATGGCAGCTGCGTGCCGGTAAGTCAGACATCTTTTTTAATTGATTAATCTTGACTATTATTAATTATTATTGATTATTAATTTAATTTTAATAACGTCCAAATTTCTTTGTCTTGCGACTTTCTGAATCCTACTCTCGAATTATAGTAACCATTAACTTAATTACCAAATATAATTTGTTTTCTTATAAACATATTTGCTTTGAGTCACACATCGTTGGTGTATTTGACACAAATTTATTTATTTACGAGCCATGACATTTTTTTTTACTAGTATACATCATTTACATGGTTGCAATTATTAAGAAGAATCTGTATAATAAAATTATAAATAAAATACATTAAAATAATACTTAAAAATAATTAAAAAATACACTAAAACAAGTAACGACAAATAATATAATAGGAAACGAGGAGAAATTAATTTCATTTTAATTAAGTCTAATCTTCTGTTTGTCTTGTGATTTTCACTCCAGTGTCGCATTTCTTACAGCTCTCCACAGTGTGCGATGGCGTATTCGACTGTCCCGATGCCACCGACGAACTCGTCTGCGATTTCAATGGCCCTAATGTTCCCGCCACCCCCAGTTGCAGTAGTGGCATGTTCCCGTGCGACGGAATCATCTGTTACCCCCTCATGCTCCTTTGCGATGGCAAGGAGGACTGTGCAGATGGCTACGACGAGAGCAACTGCACCAAGAAATCAAGGATTTACCAAATAACGCGTGTCGACTCGGACGAGAGGGGCACGGGTGAGAACTATTTGAAGGTATACTGGGCGGTTTCGAACTCTGTCGACGTCGAACTAGAATTTCTCCCTTCAATCAGCGAGGCGGGCACGAACAACTGGAAGAACGCCACCGAGTGGACCAAAAATTGGTACTTCAAATTTGCCAACCTGCAACCTTTCACCAAGTACAACATAACTATTTACGTCCGCTTGCAAAATACTGTCGAGGTCTTCCCGCCTGCTAGATACTTCGTAATTTCTACTAGCGAGGGCGTGCCTTCTGAACCTTGGAACGTGTCTGTTTCCCAGAAGAATGGAACAGTTGTTTTAGTCTCTTGGATGAAGCCCCAGCATCCTAACGGTGCGATCAGCGAGTACGATATCGTGTTCAAGGCTCCAAGTGCATCGGAAACTTTCCTAGAACTGCCGGGCGACGAAACCTCTCACCAGATATCCTTCAGCTTCCTTCACAATGTTACGTACACGTTTTGGGTAAGTATCTTTGTAAGAACGTTGCTGTGGATGTACAAAATGTTTTGAAAAATTTTAATATTTAGTCGAAAGTCTAAAATGGCTTTTTAAAATCAATTTTTTTCTGTTGCTGGTTAGTTTCCAATTCTGTAGAACGTGCATTTTTCATTGAAATTTTAACGCCCTTTTGAGATTAAGTTTACTGCGTTAAAAAAAAATTTTTTTTTAAACTTTAATGTGATAAAAATACAGTTTTTGAAAAAAAATGTTTAAAAATTTTTAATGTTAGATTTTGACTATTTTATAGACGTCTCTAGCTGTGACATTTTGAGGTTAGGTTTTCTTCAAAAAGAATGGAAATTATCAATTTTGAAAAAAAAACAATACTTGCATACTGTCAATGTTAGATTTTGAATTGTGTGGTAGATGTCAGTGTGGTCTTTTTCAGTGATATTCGAGTCAAAATTTTTGAGGTTAAGTCTACATTAAGTCTGTCAAATTTTGTACTATACAACATATTTTTAGCGTGATCGTTACATACTGTTAATGCTAGATTTTGGATTGCATTGTATATGTTACTGTGGTTTGCTCAATGAAATTCGAGACATAAATTTTTGAGGTTAAGTTCTGCATTTTATGTCACTTTTTGTAAAATTTTGTGCAATACATAAAAATATTTTTGAAAATACGATTGTTACATGCTGTCAATGTTGTAGATATCCTTATATGGTTTTCCTCAGTGACATTTGAGACAAGAATTATTGAGGTTAAGTTTGCATTTTATGTCAAATTTTGTACTATACATTAAAAACGCAATTCTTGCATACTGCCAGTGTTAGATTTTGGATTGCATTGTAGATGTCACTGTGGTCTTTCTCAATGACATTTGAGAAAAAAAAATTGAGGTTAAGTCCGCATTTTATGTCAAATTTTGTTCTATATATAAAAAGCGATTGTTGCACACTGTCAATGATAGATTTTTTTTGCATTGTAGATGTCACTGTGGTCTTTCTCATTAACATTTGAGACAAAAATTTTTGAGGTTAAGTTCAAAAACTTACCTGAACCAAATTTCTATGCGATATATTGCTTTATACAGGATATGATAAGAAAAAATCATTGTCATTTTACTCGTTTTGCGCAAAACATCCTGTAGAATTATTTTGTGAGAATTATCGAGCTGCTATTCTGAGGGGTAAACATTTTTTTCCTAATTTTTTTTTTTTTTTTTTTAGGTAATTGCTCATAATAACAAATACAAAAGTGCTAGGTCCCAACCAGTCACGCTACTCTACGACGGAGAAACGATAGTGGGTAACATCAAAGAGTTGGCATTGCGGGACATAACAGACGAAAGCGTCTCATTAAAATGGAAATATGAAGGCGAAGTCGATGGTTTCAAGGTGGAAATTCAGTCGCCGCGGCCCTACCCCAACTTGGCACCCAGGATCACAAAAACGAAGAATGTCACCTTGAAATTGGCTCCGGGAACGTATTACCAGTTTACGGTGAGTAATTACTTTTCTACGATTCAAGATGACGATAAAGTTGCATTTAATAACCTTTAAAATTGGAAAAAAGTATTTTCATGCATTCTGTTTTAACGAATTTGAAAATGCGACTTAACAATTATTATAGTTATTAGTAAACTGTTTTCAAATTTCCCACAATAATATGCTCATTTCATTGGCTGATATCTAAGCAGTAGAATTTTCTACAATAATACACTCATCATTGGTTAAAAACTAACCAATAGAATTAGAAAACAGTATGGCGGCCTTCCAGATGGTCTTAAAAATGGTATTCGGGATCGACGATTTCATTTACTTGCTTTTTCTTTCAGGTTTACGCTTATAAGAAAAATCTCGTAGGACCTCCAACCACGATTTCCTTCATAAACAAGGGCATTCCTCTACCAAAGATAAACGACGTGCAGGCGATCCTGGACAAAGAACCGGGTACCGTAAAATTAAGCTGGGAACGACCCAAATACGTCAAGAAAGTCAACTGGTTATACGGCGTTTACTACGGCGTGAAAGAAGAAGAGCTCTTCGAGAGTAAGTATCTGCATTTCCATAAATTCGATAAATTTGAAAAATATACTGTTTTTCTGTTTAGAGCCCGTCCTGATGACGACCAACGAAACTGCGACAGTGACCGACTTGGACGCATGCAGCACCTACTTGTTTGCCGTGGGGGTGGTGGGTCCCATCGGTTACGGACCCCTTTCTTCGAGCTTCAAGCAGGTCACCACTTCCGTGAACGATAGAGCGCCACCGAAAGACGTCCAGGTCGGATCAGACGGATCCGATATGCTTAAAATGGTGGTAAAGTGGTCGCCGTCGTGTCATTTCACGCAGGCCAAGGCCTATGTGGTAAGTGAAGAAAATTAGATTTATTTAGTTTAAGGGCAGTTCAAATCTATTAGAAAATGTGTTGTCAAAACAATTTTGGGTCTTCTACGGTGCTTTTAATCTTAAAACTTTTTTACTTTACTCTTGAATTTGTCGACGTTATAGAGTAGTTCAAATGTACCGATTTTTGTATGTTGTAACCATCTGTTAGAAAACGTGTTGGTAGACATTGAATTTTTTTACTATGGTAGCTCAAATGTACCGATTTTGTATGTCCTAAAGGTGATCTGTTCATTATCTATGAAGAAAATGTGTTGTCTAAAAGTTGAATTTTTTTACAATGGTGCCATAAACTTATCTGTTCATTAGAAAACGTGTTGTCAAAAAATAGGATTTTTTGCTACGGTGTTTTTAATCTTGAATGTTGTTATAGGGTAGTTCAAATGTACAGAATTTTGTATGTTGTAAACATTAATTGTTCCATCCTTAATCGAAATTGTTATTTCTAGGTAAAGGTAGTAGAAAGGACGACCACCCAAACTTGGCACATCAGATTAAATGGAGCGTCTTTGTCTCACGTCTTCAACATATCTTACGGAGGAGTATACGACGTCAGCGTAGCAACCGACTTAATCAACGCAACCTACTCGAAACCCGTCATATATCGCGCCCCACCCATCTTGCCGCCCTATGAGATCCAAGTCGTGACGGAAAGCAACGGCAGTTACGTGGTCTACTGGCAGGAGAGAGAATTACCGACGAGCATGGGCAAATACTACTACGAGATCCTCGTGCACGAGGGTAACGACCTCAACGAGACAACCGCCCAGAAGTTCACCGTGGAGAAGCCTCCGTTTGTGTACACGAACTCTACGGCAAACACTTACACGTTCGCTGTCCGCATCAAAACGATGAGAGGATTGAAATCTGTCACCTCGGAATTGCTCAGTAAGAGAGGCGAGGGAGAGATGCAGCAGGCGGCTTCGAGCAACCTAACGGCCATCCTGGTGCCCAGTCTCCTGGTGCTAATCGCCCTGATGACGGTCATAGTGTTCTTGGTGTTGCGGCATAAGCGACTGCAGAACAGCTTCATCAGGTTCGCCAACTCGCACTACGACACGAGGTCGGAGGCGGCCACTTTCGACGACAGCAGCTTGGAGGAGGAGGAAAGCCCGCAGATCCGCGGCTTCTCGGACGACGAACCGCTGGTTATCGCATAACACAATCCGAAAATCCCGAGAGATCGATGAGACTTGCGGTTTGTATCGGACGCCACCGTTAGTTACCAGGCTTGAAGCTCCCGTCCCGGTACAAATCTTTCTAGAAGTATTGCCTATATATATATATAATGTATATTAATATATTTACTATTTACCCTTTAAGTAAATTTTTAACAATGTTGTGACATTTACAAGTTTATATATTATGATATACCTAGTCTTTGGCGGTGTAAAACGCAAGAATAGAAATTTCGCCTGTCCCTTACCTTGTGAGGAGTGAACCGTGCCGGTTGTATTTACGCATATTTTCTGCCCACCCGTTAGTGAATGTTTTCGGTTGTAGGATTTAGGGGATTTTATTGTATTTTTCTATTTTCGTAAGGTATAATTTAAGTTCAGTGCTGTTGTCTGTAATTTAAGTGCAGAAGTACATCTGATGTATTATTTTTTAAGTCAAATTTCTGTGATACTTTTGCTCAGTTAAGTTTTTAGATTTTGAATAAAGGAATTTGACTGTGAACTGTTACGTGTCTATAAATAAACTTCTTGGAAAATCGTCTGGTTTTTATTAGCCTTTTCCCAATTTAAAACTCGTTCAACCAAAAAAAAAACCATAAAGACTTAAGTACAAGGGGTTAGCAGTATTTTGAGGCCGAACTGGTATAAAGTAGAAAAATTATATAATATGAACACTATACAAAAGGATATCATCTACAACAGGATCACCTAGACCTGACTCGTGACGCTTCGTTATGAAAAAATAATGTTTATAATTTTCGAAAATATAGTACCTACCTAGATGTAATAATAATACTTAGCAAATACAAAATTTAATACGAGTATATGTATTTATAGAACAGAATATACCTTATCTATGTTGAATGTTCTAGTAGTTTTTAAATTTTGAAGAGTAGGTATCAAATTAATTAACTTTTGGGAGGGAAACACTCAGTTCAATACTAAAAACTACTCTGCTGTGCTTACTAGAAATGCCAGCTTCTTGCTGCAGAGTAGAAATAATCCACATTATGTTTTCTGACATAGTAAAAGTTTCGGAATTTTAAAGCTGACCTGTTTTTAATCACATGAACAAAACATAATTTTTGCACGAGTTTCCATGCCTATCACCAAAATGTAATTTTATTATAAAAAATTCTAATCAGCAACCACAGAACATGACAACAGTTTGATACAGGAAGACTGTTCTATTATTGATCACAGACCACTAACCTTTGCCTTGATATATAACGAATCTCTGTTCGTGGTCACTGATCATCTCATATATGCATATGGTCAGTGGGCTGCTGAAAATAATTTGAGTTCCGTGAAAACATAAACAGAAAGGTTTATTATTGTAAAATTATTTTAAAATTGATAAGCTTTTATGATAGTCTAATAATTTAGTTCATTTAATTAATAACATATAAAAGTGAATCGTCTTGACTGTTTCATTTTTAAGGTTAAATTCATTAAGCTGAAAAATACGTTTTTCTCTTACAATCCTAAATAAATTTTTAAAATTATGACCGACGAAAATGCAAAAGGCGACGTACCAGATGTTGATGAGTCTTTAAATTCAATGCAGTCAATGAATATTAGAAATGATTCGCCAGAGGATTCTTGTAACGGACAGGACCCTTCGAAGAAGACGGACAAACAGAAAAGTAAGTAGTTTTTTTGTTCCACTTCGTTATTAGTTATAGTATTGTAAGTAAGCTTTCATTAAAAGAAAATAACTTACATATATCTTCAATTATACGATACATTTTTTAGTCGATATTTTATTGAAACCTACTGGTAATGCACCGATAATGAAGAAAAAGAAATGGACTGTCGACAGCGACAAAAAGATTGGTTGGATAGTTGAATTTATAAAAAAGTATTTGAAATTGGAAGCAAATGAAAAATTGGTATGTAACATTATTAAATATATTATCTTCTTCGTTATACATTATATGTATTATTCTTACAGTTCTTGTATGTGAATCAAACGTTTGCCCCGTCACCTGACCAAATAGTAAAAAATTTATTCGACTGCTATAGCACCGAAGGCAAACTAGTCCTACATTACTGTAAAACACAAGCATGGGGTTGAGTCTACTGCATTTAAATTAAACTTAAGCCATGTATATGTGATATTTAATCTTGCTTTGTTACAATAGCATTTCTTGTAGCCACCATGTAACTTTATTTACTCATATTATCCCCAACATTCTCGATTTCTTTCAATAAAAACTTAAAAAAAAACAAGTACATTGTGATTCATATTTTTTTAACGGAATTATGTAAACATATTCAACTTGAATCTTCTCTCATCACAAGAAAATACGAAAACAGCTCACGATATTCTTGCAAATAATTTATTTCATAAATAAAAATTTTACACTTAAGTTTAATGTACGTACATAGAGGCTTAACAATAAATATAAGGGATTATATTAATAATAAACTCTGCGTTGAAGCTTACATCTAGAATTTAAAGCTTTTAAGCGCTCTCGTGCTCGATCGTTTCCTCGATGCCTTGCTTTTGGATATTACGCACCAATTCCTCTACCACTGTATCACTGCTACCTTCTTCTTCTGCGGCAACGGCTTCTTCAGCTACTTCTTCTTCTCCTTCAATCACGATTTCTTCGGGATCTGGAGCTCTTGGTAAAAATTCCATTTCGGGGTACATCTCGGTGAAGATTTTTTTGGCCTAAGGTGTGAAAATTTTTATATCGGCTGAAAAGAGTACAATTCAATGATTTACCTCTTTTATAGCAAGGTCGTAATCCAAGTCTAGATCGGGGCCAGGGCAAATGAATACGTTCTTTGGTACATTCTGTCTTAAATCTACATCGTTGGAATCAGCTATCGAGAAATAAAATGACCACAAAATGTGTGGTTTGCCTGAAAGTTCCAGTTCATTGTCGCTGTTTATAGTAAAGAGATTATCGACTACGTGTTTAAAATCTTCCTGTGGATTCTTATTTTGTCTTGAAATTAAATGGACCATAACTGGAATGAAATCCATATATACAGGGTGTCTGAGAAAATGTGGGTGGAGATAGAACATGAAAAAATAAGATCTACCTACGGAGATGTGTCCCTAAAGGACGCTGCTGGATGTCGGTTTCTCTTGAATAAATTTTAAAGTACTCAATATAATTTAATAAAAATTTTATGTAATGAACACTCATAAGATAGTGTCCTTGAAACATTGAGCTTTTCTAATTTATAATAAATCTGGGTAGCTTCAACATTAGACTAAAAAAAAGATACTTTTGTTTATTATCGATAAAATGAACCGTTTACGAGAAAAGGAATAAACAATTCATGTTTACTTTTAATTAAAAAGGGCCATGAAACGCAGTGGTGTCCCAGGGGACACCTTAACGAAATTATAAAGAAAACTACATAAGAGGGTTCAACATGCGAACGTATGTCATACTTTATCTTGTAAACGGTTTATTTTATTAATAATAAACAAGAGGACCTTTTTTTAATCTAAACTTGAAGCTACCCACATTTATTGTTTTAAAGTCTTTATCACACAGGGTGTTAAAAATATAGGCATTAAGTTGCAAAGCTTAGCCCGCCCCTGATAAACTAAAAAAGCTAAATATGTTTCAAGGACACTATTTTAAGAGGTCCTTCGTAGTGTCCATCACATTAAATTTTTATTAACTCATATTAAGTACTTTAAAAGTTATTCAAGGAAAATCGATTTCCAGCGGTGTTCTTCAGGGACACATATTTCCGTAGGCAGGGCCTGTAGGAAAAAATTTTATAGGAACTTGTCATTTCATTTTTCATCATGCTCTATCTGCACCCGAGAGATTTCCCATATGTTCCCAAACACCCTGTAAACATATATATCCATAGAATATTGGAAAACAAAAATATTTATCGAATGATATGGAAATGAATGAAGAAATAGCACATTTATATATATTTTACATCTTGGGAAATAAGTTACTTCAATATGGTGAAATTACAGCAACTGTGTTCAAATCTTTGCCGTAATTATGAACTAGAAATTAAAATTTTGTAAATTATGAAATTGGAAAAAAATTCAATGGATTAACAACTTAATAAAACATAAATTTTGAAATGAAATTAGTATGCTAAAAATATTTATTAAAAAAAAAACAATGAATTCTTCATTCAAACATTTCTTAACATTAAAAGAACATTTACTATGCAAACCATTTATCGTTATCTATTACTTATGTTATAATCATTATCTTTAATACTTACACAAATTTTTGGGGCACGTTCCAGTCAAAGTCCCCAATTCTATAACGGTGACGGAATATTTACCGTCCTGGGGTGGATATAACAAAAGAGTCAAATGTTCCTTCTCACTATCTAAAATGGACCTGTCAGTGATAAATACAGCTCTCGAAATATATTTCTTTGGTACAGTCTTCACATATTTCTCTGGGGCCTTTTCGATGCTCATCACGATATGATCTGCTTTTATACGTTGCTGACCGACGAGTAAAGCCTTGAACCCTTCATCATCAAAGATGTAACCGCTCAATGGTTGAGACAAGGCAAATACTCCACCAAATACTGCACTTAACCTGAAATGGACGTAATTTTGAATACAGCTGATATCTAAAAACTAGTTCTAACCTGCAAAAAGCCTGTGTGATTTCTCCACTGCCGTACATTGAAAATAAAAATGGAGTTTTCCCAAATCGCCCCAAGCTGTTCAAAAACCTTTTGGTGTTCTCAACTCCTTCGACGCAAGGAGTGTCATCTGTGCTCATTGAAATCGCATACAAGACATAATGAATCAGATCAGGGGTTAGTTTTCTGTCTTTTAGGAAAGTACGAAAAGTTTTATTCGTATAATCTAAAAGCGAAAAACGATTATGTTGGTATAAATTTTACATGTTCATTAACTTTACTTTTTAATTCTTCACCCCCGTTATCGAGAGAGGTAAGTAGTTTCATTAGCATTCTCTTTTCTATGACCGATACTTTGCTGTTGGCAAAAACGTCGGATCTAGAACAAGGGACAACTTCGAGCTGGCCATTTAACCAAGTTAAAACTCTACTGACGCTCCTGTATTCGGAATAACGGGCAATATTGGAAGATATAAGTAATTCCACAAAATCACCTCTTGCATATTGTAACTAGATATTAACGATATTAAAATGTTGCTGTTACAGCCTAAAATTATAATTACCTTAGGTGTCAGATCGATATTAAACTTTCTAGTTTCTTTTAAAAGGTTCTCTTTAGTCCAAGTTTCTACGTTTTCACAATTCTTGTCATCGGCTAATTTTAATTGGCTTCCTTCCTCCGCAGATTCATTTGTCTTTTTCACATCACCACTTAAAACTTGTTCTGGAATGTGCCAGTTGAAAACAATATTTTCTATATTGAATAAATCGTTTCCAATAGAGGTAAGATATTCATCTTGTTGCAATAATTTGTTAGCATCCTCTATGGGATAATGCTGCTTTTCTTTAATTTTTTGAATTACATCTAAATTAAATGAGGCCCATTGTCCCCCATAATAATAATTTCTATAAAAATTATAATGTGTGTGACAAATAATTGGATTTTTATTTTTTACCTGTCAATATGCAAAACCCTTTTTCCAATTCGACTCGCTGCAGCTGATAAAATTGATTCTACCATCCCAGTACCCACAACTATAAGGTCGAAATCGTTGGGAAGCTGATTATCCATTTTTTTATGAAAGTTGTTACGTACTGATCTCGGAAAATAAATTAGATTTATATGAAATCAAAAGCCATTAATTTGACCATAACTTGACATTTCTTTTTGTTGTTGTCATCTGTCACTTTAAATGTTTTGTCACCACAGAACATCGAGTACTGTCACCACCTTTCAGGGCGTATTCCGTAATTTAACCGGTTTATAAAGAAAAGGAACGCTCCCCTAAAATGTCATTTCTTACATTATAAAATATTTAAAGGTTATGTGAGCAATTAATGTGTCAAATCCGTCAAATTGTTAAAATTGTCAAATATATCCGCGACAAGGCGATGCGATGAACATTTTAGTCATAGATTACATTTTAGTGAAATTAATTATTCTGGCAATAAAATATTGAAGTGTATTAAGTCCAAGAATTTATAAGATTTCTATGGATCTGCCAAGTAAATTCGACAAGAGTATGAGATTAAAAAGATATGGTGTTTGTTTTGTGACATTGTTTGTGTTGTTTGTTATTTGGAAATTATCCATCATAGAAACTGGTACAGATATAAATTAAACAATAATAAAGTGTGAAAAATATTCTACATAACTTACTCAATTTTAGGCGTCGATAAATTGCAATCTTTAAAAGAAGCCTTAGAACTGCATAAAGAAAGGCTACAGTTATCCCAACAACAAGTTTTATTGTTGGAACATTTAGAAAACAGCAATATTCCAACAATATATGCGATTACACCAACCTATTGGCGCCTTGTTCAGAAAGCTGAACTTACTAGGATATCACAGACGTTAATGCTTGTCCCAAATGTACATTGGATCGTGATTGAAGATTCAGAGACAAAAACGGATTTGGTTCGTAATTTAATTCTTGATTCAAAATTAATTGTTACACATTTAAATGCCAAAACACCACCCTTCGAACAACTAAAGGACAAGGTAACTAACATTTATAAAAAAAATCCTATTTTTAGGTATTATGCATTATTTTTTTCAAGGTAACTCTGTTCTTTAAATATTACCTGAACACTTAAGTGTAGGTCAAGGTAACAGAATTTGAAATAAGTTCTATTATTAGTCACAAAGAATGAAGTAAAAAAAAAATATATATTTTAGTACAATTTTTTTTCTGCTTTTTTAAATAAAAATTAATTTAAATGCAGTGAGAAACTAACAAACTTTATTTGTTGAGGATCCAAGATGGAAGCGACATCGCGGTGTGGAACAAAGAAATATGGCTCTCAAGTGGCTACGTGAAAATCTTAAGTTGGATAGAGATAAAGGCATAGTTTACTTTATGGACGATGATAACACTTATAATATCAACATTTTTAAAGAGGTAGGGAAGTGTCACATGTACTGTAGAATGTAACGATTTCGCATTTTAGATAGCTAAAGTGAAGAAAGTCGGAGTTTGGCCTGTTGGACTGGTGGGTGGCTTGAATGCCGAAACTCCTATACTTGATCCAAAAACTGGTACGAACCAATTACTACTTAACTGAGACATTAATATTTATGATACATGTTTTCAGGCAAAGTAACGGGTTATAGGAGCGGTTGGAAACCCAATCGACCGTTTGCCATCGACATGGCAGGATTTGCCATAAACGTGGACCTGATACTTTCCAAACCTGAGGCGCAGTTTTCTTACAAGATGGAAAAGGGTCTGCAAGAAAGCGAATTTCTCAGTTACTTTACCACCAAAGAGGAACTGGAACCGTTAGCGGACAACTGCACCAAAGTGTACGTTTGGCACACGAGGACTGAAAAACCCACAGTGACTGGAGTGGTATCCGGCTTAGAAGTATAAGTGGTAGGAGGCAGCTTTTTATCGTTGATTTAGACAGATACGGAAACATATTAAATAGCAATAAAATGATTAAATCTTGGAAAAAAGAAAGAATCGAGATAATCATGACTTGAACAAAAATGTGTCCCTATTTCTATTCCATTCCACATTTATTTTAAAACTAGAATTGCTTGAATATTTTTAGGATTAACAAAATAAGGCTCATATCAACCTTATGTAATTTGTTCATTAGTATAGAATCATTGACATTAATTTATTTGTATATAGCAATATAAATCTCTATATGGGAGAGAGATTACTTATCAAGCAAATCAGAACTGAAATTTATGTGACGAAATATTGGGCAATGAATTTTATCAATGGATTATCATTGTGCGACAAAACATTAATAATGTATTTAATGAACATTTTTAAAATTTCGTAGGACATATTTTTGAATGTTGAAACTGTGGAATTTATTCTTACTGCATCTAAGTATCAAGTAGTAACAATAGCGTTATAAAAATTTGAATTTAGGTTTACTCAAAATTTTTAAAAACGTTACTAAGTCTATGATACTTTATTAATTAAATTTGTAATATTTTACATTGGATATGGTTATTTTTTGTATTATATTAAAAATAATGGATGAAATTCAAGTCCCTAGATTGACCAAGTACTGCAATCAATGTTCTTATTTGTTCCAAAATGACTTCCACATGTCACTTTCCGTCATTTATTTACCGGATTATGGAAACTTTTTTCTTTATATTTTACATTATATATTTAAATTTTTAATGGGAAAATATACATTTACTAAACAGATACTATTTACAGTGTTTAACAAAATTGAACCACGTAGGTATATATAAAGGGTGGAATAAATTGGTTTGACTTTATTTATTGAAGTCTCAGTGAAAATTTTTATATTTAATAATTAGTGTTTAATAAAATTAGACCAGGTACAATTGGTAAAAGTTTGAAGTTTTCATTAATTTCATTTTTTTTTTTATTAGACTTTTTATGAATAAAATACTTGAAAACTGATGGAATTTGACATTTTTTTAAAAGGAAATACCAGCCACTTTTGTAAATTGTAGAGAGTCGAACCCACCTCACCATAGAAAGGTCAATCAAAGACACGCAGCAACCTTTCTAGTTGACGATGTAAAACTGGTATCAGAGACAATACATATGACTTAATTGATAGGAAGGAACTGTAGGAGATTTGATTTATATTAGCTTAAAATACATTTCTAATACAGTAAAAAATTGTATTTTAATGTTGGCAATGGGAACTGTGCCCAAAGATTGCAGTTGATTATGATACTTTGTCAATCTACAAATTTAATATAAAATAGCTAATTCTGTTTCTTATTTAAAAAAAAAAAAAAATTAAGACCTTGAAATTACTCATTTGTAACTAAAATAACAAATTTTATTTTTCATTATGAGGATATGATGGGCATTCCCTGAATTTGAATAGATCTGATAAGTTTATTTAAAATTCAACAGTCTGGAACAGTTGACTTTATCTATAACATGTAAATAAGTAAAAATCTTAAAAATGGAGATAACAATCATAAAGGAAACACCTCCAAATAACATAGCTTTTGCTGAGAATCCAATTTTAAAAATAAAAATGTTCACTGCTCAACTTCAAGAATAATTCCGCAGGGTGGAATTGCTCAATAATATTTTTATATAAAACTACTAAATTAATTTTTATGAAATCTATTCAAATCTGAAAATGCTTGTTATTTCCTGAATATTTCTTCAAATTGTTTTAGGGAAGTTTGTTTACAACTGTAATAGTATAATGAACAAAATGGCTGTGCATATCTATTGTATTTTATGTTTAGTCACTTCTGCAAGCTATTGAATGTACAGGGTGATTTTTTTGATAATTTGTACTAATTTATTTCTACTTTTTATTAATAATAGGTTTGTTCCAAATACATATAAACCCGTACAATGTACGGTTTCGAGTCTGCACAATAGCAAAAAACTGTTCCAAATTAAAAATTATTCATTGTACAATTTCCTTAGCGTTCCAAATATCTTTGGGAGATAAAATATTCATCTGTGAATGTATTATAATTCTTAAGGATATTTACCATTTTTGTACAACTTTAAGTGACGAATATATGTTCTCTCTATTTAGAATTAAAACGTTTCTTATTGTACTTTATACTTCAGAAATCCCTTCCACGAAATAAAAACTCTCACTCACATTTACAGAAATATATATAAATGACAGATGAGTGGCAATAGATTTAAGCGAGGTGGAGCAGCCCGTTAAACAACGTAGGCTACCAGGTGACGTTCTGCAAGTAGAAGATGACATTCCCGTCGATGTAGTACTGGACTGTTCGAACCGATCGAGCAGATATAAATATAAAAGACAAACTATTAAAACATTAACTAAGGATATTATGAATAATATAGTTGGGCAACCGATCAAGCTTAGGGCTGAGATTACTAGATGGCAACACTGTCATAATATTCCTGTCACCTTCATTTTTAGGTTTATTTTGATCCGGATTTCTCACCAGTAGGCAAAAAGGAAATTTATTTTAACCATTTCATAAGTTTCAATCTCAAATTGTAAGAACGTTAATATACCTACTTATTAAAAAAAAAAAAACAAAGCATAAACAATGGTGGTTGCTTATGGGTAATATAGTCAGACAACTGATCAAGCTCATAATAATTATTCTACCAGCTGATAAAAAATAAATGTATTTTAACCATTTCCTCAGAAATTTCATATTCAAGTAGTATGAACGCAGATATATATAAAAATATTTTTAAATTTGAGTTTTTTTGCACATCCTGTATAACGTATTTTCATATTAATCTATGATAATTATCAATATACTTATTTAAAACTTATATTAAGAAAAAAACTTAAAACATAAACTAAGGTTTTGTTTATGGGTAATATAGTCCACAACTGATCAGGCTCATAATAATTATTCCACCAGCAAACGAAAAAGAAATTTATTTTAACCACTTCATAAGAAAATTCATCTTTGAGTTGTATGACCGCAAATATACATTTAAAAAAAAAAACTATTAAAACATAAACTAAGGTGCTTCTTTATGCATAATATAATCAAACAACCAATCAAGCTTAGGGCTAACATTACTATATAAAAAAGTCGGCGGCCGAAAATCTAGTGACTAATCGCTAGCTTGTACACTGCTTGAGCAACATTTCATAGATGTACTAAATTTGAAGGCGATCAGATATAAAAAATATACAAAAATGGCAAAAATAATTGCATTACATTCCATTATTTTTAGTAGAAACAGTGATACAGTTTTTGCCAATTTCATTAGACATAAGAATTATTTCCAAATTTAAAGTTTTTATCTTGTATTATCAATTACCACACATCAAAAATAATAGAGAGTGACTAATTCACAACACAGAGACGAGTACGGAAGGTGACGGCGGCGTGATTACCTAAGCGTTTTATATTTTAATTAGTTTCTTCACCATATCACTATTTCATTTTTTCTATCAGTATACCTACTAGTATACTCTTTTCGATTTCATTTATACGAAAATTCACCTACTATAATTCATGTCGCGCATAATTCGCAAAAGCTCCCTTGTATATATTCTAGAGAAAGTTTTATCTTGTACGATATAGCGATCCAATCTTTTTTTGTCGAAAACTCATTTTAAAAATTCGATCTTCTGCGAGTTCCCATTATTTTCTGTTTCGCAGATGTACTTCTTTACCACTTTCTTATTTGCACTATACATATATGTTACTCACATACATTTTTGTTAATAAAATACATGTTTCAACATCACGTATACTCATATTTTGACCTCGTGCCCTAAACCCTTCATTCATGTCATCATCCGATATTCCTCACTTGTTAAATTAGGGCGTTTACGATTTTGAGAATACGCTGAGAGCTTGAATTATTCATCATTCTAAAGAACACAAAATTACTAATAAAATTAGTTACATTCATAATTAAATTACCGAAAATTTTGCCCACCCATGATAGAGCTGGAAATGGAACAAGTGGATCTGTCAATTCGTCACGGACAATAAAAAGCTGCTGCACATGCGTACTTATTGCAGTGAGTTGCATGTATGTTTCTTTGGGCCGACTGCTATAAATTGTAAGTTTATAACACGAGTCACTCTAGATTTTCATCCATCTAGTATAGATGGCGACACTGCCACAAAATCCCTATCGCCTTTATTTTTAGGTACCCGCCACCCCTTCTACGAAATAAAAAGGCCGCGTTTAAAAAAAAGAACATTCTATGTTTAATAACGGTCTCACATTTACAGAAATATGTACAAATGATAGACGAGCGGCAATAAATAGATTCATGCGAGGTCGAGCAGCCTGTTAAGCGAAGTGGGCAACCATGTAGCGTTGTTCTGTGAGTAGAAGATGACGTTCCTGTCGATGTAGCACTGGACTCCGTTCGAGCCGATCCTGTACACCTGTTTGGCTTCGTGGTACTTGTTGGCCATCGGCACGAATATGATGCCGCGCTCCTCGCACCGTTTCATAACCAGATCTTTGAATCCCTGGGGAATCTTCGCTGCTGTCCGTACCGCTTCTGCAAAAGTCTAAAAAAAATGGAAAATGCAGGGATGCGCTTCAAAAAAATATATATTTATACTCACCTCGACTCTGGGAGGTGGTGGAGGCGGTGCTGTAAAGCCGTTGGCTTCGATGTTCTTCAGATACGAGATGGACTCTTTCGCGCCTGGCTGTTGGGCCAGGTTGACGGCCCTGTTCATCATTTCAAGGGCTTTGTGGAAATTTTCTGGAAACAATATTTTAACTCGTAATTCGTTAACTTCTCACTCCTCACCAGTATGCAATATTTTATTTGAAATATTTCATGACTATAAAAAAAAGTGCTCTGGGCTTAAAAGGCCTGTAAACAACTTTATATATATATATATATATATATATATATATACAGGGTGTCCCATAATGATGGGTGTGTTCCTTGGGTTATTGTAGGAAGTGTTCTTTCTATAAAATTTTTCGATTTGAGCCCTCCCTTACGAGATAAGGGATTCTAAAAATTTGAAAAAATTATCTCGTAAGGGAGGGCTCAAATCGAAAAATTTTATAGAAAGAACACTTCCTACAATAACCCAAGGAACACATCCTTCAAAGAAGCGCACATCATTATGGGACACCCTGTATATAAACAAGGGTAACATAGTCAGACAACCGACCAAGCTTAGGGCTATGATTGCTAGATGGCGCCACTGCCACAAAGTCCTTGTCAGCCCTATTTATAGGTTTGTTTTGGTTCCAACTTCTCACTAATAGGAGGAAAATTAATTTACAACCTCAAATTGTACAAACTTAGATATAAACATAAACTAAGGTGCCTGTTCATGAATAATATAGTTGGACCACTGATCAAACTTAGGGCTGAGATTACTAGGTGGCGACACTGTCACAAAGTCCCTGCAACCTTAATTTTTAGATTTAAGAAATTTATTTTAATCATTTCATAAGTTTCAACCTTAAATTGTATGAATGTAGATATACCTACTTATATATTAAAAAAAAAACTTAAAATGTAAACTAAGGCGCTTGTTTACAAGTAATATAGTCACTTACTACATGCTAGGTGCTTGTTAACCCAATCAAGGTAATTTTAAGTCTTGGGTTCGACATTGATACATCATAGTAGAAAGGAGCTAAAACTTTGGTATTGAATACTAAAATTATACTAATTATAGTGGTTGCAAATGTGAGCACAATTATTAGAATTGAAAGTGCTACATGGAGCAATATCTGTAGGATTCTTTATTTAACTGACAAACTCCATTGCACTGCAGGAACTGTTAAGATACTGCTACTACCCAATGGATAAATTAATAACGTATATTAGGAAAATAATTTTGAAACTTGTCATTTCTAACGATTCATTAGATATTATTTCAAGAACTGCTCAATATATGCTACTATCACCACAGCCTGTTGTAGTTACGGTAGTATATTATAAGGAAAAATTAGTAATGTCCAGGTTTTTTTTATTATACCTTTGATTTTTCGATTATACACCGTCATTCACAGACTTTATAATATAAATATGGATGACAAGAGGTTTTATGGCAGTGGCGCCATCTAATAATCAATCAGTGGGCCAATATACAAACAAGAGAAAAATTTAAAAAGAAGAAGAGATTAAGATGGCGGACCTTAGGAAATGTTTAAATTCTGCAATTTTTGAATAGAAAAATTATTTCCCTCTGTTCTTCTATATTTAATAAACACACAAATCAAATAAACGTCCCAGATCATTATCGGTAACACGAAAATTCAAATGTTAAATGTCTATACTTGTTCCCTCACCTTAATGACGAAAAATGTTCAAGACTTACCTTTAATTGTGGGTTGATTCAGAAGATCCTCCGAAAGCATCCTCTTCCATCCCGAATACCACTCGGTGACCTGCGCGTAGTTCGGATTGTGGTTAAGCCACATGGCCAACGTCTGCAGCCACCTTGGGAAGAAGAACTTGTCCAGGATGAGCGTCATGTTGGGAACGGACAACATATCGTTCCAATCCATCACCCAATTCCACGGATCTAAAACGAATGTGAATTCACTACTTTTTTTTTAATTTAATAAACCGTTATCTACCTAAATGCTGTTGATGGGGGTTTATCACGAGGTTCTGCATGCAGATCTGAAGTTTGGGAACGATGTGCTTGAGCAAGAATGCCACAAATGCTCCTTGAGACAGCACTCTCTGCCACGGTTGGAGCATTAACTTGGCCGATCGGTCCGAAGGGTACCAGTTGCTCAGGGCGGTGCCTAGTTTCTCTTGTATCACGGGATATATTGTGGCTTGCAGTCTAGCATCTGCAGGTGAAAATTTTTCATTGTAGTGAGAAAATAACAACAATTCCGTTATCTGAAACTGTACCTAAGAGAGGAATCCATGGGTGTATCCAAATATGGATAGGCGTGGTATCCGTTAGAGGGTTCCAGGTGCTGACCTCGTTGAGCAACTTGGGGATTATTAGTTTATCAAATATGTTGTCTATAATCCATTGCGATAGCAGCGGTTCCCACGTCTCCATGAAGGTTATCAGCGAATCGCAATCACGGGGGTTCCAAGAACTGCAAGAAAATAGTGGCAGTGACGCAAGTGTTTGTTTATGTATGAAACCTTGAGACAATTGTTATTTATTTTAATGAACCTTATGAAAAATAAAACCGAATTGTTGGAATATAAAATAAAAACGATTTTGTCTCGTAATTAAAGAAATTGGCACAATATAAAAAAAAAAAGGAAAGTGCAATAAAACATGACGAGTTGATTATAGAAAAAGATCATGTAAATAAAGGTAAGATATAAATGAACAAGAAATATAGAGAATACGGACGGTGTTTTTGTAAGTCTAAAGTACACTAGATTTAAGTACAAGGTAGGAGTTGCAGACGTGAATTATTAGTATAGAGAACCAAAATGGCTACTACTGTGGGAAACTCACTCTAAAGAACTCTAATGAGACAATTCCAAATCTGATGCGATAATTTAATCTTTGCATCTGGCAACACTGGCACTAACTAACAGTACTAAAGTACACTGACATGCAAAACACTTGGTATAATTAAAATGTAACAAAAAATAAAATCTTTTAAATTCGTTTAGATACTTGCTAGGTTATGCACATGAAATATGACATTGTGGACCAGTACCTAGGCCCCATAATCTCCACAGCTAAATTTTATATATTTTTTGTGTGAGGTATTTAAAAAGTAAAGTATAAGAAAAAATACTGGCATGTGTGAATGGAACTTCACAGCTGCTGATTATCTACGTCTTCAAGGACAGAAGGAAGGAAGACATTTGAACTACTGGTAGGAAATTGGATTCAACTCTGAGCAATTTTTATCTTGCTGGTTCTCACTAAAGGGTTTAAGTTTTCTCCAAAGTTGTAGCGCTTTGAGTCATTCAATTCTATTAAAATGTGTATTAAACAAATTATAACTTATTTAACATATTAGAAACACGGATAAATCATATTAACATAACTTATGAGAAAATAAAATTAGGAAGTTCGTGAAAAGATTCGCATGTAAAAAGACAAATTTTAATTTTTAGTAAAAATTAGGTGGAGTTAATAATACGGTAGGTCAAGCTTCACTGTTGCCGGATTGTTTATCATTGAATGTGTCTCAGACTGTTTTTTGTCAACAACATAAATTTTTTTTAGATTAATCAGTCAGTATTTACATACAAAAAACTTTCCAGCCCCTCTAAATTATTTACCTAGTGAGTACTGGTTTTCTATCTCACTATTTATATAATAAAAAGTAAATTTAATACGTTAACTGCATAATTTTTAAAAAATTATTCATTAGGTACATATTTTAACATTTTAAATTATTATTGGCCAAAGTGAGGAAGGAAAAACATAAGTAATGGTCAATACAACCGTTATGTTACATCAAAATTATTATAAATTACATATTTAACTCATTTTTCCCTATTTTCTCTTAAAATGAATGACACTATGATCTGTCCTATGATCACCCATATTTAAGGTCCAAATCCAAAAAAAAAAACAATAATAATAAAATAAAATAGAAAAAAGAAAATTGACAGAATGTCATACATATTAACACGGAGAAAGTACTTTGGTATATTCTCGATTTTTTTACATTACAATGAAAACTATCCCCTTACGACCTGCTTATGAGAAACGTGACCTGCGGCGACCCTAAACGACAAAACGCAACCGCAGAATCAACATTTAAAATCGTAGATTCCGTAGAAACAAGCAGAAAAACGTAACTTACCTGACACAAGTTCTCATAACAGGCATCCAAGTATGCCATATGAGACTATCGTATGGCTGTATTCCCATATTATTACCTTCTAGGTTCCCACGCTGCCTGGGCCTGTCCAGAATGCCCTGCCACTGCCCGAACACCTCCACGTACTGTCTCGGTTGAATCAGGGGGTTCCAATTGGCCATCGCCGAGGTTAACAGAGGGCCTATCAGCCCCGGGGCTAGTTCTCCCAGTTCGTAACGGCAGTATTCGTCGAAGTGATCCTCCTAAATGAAGTAAGTGTAATTTTTCAATAGAAGTAACGTAACCTCAATGTTTTTATTTTTTTTTTGTCTCAATTATTTTAAATACTGGAATGATTTTTTCAAATTTAGATACTTGTTACTTTTAACAGAGATATATAGTTATCGATGAAATAAATCATAAATCATCATAAAATAAAGGAGATTCATTAGTGTCAATAAAGCGTAGTTATCAATTTTCTTAAAAACTGTTTTTTCGGCTTCAATGCTATATCAAAATTCCAATAAACTTAAAAACAAAAGTATAATCATTTCTTCATCTATCTTCTTCTATCCTTTAGGCGCTGTAATTTTAGAAATGTTTTACCTAAAACTGTCCATATTAAAGTAACAATTATGCCAAATTTGGGAAAAATCATTCCAGTATTAAAAAAGTTGTAGCGAAAAGATGAATTAAAAACAATAACTGAGATTACGCATTAATGATTTTTCGAAAAAATGTTACATGAACTTTATTTTAACATTAATTTGAATGCCTGCCACATTTTCATTTAATCGTAAAAAAGATTTTAAATCAGTGCACGAGATATGTTCCATCAGAAATGGTAGACCAGTATCTTGACCACCACGATTTCCAGATCTAAATCCTATAGATTTCTTTTTACGAAGGTATTAAAAAACAAAGTGGTACCTTACTGATTTAAAAAATATTCTTAATTTGCGTCTTTTGGAACAACACCAAAGAGAAACATTTGAACTATTGTGCGGAAATTGCATTCAATGAGCCCAATGTTGCTTGCAAGTGAATGGAGACAATTTTGAACTTTGTAGAAATATGATATGCTATAAATTTTGAAAATGTCTATCTCGTTTTCTGTTGTACCTTTTATTGACAGACTTACATAAAAATGTATATATAAATCAAATTAATTGCAAAACACTTGGTGTAATTAAAATGAATAAAACATAAGATCTTTTAAATTCGTTTGCTAAGATGTGTACATGATATATGATATAGTGGACCAGTACCATGGTCCCCATAATCTCCGCAGCTAAATCCTATAGATTTTTTGTGTGGGTTATTTAAAAAATGGAGGAAGTATAAGAATAATGATGAATTGTGCGAACGGTAAAAGCTGCTGATTATTTACGTTTTCGAAAACAGAAGAAAGGAGTACATTTGAACTACTGGTAGGAAATTGGACTTGACGGGTCCCCCCCTTGCTTACAAGTGAACGGAGATAACTGTGAACAATTTTTATCTTGTTTTGTGCTGAACTTTTATAATATATATAAAAAAAAACAGACATAAGTTGCCGGTTGTCCCCAAAGGGTTTAAATTTTTTCCAGTTACAATGCTTAGAGTCATTTAATTCTATTAGTATCTGTATTAAAAAAAAATTAGAACTTTTTCAACTTGGAACATAGAAAGTTCGTGAAAAGTATCGAATGTAAAGAGACAAATTTAAATTTTTAGTAAAAATTAGGTTATTGAGCTAATAATATGGCAGTTCAAGATTCACTGTTGCCGGATTGTTTATCACTGAATGTGACTTAAACTGTTTTTTTGTCAACAACAATGCAATAGCAACAGAGCAATATTAAATATTTTTTAAACTGAACTAGCCAGGGGGAAGGCAAATGGAAATTCTGATTTGTATTTTATTCCAACGTCAAAACTTACTTGTAGGTCCCGGAAAATGGCACCGATTTGCCCCAGAGAGTATCCTTGTGCGGGATTCATGAGTTTCTCCACGGTTTCCATCACATCCTTTAAGTTTTCTATGAGCACATCCTCGGATTTTATCACCTCCTTCAGTGAGGTTTCTTCCTGTTTCAGAGCCGTGATTTTATCCTCGTTGTACCTCGTATTCCGGTCGATCCTTATAATATCCTAATAAAAAAACTGTATTTAATTTTTGCCCAAGTTTTACGATTTATAAACTTACCTGTTCGCAGATGTCTACCAAAAGGTCCAAGTTGTGCTGGATTTCGGGGAGGGCAAAGTTGGAACACTTCTTGTGAACGACGTCCTCAAAATGTTCGACACCAGGTGGTGCTTTTAAACCGCTAAGCGCGTGATAACCGCTCAAGACTCTCTGTTGCGGTCCGGTCATGTCTATCACTTTGACCTTGCTGAGTTCGCTAAAAAGTAAAGAAAAACAAGCGTTAGAATGGTTCTTTTACTTTTTTTTTCAAGTTGTGCAAAATTTTGATGCGTTATGTAAAAAATTGCCAATGTTTTATACAGAAACCCCCTTTTATTCATTCTTAACTTAATAGAGTATGAAAAAATAATAGAAAAGACGTCTATTAGTTTTTTCATAGTCTATCTTTCATCAAAGTTAATAATGAAAATAAGGGAACACCCTCTGTATATTGAAAAAAATTTAAACACAATGCAATAGACAATAAATAATAAATTTAAAATAAATATAATTGTGTCAACTGTTGTATCAGGCAGGAAATTTTCCCGCTATTTGGATTCGAAATGGCGGGAAAAGTTCATCGAGGGCCTTTTTGGGATTCAAAACTGAGTCAAAATAAACGTGTGCATTAAAGGCGTGCACAAGAACTGCTAAATCGCATGATAAAAAATTTAGAGAAAATGAAAAAAGGCACATATCAAATTCCAATAAAAAATGTGATATGATTTAGCTATTTCGTTTTTACCTTGCGGATCCCAAATTTCTATAAGCTCCAGGACGTTTACCTTTTTCAATAACATCATCTACACTTCGATAATAATATCTCGTCTTCTTCTTTAACGAATCGGTTTTCTTCCATTTCGATTCTCCTTTCCTGTCTTCATTTTCCCCTTCATCTTTATCCAATTTTAAGATGCTCTCCTTAAAATAATTGATGATTAAACAAAGATCTCGTAAAATAAAACTTAATTTTTAAATATTTTACCTTTACTTTTGCAATACTAGCTAGTTTTTCGGGACCGTAAGCTCCGATGGCGCCACGTCCTTTTCTTAGATGAGCCTCTACAGGTGCCGAAATACCTTGCAAGTCCTTCCCTAAACCCTTGCCAGGTTGAAAACCCATTTGAAGTAAAAGTTTAGCTCCTATTCCCTTAGTATGTTTTTCCCAATGCCCTACACCTTGATTTATCAGTGCTGGATTTAGAGTATTTTTACGTCGTAAGCCTGCTATATCGCCTGTAACTTCTGTAACCGTAGACTCAGACGACTTCTTCGATTTTGTAGTACCAAACCCTAAAAAGAAAATAAATATCAGCACTAGTGTTATCAATATATTACTTTAAATTACCTGCTCTTGGAAGTTCATCTTCAGATTCATCTGAACTATCCCGAGTCTTGAACGATGACGTTGGTCCATCTTCTTCCGATTCCTCTTCTTTTTTAACAACGTCTTTTTCTTTATCCTTTTTCCCGGCTTGTTGTACTCCGCCTGCTACAAAATCAATTGGGCCCGAGTAATTTTTAGGTCGCCTTTTAGATGCATAACTTCTGCTACCAGAATCCTCTTCATCACTATCGTCGGCCCAGATACCTAACCAGAACGTCTATTTAGTCCTAATTGGATTCTCAAAACTTGATAAAATCTAGTGAAATATTTAATTTGTTACCATATATTTGATGATGTTTGCTATTTTTTTTACGACCACGGTTTCTGTTTATATTAAACTCGTTTTCCAGATCGTAATCTGTGATTTCGAACTTTTCCACTTCGTCCTCGGACATTTTTACACTGCTTCTTCACTAAAGCAAATAATTAAATTTCATATTTCAACAAAACATGTACGCCATTTTGACATTTCGTTAATCACTGATTACCACTGATCACAAGAAACAGAAGAACAGCATACAGCACAAAACATATGCATACAGCATTGAAGCTGAAATAGTAAAGTAACAGATTTCTTTGTACATTGTCTAAGAGGTTAGTTAGTCATACTTCTACTAGATGGCTCATGTCGTCGTTCATTGATTGTTTTCATTCAATGCTTTATATATTACAGTTCATTCATTTTGCGTTAGCTTTCGTGAGTTTTTTATAAAAAAGTATTTAAACAATGCTTTGGCATAGAAACATGATGCACAATACGTCCCTAATACAATTTTTTACTCATTCGTTCTAAATGACAATAAGGAATTCACGTTATTAAAGAACATATTAAGAGAAATAGAAAATTAATGTCAATAAATGAATTAAAAAGTATTTTTGTATTATAACTGTGAAATTAGTTTGAAATATTGGTTGAAAGTTTTTCCTGAACAGTTTTCTAGGAACTAATGCTAATAATATAGTTAATTTCGACTGCAACCACCCCTCCCAATTTCTTTTCCTCTCGTGATAGCGTCGCGTCGTGCGTCTGGACGCGCAAAGACCATCGCTCGGCGTCTGGAGGCTCGCTAACGGCGGCAGCGTCAGTCAGTGTCGTCGCCCTCGGCAGCTAGCGTCGCGACGTCCTTCCGATAATCTTCGCGGACTGTACGTGAGTTCCATACACTCCTTCCTTCCTCGGTGTCAGTGGACTGACCGCCCATTCATATCCTTGCGCCTTTGGGACTGTGATAGTTGCTCCGAAGGGGTTGTGATATTTTTGCGAGTTCAACGATCGACCGAAAAAGTTTGACTAAACTAATTTTATTTCAGATTTTCATAATTGCAGTAACAAATTAATAATACTTGGAACGAGGTGTGTCGTGTGCATTATAAATATCGAATAAAAAAACAACATTAAATATAAAATTTTTATCACAAAAAAAAATTGAAATACATGCTATATACATATACAAATATATAAAAAAATGTTTGTTTATTAATTTGTTCGGTATTGGTTCCTTTTGCAACTTTTCAAAACAGTTTTTCGACAAAGAAATGTCTAAAGATAAGAAAGTACGGACCTGGAGTTTCTCTCTAACCTTTCTAATGAGAGATGAAAACCTGTCAATAACAGAACTTGGTATTTCTTTATAGAAGTGTGATTTAATGTAATTTCTTAATCGCCATACCTAAGAGTATATAGGCACAGCGGTATTCATTGCTATATTAAATTTTTCTTCGCAAATATAGCCATCTGTATGCGAACCAAGGCTTTGGAAGAAAAAGGAAAGCTTTATTAACATTTTCATTACGTTTTTATATTTCAATTAAATTTCTAATCTCGCATTTCATTCAAGAGAAGACTTATTAAGGAAAATTAATGGTACTTCGTACTTTCCTAAGATATTTAATATTTTCATTACACGCACAGAAAACTTTAAATTTCAGAATTGAAAAAATATGTTAATAATCAGCTTTTGAGTTCTATTTTCAAATCAAATTCCTTTAGATCTTCTCAGATATTAAAAAATATATAAATTCGTGCTGTTATTTGATTTCGCACATTGAACGCAGATCTTTGAAATTTATATAAACGAAATATATTATTTTTAGTGCAATAAAATTTTTATCTGTCGTTGCTGCTATAAAACATCTTCTGCTAGATTATATAAATATTTCAGTATATTTCTTCGGGCTATTTATTAAGAAATGGCAGATGTGAAACAAATTGCTTTTAGCATATTTTCACGGTTCACGTGGTACATTTCCTATATACGTGAATAAAATTTTCAGCCAAAGATGTGGGGCTTTGTAGATTTTTTATGTTCACAGGGGGCGTCTTCGAAAAAGTACAGCTCGTACAGAACGGCGTCCTTTGTAGTTTTTAATACTTCTGATTCATTGGTTTGTGAAATGCAATACATCTTGGAAATGGAAACATGTTATTGCGCTGGCACTTCAAAGTAATTTATGAGAATCGTGCCAAAGTATTTCTACGAGCAATTGTTTTATAAGAATAAGAATAAAATCTGAACGAATTGTTGGTCGACAGTAATTTCAATCAAAACGATTGGAACCGCTAACAAATTTGCGTCATTTGGTAAAATACGTATTGAAATTACAATAAATGTTTGGCAGATTTGGTTCGTTGCTAGGCGAAAGTTAAGTCAAAATGAAGAGAGAATCATACTTGTGCATATGTGCTTTAATTACACCACTATCAAAAAGTCGGGCTTACTTTTCATCCTCTGTATAGAAGCTGTCTGTATCTCCTCCTCAACTGTAGCTAGAAATATACAGATAGGGAGGAATTGACTTAGGAGAACATTTTCAGAATTTGTAGAATAATAATAATGATTACTAATATATACCCGAAATGTTGTTCGCCCGAAAGATATACCGCCTCATAATAGAGCTGGAGATGGAACAGGTGGATCCGTCAATTCGTCACAACCAATAAAAGGCTTACGTTTCAATCTGGCGCATGCGCATTTGCTGCAGCAGAAGCTGTGTAATCGGGTATGATCTCAGAGAAATGCGACACACGATTTTATAGGAGAAGTATATGGGCTCCATGTATGTTTCTTTGTGTCAACTGCTATAAATTGTGAGCAGAACATGGTCACTCTCTAGATTGAGAAGTAAACAATAACTATACAATCTGTCAGAATTGACAAATAGAAGATTTTTTCTGCTTGTGCCAACATTTAATAATATAAAAAAAACTCGCGTCAAGAATTCAGACGTCTTATGTCACGGCTGACGTTACACATTTGTTTTTATTGTCAACGTAATTTTCGATATTTGGTCGCGTTAAAAACAATAATTTTTTGCAATTTAGTGCAATATATAATGCAAACTTATAGTGTAGTATATAGTTTTATTACTATCAGTTGCAGTTTCTTAAATATTTTGATGAAAATACAATGAATTATTCATTTGTTCGTATGACGTAAGTCGTCTGAATTCTTGTCGCGAGTTATAGTCGATTATCACTGTAATTGTGATTGCATTTCTATTAGTCGTAAACTAATGAACAATCTGTTATCTTAACGAGTTTAATTAAAGTACAGGCAGTAAATACCTAATAAATTCATTCAAATCATGTATAATATGTTGCCTATGAAATTGTATAGGTACAGGTAAATTTTATGTTCTAGGCTTATCTTTAATTACATAGACGTAAATTTTCATCGCTTTCAATTATACCTTTATCAAAAAAATTGGTAAAAATGTGGACCAAATATTTTGCTAGATAAGGAAATGTAGAGTAACGTTACCTTTTAATAAATACCTTGATTCATAAATTAAAAGACAAGCAAGTCTTTTTATGTAGATAAGAGACGGGCCCTCTTTGCCTTAATTACATTTAATTCTAGTTTGTGTCAAAGAAAAAATCTCTAGACATTTATAAGGAGGTAGTGAAGCAGAGGAATTTCTGCTTTTCTAATTAATGAAAGAATTTAATTATCAAACATCTTGAAATTCCTTAAATTCTTATTACAGTAACTTACAGCAGTTCAAAGTTGTTTTCTTTGGCATTTTCTATTGGTCTATTGGCGATTCAAGCATAGAAATACGCCCTCGTTTGGAAAAAATTTAAACTGTACTTAGAGAGCGCTTGGTTTGCGTAACTTATAATAGAATTCACTCTGCGTGTTGTTTGTTGAGATTCTTTTATTAAACACTGTTTATTATTTTACAGTTTTCGATTGAACATTAAAATTAGGTGATTAGGTATCGAATTATTAGTTAAATAGTACTTAAACTTCTACATAATCAAAGTTAGGTTAAGAAATTCTATTGTTAAAGGCACTGAGAGGGGAGAGAAAATTACTTCAAATCATTAATTGATCTACTTTTATTGCTATTAGAAAATTTATTCTTATTCTATTCGATATTGTTACTTGTTGATTTCAAATAATTAAAACCCGAACAATAACGTATATCGTATTCCTTTCTTCTGTCTACTTTACACAGATATTTAAGTATGTTTGACCTACTAAATTTGCATAAGCATCTCTGTTAATATTCGGGGAGTTTATTGTAGCCCATCTGTTCTGGTATGGAAATAGGGCTGCTTGTAATTTTTGTTTTTCCGCTTTCGAAACAACTGGGAAAGCAGGTTGGCTTTGATCGATTTGTATTCTGCGGAATTCGATTAACGGATTTCTTTCCTTTGTACCAGTAGGTTCGGAGTTTCATACATTATATGCAAATGAGGTGCTTTGGTTTCGAATTGTAAGCCGTTGAAGTTTAGAAAAATACAATAAAGTATAAGTTTTATTCAATGTATGTAGATAATCGTTCAAAATTTGTAAGATTTAATAAAAAATAACAATTGTTGACAGCTTCTAATTCTAGATTCTGTACCCTCACACCTCCTTCTTTCTTTCTGTCAAAAATATTAAGTGTACAACACAATAGACCTCACGAAGACTAAATAAACAGAAGCATAATTCCAAGCAAACTTTATTCGGTTTTAGTTAATTTACAAGGACTAGGGAGACCAAAAAGTAAACGGCAGTGCTGCTACAGTGCGTTCGGGACTATATAAAAGCTGTGGGGCTGTATAAACTTGTTGTTTGAGTTTCCCTAAGTGTTACCTCTGGATAGAATACGGAGGAAGTCACGGGCTATCGCCGCAAAACGCGGCAAAAAGGTCAAGGTAAGTG
The DNA here is from genome assembly GCA_037114965.1 of Monochamus alternatus. Classification (NCBI taxonomy): domain Eukaryota; kingdom Metazoa; phylum Arthropoda; class Insecta; order Coleoptera; family Cerambycidae; genus Monochamus; species Monochamus alternatus. The sequence continues at coordinate 59,599,174 of CM073429.1, read as the reverse complement.
GGAACAGCTTTACGAGTCGAATTTACAGGAATTTTCGAAATGTATTTGTAAATAATGCGGATGGTGAACATTGTTTACATTACTAGTGGATCCAACGCAATGTTGAGGTTAAAGCTGGAAGTGGTTTCCAATTTGGCTGAACTCAGATCGGGTTCACTTAAATTGAATACTGATATTGGCAATTCAATTAATTTGTAATAGACGACGCAAATACAGGATGTCCCATAATGAATTGTACACAGAGTAACAGATGATTCGTGACATCAGAATTATGTGATTTAATCAAACTTATTTTACTCCAAAAGTTGACAGTAACCTAAATACAGGGTGCTAAAATCAACATTGTATTTTGAATTTCATTAAATAAGCTTCGAAATAAAGTAGGACGAAATTTGGTATACTGGGATATTATGACGTGAAAAAAAACGCCTCTTTGAACTTTTATTAATCACAATTTTTTGCAAAAGTAGTAAATAAAAATCCCAAGGCAGCTGATATTTTCTGTGTTCTACACTGTGTTAACCTATCTAAATTACATTTATTTTTTAATGAATCAAACAGAGGCTCTAAGATAAAAAAATATTTAAAAAAATAAAATGCATTAACATAATTAATGTTTAGTTTACTTAACACATTTGACCCTAGAGGGCTTTCACTTTCAAACGTTGGCTACATTACGGTAATTACAAGAGCGAATGAATTGAGTCAAGAAAACTGAATAAGAAAATTGACTTAAGGAAAACTTGTGAACTGTAAAACACATTTTGCCGTGCTATACCCACACTTTAACAGTTATTTTCACATACTTATAAATAAATAAGTATTAGTCCATATGTAGTACTATGTAACTTTATGTTAAAATATTTAGGTACATCTACAAATAAATTAAAAAAAAATATGCATTTACGAAGATTTCTATATCTAAATTCGATATTTAATCGTTTTAGTCCAGTATCTCAAAATTTGGCAGTTGGCATGCGATAACATTCCTGTTCTTTGCTAAGCCCTAAACAATTCAGTTATTAAACGTCTAAAATTATTTATCTTTGAAGAAAACACTATTTCAATATCACGATGCCTTTATTTAGCTAAAAATTGTGGTTTTAGTGCTATAATTGATTCATTTTTAAGTCGTAAGGCTCGCAAAACCCCATTATATTAAATAATTGCCAAAAACTGTTTACATACATGTTTGATTAGTATTTTCTTTATTACATGTTTTATGCTTTAGATATAATAGTAGTACCCGGATGTATAGTGTATGAAAGTATTATTTTTACATGCCATTTGTTTATGTCTTAAAAACATGAATGTGTTATTTATTAAACATAGGTATTTTGTATCGCTGTATAAATAAATCCATAAAACCATGGTAGACAAAATAGGCATAACAATTTGTTGAATAGTTTATTGTCATGTCCGTTCAGGCCAAACAAAGCCAACGAATTACAGTAATGTCTTTACAAATAATCTGTTACTCTGGACTTACTGCGATACAAAAAATAAAAAATAAATAATAATTTTCAATCGAAAGTATTATCTCTTGGATTTGACGGAAACAACTAATGTCGTCATCAATTACATTTTTTTCAGAAACATACCCAATTTTTTTTCCTGTTAAAATGTCTCATTTTCAATAAACTTTTATTAGAGAAATTTTTAAAGAAATACCTCCTAAAAATCACATTAGCGGTTGATGGATCAAGTAGTCGAAGAAAACTAATTGAATGTTCTTTGTTTAAAGTGTATAAATGTCATAAAATACTTGTCATTACTCAATATGAACATCGAACATACTCGCGGCAATAAACTAGTAAAAAGTCCAAAAGTTCTAAAACTAGTTGTGGTGGACGGATCGGAATGCGGTTTTCTGCATTCTTTTCCAAAAATTATTTGTAAAAAATGTGACGACATGGAATTTCTGACAAATCGGAAATTACATTGCTGCAGCCAAAAATGCATTCAAAAAATGCATTATTTGAGAGGCCTCTTGGAAGATGTCTAAACTTGGTAAATAAGTGTCAGAACTGGCCCAGATCGGGTACTCGGGGGTTTTTGAGGTCGCTGATCACGAATTGACCCCCCGAACACCTGGAGCTCAGGAACGTCGATGAACGTCATCGCCGTGGGACTCTCCCACAATGTTACGGTCGTGTCTGTAAAATCGTCCGAGTCGACGTTCAGGTCCAGGTCTCGCGGTACACCAGGTGTCTGAATTAAGCGGCCCAAAAACGCGCCTGTAATGATTTTTTGGGTCATTTTTAGCGATCTTGGTGGGCAAATTCTCGGATATGACGTGCACGTCCGGGTTCGGGGGCACCAGGTGCCCCCGGGGTGTTCGCCGATGTCATATTTGGATTCGGGGGGTCGTTTCCGACGTGAAATTCGGATTCAACGCGTCACAAAACGCCCCTATTATGATTTTCGGGTGGTTTTTGGCACTCTTTTCAGGAAAATTCTCGGAGATGACGTCCGCGTCCAGGTTCCGGCGCACCAGGTGCCCGTGGGGTATTCGCCGATGCCAGATTTGGATTCAGCGACCCAAAAAAAACCCGGGCGCCAAGTTTCTCATATTCGTGATCAGCGACCTTAAAAACCCCCGAATACCCGATCTGGGCCAGTTCTGACACTTATTTACCAAGTTTTGACATCTTCCAAGAGGCCTTTCAAATAATGCATTTTTTGAATGCATTTTTGGCTGCAGCAATTCAATTTCCGATTTGTCAGAAATTCCATGTCGCCACATTTTTTACAAATAATTTTTGGAAGAGAATGCAGAAAACCGCATTCCGATCCGTCCACCACAACTAGTTTTAGAACTTTTTTAGTTCATTGCCTCGACTAATATAACTTTTGTGCTTACAACATGTCTTCTCATTCAGAAAAAGTTGATATGTTGTTAATTTACGGCAAGTCACAAAAAAATTCAAGAAGACCTATACAGTTATATCGAGAAAGTTATCCAGAGCGCCTCATTCCTGATCATAGAACCTTTTTGGTTCGGAAGAATCAAATAATTGACTGAAGGGTAAGAAACAATGTTAATACAGCTAGACTGTTAAGTATTTCGAATAAAATCAGCGAAATTTTATACGGTAGGCTAGTCGGGAATTGAATTTAGATAAATCAACTGTTCAACGAATTTTAAAGACTAATGGGTATCATGACTACAATATTTACAATTTGGAGTATTTGTCTGAGCGCAGACTTAATTTTATAACTCAAATGGTAGTAAATGTAGAAACTATTGATTTGAACCTTTTTCGGCACGTTCTTTGGACGGACGAAAGTCGGTTTGTCAGTAATGGTTTGCCAAACAGGCGTAACGAACACTACTGGTCCATTGAAAATTCTCACATCGTAAATCCAGTCCAAAATCAAGGCCATTTTATAATAAATGTATGGTGCGGCATCATCAGTAGGCATTTAATTGATTCTTATTTTTATTAACATACATGTAACAGCGTGAGTTACTTCCTACAAGAAGAACTTACTGCACTTTGAAGAATGTGCGTTTGCGGCTAAATAGATACCTATAGTTTTAGCACGACTGAGCTCCACCCCACACTTTGCTAGAAACATGGATTACGATTAATGGACCCATTCAGTGGCCCGGAAAGTCACCAGATCTAACACCTATCGATTTTTTTATTAATGGTTTTCAAAAATAAGGTTTAAAAAACACCTTCGCAAGGTATTAATCATTTGAAAGAAAGCACAAATGCTTGTAATGAGTTAATCGGAAAAATGTTAATAAATGCAGCCCACAAAGAAGTCAGGTGAAAATTGAATATAATAATAATAATAATGATAATGATAATGATAATGATAATGATAATGATAATGACAATGATAATGATAATGATAATGATAATGATAATGATAATGATAATGATAATGATAATGATAATGATAATGATAATGATAATGATAATGATAATGATAATGATAATGATAATGATAATGATAATGATAATGATAATGATAATGATAATGATAATGATAATGATAATGATAATGATAATCATAATAATAATAATAATAATAATAATAATAATAATAATAATAATAATATATATATGCGGCCACAGCGTATATCCAAAGACACGATTCAGCCTTACGGGTGTTGTATTATCATTTACGACACTCGTATGAGATAGACGAGACGCCAGTGCTGTCTTATGCTCCGGGGGATATAGAATCCGTTGTGGGGAATGAGAAGTGCCGAATTTATTGGAACTATTCATTCCCCACCCTCAGGAAAATTCAAGCCAATAAGCCTGATGTAGTCCTCCTCGACCACCAACTTAGGACGATGTTTGTGACTGAGTTCTCGGCTCCCGCAGAGAACAACATCGTCCTAAAAGAGGAGGAAAAACGGAGGAAGTATCGAGATCTTCTCTCCGAGCTCCGCAGGCTGTATCCAGACCACTCTGTTAAGATTGTGGTGCTCATTATAGGCGTCCTGGGTGGAATGAGACATACGTTGCTTTCTGACTTAAAGATCATACCGGCTTGCCGAAATTCGGCGGAGATCTTAGCCGGCAGAATGCAGAAGGCAATCGTCCTTGGTTCGCTACGTCTGCTCAGAATGCACGATTTACGGGCGCAATGATTACTGACTCCACGGAGTGGAGAGTGGTCATTGCTGGACTCTTCAGAACATCTCCGAATGTGTAATTTAAATATTAGCAATATACAAATAAATACAAAAATTGTCACCTGAAACAGGTAACAGAACATAAAGTATATACAATAATTAAATATACTAAAACACTATGTATGAAGAAAATCTTTGATCCTTCTTCTGAATACCACGATACTAGAAGATGTTTTAATATTTAGTGGGATCAAATTAAATACATTTGTAGGTTGTAGGTGAAGCTTATGTTTGGGTACATTTAAATTATCACGATGTCTAGTAATATAATCATGTATGTCGGAGTTTTTTATCAACATTTCATATAAATACTGAGGCTGTTTAATAGTTAAGACCTTATATACAAGACATGTCAGATGAATTACAAAACGTTCATATGTGTTCATATGTGTTCAAACGAATATGTGTCTGGAAATGAGAGGAGATCATATAGAGAATAGATTGTAATATTCATGTAGTATGAGGGCGTTTGCCTCATTTTTAAATTTTCTAACGACTACTTGATCCTTCCACTGCTAATGTGATTTTTAGGTAGTTGTCTTTTGAGAATCTTTAACTTGGCTTATAACTATAAAACGGGAAATAATACATAAAATTTCTCTAATAAAAGTTTATTAGAAGAAGTTTATTGAGTATTGTTTCTGGAAAAAATATAATTGATGACGTCATTAGTCGTTTCTGTCAAATCCCAAAGATAATATTTTCGATTGAAAATGGAGCTTACCTCATACCGTACAACCGAGTTTGAGACACCCTGTACTATTAATACAAATCTTGTCAATGGTATATGATTGTAATTGAAGACCTTAACTTCAAAAGGGTCTAAGTGCCAAAAATACAAAATATGAAATTTTTGCATAAAAAGGATCCATGTACTAAGCCGTCGCGAAGTATTTTGTTCATTGGAGTTTGGTAAATATGACAAATCTGTATGTGCCATGACTATTAGAAGTAAAAAGGTCTTAGTGCCGCCGATGATAAGATGGTCATCTTGGTCGATATGGAAGACAATTAATTATATGGACAGACAACTGTATAGGTCAAAACAAAAACAGAATGATGCTGTTGGCATTTATTTTCTTAATATTAAATGATATGTTTGATGATATAGAGCAAAAGTTTTTAGTCAGTGGAGATTCCTATATGCCATGCGACAGAGACTTTGTATTTATTGAAAAAAGAAAAAGAGTCGTAAAGTGTTTTAGGCGGCTGATGTTTATCTTAACACTTCAAAACTTAATATATCTCAAGCATCTATTTTAAAAATAACTAAAGATAATCCCACCATTATAAATATTAAAAAAACCTTCAGCCAGGTTGAAGAGTGGCAGGAAGTTAATATTTAAAAAAAAGAAAATCCATTGAGCAACTAAGAAGCTCTTAAAAACCTGCAAGGTATTATTCCGTATATACCAAGTCGGCATCAATCATCTATAAAAAAATGAATAGAGTACCAGCAGCAAGAATCCCAAGCTGCTACTAATAGTGGCACTGAGACCTTATGTTTTATGTCTATGGACTTAGATCCTTTTATAAACGTTATATTTTATTTATGTCTAAAAGATCATAGTTTTGCTGTCTTTATACTTTAAATAGCCCATAAGGGTTGTTGAACTGTGTTATTTCAAATAAAAATTAATCAGCAACATGTATTGAATAGTTTCTGTAAAAATCACTATTTTGTTCATAACTTTTATTTATGTTTTTGGTACGTAGACCCTTTTGGAGTTAAGGTTTTCAATTTATGTTTGATAAAAACTAATTGAAATTATATGAGTATTATCTGTTTTGTCCTGTTTAAAAAATACTACTATATTTGTTTTGCACGCCATGCAAGAAAGAATTTTTTCTCATTCTGTTCAGAAATAGTCTACATCTCATTGTCCCAAATTTTATATAAATTTTGTGTATCCTGACAGTAGGCCCATAGGGTAGAGTGGAAGCAGGTTTCTCGCTTACCGGAAGGTAGTCGTTTTTCTGTATCTAGTGTTTATTTGATATTTGCGTACATAAACAAAAATGGAACAATTTATAGTAACCATGACCAGTCAATTTATGGAGGATCTAGGTAAAACTATCTGGTTACGAAGCATTTGTACGGAAAACGCTTTTCACAAGCAACGACATTAATTTTGAACACTTATAACTATTTCACATTATATACTGTGTTGTGAAAAGAGCTCTAAGAAAACCGTTCACGCTAAGTATATTTATTACGTGTATTTGTATTTATTATGCACAAACATCTAACATGGTAGGTGTGCTGACCATATACCGCTTGTCAGAGAAAATTGTTAAATCCAATATATTTTGTTTGGTACAACTTATCATACAGCGAAAATAAAGCCACTCGTATTTCGAACACCCTGTATATTTTAATATTTACTCTCTTCATTAATTTCATTACTAATCTCTCTCCAATATTTGTCTACTATATATCGGTTGCTGTGGATTTTGTCCTGTATAGATCATCGAAAAACTGAATATATTACTAGTTTTTTAATCCATTTTTCTACACACGACTCGCGCGTACAAATAAATTTGAATTCTGATAAAAGCGGGCTCGCAGGTTTCCGGCGTCGACCTGCTTCAACCCGCTTTCACTGTGTACGGGTTCATTTAAAAGTGTGTTATAATTTTTAAAGCATATAGGCGCGGTTCGGCGCAGCGTACCAGTAAGCGGGAAACCGCTTCCACTGTGTCCGCTTTAGCTGTTTTTATATCAATTTAAATATACAATTACAGATTTCATAGTTTCCACTCTGTCTGTACCCACACTATAGAATTTGTACAATTCGTTATGAGACGCCCGGTATACAGGGTTAACTATGACTAAGTACAAAAATGTTAACCACGTGCTCATGGAGCCCTAAAAGACAATAAAAAATTTATTCCAGAATTTTAGCTCGATATTTAAAAAATGGGGCAAAACCCTTTTTTCCTACGGAAAGTTGGCGCCTATGATGAGTATAGACTGAGATGGCTTATGACTTGTGATACATAGTTGGCATTACATCTGTCAACAACTACCATGCGGTCGTTTGCAGTATTTCTAAATGCAGAAACGACAAAAATTAATATTCTTATTAGTAATAATACCTGATAGGTAGGTAACAGTTAATTCAGTTAGCTCCAGTATTTTGCATTCGTTTTTCATTATTTGGTTACAAACTGGTAAAACTACATTTTCACCCACTACCGATAAACACGCTTCCCGTATGTACAGTTGTTAGATACAATGCCTATGTATTATAACAAAATCGAAGACAAGGGTGGTAGGGTAGGTTCTAATAGATAACAGAAAATGTTTAACACCCGCGGCAATCTTGTCCCATAACCTAGAAAAACAAACCGGCGAACTATATTGTGGGAAAATATCTGTACCCGACACATATTCCTTTATTTATTAACTATAAAAAGTTTTAAATTAAAATAAGGCACTAAAAACTGAAGAAAAACACAAAACTACAACGTAAACACAGGAATTAAATTATAACATGACAGCGAACCGACTCGACTAGACCGACTGCCGACTGTGGCCGACTGTTGTATGACGGTAGCTTGCTGGTTGCATACTTTGATTCTCGCATTGGCGGCATTAAATAAGGATTTAATATAATATCGAAAAAAAATTTTTTTCGCTTTATAAATAAGTTTGGAAATTTTTTGAAAGGAAATTCTGTTAATTCTTATTTTTTTCTATCCCCTCTTAAAATGTTTCTACTTAGTCATAGTTAACCCTGTATACAGTATGCGCCAAAAGTATGGAATAAATTCAATAAAAGCGAAACAATTATTTTTTGGGAAATATCCTCGAACAGGTCGATTTTTAATTTAAAAAATACATATTTTAGCGTAAAAAGGGATTTTCAAATGTCATTTGTTTTCGAGTAATGACGTCATCGATTTTTTTTTAAATGGCAATACCATATTTTTTTTCCTTGATTCTGAAAGATCGTTTAATTCTCTATCAGACAGTACTAAAATTTTGCCCTCTTGCATAGGAAAGTTTTCGAGTAAATGACGATTGAATGTTAGGAAACGTAAATTTTATCCATAAAAAAGTAACAAGTCTGAGGTATGTAAAATAAAATACAATTGATTAAATTTTATACTTAAATTAAATGTTCGAATTGCCATCCACCAACTTCTTGACAATGCGCAAATCTGTGAAGAAATTCTTCTTGCACATTATGAATGATTTCTGGGGTAACTGTGCGTATTTCATCCCGAATACGATTTTGAAGTTCTTTTAAATTACGTGGTTTATTAATGTATACTTTTGACTTCAAGTATCCCCATAAAAAATAGTCAAGAGGTGTAAGATCTGGCGATCTTGCAGGCCATTCTATCGGTCCGCGTCTGCCGATCCACCTCCCAGGAAAACAGTTGTCCAAAAATTCTCGTACAGGGCGCGCATAGTGCGGAGGTGCACCGTCTTGATGAAAGCATATGGTATCGTCAGGAATGTCAGGGTCATTATCGTTAGGAAAAATTACTGCAAAGGCTGGAACAAGGTCATTTTCTAGAAACTCTAAATATCTTTGTCCTGTAAGGGTTCCTTCAAAGAAGAAAGACCCTACTATTCTGTCGTCAACTATTCCAGCCCACACATTTAATTCCTGAGGGTGTTGTTGGGTATGTGCCTCTGCCATCCAATGAGGATTTTCCCGACTCCAATATCTGCAAGTTTGACGGTTTACTGTACCATTCAAACAAAATGTGGCTTAATCTGAAAAAAGTATTTGCCGGTGTAAATTTCTATTTCCTTGACATAAATCCATTAGAATTTCGCAAAAGTGTAAGCGGCGATCGGAATCATCTTCATTGAGTTCCTGCACAAGTTGAATTTTGTAGGGATGATATTTTTCCTTCCTCAAGATACGTAACACTGTGCTCTGACTAGAGTCATTGCTTAATGCAACCAATCGTGAAGAATTATGAGGATTATCCACCATGCTTATCAAAATGTTCTGTTCTGATTTTCATTAATGCTTGGACGCCCAGGTTTTGGAATATTTACAACATTGCCAGTTTCTCTAAATTTAGACTCTACCTTCCTGACTGTTGATTGGCTGATAGGGCGATCTGGATATTTTTCATTAAATAAATCGCAAACTTCCTGCTGAGTTCTAGTCATATTCCCGCATCCGATAAGAATTAAAATTTCCATTCTCTGAGTAACAGTTAAATGTGCCATAATACTTTAAATTGAATAATAATTTCTATATCGCTTACAATACTTATTAGAAAGTCGGTGTGACAATGACACTTTGCAAAGATTTTCACCTACGTGATCCATAAAAGAACTATGGAATTCGAAAAACTAAACTTGATAACGTTTTTGCTTTATTTTAATTGATTTACGTTTTCTAACATTCAATCGTCATTTACTCGAAAACTTTCCTATGTAAGAGGACAAAATTTTAGTGCTGTCTGATAGAGAATTAAACGATCTTTCAGAATCAAGGAAAAAAATATGGTGTTGCCATTTAAAAAAAAATCGATGACGTGATTACTCGAAAACAAATGACATTCGAAAATCGCATTTTACGCTAAAATATGTATTTTTTAAATTAAAAATCGACCTGTTCGAGGATTTTTTCCAAAAAATAATTGTTTCGTTTTTATTGAATTTATTCCATAGTTTTGGCGCATACTGTATTTCATTTATGAAAATCTATCAACGCGACTTTTCGACATGTTTTGCCTTCATACATATAGCCGTCAAAGCCGTAAATTACGCCGATAATAAAATTAAAACTTGAGTGCTATCGTGGTGGGATTGGTAAACAAAACTATTCGGTTTCATACGAACTCCCCGAGTAATAACTTAATCTCCTAATGGAAAATTAATTAAAATTGCATAAAAAGATGTCACGCTGTTCAAATTGCGTTATGTTTGCAATACTGGAAGTTTTTATACAGTAAAATAACTTCTATCCACAAGGGAGCGGCGCAGAGAATAAGATCCTATAATAATCCTTGAAATATTCTGGTCGAATACGCTTATAAAAATGTATTTTCGACGGATCTTTTGCGAGTTCGTTGGTAACTTATGTCGAGGAAACGAAATAGTGTTGGCTGAGACAAGAAAAAGAAAATTATATTAAAAATATTTCATATGCTGGATATCCTCAAATAAAGTGTATATCTACAATAAAAATGCAATGTTTATTGTTCAGAGGTCGAATATAAACAGTTACTGAGATAACAATGAAAATATTTTTATTGTAATGCATCAGTAGAGAAAAGTGTTAATTCTGTAAGTATTATAAATTATAATACTGATCAAAGATCTAATAAACCGAAATTAATGAATAGAATTTTCAAATATATCACCGTCCACCTCGTCTGTGGATTGCACGGGTAGCTCTTGAAGTGCACGGTGATTTTTTCTTATGAATGTCAATGTGGTCACTTTGGTTGCATATACTAATGATTTAAACCATCCCCAATGACAGTAATCAAGGGGATTCAAATCTGGCGACCTTAGTGGCCAATTTTAGAAACCATCTCGGCCAATATGGGCCGAGACACCATCGTGTTGAAAGTACATGTTTTGCCTAATATCCAATGGAACATCGTGCAATAGATCTGCCAAATTATTTTATAAAAATTTTACATATCTAACTCCAGTAAGACGACGATCTAGCACAATTGGGCCAAGTAATTGATTATTAATCATACCACACCACACATTAATGCTGAACCGATGCTGAAAGTTACTTTCCACTGTGGCGTGCGGATTTTCATCTGACCAACGATGTTCATTGTAACACAGTTATTTACTCCATCACGAATGAATTGACTAAACGAACGCTCATGTAAAAATAAATGCGACAGTTACAAAATAAGCGTTAAAATGACAAATGTCAAAATAAATGTGACAATTAGTAATCACTAACGACGATTTCGATTTACATGCACTTTTGCACTGAGTCCGCACTCTATCCAACTTCTGTGTTCGATTTACTATTTGAGTGCGCACTCTGCTGGTGAAAAGTGTTCGGTTTAGAAGTCAATTTGCACTAAATTCGGTGAAAATGCAAATATTCTTGCATTAATAAAATAGTCAGTTCAATCGTGGAGTGCAAGTTTAATGTGGCGGTAGTAGATTTTTTGAATGTAATTCTTCTGAATAACTTATTTTCTTCAGATAGTTTATCTGAAGAGGAATATGTTATTAATAGTTATATAGAACAAAATAAAAGGAAATACATTTTTATAGAATTACTAGTGCATCGGAAGATGTAGCAAATCAATAATAATTATACTTATTTAATTACTGCTTGTACTACTTGTTTTGTCTTTAGTTAAAAAAATTATTAAACAGAAAAACTGGTGTACATTATTATAATTGACGATTTTGAGAAAACAGTGTTTATCCAAAAAACAAAGGAAGAAAAACTATAACAGCTGAAACGCATACATTCTTGCATTTTTATAGTAGTTTATTATAATCAATTGATACTTCTGTTTTTCTTCTGCGTTTAGTGCCTATTTTTTCAATTTTAAGCGTTTATAGATCTATATACTTTTTAATTTTGGTAACGTTTTATCAAATAATGCGGTTATGTAGTGTGCACTAAAATCTGATGCGTATTCGATTTAGTTGCATGCTCGGAGTATTCCGAGCAAAATTTAATAGCACTCGCATCAAACTTTGCGTTATATCAGTCCGCACTACACGTTCTCAGTGCATATAAATCGAAATCGTCATAAATGTGAGTTTGGTTTAGAATGCATGACTTACTCAAAATAAAATATCAAATAATAACAACTTTTGCAAATAAAAATATTTTCTTTGCTATCTCAGTAACCGTGGATATTCGACCATATTATGTTATTAGATTTTTATGTTCACCTTCGCCCCCTTTCGAATATTGGGGGTTGCACACCAATTACCCTGTATAGACTAACCCTTTTTATAATTCAGGGTGTCTCAGGTATTACTGAAATCCTTGGAAAATGTGATTGTACAGTTAAAATAAATTAGATACAGGATGTCAAAGATTTGGAAATTTTTATTATATTTTTTATTTACTTGGAAACCCTTCGTGATAAAACGACAATTGTTCGAGGTTGTAATGGGGTACCTTAGATCTAATTATGCTTTGCAATTTTCTTTAAAATACATTGTATTCAAGTAATCGTTCATTTAAAATATCTGTGTATTTCGTAGTTTGTACATATTTGTATCAAAAGTTGAAGGAAATCTACTCATCAAATTTTGCACATGGTCATAATTTATTATTTTGAGTAACATTTTGCTGCATTTTCAGCGGAAAAGGCGTTTTACTTGAAACCAAAACAATTTTTCCTCGGTGCATTGAATATTTCAAATAGGATTATTTCGAAAACGATTGCTTCTAATGACTATAACAAGGTGTACCTTTTTCACATAAAGAAGGTAGAAGAATCGATTATATTAATAATCAGATGTATACACTTCTCGTAAGACTTTTATTTAAATATTGTATTGTCCTGCAATTCAAGCTGTCAAGTTTTGTCTTGCGACCAAAATAAGACCGAGAAAAAACAACAGCACACCGAAACGTGAGGTTAAAACTCGTGACTTATTATTTAAATTAGTATATAGGTACGTCATTCTAATCGCATGATATGTTGAGTAGTTAAGCAGTCAAAACAAAAACAACAATTTTGCTCTAGTACCCGCTAAGTGTTGAGAATAAATCAAATCAGCATTTTGAAAATTAATTTAGAAGTGATTAATTCCTTGAAAATAATAACTGTAGATGTAAAATTAGTGAGAACGACGAAATGGCATGACTTTAGTTCATGAAATCCACCAATAAGATCGCTTGATTATCATCAATTGTAGCGCTTTAAGTGGTCTTCAAATCAACGACACTCTTAAATACTCTTAAATAATATAAAAGAAAACTTTACAGCTTTATGGTAGTAAATGAAGAAATTTTTTATCTTCTAATAAATTTATTATTCATTTCTTCCCAGCAAATCCTAGCTGATGGACATCAACCCCATATATCCGGTTTTCCTATGTGACTGAATTGACTGACAATTCATAAAAATCATTAAAATTTACAACAAAACAATAAAGTTGTATTAGTATTATTTATTTCTACGCATAAAATACTTGAATTTTCTGGCATTTTCTGAAGGATTTAATCAATATTCAAAGCTTTAACAGAAAACGAAACAGGAAGACTTAAATGCGCAAATGCAACAAACTCACCATACACTCTATTCACTATTTTTGCTCTACTCAAATACCTAAACAGATTTTTCTAAATTCTTCATACAGGGTGTTGTCTTACAGAATAAACAAAATAACAATTTTTATACCATCAGACCTGCATTTGTGTTTCTTTTATGACGTTAGTAAATTCATTGGAGTACCCCTACCGAATATTACTTGATTATACAGAGTGATTCGCCTTTTATAGCAAGTTCGGTAACGACCCTTCAACAATTCTGTTACTGTTAACGTATGTACATTTTCCAATAAAACACCCGCATTGACAATTGTTACATAATATGCTCTATAAAATTTTCAATTTATAATATTTTATTTAACATTATCAAACTTGTGTCATTACATTTTTGTTGATATGCAGGGTGTTCTGCACAAGAACCAACATCGAGCAGGTGCATGTAGAGGATCTCAAAATATTGTAATTTAACCAAACATACTTAACTATAAAGTTGCACACAAGTGGAGTTATAGGTCTTCGAATTGGGGCCAAATATGTCGAAAAAAAATATCTCTGAATTACTTTAACTTGGAATAATCAAATTTGGTATATGATTTAGGTTTATTATTGGTTTTCTTTAACTATGAGTTCAAGTAAATTCAAACACTACAAGGTGTTCATTAAGGGAGAGTCATCCCTAAAATTAAACCGATTTTTTTGCATTGATCGTCGAATTTAAAAACATGATAATATCCCGCGCATAATTTAAAATACTTTTTTTCTCTTGTTAAATTTAAAAAAATGCATTAATTAAAACAAGACTTTAATAGTGTTTATTAGAAGAAATCAAAAAGTCAGTACTAGGCTTGCCTTTAAAATTTTTACAGTAATAAAACTATGAAATAAAATAAAAAAATAATAAAATTAAGACTAAAGAAATTGTTCAAAATGGGCGCCGATAATTGAAATTTATGTTTTTTATAACGTAACACGATTCCACTTTGTATATAAGTACTTTTGGTTAAATTGAAATATTTTGGGCTCCTTACATGCACCTGATCTGTGTCGGTACTTATGCGGAACACCCTGTATGTAAATATCTATTTTTTAAGGCATAGGTTTGACAGAACATTACCGATATAATTTTTAATAGGTCGCTCTATATTTCATAGTATAAATAGATAGCTTTTCTAAAGACGAATTCAGCGATATAAAATTAACGTTGTATAATTTATTTTGCTGTCAGGAAACGTATATTTTTTATCTGCTAAAGAGAATTGCACCGGAAATAAAACTCATTTTCTCGACCACCTTATAGGAGAAACGCTACCTAAACTAAACGTTTTTCTTTGGATTCCACACCAGCCGTATCTTCCACAATACCTTCGGATTAAGGTATATCAGTCACCGGACTCAATCAATGCGTGTCCCTCTTTGACAATCGACCATTTGTCCCTTCTACCCTCTTCAAGCGAATACACGTATAAACTGAGATGTTTATTTGTGCTGCGATTTGTGGACTGTAGGTACGGAGACAGTCCAAGTTTTTTTGGTGTTTCTAACTGTCTCCGATTCTAATTTTATTTATTAAGAATAGAACATCCCATGGAAAAAACAGCTACGGTATGAGAAAACAGTAATAATAACGTGAAATTATAAATATTGTGCAAAAGCTTTTTAACCACCCGATGTAAATAATAGTTATTTACGCAATAAATGAAGTCATACCATTATATTATTTAAATTTGAAGAGAAAATACAATTTCATTTATATGGTCGAAAATATCGATATTGGAAAATATAATAAGATTACCTACTGCTTATTTGAAGAGTGAATCGAGAGGATACAAAGTAAAAAAAGCTGCAGTATTGGAAAAGGCACATATTGAAGAATTTTTGACTGGTAGGTCCGATAAAGAATATTTAATAATTAAGGTAATATATCTTTAGCTTTTATATGTTGTTAGGTATATATTGAAATTTGAATTATTTTAGGTAGCACTAACAATGGGGAATTCTGGTGCCTGCAGATGCTGCGAATTGACACATTTGATAAAGGCAAAATTAAAAATTTTGAAAAAACACACGACGGTTAAAATGTAATTGAAAAAGAATAAAGTAATTAAAAACCCCCGACTTAGTTTTGCAGTTTTATAGTAACGTGAATAATTTGAAGATATTTTATTGCTAGTTATTTATATTTATGTTGAAATTTAAAATAGTGATCTAGATCAAAGAAAACTTTTCAACAACCCACATAATAGCATAGCATTGGAAGAATTAGAGCGATTGAGAAGCACTTTATGCCGTACAGTGGCGTAAAACGCCACTGTGCCACTAAAATTACTGTACACCCCCTAGGGTTGGGCCGTTTGAGGTGATTTTTTTTAATGTTCGTCATAAAATTCCCTATCGATCCCTCTTTCTCAATTTTTGCTTTGGGTCTTCATTTTCGCGGAATTTGACTTCAAAAATGAGTTTGCATGGAAAAACTAGATTTTTCGCACAAAAATGACCCTACGGAACACGAGATTGAGACTTTGCCGGACTTTTTATGGAGGAATGCTCGTCTTGGAAAGCCCTACAAGACTGTCCACTTAGATTTCGGGGAGAAATTGTCTGTTACCCTTAAAATGGCCACAATCATCCAAAAATTTTCACATATCAGAAATCGTTCTACTGAAAACTCATCTCACAAAAATTATTTGTACACATTCGAGGAATCTGCAAAAATTTTTCCAGAATTTCTGAACACATTTTTGGACATTCACCAAAATGGCCACATTCATATTTTCCGAATTTTCTCGTAATTCTGAAAAAGGTCAGAAACGTTCCATAAAAAATGATTTTGAACATGTTTTTGCGAATTCAATTTTTTGACAAAAGTGGCCATTTTGGATACAATAGTTCATTGTTAATGAGAAATGATTGATTTGATTATTTTCTTCCCAACACACAGAGATAACATAAAACAACGTCGAAATTTGCTTTTTTATATAGAGCGCTGTACAAAAATAAATGAAATAAAATATACAAAAACAATATCTGTCCTAGAAAAACATACACTATTCTACATTAATTTATAGACAAGGTATTTATAAAATATAAAACAATAACCCTTCAAAAGATTGAGGTTTTTGAGAATTGGTTTGGACAGCCAAAATATTTAAACGTTTCGGTAATGCCAGATAATTTCTCAGTATTTTTGAACATTTGAGGATTTTGGATCAAAATGATCAAAAAGAGAAAGATCCACATAAAATCTAATGGTCTCGAAAGTTTAAAGCATCCAGAAGATGCTGAAGACTCTCACTATCATACATTTCCATCCGAACAGTTCCAGGAAAAATCATTTACGGGAAAATTCGGAAAATATGTATGTACCTATACATTATACATAACACCTATTTAAAAATCCTCACTAATCAACCACAAACCCATTATTGAAAACCGCATCCAAAATGGACTAGTAGTTTTGGTTTTGCACAAACAAATGTTTACTGTAGCGCCCCCTGGAGAGTTGTCACCATAACACTAATAATATGAACCAATCAAACCAGAACCTATCACTGAAAACTGCATCAAAATCGGACTAGTAGTTTTGGAGATAAATGGCAACATTGGTTTGAACAAACAAATGTTAACTGCAGCGCCCTCTGGTAAGTTGTCGCCGTAACACCTATCTAAGAACTTGCGTCAATGAAATCCAAACCCATCACTGAAAACCCCATCAAAATCGGACTAGTAGTTTTGGAGATTAATGGCAACATTGGTTTGCACACACATTCTCTCACCCTAAACGCATATACCGTCTCCGTTCCGTCGTGGGTAAAAATTGCTGACGTACAGGAATTTACCTACTAGTTTCAATACCTGACACCAAGATAGGCATTTCAAGAACATTTACAATTATAGTAGAAGGATTTTGCGTAAATACTGTTGAAATATCCAGAGAATATATTTCTCTACGCCCAATTTGCTTAACACAAGACAGATTCTTTTTAAGATGCATCAATAAAAAATGTACTACTCAGCCTGTTGGAATCAACACATTGGCGAAGGTACCCTCAAGAGTTGTTTCATTCCTGAATATCGCATATCCAGAGGTATATACTGGCCATTGTATGAGGCGCACTTCAACAACTTTATTGGTCAATAAAGATGCTGATCTTACATTAAACGGCATTTATTACTTTTTTCATTATTCCACTAGTAAAATAAAGTTACTTTATTTCAGTAGTGGATAAAGTATCACTTTAGACGGTTTACATGTGTGGATAAAAATCCTATTATAAGGTAATTGTGGTTAAAATTGTTTTATCTTATCAACTTCTGTATAATTGTATATTTAATATAAAAACACAAGTTACTTGTATCTTTTAATTGTTATAAAAACTTTTTGAGGATAGTTTGTAACTTTATATAAAAATACAAGAAATATGCTTAAAGTTTAAATTTTCGCTTAAACTGCGCGCTTTGTGCATGCACTTCAAATGAGCTGGGGAGAATCTATTAAAATATTTTTATAACTCTTCATTAAAAGTTCGCTTTAATTGCCCCAGAAAAACCGACATAAATCATTATGAGACGTTAAGTGTTCATATTTTTCCACTTCTCTAACGCGCAAAGCGTTTATAGTTCCGCTAATGTAAATAGTTGATAATTTTAGAACTTCGTTTTGCGGCGGGCGTGGCTGTACGCAATTTCTTAGTCAGTCAAAGGTATCTAGATAAACAGGAAACGTACGAAACTCGAAAAATAGAAACATATCGACAGTTTCAATACAAATGTAAAAAATTACATTTCTATTAAAATTTAATATTTTGGCCTACACGCTTCCCCGATCTGATTCCATTTGATTTCTGTTCCCGCTCATATCTAAGATATCTTGATGGTTTTCGATGCAAGGAAACATATACAGTATGCGCCAAAAGTATGGAATAAATTCAATAAAAACGAAACAATTATTTTTTGGGAAAAATCCTCGAACAGGTCGATTTTAAAATTTAAAAAATACATATTTTAGCGTAAAATGCGATTTTGAAATGTCATTTGTTTTCGAGTAATGACGGCATCGATTTTTTTTAAATGGCAACACCATATTTTTTTCCTTGATTCTGAAAGATCGTTTAATTCTCTATCAGACAGTACTAAAATTTTGCCCTCTTACATAGGAAAGTTTTCGAGTAAATGACGATTGAATGTTAGAAAACGTAAATTTTATCCATAAAAAAGTAACAATTCTGAGGTGTGTAAAATAAAATACAATTGATTAAATTTTATACTTAAATTAAATGTTCGAATTGCCATCCACCAACTTCTTGACAATGCGCAAGTCTCTGAAGAAATTCTTCTTGCACATTATGAATGATTTCTGGGGTAACTCTGCGTATTTCGTCCCGAATGCGATTTTGAAGTTCTTCTAAATTACGTGGTTTATTAATGTACACTTTTGACTTCAAGTATCCCCATAAAAAATAGTCAAGAGGTGTAAGATCTGGCGATCTTGCAAGCCATTCTATCGGTCCGCGTCTGCCGATCCACCTCCCAGGAAAACAGTTGTCCAAAAAATTTCGTACAGGGCGCGCATAGTGCGGAGGTGCACCGTCTTGCTGAAACCATATGGTATCGTCAGGAATATCAGGGTCATTATCGTTAGGAAAAATTACTGCAAGGGCTAGAACAAGGTTATTTTCTAGAAACTCTAAATATCTTTGTCCTGTAAGGGTCCCTTCAAAGAAGAAAGGCATTTAATTTCTGAGGGTGTTGGGTATGTGCCTCTGCCATCCAATGAGGATTTTCCCGACTCCAATATCTGCAAGTTTGACGGTTTACTGTACCATTCAGACAAAATGTGGCCTCATCTGAAAAAAGTATTTGCCGGTGTAAATTTCTATTTCCTTAACATAAATCCATTAGAATTTCGCAAAAGTGTAAGCGGCGATCGGGATCATCTTCATTGAGTTCCTGCACAAGTTGAATTTTGTAGGGATGATATTTTTCCTTCCTCAAGATACGTAGCACTGTGCTCTGACTAGTGTTATTGTTTAATGCAACCAATCGTGAAGAATTATGAGGATTACCACCATACTTATCAAAATGTTCTGTTTCTGATTTTCATTAATGCTTGGACGTCCAGGTTTTGGAATATTTACAACATTGCCAGTTTCTATAAATTTAGACTCTACCTTACTGACTGTTGATTGGCTGATAGGGCGATCTGGATATTTTTCATTAAATAAATCGCAAACTTCCTGCTGAGTTCTAGTCATATTCCCGCATCCGATATGAATTCAAATTTCAATTCTTTGAGTAATAGTTAAATGTGCCATAATACTTTAAATTGAATAATAATTTCTATGTCGCTTACAATACTTATTAGAAAGTCGGTGTGACAATGACACTTTGCAAAGATTTTCACCTATGTGATCCATAAAAGAACTATGGAATTCGAAAAACTAAACTTGATAACGTTTTTGCTTTATTTTAATTGATTTACGTTTTCTAACATTCAATTGTCATTTACTCGAAAACTTTGTTATGTAAGAGGGCAAAATTTTAGTACTGTCTGATAAAGAATTAAACGATCTTTCAGAATCAAGGAAAAAAATAAGGTGATGCCATTTAAAAAAAATCGATGACGTCATTACTCGAAAGAAAATGACATTTGAAAATCGCATTTTACGCTAAAATATGTATTTTTTTAATTAAAAATCGACCTGTTCGAGGATTTTTCCCAAAAAATAATTGTTTCATTTTTATTGAATTTATTCCATACTTTTGGCGCATACTGTATATTCCACAAGTCTTGAAACCACCACAATAATTATGTATTTTTTTAAAGCATATATATCATCATACATATGCATTAAAATACTTATTGTCAATTATTTACTTTATTTGTTCTTCAGTTGTAGACAATATACTTGAAGGTAATTAATACAAAAATTCAATTATCACATTATCTGATAATGTCAAATATATCTATTGTGTCCAACAGTTAAAAACCTATTATCAACAAATTTTATTGAATAGATTATATTTGAAATAATACAAAAAAATCACAGTTATCACTTCCAAAATGGGTCTCAAACTCTTCGGTCTTGTGTTGTTTTGTCTGTGTGTTTCTGTTGCAAGCAGTAGCACAATAGAAGGTAAGTATTTACCTACTTAAGATAAGATCCTACATGTGCAACAATGTAAACTATTTAATATAAGAATACATGTATAACTAGCACAATTCATGAGGTAATTAGAAAATTTAGGTCGGCAAAAAGCAAGGTTAATACAAAACAACTTTGCATTTTATAATTTCCTCTAATCTATATAGAATCAATAAAATGTACTAATACAAAATTTTTCGAAGAAAACATTTTGATTTTGCTTCACCAATGTTTCCTTCGTAGATGGCTTCCAACTTACCACTAGAGCTCTGACCCAGTACCTGAACACTGGCATACGACCTGCTTATCTGGATTATGCCTTGAGACAATGTCCCTTACCAAACATACTAAGAACTCATTCTGAAGTGAAAGCTGACATAGACATAGATGACTCCCAAATATGCCTTCTGTGCAGGTTAGTCGTGGACGTATTTATCTTACAGAGAAGACAGGGACTTACTGACATGGAACTGGCAGCTGAAGCGTCTTACTTTTGCACCACCTTGAAAATAGAGAACGAAAGAGTGTGCGATGGTGTTATCAAAGCTAATGTGGTAAGTAGCAGCTCAATCAGCAAATAAAACCGTTTGGTAGAGGTTTAGTTGACATTTCTAGGACATTTTCACTTATATCATCGACAACAACAAAGACTTGCAGAGTAGCTCAGTGTGTGGACTGCTACTAACGAACTATAATTGCGACAGTGGGAGCACTTACGAATGGAGCATCGAGGTTCCATCAGGAAATACTATCGACAAAACGAAGGTAGTTACAGAATTCTAAAATGTAAAAATGCTTTAACGACGTTCTATCTAGGCCAACGGCACCAACGCATTTAATATTCTGCATATCTCCGACATCCATTACGACCCTCTATACACTCCTGGTAAATCTAGTCAGTGCGGAGAGCCCCTGTGTTGCCAGGACGACCAATCCGACGGCACCGATAGCAGTGACACTTGCGGATACTGGTCTGACTATTCTGACGCCGATATACCGTTTCACACTATGCAGGAGGCGCTGAGACAAACGGGCACCCATGTAAGTAGATATAAAATTTAAATGAAGCCAATGAACGTCTCGTTTCCTAGGAATTCGATTATGTGTACTACACAGGCGATTTCGTGAGTCACAGAGTGTGGTCTACCAGTGTAGATAATAACACAAGGGATATTGTAGCAGTCACAGACCAGTTCAAGAAATATTACAACGTTCCCGTGTATCCAGTTTTGGGAAACCATGAGCCACATCCTGTCAACACGTAAGTAAATTACTATCTATGAAGATCAAACACTATAGCTACAAATTTTGAAATGTTTGGAACTTCCAGTTGGTCTTCGGATAGTGTAGATGATGCTAGCCTTTCAACTCAATGGGTGTTCGATCTTGTAGCGGAACAATGGGGAGAGTGGTTACCTGAAGAAGCCAAAACAACTTTATTGAAAGGGGGATATTATACTGTTTCTCCTAGAAAAGGTTTCAGGATTATAGCGCTCAACAGCAACGTTTGTTACACAGTCAATTGGTAAGTTGAAGGAATGAACTTAGATACAAAATGTGAAAAGAAACAATTTTCATTAAATGGCATATGATTTAAAATACATTATTTTCAAGATAAAAAATCGGCTTTGTTGTGTGGAGAACAGGAGGACGGCGCCCTCAACGTTTTTTGGCAGCCGGAATTCTTTGTATTTTCTAGAATACATTGACATCTTAAATCTCTGGGTGTTTAATGGAAATTGTTTGTTTTTACGTTTAGAGGAATCCGATTTATAAAAAGAATGTATTTCAGGTGGTTAATCAATGAAAATAAAGACCCTCACGATCAATTAGCTTGGCTTTCAGATGTGTTGTTGGAAGCTGAGAAGAATTTAGAAAGTGTTCATCTATTAATGCATATCCCGACTGGTAGCAGTGAATGTTTGAGTACTTGGAGTCGGGAATATCGCAAAATTGTTAGAAGGTATACAGTCACTCGATAAAATGAAGGGTTATTATTTATAATATACAGGGCAGTCATATTTATCCCACCTAGTACAGGGTATTATATTTTTTAAAATATATTTTGATCAAAACTTACAGCATGGTAACAGCACCTATCGGCGTGGTAAATAAAATATCAGGAAATTTCGAATTTACGAAAAATTACAAATAAACAACTTTTTCCTATAAAGTTGTTTGTATCAGACAAAAAAGATGTGGTCATTTTATCTGGTCAGAAAACATTTCTTAAAAACATGTTTATGTTGCAATTGTTTTACATAAAAATGGATAACTTTGCACTGTGTGAAGTTTAATTCTAAAGATATTTGCCCAAAATAGGCTCATTACGACAAGTCTGGAGCTCAAAATTAGTAATTTTCTATAATAATGGCGGCCTAACTATATAATGCTCTGAAGGCAAAAAGAAAATTAAAATTTTGGCATACATATACTTGGTTAAATTTGTCTTTTTCACTATTTTCAGTGGTGTCACTATCAAATCAGCCAATTAAAGAAATTTAGAAATTGACTATGAGAACTTGCTTTAAAAATAAAAAAAAATCAATGAAAAAACTGTACTTTATCAGTTTTCACCCGCTCTTTCAGGAACCACGCAAAATCTATAATTTCTTTTCTGAAAATTGAAATGCGTAAAAACTTTCTTCTAATAATATTTTGACAGATTTTTAGAAATATGCACCCTGTTGTGGCTACTCACATGTTTCTGTACGCCCTGTATAAGCTTATTTAGATCTTTTTGAATATAAATTTACTTCCTACGGATGTAGGTGGCCCTAAAAATTTTTATAGGAACTTGCCATCTTATTTTTTCATGTTTTATCTGCCCTAAAAATTTTTATAGGAACTTGCCATCTTATTTTTTCATGTTTTATCTGCCCTAAAAATTTTTATAGGAACTTGCCATCTTATTTTTTCATGTTTTATCTGCATCCGAGAGATTTACCACCCTGTGCATATTTTTTTAATATTTTAAAATATCCTGTCGCCTAAACTTTCTGAAACAGAGTGAAACGTCGCCGAATATTATCCTGTATAAAATGAAAGCCTTTTATTGCTTTAGATTGAAAGTAAACAAAATTCCAAACGGATAAATCTCTCACTTTTAACCGTCCGCATTTCATTCGCCTGAAACAACATTTTGCAGATTTTCCAACACAATAACGGGACAGTTCACCGGCCATACTCACAGGGACCAGCTCTGGGTTTATTACGACGACGAGGACAAGGCTATCGGGGTGTCTTGGAACGGAGCTTCCGTCACGACGTTCAGCAACGCGAACCCCAGCTACAAGCTCTATCAGATTGATGGGGAGACATTCGTAAGTGATCTTCGATTTATGACTAGTATCGGTGTCGGAGGATTCTCTAGATATCTTTCTTAATGTCTGCCTTCACGACCCCACAGATCAGTCACAGATGTGTAAAATTGCAACCGAAAGGTCGCGAAATTTCTTTTTAGTGTATCGGGAAAATATTTCGAGGGGACATACTATCTTTGTGCAACCCAAAGGGGTTGGAAGGGATAGAGGTAACAAAGACTAAATTTTACTTGCACAAAGGCTGCTTGCATTTAAAAATTTTAGTGACCAATGATTACCCATTTTCATGAATAATTAATGATTTTTTTTTCGATCTATAATAAACACAAAAATAGAAAATTGTAGTGAGCCTTCAATTTTTAGGAATTAATAAAACTAATCAAAGTCTCAACGATTGTGATTACTGATTTATGTTAATTTGTGTTAAATTATTTGTTGAATATCATTTATTATTACTTAAGGCTAAGCGTTTTATCATCATGACAAATGCGAATTATAAACATATTTTCTCATATGTAGTATATATTTTAAGTTTATAAATTTATAATTAACAAAACAGTAGGTACAGATTAAACATTTTTATTATAAATTTAAAACATTAAAGTCAGGGACCCTTAAATAAAAGTAAGTAGTTGATTATATACCTACTGTTCTTAAATTTCTACTTTTATCAATTACATTTTTATTTTATTATATATAGTATAGTGACCTCTAATAACAGAATAATGTTAGTATTTTGAAAAATTAATAGTCTAATTTAGAAGAATCGTAAGCTGGTGGTTTTAGTTTTTAGTGTCACGATTTTCTATAGAAAGGACATAATATCTTATGTACATACCTATACAAAACAATTTGACAGTTTTTAAAACCATAAAATGTTGCTAAGTTCAATATATTGTCAATTGTTAGATACACAGAAACATTATTAGTAATAACATTAATGTTAACATTTTACCTAAATCATTCATGGCTCTTATGAACTGGAAACTGTAACGGTCTTGAAATTGAATTTCACAGAAAAACAATTTTTATTATTAAACGAATGGTATAATCTTATGTACAACGCAATTGGGGAAGGCTTGTTTCCAGATCAAGACTGATACCTATTTATTGATGAGGAAGATCATTGTTTTAAAACTTCTTCGCCTTCTAGGATGTGCTTGATCTTGAGGAATGGACCTTTAACCTCACTCTAGCTAACTTAGATCCTACAAAGGACGTAGACTGGTATAAACTGTACTCCTTCAAAGATGCCTATGGGGTTGATAGTTTGGAACCTAGTGAAGTGGACAAGTTGCTTACCAGAATGACTGAGGACCATAGTTTGATTAAGAAATATTACAAGTGAGGCCTTATTCTACCATTTTATTAGAAAATCATTGATAGATCTACACTTATAATGTTTTTGGTTAATGGTTACTTTTTTTTGCGAAAGATCTTTTGAGGTCATGAATATTTTAAAAATTAATTATAATGATTATTTTTTAATTTTGGAAATTATTTTAGAAAAATCGAACATAATATCTTGATGTTTGTATATTTTAAAATGTTTGGTTTGAATGTCATACAAACTGATGAGTTTCTTCACAACTGCGAAATGTTTTATTTATACAATATTTTGAACAACCAAGAAAAATTATAATAATTATAAGGACAGTATAATGAAGATAATATAAGCTCCACAGCAAAGTATTTATTGCAAAAAATATTCTTAAGTGGTACAAAATGTCACTTTTAACATAACTAAAAATTATTTCTGGATTTTTTTTGATAGTCACGAATATTTTGAAAATTGTTGCGAGTCAAAGTTGAAGGGCAATTTTCTAAAAAAAAAATCTCAGTTCAACATTGCATATTCGAATAATTCGAAATAATTTTTCAATCACGTATCCAATGACGTATAACATGTAATAATTGTGTTATCTCTAAAAACAATCGGTAAACAAAAGAATATTTAGATAAGATACACACCTACTTCACAAATTATGAGAGTATGGTAAAGAAATACAATTTTAAGCTATCTAAAACACATTTATAGCCACTCCTTTGTTATAAATAGATTACCTTAAAAATATAATCAAGGAGTTTTATAAGCTTTCATGGTTTTCAGTTCTCTTCTAATTTGGATACAAGGTGTACCAATTTCGTTCTAACTGCAGGGTATGTTGAAAACTATAAGAGATATAAGGATGTGATTTTCGCAAAACTTGGCTATTTTTTCATTAAATTTAAAGTGCCACAATCAGAATTCTCATAGGCCTCTTTGTTTTTGAGATACATGGCGAAATAAATAAAACAAACTATTTTAAGGAATTCTTCGTATCTCAGAGAATAGTTGGTTATATCTGAATGGTGGAAATTGTTCCTGATAAGAGTTTTTTACGTAAAGATCAGTGGGGTATTTTTCTTTATGAACATAAGCACCATGAACACCTTGTGTATTTTTATGCAAATTAATACAACTGTTGCTTAGTGCATGAAGTCTATCTTCGTTACCCAAAAAAAAAATGTATACAAAATAAACAGTTGTTGAAACTTAAGTTACATGATAAATAGTTGATATTTTTGTATTTAGTGTATCTTCAGCACTATAATAAATAATACTATCTAATATGATGTGTGTTAAAAATAATACTATTTAATGTAGAAACTTAAAACACATACTTCTATTTAGCCGTATTTTATAATTTGCTGAATGATTAGGTAGATATATTTGAAATCTTCATCAGAGGGAAAATTTTAACAGTTTCTAAATATTTTTTCAATATTAAATAATTTTCAACAGTTTTTTGACATTATAGATTAATTTTTCTCTTATTATTTATTTTGTGTTTTGTTTTCGAATGTTTCGATAAAAAAAAATAATGCAATTTAATTGCATAAAAAATTACAGGATGTCTCAATTAAAAAATTTTATGTTTGGGTCATATACCTTAAAAGAGACACTCTGTAGTGAAATCATTACAAATAACCATTGAAGTCTATGCTAAATGTCTGTCAAATGCAATTTTCACCATTCCGATATCTTAGCTTTCTTTGAGATATGAAAATCCTTTAAAAATATTTTTTTGAAATTTCACCCTGTATATCAAAAACGAAGAAGTCTATGAAATTTCTGATTACATCATCTTAAGTGTCTCAAAAAGTAGCCCAGTGTTGTGAAAACCGCATCATTTCATCTCTTGTAGTTTTCGTGATACCCTACAATTACAACGAATTGGAACACTCTGTACATTAACCCTTTATAATTTTCTTACATTTTAAACACATTTTTTTACAAAACACTATTTTTGCAGCTACAAATTCCGCAACAGCGACGTGGCGGTAAACAACGTCTGCACCATATCCTGTCAGAAGAGCCTGCTGTGCGATATGGTGACGACGATGCACGGCGACAACAAAAAATGCGAGCAGCTCAAAGAGCTTTACGATGAAAATTCAGAATAATTATATTTTGTTTACAACCTATTAATAAGTAAAATGATTCCACTGTATCCTCTTTATTTTCCTCATTCGTTTTAAGCGTGGCAAAACACCAATTAAAATATTCATTGAGTTCGAATGTATCAGTGGCGTGGCTCGATTATTTGAAAGACGAAAGCTGTTCCAGAAATCGGGAGGAATATTGTTACGGAAGCTCAGTTACCTTTGTAGTTTTTTTGATTATGTTCCTTAAAATTTACAATTCATTTATTTTGACTT
Source organism: Monochamus alternatus (assembly GCA_037114965.1). Classification (NCBI taxonomy): domain Eukaryota; kingdom Metazoa; phylum Arthropoda; class Insecta; order Coleoptera; family Cerambycidae; genus Monochamus; species Monochamus alternatus. The sequence continues at coordinate 59,571,147 of CM073429.1, read as the reverse complement.
TTTATAGAACATTCCAGGGTATATTCGATTTGGTTCTGGATGCGTTCTCGATGACCTAGCAAACTTTGAAAACCGTAAAAATATATATAAGGATCGGGCATTTGCAATTGCCATATTTGTTGTGTAATCAAGTAGTAACAATGAATTTTGCTTTTCTACGTGAAGTGTTACAAGTCAACGTAGACGTTATAATATTTACATATTCACTCATCTAGACCGACAATCACAACTACAGTCTTGCATTGTACGTAATTGATTATAACGTCCTAGCAATGTGGGGGTCAACACACAATTATGCAGAAACAGTATACAATGTATTAATAAATTTATGCAATATTTTCGCGCATTCATGAGGTTCTACACAACTCTATCAAAATTTATATAGCTTTCAGTAAATATATACAAAATTTCCATTAAATAATTTGACTTTCAAAAATGACCTACAAACTTTATAACTTATTGGGTCAATATTCACCCTTTGATGCTTTAATGAATTCTTATCTAGGTTAACGATAAAATGCCAAACAACGGGATATTTACATAGGTTTTTTTTAAACGTTAGCTCGATTGACATATAAGATTTCATAAAATGTTCGGGTTGTTTCTTGTTGTAGTGTCTCATAGCTTTTTTAAGGAATGCTACATGCAATACGCCAGTTGCTTTCTACATGTTTGAAGAATTAATAGCACCGGACCTATTCATTCTCACACATTTTCACATCTTGACTCTTTTTGCGAATTTACATAAAAAATACGTAAAGATCGAATTTCTTTATAAGACTTTTTTTATTTCAAATATTGTTAAGAAGCTATCCTATGATTTTTATACATACACACCCTGTATATTGTTGAATCGGCTTTCGCATCGTCTGCCCTATTTTAAGAATTTGTTATGTATATTGTTATACAAGCATAATGTTTGAAATTAGTATCCCATTGTAAGACTTTTTTACACACAAATTTCTACATAGTATCTACAGAAAATCTGCCAAGTCATTTGTAAGCACAACAGTGGAATACACAAAACGCACATTCATTTCATGTATATTTCGCATATAGTAATCCCCCTAAAACCCCTTTCAAAATTACTAGCAGGATAAACACAGCTTAATTTTTTCCTAAAATTAATAGCAGAATAAACGTATCGCAATTTTTTGTTATACATAAAACTTCTGCTAATAGCAAAACGGTGCTTACATCGCTGTTGGTTTTTGTTCAAAGCTTCCACCAACACGTTCTGCGGGTTCATTTGTTACGGGGTGCACTTTACCCTCATTAATTCCTTGAAATATTGTCACGGCCGTGATAAAATTAAGTGTATAACCCATTTCGTGGCTAAAACCGGACGAGAAGTTCTTTCTGTATTTTTAAACGAAAATGCACCCTAAATTGAATTATGAGCTAAAAAAGAGCACGGTTATAACTTTCAGGGAAAATAGGAGGTTTTTTTTCATTAAAAATAAAATATTTGAGGCATAAATCTACATTTTAAACCAAGTTGTTTGGGAGAGGGATGATGCATTATTATTAAATATATAGAGTGGCCAGATGAAAACGAAACAGAGCCATTTTCAGGAACTGCGTCACGATGTAGAAAAACGCTCAGACCCGTCGATTTTAGATTGAAGGCGGACATTCTTTGCTGGTATTTTTGACTTCGCCCCTTTCACCAGCACGCAAGGGTAAGCATCACCCCAAAATATTTAAATGCCATTGGGCGTTGAGTATATTTATTTTGAAAGCTCTTACAATTCTCTTTACAACAGAATTTAAATTTTATAATTGCGTTCAATACTTTGAAAAAAATTTACATTTTAATATTTAAATTATGTTTAGTTGCTTACTTACTACTTACTTCATTAAATGTTCAAAATGATGACCGCCCGCCCGAATTTATTATTCTTCAAAATAGTTTGTATGCTAGTTCGATTGATCCCAGACACAGCTGCCAGCTGCCTCGTACTTAATGTAGGATCAAGATGAACTTGTCCCGTTGTCTGCGTATAGTATTCATTTATGTTTTTCACAATTGTTTTTTATACGAAAGTTATAACAAATCGCCAAAAACCAATGTAACGCAAGAAATACTAATGAGTGACATTTTTACCGTTACTAATTGTTTGTACATAAGTTTCGACTTTAAAATCAAAATTCTTATTAAGTATTGGACGGAATTATAATATTTATATTCTGTTGTAAAACGAATTGTAAGAGCTTTCAAAATAAATATTACTCAACCCCCAATGCCATTTAAATATTTTGGGGTTATGCTTACCCTTGCTTAGGGGTGAAAGTGGCGGAGTCAAAAATACCAGCAAAGAATGTCCCGCTTTATCTAAAATTGACGGGTCTGAGCGTTTTTCTACTATCTTGACGCAGTTCCTGGAAATAGCTCAGTTTCGTTTTCATCTGGCCACCCTGTATTTCAGCTCATGTCGGCATTTATTCATTCATTATTTCCAATTGCGATGAGATGATTAATCACACAGATCTATTACTTACTTAGGAAACAGCTTAATAATATGAATTTTAATGATTAGATGAAAGACGAATTTATCTTTTTTGTCTTATCATTTATCATCCATCAACCATCATTAAAATGAGCACTTAATACTTATTTAATTGATTGTGTTACAACAAACACTTAAATTTCATTAAAGTGTATATTCTAAAACAAAGATCTACCTGTACAGGCACATCAAACGGAAGATTTCTGATGCCAACAAATTAAACCTTCATGCCATTAATTGTCATCACATTCATTTATTTGTATTAGTTCGTATAAACTGGGTAAGACGGGTTCAAATATCGATGGTCAAAATTTTGAATAGATATCATGTCAAATTATTTTATTAATTAAAATCACAAATTAATTTATAAAATAATAATAATAACAAAGGTAATAACAGTTGAATTTGCTGATATAAAATAGGTGTTATAACATTTTATTTATTTTTTTCCTTGGAAAATTCTCTAAATTTTGTGTTCATTCATTTCGTAGCCGACATGCTTTGCGCAAGGTCAGGTTTTACAGCGTACCAGATTCCAGTTCCATGCAGAAATGTATTTTTAAATCATTTTCCAATTACCCTTTTTCATATTTTTTACAAAATTGTCAGTCCCCTCTACATTCAAAATTTTTATTTGGATAAGTTTTCAATCACTGTATTATTAGATACGCCTCGCTTCGTACATGTTCAAAGTTTATTTGCTTCTACGAAATTACTTTTGCACGTTCTTTAGATAATTCTCACTTTACACGTTTCTTTCTTTTATTATAACCTGATAAGATTCTCTTGACGAGGTGCCTTATCACTGCTGCACAAGGTCGAACTCCTCAAGAACTTCAAAAGTAAAAATTTAAATAAGATTGAAATATAAAGCTAGGTGTTTCATAATCACCCATCACTAGCAAAATGGAACCGAAATTATTCGCGTACTTGCTGTTTTGTGTGTGTATTTGTGTCTCCAATGGCAAACCCGTAGAAGGTATGCATTAATACAAAGTTATATATTTTTAATGCGTGGCCAGTATAAAGGAATGAAAGAATGAAAATATTCAATTAATTTTTTCAGTGCCTTCCAGGCATCGAAAGAACATTAAAGGCGACGTAATTTGAATAGGAATTCTTTACCAAGTCTCCTAGTAAATTGAGTAACTAATTGTATTGTTAAATTTGTAATAAGAGAACAATACTACCTCGAGAATTAATTTCTTTCCTTCTTTTACAACTGAAACTTTCTGCAATATCCCAGATAATATCTACTATACCTCTAGGTTTCTTGAATATTGATTTGTAGATGAACTGTTAGCTCCAGGTCAAACCCTATCCAAATACTTGAAATCTCTACCTAAAGGCATATCAATAGACGACTTTGCAACATGCACCTCATGTCAGGTCGTAGCGGATCTACTAATACTTGAAAGAAAATTGGGAATGACTAATGAACAACTAGTAAAGGAAGCTGACTTTGTCTGTACTATTTTGAACATAGAAAGTGACACGATTTGTGAAGGAATTATTAGGCCCAATGTAGATGTTTTCGCTTATATGATCGACAATACTGATGACATCAGCGGTAAAAAGATCTGCGGTCTTTTACTGCCAGCGAAAAATTGCGATAGTGAACACTACGACTGGACTATCGACATTCCTGAAGGCACCACAGTAGATAAACCAAAGGTACAATCATTTGAAACTATTCATTGAAAGCGTTTTAATGTCCTTGTTATTTAAGGCCAATGGTACCAATATTTACAACGTTCTACATATCTCTGATATCCATTATGATCCCCGATATACCCCAGGAAAGACAACCCAATGTGGAGCTCCCTTGTGCTGTCAAGATGATCAAGATGATGGTACAGAAGAAGGAACCTCTTGTGGATACTGGGCTGAATATGTCAGTGCAGATACGCCTATACAAACTGTGGAAGAAGCATTCAAGCAAATGGCTACACACGTATGTTGTACTAACTTGGTAAAATATGTTCATCAATATCTTTTCTTCTAGGAATTTGATTTTGTCTATTACACTGGTGATACCATCAGACATAGAGTATGGTCAACAAGTGTAGAAAACAATACCAAGGAAATCACCACTATTACAGATCTTTTCCGTAAATACTTTAATGTCCCTGTGTATACTGCACTGGGAAATCACGAACCACATCCAGTGAATACGTAAGTTGGAATTAATTTTAACTTGAATGCAAAATGATGTTATCGTTGGAAAAACACTGAAGACATTGCATTGACAATGATTTAATGTTGTAGCTGGTCCTCTGAAGGTATAGATGACTCCAGTGTCTCAACCCAGTGGTTATTCGACCTTGTAGCGGAAAAATGGGGAGAATGGCTGTCAGAAGATGCAAAAGCGACTATTTTAAAGGGGGGTTATTACACAATTTCGCCCAAGACAGGTCTTAGGATCGTAGTGCTCAACAATAATGTGTGTTATACTGAAAATTGGTACGCATAAACGCTACAGTCTGATAAGGACTGTTGATATATCATTTTGTTTAAGGTGGTTGATCAACAACAGCAAAGATCCTTACGGACAACTAGCTTGGCTTGTTCAAGTACTGTTGGAAGCTGAGAAGAACGAAGAAAATGTCCACCTTCTTATGCATATGCCAACTGGAACAGGCTCTTGCTTAGCGAGCTGGAGCAGAGAATACAGAAGAATCCTTAGCAGGTGGGTATAATTTATTACTGAATTTACAGCTAATGTTGCGACTGGTGCCAAATTGTCAAAAACGTTCGTACTACTTCTTGTACGATGTTTACTGAAAACAAATTCATAACTTTACTGGTTGAATTTTTCTGACAGCTTGAAACCGTTCTGTATTCCTTGCTTGAACAGATTTAATATTACACATTCTTTTAAAAATATTTAGGTTCGCTAACACAGTAACTGGCCACTTCACAGGTCACTCGCACAAAGACGAAATGTGGGTCTATTACGACAGTTCGGATTCCACGAAACCCATTAGCGTGGGCTGGAATGGAGCTTCTTTAAACTCTGATAAGTCCAACCCCAGTTACAAGCTCTACCAGATTGATGGGGAGACATTCGTAAGTGATGCCTGGCTCTATTGATTTCTTAAAAAGAGTTTATTCGTTTCAATGCTATCTTATGGCAATATTAAAACCCTTATACGATGTTATTATTTTTTCAACGCCATCTAGTTTTAATTTGAGATGATCAATGACTACTCTTTAAAATGATATAAAGATTGTAGATCTCTGCATCAAAAATATCATTTTGGAGAAGTAGAAACGTACGAGTATATAATGTAAAAAAACAGCTGGAGAGTTTCTTTTTATATAGTATTGAAGCTGGTTTAAATTAAAATTTATGTAGTCTAGTCCAGAGCCAAGCTATGCTTACAAAGCATCTTAAATAACGAGAAATTGGCCTCGATTTTTTCCCCTCACTATTAATTTAATCTTACATTCTCCTTTTATGTTCTCGTACAATCCTACATCATCCGAAATTGTTATGATAAGGAAATTTATATCGTCGTAAAGCCAACCTACGATTCCAGGACGTCCTAGATTTTGAGGAATGGACCTTTAACCTCACCCAAGCCAACTTAGATCCTACAAAGGACGTTGAATGGTACAAACTTTATTCTTTTAAGGACGCTTACGGTGTGGAAAGCTTGGAGCCTAGCGATGTGAATGACTTGCTCGTTAAGATGACCCAGGATCACAGCTTAATCCAGAAATATTACAAGTAAGTCCTGAATTCTGGAGAATCGTGCAATTAGAGTGCAAACGTGTTTCTAACGGCGGCTACAGATCATGGTATTTGTCGTACTGTTTAAAGGGGTAATAGGAGAACGTTTTCATAAAAACAAAAGAATTGGTCTTTCAAAGAAATAAGAAAATATTGAAACACTTGAGACTAAAATTATTTAAAATTCTTGATTTTAATGAAACATTTTCAAATAAAGTAATACAAATTAATCCATAGTCGTACTAATTAACTATTTGGTTCACTGTAATCAGTTGAAGAAGATGATGCAGGTTGAAGGAACTTACTGCAGAAAAAAATTAATCATTTTCATGAGCGTGAACTTGCTACAATGCAAATGATTGGGATTGCATTGAAGTTGTATTTAACCAGTTCTTAAATTTTCAATATTTTTTTTAACTTTTAATTGAAGTAAAGACAGTAAAGACAAAGTCAAAATCTCAGCAAAAAAGTATGTATGTATGCACATGAATTTGAATTGAAAACATAAAACATATTCTCTACCCACATTTATCCAGAAGTTGATCTTTATCCATTTTTACTACACTCCAAGTGATTTATCATAATATCGTTAACACTGTTACTGCATTCCATGTGAACGTTTTCACTGTTTGAATAATGTGCTATATTTTACTTAATTATACTGTATTTCACCAAAAATATTAACTAAATACTTAAATGAAAAAGACTTTCTGTGAAAATAATAAAACGATTTAAATATATGTTTTATTTTCACTTGTACCTTTGCCTTGCAGTTCCTGCACCAGTATCGACTCAACTGTTGCGTGAAAACCATAGTATTCATTATTTTTGATAAAATAACTTAAGGAAGTAATCGGTGTCTCTTTCTAATAGTGTATAATGGTATTAATGGAAATGTAGGTAAGCTTAAATGCAGGTTATGTATAATTTTTGGCATCATTGAATAAAGTAACTTCCTAAATACCTTAATTGGTAGAATCAAACTTGCGCAAATTAATTTTTTAATTGTTTATAGTAGTAAGATCAGTTAAAAAGTTAAAATTTGTGTTAATATTACTGCGTAGCGTACTAAATACGCAATTTTACTTTACTAATCGCTTTAAACAAGCATTTCCAAATTAGATACGATCTTAAAGATTTAATTTACCTGAAAATATAAAAAAAATTTATTTTAGAGATGATATGGCACTCTCGCCTTCGGCAGGTCATATGGTCGATTAGGTTCCTTAGCGAAATGTGGGTATTTTTTAAAAAATATTCCGTAAATATTTGAAATTTTGAAAGTAATACATTTTTAGTATTTCATAAAATGTATGTAAGTATGCATCTATATTAACAGAAAACAATCTCATGGTTCTAACATTCTGCTAAACATATAAAATGAATTAAGAACTGTATATTTTTAAAACGAAACTTATATGATTTTTTTATTTTATCTTACAGCTGTGACTTAGTAGTAATTTTTATTTTTTATGCATCCGAGTACCTAATTACTTTCTTCTCTTCAGCTACAAATTCCGGAACAGCGACTACGCAGTAAAGGAAGGTTGCGATGAATCCTGCGAGAAGACCCTCCTGTGCAACATGGTATCGACGATGAATGGCGATACTGAACGCTGCGAGGAGCTGAAACAACTCTACGACGAAAATCAATAATCACCTCGATAATTTACCGGCGAAGAATTAGTAAAGTGTTGCCACTCTATCTTGTTAGTTTCTCTTTAACCCTTGCTCCCTCGTAAATGTAGACATAAATCAGGGCGATCGCGAGAAATGTAGGGCGTGTTCCGTCAGCAAACGCTGAAGTCCAGGATGAATACCTATTCAGTATCTAGACGTGTATTTATAGCGGTTGTTTATGTTTTAGACCAAGGAAATCGTTTTTTAATGATTGACTGAATCTATTTACTCTTTTTTCTGTTTATTTTAAAAGACCCAAGATATAAAAAATTCTTGAAGATTACGAAGTAAATAGAGTCAAATCTTTGAACTTGAAAGGGTTAGCTGGTTAATTTTTCGCTATATTTTGTAAAAAATATCATATAATATTTAAAATGCAGATATAGTATAAAATATTCTCATGGATTTCCTAATCCGACTTTTTCTTTTACCAGAAAAGCAAACAGCTAATTTTTACTGTGTACAGTACCGAAGACTAATTATAACTCAACTAAACATTATTTAATTAATTACTAATCTAAATCGCTCTGAATTCTAATTGATGTCTCAAATTTCAAACCAACAACTCTCTAATTCCATACTGTAAATGAAAACTGACTGACTCGGCTGTTTATTCTTCTTTTATAGACCAAACGAATATTCCAGGTATTTTCTAGCATCTCTAGATTTATTTCTCGAACGACTCTCGAACGCTTCTCGTCGATTCTCCATATTCCAGTCGCGCCTCGATACACGCCATGATTTTGTTTATTTACCACCATCGCGTAGGGGTGATCGAGGCAATATAGCGTTTTGCGATACCACATTCGTCGATTTGGGTGCGAGCGGGGCAAATTCCGTGACAATATTAATATTTATAAATAATATTAAACAACACAATTGTAGTATTATTTGCTACAATTTGTATTAAAGTAGTGTGTGCAGGTGGTTGCGTGCAAATTATAAAAAAAGCGTACCAAAACTTAACCGAACAGTCCGAAAACTGCAGTCGGCTTTCTACAAATCTGTGTCTCATGTTAGGTTTGTATCTACAGCAGTTGGAAACAGTTTCAAAATATCTGAAATGTTTACTTCCGTTAAATTCACGAGTATCTCGTTCCCAACTTAAATGGTCGAATATTTCTGACAGTTTCATACTGTTTCCATTGTTGGAGGAAGAAACCTATTGAATAAAAAATACCTAGATAATACCCGTTAACAATGCACCCTAAGATAAGCATTTCCTCAATAAGCATCTCAGAAATTACTACCAATATGTGATTCTTTGTATGTAATGGTGATTTTTAATACATTTAATTGATATTTTTATAAAACGTTGTAGTGAGGTTAAAAATATGCTGGTAAATTTGTGTGTCAACAAACGCACAACACTTTTAGTAAATAGTACAACCATGTATGTGGTATTTGGTAACCTCATCGTTGTGGTTAGTTTTTGTAAATTATTTCTAAGTTCTGTGTTGCTTAGTGTACATTGTTAAATTTTTTAGGTTTTGGAAAATTTCTTATTATTTCTACACGTTCTTTTGAAGGCAAAATCCTTATTAAATAAATTGTATGTCCTATAAAACAAAGTTTCGTGCTACCAAATTCGTATTTAGAAGGATTAACATTAATGCCAAAAGTGTTTAATCTTTCAAAGAACTTCTCTAAATTATCTATATGTTTTCCTGACTTGAATGTAAAATGATTGATGTAGGCAAATACATAATCTATACATGACTGTTATAAACCTCTGAAAGATTTGGGCTGCATTTCGTAAACCGAATGGCATTCTAAGAAATTTCAAAAGTCAGTCTGGTGAAACATGTTAATCATAAATTTGTAAATATAAATCAGGAATATGTGGCATATATAGTAACACAATTATACATATCACGGCCTACTCTGATCTGAAGATGAAAGTCGTAATAATAACATGTTGGCGAAATATTTTTCTCCAAATATAAATCCGCTGCGTCGCAAAAATTTTTATGTTTTTATGTTGCGTGCAGTCCGGTTAACTGTGTCTACATTCACACTATGCCTAATCTCACCGTATAATTTGTTGATGCGAAAATACCGACAAGTGTTGGAAATCCTGTGAGTACCATGTTCGCTGTGATGTGATGCGGTTACATTCTCATTTTCCCCTTGTTACTTCGGATAATTATGTTAGGAACATGTATTTACGCTGACAACATTTTGCGTAACAGCCCTTGAAATGACGCGGAAATATCTACAATGATAGAAAATGTTTGACGAACCTCAACGCTGACTCCTGTTCGCTTTGATGTTACGCGACGACGTTACAGGCTGTGTTGAAGTTGCAGGACAACGTTCGCACAGAAATTTCGTTATGCGGCTTAATGTGTCTCGGGTATCCTTTTCAGTTTATTCTGAGGGTTGGGTCCCGTTGAACAATTACCTGATTGAAGTGTCCATCTCCTTGTTTTCTTAGTAATCTGCCCGTATCTATAAGCTTTTGCGATTTCAGGGTGCGTAAGTGGGCAAACACAAAGGGCACTCCTTCCGTTTTTTCAGTAAATCCATTAAATTAACGGGAATTATCTATAGGCGGCCTTGAAACCTCAATTGTCGACCGCAGTCGGCGGGCCATCTGGATATGGACGGACAACCATTGTCAATATCTGCCGATAAACAAAATTGCGGGCGCACAGATAAATAAACGTGTAAACATATAAAAACAAGCCTCTATAATTTTGTTTGTTGGCTTATTTGCGCTCCTCATCAGTGCCATTCAGTTGAGCGCCGAGCTTTACACTGCCAAATTGAATAATTAATTTAATTCTTTGTGCTCGGCGGAGCCGTGCCAGAGTTAATTGCTTTATCTCGTTTTTAATCCGCCTGTTATATTTTTGCACTTTCCCAGGAAGCCGGCTTAGGAAAAAAGCGTTTGATAGCGCCGTAGGCGGTGTGTCATCTTTTATCCGGTTAAAATTTTTATTCAAAATGTGTTGCGCCGGCAGAGCTTTAGGAAGGGCACAAATTTATTAGATATAGGCGAGCAATGCAAAGTGATGGGCTCAGTTGGGATGCGGAACATTTAAAAAGGTTTTCTATGCCTCCGAAGTTGCTTACAGGAAGTACATTTTACAGCCAGGACATGATTCACAACTTGTACAAAAAAAAATAGTAATAGATGCTTCATGAAAAATGTAGTCAATATCGTAAAAAACTTTTGAAAAATCTTTATAGTAGTATAGTAGCACATTATAGTGCTTTTTATGAAACAAAAAAGTGACGAAAAAAATATATTACCAAGCGTAACAACGTTTCCCGTAAATTAAAAGATCGCTTGCCTCCCAACACAGACAATTTGCTTGCCGAGCACATTCAGGAGCAGATTCCACCTGACAGTAGCCGATATCCTTCTAAATTGCCCCAGGAAGCTGTTTAAGTAGCTTTGCCTTGTTACCAGGTATAAAAACTTTCAGAAGTTAAGAGTTGGCCCGCTGCCAGCATCAACCGACCCGATGAAATGCATTTAGCCGGTGAAAAACTGCGGTGGGGCGGCTTGAAAAAGTTTGATGCACGGCTCTGTAACTGAAACTGTTAGCTATATGTATGCAATTGTTATTCAGACCGCGGTTGCATGCAGAAAGCCACTTTTTGTCACATAAATATCCTCTGGCGTTATTTTCTTTACCATATATTAATTTGCAAAAGAAATGGAGAAAGATAAATTGATGAAGTGGGCAAATTGCTGAAAGAGAATTTGAAAATAAGACAAGGTAAACAATAAAGCAAGGTTTTTACTTTAAAATTTATAAATAATACCAAATAAATAATGTAATTTTAAAAATTTATTGAAATGCAATAGAATAAGGCATATAATATAGGATAAGATAGAACAGGATAGGATATGATAGGATGGGATTTGATGAGATGGGATAAGATGGAATAGGATAGGATAGGATGGAATAGGATAATATAGGATAGGACATGATAGAATTGAATAAGATAGGATAGGAAAGGATAGAACAGAAGTTATAATGCAAAGTTACTTTTTTAATTGGAACTATTTTATTTCTTTACAGTAAAAAATGTAATTAAAATCATTGTTAACTTAGCTTTTTAATATTTTATTTTTGTTAAGTATGTATTGGTAAAAGTTTAGATCCAGTATCTAACAGCTGTTTTATTGTTTTTCAAATTCATATTAGGGTTATCAGATTTACCCAGTAATTTTTGTTGTAGATAGAAAATGCAATTAGAAACATTTATTTAGATACATAGTACTTATATAATTAATAGAGAGTGTTTTATATTTTTGTACCGTCGATGATATTTGAGATATGCTTAACAAAAATAAAATAATAGCAACAGTTTATTCTTTAATATATCATTAAGCTAAACGGAAAATGATATAAGTTCAATACTAAGATTACTACAGAAATAAAATATAAACTGGTTAAGTTACCATAAAATTGGGAAACTGATTTCACAAAGATTGCTATAATAAATATAAAGTATTTAAAGTAACTGCGTACGCCACTGAAATCTATGTAAAAATTGAGCAATTTTTACGAAAATCTAAAATATTAGAAACAAGAAAGTTATAAAGCGTCATAGAAAAAGCAAAAAAATAAGAAATACGTTTAAACAAATTAAGATATGTGGCTCTAGCCATTAAATTTTTCTTAAAAATCGAGCTTGTGCAACCTTAAATACTTTTATTTTATCTTCTCGGGAAATACGAGAAACCCTCTAAAACTGTCGAAATTGGCCCACTATATTCAAAATATTGTCTTCTTCGTATTTTATTGAGAAAATACCATTGATTGGCCATCGATTCTAATAAAATCTCATCATCTGATGAAGACGACGGTATTTTAAGTTTGAAACTGTGGCGAAATTGTTAGAACATTGAAAGGACAATGTTAAAAATAGCCGATTTTTGGCTTATCCGGGGGAACGCATAAATCATAAAAAAATCAATTGATTATTGTTAATTAACATTAGAATTGGCTCAGCAATACGTCAGATAGCTGGGGAAATGTCGCTACTACCCCTAAACCTAATCATTAATTATTGTTATAAAATTCGTGTAAAATAAAAAAAAATGCTTGAAAATGATTTGAACAGACAGTATGTCAATATAAAAAGTGATAAATGACTGTAAAAGTGCCCATTCAATGGCGAACTAGCGCCAATTGTTCTCACTTTGCGAGCGCGTACTGAAAAAATGGCAATTTATCCTTGCGCCCATTTTTCAGGTCGCAATAGTATAAATGAACCTTAAAAGTGATTTAAACATTTTTTTTCATTCTAAACGAATTTTACAACAATAAATAATGATTATCTATTTTAAGCTATTTAAAGGCAGTTTATATAGATTTAGGGGTGCAATTAATATTTCCCCACTTACTTAATGTACTCTAGTATCAGTTTTTGCATTTTTTGACAGTAATCTATAATTTTTTTCTAGCAATAGGCGTTCCCTTGAACATTTAAGCATTATCTATTTTTGATGTCGAAGTAAGCTCACCATTAGCTTTTGAAAGTAGTTTTTTTTCATTTTTAGGGGTGGAATGGACATTTTTACAGTTATTTATCACTTTTTATATTGACATACTGTCTGTTCGAATTATTTTCAAGCATTTTTTTAATTTTACACGAATTTTATAACAATAATTAATGATTATCCATTTAAAGCTACTTAAAAGTAGTTTATATAGGTTTAGGTGTAGTAGCGATATTTCCCCAGCTATCTGACGTATTTCTGGACCATTTCTAATGTTAATTAACAATAATCAATTGATTTTTTTATGATTTATGCGTTCCCCGGATAAGTCAAAAATCGGCTATTTTTAACATTGTCCTTTATAAACTGGAAGAGTCTCTGGCGCTTCGCTAAAACATAAACACTGTCGCACTCCCCTTGGCTCTTGTCATGGCCTGACGTGCCGCTCCAATATAAACGTGCACTAACAAATGTCACTTTGCAGTCTTTACCATTTATTGTAGGAGACGCATCTCGCTTTATTTAATAACGTAGGAATAAGCGTTAATCCCCTGTCAAATCAAATTAATACAAATCGTGTGCGAGAGATTAGTCCTGCGTTTGTATCATCTAATCGATGCGTTGGAAGTTGAATTATTGGTTTAATAAAGCTAATAATAGACGGATGTGGCTGCGAGAGTTTCAAGAAGTGTTGGTGTTCCGGATTAGGCAAATATTCGCGGAAAATTCAGGCCGTATTTGAATATTTCAACCGGTGTAATTAAATAATGCAAATATTATCGCAGTTTGGCAGTTATGGGATCGGATCGTGCATTTAATTAATAGATACGTCGTATCACCGGCTCTCTACGAAAATCCAGGGCCGGATCATGCCTCTGGGACAGCCGGAAATCCCCAAGGGTTTAGTAACAATGCTTACTGATTTTGACATTGAAATTGTTTAAGGTAGCCTTATCTCTCTCCGTAAAAGAGAAAAAGTAATAGTAATATACTTTTACTATTTAAACTCTCCTCAAAAAATATAATAACTTTTAAAATTCATTTGTATGACACACATACATTCGTGACTATTCTAACCCCACATTTTAACAATTATTTTCACATACTTAAACATAAACAAAAGTGAACAATGTTATATGCAGAATTATGTAAGTTTATGTTATAACAATGATTACATCTTTAACTGAATTTAAAAAAATACGTATTTTGAAAGATTTCAGTACCTAAAAAATTGCTCGCTTTCTGACGTTGATTTTACTTCGGTACCTTTGAATATTCGCAGGTGGCATGAGATAACATTCTTTTTATTTGTTAAACTCTATATTATTCAGTTCTTAAATGTCTAAAATTACATACTTGTATTTGTACAAAATACTATTTCAAGAGCTCTTAAAAAACCGATAGTATGTACACTAGGTGTATAGGGTGTCATTGAAATGGTGAAAAAAGTTCTGGGGGAAGGGAGGATAGTACTAATAGAAATAAAAAAACCATTCCACATGAGTGTAGGTCCTCAAAATTTATAATAAGAGATTTAGGGGACTAAAAAGGGTACATTTAAAAAATGTTTTTTTAACTTTAAAATAAGAAAGACATTTACACTTGTGGTCCTAAAAATAAAGGTCAAACGGATTTGATTTTTCTAGAATGAAAAGGTCAATAAGTACTCCGTTCACAATTCCAACCCACACATTTACTGAAAGTTGTTGTTGTAAGAGTGTTTGCCAAATGACATGCAGATTTTCCAATGCTTAATAATGCGTATTGCGAAAATTGTGAATACCATAACATATGAAAATTACTTCATCCATAACCAAATTGTTCGTGGTAAAATTTGGGTTTAAGTGCTGTTGATGTAACAACCACTCGCAGCGGGAGGTCATATTTTAACGTTCGCCAAACTGTGGATTCCGATATCCCAAATTGGGCTGCATTGTTCTATGCCAGGCTGCTCATCAACGGCATTTAAAATCTTCCTCAAGGTTCACAATTTGCCTAGGTCTAATTTCTCTCTCATGCTGCCCAGGCCTCGGCCGCAAATTCCGCTGGACCACACGTAAAACGGCTTCACGTCTCGTATATCTTTGAGGAAACTGTTGGGCACAAAGATACTTATGCTACAGCCACTGAATTTTAATGTTATTCCCCATAGTCCAGTATCTTGTCCACAAGTTGTTCGTTTTAAAGAAAAAAGTGTAAACGGTTCGTCGTATGGCATTGCAAACTTGTAATGTTATCTATTTATAACACTTCTGAAGTAATCTAGTTGGTCAAGCTAGAGAACAATGTTAAGCGCCTAATATATTACTTTATAATATTTTGTACAATAATAGTAGACATAACAAAAATGATGGCGTAATAGGTTTTATAAAAAAAAGCTTTAATTACACGTACTCTATAACAGAAATTGGGGATATAAAGGCTCTTGAAATTTGCTTACTTTATGGAGAAAATAGAAAAGTCGCAAAAGTGACTGCAATATATAGATCTCCAAGTTTTTCTGCACACGACTTTAACTTGCACTTAATGAATTATCTCGATAAAATTACAAAATTTGATATACATATTATTACTGGTGATATAAATATAGATATTCTCAATGATAGTATAGTTGCTGAAGAATACAAGAATATAATGAACTCCTTTGGATATGTGTCTTTCATCAATAGGTACACCCGCCCTCAGAGTAAAACTTGTTTAGACCATTTCTTTATAAAAACCGTTTCTGTAAATAATGAAGATATCAAATCATATGTATTTAACTACGACATAACTGATCATTTACCTATAGCTATTTCAATCGGTTTAAGTAAACCAAGACCAGATAATACGCATTATAAAAAATATATTAATTATCAAAATTTGAAATCGGAATTGAGGAATGAAAAATGGGAAAGACTTTATAATGAGAATAATATAAATATTATTACTGAAACATTTATTAACACTCTCAAATATTATATTAATAAAAATACTAAAGTAATTAAAATTCCTGGTACGCAAGTACTACGTAAACCTTGGATTACACCTGCCCTTGTACGATCTATAAATGTGAAAAATGAGTTATACAAACAACACCAAATAAATCAAAGGGACAAAAACCTCGAGATTCAAATAAAACATACAAAAATAAGTAAAATCAAAATTAATAATGACATAATAACAGACAAACACGAGATGTCAAATTATTTTAACTCATATTATAGTAAGTTGGGGGAAAATTATGCGAATAAAATCAAAGAAATTAATAATACTCAAGGGATAAATAATATTGTCACGGAATTTGCCCCACTCACACCCAAACCGACGACTGTGGTATCGCGAAATGCTAAGATTGCCCCGATCGCCCCTACACGATTCTGTTAAACAAACAAAAAAAAGCCGTGGATCGAGACGGGACTAGAAAATTTGAGAAACGACGAGAAGCGTTCGAGAGATGCTAGAAAATAGATCTAGAGATGCTAGAATATACCTGGAATATTCGTTGGGTCTATAAAAGAAAAATAAACGGCCGATTAAGTTAGTCTTGTATAAGTCTTGTATTACAGTGTTGAATTGAAGTGTTTAGTTGGAGATATCAAAGTGATTTAGATAGCGATTAATTAAATAAGTGTTTAGTTGAGTTCTAATTAGTGTTCAGTAGTGTACTGAGTATAGTTAATAAAGAAGTAATTAATTAACGGATTGTTTTTCTGGCAATAGTAAAATTCGGATTGGGAAATCCGTGACAATATGCTGGAAAATACCATGTATTTATATCATACAAATTGCGAAGAAGTGAAATTAATAATCAAACAATTAAAATTGAAAAATTCTCCGGGTCATGATGGTATTCGTGCAGAAACATTAAAAGAAATATCAGATGAAATTGTTGTTCCGTTAACGTTTATAATAAATAATTGTTTTGAGGTTGGTTGTTTTCCAGATATATCGAAAATTGGGATAATAAAACCTTTATTTAAGAGTGGAGATAAAACGGAAGTTATTAATTATAGACCTGTTTCTTTAATTTCTAATATATCTAAAATTATAGAAAAAATAATAAAAAAAAGAATAGTAAAATTTATGGAATAATATAAATTAATCTCAGATCAGCAGTATGGTTTCAGAGAAGGGAGATCAACGGAGGATGCCATCTATAAATTAACATCATATATTTATAGTGCTCTTGACAAGAAAAAACCTGCATTGTGCATCTTTGTTGATCTCTCCAAAGCTTTTGACACAGTTAGCCATAAAATACTTTTGGAAAAAATAATGCGTTATGGACTTAGAGGGAAAGTGTATCATTTATTGAACAGCTATTTAAGTAATCGTAAACAACAAACAAGTATTGACGGCGTAATGAGTGATCCAGGTGCCGTTACCTATGGAGTTCCACAGGGGACGGTACTGGGACCACTTTTGTTCACAATATACATAAATGATCTACTTACCATTAACAGAACTGGTTCTATTTTGAGTTTTGCTGATGACACTGCAGTGTGGTACGAGTCAAAGTCTTGGTCGGATCTGAAAATAAAAGCAGAAACAGATTTTAAAAACATAACAATATGGTTTCAGCAAAATAAACTTACCTTAAATGTAGAGAAAACAAAATATCTTCCATTTACATCCTATACGTCAGGTCTGCCTAGTCTGGGTCCACTAATTATTGACGACAATACAGAAGTACCTGAAGAAGATTCAATCAAATATCTTGGTATAGTAATAGACATGCAAGGTGGAACCTACAAAATGCAAATGTTGTCAAAAAAATTAGAGGATTACTGCCACGATTTAAATACTTACGAGATTTTTTAGATATACACCACCTAAAAATGCTTTACTATTCATTAGTACAATCCCAGTTAAATTACGGTATTATTGGATGGGGTGGTGTATCTGATAATCACCTGCAAAATGTAAACATAATTCAAAAATGGATTATTAAACTTATTTACAAAAAAAATATCACTTACCCTAGCGATCAATTGTTTACAGAAAGCGGTTTAATGGATGTCAGGCAATTATTCTGTTTGAATATTTTGCAAAAAACCTACCAAAAAAAGTATTTAATACCAAATCCAATAAATCACATGTACAGTACGAGAAACAGGGACAATTATATAAATCCGAGGTCAATAAAAACAGTAGAACAACGAAATTTTAATTATCTTGCTTCCAGATTATATAATATGTTGCCAAATTCTTTAAAAACCATAAACGTGTATAGATCATTTAACTGTAGAGTAAAGCTTTGGATTCAGGAATTAGGTCGAGGCACTTTTCACAATATAGTCAGCCACAGAAATGAAGTTTAGCTTTTGTTCCCCTTTAGTGATTGTTTACAAAAAATAATTATATTTACATATTTGTGTCTTTTGTTGTACGTATAAATAAATGTATTATGTGTAGTTTATGTATTTTAACATTAAATGTGATTATGTGTTCATGTCTACGAGTGTTCATATATTAGTTTAGGATTATAGTAGGTAATAATAAGGTTAATTCTTATTACCAATCACACACAAGCGGTATTTGTAACCGCTTCAGTGATTCACTAGTTTATTTACTTGTTCGATTGCTGTTTTTTTTTTGTAACATATTTGTACTGTTTTATTAGCAGAACATGTTTTTATCTATATTATGTTATTGTTGTAAATAAACTTATATTATTATTATTATTATAAATATTTTCGACTCAAATTTTTTTATTAAAAATTATGACGTAAATTTCGGTATGAATATAATGCTAGTGGTATTATCCACGTCTTTATTCCCAACAACAAACGAAATTAAATTTGTAAAGCCACTGAAACTCTCTCACATCAAGAAAGCGCGTAATCCCGTAATCCTAGCATAGAACAATGCCAAAAATTAAAATTATAGAACAATAGATCCCGGCGCGACTTCATACAAGCTTAAGGGAAGAAATAGTTTGAAAATTTTACTTATATAACTGTGTAGGGGTTGTGTAATTAATCATTCTCAAAGGTGGGGCTTCACAAATATAGTTCGAGTGGCGTTTGATTGGGGGCGAATAAAGGAATTTGTAGCTAAGTAGCTATTGACGATGTGGTGGGGATGGTGGTGATATCGAGAGTGCCTTGAAGAAATTAAATAACAGACTACAATTTGTACAATGTTAAGGATTTAAGCCGACACAGTCTAGTGCATTATATGGGGTACTTCAAGGTTCAATTTTGGAACCTTTGGTATTTAACATTTATATTAATGATATATCGTCTTGCCTTGATGTCAAGTATTTATTATCTGGAGATGATATGAAAATCTACTGGTCAGTATCTATCGTTATACATTGTGAATTATTACAGGATTACTTAGAACAAATTAGTGACTGATGGAACTCGAATCATCTTAACTTAAACATTAAAAAGTGCAATATTTTGTCCTTGTCTTGTAAGCAAAGTACATTAGTCTTTCCTTATTACATTAATGACACTCCTCTTCTTAGACCCAAAACAGTTAGAGATCTAGGAACTACTTTTAATCCTCTCATTTAATTATCAAATTCACGCTATAGTTGCACATGCCAACAAAATATGCATATTATTTTATTACACTCAAATCGAGAGAATTTCAGTCAACTGATGCATTACTTTGTCTTCACTTTTCTTTAATACGTTCGAATACTATTTCTCAGTTTGGCATCCTAAGTATTTCAATCAAAATTATATGATTAAAAACGTTCAGAGAAATTTTTAAAGCACGTTTATTTAAGGCTCATGTAGCATGACACTTGTAGCATCTCTTTATCATCTATCAAATGTGCAAGATTTATATGTCCTTGCAAGGCTCGATATCTGTTCTTTTAAAATCAAGACTATAATATTGCGACCTTAGCACATGCTTGATCCTCTGTTTCTTTTAACATATTTTAAGGTTTTTATTTTTTATTTCCGTTTTAATCTGCTTTCTTCTTGTGTCAGTATTATTTAACAAAAACTCACAGTAATATTGCATATTTGAAAGCAAAAGCTAACAGTAATATTGCACAATTTACAAATCTTACCTGGAGAATCGTTAGCAACATGTAGAAATTTCTGCTCAACAGTTTATATCACCACAGGGTTCGGTCCTGGGACCATTGGTTTTAACATTTTTATAAATGACATAGTTACTAACATAAATGTTAAGTGTCTTTTATATGCAGATAACATGAAAATATATAATAGAATTGACTGCTATAACGATTGCAATGATTTTAAAAATTCTCTTAACAATTTAAATACATACTGCTCTGTTAACAAGTTAGAATCATCATAAATTAGACGATTTTATTGTTTCCAGATGTTCATTTTGTGACCTGGAGATAACATTTGATAATAAATTATCCTTAACGCCTCATATTCAGAATGTTGCTCCCGATGGATTTAAAAAACTGGGCTTTGTAATTCGTAATATGAATGATTTTCGTTCCACTCATGTTAAAAAAACTATGTATCAGTCTACTCTCAGATCCAAACATGAATATTGTTCTTTAATATGGTCTCTTTATTATAATATACAATTAGATTTTTTAGAATGTATTCCAAGATGTTTCCTAAAGTTCTTATGTTAGAAGAAGGACGATGTTTATTTAAATATTGTATATCCTTATGAGAGATTACTGTACAGATTTGGAATCACTTGTCTTACTGCATAATTTAATAGATTGTACTCATATACTTAACTTATTTAACTTTAGGATACTTAAACCTAGGTCTAGGCTTAATATGTTGTTTTACACTACTACACCTAGAATTAATACAACAAAATATTCACCCATTAACCAGATTTGTGAAAACTACAATAAATTGCAAAGTTGCTTTGATACATTTAACTGTACTATGACTACAATAAAATCTCAAAATTTTGATGCTTTTGTGAATTTGATGTAACATATCTATTATACAGTATGCGCCAAAAGTATGGAATAAATTCAATAAAAACGAAACAATTATTTTTTGGGAAAAATCCTCGAACAGGTCGATTTTTAATTTAAAAAATACATATTTTAGCGTAAAATGCGATTTTCAAATGTCATTTGTTTTCGAGTAATGACGTCATCGATTTTTTTTTAAATGGCAACACCATATTTTTTTTTCCTTGATTCTGAAAGATCGTTTAATTCTCTATCAGACAGTACTAAAATTTTGCCCTCTTACATAGGAAAGTTTTCGAGTAAATGACGATTGAATGTTAGAAAACGTAAATCAATTAAAATAAAGCAAAAACGTTAATAAGTTTAGTTTTTCGAATTCCATAGTTCTTTTATGGATCACGTAGGTGAAAATCTTTGCAAAGTGTCATTGTCACACCGACTTTCTAATAAGTATTGTAAGCGACAGAAATTATTATTCAATTTAAAGTATTATGGCACATTTAACTGTTACTCAAAGAATTGAAATTTTAATTCTTATCGGATGCGGAAATATGACTAGAACTCAGCAGGAAGTTTGCGATTTATTTAATGAAAAATATCCAGATCGCCCTATCAGCCAATCAACAGTCAGTAAGGTAGAGTCTAAATTTAGAGAAACTGGCAATGTTGTAAATATTCCAAAACCTGGACGTTCAAGCATTAACGAAAATCAGAAACAGAACATTTTGATAAGTATGGTGGATAATCCTCATAATTCTTCACGATTGGTTGCATTAAACAATGACACTAGTCAGAGCACAGTGCTACGTATCTTGAGGAAGGAAAAATATCATCCCTACAAAATTCAACTTGTGCAGGAACTCAATGAAGATGATCCCGATCGCCGCTTACACTTTTGCGAAATTCTAATGGATTTATGTCAAGGAAATATAAATTTACAGCGGCAAATACTTTTTTCAGATGAGGCCACATTTTGTCTGAATGGTACAGTAAACCGTCAAACTTGCAGATATTGGAGTCGGGAAAATCCTCATTGGATGGCAGAGGCACATACCCAACAACACCCTCAGGAATTAAATGTGTGGGCTGGAATAGTTGACGACAGAATAGTAGGGCCTTTCGTCTTTGAAGGAACCCTTACAGGACAAAGATATTTAGAGTTTCTAGAAAATGACCTTGTTCCAGCCCTTGCAGTAATTTTTCCTAACGATAATGACCCTGACATTCCTGACGATACCATATGGTTTCAGCAACTATGCGCGCCCTGTACGAGATTTTTTGGACAACTGTTTTCCTGGGAGGTGGATCGGTAGACACGGACCGATAGAATGGCCTGCAAGATCGGCAGATCTTGCACCTCTTGACTATTTTTTATGGGGATACTTGAAGTCAAAAGTGTACATTAATAAACCACGTAATTTAGAAGAACTTCAAAATCGCATTCGGGAAGAAATACGCAGAGTTACCCCAGAAATCATTCATAATGTGCAAGAAGAATTTCTTCACAGACTTGCGCATTGTCAAGAAGTTGGTGGATGGCAATTCGAACATTTAATTTAAGTATAAAATTTAATCAATTGTATTTTATTTTACATACCTCAGAATTGTTACTTTTTTTATGGATAAAATTTACGTTTTCAATCGTCATTTACTGGAAAACTTTCCTATGTAAGAGGGCAAAATTTTAGTACTGTCTGCTAGAGAATCAAAAAAAAAAAATATGGTGTTGCCATTTAAAAAAAAATCGATGACGTCATTACTCGAAAACAAATGACATTTGAAAATCGCATTTTACGCTAAAATATGTATTTTTTAAATTAAAAATCGACCTGTTCAAGGATTTTTCCCAAAAAATAATTGTTTCGTTTTTATTGAATTTATTCCATACCTTTGGCGCATACTGTAGATACATTTTACAGTTAATTTAATTCTTCCAACTTCTTTTTCTGTCTACCTCATATGTATGTATTTTGTTTCCCATATATGTTCTGCTTTCTATTAATTGTAAACTGTACTTTCTACCCTGTAATTGGTTGTGTAGTGTAGGGTAGTGTATTTGTAAAATTAAACAATAAAATAGCAATTGATACAGAAGGCACGGCAACAATGCCTATTTTTCGGTGGGTTTTGGACGTTATTCTTCATGAACGATTGTATTTAGTAACAAATCGATTCCTTCCCATTCTTCTCTTATTTGTCGTTTGTTCAGAGTGCAGGATGCGACGCTTACATAGTTCCAGGCGGGCAAACGGCGGCGGAGACGTCGAATTTATGTTCGTCACGTTCGCCGAACAAAGTCATCGTCAATATTGAAACGGATGCCGCTTCGGAGCGGAATCAGTGCTCAAACAGATCCCCGTTGACAAAAAATGATGAATGATACGTACGCAGATAATCTCGACAGATTTGCGGTTAAAATCCGCGTTTTAAAAGCCTCGCAGAGCTAATGTTTGCTTGTGGAGCAAACGTTTGTTTTAACGTTTCGATTAATCCTTACTCTAAATGCGTAAGTCAACTTTCCGTGCCCTCAAACATTGAATTTTGCAAGGCTGCTTGATTTTACTCAATCGCATAACTCAATAGAAATATCAGTAGTCGTCTGAAAACAGAATCTGAAAAGTTTTCAGTTGCTTTCGTAAAGGAAGCACATCGACTTTGCAGACGTTGAGGGGGAGGTGCAGCATAGCAATGAATGTTACTGTCTGTTCCAAACAGTTTGATGTATGCAAAGTATTCGGGAGTCGATAACATAAGTTCTTGAAGGTGTGAAGTAGGTTACAGTGAAGATTTCAATAGGTGGCAATGGAAAGCACGTTTGTGCTCAAGAGATTTGTTATTTCGAAAAATGTACGAAGTAAAATGTTTTATTAGAAAAATATATACTATTTCCTTTATTGTAACGGTTAGTTCTTTTAAATTTTTACAATTTTGAAGATCTAGAAGCACATTTAAGCAAAATACATATGTGACCTGGAATCATGAAACGATCCTTTTGTGCGAAAATACCGTTTCACTTTTTGGGTGATTCTGACAGGAAATTTAACGCTCTTTCTAATGAAACAAACCGCAGTTTTCTATCTTTCTTAGTTTTTTTACAATTTGCGTTAAAAGTACAGGTAAAAAATTTAAAAAAACGCATGTAAAAACAAACAAAAAAAATGGATGAAAATTATTAAAAAAATATTATTACAAAATTATTGGTTGTTTTTTTTTCTTTTTTTATTTTTGGTCTGGAGTACATTTTCGGTCGTACTGGTTCTTTTTGTTGAGGTTTTCGATTGTTTTTCTTCATTTTTTTTCTTCGTTTGATTTCAAAGGCGTTGAAGTTTTGGTTCGTTTTTCTTCTTTTCATGATTTCAAAGGCGTTGAAGTTTCGGTTGGTTTTGATATTTCTACTTTTGGTAATGAAGCCACATTATCTGCCTTATTTTATCTACGACTAAGTCCCGAATATTGTTATATAAATACTACTGCCGTATTATATCGAGACCTTGTGGAATAATCATCTCTGGCTAGCTTCTGATGAATTTAGGTAGAGGCCAGTAGGCAGCCTTTGCTTGTCTGCTGCCTGGCAGGGTTAGGTGAGGTGATTACTTCTTTCCGTGTAGGGAAGCCTGACGAGTAACAATATGATAATTCAAAACGCGGTTGCTATGGAAACATGTAAACCCTTCACCACCTCCCCCCAATCTTTAAACGCGTTTATCTGGAAAACTTGTTTTCGCACAAAAGGGTCGTTTCATGATTCCAGATCACATATATATATTTTGAATATCTCCATTCCAGCATTCAAATTAAAATATGACGGATTTGATTTGTTATATTTGTTTATATCCTATTCCTATTTGATTGATAGTTTTTAAATGGTAAATTAGATGGTCAGAGTTGGAAACTAAGCATTAGTCCTTCAGGAGTGCCTCAGGGATCTGTGCTGGGTCCACTTTTATATTTAGGTTATGCTGCTGATACATTTAATCATATATAAATTACAAGATAATTGTTATTTTATTCCTTCGATGCTAGAATCATAAAACTTTCTGAAGAAGAATGAAGAATGTAAAAAAGAAGTGCATATAAAAATATTATGTTTAATGATCAGTTAACAATATTTTCAGCTACTGTAGGATAGCAAAATAATATTTTGAGGAAGAGATTGAAAAATTAAATCATTTTTCTCCATGTTTGCTTTATTGAAAACATTCTTTAAATTATATCAGTAAAAAAATTACATTTCTATAGAGGGGAAAACCTATTTGTCCAAATCTGCATCAAGAGACACTACTCTAACCACTCCAACCCGTTGTAAATAACGAGAATATTAATTTGAAGCTAACACAGAGCCTGAGTGATATATGAAGGTTTTTATGACCCCGGTTGTTTTTCCCACAACCCAAAAGATTAAGCCTTGCGATCTATCTAATTCATGAGATCCCTTACTAGCTCTGTCTAATATGTAGGGCCCTTAATAAATTGTCCAGCATATGTGCGTGATATTAAGTGCCCTCATGGTTTACCCTATCGATTAGACGCGACGCGATATGCATTTGCGAAATTAATATATGTCCCAATATGGAAGCGAACTTGTTTCTGTGTAAGATGGGATGAATATTCACTTCCAAGTGTTCCATTCTACCGCCTATTGAGTATCTGGGAGTGGGATTTGAATTTAATGATCCAACGACGAGTTCATTGACGATTAGGCCCGCTAAATTGTGCATAAAGTTGAATTACTTCCGGTTTAACAGGCAATTTTTCCAGCAGATTACGAGCGGATGTGATGTTGAGTAACTCCCGTAGTATGGTTGAGAATACGATAGCATTTTTGCGCATGATGCAGCGTTGCCAGATACCAATCGTTAATTTTGATTAAAAAAGTGGCATCATAAATAAATCAAAATACTTGCATTTTTATATGTTACAAGCTGTTAGTATTTTTTACTGTATAAGAAAGGTGTTTTAAGCTAATATAATTCAAATCTCCTACAATTCCTATCAATGAAGTCATATGCATGCTCTCTGATACCAAACATCTAGGTACGCTAATGAACAATTCCACAGACAAAGTTCTATTCAATAATTATCTAAAAGGTCTAGGCTTAATATGTTGTTTTACACTACTACACCTAGAATTAATACAACAAAATATTCACCCATTAACCAGATTTGTGAAAACTACAATAAATTGCAAAGTTGCTTTGATATATTTAACTGTACTATGACTACAATAAAATCTCAAAATTTTGATGCTTTTGTGAACAATTCCACAGACAAAGTTCTATTCAATAATTATCTAAAAAAAATTAATCTAGTTAAATTTACTAACCTGGTTTAATGAAAACACTCTATAAATGTCTAAGTTCACTTTTCAAACTGTGGGAACTCGAAAATTCAGATTAGATTTATATTAAGTTAAAATACCTTTTAATACAGTAAAAAATGTTACAAAAGCTAATAATAAAGAATATATGGGTAGATATTGTGGGTGTAATTCAACGCTGGTCGGGGCTTTAGTCCGCAGAGTAGTTAGTTTCACACAATATTGTTAATACCTAAAAATATATAAAAAACTGTTAGTATTTCGTAAATATAGCCTAATAATTTTATGATACATTGATAAAAAATTGTTTGTAATTTCACATAGGTAACTTTATGTTGGCAATTTGTGACCAGTATAGTAAGTTTGTAAATAAGATAAGTAGATAATAATTTTATAGAAATAAGCATGGATAAAATTCCATATCATATTAAACGGAATTACAGCTTTATATTGATTTATACATTGTGATTTTTAGGTTCGCATTGTAAAATATATGTAATTTTACTGAATAATTTAAATTTTCTTATATTTTATATACAGAGAGAGTCAGAGAGATTGAGTCAACACTAAGCTGGAGATACAAGGCGCCAAAATAGTATCTATGTTTGAGCTCGTTATGCCTTATACGAATGTTGCTGGTTTAAGAAATGCAGGGTATTCAAGGTTTAAATTTTATTCTGAAATTTCTCAATAATTGAGAAAGTTTTGATAGCATGACTCTGAAAATTGGTAGTGTTAGGTTTTTGGTATGTGATTTACGAATTTGAAGCTTATTTTGACGTTGCTCCTAGAGGGCGCTAGTTTCACCGTATTATTTAAGTAAATCAAAATATATTTTTATCTGTTGAGCTATGCTTAAAAAATATTTTGTGGTGTTTTTCTAAGTAGGCTTGTGACAAATTTGTCAATGTCAATAAATATTAACGTATTTTGCTTAGGTGTGATGTATTATTCGTAAAAAAATATTAGCTAATGATAAAAAAATGCCACAATAATTTTTCCAACACTAGAACACCCTGTATTTTTTAAACCAACGACATTTGTATAAAGCATAATGAGGTCAAACATACCATTTTGGTGTCTAGTATCACCAGCTTAGTGTTGACCCATTCTTTCTGACTCACCCTGTATACTGACCTTTATAACTACAATTGAACATATGCAATATGCTCATGTTAAAAAAATGTATATATCAAAGATCAATCAATCGAATATTCTCATTTTGTTTAATTGGAACAGAAGTCACTTTAAAAATGTATTATTTTTGTAGCTACATAAAGAATGTATCGACAGATGAAGTTGAAAATAGGCAAAACTTTTAATGTCATGGAAATAAGTTGAAAGAGTTAAAAATTCTGCTTGTTAAAATATACAATTAGAAATAATTTTATCATTAGAATTCAATAATACACTCTGAGAATACATAAACATCTACATTTTTATTTCTAAATAGTTAAGAAAGTTTTGTCAGGAGCAGAATAGCTTCTGTGTAGGAAGATTTTTTTAGTGGAATTTGTTCATCCATCATTTAAAAATGTATCGCAATGTGTTTCATTCATAAAATGTGTTGAAATATTTTCACTGAAAGTGACATCTTATTCTTCAAACATTAATATATCCTCCTTGGTTTTTGAAAATATTTGCACATATACGTATATTTGTGTCAAAATAAATATTTTTAGATCGATTTTTAGTTGCAGTAAATTAACAATTAACGTAACTACAACTAATAGTATTTGTTGTAAACTATTACTATTTTTATTGTCACAAAGATAAGTATATTGTTTGAAATCAATGTTGTTGTATGGTTTAGATGATCTACAACGTACCGTTTCAGTTTCTATTGTATTTATGAATTGTAACATTTAAATTGGTATAAGATGCAAGTGCACATCTTACAAAATATAATCTTATACTTACTCTATTTCAAATATGCCACAAAAAGTCCTTAAAACCGTACATGTTTGTCTACCACACCTTAACACAACTAATATGCATTATATTATAGGTTAGATGTGCAACAGATCTCATGAAAAATTCGTGATAAGTAAATAGTTAAAAAATACTAGTAAATATTATGTAAGAAGAGTATAACAAAACATGAAAATTTCCACCCTTTTTTATCAGTGATATTCCCATCTCTTTCATTCACCCACAACGTCATAGTTAGTTATGACTCGGATATACTTACAGTGGTTCAATTTACGTAACCCTTTCTTTTTTTATTTAGGTTAATGAAAGTATTGATTGATGTACTTTTTACTTTCATAATTTATTATTGTATAACATTTTTTGACAGTTCATTTCACGCCATTCACGAACTTTCGACGTCGCTTTTGGCAACGAAGAGCCCAGCAACAAAAAAGCTACTCATTAAAAATCTTCCCCCTTCAGCGGCGAGATCGAGTGTCCTAAGTATTCAATTTGTTTCTTGAACGCGAGGGCATTAATTGCCTCGAATAAAAATTTAAAGGCAATTCCGGTACCTCTCCATCTCGGGAAATATCCTTAATCATTTTTTCCCTGGCGGCTCTTTCGTAACTGATTTATTATGCGAATAATGTCCCTTTCAGTAGGCCGTTTCTTTTACATAAAAATTGTAAGGTTATGATGGTTACCATACCTGCAAAACATTTCACTGTCAAAAACTGCGGGTTGCACAGCATACTTTGTTGTAAACTTACGAATTGAGAGAAGGTTTGACAAATATATTATGTGATATAAAAAATTCGAGTGAGAAAATTGCATGATTTTCCCAAATACGTGCAGCAGAAGTACAACCCTCCGGGAAAATTGAAGAAGTATTGCATTATGCCATTATGTAAGAATACAGCATACAGCGCCTAATAAAAAATATTTGACTGCGCCAAAAAAAAAGTAAAAGAAAAATGTAGTGTAGGACGATGAAGCGCGACGAAAGGAAGCATTGCAATATTGTTTGTTTGTCAAGACCATTCTAATGTAAGTTTAATAGGAAATACAGGTAAAAAAAATGTAAAGTTGTAAAGAATTAATTAAACTTTTCTATTAAGCCACCAGAATATATAGAGGGCGTTTAGAAAAACAAGCGGAAAGCATACATTTCTCTCATTTATTGTATTCAGCGCTGCATTTCGATTCCAAATAACATGTTCTGTATTTGCTCCTATCATTCATGTATATAATGTTATTTTGCTATCTGACTTAACTACATTACCCGTTTCATTCTGAAAACATAATAAACAAAAGTAATAAATCAGGATTTTAAAAAAATGTTTAAAGAGAAACGAATTTATTAAATTAATTTTAAAAATTAGTAAATGGTAAATATAATTATTAATTACTTTTACTTATTATTTTTCAAATTAAAACAAGTAGTTTCTTGTGAAATTAGATGGCATAACTTTATTAATATCTCAAGTAAAACCATACTTATCCAACAGCATTATCGTCAAGTTACATTTAACAATAACGTTAGTCCACCACATCGCCACTAATAATCATGGCATTACCTACGCAGTATTTGCACTTTGTATCTATGAGCCACAAATGCCACAAAAAAGCAAAAAATCGTAAACACTGTATTTACGGAAACAAACCGCGCTGAACGGCGTGTAACGTCAAATCGATGATATCACGTTTTTGGCCACGTAGTTTTGTTTACATTCGATGGCAATTTATTAATGTTAATATTGTAATTATTATGTGATTATTGCCGCCAGACACATGTGCTGACCCTTCAATATGTTTGAAAGATTACCCTACAAAATGTTTCAAAACTAATTTGAAACGGGAATGAAATGAGACCTCCCAGACCAGAAAAACAGTAACGAATCGTTTTCAAGCTACATGTTTCATTTGAGATTACATGATTCTCCTATTTTTCTCACATGTAATGAAAATACTTATCCTCCAGGCAAAACGTATCTTACATAATGTCTTTCGCGTGATCGTGTAGTTATGTAATTTCAGTTGCATATAGAAAAAGGAATTCTATCAAATTAATGTAAGTTTTTCCTTGGGGACTCGATTTAGGGAGGGTTTTTCATAGATTCCACGATATCGATTAATGAATGCTTTTAGAAATTAATTTCTGGTTTATTGAATACCATAAAAGCTCATGAATTGTGTTCTCTATGGAAATTATGGTATATAATACACGAAATAAGTCGTTTATGAATGAGACATATGATTACAGGGAATTGTATTCAATTATTATTATAATTTATGAACTAAAAATAGTTCAACACTTGATCTTTTGTAGTGTTTTATGAATGACGAGAGGTTTCATATAATGTAATATTAAAAATGAGGTATATACAGGGTGCTCTGAAAAACACTAGCATAAATCCAGGGCGTGATAGATTTTCAAAAAATATTACAATTTGTTTCTGTAAACCATGGGCGTATCATTTTCCGCAAATATTTTTTTACAATCTAATTTCGGTCCTATATTTCTCAAAATTCGACCGAATGAATTGAAATTTTGTTATCTGGGGTTGTTGGGGATGATAAATGCTCTGAAGTTATACATTTTTCGCTATATCACTGCAGTACTCCGTGGGAACACTTTAGGTCCTAACTTTTTTCAAGCTAATCTTTTTGCCCCTTTTATCACTTGCTGTTATGGTAAATTTTATTCTAAACAATAAACGTGCTCTTAAGAAGGGTTAAATTTTTCCCCTTTTCCATAAAAACCAGGCATAGTACACCAAAGTTAAACAGCTAGCATCCCAAATTGTTGTATTCGTGAAAACGAAGGACATTTCGTACACTTATCCTGATTTTATTTTTCTAAAATTTAAATTTTTTGCTAATAATTAGTTATTCTTGTTGTTTTCCTTTTTTCAGTTGTATTCAGTATGTGTTAAACTTTTCCAGAAATAAACTAACCATTACTTTTTATCATTACCATTAAAAGAGAAACTTTGATTTTGAGTTTTATTAATGAAACTAATAATAATAGTAACTAGGCTTCAAAGCCCACACAAGAGAATTTCAGTTCATTCGGTCGAATTTTGTGAAAGATGGAACCGAAGCTAGATTCTAAAAATTTTAACGCCCTCTATCTTGATAACGGAAAAAGATACGATGGTTCATAGGAAAAAATTATAATATTTTTTGGAAAATCTATGAGGCCCTAAATTTATGCTAGTGTATTGCGGAACACATTGTATATAATTTTGAGACATGTACATGAAAATTAGTCAAACGGTATAAATTAAAATGAGAATTTAAAATTGAATACTTAATTAACATTTTTCGGTATCTTGGCGATAAACGTAAAAAAAGGTTGTTAATAAAGTATTGGTATAAGAAAAATAACACTGAATTTTGTAGAAGATTAATACCAAAATAATCAACAAGATAGAAGTAAATTTCATCACAGGCGTCTGGAGATAAGAAAATTGTCAAGTATTGGTGACAGTACGTATTTATAATAACCTGGAGTTGGATTCCCAGGAGTTCAAAGAAAAGAGTATAAATAACTGCGAAACATCAGGGACATGTTAAATTTCGTGAACTAAACACATTTTATAATTGCAGTTGCAAATTTGTGGTGTGACGCCCGCAGTGCACTACTGCGGTAAATGTAGCTACATTTGGCACATGTTTACGGGGAAAACGTCCTGCATACAGACTAGAACCTGCTAAAGCATTTTGTCTTACTTCACCATAAATTAAAACGATATCCATCAAATCCGATATGCTATACACGTAAGCCATTTTTAAACTTGAAAAACTAATGTAAACATTATCGCAAAAACGCGAACACTAAAAAACGCAGATAGAATGTATTCCTTTGGCGCTAGTGACTACAGTAGTAGCGATGTAAAGGTTGAAAATACTACCTAATTTTTTTCTCTTAAACTATAAGAATTGTACAAAAAATTGTTTACGATATTGACTTCATTTTGTATGACGCATCTGTTCCCAAATGTTATTAGATAAGTTAGAATCACTCTGTATAGGCAAACGGTGCTGAACACATAAAATAGCGCTTAGTAAATTCATCTTACTAGCTCTTTTCCAACACGGCACCTGACTGGTTGGAAACCTGACCCAAGTGGATAGCCAAATCGTTCACCGACTTACTGCAGCGGAGTTGTATCTAATATTAAACTGACTGACGGCTTCGGACAGGTTTCAAACTAGTCAGGTGCCGTGTTGGAAAAGAGCTACTGTTGCACTATATTTGATACATTTCCTCGACCATCAACTGTAGCATTTTTGTATTTTCCATCCCCGCTATTGTTTTGTTTGCATGTGCCTGGCAACTGCTTATTTTAACATACAGATATTCTAATGTGGATCCAGCACTTCGTTCACGGCTTCGGAACGCTTGTTCTGGTAAAATAGGACGACAGATCGTTTAAATGCTAATGCCGCACTGGATGTGTTTGAAAATGTTCTTCTAAATTTATGCGATAACCTATGGTCACCAAAACATCACACGCAAATGTCTCTCAATTATGTGCAGTGGGTGATTAAATATACAGGGTGATTCACAACTTGACACACAAAAAAATGGATGCGTCATGAAAAGTGGATTCAATATAGTAAACAATTTATTGAAGTTGTAGTATTTTCAATTTTTACATCGTTGGGCTACTGTAGTCTTTAGTTATCGGAATGCAGACGATTTCGAATACCGAAATTCAAATTTAGTATTAACATTTTTGCGTTGCTGCTGCAATATGCTAAAAATTTCAGATTTACAGTTGACGTGTTTGTTACAGACGATGCTATTTTTACACGGAAAAGAATGTATGACATTCATAATACTTGCGTACTGTTTGGGATTTTGAAAACCCGCACCCGATTCAACGAGATCATTTCCAACAATGCTTTTCTTTAAATGTTTGGAAGGGATAGTCGAATGGATGTGGTTCAGTATCACGAGTTCCTTCAAAATGATCTGTCTGGACTTCTGTAAGATGTGTCCTTAGCTGTCCAACTCCAAATGTGGTACTTGCACGATGCTGCTCCTACTTATTTTCGACAAAATATTCAGAAGTACCTTAATTCAAGGAGTACGATGGATTGGACGAGAAGGATCGGTACCATGGCCGTCACGATCGCCTGACCTAAATGCTTTGGACTTCATTTTGTGGGCATATTTAAAAAATAAAGTGTATCATAGCTGCTGCCAGTAACTTACGAATTCAAAACGGGCAAGAATCAGAAACATTTGTTAGTTGGTAGAAGCCGGGCAAGATGAGCACATGTATACAGGGTTAACTATGACTAAGTACAACAATTTTAACCACGAGCTCAGGAAGGCCCATAGACAATAAAAAAATTATTCCAAAATTTTAGCTCGATATTTAAAAAATGGGGCAAAAGTCTCTTTTCCTACAGAAAGTCGGCGCCTATGATAAATATCGACTGGATGGCTCAGATCCATAGATGAAGCTTACATCTGTCAACAATATCTACTACCATGCGGTCGTTTTTTGCAGCATTTCTAAATGCAGAAACGACAAAAATTAACATTCTTATTAGTAATAATACCTGATATATAGATAGGTAACAGTTAATCCAGTTATCTCCACTATTTTGCATTCGTTTTTCGTTATTTTGTCACAAACTGGCAAAACTACAACATTTTCATTCATTATAACTCACTCCCGATAAGACACACTTCCCGTAGGTACAGCTAGATAATATGCCTATTTATTATAACAAAATCGAACGAAAGGAATAGATAATAGAAAACTTTTAATGTATCCGCGGCAGTCTTGTCCCATAACCTAGAAAACCAAACCGGCGAACTATATTGTGGGAAAATATCTGCACCCAACACAAATTTCTTTATTTAATAACTATGAAACGTTTAAAAATTAAAAAGGCACTAAAAACTGAAGAAGAACACAAAACTACAACGTATACACATAGTAAACACAGGAATTAAATTATAACACGGCTGGAAATATTACAGTCGGCTAGTTGCCGTTACATACTCTGATTCTGTAAATATGTGACGGACAAGTCGCATAGGTGGCATTAAATAAGGATTTAACATAATTTCGCAAAAAATTTGTTTTCGCTTTATAAATAAGTTTCGAATTTTTTTGAAGGGTGATTCCGTTAATTCTTAAATTTCTCTATTCCCTATTTATTAGGACTTACCTAAAATTTTTTGTGTACATTCTGTCACTGACTTTTTTAATCACCGTGTATTTTTTTTTCTTAAAAACAAACTGAAGGTTTAGGATTTTGTAGTAATTTTTATATATTTTATTTTGTACTACCACTTTTAACCATATTTAACCATAACCCTTCTTAGTTAATACACCGCGGTCGCCGCCGCTTTTCCGCCCCCGATGCATCGCCGTGTCAACGGCCTACCTGTAAATAGCCTAAGGGTCTTTGACACCATGACCCGGTGCCGGCGATTGCACCGCCACGGTTACCCATAAACCTGGCGCGGTGATCACGACTTGGATTGCGTGCCTACGGACGGTCGCGTGCCCCATGTCGTTAACTTCCATCTGCGGGGGTGGCACCGAGTTGTGCATCGCCGACGATGGTTCCTTTTACATTGTAGTACCAAAGTACTTAACTGTAGCAAATTTCAACTTGATTGGACGTTTCGTTTCTAAATTATGTCCAAAACAAGAAAACAATTTTTTTTTCAAGTCCTGTAACTTCTAAATGAGGCACTTTTGGACTAAGCTAAGTTTGTCTAAATCGGTTCTATTTGATCACAGGAAGCTATGTTTAAGCTGGGTCCCATTACTTTACGGACACCCTATATAGAGGATTCCGTTCAATAATAACTTCAAGTAGCCTAAAAATATTGGGTCAAAGAGAGATCTATATAAATACAAATTCGACCTCTACAGTTGAAAAAAGTTACAGTTAAAATATGTAATAATAATAAAAAATTATTTAAGTTGGCAATAAATGAATAGTTAGTTCAAGAATCATGATGCATTTTTTACGTGTGTGAACATTTTTTTCCACACTAGATATCTATCTTTTCCTAACTCAAATTAGTTACTAAATGTACAACTTTACAAAACACTATCAAAAAAGGATTCTTAAAGTGTTTAATTTTTTTCTATTTGTCATTTTTTAACGCATAATAACTTGCAATAGACATTGTTGCCAAATAAATGCACCTTTCCACGACATCTTTTACCAATAGATGTGCGTTTCATTCATGAATTCTCCGGAAACAGGAAAAAAACAAACATTTCAAATAACCACTCAATACAAGAGTACTTTTTAAATTTAGAATAACCCGAACTTTTCGATTTTGATATTTAAAATATCATAAAGTCAAAGATTAAAAAATATATAATTAAAAATATTAGTTGACTTTCCCAAATGTGAGGCATATAGCTGCAATTAAAAAAAACATTTTTATATCAGTTTAATCTATCTAGATAAATAGCGGTATGAAAAATTAAATAAAAAACAATGTCAACACATTCCTCAGGAAGCATTTTTGGATAGGACGATGTATGTCAAATTATATAAAATTATCCCTAGAGTTTAGTGACTTTTGAACAATTTAAAAGTATCCGGTTTAGGTACATTTGACATCACTAACGTTGACATTTTTACTTTATTGCACCTTTCCACAACATCGTTTCCCGATATATTTGCGTATAGTTCATGAACTGGCTGATGTTACAGATTATTCATCATGCAACGTTCTTTATCTGTTAAATTAGGTCGAATACAATCGTAAATTGTGCTAAGGTATTATTATTAAAAATGAAAAGCTCCTAGTTGACACTCAGCTTTTAAAAATGTTCCGTGAAAACTGTGAGAAAAATATAATAAGGTTTTCCAAACAGCAAGACGTTGGATAAATATTACCCAGGGCAGTTTCTCGTTCTTGTATTAAATGTAGCAGATACACACCGTATTTCACTTGTTTTTATTAAACCAGGGGTTTGTTCGGCACATAAAACGGAGGACCGTTCCGTCTATAGTAAATACCGCGACGGCCTGCTGGAATTTAGGTAATACCCGGGAAGAGTCGTCCTTTTGCGAAAGTCGATAAGCAGCCGCCACCAGCACATGTTTCCACTTATCTGATCCAAAGATTTCGAGAAAATAGGGGAAAATAGCGAAATGTGAAAGTTTTAATTGGATCTCGGCCGACTGCCCGTGTAAGAGTTCCAATTTGGAGGTGGTTATTTTCAGTTGTGCCACTCTACACGCTTTTAAAATAAAATCAGTACTAGTCCCTATAGTCTGTTTGGAAATGAAAGAGAGTAATAAAACCCCGAGATAAGAACCGACCATGGGCGTGGTAATATTTCGTTTCAAGTAATTATCGGGTAACACTAATGCTAAAAGGTAATGGGTGTACCATAATATATTTTACTGGATACATCATAGGGCAGGAGCCAGTGTATTGTGACAGATTAATCCAGTCCTAGAGCTGAATATACGAAGACGCGCTAGTGCAGTAGAGTAAAATTAGACTTGTGTTTAGTGACTATTGTGCCAGTGGATATAATATTGTTTGGGTAAAATGTCGAGCTTATCAGATTACGTACCTACTAAACACGTGAAAAGATGTGCGCTGTCTTAGAATGAGAAGATTATTATATTAAATGTATTTAATGCATTGAAACACCAAAATCCTACCAACAGTGTTGACGACATCGTGGAAAAGTGTTCCAAAATGATAGGTACTGGAAAATCGACTATCTGCAGACTTTTAAAGGAAGCAAAAAATGAACAAGATACTGTAAATCCCCCAAAATCATCTACAGGGAGGTCAAAAGTCGTTATAGATGATTTCTTCAAAAATGTCATTCGCAGAAAAGTACACTCATTTTATTTTAAAAAAGAAATACCAACGCTAAACAAAATTTTAAGTGAACTTTCAGAGGAAAATGATTTGCCAAAAATCAGTAAAAGCAAATTATGGGCCATCCTACGAGAGTTGAATTTTTGCTAGGAAAAGCAGAACAGGAAGTCAGTTCTTATCGATAAAGATGAAATTATTTGTTGGCGAAAATCCTACTTAAGATCAATTAGAAAATTCCGTGACAAAGGGAGGAATATTTATTATCTAGACGAAACTTGGGTCAACGAGGGATATACTGTAACAAAAATATGGCAAGATAAAAATATAAAAAGTTTTCGACAAGCATTTTTGGACGGACTTTCAACAGGGTTCAAGGCATCTTCAGGTAAAGGGCGAGGATTAATAGGGTAATAGGATTAATATAGGTAGTGCCAGTGGTTTTGTAGATGGCGGTTTACTTTTATTTGAATCTAAAAATACAGGTGACTATCACGAAGACATGAACGCAGATGTTTTTGAAGAATATTTTACACAGATGTTGGATCTTATTCCTCCGGGATCTGTAATTCAATAATAAATATAATTCAATGGTTATCCGGAAAAAACATTTCTTTTGAAACAAATATGGTGAAAAAGGAACTTTTGACACTTGTCAATTTTAATAAAGATCAGAAAAAATATGTTATCGATGAAATGGCAACAAATCGCCAAATAACGGTACTACGGTTACACCTTATCACTGTGAACTTAACCCAATCGAATTAGTCTGGGCGCAGGTAAAAGGAGATGTAGCGCGAAATAATACGGCATTTAAATTAAGTGACGTGAAAATTTTGTTAAAAAATTAGTTGGAACGGGTAACTGCAGATAACTGGCAAAATGTATACATCATGTACAAAAAGAAGAGGAGAAAATGTGGGAACTCGATAATTTAATTGACGTTACTGTGAAACCTATCGTTATCAATCTAGGAGACGAAGATAATTCATCAGAATATTCAGAGGATGAATTTTAATATACCTACTTTTTTATTTTCTTTATTGTACATTTATACAACACTACATTTACTCACCATAATTTGAATTTTCAAAATACATATATTTTTGTGTGGAATAAAAGTCTATTCATTAAATTTAAATAAATATTTTGATAATAATATTGAATAATTTTATTTGAATTACTAAAAACTCTCTTAACCCGGTTATGATGCTTAAAGTAGCCTCATGTTTTGAAATGTTGTTTTTATATTGTTTACCCCCAATATAAGAGAAATGGACCCAGAAATTGAACGGATATAGATAAAGACGGATTGTCGGGGATTAAATTTTAGCTACCTGCTACAATTTAGTACAACCCGACCACACAAAGTTTTTTAAAAGTACACCTCATCTATACCGATAATACTTAATATAAAAATGTTGAATATAAGCACCAGTACTACATTTATTTACGATTTGCATACATAATAAGCTTTTATTACTCTCTTTCATTTCTAAACAGGCTATAATAACATAAAAACAGCAACAATTCTTTCAGTTTTTTTCAGCAGTTCAGAGCACACTTTCTAGTACACATGCGTTTGTAATTATCTAAGAAAAACAAACGCATCTCTCTAAGCCAACATTTGTTATACAGGTGAAATTTATTTAACGATCAAGGTTGTTGTTGTATTTGGGATTGCAGGAGTTTGTCGAATTTGTAAAATCAGCCAGGTAACACTAGATAATATTGAAGATGCGGGAACGTTATTAATGGTGAAACTTAAGCACACAAAGAATGATGTAAACAGAAGCATTACAGTAACTGAAAACTATATTAAATTTTATAGAATGGTACATAGCCCTTTGTCCAGCAGTAGCAAAGTATGGCCGCCTGTTTTATGCATAATACCATGGAAAATGTATTATTTAGTTTGTTGGTAAAAATCAATGGTCGCTAAAAGGTATGTTGATGAATAGGGCAAAAATATCTAATAAACTATTTAGAACATATGACAGTGCATTAGCTGAAATAAGGCC
This sequence comes from Monochamus alternatus, assembly GCA_037114965.1. Classification (NCBI taxonomy): domain Eukaryota; kingdom Metazoa; phylum Arthropoda; class Insecta; order Coleoptera; family Cerambycidae; genus Monochamus; species Monochamus alternatus. The sequence continues at coordinate 59,531,796 of CM073429.1, read as the reverse complement.
CAATTTGCGACCAGGACCATCAACGGCAGTTGTGTCCATGGCAGAAAATATGATTTGAACTCAAAACAATTCCACTGTAGCATTCCCAACATTCCCAATCGTTCGAGGAACATGTCTTTCATGCAATGCACATTTAACAACTGTACTATTGACTAAAGAAGTTTTTTAAATAAAATGTTGTAAAATTCTGGACCATTTCGGGACAATGCAGCATATCTAAAGTTACCCTAGCGACATCACACAGCGGTTCACGCGAGTCCATGTTCCCAAATTATTTTAAAAGACTTTTGAGGCGCCAGAAATTTTTTTCCATATCGCATTAAAATTTAAAAATGCAATAAAAAAATGCTAATTGTCTCCATTAAATACACGACTAATATATTATAGAGCAACGTGTTATTGAATATTTAACAAAGAACGTATTTTTGTTCAATTTTATGTCTATTCATGCATGAATGGCATCACAAAGCATATTTATTTTGCTATTTACTCGGTTGCGTTGCATATACCGCATTCGAAAAAGGAGAATTAAATGTTTTCTGCACAACTGAGTGTACCTACATTATTAAAGAACACATTCCGCAGATAGATTTGCTTCATTACAATTAGTTAAAAATTCAGCGAGAGCTCGAGACGTAAATTTAATATTTGAAAAAGGGGAAATTACCGAACGAATTAAAAAGGCTCTTAATGAATTAATTAACCCAAATACTTTTACATTTCTAACATCGCATTTTAATTTGGAGCCTCGCAGTTCACAATTAAATCATTAATTTTCATTTATTCTTCCCCTGGCGGGGTAGTTAACGAATTTCTGAGAGTTTTCCCCGTAAAAGTGTTATCCCGACAAGATTTACGTGTTTCATTTTGTGTGTTTATTCTTGCCGCCGCCGAGAAATCGATCAGATGATGGAGAAATTAGTACAATTAATTTCAATGCGAGAAAATTCAGAGTGGCAAAGACAGATTGTGTTATTATATATCTATTTCCACAAAAACAAATTAGACTATCATGCAAAAATGTAGACTGTTTCTTTTAATCGTCTTTTCAAATAGTCGATGTAGTTCCTACAAATTTTCAAAATGTTCGATTAAGTTGACTGTTTTTAATTTTGTATTACATAAGTTAAATAGTCTTTTGGATTTTATTTATTAGAGTGAATGCACTTAATTGAATCTAAATGTATAAGATACACTGTAAATTTCGGAGCACCACGATGCTCAAATTTAAGACCTTTTCTGCTCTTATAATCATAGATGACTTTGCAAAGAACATCACTTCTACAGAGTTCCATCAGCTAAATTAGATCCATCATTGTCCATGGAGTTATTTTTTAACATACATAGATATTTAGTATCCACATGATTTCATTATACACCAAAATGTAACCCTAATGGAAAAGTACTGTTTGTAGTGTTATGTACTGTTACCAGTTCTATATAAAATTGATATGTCAGTTCCACCTTGTTTTGTATTATTATTCTGGTTTTTATGAACTTTACCGTGTTATTGTCATGTAAGATTTATATTTATTTTTCAATTTTAACATTTATAAATTTGCTATACATCATATTGTGTCGATAACTAAAACCAAGTAATTTTTGTTGAAGCCAAATTGGCAGTTGTGGTAGATGCCTAGCAATAATATCAACAAATGCGATTTTCATATAGGCCATATTTAGTACACGCAAAGTAAGAGATTTTTTCATGTACATATAATTGGTAAAATATGGATTACAATAGTGTAGAGTACGGGTTCAGATTTTTTTTAAGCGGTGGAGTTAATAGTTAATAGTTAATAACTAACTGCGCATTGATACCTGCTTGTACCTAACTTTGTTTTCCCCCTTCCACTTACTAAACAATGTATAATATCTACAACGGTTGATGTTATTTTTACACAATATGTTCTCATTCACAGGTATTTTGATTGCTCTAACCAAATATTGCGTAGATAAGCTCACTTCTTTGTTAAATTGTTAAGTTTACTTAAAATCCAACACCAAATTAATTCACTCATAAATGAGTTTGAACATACTCAATCTTATTTGTTTACTGTGTAGTGCTCTTGAAGTTAAAAAAAGTATTCCTGCAGAACAAGTAGAAAATGGACAGGACCAATTCTGTCCTAATGTTTTTATAAGTAATTATTAATTAATAAAAATGTAATTCATAATTATAACAGTATAATTAAATTGTAATTTATTGCTTGTAGTTCTTTATCTTTTTTCATAAAATGTAGTACACAAAATGATATCTTCCTTCAATAAAAATAGAGTACACACCATTAGTAAGTGACGATTATTACCCGAAAAATTATTATTTTAAGGCCAGTCATCTCAAAGTAACTGTTAACAGTTCAAATACAGTTTAATGAGGAATGCTAATGAGGTGCTTAACACCAGGGGCAGAAAATTTGATCGGTTCGCGAAGTTCCACAATAGAAAAGCAATTTTGTCAAAGATCGAGTTTTAGACGGTGCTCGACGAAAACGGCAGCAACCCTGGGAAATTAGTTTGACGAAAACTTTTCCAATCCAACAAAAACCGTGATAAATACGCGAGGAGTAGCGGAAGTACAGACTCTTATTGGAAGCGACGCTATATATCGATTGATTTAGGCTGTAGCCTGTTGTTTGTTTGGGTTTTATAAACAAGGATTAGTGAATAATTAACTGTTTTAATCATAAATGTGAAACTCGGTGGGTTTTGCAAACACGCTCAGTTTCGCTTTTATATATTTTTTATATACGGTTATTCAAACCGAAGGGTCATTAGAAGGTTTATCGGAAGGGTCGTTTCCCATTGCTCTTATAATTTTTTCAAAGGGTTTGGATAATATTTGACGTGTATTTCGTCATTTTTTATGCAACAAAGGGGAAATACTTCGTTTGCAAAAACTGTACCCAACCAGCACGCTTTCATTATAAAGCAAGGCAGTGCTTTAGAAGCACCAAAAATGCCATTTGCTACTATATATGACTTAAATAATACAATTTAGCCTCCAAGAGCAGAACTACAGTGATTTTTTGAAAACCAGTCACAAATGAACATCTTACTGTGGCTACCAACAGTGACTGAAATGTCTGGCTGGAATATCCGAACTGTTGTTATAGTTATTAAAACTTTTAAATTGTATATCTGATACATTAAGGACAAGTGAACTGTACATTAAAGTCTAGTTGACTGTAAGGCAGTAATTATTGGACATGCTCTATTGTACAGTAGTACTTGTAGATGTATTTTAGACAATACAAGCATACTTGTTGTGTTTGTACTTACCTAAAAGTACATTCTCATTTAATATAATTGAAAACGATAATTAGGCTACAATTCCAAAAAGTAAGCACATAATACCCTAATAGCACACGACGTCCAGTGAACGTCCATTTAACGTACAGACGTCCATGGACCGTAAATGGACAGTCAATGGATGTCCATTCCTGGACATATTTTGATAGAACATACATTGGACATCCGATGGATGTCCTTTATGGGACATATTTTGATGGTACATATATTGGATATCCGATGGATATCCTTTATGGGATATATTTTAATAGTACATATGTGGACATCCGATGGATGTCCATTATTGTACATGTTCTGTTATAATTTGAATTTGCCGCTAAAATTCGTGCAGTGCATGTATATTGAAAAAAAAAGTGTCCAGAATCCAGATGTAACGCTAACGCTAACCTCTAAAGTGTTCTGTTCCCTTTGGTGACGCTGATAAAGTGACAAACGTTGATGAGTAAACAATATAGAATAAATTAGGAAACCGAAGCAATATCAATCACATTTTGTAAGTAAGTAAATTTGTATGTTCTACTATAAATAATTGAATTGTTTGTTGGCTAGGCTAAATTCATAACATCTTTATGTAGACAATTATGTCACAGTATAATTATGTACTAACAACTAACAACACTCGTTTTCGTTTTTAAATAAAGAAGTTCTCATTTCCACTCTATTGTTGAGTTTTCTCGTCTTTAGCTATTCTAGGTTAAGTTAAGTAATGTAATTATATGGTTTTGTTCTTGTTACTTGTTACATAAGTAGTTGTTTTATTTGTATCTCTTAATTATTTATGTATTTGTTATTCATGTAATAATTAGAAAAACAATAAAATTATCAAAAAGTATTTCTATAATTTCAATGCAGATCTCCATTAAATGTCCAAAACAGAACATCCATGGGTAGCACAAATTTGGTACAGAGGCGGACATCTGTGGGTCCGAAAGTGGTACAGTTGTGACATTTGTGCGTCCGTGGGACTTCCAATGGACGTCCATTGGATGTCCGGACTTCCGACTTTAGACATCCTTTGGATGTTCATAGGACGTCCTTGTGCTATTAGGGTATAATGTGAAATAGAAGAAAGATATTATTGAAACAAATAAGTAACTACCAAGGTCCTGTACGTCAGTAATGTTCAAATTTGTTAATTCGTAGCATCGACATGCACCCTCAGAAGTTTATTGTTGCTTTGTATCCCCTCGACTCATCCTTTAAATAAGCAGTAAGCTTGTTATATTTTCCAATATCTATATTTTTGTAGTTTGTGCCTTTATAGTAGCCGTCAACATCGAATAGTTCGACCACATAGATGAAATTGCATATTCTTTAAATTTAAAAAATACAATAACATGACTTCTTCATCTATTGTCATTACTCTCCGTTTTTTCCTCCATTCGTTAAGTTCGACGAACACTTTTTCGTGATGTTCCCTGGATTTCTCTTGCAATAAATGGAAAATTCGAAAACAGCCACAGAAACACAATTATTTTTTGCATTTTTACCAAATTCAGATAGAACTGTTTATTAAATAATTAATAATAAATAACGTACGACAGCAACCAGTAGGTATAACAAAACCTACCATTTTTCATTGAGTTAATTCTGACTCCACAAATATGATTGTGACGTGATTATGGATAAAAAGGATAAGAAGTTAAATATCTTTACAATCTAGTAAACAATTTACAAAGACTAATATTAAAGAATATATGGGTAGATATTTTGGACGTAATTCAACGCTGGTCGGGGCTTTAGTCCGCAGAGTAGTTAGTTTCTCACAATATTGATATATCCCATACACCTTATAAATCATGGACGCGCCCGAAACCGTTTTTTGCCTATACAAATAGTTGATGCTCAGATGTGTGCGACAGAGATAGAGCTAGTCTGGGCAAAAACCGTAAATGACAGACGTATGACAGACGTGTGACAGACCGAATTATATTTGATATTTACTCATTTATTCAGAAATTTAATTTATAATTACATTTTTATAATAACAATTTGTAAGGAAGGTTTTAATTATTTAGGAAAGGTTTTGTCAGGTTATGTTTATATATTTTTCTGTCATAGAACATCTGTTTTTGCCCGGACTAGCTTCATCCCTCTTGTACATATCAGGACAGCGGACCTCTCTTTCTAGGATCGGTCCATGATTTATAAGGTCTATGATATATCCTAATAAAAAATATATCTAAACGTGTGCGCTACGAACGTCATGCAAACTGTTTCTTGGTAAATAAAGCTTTATCTGTCACCAGTATATCATGTGAATCGACTTTGCATAAACCACTCACAAAATCTAACCGTTACAGGATAATCTACAGGCATCAATGCTTGTATAGTGTACACATTCGATATGGTATGGATATAATCAGTTTTCATAAAATACACCACACCGTAGATTGCAATGTGCTGGGGAATTATCGTGCAATCTGTTTCGTACTTGCTTTCCACATGTTTAAAATTTGCGTCTCTGTCCTTGGAATATGATCTGGCAGTTTAGAGCTTTCGTGTTGCCTGCGTCTAGACTATAAAGTACCAGTATTCCGTCCTCAATGTACGCTCAAAGTATCAGGATGAGGTACATTTCCCTTGAAAATCTTTCCACATCCACAGACATGCGAGGGACTCAAATGCATTTTGTCATGCTGCTGAGTGTGTTACACTACACAGGGATGACCAGAAGTACGGAATAAAATTCATATCTGTTGAATGAGTGAATTATTTTTAAAACGCCGAAACGCGTTAACTGATCTTGATTTTTTCCCATCTTTCGGTTATATAATAATAAATTTTTCTTCAACCCCCTAATCCCCAGCTACCCTTACTTTTTTTTCCAAATGGAAACATAGGGCATGAGGGGGCTCGTTGAAAAGCTTATAGAACACCGAATCCAGCCATACCAAATAAACAAATTTTATCAAAGCAAGGTTTTTAGGGTTGTATAAAACACCTACTTAACAAGTGAAATAAAATTTAATTATCTTCAGTGTTATTCTCCATGAATTTTCACAGAATAAAATAAAGAATTTGAAACTATACCTATCACTGCTAACGCAAAAAAATGTAGGGTGCTGCATTTAAAAAAATTGAATTTGGGTAAATCATTATTTTAATTCGATGTTCTATTGTTTTTTTTCTAAGACACGTCGAATCATCTATAAAAATGACACAATTTTTCTATTTAACATTTTTTTTGTAACTATGACATTAAAGCTACAAATCGAGTGAGAGCGTCACGCTGGACACCCTGTATATCTGAAACTTGACTAAAACGAATCAGAAACGACAAAATTTTAATTACAGTGTGTGTGTTACAGTTATTTTGATGAGGAACCCTATTTTAGAAACACCTTGTACAAAATTGTACAGTTTTCACTTTTGGTTTCATCAGAAAATATCTTTAAATTCTTGAACAATGTCAACAACTTGTTCTATGCTTTGATCATTAAAATGGGTGCTACAAACTTTTAATATGGAACTTCTTATAAAACCCTTAACTGAATGAAGACCTTCTGATTTAGGTCAATCGCACCTTAAAGTTTCGAGTGTTTAGAACCGCTTCCCCTCGAAGTCGACTTCATATCTTTTGAAAACCGCATGAGGTCGTTTCTTTTTGAACGAAACTTGATATTGTAAATAGGGCGCCTTTTCCTTTCTAGTGGTGAAAGAAGCCAGTTGATTGATTACTGTTTGCCCGTAAAAAGCCCCGAGCTAATCCGAGGAGTTTTTTGTGCGGCATTTAATCTTTGATCAATATGGGGCGGTGAAATAATTTAATATGTATACATCTCGGAGGAATTTTTAGACAGAAACGACGTCTCGAGCGACTGTGTCTTTGCCTAGGGTTGATACATTCACGAATCGTAAAGGATTATCGTGCTTATAGAGATTTCAACCGTACCCAACACAATAAATGATGATATATGCCTACTTGAAAGGTACAAATACGGTTGTTTGTGTTGAAAATTGTGTAAATAACTCCGGGGATATGGAGTGGAATACGTATTTGCAAAGGTAGCGCCATCCAGGGGGGCGTTCGCACACGTGCCGTCAGCAATTTTAAATTATTACCGAAAGTTATTGACGCCAGGGGAGCTAGTCTTATGGAAAAGATAAAAGTTTCATTCCTTGGTAGGTACATAAATCACGAATTGGAGAGATGTAAAACTTGCCGCATTAAAATATAATTTATACGAACTTTCAGTCCCACGAAAATGCAGAAGATAAGCGGAAATTGTGTTAGCGACGCTCTAACTAATGTAATTTTCTTAGTTTATTTGGTAGCACTTTTAATTCAGGCGTCAGAGTTTGAAACTCATCGTAATAGTTGCAATTGATCACAGTATACAGTATATTAATCAAAGTAGTACATTAATTAAATCATATCTTACTAATATACAACAATATGTAGCCCAGAGTGATTGTAGGTCAACTTGTCTTACCCTCCGAGCAGGAGTACCGCAGAGATCTCTGCTTGGACCTGTGCTATTCTTAATATATATCAATGATTTATCCGGCTCCGTGGATAATTCTTTGTTGACTATTCAGTTTGCTGATGACACAAATATTACTTAGACTGGATGAGTTGTTAGATAAGACCAAACGAGCAGAATTAATGATGCAGGATTGGTTTCTCTCAAATCAGATAAATTTAAATACAACTAAAACAGAAACAATAGTATTTGGCTTACGTGATGGTGGACAGACAGCAAACCCAGAGCTTGTAAAATTCTTGGGCGTATATTTAGATCTTAAGTTATCTTGTAATCACCACACAACGTACATTTGTAATATAGTTTCAAAAAAGTTATATTTGCTTCGTAGTCTGACTCACCAAGTATCGCAAGCAACCTTAATAACAGCGTACCAAGGGCTCATTCCCATGGTACTGGTGCGCTACACTGTCACCAATTTCCTTGAATATCTCAGAAACAAGACCAAACGTCGAAAAAAACAAGAGACGAAACAGTTTCGAAATTAACCAGGTCAAAGTGGTGTGTAGATGTTTTATTGAAATTAATTTTTTTTTTTGTAGTTTTAAAATAAAGTAAGAGGAGGGTAGCATACAAAATACACTTCTAAGAGGGGTAGGTAGTTCAAACTTAAGAAGCTTATGCAAGATCATAAGGAGCGTTTGTGTTCCGAATTTCACTTAAATCGGATAAGTGGTTCAAAAGTTATGAAGGAAAAACGAGAAAAAATTTCCTATTTCAACGCTCTCTATCTCGGAAACGATGCGTTTTAGGAAATAAGTTTATATCACAAATGAACATTATTTTTACCTGTTCTATCGATTCCTGAAATTATCAAGATTAAACCTGAATCACTCTGTATGTAGATAACATAATCAAAAACCCTCGTTACTCTATTAGGTGTGTTTTTTCCTATTTTGAGTCCTTGAATCCTTTGCTGCCTTCCGTATTTTAATTCTTCTCTAGGATTTTCCCAATTAAGCTATCCCACGTCTAACTTGGTTTCCCTCTCGTCTTTTTGGCAACAACTTTCAACTTCCAAATTATCCTCGTCGGTCTTCTACTGCTCAGGACGGGTTGTAGAAAGGATAGTTAAGAATTAAACAGTATTTTACCACACATTTATTTCCTCCCATAGTTTATTTATTGGGGTATAGTTTCAATAATACGTACAAGATAACTAAACACTCAACATAACATACAGAGCTGGAATATAAATACAATACCGATATAATAATGTCAAAAAACATAAATAATACACATCACACAGAAATTCTAGTAATAACTGTCAGTCGCCAACAAAATGGTGGATATTTGGAAGATGCGGGAAGTTTAACTTTCTCTACTGATTTGATTAGTATACTGTGCAATTGATTTTTATTTTTTTATCACTTGTTGATACCCATGTGAGAACAATTTAAAAAGAGAAGAAATAATTGAATATGTCGATATCTATTGAGGTTGATTCAATTCATTTGCATGAGTGAGTTCAGAAATGATGTCAAGACTTTGCAGTGACGACGTAAATTGTTACGATGTCGAAGAATCTTCTTTAGATAATGACAATCCTTCGTTGTCGTAGTACCCACGATTGGTAACGATGTTGGGAATATTGTCGTTCTTAAAACTGTCTTCAATTAAGTTGTCAACAAAATTATAAAAATTTCCAAAATCTAGATAAATAAATACATTCCAATTTCGATAAAATTTTTTGAAAAAGAGTTTACATGTCCGTATATTGAGTCTTGTGAAATGGATTTGTACCTGACACTTATTTTGAAGAGCGTCACGAAAGCTACAATGAAAAAAGGAAATTCGGGGTACAAGGAATCGACACTGTTGAAGTGAGTTTAGTGTGACAATTTATTTTGCAAGAAATCACTCGCAGAGGTAGGAGTTTAGTAAATAAGAAAGTTAAGAAGGGAGAATTAGATTCGAGAACGATTTTGGAAAAACTAGGTAGAAAAAATCTCATTTTATTCAATGGCAGTTTCACGGATATTATGTTGTATAGGGATATATCAGGGAGTAATACGATTTCTAAAAATAAGAAAAATGATATTTATACTAACATTTTATTTCTCTATATAAGGTATTTATCCAGTTTTGGTAAAAATCAATTGCTTTACAAAATTGAAAAATTCTGAGACACAATAATTTTTCATATTCAGATATGAGATGACTATTATTTGTTGACAATTAAATTTCAATGGACGTGCTGGGTAACGAGCATATTTGGGAGGATTTCGAAATAGATTAAAACCTAATAATAAACGATTTAAAAAATACTATCCGTATCATTTTATACCAGTGCAAATTTTGTTGCTTGTCGCATATTACGTTAAAATATTGTACAATGAAGGACGGAGCTGATTGTTATTTTCTTGAAATTTGAAAAAACGTGATAACGATTATACTTTCTCATATCCAAAAACAACTATTTCTAAATTTTTAATTCGATATATTCAAAGACAATGTAATTATTACAAAGAAAATAATTTTTTGAATTACAACTTTGACACCCTGTATCATTTTTATTATCAACATTTTGTTAAGGCCAGTTTTGACAACCATATCTGTTGCTAGCGACAATAAATTTATCAATTCATGTCTAAAACATATTTCCTTCAGTGTAACATTGTGATATTTCCTTATTTTGATTTTGAGAATTGTTCCTCACACACCAGTTATACTGTAGCTTGAGGCAACTTGGAAACGTATTATTTTAACAATTCAAATCGATCCTCTTCGTATCACAACACTAGTAGCTTCCTATTCCCATTACAACCCCTCATGAATGGCACTGGGGAGATTAGAATAGTTTATTAGCGAAGATCAAGTGTTAACTACCTCATCTTACAAACTTGGCGCGTTCTGTAATTACTGCTTTGGGAAGATATGTTTTACTGCCATCAATTCGGTTCGTATATCTCTGATAGTCATTACTAAAGATAGTATGTCGTTCGCACATCTCAGGTCCGTCGGTTGAAAATCGTAAAATTTAAATATTCCTAATTAAACACAAATATCATCTTCAAAATAATGGCCAGTGTTGACGAACCTCGCCCTGTTTATTTACCGGCATGTGTCAAGGTCGCAGTGAAACGTTGTGCGTGTCGGATTTTTGTAGGGACCATAGCGCGTTATTAGCAAATGTTAGTTTCTTGCAGTTTCTTGTTGGTTTGTCGGTTTCGGTGCTTGAATGTGTTCCGTCTGCCCCCCACTCGTTCTACTGTGAAGAAATGGATTAAAGATTATCCAGATTTAGAATGTGACAGGACAGAGCGCAAAATTTGTAAGAGTTATAAAACACGTATTGTGGGACATATGTGCTCGGAACAATACAAAGTTCATGTGAGTAATAGTATGACAAACCGTGATGGTCAAAAACAATTTAACAACGACTTGGTAAAAGTGATGGTCCTTTAAATGAACTAAATAATGCAGAGTTTAGACAATTTTTGCGAAACTGTGTTAATAGAAAGTATAATAATGTAATGTTGAAGAACCTGTGACAGCATCAATACAGCTATTCAATAAATAATGCCGTAAATAGTGTTTTAGACTTGCGACAGTTTATTTCTCAGGTACCAGGATCTACTGCTGAACGTGTGAAGAAGAAACTTAATACAGTTTTGCAGAACAATCCAGGATTTTTAACTATATGCCGTATAGTTGAAGATAAAGGAGTAGATTTTGCCACCCTAAACGTGCCATCAGTGAAAAATTATAGATATTTTAAATATGCCCCAGTGGCCTCTGTGGACGTTGAACGTACGTTTTCAAAACTGAAATCGATTTTAAGCGATAAACGTCACAACTTAACAACTGAACATTTACAACACTTGCTGGTTATTCAGTTTTATTTCAGTACTAAAAGTGAATAGTATAGTGTTTTGTAAACTACACAACTTAATATGGACTATATTGGACAACATACATATCACCAGTACAAGGTAAGACGTTGATATTAACTGTATTTGACAATAAATATACGTATTTACTTGACTTCCACAAACGTTAACGTTAGCGTCCTAAGTGCGCCCCTGATAATGACGTTATGTGCGAACGATATACGGTCCTAGTCATTACTAAAGCGCGCACTTCAATCGCAGATCTCAGGTCCAGACTTGAGGACGAACTTAATATTTAAGTATGTGTTATTTATATTAAAACAAATTTAATCTTATTCATGCGAACTAATTGACATCCCATTTATTTACCTGCAGACACTCAATTCTTCAGTTTAGTGGAATATATTCTCTGAGGAAGTGAATCTGTATCCTTGACCATTCTCAATATACTCAGGAATTTATTAACTGGAATTAATTCCCACTCGAATTTATTTCACTACATTTGGGAATCGAGGCCCAGGTCTGTTATTTTAGTTTAGACTTACAGCAGGTTACTACTTGTAAAACAAAATAGTTGTAATGGAACCGTACGTTGGGATACGTAGTTAGAAGCAACGTGGTATTCCTACGTTTATATGTTCAACGGATGTTTAAGGATCCTAGAATATGCGAAGATTTAGCATACATACATTTTAATTATTCACGTATACCTTCGTCGTCTTGAAGCAGCTGTGACACCATCAGGATATTCAATAAATGACCCAGTAAATAATGTTTTTTATTTCCGACAGTTTATTTCCCAGATATAAGGACCTAGTGCTGAACGTGTGAAGGAAAAAATTGATACCGTTTTGCAGAACAATCTGGGATTTCTTGAGTTTATACCGTATAGTAGATCTTTTGGATGGCAAAGAAGTAGATTTTTCTGGACCCACCCTAAACGTGCCATCCATGAAAAATTATATATACTTTAAATATGCCCCAGTGACCTCTGTGGACGTTGAGCAGACGTTCTTGAAATCGAAATGGATTATGAGCGACAAACGCCACAGCCTAACATCTGAACATGTACAGGAGTTGCTGGCTATTCAATTTTTTTCCAGTACTAGTTATGTAGTGTTTTGTCAACTATAGTCAGCGGCCGAAAATCTAGAGAGTGACTAATCGCCAGCTTGTAGACAAGCGCGACGGATGAAGCGTGCGAGAGGCAACATTTCATAGGCGTACTAAATTTTAAGGCGATCAGATATAAAAAATATACAAAAATGACAAAAATAATTGCAGTTTTTGCAATTTCGAGGTGTTAAATAATAAAAATGATAAGAATTATTTCAAAATGTAAAGTTTTTATCTTGTATTATCAATTACCCAAGGTCGACAAGAATAGAGAGTGACTAATTCACAACACAGAGAGTACGGAAGGTGAGGGTGGAATGATTACCTAAGCGTGCCACTTGAGAAGAGTTCAAAGCACACAAAATTATCAAAAATAAATTGACGGCGACTGAACCTAACACATTAACAATTTAGGGCTTTTGAGAAAATGTTATAGTTGACAAAATTTGTTACAAGTAAAGATTTTCCCATATAACGGTCAGACATTAACACTTATCCATGTTTCTTCAAAATTTAATATATTCTTCGATCCAGATTCTGATATTTTTCTATCAGTATACTTTTTTCGATTTCATTTATATGGAAATTTACCTACTATAATTCATATGTCACATATAATTCGCAAAAGCACCCTTGTATATATTCTAGGCTAAGTTTCATCTAGTAATCCAATTTTTTTTTGTCGAACACTCATTTTAAAAATACCATCTTGCTTGCGCGAGTTTTAATTATTTTCTGTTCGGAGTTCTTCTTTACCACTTTTTTATTTGCACATATATGCTACTCACGTACATTCGTATTTTGACCTCTTCATACGTGACATCATCCAATATTCCTCACTTGTTAAATTAGGACGATTTTGAGAATACACTGTAGAGCTTGATTATTCTCCATTCATAAGAACAGAAAATCACTAATAAAATTAATTACATTCATAATTAAATTAGCGAAAAGATATACCCGGAATGTTGCCCTCTCAAACGATATACCCGCCCATGATAGCGCTGGAAATGTCGCAGCCAATAACAAGTGACGGCGCATGCGTAATAACTGCAGCAGAAGCTGTGTAATCGGGTATGCGGCACACGATTTTATAGGAAAAATATATGGGCTGCATGTATGTTTCTTTGTATCGATTGCTATAAATTGTGAGCGGGTTTATAACAGGGGCCACTCTCTAGATTTTCAGTCGTCTATAATAAGCTTAATATGAATATGAACGTTGGATATTGTAAATTACCAGTACAAGGTAAGACATCGCTTTTAACTTTTTCTAGGTATACAGTATGCGCCAAAAGTATGGAATAAATTCAATAGAAACGAAACAATTATTTTTTGGGAAAAATCCTCGAACAGGTCGATTTTTAATTTAAAAAATACATATTTTAGCGTAAAATGCGATTTTCAAATGTCATTTGTTTTCGAGTAATGACGTCATCGATTTTTTTTAAATGGCAACACCATATTTTTTCCCTTCGCATTCGGGACGAAATACGCAGAGTTGCCCCAGAAATCATTCATAATGTGCAAGAAGAATTTCTTCACAGACTTGCGCATTGTCAAGAAGTTGGTGGATGGCAATTCGAACATTTAATTTAAGTATAAAATTTAATCAATTGTATATTATTTTACATACCTCAGAATTGTTACTTTTATATGGATAAAATTTACGTTTTCTAACATTCAATCGTCATTTACTCGAAAACTTTCCTATGTAAGAGGGCAAAATTTTAGTACTGTCTGATAGAGAATTAAACGATCTTTTAGAATCAAGAAAAAAAATATGGTGTTGGTATTGAATTTATTCCATACTTTTGGCGCATACTGTATGTTTCGGTCATTTGCGAACGAAATGCGGGCTTTAATCATTACAAGACGTTTTTGCGAATACTATTCTCACGGAAAATAAAAAGATAAATATTTAACCTGCTCGTATTTTTGTCTGCCCGGATCCCTACTTTTTTCCGTCTGGAGAAAAACTACTTATAACTTATAACCTTTTATCTCTTTTGTATGCGTGAGGACACAATACATAACAGCGGAGCAACGCGTGATCAACCGTAGCCTTTTTGCTGTCAAATTCTGGGAAGGGTCGACCTTTGGTGTCCAGATACAGATCACGATCCCCTTTTTACACTCGGCGGATCCTTCTGGTCTTTATTCGGATTTTCTCGGAGCGACGACCTTGGAGAAGTTCGATTTGGAAGCTTTTACTCGAGAAGGAGTAGACGCAAAGTGCATCATCCGGGTATGCAGCTTAGTGCTCTTTTTGTCGGCAGCTGGTCGATTAAATTATCAAACTTAGCGCTCTAGAGTTAAAGGAAGTAAAGTGTACCTACTCGGAAAGAAGTTGTATAGTCGCTATTTTACGGTCTTACTTTGCATACCGTCGGGAGAATATTTATTCAGGGGGATGTAGCAGGCCAGTGATAGTTTGAGATGCTTTACAACTTGGAGCAAAGAGTAATAATGCAGTTGCACACGATGTACTCTATAAAATTGATAATTTGGAGTTAAACAAATCAGCATGCCAATTTTAATGCGTGTCATTAAAGGATATTAACTAAAGATTGATCAGTCCAGAACGGAAGAAATGTAAATGTGATGGAGGAGGATCGGAATAATATATTTTATTTTTCTAATAAAATTTTCCTACATTGTCTAATAAAAGCCTTGCGTTGCTCAGATCAGGGAAAACATATGGTTTAAAAAAAATCTGATTCATGCTGTTTATATCTATTTTTAAAATAAAACTGATAGTTTCTAAATAACATTGTATTTTTTTTAAATTTAAATACAGTTTCTTAAGGGAGGTCAAAAATCCGGAGGCGCTAGAGATAATTTAACCAAATTCGGTGTACATATTTAGTATGATAGCAGATATGAAACAAAAAATTACCAGCTTTAGAAAGTTACCAGTGGCGGAGGTGTAGATATCGTCAGTAATTATTTGCCAAAAAAATATATCACCCTGTATAATATTACAAATAAAAATAGGTCATCAAATTGCGCCATTGTATTATACTCACTTTTTCTTTCCTTACAATTCCAAACCGATTAACAAAATTGATTTATTTAATCAAGTGCATTTTTACGATATTCATAACATTACTTAAACTATTAACAAAATAATTAATTAACAATGGAAATACTTTACAATGATTTATTATAACAAAAGTTGGAAATGGCCACCTTCCGCCAAAGTACATGCTTCAGATCTTCTTCAAACAACAGCTCGAGCACGTGTAAAATTCTAGGAGCAGCTATTATCACATCGCAATCAGCTATAATTTGTTGATGTAAGTGCTTCTCGGATTCAATGAGAATTTTGTAAACTAAAGTCTTGAGACGTCATCAAACAAAAAAATCAATAGGGCTCATAACGGGTGATCTGGGTGGCCAACGTTGACTTGGTTCTTGTGTTCTTGAGTAATTTGAAAATTTACGGGCAGTCAAGCTACAATGTGGGGAAGCCCCGTCGTGTATAAACCACATTCTTTGTCTTAACGCGTCTTAACATTGTCCAGTGGCAAAATTGTAGGCGAGCAGGACAGTCTTGTCTTGCAGTAAGACTTAAGTCCTTTGTATGTGATGCGAGTATAACTGTTGATGCTTCCAGACGGACTAAACTAATTTATGATTCATATTAAGATTTGCAGCCATCTTCCTAGTATTAATATTTGGTTCTTCTTCAATTTCGTGTAGAATAGCTTCTTCCAACTCAGGCGTTCTAACACTCTTCCAGGAATTGAACATTTTTGAAATAAGCTTCACTCCGAAAGACGTAGAATAACGTTTCTAAACATTTTTGTATTTGGGGTTGGATGATTTTGAAATCTTTCATCATCAACAACAGTTTTGACAAGTTAAATATTTATTCCAATATCTTACATTTGTTGATTTTTTTACTTCCTTCATAGTTATAAGATTTCAAATTTTAGAAACTATTTTATAAATATATATTTTCCATATCTATCGAAGAAAATCCAATTTCCGATATTTCATATCATATTTCCACATGGCGCAAACATTTTGAAGGAGATCCTACTAAGGCATAAACACTAAATAGCTGTTTCGTCTTGCGTAAAATCGTGATCGTTTGATTGGCAATTAGGATAATTGATAACTTAAGCTCTGGTATAGTTCACTAAGCGTAAGCATTCCATTTAAATGCGTATTAATCAAATTGAATTATACTCGGTGCGTGTAACAGGGTGACAATTATTCTCCTTGTGATATTATTTTCCTATTTCTATTATTACTAGGTATATAGTAAAGTGACATTTCAATGTGGTAAAGTGCCACTTTAGTAAACGATTTTGAATTTAGTAAAATAGCATATCAGCCAAAATGCGAAAAAATGCCATTGAAAAAGCCATTAAAGAAGCTTTAATTTAATATACGGGACGATACATTTTTATTGGGGTTTTGAATGAAATGTAACTTCTGTATTAGTAAAATGTAAATTATTTATTACTAAAAAAAACATAAATAGATATCCTTCACTATATACAAAACAATGAAATCTGAACACTTTTGTTTCTGTAGATTTGTTAAAATATGATCAAACTATGTTTGGCTTTTAAAGTATTATACAAAGGCACGAAATCAAAACACTATCGGGATATGTTTATGGCTTTCGAGTCTTGCATTCAAAGTTAAAAAGTGCATTGTTATGTAGGAACTATCAGTTTTATTTTAAAAATGAAATATAAACTAGGTTTACTTCAAGTTTTCCCCAATATGAGCAGTTTCGATAATAAAAACAGTCTTTGGTATAAATCAGTAAAAATAAGTTACACAATAAAACAAAGAAGATAGGCGATATACCATACCCATCTACTCTAAGCAGACAGTAAATCGACTTCATTCCAGCGGCGAAATCCTCACCAAATCCATTTGAGAAATAAGCTGCATCTCAGCCACCGAAAACTGGTTACCCAGTATAAATCCCTCCCACCTGATACCAACAAATCACTCGCCTCCGAGATTTAAAGGTGACAGTGTCGAAGATCTATCGATCCGTTCACTTACCAGGAGCCTGATTAGGCCAGGAGGAAAGAAAACAACGGGAGATTTTAGTGTTCTTAACGGTGAAAGGGCGAGGGCTGGCGGTTATTGCCAGTTAAATGAGCGTTAGGAGGATTTGGCGAGGATAGCGATAAGGAGGTTCTTGCTTAATGGCATTCATTCCGAGATTTTACAAGCAAAGCACATCATTTTGTATGTGGGATGTTTGTGTTGTCTCTGAAAAGTGTGTAAGGAGTACAGGAAGGTTCAAACTTTAACAAATTTGGGATTATAGAAAACGGATATTTTAAAATCAATATACAGGGTATCTACTTTTATTTGTGTACAAATCTGTAAAAGCTTTATTCTTCAAGACAATACATTTTTTTTTATTATTTTAAATGACATCGAGGACCGCTTCCTTTGACCCTACCACGGCATTTAAGATAGCGATCCAACACCTGCTATGACTTTTTTATACAACGTTTAGCAATTTTTTTTTAATCTGATAAGGTGGTGTCAATCAGGACCCCTCAAAATCCCTATGTGTAAAAATTAAAATAAGGCACTAAAAACTGAACAAGAACACAAAACTACAACGTAAACACAGCAATTGAATTATGACATGACAACGAATTTTACCTTTGCCTACTGTGACTCTATAAACGTGCGGCGGGCAGGTCGCATAGGCGGCGTTAAATAAGTATTTAATATAATAAAAACATTTTTTTCGTTTTTTAAATAAGTTTCGATTTTCTTGAAGGACGATTGCGTTAATTTTTAGTTTTTTTATCACCTCTTAAAATATTTGTACTTAGTCATAGTTAACCCTGTATATGGCCCAACGTATTCGAAATATGTTGGTCGTCTGGAAATTTTGCCTGTTACATGATTAAATCGAGACTTAACCTAACCCCTCCAGCTTTATCCTCAATACATATACGGCAATCACGGTCCTTCGAACAGAAAGAAATCCCGTTAATCGGATACATAAAACGAATTGAAAAAGCGTTTACACCCCGAAATCGGATTTATGAATAGGCCAACCGGTCAGTTCGTCCCACTACCAAAATATAATAGTAGAAAACGGTTATCGATTGCCCTGTCTAACTCGTTTTTTGTTCCACAATAATTTTTTTTATCTTTTTCAGTTCTCCGAATGGACGGATCATGACAAAGAGGGTCCGGACGTTGGTAAGTTATAAACAATTAAAATAGTGCATAGAAATTTAAGTATGCTATTAACATGAAATTTCACTCAACTTTTGAAATTGAATAATTCAGCTTCAATTTTTGAATACGTATTTGGAATTAAATTTTATTATCAATGATGATGAGTTTTTTAATAGTGTTTTGAAAAGTTGTACATTAATAACTCATTTGAGTTCGGAAAAGTTAGATTTTTCCTAATTAGTGCGAGAAAAATTTTCCCGCATGCAAAAAATAAATACAGCATAATTCTTCAACACATATTCATTTATTGTCAACCCTCTATAGAATTTATACCAACGCATTGTCTTGTACATTTTCCATTCCTATAATCTAGGAAGAATCTTTAATACAATTGGTGACGGATAAAGAGAGATTTTTCTTTAGTATTATTGGGTTTTTGCCACACTTTTGATAAAATAAATATTAATTAAATAAGCCCTTGCGCCAAACGGATCAGTCAAGGGTTATTTTTGAAACAAAGTTTGCCAAACCAAAAAATCTCACACTGAAAAAAGCAGAAGTAAAAAATAACAAAAATCACATGACTATCGCGCACTTCCGTATTTTTGACGTTTTGAAAAACTCTGTTTTCGTTCTCAAAATAGTAGTAAAAGTATTAAACGTATGTCAAGTTTGACAGTTTAAAATTTGTTTATCTGCTTTCATAGAGATGTTAAATGATTTTTATTTCATTGTTACTTACAGTGATCAATATTTACTGAACAGTTTGACACACACTTATCTCCGTTCAACAAAATAATCGCAGTCTCTTTTAATTTTCTTTTTGTTGCGTTATCTTCCTTCTCTAAAATTTTTTCCGAATCCCATTGATTGAATTGACCGTTTCCCCAAGTGTGTTCGCAAATTTTGGATTTTTCAAATTCCCATCTTTTTATATAATGTTTATGTTTCTCAACTCTAATATAGGCCGAGACGTTTCTCCAACATAATGTTTATTCACAAGGTATACCATAGATGCAATTTTTTGAATTTTGTATATTTTTTCTTCGACGCGTTTGAGACAAAAATGATCGTAAAGTATTAGTTGTCTGAAAACTGTTCGAATATTAAATTTATTACCTATTCTTCTTAACCTTTCTGATAATATAGGACTGATCCGTTTGGCGCAAGGGGTTATTTAATTAATTTTTATTTTTTTAGAAGTGTGGCAAAAACCCAATAAAACTAAAGCAAAATTAAAATTATGCCACACATAAATAGCTTCAGACAATATCTTAAAAGAGATAAATATTTTAGAAATATTTCGACAAGATTGACTCCTTCGATGTTCTTCTCACGTTTGTCTTCATCTTGGAAATCTCTATCACTATATATTCTTCCATGTCTTTTATATGCTGAAGATATGCTAGTTCTTCACGACGGCATGTTCCATATATACCAATAATCAACACTGTCTAAAATAAGAAAAAATTTCAATATTCGGAGAAAAGTGTGAAAATTATACCTACTTTTCCTTCATCACCAAATAGGTTTTATCATCTGCTTCTTTAAAAAAATTCCCAACTTCTGATTTTCTTAAAACACTAGACTTCCCGGATCTATGTCCTACAGACTTACGTTTAAGAAAAGCAATTAAACTTCATTTTTCATAAATTGCTGGCACAGTAATATTAGCGAAAGCTTTTCCTAACTTATTGAACAATATTTAATTATGTTATGAAAAATTTCACAGCATACAATTTTTGTGTATTTAAATTAGTAGAGAAAGTTTTTTTTAGAGGGTAGACAAAAACCTGTATCTGATATACGATGTTCTTGTTTTAAACAAAAATGAAATGCTATTAAAGGGGATTGGCTTCAGAAATGTTGCAAAAATATTCATACTGGCGCATAGTTTGGTTGTAAAAAAGTCCCGTTAGCGAAATTTATGTCTTTTCTCATGTGCCTGACTTCGTAAGGGGCTATAAACCTTTACTGCTATTCATCTTATGTATTATGTATTTTAATACAATGCAACATCATTGCATGCTTCACGAAACAACAGGCATCAAGCAAATGCGATGGAAAGTTCAATATTGTACGCATATTTTAAACTGTAAAATAGTTATTTATGTATTAAGAACGAAAAGT
Organism: Monochamus alternatus; assembly: GCA_037114965.1. Taxonomy (NCBI): domain Eukaryota; kingdom Metazoa; phylum Arthropoda; class Insecta; order Coleoptera; family Cerambycidae; genus Monochamus; species Monochamus alternatus. Next base: position 59,510,735 of record CM073429.1, on the reverse strand, counting down.
GATGCATTATTGCATTATTGTGACAGTAATCACTGGAGAGTAGTAATGTCACCTTTTGCTCGTAATGCATACAAAGTTTTATCTAGAATTACTCAAAAAATATATGTATATTACAATGAGAACAATAATTATAACAATGATGAGAAATTCATTTGTTAGCATTCATAATTTGGATGCTGAAAGAACAGTCTAAAATCTTTAAAAATTATTTCTGATCCACAAGGCATATTAGGGCTATACAGGGTGAACCTTAAATAAGTACAAATATTTTAACTGCTGGTGTAGTTCATCATATAGATCAGTCTAGTGAAAGCCATTTTTAAAAATTTCTAATATTTACGGAGATATTAATTTAAAAAGAAATACCCACATTTTGAGGACCGCTGTCATAACCAACCTAATGAACCATATGATTTGTTGCGAGGTTGCCACATCTCCTCTAATATAAATATTAAGTTTCCTTTAAAGTAATACGGTTAAATTCTATTTTTAAAATACTTGTTTGAAGCATAAGTACAGTAAAGTTAGGTTTGTAGTATGATACGCAGTATTATTAACATAAATTGTAACTGCTTAACCGACCTTACTATAAACGATTAAAAATGAATTTCCGCAAGTTAAATACATACTAAAGTATTTATGAAGATATTACGTGATATTACTATATTCAATGTTCAAAAATTATACATAAACGTGCACACAAGTTTATCTGTTTGTTAAAAAATTAACTATTTAATCAGTAATCCACATTTCATAAGTTAAATGTCATTGTACACTGTTAGAAAGAGACACAAGACACAATTTCCTTAAGTTATTTTATGAAGAATAACGAAAAACTATGATTTTCACGCAGCATATTAAATTTAATTTTCGCCACATAACCCCAAATGAGTCAGTATTAACCATTTCGAATCCAGAACCATAAAATGACTTCGCACTTTAATCAGTGAAACAAATTTTTAAAATAAAGGTACATACAATATTAAATAACAAAATAGCAGCTTGACGTATGCGTTTAATATCAAGAAAAGCAAAGACATTTGTGTAACACTGGCAACACTGTGAACCACACGTTCAATCTGCAGTGCTATGACTCATAAATGTATGAAAGTCAGCGGTTCCCAACAAGTTTTCTACAGGAAAATTACAAAATTTATTTAAAATGTCACTATTTTATTTATGATTTTTTTGTGAAAAAACTATTAATTATGTGTTCTACACAGTGAACTATACTGCTGGTTAAAATATTTGTACTTATTTAACGTTCACCCTGTATTCTGATGGTAAAATTTTCATCACTGCGATTGCTACATTCAATTACTTGTACATTATTTGAAGGATAAGTTAAAATTTTTTTACTTATTTCAATTTTTTCATTGATATTATTATCTATGTATCCATATGCAACTGTAGAACTCTTCCATCCCCCGCGTCGCTTCAATTGTATTATATCACATTCACCAAGGACCAATAAATGACACTCTGGTAGGTATAAATAATATAAAATAATTAGCAAAATTGTTTGGCATGTCAACGTTCATTCCTACCACTTGTCTTCAACATCTTGAACATTCAGTTTTACAAATTCGTTAGGTCTGCAGGCACCCAATTCGAACAATTAGAACTGTTTATAATAAAATATTTCTATAAAGTTACATATTTTACAATAAGTATAGAATTTACCTGATTTAATAAGTAAGTTTTATCAACAGCTTCACACAAAAATCTGTATAATTCCACTTAATAAGTATTTATCCGCATCAATATAGGATGGTTATATTAAGTATACTCATACTTACCTTAATTTATACCTACAACTTACAAAGTTAGAAAGTAATTTTAATTTCTTTTACAAGTTGAGATAGAAGACGAATGGCTTTCGCTTAAAGTTTTTTCAAATTCAGGTCTGTTATCCTATAAACTTCGTCCCATTCGACAAATACTTTATCAATAAAACTTTTTTTACGTGTCCGCAACTGGTTATCATCAATTTCACATAAGAAAATCGTTTTCCAGCTTTTTATTGGAGAAGAAACCTCCTGAATTTCATTATAGGGCCGTTCTCGGTATTTTGCAACATCTGCTAAGTGGCATATTGCCTTCATATAGTGAATACGTTAATTTTTTGTAGAACTGATTACAGTTTTTTAAGATAGACAAATTTTCCGTATGTCTTTTCAATTAGAACAATAGTTTTCCACTGACATTTGATCACTTCCATTAATAAGATGAGGAAAAGATGAATTTATCGAGACACGTCATGTTCTACGTACGTATCTCTCAATTAGATTATTAGCGAAATTGTGTCTGTATATTAACTCCCTGCAGGTAGTAATTATTTCGATTGGCTGCCAACTGCGAATTAAACGACACTTATGAGACAGACGAAGCATTTCCCGCACGAATGATCAATAATGGACACGGTCGAATAGAAAATTGAAACCACCCTTGTTCTCAAAACTAAAGTAGGCAGGTTGCATGAAATGTTACTAACGCAATTGTTTCAATATTTTATAAGTTCCTATATTGAATCTTATCCAGATTTTCTCAAATTTGTTTACTTGTTTTTTTTTTTTGATTTCTTGTATGTATATTATGCTTAATAATATGGATATTTCTATGGAAAATGTTCCAAAAAATAAATGATGTATTCGGACTACAATCGTGAACGACTGTACTTTTCGTGTGAATTAAATGAAATAATACTGTGATGTGATGAACAGGAGAAATTACACAAGTAGAAAACAAACCTGATGGGGTTGTAACAACTGAGATCCTCTTAAAGCATCATTATGAAGGAAACAACTAAATTGTCTTTTATTATTATTGTTACCTCGTATTTATTAGCATAGATAATTACTAATTACATTATATTTTAGAGTAGTTTTGAACGCTTCTTACTTAGCAAATAACAGGAATGTTATCTCATGCCACCTACGAATATTTTAAGATATCAAAGTAAAACGAACATATAACGACAGAAAGTGGTCTAACCAACAAATTTTTAGGTAAAAAAATTTTCAAAATACGTATTTTTTTAAAAATTAACTATAGATATTGTTACAACATACACATACATAGTTCTGCATATAAAATTGTTCATTTTGTTTATGCATGAGAAAATAAATGTCAAAATGTCAGGTTAGGTTAGGTTAGGTTCATTTTGTTTATAAGCATGAGAAAATAAATGTCAAAATGTGAGGTTAGAATAGCAAAATAATGTGTGTCTTACAAACAGTTTTTAAAACTTATTATTTTATTTGAGAGAATTTAAATAGCAAAAGTAGATAAACAAACATCAAGAATTTTATTTTTAATATTATTTTTGTTCTACATGTTTTATTTTTTGAGATCTCTGTACCTAAAAAAACCATAAATTTGATCATTTTACGGCGACAAATACGGTGACCTTAACGTTACACCTAGACTTTTCCTTTTATAATTATTAAAGTTAATTGAAGCCATTGTAGTTAAAATCAGAGTAGGCAGGTTAACAAAATCGTAACTCAACAAATTTTCTTAAAGATTTCTACCAATTTTTTTTGCTCAACTGTCCTGGTTCGGCATATGGTAAAACACATTCAAACCATTTTTCAAACACGTCAACATATGGTAATCATGGTAATCTACAACATTTTGGGCCCGTTTTACTCAGTTTATGCAAACTAACACAAATGTTTCTGCTTCTTGTCCATTTTGAACTTGTAAGTTATTGGCAGTAACTATGATACATTTGCGTAAATTATCGATGGTCCACTTCGGTGCAATATACTTCATTTTTTAAATATCCCCACAAGTCCAAATGATTTACAAAAAGGAGATCGTGGTGGCCATGACACTCGTCCTCCTCGTTCAATCCCTTGGCATTAATGCTTGGGCACGCTCTACATGGTACGGATATAATACGCCACCCTGTTGCAACACGCCGTGGACGTCCATCTCCACGATTCAGTTGCAAATTTTCCGTGTCACGTTTGCACTACACTTGCACTCACTGCACACCGTTGTAAAAGTAGCATTAGGCACATGTTTACCGGGAAATCGTTCTGCTAAAGAATTTTCACTTCACCATAAATTAAAACCTCCTCAAGGGTCCAACTTTGGACCTCTTATATTTTTGTTATTCATCGATGATCTTACTAAAGCAATTGCATGTCCCAAACTCCTTTTTGCTGATGATTTAAAAATGTATTACAAAATTAATAACACTGATGATTGTCACTTTTTGCAGTCCCTAATAAATATTATTGAAAATTGGTGTGATACTTTTAAACTTACGTTAAATATCTCTAAATGTAAAGTAGTTCACTATATGCGAAAAAATCATCTTACCTTATTTAACTACTCGTTAAATAATGTTATTTTAGAGAGGGAGCGTACAATAAAAGATTTAGGCATTCTGTTTGATTCAAATCTGAGTTTTTCGCAGCATATACGAAATATATCGATATCGTCGTATACAAGCTTAGGGTTTATTATGAGGAATTGTAACTCTTTTACTAATATCGATGCATTAACAACGCTATACATTCCAGTAGTAGGTTCTAAATTGGAATATGGTTCTTTAATCTGGTATCCTATATACCAAAATCATTCTGTATCGCTCGAATCCGTACAAAGAAAATTCTTAAAGTTTCTATATTTTAAACAAGATGGTATATATCCCGACCGAGATTATAATAATGAGTTATTATTATCAAGATTCAATATTCTGTTGTTAAAATTTAGACGTATTCTAAACAGCATACTATTTTTATTTAATTTATTTAACAATTATATTGATTGTATATCTCTACTGTAATGTTTTATTATTATTTCGAAGCAATGTGATATAAATTCTAGAAGAATCTATCAATTCTGTGAGAAAGCTGTAGAGGAGAGGTTTCAACAATTTTAATTTAATTAGTTATTATTAGTTTATTTATGCTATTTTATTTTATATCTTTATATATTTATGTACGTGTATTACTACTGTTGTATGTATTTACTCGTATTTTATTTTATTTGTTTGTTTCTTTCTATGATATGTATTACAATTTTTGTCCTGTAAATGGAATTTTCTGTTGGGCAAAAAAGTTTGAATTTGAAAACGATATCCATCAACTACGAGTTGATATAGACGTAAGTCATTTTTGATATTTGAATAACTAATGTAAATACTTGAATCACAAAAAACTTAATACGATAAGAAATTGGATACTCGGAAATGTCTGCCTAGAGACTACAATAGTTATTTACAACGTTTTATTTCATACTGTGTTTTATTAAAAATTAAATTTTAATGTTTTATTTTACATAACCTGCCTGTATGTAGGTGTTAGCGTGGTTTCGATTCTTGTTTTATCGCATAGCTTTTGATTTAGCTTAAGGATGTAAAAACAAAAATAACAAATTTGACAGTTTGTCATCCCGTGCGTATTTTGTGATAATTTTCGTAAAAAATGGAAGAAATCGAGCTAAAATGTGCTGAAGCAACCAGTAAATTGGTGGCTACGAAGTCTTCTGCTCATTATGAGAAGGAATACTAGCTCTTCAACGTGTGGAGAAAAATCTATAAGGTGGAAAACGATCTGAATGAGAATATCCTTTTGGCGTACTTCTTGGATATCTCCAAAAAGATGAATCCTGCGACAATGTGGGCAAAATATTCGATGCTCAAGTCTATGCTGATGGTAAAAGAAATAGATGATATTTCAAAATATCCAAAACTGGTGGCTTTCTTAAAAAGGCAAGCAGTTAGTCATCAGGCAAACAAATCAAAAGTTCTAATAAGAGAGGAAGTTAATAGATTCATGAAGGACGCCCCATCAGAAGAGTATCTTTTAATAAAGGTAAACAAGTTTCCTTTTCATTAGTTTTGAATTAAACAATGTGCATCTTGAATGATTTAGGTACTCAATGTCAATTAATTACAAAAAATACATTTCTTGGTTTCGTTAGTCAAAATTTCATCAATTTGACAATCAGTTTTAAACCATTTTCTCTATTGTTACAGGTAATCGCAATGACAGGCATTACTGGTGGTTGTCGGCGAGAAGAGTTATACCATATTACCCTAAAAGACATTGAAGATTGTGGCACCAAACTAATTATAACCATTCCCATTTCTAAGACGAATACAAAACGGGTATTCACTGTATTGAGTGACGACAATGAAGGAATAAACTTGCTGGAAATATTCAGAGAATACGTTAAGCTCCGACCTAAAAATATGAAGGAAGATTTTCTTTTTTTGGGTTATAGAAGAGGAACATGTGTTTCCCAAAGAGCGGGCATACATACCATTGGGGGGGCACCAAAAAAAATTGTGGGATATTTGAAGCGTCATGGTGCATGGAAAAGCTCATCTGTTGCGGAACAATACATTGAAGATTCCTTAGAAAACAAAGCAAAAGCAACAAGGATGATTCAAAATGGAGGCCACCACCACTACCGTGTCTAGTGAAGATTCTGTCCCTAAAGGTATTCCTGCATTCAGCCTGCAAAGAAATTCACATTGCACAGTTACTGTTAATTATAATTATAATTAGTTTTTATAGGCTTGATTTTGTAGTTTTAAAGATAAAATCTTTTAAAAATGTGAATATTGTGTTTTTTTTAAAGCAGTCCGGGAAGTAAACATTTTCCGGACTCGGTACTGTAATGAGTTATTTCCCGGACCTAAATGACTCAGTACAGTATGAAATAAAGATTCTAACTCTAATTTTTCATGACGAATCCATTCCCAAATTTGTTCAGAAAAGTTCTAAATTACCCTGTATTTATTTTACAACTGTATGAACCTTTACTCCACTGTTCTTTTAGTGTGAACTAAATGAAATAAAACAGAAATGGGACGAAAAGAAGAAATTACACAAGCAGGAAATAAACTTGACGGGGTTATAAAAACTGAAAGCTTCTTAAAGCAACGTTACGAAGGATATAACAAAAACACTTTTTACTATCATTGTTGACGTGTATTTTCTTGTGATGTGGTATACATTTACTAATTACAACATCATATTTTAATGTAGTAATAAAAGTTTTTTACATTCGATCGATCTTAATGTCTTAAATATATATTTAGGCCGAAATATTTTCGACCGTATATTATTTTAGGTGTACCACATAAACAAGATATGTTCCTTGCAATTCGGATCCAAGATTTGGGCGTCTCAGTGATGCCTCGATCGCCTTCGCGCTCGCCGGCTAATGTACGTGAGGTATTTATATTTCCCGTGAAAATGTACGCGAAAACGGAAGCTTGCGATGTTTAGTCGGCGCAGAAAACGTAAGTCGGGAACTTGGGAGAAGTTTATAGAGGAATATCAATCGCGCCCGTCGAAGAGGTCGCGTGTTTACGACAGATGCACTCGCGACAACTTATTTTGACTGATGTGCAGCGCGGAGTAATGCTTTTACTTGGAGAGTTTAGCGATGCAATTCTATTTAGTTGAGGAACTCGCAATAAATTCTTATTTGGAGGAAAATAGCTCGCATCAATCAAGCTCCGGTTGTTATAACCCGCAGCTGGGTCGGATTGAGAAGAGTTATAACTCCGAAACATTAATACGAGGTGTGGCAATTAAGTTCCGGGAATTTAGTTATAACTCGGAAACTGGCAACACTGCATCGTTTGCTAACGTTTTTCTAGAGAGGGGGGGACCTTTCTTTTAGTTTCAGTCCAACGTTGAAGTCGATAGCACGTTTGGTTTGTGTTTTATGTGTATTTTTTGGAAGTAACTTTATAGTGGCGTCGTGACTCAAATTACAAGCAACGTGTTGTGATTCAATTTTTAGTGAAATCTGGCGAAAAACCCTCGAGAATCCTTCGAAAATGCAGGTGGTGTATGGAGACGAGTGCATGTCGAAAGCACGCGTATTTGAATGGGCAAAACGGTTCAAGGAGGGTCGTGAATCGGTAGAAGACGATCCACGTGAAGGAGCTCCTGTCACCTCTCGTACTGACGCGAGTGTTGACCGTTTGTGTGCACTGATTACGCCTGACCGGCGCCTAAGCATTCGTGTGTTGTCTGACGAGTTAAACGTCAACAAACAAACCGAATATGCGAAAGATTTGCGCAAAGATGGTGCCAAAAGTTCTCACCCGTGAACAGAAAGACATGCGAAAATCGATCTGCGAGAAATTGTTGTCCCGCATTCGGAGCGACGGTAGATACTGGATGAGTCGGGTAGTCACTGGAGATGAGACCTGGATATTTGAGTATGACCTCGAGACCCGTAAACAAAGTTAGCAGTAGGTGGAAAAGGGTGGAGGGCGACCAACGAAGGCGAGGGTGTCCAAGTCGCGTCTGAAGGCAATGTTGATCGCTTTTTTCGATATCCACGGCGTCATTCATCGTGAGTATGTTCCTGCCGGCCAGACAGTGGCCGGACAGTTCTATGTTGGCGTCCTGGAACGGCTGCGGGTCCGCGTTTTCCGTGTGCGACCCGAACTCGCCGAGAACGACTGGATCTTGCACCACGACAACGCGTCAGCCCATTCTTCGTTCATTGTGCAAGAGTTTTTGGCAAAAAAGGCATTCCAACGTTGCTCCTATAGCTCCGATATTGCGTTTTTTTATTCCCCAAGACGAAGTCGCAGCTCAAGGGAACTCATCATGGCATACAGGAGGTCAAAGAAGCTGTAACAATGATGCTGAACAGGTTAACTGCGGAGAATTACGAAGGGTGCTTTCAATCGTAGGAGCAACGTTGGAATCGTTGAGCAGAGTTAGAGGGAGGGAGACTATTGTGAAGGTCGATAATAAAATTTTGGCGAAATTTAATTTGCTTGTTTTTTCACTGACAAATTCCCGGAACTTATTTGCCACACCTCGTATACAGGGTATATAAAACGGTATCCATATAGCATACGATGTCGGTGCGTCCAAGGATCAATTAAGGACGTCCAAGAATATAGAAGCGTTCTTGATATTACTTTCGTCAGATGTGCACTTTAGGACCACAAAAATGAAATAAAAACAAAAATGTGTTTTGGCATTTGGGAAACTTACTTAAGCACTTTAGACAAAGAGTTTTGTAAAAAAAAATAATGTAAGATAAGAAAACAGAATAAATTTCATATTTATAGTGTAACTCTGAAAAATAAAAAAAAAACTGAAATTGAATTTAGTGAAAATAGTACGGTAAGTTAAAAGCATCATTGACTGGTAGTTGATTGTGCCAGTGATGTAGCAATAAAAGATATAATATTATAATTTTTAATTTAAACTTTATAATTATTTTGTATGTGATGGAGTATTATGTTACTGCGACTTTTAGAAACTGGAAAACCCTGTTTGTTCAAAGGATTATATCTCTTTGTGTAAGGTTAGTGTCAATAAACTATATCGCGAAACAAAAAATTGTAAATATTTTAAGCAAAACGAAATATTGATTCATTTTTAATACATATACTACGTTTCCCATATATTAACTATAATCTAATATTATCTATAATCTTTGTTACTGATGTTAATTCTATTTTAAAGACATCTCCTTTACTGTTTGCTGATTGTCCTAAAATATGTTCAAGAGTACACAGAGTTCATATTCAATCTTCGCCTCACTTCTTTGCAAGTGTTTGTGACTTTTTCTTTCAAATGATTAATATCTCGCGAAGACCAATCCTGGCCTTTGGAGTGGAGCTCTGTCGTGTTGAAACCAAAGGATTCTCCTTAGCTGCAAAGGCACAGTCTTACGTTGTTCAATGTATGTTCATAAAAATAAGACCCAATTAAATGCCTGCCGATAATACCGCATCATACATTTACTCCAAAATGGCCTTGGTTTTGGACTGGATTTACATTGTGGTAATTTTCAATGGACCAGTAGTGTTCGTTGCACCTGTTTGGCAAACCGTTACTGACAAACTGACTTCGTCCATCCAAACAACATGCCGAAAAAGGTTCTGATCAAAAGTTTCTACATATACTACAATTTGAGCTATAAAATTAAGTCTGTTTTCAATGTGACGCTCAGGCAAATACTCTAAATTGTGAATTTTGTAGTCATGATACCCATTGGTCTTTAAAATTCGTTGAACTGTTGATTTATCCATTTTCAATTCGCGGCTAGCGTACCGTATAGAATTTCGTGGATTTTTTTCGAAATACTGTAACAGCCTAGCTGAATTAAATTTGCTTCTTACCCTTCGGTCAATTATTTGATTTTTTCGAACAGAAAATGCAACTTCATTTCGTCGCAAGGTCGCCTCCAATCTCGTAAAGGTTCTATGATCAGGAATGAGGCGATCTGGATACATTTCTCGATATAACTCTACAGCTCTTCTTGAATTTTTTTGTGACTTGCCCTAAATTACAAACATATCAACTTTTTCTCAATGAGAAAACATTTTGTAAGCACCGATCATTCAATTATTTTCCAACGACTACTTGATCGTTTTTTTTTGAGACTCTAGGACGATATTGCTTATATATAACTTATAACCAGAAAGTAATACAGAAAAAAATATCTAAAAAATTTATTAGAAAAAAGAGCTTTTAACGGGAAACAAATTTGGGTATGTTTCTGGAAAAATATAATTGATGACGTCATTAGTCATTTCAGTCAAATGCCAAAGCTTACCTCATCTCTCTTAACACCACGTGTCCCAAATTTATTATATCTTCACAGTAGGCTCATGCTATCTAGTTTGAGACACTCTGTACAAAATTTTGAAAACAATTGAGCTGATTTTTTTTTTGATTGTTTTTTGGCCATTCATAACGCCAAAACTCGAATAAATCGTTTATGTGACGTCACAACCATTACGTTAAAAACGGCAACGTCGCGAATTCAGCTTGATATTCCGCATGTAGTTAAACTTGACAGAAATGATGACTGTTTTATTTTATATTATCAATAACTATTGTATGTTCCTCTTTTAAGTATAGAGCATACGGTCAGAATTCAAGTGCGTTAGATACCCTCTGTATATTAAAATTTATAATTAACAGATCTGTAATTTTTCAAAATCAACACGGTTTAACGGTATGGAAAATAAAAAGGCGTTAAACTAACTTCAAATGAATGAATTAATGAAACAAAATGTTACACTTAGCTAAAAGTTCCAAGTAAGATTTTTTGGCGTGGAATGGAATCCCATGGAATGTAAAACTTGGATAAGTAATTTCGTAAACTGAAAGTTTTTCTTGTTACGACAATAGATATTAATTGTAAGAATATTTCATTTGAAATTAATGCTTTCAGCAAATATCCTGAATATCTAGATTAAAAATAATGACCACTACTCGTCGTCGTCAGTGGCGAAGCCTAAAATTTTTTCATGGGTGAACATTGACAGCAAATTGGACAACAAATTATATATATTTTTTTTTTGTAAAAATATCTAAGTATAGTAGGTATGTTCAATTGAGAAAATTAAATGTCACTTACAAATGATAGATAATAAAAACGTTTATTATGCACTTTCGACAAAATAAAAACTATATATAAACTTAAATAGAATATATCAAATAAAACGAAAAACAAAAAAATAATGTTGAGCGAAATAAAACATACATAAACAAACATATAACATAAAAAAATAATTTGACACATCCTATGCTATAACAACTGTTGAAAATTTTGTCACGCCACTGTGCCACCCAAATTACTGTACACCTCTTAGGGTTGGGCCGTTTGAGTTGATTTTTTTTAAATGTGTTAAAATTGCCTATCGATCCCTCTTTCTCAATTTTCGCTTTGGGTCTTCATTTTCGCGGAATTTGACTCCAAAAATGGGTTTGCATGGAAAAAACTAGATTTTTCGCATAAAACCTTACGGAACACGAGATTGAGATTTTGCCGGACTTTTTTATGGAGAAATGCTCGTCTTGGAAAACCCTACAAGATTGTCCACTTAGATTTCAGGGAGAAATTTTCACCATCATAAATTTCCATCCGAACAGTTCCAGGAAAAATCAATCATTTCTCATTAACAAAGAACTATTGTATCCAAAATGGCCACTTATGTCAAAAAATTGAATTTACAAAATCATTATGGAACCTTTCTGACCTTTTTCAGAATTACGGGAAAATTCGGAAAATCTCTGTATGTGGCCTTTTTGGTAAATGTCCAAAAATGTGTCCAAAAATTCTGAAAAAATTTTTGCGGGTTCCTTGAATATGTAGAAATAATTTTTGTGAGATGAGATTTTTTCCAATACTTTCCCAGTTTTCAGTAGAACGATTTCTGATATGTGAACATTTTTGGATGATTGTGGCCATTTTAAGAGCAACGGAAAATTTCTCCTCGAAATCTAAGTGGACAGTCTTGTAGGACTTTCCAAGACGAGCATTCCCCTATAAAAAAGTCCGGCAAAATCTCAACCTTGTGTTCCGTAGGGTCATTTTTGTATGAAAAATCTAGTCTTTTTTTAGGCAAACCCATTTTTGGAGTCAAATACCGCAAAAATGAAGACCCAAAGCGAAAATTGAGAAAGAGAGATCGATAGGGAATTTTATGACGAACATTAAAAAAAAATCACCTCAAACGGCCCAACCCTAAGGGATGTACAGTAATTTGGGTTGCCACGTGGAAATAGATTTACGAACCAACATAAATGTTTCCGTTTCTTGTTCGTTTTAAACTAGTAAGTTATTGGCAGCAGCTATGATACGTTCGTGTAAATCATATTAGTGTCCATTTCGGTACGATTCACAACATTTTTTAAGCATCTATTATATATTATTATTGTTATTAAAAGAAGTCAGCAGATCGTGGCGGTCTTGGTACCGGTCCTCCTCGTCCAATCCATGGTACCTTTTGCACTTCCCCGAACATTTTGTCAAAAATGAGGGGCTGCACCATCATCAGCACCAAATTCGGAGTCCAGATAGATCATTTCGAAGGGACTGGAGATACTGAACCCCATCCATTCCATTTGGTAATATGAATGGTCCAATCAAGCTATTATCGACGATTCCTGCCCAAACATTTATTAAAAAGCGTTGGTGGGAATGATCCCGTACGCGTACGGATTTTCATAATTCCAAACATGAGTGTTATACTTACACTGTAAAAAAATAATTACACATTTTAACACAAAAGAACACAATACTGTGTTAATCGAGGTCCACACTGAATTCTGTATATTTTTACACATTTCTCTGTATGTAGCAGTGTGTTAAATGTTTAACACAATCCACTGTCTAAATATAAGAAATGTCATGTGTAACTTTTACACATTTCTGTGTTATTTGTATCATTGAAGGTGTAGGCTTTACACATTAAAATGGTAATTGTATAATAGGTATTGGTATGAAAGGCTCACCTATCTTTTTAATTTGTTAATTATGTTCCTGTTTACTTTTGAAATAATTTATATATATATATATATATATCAACAATTGTTTTCTGGAAAACTTTTTTAAATAAAAAAATACGATACGATTCCACGACGCATCTATTTCCAAATTTATTGATATAAGTTTTGAATCACCCAGTATTTCATTTTTATATTACACACACAAAATGTAACGTATAATTGAAAATAACATAAAAGTGCCAACGTCAAGTCAAGTGCGTACTCCAGGCTAAACAAGACCTTATCTACCCGTAAGCTTCGACGCTGATCGTCGCTCTGCAAAAATAATGCCCCATGAATTTCAAAGTAGTTGTGCTGCTAAACTTAACGGAAATAAACTGACCGATTTGATTTATTTTCAGGCTTAACATAACTTTCAATCTGCACCAACAAACGTGCCAAATTATACATTTAGAAATTTTTATTTGCCCTCTATTGGCAAATTCAAGAAAATTGAGGCAGTAATCTATTTACTATACAACTCTATTATTCATAAATTAAGCTTATCATAAAAAAATAAGAGGAAGACAGAGTCGAGTAACTATATTTTTTCATGAACAGCTGGCAGACTTTAGCGCTGGCAGTTTTATTAAGGCGATATTGCAGGAGGATATTAACTCTAGAACTTTTTGTTATTGTAGAAAGTCCGGCTGAAGATGAAGAGGGGACGGGTGCGGGGTTGGTGTCCCTGAAGAAGATTGGGGGTGGCGAAACTTGCATAGACATGCCTCGCACGGAGACGGCGACCACCTGCCTCCTGGAGAAGCCTCCCATCGACAAGAAAGTCAAGGTAAGAGAAAATTAATGAAAACTTTTAACATGAAAAAACAACTCATTGTAATTAAGTTTTGAAAAAATTGCACATGTTTTACGAGTCTTAGTGTATTCTACACAAAGTAAGTGGTAATGCAATCATCGGCAGGGTGGTTGAATATTTTTTGCAGCACTGAGCTAGTGTAAGATAATTGTATGACCCTTGGTAAAGCATTTAGGAGTAGGAACCTCCACTAAATCATTTGTTAGAGCTTCCTTGTGTTGTGGCAGCTCTGCGAAGGTTATTCCTAATTCTACTTTAATACTGCCAACGTTTAGTGCTAAATTAGCATATACAGAATGTTGTTAGACTAAAAAAAATTTACGTATATATCAAATAAAAAAATATTATGTATGTTGTACAAATAGAAAAATTTAGTTCTGAGAATTTGTTTAAAACAACATTGAACAAGTTAGAAATAAATAAAATGATAATAAAATAGCAAAAAGCAATAAAATATATTACAATTAGTTTTTTTGCTGTCTATAACATTATTTGTCTTCACTATGTATATTGTTTCATAACACTATGAAAATAAGGCATAGCTAATTTGTAGAGGGGAGTTATTGTTGTTATTATTATTAGTTATTATTAATGGACAGAGGATAATTCAATTAGTTCATATTAAAAGATAAGAAAATAAATAGATGTACTATGACTAGTGTTAAATATAAGACAATAGTGAATTCTTAAAATATTAAATAAAAAATACTAAAACATTAAAATAAAAACAGGATAATTAATTAACCATATAAAGATTACAAGATTAACAGAAAACGGGAAAAAAGAAACATATATATTAGTTCTCTAGACATTTGTAAAAAATTTGGTAAGCAGATAAACAGATCGCCATAGTGATACCCAAATCAACATGACTATCTCTAGTCGTAAATCGTTTATTATCAATGTTCGGATTATTTTTGCCCAAATGCAAAACAACGCACTTTTCTGTATTGAGGGGAATTAACCATAGCTCACACTATAAATCATCTGCGTAACAGATGAATTTGGATTTAATTACACTTCCCAATTTAATTACAAGTCAAACAAAGTAGCGGGTCCAGAACAGATCCCTGTGGTACTCCACTTAAGACTGATCGACTAGAAGAAAATGCGACTCCTATCCAACAAAAACTTTTCTATCATGTAACCTCCCACGCATTCCAAAATGATGTAATTTGAGTGAGCCTTTATAACAGAACACGATCGAAGGCTTTGAATAAAATCTAAGTATGTAATATCTACGGGAGTTTTTAAGTCTAAAGCATTGCTCCATTCAGTGGGTTTGTTGAAACAGAATATTTGGGAGTAAATATATAATTTTACAAATAATAGGCATCAAGCTGATAGGTCTATAATTGGATCAAACAAACTTATTGCCTTTTTACAGATGGAAGTAACTAAAGCATCTTTCCAAGCAGCTGGAAATATGCCTGTACTAAAGAAGTTGTTAATAATTAATGAAAGTTGAAATAATATATTGTGTAAATTGTGGAATCAACTTCTATCTTCAGTAGTCGTACTTCAATTTTAGAGTTAATATGTGCTCTTACGTATGTATGCAATCCTTTTGAGTTTGCATAATCCGCCAGCAAATACACGTCATCTTATTTTTACAGAAAAAGAATTTGAAAAACGTCTATGAGTGTTGTAACCAGGGCTTAATATTTGAATGTTTCTTTAAGTATTTTTTTTTCAAAAGGAATGCAGCACATCTGCACATTCGTCATGCCGACATTGTAGCTTCCTTCCCAATGAAATGTCTCTCGTCGGCAGTCCAAGTCTATAAAATCACGCCGGAAAATATAAACTCAATCCCATCGGATTAAACGGTGACCCAATAACTAAAGTGAAATCTACTGCCACGTCCAACTCTGTCTTTATTCAGCGAAAGCATTGTGACGATTAGAACTTCGTTCAGATTTAATTACTAACTTATGTCCGCTCGCTGAAATGAAACATATTAATTAAATTATGTTTTTATTAAATTACTTCATCTCTTTACTTATTACAAGTTAGGTTGTAGCTTATTAATATTGAATTTAGTTGTAAATGATACAACATTAGGACATTAATGCCGTCTGTTCTGTATACGATATTGATCTATGCACTGCAATAAGCCTGAAATAGCTAACATCCTTATTAACTTCACATACTATGTTACTATGTTAGCTACGTTCCAAGTTTCTAATTTAAATTCCATTACAAAGGTATGACGTCTTCTATTTACTATAAAATATATTTTACTGACAATATTAAGTGATTTATAGGTACCACAATAAAATCGTACTAGTAAACTCTGCTAATTGTTTTAATTATTAATTATATAAAGAAATTTCTTGTTTCCGTGGAAACTAATAAAATCATGATCTATTAATAAGAAAGGGACAATTATACAACACTATATCGACATAATTCTTCAGCTATTATACACTCTCACCCTAGTCGTGTTGTTTTTCTCATACACAACGCCTTATGTTCTGACCTGCAACACTTTCATATTATATTTACATTTTGTTTGTCTTACTTTTTAAATCAGTATGATTATACAGTATGCGCTAAAAGTATGGAATAAATTCAATAAAAACGAAACAATTATTTTTTGGGAAAAATCCTCGAACAGGTCGATTTTTAATTTAAAAAATACATATTTTAGCGTAAAATGCGATTTTCAAATGTCATTTGTTTTCGAGTAATGACGTCATCGATTTTTTTTAAATGGCAACACCATATTTTTTTCCTTGATTCTGAAAGATCGTTTAATTCTCTATCAGACAGTACTAAAATTTTGCCCTCTTACATAGGAAAGTTTTCGAGTAAATGACGATTGAATGTTAGAAAACGTAAATCAATTAAAATAAAGCAAAAACGTTATCAAGTTTAGTTTTTCGTAATTCCATAGTTCTTTTATGGATCAGGTAGGTGAAAATCTTTGCAAAGTATCATTGTCACACCGACTTTCTAATAAGTATTGCAAGCGACATAGAAATTATTACTCAGTTTTAAGTATTATGGCACATTTAACTGTTACTCAAAGAATTGAAATTTTAATTCTTATCGGATGCGGGAATATGACTAGAACTCAGCAGGAAGTTTGCGATTTATTTAATGAAAAATATCCAGATCGCCCTATCAGCCAATCAACAGTCAGTAAGGTAGAGTCTAAATTTAGAGAAACTGGCAATGTTGTAAATATTCCAAAACCTGGACGTCCAAGCATTAATGAAAATCAGAAACAGAACATTTTGATAAGTATGGTGGATAATCCTCATAATTCTTCACGATTGGTTGCATTAAACAATGACACTAGTCAGAGCACAGTGCTACGTATCTTGAGAAAGGAAAAATATCATCCCTACAAAATTCAACTTGTGCAGGAACTCAATGAAGATGATCCCGATCGCCGCTTACACTTTTGCGAAATTCTAATGGATTTATGTCAAGGAAATAAAAATTTACACCGGCAAATACTTTTTTCAGATGAGGCTACATTTTGTCTGAATGGTACAGTAAACCGTCAAACTTGCAGATATTGGAGTCGGGAAAATCCTCATTGGATGGCAGAGGCACATACCCAACACCCTCAGAAATTAAATGTGTGGGCTGGAATAGTTGCCGACAGAATAGTAGGGCCTTTCTTCTTTGAAGGAACCCCTACAGGACAAAGATATTTAGAGTTTCTAGAAAATGACCTTGTTCCAGCCCTTGCAGTAATTTTTCCTAACGATAATAACCCTGACATTCCTGACGATACCATATGGTTTTAGCAAGACGGTGCACCTCCGCACTATGCGCGCCCTGTACGAAATTTTTTGGACAACTGTTTTCCTGGGAGGTGGATCGGCAGACGCGGACCGATAGACTGGCTTGCAAGATCGCCAAATCTTACACCTCTTGACTATTTTTTATGGGGATACTTGAAGTCAAAAGGGTACATTAATAAACCACGTAATTTAGAAGGACTTCAAAATCGCATTCGGGACGAAATACGCAGTTACCCCAGAAATCATTCATAATGTGCAAGAAGAATTTCTTCACAGACTTGCGCATTATCAAGAAGTTGGTGGATGGCAATTCGAACATTTAATTTAAGTATAAAATTTAATCAATTGTATTTTATTTTACATACCTCAGAATTGTTACTTTTTTATGGATAAAATTTACGTTTTATAATATTCAATCGTCATTTACTCGAAAACTTTCCTATGGGAGAAGGCAACATTTTAGTACTGTCTGATAGAGAATTAAACGATCTTTCAGAATCAAGGAAAAAAATATGGTGTTGCCTTTTAAAAAAAAATCGATGACGTCATTACTCGAAAGCAAATGACATTTGAAAATCGCATTTTACGCTAAAATATGTATTTTTTAAATTAAAAATCGACCTGTTCGAGGATTTTTCCCAAAAAATAATTGTTTCGTTTTTATTGAATTTATTCCATACTTTTGGCGCATACTGTATGAGTATATGTTGTATATCAGTTATTATGTTAGTGATTAGTAGAAGCTTACTTGTGAATAATTTCACGGATTCTTCTGGTATCACAGATTGTTTATTGTATTCTTGCTTAGCATTAGTTAAGTTTACCCACGCACAGGTATATCCTTCTGTGGGCCTACTCTCATTTATTTGCCATTTTATTTTTATTTGATAATTGTTATAAAAATACAAGTCTTTAATCTATGAGAAAAAATAGATCCTCGAGGCGCAGCCGACAGTTACATTTTTCGAGAGGATTAAATGCTGGTTGTTTTCCCGAATGAATTGAACGTTTTATCCACGACCACTGCCAAAATCGGTCAATTAGAAGAGTGAAAGCCGTGTGAGAGCAGGTGAAAAATTATGGTATTGAAAAAAGTAATATTTGACAAGTTTAAAGTCTTGGATGGTTTTTATGACATACGCTTGTTTATTTGTCAACAAGATTGAAAGATATTTCAAAATCGATACAAAAAATCAATTTTTGAAAAAAGTACCGGATGAGGAATATTTACAAGTTAAGATACAAAATACACGATTTTAATATTTCAATTTATACATTGAGTGTTTTATTTTGAATTCTTTAAAGGTTGCAACGACCATGGGAGTCGCAGATGCTTGTCGAGCAATGAATTAACCTTTTTGGGATATGTCCCATGTCCAAGACAAAGGCAGTTACCTATATGTACTCATGCAGGATACGAAAACAAATATTTCAAGAAGTTTCACGATCATGAAAGAAGCTTTTTCAATCAATGCTGGGGAAATGTGTCGAAAATACATCAATCTGCGACCTAAAAATGCCGGTGGGAGATCTTGCGATATGTGGCTGGAAAATGTACTGCACAACATGTAAGCATCAACACAATATCGAAAACATTTTCAAAATCGCTGCATTTCGTGGGCAACTTGATCCAGTAAGTTTTACCGGACATGGAAGGCGTTTTTCGACAACATTACTGGCCAATGCTGGGTTTGATATTACCACAGTGAAGCGTCATGGTGGTTGGAAATCGACTACGGTAGGGGAAAGTTATATTGAAAAAGTCCTTATTGAGTAAATTTAAATAATCCCGGTCAAGATCGTTTTTGAGTTAAATATTAATAATATCTAATAATTATAATTAAAATGCAATAAAATCGAAGCGTGGTATTATGAATTCTAATCCACTAGTGTGTTAAAAGACCATTAATCCACGGAAACAGACGTATTAAACCTTTTTATTGTAGTGGTAGTGGTAGTGGATAAACAATTTAACAGTTGTCAATTCAGATAAATGGAAACTTCTAAACTGAAGTTTATAATTTAGTCGAACTACTTGAAAAGTTATATTAATTTGATCTTCAAGATACACTGTGCCTCTAGGGTCAATTTTAAGCCCCTAAAATGGAAAAGAAATAGAAAATATATCTATATAAAATATATAGAACGTCAAAAAAACAGCTATTTAGGGACAACTTAATATACGCTGTTGGTAATACTGCATTTTATCCTTTAACCCTAGTGTACAACTGAAATCCCTGTATATTCGAACCATTATTTAGAAAAATATGTCAGTCAAAAAAGCTACATAAGTGACCAGAGCGTATAAGAATCCTTTTATCCACCCTTATTGAATCGCGGAAAAAAAACACTCTCTCAGCTAGCTTTACTTTGAAATAATCCAATTGGCAAAACTGGGATATATGGTTGGCTAGTAACAGACTTCTTAAATAAAGTGTCTCACGTACCATTCGGACGTGACATCATCAAAAGCAAAGTGACCAATTATATATGTTTCCGTGGAATCCCTTTTCCACATCACTTCAGTTCTCTTACATTTACAAATTGGAACACTGGGTTAAGTGACGATATACAGGCTGTCATAGGACGTGGCATTGACGTATGTGGAAAAATTAAATATCTACTGACATAAGAAAGTTCAAAACTGTCACATTTTTTGACTTTGCGGCATTATCGGTTTTCACTGTAGATCAACAAATTTATACTATTCTATGCGGACCAGAATTTTTACAAAGGACAATGTTAAAAATAGCCGATTTTTGGCTTATCCGGGGGAACGCATAAATCATAAAAAAATCAATTGATTATTGTTAATTAACATTAGAAATGGCCCAGAAATACGTCAGATAGCTGGGGAAATGTCGCTACTACCCCTAAACCTATATAAACTACCCTTAAATAGCTTTAAATGGATAATCATTAATTGTTGTTATAAAATTCGTGTAAAATGAAAAAAATGCTTGAAAATGATTTGAACAGACAGTATGTCAATATCAAAAGTGATAAATAACTGTAAAAGTGCCCATTCAATGGCGAAATAGCGCCAATTGTTCTCACTTTGCGAGCGCGTTCTGAAAAAATGGCAATTTATCCTTGCGCCCATTTTTCAGGTCGCAATAGTATAAATGAACCTTAAAAGTGATTTAAGCATTTTTTTCATTCTAAACGAATTTTACAACAATAAATAATGATTATCTATTTTAAGCTATTTAAAGACAGTTTATATAGATTTAGGGGTGCAATTAATATTTCCCCACTTACTTAATGTACTCTAGTATCAGTTTTTGCATTTTTTGACAGTAATCTATAATTTTTTTCTAGCAATAGGCGTTCCCTTAAACATTTAAGCATTATCTATTTTTGATGTCGAAGTAAGCTCACCATTAGCTTTTGAAAGTCGTTTTTTTAATTTTAAGGGGTGGAATGGACTGGATAAATAACATACAGTTATTTATCACTTTTTATATTGACATACTGTCTGTTCAAATCATTTTCAAGCATTTTTTTCATTTTACACAAATTTTATAACAATAATTAATCCATTTAAAGCTATTTAAGGGTAGTTTATATAGGTTTAGGGGTAGTAGCGGCATTTCCCCAGCTATCTGACGTATTTCTGGGCCATTTCTAATGTTAATTAACAATAATCAATTGATTCTTTTATGATTAAGCGTTCCCCCGGATAAGCCAAAAATCGGCTATTTTTAACATTGTCCTTTGCACTCATCTTATCCAACAGATACTACTCAATATTTTACGAACAACAGTGGCGTAGAGACGAGAGCATATAAAGTAGGACCAAAATGGTTGATTTTATCAAAATTTTCCAAGACATCACTTT
This sequence comes from Monochamus alternatus, assembly GCA_037114965.1. Lineage (NCBI taxonomy): Eukaryota > Metazoa > Arthropoda > Insecta > Coleoptera > Cerambycidae > Monochamus > Monochamus alternatus. The sequence continues at coordinate 59,489,024 of CM073429.1, read as the reverse complement.
GATAGACAGTTACACTCTATACGGAAATTGTATCCATTTGACAAAATTAATAGTGGCGTAAAAATACTTTAAAAAAGATTTACGTTGCTCCCGGCTCTACGCCACTGTTGTTCGCAAAATATTGATTAGTACTTCAAATAATTCGTCTAACTGCCCTGGCAAATTTAAGATTGAAATGTTAAAGGCGCCGTATTTGTGAAATAGTGTTTTCTATAAATACAAGTAATTTTAGACATTTAAGAACTGAATAATATAGAGTTTAGCAAATAACAGGAATGTTACCTCATGCCACCTGCGAATATTCAAAGGTACCAAGTAAAATGAATAAATAACGATAGAAGGAGGTCTAAACAACAAATTTTTAGGTACAGAAATCTTTCAAAATACCTAGTTTTTTATATTTAACTGTAGCCGTAAATATTGTTATAACATAAACTTACATAGTTATTCATATAAGATTGTTCATTTTTGTTTATAAGTATGTGAAAATAATTGTTAAAATGTGAATAGTATAATACTGTGTGTCATATAAATGCATTTTAAAAGTTATTATTTTAATTGAGGAGAATAAGCAAAACATCAATAGTTTTATTTTTGATATTACTTTTGCCCTATGTGTCTTATTTTTCGAGATTTTTGTACCTTAAAAACACCACAAAGATCATTTTACTGCGAAAAATACGGCTTTTAAAACCGTTGAACATAACGTATAAATTTAAACAAATTTTAACGTTCTGTATCTCATTAAGGAGCCACCTGCGACTTCTTGTTTAATAGGAATTTCTGCTTTAACTTCTGATATAACTATAACTCCGTCAGTGGTTTTTTGAATCACCCTAGATGATATCATTTGCGGAAAAATAAACAATTTATATAAATTACCATGTTGGTCTCTAGATGGGCGTTTTATAACACGCATATAATAACGTCGAATCGTAGGTACCTCAGGGATGGGGTGATGTGGATGTGGTAATTTTTGCGGGGATGATATTATTTTAGGATGGATTGAACCGTTGATTCTTTAGGAAGGAAGCCTCGGTGGGATTATTTCAGATGCGCGCTTATATGCGTCCTTCGGGATACGATGTGGGGCGTTTTTTTAGCCGAACTGGAAGGGTTCATCTAAATTTATGATTTGGAATTATCCGCGATGTTAATTCTCTGAATTATAATGAATACGAAGGAAGAATGTTTATACATTTTTTAATACGGTTTATTTTCAATTATATGCCTACGTTAGGTATTGAATCCAAAAATAATATCCCCGAACTCTTTTACATCTTTTGATCCAACCCTTTGGACTTGGAAATAAGCGAAAAATCATAATTATAACTGTAAAATCTCATTTCCATGTGGTAGCACGCGCATATATAAGGGATGTAGAAATTATAAAAAAAAAAACAGAAAATGATTTATTATAATGATTTGAGAAGAAATCTTTTTGTAAGACTTTTTAATAATATTTATTATTAAAAAGTGAAGTTTAATTTTTTTGGTAAATAAAAGCTATTCAAGTTCTTTAGAGCATTTTTGTGATTTTTTGTTTTTGAGTGCAGTCTATTACAAGTGAATTAAATTTGGAAAACTTCGCGCACTTATAACAAAATAATAGCTGAAAAAAATGTGTTGGATTTACGTAATTCTGTTAATATTTTTTTAAATTATAAAAATTTAATTTTTTTTACTAGTAAAGTGTGTATTCTATATGAGATTTGACTAAAGTTAGTAAGAAAAATTTAGTCAAAAATTACAATGTTCATTAATTTTTTCTTTATTTTGGAATTATGTCGTTAGTAAATGGAAATAAAGCTATACTAATATAAAGTTTAATACACTTATTCCAACGTAAGCTTAGTTTCCTCAAGTATACTAATACTTTATTAAAAGATTAACTAATAATAAGATTATATATTCTCCATTTAAGAATAAAAATTACTTGACATCAAGAAAACTACGAGTACTATACTTAATATGAGATAAAGTTATGTTTGTTTAAAGAATGGTTTTGGTTTATTTAGATAATACGAACTTTTTTATTTGAAATTGTATGTGACTTAAAAGAAATACTGCAAATATTTGAAATAATATCAAATCATTTTGAATAAAGTAAATAATAACATTGCATTAAGAAAAAAGATTTTGAGATTTTTTTTTTAATTATTCTAAATGTATTTAATGGAATGAAGCCTACATTAGAATTGCTATAAATCCCTCATTATTAATATTTATTTACAAAAAAGTACGTACGTAAAATTTGTCATAAAACCATTTTAGGGAATGCTGAATTCAGTGCCGTAGTTACACTTGAAGAAAAAAAATCGCTAAAGAGTTTTTGTAGAACTTGATAGTGATAAAAATTCGAAGTAGGTTTTGAAAATATAAAACAAATTTTAATATTTTGCGTCAGGATAGTTTCTCCAGCTCTGTCTTTTAGAAAATAAATAAATAAATAAATCTGATAATAAATACCATTTCTGCAGGAATATTTCCTTTTGAAATGGATCATTATATATGAAAGAAGCAGAATATTACTTACAAATTTGTCACGACAGATTCATTTCTTTCATCAATTATACTTGTCACATTCTTTTCCTCATGGTCCTCTTGATATTGGAGATAGACCTATGTGATGTTACAACTGTGACGCCCTGTGCTGTCAATTGTTTGTTCTTTAGGTAAAGTAATGAACTGCTTGTTAAAAATTGATGAATGGATGGTATTTTATTTTGTCGATTTTTCAACATCAAATTTAGGAACAACTTGGAGGGTTTCAATATTAAACCGAAAATCAAATTTTCAGAGTCCAGATGAATTATAAATTAACTGTTGTTTGTCTCTCTTAATTTTCTTTTGATTGAATAATCGAACTTCTCAAAACTACTAAATTTATCTACAGAAATGGTCAATCCAATTTCGTGTATTTCAATTTTACAGTTCGGTGCGATGCAATACTAATTTAGTTTTACTTTTTTTCCTCTTTCAAACGTACACCGATCCTCTTATCTGAATCGACTAGGTTTTAAATTGGTATGAAGTAAATTGTTTACGTTCGAACTGCAATTGAACATTTTGTTAGTCATCCAGCTTTAACACTCATTACTGCGGCATGCGATTCATTAGCGTATTTCATTACCGTTTATCCCCTGGTATTATAACAAGCAGTAATTAGAGTACAGATACGTATAAGTAAAATTATTGTACTTTGTACAGATATAAAAATAAAATAGTAGACACGCATGCATAACTATCGTATAAATCTATTGAATCTGCTTCTGAAATGTCACTGACATTGTTTAGGAAAATTGAAGGGTCAAAAAAATTGTCGACATTTTTATAGTTCATCTATGAATTGTCACAGATGCATCTCAAGGCAGAAATGTGCATGTTATTTTTTGGAGAGGGGTAGTTGGAGTAAATACAGGTTGTTCAGAAATAAATTATCAAAAATGAAAAAGCAAACAGGTGAAGTCAAAATAATGTCAATGGAAGAGTTTTACGAAAAATTACGAAAAGTAATAAAATATTCCAAATAAAATTCTACACTACGACGATATAAAAAATTGTTTCTGGGGCTACATGAAATCAGTTGTCTATAGAGAAACTATAAACACCCGCAAAGAGCTATGGCAGCAAAATTGTAAATGCCGCCGAATAATTTCGTAACAAGAATCTCTATTTTAAAATACGGCAGTCTTTGAACAAACGCGTTAATAAATGTATTGAAGTTGGAGGCCGACATGTTGAACATTTATTGTAATATTCGATATTCAATTGTTTATCACAATTTATAATTTGAAATAAACTCTTGTTCTTTTTGACATTCGTATCTTATTTTAATTACTCGAATTACCAAAGCTAAATATCTTGAGAACGGAATAGCGACTATCAAAAAGTATAGCTTTTTTGTGTAAAAGAAGTTATAAAATCAGAATTTGCTACCTGAGAATTAGATTTTTGAAAGATAAAAAAGTTCTGTCGTTTTCAAGACATTCGACCTAGCGCAGGTGGCGCTCTCTATGAGCTACAAGCAAGCCATGGATATATTTCAATCTCTCGCCTCAGAAAACCGCTAACACCAAAATTTCATCTCGATATGAGCATTTATTATGAAATCAATAAGAAAAAACTAAAATAACATTTTTCATTAAACACCCTGTATCTATGTAAGTATCAACTTTTGGACTAAGGTGAGTTTGTCTAAATCGCAATATTTTCACGTCAGGAATCTAGTCATGAATTTTGGCCCATAAAGTAGTACTCCAATGGTGTTCTCCCAGATAAAAATTATATTTGAATTTCCCGTTCAATTTGAAAAATAAGAGCCCTCTTGAGTTGTTGGACTGCAATGCACCATTTTTGAGAAATAAATAAAAACCGTTGGATTGTCTCAGAGAATTCATGTAATTATTAAAACACCCCGTATTTGTGTAAAAGAACCTTTTTGGACCATAGTTTATAAGGCAAACTATTATTAATTTCCGATGTAGAATCACCCCCTTATAGATAAGAAGGGTTAAATCGTCATATTTTGTCGCTAAAAATACGCATTTAATGGGATGGCCTGTTTTTTTGTTACACCCAGTATAGGCACAGTCAAAATTGTGTTTTAGAATTTATACAATTTTGACGCTGTTGCCAAATTACACATTTTGCATTAGCAGTTCGATTCGTAAGAAAGCCAGATAGGACAGCAGTGTATATGAAGTATATTATTTTGACTTCCCTTGTATGCCCTATCATTTTTGATCAATAGTTTCCGGATACCCTGTATATTTCTGATAATTGTTTACGGTGGCATCACTTTTTTCAATAGTAAAAATGTTTACATTGTTTTGTTATATGCTATTTAATAAAACAACAAAAGTGCATAAAAAACAACCTAAACATGAAACTTTAATTTTATTTGGTTGCACTACTTAACATTTTCTAATTAAGAGAAAATTTTGAAACTGACGACACCTTTGCTAGTGGATTTACTGGATCAATTTTCAACGATTTTTAACTGAACTGTAGCTGCAAATTTTTTGTATGGCACACTTTCAGACAACATTTGCTTTATATAATAATAAAAAAAATGGACATTTCACAAAATTGTATAAAGACAGACACACCTGTGACACGTAGTTTCTATTTAAGCAATCAAACCTTTTTGTTGTTGTCCATACACCGTTCGGTTTTTTAGAGTGTGAAAATATCGCGTAAATCTAATATCGCAATTAAAAACCTATTTCTTCGAAGTCTAATTAACGTTTTTCATCGACTGGCCACTCGCACTTTTTGTAAGCGGAAAGAAATCTAGAGAGAAATTTCGCTACACGTGAACTAATTTATTTTGCAGATTATATACCTACGTCAACGTCAGGTTTACGGATTAGATAAAATACTTTACCGACGTCGTGTTTATGTTGCAAATTTTTCCTTAATGTACAAGATAAATGTGTAACGTTACTCAAATTTGTACAGGGCGACTCAAATAAATCTCGCACTTCATTATCTTGATCATTTGAAGGCAATAGGAGAACTGAGATTAGTATTTTTAAGAGGAACAATATTATTTCAATGCAGAAACAATACGATGCACAAAAAGTGATAGTCAGAATACAGGATGTCCCGCCTGGAACTGCGAAAATTTAACAACATGACAATCTATCTGGGGTCAACACTAAAATATCTAGAACTCTCCAGAACTCCAAATTCGTTATTTTAAATGTGACACTATATTATTGCATTTCTTCGATTGTAAGGATTCTACGAGGTGTGTCAATTAAGTTCCGGGAATTTAGTTGTAACTCGCAAACTGGCAACACTGCATCGTTTGTCAATGTTTTTCTAGAGAGGGGAGATCTTCCTTTTAGTTTCAGTCCAAGGTTGAAGTCGATAGCACGTTTGGTTTGCGTTTTATGTGTATTTTTTGGAAGTAACTTTTTTAGTGGCGTCGTGAAAATGAGTGACTCAAATTACAAGCAACGTGTTGTGATTTAATTTTTAGTGAAATCTGGCGAAAAACTTTTGGAAATCTTTCGAAAATTGCAGGTGGCGTATGGAGACGAGTGCATGTCCAAAACACGCGTGTTCGAACGGGCAAAACGGTTCAAGGAGGGGCGTGAATCGGTAGAAGACGATCCACGTGAAGGAGCTCCCGTCACCTCAAGTACTGACGCGAATGTTGACCGTTTATGTGCACTGTTCACGTCTGACCGGCGCCTAAGCATTCATGCGTTGTCTGATGAGTTAAACGTCAATAAAGAAATCGTTCCCAAGATGTTTTGCGCAAAGATGGTGCCAAAAGTTCTCACCCGTAAACAGAAAGACATGGGAAAATCGATCTGCGAGGATTTGTTATCCCGCATTCGGAGCGACTGTAGAGACTGGATGAGTCGGGTAGTCACTGGAGATGAAACCTGGATATTTGAGTATGACCCCGAGACCCGTAAACAAAGTCAGCAGTGGTTGGAAAAGCGTGGAGAGCGGCTAACGAAAGCGAGGATGTCCAAGTCACGACTGAAGGCAATGTTGATCGTTTTTTTCTATATCCGCAGCATCATTCATCGTGAATATGTTCCTGCCGGCCAGACAGTGACTGGGGACAGTTCTATGTTGTCGTCCTGGAATGGCTGCGGACCCGCGTTTTCCGTGTGCGATCCGAACTCGCCGAGAACGGCTGGATCTGGCACCACGATAACGCGCCAGCCCATTCCTCGTTCATTGTGCAAGAATTTTTGGCAAAAAAGGCATTCCAACGTTGCCGCACCCACCCTATAGCTCCGATATTGCCCTCTACGATGTTTATTATTCCCCAAGATGAAGTGGTACCTCAAGGGAACTCATCATGGCGGTATACAGGAGGTCAAAGAAGCTGTAACCGTGGTGCTGAACGGGTTAACTGCGGAGGATTACCAAGGGTGCTTCCAATCGTGGGAGCAACGTTGGAATCGTTGTGTAGAATTAGAGACTGTTGTAAAGGTCAATAATAAATTTTTGCCAAAATTTAGTTTACTTTTTTTTTATTGACAAATTCCCGGAACTTAACTGCCACACCTCGTATCACAGTTGTTTCCACAAGAATATAGAATTTTCTTAAAAAATGACCCTTTCGGAACGCTATGTAGACCGAGCGTTGTTTGTTTTAAATCATAATAGAGATGAAGACTCCATGTAATCAACTCGGACTGGATAAGATACGGGCTTAGTCTTCCATTTAGCCATTAGCGTCTCAGCCGCAATCTAATATTCCTGGAGGAGCGCGAAATTTAACGCGGCATTTCCCGTTCCGGCTCTTCCCGCACCTGCAGCACTCCGCTCTTGATTAATAGGCCTTTTTTGCTCTCTACAGCACGGCATCGGCGTTGACCCCTTCTGGATTAATCGCGAACCTGGCCGGTGGCGCTATTTTTTAAATAAGTTACAGTGGATTCGAATAGAACGGTGAATTATTATCAGATCGGCCGTGTAGGGGAGAGAAATCGCGGTTGGAACTGAAAAATTGCTTTTTAAATTGAAAAAAAAAATTGTGGCGAATGTTCTCGAAAACGCAGTTGTTTCACTTTTTTCCCTAACAATGATGGAGCGTACTAAGCAAAATTGTGAATGATTGTAATAAAGAAGAATGACGAAAGATGTCACAAATCATGTAATATTCTACCACATTTATCTTTTTTACCGTCATATCTAGAAAAAAATGGCAAAGATTAGAATTTCAGAGTGTAGAGGCTACCGTTGACCTTTGCATGGAAACACATATCAAAGTAGTGTTAGTGGAGCACGGAATTAAAACAGAATCGTAGTCAGTTTATGAATGAACATATTAATATTTGTCGCAACATAGAACTATTGCCAAATAGTAAGGTTAAGTTGAGCATAAAATACCTATGTAAATTAAGATAACACATAAGAATGAGAACAATTAACAAACCTTAGTGTTGAGACAAGGTTTCCTTGGCATATTGGAAGTGGTTAAAACATATTATTATGTGCTTTTCTAAGTTTTCTGTAAATGAACCTTGACGTTTATCACTTAATGTTAACTTGTGTAGGAAACATGACCGTTCAACGTCTACTGTTGACAACTGACAGTGTGAGACATGGATGAGGCATTAACACAACGTCAAAAGTATTGGATTCCCCCCCATTCTTGTTAAAGAAATCTTTTTGTCAGAAAAACCAAATGCATTTATAAAAGTATATTGTTTTCTGAATCTTTTTTTGTGAAAAGAATATGTTCAATAAACTGAGTACTTAGAAAATTAAAAACCAGCAAATGTGTGACATTTTTGATAAAATTTATTATATCAAAAAGAAGTAACAAAGCAAGTTCTCTACTTGACTAATAGTCGGTATGACCACCACGTTCCAATAGCATATTGACACGTCTGTTCATTGAGATAATCAAACGGTTAACGATCTCTTGCGAAATATTGTTTCATTCCTCTTCTGCCGCCACGACTGACTCATCTGCAGTTTGAGTTGGAGAATTATGATTATGAATGGCTCTAGCAATAAAATCCCACATATGTCAGGAAAGTTGACTGGCCAATCTAATCTATAGATATGTCCTGCTCTGAGTGTCTCTTAAACCCTTCTTGCATGATGAGGTCGAGCGTTGTCGTCCATAAACACAAAATTTTCACCTAATTTATTACGTATATGATTGGTCATGTTCTGTGGTATGCGAATTAATGGGATGCGGCGGTTGAACATTATTCCACCCCAAAACATAACGGTACTCCCTTCATATGGAGCAACTTCGCGGGGAAAATGAAGTCGCTGTTGATGACCTAGATCTCTCTAGACTCTTTGTCGATTGTCATCAGTAACCAGCCCAATTCTGGTTTCTGTAAATAAGACCCACCGCCACTGGCGTAAAAGCCAACCCCTATGCTCTCGCACCTACTGGAGGCACGATGCCTTGGAAGTAGAATGAGGACTCGTAATGGTCTCTTAGCACGTAAATTTGCGTTGCGGAGTTGTCTTCGAATAGTGGGTTTCGATATAACACGGCAAAACGTACCTTGAAAGTATGCCCTGAGAGCTAAAGCTGAAGATGTGCGGTGTCTATGGGCATATTACACCGATCCTCCCTTACATTAGATACTCGAGGTCTGTTTTCAACTATATCAAATTCTTCATATCTATGCACTATTTGTACAAGTAGTATCTATTAATGTAACGTATATTACAAATATTTTGGTCCTTCAGTAAGTCCTGTTGTGTGTGTATGGAGCTGCTGTCATTAGAACTAAATCTACGAATAACATCTTTTATGCCATCGAAATGTATCATAATACTCTACGGCTTCTTACCAAGTACCCCATCTAGTTACAACTAGAGGAATCGGGAGACAGAGGTATGCCTGGTAAAGCCATTCTAAAAACGTCATTTCTTGTATGCGCCTTAATGAAAACTTTTATGACAGTTGATATAAATGTGTTTCCTAAAAGCAAACTCTATTCCCTTTATTTTCTCAGCTACCCGATTAATTGCATGATCAGCACATGTGAAATGTATCATTTTTGTACATTTTTGAGATAAAATTGGTCCCGATTTTAATATGTATGCGGCTGCATCAATTAGCATTACAAGAACTTTAACTGAAACGTCTTGATCGGGACATACAGGGTGTCCGGTAAGTACCTCCTAATCTCTCGGGAGTGTATAGGGTAGGTCAAAATAAAACTAGTCCTTCCTATAATTTTTTTTCCTAATGTGCCCCCTAACGCTGTTATGGGGGGTCAAAGGGGTACCTAGAAATTAAAGTTTAGGGTTATAACTTTGAAACCACCCTGTATATTTTAATAAAATTTTCGTACGTTGTATTACACATGGAGCTCTACGATTTGATGCTAAAATCAACTTTTTGCTATTATCAGGTGTCCAGAAACGGACTGGCCCTATCACAATTTTTCTCAAAATTTTGACAGAAGTAATTTTATCAAACTGAAAATATTATTATTAGATACTCTGAAGGTTTTTCTTTAAAAATGGTACTCTTTATTTATTTCGAAAAAATGAACGGTTTGCGAGATAAATCCAAAATCTGGACGTCCAAGCATTAATGAAAATCAGAAACAGAACATTTTGATAAGTATGGTGGATAATCCTCATAATTCTTCACGATTGGTTGCATTAAACAATGACACTAGTCAGAGCACAGTGCTACGTATCTTGAGGAAGGAAAAATATCATCCCTACAAAATTCAACTTGTGCAGGAACTCAATGAAGATGATCCCGATCGCCGCTTACACTTTTGCGAAATTCTAATGGATTTATGTCACGGAAATAGAAATTTACACCGGCAAATACTTTTTTCAGATGAGGCCACATTTTGTCTGAATGGTACAGTAAACCGTCAAACTTGCAGATATTGGAGTCGGGAAAATCCTCAATGGATGGCAGAGGCACATACCCAACACCCTCAGAAATTAAATGTGTGGGCTGGAATAGTTGACGACAGAATAGTAGGGCCTTTCTTCTTTGAAGGAACCCTTACAGGACAAAGATATTTAGAGTTTCTAGAAAATGACCTTGCTCCAGCCCTTGCAGTAATTTTTCCTAACGATAATGACCCTGACATTCCTGACGATATCATATGGTTTCAGCAAGACGGTGCACCTCCGCACTATGCGCGCCCTGTACGAGATTTTTTGGACAACTGTTTTCCTGGGAGATGAATCGGCAGACGCGGACCGATAGAATGGCCTGCAAGATCGCCAGATCTTACACCTCTTGACTATTTTTTATGGGGATACTTGAAGTCAAAAGTGTACATTAATAAACCACGTAATTTAGAAGAACTTCAAAATCGCAGTCGGAACGAAATACGCAGAGTTACCCCAGAAATCATTCATAATGTGCAAGAAGAATTTCTTCACAGACTTGCGCATTGTCAAGAAGTTGCTGGATGGCAATTCGAACATTTAATTTCATCAATAAATTTTATTTTACATACCTCAGAATTGTTACTTTTTTATGGATAAAATTTAAGTTTTCTAACATTCAATCGTCATTTACTCGAAAACTTTCCTATGTAAGAGGGCAAAATTTTAGTACTGTCTGATAGAGAATTAAACGATCTTTCAGAATCAAGGAAAAAAATATGGTGTTGCCATTTAAAAAAAAGTCGATCTGGATATTTTTCATTAAATAAATCGCAAACTTCCTGCTGAGTTCTAGTCATATTCCCGCATCCGATAAGAATTAAAATTTCAATTCTTTGAGTAACAGTTAAATGTGCCATAATACTTTAAATTGAGTAATAATTTCTATGTCGCTTACAATACTTATTAGAAAGTCGGTGTGACAATGACACTTTGCAAATATTTTCACCTACGTGATCCATAAAAGAACTATGGAATTCGAAAAACTAAACTTGATAACGTTTTTGCTTTATTTTAATTGATTTACGTTTTCTAACATTCAATCGTCATTTACTCGAAAACTTTCCTATGTAAGAGGATAAAATTTTAGTACTGTCTGATAGAGAATTAAACGATCTTTCAGAATCAAGGAAAAAAATATGGTGTTGCCATTTAAAAAAAAATCGATGACGTCATTACTCGAAAACAAATGACATTTGAAAATCGCATTTTACGCTAAAATATGTATTTTTTAAATTAAAAATCGACCTGTTCGAGGATTTTTCCCAAAAAATAATTGTTTCGCTTTTATTGAATTTATTCCATACTTTTGGCGCATACTGTACAATGAAAACAGTCAATAAATAAATTTATAATTTTATAGGAGCCAGTAGGTGGTTGTCACTACCAGTGTCACTTTTTAACGCACTAATTAATAATTGGTTACTGAACGCCCACAAGCATCAGTAGTTTCGTCTATAATGTAATAAACGATATTGTCCCCAATGTCTTCGCATATTGATGTCAGTACATTGTTGTAAACCCTATCCACATATTTTAGTCTTAACGTACATTCATAAGGGATTATCCGGTCCATATATTTTTCTAAAAACGTACGTTACTTGGGATTCTCTAGAATCAATTCATAGAAAAATACAGTCTTCAGCGCTGGACGAAGTATGGCTTTTTAAATGTCTTGCCACTTTAGTTTTGTCAGAGGAATTTATAATGCGTTGCAAGGCAATATTTTATCCAAAATATCTCTAAAATGAAATGAGATATCGAGATGAATGAAGGACACCTTTTTTTATTTATATAATTTAAGGTCAAGCGGTCAAAGGCCATAGAGGTAAAAAAACCTGCAAGAATTTACGCAATCCAGATTGTGTAACTAGCTCCCTCTGACGTATTTTTAATAATTACGTAAACTAATTATAAAATCGAAAATTTTACCCTCTAAATCATAAGTTCACCGAATTTGCTTCATATCTGACTAACCGTTATCCAGACAACGGAAAGTATATACATTACCTACATCACTTAAATCAGCTTTCAATCAATTTTCGTTTTAAATTGACAACTTGAAATCTTTAAATAAATTTGTCCGTCCAGTTTTTAGCTTCAGTGATTTGTATGTTTTTAAATTGGAAAGAATATTTGCGTTCCAATTATTTCTACGGTTTTAAATAATATTAAAAGAATAATAGTAAGAAGAAAAAGAAATTATTAATTTACATTTAAACAAACGTAACTCAAAATATATATTATGAATTTATTTTTCTTACTATTTATTTGGTTACATTAAAATACGGGATTATTTGAATTGCTTTACAATGTTAGGCGAATAAATTCATAACTAAGATTTTTTTAACTATTTGACGATTTTCGCAAACTTTGATATTTATTAATTTTTCATTTCTATTTTACGCGCATTGCTCAATACCGTTATAATATTTTATTTACTTCTAGTTATCAAGCAGAATGTTAACTTGCAGTTGAAAAAATATAATGAGTAATTTTATTATGAAATATTAGTAAATCTCGCGACAATTTTTTAAATAATATCCATAACATCCACGGTTGCCAATGTTGAAAAAAAAAAACAGTTTATTTATTAAATAATTAATAACATCGTTAGCCTATTCCTCACGTTTTACTGTTCTTCGGCAATGGCGCCATTGCCGACTGTACTTGAGAGCCTGAGCATTGGCATTCAATATTACACAGTTAAGTACACACAAATCTGAATCTTAACTAAAATCAGAAACGACTATAAAATTTCAGTTACAGTGCACTGGAATTTTAAATGTAATACATTAATAACGGAAAAGAAACCACGAAACGACCGTACAATATGGCAAGCCATATTACACTGTCTGTATTGCACTTTCATAGAGACGAGGCATGCCTCTGAAGGATTGTTGCCAACCAAATGAAATCGAAAACATGATACTGACAAAAAAAACATGACAAATCATAAAATCTCTAGATTCATTAAATTTACTTATATCAAACCATCATCTGGTAAATCGTGTCGCCTTTGGAAAAAGCACGGCTGTTGCGATTTAGTCGACGATGATCAAACATATTAAATTATAAAAAAATATCAATAGCAATTTAGAATTTGGAATACTGAATGTGGCTTTCTAAACTTATTTTATTAAATTAAATCAGGAAAATCCACCCTGACCTTGTTTTTATTCCGATTTTATAAAAAGCTAATAGATCATTGTGAGTTTGATTTAATTAGAATAAGTCTGTCTAAACCTATATTTTTCAGTAATGTCATAAAGTTTCTTTTCTTATCTTGGTAATGTCAGAAATAATGTTAGGTTAAATTTATAGACCAGTTTATAAGTCTATGGGTTAACTTTAATAAATCGCATATTACGGAACACACAGAGTTGACCAAGTGACTAAGAACATCACAAGAAAGGTAAAATGATCTATACCGAGTGTTTATAAAGTAGGGTTCCAAACTTCTACTGCAAAGAACTCATTAGGTTTGTTCCTACAGCGGTTGGAAACAATTTGAAACCGTCAGAAGTATTCGATCAGTTAAGTAGAGAACGAGGTATCATTGCTTTTACCGCAAGAAATAATTAGACGGGTATTTCTGATAGTTTCAAACCATTTGCAACTGCTGCAAGTACAAGCCTGTTAAAATAAGCCAAAAAATTCCTATTAATATATGGCTTAAATTGATGACCTATAAAAGTATTCGTACGTGCGTTAAATCACCGCGTTGCTCACTCGAATCGCGCCCTTGAAGAACTACACGTCGCAACCAGATGCCTGGATATCATCTTGCCCCTTAGCAGGCATTAAAATTAGCGATATCCATCACTGCCACCCTGAAATAAAGAATCCAACGCACCCTTACGCTGCTTACTTAATGGCTGTCGCCTTTGTTTGACAGAGACACAGCATCCATGGCATGATGGAGGAGGAGAACGTCATCAGGCCGCACCAGGAGATCGCGCAGCTCACCCTCGACGAAAAGAAGTTCCTGCTCGCCGTCGAGAGGGGAGACGTGGCTTCCACCAGGCGGTAAGTCCCCCAAATCTGCTTAGTTAGAATAACTTAAGTTATAGTATTCACATGTGAAAATGCAAGGTTAAAAAGGTCTTATAGGAAACTACAGACCCATATCGTTAATATTTTGTTTTAGCAAAGTTTTAGAAATAATATTGAAACAATTAACTCTTACTTAAAAAAAATATGAAGTGTTGTCAGGGTTACAATTCGGTTTTCGACAAAAATGTTCAACTAATCATGCTATTGCATATTTGACAAATCTTATGTATGATGCCGCAGAGGGATCTAAACCCTCCCTCTATGTTTTCTTAGATCTAAAAAAAGCATTTGACACAGTTTGTCATAAAGAACTTCTGTTATCTTTAAAAAGAGTTGGTTTTCGTGAAGTACAATATAAGTTATTGCAAAGTTATTTAGAAGGAAGACAACAATATGTGAAAATAGGAGATAGTGTTAGTAAGGCCAGAAGAGTTACTCGTGGTGTTCCGCAAGGTACGGTTTTGGGGCCAATTTTATTTATTTTTTATAAAAATGATATTTTAAAAACTGAATTTGCAGGCAAAATATTGTCGTTTGCAGATGGTACAGCTATTATCTATGAAAGTACCTCTTGGGAAGACCTAAAAACATATAAAAAACGTATTTGATTGTAAAAAATTAACAATTAACTATGAAAAAACATTTTACCTACCTATCGCGTCATACTCAATACATTTGCCGAATTATCACTCTATAGAAATTGAAGACACAAGTAATCAAAAAATATATATTGAGGAAAAGAAAAAAGTTAAATATTTGGGTATCATTATTGACTGCCACCTCAGATGGCAAGGACATATAAAATACTTAATGAAAAAGATAAGGCGATTGATATATAAATTTAAACAGTTATAATCATTTCTCAGGCATAGGGAATTATCATTGTTTTAGTATCAAATATCTAGATATTTGATACCAAAAGAAAAAACGATAAATTCTCTCTTAGCTGTTTGTGTGCGTTTCCGATTGATTCGTTTTTGGAAAGTGGCTAGGAAGGGTTCGCTTTAAGAACAAATCATAACAAAAAAAGTTCCTAGGGCTTTAGCTTTAACAGCTGTTTGTGTAAGACTTTATTTTAAAAACAATTGGAACCGCTGAATGGATATCGCTGTTACTTTCCCCTCACCTCATGGTATCTCAAACATATTTTAATGGAGGGATTCTTTATGTAATGGAACACTTGGCATCCCCTTAGTGTCACTCAAAATCATTGTTATTGTGCGCGTCGTGTGAAGATATCCCCCACATCTGTCCCTGGGCCTGTATCGATCAGCCTTAAATAACAACTTATCTCTTTTGTGTATCTGGCATAACTATATATCAATATTTGCTTTCGGATTCCAATTCCTTTGCGCACATTTACGCACTAGTTTTTATTTACTCACAATTTTTTTTGTAATAATTTTTTTATTTGAAGGGTATTAACATTATTCACGTACTGTTTACGTTTCGCTGTATAGTTGGGCACTTATCTGACAGACATATTTTCTATAAACATTGCAAAGCTATTTTAAACTTCAGCGAAGTGTTGAAAGTAATTTCAGCAGTCACTAAAGATCTGTATATTTTTATTCAGTTATAAAACTCGAGTACCTACAGTTAAAACGGATATTTTCTATGTATGCAACAAAAAAACTGTTTCGATATTCGCTCAAGTATCGATCAATTCGGATTAAGTAGTCGTTGGAAAATTATTGAATATTCGAATGTCATGAACAATAAATAAAAGAATTAAACAAGATAATTCTTTAATACAGTTAAAACAAACTTAAAAAATGGGGCCAACGCCCTCATACTACATATATATCACAATCTGTTCTCTATATGACCTCCTCTCATTTCAAGACACGTGTCCAATCTTCGCTTGACTTCTTTGTGGGCTGCGTTTTTTAACATTTCTCCGTATAACTCATTATAAGCATTTGTAATTTCTTTCAAATGATTAATATCTCGCAAAGGTATTTTGTAAACCTTATCTTTTTAAATCCTCCATAAAAAAAATCGAGGGGTGTTATATCTGGTGACTCTAGACATTAATCCCAATCTATTTTTCTGGGAAAGGGTTATCTAAAGATTGCTGCACAATCCTGGCCTTGTGGGGTGGAGTTCCATAGTGCTGGAACCATAGGTTTCTCCTTAGCTTCAAAGGCACATTCTCCAGAAGTGCAGGAAGTTCCTCTTGTAGTTATGGTACCCATTGGTCTTTAAAATTCTTTGAACAGTTGATTTATCGAAATTCAATTCCCGGCTAGTCTGTCGTGTAGAATTTCGTGGATTTTGTTCGAAATACTGTAACAGTCTAGCTCTATTAACATTGTTCCTTACCCTTGGGTCAATTATTTGATTCTTTCGAACAGAAAATGCACTTGATTTTGTCGAAAGGTCGCCTCCAATCTTGTAAAGGTTCTATGGTCAGGAATGAGGTGGTCTGGATACCTTTCTCGATATAACTCTACAGCTTTTCTTTAATTTTTTTGTGATTCGCCTTAAATTAGCAACATATCAACCTTTTCTGAATGAGAAAACATTTTGTAGGCACAAAAGTTACACATTTGACGTTCGTATTGAGTATTTTGTGACATTTATGCATTTTAAACAAAGAATCTTCAAATATTTTCCAGCGACTACTTGATCCTTCCACCGCTATTGTGATTTTTAGGTGGTATTTCTTTTGAGACTCAGGGCGATATTGTTTATAACTTTTAAACGAGACGTAATACAGAAAAAATTCTCTAATAAAAGTTTATTAGAAAAAAGAGAGTTTTTTAAGCGGAAAACAATTTGGGTATGTTTTTGAATAAAAATATAGTTGATGATGTCATTAGTCGTTTCTGTCAAATCCCAATACCTCATCCCATTTAACACCACGTGTCCCAAATTTTATTTAAATTTTTTGTATCCCCACAGCCAATACTATCGAGTTTGAGACATTTGTACATTTTTCTTTGAAGATTCTCTATAGAAAACTTATTATTTAAAAAGGTACGCACGAGGAGTATGCTGCCTTTATCACGTATTGTTTTAATTATGCATCGTATTATTTTCCTATAACCGACAGAAACAATATCTTTGCTTATAAATCAATGTCGAGCATTGCTCAAAATTTGATTGATCGACCAATTTCACGTCTTGAACAAAACTTCGTTTCCCACCAGCTACTATAAACTTACTACAGTTAGTTCTTGTTGGATTTGATTTTGTAAAAATTAATTTTATTTAAAAACAAAAAATGATATATAGGGTGAGCTATTTTAGGCGGATTGTAGAGTACAGACTAATCAGTTATAAATCAGTATAGAACACAGGGACGTACTCAGTTTTAAATTTAATTTAGGATTTTCGAAGAAATGCTACTGAAGATTGTTATTAATAACAGTAATACGTGAACTTATAAGCTAATTAACAGATAAATAAAGTTCCCATAGCCTTCTATTCCGGCGTTCATTTCATGTAAATAGAGTAATTGGATGAAATATTAAAATTATTCGAAACAAATTTGAAATTATTGATAAAAATATTCAAGGAAAATAATGGCGAATTTTTGAACCTGAAAAATGGGACACACTGTATGTAGAAGACATTCTTCTAAAATATATTATTTGCAAAGAAATATAGTATTTTTGCTATAGTTGGCTGACAAAAAGTCAAAATTTGACCATTGCATTACTTTACTGTATTTTTCGAAACCAAAGAATCTTTTAAGAGTTAATACGTACAGTACTGTGATTTTTAAATGACCGCCACTTTTTAATCTTCCAGCATGCTCCAGAGGGCAGAAGAAACCGCTTATATCAACATCAACTGCGTGGATCCGCTAGGCAGAAGCGCCCTGTTGATGGCTATCGATAACGAAAACTTGGAAATGGTTGAATTGCTGATAGAACATCGAGTGGAGACCAAAGACGCGTTGCTGCACGCCATCTCCGAGGAGTTTGTGGAAGCAGTCGAGGTGCTTTTGGAGCACGAGGAGACTATCCACAAGAAAGGAGAACCTCACGTGAGTTTTACGTTATATTCTCTTCTTTCCAGACCACCCGTGACAATAATATTGTGTCTGCTATATCCGAAGTCATCTGCATCGTAAAACGCCAAAGTTTATGAATCAGAAACCGACATAGAGCTTAAAATACTCTGGGACATAAAACCGGTTTATAGCCCAGAAAAGATGAGAAAGCGACGTAATAATTTTATCACCCATAATTCGAATTCATTTTTCGAGAAAGGGTGATTAAATTGTTCCTTATGTCGGTCTCTTGTTGTTCGTTTCTAGTTGATTTAAAACTGAGTTACGACGTAGTCTTTCGGTAGAACAAACATTTAATAAAAGTATAGAAATCAAATTAAACTTTTGCTAAACGCCGGAATAAATAAGCAAGACAAACAGCGTTATAAACTTATTGCTCCAAATAACAACAAAGGAAATCTTCATAAAGTTTTCATGTGGTAGCTATGAAATTTTCCTGAAACTGACTGACTTATCTTTCCGTTCGAATATGAAGTTTTGAGGACAAATGCAACACAAACATATTATTATCATGTTTATGCAAGACATAACGGCGCGACGTGACAGTTTGTGAAAGCCATGTTGGCTTGGACAGAATAGAACATGGTTATTAAGAGAACGTATTATTTTGAACAAAAATGTAAAATAAGTCGCCTTTCCTGGTTTTAAATGATATACAGGGAGTAACAGAAAGCGTAACATTATAGCACCGTATTAAAAGTGGCATCCAGACAATAAATAAATTATAGATATTGTAACCTCTATGTTGGGTTAGCGTGGAAACACGTAACGTATACAAACAAACTTTATTGTTAGTCTTGATTATACAAGAAATATCCTTCAAACAATTTTCACAACTGCCAGCGCTTTACTTTGACGTTTGTCACTCGCGTTTGGCAATATAAACTGACTGTGTCAGCGAAATCGATCCGCTTATATAGGTTTTCAGGGTTCTAGAAGTTTTCGTCGGTCTCGAGAATTAAATAGAATGTGGCCGAGAATATTCCAGAAAACGTCAAAATAAAGGCATCACAAAAATTATAAATTCTAACACGCTAAACAAGCTAAAGAGGTAGGTGACCTTCAATTATAACTTCTAACGTAAAAAGGAACATAATTAACAAACTAAGAAGATAGGTGGGCTTCCATAACAATCTATTAGAAGTCACACAAAGAAAATTCATGCTTTTACGATTTTGTCTCAAATACCGAAATGCCTGCATTGTTCTTCTAAGAACTGTATCAGTTAATGTATAAAAAATTAGGTATATCCTTATTTTTAATTATTGTAGCTTGAATTTTCTTCGGTATTTCATTTCTGAAAAATCAATGAATTTTCCCATGAATGGCGTATTCCTTCTTCTTACTTCTCTTTTTTTCTTCCTCATGTTTCCACTGATTTCTTCTTTGTATTTACTTCTACACTATTTTTGTAGCACAATATATACTGGAAACTGACACTTAACGTTTTTTTCCACTTTGTACATTGCCTTTACCCTGCACTAGTGCACCGGTATCAACATAACCTCTTCGTCGACCTCACTAGCTGTCAATCTTAGAATGTGGTGCATGCGTGGTGCCTACATCACCAGCTTCTTTTCATGCGACTGACACTTCTTTTTCAAAGCGTTTCATATTTTTCATGAAATCTGTCTCGAACTGCGCCTATTGCAAATCCCATATAAAACGGTCTTTTAGTAATTCCTCCAGCATATTTCCTTTGAATTTGCACTGGTAATCCATAACACATTTCAGATATAGGTTAACAAATATTTTACTTTACCTTAATATTGAACGCATACGTCAAGCTAGTTATTTTGTTATTCCAAGCTTTGTGTACAAGTTTATTTTTAAAATCTGTTTTACCCGCTACGAAACTACTAAGTATGAAATCACTACATGGTTGGAAATATTTTTAGTGTGAACATGATTTTTAGATGTTGATGAAATGACTTTGGAAGTTGAGAAAATATTTTCGTTTTCCAATAGAATATTCTCGCTTCCGCCTATAATTTTCTTAGCCGTTTGTTTCTTGTTTTCAGTAGAAGTAGCCTTCAGCGACAAAATTAGACTTTCAGTCACCATGTCTTTTTATACTCTAAATCTGCTCCACAATTGACTAAATCGACAATCGAAGATCGCCGGAAACAGTACTCAATATAGGCATTTGGATTATATAGTTAACGAAATCTTTTTAACACATTGTTAATAGTATTTATATCAATATAATTGTTTGGTACCAGGTTTATATCGGAGAAAGAAGCGAGCATGATCACAGTTTTCAGTTCTTAATTTCACGTATTTTCTTACCAGTTACACTAAATTTAAGCCATCTATATGTCCAGATGTTACAAACAATTCTCTAGATACTTTTGCTTTAGTATCATGACTTGGAAGCATAGTCCTTTATCTTTCATATGTTATATAAGTAGATTTGAGAGTTCCTCTCACCGACATGCGTTCGCCAAACTAATAATCAAACCTATCCTAAAATAAAATGGTTATAAAACTTTTTGACTAAAAAACATATTTGTAATATAAATCTACAAATGTCCTTTTTTGTAAAAATCTTTAAATTTTTAGATTTGTATCCTTTTGATTTTCGCTTCAGCAATTTGAAAAATTCACGAACCGTTAGATGGTGCTGAAAAATTCAAGATGTCGGAAATAGCAGTGATCAACAATTTGTTTATAAATGCCGCTAAAAATTATAAAGCTTTTAATTGCCAGAGATGTATTTTATGATGCGAATTCATGGAATTAATGTAATTTTTAGGAGTAGGTGTATTTTAGGATTTATCACAAGGATTATTTTAATATAAGACAAATTCCTAAGGTGCATATAGATCGTGAATTCCTAGTATACTCTCAACCTCTTAATCTTTCAAATTCTGATATAATGGTTCGGTTCGGGATATAATAAAATATCTTGGACTACTTGGGGGATCGTGTGCGACCTCTGAAAGAAGGTGAGGGCCTTTTAGACGGGTACATAATTTTCTGTGGGGAAGAACGTGATCAGCCCCAAGTTGTGAAAAGACTGTGTTTATAGACGTACCCCATGAAATATCTACTTTATTAAGTAGTGGAGAAAATTAGCAATATAATGTGCAATACAGATTTAAAAACATCCTTAAATAATTCGCAACATAATTTTGTTATAATTACCTGGCATAAAATCCTGTATAGAAAAATATTTTGAAATGTATGCCGGAAAATATAAAAAATGCAGACGATTATAGATTTTCTGAGATTTTGTGCAAATATTCTTGCGTATGTTTTGCATTTTTTTGCACTATTTATAACTAAATATCAATAATGCAAAGAAATATAAAACGTTTCTGCTATAGCTACACACATACATTTGTCCAAGGCGTAATGGAAGCCATGGATAATAGAAAGCAGATGATTGCCGTGTACACTGATTTCTCTAAAGCATTCGATAAAGTGCATATTCCCTCTATGTTTATAAAACTGGAGAATCTAAGTATACACGGCAACCTCCTCAGGTGGCTTATATCATAATTGACCAAGATGTCAATGTGTACAGATAAATAATTCAACATCTAACTATATCTGTATTACATCTGATATACCGCAGGGGTCCCATTTGGGCCCTTTGCTTTTTTCTCTGTTCATTGATAACATTGACAGCTGTCATCATACATCTCTGTCATCTACTGTATGCTGATGACCTTAAATTTTATAGATCCGTTGTTACTGTTAACGACTGTTTTCTCATTCAATCTGACATAGATAGGCTGGTTCTTATTGTGGAAAAATTAAATTATATTTAAACATTGGCAAATGCCATTTTATAACTTTTAGTCGATTAGCTAGTGCACATGATTTTAACTACCACATTAATAATCAACCAATTCAGTTTGTTACATCTATTCTCGGTGTCACTTCAGATCCAAAACTAAGTTTTGTATCTCATAGTTAACAGGGCGCTTCGTAATTTTGGTTTTATATTAAGAGAAACTAAATCTTTTTCGACACCAGCCTCTGTCATAATTTTATACAATGCCCTTATTCGTAGTACCCTTGAATTTGTTTCCATCATCTGGAACCCTCAATATCAAAAGTACATAAGTAGAATTGAGAAGATTCAAATGAAGTTCATTTTCCACCTAAACCTTAGATTCAACCGACAATTGTTTTTCGAAACTTATGATAATAATCTTAAGCATTACCGATTACTTAAATTAAGAAGAAGAAGATGTGTTACGTATTTAATTTTTACTCATAAAATTTTGAATAGCGTCATCGACTGTAGTTATATTCTTCAAAAACTGATTAATATTGCACATTATTCATCCAGATCATGCCACTTTTTTATTATCCAACGTTTCATACGAATTCTGCTAGTAATTCACCTGTTCGCCAATTGCAACAAAACTGTAATCTATATTTCAACCGTATTGATATATTTTCTCTCTCACATTTCAAAATTTTGGCAGTAAACTGATGATTTCACTGAAACTAAAAATTTCTTCCAATGTAACAGGTATTGGCGAACCTAATTCTATGAATCTGGTTGTGTCCTTTTCAGAGCTGGGAAGCACTGCCTCCGGACACCGCCACTTTCACCCCGGACATCACGCCACTGATCTTGTCGGCCCATCGGGACAACTACGAGATAATCAAGATCCTGCTCGACAGGGGCGCCACCTTACCAATGCCGCACGACGTCAGGTAAATAAATCATCCCGAAGGTCCAGTTAATCATCTCCCGGCGATGACGACTAGGGTAACGAAACGTGCGCCTTCCGTTGTTTTCCCCCTTTTCGCTGAAAATTTATCAGATAATTTTATGTATGCAGCGGGATATTTTCGCATGCCAACACGAATTGTAAATTGCGGTTGGCGTTCGTGACAGTTTGTTCCACCAAATGCTGCATTTTAAGTCGTTTCAATTAGGGGAATTGAAATAAATTGCGCCCAACAAGTGAAAAATAGTAAACATTTTATCCGCGGAAAAATGTTAAGAAGCTTCCGTCCATTTATCAAATAGGATACAATGGTCTCTAACGTGTTCTATGTTCCCATCTACTTCTTAATCCGGCCTCGGCCTTTCTGTTAATATAAAACCCTTATTGTGCCCCAGATAATTATGCCCTTCTGTAGTCTCTATGCCGGAAATTCTTATTCTGAAGGCAAACATTAATCTCGGAATTTCTTCACGGTTGATCTCAGTTTCATATTTCCCAGGGACATTTAGGAGAAAGATTTCAGCAAAATTGGATTGTTTATCAATGGAATCCGTCGTACGGAATCAACATCTCCCAATATCCACATAACAGCCATATTGTCAGGATCATATTGACACAAACCAAGAACATCATCAGCACTAAACACATTATAAACTTGGCGAAATTTTGAAAACAGAAATCTTAAAAAATATATTTATTTATGTAGAAATCACATTAGGATAAGATTCAAAATAATAGTATATACATGCACATATGACCTAAAATTAATTATACATCTTACATCTAGTGTTAAAATGGTTTCTGATCTCTAATTTGATCACCTTCTGCTAGCGACAATTAATGGTTGACGTTCGGGGTCCTGTCACTTATATTAATAAAAACCTTAACTGTTATTCTAATATACGTACTAAATGACAAAACACTTATCTATGCTCTAAGAGGTCATCTGTGGAGTCTTATCTTCCACTGTAGGCCTTCCAAGACACAGTGTGTGGATTCCTTCGATAGAGCTTCCAACTTGGCCCGGCCCGAGGGTGGTATGGGTTCTAAGAATTCAGCTGAGCCTCACGACTGGGGCAGTGTCTGAGGCTCTCAAGGTGCATGTTGTTTGCCCTCATAAATATTTTGCACCTAAGATTGAGAATGCCACAGAATACTATCCGGTACGCATAGCTCAACCATTGTATACAGAAAGGAGTGGATAAGGATTCTTAAAACTAGCATTGCTCCCTCTATTGGCTACTATTAGATTAGATTCTAGGCAAATTTAAACTCGTTACAAATTCAGTTTCTCGAAATAATCATTTAGTACTTATTGGCGGTACATCTTGAACTGTTTGCAAAATATTTTCTTCATCTTGTACATTTATTACACAAGTAAGTTCTCGGATAATATTGAAAAACTTTCCTCTCCTGCTCTATGACCCATTAGTAATGATCTATACTATCTAAAAATTTTCAAGGTATCTATAAATAAATTGTAATTACGTGTTATTTTAACATTTATGATGAAGCTAGGGATGTAAGTAGAAAAAATATATCCACCCTTTTCAGACCAAGTTATAAGACAAGAATTATCTTAATCATTTATTTATTGTTGCTATTACAGCTCTTACGATACAAGAACTTTTGTATCATTATTAAGCGATATCGAAAATAAAACGATTCAACAATATTGCAATAATTGAAGTACTATTTGGCTTTATAAATTAGTCTACAGGAAAAGGGTTCATTCTACCGCAACTAACCTCCGCTGTATTTATGCATCGAAGTGACGATCTCATAATGTCAAGTGTTTAAAATGTTCCTGCCACAATGTGTTTTATTTTATGACTTACGTTTTTGCATAAGTAAATATTTAAGAAATTTCCACGCCTTCATTGCTTCACTTCAAATGCAAATTTGTGAACGATGAGAATTATTTAAAAAGTCCGTAATGTTATTAGCTCACTTCGGCTAACGTCGGAGTAAGCTTAGTAGATTACAACTTGGCAGCTTTAACATCCATGCCGCCTTAAATACACCTTAATAAAACATCGGAAGATTGTCGGGAACGCTTTCGCGATGTAAATTACCTGTGCTCCGTATGATAAATACTCCCCCGAAACTTTGCTTCGTCTTGTCAAATGCTTTCTGTTTCATTACTTATGCATTCTGCCTGCTTTCTCACATACAGATTCCGCTTGCATGCCATATTTTCTCCTAGTTCGCCCCCAACTGATTTATTATATCTTAGTTTGGCATCCATTTGTTAGATAGACGTTGATTCGCCCGCAATCAACCTTCTGCATAGCAAGCCCTGTATGTGTGAGCTGGAGCAAATCTAATTAAAACAAGAGCAAAGGGCGCGAAGCGAAAAGTTTTCTTAACTTGGAGACAATATATGTCTTAAATTTAATTTCCTTGTCTTCGGAATACACTGTTGTCAGTGCATTGATCGTGGGCCGTTGTTTATTAAATTAGTTATTACTAGGACCAGACTTTTACGAAGCAAACCACTGGCATGGGTAAGGCGTGGTCGCCATAACTTTCCGTGCTGTTCACAGTTGCATATGATTATAATAAATTGCAACGAGTAGTGTAGCGTGGAGTTTAACAGGACCGTAATCAGTTTACGAATGAACATATTAATATGTTCACAAAAAATATGTCGCAACATACAACAACAAATTAAGTTAACAAGTCAAAATGACAACACTTACCCCACAAACCTTACATAATTTGCATGCATTATTATCTTTAGATGAGTTTTTAACTGAAACGACTACTCCTAGTGACTTCAATGTCGTGTACATTACTTAAGTAAAAAAGGTAGGGGAAAATGTTCTATTCCGAAATGACATACACCGTGGCACAAAAAAGTTAAAACTATTTAAAAGGATCTTAATGGCCGCTTGTGGCGGAGATACAGCCAACTGTGCATAAAATTTGAGTTTTCCGTCCCAAAATACCTCCGCATACAAAATTTCATAAATTTTATTCACAGTTGTAGAGTTATTAAAGAAAATGTAATTAATATTTTTAAATTTGACATCCTGTATATCCTGAACGAAGCGTTTCCAGATCTAAGTTCATAGCAAATTGAACGTAGATGATACACTGGAGTATGTTACATCTCCTCCTGAAACACCCTGTATAATGAAAACAGTCACAAACAAAATTTATAATAGTTTAGTGATTTTTTTTGATCAGCACTTTAGAAGCCAATAGGTGGCTGCCACTAGCAGTGTCACTTTTGCACGCACCAATTAAACAATTGGCTACCGAACGCCCACAAGCACACTATCGACATATCTCAGTCTTAACGTACTTTCATGAGGGAGTTTTTGGTTCACCACACTTGAAACAATTCCCGTCTCTTTCTTCTCTCCGTTGGCATGTTACTTAACTTCATTCATTTCTCCCCTCAACTAATAGTTTATAATAGTTAATGTAAATTATATTACTATTTTTAAATAGTTATTTAAATACATATGATACAACTTACAGAAGACGTAAAAAGGAAACGTATCGACGCGACACCGACTATTAGAGCGTTCCGTAAGTAACTGAAACTATCGTGCTACTATTCTACCCTGTTAGACTCCACGCTGGCACTACTTATTACATGAAGCAAAATAAAAACCACACAAGGCATCTCAGTATTAAAAAGTTTTATTATATAATCTCTTATCACTTATTTTTATGCTTACAAATTCCAAAACTTTCAGCGATTTTTTGTACGTGTAAGTACCTAAGAAGTTGTCAAAGACGCTAACTATATTATACGTTACGTTTTTTTATGCAGACCAATTAATCATTTACTCTTGTTCCCGTCACTTCTAATCCTGCCCGTAATGTCCCATAGACAGTTTGGAACGATGATGGCTTCAAGTTTACCATACAATTCATCAAAGCATCTGACTTTAATCAACATACTGCGGCAGGGGTGGAGGCATTATTGTTATATTAAAATGATAGCCTCTCGGGCTCATTCCCAACGATGTTTTAAATGTTGTTCGGCGTCTATAATCGGAGTTGAGAGGCAGAGTGGTTATAAATTCAGACAAGAAGATGGTCTGTGGTGTAATAAAGGATATTGGATTGGATAGTGGAATATCTTAAACTGGTTTATCTTATACCCCGCAAAAACTGGCGGTACGAAATTATATTCGTGACAATTATAAATGTATCAATATATAGGATACATACAGGTGGTAAAAATGTATAATATACCCGTGTGTAATTAATGTTGTTATTTTTCATATCATATCTGTAACTTGGTTGTTAGTAAAGTTATAACAAAATAATTGCTACGTTTTTCAGACACTTTTCTGAGTAAAGTCCAGTGGCGTGCATACTTTTTTGTAACTTTATTAATTTTTTGTACTAAAATGTGATTTCCTTTATATCATAGTTAGACATGAAGCAATAACTAATGACAAACATCGTTTACACTGCTTCTAGAAACTGTTAAAGGACTTCATGAAACATTCTTGTGGCTGAGAAAAGGAAGAGATCTTTAGGCACAAAATACTTTTTGCTGTGATAATATAAAAAGTCATGAAAGTGAGTGATTCACAAGTACGTGTAATGTCAAAAGGAAAGTACATATTGTTTGACAAAGGATTTGCAACTTAAAGCCATGAATCAGCCACTTGAACAACTTAAGTTGTAGGAATTTAGGATTACCTTTCAATGCTGGCTTGTAAATTATCTTAAATAATTGTGTTTCAGTTTATTAAGAATGTTATGAACACCTGTTTACTTTTGTTGTAGATGCGGATGCGACGAGTGTGTGACCTCCCGTATGGAGGACTCCTTGAGGCACTCCCGCAGTCGCATTAACGCCTACCGAGCACTAGCGTCTCCGTCGCTTATCGCTCTCTCCTCCAAAGACCCCATCCTCACCGCATTTGAACTCTCTTGGGAATTGCGCAGGTGAGACACTGTGCATTCAGCACAAACTTCCAAACACATCAGTAATTGTAGAGGGTCGATTTTGGGCAACTTTGATAATCTGTAAATGGGGAGCTGGGAGTAGGTGCGCGAGCAGCAGTCATGGTGACGATGTTTTCCAAGGTCATACCCCAAGAAGTTCTTGGAGGTCGTAGCCATTACCATGGCTTTTGCTTGTCCATCTACTCCCAGGTCCTGATGTACAGGTTACCAAACACAACTACTTACATCCTCTTGTTACTAACGTCTTCCAGGTTGAGTTTCATGGAACACGAGTTCAAGAGCGAGTACCAGGAACTGAGGAAACAGTGTCAGGACTTCGCCACGGCGCTGTTGGACCACACGCGCAGCTCCTACGAGCTGGAGGTGCTGTTGAACCACGACCCCACGGGACCAGCTTTTGAACACGGCGACAGGATGCACCTGAACAGACTGAAACTCGCCATCAAATTGCGCCAGAAAAAGGTAATAACAATATCTTGAGGTTATCGTACCATAAAATAATAGTAAATTTTATTTATATCTTGTAACTACTACTTCAAACAAAGCAGCATTGCATATTTAGGTGAATTAATAAACAGATGCTCAATATCAATTTGAATCAAAATTTCCTATTGATTGATGCAATAGAGAATACTCATAGAATATTGAACTTCAGATCATAGTTATCAAAAGGTATAATCTGGGATTAATTAAAGGAATAAAATTATATGAATGATAAATATCAAATGTTAAACATCTTTCGAAAAGTGCAGTATCAATTATGAATTGGAGGTGAGATCGAACTCTTTGCATACAGGGTGGTCTGTAAGTAATGGCCCATGGAGACATACTACATTTTTCACTTCAAAATATTACGATTTAAGCCAACTTGCCTTAATAAAATGTTGTTAATAAAAAAGATACACGGTGTCATGTTGGAATTCAAAAACTACTGATTTTTTGTAATAATTACACTTAGAATATATCAACATAAAAATTTGAGAATAGATGCTTTTAGATATGAGAAATCATAACCTGTTGTTTATTTCGACGTATTTCCTAGACGACGCCACATTTTTTATTAAAAAAATCTTAAACCTACATTGTTTTTGAAGAAAAAAGGTATACTTGTCATTGGTCTCAGAAAATGGCCATTTTCGAGCAAATAGCTTTTCAACAATCAGCTCATAGTTCATTGTACAATATTTTAACGTAGTAGGCGCGAAAATTCCATTGCAAATTGGATATGTTGAAGGTAGATCGACAGGCAATAAAATTTGCACTGGTGTAAAATGAGACAGGCAGTATTTTTTAACATGCGACGTAACCAATAGTAAGTCAATAAGTATTTCTAAATGTAAGGTATTAAGGTATCGAAATCGAAAAATTCTGAGGTAAAAATATTCTCTATAAGGATAAATATATGAATATTATGTCATTCCAATGCTGTTCTCCGAGACGTCTGGTGCAATCTCAAGACAAACATGAACGGATAACGCTCCGCTTCGACCAAGTCAATCGATAATGGAAGGAAAATCCTTTATTTCGTGTACCGTGTGCCGTTCATATTTTCAAAGAGACTATTAACTATACAAATTGCCCTTTATTGAAGGTTCGCCGACCTGAAAGCGTGTCAGCGTTTAGCTGACACAGTAACGTACTACCTGCCCTAAAAACTGCACCTATTATAAATCCATAAAAGTGCAATTTCGAGCGATGAACTCCTGATTCATTCCCTGGCCGGTGCATTTAGGTGAGGGTAATTATTGCTTCCGTAAACTTACGTACAACGTACAACGAACCCTTCAACTAATCGTTAAAAATGACTGTGCTCCATAAAAGCGGTATTTGTAACAGGCAAAGTGCAATATTGTTGCTCGATGTAGACGCTTTACGATTTTGAGAGATAGAAACCAATGGAAGGAAGTCGTTAAGGATTAAAAAATCAAGGTTTTCACATTAATAGACAGTTAATCTGTTAAAGGAAAATATCGGTAATGTGTTTGCTTTCGGAAATGGTTTTAAATCTTCAAGCTTCTATTTTGATAAGAGATTAGAAGAGGACTAAAGAAACGTTCATAGTTTGTTTATGGACATCAGATTGAAAAAAATTGTTCGGGAGTAATATAATATGTTCTTTCCAAAATCCCAGTGACCAGTAAAGTTATGACTTTGTATTCAGTAAACATCATGTAATAAGTAATTAGTCGAACGTTTTCGGCAGTTTAAAACCAGTTTGAATTTTATTTTTATTTTTAAAATTACAACATCCAACAGTTGACACTAATTACAGGATGAGGTGAACGATGAAAATGTACTAAAGTACTGCAATTAACAATAAAGACAAGAGTAAACTAACCTAAGAACACTTTTTTAATACGGACAATAGTTTTGTTAAATACAGTATGCGCCAAAAGTATGGAATAAATTCAATAAAAACGAAACAATTATTTTTTGGTAAAAATCCTCGAACAGGTCGATTTTTAATTTGAAAAATACATATTTTAGCGTAAAATGTGATTTTCAAATGTCATTTGTTTTCGAGTAATGACGTCATCGATTTTTTTTTAAATGGCAACACCATATTTTTTTCCTCGATTCTGAAAGATCGTTTAATTCTCTATCAGACAGTACTAAAATTTTGCCCTCTTACATAGGAAAGTTTTCGAGTAAATGACGATTGAATGTTAGAAAACGTAAATCAATTAAAATAAAGCAAAAACGTTATCAAGTTTAGTTTTTCGAATTCCATAATTCTTTTATGGATCACGTAGGTGCAAAGTGTCATTGTCACACCGACTTTCTTATAAGTATTTTAAGCGACATAGAAATTATTATTCAATTTAAAGTATTATGGCACATTTAACTGTTACTCAAAGAATTGAAATTTTAATTCTTATCGGATGCGGAAATATGATTAGAACTCAGCAGGAAGTTTGCGATTTATTTAATGAAAAATATCCAGATCGCCCTATCAGCCAATTAACAGTCAGTAAGGTAGAGTCTAAATTTAGAGAAACTGGAAATGTTGTAAATATTCCAAAACCTGGACGTCCAAGCATTAATGAAAATCAGAAACAGAACATTTTGATAAGTATGGTGGATAATCCTCATAATTCTTCACGATTGATTGCATTAAACAATGACACTAGTCAGAGCACAGTACTACGTATCTTGAGAAAGGAAAAATATCATCCCTACAAAATTCAACTTGTGCTGGAACTCAATGAAGATGATCCCGATCGCCGCTTACACTTTTGCGAAATTCTAATAGATTTATGTCAAGGAAATATAAATTTACACCGGTAAATAATTTTTTCAGATGAGGCCACATTTTGTCTGAATGGTACAGTAAACCGTCAAACTTGCAGATATTGGAGTCGGGAAAATCCTTTGGATGGCAGAGGCACATACCCAACACCCTCAGAAATTAAATGTGTGGGCTGGAATAGTTGACGACAGAATAGTAGGGCCTTTCTTCTTTGAAGGAACCCTTACAGGACAAAGATATTTAGAGGTTCTAGAAAATGACCTTATTCCAGCCCTTGCAGTAATTTTTCCTAACGATAATGACCCTGACATTCCTGACGATACCATATGGTTTCAGCAAGACGGTGCACCTCCGTACTATGCGCGCCCTATACGAGATTTTTTGAACAACTGTTTTCTTGGGAGGTGGATCCACGTAATTTATAAGAACTTCAAAATCGCATTCGGGACAAAATACGCAGAGTTACCCCAGAAATCATTCATAATGTGCAAGAAGAATTTCTTCACAGACATGCGCATTGTCAAGAAGTTGGTGAATGGCAATTCGAACATTTAATTTAAGTATAAAATTTAATCAATTGTATTTTATTTTACATACCTCAGAATTGTTACTTTTTTATGGATAAAATTTACGTTTCCTAACATTCAATCGTCATTTACTCAAAAACTTTCCTATGTAAGAGGGCAAAATTTTAGTACTGCCTGATAGAGAATTAAACGATCTTTCAGAATCAAGGAGGAAAAAATATGGTGTTGCCATTTAAAAAAAATCGATGACGTCATTACTCGAAAACAAATGACTTTTGAAAATCACATTTTACGCTAAAATATGTATTATTTAAATTAAAAATCGACCTGTTCGAGGATTTTTCCCAAAAAAATAATTGTTTCGTTTTTATTGAATTTATTCCATACTTTTGGCGCATACTGTATATCAAGCTGGCTACTTATTAAATTCATTACTTTAAACAAAAATATGGTTGAATGCCTCTGTCTACGAATACTTAAGCTTTTAAAACTATGCCTCTATAGTAAAGAATCATGAGGAATACCAATGTCAGGGTAAATGTCATCCTTTTTAAAAGACAACAGCTTAATGAAACGTCTTTGAACAGTTTCCAATTTAATAGAATGGGTCTGATAGTGAGTATTCCAAACTGCTAAAGCATACTCTAGCTTTGACCTCACATAAGCGTAGTATAATATTTTTACAGTTTCAGTATTACAAAAATTCCTTTAACGCACTATAAATCCATACATGCGATTAGATTTAGAATCTTATCAATATTAAATGTTACCTCTAAATCAGAAATGGTTTCTGGTCTGGTCTTTCAATAATAATATTATTTAACTTGTAATCATAATAGATCGGATTTTTTTGAGGGAATTAGGACATTACGTCACACTTTGTGGCATTAAGTTTGAGATGATTTAAAGTGCGTCAATCTTTGACGTGTTTTAAATTATCATATAACCGGACACAGTCGGCCTTAGAATGAATCTCATAGTAAATTTTTAAATCATTTGGATAAAGAAGACGTTGAATATCTATTACATTAACTATGTCATTTATAAAAATATGAAATAACAGAGGTCCTAAGTTGCTTCCCTGAGGCACTCCAAATGAAGCTATGTATTCCGAAGATTTAAATATATTGAACATGACGTACTGTTAGGTAAGAAATGAACAGATTAATTAAATTTATTGACAAACCTGATGATTCCTTCCTTGAACAGACCTAATATCATCAACAGAAGGATATATAAAACCTAGTTTAGCAGTAGCTAGCACTCCATACTGTATCAAGTAGTACGATGAGAAAGTTGACATCTCTAAATTAAATTGTAGACGGTTATTTAATGAAACTGTCTTCCAAAGGAATAAAAAATGTTTACACCGGAAGACAGAGTTATATTAAAATTAGATATACCTAAACGCTTATTGTAGTTGAAAAGAACTACATGTAGCTTTTAGATTGGACAAAAGTCAAAAGAAATAAATGTGAATTTCATTTTTACTTATAAAATTCCTACCGCTCAAATTATTTCCGGAATTTTTTTCGAGGTCATAAATATTTTGAAAATTTTCTAAAACTGAGAATCTTTCTACTGAGAGTCGCGGCAAAGCTTTTGTCACCAGTGAAGATCCGACTGTGAAGAACGGCGAAACGTTTGCAAGCATGGAATGCGACCAGTTACAGAGGTGACTATGGGACGTCTCAGATGACCACCAATATCCCAGGAACAGTTCTAACCGTATCAGTCGTAATACGAACAACAGAAGCCGTAATCAATATATGGGCGGGTCCAGAGATACCGATAGCGGGTCTGTCCTCCACAGAGTCTAGCCCGAGAACAACCAGGGCAGGTCAAAGAATCCCAGCTACTACTAGGGATGTGAACTTTAATTCTGTTACTGGCACCAACCAGTTATCGAGCTCATGGCATAACAACCCGGAAAATCACTGTGTGTCAATAAAAACTTACTGTTTTTGTTTGTTTTAATATATATATAGAATACAGACCTATACATATAAGAATAAGAAGGAATAAACAATCCATGAAAATGTCAATTGTTCATAAACGTCAACAAATTTTCAGTGTAATAATGTAAATTAATGTAATGTAAAATTTTCTCTGTAATAAATTTTAAAACTTAAAACAGTATTTTCATAAATGGTTGTAGTGCAACAATAATAAATCTATCGGAGAGTAATTAATTGAAAAAGAGTTCAAATTGGTAGAGAACTTTTCTTTTCCAACGTCAACTTTTCGATCATCCTGATTAAAACTTAATAAAAGTCGAAATGTTGATGCAGGAAAAAGAAAAGTTCGACCTCATTTCAACTAATTAGAAAGATTTTCATTATTATTCCCTATAGAAATATCAACAATGCCTATATTCTCTTTTACGACAGTGTTGAATTAAAGTAAAATAACGGAAAAGGTGTTCCCTCAATAATTTTCCTTGTAACCATACAAATAAACACGCGAAGAAAGTTTTATATCTAAGGAAGACAAACATAAATCTTACCACAAAGCTTGATTGAACGTAAGTACGCTATTGTATATCTTTCTTATAGTTCGTAGCACATTCCAACGTCCAGCAACTGCTGGCCTCCATCTGGTATGAGGGACTGCCCGGCTTTCGGAGGAAAAATATGGTTTTACAAGCCCTGGAAATCGTCCGCATAGGGATTCTCTTCCCGTTCTTCTCGATCGCCTACATCGTGGCCCCCCACTCCGTGGTGGGGCAGACGATGCGGAAACCCTTCATCAAGTTCATCTGTCATTCCGCCTCCTACTTCCTGTTCTTGTGTGAGTATTTCCTAATTTGATGGATAGAGGCGTTGATTGCCGGGATTTGTTCGCGAGAGGACCTCTGAATATCGTTACATTGTTGCATGTACAGGGTATGGCGTTTGGATTGTATAAAAATTATATTGGTTTTATGAATATTCAATTTTTGCAATAAAGATTTGTCTCTGGTACGACCCTGGACGCAATTTATACAGAAAACATATTCACAGTGAATATTATTATTAATGTTTACTAATATCCAAGTAATATAATAATGGAGTTAAGATTTATATTAGATTATCGTTGTCATCTGCTAACCTGCATCTACAAAACATCAATAATTAATATATTTAATCTACGACGGCAGCATTATGACACATTTAGTATCCTCATTTGGATACCATTATGGCGTTCATAATAACATACAGTGCCATTATGAATTCATAACGCACACCTTGCACGCACTTGTTATTATTAACTATAAATAATTCAACAACAATTATTTGTTGTAAATATTAATTACAACTTCTGAACAATTCGTTAAATTAATTCCAGCAGATGAGAAGTGAGCGACATTTTTAGAGATATCGAATTTTTCATTTAACCCAATTTCCACATCTCTGACGGTTTGCGAGTGGATGCCACTGGTATCAGAAAATTGATAATTATATAAAGTAATTATCTAACGAGTTTCAGCTGTTAAAATGAGGGGTTTCCGTTTTAGAAATATCGAATTTTTAATTCACCTCAATTTCGGTCCCTCTGACGGCTTGCGAGTGGATACCACTGGTATCAGAAAATTGATAATTTTATAAAGTAATTACCTACCGAGTTTCAGCCTGTTAAAATGATGGGTTTCCATTTAAAAAATATGGAATTTTTAATTTACCCCAATTTCCGCGCCTCTGATGGCTTGCGAGTAAATGCCACTGATATCAGAAAATTGATAATTTTATAAAGTAATTACCTACTGAGTTTCATTCTGTTAAAATGATGGGTTTCCATTTTAGAAACATCGATTTTTTAATTTACCCCAATTACCATCCCTCTGACGGCTTTCGTGTGAATGCCACTGGTATCAGAAAATTGATAATTTTATAATTACCTACCGAGTTTCATCCAGTTAAAATGACGGGTTTCCATTTTAGAAACATCGATTTTTTCATTTACCCCAAATTCCACCCCTCTGACGGCTTGCGAGTGAATGCCACTGGTATCAGAAAATTGATAATTTTATAAAGTAATTACCTACCGAGTTTCAGCCTGTTAAAATGACGGGTTTCCATTTAAGAAACATTGATTTTTTAATTTACCCCAATTTCCACCCCTCTGACGGCTTGCGAGTGAATGCCACTGGTATCAGAAAATTGATAATTTTATAAAGTAATTACCTACCGAGTTTCAGCCTGTTAAAATGACGGGTTTCCATTTAAGAAACATTGATTTTTTAATTTACCCCAATTTCCACCCCTCTGACGGCTTGCGAGTGAATGCCACTGGTATCAGAAAATTGATAATTTTATAAAGTAATTACCTACCGAGTTTCAGCCTGTTAAAATTACGGGTTTCCATTTTAGAAACATTGATTTTTTAATTTACCCCAATTTCCACCCCTCTGACGGCTTGCGAGTGAATGCCACTGGTGTCAGAAAATTGATAATTTTATAAAGTAATTACCTACAGAGTTTCATCCTGTTAAAATGACGGGTTTCCATTTTAGAAACATCGATTTTTTCATTTACCCCAATTTCCACCCCTCTGACGGCTTGCGAGTGAATGTCACTGGTATCAGGAAATTGATAATTTTATAAAGTACCATCAATGCCTGAAATGTTACCCAAAATTTTAGAGGCCTATCTTCTATATAGCTTTCTGTCACTGTGTTAGAGCGCCAACCACCATGCCTCTTAACACTTAATAAAATCAACTCCTGAATCTGCAAGCAAAGTAGATGATGTATATTGTTGCAGATTTAGAAGATCTAGGAACAATGTTATATTACATGGCATTTTCCCAAAACTATTAATGCCAACTAGTTGCTTGATGCATTTTCCATTTCTGTACTCCGCAAAAAATCGAGTATAATCTGTGTTGCTTGGCCTCATCGCTATATATATATTCGAACCATTTCTACCATATTTATTCCTTTAATGTTTCCGTTCGTGATAAAAAATCTTGTGATATCTTAAATCTATTTGACCGAAATCCTTCCAATTTTCTTTTTAGAAACGCAATGAAATGGATGTACTTACTAATATCTGTATTTTCAAAACCGAACGTAGCATAGAATAATAATATACCTATGGCGATGAAGGCTTGCTATGTTTTGAAAGGTATTCTAAATATGCCAGAAGAATCTTCCTTTTCCATTGTACCAATCTTCAAGTTTTGATTAACTTTGCTCGTACGTCTGTCTTGATTTTTCGGGAAGTAGAGAATCGACAACGCTTTGCGCAATATCTTAGATATCCAAACAGACATTCTCGGAATCAGAATCACCCATATTAATATTCTTTTTCACTAAAACTGAACGTATGTCACAAAATTGGACGTAATGAAGCTGTCAAAGTTAAATTAATTAATAAAACAGTCAATAACTGTTGTTACCATGACATCGTCAAATAAGCACCTAATAATTTTGAATTCCAATTTATGAAAACGTTTCTGATATTTTAAGATAAATCGAATCTGCAAATAAAATCTATTAGGACCGTCGTAGATTAAATTTTGAATGATACCCGTTCGATATGAACTTTATTAATGAAACTTGTGTAACTAATAGTGTTCACATCGAACTAGTATCATTAATAACCGCTTTTCGGTTTCTTTCCGTGGAAATTCAGTATTTTGCTGTCACTGTTTCAAATAACCAAACATGACAAAGTAACATGATTTTAGTAACAAATAAGAATATTACTAATTACTGCTTCTGATCTAGCTGTAGCTGCCTTATAAATTCGAGGTACAATGAATGAGATTCGATGATTTAAAATGTTCTTCCCATCACACTGTAGGATGTGTTTTGTGTATTGCAGTTATGTTGATACTAGCCTCCCAAAGGCAATACCTCCAGTCCATTTTTGGGGTTGAGGAGGAAGAAGAACTCTCAACACAGAGAGGTGCAAAACCGTCCTTAGTAGAATGGATAATTTTATCATATGTTAGTGGTAAGAACTAACTGTTATATATTTATTCTTCCTAAAGAAATTCCCGTTATAATTTTTATTTGGGGACTTGTGTTTCATTGTAAGGGTGGAAAGACAACTTGTGAACTAGGACAAAGGCTTACAGGCATTTGTAAATTCAACTATGTGGTTTCAGGATTAATATGGAGCGAGATAAAGCAGTTGTGGGACGTCGGCCTAGAAGAATACGTCCGGGATATGTGGAACGTCATAGATTTTATAACGAATTCGCTGTATGTAGCCACTGTAGCATTAAGAATCGTTTCCATATATCAGGTAATACCCCACAAAATTTACATTTTTTGCAGACGGAATATTAAAAATATGTTCCATTAAATTGTCATGAAAGCACAGTGTATACACTACAATTTTTATTTGAATTGAAATCTCAGATAACAGTTTTTTATTGTTAAGAATGTTGTTGGAAACATTTTATTTATTCAAGAATATTTAAACGCGAGAGTGTAATTCGAACGTTTAATTTTTTTATTGGATAAAATGTGACTACAACATGAATCCATACAACATTTTATCCACAATTATAAGCTCCAGTTAATTGAATTTTATTAGTAAGAAAACGATATTTTTAAACGTCAACAAGAATGTTCCTTCAAAGACTACAAGACAAAATTAGTCTCACTTGTAAAAATGACATTTAAATGTATTCAATAATAATTGATGGTCAAGGTCTCTTTCTGGATAAGTTCCATAATGTTTATGGTAATATGGGTACCATATAACAGAGACATATTGTAATTTAGACCTGATGATGGAACTATATATGAGCATTCATGTTTCATTATTTTAAAAACTCCTACAGTTCCTTATTACAAACCCTCAAAGAAGATGAAACCGTTTCATTGATATGAGCAGTAAATGAAAATTTAGTGTCAAAAATTACAGTAAAATGTTTCACCGTATAGCATCGTGCCAGTACCATATCTCTATTTCATAATCAAATTTGATTGACAATATTGTTAATGTAAAAGTCATTGTTTTACATTTTTGATTATTTAATTTCAACTTGTTAATTGAACACCATCAGCTTTCGTTTTTTTTTATTTGATTTCCTATAAACAGACAGCCTTCAGTGGTGTCAACTCTGTGATATATTTTTAAATCGTCAGCAAATAAAAGAAAATTAAAGTCTATAACATCAGCAATGTCATTAATAAATAGCAAGAATAACAATGGCTCCAAATTCGATCCCTGTGGAACACTAGACGAGGAATAAGAATGCGTAGAGTTAAAACTATTGTATGACACGACAGGTACAGAAATATGATATAGAAATGTTAATATTATTATAGTTTGCATTGAGTTAGTCCGTGCGTTCAAAAGCCTCGGAAGAGTCATTAAATATTTTGTCAACTTGACCCTGATCATCAATTACACTGGAAGCATACGGATGAAATGTAAATAAATTAGTAATTACCGAACAATTTTCCGTAAAGTTACCTTATATAGTTTTTGACAACTGGGTAAATACAGTTGTACAAGATCCAGCACCTTTGCAAAATTGCAAAGTATGGAGTCTATAATTAGTCAACACAGAGCTATCGCCAGACTTCATTTTTCACTAGTGAAATAAAACCAATTTCATTTCTCAAGTGAACAAAGTATAAGTTTATCTAAAAGTCAATGTCAATTATTGAGTTATTATGGATAAAATATTTTATCTTTATTTCACAACTTTATTTGAAAGATTATTCTATAATAACTAAGGCCCAGTTTTCTCCGATATTACCGCCTATGATACGATTTACTATTTTCCTGTCTATTAATCTATGTCTTGCAGGTTTTACAGTTGACATACCATAAAAATTTGAACACATTTAGTTTATGGCCCGCTTTAAAGCGTCCATAAACCAGTTACAAACTAAAATTAACGCCACGATGCGTTAACTTTCCAGGTCCAGCAGAACCCGGACGCGGCCAAAATTAGGAGAGAGAAATGGGACGCATGGGACCCCATGCTCATCTCGGAGGGACTATTCTCCGCAGCGAATATATTCAGGTCAGTTTTTGCCTTTTTGAATCTCTCAAGATAATATTTGGTTAAAAAAGTGTAGTGATTTTAAGCGTCGATATTCGAAGGCGAGGTGAATTTCTTTTTGTGAAAGCGTTTCCAAATTAACAAATTTGATATTGATTTGAATTTCGAAATTACTCTATTTTAGGCACTAGTGCCTAAAAGTAAGAATGAAAATATTTACTTATTATCAGCATCCAGCTTCTCTTCTCTAATAACAATGCAAGTACTAGTTGTCGGAATGAATATATTGCTAGTAGTGGTAATACTGTTAGCTTCTGCTTCTGCGTGAACTTCTTTTAATTTCTTATTTGGTGTATCTTTCTAATTTATGATTCTTTAATATTAATATTGTTAGATTAGAACGCTTTCTCAGACCATGCTCGTATTAACAAACTGAATCCTCCAACTCTAGTTATCGCCCTATTTGTGTTATTTTGAATCAGAGCGCTGGTTGTTTTACAGACATGAATATTGTATTTCATGAAATATTCGAAACGAAATATTAATTACGGCCCAGATATGCACGCAAATTGGAAGCGCAACTATTTTACGAGGCCGAATCACATTTTAATCCATTGCTCGTTGTTTTGTCGATATCGCGCCGAATATATTAGCTCATTAAATTCGTAGGACCATCGAGCGTCCAATTTCGAATAATGGGCGTCAGTTTAACTCATCCGTCATCAGATAAATGAAACTGCCATTAATAAATTTCAGATTTAATTCGTAGAGAATGTTCCTGCTGGGTCCCGGGCGCTCTGCCAGCGGCGGCGTGGCAGATCCTGCTGGAAAACTAACAGCCCTTCATACTGTGGAAACGGAGATAACAAAATCGAAAAATATGCTGTCTAGGGCGTTACTAATATCAGGTGTTCCAGATGTACCCAAATTACCGTAATGGACCTAATAAATTTTCATAATACCAGATGGAAAACAGATTTTCTATTTTGTATGAAAAGATGTCTATGGAATTTTTAAAGTACTTTTTCTCAAACCGTCATAAAACTATGATATTTTTTGACTGGCAGAAGTCTCTAGTTGCAAGCAACAAAAGTATTCATTTTTAATGCTAGGAGCTAAAGTTGATCTAAGGATTAAAAGTGTTAATCAAGTTTTAATTTATAATAATTTATTCAATAATTTTGGTTTATCCACATTGCTATTGAATACACAGTTTGAACAGGTATTGAAATTAAATAAACCACTGAAACTGCCACTACCCTCATTCCTGGAGCGATTCTCAAAGCAATCCAATGTTTTCATTAACAATTATATTATTTTCAGATGTTTGAAATCAGAAATGACAACAGAGCTTGGTTTATCATTACCACTATCAACTTTCACTATACATTTCGCAGTGTTGTGTTTGATCTCTATCCTCCATGACTTTTAAGGCAAGTGAGGTCATCACCGCCGTCAATTTAAAGAGTAGCAGACGTTCGTCGTAATGTGTGTTCACTGTACTCTTTTCAGTTGTCCAGGTTCAAAACTTCTGTCACTTCTTGCGAGACGGCACTGATTCTCTGATCACCGACCACCATTCGATGGTGGTGGTAACATATCTGAGAAATAATCGACGTTCTACCAATCCGGGTGAAGCAACACATTTTCGATAAAACTTATCTCCCAGCACAGTAAAAGAACGCGGTTTCTTGGTATGGATATTAGGAATTTTTATAATTAAGGCAGATTTCACATCTTCAACATCATCAATTGTTAGATTGCCTAATTCATTAAAACGGTATGCGCCTGCTGATTCCAATATTAGGACGACCTATAAGGAAGCTTTGTTCTTTTATTAGCGCCCAAATGAAACAACTTTTAACTAAGGTGAGTTTAGCTAAACCGATTTATTTTGAGCCGCACTGTATCTGGTGGAGCGTTGTGAAGACCTTTTAGGGACACCCTGTAGAGACGAAGTATTTCAAACCTTAGTTCTGTTAGTTTATAGGCTTAAAACATTTTAAAGAATTGATATTTAATAAAAGAGGATAACTCATCATTTCTTTCTATTTCAACGTGTAACCGAAACCATCCTGTCTTTGCAGAAGATTCAAATTAGTCTGCAAATATTGATCATTGGATATTGGGACACTAATAACTGAGAGAAAGTATTTTCTACCATTAATCAGGCCGATGTCTTTTCAATTACAGATTTTTGTGAGGGATAATCGTAAGGATGAGAGAAATTCGTGAGAAATTGCAGATGATGGGGTTTTGATAATCCTTCGAATTAATTCTATTTAATATCCTGGAAAATCAGTAAAGGCTGTCATTTGCCTAAGATTTAAAACATTTTATGTGTAACTCCTGCGTAACTAGGGCCAGATTTTTTTTGAAACAATGAAAATTTAATATTTTCAAAAAATGCGCTTAAGCAGTAAATCATTTTGGAAAGTATAAATTTTCTTAATGTGTCCAATTTCACGAAAATACACACTTTAGAAAAAGTCTCCCGTCTGTTTTATTTTTAGATAATTCACGATCGTAAATTAACCGTATCTTTTCCTGAACTAGCTGCTCTTTGTATTTAATTTAATAAAAGCCCTTTCAGTTACGATCCACTACTTTCGCAACAATAAAAATGATCCTCTTTTTCAGTTCACTGAAGTTAGTGTATATATTTTCCGTAAATCCGCATTTGGGACCACTGCAGGTTTCTCTGTCCAGAATGGTTATGGATATTATGAAGTTTTTTTTTCTCTACGTCCTGGTATTGTTCGCCTTCTCCTGTGGTGAGTACCGTAGTCTTAAGAATTCCAGATTTCGTGAAATTGAATACATTAAAGAATACTCAATAATGCCCCAACAAAGACCGCCCCTTGAGACCAAGGCAAAAAATTAATTTAGCGTCCCCTACTACAATAGCACGATACACATAAAAGACTACAGAGACGCAACACAAGTTTTACAGAGCAGTGCCATTCTATAAAGTTAAAAAATTCGGAAGTTTAATATACTTCGTGCAGAATATAAACAGTTATTTCCTATAAAATATATCTGCATACAATTTCAGTGAAAAAAAATAGTATACTGCTCCTTCTCACACATATTTTAATGAGCTAGTTGCTCCACGAAGAAAAGAAGTTACTATTATTAAGTTATTTCGTTCAGTAAATTATTTATTTCGGTTTGGAATTGATTGAATCAGTTTTGAATTCCATACTAGGTTTGAACCAGCTCTTGTGGTACTACGCTGATGCTGAAAGGCAAAGGTGTCGACAAGAAACCAACCAAAACCACTACCTGAGTAGAGACGTCAACAATACAGAGCCAGATTCGAACGCCTGTACCATTTGGAGGAGGTTTTCCAAGTGAGTTCTTAATTTGAACCAACAAGCAGTCTTGCTTCAACTAACTCATCAAATTTTAGCTTGTTTGAGACCAGCCAGACGTTATTCTGGGCTGTTTTTGGCCTGATAGACCTGGAGAGCTTCGAACTGAATGAAATCAAGATCTTCACCAGGTTCTGGGGGATGCTGATGTTCGGCACCTACTCTGTCATCAATATTGTAGTGTTACTCAATCTTCTGATTGCGATGATGAACCACTCCTATCAGCTGATCTCGGTAAGAGAACTTTCTATAAAATTGGTCTGATATTGGCATCTTGTGAAGTAACTTGTGTTTAATTAATCTTTTTAGGAGAGGGCTGACACGGAGTGGAAGTTCGCCCGTAGCAAGCTGTGGATCAGCTACTTCGAGGAGGGGGGCACCGTGCCGCCCCCCTTCAACATCATCCCGACGCCCAAAAGTTTGTGGTACATCATCGAGTGGGTGCGCAGGAAGTTCTGCGGACACTCGAGGGCCGCCAAGAAGGAGCACATGCGGACAATTAGGGTGAGCCCTCGCTGATGGGACAGCTTTTCCTTTATGTGTTTCATTTGAGTCCTCTATTATGTGTCATGTGGCTGTAATGATTCGGGACGTCAAAGTTCTGCCTAAGTAGTTATAGATAGCTTAATAATGTCTTTACCCAGCCGAAGCGTTAGGAAATAATATACAGGGCGTTTGCGGTTTAAGTTCCATTCGTTCGATACGTAACAGAATATCTTAAAATAAACGTAGAAAAAATGTATTATAGCTAAATATTGTTTATACTGATAACAACAGACAGAGTTATGTTGCCTATGTTACAAATAATAATGTTATAAAAGTAAATAGTTTCTGTTATTACTATATCTTTTTTAATTTGCAACCTTTGATGTTGAACTTAAAGATTCTATGTTCTATTATACAGGGTTAACTATGACTAAGTACATAAATTTTAACCACGTGCTCAGAAAGGCCTAAAAGAATTGTTAATTAATCACTTATCTTTATTAACTACTCTATACACTACTGAATACTAATTACAACTCAACTAAACACTATTTCACTTTGAAACTTTAGGAAATTTCCAACTAAACACTCAAATTCAAGACTGTAATATAAGACTGTCTAACTCGGCCGTTTATAGACCAAACGAATATTCCAGGTATTTTCTAGCATCTCTAGATCCATTTCTCGAACGACTCTCGAACGCTTCTCGTCGATACCCAATATTTCCAGTTGTGCCTCGATACACGGCATTATTTTGTTTGTTCACCAGCATCGCGTAGGGGCAATCGGGACAATCTAGCGTTTTGCGATACCACAGTCGTCGAGCGGGGCAAATTCTGTGACATTATTAATAGGAACTTTAATTTCATCGATTTTACCATTGTCAACCTGCGAAATATAGCATAGTACGAAGTCATCTCGAACGACGATTAGCATAAGCGTCGATTTTCCGGGGAAAAAGGGGATTTTGTCTTATTTTATAAACATCGAACTAAAATTCAAAAACAATTTTTTTTTGTTCTTAGTGTTAGTTAAGCCCGTATAGAACATTTTTCGTTTATTTTGATCTACACAATTACGTATTAAACACACGGCGCCCATACTGGGGACACTCTGTATATGACTTTAACATCTGCCAGAATCTAATAAACAACTTAGATATTCAGCTAAGCTTTTTCTGTTTTCTAGCGAAAAGTGAAGCAAGCGAGTGAGAGAGATTTCAGATATCAGGTAATGAAAACATTTTCCAAATCGATATAAATGCACTTAATTTCCGATTCGAAATTA
The DNA here is from genome assembly GCA_037114965.1 of Monochamus alternatus. Lineage (NCBI taxonomy): Eukaryota > Metazoa > Arthropoda > Insecta > Coleoptera > Cerambycidae > Monochamus > Monochamus alternatus. The sequence continues at coordinate 59,444,058 of CM073429.1, read as the reverse complement.
CCCGTTGTTTCCTCAGCGTTGTTCAATATTATAGAGCCCATATTTATTCCAGGGCATCATGAGAAATCTAGTTAGGCGGTACGTGACGGTGGAGCAGAGGAAGGCGGAGAATCAGGGAGTTACGGAGGATGACGTGAACGAGATAAAGCAGGATATCTCAGCGTTTAGGTTCGAACTGATTGAAATCCTGAAGAACTCCGGCATGAACACGTCGACGGCCCACAGCGGGATGGGTAAGTCGCTGGCAATGACAGGATGTAACTTGTATCCAACCCTATTCACTGTATCTGAAAGCCTAAACACATAGTTTTGTACACAATCAAAACATAATGAAACAGAAGTATGTTATGATTAAGGCCGGTTTCGGAGTTGAGTGAAACTGAATTTTTCAAGGGGCGTGGACGTGACACTTTACATAATATCAAAAAATTATATTCAGTCTATACTATCTAACAATTTAAAGCTAGTTACGGACGTTGAACTATAATATCTGATATAGGTATTACAAAAATATCGCTTGTGATGAAAATGCATAGAACGATACGTTCTGATGCTATAATATATAATGATATCTATGCGGTTTACTTATCTGTAGGAATATATCTCATTACAAAGAAATAAATATACAGGGCGAGTCATTAATAATAGTACATAGCGTAAGGTCGCCGTATTTCTGGCAAAATATGACCCGTATTTGTAGTGTTTTTAGGTACTGAAATCTCAATAAATAAAGCCCGAAGAACAAAAATAACCACACAAATAGAATCTTTAAAGTTCTGTCTATTCATTATTACTATTTAAATATAGATTAAACAAAGTTTTAACTTTAAAAAAACGTATTTTTATATTGGTCTTTGCCACTAACCTAATGTCACATTTTTATCAATTAATTTATCGTGCATATACATAAACCTAAACAATTTTATATGTAACACTAAGTAAGTTTATGTTATAGAAATATTTAGAACTATATATCAATTTTAAAAAGTAGTTAGTTTGATAAATTTCAGTACCTAAAAATTTATTAGCATTTTTCCATAAGGGTCATTTTTTCAGCAAGTTCAGCCAACTTCATTATCTAGAAGTCAGTCTGTTACAAACTATAAAAATTTGACACAATTTAGCAATAAATAGTTCAGCCTCTGACTAAGAGGTGGCGGTAAAGTAAATTCTGTTTACAGGGCGACCAAAATTTGGAATTAAGTATTATATTAGAAATCAAGACGAATTAAACATACCACATGCATTTGATTGCATTGTTATTGATATAAATTTTCGATTTTTCCACTTCGGAACGGTTATTGAACGTGCGAAAGACGTTCTGTATGCAGTTATGAGAAAATTTTGACCTTTAAAAACACCTCAAAATTATGGAAACTAAAAAAATGCCTTTAATATTAACTAAGGGCTATTGGAACACTGTTAACGAAAAAATACAGGTGTTTAAAACACCAAACCAAACTCCTGCAAAATTCAGAGAATTAAATCGATCTGATTCAAATTTTAAAATACAAGGTGTTGAAAAAAATGTAGTCAAAAATCTCAAAATTGACAGAATTTGAAAATTTTTAAAGTGAAATGACAACCACTTCAAAATTATAAATTTCAAAAGGAAAAGTTAAATTATCTGTCCACTGATACTGCTGGCTATCGTAATATGGAGTATACAGGGATGCAGAAAACAAATGACGCTTACCTGTATATTAGTGTACATTGTTCTGATGCCGTCAGAGGATTTTTGAACATTTACTTTAAAACATTTATTAGCATTCGTCTTGTAAATGACTGTAACTCGTTGGAGGTTGACATTTAGGTAAATTTTGACATCTAATTTTTGCCGTATAAGTTTGCTTACATATTTTAAACCCACCACACAAATAAAGATGTAATAGATATCAGGGTAAGGTTGAAACATAAAACGATTGTTTTTACTATTATCTTTTATTTTGCAGGTACACAAATTTTTCAAAAAGTATATTGCTATTTGTCTTCTGTGAATTGTCTCACTATTTATTATTAAATATAAAAGGGATAAATAATGAATTAAAAATATATTTACATTATACAAGGTTGTTCGGATATGATTTCGAGAGTTCAGTTTACATGAAAAATTAATATCACACTGTTCTATAAAATTTTCGTTCGAGTTCCAAGGCGTCTAAGAAATTATTTTTAGTTAATGTTTTCTAATAACTTTAGTGCGAGTAAGTATATCGTTTTTCTTTAAATTTTGTTCCCTTCACTAATGTTTCTTTGCATTCACGTTAATTTGACGCTTATCCTGATTTAGAATTAATTTTTTTATAAATTTAGATAATACGACAGCATATACAAAAAAATTAAAAATGGCACTAAAAACTGAAAAAAAAAACACAAAACAACATAAACACGTATTGTTCACTGGGCCTGACGGCCTCGTAGGACAATATCACGTCGCGTGCAATAAACACTTACTTTTTGTACTTGATGCATAAATAACTATTATGTATTCCTAAAATTTGATAAATTAAAAATTCGAATCCCCTCCCCTATTCCTGTTGCATATAAATATATAATTATTAAGTACCTATTATTTAATTATTACTTCAATTCAATTTACAAATAATGATATACATACCTTTCTAAATCCAACGAACTTTCAATTAATAAAAATGTTCTATAATTTTCACTAGTATTACACACACATAAAGAATACAGAAAACCACTGCTACTGCAAAGCACAAATTTGCAAAGGATAAACTGCATCTGAACGCAGAAATTTAGAATACGGAAAAATCAATATCCCATTTAGATGATAGGGTTGTAAATATTTTGCCGCAGGATCGAACGCATGACCTTCAAACTCAGTTTCGACCACCCGTTATTTTCTGCACTCCAACTGTGACATTCTTTAAATATTTGCAGTTCAAGTTTTCTCCGCTAGATATCCAGCACTTCCCGGTACACAGTTTTATATCACTGTCTGTCAACGATCGAGGTACTTTCTTATTTAGAATACCACAACCTTAAGGACAGATTGTTAACGTAAAACTAAAGCGATTGAGTTCAACATGTCTTATTCAATTGTTGCTCCTTTTCATTCTGCAGGGTATTAAAGTTGAAAAAATGTTTTCGATTTTTTGCTATATTTTACGTATGGACCGATTGCTGCGAAAACTAATTTAATTCTCGTCGAATCTCAAAAACTTAAATCATCTGTTTCTCGATAACGGTTGAGTTTATCGATATGTAGCAGGTATACCTTTTCTATTCAGAATTGAAGGTAGTTCAATAGTTTCTTATTAAAAAATGCAAAAGTGTAAAATACAAAAAGTTAGACATATTTTTACAACGATCCATACGTTCTATAGCAAAAAATCAAAAACATTTTTTCAACTTTAACACCCTATAGAATGAAAGGAGCAACAATTGAATAAGGCATGTTGGGCTCAATCGCTTTATTTTCACGTTAACAATCTGCCCTTAAGCTATGTACTACTATTAATGACTCACCCTGTATATCGAAATGGGACAAATAACAAAAATCATTAAAAAAAATATCTATGACTTGCTCGTGGCCTAATTTCCCTTTATAAGGAAAACAAAATTCTTATTCTAATTTTTATCTGAAATTGTTATCGAAATTCTAATGCAAGGAAGTCATAGATAATTATTAAATAGGTAGGCTTATTAAAACATGAAGTTATTCTGTTCAAGAATAAACGAGAAAAATGACTGACAGCTTGCGCAGGTACACGAAACCAGCCTTAAATTCGACGCAAACATTCTTCCTATCATATTTATAGTATTTCACACACGTTAAGTTTACTATGCCGATGACACAGCTTTTTTGAGCTTATACTAAGCTGATTCTTTTAGGTACTGGCGGCAAGAAGAATCGTCAAAAAGAACGTCGCCTCATGAAGGGCTTTAACATAGGCCCTCAGCCATCTACTTCTTCTGGGTCATTGCCACCCGTAGCCGAGTTTATCGCATCCCTCCAGCACCACCACGAAGGCCACCACCATGACTTTTTCGGTTCCACTCTGTCCGGAATTTTCAACTCCACCACTCATAGGAAGCTACATCAGCACAGCAGTACGGTGTCTTCTTCGCAGGGGAGTATCAACGAGGGTCATCATCACCACCATCACCATCACCACAAAAGGTAAGTGATTGTAGTATTGTTGTGGTATAATCGAAACCGCTGTTTTATCATTTTTGGGTAATTTTTGAGATTCATTCTTCTTTTTTAAAAGAAATATATTTTGACTCATTTATTATACGATATAAGTACATTAAGAATTTTATTTTGTAATTATTTTAATTCTGTTTTTTTTTTCGAGATTTTGGTACCTAATACACTTGAAATTTTATAGAAAAATTCGGTGACTAGAACACAAAACGAAAATAGGATTTGTTTACTTTGTCCATGAATGGGGAAATTGCGTGATTTTTCGAAATACATGCAGGAGAAAGACGGTATTATTTTAATCGAAATGGCGTTTGTATTAGATGATTTCGTGAAAAAATAAGCCTAAGAACGATCAATATTCGCGAAGAAGCGCGACGAAATGAAGCATCGCAACATTGTTTGTTCGTGAACATGTTTAAGTTTACCGAAAAAATTAGAATGTGAAGTTGTAAATAATCAATTAAACTTTTCTATTAAGCTACCAGAATGTATAGAGGGCGTTTATAAAATCAATGGTGAAGCAAACTTACATTGTTTCTCACTTATTGTATTCAGCGCTTTATTCTGATTCCAAATAACATATATATATATATATATGCTCCTACCATTTACTTGATATACAGTGCTTTCGAAAAGTAACGAATAAATTCATTATTTTTGAAATTGAAGTTTTCGAAAAAATCCCCTGGCACGTCGATTTTGTTTTAAAAAAAGGCATTTTTTGACATATGGCCCACATTTGTGACGTCATCGTTGTTCGAGATATGACGTCATCGACAATTTTTTTAAATAGCAACCACAAAATTTGACCATGCCATTTGAAAGAGCGTGTCATTCTACATACATACATCATGAAAAATTACGCAGTTACATAACAAAAATTTCAGAAAGTAATGTTTGAAGATTTTAAAATTTAATTTTCACAATACTGAAAATGATAATGATTATGTATAAAATCGACTAAATTAAATGTTCAAATTGCGCATCGTTGGCTGCCTGACAGTAGTCAAGACGATTAATAAATTCTTTTTGGACATTTTCAATAACTTCAGGAGGTATACGATGAATCTCGTGACGAATTCTTGCTTTTAAATCTTCTAAATTAACCGGTCTAGTAACGTATACTTTGCTTTTTAAGTATCGCCACAAGAAATAATCTAGGGGCGTCGAATCAGGCGATCTGGCCGGCCACTCAATCGGCCCCCTTCTCCCTATCCAACGATTCGGGAACAGCTTATCTAAATAAGCACGGATAGGTGTTGCATAATAGGGAGGTGCATAGTATTGTGAAAATTAAATTCTAAAATCTTCAAACATTATTTTCTTGAAATGTTTGTTATGTAACACCATACTTTTTCATGATGTATGTATGTAGAATGACACTCTCTTTCAAATGGTATGGTCAAAATTGGAGGTCGCTATTTAAAAAAATTGTCGATGACGTCATATCTCAAACAACGATGACGTCACAAATATGGGTTGTATGTCAATAGTGCCTTTTTTAAAAACAAAATCGACGTACCAGGAGATTTTTCCGAAATCTTCTCAATTTCAAAAATAATGAATTTATTTGTTACTTTTTGAAAGCACTGTAAAATGTTATTTGTGTCATTTATAAAATTTTGCTATCTGACGTCACTAAAGCATTTTTTTTAATGTTTAAAGAGAAATTAAGTCAGGAGTAAATAGCATTAAAAATGTATTAAATTAATTTAAAAAAATTAATAAATGTTAAATATCATTATTCATTACTGTTACATATTATTTTTCAAATTAAAACTAGTAGTTTAAAGTGAAATCAAATGGTATAATTTTATAAATACTTATGGTAAAACCATATATCTTGTACTTATCCAACAGCATTTTGACATTTATAAGCCATCGGAATCCAGGAGCCTATGCTACTAAACAATTTGTTATACTCTATAATCGTGTAGGAAGTCATATTATAATAAATAATAATGATATTGAGAAATCTGACAGCAAATCTTATGGTAGTACAATTTTACAACTTTTATTTTAGAATCTTTCATGAAGCAATTTTTATTATCCTAAACTTAAATTAACTTCTTACACTTATATTTCAAGAACCATTTGGAGTATAGAATTTGCATAAAAATAGGGGAATTGAAGTATATAATGGTTTGGGGAATTGAAATATAATGGAGAATCAACATAAAAGGGTGCACCCAGTTTTAGGATCCTCTATAACCCACACGGGCTGACCTAGTGGGAATGGAATTTTATAGTACTACGGGGACCGTCAGTGTCAAAGGTGTACCATAAAATACAATCCCGTTGATAGACTTCCTTTATTCTCCGATACGCTTCCAATTTTCGGAATACGGAATTAAATACTCAGATCGTTCAAGTCACAAACATATATTGTTATTATTTTCTGTTGTAATAACAAATTCATTCAACACTAGTCTTTTAACCACGTTTTTCGCTTTTGCTTTTCGCTATTATTTTTATTCTTTTTCGTGCACGCTCTTCTCCAATACCACACGCCCAAGAAGAATCTATACCTACTAGATCGTAAGTAAGTACAATTCACTCTCACTTTATGCTTTATTTGAACACTGCACCAATCTCATAAAATCAGACCATACGACCCAATTAAACGTAAATGTGTAAATTGAATTCTTTTACAGATTGAATTTGAAGCGGAGTCACTCCCATAAACGGAGGTGGGGTACCTTGATAGAGGCCGCCAAGACAGGCAAAGTGTCTCGACTGATAGGGCGGTCCAGGTCTGAAGACTCCGTGTGTAACAACTGTCGCGACGCCAATGGTGATGGTGGTCGTCGGTCTCGTTCACACAGCAACAGTCCAGCTTCTGAGGACAACTGTTCTGTGAGCTTGTCAGACTCTAATCCTAGCATAGATGGAGGAGCAGCAACGCAGGGTAATCCTGAGAGAGAGCTGCATGGCATAGCGCATGGTTTGGCACTGCTGAAAAAGAAGAGAAAGAAGTTCTCCGCTTCTAGAAATACTAGTCCGGTAGTTGTTCCGCCTGATCCCAAAGAAACGACTGTCTCTAAAAAGATAGGACCAAAAAAGGTAAGGAAGATAAATGATTTCAATTTGTTTCTTTAGTAATTGGTTTTGTTATTGATACAGTTATTAATGAAACAAAAGTATTAAATATAAAAGTATTAGCCTCCAGTTATTAATAGTTATTTATGCAACAAGTACAAAAAGTAAGTGTTTTTGCACGCGACGTGAAATTGTCCAACGAGGCCGTCAGACCGTCAACTACAACGAAATAAAGTATCATAAACATTTTTTCAATGATTAAAGTATTAACCATTTATTTTTCATCTGGTATTTGCAGTTTCAGCAAGTTCTGAAGCGAGCTTCCAGCGTTCCCACCAGAGTACCGGAAATTGTCCAAATCTTACCCCGCCATGAGAAGACCCAATCGCAGCAGGACTCCATGGAAGTCCCGACTACCGTAGCGCCGACCCTGACTCCGTCGACCACTGAAGAGAGCGTCACAACAGTCAATCCCTCCATGCCAGCCAGTGGTACCTCTAGGGAACCCCTCATGTACAACTATTCCTCTTCCAGCAATCCCGCCACGGGTTCCTCACAGACTCCCGACGATGAATACAAACCAAACACTTCCCAGTCCTTGCCGAAGCTGCCAGGAGTCATCCCTGTTAGCGGCCACAACGGACCAACGGGGTGGTTGTAGATTTAGTTTCTTGTGTTTCGATCTTACAATGTTACCTCTGGGTGAAGTCAATGATTCATTTGTCTTGTGGAAATAATAAATTTTTATGGACGAAAAATTTGAAATTGTTTTAAATTTGGATCGAGGATGTTAATTTGGAAGTATGCCAGAAATTTTTAACGATCTAAATTGAAATATATATTGATCACTGCCTCAAGGTCTTCCTGCAATATTTATGAAGGGTATTTTACCCATACACCTTACAAATTCTTCATGGTAGACCGTTCAAGTTTGAATTTACAATTTATAAGGTGATTCAGATCTTATTCGAAAAAAAATGGAGATGTATTTCTACATGTATGGTAGAAATATAGAAAAAATAAAAAGTTAAGAAATTACTAGTGCAAATAAAGCATGGCATAAATAATTTGAATAAAAACATGACAACTCTGAAAAATAGAAATTAAAAATTTGTTTCATTTAACTACTATATAAATAAATAAAATAGACCCCAGAGTTTGAACAGATATTAGGAAAACGCAAGGGCGAACAAATTGAAATTTGGACCTTATATAGCCTCACTATTACTCTATTGTGTGCTAAAATTTCAATTAGTTTCGGTATCCCGATATTTAGTTATTAATGAAAATGTTGAAAAAATCATGGTTTTCAGTTTACAAATTTGATACCTCTCACTTTAACTTGTCGTAATTTTTTTGGTCATTGATAAAGAAAAATATAAATTTTTACTGACGATAAGTCGAACTTTTGTCTTTAGTACTGTGGAGGTTATTTATCTCAATAACAATTTTAAAAACATGTTTTCTGAGATTATAAAATTCCTAATAATTCTGAGGAGTTTGATCAGGTACTCAATAAAAATGAAACAAGCCAAAAAATTATTCTAGAAATAAAATATTTGTGCCGCCACTGATTGCTACAACAATGATCGACCTCGCTGAACGTCTTCCACATGCTGCGCACCCAATAGTACAGCCTCTATAACTATATTATTTGAACAAATTTTTTCAAGTTGTTGTTTACAGTTATTTCAATATGTATGAAGATAGCACGCCCTTTTGTTTTGCTTAAAAATAAAAATAGAAGAACTTTTGAGACGAATGGCCACAGTATTAAAGATAATAGTTCGACGTCAGTAAGAATTTTTAATTTTTTTTATCAATTAATTAAAAATATACGAGGAGTTAAAGTGAAAGGTATCAATTATATTGGCAGGAAACCGTGGTTTTTTCAACATTTTTATTAATAACTAACATACAATAGAGAAATAGTGAGGGAATATATGGTGCAAATTTAAAAATTTGTTGTTCTTAAGTTTACTTGATATCAGTTTCAAAACTCAGGGGTCTTTTCCATTTATTTCGGAATTATGCACATATCCCTAAAGTTTTTCGTTTAATGTCTCAATCACCCTGTATAAAGGAATACAACGGTATATACCTAAAGTTGCCAAATTAATCATTGACGTTCATTCAGAATTTAACTTATCAACGTGATGTCTTTCATTTCCATCAAAAATAAAAATAACGCACAATAGAAACAATTTTATAAGGACTTGGAAACAAGAATCTTTTAAACAATTACTAACTTTTTATTATCATTATTACTTATTCTGTGTGTTCTTTCACCTTATGAGTTACCCCTGACTATTTATTTATTTGTTTATTCATTACCTATATTTAAAATCACTCACGCGGATACGCCAATGGAATATAAAAAATTACTCGAATGGCGGATTCTATCGATGATAAAAAGCTAGGAATTGAATTGAAAGCAGTGTTAGCGTCTGTAGTTTAGGCAAAAAAAAAAACAAAGTAAAAATTAACGTAGTATATTATAAATAAAATTTCCAGCACTAGTATTAAATATTTATTATCAAGACGGACCAGAAAAGCCTTCACAGGGTTAAATACTGTTACAGACACCTAGTAGTTGCTCCTAAATATTTGCCACTCTTAGTTTGAATCACACTTAGGAAATTTCGTTTTCAGGTTCTACGTCAAAAAGAATGAGGCCTTTAAAAGAAATTATTTTTATAGGATATAGAGTATATTTTTCTGTATATAACAATTAATTTTGTTCTCGTTTCCGAATTTATTTTGTTACAGTGGGATGAATACTGTAAATATCGTCTTCTTTTCCAATTGTCGCGTTTAAGGGTAGTGATGTGTGTGCTCAGCTTTATTTTGTGAACGTTATGGTGTTCTTTAACACAAACTTTTGCCATCTTTCGTTTATCTTTGTGTTGATGCAAGAGTAATCGGCTACATGTGTAAATTCCTTTGATTCTGATAATATACTCGCTTAGTGTGACGTCACATATTTAGGCAACTCTCAACAAATTGTCATACAGAAGTTATACAGACCAAATCTGACCCTTGCGCACTATTTATATGTATATACTATCAAAAGTCTGTGAAGTTTAGTTTCAACCAACTTGAATTACATTTTTATTTAGGTAAATAGTAAATTTAATTAATAACTATACTAGCGACAGAAACAAAAAAGCACCTTCCTAAACAACGCGAAGATAGTAACTGGTAGAACAAGGGAGAGAAGTCGAGCCGCACTGCTAGAGATGCAGTTCGACAGCGGATATTTGTATTATATTAATTTTCCTCTATTGTCTCTTAAAATCAATAAATGAATCACCCTGTAGAAATTCTATAATTGTTTTAGTTCGTCACTCGGAGTTTGAAACTTCTTAAATATTTCTTATATTATTGCCAGAATATCACGATATTTAACGGCATGACAAAGAAGACATTTTTTGGCGGCTCCATATAAAATGAATTCAAATATAGTTTTGCTTTCTTTAGAATAAAAAATAAAAATGTTACCATCAATATCCCGCGAATAGTAAAAAAATACCCACAACATGTTTATATTAATACAATTAGGAAAAGTGGAGGATTCAAAAATATAATAATATATAGTGTTCCATAAGAAAACAACATGTTGATATCAATATCTCAAGAACGTGATGCTCGTTTGTTTTTTTTGATAAAAAATTTAAATCCTTATGAAAAATTAGTCAATGAATGCAATTTTCTGCAGTGGCGTGCCAAGGTCTTCGGGGCCCCCCCCGCAATTTTTTTCAAGGGGCCCCCCTCTACATCAAAAAAATTAATACCTATATTGGGTGACAACGAAACTACTGTCTGCGGTGATATTTCAAATCGGTTTATAGATAGACAAAATTTGGTGTGACCTCACCTTTATATTTTGATTTTTTTTCTTTCGACTTTTTGAAGAATAAGAATTCTATTCCCAGAAATAATTTGATCTTCGTAGATACGCGACTATTACGCGTCGCGTCACTGTAACGTTGCCACTTATTTTTGTCGTTTTGGATTCTACGTTCGACTACGTTGTCGTGTTGTCGAATTTTACCATAAAATAGGAACTGATAAGGCAAAATATATTTAATTTGATTTTGGAAAATTATGAGGTATAGACATATTCCGCCGCTACAAAATAGTTATTTTATTACTATGTAAAAAGCTTGTTGGAGGTAGTCGAGGTCGAGGCTGAGCAGGGGCCCCCTGGATTCCCGGGCCCCCCCCCCCCCGCATTGGGGGCCCTGCGGGCCCTTTCTGCACGCCCTGATTTTCTGATATTTTTTAAAATAAGAAAAGTTATAGTCGTATCTAACGCTCACGCTTTCGGCTTTATGTACACTGTACATAAAGTCGAAAATCGATCTAGTTAAAAATTGAAAGATTCTCCATGCAATTATGTACCGTGGGGTTGCCTATCATTTGGCGTATATGACGTCACTACTAATCGTATCCATTGCTGCATTTATTGGTAGTTGGTGAAGTAACCAGTGTCGACAATATAGCGAATTATTTGGAATTGCTAAGCTTGCCAGCGCACGCGTTTGAGTGTATAATGTTTTGACAATTGTGCCTTTTTAATTTGTAATTTTATTCACTTCAAGTTTAAAACTTGATATCCGCCGGGTGCACCCGATAATAGTTTTAAGGGAAATACTATTTAAATCTAAAAGTAAAACGATTTAGTAGTTTGTGTAAGAAATAACCAACGACCTCAAGACCAGTTAATCAGAGATTTTAACTGCTTTTCGAGCACAGTTTGTGACTTTTACATTTCAGTAAATTCTTATAGCGTGTTAGGAAGGTAAGGATAAAGCACCAGTACTTCGTAAGGTTCTAATGTTAAGACTAAATGCCTAGATAGCTCTAATATACTTTGGTTTTTTAAGAGGAAACATATTTCGATGTGGAAGGATTAGATATCTTAAGCCGTTAGATTTGTAGGTGCAATTGATAGTATAAATAAGTATAATGTAAGCCATATACATAGAAGATTTTGTGTAAATGAAAATATTATTAAATAATCGTTTTTATTTCGTTTAAATATAGTTTTACTTGTTATCTTAATGTATAAGTCAGATACGGTTCGATAAAAAAGAAATTGATAATAGAAAAAAATATGAAATTCAGTGAACATTAATTATAATTATTATTTATAGTGGAAGTAAAATCGCTATCTCGCTTACTTTTAAGTATAACCAAATGAAACGTTTAACATCTTGTAGATGGACAATTTAGAAATTGTCTTATTAGTCGAGGCAATGAACTAAAAAAGTTCTAAAACTAGTTATGGTTGACGGATCGGAATGCGGTTTTCTGAATTCTCTTCCAAAAATTATTTGTAAAAAATGTGGCGACATGGAATTTCTGACAAATCGGAAATTGAATTGCTGCAGCCAAAAATGCATTATTTGAGAGGCCTCTTGGAAGATGTCAAAACTTGGTAAATAAGTGTCAGAACTGGCCCAGATCCGGTACTCAGGGGTTTCCGAGATCGCTGATCATGAATATGATGTTCAAATTGATCCCCCGAACACCTGGAGCTCAGGACCGCCGATGAACGTCATCTCCGTGGGACTCTCCCACAAATCACGCGGGAAAGAAGAGAAACTCGGCGCCCGGAGTTTTTTTGGGTCGCTGAATCAAAATCTGGTATCGGCGAACACCCCACGGGCACCTGGTGCGCCGGAACCTGAACGCGGACGTCATCTCCGAGAATTTTCCTAAGAAGAGTGCCAAAAACCACCCGAAAATCATAATAGGGGCGCTTTGTGGGGCGTTGAATCCGAATTTCACATCGGAAACGACCCCCCGAACACCTAGTGCACCAGAACCGGACCCTAAACGTCATCTCCGTGGCTTTTTCTGACACAATAAAAAAAGGCGAACCGAAAATCGTTATGGTTTTTTTTTTGGGGCGCTGAATCCGAATTTCACGTCGATAACATCCTCCCGAACCCCTGGTGCACCGGAACCTCACCCGGAACATCTTTTCCGAGGGGTTTCCATACACGATCGAAAAAGACGAACCGAAAATCGTTATGGGGTTTTTTTTGGGTCGCTGAATCAAAATATGACATCGGCGAACACCCCACGAACACCTGGTGCCCCCGAACCCGGACGTGATGACGTTCATCGGCGGTCCTGAGCTCCAGGTGTTCGTGGAGTCAATTTGAACATCATATTCGTGATCAGCGACCTCGAAAACCCCCGAGTACCTGATCTGGGCCAGTTCTGACACTTATTTACTAAATTTTGCCATCTTCCAAGAAGTCTCTCTAATAATGCATTTTTTGAATGCATTTTTGGCTGCAGCAATTCAATTCCGGATTTGTCAGAAATTCCATGTCGCCACATTTTTTACAAATAATTTCTGGAAAAGAATGCAGAAAACCGCATTCCGATCCGTCCACCACAACTAGTTTTAGAACTTTTGCACTTTTTACTAGTTTATTGCCTCGACCATATACAACTTTTTCAGTGGGGACGAACTTTTTAAAATCAAGTTTTGGATGCTTCGGACGTTATTTGACAATTTATGTTTTTCGTAAAATATATTGCTTTTGTAAATCAACGATTTTACCTATGTTCATAATTTTCTCACAACTTATATAAAAAATTATAGCACTTTTAATGGTACACACCCATTTTTGATAACTTAAAACCCTTTCAAGAAAATTAGTTTTAATGTTGGCACGGTTTTTAAACAATAGAATTTTGTATGTGCGCCGTGCGCACAGCTAAACTTGCTGTGCAGAATATGTTTTCAGAAATAGGACAGTGCATTCATTTGACTTGTTGGAAAAATCTATATGTTTCATAAAGATAAAAACTTTTTTTTTTGTATATATCATACTTTATCGAACTGTACCTATACAGCTTGTTAATATGTATGAATGAAAACGTAAGTGTTAGTTTAAATTTTTTCTATATCGTTATCGATAATAATGATAACAAAACGAATTATCACAACTATAAAGCATAAGGCAATAACAATAAGTTCCTTTTCAGCCTAAAATAACATTTTTCGAATATAATTTAAAAGAAAACATATATTGTATCGTTCCATTACATTTTTATAAAATATATGATATTACGTCACAAACATATTTCCTTAATTTCTAGTACGTTGTCCTAGATGTCTATTTTATGTAACAAAGTCCGCACTATATGTAAACAATAAATAAATGTTCTGTTATTATTTATGAGGTGTAATGTTTCAATACCTGTTCAGTGCATGCAGTCGCTTAAACTACAGGATGATTCAGAAATGATCCAAAACAAATTTGGAAATAGATGGGCCATGAAAAATTGAGTCAATACCGTAAAAAGAATTTCTAAAATCCTTATAATAATAATAATATCTCTACCTCTCATTCTAATCACAGGATTAGCCCAGAAGGCGAAGACTTGTGCGGGAGACGGAGCGGCATATTATTATTAAGCAGGCCGCATTTGCGCCCAGGAACGACTTACGTTGGTAGGCCCTAACCACCATTCAGTGCAGGAATGCAAAATTTCGTTGTAACAGCAGGCATGTCAAACTATTCTACTAATAAAAACTACAAATTAATTCCATTAATAATTAATATAAATAGAGGCAAAAATAGTTGAATTTGCTGCATTAAAATAGGTGTTGTCCGGTGGCCGATTATACGCCTTATCAGGTTTTACAGTGGACCAGTTTCCATTGCGGAAACACGGAAGTGTATTTTTAAACCATTTTTGAACTGCTCTTGTTGATTTTATTTGTACAAAATTGTATTTTTAAGAATCTCATATACACTCAAAAAATTTCTTTAGATAAATTTTTAATCACCCTGTAGATTACAAACTTTAGGCGGCGATAGTACATAAAGAATATGATTAAAAACTAAAGCTTCATTCACATAAGATTAGTGCGGTTGCATTGGTACTGCAGAAAAGTTATTAAAAAGGGCGCCGTATTCTTGAAATAGTGTTTTCTATAAAATACAAATAATTTTAGACGTTTAATAACTGAATAATCTAGGGTTTAGCAAATAATAGGAATGTTAACTCATCCCACCTGCAAATATTCAAAGATACTGAAGTAAAACGGCGAGAAATACGGGTGACTTTTGTAACGTTCAGATAAACTTAACAGTAACGCCTTTGTACTGCAGTTGTATGGCAGAAGCTAAAATCATTTTAGCTTTTACCAATCCCTTTTCAACAATCATACAAGGACCAATCAGAAAACTGCTTTTTTGACAGTAAACAGAAGATTCACATTTTTGCAGGTTAAGTTTTTAAATTAGATTCTAATTTAGATATTTAGTTTAGAATTGATTTGTTTCTAAAAAATGGATGAAGAGGACTGTTTGGTTTAGAAACAGTTACTTTTGCTGCTCTTATTCGCAGCGACGTCAATATGTATAAAAACTATATATGCAAAAAAATAAAAAGAAGAACTCGGAGAAGGTGGGTGCGACCTATTAACCGCAGAAAGCACATCAAGGTGATTTCTATAATTTATATAAAGAAATGCGAAATGAGAATGCCGATTATTTTTTCATTTCACCCGAATGACAGTGGCAGTGTTTGATGACTTGCTGAAATTAGTGGGGCCTCATTTAACCCACAGTATACTAGTATACTGTGATTTAACCAAACATTCAAATAGACCATCTATTCCTGCAGATTGTAGGTTTATATTTTATCTAGGGTAGGCTTTTAATTACTATTCGGCAAATGATAAAAACCAACAATTTCCGTAGATAGGGACGTAGTTGACAAAACATAAACATAACCTTTCTGAAGGTCAACAATCTTGAGTTTTTGCATGTAGCCAACTTATAACGGAAAAATTCCTCAACTTCTTAAGTCTACAGTAATTTTATGTAAACAGAGTAAATAATATTTAACACCATACAATTACAATACAACAGTACAACTGTAGTGCCATTGCACTAACGTTTATCTGAACGTTACTTAAACCACCCAAAGTTTGTAACATACTTTACGGGACACTCTGTAGAGAAACTAAACCAAAATCAAGTTAGCTTCCATCGATATTTCAATTTGTCATTAATGACAGGCGTTTGAATTTAATAAGATTACGATCCTCTATGCGCTAATTTTTTTAAAAACTTGTATCGGAAAGTCATGTAAGGCATTAAAAAAATTATTCAAGTGAAATCAGTTCCTCGAGATTCCACCAAATGGCGACCCCGTCGCCCTTTGGCAAGAAAGACGAAGTCTACGGATTCCAGACGCTCTTTCGAGAGCTTGGCTATTATATTTCCAGGCTAGAACAATATGAGAGGTGTAGGTATTGAAAAGCACTCAAATTTCTAATTTACATGAAATAAATTCTGAACAGCTCTAAAGTTCTTCGACGAGGCGATCAAGAACACTCCTCTAGATAAAAGGGCCCTCATCGGAAGGTCCAGGGCAAGAGCGAAAGCATGTCTGTACGAAGGTTCGATCGATGATATCAACAAGGCGTTGAAAATCAATCCTGAAGACTTGGTTGTGCTTGCGGAGAAGGCCTTAAACACTTACCTCAGTTGTGAGTTTGAAGAAGGATTACTACAGAATACTAGACTACTCCCGATAAGGCAAAAACCGGACAACTTTGCCATGGGTGTTATGCACGTAAGTTTACTTTGCTTAATCTGTTGAAACATGGAGATACTAGAAACCCTATGTTTTGTTCACTCAAATTGTTCCTATCGGAACGGGTGGGTAAAAGTATTGAGAAAAAATGGTCAAACTACAATAAAAATTCGTAACATTTATTTGTTTACGTAAGAAACTGAACTTGTATGCGATTTTTTTTACTTCTACCCTTTCCAGATTGAATTATTTTTCTTATTATCTCAATCTTATCAGCTATCCACACCTCCACATAACTTTCGACTGCAGATGACAAATGCCAACCTCCATGTCGTTTAAGCGTTAAAATATTTGCAGAAGCAATAGCTTAAAATGTGGGTGACGTTGGCTAAAAACAATTTATATAAACGTGCATCCTTCAGCTTCAGATAGTCAGCCGCCAATCTGGGTATCTTGGACATTTCCTAGAACAGTAACACAAAAAGAATCATCCCTCACCAAGATGTGAAGGGATCAGCGCTGCATACTTTAGATAGGTCTTGTTAAAATCATTTCCTTCAGCACCAGACACAATAGGAGAAGAGGCTTTTAATTTACAGTTTTCTAAATATTGGCAACCAATACAGATCCGTTATCTTCAATATCAGTTGTTTTTAAATTCACTACCGCATCACATCGACAAGCGCTTACTTTCATTACAATAACCACCTTTATATAAGTAAAGAAACCTCATCAGGAGCTTCTTTTATAAACTTTTCAACGTCTTTATGATCAAATGTATTCGCCTTCTTAGGTTGGTACCCTCAAAATTGTTTTTCAAAACCGTAAACAAGGTGTTAAACCTACAAATTAATCACGCGGTTACATTTAATAATTTTTAAGAAAATGACACTATGAAACTTACTTGCTAATATCTACTCTCTCATAAATAAATAACGTTGACATGATGGATTCTGATGTCACATCCAATACAAGTGAGAAAAATACTTAAATCAGTTGAACGCGTTGATAATCTTTAGTGCTCCACCGCTATCGAGAATTGCGTTGGCGAACGAGCCGGAAGACCGTTACGCGATCACTTCCGCTTCATCAGGCGGTTAGCTTGGAAGAGAAATTATGAGGCCCAAAAACCCTTCGAGCCCAAACCCAGAAAGAAGAAGAAGAAGCCGAGGAAATTCACTTTCATCAAGGAATCGAAAGAACCTATCGTTCATGGAAAGTTAAAGAAAGGAGGAGCCAAGTTGGAAATTCCCAAAGACAATGCAGAAGAACGCTTAAGTAACCATCTGTACTTTTAACTGTAAAGTTACTTGCAAAATTTCACTTCTTCTAGGTATTAAAGAGAGCCTACACAGCCGAAAATCGGAAGAGAATCAGATTCCACCCTTCGTGCAACCGTTTCATTTCAAGCCGTTGCAGAACTACACGACAAACATCCAGAACTACATGGCGGAGAAGTATCTGGATTCCATGTACTTGGACAAGATATTTTTGAAGAAGCTCAGAACGCAGCCCGGCGCTGTCTGTCCCAATCAGAAAGGATCCGCTATAATAAAGCAGCTGGCAAAGACAGGCTACAAGATCGTCAGTTACAAACAGGTAATTCTCAACTAAGGCTAATAATTCGATCGGTACACAACTGATCTGTTCCAGGATCTGTTAAGAACAAGAAGACCATTTTACTTCATTAAATATCAAGAGGCCACTGTATCCGGCGCCCTGAAGGCTAGACAAGAAGAGGAACTCAACACCCAACAGCAGAATGCCAAAAAGGAAGCGGACGCCCTTCTGATCAAAATGCAAGAAGCTCTGCAAACTAAGCAGCTTCGCGTTATGCTGGAAATTGTCGAGAAACTCAAAATATACTGCGATTCCAAATCAAAGCGATTGTTGATGGACAAGGATTTCTATTTACAAGAAATATGCAGGTGTGTGTGTCGCGGTTTCTACGAGCTCAACAGACTCAATAAGGAGCAGTTCCTGTGGGACCAGGAGAAGAGAATATTTGTGGCTTTCGGTTTACCAGTGAGTCGATCTCCATCCTCCGACTCTGTAATCGAACAGTTCCGGAATATTTTTGCCGACTACAAGTAAGTAGTAGTAGTAGTAGTAGTAGTAGTGTGTTTATTGTTTCACTTATTTTACATTAATAGAGAAATAATATATTGCTATTGCTTGCTAATCACATGCCAAGTTCAAAAAGTAAGTAGACTGCAATTTACTTTTGGTCCTTAAAAGTTCATAAGTAGGAACTTATTCTTCTGCAGTCCTTAAAGCTTTCTTATTTGCTCTTATTGGGCTTGTGTTGGTTTTGAAATAGAGTCGCTTCTGATACAAAGTTCAAGTAATAGTTTTGAACGAATGTTAAAATTTACTCAGGAACAGATAAAACCAATGAAAGTTATGCTTACTAAACATTAAATAGAAGCATTATGATATAAACTGAGGATAATAGAAGAATAACAAATAATTTCTTTATATTCTTCCTCTTAGTCAATAAGACTGTAACACTTACAGTCACAAGTTGTTTGTAAGAAATGTTTCTTGCATTAACAAATCTGTTTGTACTGCAGAGGAAACTAGTTATTCTATTGCATACATAGTAAATATGCCACTACTGTATGTGTAAGTTGCATTATGATCTGTTTGATGTACTACAAGTAGTTCACAAACTTGTTACTCATCTTTGTGGCACTGTTGCCACCTTCCTATTTGAACTTACACTAGAACCAGGACTTTAATTTTTCAATTTTTTCAGGAAATTAGTCCGCACATTCGAGAAGCGGCTCCAGAGTGCGACTTTCAGCAATGAGATGTGCTGGTGCTACCACGAGCTGTCGCGCTTCCACATGGAACTGAAACGATGGGACGTAGCCAATGTCTACGCCAGGAAGTGTATACACGACGGTTACAAAGGCTCGAACATAGAATGGGTCATCAACGGAAAGATGCTGCTGGCTAAGATAAACATCATGCAGCACAACAAGAACGATGCTAAGAACGATATACTTTCTGCTCTGGAAATATGCGAAGATATTGACGATCCCTGCTTACGGGAGTATTTGGAGAAGGTAAGTATCATTTATTGTTAAGGTATCAGCATATTGGAGCGTCGAGACTTTAGATTCAGATAGAGTCAGTCTATCGACACTAAAGTCAGCTAGGAGGAAAAGTAAGTAGTAAGCCTCTATCTGGATCCAAAGTCTCAATCAGGCCTATGATTGAACATTCAGGTTAGCGTAACCGATGACAGTTAAGTTACGATAACTGGGTGGACATAACTGAGCTCTTAACCGAAATGGAAAGATCGCTATGATCGAACAACCAGTTATCTGTGCCTGTTATTATGGCCAGATAACCCTAAATAAAAAGATAAAATGTATTATTTATACCTACTCTTTATAGAACTTAACTTTTGAGGCTTTCTCCTATTCATAAATTAATTATTAATAATATTAGGTAATAATATATATTTCTTTTTGTTTGTTAATATTCATTTAGATATCACTATCATACTCAGAATAGCAATCTTAATTGTATAAAATTGTAATTCCACTTAGAACAAACTTTAGTTTTTTTTAGATTGTATTTACTGTCAAACTATTAATACCGTATATTGCTTGTAAAACTATGATATGGCAATAAATTGATACTGAGTTGTGCTATAGACAAATAATAATAAAATTATACATTATATTAATATGCCAAATGTCATACGTCAATTGCCAGAAATAAAATTAAAATTTCTGACCAATAAAAAGCTCCAGTTACATTTAACTGGGTCACGTGATCATTCTCAAGTTAAGTAACTGGGAAAAATAAACTTGACAGGTGTGTCAATCATACGAATTTCTAATTAACCTACCAGTTACCGTAAACAGGCCTGTTAATGCTAACTGGATGTGTTCGATCATAGGCCCGAATGCTTCACTGTGTTCGTACCCCTAGGCGGCCAATGTATACATTTTTACGCCTTTCAGTGCGTGGACGTGATAGACAAGTTAGAGTTCGACGAGACACAAGCCATGAAGGTACTAGAAAATCGAGAGAAGAATATCGTGGCCATGATGACCAGCGCGAAAATGAAGGACGAGGTTTCCCACCTGTTCCGCATGATGTCGGTGATGCCTTCTTCCAGAAGGATGCTGGTGATGCCCGGAGTCAGGATTGAGGATATGGAAAAGAAATCCGTAAGTATAAAATATATTTTAATGTTAAATCTTATAAATGAGTTGCTGTATTCCAGAAGATAAGCAGGAGACAGTCTATAATGCCAGGTTCTAGGGCTGATTCTAAACTAGACTGTTCGTCACACTTCTCTTTCGCTCAGAGGAACATGCCCAGGGAACCACAATTCATTAAGAAGGATAAGGAGGCTAGAGGAGTTGGCTTCATGGAACTCATACAATTCCATGTATAAAAAATTAAATACAGTATATAAAACTAATAATCGACTTTATTCTTCGAGTTCGACAAACTTATGGGCTGATTCTTTAAGGATGCACATATTGTACAGGATTATTCATTATATTTAGGGCCCCTCTTTATTATCGTTATTGCTAGAGATAAAAAATAAAATTTTGAATCAAATTTATAGGGCTCTAACTGAACCCCCTTAATAAATTAATGGAAGTACAGTGGGTTGCAGAAGTTGAAGGGCACAAAACACAATAATATATTTTTTATGAAATATATATTATTGAATTTTTGAATTATTATTTTTTTTATTTCGAAAATATGATATTCCTTCCTTTAACCTTTAACCGTTTTTGAGTTACTGAAAATCGTATTTAAGCTATTACACGAACGGAAATTACAATTATAAAAGTAGTCTAAGAACATGACAAGTATTCTGACATTTATTTAATCAAATCAATGGAAATAAATATTTTATAAAACTATAAAATTTATTAATTTTCAATGTTCAATAACTCTAAAACGGTCATATTTTTGAAATTAGAGAAAAAAGAATAATTAAAAAAATTAACAATATACAGGGCATTCCTTTAATTCTTGTACCCCTAATTTTCTGCACGCCACTGTGCTTCCGTTAACTTATTAAAGGGGTTCAGTTACAGCTCTACAAACTTTTATTCGAAACTTTATTTAGTATTTCTAATAATAACGATAATAAAGAGCGGTCTAGATAACCTTGTACAGTAATTAATAATCAAATAAGAAATATTACGTTAATATCTCTAATAGTAATTATTAATAATTAATAAGTCAGCTCTCTTTAAATATAAAAAAATAATTACCCTACTATAAAATTGGATATACTTTATTATTTTGTGTATATTTTTATTCAAATTTTTTCATTTTAATGTATACCAACAAGGTCCCCAAATCGAAAAAACTATGTTATACATTGCCTAAAGTAATATGAGATGAAATCCAAATTTCAGGTCACTTTCAGCTTCTCTCCATTTCCATTTTATCACAGCAGTTTATAAGTGGTCCATTAAAGAAAAGTAACCTCTTGAAAGTTGGAAAAGAAATTCCGCTGTGAAAGCTCAATTTTGTAATAAGTACTATATTTAGGAGTTTCGATGAAAAAGAAGTTCTTCTATCGATCAATGCAGAATTAAAATATATTTTACATGTAATACAATATAATGTGATATTATTTGCGAGAATTTGCTCCTTGCTTAAGTTTCATTTAAAAAAGAAAAAAAGAAAGGATTTTTGGATAACTGCATTAAATTTAAGGACAGAGGATATTTTTCAATATTCTTAATGTGTCCCACTTTCATATAGACGAAATAAACATCAAACTATTAAGGATAATCCTGTATCAAAATTTAAATATTCATTTTAAAAAACAAACTGTATTTACTTGTCACCATTTAAATCTAATTAAGCTAATTTCATATATATATACTACATAACTATCAGAGGTCACTATATTACAATAAAAATGTAATGGAAAGTAAATAATAAACTACTTACATTTATTTAAAGGTCATATTTCATATTTTATATGTTTTAAATTTATAATAAACATGTTTAATCAACCTACCTACTGTTTTCTTAATTATAATTTTATAGAGTGAAAATATACTACATATGAGAGAATATGTATATACTTCACATTTCTCATGATGACAAAACACTTAGCCTTAAGTAAGAATAAATGATATTCAATAAATAATTTAATATAAATTAACACAAATCAGTAATCATTTTATTTTATTAATTTCTAAAAATTTATACTAGAATTTTCTTTTTTCTCCACTATAGCTTTATAAACATTTACATATTAATAACCAATATTGAATAAAAACTGTCAAGCTTTGCATGGGTGACATAACATACACAAAAAGACTTTGTTATTGATCGAAATAGAATATTACATACCTAGCGGGGAAGTAGTTCATTACAGCCCAGGCTTTGTTAGAGCTAAAAGCCGTGGCTGGAATGATCCTTCCCGCGTGGTATTAGTCCAGTCACTTTAGGCATTTTAAACCTCAATCTACGGAAAAATTCCTAGTGAGCTGAATTTTTATATACACCTTTATTACGGCGTTGTAATGGAGATTTGAAAAATCGGCATTGATATCGTGCCGGCTAAAAAAGTTATAAAGGTCAAAATGTCACGAAAATCAGTTTTTCGCAAATATCTCGCCACCAGGAGGTCAATAGAGGTCATATATATATATATATATGTATATTATAAAAATTGTTTGTCCTGA
The DNA here is from genome assembly GCA_037114965.1 of Monochamus alternatus. NCBI lineage: Eukaryota > Metazoa > Arthropoda > Insecta > Coleoptera > Cerambycidae > Monochamus > Monochamus alternatus. Next base: position 59,420,574 of record CM073429.1, on the reverse strand, counting down.
AATTATCTACAAAAAATGCCTCTTATATTTTTCTGTAAAATTAACCGTTTTCGGAGTAGAGAGAAAGCGACTAGAATGCACTCACATATGGTATTGTATATCGTATACCAAGGCGTAAATCCTATTGCTTTTTATTCATGTTTGTAAGTGTCTTCAAAACTTCTATCTGATACTTGGGCGTTTTGTGAAAAATATACTTATATTATAGAGGTTTGGGAACTGAATTGTTATCGGATGGTGATGTAGTAGAAGTTAGGCGTGGTCTACAAACATTAAAAAATGCTAGTATTGCTAGAGGTGATGGTAATATTGAATATTTAAGTACTGTGACTTTTGTAAATGTTCATAGTAATTGTAAAAATTATACGAACAATTTGAGTATTGCGGCAATAACAACTTTATTACCACCAGCACCCGATGATCTACTGAACACAATCTTTTGTAATTGTACAAAAGGTTGTGTCGGCAAATGTGGATGCAAAAAAATTGGATTAAGATATTCAAAAGTTTGTGGACATTGCCGTGCCCAGTAATGCTTAAACGCAGAGTCAACCAGTGATGAAAATGATGAAGATGTCGATTTAAATATAGGAATAAGTCCACTTGACGTTTCGTTAGCAATTGTTAATGATATAGAAACTGAAGATATCGACAATGAATGACAATAAAAAGTTATATACTTCTTCTGTAGGGCAGAATGCTGGATATAAACCTAAATCCAATGTTCTCTCAGAGGAAAACATCAGTATCTTCTTAAATAAGGCTTCAGAGAAATATCTTGTTCAAAAGGTAATATTTCTACTATTTAGTTCATATCAATTATGTGTTTAATGGTATATTTTACTTTAAGGTTGCTTTAATTATTGGCATATCTGGCGTCTGCAGATGCGATGGACTCCTAAATATGAAAATGGTTGATCTGAAACAAAAACCTACACTTCCCAAACATTTGCAGTTGCAAAATCGGAATGGATAAAAATAATAAAGCAATACTATGATCTTCACAAGAGCATTGATTCCGATCGTTTTTTAACAAATAAGGAATGACAAGATTACAAATCAACCTTGTGGCCACAATGCTATTGGAGATTTTCCCAAAAAAATAGCGGCTTTTTTTAAATTAGAAAATGCTCACGGGTTTCCGGGACATTGTTTTAGATGTACCTCAGCTACATTGCTAGCAAATACAGGTGGAGACATCCTACAGTTAAAAAAATTAGGAGGATGGAAATCCAGCGCCGTTGCCGAAGGATACGTGGAGAGCTCTTTGTCAACTTCCGAAACCCAATACAATGTTAAGCAACAACATGGGCTTACAATAACGGTTCACAGTAATGAGAATTCAAATCTTACAATTAATATTTACAATAATTCAAATTAGTAATTTTGTAATTTAATAAAATAAATACCAGTTGTTGATATTTTTTTAAACCAGCTTGACATGACATTGCCATACTTCGGAAAAGTGACACATGCTTCTTAGTTGCGTCAAATTAGCATGAACAATGTGAAAATAGACAACTTTTTGCGGAGAAGTCCGATTGAGATGCGGTTTTCTGTAAAATGTTCAGCGAATTTTTTATAACAAAAGGTACATCTAACCTCTGTACGTTCGCAAATTTTTAATTTTTTATTTAACAAATGACCCATTTTTGTTGAACATATGGCAAATGTCACACACGATTCAACGAAAATTTCTGGAAAATGTTCTATCGGGGGTTTTCGAGGTCCCTCTTTATCACTTTGGTGTTAGCTTTATTATTTATTGCTAAATTGTTGTAATTGGGCTAATTAACAAATTAAAAACTCTTCTCCCGGAATCGTTAGAAAATCGGATTTTTTTTGGAATAATTCTAGGATCAATTGAACAATAAACAATTATATTTGCAAAAATCTTGTGCCTTGTTCGTCTTAAAAAGACAGAAATCCCGGAAAAAATTTCGGGTCTCTAGTGATTCCGGGAGTAGAGATGTTAATTTGTTAATTAGCCAGGTTACAAAAATAGAAAAATAAACAATTTTGTGCAACAACCTTGTGCCAATGGTTCTCCCCATGATCCCAGAGTTATTGCAAAAAAATCTGGTTCTCTAACGATTCCGGGAGTAGAGTTATTAATTTGTTAATTAGCGAGGTTGCAACAATCGAACAATAAACAATTATATTTGCAAAAATCTTGTGCCGATGGTTCACCTTAAAAAGACAGAAATCCCAGAAAAAATTTCGGGTCTCTAGTGATTCCGGGAGTAGAGTTATTAATTTGTTAATTAGCGAGGTTGCAATAATCGAACAATAAACAATTATATTTGCAAAAATCTTGTACCGATGATTTGCCTTAATAAGCCAGAAATCCTGAAAAAAAGTGATTTCGGGGGTGGAGTTTTAAATTTGTTAATTAGCCCAGTTACACCAATTTAGCAATAAATAATAAAGATAACATCAAAATGATAAAGGGGGACCTCGAAAACTCCTGAGAGAACATTTTCCAGACATTTTCGTTGAATCATGTGTGACATTTGCCATATGTTCTACAAAAATGGGTCATTTGTTAAATTAAAAATTTGCGAGCGTACAGAGGTTAGATGTACCTTTTGTTATAAAAAATTCGCTGAACATTTTGCAGAAAACTGCATCTCAATCAGACCTCTCCGCAAAAAGTTACAAGTGAAATGCTAATTTGACGCGACTATCTAGCCAGAAAAGTACTTTTCCGGCTAGCGTGGAAGTGAAGGTGAGTAATGAGTTATTTCCCTACCGTTTTAAAGGTAAGAAATGTCTATATTACTAACCGATTGTGAATAAAAAAGCCTGTTTTAAATCATTACTTATTCATGAAAATCATTTAGTCTCTGGGAAAAAGGTAGCCTGCAAGTAAAATTTCTTGCCTCTATCCCTTCCAACCTCTTTGGATAAATCGAAAGTTAGCTAAGGAAAATATGTTAAGTTAGATTTGCTTACAAGCAGATTAAATGCATCTGTGTAAACTCACCATTAGCTTAGATTTACTCGAATGGTGTGAAAAGAGAATGTAATAGAAATCAGGTGTTCTTGCAATGTAAAAATGTCACAACTGCGTTTTACGGAAAGCGCAAAAAGTGCCGTCCGGCGATAATTACTCGTAATTCCTGACAGACGCTTTTTCATTCGTTAATGCAATAGTTATCTTGACAAGCTTGGGCGATTCGGTCACAGTTTTCTTTTATCGCTTGCGTAACTTCCATCCGCTAGCGGAACTGGCGCTAGGTTGATTTTCTGGTAGATTAACCTATCGATGTCTTTTAGTACCAGTAGTTTCCAGTATTCTTCAGTTTTTTAACTACCGTTAAAATTAAGGCAAAAAAATCAACAAATAATTGTGAGAAGTTGGTCAATAACATTTTATTTAAAAGTACACTGCCCTGACAGGACAGGATTTCAAAGAAATAAACATACAAAAAAGAAATTTACATAAACAGATACATTCGATGACCTAAAACATAACATAATTTAATATTATTACTAATATCAAACAAATCAATAAGTACCTGAAACTGCCTGTGAATTAGACACATGGAATAAGTTGGCGAATGTTGCTATATGGTGTTAATCAATATAATAATGTATGGGAGCAAAAATAGAACGAAGGTATATTAAATACTATATGGTTAAAATATCAGAACAATCAATGTAATTATTAAGCAGCTTAAACAAAAATAACAGTAAACATTGTACTCGAGTACTCAACATTGTCTAGCCTGAAATATAGATATTTAAGAAACATCTGAACTGTTTCCAAATAGACGTTGTAGAAACCTTTCTGAGGTGTTTAGCATTTCTTATAATGAGACCAAGATTTTATTCGCAAGAGATATAGTATTACTAATATGAGGAACAAAAGTTAATTTAGCATCAAAAGTAATTTCCAAATTTTTTAATTCAGTGCAACGAGCGACAGTCTCAAAACCAAAGTTTTGCACATGTACATGTACATGCAAGTAATAGAACTAATTGTCCTTCTTCATAATAAAACATTTAGAAATATTCAAATGTACCATTCATTAACCAGTTGAATCATTTTGATGTAAAACGCAATCATCTGTAGATGAAATAAATGTATACAGTTTGAAATCTTTCCCATATAAAAGAATATTGGCTGAAATACTGATACAGATATAATTAATGAACATATTAAACAGTAGAGGGCCAAAAACGGAATCCTGAGGTACCTCAGATGTATAAATGGTTTCAGATGAAGTAAAGCCACGATATTGTATGCTTAGCAATCTATTAGAAAGGTATGATTCAAAGAATTTTAAGAAGTTTGTATAACAATCGAAATTAGACAGCTTACGAGGGAGAATAACGCGATCCAGCCTATTAAAAGCTTTTGACATATCTATGTAAGCCAACTTGTCCACTGCTATTCAACGTATTGAAAAAGAAATCAGTAATAGTAACAGCGTTAGTTAAAGTAGTCCTATCGGCCAAGAATCCATGTTAGCAGCTTGAAATTTGTGATTTTACTTGAAAGTATATATTATAAATAATAACTTCAAACAACTTGCCAAAATTGCTCAAGGCCGGAATAGATCTGTAGTCCTCCACCAAATTTTAATCGTTGGTTTTGAAAATAGGGCTTAGTTTTAGTTCACATAGATGGAAAAGTTGCAGATTGAAGGGTCAAATTAAAAATAATAGTCAAAAGAGATCTGAACAATATTTTAATAGTTTAATAAAACAATATTTCAGTAAAATTTTTTTTTAGAGCTTTTGCTACAATATTGCACGATTAGGTACCTAATAATACAAAAAAAATAGTTTTCTGTTACATGTATAAATTCTGGATCATACAATTTTGGTGCCACGTTGGCAAATTTTTCTAATAGCCTATGCCTAATATTAAATTTGGAACCCTTTATTTAATTATTTTTCATCAACTAATTTGTTCAAAAAATTGGAACTGGTTCCAATTTACTCAAAAGTATCAGTTAGATACATTCAATAACATTGGCGTTTGCTTTTATTTTTAATTGTCTCCACCAAATATGACATCAATAACTTTAATTTTGACTTTAGGAAATCATGTTTCCTATAAAATTTGTCTGGCCATCGCAAATGTAATTTTTAGACATTAGTTGTTTTTGATATTTTTATTAGTGTTTGACTGTAGTTTTAATGTTTTTAAAATTTACACGTTTTTATATCATAATATGTTTCCTTCAGCATTGTTTCTAGAAAAGAAATAATAATCTATAACTGCATTCTCAATCTTTATTACTGTTAAACTTATAAAGAGAAGTTGAAACACCTAAAATATAGCCTTCCGTTTAAAACACTATTCAAAATAGAAAAAATACAGGCTGTTCTATTAAAAAAAACATATTGTATGCCTAGAAGTTACATGTTCAATTGTTTAATATTTAATCAAATATAGAGATAAAAAACAGTCGTTCTGAAGCACTTATCCATGCAATTTTCAAATTAGCGAAAGGCCAAAGTGGAAAACGGCCTTACCGGCTACTCGGCCGTAGGGTCAATACCGCTGGGGCTTGCGCCGTTGTTATTCTCTAATACCGGTCGACGAAGAGTCTCTTGCAGATAACGAACGCGAAAACGCTGCCAAGCCAAACGTATACACACGGTGTCGTATTCTGCGGGTAAAGTTCTATTTGTGTTGCGCTACCATGCACTCGCCTATACTTGTGAACTGAGGACAATAAGTGTATTGTGCGCCTTAATACGTAAGTTGTCTTGAACTTTATACCCTTGTATTTAATGCAAAACGGTCTATATTGACGTAAACATTGTGGCTGGTGGGTTTTTCCAATGACAATCCGAGCAAGTCGATAAGGATAATCACGAAATGCATTTTATTACTGACATCGGTTCTAACATCAACATAACAATGTGTCTACTTAAATCGAAGTTTTGTAAATGGTAAAAGTAATGAGTAATAAATAAAATAGCTTTTATATAGGTGCAAATTATCAGCATTTAATTTGCGCTGTTGTTAAATAATTATTATATTGTCTGAAGCTATTTATTTGTGTCATAATTTTAGTTTTTCTTTAGTTTTATTGTGTTTTTGCCACACTTCTGAAAAAAATAAAGATTAATTAAATAAGCCCTTGCGCCAAACGGATCAGTCAAGGGTTATTTTTTAAACTAAGTTTGCCTAACCAAAAAATCTCACACTGAAAAAAGCAGATAAGTAAAAAATAACAAAAATCACATTACTATCGCGCAATTCCGTATTATTGACGTTTCGAAAAACTCTCTGTTTTCGTTCTCAAAATAGTAGTAAAAATATTAAACGTATGTCAAGTTTGACAGTTTAAAATTTGTTTATCTGCTTCCATAGAGATGTTAAATGATTTTTATTTTATTGTTACTTACTTCTTCTTGATACAACTGCAGCCAATCATGTTTACTGAACAGTTTGACACACACTTATCTCCGTTCAACAAAATTTCGGAATGGCAGTGGGCTCATCAGTATCACCAATTTTAAGTAATATTTTTATGGATTTTTTTGAAGAAAATTGTATTCAAAATATAAATAAAAAACCAACTATCTGGTGGAGATATGTAGATGAAATTTTTGCAATTTGGCCTTTTACTGTTACAGAATGAAATGAATTTTTAAATGATATTAACAATAAAGAACTAACAATAAAATTCACTTTGGAAATAGAAAATAATAATATGCTACCATTTTTAGATGTTTTAATTAAAAAACACGAAAATTTTGTAGAATCAAGTGTTTACAGAAAACAAACTCACACCAATAGATATTTAAATTTTAGATCTAACCATCACATCGATATTAAGAAAGGTGTTGTTAAATGTTTATATGATAGAGCAAAATTAATTTTCCCAAACAATGATATTTTTAATAACGAACTAAAATTTATTAAAGATGTTTTAATAAATAATGAATACCCCCCAAATTTTGTTGATAGAACATTCAAAAATATTACAAATAAAACGAACGCTTTAAGACAAATAAAAGAAATTAATCATGCAATAAAAATTCCATACATTCCTATATTATCAGAAATCGGTAATAAATTTAATATTCGAACAGTTTTTCAGACAACTAATACTTTACGATCATTTTTGTCTAAATCGCCTCCAAAAAATGATATACAAAATTAAAAAAATTGCATTTACAGTATACCTTGCGAATGCAATAAACATTATGTTGGAGAAACGTCTCGGCCTATGAATGTTAGAGTTGAGGAACATAAAAATTATATAAAAAGACGGGAATTTGAAAAATCCAAAATTTGCAAACACGCTTGGGAAAACGGTCATTTGATTCAATGGGGTTCGGCAAAAATTTTAGAGAAGGAAGATAACCCAAAAAAAAAGAAAATTAAAAGAGACCGCGATTATTTTGTTGAACGGAGATAAGTGTGTGTCAAACTGTTCAGTAAACATCGATCCTTGTTGGCTGCAGTTGTATCAAGAAGAAGTAAGTAACAATAAAATAAAAATCATTTAACATTTCTATGGAAGCAGATAAACAAATTTTAAACTGTCAAACTTGACATACGTTTAAAATTTTTATCTTTGTGTACTGGGTTGGTGTCTTGCTGGACTCAATTGCTATTAACCATTTTTTTCTGCATTATTAGGGAACTTGCGAAACATGAAATCTTTATTTTTATTAGCAACAGATAAACACTGCGGTACACAACAGTTATATGGCATGTTTTTTAACACTAATTGAAACACAACAAAAATTAAATAACAAATATTTGTGAGGTTAGATTTAATACCTAACATTGATCGCAGCGCCGCCTACATGTAAATGCTCTATTGCATTGTAAATTGGTGCAGGTTATTTTCACTTAAATCAAATATTCATAAGTGTAAGGTAATTAGTTTCTTCAGAAAGAACAGTCCGATTATGTTTGAAATTATGCTATCCTGGAAATGTGTTGTCTGAAGCTATTTATTTGTGGCATAATTTTAGTTTTTCTTAAGTTTTATTGGGTTTTTGCCACACTTCTGAAAAATAATAAAAATTAATTAAATAAGCCCTTACGCCAAACGGAACAGTCAAGGGTTATTTTTGAAACTAAGTTTGCCTAACCAAAAAATCTCACACTGAAAAAAGCAGATAAGTAAAAAATAACAAAAATCACATCACTATCGCGCACTTCCGTAATATTGACGTTTCGAAAAACTCTCTGTTTTCGTTTTCAAAATAGTAGGTTTAATATTTTACTACTACTCTGCTTTTTTCAGTGTGAGATTTTTTGGTTAGGCAAACTTAGTTTCAAAAATAACCCTTGACTGTTCCGTTTGGCGCAAGGGCTTATTTAATTAATTTTTATTATTTTTCAGAAGTGTGGCAAAAACCCAATAAAACTTAAGAAAAACTGGAAATGTGTATTGGAAATAAAGACTTAGGAACATTCTTTGACCTTGAGTTGAATTTTTCGGAATACATAAATCTCATTACAGAATCGGCTAGTAACGTACTTGGTTTCATTATTAGAAACTGTGTTTCACAAATGAGACAGCGTTAAAAACATTGTATATTTTATTGGTGCGTTCTAAATTGGAGTATGGGCCATTGATTTGGTATCATATTTATGAGAATCAATCTTTTAGTTTTGAATCAATTCAGCGCAAATTTTTAAAATGTCTTTCTTGTAAAATTACTGTTGCATATTCCGGACAGAGTTATGATCATGAGTTACTATTATCGACCTTTCCTTCACTAAAGACTAGGCTTATTATGTGTAGTATTCTAGAGAATATCAAATTTTGGTTCTAGGCAGACTGACACGTTTTATCGGCAACCAATGTTCTTAAAAAATTTTCAGTATATACAATGTCTCTTAAGGCTTACGGTGAGCGCTCTATCAAACGATATATAAGATCTGTTCCAACAACCGTCGAGAACTGGTTCAGTACCGTAAGAAATGTTTGACCAACACCGTCTTACGTCGCATTCGCCGAGAGTACATTAACAACTGAACTGACTAACTAATTCTGGACGGTTCGGAATCGATTCTTGCTGTGTTGGAACAAACCCATAGTTTTCGCTTAGTAACTCCTTAACGGATAATGATAAAAATATACGGTTTTTTAAATAAACTATAAATATTATTTTACGTCGACGCTGTGTTTTGAAATTTTAAAGCATATAATTAATTTTTTTTAAATGAATTTTGCATATTTTTAAAATTCCAAAACACAGCGTCGACGTAAAATAATATTTGTAGTCTATTAAAAAAACCGTATATTTTTATCATTTTTCGTTGAGGAGTTACTGAGCGAAAACTATATCCCTTTGGATCGAGCGCTCACCGTAAGCTTTAATTTTAATATGATCTGGTCAATGTGACATTAACCACAGTGGTATTCATTCATTAAAATCAATTGTATCTAACAGCTTTCAATTATATATTTTTTTGCATTCTCCCTTTATCGTAATTTGTTTTTGCTTTATAATAACCATTTCTTCTTGTTTTTTGTAATAATTTCTTATTCAAGTACCTATTTGCTTATATGTAACATTTTAAATATGTCGTTTTGTTGTTACTACTACTGATTTTTTGTTTTCGTTTAGCATACCATTTTTTTATAACTTTTTTGTCCTGTAAGTGGACGTTTACTGTTGGGCAAATAAATGAATTATTATTATTAATACTGATACAAAAAAAAACAAATTGCGAAACAGAAATTTTTACGTAACCGTAATTGTATCTTAGTTTGTAATTTCTTAACAAAGTTTTATTTTTGTAATGTATCTGCAGAAAAACTATCCGTTTTAGACATTTTTTTTCATAAAAGTCCTTAAAATGACGGCACTTATATTCGGGACACTTTGTACATATGTTTCAATTATGTACATAATTTGTTGTGACCTTAAGACCTTATCACACGAAGCGTTTATAGCGACTTTTTTTTCGAAGGTATTTTTGGAAAAGGTCTTTCAAGAGTAATTTAGGAACCAACGATTGCATAAAAACATAAAAGAGTATACAAACACAATACAATACGTTTATAATTTAGAAATCAAATCGTGAAATTAATATCACAAAAGGTAGCCTGTAAAATTTGCATAATCAAACAGTACAGATAAGTAAACAAATTATAGTCTATTACACGTAATGTTCTGGATATAATTGCATAAAATTTCAATATAAAACGTAACCATAAAACCATATCTAAAATAATAAGTTGCAAGTCTGAAGAGTTTTTTTTTTGTACTTTTATAAATTAAACAATGTATTTTTTTAGCAACATTTAAGTTTATGCAAAAACAGGACCGTATGTCAATTTTTTTATTTCAGTTATATTTCGATTTCAATTCAATTATTAATTTCTTTGAAATGCCATTTTTAGTGAAATATGAGGAGGCTGCTGCTGCCAATATGGCTAGGTCTGTGCTGTTACTTGACCGATGTAACAGTAGTCGCTATAGACCCAGCAGAGAACGAGATAGATGATTACGCCCATAAAAACCATGAAGAACATCCCAAGTCGCCAGCCAGCGAACTAATTCGTAAGTGTGTGATGATGATTTCTAGGCAAATATTTGCTATTTCTCAAATGAATTATTCCCATAACAAAATCTAAGGTGTAGCAATTAAGTTCCGGACGGATTGTCAATGAAAAAACAAGCAAATTAAATTTCGCCAAAATTTTATTATCGACCTTCACAATAGTCTCCCTCTAACTTTACACAACGATTCTAACGTTGCTCCCATGATTGGAAGCACCCTTGGTAATCCTCCACAGTACTGTACGCCGCCATGAGGAGTTACCTTGAGGTGCGACTTCATCTTGGGGAATAAAAAAAGGCGCGTTGTCGTGGTACAAGATCCAGCCGTTCTCGGCGAGTTTGGGTCGCACACGGAAAAGCCGTTCCAGGACGCCAACATAGAACTGTCCGGTCACTGTCTGGTCGGCAGGAACATATTCACGATGAATGATGCCGTGGATATCGAAAAAAATTATCAACATTGCCTTCAGTCGTGACTTGGACATCCTCGTTTTCCCTGGCCGCTCTCCACCCTTTTCCACCCACTGCTGACTTTGTTAACGGGTCTCGGGGTCATATTCAAATATCCAGGTCTCATCTTCAGTGACTACTCGACTCATCCAGTCTCTGCCGTTGCTCCGAATGCGGGACAACAAATCCTCGCAGATCGATTTTCGCATGTCTTTCTGTTCACGGGTGAGAACTTTTGGCACCATCTTTGCGCAAATCTTTCGCATATTCAAATTTTCGTGGAACATCTTGCGAACGGTTTCTTTGTTGACGTTTAACTCGTCAGACAACGCACGAATGCTTAGGCGCCGGTCAGACGTGATCAGTGCACGCAAACGATCAACATTAGCGTCAGTACGAAAGGTGATGGGAGCTCCTTCACGTGGATCGTCTTCTACCGATTCACGCCCCTTCTGGAACCGTTTTGCCCATTCAAACACGCGTGTTTTCGACATGCACCCGTCTCTATATACCACCTGTAATTTTCGAAGGATTTCCGAGGGTTTTTCGCGAGATTTCAATAAAAATTGAATCACAACACGTTGCTTATAATTTGAGTCACTTATTTTCACGACTTCACTAAAAAACTTCCAAAAAATACACATAAAACACAAACCAAACGTGCTATCGACTTCAACCTTGAACTGAAACTGAAAGGAAGTTCCCCCCTCTCTAGAAAAACGTTGACGAACTATGCAGTGTTGCCAGTTTCTGAGTTATAAATAAATCCCCGGAACTTAATTGCCACACCTCGTATGACTATTGTCACAAAATTACCAAAAATCTATGTCACATCGTTGCAGATGAGGTGGATATCATCAAACTGATAAACGTGTCCGCCAAAGACCAAGGAGTCTCTCTCGTGGAGGGCCCCATCAGGAAATTTCCCGCCTACAAATTCCGGTTGCCGTACGGCAATGTCCCTTTGCCCAACTCGACTGCTGTCACTGCCGCCATGAACAACCCCAACGGCTTCACCGTGGTGTTCCTGGTAAGGCAACAAAAGAACAACTTGGGGACACTTATCTCGATCAACTCGCCAGGTAGACTGACTCCATGGTTCCAACTTACATCCAACTCCAAAACCGGGAGCTTGACGCTGAAATACAGGTTGGAGGGGTACAACAGACTCAGGCAGATCGACTGGGGCTTGCCAAAACATCATAGAAAGTCGCCACTAGCTGGTAAGTGTGGATAGCTATGGTTTATATCATCGATATAACGGAATAAAACAACGAGATAAGAAACTTCCGTAAAAACATTGTTTAAACAATTATGTATTTACAACACTAATTTATATTAAGCCAACGATGATAGTAATTAAAAAACACCTGTTATATTACGAACGCACAAATTGTAATTCGCTCGAACCTGCAAAATCACCTAGCACTGAAAAGAACTGTTCTGTACTACCAGCAAAGTTAACAAGTAATAATCTAACTTGCTAAGTAATTGCCCTCTTTGTCTTTCTTACAGTGTCCAGGAACCACGTATGTCGGTGAATTGGTAGACGAGAGACTGCATAGTTGCCAAGTTTGTTGCCTAAGATTCATAAACTTAAACAACTTCCTAATAATGTTATTACGAATTTGCAATACCTGTTGAATGATTAAATTTTATAAAGACAAGAGCCCATTTCCATGATATACAAAAGCGGTTACATTGCTTATGTGAAATATCGCAACGTCGCATTCCAAATAGTGCCGTGCCGATATAAGTTTTTACATTCGAGCAGTGGGTTCGATTGGGGTAAATACTAATTGATGACGAGATGTATAATAATGTTAACATACTATGCCACATATTCCAATGATTTTTATGTCACTTGCTTGAAATTATATTGCACCACAATATCCCACTATTTACAGTCTGCGTCTTTTGAATTTTTTTATATCCCCTTATATCGATGATATGGACTACCCCAATGTATCGTTTGTTTATTGTTTTTCTCTTTCAGCTTGGACCTGGATCTCTGTATCTGTTGATTTTCGTACGGACACGATCCGTTTAGACCTGGATTGTCATCCGAGTCGTTTTGAATCAATAATTGGTGCTGGTAAGGACCACGAGAGAATCACTATTCCTGAAGATGCTCTTGTATACTTCAGGCAGGAACCTGGCAGGAAGAAAAAATTTTTGGTAAATGATGTTTCAGTACTAAACTCTTAGTGATTTTCTAATTGAATATAATGTTATAAATTGATTGCTGTTTCTTTTAAGGGTTCCATGCAAGTGGCTAAAGTACTGCCTTACGTAGTGGAGAGCAGGCTCTGGTCCTGTTTGCAGATTTCCCAAAATCTGGCACCGGGTTTTAGGAAACCCCTTTTGTAGAAACGTAGGAATAGACTTTGAGAAGAAATGTGATACCGAGTAGCCAACGAACGGGCATCCATAAAATTATAAATAATCTATAATGGTTATTTAAGTTATTTATAAAAGTTTTATTATTTATTAAATACATTGTTGCACCCTTTCAGTACTATATGTGCTCATATCTTAAAAACCTTACCAATTGAAACATTTTCCAACCCTTTAAAAAGAAGGTAAACGTCAGTCATTACATAAAAATATCGTCTTCGAAAGTAAACATGTTAAAGCTGTACGTCCTGTTTTAATTGCAGTAGTTCTTCAGTCCTTTCCCAAATCGCTTGCCGAATTTTTCTATCGCAGACCAACTTCGGCTTGAATGTCGGTTTCGTTTCGTAGAAAAACCCTCCAGTAACGCCTTCAGCCTCGTTGGCACAAGCTAAGTAAATGGCTGTCTGAGCTCCTTCCTCTGCAGTCTAAAACGTAATAAAAACAAATTGCACATAAAATTGTATCTTCTCACCTTTCCAACCAGGATACTGAGGTACTTTGATAGGCTTACACCAAACCGAAAAATAGTTGATACTTTGTTGTCTGCCCGAAATATGTTTGTAGCAGCCAGTCCAGGATGGTAACAGTTGCTGGTTATTCCATATTCCCTCAACTTTTCAGCAAAGATATCAGACGCTGCTACCAGACAAAGTTTCGCATTGGGATAATAGAAATGGTTGATGGACTCTGCCAGTTGTGATTTTAAATGTTCTAGAGGATTGTGGTATAAGTATAAGGTTACTGAACTGGTGAATATAATGCGACCACCCGTTTTCTTCATTAAATCTGCAATGATATATCCTCTTATGATTAATAACAATAATAATAACTTTATTTGAAAATAGGAACATCCTAATAATACAAATATAACCTACATTTGAAATGTTTAGAATAACAATAAACATTTGGAATAACAACAACCACAATATGAACAGCAGACTAAGTAAAATTATTGAAAATATACTGGAACAGATTTTTCTTAAATACACTTAAGGAACCCAACGACTTAATATTATTAGGCAATTTATTATAGGCAACAATACCCTTATACAGTAAAAGATTTTGCGTGCGAGAAAAGTTGACTCTTGTAATATTCATGCAATTTGCATTTCTAGTAAAATGTTGATGAATGTCGTAATTGAATGTAATGTACTGATTGAAATAATTAGGTAACAAGTTTTTTAATAACTTATAAATAAATATTATGCCACAATAAAACAATCTATTTCTAATAGAGATCCATTGGAGTGCGGAAAGCATAAAGCTAATCGGTGTGTATCTATTGCACCTCAATATGACCCTCATGCCTCTATTCTGCAACCTCTGCAATTGAGCCAGCTGATTAAGATTGAACATATACATCAACGAAGCGCAATACTCAAAATGTGGTCGAATTATACTGTTATAAACAGTGACTCTAGATTGCATTGATAAATTAGTCGCAATACTTGAAAAGAAAAACAATTTTTTAGATACTTTATTAACAACATATTTAATGTGACTATTAAATGCAAGTGTATTATCCAGGAAAAAGCCAGGATATTTAATTTCGGTGACAATAGCAACCCTTTCGTTATCGATACTTAAATTGATATTATCAATATTTATTTTACTAGATTTATGTTTAGTTGTAAATATAATGGCTTTTGTTTTGTCAACATTAAGGTTTAATTTATTAACTTTAAGATATTGGCTGACACTAGTCAATACGACATTCATTGAATCCACACACTCGGCCAAACTCGATCCACTGCAAGCTAATAACGTATCATCAGCAAACAAATTTATAAATTCACAGTCAACAAACAATGGCATATCGTTCAAATACAAAAGAAACAAAAGAGGCCCCAAAACACTGCCTTGGGGCACACCAAAATTATTAATAACATTTTCTGAAATATGTTCTTCTATTCGAACTCTTTGCATCCTATCAGTCAAGTAATCCTTCACCCACTGTAACACAACACCTCCAACACCATGTAATTCTAATTTTCTTAATAAGACAGAACGATCAAGCGTCTCAAAAGCTCGCCTTAAATCCAAAAATACAGCTAAAATATATTTATTCTAATCAATATCATATCTAAATTTGGTTACACATAATTGAAGTGCTGTTTCACAAGAATGTTTTTGACGAAAACCTCACTGATTGGTAAATAAAATATCATTAATAGTAATATGATTCAAAAGTTGGTGATAAACTACAAGTTCTGAGATCTTTTCAATTGGCGGTAGCGTATTAATAGGACGATAATCACAAGCCTTAACAGTGTTAGGTACCTTTTGAATAGGAGTAATTGTACTAATTTTTAATTTATCAGGAAAACAACCTGTTTGTAAAGATGTGTTGACAAGATTTAAGAAGACGTGACCAATGGATTTCATAATTTGTTTAAGTATCTTTGCATTCAGTACCACATGAGTACTACATTTATTGCCTAAAGATTCAACAATGTCAATTAGTTCATGTAAAGTAATTGATTTAAACTCGTTAAAAGGCCGGTAAAGATTACAATTCATAATATACCTATCAGATATAACCACATCACCAATACTAGCTATAACATCCTTAATACTATTCACAAAATATACGTTGAAATTATCAGCTATATCAATGCTCTTACATAAGACGGGATTACAGCCATTAATTTGGAATTCAACACGATCGATTGGTACACTATTTGAATATACTAATTTTTTTAAGGTTTTCCACATTATTTTGAATTATTTACGTATTTATCAATTTCATTACTATAATACTTTTGTTTTTTTGGATTTGAGTAAGTTAACAACAATTAAGTAAAGAATTAAAAGGTAAAGACGCTCACCTAAAACCAAACGAGTCAACAAAAACGCACTAAGGTAATTAACTTGCAATATCACGTTGAATCCATCTTCTGTCACTTGATAAAAATTTGCGATCCCAGCATTGTTTATTAATATATCCAGTCTTTCTTCATCTTTTACCACACTCTGCGCCAATTCTCTAACGGATTTAAACGATGACAGCTCTACATACTTAAAAACTACGTTCCTGCTTCGAGTTTCCTTGAATATGTTTTCTAATAGTTCCTGGTCCTGTGTTTTATCTGCTACGATAACTCTGCAACCCCTTTGGGCAAGTGCTAGAACGATTTGGTACCCAATGCCTGTTAAAAATTTTGTCGATGAATCTGTTGTCAAACAAAAGTAGTTCAGGATTTGTTAAAAATCAGTAGGAAAAAACTAAAAGATAAAAATAAAGAGAAATGAGGATAATGTCATCAATGGAAACATGAGGTACTCTTTATTCAACGCTGAAACTTGGACGCCTTGGGTCTAGCTGACAAGGTTAAAGTAGTATTGAAACAGCACAGTCTTTAAAAACTATGAATTACCTATGAACGTACATTTCCTGAATTGAAATACGAAATACAAATTATGTTTTATTTAATTGTAGGCAATTAATAAAAAAGTCAATTAAAATTAACGAATTATTTAAATATTACAAGTTTCCTTGAATAAAAGCATTTAAGTTTGAACACTAATTCATGTTGAACAATATCTAATCAAAACCACTTATTGGCTAATTTTCCAAATGGTCAACTTATGATAATAATACAAGATAATGACTTGAATTTAATCTAAAAACATACCTTTACATTTTACTTTATTTAAAAGATAAATGCTAATTAAGATTAATTATTCTGCATAAAATTGCTTTGCAATATCCTTTCTCAGTGTGAGATGTTTTGGTTAGGTAAACTTAGTTTCAAAAATAACCCTTGTCTGATCCGTTTGGCGCAAGGATTTATTTAATTAATCTTTATTTTTTTCAGAAGTGTGGCAAAAACCCAATCAAACTAACGAAAAACTAAAATTATGCTACAAATAAATAATTTCAAAGAATAGATTGTTCTTATTGTTGTGTTTATATAATTACTGATTCCAAAATTGTATATACATTACTTACAGGTTATAAGAACTGTAGAAAATTTTAATTTAATACACTTATTTCAGTAAAAAGAGCAAAATTTAATAATAAAAATATGTAACTGAGCTACTGTGGATATAATTTAATGCTGATACCTAATAAAAAATTTATAATTGTGTCCACCATTTATATTTTACTCTTCTAGTTTTGAGGTAAAAAAATACCACACTCACCTGAATTTCCACCAGTCACTAGGGCAGTTTTTCCCACCAAGCATACTTTGCTCTTGCAGTTGGTATGACTTATCAGAGAAAATATCTTGAAAATCACAATTAGTGTTAGAACAGCTGACAATACTATGGTAATGGACATTTTGGTCTAGGCGAGTATCGCAGTTGCATGACAATGCGTTCATAGACAGCGGTGCATATTACAATATAAATGGTGAAGGTCGTTTAGGCCCTAACATTGATAAGAATAACTAATTACTTAAAAAATATGTATACATCATGTATTACTCTGTGCTAATTTTAGAAAATATGTTGTACAATGTGTTTTCTATGATTTAAAACATGTCCACAAGATTGCTCATAATTAAATTGTATTGGTGCACTTATTTTTAATTAATTGTGTGTGACTAAAACTGTAAACGAAAGCTATTTTCACTTTTTTGTACCACATTGTATACAGTGATTCAGAATTTATCCAAAAAAGTAATTGAATGTATAGAGGACTCTTACAAATACAATTTTGTAAAAACAACAAAAAGGGCAGTTCGAAAATGATTTAAAAACACACTTCTGCACAGCACTGGAAACTGGTCCACTGTAAAACCTGACCTTGGCGTCCGGCAAAGTGTAATAAAAAAATGAACGTTCAAAAAATTGAAGGAATTTCTATGGGAAGAAATAAATACAATTTTATAACATCAATATCAGCAAATTTTACTGTTTTATCGCTATTGTTATTATTAATTTATTTGTGGTTTTAACTAATAAAATAATTTGACATGCTTGATGTTACAACATCTATTCAAAATTTTGTTCACCGACGTGTAAACACATTTGGGCCTATCTTACTCAGTTTATACGAACTAACACAAATGTTTCTGGATCTTGTTCGTTTTATATTCGTAAGCTATTGACAGCAGTTCGCATAAATCATCCACTTCGGTGCGATACACTTCATTTCTTAAATATCCCCACAAAAAGAAATCCAAAGGATTTAAGTCAGGATATCAGTTTTTTTTTAGTTCAGCTTAGTTTATTTAGCAAAGGCTAGTTTTACAATCACAATACACAAAAAACATAATATGAAAACATGAATAGTTTACATACAATATAAAATAACTCACAGAGATACCACTACAATGCATATAGAAGACAATAAATAAAAAATAAATAAAAATAAATAATAATAAAAAATAATATAACAATTCAATGAATATATTGGGAATTAACACTATTCAGGTACATGTACTTCAGGCGTGTATTAAACAGACGTACGTTAGGGGCTTCTTTAATTTGATCAGACAAAGCATTAAATAGTTTGACACCCTCGTGAAATAATGACTTCTGTAATATTGATGATGTATAGAGCTAACAGCTTAGATTTTCTTTCGATCTTATGTTATATGAATGTAAATCTAATCGTTTCAACAATCAGTTCTGCAAGTATTGTGGTTGTTCACCCATATCTCCCCCTTTAATAAATTAAAGTAAGATTAGCTCTACAAACTTCCTGTTCAATGGAAAGCCAACCTAACGAACTTAACGTAACATTAATTGGAATATAAATATTACATTCTAGAATAACTCTCATGCATTTGTTTTGGAGCATCTGCAAGTTTGTTTTTTGTTCCTTATTACAAGAAATCAACAATGACACACAATAATTGAAATGAGTGAGTATACAGTGTTGTATATTAATAGTTTACACCAATATGAAATGTTGGCAAATATACGATAGAAACAAACAATTTGCCTATTTTTCATACCAATATGATTATAAAAGGAGAGGGCGCAGCAAACCACATACGATATTTCAAAAATCTGTTTATATCAGGTGAATGATATCAATTTTGCAATCAAAATTTATTATCAATAAGTTTTCTCTATCTCTTAAAATAAAAAAGTTAGAGAGCCTTAAAGTTTGGGCACTTTACAGGTTTTTTTGTTATTACTCATAAAGTTGGCCATGAATCTCAAATTTGTTTTTACGGGCATAAAGGCCTCCAAAAATGCAACAAAAAACAATTAAAGATTTTTGACGTGTCTCGCATATTAAGCGAGATATATGGGAGGGGCCCTTTTATGTGTGATACAGCCTGTATATACTTTTATTTACATTTAAACTAAGTTTATGAGTATTATGAATGTTATACGACGACAAACAAAAACATTAAAGTGTCACATTTGACAGGTTTTTAAAACGAAAATAGGAGCGTACCCAATTAATAAAAAGTAACATAAAAAATTGCACAAATAAATATCTAATATCTTTCATTTGACTGAGCGATAACTCAAGAATTATTGGAATTTCAAAATTCAAAATATAGGAAAAAAGTTTTGTTTAAAATTATTTTCCAAAATTCCATCAAATCAATATCTACACCACCACATCAGCCATTTACTTCTCACTTTCTCTATCAACAACTACCTAATCTAACCTAGCCATTTACTTCTCACTTTCTCTATCAACTGGATTTTACAGAATAAAAAAAATGGTTCCGTTATCGAATTGTAAATATTTCAACAACCTTTTTAATGTCCTTCTATCAACATTCAATATTACGTATATACTTACTTAATTATAGTTTTAACGACTAGACACAAACTATGAATTATGTATTTAATTGTTTTTTTTTATTTTTTAGTTTACGTTTACAATAGCAAAGGTATGCGTATCGGACTCTTTATCACTTTCATAAATGCATTGAAAGGTCATTTAAAATTTGCTATGTCCCTCAATGTAAAAAAATAATGTTAATGTGCCAATTTTTAAATAAAATAACTTAAAACGTCCCATTCTTTTTCATTTTTATTACCCTGAAAACATTTACCTCTCTTCCATATCACTTTCGCCTATACTAGGCGTGGATTGCCTCTCACTTGTTCAGAAGCAATTACGTTATAAATGAGTTATTCAATAAGTATTTTTATGCTAATGATTGCTCTATAAAATTTGTATATTTAAAAGATCAAGAGATATTAGATAGAAACTGTTCTTATCAATTTTTATATACCATCAACTCTCGAAGTTTGTTTCGTTATTTTGCATACACGCTGTGCATTTTGCAACTTTAGTAATAAGAAATATGTTATAAAGCTAAAATATAAGATTAAATCTGTATTTTTTAAATTGAAAAAGGTCATAAACTGAGATTGTTGCCTACAAACTGCTGATTCCCTTCGCTCCCTCTGTCCTCAAACTCACGAATGACGTCATTGGTATATAAATCGAAAATGTATGTTTTTAGAGGTATAAAAGATGTTCCGTCTCATACCTACGCGGTGCTCCCCTAGCAAGAATAACTTGCTCATGTTGGAAATAGGCTATTAAGTTATAATTTGTAAAATAAACGAATCTGAACTGAAAACTTGACTTATATTTTGTAGCAGGATCGAAAACACTTGGCATACGCAACTACTTTCTTATAAGTTACAGAATAAACTGTTTGCTTGAAATTTTTTGTTATATGCTCTAAACTGTTAATAATATTGTCGACAGTACTGTCTAGCAACATATATCCACATATAAATAATTAAAATGACAGAAAATGCTGAATTGGATGGCAAAAATCAAATTATATACTAATGACGTCATCTTGTCTCAGAAATGCTGCAATGTCATTGGATAAAAGTTTAGAGGTAATCTCCTCAGTTTAGGAATCTTGTGTCTCATTACCTACTTTCCCTATAAGAAGTATTTGTGGATAGGCAAAGCTTAAGTTTATAAAATCAACCCGTTCTTTTAGCATGGCGTGGTGTGGGAGAAATTAGTAGTAGTATTCATTGATCATCTTAAATTACATAAAATCTGTATGGTAAGTCAAATAACAACTTTCTGTAGACACAGAAAACACACAAGAACCAAGCACAATAATTAACATAAAAAAATAACATTTTGAAAACAGTTCAATAAAACAAAGTAAACAAGAGACAATTTAAACATATTAAAAACCTAATAGGTGCAATAAGACCATCACCACAACATATGCATATCAGAAATATTTAAAAATTTATCAATAGAGTAAAAACAGTGTGATAGTAAAAAAGATTTTAATTTGTTTTTGAAACTAAAAACATCCAACGATTTTAAATTAGTTGGCATAATATTGTACAATCTAAGATTTAAGAAATTTGTATTTGATTTGGTAAGCCTCTATCGTAGAACTATAAGGTGATCGGAATATCTACTTTCATAACTATGACAGTGGGAATGTGTAACATAAAGATGTTTCTGAGAATGAATCTCAAGCAGAGTGGCATATATGTAAAGACAGGGTAACGGTAGAATCTTAAGTTCTTTAAAAAGCGGGCGACAGTGTTTAGTATAAGAAGAGTTAGTTATTAAACATACAGCTTTCTTTTGTAGCTTGAATATCTTATGGGACGTTGTACTGTTTCCCCAAAGCATTACGGCATAATTTAAATGAGAATGGAAAAGTGAATAATAACACATTCTTAAACAATCCCTACTCAAAAAGTGCTTCAATCTACGAATTAAAAAAATGGCACTAGATAGTCTACCTCCTAAATTATCAATATGGACATTCCACGTAAGAGAGTCATCGAGGAACATACCGAGTACCCTTGCAGACCCACCATCAGTCATACCGTTATGTGTAGAAAAAATTTAATTTTGTGTTTTAGTTTCATTTAACTTAAGATTATTTGCTGAGAACCACATCTGTGCTTTTTCAGTCATTTCACCCGAAAGCAAAGTAAGATCGGTCAAATTATACGCAGACGTGAAGATGGTAGTATCATCAGCAAATAACATACTACGAAAAGGTTTTAAGTATTCAAATACATCATTAATATAAATAATGAAAAGTAAAGGCCCTAAAACAGAGCCCTGTGGAACTCCGTGATGAATTTGTTCATAACCTGAATAAGATTTATTGAAACAAACAATTTGCCTACGGCTACTGAGGTAAGACTGCAAAATCTTTAACGGTACACCCCGGATGCCATAGAAAGATAATTTTTTTATAAGAATAGAATGTGAAACACAGTCAAATGCCTTTGTCAAATCACATAATGTTACTGAACAGTGTTTTCCCTCTTCAAGACTCTCAATAATATTTTCTACCATCTTACATATAGCCTTAGTTGCTTCTAAAACTGAACTGATTCTGGTTAAAGAAGTTATGTGTTTCAAAATAATTCATTAGTCTAATTTTTATAATACGTTCTAAAACTTTCCCAAACAATGGAATAATTGAGATTGGACAATAGTTGCCTGGTTCATTTGGGTTACCTTTTTTCAGAAGTGGTATAACCCTACTATCTTTATAATAATAATTATAATTATAAATTAAATAAAACAAATATAAAACACTTAAACATGTAATCATCTTATAAACTTGATTAACAATTAATTCAGTTTTGATTTTACAATTTGTTCTGTCGCTTCCCAGACAGAAGTACATATTTTCTTGTCATGGACTAATGTGGGCTTGAAGGTCTTCTTTGTTTCATAAAAGAACTCTCCAGTGACTCCTTCAACTTCATTGGCACATGCTAAGTGAATAGCAGTCTGGGCGCCCTCTTCAGCAGTCTATAAAAAATGTAAAAAAAACATTGTAATTGTAATGAAAATGTGTCTCACACAGTTTAAGAATATGTTAAATCAAACCATTGGATGCAGACCTTTCCCACTAAAATTGACATGATCTCCAACCACTTTACCGAAAACCAGACTTTGTTAATTGCACCTTTGAGGTTAATACTTTTCTTAAATATATCAGTTTGAACCAATCCAGGATGGTAGATGTTGCTGGTTACCCCATATTTCTTCAGTTTTTCCGCAAACATATCCGATATCATTATTAGGCACAATTTAGAATCGGGATAAAGGCAAAGATAGGTAGGTGACACTCGTTCTGATTTTAGTTTGTCTATACTGAAGTTGTGGATATAACAGGTGCCTGAGCTAGTGAATATTATCCGACCCCGAGATTTCTTCAGTAAATCTGAAATATAAATTGGTATACTATGCAGCTAACACTCTGTATCAACATTTTAAAGCAGACAGCAATAGTACCTTATATACACACAAAGTCAAAAGTCTTCGACTGCCCCTCATTCTTGTTAAAGATCTCTTGTCAGAAAAATCAAATAAATTCATAAAAGTATATTGTTTTCTTTAAATCAAAAAGAAGTAACAAAGCAAGTACTTGACTAATAGTCGATATGACCTTCACCACGTTCCAATAGCATATTTCCACATCTGTGCATTGAGATAATGAAGCGGTTAACGATCTCTTGCGGAATATTACATGTTAATTTGACTGGTCATATTCTGTGGTATGCGAATTAATGGGGTTCGGCTGTTGGACATTATTCCACCTCAACACATTAGGATACCCCCTTCATACGGGAAAAAGTCGCTGTTGACGACATGGTTCTCCCCAGATTCTTTGTCGATTCTGATCAGTAACCAGCCCAATTTCGTTTCGTCTGTAAATAAGACCCACCGCCACTGGCGTAAAAGCCAACCGCAATGCTCTCGCGACCACTGGAGACGGGCAGCACGATGCCTTAGGAGTAGAGTAAGGACCCGTAATGGTCTTCTAGCATGTTAATTTGCATTGTGGAGTCGTCTTCAAATAGTAGGTGGCGATATAACATGGCGAAACGTACCTTGAAAGTGGGCTCTGAGAGCTGAAGCTGAAGATGTGCGGTGTCTACGGGCATATTGCACCAAATACTGATCCTCATTTTCATTAGATACTCGAGGACGTCCATTAGGTGGTCTGTTTTCCACTGTACCAAATTCTTCATATCTGTGTACTGTTCGTACAACAGATGATCTAGGAATGCCCAACATGTTCGATATCTGATGATTTATTGCTCGGATAAACGCAGAAATTTCACGTCCTGGCATTATAATGTACAAAAATTGAAAGGAAACTTGGCTGAATACACTGCCAAACTGACCAGATTTGTAAAAAAGTAAAGGTTCATAGTCTGAAATTTTTTATTGTTTTTTTTGTCCCTAAGTACATGTACTTTTTTAACACATTAAGAAAAACCAATAGGTTTAATCGAATCATTTTATATGTATACAGAGGGTCCAAGACTTTTGAAGTTGTGTGTATTAAGGAGATAAAGACATTACTTTTCCAAGTCCAAGTTTAGATTTACTATTTTTTGTGACAAAATTTATCATTTTGTTATTAATCGCCTAAAAACTAGGTTTCACCTTCCAATAACTGTGTCAACAGAAATGCACTAAAGTAGTTGACTTGCATGACTAAATCCAAACCGTCTTCTGTAATCGAAGACATGTTCCTTCCAATTCCAGCATTGTGTATTAATATATCCAGCTTCCCTTCTTCTTTTATCACATCATTCGCTAGTGCCTTGATGGACTTGAATGAAGATAGGTCCACGTGTTTACAAACCACATTTCTACTTCTGGTCTCTTTGTAAACATTTTCCAATAAATTTTTATCGTCTGTCCTATTCGCTACGATAACTCTACAACCTCTTTGTGCTAGAGCCAGGACAACTTGGTATCCGATACCTGTTAATACATAGTTTTAATCGAAAGTATTATCTTTGGGATTCATCAATAATATTTTTTTCAGACACATACCCAATTTTTTTCCTGTTAAAATGCTTTCATTTTTGTAATAAACTTTTATTAGAGAAAGTTGTTTGTATTACTTCCCATTTAAAAGTTATAAGCAATATCGTCCTATACATAAAGTCTCAGAAGAAATACCACCTAATAATCACGTTAGCGGTGGAAGGATCAAGCAGTTGGAAAATAATTGAATTTTCGATGTTTAAAGTGCATCTGAATGTCACAAAATACTTGTCATTACTCAATACGTCAAACATAACTTTTGTGCTAAAAAAATGTTTTCTCCTTCTAAGTTAATAGTTCGGTAGAATCAAATAATCAACGAATTTTAAAGACTTAGAGTATTTGCCTGAGCGTCACATTGAAAACAGACTTAATTTTATAGCTCAATTTGTAATAAATGTAGAAACTGTTGATCAGGCCGTTTTCGGCTCGTTCTTTAGACGGACGAAAGTCGGATTGTCAGTAAAGGATTGCCAAACAGGCGCAACGAGCACTACTGGTCTGTTGAAAATCCCCATATTGTAAAGCCAGTCAAAAACTAAGG
The DNA here is from genome assembly GCA_037114965.1 of Monochamus alternatus. Lineage (NCBI taxonomy): Eukaryota > Metazoa > Arthropoda > Insecta > Coleoptera > Cerambycidae > Monochamus > Monochamus alternatus. The sequence goes on along the minus strand of CM073429.1, from coordinate 59,394,946 downwards.
CCATTTTGGAGGAAATGTATGGTGGGGCATCATCGGTAGGCATTTAATTGGGTCTTATTTTTATGAACATACATTGAACAGCGTGAGGTACCTAAAATTCCTGCAATAAGAACTTCTTGCACTTAAAAACACCATTAATCATTTGAAAGAAAAATCACAAGCGCTTGTAATGAAACGGCGGCACGTTAATAAACGCAGCCCAACAAGTAGTCAGACGAAAATTGAATATGCATCTTGAAATGTGAGGAGGTTACATAGAGAATAGATTGTAATATGTATAGAGTATGAGGACAATTGCCTCATTTTTTAAGTTGAGTTATTGCTATCATCACCTTTTGTTTTAACTGCATTAAAGAATTATCGAGTTTAATCCTTTTATTTATTGTTTATGACACTTATTTACACAACGAACATTCAATTATTTTCCAACGACTACTTGATCTTTTTTTTACGGTTTTAGAAAGGTATTTTAAGCTAATATAAATCAAATCTCCTACAATTCCTATCAATGAAGTCATATGTATGCTCTCTGATACCAAACATCTAGGTATGCTAATGAACAATTCCACAGACAAAGCTCTATTCAATAATTATCTAAAGAAAATCTAATTTACTAACCTGGTAATGAAACACTCTATAAATATCTAACTTCACTTTTTGGCAGTGGGAACACGACAAATTCAACCACAATAGATGAGATCTGACCTATTTCTGCATTTTTAGGATTGCTTCTTCAGGTGGTCTCCTTTAAGTTGAATAAAATATCTAACTATAAAAATTATTATAAAAATTAAAATTATTTGAAGTTAAATATCGACAATAACAAAAAGTGACATCCTGTCAATGAATTAAACATACATATGACTTCATTGATAGGAATTGTAGGAGATTTGATTTATATTAGCTTAAAATACCTTTCTAAAACCGTAAAAAAATGTTACAAAAGCTAATAACAAGGAATATATGGGTAGATATTGTGGGTGTAATTCAACGCAGGTTGGGGCTTTTGTCCACTGAGTAGTTAGTTTCACACAATATTATTAATACCTAAAAATATATAAAGACTACTTGATACTTTCACCGCTAATGTGATTTTTATGTAGTATTTATTTTTAAGGACGATATTGCTTGTAATTTTTAAATGGGAAGTAATACAGAAAAAACAGAATACTATCGAGCTTCTTGTGATGATTTTATTCATTCTATTTATTTAATAAATGTCCAATTTGAGACATTTGAGTATAATACATTATAAAAAGCACAGTGTCAAATCATAGTCATTATGAGACAGCTGTAGATCAAAGTTTAATAAATAAAAATAGTTTCAAAAATAGAAGTAAGAACAATATACCTACTCATGAAAACCATGGAAAATGGATCGGACACACTGTACTGTTCACATATCTTTCCTGTATTGGTAAACCACTATAATTCTTTTATTTAAGATTCAATTGTCAAAAATTTGAACTTGCCTGTGTTTCCTCCAGTGATTAGGGCAGTTTTTCCAACCAGACATACCTTACTCTTACAATTCCTATGGGTTACTAAAGCCACTATTTTCAAAATCGCGACGGGTATGATAAGAAGTACCAACAATAGTACAATAAAAATCGACATATTTTACGGACACAACAGGGCGCGAACACAACAAAAATAGGATGGAATAAAGTCCTTGTTTGATGGGAGTATCCAGACCGTGTCCATGTGCTGCGCTGATTTGTGTAAATGTTTTTTGTACATAATTTAAAGAATACCAAAGTACTTGTTATGTTATCTATAAATTCCTTTATGGCTTTTCCTTGTCCGACGTGTTAAATGATGTCTACATGCAAGTAATGTAAGAAGGACAAGGCCGATTTAGGATATCGAGTGGTACATTCATAATTTTTTTTTAAATAATGCAATTTTTTTACTGAAAATGTATATACTGATAAATTGGGGTCGCCCAATTTGGAAAAATTACCAAGTGGCTGACATGTTGATAGATTTCGGAATTGCTGCAGGGATGAACAAAAAATTACTTGCATAATAGGAGTGTGAAGTTTTGTGTGTTTTTTAATATTTAGTGACAGATTATTAACCCTACATCATTCATGAATGGCATTTAGATTGTACTGAAGTTCAGCAGCATCATCATCGTTCTTCACGATATAAATATTAGGAATTTGTCTTACATTAAAGTTAAAATAATTCTTTTGATTGATAAGTCCTAAAATACACTTTCTAAAAAATGACATAAATAAAAAGAATTACATCATTAAACACATACCTGGCAATTAAAGGCTTTATAATCGGCAATTGCAAACAAATTTTACAGCGACATCTAGTGGTTCGTGAATTTCACGAATACAATGCAAATTACAGAGGAAAACTAACTACTAGAAAAGTAAACCTGCAAATTTATTAAATGAGGAAGTTGCATTTTTGTATTGGTTTGAAATGTATTAATAGGTAATCTTTCAAACATATTGATAGGTCAGAACATATGTTTGGCAGGAATAATCACATAATAATTAAAATAATAATATTGTAACCTCGACGTGGAAACACGTCACGTAGACAAACAAACTTGATTATACAAGAAATATCCTTCAAACAAATTTCACAACTGTCAACGCTTTACTTTGACGTTTGTCAATCGCCTTCGACTGCTCAATATAAACTGAACTGTGTCAGCCAAACCGATCTGCTTATATAAGTTTTTAGAGTTCTTGAAGTTTTCGGCGGTCTTTAGAATCAAATAAAATGTGGCCGAGAATATTCCAGAGAACGTCAAAATAAAGGCATCACATAAATTGCAAGGAAATGTAAACAAAACCGCGTGGTCAAAAACGCAATACCGTAGGTGTGACGTCACATGCCGCTTGGTGCGGCCATCTTACTTATGCTTCCCTAGATATAAAAGTATTTGTTTCTTGTATTTTTGCGTTTTTCTTGGCATTTTTTGGGCCACAGATAATGTGAATACTGTGTAAAGTAGTGTTGTGCAAATGATGATGGAAACAGGTTTTGTGCAAGCATAATCGGACAATCTGCCACGAGTGGATTCATTTATGCTTATAAACTTCATTGGTGCGAATTTCAACTTCATTACTGCAGAAATAACGGGGAATCAAGGTAAGCAAGTATGTCTATCATCCGCTTTTAACATTACAATAATTATTAGTGGTGATGTGGTGAACTTACGGTTAGGTATTGTTAATGTATTTATTTATTTACAATATAAATTTGCTTACAGTGACAATCGTGTTGTTTTGAATGAGATGGCAAGCTCTGCACAATAAAGGAAAAAAATCAGAACATAGTGTTTATTCATTGTTATTATTTAAATTTTCATAACATAAAATAATAATTTTTATAAAGCCTTTGTAAGATTCACATTATTTTGCTATTCTATCCCCACATTTTAATAACTATTTTCTTGTATTTGTAAATAAAAGTGAAAAATCTCATATGTAATACTATGTATAAGAGTAAGTTTATGTTATAACAGTATTTACAGAAACAGAAAATGCACATTTTCAAAGATTTATGTATCTAAAAATTTGTTAGAGAGACCGCTTTTTTCCATTATTTACTTCGGTGTCTTAATAGAAATGTTTGATTTTTTACAACTTCTACATTTAAATTTTTTCGATGAACTTAAAACCTACCTACATATGCGTTTCCAATTAAGCTTGCATTAAAATGTTATGTTTATCACGTGGTGTTGGTGGTCCAAATGTGAAATTAATAAAAAGAAAAATAAAATAATGTTTTTATTTTTAGATTTTTCAAAAAACAAAATCATTCTTTTGAAAATTTCATACCAAAGTTTTCTATCTAAGCTTGGAGTAAGCTGCATGTGTTTATACTACTTACATTTTGTTTGCCAAAATTTGATATTTTAATTATTTTTCATTCTTCAGTTTGTAATGTATAAACATTAAATATAGAGAAACAATATAAACAGTAAATTGTAATTATTTATTATGTTCTACATAAAATTATTTTTAATTACAAAGTCTAGTCATGACAGTCAAGATATTTCTCTCTTTTAGATAACTGTTTGCTGCTAAACTTAGTTTTGCTGCTTAGCATACTTACTTTAGACTTTCAAAAAATTTTGGAATTACGTTTCACATCTTTTCTAATTTGATTTTTCTTATCAAACTGAAACATTTTAAAGCAGTTCAAACACAAGAGATTCAGCAAAGGATGACGTTGACTCAACAAATAACGTCAATGCGGCAATATTTTGTGGCAATAACAAAGCAACATGACATTGTTTGTAACTTTTATTCCGATATTGACCTATAAATACACCAAGATTCTTGATAACACCGTGTTACTTAGTAATTTACCTTACAGCAACACGATTGAAAGATTCTCAACGACAAAAGTATTTGGCGAAACTCAAGGAGTATTCAGTAAGATAATTTTTTACACGCACAATAAATTAATTATCAATCTAACATTTGTTGAATTTCAACTCGGCGTTTTAATAAATCATGTAATTTTTGCTGAAAATACCCCATGAGGTATTATCACCTATAAAACACCAAGGGCCTTGATAATATCGAAATAATTTTGTCATTGAGAATGCTGAAAGCGTGTTGCTTGGAAATTACCTTAAAGCAGGTTGTAAAACAGTCAAATAAAATATTACTATTTCAACAAAAATTGGTTTTGTAAATATATGTAGCTTAGCAAACATGCTGTACTGTTTTTAAACTAATTACAATAATGACACAAAATAATGCTATAAAATGACTGTTTAACCTTAGCTCTTCGAGTAGGATGCGCAGTGGATGCAAACACGCTTAACTGTAGTTCAAATATATCTGTCAATTTTGCACTGCCGTGTACTCTGTTTAACATATATCAGGAATCAAGCTTGAATGGCAAAAAAATCAACTCAGTTTCGATTTCACGATTTTTTCTGTTGTATCCCAGACGGCCACACATATTTTTTTGTCATGAGCTAACTGGGGTTTGAAGGTGGGTTTCGTTTCAAAGAAAAATTTTCCAGTAACCCCTTCCACTTCGTTGGCACAGGCTAAGTAAATGGCAGTCTGGGCACCCTCTTCAGCAGTCTGAAAAAAGGAATCATGCTGGGCTTTCAAAGATCATATCAGTTATACAGGGTGTTCCGCTTAAGAATGATCCAACACAGAACAGGTGCATACACCACAGGCCTTCAAAGTGGGGCCAAATATTTCTAAAAAATGTATATCTCTGAATTACTTTAACTTGAAATAACGAAATTTGGTACATGCCTTAGGTTTATTATTGGTCTTCTTTGATTATGAGTTCAAGTAAATTGAAATACTACAAGGTGTTCATTGAGGGTGAGTCCCTCTAAAATTATACCAAACTTTTTTCCATTGATAGAATTTGAAAATAATGATAATGTCCTTCGTAGATCGTAAATATTTGGCCCCACTTTGTAGGCCTCTAACTCCGCTGTGTGCAATTTTATATACAGGCTATCTCACATAAGAGGGCCACTCCTCATACATATACATATCTCGCTTAATATGCGAGACACGTCAAAAATATTTTTTGTTGCATTTTTGGAGACCTTTATGCTCGTAAAAACAAATTTGAGATCCATTTCCAACTTTATGAGTAATAACAAAAAAACCTGTAAAGTACCCAAATTTTAAGATATAGAGAAAACTTGTTGGTAATAAATTTTGATTTCAAAATTGATACCTTTCACTTGATATAAACAGATTTTTGAAATATCGTATGTGGTTCGCTGCGTCCTCTAGGCGAACAAAAAAAATCTATCGAAGCAGGCTATGGCCACAAAAAATTGCCTGTTTTTTCGTCTTTCATGCAATATACTACATGGCGCCTATATCTTCTGTATTTATTACAGATTTATTAAAAAAATACATTCTGTTTATTAATTTTTTGCAGTTGGCATCTTTAAAACAGTTTCTACATTATCTTGAGCAACACGAAAACATTTAGGTACATTTTTTAAACTAAAATTGAAAAAACTGTAATAAATACAAAAGATAAGGCAACATGTAGTATATTGCATGAAAGACGAAAAAAACAGGCAATTTTTTGTGGACATGCTTCAATAAAAAAAATTATCCGCCTAAAGGGCGCAGCTAACTACATACGATATTTCAAAAATCTGTTTATATCAGGTAAAAGATATGAATTTTTCAATCAAAATTTATTACTAACAAGTTTTCTCTATTTATTAAAATAAAAAAGTTAGACAGCCTTAAAGTTTGGGTACAGGTTTTTTTGTTATTACTCATAAAGTTGGCCATGGATCTCAAATTTGTTTTTACGAGCATAAAGGTCTCCAAAAATACAACAAAAAATATTTAAAGATTTTTGACGTGTCTCGCATATTAAGCGAGATACATGGAAGTGGCCCTATTATGTGAGACAGCCTGTATAGCTAAATAAGTAGTTGATTAAATTGCAATATCTTGGGATGCCCTGCATGCACCTGTCGGTTCTTATACAGAACACCCGGTATAAAAAAGGATGTTGAATAAAAACTAACTTTTCCCACTAATAGCGATAAGTAGTCCATCAGCTTGACCGCAAACCAAGTTCTGTTAATACTTTGTTTAGGATTAATACTGCTTTTGAATATAGCCGTACGAACTAATCCAGGGTGGTAACTGTTGCTGGTTACTCCATATTCCTTTAATTTTTCCGCAAATATATCCGAAATCATGATCAGGAACAACTTCGAATTAGGATAGCTACAAAGGACGCTTTCCTTTGTAGCTTCAAATCCCGAAGAGTTTAATTTATTTATGGAGAAGTCGTGAATATAGCTGGTTCCTGAACTAGTAAATATTATCCTACCTCGAGATTTCTTCAGTAAATCTAAAACATAAATTGGTTTATGAAGATTTCTATGTAGATGATGGAGCATTCAAAACATTATATTATAACAAATAGATATTTATTTAACCAGCTAGAAGAAAGATACGATTTGCACAAAATTTCTAATTTGTTCCACACAATATTTGGATCAGATAATCGCCGATCGTACCAAAACACGTGTAACCTTTGTGACAAGAGATTAAAGGATTATTATTATTATTTTTAAATCTTATAAGCACTTATGTTTCCTACAGAGGGCTACATGTTGTTTATCGCAGTTGCAAGTCTGCTGAAGTACGACCCATCTCGGAGATCCCTCAAGGGTCTAATTTGGGACCTTCACTCTTTAGCCTATTCATTAATGACTTCATTGATACTGTCTAATGTATGCAGATGATCTGAAAATTTTTAGTACAGTTAAGAACGCTGATAATGCTACTGAACTTCATTACAATCTAAATGTAATTCATGAATGGTGCAGGGTTAATAATCTGTAACTAAATATTAGTAAGTGTCACTGTTCTTTTCTACAAAGAAACAGTTAATTTCTTTTCATTATTTCATTGAACAACACGCGCATTCTAGACCTGATACCTTCTGTGACTTAGGTGTTATATTTGACAGAAAATTGTCTTTTAATAACCATCTACTTTATGTAACTACAAAAACTTATAGATCACTTGGTTTCATTGTTAGGAATAGTAAACAGTTTCGGAATTGTAACACTTGAAAATTTTGTATTCTACTTTTGTCAGTTGCAATTGTGAATATGCATCAATTGTTTGGTGTCCTAATTATGCTGCACATGTGGATGCTCTTGAAAATGTCCTTAAAATATATTAAAGCCGATGGTGAGTATCCCCATCTGCTGGGTTCCTTCAATTTGTAATGTTTAATAGATTTGGTCTTGAAACTTTGGAAAATCGACGTAAAAAGGCTTATTTCATTTGTTTACATAAAGTAATGAATAATGTCATTGACTGCAAAGCCATCTGGATTTCATGTTCCCAGAATTGAATCTAGACAATTTAACATGTTTTATTTGCCACCTGTTAGGACAAATATCCTGAAACTCTCCTCCTGTGTGTTATTTATATAAAAAAGTTATCTTGCCCGTAGATTTTATGGATTGTAATATTTCAACTCTGAAAAGGCTTGTTTCGTAATTGTTGTTCTTTATTTAGATATTTACATTGATTATTTTTCATATTTGTCACATGTGTTATGTCTCTGTATTGTACAATTTGCTTCATGTATGCTTTTTGTGTATGTGTTCCTATTCTCTAACCTGTGTTTGAGCTGTTGAACAGTGTAAGTAAAATAAATAAATAAATAAACATCCGATATAACTAATAATGTATAGATACGTTTCAGATGTGTTTACCAACAGAACAAAGAAAATATCGGATTGGACTAACACAACCCAAGATATTACAAAATACCCGTGACTTTTTGACGACACCTCGTATCTGCGCATCCCAATAGACGTGATATTAAAAAGGAATTAGTCGAGATTTAGTCCATCTAAGCAGGTATTAAATTATTCGAGATTTGGTCCACCTAAATGAAACGCCTTTGTAATTTTCGTACATTAAAATGAGAGTAATATATATTTATTTCATTAGGCAGAAAAGCACAAGATCCGCGATTGCGGAAGGCTTTATCTAGGACTCGCTAACCAATAAGTCGAACATCAGCAGATAATAATATTGTTTATGTTACGAAAAAGGGGGGAAGTGAAGAGAGTTCAATTGTATGAAATAATTATTCACAATTTACCATACATATTTCTAATAAGTAAAAATGTCCTGTTGTAGTTTGTAGTTGTAATGTAATAAAACCAGTTTTGTGTAATTTTTTTTAACTACATCATTTTGTGTCTACCTAATGTCAATGTCAAATTTAATTACCAGTTTAATTTAAATTATTATTTTCTCTAGACAGTAAAAGTCCTTTTTTTCTGCCTAGGCAATAAAAATACACCTTTTAATCCTGTCAAGTGTCATTAAAAACCGCTTTTAATGTCATTTGGAGAAAAAAATATTTCTTACCTTCTAACAGTTGCGTCAATAGAAACGCACTAAGGTAGTTGACTTGCATGACTGTGTCCAAACCGTCTTCTGTCACCAACGACGTTGTGCTTCCTATTCCTGCATTGTGTATTAATATATCCAGCTGTCCTTGTTCTACTATGACATCAATCGCTAACTCCCTTGTCGATTTAAACGACGACAGATCTACATATTTATAAACCACATTTCTACTTCTGGTTTCCTTGTAAATATTTTCTAATACATTCTGATCTATTCTATCAGCTATGATAACTCTGCATCCTCTTTGAGCCAACGCCAACGAAATTTGGTACCCAATGCCTGTTGATGAAACGTTAGACGTAAATAAGTTTAAATCACTTTCAGATATGATATATTTTCATGTAGTTATAAAAATGTCACAAGGTTATCTCGACTGGAGCAGCTTCCGATTATGTGACATTTATTTTCTGACCGACAGAGAAATTTAATACTCTTATAGGATAGAATTGAAAATATTTTGAAAAACATTGCTAGACTGGTCCATTTCAATTGTTTTTATTTAATTTGACGACTCCTAATGCAGCAACAGATAACCCAATAATAGAAATAACAACGAATGATTACATATGATATATAGAACATATTTTTTATCAGTACATTTTTTAGATAGAGATAATCAAGTATCTAACTACCAAAAATTAACACATAAATTAAAATTATTTGAAAAATTGAATTTTGATAAGACATTGTCACAAGTGTTGATCTGCTTCATATTATTTTAAGGTTAACTTGCTTGAACGAAAATATTTATGTCAACTTTGCTTCCTTAAAAACAGGGTGTCTTGTAAGTCGTTATAATAATTTTAGGAGGCGATAGAATAAAATGATTGAAGTGTAGAAAAAAAACAAACCTTTTTATAACAAATATTTCTATACTTTTTATTAGAAATGAATAGATTATTTAAATTATTTAATTAATAAAATCCAAAGTGGCTTCTTTACTTACCTAGAACTTTATAAACATGGTTTTTCTAATTTGTAAAAGCGAAGACTCTAATTTAAACGTGGATTTTATTTAAACCTTTGTCTGTAGGTTTATTAAAAAAGTACCTAAACAATGCTCTTTCAGTTTTTAGGAAAAGTTTCTTAATAAACATTCTAAAATCTGGGAAATTAATCTTAATACATCGCCAAAACAGAGGACAGCCGTTTAGTATGTAATAAAAATGGTTTAAGAAAGCAGCATCATTTATAGATTTAAAGGCGCGTCGCCCAGGGCGAGAGATATGCATTTAAGTACTTGCTGCAATGTAGATCGCTTCCTGCAAGTCGAGCCGCTTGGGCCGAGCAGGAAGTAGCAGACCACTTATATCTCACCTGCACTGGGTTTATATTAGAATCTACATATGGAGGAACAGCCAGTTCAACTGTCGGTCATCTCACCTATGGTATACTGATGAGGGCTAACAAGCCCGTAACCGGGCTATGTCTGGTGGGGTGACCGACACGGGTTCTTGGCTGTTCACACGGATACTGCAGTAGGTCAGAGCAGATTTAGTACAGTAAAATTTCCTCTGTCTCTAAAAAATAAAACAATTCCCAACATTTGTTACTTATCTTTTGGCTAAACATTCTAGTTACATCTTATACAAAGCCCTCTGTTTACACAAAACAACTAAATAATATTGAATTAGGTCAGGTCAGATTTAGTATAGTAAAATTTCCACTGTCTATAAAACGAAACGGTTCCCAACATCTGTTCCTTATCTTCTGGATGAACAATGTAGTTACATCTTGTACAAAGCCTTTTGCTTGCACAAATAACTGAATACTATTATATTTAGTTAGGTTAGGTCAGACTGAGTATAGTAAAATTTCCTCTGTGTCTCTAAAACGAAACGCTGTTCAACATTTGTTCTCTAAATTTAGGCTAAACATTCTTGTTACACCTTGTCCAAAACCCGAACGTCCATTTCCGTTGTACAATTTCCGTATTTTATTTCTTCCTGCATTTTATCACATAAAATGTTGCAAAAACACTCACCCGAGCTTCCACCTGTCACCAGCGCTGTTTTTCCCACCAAACACACTTTACTCTTGCAGTTTCTGTGTATTAATAAACTCAATATTTTCAGAATTGAAACGAGTACCACAATGAACAGTATTAAAGCGATAAGTATTGACATCTTTACAGGAGAACTGACTCCGAGTGGCTGCCCTACCAACGTGCACCCAAATTAAACAGAGATAAATTTAAATTTGTGATAAGAGTAAGTCCGTTTCTAATGTAGCGAGCATTCGTTTCTGTTGCAAGGCCGAATGCTAGGACAATTAATTTAATCGTGATTAAATCACTATAAAATTTATAAACCAGAACTATATATACAACGTGTTTGACAATACATCGTAAATTCTAGGGAGGTCATATATAGTTAGACAAGTATCAGCTTTAGTGACTTTCCATTTATTAGTAAGGGACTCCCCTCTGCAGTTTGTAAATTTACTAGAAAACAAAACATTTCACAGAAAAAACACAAGAGATAACAACATTTTTAAATTCAATAGTCATTCTAAAAATTTTGTGAAATTTGATGTATCTCTGAAGATTTTTTCAACTGAAAATAGTATATAGGGTATTAGAATTGGTTTCTTAAAGTTAGCTAGGTCTTGAAAATGTTTCTTCATAAAAACTACTTTCAAGATCTATAACTGAAAAATGGTGCATCAATGTTGGCATAATTATAGTTGACTTCCAATAATCTAGAGAGTGACTAATAATTTATAGCAGTCGACACTAAAAAATATACATGCAACCCGTATATTTTTCCTATAAAATTGTGTGCCGCATATCTCTGAGAACATATCCGATTACACAGCTTCTGCTGCAGTAAGTACGCATACGTTACAACTTTTGATTGGCTGCGACGAATTGTCGGATCCACCTGTTCCATTTCCAACGCTATCATGGGCGGGTATATCATTCGGATGGGCAAAATTTCGGGTATACCTTTTCGCTAATTTAATTATGAATGTAATTAATTTTATTAGTGATTTTGTGTTCTTAAGAATGGAGAATAATTGAACCTCTACAGCGTATTCTCAAAGTCGTCCCAATTTAACAAGTGAGAAATATCGGATGATGAAGAGTTTAGAACGCGAGGTCAAAATATGAGTGTAAGGGATGTTGAAATATGTAGGGGAGACCGGGTACGAAAGTAACACGGGTTGGTTGTAACAGTAAGCCTATTGTCTTTCTAAAGAAGTTTGTCTATGATATTATATCATCATAGAGTCGGCAGTGAAATGTACATTAACTTATTTGAACAACAATATCCGTAGTGTGTTTTAGTTCGAGTTAAGACCTGCACGGTGCCAAATGATATGCAAAGTAAATTTTCATGCTCTATCTTAATCTATCATAATCCTAGAACTGAACATTATTTTGAATTATTTTATTGGCTTGTTCAGTTAATACCAATATTGGCTATAACCTAAGCATGGTATTTTAATTAAAAATAATCGTTAAAAAAAGTTTTAAGCAAGTATCCTGTCAATCGCGTGAAAAATGCGTAATGGGACGATTGTAACAATGCCATAGAGGGACGATTGTAACATGTTACAACCGTCCCTCATATTTAATACATGTGATCGTATTTGTCATATTTAAAATGATAATTCTGTAGATATCCAGATAATTACTTCAGTATTTGTTATACTGTGTGGGAATATACAAATTCATTCTCTTTATTTAAGATGTCTTATATCATTAACAAAATTGTACGTGAATAGCATATGTGTGCAAATAAAAAAATGGTAAAGACTGTGAAACGGAAAGTGATGGAAACTCGTGGAAGGAAGATTGTATTTTTAAAATAAGTTTTCGAGAAAAGAAAATCGATTGCTATATCTTACAAGATGAAACTTAGTCCGTATAAACGAAATCGAAAAGAGTATACTGATAGAAAGGACGGAATAGTGATATGGCGTAGAAACTATTTAAAATAAATATTAAAAAATAAGAATCTGGATCGAAGAATATATTAAGTTTGTAGAGAGGACGACACAGGTGGCACATATAAAGTAAATTGTTAATATGCTACGTTCTTTGTCATTTCGTCATACTAACGAAATGTAGAATAAATATAACAATGTTGCTTATTGTTCTAGGCACGTGTTCATTGATAGGGCCAGTCTCGCCACTACACGTAGTAAGTTTCGGTTCGTTGCTGTTACTTGTCAAAATTTGCGCTTTTTTGTGGTTTTTCAGTGTTTATCAATGAATTTTTTTTCAAATTTTGTTTTAAAAAAATGTTAAAAGTATGAAAAATTGAGTCCTTCTCATTTTAAACTGTCATTGAGGTTAGGATTCTATATAATATTTTTAGTCGCATCTACTTTAAAATAGGTAAATTACTGTTAGAGATATAGCATATGAATTATGTAAAGAAATTTACAGTCTTTGTCTTAAGTAATTGAATAAGGCCCTATGTCTTAAAAAAGCGACGATGGACTCATAATACTTATAGAAAACAATCTTATCTTTTATATTAAACATGCTTTACGGTATGTTGTTTTAAAACATTTACGAATAATTTCTCCTTGTCCAACTTGTTACATTATATCAAAATAGCAGTTCCATGTAGATTGTAGATGAATGTGTAATAAATAACCTTATCATCATTTATTGATAGCTTTTACAATAAATAATTATAAATACGCTAAAATGCATACAAATACGAATTACAAATTATTTCGATTTATCTGAAACAAATCCGACTTGAAAGATTCAAAAACTAAATTCTATTTATACAGAGTGTCCGGAAGTTATGCGTCAATATTCCAAAAGATCATTTTACACGAGAAATAAATGACCCAAAGTGTAGCATTTTTTGGAAATATCAAATTTAGTTACACAGCGTCAAAGACATGTTCTTTTTAATGTATATATTTTGTTAATTTGAGACACATTTTCCATTGCCCAAATACCTAAACTGTCCTTGGTCTAAGAATAATGACTTGTAATTTTCTTTGTTTCTTTTTCATAATTTTGAATAGCACATAAATAGAGGACATCGGAATATCTTTAAAAATGTCTCATTACCTTAAAATAAACCGTCCTATAAAGCCGTTAATTTTGGTTTTCTGAAAAAATGTTTCCTAAAAATACATTGAAATTTCTTCATATGACGTGATTAATTTTTGTTTTATTTTATTTTTAAGACAATGTTGTAGGATCTTGTGACATTAATTTTTTGAATAGAATTACTCTCTTGAATATTGACGCATCATTTCCGGACACCCTGTATCGCTGAGATATTATTAACATTGGTTTTTAAAATCTAGCTGTAATATTACTTATGCAATGTGTGATGTAACTATTAGTAATTACACATATTTCTTTAAAATGACCTTCACATTGAACAAATAACTATCCTTTCAAACTATTAATTAGTTAAAACCTGCCACGTTTTTGGATCTACAAAATCGGATCAGAAATTAAATTCCTTAATCTATTATCTACATTGTGGTCTTAAATAGTATATAACACTACTAGCATGGTAAGAGAATTTATATTGGCGGACATAAGGATATGTTTAGCTTGTCGTAGACGAGCCACTTTCTGGAACCAGCAAAAACCATTACCTTGCGTGTATTGTTATATATTTTATTTATTATTCATTTGTAAATACATCAGATAGATATTCAAATTTCAATTACAAAAAAATCTTTAATAATTGGCTGTAAGCTTTAGAAATGCTGCCACGACTACGTATGTTGTTTATTTCATCGTTTATTTATTTTGATGAAAATTAATGTGCCAGAACAATTATTAAGTAAGCCACCAGTCAAGGTACGAGCGTGAATATAGCCAAAAACTGGCAGAATAAAATGCTGTAGGTATCCATAAAATTGGTAGTGTAGCAAAGGATATGGCATTGTATTTGAAGCTTCCAAATTAGGAAAAGTATACAGGGTATTGTTGAGAAGAACTTCCGCAACAATGCTTGTCGATAGGCTAAAATGACATGGGTGTAGGAAACCGGAAGCGGTTGCTGAAGGATACATCTAACATTCTGAAGAAAGTAAGACCAAAATTGCTAATAGAATTCTTCAACCTAGCTCTGCGGGGAATATCGAACAATTTTCATTTAACGGATCCACTATAAGCAATGGATCTTTAAAAGCAGTTGACCCTAGAAATATTGCCATGAGTACTGATCACAAGAAGAGATAGTTTAAAATTTTTTAAATATACTTTTACTTTTACAAATGAGTAACAAATAAACATTATTGCTATTTCCACGAATTAAATATTTAAATAGATACAGGAAATGAATATTTACAACTATAGTACATGACATTTAAATGATTTTTTTATAGAAACAGAAAAATATACAGAATAATAAATTACAATACTTTTACAGTGCCGCACGCGAGGCATCCATTTGGGGTTCTAAGTAGGTGTAATAAATATAATATTTATTTTGTTATTTCTGACTTGTCGTTGTTTTTCTTGTCTGGGTTTCGGGTACTGATGCTGAAGTTACTGCCAGAGCAACCTAAAAAATACATTAAATTAAGTAAACACTTTTCCTTGTACGGGAATATAAAATTAAGAAAACAACAACTTTGATGAAGATTAGAAGTTCCCACGAAATAGTAACCCCATATAATACGTAACAGTGCATCGTGTTACCATTTCTCCTATGCTATGAATAGCTTCTGTTTATCTAACCTACATCAAAAGTTGTGTGTGTCGGTTTTTTTTTCTAGAGTTGTAATATCAGCCTATAGGCTCATAGCTCGCCATTCTCGTATTTTTAAATTTTCTATGATCCATAACACAACTGAAATGGCAATGTAGAGCTTGTTTTGTTATCTTACTGAATACGATTTTAATAATATAGGGATCCCTATAAGTAACTTATTCTATCATGGATGTTTTTTAAATAGTAATATCAGTCTACATATACTTACATAACTCACTAATGCTCATTTTTTAAATAGTACAATTACAGTTTCAAGGCAATGCAGGGTGACTTTTTATGATTTATATTCTAATAATATACAGGGTCAAACATTTTCAATGAAATACCTATACATCATGGAAGTTTTTTTAAACAAAATATATTCAACTAGAACGAATAATACAACACATACTTGAGATGTTGAGATTATAAAAATATTAGATAATTTTTAAAGAAAATATATCCTACTCTTTTGTCACTGCTGTAACATCATTTTAGATAAATATCAATATACAATTAACTTACTGACGTTTTTTACTGTATTAGAAAGGTAATATAAATCAAATCTCCTACAATTCCTATCAATGAAGTCATATGTTGCGCAATTGTTTTTATTGTCAAAATATTTTTGGGCAAAAACAATAATTTTTTGTAATTTAGTGTAAAATATAATGCAACCATTTAGTGTAGTATGTAGTTTTATTAATCGCAGTTGCAGTTTCTTAAATATTTTGATTTAATGAATTATTCACAACTAAAAATTCTTAGCGCTTTTACTAAATTTAAAATTTATCTCATTTTGCTCAGAAATATTTTATGTATTTGATACTGCATTTCCTTTCAAATAATTTACACTGTAATAAGTATACAAGTTCAAGACTCATTTCAATGGTATTTCATTAAAATAACTTTGATATGTCTAATAATTGACACCTACAGCTAACGTTAAAACTAGTTCTGGGCATAGTAAGACTATGCCAATCACTTCTTTCAGTGTAAGATGCGAATTTAAAGAACTACTCACAAAACATGTAGAATTTGAAAACATTATTATTATATATCATTAATAAAACTTGATACTTACTCGTGAATGCCCTAAAATAGTCTCTACTGTGGAATTTGGTGGAGGAGTATACGCAGAAATATCCATCAGTCCAAACAAAGGATGCCTTGACGATGGTTTCTTGGTTGTAGTTTGGAGATCATTTACTGCAACGAAAGAAACATCTCTGATACCATTAATCCGTTATAATATTTGTCTATACATATATTTATGCAAGTCTCTATTTTTACCCCATTCAAATATCTATAAAGAAGAAGTTTTTACTCCCAAACTTATGAAATTATGTTCTTAGACAAAAATTTACTCACTCAAATGTGGCCACTCGCTGTATACAACTTTGACAGCCCCTTTGTCCTCTCTCTTCAGCTTCTCCCTGCTGGTTTTGTTCTGTGGCTCCACCCTGATAGAGAATTTATGCGAATCGTATGTTGATCCGTTGTTCACCTTTCCATTTTCTACTCTGGGGGCACTGCTCCAGGCTGTTGCTGGAGTCGACGTGTAGAAACTGTAAGTCTGAGGAGTTACTATATAAACCTTCTCCTTGGACTGTGGTGAGATTGTAACATGTGATACGTCCCACAGAGCTTTGGTCGACCATTTTGCTGATGTTGTTGTTGTGTATTTCTCAGTTGTCGTTTCAGTTGGTATGACTAGATTTGAGTCTATGTCGCTATCGTCAGCATTTTCTACTTTTTCCTGTTTGGCTTCATCGAAGTTATACTCTAACTGACTCTTAAAAGTTGTTGTTTCTACATAGGTGCTAGGTGTTGTAGTAAAGTATTCACTAGGTATTTCTTTAGGCGTCGACAGCTTTTCTCTTTGTGCATTCAAAGCGTAAGCTTGTTGCGTCCAATCATCTATGTGTTTCTGTAAAGAGACTATATCAAATGGAAGTTGATCTGTCCTTTTACTTAATAATTCTTTAATGTTGTATACTGCAGTTGTAGCTACAGGAACTTCTGTTGGTGTTACAGGTTTTACTTCCACTGAACTATACTTCGACCAAACTGATACCTGAGTTGTTTCGGGAGGTGTGAACATCGGTAACAGCGTGGTGTAAGCACCAGTATAAGTTGAAACTTGAGAAAAAGGTTTGGCTGGTTTACTTTTCCAATCCTTTTCAAAGAATCCAGGCTGTTTGCTGGTTACGTATGGAACTATTATTTGCAACAGTTTTGGTTTCTTAGTAGTGGTTTGGTAATGCGAAGAAGCAGCTGAATGTGTAGGAATTTTCAGGTTAGACATAGTTACGCCATAAGTTGGCGTCCAATCGCTATAATCTAGAGGAGGCATGGTGAAGTTATTATTTATAGCAATGTAGTCACTTTTCTTAAAGCTATTCGAAGTACTTGGATCAAGTAATAATGATTTGATAATATTTGTACCAGTGACACTACTCTTAAAAGGTTTTTGCAAATCATAGTTTGAATTAAGGTTTGGAGTTCCTATTTCTTTACCATTACTACGTTTAATTTCAATTTCGTTTGAGTTGATGAAAGTGTCGTTATTGCTGCTTGCTGCTGCATGAACATCTTCGACTACAATAGGATTTTCGCTCAACTTCCCAGAAGCTGTATTCTTGTCGTCGTATTGTAATTGTTCATTAATACTGTTGTATGACTTCTGAGCTTTTTCTTCTCTAACAAAGTTTTCTTCTTGAACATTAAAATGCTGGTGAGTGTTATCATCTCTCGAATAAACAGCGTTCGAATCTTCACGTATAAACTCTTCATTATGATTATTATCAGAAGTATCTCCTTTCACGGACAATTCTATCAAAGGAGCTTGAATAACGTTGATGGGATGTTCAATTGCCGCTAAATAATCAGCAATTTTCACACTTTCCTGTATTTTAACTTCAGTGTTTTCAGTCTGAGGACTCTGAATGAAATTTTGGTTGAAATCTCCGTATTTGCGGAAAGGTAAGACTGGGAACGAACTTAAATTTGGTAGGGGAATGGGTTTCTCTACGTACTCCTTCTTTTCATTTGGCAGTGACAACTGCTCTGGGTGTGAAAAATAGTTTAAAGTATCACCAGTTACAGGAGCACCATAACTATCTGATGGGGCAATTGGAGGAGAATATAGATCAGTTGCTGTTTCACCAAATGGGCTGGATTGGTGGTTGAAACTGGATACGTCTGGAATAGGGGGCGGCGGGGGGCTGATGTCCTGTGAAACAGGTCTAAGATAAGTTGTTCCTGATGGAGGAACATATCCCCTTGGAGGTTGTTGAAAGTATTGGTTGTTGTGTCCAAATTGAGGCGGTCCTAGACTGTAAAAGGGTTTAGGTTTTACAGGTGGCGCACCATACACTGGTTTGATTGGATGTGGTGCACCGTACAAAGGTTTTGGAGGTCCATATATCAATGAAGGTACTCTATAGTTAATAGGAGGTGGTACCATATAGTCCACTATAATGATTTCATCGCTGTTAGGAAACTGTTGGGGATGCTTTGCTAGGCCGAAGTTGTTCTTGGTATCCTTCAGCCTGAATTGGGGTGGAGAACCGTATTGGGCCACCGGTGGAGTGTACGAAGGAGGGGGAGGGTGCAAAGTTTCAAACACACTATAATCACCAGATGAGTGTCCAAAGTTTTTTACTGGCGGCACGAAGTTTATAACAGTTTTTTCACCTACACTGGAAGCTATGGGAATCCATGGTTCCTGATTGCAGGCGTTACAGTCTTTTTCTATATGGCTTTGGCTTGGCGAGGCGGGTAAGTACTGGTACCCTCCGTTGAAGTCAACTCTTTCTTCCGCAGGTTTGGCAAATGGAAATATCCAACTGACCAGGTTGGACATGAAGGATTGTTGGTCATCTTTTTGGTAATACGGTTGAGATTTTTGTAAAATTACTTTATCAGGCGGCTCTCCCTTCCTGCTTATGTTACCCTCTGCAATTTCTTGAGAAATGACGCTGAATATCAGCGTTGCCAATATGAAGTAGAATAACTGAAACAAAAATATATTCCTAAGCTTTTATGATGTCTATATTTCATGGGCAACACAATGTTGCTTAGGTACTTAAAAAGTTGGAAGTCTTGAAACATTTTTTTTAAACATATCATGGAATATAGTATAGACAATTTTTTTAGGTCACGAAATGTAAATAAGTTTTTTTTTGTCTCAACTTCAGTAATAAAATTAAATAAACTAAGCAAAGTTAAAATAAGGTTACTTGATCTAAAGTATTATTTCGATAAATATAAAAAATTTAAAATTACAAGAAGATCATTGTGGTGATTAAAAAAAATATATTACAAACAAAACTCTTCATATAATTTCTTAAAATAAAACGACATCGAGAATTGTATTAAACCGTTTTAAAGTTATATTGTGAAAACAAAAAGAAAAATCAACTTTCTGTATCTCAAAATCTATGTCACAAACGAGAAGATTTTATATGCCAAAGAGTTTTTCTTTCTTTCATGGATCTGTTTATCCTGAAACACCAAGACTAAATAAAAATGAAACCCATTTTTTCTCTTCACTTTCTATTTCATATGTAAACAAAATTCGAAATCGAAATTGAAATTCTGCCAAAGTACCGTTTCAAAACAAAATTCATTTAAATTTATGGCAATTGCGTTAAGAACGAGTAACGAATTTTTTACAAACACAAACCAGTCGTTAATTATTCGTATCAAAAATCTGCTACCGTAATAAATTAACCCAGGTCTGACCTACTGAGGAACTCTTTCACAACATATTGTGGATAGACATCGATTTATGATGGCAAAGAAAGTTTAAATCATACGAACAAGTACTTTTTATATACGCGAAGAATGTCAAGAAAAGAAATTTCCTCGGTGATGATATTAAAGAAGAGGTTAAGTATTTGTCTACATTTCCTGGGCATATTGTTCAGGTGCGTGAGGTACGTAGGAAGCCAAATCGTGGGAAACAAACAAAACATAAAAGTGAAATTGTACTAGCACGGATGGACTCTAAACGAAAGTGATTTTCCAGCAATTTACACTTCAAAGTTATCATCGTTTCGTGTTTAGAGTTATCTAATTGGTCATTAAGGAAATAAATGTGGTAATTGTTTCTTCAAACGAAGGAATGGCTTCAAATGCTGCCTAGATCATCAAATCTCATGACGAGTTTACTAACACGACAAAAAAAAAGAATAGTCCATCCAAGTACCTTCAGCAATCTACAGGGTGTTCGGTATAAAAGTGCCGTAATTTCAAGTTCTTATATATCTGACTAAAAGCAATAAAAAACTTTTGAAAAAAATGTTTAAAATGGATAGTTTGTCTGCAAATACATTTCAAAAATAAAAATACAACTGCAATAATATGTTAGGAAATTACAAACTAAGGTACAGTTAAGGTAACGTAATTTGATTTTTGGATTAGTATTAATGAAGTAAACAATTGAAGTTTTCGCGAAATTTGTTAAAACTGTAACATACTGTAAGGTTGGACAACGTTGCAGTGTCAGGCTGCTGGAGATAACCTAAAAGTAATACTAGTCATAATGGCGCTTACAGCTAGTGCGATTAATTTTTGTTTAGTTTTTCTTTGATGTTTGTGAGTGTACATAAACAAAAACGGAAAAATTTATAGTAACCATAACCAGCTACATGGCATGCTAGTTTACGGCGAATTTAGGCAAAACTCTCTGGCTTCTAGAAGTTTGTACGGTAAACGCTTCTTGCAAGAAACAGAAGTCGTTTTAAACGCTTGTTGTCAGTTGGTCAAAGAAATTTTTTTTAAATCAAATATGTTTTGTTTTTATATATTTTCAGGTATTAATGTGTGAAACTAACTACTCAGTGGACAAAAGCCCCAACCTGCGTTGAATTACACCCACAATATCTACCCATATATTCCGTATTATTAGCTTTTGTAACAATTTTTTTACTGTTTTAGAAAGGTATTTTAAGCTAATATAAATAAAATCTCCCACAATTCCTATCAATTAAGTCATATGTAGGTTCTCTGATACCAAACATCTAAAGATAATTATTGATTAGAGCTTTGTCTGTGGAATTGTTCATTAGCATACCTAGATGTTTGGTATCAGAGAACACACATATGACTTCATTGATAGGAATTGTAGGAGATTTGATTTATATTAGCTTAAAATACCTTTCTAAAACAGTAAACAAATATGTTTTGATTAGTACAACTTATCATATGACAAAATTACACCCTGTATACATGCGAATGAATGCACCATAGACTAACTGTAGTTTCTAGATATTATAATATACCGTATGATATTACCGTATGGTATTACCGTATATATTGTCTTACTCCGAATGTCAATATTAAAAAAACATACAGGGTGTAGAAGCGACAAGTTTTCAAATTGATATCTCAATATTTCAAGAAGTTTTAGAGATTTTTTTTTGAAATTCGATATAAGGACGTTTTTCTTGAGACACATATTATATCGTAAGCTCACTTTCAATATACCACATACAGAGCGTTGTTTACAGAGTGTTCTGCCGATATAATCGGATTAAACTTTTTTATTTATTGATAACACAGATGAATCCCCAATCATTTTTAAGCAAAAGAGGTATACCTCGTTTTCGAGATATTCGAACTTCAATCTTTCAAATGCACGTTGACTTTATGATGACAGTCAACAATATTCATTAAAACTAACTCGAGTAGGCTTTGACTTAAAAAACTATTGCTGGTGCGAACAAATAAAATATTGTGCGTTTACATGGCAGCAAACGTCAGAAGTTGTCAAAAATATACAGTTGCTTTAATGTTAAAAAAAAAACAATTTAAAAAAATGCCGGGACAATACATTTACGAATTCTGAAATGCGTGATTTGTGTACATGTAGTAAATTACAATAGCCAAGTCGCAACTAGGCGAGATATTTTCAACTGTATCCAAACCGTAGACAGACAGATTGTATCTAATTGGGTGAATTTTGTCCTAAGCCAAGGATTGGTCCTCTAAAAATGACTGTCCAACAGGAAGAAGAAATCTTAGTGGGTGTAGTTGATAACTTACGTGCAGCAACAAAAGTGAATAAAACAATTCTAATAGTTCTTCATGACGAAAGACTTCATCAATATTATTTAATAAACTTTGGCAACTTTTTATTACAAAAATAAGGTAATAAACCTGCATTTCTAAGCAAGATATTGTTTACGGACGAGGCCACCTTTACGAGACGTGGAGTATTCAATTAGAAAAATAACGACGCAAGAAAATTTCCATTTAGGGAAACAAACACATTTCCAGCATAAATTTTCCATAAATATTTAGTGTGACATTGTTGATGATTTTACAGTTGAAACATAATGAATTACCAGCTCTCGTATTTGAGATATCTGCAAGATAATTTGCCAGGCTTCTTAGAAAATGTTTCACTAGCAGTTAGGCTATAGATATGTGGTCTGTGCACGATGGTGCACCTGCCCACTTCTCCCTACTGGTTAGAAACTTCTTGAACGAACATTTTCCACATAGATGGATATGTCGTGGCAGCGAATTTCCTTGGTCACCTCGTAGCCCCGACCTTAACCCCTTAGATTTCTTCTTTTGGGGCCATTTGAAAAAGATTTAGTTTATAAAGAAGAACTTTTATCCCGCGAATACCTTCAAGATTCATGACAGTGTTAATGTAATTGGGAACAAGGAAGGTACATTATTTAAAGTAAGGTGGTATTTAAATAGGGGCATAAGAAAATGTATTCATGTTAATGGTGGACATTTCGCTCAGTTATTAAAGTAGTTTTTAGTGTAATAATGTTGTAAATTTGTTGTTCGTTATTAAACTATTTATTTAAAAATTCTCTCTTATATTTTAATATAGAATTTAAGATAGAATCTACAGTACCCTATATAGTATGTTACGTAAGCCAAAAGTAAGAATTCAAGTAAAATGAAATATATTCATTTCATTCTAGATATTGGTTGGAAAACAAAACAACGAAAAAGTTATTTACCTCAGAAATAAGCATTGAAAAACTAGATTTTTAATTACAAGATTATTTTAAAACAGTCTGAGAATCTATTACTTATGAGACGAAATTACTGGAAATTGTAAATTTTGTAAGAAGGTTTTAGTGTTCCTCGGCAAAGTGTGTTAATGATACAAACACATTATACGAATTAAGTAATATTATCTTAATTACCTTTGTTACTATAATTCGTTCTGAAGATTACACATAAATAACAGCTAAATGATAGAGTAGGCAGGCACAGACCAGCAATTTATGAAATATACCGTTTACAGCCTTTTCGTTCTTTGTTCTTCTTTTACGTATCTTGTAAACAAAGCTGTACAAATCCTTTTTAAACATATAATACAACAGGCTTTTCATAAATCAACACACTATCAATTATTAACTATTTAAAAAATTAAGTAATATGCTTTGAAAAGTACCCTAGCAACGTAACATGTTTATGTGTCAATGACTCCTGAAATATGTTAATATTTACGATAAATTCAGTAATAAACAATAGATACTGAAATATAGGCATCAGTAATAGAGAGAAATTCCAGTAAAAGTCGAAGTGGATGCAGTTGAAACAGCTTGGGAAAAATTCTCATAATTAAATTTCAACTTTGTCTTCCTTCTTGGTTTCTATTTTACGTCCGTCCACGGTCGACAATAGATTAAAAGCTATGATTGCAGGTAAAAATAAACCAGCGTAATTAGATAATTATTCGAAAACAAGCCAGTTTACAGTTTAACTGATTTATTTAATTAATAGATTAATAACAAGGACAGAATAAGTCATTTCAATAAAATCAATTTTATAGCCTTTCACTCTTGGTTATGATATTTGTTTCTTATACAGAGTGTTCAGTAAAGATTGGGTCAAACTATAAAGCTAGCTTTCTTGGAAATAATAATAATAAATTTATTTGTCCACCAGAATATTTCCAATTACAGGGCAAAACAAGCAAAAAAAACAAAAACACTTTAATTAATGTCATACAATAATTGATAAAAGATAATGACTAAAAACTAGTAATGTATTGAAGGTTAATCAACTAGGATTACCAAAATAACAGACTACGGTTTATTACAATCTTTAAAAGCGACAATATATAACAAATATCAGATATAAGGTTATAATTACTGCACATAAAGTTAATTGGTGATTTTAACAAAATGTTCGTGTGAGCACTTGAATAATCAAAAGTATGCAATAATCGATTGTTGGAACAAGAAAGTTAAGTTGACCCAGGATATTTGTGGAATCAACATTATTGTGCAATAACATATACAAAAATTAAACACTGTAAAATTTTCTTCTAAAATAAAGTTAATATAGTCTCTAGCCGGGTACGTACCATCAAGTCGAAATGATAAAAATTTAAAACATTTTCTTTGTACTGCGTCAATCATATTAATATGACACTTATAAAAAGGGTTCCATATCAAAGAACAATATTCTAATTTAGATCGAACATAAAATAAATTTTATTAAGGACATATCTTGAAATTCTTGACCCAATCTGAAAACGAACCACAACATTCGCATAGACGATGAAACAGTTAATTCTATATGCGACACAAAACAAAGCTTATTATCAAAAAACACTAAAAAATCTTTAATTTCACTTACACGAGTTAAAGCATCAGAGCCAATTTCACAATATTGTTAATTTTACGGGAAAATGTTAAAGATATACATTTAGAAATGTTCAGGTTGAGATGGTTCACTCTGCATCACAGAGCTTTTTCATTAATATTAGTCTGTAAACTTACACAGTCGGATCTTGATGTAATGGGTGTAATTTTTAAATCATCGGCGAAAAATAATTTTTAACGAGTAATAAGTGAGTGTAAATCATTAATAAAAATAGAGAAAAGAAGCGGACCAAGATTGGAACCTTGTGGAACTTCTGAAGTGCCAGTGATTTGATTTAAAACCGTTAAATGTAACATATTGCAAACGATTGGTAAGATAAGAAGTTAGTAATTCAACCAAGAACACAGAAAAACCTTATCATTCCAATTTCGCTCACAGAATATTGTGGTCAGTACTATCGAATAATAATAATAATAATAATAATATATTTATTTTCCAAAAGACAATACAGTATTGTATAGGAATAGTCAAATGAGAATGAAATCCAACAGGATTTTAAAAACATGTACACATTAAATCCCTCGAAAAGTACATGTAAACCACATTCACCTGCTCCTGCTGATAAATAATATTAGATATAATACAGAAAGTGGTATGAGGTATTTTTTTATCAAAAAGATAATATTACCAAATTTGATCGATACATGTTGAGTTTTTCCGAAGAATCAGAACTAAACATTATAATAATAAGCAATTCAAAGATTGCCACGAAAGTGAATATAAATATCAATCGGACAAAGAAAAAACACAGATACAAGCCTAACACTTTTAATTACAGCCACAATAAAAATAGTTATCGTACAGAAAATGTAATGAATACTAAATTGTTCAATAAACAAAAAATTACAAAACGTTAATGCAAATTAAATTTTAGATTTTTCTACTAAATCTCCTTCCAGTTGAACACATTCTCCAATCGTTTTCTTAAAATTAAAAATATTTTACATAGCTGTTGTGGATTAATCTCTGCACAAGTTTATCTTATGCGATGTGATTTAAATTTCATAATTTATTTTTATAAACTTTTGTTTTATAAAACTCCTAAAGTAAAAGACCATAGAGGACAAATAGGGCACTTGGTAGTCATTTTACTACCGGACTCCTTTTCCCAATACCCTTATTTCAAAACTGGTAATTAAGATTATTAAGAATGACTGCGACAGTATTGTTGATTGGAACTCCATTCAACTGTAAATAAATATATTTTCTTTGATAAAAAAATGTCTAATACCACTTTTTGGAAAAACGACTCATTAAAAAATCGTAGTAGGCTAGGATTTTCTCACGTCAACAAAATGGTTAGTAGAATATAAGTTCCTTTCAGGGTACTAATTGTAAAAAAAAATGGCTTAAGAAAATTCCACAGCGTTCTCGCATTTCCAGACGTGTGTGAAAAATGAGACGCACTGTATATTTCTCATTTCCAAATTTTTAAAGAATAAAGCTTTTTGGAAAATTATTTTGAAACAGCTTGAATAGGTAATGCTTGAATAATAACATTCTTTAGTACTTTAAACTCACCTCATTTCTAAACATGATTCAGTCGTGAATAAGAACTACAAATTTGTCATCATAAGCATCCAGAATCAATCATATCTTTGAGCTGATGGGGATATCCGATAGGCATCCAGAGACCTGCAATAAATAATTGTGTATGTGACGAGGTCATCTGTGTACATAATTGCTACTTAATTAATTAATAATGTATGTTTTTATAAATTTGCAATGCTATTGCACATGCACCTAAATGGCGAATAAATAGGTGACTTCCAGTACGAATGTATGTAGTATTTATTTGACGATGCTCGTTGTCTTGATTACTTGCCGTAGAAGGGTTATTATATGGATATAGCAGAAAGTTGTAGGTATTAATTCTTTGTTATGTCACCTCGGAAGTAGGTATTTTGTAAAGTTTTGCAGTTAAATGAGTGAGAGTGAATTTATGGCATACGGGTAAAATGTTCCTACATAGGGGATATATCGAATATGCATAAATTTATGTAATTATTCGTTTCCTCATTTCAAAAAGTTAAAAAAAAAACTAGTGGTGTAGATGAAATATGTAAAATGTTTACACCTACAGGTTTAATCAAAATAGTTTTGGTTGTTAATTATTTGATTGAATCTTGTACCACTTTTGCTTTGGTCGATTATTATAGTTTTCTTTAATACTTATCAGATGATGCTAAGTATTGCTTAATTCCAAATATCTAGGTTTCTATACTTGTATATCTTATATATTTTACATAATAATTAATATTAATTAATTATTAAATGCAGTGCAATGAATCTGTTCCATTTTTCGTTTCTTCTAGTATTAATTGAATCAAAATATATAGAAATATAATAATATAATATAATCAATCTCAGAATTGCATTATCGGTTCACTTATACTTTACAAAGTGAGATAACAAGTACCTAATTAAAATAGATTTACTCCGAATTGCTCAAGTTTATTATTTTCATATAAGATTTCCTGTAGTAACTTAATAGTTTTTTAAATAATTATAGTGTTGGTTGAGACAAGATATCTTGAAAATTTGAAAAATTTTTGCTTCAAAACAAAGAATTTCTTTAGTCTCGCTTTCGCTCGATCTTGCAAGATCATGTCTTGCCTTGTCTTGCGAGTCTCGCAAATTTTTTGCTTAATTTTTGTGAGACTCTTGCATACAAACGAGAAACATGGAACTTTATTACGAATTTGGTAACAGTGGTGGTTACTCTCTGTCGGCTTCGGTCTCGTTCGGAGCTCACACGTGACTATCGATATGGCCGATCGTCGACAGTGGTCGTTTGGTAGACGTTATAATAAAGTATAGAAACAACCAGAACAAGAAATAGAAGAAACGGAGCCGAAGCTTTTTTTAATCAAGTGACAGTGAATTTATAATTGAATTGAAAATGGAAACAAAACACAGTGATAAAAGTTTTTTTTTTAAGAGTTTGGGTACTTTTTTTCACGATCATGTCACTTTTGACATTGATACTAACTTCAGATAAAAACGTATTGAAAAATAATAAACCTACAGTGGCAAATATTTTGTCTGTAACTAACGCCATTATTGTTAAGAATTGAAAGAACGTTTTTAGTAGCAAGTTACTTTAAAGGCTACTGGAGGATACCATGAAATACAATTTCAGTTAACGCATACAAGGTATTCGTAAAATGGTGACAATTTGGAAAAAATTTAAACTAAAAAATCTTATTTTCTTGGGTAGCCTTTGTAGTAACATGCTACAAAAATGCTTTCAAAAACTACTAATTTTAGGTATAAAAAACCTATATGGACATGTTTCAAATATTCAATTTCGAATATACGGGAGCAACCCGTATATTCGAAAATATTTTTAAAAGAAGTAGCACAAATGGTGACTTTTGTGAGTGTTTCTCTGGATTTGCTACTTAAAAATTTTATTTTTTTACTTTAATTTTTTTTTAGAATATGTTGACATGCTGCGAATAATTTTTGCATGTCGGAAATACTAGGCTGCAGCAAGATACAAAAGGTCTAGTGACAGAAGTTAACATGACCGCCGCCTACTTAAATATTTCTCAGTTGCAATCGTGTGAATTGTAACGTGAATGATATTGAATTTTAATTTTTTGTTAATAAACGGTTAGTTTTAAAGCAAAAAAGGAAGAAAGGTAAAAGTTTTAAAATAAAGCGGGCTATCATAGACCAGTGCTGAAGCTTTTGAAAATGGTAAAAAATTAAAAAAAAATAGTAGGATGAAACCCATTGGAAAAGGAATAGAATACAACAAAAATGAGAGGAAAAATAATTTACGAGCGATCTGAGGTCGGGAAGTGCAAGGGGGTGAGTTTTTAAGGGTAGAAAACGGTTTATCTTCATCTCCGGCAAAACTACAAGTCTTATGGAAAAAAGTTAAATAGCAAAGTTGTAGGTAATAAAAAGATCTACAACTTTTATATTTACACTTTTTTCACATAACCTCAAAATTTATGTGAAAAATAGCCAAGCCAATAGCGAATAACCAAGTTTTTGGTTTTTTATTTTTATCTTCTAGAAAAAATAATTTTTTTTCACGATATTTGCTGAAAACTTACCTTTTTATGCCCCAAACACACTGTAATTTTTTTGATTTAAAATATACATTTTTTCATCTTATTTTGACTTAATATCGAAAGAGCACCCTAATTTTCAATCGAAAATATCTGCTTTTTTGAAAAAGTCGGTTGGCTTTTTATTCGTTGGAATATCTACTATCTTATGGTGTAAAAAATATACATTACTATGGTAAATGTTCTCAGAAAAAACAAAGAAATGATCGATAATCGCGAATCCGAAAATTTGTTTTAATCATTATGTACAATTTTGAGCTATTTATTAAAATTTATACTTTAATTCCTCGAAAAACGTAAGATTCCATATTGCACTGATAAACAAAAAAATTGCAAGTCGAAATATACTACTATAATGAACAACTAAATAAGTTAATAAAGTTAATTTAATAAAACATCTACAATATTTTTTCGTTTCTTTGCATTTTCTGAGAACGTTTACCAAAATAATGTATATTTTTTTACACCATCAGAAAGTAGAGATTTCAATGAACAAAAAGCCCACCGACTTTTTAAAAAAAGCAGATATTTTGACGTGAGAATTTTCGATTGAAAATTAGGGTGCTTTTTCGATATTAAGTCAAAATAAGGTGAAAATATAAATATTTTAAATAAAAAAAATTACACTGTGTTTGGGACATAAAAAGGTAAGTTTTCACCAAATATCGTGAAAAAAAAATTATTTTTTGTAGAAGATAAAAATAAAAAACCAAAAACTTGGTTATTTGATTTTTTCACATAAATTTTGAGGTTATGTGAAAAAAGTATAAATATAAAAGTTGTAGATCTTTTTATTACCTTAACTTTTTTCCAGAGGACTTGTAGTTTTGCCAGAAATCGAGGTAAACCGTTTTTTACCCTTAAAAATTCACTTCCTTCCACTTCCCGACCTCAGATCGCCCGTAAATTATTTTTCCTTTCATTTTTGTTGTATTCTCTTCCTTTTCCAATGGGCTTCATCCTACTTTTTTTTTTTTGTTTAAAAAATTATCGACCCTGGTCTATCAGATATGTATTTTTGAATACTCAATTATTGTCAAAGGAATAAATTGTAGTAAAAATAACTTAAGGGGTGCTTATTTCAACCCTTTCCAAGGGGCATAGATTTTTAAAAAAATATTTAAAAATTGCACATGCATTAGTAGAAAATGTGAGTAAAATTTGACTATTACGCCTTTTTTGGTTTTCAAATTACAGCCGCTATTCCATATATATTTTTTTTATGCAAATGTGTTCTCTTTAGCTGTAAATTCATTCGTACCATTTGTGCTACATCTTTTGAAAACACTCTGTACATATACATTATTTTTTTGATAAACTTTAATAATTCGAAGTAAATCTACTTTAAACAATGTTTGACACGGTGGGTATGAGCCATAAAAAAATGTAGTTTAAAAAATACAGTTCGCATTACCTCCATATAGATTTTACTGATATTTATTTCACAAACAGGTGTAGCAAATTTCAAAAATATATTTTCGGATGTCTCTGAGAAAATTGCAGCTTTTTTTAAATAATTAAGAGCGTCATTGTAGTGATAATTTATAGTTATATTAAATTCATATCATTATAATTACAGTAACATTAAAATTATTTTAGTAGAATGACTTTAACGAGTGAATTATTTTAATTTATGTTTTTATGTCCATTATGCGGTGTTTTTTCTAACCGCAATAACAATTCACATTAAACATTTTATACGATCTCTAATTATTCCAATACTTACGAAAATCATTAATTGACGCACTCTACATGTCCCGGTAAACTTGAACAACTTTTCGTCGCACTGGTACGCCAAAATCGAACACTCGATCGATAAACCGAATCAAAATGTACATAGATTCGTCCGGCACTGTGTGTTTAGGAGAAAGCACGCGCGGACGAAGTGAAATGGCTATTATGACCGTGTTATACCGACTCTCCGGCCGTCAAATAACCGAAGAAGAGGTCTTCAGGTGTTATATAGCAGTGACCCATATAGGGGCGCGCTGTCTTTTTACCTGTACAGGTGAATCGTGGGCAAACGTCGTCCAAACTCACTTTCAATCTGGCATGTTAGTAGTCCGGCCCAGACGCGATATGGTAAAAAGGTCCGTGCTACTCGTTGGATATTTATGGGTTCAAGTTGGCTTATCTTTGAACTGAGATGATACGAAAAGTATTTTCTTCCCTTAACGCCAGATAAAGCTAGGAATGTTGTTTTACATTTTTTTACACTTACTTAACATACCTGCCTGTCCATTTCCAGTCATTGTCAAGAAACAGTACTCAGTTGCTGATTTAATAAAACATGGTTTCGTTTTATTGCTTAATAAATGTAATTTTTTATCACGATTTGTGTTTGTAATAAAACACAGAATTTGTTGTCAACTGTGATGCTCTCTAGACGATCAACAGTAAATTTTGAAGAAATTTAGGTTTAGATAGAACCTATTATTAGCTATTCAGTGGCATTTTTATGCACCAAAAATATCTGTAGGGGTTTAGGGGTTATGAATTTTAATTTGTTTTTTTTATTAACTTTTTTTATATCGGAAGATACGCCTTTAGGGTCCTCTGATTATTTAACAAAATCATCTTGATTTTAACCATAGAATACGCCTCTGAATTTTCTACACGCAATTAGGAAACACTGTACACTGTATATATTAATCCTACTAAAACTGTAGCTATCGCATTTATGCCGCGTAAATTTAAGCAAAATATTAGTGATCTTATTAAGTTAAATTTGGATAATCATTTTGTAACGAGGTTAAGAATCTTGGTATTATTATCGATTCATCGCTCAGATTTAAAGCCCATGTTAAGAAATGCATTCGTTTGGCATATTTCAATCTTAAAATGATTTATAACTGTCGACATTATTTAAACAGGAAAGTTAAAATTGTTCTGACTGAATCCTTAGTATTATCTAGATTTAATTTTGGAGACACCATGTATGGCTCTTGTTTTTGCTCTGATGACATCAGATGTATTCAAGTTGTTCAAAATGCCTGTATGAGGCTCATTTATGGAATAAGAAAATTTGAACATATATCCCATAAATTGAAGGAGGTGGGTTGGCTCAATATGTCAAATAGACGGTTATTGCATTCTGCTTCCCTATATCAAAATTATAACTTACAAAGAACCTATTTACCTTTACTCTAAAATAACTTATAGGACTGATGTACACAATATAAACATAAGGTCTAAAGGTAGGTTGACACCACCTAAACATAGAACTCAACAATTTAAATGTTCCTTTTCTTATCAAATTACTAAAATTTACAACTCCCTTCCCTCATTCTTTAAAAAATTATCAGTTACTCGTTTTAAGTTTAAATTTAAACACGATCTCTTTTCCAGACAATAAAATAGTCACTCTTTTTGTAGTTACCTTTGACTATGTATTATCCTCCATCTACTCTCTGTATCTTATTAAATTCATGTTTAATTCACATTTATTAATTTGCTGTCATTATTTTAGTTGTAATGTCATATTATAAATATTGACTTAAGATGAAAAACAGAGAACTTTCCCTTGTGGGAGGTTCATCTGATCTTCGGCCATTTCTAATATATACTAATATAACTAATATATATATTTTTTTTATTATTGTTATATATATATTTTTGTAACTATTTGTGTAGAGAAATAAAGGCCTATTATTATTATTATTATTATTATTATTATATCTACTCAAACATATTATACAGGGTGTTATAAATTAGTAGGTCAAGTCGTTAACCACACATTCTTTGGACCAAAATAATGGGACTTTTCTTATGTCACTTTTCCTTTTGGAGCTCCATTTTCAAGACATGGGGTTAAAATAAAAATTTTAAAACTAATTTTTATTGTTAACTCCGGTGATTTAAGAGATATTTGTTTGAAATTTGGCACATATTTTTATCTTAAGTCAGCACACTTTCTGTGTAATTTTGGCCTATCTATATCAAAGCGGAAACAATTGTAGTACCCACGGACCTCCCTAAATTTTTTTTAGTACGCCTATGGTTTCAGAATATTTGTTTTTATCACTTTTATAAGATTTTCAACTTTTTTGCGTATGCTAGGTGTTTCATAAAGTAAATTTTAGAATACTTTTTTTACTCGTTAAATTTTAGAAAGCTTTAAGGTTTTCAAGAAAAAATACATTAATTAAAACAAGATTTTAATAATGTGTATTACAAAAAATTAAAAAGTCAGTAGTTCGTCTTTAAAATTTGACAGTTTGTAATAAAGCAATTTTATTTTTGCCACTGTATGTTGTTGCAAAAAGTTGAAGATGAACCGCATAGTACTAAACGTTTATCTCCTGGAGTTTTGATATATGCATGATAGGGCACCGCCTCATTTTAGTGCTACTGTTACAGACTTTTTGAATTGTAAGTTTCCAAATAAATGACTAGAACGAGAAAATAGTTAGTCTTTAAAATTGGCCACCATAATCGCAAGATCTAAGTAAAGGTTATTATTTTTTTTGGGAAACATTGAAGGATTTTGTTTATTACTCGCCAATTGAATCTCGAGATAATTTGTGGAATCGTATTACAAATAAATGTAACGTTATAAGAAACGACCATCATTTATTAGACAGAGTAAATTTCAATATTCGGTGAAGAGTAAGCGCGGAGAGCGAAGCTTCTGGAGACCCTATACAGGATGTCTCAAAAATAGCCTGCCAAAAATTAACCTAACTGGATTCTACGATCAAAAATTAGAAAAAAAGTTATATACTCATAAGTCCGTAGACACCTCCTAACAGAGACATGGTCCCTTAAATGGGGACCTCAAAATTTGATTTTTCCAAAATACTTCCAAAAGGGATCAAGAAAAGTAATCAGATTGGAAATTGAGAATCACAATTAGATTGCGAATCTAATAATCTAAAAATAATTCCTCATAATTGATCATAGGCGTGCCAAACTGAGGGGTCAGTCGCTTTAACTTTTTTGTAGCTCGAAATTTTCGTCGTCAGATTAAAAAATTTAACATTTTGGTCTATTTTGCATAAAAACGGTACTCCTATTTCAATCCGATAAACTGCTCTGTTTTCGAGTAATCTTAATTTAAAAATTTTATGACATGCCGCAACTATAAATAGGCAAAATATCCCGCTGAGAAAATTCTGTCGACTTATTTAATACATATTAAAGGTGTTATCAAGCGTTTTAACATATTAAAATACTTTTAAAATGCATATCAGTAATGTAATTATTTGTAAATTTTTGAATTTTAATAGTCAAAATTTTTTTGAAAACATATGTAATATGTGTCAAATAAACTGACAGATAACTTTTCAAAACCTACTAGAGACAATTTGACCGCTTGCATATCATATCTAAATTTTTGTGGTATGTCACAATTAATATTACTCGTAAACTGAATAATTTATCGAAATAAAACAAGAGTACCTTTTTTTGTAAAATTGTTCAACATTTTAATTTTGTGATTCGGCAAAAATCTCTGGACATGAAAAAGTTAGAGCAATATTTATCCAATAACTCCCCGAGTTTGGCACGCCTATGACTAATTATGGTATTATTTTTAGAACATTAGATTCGCAATCTAATTGCGATCCTCAATTTTAAATTTGATTGCTTTCTCTCAATCCGTTTTGAAAATATTTGAAGAAAATCAAGTTCTGGGGTTTCCTTTTAATGGTCTATAGCTCCATTAGGGGGCGTTTACCAAGCTATGTTCATAGAAAATTTTTCTTATTTTTGATCGTAGAATCCACAGTTAATTTTTGGCAGGCTAATTTTGGGACACCCTGGATGAAAGGTACACCTATAGTACTTTAAATTTACAGTTTACATAAAACAACTTTTTACTTGTCATTATATAACGAAAAAACGCAGCTTATATTCAAGAGGGTTAATTGCATATCCCATAACAATTAATTAACGCATCATGTTTTAATTAGTGGCCAGGTCGCAAGCCTAGTTAAATGACCAAACAGACTCGTCTAAAGTGTATTCAAATGAGTGAAATTTTGTTTAACATCAGTTTCTAGGCGCGTTCTACGAAATGCACCGTACAGGTATTTATTACTTTAGAAAATGAATCCGCTACTACAATTGAATATCAAATTGGCTATTTTGTATGTGACCACAATATAATAAAAATTGGAAATCGTTTTTGAATAACATTTCTCTTTTGTTGTCTGTTGCACAATAAACTGTTTTACTTATTGGCAAATGCCATCGCATTAATATTCATTAAAAAAAATATTTCTGTTATCAACAGTGTTTACTAATAATCAAGAAACAAATCATAGCTTCATAAATAAAATAAATAACTACCTACTTCGTGGTACATGTCAGTATCAAAACTTAAAATTAAAAAATGTTTCACTTATAGTTAAGATTTACATAACGAATGTTTTTTGGAAATTACAAATTTTGTATTTTTTTATATTTTTCGTTGGGTGTAGATATCTTTCCGTCTTCGTAGATTTCTGGAATATTGGCATTGCTTCCTTTCATGGACGAAGACTCGTTTTCTTTGAACCTAAAAAATTGTTGTTTTTATTGTTGTTTCTTTTTCTGTCTCTTTTGTTTTATCTATACTCTAATATTTTTAAAATTTTAATGTTTACTGTTCTAACAAATTACGTTCCTATATTTTCTTTTTTATTTAAACAAATAGTAATTATTATTTTACAATTCTCTACGAAATTTAAGAATTTGTGTTTACATAGACTACTATCTAATTATTTCTTATCAAAATGTAAACATGTTTTTTTATTTCATGATCTTATTCCTAACATCTTACCCGTACGAGGCTTTCTCTGATCCCTTGAATAACTTTATTCCACACATTTTTAAATTTTTGCTTTACACTGCCAGAAATAATTTAATTAGATACTCTGAATAGCTGTTCTCAATAAGTCAGTTTGGAAGACACAATAAAAATGTTTTAAGTACACAAAACTATCTTGTGTACCTGATATTGTAACACTGCCATAAAATACTTATGCATCACCAAATAAATATTGCCAGCGCCAAAAATAAGTCGATATTTTGACTCACCTGGCGTTATTCACTAAAATATTAGTGGGTCTGTAAAATTAGAGCTTGATAATGCCATGATATATTGCATGTCAAATAAGAAATATACCTACCTATAATGCGCATAAAACATTATTTTGGTACTTATATTCCTTTTTAAAAAGACTGTCCTCTACTGCTAATGTTTATATCAGTTAGTAAAAATAATATAGTCCTGACGGTGTAAATTTCATTAGCGAAAGACATAAAATGTAATGACTAAGATCTATTATGTTTTTTATTAACCATTAAACTATTATTGGACTGCAATCAAATAAACATTTCAAAATTCCACTAATTTTCAGGAATTCTAGATATATATACTTTGACGGTCCTAATTTATTGTCTCATTTATTCAAGATCACGGTCAGGGTTACGCTTACGATCATATAGCATCACAGATCTTGACTAAGATAGATATACTACTGCCATCTAGTAACTAATAAACTTATTTATGTGTCAATTTTAGAGAAGAAAACTGTACCAGTTAATCGCATGTTTCGTACCTACTTCTAAAATTTATTCATAGATTGTGTATATTAACTAAAATTATTAATTTAGCATTTTTGGATACGAAAGGATAATTTTTTTATAGAGGCAAGCGAAAGTAAAACATGCTATGTTATCAGTGGCTGAAGTATGAAAAACTTTCGTGCCCTGGGCGACGAAAAAATAAAAACGTCAAATTATTAATGTCAAATGTTTATTTAGAGTGGAAATTAAATGTAAAATTGCAATTGTTGTATATTCCTGGCAGATATTTGATTAAAATCCTGTTCTAAAATGTCACTGGAAATGTTGACTTGTTTGTCAATTTGCGCAACATCATTAAATTACGTTTCTGAATGGTTGCTTTGCCAAATAGATATCGATTTTTCGGGCATGATTTTTTATTA
The DNA here is from genome assembly GCA_037114965.1 of Monochamus alternatus. Classification (NCBI taxonomy): domain Eukaryota; kingdom Metazoa; phylum Arthropoda; class Insecta; order Coleoptera; family Cerambycidae; genus Monochamus; species Monochamus alternatus. The sequence continues at coordinate 59,357,642 of CM073429.1, read as the reverse complement.
GCAGTTTCTATTTTATTGCTCACTGAATCTGCTATACATATATCCTTCCGCTACCTCTGACGACTTCCACCCCCCGTGCCTTTTCATATCTAATATGTCCTCACCTGGGGCATTTGATAGTAATATAGAGGTCGTTCTTCGAAACGAGTGGCCGGTGTACTGGTTTGGGTTTGAAATTTTAAGAAAAATTTAGCTATGTCGTACGGAATTTTTGAAATTGTATACTTTCCAACCACCTGACATATCTGCCACGGTCATACCGATGAAGGAAGCCATCTTGAACCTTTTTTGCACGTGTTACCCAACCGTCTGTTACTACAAATCTTCTTTGCATATTTTTGCTAGTAAGAATCTGCACTACCATGACACAATTTTTATACTCCACGTCCTTCAGTTTTAGATTATATAGCTCGTCAGTTTGGCATGCCGTAGCTACTCCAAAAATCGCTGCCACTTTTTTCATTAAATATATATTTCATCAGGAGCTTCTACCAAAAACTTTGATATATGATCCTTTGTAGGTTGTTATCCGTAATTTATCCTTTTTATGAATGGCCTCAAGCGGCCAAATGAAATATCCTGGTTCTTATTTAATTAAATAGTCAATTTCAACATTGAGTATTCTAACCATAATGTAGCAGGGGACAATGTCTTCGATTTTTCTCTAAGAAAAATACCAATAATACATCTTCCGTTATTGTGGACACATCTTACGTTGTACACCATTTGATGAAAGTTTTATAGGCTTGATTGTAACGGTCTTTAGATTTGTCCGGTAACAAACTTCTGCACGCAATAATTGCTACTTCTTCAATGGAATTCATTTTTAACTAAATTGTAGCCAAATATTAAACTTAAAAGACGTTTATACTTATCCACTTTATATTAAAGAATAAGTATTTGATAACTGTCAAAATGCTATTTTTTTGTTGATAAGAAGGTTACCAAAGTAATGTTAACAACACATTGTGATACTACTATTTTTAGTGCAATACACCGCCTTATACCCATGTTATTACAGTTTACAGTGGATTTTGAGCATCTTTAAATTTTGTGTTTTATATAAAATCGAGGAATGAATGAATAGTTTAATACATTTCACGCTGCAAAAGCCCTTTCAGGTGATCGGAGGTGTTCAAATACATCTCGCACCTAAAAGTAAGCTTTTGCAGCTTGTAATGTAAATAACTATTTGTCATGAGGAACATTACTTATCCATGATAGAGAAGCTTATAAAACTAATGATAAGGCAACTACTCTTACTCTGTACGTCATTTATTTCAGGACACTCTGTATACCTATTTGCAAAGTGAACTCAATAGTTGACAACAATGAATTCATGGAGAAATTGACATATACTTGTCAGTAAAAATTAGCATGTCACTTAAACCCAAAATTTGTTGCCACCATAACTCATCATGTACATGAATGATTATAACGACAAAGCTGCTGTAAGGAACCATGTCGCAGATTATTTGAAAGACGAAAAATTGCCTTGTAACGATAGATTAAAAAGTGGAAAAGTGAAAGGTTTCAGTAGCATCAAGAAATCGGAGTTTCAGATGAAGATGGAAGAAGATCTGATGTTTCCCGTCCCTAAAATATTTTACGATTTGTGCAATTTTATTTTGCGGCATGCTGAAGAAGAAGGAATATTTCGAAAAGCAGGATCTAAAGCTAAACAAAACCATATGAAACAGAAGATAGCCCAGCAGAAGCCATGGAAAGATGACGGTGAAGACGTTGATGTTGTAGATGCAGCCGCACTGTTAAAACATTACATCAGGGAACTATCGGTGCCTCTAATTCCTATTGCCTATCATGACCTTTTCCTCGCCTGTTACAAAATTAACAACAAAGAAGAAATGATTATCCTTGCCACCTTACTCCTTCCTATAGAAAATTTGAATTTACTGTCTTACCTAATGATTTTTTTTAACCAAATTGCTAGCTTTTCCAAATATAATAAAATGACTTCTTCTAACCTTGCAGTATGTGTAGCGCCTAATATCCTACCCACACGTGAACTTTCAATTGAAATATCAACTAAAATAAATGAAATAACCAAAATTTTGATAGAGAATGCGGATCAGATAGGAGTTATCCCGCCTCACATTCAGAAAAAACTAAATTCTAATGAAAAAAGTAGTGAAGGAAAATGTAACTTAGATTGGCTAGAAAAAATTATGTCCATATTTTTTTTCTGTTAAATGAAGTAAAGTGAATATAAGAATTTTTCAATACGATGAATATGCACGTGCCTAAATTTTTATTCAACTATTGTACTTAAGAAACACCCTGTATATAACTTTCCGATGAGTAAATAAATCATTTGACAGAAATCATTTTAAAAATGTTAAGCCAACGAAATGGTTTTTTTAAACTTTGCTGTCTCGAAACTATCATCATACTTTGTAAACAAAAGTCGGTCATGACTGTACCTACAAATATCCTACAAAAAAGCTGTGAATAGTCCTGAAGTGAGTTATTGAGAGAATATTATCTAGCTATCGGGATGATATAAATATTTAAGTCTTCTCAAAAGAAAATAGAAGTAGTGAAGATACACAAAAAATGCTTCTTAGGTATTTCTTAATATAAATAATGAAAGTTTTTCAACAAAATTTCCTAATTTGGTTTTAGTGCACGCCTTTGGACAAATATAATAAAATAATATAAACTACTGAAACTGTTTCACGTCAATAAAAAGAAGGTTGTCATTATTGTATGCTCATTTATTAACACTAGATTAAATTGAAATATTGTACTGACGCTACCATCTTTTGTCAATTCTTGAAAGCCAACGTTGACTAACAAACGTGTGTACACTCGAAACAATATTCTACCGCGAATGCCCTGGCAGGTTTACCATGCTGCCATTAGATGACGACGCAAGTGCACTTGCAGATAACCAAAATTTTCAATTTTTCTATGCAATGCAATTAATGACAGTAAAGATATTCTAAGTATATAATTTAGGCTAAAAGGTAAATGATGGAAAAAATCTTTAACGTCAACGATCTCCGTAGGTAAGAACACTGGTAAGATGATCGTTGTCAGGCACAGAGCACTCTAGTTCACCCTACATCGACAAAGTCAGCAGCTATTTTTTCAAAAAGAAGCTGCTGATATGGATATTAAAATTGACTAAAATATTTAATATTGCCAACATTCAAATATATATATAAAACTATTACTCTTAACTTTTATTATTTTATTGAAATACAGTTTTGGAATGGACAGCTATTTTGAGGGAAACTGGAATAATAAGTTTTCTTTGGTTAATCTCTTGCAAGTTTGATAACGTCATTTTCTACTTCACCGGAATTCGGGACGTACCTATATTTCAATAAAATAATAAAAACTTTAGGCAAAAACATATTAAAAGTTCAAATTTATACTTCATTGTTGGATATTAGCAATGCAGCTATAGAGAATACACCAAAAATTAATAGTTAAAAAAACTGTTTTTACCTAACCAATTTTATGGATTTTGGAGGATCGATTTATATAAAATGATACCATAACTAAATGTTATAATTTTTAAATTCCAATACATTAACTTACAGTAGAGTAAGTACGATGTTTTTTAAGGGTCAATATTAATATACTCGCGTCAAGAATTCAGACGTCTTACGTCACGGCTGACGTTACACATTTGTTTTTATTGTCAACGTAATTTTCGATATTTGGTCGCGTTAAAAACAAATATTTTTTGCAATTTAGTGCAATATATAATGCAAACTTTTTTTGTAGTATATAGTTTTATTACTATCAGTTGCAGTTTCTTAAATATTTTGATGAGATTATAATGAATTATTCATTTGTTCGTATGACGTAAGTCGTCTGAATTCTTGTCGCGAGAGTATAGGCATATCGTATTTGTTTAGGTAACTATTACGTCATCCGATTACCCAACCTGTAACCAACGTCAGCTAATTATTTACTTTTATTCCTTATCCTTATTCTATGGTATGAAGGTCTGAAAAGCTGTGGAGATTATGGTTTTTTTAGATAAGTGTTTATTTACCCTTCAAATATTTTTTAACTTAACTTGAGAGAATAATCGAAATGGATGGAAATATAATATGCCGCCTTTGCTTAGAAGTGGTTCCTACAGGATACACCATTCTCAAAGAAAATATTCAAAGCACAATTAAAGTTCTAACCTCAATAGAAGTAATATACTATTTAATTCATATAAACATCTGTAATGCCAATTATTACCTTTTAGGTATCTGTTAATGACAACTTGCCAAAATTGTCTTGTTCAAAGTGTATTTTCAATTTGTATTTCATTGAAAATATGAGGAATATTATTATCAAGTCGGATGAAAAACTTCGGACTATAATTAACAGGGATGGAAGCTTGAATGAACTTTTGAAAGCCAGGCCAGTAATAAAATTACTCGAAGAAGAAAACTGTGGCAACTTAGAGGATTTAAATTTTAACCACGTAGAAATCAAAGAAGAAATATTCAGTCCTTCAAATTCGTCTGACGATATTCCTGAAACTGATACTTCTATACATTGTGATACTAATGAAACTAAATCGAGTGATGATGTACCAGAGAAGACTTATATCGAGGACGTACTTGATGAAAACGATATAAGGAAGATAATATACAAAAAAGACAATAACAAACCTTATTTATACCACTGCAATGTGTGCAATGTAGACTTTCGGGGAAACGTACTGTATATGAGACATAAAGGAAAACACATAAAGAAAACTTGCGAGATTTGTGGTGTGACAACTAGGCAAGATAACTTCAATAAACACATGACCAAACATAGATTAGGGCAACAGATTTGTGACATATGCGGCAGTATTCATAAAAGCTTGGAAGGGCTGCGGACACACTTGTTTCATTTCCACAATGCGAAGAAAAAACTTTATACTTGCGGGGAGTGTGGGGAGTCGTTTAAATATAGTCATCGCCTAACATATCATAAAAGGAAAATCCATACAGGTATGCTGAAAAGATATTTTAGTGATGCTTATTTGCCGTATCTTCAAAAACTAATCTGAAATCGAGACACTCAAAATGAATGAGAATATGTATCTTCATAAACTAATATGAAATCAAGACACTCAAAATAAATGAGGTTATGTTTCTATTTAGGTTTGTTCTGTTCCATTTTGAACACTAAGAAGTGATCAGTATGATCTCAGATTAGTCAAGAGCAAATTTACATTTCAATTCAACACTGTAAACCATTTTAGGTTTTCGTCCACATCAGTGCGATACCTGCGGGAAAAGATTTTTCGACTTGGGCACGATGAAGAAACATGTAAAGTTAATACATTTGAAGTTACGCGAATACCACTGCAAATACTGTCAAAAAGATTACTCGTCACAGTACGCACTGAAAGTACATATAAGGCAGCACACAGACGAGACCCCGTACGTATGCGAAATCTGTACCGAGGGATTCCGTCAGCTGGTGTCTTTAAAAACTCATATGGCTAAACACGAGAGAATGTCGTCTAGGAAAAACGAAGTTGAACATCAGGCGGAAGATAGAGATGAGGAAGAAATTAAAATTGAAACAGTTAGCGTGGCCTAAATTGAACTTGGAGTGGAATTATAATAAGCTTTAAAAGATTATTGTATAAAAGTGTAATTTATATTAATTTGTTAATTGATACTTAATTGTTATGTACTTTTCGGGAAATATAATAAATATATATTACAGAAAGCTGTTATCGTTAATATTTTCATGTGGAAAAAATAATGTAAAAGATTTATAATGAAATATTTTGAAAAAAATATATTTTTTGTCATTTGTAGCTTTCAAAAACCATTTCTATTATTCACGACCTAGTGAAACTTCTTTTATTCATAGTAAATAAGTAGGCTATAGCTGACTGATATGTCTTTCAATACTGTCCACATTGTTAATTGTCGATCGTTATGTAATATTTAGTAATTATACAGCTATTTTTGAGTATTTTATAAAATAATAAATTTCCATAGAAAATAATAAGTAAATAACATAATATTATATTACAAATGACTCTAACCTCTCCAGATATAGTTTAAATTTTTATCGTAGGAGGGCCAATAGGGCATCTATCCATAGGAGTAATTAGATCAGATCAGATAAATGGAAAACGCCTATACTACAAACTCTAATTGAACGTGTTCAGTTCTATAAATCTTGTTGTCTATGAATCTGTTATTTTATTGTAGTAGAATTCATTGTTATCTGTGTTACAAATTTTTGTAGTTTTGTGGCTTTTAATGTGAATATCGATATGTATCTCTATTTATGAGGTAAGTTATTCCTTAATTTAGAATATTTTTGTTACGAAAATTTGTGGTTTTTATTGTTGAGAAATTATTCAAATTCAAATAGCTCCCTCTACCATTACTACTTTTACATGACGCCAAATTGAATCTAAAATACATTTTTTATTCAAGTAAAGCACTATCTAAGTACTTGATTGTTAAATATTTTCTTTAATTATTGACCTAAAAGTAGTGTTTTGATAAATTTTTTGTTCAACTGTCAAAAAGATGATTTTATTAATCGCTATAGATACGCAAAAATAGCTATTTACGACGAACAATAGCATGCTATCGGGAAAAAATAGACACAAAAACACGCAATTGTGAAAATAAGTTTTTCTTCACAATTCGGGTACTTTTTTCACGACGATGTCACTTTTGCCATTGACGTTAAATACAGATAAAAACGTATTGAAAAATATAATTATTAACCTACAGTGGCAAATACTTTGAACTTAAAATATTGTTTACATTTCGTGCACGAAATCAATGCTTTATGGCGCTTTCGAATGATGAGAAGAAAATGACAATCCCAATAAACAAAATTTTAATTTTTCCACTTTTCGATACATGTCTGTAACTTGGTTGTTTGTAAAGTTAGAAAAAAATAATTAATACGTTCTTGAGACACTTTTTTGAGTAGAGTCCAGTGGCGTGCCTAATTTTTTTGTAACTTTATTAATTTTTGAGTTATAACCTAAAGTTGTGTGTTTTAAATACAAACCATAGGTGACTATGGACCAGTTGAAATTGCTATTTTTTTCTCTTTCCGTTAATATATAATATGTGAGGATAATATGATTATTCGCTATTTTACTGAGGAAACAGTTTATTTCAGAGGATCAATTTAAATTTTTAACTATTTTTGACAAGGCATTTAGAAGAAATCATGAGTTACTAAACAAATAGTATTATTAAAATGATATATTCGTAATAACAATCATCCTGAGAATGTATCCACGACGTAATTAAATTACGGAAAAAGTTAAATATCGTTGCTGATATGTAACAGTCGAAACGAAAATGTCAAATATTGATAACAGGCAATTATTTCAAATGACACTACTTCATGAAAATGAAGGAAACAAAATATTCTATAATAAATTATTGTCTCAATAAAATAGCAAATAATCATATTTAACCCTACATATTATATATTAATGGAAAGAGAAACAAATAACTATATCAACTAGCCTATAGTCACCTATGGTTTGTATTAAAAAAAAGACAACTTTAGGTTATAAGTCAAAAATTAATAAAGTTATGCACTGAACTCTACTCAAATAAGTGTCTGAAGAACGTGTTAATTTTTTTTTCTAACTTTACGAACAACCAAGTTACAGACATGTATCGAAAAGTGGAAAATTTAAAATTTTATTACTCGAAAACAAAAGACGATAGGTCATCTTAAAAAGGGATCGAGAATGGGGGGCGGGGAAGTAATTTTTTTCTATCTCCTATAGTTAACGAGGGATCTTCTGTTTTTTTTTGCTAACATTTTTTATTTATTTATTTTTGCGGGCATTTTTTTCTTGTTGTAAATTCATATTATTATTACACTTATATTGTAAATAACTATAATAAAATTCTGGTCTACCAGGACGTCGCATAAGAAGCCGTCATTACGTATCATTAATAAATTTCAAGGGTTACTGCCATTGTCGCAGTGAATTATAGAAGACGTCTGCTTAATTTATGGCATGGCATATTCCTCATCACAAGATCGAACCGTATAAGTAATGGCACATTCAAAAAATGCATTCATCCAATTTACATATTGGCTTTGTAGAAACATAATCACAATTAAAAATATTAAATATGACATGGGTCAAGTCTTCCCTTTTTGCTCCTCGGTAAAAACGAGTTTGGCGCAGTAAAAATAAACGAAAATATTGATATCAGCTTATTAGTACTTGCCTTAAAACAACGGGCATCCATTTATTTCACTTACTTTATTATAATGGCCAGCAAATATATTTAAAGTTAAAAGACTATTTCGATGAGGTGCCAGTGCTGGGCATGTAAAAATGAGCCACTGGAATCTGGACGTGATTTAATATCCAAATCGGGGCGGGTCGTATCGAGGAATTTTTATGCGAACGCTAGTAGTAGCTAAAGCGCAATTGCTTTCGATTGTTTTCACGCTGTGGAAATACATACAACGTCAAGTCTTGGATCCCCCCCCTCCCCTCATTCTTGTTAAATAAATATTTTTGTCAGAAAAACCAAATACATTTGTAAAAATATATTGTTTTCCCAATCTTTTTTTGTGAAAAGTATGTTCGATAAACCGAGTACTTAAAAAATTAAAAACCAGTAAATCTGTGACATCTTTGACAAAATTTATTAAATTAAAAAGCAGTAACAAAGCAAGTTCTCTACTTGACTAATAGTCGATATGACCTCCACCATGTTCCAATAGCATATTGACACATCTGTGCATTGAGATAATCAAGCGGTTAACGATCTCTTGCGGAATATTGTTCCATTCCTCTTCTGCCACCACGACTAACCCATCTGCAGAGTGAGATGAAGGAATATGATTATGAATGATTCTAGCAACGAAATCCCACATGTTTTCAATAGGATTCATGTCAGGAGAGTTGGCTGGCCAATCTAATATATTGATATGTCCTGCTTCGAATGTCTCTTGAATCATTCTTGAGCGATGTGTTATATTCTGTGGTATGCGAATTAATGGGGTGCGGCGGTTGAACATTATTTCACCCCAAAATATTACGGTACTCCCTTTATACGGAGAAGCTTCACGGGGAAAATGAAGTCGCTGTTGACGACCTGGTTCTGCCGAATTCTGGTTTCGTCTGTAAATAAGACCCATCGCCACTGGCGTAAAAGCCAACCCCTATGCTCTCGCGCGCACTGGAGACAGGCAGCACGATGCCTTGTAAGTAGAGTGAGGACACGTAAATTTGCGTTGTGGAGTCGTCTTCGAATAGTAGGTGTCGATATAAATGTACCTCGAAAGTGGACCCTGAGAGATGAAGCTGAAGATGTGCGGTGTCTACGACGGACATATTGCACCAAATACCGATCCTCCCTTTCATTAGATACTCGAGGACGTCAACTACGTGGTCTGTTTTCCACTGTATCAAATTCTTCATATCTCTGTACTAGTCGTACAACAGATGATCTAGGAATGCCCAACATGTTCGATATCTGATGATTCGAGTGTCCTGCATCATGTAAAGCAGTCATTCTTGCTCGGATAAACTCAGAAATTTCACGTCCTGGCATTATAATGTACAAAAATTCAAACTTGACTGAATACACTGCCAAACTGACCAGATTTGTAAAAACATTGATAATAAAGTAAAGATTCATGGTATGCAATTTTTTATTATCCTTTTCTACCACATTAAGAAAAATCACTAGGTTTAATCGAATCTTTTTATATTACAGGGGGTTCCAAGACTTTTGACATAGGTGGGTCTAAAAATTCTTCCTAAAGAATTTATAGGCCACTTAAAATGGGTCACTTCGATTATTATTTGTTTTCAATAACTCAGTTCTGCCATCGTCGGCTAAATCGCCGCAGTCGTGCTTTTTCTAGTATGTTCCTTTGCTCGTTTGCAGTGCCTTACCGCGCGCGGTAGCAGACTGCAGCACAAATGACGTAGTCGGGCATAGTCGCCAATTCTTTCATATAAATAATGACAAATGTTAAGCTGTACGTTTCTGTTTACGTCTCATTTTGTGTGTTTCAAGGTGAAAATGCAATCCATTATTAATATGTATGTATCCAGTTTTATGAAAAATGTAAAATATTTAGGCGCGAAAGCTTTGTGTGAAGTATCGGAACGGTATGAGTGCCGCGTATTTTAATATTTTAAAACAGTAAATAAAATACGTACATTTCAAATCAAATTAAATAAGTAGGTTCTATTAAAAGATAAGCTATTATAGTGTCAATATCAAATTTAAGGCCTGATGTGTATGTTTCCAAACACTAACGTTGGTGTCGCCACACTATAGCACATTACAGAATTCTATATTGAAATTCAGGTGGTTTGAAAGTAAGTATTACAAAGGCGACGCGATTTAGCAGACGAAGGTTCAGCTAATGTATAATGTAGAATTATATTGTTCTATACGGGGTGTATCTAAATAACACCGAATGTAAGAGGCGATTAACTGATAAAAATTTATAAGGGTATGTGGTATAATTTTTTTTAAATCCTGCCCTAAAATAAATTGTTTTTCTTTTATCTGTCAATAAATCACCACTTTTTGAAATTTTTTCCCCTGAAGTATTTTTGTAAGGAATTGAAAAAGGTCTCATTCATTTACTAACTTTTTGATCTCTTCCAAGTTTTTTCAAAAAGTTATGAGAAAAAAATGTGTATTGCAATGCATTTTGAAAAAGATGAACTGTTTAAAAATGCATTGCAATACATTTATTTTATTTCTCACAAAAATATATATTTCAGAGCTTCATGAAACTAGCAGCTTTTAAATATTTCTGAACAATTTGTCAGACACAGACTTTTTTTAAAATTTGACAGTTACCATTCTGTTAAAAGTCCTGCAGAATAGTAAGAGATGTGCGTAAGGGGTGGCCTAATTTACAGACAAGCATAATTAGTAAATATTACTTCATATATTCCAAGTTTCTCGTTTGTAGTAGAACGTTTTATGACATCAGTATAATGTGATCTAACCAGAGTTACCTTAGTTCAAAAGTTGATATAATCGCTGCAAGAATTTAGACGATTTGCGTCATGCAAACAGTTGAATAATTCATTATATTTTCATCAAAATATTTAAGAAAATAATAAAACTATATACTACACTAAATAATATTTGCACTACATATTGCACTACATTACAAAAAAAGAGATTGTCTTTAACGCGACAAACTATCGAAAATTATGTACAAAAAAAATTGCATAACTTTAGCTGTGACGTAAGTCCGACCGAGTTATAGGGTGTTAAAATTAAAATTTGGAAATTTGGTATTCCGGCTTCTTTTGGCATGAGAAATTGAAATTTTGCCTTAATTTTACTGAACATTGCATTGCTTTCAATTTTAATAGTTCACAAATTTTTTGTTGCACACTCATTTTCTGATAGTAATAATTATTTTTGCATCAAAAAGGTGTACATTCTTAATGTCTCTAGGAATTGCCGTTTTCGATATACAATGTATAACAAAAAAGTTTATTTTAACATGAAAAGCAAAATTGTATACATAAACATCACTGAACAGTACATGATAACAGTGAATTATTATTTTTTTAATTTTCAAATTTCCATCTACTCCCATACATTAAATCTTGTAAATGCAAATATTTCGAAAACGGCAATTCCAGGCTATATTAAGCGTAAGGTATACCTTTTTGATGTAAAAGTCATGGAAAAAGAGATGTTGTTATCAGAAAATAAAATCTAGTGTGTGGCAAAAAATTTGTGAACTATAATAGCTCAAAAAGGAAGCATAAGTGGCGCCCTCTATAATGTATGCCAAAATTAAGGGGAAATTTGAATTTCTCATGTCAAAAAACCTCGGTATTCCAAATTTAGTTTAAATACATGAATTACTTCGAAGGTTATTTAAAAAATAAAATAAAATAAACTTTTAATTTTGACATTCGGTTTTACTATCAACTTCTGGACTACGGCAAGTTTGGCTGGATCTTACTATTGTGACGTCACAAATGACCCTGTTACTCTATGTACAATTATGGGACACCGTGTATAGTTCGAGTGTAATTTTTTATGGACTCTAGGTCACACGTACAATCGTTTTCAATATTAATGACACACTTTAAAACGAATTTGTCTATTTATTTCGAACTGCTGACGTATTGATAATGAAATCTACTATCAACATTCAACATTAGTACTCAGTGGTTCCATTTATCAATAGAGATCAAATGACATTTCTACTCAGAACTTCCAGTTGTTTAAAACCTGATTGAGGCAGTGTCATTATTATTGCAAACGATAGTACATGTACCCACTGTTTGAGATTAGTTTCAGCGAAAATTTGTTTTCTTTTGCCTGTATGGCTGCGGCAAAAAATAAATTCCATTTGTACTTACACGGTACAAATGGCAATTTATATACGGAGAGCGGGATATTTCAAAAATGGCAATTTATTGTATGATAATTTATGACTGGCTTTTCATCTTAATGGCCCCAAGTTGCCATTATTTATGCTCGATTTGGTCTTAAACGGTGGATAATATCTAATATCTAGGCATTACGCAAGCGTGGCGCTAGTGCGGCAACACAAATTCTTTATTTAGTTGTTGTCCGTGGAAAAAATATGAAGAAACTCTGTTGTAACCGTTACAGAATATATTAAACTCTTACGAGAGGCTGTCTTGGAGGTTTCCCATTTTTATTACCTGCTTTCTACATGATTTCTACTGGGAAAACAGAAGTTGTACCATGTATTTGTTTGCGAAATATATCTACCGGATGACCAGAAAATAATAATAATAATAACTTTATTTCATATAGGCCAATATAGGATACGAACGTCAAATTTAAAAGAATACAAAAGATGAACATTACATTATTACACAATAATTACATAGCAAGACTATGATACCATTCTGTTGATATAAAATCTTATAAATAACTTATACCCTTGAGTATTTACACCAAGAGAGTCAATGCTTAATAAAGACCTAAATAGTTATCATAATTCCTGTTAGATGTCGTACTGTGTAACAATACGCATTTATTCAAACGAAGGAAATAAAGCGCTACTATTTTAATCTGCAAATAACTGCGAAGGCGTGTCGAGGGCGTGGCCACGTGACCCTTTTTCATATACCTGCCTAAATAATAAGATTGTGGCAATATATTTATATTCAAACCACAGATCATAAAGTTTGAAACATAAGCAGTTTATTTTATTGCGTTAGAGAAGTAAGAATATGAACTGTAAATTGATTTAAAAAAAAACAGAAAAACAAGATTGTTTAAAGAGTTTTCAGCGATATGTCAAAATTTACATTTTCTGTTTTATTTCCTTTAAACATATTAAGATAATTCAAATGAATTCGACATACCTACTTCTATAAAGAGACATATAGAACTGCAGATTATCGTGTGGGTTTCTCTTACTGCATAAGATGCATTATTATTTTGCGAAAAATTCATTAGTAAAAATTCTAAAACACCAAGTATCTTTTTTCAATGTTTGATCTAAGTATAATTTTGTGATGGTGTGAAATAAATATTATTTTGAAGAGTAATTTTTAAATTAAAATTAAATTTAAATTAATTTAAAAATTCAAATAATTTAACATTTGCGCATGCAAATTTAAATAAATTTACATGCGCTAATGTTTTTAGTAAAAATAATTTGTGAACTTTACAGGCCTCATCAAAAAAGAATGTGTTTCAAAATTTATTATTTTAAGTATTATATAAGGTGAACCATTAATGATGTGCCAGAGTAGGAATGGCAGTTTTGGAGCAAAATATGAAGATATAGCTAAATATGCCTTACTAAAATGTTGCTGTGGAAAAAGATACAGGTTTACATATTTTTTTTTCGTTTTTTTTTAATAACTAGGATCGCTCAACCGATTGTCATCAAATTTGGTAGGGAAACATATTTTAAGAAAAGCAGTCATAATTTATGTAGTAGGTACCTATTAAAACAGATAGACCATTGCCAGATGATGATAATTTCTATCTTATTTTTTGTTAACGAAATTCCTACCGTTTTCCAGAAAACTGATCTAAAACAACCAAATGTATTTTCCGACGTGAGGAAATCTCTAGAAAATTGCCATATTGAAAATTTTCTGTAATTAGCTGTAATAATTAGTTTAATTAATTAAGACATGTAGAAGTAGAGAGAGTTTGCTCAAGGGCTAAGTTGTTTTTACTGCTCTGTTGTTATTTTTGTCCATAAAAGTAAATATGTAGATAATTTTTGTTTCAAATATGAGTTTTTTTCCAAAGTTACTCTGGACATTTAAAAAAAGTAAACGACTCATTGATACCTACTAATTTTTTTGAATTAAATTTCAATCAGTTAGAGATACTTGCGTTAATACAAAAAAAGAAAACACAAATAAAAATATTTCAACTTTGACACCTTGTATCTTTTTCCACAGAAATATTTTACGAAGATATATTTAGCTATATCTTCATATTTCCTCCCAATGATGTTACTCCTCTTCTATGTCCCCTTATTAATGGCCCACCCTGTATATTTTTATCGACACGTATTGAATGACTTCTTCACTTGAATTTACCAAAGCTGGAGGAGTATGATAAAAGTGTTATGTGGCGGTTAATATATTTTAAGCTTTAACTTTCATTGATACGCGAAAGTGAATATGAACTGGATAACTGCACTTCTGTATTTTTTTTATTAAAAATCGTAATGAAATTACTATAATTACTTATCAGAATTCAAAATCTACCATTATAGTCGATTTTCGCCTTGCGCGGAAAAGTTTTATTCCTGGAATGTTTCATCTAGTTTTATTACATTTTAAAAATTAACATTTATTTCCTGCCTGCTTCCTCATGACTAACACATTCACTTAATAATAAAATAAACAGTAATCCTATGGAATGTCATTAAAGTTATGAATTTTAAGTACATACAAGCTTTTGAAATAACAATGACACTCTCTCAAAACAGTTTTTGAACTTCTCGAAGTTCTGAGTAGAAACTCATTAAATTTATATTGGTAAGTGAAACAACTAATTACTAATGTTAAAAGTTGAAAGTAGATTTCATTACAAATACGTCAGCAGTTCAAAAGAAATAACAAAATTGAATTTAAAGAGTGTCAATATTATTGCAAACGATTGTACATAACATCATATGTATGAACCAATCATCTTCGATGGGAGGAGCTTTCAAAATTATATATCCAAATTCATGTCATTTTAGTACCTAATATTGCGCCATCTATTAGCAAATAGCTCAAGCGTAAACGTTCTTTTTGAGTTCGTTTCCCATTACGCGAGAGTTGGTTTCCCATTCAGGCCAACAAGGTCCCCCATTAGATTGACTAGTCTTAGTGTATATAGTCAAGGCTTATACCTACACTTATATTTAACATTTAAAACATAACAAATCGTCAATGTGTATCGAGGAATTCGTTCAAAGTATAAAAGCACCGGTCATAGAGAAACTCCAAAAGCTTTTGGCTACTTAAATTTTTTATTTGTTGTGGTAGCTTGTTGTAAACAGTACTACATGAATAATATGCACTTTTCGTAAAAAGGGATAATCTAAATTTATCAATATAAATACCATCTGCACATCTTGTGTTGTGATTATGAATACTGTTACGGCAAGGAAATGCATTTGAATTTGTCTTCACATATAAACCTGCTTGGTATATAAAAACAGTTAATAATTTATTTGTTTTGAATAAAGGTCTGCATGAGTCAAGTGGCTGATATGAAAAAATAAGGCGTAATATTCGTTTTTGCGATATAAAAATTCTGTGCATCTCAGCCGATTGACCCCAATACACGATTAAATATTTTATATGTGAGTACGCCAATGCATAGTAGACATAGGTACTTCCTGTCCACAATAGATTTAAGATTTCTAATAACATAATAGGAATAATTTAATTTTGCTAAAACATGTTAAATGTGCTTAGACCAAGACAAATCTTTATCAAGAAGAAGTCCTAAAATAATAGGCCAAACCTTACGAATAGATGTGACGTATGCCATTTTGTAGAAACTAAAAATTGGTAATGTAAAAGTCGAGGTAAAAAAAAAATTCTTCATGTAAAATCACGAATTCAATTTTATCGGTACATATACAGAGTGTATCCAGTTCCAATAGTCTATACTATAACCATCTGCAGGATAGTTATTTGTTCAATTTAATATGTAGTGGTCAAGAATGGGGACATCTTGTTCATATTTTCAGAAATTATTTTATAATAACACTAAAAATAAATGCAAATTCATATATTGGGGAAGTAGCATGAATTTTATATTAGTTTAAAGTGTATTACGGGGTAATCTTTCAAAGATACTATCTGGCGGCAATAATCACATAATAATTAAAATATTAACATTAATAAATTGTCATAGAATGTAAACGAAACCACGTGACCAAAAACGAGATATACTCGAGTCAAGAATTCAGACGTCTTACGTCACGGCTGACGTTACACATTTGTTTTTATTGTCAACGTAATTTTCGATATTTGGTCGCGTTAAAAACAATCATTTTTTGCAATTTAGTGCAATATATAATGCAAACTTTTAGTGTAGTATATAGTTTTATTACTATCAGTTGCAGTTTCTTAAATAATTTGATAAAAATATGATAAATTATTCATTTGTCCGTATGACGTAAGTCGTCTGAATTCTTGTCGCGAGTATATCAATGTTTCCGTGGATACATGAGCAGGTTGCGGTGTTGGTGATGTAAACAGACGTTTGTTTCTTATATATATTTTTGCGTTTTTGTTAAACGTTATTCCTTTGTGTACAATATAGATCCCCTCGTGAAATTACAGCGACATTTATGTTGGGTAAGTTCCAGATAGATGGTTTTACTTGAGGTATTTATAAAATTATATCATCTGATTTCACATTAAATAATAAATAAAAGTAATGAATAATGATATTTAACATTTATTAATTTTTTTAAATTACCGTAATAAATTTTTACTGCAATTTACTACTGATTTCATTTCTCCTTAAACATTTTTTAAAAATCCTTATATAATTTCATGTAGTGAAGTCAGATAATTTTATAACACACACAATAAATTAGAAAAGTTTGCTTTGTTGTTTATTTTCTAAACGCCCTGGTAGCTTAATAAAAAAGTTTAATTGACTCTTTACAGCTTTACCTACCTGTATTTTCAATTAAATTTTCCTTAAAATGGTCTTCACAAACAAACAATGTTGTAATGCTTCCTTTCATCGCGCTTCATCGACTTACACTAGATTTGTCTTTTAATTTTTTGGCACGGTGAAATATTTTTTATTAGGTGCTGTATGCTATATTCTTACATAATGGCATAATGCAATACTTCTTCCATTTGCCCGATGAGATGCACTTTCTGTGCCCATTTTACGAGTCTATTTTGCAGGTTTATTTAATACCAATGTCTATTTCACACAATAATGTCACAAATGACAAATTAACCCTTCTAAGCGTATGTACTGCGTTGTCTGAAAGCATGTAAATCGTATAAAGCACACCGTGCGAACGGCGTCTGACGTCACAGGGCTACGCTCTGACGGCGACCGTTTTCTAGGCTTATTTTTCTACGAAATTGTCTAGGACAAACGCCATTTCGATTAAAATAATACATGCTTTCGTATTTTATGAGTAAGGGAAAGATATTAAATTTGTTTGTGAGTTTGGAGAATAATTTAAATAAAAATGCTACTTTAGCAGTCTCGAAACCGAGGAGAAATGTTTATGTAACTCCTTGAATTCCGGCCGCGCATTTCGCGAAGAAAAAAAAAAGATCCCCAGAAGTGAGTGACACAAAATTTGCAGTACTTTTTCTTATTAACTTGTTCGTGTTCTCAACGCGATAATAATATGTAAAAAGGCACATATTCAACAAAGGCACGGTAAAAACGGCGCATTTTAATATATGCAGACATGCAGCGAAGGGTCCTTGTCGGCTTTCGAGCCATCTCCCAACTTTTTATTCTTCACTTCGAGCGGCCCACGCACCCGGGTCTTCACAACCACCGAACATCGCTTCTGCTGTACTACACTGTATTGCCTGCTCGGCCTCTGCCTGCTGAGCGATGCTTCTCACAGAATTCCGAATAGCCCGGTCGTATACACTGAAAAATGTCGTTATTTATATCGGATGGGTCTCAAACTATCCACACTCTTAACAACCAACATACCCTGCATATCGCTAAAGCCGGTTACAGATTTGATGCAACACAAAATTGAACACAACATCCAATGCAACATAGTCGATTTGAACTGACTCTTCTTAGGTGCAATATAACATGTAATGCAACAAGGCGATTTGGACAGACTCTTTTTAAGTGCAACACAACGTGCAAGGCAACTTATTCGATTTGGACGGACTTCTCTTAGATGCAACACAAGATGCAACACATCATGCTATGCAAGAAAAGCGATTTGAATGGACTCTTTTTAGGTGCAACACAACATGCAATGCAACTTCGTCGATTTGGACGGACTCAGGTGTAACACAACTTACAATTGAACATAGTCGATTTGAAAGGACCTTATTTAGGTGCAACACAATACGCAACACATCATGCTATGCAACAAATTCGATTTGGACGGGCTCTTCTTAGGTGCAACACAACTTATAATAATTTAGTCGATTTGAAAGGACCTTATTTAGGTGCAACACAACATGCTATGCAACATAGTCGATTTGAACGGATTCCTTTTAGGTGCAACACAGCATGCAATGAAACTTAGTCGATTTGGACGGACTCTTCTTAGGTGCAACAGAACATGCAATGTTGCAACATAGTCGATTTGAAAGGGCCTTATTTAGGGGCAGCACAACATGCAATGCAAGAAAAATAAATTTGGACGGATTCCTCGCATAACGATGATATAATACACCAGTAACCAAAAAAGTATGCAGACAATTATTTTAAATTTTTTTCTAAAGAGATCTAAAAGCAGGCATAATGTACGAAGTTCTGAAACTAGTTGTAGGTAACGAAGATTATCAATTTAATGTAAGGGGTTATTTTACTGCATATCCACATAGTTCCATAGAATCGAATAGAATTTGGGATTATATTATTCAACAAGTTTAAAAAAATATCTAAAATGCTAATTTTAACAAAAATCCTCATCTACACAGAAAGAAAGGTATAGGTGTAGGAAATCCAGAGTTGGATTATCAGAGAATAGAATTCTGCACTAGAAAATGTAAACATATACAGAGCGTTCCATTAAAAAAAATGACGTTTTGAAGTTAACAAAATCTGATTTTTCAACACCTTGTATGAAATTAAGCCACCTTGCTAGAAAGCCTAAATTTGAAGTATTCCTTTATAAAAATGATGAAAGTCTCGTTGAAGTATGCGAGAACCCAAAAATTGAATAAAAATATCATTTCATTTAAAATAACGAAGTTACTCTTGTTTCGAAAGTGACAATTTCTTGAAAACATTTTCATGGAAAAGGCCATACTTTATTATACAGGGAGTCAAAATTTCAGAAATAATCACTGCAGTTACGAGAACTTATATTTTCCAGTTCTGCGGCATTTGTTTTCCTTTGATTTTTCCTTCGTGTATGAAGAAAGTAAACTATTAACTATATTTTTATAAGAATATGCAGTGTACCTGTTTGTGAACGGCAAATTTATTTTTTTAATAAAAGATGGTTCGTACTTATTTCTTTGAATTGCCGATATTTGTCGATGTCGGACAATCGTCTGTTTGGAGACTACTAAGAAATTTGATCATTTTAGCCAGTGTGTGAAGAGAATAACTTAAGAAGAGATAATTCATCGTCTAGACGGGGTGGCACAGGTGGTTATTGTATGCAAACAACGGCCTGTTATTTTCTAATTATCGATTTTCGGATGTGTACAGTGCATTAACAGAATATTGATCGTATAAGAATATTAGATAACTACAATAATTTAGTGTTTTCTAAGCAGTGGCAGATCGTAAGTCTATAGCTGGGCGGGAGGAAGAATTTGAATGCAAGCTACAGATTATTCAAAAAGCCCCCAAATATGTATATTTGACCCAGAGACCAAAAAATATGGAAAATAATATCTATGATTAAGCATGCGTTATTCCCACTTCATCTTTCGTTATTATTTATTCTATAAGACTAATAAATTTACTTATATATATAACTTTATAAATTATTATAACCTTAATTATGTGTGTATATTTTATGGGACTATAGGACGGTTTTTTATAGTTATAATACAGAGTTTGTTAAACCTAGTAATGAACAAGTGGTTGTTATATATGCATCAAAGCAATATTGCTATTAATGCGTAAGTTATTTTGCAGTTATATTACAATAATAACACTGAGTAGTAACATTATATTCTGATATCACTGAAGCGTGGAATATTGTTGCAAGAAAGCAACGTAATTTCTTGTATATGAAGATACTTTCTGATTTTCATTTGTATATATCCTTATAAATTAAGGGAGTAAGGCAATTGTTTTTGAGTTAATAATAAGAGGGAGAAATCATTCAGTTGATATACAAATATGTCATTCAATAACTTCCTCTCTAAACGTAAAGCTAATGTTATTATTTCATTTGCTTTATTACTACAAATAACGTCAACGTATATAAATTACATTGACAATATACGTCATATCTTATAGATCGACCAAAGTGGGCGGTTCTTCCTTCAAAAACGTTTGTCCATTGTCTTATATAATAAATCAATAGCGGGCATGATGAGTCTTTAATTAATCAAGATGGCCCGTTAACAGATTTGAATAACTCACCACACTTCAAAGGACACAATTTACAACCGTTAATAGGAAATACCTATTTGTATTCATTATGTGGATAACAAGTAATTCGTATTCAACACAATACGAATTAAAGTTATCAACGCATATAAAACCGTATGGGAAACAATGCAATTGTTAAATCTCCTTTGAATTTAACGAGATTTATAATATATTCAGTTAAAATTGTTCTGGTTGTTAAGAGCATAGTGATGGTGTAAATTGTTAATGCTTAGAAACCTCGTAAATTTAAATGTGGTTATGACAATATAGGTACCAAGTTTCATTGTTGAAGACAAGTCTAAGTTATATCTTATTCTTTGTGAAAAATATATAATATAAACACCATTATTTTTTCAGATGTTTGGAAAAATCATCATTTCCACCACCACCATTACCATCACCATCATCTCCATCTCATTTATTCATTTATCAATTGACAAATAATGAACTAATTTATTGTTCAGAATTATTGGCTAAGTTTAATTGGTACATTCCTGGATTAAATAACAGGAGTAAGACATATTTCAATCTTCTTAGACCTAATATTATGTTAAAATATCCTATTCACTCTACATATAAACATTACTACTACTAATATGTTTTTGTCATCAATTGGAAAATGTAAAAGCATATTATACAGGGCGATTCACAACTCATCCAACAAAATTTGGGAATAGATGCGTCATGAAAAATGGAGTAAAAATCGTAAACATTTTTTTGTAAAATCCTTACAGCTTCCGAGAATAAAAATACTGAAGTGGTATTTTCAATTTTTTCATCACTGGGCTGCTGTTATGCAATATTCAAATTTAGAATTTTTCCCATAATTACAAACAAAAAAGAAAACAATTTCTGTCAGTCGCGGCCTTCTAGTTTTATTTTTAAAAATTAATAAAAATTACATTCAGAAAATGTGTCAGAACATTGGTCCTGCCATACGTAAAATGATCCGCTGATTCCAAAAATGTCAAAAAATACAGGGTGTCCCTTTTAAAAATATAAATTTACGGTCACGTCCGGTCAAACCGGAAATGTCATGAAATCCGAAATGCCCTCAAAGACATCAAGGCACCATCTAGTATAAACCCACCCAATTTCAAATTTTTATCAGCAGTCATAAAAAAGTTACAGCGTGTTCCCACTTTCCGTTGTCACCCGGTACCTATACCTATTTATTTTTATTTTTTATGTAGATATTCTATTCTTAAATATTGTATTATTTTGTATTTTTAATTTGGATATTATGTCCAATTCTAAATAGCTCACTCAATTTGCCCCGTAAGAAAGTTATAATTCTGAATTCGAATTAAAATAATGTCTGTTTATAAAGTCCCATTGTTATTGTTGATTTAGAGTTGGCTGTGCTGTTAAAACAATTGTTTCTCATTTAAGCGTTCTCGAGTGATCGGGATCAGTTTAATCGAAAGCGCTCTACATTTCTAACCTCAACACGTAAGCGCACAAGTATTCCCGTGTATGCAGTTGATGAGAGTAATCTCGGAAGCCCCTTTTGACCGTACTAACGCGTTCGGAGCGAGCCGGACCTTTCGCCTGCCGAGGACCTGCCTCTCACAAAATATTCAAAAATATTATTCATGCTTTTTATGCGCGCAGTTCGGTCAAGGTGGATTTTAAAAGTGACAGCTATGACTAGGAAACAAACGTTGCCATTTGTTCGTTCCCTTATCCCAGGCCTGCATCTCCTCTCCGGTAAGGCCGGACAATAGTGATATCAGGTGTGGCGCGGGCATTTTAAATCGTTAATTTATCAGCCGTTTATAGTGGGCCATGGCGCGAGATAACATTTTGGGCGGCTGGGAAACGCTGGTGGGTTGGGTGTGGGATAATGTAGTTGGCTGGGAGTTTTTCTTCTACTATTTTTCGCAGTTTTTCGAAAAACTACGTATTTATCTGCCGGTTTTGTTTCTACAAGCGTGCGTAACGTCTTATCACACGTATTTTAGTTATAAAAGTGTCATTTTTCTTTAGTATAATTTTGAAGAAAAATTTAGGTATGTGGTGAAAAACAACCAAAACAACAAAAATCACCATCGAAAATAAAGAAGACATAATTGTCAATATCAAAAACTTCAAAAATCATTCCGTCAGGACTTTTGTGATACGTAAAGAGACAAATAATGGATATTTTTTTAAGATACACAGAAAATATACAAGCTTACGCCCAAAAGAAACTAACATCGCTGATTAGTTATACAGGACAAACATAGAAAATGTACTGTCCAACCTGTAGGCATCAATTCAAGAGGAAATCGGAGACTACACCTTCAAAATCCAGAACTATACACAGGTCACAGTTTTAGGCGGTTCTCGGCAAGTTTTGTTGCCGACTGTGGATGAGGTATCACAAATATTAACCGTTTAGGAGGGTGAAAATCAACTTCTGTTGCTAAGAGGTACTTAGAAGACTATAAGAAATCGGAAAAAAGAAATGTCCCACAAAATTCTTCATTTAAATACTTCTTCATCTTCAAATTGCAATTAACAGCCATTAACGTCTAGCCCAAATGTACCATCAGTACTCAACAGCCACGATTTGACGCTTGTTTCTGAATAAACCTTTGTTCCTCATATTAGAGCAGTCTTCTTCCAAGAAGCAGCTAACTTCAACCCACATGCTGACTTCCACAACTTACATAACGCGTCTAACGTTACAATCAATATCACTAATAATAAGTAAGATAATATTTCTCTTATTCCAATGCATTTTTATTCACACTTGTTTTGTTACATTACAGATTGTATTTAAGTTTTGTGTGCAAGTGGACCGCCAGGTTCAGCATGTGGCCACAAGATGTAGTTACATGTTGTATCACGTCTACTTATATTCCCTTCTGTCGGATAAGTCGTCGGTTGTCTTAACTTCTATGGCATACTGAGGAGAGCTAACAAATTCAAAAGCGGTATATGTCGAATATGTTGGTAATGAATGACTTTGACAGTTTGCTATAAGGCTGTCTTTTTTTATTTAAATAATTAAGTACTACTGAGTGAAAAATTATTTCTTCTTTTATTGTCATCTGTCTATTAAACGTTTCTGTATACCTAACTGTTCTTGAATTTTGTCCACCCATAAAAGAATTGCCAATCATACATTCATATAACGACTTCTCTTTCTTTTTGATAAGTAGATACTATCACATCCTGAAATCCCTTACATTACTTTTTTGGACTCTATTATAAACATATATATCCCTGATGTAAGCAAATATTAGCGATAATGTTGTAATGTAGTACTTAAAATAATAAATAAGTACTACTCGTTGTAGATTTTGCCTAGCCGATCAAAAAATTAATTACAAACTGAAATTAGTAATTATATCTAATCTTTGTATCTCCAATTATAAATCCTCGTTTTTACAGACCGGCAAAAGAGCAGCGACGGTTTTTTTTCAGGTTAAAATTCTTTTTCACTGCAACATCTACTTATACCTTGTTTAATTGATATGTCAAATCCGCCGTTTATCGTTTAATGATGAGCTAGTCTTATTAATTACTGCTGTGCAGTTTATTAGCTTTCTTTCGATGTGTAATGGGTACATTTTATATGCTACTGCTCTAACACACTCTCTAAGCCACAATTTGCCCCGTCAACATATTTTTCTATCCGAAATCGCTACGATATTTGTGACAATTAAATTTGAAAGGAGTTCAAGAATAATTTAAGATTAAAAACTAAGAAAGTCAATTCGTCTCCATCTAGAAGGCTATAAACTAAGCAAGCTTGACTTTAATAACTATTTTCGCTGTTTAATTACTAGTTTGGATAAATGTAATTGCTTAACCGCACATAATGGTGTCAAAATAATGTCACCGGCTCTATTATATAATAACAGGATGTGTGGACGCTGCAATTATTGTAGGTAATTGGCACATGATTGGTTAAAAATTTTATTACTGTACTTTCTAGGGGAAATAAACTCATAAGATGCTTTAGGTATAGTTATTATTCTGTTATATTTCTTTTTTCTTTTCTTCATTAATAGAGCTTAATGATTTCGTGAGAGTAAAAGGTAATGATTTTGTAGATACACTGCTATGTTGTCAATCTTAAAGTACTTTGAATAGGAAGTCTACTGCGTTGGTTTTCGTCGTATCTGTTCAACAGATCACAAATTGTATCGTTAAATGGGTTGCATTCTTCTCCTTATGTAACTATTTCTGGAGTGCCTCAAGGTTCTCACTTGGGGCCACTGCTTTTCATTATCTATCTTAATGATCCACATTTATGTTTTCATCATAGTATGTTTTTAATGTACGGTGATGATATAAAGATATTCTCCGAAATAAATAGTTTGATTGTTTACTTGTTAAAACCGATCTTGATAGATTTTTTGCATATTGTAATGTGAATAAAATATAGAAAAAGAAAAAAAAATAGTATTATATTACATTTTGTTTTAGAGACTCCTTAGTATTTCACTTAGTTCCCCCTGAAAAAGCTGCCTGGCTACGGCTTTGGTTCCTGCTTATTATGGTATGTACCTTGGACAGCTGGATATAAGCTGAAAATATGAAAATATCATATTTTCAATAAAAGTAAGTTTAATTTATAATTTTTAAATAATTTTAACACGTAAACCGTAAATATTTATTACATCATGTGTTAAGTTTAACATACAGGGTGATTCAGTCATAATGTCACGTATTGGGAAGGCCTAATAAAGACACAAAATCGAAAAAAGAATTTACTTGACTTTAATAAGATAAGGAAATCATCCCATAACAATTTGTAATACAGTGCTCCTGGTACGCTACAAATTTTCTGATAACGCGTTCGGGTGTTGAAGCGAAACCACGTTGCCACACATTACATAACAACAGCATGTTCATTAAAGTTCAGTAGTGAAGATTTTTTTTCTAATGACAAACTTCATGTAGCAATCTAAAATGTCGTTTTGTATATTTTTCGAGGTGCTTTTAAAAATTGTTGCATTTTTAAGATATTTGTTAAGAGTTTTGTCAAGTTTTAACGTAAAATTCACATTCTGAGAATATTTGAATTCGTTATGCCCTTATAGTGCAAAGTTCAAACGCTCAGTAAAATTTTACAAAGGTGGTAAATGAGTTTGGATACAATATACATATTTTTTGTACCTCTTCATTATGTTTTTGAAAGCGGATCAAGTTGAGCTTGTACGTTGATATTCCCAAATAATGCAAATCGCATTATTGTTTCCATCCAGGCTTTCGCGTCGTGATGAATCAAACTGACGTTTCGAAAACCATAGAACATAAAATATTTAAACTACAATTATTGTTACACACCTACAACGTTGACAGTAGCAGTTCCCTGCAGATAGAATTTCCTTAGATGGCTTTTAGAAGCATATAGTAATAAAGATTGATGTTTTTGAAAATATATATATATATATATATATATATATATATATATATATATATATATATATTTTCACATACATATGACTTCCTACATATGACTTCACTGATAGGAATTCCTATCAGTGAAGTCATATGTATGTTCTCTGATACCAAACATCTAGGTATGCTAATGAACAATTCCACAGACAAAGCTCTATCCAATAATTATCTAAAGAAATTAATCTATCTAAATTTACTGACCTGGTTTAATGAAAACACTCTATAGATATCTAACTTCTGACAGTGGGAACTCGAGAATTCAACCACAATAGATGAGATCTGACCTATTTCTGCATTTTTAGGTTTGCTTCATCAGGTGGCCTCCTTTAAGTTGAGTCAAATATCTAACTATAAAAATTATTATACCAATAAATTAAAATTATTTGAAATTAAATGTCGACAATGTCAAACTGATTAATCTGTCAATGAATTTAAACATCATAACGACCTACTAAAATAAATAACAAAATTGTACTCTTTATGTATCGTTTTTTATATATTTTCAGGTATTAACAATATTGTGTGAAACTCACTACTCTGTGGATTAAAGTTTCACACAATATTGGTAATACCTGAAAATATATAAAAAATGATTATCTTCACTAATATATTATATTTCCAGAAAAATTCTCGAAGATGACGTCCGCGTCCAGGTTGGGGCCCACCAGGTGTCCGTGGGGTGTTCGCCGATGGTATATTCGAATTCAGCGACCCAAAAAATCCCCGGGTGGCCAGTTTCTCTCCTCTCTCGCATAAAGTTCGGGATAGTCCCTGGAGATGACGTTCGTCGGCGTTCCTGAGCTCCAGGTGTTCGGGGGGTCAATTTGAACATCATAATCGTGATCAGCGACCTCGAAT
The DNA here is from genome assembly GCA_037114965.1 of Monochamus alternatus. Lineage (NCBI taxonomy): Eukaryota > Metazoa > Arthropoda > Insecta > Coleoptera > Cerambycidae > Monochamus > Monochamus alternatus. The sequence continues at coordinate 59,330,643 of CM073429.1, read as the reverse complement.
ACCCCCGGGTACCTGACTTGAGCCAATTATGACTCTTATTTACGAAGTTATTAAATTTGCCAAAAGGCCTCTCAAAAGATGCATTTTTTGCATGCATTTTTGGCTGTAGCAATGCAACTTCCGGTTTGTAATAGGTACAAAGTAGGTACGAATGATATAAATAATTTTTGCAAGCGAATGCAAAAAACCGCATTCCGATACGTTCTATCCTAAAAGATTTCCTATCTTTGGCCTTTTTAGTGCTTCATTGCCTCGACTATACCTACTTCATGGCTTTGGAATTATCCTCACTAACAAGAGTTTTGTTAGTGTAGACAATGCAGTTTACAAACGAACCGTCATGATGTTTTGAGAAAAATGCACAAATTGTGACGTGTTTTGAGGCATTATAAGGACGTGTAACAGTACCAAACTAACCAGTTTTCTTGGTATAGATAATAGGAATTGTTTTCTTGGCGTATGTGATGATTTTGAGAAAAAATGTACAAATTGTTATCCATTTTGTGGCCTCGTAAGGACGTGAATTATTTTCACCTCGTCCGCGTCGTTCGAGAAAAATTACCATTTCATTCATATAATTCTCTATCTGATTTAAATTCGACAATGGATGTGCGTTCCACAACCGTTTATTACCGTTTACACATTTGCATACGTGACGTAGCTAGAATAAGAACTGTGAGAAAAACTTATTACGCTTCACTATAGCATTTTATGAGACTGGCGGACTGACGATATTTACACAGGCTTTATTAATAATGACCTAGGAATACTTTACTTGCTGCATTGACCTCTTTATCTTCATGTTATACTGGGTGTCTGAAATATGAGTATCTTTATTTTGCTGTATGAGAAATTATGCCCAACAAAACATAACTGACTTTACAACACTTGTTCTTTGACAACGGTAATCGAATTATGATAGCAAACAGGTAACATTTAATACAGATAATAATTTTCTAGGGTTAAGCTTGTAGCTAATAGTTTATGTTACTAGGAGCAGAAAGCGAATATTATGTGTTTAGCGTAGAAGTCTCTGTCGCAGTGACATATACTATTTTTTCTTCAAGCACCAAGATAAAAAAAATAAAATATAGATATTTGCTCCACAGTTACAAGATTAAAACCAAACGACGAGTTAGAAATTTTGTTGTCAATGTAATGTTGAGCTATTTCTCCCGGAAATATATTTTGCTGAGGTATGGTATCTAAAAAGTTATTATTAATTTCATCAGGATCTGTCAAAGTAGCTGGCAACATAGGCTTTTTATTTGATATTAGTTCTAGTTTCCGAAGCTCTTTCCATAAAGTTTTGGAATTGCTATTTCTAGCAACATAACTAAAGTAGGCACGCTTTTCTGCTAGTAAAGCATGGTTTACAACATTTCTAATCTACTTATAATAATTCCATTTGGCTTCGCAGCGGTTTTTTTTTGTAGACAGACATGGCTTTATTCCTTTCTTTCATAAGTAATTTAATATTATCAGTTATCCAAGGAGGTTTTTTCTTAGTTATACGCACAGTTCTTAGTGGAATATGCTTATTAAAGATGTCTACTAAATGTTTATTTAAAAATCCGACTTTCTGCTCAACAGAATCGAAAACAAATTGTTCAATGGTAATGTGTCAAAGTCTCTATAAAATAAGTTTTCATCAAAAGTTTTGAAATCACGAAACGTATATAATACTGGTTCAGGTATTGGCTTAGTACAACTGATTTTACAGGAAACAAGTTTATGTTTAGAATTAACATCAAGCCCCCCAACACTTTTTGATTGTATCGTTATTGGTTGAAAAATATTGAATAAGAATAATGAAAATAATGTGTACTATACTTTATTTTTAAACTAGGAGGAGTGATTTAAATTTCTCGCGCTTAAACACTAGCTTGTTATTGGTTAATTTGTCGCCAAGTTTACACAGCTCCATGTTTATTGTCAATGCCAATACTGTCAGCTACTAACATTTCAAATGTCAGTTATATTTGGCTAAAATTAACATTGCCACTTCGTTGATTATTTTATGTTTGTTATCCCTCCTCGTTAATCCTAAAACAAATGAAATAGTTCTTTTCATAACTCAGCAACGAATTGTATTGTTTTTTGTGTATTTTCTCTATTTTTTTTTCAAATTTACCGCCAAAATGATCTAGTTATATTTTCTAGTTATTTTTCTCTGTGTATATATGACTTCTTCATTTACTCCTCTTAGTTTAAAAATAGAGTATAGTAAAACAATTAACGCCTACTACTGCACGTATTGCCTTATACGGTTATCACATGCTTGAAGAAAAAAATCATTTGCCTCAATTTTTTCATACCTCAAAATGGCGGCTATTAATGATCGCTTCTTGAAGAACTTCGGTTATATGATTCTAATTATTTGCATTTATAGAACAGATCAGCGAAGCTTGGTCAAAGTTAACGTTAACACTCTGTACAAAAGGGTGTTTAAAAACGTAAACAGCTCCTCGGAGATACCTCCCAAGAAATTTTAACCTTGCTATAGAATTGAAAAAGCCGGCTAAGGCACACCAGGGTCCTTATTCTCGTAACAATGGTTCAGGTTTTCTAACTTCAATCACTTCTTGAGAGGTTTACTATAAGACCGTGCACAATACGGTAGGACTTCCTCGCTAACGAACTTCTCATCTAAGGCACAGAGGCGGCTCGTTCCGGACGCCGACTGTTGCTTTGAATTATTTAATTCGACAAAAGTTATAATAACTACAATTTTATTTTTCAATATACAGAGTGTTTCAGGAGGAGATGTACATACTTCAGTATGTTATTATACGTTCAATTTTAAGTAAAAAATTTCCTATGAACTAAGGTCTGGAAACGCTCCGTTTAGGATATACAGAATGTCAAATTTAAAAATATAATAATTTTCTTTAATAACTCTCGACTACTTTGAGTTAAATTCATGAAATTTTGTTCTTGGGACGGGAAATTCAAATTGTGTGTACAATTGGATGGATATCCAAGAGGCCATTAGGATACCTTAAAATCACTTCAACTTTTTTGTACCACGGTGTATGGCATTTAGGAATAGAGAAACATTTTCCCCTACTTTTCTACAACCTACAAGCTCATACCAAATTCTATTAAAATCGACTTAGGGATTCCAGAGATATCTGCAAAAAACAAAGTTGCCCAATTTCAAGGGGTCAAGTAATAAGTGAAATTTTATAAATTTTGATTTACTTTAGCTAATTTTAGTGTTGCAGCAAAATCAAAATGGTGATACTTTCTCATTATTCTTGTTGATTACTTATGCAATTTTTTTGAAGCCTTATGCTCATAAAACCTATATTTTGTACCTATTAAACAAATTTTTCTTTTGCTGATTGCACACATTTTTGTTAGTACTATAACATGACTCACTATAATGCTAATTATACTAACCTTACTATTATTTAGTAACCAACGTATGCAACAGATAAGACAGCAGAAAAATATCGTCACTCGCCACTACTTCTGAATGTTCCAAATCTATGATATGTAATTCTATTACCTATATTATAATTGTTACTTACCTACTTCTACTTCACTCAAAATTCGACAATAATTTCATTCCGACAAATGAGTTTGAATTTGCTCTATGTCATTTTTTACTCTATACAGGGTATTTACTAAAGAATAGGCCATAATTTAAGTTTAACTTCCTTGGACGAAAATAAGGTGATTTAAATCAACTTACCTTAGTACAAACTTGTTTCCTTAAGAACAGAAAGTAGTTTTTTATAGATACAGATTTTATATAATAAAAAGTAATTCACCTTTTGATTTTGATTTTTTTTAAGCCCAAAAATCTCACTCCCTGAAAAAATCTGAAAGAAGAAGTACAGTGGCATAGGCGCTCAGAACGCCCTGTACATTCCTTCTCTACTACTTTCTCGGGCTTATAACCTCTTAAGGAAGCAAGATACTAAGGTAAGTTGATTTAAATCACCTTATTTTCAACCAAGCCTAGCCTTAAAGTATGTCCCATTCTTTAGTAAACACTCTGTATATTGATCAAGTTTAATTTAGATCTGATTAACAACTACATAACCCTGTAATTGCATTAAAGGATTCGGGCACATTTTCATAAACACTGCTTAAAATGAACTTTTCTGCCTTCTGTTTCAGTTAGGCATCAGATGCTAGAAACACCTTGTACAGAATCAGTGCATGTATCAGTCCAGTTACCTACATCTAATAATAGTTAATAGAGATTTCAACACTTTCGAAGCCACACAATTATTAATAAATAGAAATAGTTTCAGATAAAATCACCTAAAACTAATTTTGTTTATAATTAAATTTATTACAGCTCTTTATATTTTTTTGCCGGTTACTTGGCTCTGAAATTAAATATCTTAGCAATGAAAACCGCACGAAATGAGAAGTTCTGATTATCCAACGGAGAAACTGCGTTTAATACGACGACAGAGGCTGTTTTACCGTTTAGAATAGATTTAGCAGAAACTGCATTTTTTCCAATTCCATTTTTCATGGAATCCCTTCTCTGAGTGTAAAATGAAAGTAATTTTTTTATTACCTTAAACTAATTGACTATTTTTATGACCAGAATACTATAATTCAATTTGAATAAATAAATTGCTTCTATTATTATTAAAATTCGCGTATTTATAAACAGTATATCGAGTTAATCATAAACTATTTCTTACGGTTGTATAAAAAGTTCCTTTTCCTTATTTCGCATAGTGTTAATTGCACATAATGGTGTAGCACTTATTAAACAATTTAGGCCATCTGTGATAGGTGGGCATTACTAGTAATAAAAATCTCCGTGTTTGTATCACCTAAAGCTCATTAATTCAGAAAAGGAAGCTTAATTTCATACATTTATACTAAGTGAAGAAAAAAAATATTGTTAATTTAATGGTGTGAAATTATCTGTCTTATTACATTCGATTTCGTTTTGTTTTAATTTTAAACTGTTACATCTAGAGCAAAGTAAAAGGTGTTAGTGAGTTTTAATAATTATAAAACGGAAATTTAGCAGCATTTAAAATCTAATGATATCTAAATTTAAAGGTGCCTTTTTACATACAATTTTCAACGAATTCATTGCTGTTTTTAGAGCCATCTGAAAATAATTTAAGCAAGTTAGAAAAGGTATCTTCACTGTGCAAAGCATACAACTTTTTTCTAGAACAAAGATTATTATCACCCGTACTGTTTTATCATTGCATTTCTACCATTTTATAGGCCTGATCAGTAAGAAAATTTTGTACGGCAAACATCACAGCCTGTAGAATTCTTTTTTTTAAACATTAATATTTAAATAAATTATTAAGAATTTTTGACGAAATGCAATAGGAAGTGAAAGGGTACAAGTCTGCATAACCCGACAAAAGGGACCATAAGTACCTACGCGGTGTAGACAAGCTACATCTAGCTACTCCATACCAGACTGAAAAGCTACAGACAAGAAGCATTCTACATCGCAGTACACCATTGAAATCTATCGCGTTCGGCGAGAACGATATTTTTCAAACACGTAAATTAACATAATTAAAGGAAATGATTAATTTTCAACAAATCTAAACTTGTTTATAGTGTGTGGAGACATGTATTTATCTAAATTTGAATATCACTGTTGCTTTCAATTTTTATGTAATCTCTTTTCAATATCGGAGAAATCAATTAATTAATAATAATAACTATTGCGGTATGAATAACATGGTCACAGTGGCAGAAGCACAATTTTTATTAAGCAAGCTGTGATTTAAAATATATATTCTTTTCAAGATAAAAAAATCGTCGAATCCAAGAAACAGAAAACGTTGAAAGTACAATTATTAAAATTGTTTCTATTTCTTTTTTCTATTAGAAAGCCTCCTTATTATGCACTTACTTATTTACTTGGTAGGGGTAATAATTGTAAGTAAATTTATGTCAAAAAATGAAATTTATTAAGTACATATATTCGGTATTCTAAATTTCTATAATTTTTCTTCGACACTTAAATGAAAAAAGGTATACCACAATTTTGCTACACTCGGTATATACCTACATATATTTTATATACAGGGTGTCCCGAATATAAGTGTAGATACTATATCTGACTAAAAGCAACAAACAACTTTGGTATGAAAAAAAATCTAAAACGAACAGTATTTCTACAAATACATTTTAAAAATAAAAATTCAACTGTAATAAAATGCAAATTTGTGTTGCGAAATTAGAAACTATGGTACAGTTAACGCTAAGTAAAAGCTCTTGGAAAGTAATTCGTTTTTTGTATCAGTATTAATGAAGTAAATAATAGAAGTTAGCCAGAAACTCCTTAAAATTGTAACTTACGTCAATATTGCAATCTATCACCTGTTGCTGTTAATCTAAGAGTATTATTAGTCATAGCAGTATTGTGGCTAGTGCGTTTCGTTTTTCTGAAACTTGTAAGTATACATAAATAAAAATGTAACAATTTATAGTAACAATGACATGTTAATTTATGGCGGATCTGGGGAAAACATTCTGGCCACGAGACGTTTGTACGGTAAACGCTTTTCGCAAGCAACAGTCATTTTGAACAGTTGTAACTATTTCACATTTGATTCTGTGCTGTGAAAAGAGCTCTAAAAACTATTCACGGTAAATATATTTAGATATATTAATAATTATTGTTAACACCTGACAAGTCTGACCTAGTATGTGACCCATGTTGTCACATATTTAAGACCTGTTTCCTGTCATAATTATGTTATTTTTGGTCTGAGGGAAAGAATTGTTAAACAAAATATGTTTTGTTTGGTACAATTTATCAAACTGCAAAATAAAGGCACACCCTGTATATACTCTATGATCTGTGCGTTATTACTTTTTTAGATTGCCATTGTGAAATACGAAAATGTAAGTACATGATTTTCAATTGTTTTTTCAAAAAACGTATTCAGAAAATTTGCTGCAATTTTGAAAGCAGACATTTTCCAGTTGTTTGGATAATTCTGTGCCGCGTAAAACACGCCACTGGTTCGCGTTAGAAAAGGACGGAGCGTTATGATCAGGTAATTGGCTGCGATATAGATGCCAACCCGGCGTATTCAATTTTTAACGATGTTGCTAGTTTCTAAAGCCTATTGTTGCCGGATTTTTGTTTTGTTTTATTAAACTGTGCCTTATTTCCATATGAATTTTAATTCGTTTTTATGCGAATGCGCCTGCGAAATTCCAGCAAACTGTTTGCGGAACACCACCTCGATTACTTATTATTTCTCATTGTGCGCCCAGCATTGAGCCTCTTTACAACTTATTAATTACATCGTTTATATGGGGAACGAAGTCCGCGCTAAACACACCGTCCGACACATAATTGATCGTCTATTTGCCGGAGCGTGATGAAATTATTTGCTGCAAAAGTGACCATTATTCGCTAAAACGGCTCAAGTCACACGGTTTTACTAGGACGTCCACCGTTTCTTTCCACTTTTGCGTCGCCCTTAAGAAAAACATTTGTATACAGGGTCGGGAAACAGCAATCTACTCCATCGATTACAATTCGTAGAATATCGTGATTATAAGCCTAATGGTTTTGTTGTTACATCTGGGGTACCGCAAAGCTCAGTCTTCGGCCCTCCTTTCTTTATTGTCTTTATTAATGACATTAATTCTGAACTTATTATATATAGACGATTGAAACATTTATCAAACTATAGTTTATGCAAGATTGGTTACAGGAAATTCTAAATAAGGTGAACCACTGGTGCCTTAAAAAATAATTTTCCTCTTAATGTAAGTAAATGTTACGCATTTTCTTTTGATTGGAATCATAATTCAATTATATTTCAATATCAACTTGATGGTTAAATTCTCAAAAGACTTAAAACTGTTGAAGATCTTGGTGTAATCTTCGATATATAACTAAGTTTTAATGGTCATACGAATGCGATAATCGCATCTGCCTATAACAAATCCTCAGACATAGAAAGGGTTTTACATATATCAGTGTTTTAATAATATGATAATAATAATATCTCTGCTCCTCATTCTAATCACGACGATCAGCCCAGAAGTCGAAGACTTATGCGGGAGAGGGGGCGGTATATTATTATTAAGCAGGCCGCATTTGCGCCCAGGAACGACTTACGTTGGTAGGCCCTAACCACTATTCAGTGAAGGAATGAGGGAAACCTGGAAAACCTCATTAATTAGGGGGGTAGTCAAATGTCGACTGCTATCAATCTCTCACATTGACCCAAGCCAACATTCTTCCACTTTACCACACAGTGAATACTGGAGATCTAGGGGGCTTCATAAAACCTGTTGCTGACGGGTCTAATCATTCAATCCACTAAAGTTATAAGCGAAACAGAATACAGGTCTGGTGGCATAGAAATGTTTTATTTTTTTTATTCACAAAAACAATGACCTGTGTGTAGGATTTTGAAAAATATGTTAGTTGAGTAAAGAAGATCGAACAATCTAACATGATGCAAATTCATCATAAACTCTACTATTTCTGCTCTAGTCAAAAGCGTGAACAGATTTTTCAAAATTCTATATACAGGGTGTTGTTATTTGGAATAAACAAAATAAAAAAAATAAAAAAATATGTCATTAGACCTATATTTCTGCTTTGCTTATGGCGGTAGTGAATTGAGAGAAGCAAGAATAGTACTCTTACCAAAAATAATTTGATTATACAGAATGGTTTGCCTTTTATAGCAAGTTAAATTAATTGCCAAAACTGATAAAAAGCCGTGTATATCGGTAACGATAATGGCTAGACAATGGATCCCCATCTTGTGCATTTTTTAATTATTTAAATCGGTTGAAGATAAAGATACGACATACATATACCTTTTTCCAAAATGTTCAATTTTTGGTATTATAGCACCGAATTCTCCAATTTGATGAAATACTCTGACGACCTGTATATTCAAATTGCCAATAACAATCCGAAAAAGCGTCGAAATTGCAAAGCGAATCGAAAAACTTTGTAGAGAACATTTCTGTTTAATTCCGTGAACGCAGTAATACTCGTTTTTTCCATTTCCTAATAGTGAAATTGATAAACGATTGAAGTTTATCTTTTCCATTGATACGTAAATATAAGCGTAACTAATTTATTGGCATTAGGTTCAGTAATAGTTTTAGAACAGGTTTCGACAGAATTAATTAAGGAAACTTTTTAAGTGATTCTTCATGCGAAAAATATATGAATTTAAATTTGGCCTGGCTGAGCATCTTAATAGTCACATTTTCATGTAGGTGCGCTTAGATTATTTCACATCATTTACATGATTTTTTCCCATAAAAAACTAGGGAGATTAGGTATGTGAAACAAAAATAATTTTATTTATCTACGTAGTATTATAACAGAAGTCGTAGCTGTTTATGCCACGAGAAAAAATGGTTTTCAAATCGAGATTGTATTGAAAATACTGTTTTAAATGTTCAGTAAAAGGCAATTTATTACAATTATTAGATACTCATATTTGGGAATTTTCCCATACATACACGTTGACTTCTCTAAAGCGTTTAACAAGTTAGAGCACACATGGAATTATAGCTATACTAATATCAGGATTAAGGGGGCATTTTCAGTGAGCCGCCATATTGAAAAAGTACGTGATTTAGACATCATTTTTAGGTATCAATTTCTTCTCTGTTCTCTGAAAATAAATATTTTTTTTTGCCATGATTAGACAAATAAATACTTCTAGAACAAAGTGCGCTACTTGAAATTAATATATTATTATCTGGCTAATGTCTGGAAAGAGGTTTTTGATACCCTGTTTAACGCTGAACTCATTGTATTTTTAGAAACAAAACCATAACACTATATTTAAATTTAACCTGTCCATCGCGTGGATTGCTCATTATTCTTTCACATTATCACAACAAATTGAGATTTTATAAAAGAATTTAGAAAAAAATGATACCTAAATAAACATCGGATTCATAATAGAGAAATGCTGTCAATTGTCAAATAAATGTCAGAATTTAGTTGAGCTAGTTTGCCACCACGTGTCGCCACCGTTGTTTGGCAATTGAAGAGAAGGGTTTCATAGCAGTGTTGCGCGGTTGTGCAAAAAATATTCAAAGTTACTACATAGTTTTGGATAAATAAGATAGATGTTGAAACTATTTATTTTTTTATTTGTTCTTGAAAGAAGTGTTAATTTGTATCTATCATAGGAGTAAAATTTACATAGGTACCTATTATTTCATAATTAGGTATTATATCAAAATTTAACTTTTTCATCTGTAATGCCACTATAATTTTAATAAAACATAAGTCACCTCCTAAAACTTGAGTATAAATGTGCGAAAATATCGTAAAGAAATGCCTATTCAGCTGGGTTGTGGTTTTAACTTTGAATTCACTTGTTTTTCCATTCGTGTTTATTCAATGATTGAAAGTTTTATAAACAAAAAAAAAAGTTAATCTTTTTTGAGCAGTTAGATACAAAATAACATTTTTATAAAATTCGAGATAATTATTTACATTAGCGTAAAACTCTCCAAACTTAACAAAAAAATTCCTACTCCCCTATTTTCGAGGGTGCTGATCACGAATCTGAGGTCAGATTTCGGCGCTCGTATGTAGTTTTCGATATATTTTTTTTTCAATTGTAACCTCTATGTATATATCACATTAGGTTGAAATTACAATATAACTCCTACATATTTTGACAACAGTGTGACGTCATGAAATGAATAAGGCAGATGGGGTAGAGATGAACATTGCAATTTCAACCTAATGTAATGTACAAATAGAGGTTATAATTAAAAAAATTTTTTTCATAAACTACATGCGAGCGCCGAAATCTGACTTCAGATTCGTGATCAGCATTCTCGAAAATAGGGGGGTAGAAATTTTTTTTGTTAAGATTGGAGAGTTTTACGCTAATCTAAATAATTACCGAATAAAAAAGAACAAACTAGGCAAATTCTTCACTACGACGTCACTTCCAAACTTATAGCGCACTTATAATTTTGAGCAGCTCAAACTTATGACCTATGACTCATGTAAAGAACAGGCGGCAAAGGCAAACTGTGACAATATCGCACGATGTCTTGCAGCCAAGGTCACCGACGAAATTATTTATTCAAATATATTATTTAGATTATACATATGGCGACATCTATAAAGAGTCGTCTGAACTAAAAGGGAAATGTTTCTCATTTCCACCACGATTTTAGACAGGAGCGTGCGAATGCGGCCTTAATACACTTTTCCAACGTTAGCTTAGTTAGTAATGCTTTATTGAAACATTCTTGTATAATAAGATTATATATATATATATATATATATATATATATATATATATATATATATATATATATATATATATATATATATATATATATGTGCTTCATTAAAAAATTAAATTCGTTGAAATCAAGGAAGCTACTATACTTAATATGAGGTAAAGTTATGTTTGTTTAAAGAATTGTTTCGTTTTATTTAGATAATATGAATTACTTGAGTCAACAATTGTTATTTTCAAGATAAGGTTATGTTCTCTTTATTTGAAGTTTTAAGTCACTTAAATATTTAAAATAATGTTCAATAATTTTGTATTTTAGTATTTCAGTATTCTTGCTATATTGTATCCCTTTCTAGAGTAGTTACTACTCTACACACCTTATAATAAATGATACTCACTGAGTAGTATCTAATTATTTATATAAAGGCAGAAAGACTTATAGCAAAATGTAAAAGTCATTCATTAGCGGCATACCAGACATATACCGCTTTTGAGCTTGTTAGCTCTCCTCAGTATACCATAGGAGGCGAGGCAAGGACCTATCTCACACAAGAGAACCTGAATAGACATGATAGCAACGTGGAAGTACATCTTTTGACCATATGATGAACCTGGTGATCCACCTCCACACACAACTTTAATACAATTTGTAATAAATAATACTATACTGATTTGCATGATTTTACAGATTTCATTGATTTCTACAGATTTTTTCAGGAATATCACACCTCTCCGTCTACTGAAAAGTAGATCCTACTTTTTTTTGTATGTGCAGGTGTTATTTTTTGTTGTCTTTGTGAAAACGTTTACACTGAAGAGCGCGTACTGAAAAATTCCGAACTTGCAAATGGAACTTTAAAAGAAGCGAATTATTTTATAACTATCGAATAGCGTTGTTTAATGCACAATTTGATTTTATAGAACAAATAATTGTAATAATTTTGTTCCTGAAAAAAGTAATTGTGTAAAACTGTTTTATAATAGTTTTTACAAAGTGTTTTATAGAACAAATATATTTATATTAAGGATATATAAGGAAATTAATAAAATTATTCTATTCTTAAATATACCTAAGCACAAATAATTATGAATCTGCATTATACACCAATCTTAAAATGATTTGGTTTTAATATTCTTCACTAAAAAATATAATGTTTCTTTAAATAACACAAAAATACAGACTACAAAACATTTTTATAGTTGCTGTATAAAATTGTTTTAAAAGTGTTGTATAGATTTTATATAAAACTGTTACATTACCAAAGTGTTTTATAAAAGCGGGCCCTTTAAGATTCTATAAGTCTCGTACAAAGGCATTTAACCACGTTATATGAATTTGAGGCTCTTATAAAATTTATTTTATAGCAATTTATACAATCTTTATAAAGTTTATTTCGCTAGTTGGTTATTTACAAATTTCAAATTGCCCACGTTTTTCCATAAAATTTAAATATCTCAGTCCTGATTTCTCATGAATCGCCCGAAACTAACACAACAAATTACCGAATACATTAAAATAAATACTCGGAATGTGCAAATACCTAAAAAGTCGACGCTCATATACAGACTTCTGCAATAAGTACACGGTTTGGAAACGGAGCGATAATAGCAGCTTTGTTTTGTGTGACAATATAATATTTTAATTTAGTATTATTCGAGGGCACAAAACGCCTAAGGTAGGCAAGCGAGCGTGCGAACCCAAGTTTGCTCTGATGCCGTAATGACTCGGTAATGTTAAATTAATAAGGATGTTGGTACTCCTGGTAGTACCGAGACGATTAGCGCGTCACGTCGGGCCAAGCGGTTCTAAAAAATTGAAATCGGAAGAAATCTCTTTATTAAATTAATCGCCGAAAACGTCACCGATGTAATTTTAAAAAAGGAAAGCGGTCAAGAAGTTTTTTATGTCTCCAAATTGATGTACAGGATGAGGTATATAAACGATACTGCAGGAAACAACTACTGCGCGGGCTAATGCCCCGACCGGCATTGAATTACACTTGCAGTATCAGTGAGAACAACATGAACCCTTGTTGTCACTCCACCTGACATAGACCGGTTTCGGGCTTGTTAGCCCTCATCAGTATGCCATAGGTACAGGGTTTTCACGTGAAAATTGCCACCCTCCTATTTCTCCTTTATTATTCGAGACACAAAAAACGTTGTAAGATTGAAAGTAGTAGAAATGTTTAAGTATTTTTTAGAACAGATATCACAACAACAATAATTGATTATAGCAATTTTGAGATACGCCTAACTTTTTTTTTTCAAACGGAACACCTTGTATATTTTCACACCATTGAAAAGACCGTCAACTGAGCTTTTCAAAAATACAGGGTTATTTAGAATTAATCTAAAAAAAATTTGAATGTACTCTAACAAAATACAATTTTGTAAAAAAACAATCAAAAAGAGTACTTCAAAAATGATATAAAAATACGCTTCTGCACGGCACTGGAAACTGGTCCACTGTAAAACCTGACAAGGCAAATCGACGCAGTCGACGACTGCATAAAAAATTCAAGGAAATTCCCAAGAAAGAAAAAATAAATATCATTTTATAGCACCTATTTTATACAACAAATTCAACTGCTTTTGCAGTTTGACATACCTGATTTTACAATAATAAAATTTTAGGCCTGTCTAACCAGGTTTCTAGAATCCCCAGAAAAAAAAGTTTCGTGTATGAAACGCCACACTGCTGCAATACGCCATGGACGCCCTGGACCTCCATTTATCCCGCGATAAGGTTTCAAATTTTCCGTGTTACGCTCGCGTTTCACTACACTTCTGTTTACCGGGAAAGCGTTCTGCTACAGCATTTTCACATCACAATAACTTAAAACAATTTTTATTTTTTTTTGTTAATAAACTGTTAGTTTCAAAGCAAAAAAGTAAGACAGCTAAAAGTTTTAAAATAAACCAGGCTATTTGATAAGTATTTTTGAACACTCAATGTTTGTCAAACAAATAAGTTGTAGCAAAAAATAACTGTGGAGATGCTTATTTAAACCCCTTCTAAGGGGCAGAAATTTTCGAAAAATTGTTGAGAAGTTGCACATGCATTAGTAGAAAATTTGTGTAAAATTTTACTATTATACCTTTTTCGGTTTTCAAAATACAGCCGAGATATTTTTTTGGAATCTATGAAGGGCTGTATCTCCTAAGGTACATCAGGTGTTTTTTTAATGCATTATTCTGAATCTTTAGTCATAGTTTAGCATTAAACGAACCCCAATTCTCTATCATTAAAATGTTACCTGTACTTTCAGGATAAACTAAAATTTATTAAACTCAGTCCCATTCAAACTTACTTTTACCTTTTAAGTATTTTGGCTATGCCATCAATCTCTACAGACACTTCCTTTATGCATTTCCTGGGAGTAAAATGTCGCTCAACCTCCAAACGGAAATAAAAACACAATAGCTCCGTGTTTACTCTTGCCAAAGTAACTGTACAAAACGTAAACATCGAGGGAACCGACTAAATAATATAGTATTCCATTGCATGATACTAAATATATTGAATAAGCGCTTAAAGAGTTATATATAATTGATAGTTAGATGGAGGGATTTCTCAACCGATCGTTTATTATAAAGCGCAAATTGTAAACAATGACTGTAAGCACTACATAAATTTAAGCAGCCTTTCTTTAAATCCGACGTTCACGGCCCCGCCAATAACGTATTACTATTAGCATTCGCTAAATTACGAGGGTTGTTTTGTTGTTTAATTTAAATCCATCCCTAGCCAGGTTAGTTAGCCTCGCAATTGTAATTCATTCATGACAGAAACTGAGAAGTTTTTTTTTATACTATTTCAATTTTATTTAATATATTAATTTTTTAAACAAAATTTACAACGTAACATTTTGTGATACATATTTTTTTCAGTGTCATAAGTGAAGTTTGACATTTACTTGAGGCCAGTAGCGTTACTAAAATTTTGAAACGTTTCTTCTATTAGTATTCTAAGGATATTTGAAGAAACTGAAAACTGCTCATATTAGGGAAAAAAAGTTGTGCCGTTCACTATTCTCTAAAGACACAACGGTTTGCGTTATAATAAGGCATATCTCGAGATCTAGGTATCCAGATACAGTTCATAGAAATGCAGGTAGGCAGCTGATATTAAGAACCCTACGTTTAGAAACGTTTACCGGACATATTAAAATTTAGATATACAAGATTTCCTAAGCAATATCACTGTCATAAAAAGCAAAGTGCCAAAGCTAAAGAAAAAAAAATATATGAACCGTAAATGGTAATCAAATGAAATCGATTTCTCGCCGTATGATTTTTTTCGCGCCTGCAATTTTTCTATTGTCAAAAGCTTGTCCGAAAACCCCTTGATTGATTTTTGTTCTGACACGGCAAAATATCTAATTAAGTGAGAATAGTTTATTTATGTTTTAGTGATTACGTCTAGTCTCTATCTATGGAAATACCTAATTTCTCTTAATTAATTCTACACATTAACTCCTAAAGATGTTTACATATTTAATTAGGATACCAAGTTGGTGTAAATTAACTAACGAGGAATTATAATTTTTTCGTATTCAAACTGTAATCTGATCTGATAGTATTTGTTAATCTTGATATACAACAAATACGGGGTTCAAGGTTCCTAGGAATTAATCCCACGAATTTAGAAAAAATCTACAGGGCGAGCAACTTTTTATCACTTATAATTGCACAAGAAATGTGTAATTCGACAGGATAATTAATAATAAATTTAGAAACATATCAGTGCAAAGTTTATTTATGAAATACTAAAAATAAATACATTTTTATTTGAGCGTAGAATTATTAAACATGCAGTTATTGAAATCATACGAAGAATACTAAAATCGCTACGAGTGTCACAGCTAATTGTTTCTGTAGTAGATGTTGAAGTTTGTTCTTTTTCTAACCGAATCGATTGAATAATGCTTGAATGATACTCTTTCTCAACTTGTAAGTATGGTTTTATTGATGATGAATTACTGTGTCCTGCTATTTTTATTAGAGCTTGTTCTTCAATTCCGCTTTTACTTAATTCGCTAATTCGCTAACTGGCCACTCGATTTGAGTGATTTGTAAGTTTGACACGTTTGACATCTATACCAATGAGTTGTGCAGAGCATTTGGTCCATTCGGGATCGGCACATTTGTATACCAACTTTTAGAATTTTTGTTCTTCCAAAAGTGATTTGGTGTAAGAAATACTCTGTCCAAAGTTATAGAAGTGCCTCGTTTTTCCATCAAGTTTTGAAATAAGCATACTGGGCAAATATCTTCCTCTAAAATATTAGGCGTAATCCATTGTTTGTCACATAATTTATTGTCACTGCCTTGTCTCGTTTTCAAAAATAGAGGATTATACTCGATACGTCCAGTTTCTTTTCCATTATTTTTAATTTCGCCACGCCACACGCCAAGTTAATTCAAACGCCAAAATGTGATATAATGTCTTTTGAAGTCCTTCCGGTTAATTTTCGTCATAAAATCTGGCCATTGCAAATATTTCTCATTTATTAAGAGCTGATGCACTGGATTTTCTCTTTTCGGGTTGTGCTTGTAGGATTTTACGTTTAGCATTACATGCAGCTCGTGATGAACTAAACTGTACGCGTCGGTGAAAGGGTTAAATGCAATATTGAATTCTTTATAATATTTACTTTGTAGCATTTTAGCGGTGGTGTTCCAAATTGTTTTAACTACCGCTTCTTTGTAGTCTTTTCCGTCGTATTTTCGCATATTAAAAACCCAATCTTGCAATATTACATTCAATTTCTCAATTTAAGTATCTGCCTCAAATTTGTATCCTTTCGCATCGCAAAAAGTTAAATATTGTCACAACTATATTAGCAGGCACACAAGTATTAGCAATTTGACTAATTTCGTTGTTCGTAGACTAACCGAATCGACTCATTGCTAGTGTTTAATAATTCAATAAGTTGTTTACAAAAATGTTAAACTACTTATTTTGGCAACGGACACCGGGATAATTGATTAAAAAATGAATAAGTGAAAAACCATTGCCGCTGTCAAAGTGACAATTATACAGTAGCGAGTGGGCTTTTTAAAATACAATAGCTATTTATGATACACGTGTTAAAAGTAAGATTTTATTTTGTGAGTGAAGATGATTCTTCACGAATTTAACTTCACGAATATTTGGGCACTTCGGTTGTTGTGACCATACCAGATACTAAAACGAAAGTGTTGTTGGTGAATTCTATTTAAACTTTTTTAGAAAGTATATGGCACTCCGGCCACCCAACGCTGACCATGTAGGAATTAACATGTTTAGTAAAATGCTTGCCGACATTGCAGAGTTCTTGAATCTACCAAATCCTCAACTCTACACCGGACACTGTTTTCGTCGGTCATCGGCGACATTGTTAGCAGATTCTGGTGCAAATCTTACTACCATCAAGAGACATGGAGGATGGAAATCTTCGACCGTAACTGAAGGCTACATTGAAAATTCACTGGAACAGAAGAAGGAAATTGCGTGCCAAATACTTCCTACTGCTGCAACTACTAGCAAGACCACCAGTACTACCAGTAGTATTTCTACAGAAAATAGATGTGTCACACATGTTGACAGTAAAACCAGCTTAAGTATGATGACTCCGCAGGGAATTACAATTTCAAATTGTTCTAATTTTACTATAAATGTTAATAGTAATAACTAGTTAAAATGTTGGTTTGTACTTATTTAAAATAAAAAGTTGTTCATGTGTCTGTTAAAACGTTTTATTCATTTTCAAAACAAAATTTAAATAAACTTTGATTTACTTTTAACACTAGTTTTAAAAGTAACTTAGTTTTAACACTAGTGTTAAAAGTAACTTACTTTTAACACTAGTGTTAAAAGTAACTTACTTTTAACACGCGTGTCAAAAAATGACATTTTTAACATTCAAAATGACAATTAAAAAGCCCACTTTTAACAGTTTTGTAGAGAAATTAAATTATCTGCCAAAAATTTACATCAAAATCTATTCAAATGATTTCCTCTAGGTATCATTGGCGTAGACGGGGTCAAAAATTGAAAAATAAAACATCTACGGCACTGTCTAATTTCTTTTTATATCTACAATCATACTTTTTTTATTTTGAGCAGTAGCGTATTGTATATGTTCTCTAACAAAGTTATAATTTATTTTCGGACATTTTTGTACTAATTTTGAAAATGCATAGCCGTAAATCGCAAACAAGTAATTTACGTAATGCAGATTTTGTCGCCCAGAGCACGATCAACTTTTGCGGTTCACAGTACGTTGCACAAAATAAATATTTGTCAGATACGTTTCACCAGTTAACAGAGCTATTATTTAAAAAATGGTTAGACAATAATTGTTAATCTGAAAACAAGATAACAATGGCACCTTGAGTTGTTTTTGTTCGAATCTGAACACCTGGAAAGTATTTGCCACTTTCTCCCGCCATGTAAATATACAGGGTGTAACGGAAAAGGAGGCTGCTTATGCATATTTTGCACCCAATAAAAATGAAGAAAGAGAATTTTCTATACCTAAACACTTATTCTCTTTTGTGTTTAGATGTATAAAGTTTGACCGTTAGCTCTCTTTTAATTTTTTTTTTAATATCTTAAGAAAATAATAGTCCGGTAACCTTGTCCTTGCGCCAGATCCGGTAGTTCTGATTTTTTTGCTGGGTTGTTTATGTAAGTTATGTAAAACTACATAATAATGTAATATTATAGAAATAACTATTATTCTAGATTCTATCGTTTTGCGTCACTATAATTTGTATTGGTTTTTACATTCTAGTTTTTACATTCTAATTTTTAGGATGGAATTGTAAAATATAGATATGTAATTTTACTGAGTAGATAATTCAAATTTTCTTATATTTTATATATATCTACTTACCTTTATAACTAATAATGAAAAATATGCATAGAGGAAACTAATATTATTTCACATATATGAGTGATAATGTGTAAAAAATTTATCAATGATGTTGAAAGGAAGGAAACGTTTTTACGTTTAATGTCAAAAAGTTTCTAATTGTTAAAATGTACAAAAATACAGGTTTAAGCTAGTCAATATAATATCCAGGATATCCCTTACTAACAAATTATTAGAAATATAGTAGTTTTTTTTTTGTGAAATTTGTCCATCCTTCTTTGTAAAAGTGTATTGTTCAACCACCATCTAAAAATGTATTGCAATGTAGGTATTGCATTCGCATTAGAAATATGTTGAATAATTTCGCTAAAAATACTACATAATTATTTTTGAAATATCAGTAGGATATATTCCTTGGATTTTGCAAATATTTGTAGATATACCTATATCTGTGTGAAAATAAATATTTTAGCTTGAATTTTAGTTACAGTAAATTTATAATTAACGTAACCACAACTAATGTTAATATATATTATAAGCAATTACTATTTTTACTGTCATAAAGATGAATAAGTGAAATAAATATCGTATGGTGAGACACATGTAATTTTGATGCAAACATTTAAACAACGTACATATAGCTTCAGTTTCTATGATATTTATGAATTGTATAATATTTGCTCAAACTACAAGTACCTACACACGTAACAAAATAATATTATTTTTGCATAACTCCAGATTTGTAAATGTAAAGATTCGAAAATAATGATCTGTCATGAAACATTTCCATTATACTTAAAACATGAGCCACATATTCTACCTGTTTTGAGTCTCGAATTATCATTTTTTTGTTTAATATTTTCCTAAATTGTCCAATTACTGCTTGGTTTACCCTATATCTTGTACTTACTGTTATACGAATATCCCACACTATTTCTGAAATTTGCTAATTTTATTAAGTACGTAAAACACATACACTTGATTATTCCTTAATATTCCAATTAAAATATTATGTAAAAAGAACATAACAAAATATGGAAATTTACACCCATTTTTATCAGTGTAGTTTTAAAATATATAAAGTTTTTCTTAAATCGTTCCTAATTTAAACAAACTTATATACAAAGTTAATACCTGTAATATTAGACATTTTTTTAATTTTTACTTATTTCAGTCTAGAAACTATATAAGCAATATGCTTACTTTTTAACAAATAAAATATTTTTTCAGTGTGCATAAATATCCCCACATCTGAATGGATATTTCTATTAAGAAAGCTTTTACCTTCTTAGAAATTCCAACAGGTAATGGGATTCAAATTCATATTTTTATTGAATGGGAGGTTGTAAAGATGTAATGGTACCTGTCCGTGATCACCAATTCCATAATAGCCCTTCAAATAGGGAGGAATAAATAATAAAGTCAAAAAATATTCGGTACTTAATATAATTCAGATTTATTAAAGATACGGCGCAAGTACAATAAAGAAGCACTGTTAAACAGCAATAACGCAGAGATAAAGTATAATACGAACAATTAATTCGGTTGTACTGTACAGATGTATTAGATGCTTTCTTAAAAATAAAAACAAAAAAAAATGGTACCTACAATAGATTTACGAGCTAAACCCGGTCCAACTGACACGCTCATAAATATTGTTTATGTTTAGTCGGATGTCTGAGGCACAGGTGAGCTGGCAACGCCGACAGGTTACCATTGGATCGTATTACTCCTCCCCAGGTAAATTCAAGAATAGAGCTTAGTTCTTCAGTTGAGCTTACGCGCGAGCGGTGTGCACTACCGTGACTTTTACCTCGCCTTTTCGGACTCTGTGTGCACATGTGAAGTCAACTACCGCGACGCGAATCGAAAAACAATAACAGGGCCGTCGTTTCAGTGCCGTTTTAGCGACCGCCGCCGTCCATTCAACCTCGACTCGAGTGCGGACCGCCGAAGAAGGATTAATAACCTGCGGATTTTAACTCGTCGCGTCCAATTCGGTCCAGTGCATAATCAAATCTGAAACAACGTGATATAGAGTGGTGAGTTTAAGTGACGGCTCCTGCACGGTGACAGTGTCCCCCTGTTTAAAATCCTAGTTTGTTTTCATAGAACTGTTCTGAAAGGATCCCGTCTGTAGCCGGCCATATTGCATACCACGCTGACAGAGAGCCAGTCTCCGTGGCATGCGAGAGCAACAGAGAGGCCCGTTCTCTCCAGAGGCTGAACAAGTCGATACGCGGGGCACGGTGCTGAGGAATGTTAGAGCTCTTCAACGTCTAACACACGTGTAGCAAACCGAAATGTTACATTTCATCTAATAGAGACGGGCAGATACAGATCTGGACTGAAGCATGCTCCGATAGTACAATTAAAAAGCGAGATGTGGGACTTACCGTGTTGGCTGTTGACCGCGGGCGCGATCCTGCTTGTGGGGGCTCAAACCCCCGGACCCGGCCCCGGCACCAGGCGCTCCTCACCGAGGGAGGCGACGTACGCGTACTCGGCACAGATGCAGTCCCGCGCCGTCGACACGCGGGTCACCCTGGAGATCCTCGAGGGCCAGCCCAAGGGCACCGTCGTGGGGCGCATCCCCACCAAGCCGGGGTTCACGTACCGCTTCAACGAACCCCCGCGGGAGTTCGTGCTCGAGCCCAACACGGGCGAAATCAAAACCAACGCAGTATTAGACCGAGAGACTCTGAAAAATGACAGGTATGATTTAGTAGTGTTGTCTAGCCAGCCCACCTACCCCATAGAGGTGCGGATCGTCGTCGTGGATATAAACGATAACCCACCGGAGTTTCCGGAACCCAGCATCGCCGTGTCTTTCTCGGAGAGCGCCGCGGCGGGCACTAGACTCCTCCTCGACGCCGCTAGTGATAAGGACGTGGGGACGAACGGGGTGAGTGACGACTACAGGATCATAGCCGGCAATAAAGATGAAAAGTTCAGGCTTGTCGTGACGGCCAATCCCACCGGAGAAACCTCATACCTACACTTAGAAACCACCGGCAAATTAGATAGGGAAACTCAGGGATTTTACACGCTTAACATATCCGCCAGGGACGGAGGCAACCCTCCTAGATACGGGTACCTGCAGGTCAACGTGACCATCCTGGACGTCAACGACAATCCGCCGATTTTCGACCACAGCGATTACATCGTATCATTAAACGAAAGTGTACCACCTGGTACCCCAGTTTTACAAGTAATGGCTACCGATAATGACCTGGGAGATAATGCGAAAATTACCTACTACCTGGCAGACACGGAGCGGCAATTTACTGTAGATCCGGAGACCGGTGTGATTTCTACGACTGAACTGTTGGAATGCCCGCAGCAGCAGAACTGCCCCCAGAGCAACAAGGGGGGCGGCTGTCCCAAGAGTTGCGTGTTCACCGTTTTCGCCAGGGACCACGGTTCACCCCGACAAGACGGCCGGACGTACGTCACTGTTAACTTAGTGGACGCCAACGACCACGACCCTATAATAAAATTTAGGTATTTTCCTGCTACTGCAGGGTTTGCCACGGTGGATGAAAACGCTGGAAATGGATCTGTTGTGGCAGCAGTATCAGTGGTGGACCAAGACGAGGGCCTCAATGGTGAAACCAGCGTGAAAATTGTATCAGGAAACGAACTGAATCATTTTAGATTAGACTACACCCCCAGCTTCGACATAGTGAGGGTTAACGGTGTGCTGGATCGCGAAGAAATATCAAAATACAATTTGACAGTGGTGGCGACGGATAAAGGGGCGCCTCCTCGAACAGCCACGGCATTTTTAATAATTCACGTGAATGATGTTAACGATCACGAACCTGTGTTTGAGAAGAGCGAATATTCCGCCATCCTGAGCGAATTGGCGCCCCCAGGCACGTACGTCGCTGGAATCACCGCCACGGACGAAGACAGTGGAGTAAACGCTCAAATATATTACGCGTTTGTATCTGGTAATGAAAATCAGTGGTTTTCCATCAATACAGACTCAGGATTGATAACGACACGTGCTGCTTTAGACAGAGAGGTTCAAGGCTCCGTAGAGTTGAATATATCGGCTAGAGATGGAGGACCAAACCCCAAATGGGCCCATACTCAACTAAAAGTTACTATTCTCGACGAAAACGACGAAGCGCCCGAGTTTTCCCAGTCCAAAATCAACGTCAGCCTCTCCGAAAGCTCTCCACCAGGCACTTTAGTGGCTATGCTAACAGCGTCTGACCACGATCAAGGAACAAATGGTAGCGTAGCTTATTCTCTACACCCTGCAGTATTACAACGCTACGACAATACTTTCGCATTGGATTCCTTAACAGGACAACTCACCACTAAAAGAAAGCTCGACAGAGAAGAAATGTCCAGCTACGAAATTTTGGTGATAGCTAGAGATCAAGGAATGCCGCCCCAGTCGTCGACAGCAACGGTTTACTTGAGCGTTTTGGATGTAAATGATAACAACCCCGAGTTCTACCCTCAAAAATATTTTGTACCTGTGTCTGAAGACGTGAAACCTGGCACTTCAATTTTAAAAATAACTGCGACCGATAAGGACGAAGGTGAAAACGCTATGATAACTTTCAAGCTTGAAAGCGGCGGGGATAATCTGTTTTCTGTAGACGAGTGGACTGGGGTCATTACTCTACGAGGGAATTTGAAAAGTTCTTCAAAACCCATACACAGGCTAAAAATATCTGCGCAAGACCACGGCGACAAACGAGCTGTCGACGATGCTACAGTGGAAATTATAAAAGAAGCCTACATGGAAGAGCTACACTTTGACAATTATGGTGGTTATGATTTTCAAATAGTGGAAGATCACAGTGGATCACCTGCGAATAAAAGAAGAGACGTCGGCACCGTACATGTAAGAAATAGTGACGCTACCTACTCGATAGTGTATGGAGACCCTAATTATAATTTCGATATAAACGAAAACACAGGAAAAATTACCACAGCTAAGAAAATCGATAGAGAACAGACCCTTATGTACAGCTTGACAGTGGTGGCGCGAGTGGGGCTGTCGTACGGCAAAACAACTGTGAATATAGTCGTGCAAGATCTAAACGACAACAAACCTGTATTCTTGAGGGACAAAGAAGAAATAAGAATTTTAGAAAACGCCGCCGTAGGACAGGAAGTGTATTTGGCGCGGGCCAGAGACCTGGATTCCGGTATAAACAGTCGCGTCACCTACAGCCTGAGCTACAACCCAGAAGAGCAGTTCAGGATTTCAGAAGCGACCGGCGTGATTTATCTGAACAGACCCGTCCGTGCCGATCCCGGTTCGCTTTTGCACGTCGAGGTAACCGCCACGGACGGTGGGGAGCCGCCACTCTCATCGAAACACTCCATTATGATAACCGTGGAGGATGTGAACGACCACACCCCCGTCTTCGATCACACGTCGTACGAAACGTCGCTGTTGGAATCCACGCCCGTCAACGAGAGGTTCTTCGCCTTGGCTGCCAGCGATGCGGATTTAGACGCCAACGGACGCATCTCCTATTCGATATCCGAAGGGAACAACGAGGGAAAATTTGGAGTTTTCCCTGACGGGTTCTTATACGTCAGAAAATCATTGGATAGGGAGGACAAGGATTATTATTCCCTGACGGTAACAGCGAGCGACGCTGGAAATCCCCAGAGGTCCTCCGTGGTACCTGTGGTCATCCACGTCATCGATGAGAATGATAACAGCCCCGAGTTCACCAATAACACGTTCACGTTCAGTATAAGGGAAAATGAACCGCCAGATTCGTTTGTAGGAAAACTAACCGCTGCCGATCGAGACATTGGCAGAAACGCTGAACTAATTTTCTCCTTGTCAAGCTTACAGAATGACTTCGCCGTCGATCCCAAGAACGGTTTCATAAAAACTCTACACGTCTTTGACCGTGAAGAATTGGTACAAAGCACAGGACAAAATTTTATGACTCTAGAAGCTGCAGTTACAGACAACGGCAGTCCCAGGCTGCGCGATAAAGTTAAAGTTAACGTGTACGTCACAGATGTCAACGACAACCCTCCGAAATTTCTAAGGGCTCCGTACAAGGTCCAAATATCTGAGGGATCTTCCATGGGGGCGCAAGTTCTAAGACTTTACACCTCCGACGCCGACGAGGGCCTGAACGGCGACGTGTACTACTCGATAGTAGGCGGAAACGATGACAGCCGCTTCGAAATCGACGAAGCCACAGGGCAAATAACATTAGCTCGCTCCTTGGACCGAGAAACCGACTCCAAGTACACACTAACCGTCGTGGCGCACGACGCTGGACTCACGAAACAATTAAGTTCCTCGACCACGGTGTCCATAGACGTTCTCGACGAAAACGACAACGCTCCCGAATTCACCCAGACCGATACGAAAATCTCAGTCAATGAAATGACCCCCGTGAACACCGAGCTGATCCAGTTTAGGGCGACGGACGCGGACCTGGGGGTCAACAGCGAGGTAGCGTACTCGATAACTGCAGGAAATAGGAAAGACACCTTTCACGTCGACGCGATGACGGGAGTGTTGTATTTGCATAAACCGTTAGACTACGAAGAGCTGAGTGCCTATCAGCTCAACATCACAGCGTCAGATAATGGCAACCCGCGATTATCTACCACTATTCTGTTCGCCATCGCCGTCCAAGATGCCAACGATAATCCGCCATCGTTCCCGAGCACGGCTATAGTTAGACAGATTCGTGAAGGCATCCCGGTGCACACCCCCATAGTCACGGTGACGGCCGACGACCCCGACTCCAGTCTTAACGGGAAGGTCACCTACGCGATCTCCTATCAAGACCCAGAGGACGGCAAGAGACACTTCGGCATCAACGCCGTGACAGGGGTCATACACACTTTACTACCCATAGACAGAGAAACTATAGACACCTTCAGATTAACCGTGGTAGCCACCGATCAAGCCGAGCCCGCTTCCAGCAGATTATCCGCCGATAAATTAGTAACAGTGATAGTGGAAGACGTCAACGACAACGCACCCGTCTTCGTGTCGATGAACGCCGCTATTTTACCGAAAATGAACTCGAAGGCAGACAAGAGCGGCGTCACGATCATGACCGTGTTCGCCAGAGACCTGGATTCGGCCACCAACGGCCTGGTGACCTACGAACTCGCCAGCGGCAGCAGCGAGCTCTTCAGGCTGGACCAGAGCACGGGGGCGCTCAAACTGCGGAGGCCCATTCCCAACCCCGAGCCGACTTACAGGCTGTCGGTAAAAGCCACCGATGAGGCGGTGCAAAGCGAAAGAAGATCCACGGAGGCCTACCTGACCGTGATAGCCACGGACGACGAGGAAGCGGGGCCCAAGTTCGACAGCGACCTGTTCACGGGCAGCGTGTACGAGAACGAGCCGCCGGGGACAAGTATTTTAACCGTGTCCGCCAAATATCATTCAGGTGAAGTGGAGTATTACGTAACGAACGTGACAGGTGGCGGTGTCCAGGTTGACAGATTGTTCGATATCGATACCAAACTAGGAGTTTTATCAACTGCGACCGAGCTGGACCGAGAACTGGGAGTCGACACGTACGAGATCGAAGTTTATTCCATCGTCACCGGAGTTGGGGACCTCAAAACTTCCAAGACAAAGGTGAGATATTCTCTATAATGTAGAAATTCATATCAAACCAAAATTTTTTAAATTAAGTAGACATAAGTAATAATATCATTTTGCCATGCGGAATATAATAAAAGTCAATATCAAGAGGTTCATTTATAACAAAAACCAATAAAGAAAATTCTTTCAATGATATTATTTTCGCCATGTAGGATATAAAAAAATCGCTACCAAAAAACATCTTTGTAATAAATAATAGTTTGTAGTAAAGCCTCCAAAAAAAGGTGGGTAGGTCTATATAATGTACCAATTTATATAAAAAATGTTTTAAATGTTTGCAACTATATCACATCACAAGTCGGTATCGAAAGGCATATTTACAATAAAAACTAATAAAGAATAATATTAAAACTTCCAAAACAAAGGTGAGAAAATCTCTATAATCAATTTCTATCAAATCAAAGCTTCTAAATGTGTGTAACTATACCTATCACATTTTAAGCTAGATAAAGGTAATTATATTATTTTCCCATGAAGGATATTAAAAATCGGTACCAAAAGGCATATTTGCAATAGAAATGCTAACATTCGTTTACTTCTGTTGAAACTGCAAAGATTCCTTAAATATTATAATATACAGAGTGTTACAAAATGTCGTTTAAATAATTCTAGAGTAGATTTTACATTAAAAAATATGAAAAAATTCCTATAAATTTAGACCAGAAAATCCTTTTCGAGATACAGGTGTCAAAAGTAAAAAAATTAAAGAAACATTTTTTATTGAAAATTTCAAAATTCTTCGTTGAAAATCGTTTAAATTTGAGTCAATACAATGTTATTGTTAATGTTAATAAGGAGAGTTTATTATAAATCGAAGTCAAAAGGTTGGTAAATAATTGTTTACATGTTTTCTAGGAATTTTTAGTAGCTCGAAAGTCGTCCGCTAATCTTTTTGCTCTAAAACAAACTTTCTAAAAGTAATAATAGGAATAATATGTACACTGTAAAAATATAATTACACAGTTTGACACAAAAGAGCACAATACTATGTTAATCGAGGCCCACACGGAATTGTGTATATTTTTACACATTTCTCTGTACCGACTGTGTTAAAGGTGTAGGACAGTCCACTGTGTTAACATAACAAATGGTATGTGTAATTTTTGCACATTTCATTGTTACTTGTATCATTAAAGGTGTAGACTTTACACATGAACATGTTAATTTTATTGTATAATAAGTATTGATATGGAAGCTCACCTACCTTTTGTTAATTATGTTCTATTTGCTTTCGAAATAATTTTTAATAAATATAATTTTTGTAATGCCTTTATTTTTTGTTGTTTTCTACAAGTTTTCTCAGTTGTCGATA
This sequence comes from Monochamus alternatus, assembly GCA_037114965.1. Lineage (NCBI taxonomy): Eukaryota > Metazoa > Arthropoda > Insecta > Coleoptera > Cerambycidae > Monochamus > Monochamus alternatus. The sequence goes on along the minus strand of CM073429.1, from coordinate 59,302,605 downwards.
ATGCATCGAATATAGCTTAGAACGTTCTAAAAACGTCAACATAAACGTATTACAAAAATTATAATGTCAAAACCAACAGGAATAATTAACAACAGAGGTGTGCTAAGTTTACACAAATTGGTGTAATGTTAACATATCACTAGTATCTAAATATTACATAAATTCAGTAGGTATATTTTATTATATTAGTAATTTAAACACATTTTGTGTAGAACGTATAAAAAAACCATAGTTAAAACTATTAACAGAGAACTTTTATACATTCTAAATACACACTGAAAAATCTAACTTACACATCAACTTTTTTTACAGTGTATACAGGGTTAACTATGACTAAGTACAAATATTTAAGAGGGGATAGAAAAAAATAAGAATTAACAGAATTTTCTTTCAAAAAATTTCCAAACTTATTTATAAAGCGAAAAAAATTTTTTTGCGATATTATATTAAATCCTTATTTAACGCCACCAATGCGAGAATCAGAGTATGCAACCAGCAAGCTACCGTCATGCAACAGTCGGTCCAGTCGAGTCGGTTCGCTGTCATGTTATAATTTAATTCATGTGTTTACGTTGTAGTTTTGTGTTCTTCTTCAGTTTTTAGTGCCTTATTTTAATTTAAAACGTTTTATAGTTAATAAATAAAGGAATATGTGTCGGGTACAGATATTTTCCCACAATATAGTTCGCCGGTTTGTTTTTCTAGGTTATGGGACATGACTGCCGTGGGTGTTAAACGTTTTCTGTTATCTATTAGAACCTACCTACCACCCCTTTCTTCGATTTTGTTATAATACATAGGCATTGTATCTAACAACTGTACCTACGGGAAGTGTGTTTATCGGTAGTGAGTGAAAATGTAGTTTTACCAGTTTGTAACCAAATAATGAAAAACGAATGCAAAATACTGGAGCTAACTGGATTAACTGTTATCTACCTATCAGGTATTATTACTAATAAGAATGTTAATTTTTGTCGTTTCTGCATTTAGAAATACTGCAAACGACCGCATGGTAGTTGTTGACAGATGTAATGCCAACTATATATCTAAGCCATAAGCCATCTCAGTCTATACTTATCATAGGCGCCGACTTTCCGTAGGAAAAAAGGGTTTTGCCCCATTTTTTAAATATCGAGCTAAAATTCTGGAATAACTTTTTTATTGTCTTTTAGGGCTCCATGAGCACGTGGTTAAAATTTTTGTACTTAGTCATAGTTAACCCTGTATACTCTCCATATCTGCGGCACTGGAAGGTCTGGATTGTGATCAATTATACCAAATTATTGCCCATGCATTATACATGTATTGACTCAAATAGGTATAAATATAAAAAAATATCAATAAAAAAACACATTTTTTCAATTTATTTGGCTGTATCCCGAAAATTAAGCATTTGCGAACCTATAGATTATTTTATTCTTCTAATGTACCTACCTATTATAGGTAACAAATACATGTTTACATTTTCTCATCTCTCTGGCTTAATACACTAGGTATTTGATAATTTGGCAACTTAAAATGTACCCAATCGTCTAAAAAAACACATTTAAGTATATTAGTAGTTAGGTGATATTTAGCTGTGTTTATGCGCGCATTACACGTAAGATTATATGCGAACACACCAGTTTTTGTAAGCCAACGTAATTTACATGTTCGCTTGGCTTACTTACTATTTCAGAATAAGCTCAGCGAAAGCCGATATTACCCTAATAAACTAACAAATTAATTGCATTAAAGTCCGCAAATGCGAGCTTCCACACATATCCCTTACAATACACTTTCTCAGCTAGAGATAAATTTACGTATTAAGGTGCAGAAAATCGGGGCCTTATCCTCGCGAGGTAATGCGTGAGGTCATTTATAATTTCAATTATGTCATTATAATTGTGTTACCCATCCGGGTATTTAATGAGGGGATTAGTATCGGGCAGCAGGTATATTATAAATAATCCCCCTGATACAGTTTATAATGCGCTGCCCAGCGTTATTATTTTTTATTGGCGCACCGAGCGCTTTAGTATCACATAAAAATGGGCGCTAACAAGTGGGTCCGCTGGGAGTTAGCGGAAGTGCCAGCGCTGAGGCATTCCTGCTCTAATGATTTGTATCGGCGTTGGGAGCGCTGCCTCGTTCCGTTGCTTTATTATTTGATTTAATAATGCCGGGATCCCAACACAATGCCGGTCGGGATTGATTAGAAAACGTTCCTTCACGGAAAACTGTTAAAATTCCAATAACGGCGTATTAATTTCGCCTGAAAAAGGTTCGTTTCTTAATCGACTGTTGATGTCTCCAAGTAAAAGTTCGGTTTCTAGTGGACGATCTAATACATCTACACCTACATGAATATAACTAAACTATCCCCTAGCACACATTTTTGATTTATCTTACCGTAAATGTCATTAAAATTGAGATATTAATTTCCTTCTAGAAATTAAAATATGTTGTCGAGGTTTCTTAACTGAGCGTTGAAGTCTCCACGTAAAATTTAGTTTTGAGTGCTAAATGCAATATAATCTACTATTTTCAATACATGAAATTACTATAAGTTATTAATTTAGCTATGATAATTCACTGAACTAACTTCTCAATTACTTTTTCTAATTTAGATAGTTTTAAATGCCATAAAAGTTGAGACAAATTAATTTCTGCTACACTGATAAAAATTTGTCTGTAATTTCACATAACTTTACGTTGGTAATTTGTGACCAGCTTAAAGTTATGTAAATTTACATAATAATTTTCTAAATGAAATAAGTAGGTATACTGTAATGTTACAGAAATAAACATGGATAAAATTCCATGTCATGTAATGTGATTTTACAACTATTCCATCGTGAATTTGCGTCACTATAATTTGTATGGATTTATTATAAATTTTAGGTTGCAATTGTGAAATATAAATATGCAGTTATACCTATTCTATACCTATATAGGTACTAACATTAAAAAATATGCATAGAGAAAACTTTTTCAATAACTAATATTATTTCACTAGCTATAGGACTGAATATCAATGTGTAAAAAATTGAACAATATGCACGTTAAAAAAATTTATATACCAAAGAGTTCATGAATCAGTTCAAATAGGTCAGATTTATATTTTGTTTTACCTGAATAGTGTAGGTAACAGAAGCTAATTTCAAAATGCATTATATTATTTTTGTAACCATATGGGGAGAGTGTATTGACAGATGAAGTTAAAAAGAGGGAAAGTTTTTACTTTTAATTTTTATCTAAGTCAAAACCGATATCGGCATCCTGAAACAAACAATAGATTAAACGATTCGAATACTTCTAGTAGTCGAAACCGAAATTTTAAAAACTTATTAATTTAAACAAGAGAACTTTTTAAAACAGCAACAATCCATTAAAACAAATTTATGTTCTCTGGAAATGCTAATTCTTATTTATTTAACGAAACTAATCAATGGATATAAACAATTAAAAAAAAATTAATGTGCTCCCGTTCCCTGAAACGCCAAATTATTTACCAACTATGTCATGTGGACAATTCAAAATGAATTGGAGTCGATTCACAACGTAGGCAGATTTTCTGATTTATCGCCTAGCTTATTTTTTAAGACATATTGGTTTAACGTATCGGCGTGTGTTAATGAACAAAGTCGCCAATTCTTTCTAAAAGGTGCACTTCTCTTTCTCGATTCAACATTCACATGTGTACTTGTTAATTACAACACACTGTGTATCGGGCGAAATATTTTAAATACATCCGTAGGTTAATTAACATAATTTCAGAACATAAACATTATTAAACCGCGTGTAAAGATAAATAAAAATAATGGTGTTCAATTTGTAAACGTAAAAAAAATTAATGTGTGGTTTAGCCTTGAACCTGACGGAATGAATGACTCGCTAGATTGGAAGTTTATTGAAAAATAAAATTACAGCACCCGAAATACTTAGAGGTAACTGCACTGTCCGGAAAATAACGTGATTTTGCATAAAATATATATTTTTTATTGAAAGGGTCTTTCTATAAAGCTGTCGTACTGCAAATAATATAAAATATAGTCAGTATAAATGATATTCTGTGTTTCTTTTTCGTTTGTACGCCTTTAGGTATATTTTTTTATTCAAAAGCATAAGTAACAGTATGTTAAAATAAGAAAATTGTTGTATAAATAAAACGCACCTTAAGGGAGCTAGGTATGGTCCCTTAAAGGGAGGGGGTTCTGTTAAAACGTGTTCTTTACTAAATATTTGAAAAAATTTTGAACTGAGTATGACCAATAGACAGCAAATCTAGTGTTCCAAATGTAATTTTGCACGAGTAGCCATATGCGTAGGCAAAATGGAGGTCTTGGGTAAATATTTCTCTAATTTTTTTGTATCTCGAGATTTTTACCGTCATACTAAAACAGAAAAAAAAATGTGAATTCAACATACAACAGGTATCCCTATTTCACTTCTGCTTCGTTTTCGAGAAATATTAATTTAAAAATTTAAGATGGAAACTATAGTCAAAATGTCCCTAGTAGGCTGTGAGAAAATCCTGTCGGCTTATTTGACAAAGTGTTATTCAAACATTTTGAAGTATTAAAATACTATCAAAGTGCATATCAATAATGTAACTATTTGTAAGTTTTTGAATTTTATTATAGATTATTAATATCTACTTGAAAAAATTAAAAAGATGTGTAATATGTGTGGGACAATTTGACTGCTTGCATATCATATCTAACATTTTTTTGTGGTATATCACAAAATTTTTAAATTAATGTTCCTCAAAAACGGAACAATTCACCAATAGTAAAATCACAAGAGCTTTTGCTTTTTTCGGATAATTTCTCTTTATAACGACATAATTTTGCCAATTAGTAATTTTACGAGAAAAACTGACATGAAAAAATCGCAAGATCGAAGGTCGAGCAATTTTGTCAAATGTCAGATTTTCGAGAAAAATAACTGGCAAAATTTTGAGTTAAAAAGAAATTCGTCCATAAAAGAAAAGCTCGAAGCAACATATATTGACTATGAAATATGTGAATGAACAACAAAAATAAATATCTTTATTAGTTTAGAAGAACAGGAATTTTATTGGTGATAAAAAGCTACCATTTTTATCGCTATTAAAATGATAAAAACATCAATATTATATCCATATTTTTATATGAGAGGTAAAACAAGTATTCCTTTTTTTGTAAAATCAAAATATTAAATTTTTTGATATAACGACGAAAATCTCGAGATTTAAAAAAGTTAGGGCAATATTTACCCAATTACGCCTAACTCTGGCACGCCTATGATTAATTATGCGGAACAGTTTTAGAACATTAGATGTAATCTAAATGTGATTCTCAGTTTCAAATTTAATTACTCTATTTCGATCCGTTTCGGAAATATATGGAAAAAAGCAAATTTTATATGTATTTAAATTTGATAGTCCTATTTCTTTTTTGTACAGGGTGTTGAAAATTCGTCAAAAAGTTTTTCGTCATTTTTTTTGCATAGGATTTAAAAAAACCTACACCTACAGTTAAAATGATAATATTAGGTAAAAAATATAGCTATGTTGTTTCCTTGTATATGTCAAAATATATCTTACAGCTTACAGCAAGTATGTATATCGGTGTGATTCGAAATATTTAACTTGTCACTGTTTCTTGATTAGTTTAATCGACTGTATTTATATTACAGCGCTCAATTTAAACGTACGTAGCCCATAAATCGAGATATTGTCTCGAGATTTGCAGTAAGCGACAACTTCGGTTCGCTTTAGGTGTGCTAGATCTGACGTTCTTTCACGGCTAATGCAGCGATTTTGAGAAATTCGCACCCGCCAGCTATTTCTCGAAAGCGTTAGGCAACAGGCATAATTCGATCTTAATACATATGGGCGTCAGAAACACACATTATTCTTTTTATTCTGACAGCCGGTAACGGTGTCTGATATTTCCCACCCCATGAAAGCCGAAGTGATTGATGTACGCACTTTTTAGTAAACTAGAAATGGCCATTTCCATGGCCAAAGTGCTTCGAGAATCAAACGTTAGACATACAGATATGGCAAAGTTATTTTATCTCGTAGACTACAGAATTTTTAGAGATTGTGTACTTAAGGCTTCTTCCACAGTATGCCTGAATAAGCTGTAAACCATTTTTATTCTTTATTCTTCGACGGGATGACTTCATTTTTTAACTGTAGTCCCATTTAATAATTATCTATAGTAGCCCCGCATTAGAATTTTGCTCAAATAAAAATTTAAAAAATAATTTCGAAAACAGCTGCATTTCTTTCCTTATACAAGAAAATTCGACTACGAGCAAGTCATAGATATTTTTTTTCATTTCTTAAGACGAAAATATCTTAGATTATCCAGAACATACACACAGTCTATACTAACAAGCATTTCTCTAATTTGTTCGGTAAATCGTTATCTTTGAGTTCCACAGAGGAATTCTACTGAATACTAAATTGCAAAACAATTTATGTGTGTTGTAGTTTTCCTTGTCGAACAAATTTGTTCGCGTAAAAAAATATTACCGCCGCGTCCGCAACGATAAAAAAGGAACGTAACGTCTCCAAATGCGTCCGGCATAAATAATTTTTATAATGGTACATGGCGAACAATTTAATAAACCCCCATAAATATCCGGCTTAATTGAGCGACCGCTCGCTCAATATTATAAATAATGAAAATGTAACCACAGTCCGGCCGCGCAATGGGCGCGAGAGGAGCAAAACGAAGCGGCCGGTTTACGATGCCCATTGGTACCCATACTGACCCATGCTGCGGAACCTTGGTTAATTTAACCGTACCACATTTTTACAAATCGCCAAACACGATTATGGTATTTTACTGATTAATAACGCGTCCGAGCGCGGGACACGCGGGGGGCAGCGCGCTGGGTCGAGCGTTTTTACGCTGGCCATCGTTTAATCCAGTTGGCGAGTTAATTAATCTCGGTTTTTCTGGGCTCCGGAGGCCGCCATTTTTACTCGGACCACCACTGTTTTTTTGCAAACCTGAACGCGGTACAATGATAACGATGATTTGTAATATGGATTGTTGGTCATTTACTGCCTAATATGAACATGCCCAATATAAAAATTACAACTCTAAAACAAAATTGCTATTTGAAGGGTGAAGTACTATTACCAGTTCTGTGTAAAATTCATATGTAACTTTCCATTTCTTTTGTATTATTACCCCATTTTAACACATTGAAATTGTTTACATAAAATTTTAACTTCACGAATTGTTAACTCCTTGTTTATTTCTTCGAAATTTGAACTCATTTTTCTAGTCGTGTCATATATGTGTCTCGATCTGTCTTCCCGTTCTTATCTTGAAACATATGTAGTCTTATATGCAGTGTGTTAAAGGTTTAACACAATCCACTGTGTTAGTATAACTAATGTTCTCACTCACAATCCTTTATTCAATAGTTGACGACCGATTTCGAGATCAAATTTTGCATCTCATCTTCATGTCAAAACAAGAGCCTACAATGTAATATGAACAGTTTTAATTTTAAGAGTTTTTTCAAATTTTTCATTTTTCAATATTTATCCATTAAAATCTTTTTTTCAACAAAGTCAATAGCTCATTAATCAAGTTAAATCCTTAATACTCACATATCACAATTACAAGTGTCAATGAATCCAATGCAATTTTACTTCCATAATAGAATGCATTAGTTAACTAATTATCAGTCCAAAATCAATCAACCAAATTTAGATTAAAAACATAAACTGCAAACCGAATTCAACAATGTTACAAGTTTGTTAAATCTAAAATTTTTCAACACAAATGAGTGAAGCTCATTAACAATTTTTTATTAAATTTTTTAAAACTTTTTTAAATTCCAACGTCAAACACTGACACCTTTTTTAATTTGTTAATTATATTCTTGTTTGCTTTAGAAATAATTTTTTATAAATATAATTCTTGTAATACCTTTATTTTAATATTTTCTAGAACGAGAATGAGAACGATGCATGCAGAAAATCTCAAAATAAACGTACTCTAAAAATTATAACTCAAAATCAAACAGGACAAAATATTTAATAAAATTAGTAGTAGTAGTACTAGAGTACATATTCTAATAAGGGGCTTATAAATTAATAACGTCCTAGTAAATCATAAACAACAAAGCAGCAAACATTAAATAAAGATGTATTGAGGTATACTACATAATAGAAATTTACGAAAATTTACTGGTAATGATGTGAATATATCTTTTTTTTTTCTCTAAAGTTACAAGAAAATCAGAATACAGAGTAATGTAAAACGTCAAAGTGAACTCCTAATATTTTTAAGAGTTATAATTCCAATTAGTTTGAACTTTCTAATAATTATCAGCAATATTTGTTAATTACCATTTTCTTTGAGCAAACCTCAATTTAAATTTAAATATTCTCCATTTGAACATAGCGGGCGAGAGGTAACTGAACACAACAACACTACACGACCAGCATGGCGTAGTGACGTGTGTTGGAACAGCTGATATAATGCAGCTGCGCAGTTGTGCTCAACCAGTCAGGACGAGGGATATAGAACACAGAGTTGTGTTAAGTTTACACAAAATGGTGTACTTTTAACACATCACTAGTAAATATTATACATATTCAGTATATTTTATTATAATAATAGCAATTTTAACCCATTTTTTTATAAAAACACGGACATTTAACACATCCTAAACTACACACTGGAAAATCTCACTAACACAGCAACTTTACAGTGTATTAACTTTACTATGTAATTTTCATGTAAGATTTATATTTGTTTTTCCAGTTTCTTGTATTGTTAATCCGTAATATTTCTCAATCTGCCTTGTAATGCATGATGTGATCGTGTAAATTTATTACTGTAAAATAAGTGATATGATTCTCTTCATAGCAATGAAAATTATATAGTGTTTACTTTGATTTTTCATGAGTATTATTTTAATAATGCGGAGTGGTGTGCTCCAGAATTTTCAGCAATTGTACCTGCCGCCAGTTAGATGTTAAAGCAAATCTTTGTTGCTTGCAGATAACACGAACTACTAAGCAAGCGTGAATTTCCATGCTCCATTTCCATTTATTGACACGGTTGAAGGAAATCGGTTGGTATGTTGCTGGTTCTTTGGCAGTTTAATAAAATGAGCTTTTTTACATCACAATTTTATGAATTCACCTTTTAAGTATTCGACGCCGCGCGAATCGCTACAAGTTGTCACCGTGCATATTCAACTAATTGCAGACCACCTGTTACACACAATATGTAGCATTTATATGTAGGAATTTGTGGAATCTTTCTAAAAAAAACCGTGGGTTATTTTTAATTAAATGTTTATGCTCGTCGGTTTTAATAATAGAACGCACGGAGGTAGATGTTAATATCTATATCACTCTTTTAATTAGTTCGACAGCGTTTTGTGTTAAAACGAAAGTTCGTTTTTGTTTATGCTCATTTGCATACAATCCAAATTATAATTTTAATTTAAATGGGGTATATTATCGAATTAAATGGTTTTGGTTTGGAAATAGAAATTAAAAATGATATTAAAATTTATTTCGGTTGCCTAAGGCGGACCATACACCATCGATTTTCCCCTCGGTATTGTCATTCAGTATTATCCACATATTTTCGGAAGTAAGGTGAAAATGGAACTGAAGATGTTAATAATGGAGAAATTGCATGAATTTAATATTGGTTTGAAATGTATTACAGGGTAATTTTTCTAACATATTGAAAGATCAGAACATGTGTTTGACGGTAATAATCACATAGTAATTAAAATATTACATACCATTAATAAATTGCTATAGAATGTAAACAAAATCTCGTGGCCGAAAACGCGATATCATTGGTGTGATGTTACATGCCGTTCAGCGCGGTTTGTTTTCGTGGATACAGGTGCAGGTTACAGTGTCGGTGAAGTAAACAAGCGTTTATTTCTTGTAATTTTACGTTTTGTGGCATTTGTGGGTCATATATACATTGTGTAAATATTATGTAGGTAATGCCATAATTATTAGTGGTGATGTGGTGAACTTACTGAATAATTACCAGATAGATAGATTTACTTGAGGTATTTATAAAATTATGCCATCTGATGTCACATTAAACAACTTGTTTTAATAATAATATTTAATATTTAATATTTAATAATTTTATAAAATTAATTTAAATTTTTATAAAAATCATGCAATTTCCCCATTGTTAAAATAACATTAAAGCCATATAGATTGGTTAAGTATTTCTTCTAGTGATGCAAGTGTTTCTTTTTATAAGTGCCTTGAATACAACATAGACATATCCACAAAAGCAAAATTGTGTATTATGTAGCAAAATAAGAAAGGTCGCCTGGGGAATGTTAATGAATCATTGTCTCGAAATAACTTTTGATGGCTTACAGGGTGTTAAAAAAAGAATGTAAAATATTTCAGGAGGTAATAGTATGAACCAAAATAAGCAGAAAAGTCTTAATAAATATGGGTCCGCAAAGTAACGGTTGCGGAGATATGGACCACTATTCGTTTTTCAAACATTTTATTTTATTAGGAATAAACCGACAAAGGAAGCTTTTAACAAACAAAAAACAAAGTTACAGAAGATGTTCAAAGTGCTTGATGATCATTTATTGGATTTAAGGCCTGTATTCGTTGCACATGGTATGGATAAAGCAGTTGCTCGTGAAGGATTCTCCAAACAAGAGGACCACTAATTCCTACCTCGGCTGATATTCTCCACACACTGGATTCTGCTCTGCCAGTGCAAGAATTTCTTCTTCTGTTCTAGGAGTGGATACCGACCTTGGTCTTCCGGATAAATGGCACTGTTTGCTCAAGGAACCAATAGCACGCAATCTTTGGTGAATTCTTCCAAACATGCGTTGTGAAGGAATCTGGCGATTTGGATAAGCGTCAATATAAAGACGTCGCCCTTCGGTGGCGTTCCCATTAGCACGACCGTACATGAAATGCATGTCCGTTAATTCTGCGTTAGAGTAACCAGCCATAGCAAAAGAACACTTGTGCACTGAGAACAACGGTCAAATACGTACTGTTTATTTTACTAAACATCAACCAACTATTATAAGAAAATACACAACGTTTTTGCAAAATAAAAAAGGGCCTAAAAACATAAAACATTCCATATCTCCGCAACCGTTACTTTGCGGACCCATGTTTATCAAGACTTTTCTGCTTATTTTGGTTGATACTATTTCCTCCTTAAATATTTTACACTCTTTTTTTAACACCCTGTATGACTTCAGATAGGGCATGATTCTATTCCCGATTATCTAACAAGGTTGTGGTGGAAAAAGTTCTCTAACCGAATCTTATGTCTTTGTTCTCTCAGATTTAAATGGAGAAATCCTCGATTCAATCCCATTTAATCGGCGTTTGCAATCCCAACCAACAGGTCCATCTGTAGAGCCATAAAATACGATCCTTATTACTTAATAAAATAACGCCAGACAGTACAAAATGCAATACATTGTTCTGCCCACCGTATTAGACTAGGGTCATAGGATTATTATTTATGACGTTACAGTTGAAGTAGTCTACATATGTAGTGTCATTCTGGGTTAGGCCGCAATATGATATATGGCCACTCTGGCTTAGATAGAGGTAGGGCCAGCGCTTACATGGGAGCGGCTGGCATTTGAAAAATAAGATGTTTCTTTTAAAAAGTACGCCCCTGCGATTTTGTGTACTCTAATGATTTTCGCTCTGGTCAGATATCGAGCGCAATCGACTGTTGGGGACAGTGACTAGTTTCATTGATGTAGGAGATATACGAAGTGTCGGCAATATTTCACCAGTGTGTTCTATAATAATAACAAAACTTTATTCCTTCAAAAAAAAGTTCAAAATACAAATTTATAGGAAGAGATTCCGCGATATAAAGCCATGATACAAGGCAAATTACACAATAAAATGAAGAAACAAACAAAGGGTATGATTGTTTAGGCTACCAGAACAAGATTTACAATAACAAAATGATAAAATATTAGATATATGATTAGTACCAGAATATACAAAAATATGAATAAATCCCGATCACAAAACAGCAATAAAAGAAAACAGTACAATTCATAGTTACTATTCACTCAAAACAAATGAATGGAGTTTCAATAAACTTATTACAAAACTAGCCAGTAATTTAGCAGTACTAACCCATAAGTTATCTAGCATAAATACAAGAGTGTTAAGAGTTAAGTTTTCTAATTCAGTAGGCTTCAACTAGCATAAACAAGGCACTCCATAAAAATATGTTCTAAAGTTTCCAATCTGTGCTGATTACAGAGTGTACATAGTTCAGACAGAATTGATAGAGTATGAACGCGGTTGATAGTGAATTTCAGACTCAGACAGTATTTGTTGCTAAGACAAAGCTGAAAATAATTCTAATAATATATGTGTCTGAACTTTTAAATATTCCGCGATATGTTTTGTTATATTGAAATTTTTATATAGCAAAGGTGTTGAAGATGTCATAGCTAATGCCGAGTCTTTCTGATAAAGCAATTTTTTATATTTAACTAACATAGTGGGAATTCGTTTCTTAAGACGAAACTATCTTAGATTATCCCGAACATCCGCACAGTCTGTAGTAACAAGCATTTCTCTAAATTGGAGAAGCCAGTTGTAGTATCCAAAGAGATTACCTTTTCTTCATTTAAACGCTGATCAAAAAATTCTTAACTACTTAAAGGGGTTATTAAAAAAGATTTCTCAAAATTATACATTTAGTATGTGTGCAAACTTTTGATTTCTTAGACCTTCTTTGAGGAAGATCTAAAATCAAACAACAAATCTAAGTAGGCCTAGTAGCAATCCAAAATTTTAAATCTCTAATAATTATCTAATAAAGTGTTCAAATACTTATAATATATTGGCCACTGTTAGTCTTATTTAGCTAACTTTGACTGTGTGCGTCTCTGAGGACGGCTTAAGAAACCCAATTGAATGTCATTAGCAGAAACAATATGGTATTGTAGTGACAGCTGTCTACTTATTGTTTCCACGCCTACTACTTTAGAAAAAATAATTTTCTAATTTAATTCCTGCCGAATCTCAAAAACTTAAATCGTCGTTTTCGTGTACGTATTTTAACCTATAGAACACTTTGTATTAAAATCGCAGTTCCAACCAGTATTTAATATAGTTTATAAACTAGTCGTTATTCTTGAATAGGTAATTCAGCAATACGTCCAAGTAGTTAATACCGTACCTACACTCACGGACGTCACTGCCACACAAAATTGGTGTCGGACATGGAGCGCACCAACTCGACTTTTTTTCATTCTGGCCGACGATCTCCTCAAAGGTACCGCCATCTTTCTTAATCGTTCTTGCATATAATATGGAAGTGACAATCTTCTGTTTCGGAATAATAATATTACTTCTTTTTTGGGCCCGTAATGCAGCCTTCGCGCTCAATTAAACAACTTATTAATATTCCAACAAACGGATAATTTGATTTCGAAAAACGGAATGCCAGCGAACGAAGAAGTAAGACGCGTTGCAGACGAAGACGGACAACGGGACATATAAACGATGATATGTGTATAATAAGTACGTTTGCTGGACAACGGAAATTAGTCTTCAGTTTAAATTTTTTGGTTACATGTGCACAGAGTGATAGATGGTTTCAATGCAATAAACACAATTACAAAAAGTATCTGTTTATTGTTTAGGAAAAGGAATAATAATGTATATATTAAATCAGATTCAGTCACAGCGCCACCTTAGCAATACCTGCTGTCTTATTTTAGTTAACGAAACGAACTGATTCGGTTCACGTCTTATCCTGGCGTTATTTCTACGTAAAAGGTACAGTTGATAGAACTTGATAATTATTATTATTATTATTACAAATGAAGTTCCGGGCTAAAGAAATTCCTGTACAGCAATGACAAATATACAATTAATTAAAGTGAAGAAAAAAAATAAAAAGATCAAAAATAAAAAAACAAAGATAAATAATAGAATGTTAAAATAACAGAATGTTCATCGATCGTATAAGGTGATCCGGTAAGTATCCAGGGGATTCTTGAAAACATTGATGGAATGGAGGGTGCAGTAACTACGGAAGGAGGAAGAGAACACTTTACTAAGACAAATATTATCCGGAAGCTGTAGTTTAATTTTTGTACATTATACATGCCACACTCTGTATACATTTAGTCTAAATTCATCGTGAATAACAACTCGCGTTAAAATTGTTCATTTAAAAACCCACTTCATTCACTAATACAAATTCCAATACAAATTTGCTCAAGTAATTCTCGTTTTTGCTGTACATGGGTAAAAATGTTCGTCGTCTCAATGAAGAATTTTTACGCTTGAAACGATAAACAATCGATTTTTGCTCGCATTGCATAAATAATTATTATAATTGAGGACTTCTTGCCGTCACAATTAGCGCTGGAAAATGAAGTTATCGCTTTTTTGGATTTGGATTCATTAAAAAAGTGTAAATATCTGGTATAAATTTGAATTTCAACGGTGTGAGACTATTATTGATTGCTTCATATTACAACAGAATGATATTAAGTAAAACATAGTTATTTAGGATAATTTAAATCAATTTTCCTTAAATTCCAATTAATGTCATACGTATGTTCTATACTAAAATATCTAGGTATTCTAAGGAACAATTTCATAGTCAAAATTGGATTCAATAAGTATCTAAAATAAAAATTAATCTACTATAATTTACTAACAAAAAAACCGAGAAAGACATTCTGATTAAATGGCTTTTGACAATATACGAACGAACTATAAAAATAATAAAATTCAGATATAAATTAAAACTGTTAAAATTTTTAACGACTATGGCAAAAATGTATAATATATCTAGTTTAATATAAATTAAAAGTTTCCACCTACTTCATCCAAACATTTGCGCTCTCTACTGTCGTTTTTTTGTACATTATTTATCAGTTATTAATAATATTGTATGAAATTAACTACTCTGTGGTGAATGAATCTATTGTGATTGATTGCGTGGTCGTATATGTTGCAAACTAAATTTGAATTTTGAAAATCATTGAATGTATATCTTTTTTCATTAGTAAATTTAGCTATTTGTTGAATTCAAACTTGTCTCTGGGATTGTTTATTAGCATACCTACATTTTTGGTACCAAAGAGCATACGTATAACTTCATTGACACAAATTGTAGGAAAATTGATTTGAATTGGTTTAAATATTATTATAATACAGTACTATACTGTGGATGTAATCCAACGCGGATCGCAGTAGTTAGTTAGTTAGTAGGTTATTATTTTTCTTCTTAGTGAAAATTTATCTAGAAATGTAATTAATACCGTGTTAGTTCGTGACCTGCTGAGACTGGAGTGGAGAAACCAAAACAGATCAAAAACAAACGCAGCAGTTAGAAAGTGTAAGAGCCGTTGACACAAATAATGATGCGGGAGAATTTGAACAACAATATTATTAATACTGTATTGCCCGAGATGCCGAGATGTTATCGCGACGATATAAACTGGAATGAAACCGATTTCTAATGTCCAATATATCAGGTTAATTTCTCATGTGGAATGAAACACACCGAGCGTCACATATATCAATCTTTCGGGGCAATTAGAAAATATTTTTTATCGGTTTTTTATTCAAATTCGGGCCCGTGGTAAATTGGGGTATATATTACCAGCGCACCCACGCACCTTGCCGTTCCAATGACCTAGTATGAGTGCGCACAATGGTTTTTTTGTTCGATTGCCGCGTGCTTAAGGCCTGACGTGACACTGCGGAGTTCGATAAAAGGCGTTTTGGCGGTGTGATTGAAATTTCGGCGCGGTCCCAAATTACAGTCGGGTATAACACGTGTGCGTCCATTTAATAACAGAAATGAGAAGCCACTGAAGTGTAAACTTGGGCCGGCCCAAACGGTAGTCCCTCGACGCTGACCACAACGTACCAGATGCTCCGCGTACCTGTTAACATAGTAGTACCAAAAAATTAAGACAGCAACGAAATGTAGTTAAAGTACAACGTTATTTTGTGCAAAAGGAACTACTATTAGATCATAAATATCATAATAAGGGCCACTTATTAAAAATATTCCATTGCTCTTATATGCCTTTTGTATACCGTGTCCTGATATAATCACGGAACTGAATTGAAACTAATTCAAAATCACTTTAGCTCTATGGTATATTTATCTTTTGCTTTTTGTTAGGATTGACATTATAAGTAATGAAAAGAACCAAAGTGCACAATTTAATCGTAAGATATGGGAACACTAAAGGGTCTTTTAGATATAGCAGGGTACTAAAAAATCACTTTAGTCCTTTGTTATACGTTATCTTTATATTCCACGTCCTAATGTAACGACTAATATGTAATTCTTATCTTTATTCTCAAGGGACTATAAATTATTTTAGTCCACTGAAGATCCTAATGTAGTGACTAAAATGTATCTCTTTTATTCTAAATATTAATTTTTATCTTTAATATTAACATCACTTTAGCTTTCCATTCGGACGTAATTTTAGCATCTACTAAAGTGTATTTTTCTCTTAGAAATTTGTTTGTCTTTAATATTAAGGGATTAAAATCACTTTAGTTTTCAGTTCGGCCATATTCTAGCACTCAATGTAGGAACTAAAGTGTACAAAATTCGAATCGAAAGTTGAATCTGCCATATCTTAGCACTTTACGTTTCATAATGCAGCGATCAAGGAGTATATATATATATATATATATATATATATATATATATATATATATACCACGTCCTGTAACGACTAATGTGTATCTTTTCTCTGTAAATATTCATATCTTTATTCTCAAGGAACTATAAATCATTTTAGTTCACTCAAGATCCTAATGTAGCGACTAAAATGTATCTGTTGTATTATAAAGATTAATCTTTGTCTTTAATATTAACATCACTTTAGCTTTCCATTCGGACGTAATTTTAGCATCTACTAAAGTGTATTTTGCTCTAAATTCATTTGTCTTTGATATTAGCTCTCATAATGCAGTAATTAAGGTGTATTTCACGTCCTAATATAACGACTAATGTGTATCTTCTCTCTCTCTCTTCTCTCTCTTCTTCTCTCTAAAGATTAATTCTTATCTTTACTCTCAAGGAACTATAAATCATGTTAGTTCACTCAAGTTCCTAATGTAGCGACTAAAATGTATGTTTTTTATTATAAAGATTAATTTTTGTCTTTAACATTAACGCACATCACTTTAGCTTTCTATTCTGACATTAAGTGCATTTTTCTCTCTAAATTTGTTTGTCTTTATTATTAAGGGACTAAAATCACTTTTGTTTTCAGTTCGACCATATTCAGTGTAGGAACGAAAGTGTATAAAAGTCACTTTAGTTCTCGATTCACTCATATTTTAGCACTTTACGTCTCGTAATGCAACGATTAAGGTGTATATTTTCTTTCTAAAAATTAATGTAATAATTAATTAATTAATACCAAGGGACTAAAAATCACTTTAGTTTTCTGTTCTTACATGCTATCCCATCTTAATGTAGGACTAAAGTGTATTGTCTGATGGCTCTTCTATAAAAATCTTTCAGACTAATCCGTTTTTACATCACTTTGTCGATTTCAATCGACGTTCGTCTCTTTCTTTTTGGCTATACTACAATTGAATTATGCTCTGCTCACTGCATGAGATATGTTTTCAGAATACTCTGTCGGATAATAAATTGAGTTAGCATAACGAAGTCGAGACGTTGGCAAACACACACCTCTGCTATTTTTCAGTGTCCTCGCGCGCCTAAGCCTTACGTGATCTCGGCCTCCTCGTTAAAAATGGTCATGCATGGCATCAATTATAGTAATATAACTATTATGCATCGGATTTAGATGTACTGTATCGAGTCATGTTCACCAGCGTCTCGATAATTTATGCGGTGGTAGGACAAGTTATAATGGTTGCCAGTCGAAAGAAATGGTGAAAGTTACGAACGTACAGGGTGTTTTGAGAAAATGTGCCTAAAATCAAATTTAAGTTATATTTAAAAAAAATATTTTTTATATTCGAATATGTTACAACTAAGTTTTCGAAAATGTTAAATACATTAGAAATTCTAATTTCCGCAGAAAACCTAACCTCAAAATTAGTTATATTTTGATACAAATCAAGATAAACTAATAACATTCTCGTATTGAGTGGTTTAAAATTAGCACATTTGCAGGGCTAAGAATCAGTGCTTTACCAGAAATTAATGGGTTTCGTTTTAATACCAGTCATAGAGCTATAAACATTCTTGAATTTTGCTTCAATGGTAATATATTTAACGTTGTGACTAAGAAACAGAATATTTATCCAGTAAGGACTAGAAATCAATTTTATACTACATACTTCGTTTGCCAGTATTGTGTGAATCAGAATTCAGAATTTATATGGCCCGGATGGAGATTACTTGAGTTTGTTGGTATGCCCTTTGGGTTGTGCAAGGCTGCACATACTCAGAAATTAATGGTTTTTGTTCAAAGACTAGAACTAGACCTGTGTAAGATTTACTGGCTGACTTTATTTTTTAGTTATTTTGTCTACAAATTCTTCTCCTGATTAAGAAATATATATACCTATTGTGAAAAAAGAGTGGCGTACCATTTATCCAAGTAAAAATATAAAATTTTTATTACGTGCGTTGCTGATGGAATTATAAAAAGTTATTTATGTCAAAAAAAACTCGTTTTCAGATATTTATAAAAAATCGGAAACAAAAGTGATTAGTTCCAACTTCTAATTTTACTGTTTCCTTCTAAAATATTGTGAAATCAACTTGTTTATATTTTTTTGATATAAAGATAGCGTATTTAATAATTTTAAATCAATAAACTCTTGTGTTAACGGTTCTTTAAAAGTATGAGAGAATCCTTTGAGTGGAGATTCGAAAGAATGGCAAACATGTTATAATTTTCGCTATGGACGTTTCGAAATTGAGGTATTGGCTGTGCAGTCAGAGGAATTACGCGGATATAAAGGTTCGAAGTTGGACCTGAAAAGTTGCCTGTTGTTGGAATTGTTAGTCCGATCGAATTCATATGTAAATGAGGCTCATTCTCACAAACTAGTTCTGGTAAATTGCGATCTTCATAAAGTATAAAAACAACACGAAACGCAAATAACGTAGTTCTTCCGCGGCTCCAATAATTCTTAGGCGCAACTATGTCGCACAGTAGGTCCGTACAAAAGAAGAGGTTCGATTCTTCGCCCGAGTCAGCTGTAATGTACCAAAAGCCATTTGTCACGGGCGAATGAAAACCGTTCGTAGTATAAATCTGTCCCATAACTTACTATACGCCAAAACAACACGACACATACAAAAATCTGCCTAAATTATTGCTTATTATAGCCACACGGCACCTAAAATTACAGTGCTTTGCTCGCCCAGTGGCGTCCTTTTTGTATACAGTAGCCCGAGCGCAATTGACGAAAATCACGAAGTGGCTGACATCTGTTGACAGACTGTTGTAGGTCAAGCATGCACAAGAATAATAATATAATAATAATAATCGTAAAACCGATAAGAAAGTATGTAGCAAACATTTTTCTATAGAAGATTTTATAACTTTTTTAGATAAAGAAGGTAGGGGAATCGACTGTTTCAATAGTTAAAGTTATTTACAAATATAGAAAATAAAATTTTAACTTTGGCACTCTGTATTTTTTTAACCATCAGCTTTTGATTAAGGTAATATTGGCAACATCGCATTATTTTGTCGTCAGGCATTTACTTCCGGACACCCTGTATGACTACGAATTATTAAATCTGTGATAATTATACATTATTTCAATTATCTTGTTTATCAGTCAGTTATTCATAGTACATATTGAATAAAACTGGCATTTAATATATGTTTTATTGTTTAAATTTACATTAGCTAATGTAAAAATATTTATTAATGCCAATACATTGATTCAACGAACACAATTATGAACTAATCAACAAGTTTACGTTAAATTAACAAATATAATGATTTTAAACAAATTTGTGCTATAAATATTTTTTTCAGTGTAAAGTTGTTTTTCATTTATTTACTTTCATACTCTAGGCTAGGGAATTTCTTTACATAGTTTAGTTTTATGTATTGGCACTATTAACTATGTAATCTTTTAACCCTTTTTCCTTTTTTAACGTACCTTAAAGAGAGAGCCTATAAAGAGTACCTTTAACAACTCGGATACAAAGGAATGTTAGAATTGTAACGGGGCGACGTTGTCGGATCGACCTTTCTCTTTACGATAATGGAAGTTTCTTTCGAAACATTGACTTTTACAGTCGACTGTAAAAAAACACATACTTCTACTATATATACTAGATTGGACCCAAATGGGGCAATTAAGGGAACCAGGATTTGGTGTGCTATGCACATGCGTTGATTCATATTGCCAGATTTCAAACTATTTAATTTTTGAAATAGTTTTTTCTAATTAATTACTAAATAAGACTTCATTAAAACTAATTTTTAATGATAACATATATCTGTAGACATGTACATATATCTTTTTTTAATTGAAAATAGTAACTATTCTTTATTTTATGAAAATACATTGTAGATTTGACAACGAGGCGGGTCATATCGATTGATGCGAGAGACTGACGCCGCCATTTTCAATAGTTTTAAATTTCGTAATAATAAAAATTTATATCAAATTCAGAAATACCAGTTGCGTTAAAACTCTTTAGTACAATAAAAAATCGCAATGAAAAACATGAAACGCTTTCGAAAGCTGTAGGTATTTACTAACCTAAATAAGTTTCAAAAACAGCGTTTTTTCTGTTGTAAATGAAGAGTGCCCTTTTTATTTTAAATTAGGTGGAGCACTTAAATATATAAATAATTGCATATTGACAAAGAGGAAACGTGTCAAAGTTTACGGTCACTTTACGTTTAAGGGTAGTGCATCCCTGGCAAACAAGAAAAATGTTCATATTATAACCTAATCTCAGCATAAACAAAATCCACTTTCCACATTTTATTAAAATTGATTCTACATTTAGGATGTAACTTTAAAATACGAAAAATTCCGAAAGAGACAGTTGTACAAAAATAATTATGGAATACTTTAATCTTATCTTTTTTTCAACCAATCGTTCTTAAAATATCTCCCAGTACTTCTGGGACAATATTTATGAAAAATAACTTGTCTGGGATCATTGGTCTCTCATTTTAGTTTAAAAAATTGAACGAGAGAACAGCCATAGTAATCCGCAAGCTCACAATAAGTTAACAGATAACCCTTTATTGTGTCTAGGATCATGATGAATCAGTTACTAGTTTGAATATGAAAATTGCGCTTTATTATGGAACATGCGCAAATACACCACAGTTTTGCTTAATCTCTTGTATTCCCCTAACTTTCGGGGCCAAGGTCATACATTGAAAATATACGCGGTATAAAGTATGTGAAAAAACTGCTATGTCTCTTTACACGAGTGCATAATAGGCTTTAGGCGAATTTGATTTTTTATACGTCTGAGATAAAGCGTTTCGTAGCCGATACGGCGAAGTGCGGCAACGCCGCCGAGTGTTTATACGGGCGAGTGTGTTCGGGGGGCTGTTAGCTCCCATGCAACGCGGTTATAACTCTGGCGGTTTGCGCTTCATAACTAGATTCCTCGCCGATATCTGTATCAGGAGATAGCAGGACAGCGAAAGCGCATTAGCCTGCATTCTCAGTCGACAAGCGCGAGCAGCCATGGTCTCGCGAAGGCCCCGGCGATGCGCAAATGGACTTTTATGCTTTTCAGAATTATGTATCTGCTGATTTACACAACGGAAAAAATCCGTACACGCTCCGAGCTTAATTAGCTGCGGCCGGGACCCCGTTATCTAGAAACTATTTTTCACTTTGCGCACGGAAATCTACTGGGAGTCCCAAAAACAAGCGCCACCGATCAAGTCGACTGTCTGAAAAGTGAATATGTACAGTCGACCAGAGAGAGATCCCACACTGATAGAAATGGGTGGAAATTTCCATATTTTGTGATTTATTTATTTATTTATTTATTTATTTATAAAAATACAGTAAATACAGTGTCCTACGGGACAAATCAGAAGGCAGAGAAATAACTAGAATAAGAACAACATATTAAATAACAAACAATTTGCAAAAATATAACATAAACAATAAAAAAGCAAACAATAAAATCACAGATATGAGTGTCTTGCAAAAAAAAAACATACAAATAGAGATTTAATAAAATTAAATGAGTAAAGAAATATATCAAGTCGATCTTCATACAATTGGTAGTTAGTAACCATTTGATGAAAAGGGGATGTCATATGTATATTAGTACGAGCAGTTGGCAACAGCATTATTTAATCTGGGAACTCGATAAAAAATTCTAGATACCAGAGAAGGGGCATTTAGGAAATTATTAACAATTTTGTGCAGAAATTTTAGAGAGTACATAATGCGCCTCCACTGCAAGCTAACTAAGTCAAATCTTAATAACAAAATATCTAAGTACGCTGTACTTTTTCTAGGGTTATATGGATGTTATAAATCGGACAACAAACAATAGAGCCATATTCAAGTTTGCAGCGAACAAAACATTTAAACAGTGTATTCAATGTCACCGTGTTGCAAAACGCCTTAGAATTACGCAAAATAAAACCCAGGCTTTTAAATGCGGATGCAGTTATTAAATGAATATGCACGTCAAATGACAGATTATCACAAAATGTTACACCAAGGTCCTTGAACTGCGACGCTCTATTAAAAATAGTAGCATCGAAAAGATAATCAAAATGTTGAATAATTTTCCGGCCGCAATACGACATAATATTACATTTTCTGATATTTAATGGTAAATAGTTATCTTCACACCATCGATATACTTTAGTTAAGTTATCCTGTAATCTGTAATAATCAGATATTGACTTTATCTCAACAAATAGTTTTAAGTCATCTGCATACAATACATAATTAATATTTAATAACTGAGTTAAGTCATTGATAAATACAACGAAGAATAAGAGGCCCAAAATAGATCCCTGAGAATCACCTGAAAATTTAGAAAATTTATTTGACTGAAATCCATGATCACGCTACTGAACATATTGGAAACGGTTTGTAAGGTATGAGCGAAACATGGTTAACAGAGCACCAGCTATACTCTTAATAACACATAATATTTACTGAAAAATTTTAATTTACATATGGACAGGGTGTCCGGGAAACTGTGGGATATCCCTCGGTTGCAGATAGAATATGAAAAAATAACATAAAAAGTTCCTATAAAATTTTTCCCGCAGGCTCTTGAAACGGAGATATATGTCCCAGAAGGACGCCGCTGGAAATCGGTTTTTCTTGAATAACTTTTAAAGCACTTAATATAATCTAATAAATATGTCACGTGATGAACTCTTGAAATAGTGTCCTTGAAACATATTTAATTTTTTAGTTTACCAGGGGCGGACTAAGCTTTACAACTTAATGCCTAAATTTTTACCACCTGTTTGATAAAGACTGGGTAGCTTCAACCTTACTACTTATTATTAAGGTACTCTTATTTTATTGTCGATAAAATGAACCGAAAAAGTTTTCTCTATGCATATCTTTTAATGTTAGTTATAAAGGTAAGTATACAGGGTGTCACAAAATAGAAGGCAATACCATTAACCACATATTCTTTGGACAAAAACAATGCGACTTTCCTTATGCCATTTTTTATGGGCACTACAAATTGCCGTTTTTCTTCAAAACGGAGGGTTTAAACAAAAAAAATTACAAAAGAGATAAAATGATCAGAAGAAAATTCTATGTTTGATATATCAAGAAAAAGCTGCATAGGCGTACTTAGAAATAATTGGAGGGGATAAAGGGTACTGCATCCCTCAGTTACCTATTCGTCCTTCGATTTTTTTCACCAAAATTACATGATAAGTGTACCGGAATAATATAAAAGTACGTGCAAAATTTCAAGTGTGTATCTTACAAAACAAAGGGATTATTAACAAAAATAGTTTTTTTAAATGTAACTTTAACACCCTGTATATTGAAACAGGGACGCCCAAATAAAAATGGCATAAGAAAAGTCACATTACTTTTGTCCAAAGAATATGTGGTAAATGGTATTGCCTTCTATTTGGGACACCCTGTATATAAAATATAAGAGAATGACGCAAATTTGCGATGGAATTTAGCAAAACAGTTATAAATTATAAATCAATAATATAAAAATGTTACAGTAATAATAAAAAGGATATCGGTATTAGGCTGGTAGGCAAGCGGAAGGGCGTCGGCAGAAGAACAACTTTAGACTCGAGATGGAGAGTGGACCGACTTATAGGATATCTCTAGACGGTGATATTATGTCCTATGCGAAGGTTAGTCGCTGCGATTACTTGACGACAAGAACCACTCAGACGATACGCCATATTTCATACGGACGTTTTTAAAAAATATGATTCCAATCGTAATTTCATTCACTTCTTTTATTTAATTCCGTCGATATCGCTATGCATGCCCGTGCTGTGAATAACAACGACACGGGACCGAACCAAAGAATTCCTTAACGAAGGTCGCAGTAATGATTCCGACAATTTTCTTATTTACTAAGACACGTATGCCTACATCACAACCAGCGCTGCTAAATACCATTATTACGTTAATATTCTAACGTGGACGCGAATGTCAATGAGCGCAATTAAAATCGTTCGCTCGTATCCGTATTAGTGAATACAGAGCCCTCATTAATCATACTATTAAGGTCAGCGAGCAGAAATGCGGGATTTTTTATTATCGATCGCGATATTAATTATTGCTCCGGCGCTAGCAAACCCGTGTTATCCAATTAGCATGAGACAATAATGCCGTAACCTGAGCGTGGTTGCACTTTATGCCGCTATGTAAAATAAGATATATAAAATTAGCGGTCGATATTATATAAGAATGTTGTTTGTTTAACGTTGGCGTTCACATATTTATATTTGTTTATGTGGTCACGCTAATCACGCCCAAATTGAACGATATTTTAAAAATAGACGCTATTGTTATACAGGGTGTTTTAAATGATGTAACAATATTGAGACCACAGATTCCTTAGGTGAAAATGCCTATCTCTATTTGCGGCTTCGTGTCACACAGCCTCGGTATTGAGGCCAAGAGCAACAGTTGCCGCGGAAGAGAGTCCAGCAACCATCCCAGTAAACACACATACGTTATTTAAACGTATTGTCAACGTATTGATAATTCGTGTTACGTTACAAAATCAACCATTATTTTATGGTTAGAAAAGTAACGGTCTAACATAACGTTTAAAATACGTACTTTTTTAACAAATAATGTTAGCAAACCTTTTGTAATGTTAAATGTTATATCAAATATTTAAATAAAACTTATTTATTTAAACCTTTATAAAACGTCTGTGTAAACTGATTAATATATGGGCATTGAACAAAAACGTGTTTGTAACGTTTTAGAGTAACAGGCATTAGTAATACTTACAAAACGTATCATAAACGTTTAGCACTTAATAAATATTTCGGAATAAAAACAATCCAAAGTAAATTGTATACACTATAATTTAATAAAAAGATATTGCATTAAGAATATAGGTACTTAAATATACAAATAACTTGATAGTAATTATTTTTTAATAAACCTCACAAGTGTTAGAAAACAGTATAATTCAAACGTGTATTATACGTTATAATCATTCGTTGAAATAAGGAAGCGAATTACCGTTTATTACACGTGTCAATTATAATGCGGTTAAACGTTATGTACGAATTTAATTATCTTATTGGTAGATAAAGATCACGTGTTACACACATACCATTTCGAGTTATTTCTTGTAAAAGTTTGTCAGTTGCATATTCATCATTGTACGTATCTACCGTGATCTATGAAATATTTCCCTATTTTATTTTGGTAAGTATAACTGCTTCTATAAGTATTTAATTTTATTTTATTAATATAAGAGTATTAGGGTTTTTTACATTACATATTACAAATAATTATATAATGGAATATAAATTTATTCCACTAAAACTTGTCCTACTTATGTTTCACAATACTTACAAAGGCGATGACAAAATGAATAAAAGTAGGTGCGTGAATTTTGTACAAGTACATGCCTACGTTAAATTACTTTGTAAAATGGGTAACAGTTATTATGACTTGGTAATTTTTTTACTTTATATTGAAATTTAAG
This sequence comes from Monochamus alternatus, assembly GCA_037114965.1. NCBI lineage: Eukaryota > Metazoa > Arthropoda > Insecta > Coleoptera > Cerambycidae > Monochamus > Monochamus alternatus. Next base: position 59,276,461 of record CM073429.1, on the reverse strand, counting down.
ATACACTGATATATTTCTAATCATTATTGGGAATGATTTAAACTTTTTTATTTCCTTTCTTGACTATCTGCTTCGTGGTCATTTTAAATGTATATTAGGTTATTATTATTATTATTATTATTAACATTATTATTATATTAATAACTATAATAGATTAAACTTTACATGTTTAAAGTTTAGACTTTCATTAAATAATCAATATTATCCAATGTAAGTGAAGTTATTAATATAAAACTTGTTCAGACCTAATTTCATTGTTTTTAGGTTCCAATCAGTAGCATAAATAAGATATATTATTATTTTTATTACAGGATGGAATAAGAAGGAAGGGCAAAGGACACGAACACAAGAGAATGACAAGTAGCCTGCCTATATTTACATACAATTTGTAAATCGGGGGTTTTTGCGGGCGAAAAATTCAAATTTGTTTCTAATTTTGACGTCACTAGTACAGGGCGTCTCCTATCTGTTTTATTTGAACTAGGTATACCTTGCTGAAGTCGGTAGGAGTAACCATTTCTGAAATAATCCTATTTGGAATGCTCCGAGTAAAAACTGTTTTGGTTTCCGGTAAAGTGCCTTTTCTGCTGAAAATATAGCAAAATATTACTTTAAGAAGTTGTTCAAAATGGTAAATTATGGGGACGTGAAAAATTTTAAGAAGATCGGCGAGGTTTGATGAAACCATTTTTCAACAAAGGACAAAGATTTTATCAAAGCAGGCCCATCTTTTTCAAATTTTGCACGTCTCCATAATTTACCATTCTCAACAACTTTTTCAAATAACATTTTGCTGTATTTTCAGTAGAAAAGGCACTTTATCTGAAACGATAACAGAATATTTCAAATAGGTTTAAGAAATTTCAATCGAGTATTGTTATAATAATCCTTATGCAACATTGGAATCTGATTTTTTCCCTGTTATTAGATTTCTTCAATTGAATTCGAAATAATATTGTTTGCTAGGTTTAGCCAACTATTCTAAAACAACTTTCTCTTTAAACGTTTTAAATAAAGTCTTCTGTAGTAGCAACAAAATTGAGCTCAATTAAGCAACTAATTTCGTTTAGTTTATTTGTCAGAAAATTTCAATTTACAAATTTATATACAATGTTAACACCTCCCCTGATGTTATGGGGCTGTGGAATTTCCACAAGCTAATTTTTTACAATACTCTGAAGAGAGGTTATATTTTACTAACCATTTTATTGATAAATATTTTACAGATATATTATATAACTAGTAATTTTAACACATTTTGTGCAAAATTACAAAATTGAAAGTGTGGTAAACTATTAACATTCAAATATTATTAACACAACTTTTTTGTAGTGTAGTAATATACCGTCCCTTCTACTCACAAGTGATATTTCCGGGCTAGAACCCATTAATTGTGCCTGTAATTTACTTATATCATCGCGGTACGTTCCCATTCTCTATCTCTTAGGTGTATGAATATTCATTTGTGTGGTAGATAATTACAGTTCTAGGCGATGTTATGAAGTCGTATTACGGAATGATAAAATGATTGTTTACTGCACGACGGGCACGGTATAAAAATAATAAAGTGCGGGCAGTTTTCTGCTCGTTTTCGCGTATCATGTTAACACATGTATAGTTTCACAGTTGAACGCTTCAGGAACTTTGGTGGGTTCGTTATTTCTTATTATGTAAATCTAATCGCCGGCAGCGCTGTGGGTGTCTTTTATGTCAGTGTAACACTGGAGAGGTGTTTAGAAAAATTGGAGAATTGTAAGGCATTAAGAGCTTAGAGTAGAACTGGAATGGGTATCAATGTCCTACAAGTATTTTACTGTTTCTTTTTTACGATGTAGATTTGATTTTATAAACAGTATACTCATTTTTTCATTCTTAATCTTAGGAAATAATACAGCATGAAAATACATGGTAGCACAAGCAGATAGCACCTGCCGTACAGATATTTATATCCAGGATTGACATTTGGAGAAATTTCAAGAATGTTGAATCATTTTCTGTTTTATTACTTGTTTACATTAAAACTTGTTGCAAAGATTTTTTACTTGCATCTCGTTTTTTTTAAAGGACCTTGCGAAGGCAAATACTGAAAAATTATTTCAAACTAATTACCGTATACAATATTTTTGACAGAATCTGATGCAAGTTTCCTTGTTTGTGCTGATGTAGTTTGCAGTTGCCATCTGTAGGCCACTAGTGCAAAATGTACTTCACGCCGATAAATTTTGAAACTTCTTGCGTTACTGGAAAAATAATGTTTACAGTATTACAGTATTGATGATCGGAGAGTATGCAGCTAGCAATGAAAAATGTCAGTTGTCGTAATTGAAACCTGATTCAGTATTGATGACTAATTTTTAAACGTTTTACAGTAATTAAATAAAGGAATTTATGTCGAGTACAGAAAGACCAGAGCCTAGCCCGAGAACAACCAGGGCAGGCAGGCAAAGAATCCCGGTTAATACTAGGGATGTGGACTTTAATTCTTCTTTAATAACAACCCGTGAAATCACTATGTATTGCTTTTGATTAATTTTTGTATTATTTTGAATTAATTTTTATGCTTTTAATTTTCCTTACCTCTCTCTAACAGATCTGTCATTAAATAAAAAATATTAATAAGTTTTTATGGCTTCCAATTATCTTTGCCCCCTTTGGCAAATGTTATGTGGACGCCCATGACTAGCTTTTGTACTTTTTGATTCATTTTAAATATTAAATTAATTTACAATAACAGCTTAGCTACAATTTTCATCACATGGAAATGTATATGTTCTTTGATACCAAATATTTAGACATAATTAAATGCAGTTGCATTTAATAGCGGTAATTTCTAGTTTCAAACGATGCTATTCGTTTAAATTCTATAAACTGGCTACTAATCCAAGACTATAATTGGTTGTACAGGAATATTTTAATACCAACTAGAATTAAATCAAAAGTCAAACGACATAGAGAGCTGGACGTAAGGTATTACATTTTTGCGTACACGTTTGCACGATTTGATTTACTGCGGTGGTTTAACTCATTATCAATTGTAATCATGCTGCGCAGTCGATTTGGCGTAAATGTTAAAACACCACCGACTTCATATACTTAAAACCTGGAATGCAGGTTATATTTGTTCCTATATAACCTATAAAACGATTTTAGATGCTTGCGTTTCAGGTCGTAAAACAAGTTTTTAAAATTAGACTAATTAATATCAGAAATGCGAGCTATTTCTGATTGTAAACTTTTGCCGCAACTTTGTATTTAATCGATTATTGCCGCTTAAAAGCATGGCAGGCTGGATTTATTGCTTTTTTAATGCCACCATTGCCACCCCATGTTTGGTCAATATTGTTGGGCGTCATTTTCCTTCATGTTTTGGTTCTGAATATTTTTAAAAAACTTCTGTACCTTATTATCAATATCTAAAACAATAATATGATTTCCATAAATGACATTAAATCATATATAGTTAAAACAAAATAACTAATTATAGTTAAAATTACATAACAACTCCTGTTATTAACTAGGCAACGTATGCAAGGTAGCAGAAAAGCATCACCAGTCGCTACACTACTTTTTAATGTTCCAAATCATCAAATATCAAATTTTACTGAGTAGGTAATTTAAATTTTCTTATATATTATATATACTTAACTTTAACTAAATATGCGTAGAGAAATCTTTTTCCATAATTAATCTTATTTCACACATATGACTGAATATCAATGTGCAAAAAATTGAATATGCACATTTAAAAAATGTATATACGAAAGAGTTCAATCAGTTCTAATATTTTAATTTTGTTTAACGTGAATAATGTAACAGAAGATTTTTTGTAGTCATATTGAGAGTATGTTGACAGATGAAGTTGAAAACAGGTATTTACTTTTAATGCCTTGGAAAAAAGTCTGTTTGTCAAAATGTACAAAAGTACAGTACTATTAGAAATACAGTAGATTTTATTATCACAATTCAATAATAATATACTATGCGTGTCACATTTTTATTTCTAAATAGTTAAGAAGGCCTTGTTAGTAGCAGAAATAACTTTTGTGTAGGAAGATTTTTTTAGAGAAAGTTGTCTATCCATCCATCCTCTAAATCTGAATTATTTATCCTTCTCTGTAAATGTGTATTGTTCACCCATCATCTAAAAATGTATTGCAATGTAGGTATTACTTTCGCATTAGAACATATGTTGAATATTTTCGCTGATAATACTACATAATTGAAACATCAGTATCCTTGCTTTTTGCAAATATTTATAGATACCTGTGTGATAATAAATATTTTTAGCTCGAATTTTAGTTATAGTAAATTTATGATTAACATAACTACAACTAATGTTAATATCTATTGTAAGCAGTTACTATGGTTAACATTCTACCTCGATTTCGCAGACAATTTCAAATTAATAATCTGTATCAATTATTTTTCAGGTAAGAAAATAAGAGCTCCTACCTCCTCAATATACCAAACTACGTAAGTATCACATTATACCACATTCTATTCAGTACGTGCTATTATTTAATAACACAACATTAATAAAACATTATTTCTAATAATAAATACAAACATGCCATTAATATTAATAGACCAAAGCCTGCCATCATTTGATGGAATTGTTGGAAAGTATTATTCTAATTAAGACAAATCTATATATGAAATAGTAATTATTGTCCACCCACAAAAAATAAACTGTTGCGACATACAATTAAAATCGAATATCCAAGACCATTTGTAGAACTTATAAATTATTAAATCTGTTAATAATAAGCTTTAATTACAGCTTTATGTGTTTGCTAATCGTATGCTGCTTGTTTTCTTTATGAATATTCATAGTTTTTATAATGACGGTTTAAGCATGCATTACTTTGTGTAACGTCGTTTAAAATTAATATTTCGACGCATAATATTCCTTATAAAGACTTAACTTGATGATAGATGGGCTTTACCACCCCACGGACACAAAATAGTTCTATTAAATGGTCTAGTGTTTATTAGTTGAACCCGGAAAATTGTTGGCGTGTGGTAAATTCTCTAAAGCAATTTAACTCTTGGTTGTGTAACCTCATTTTATGTCAATGTTATGGTCATAGGATGACGTTCATGGACCCAAGGGAAGTGCATTCAAAGAAAATAATTATCAATTATGATTTTTTAAGTAGGATCGGTATGTAAAAAGGTAATAAGTTACTGGCTTGGGTATAATAGTGATTAAGCAATTTTCAACACTTTCTTATGTAATAATGTCTGGCTGGTAATTAGAAAATTTACGTCCTCTATTACAATAAGCCGTGTTTGAAAATGCATTAACTATTGTTTTATGACATTTCGACTGCTGTGGGGAGTTTTAAGCTATTGTCGACAGTTTTGTTTAAAACCAAATTGAATATGTAATTTTTAAGCGACGTGGGACAAGAAGAAGCTTATTAGTAAATTTGTCAATAACTACATACGTTTGTTTCTTATACTGAAATGTCTGTGGTAGATAATAGTCAGTAATTAAATATAACATTTGTGTGTGGAGATTTAGAGTCTTGAAATAGAAAGAATTTATTACTTTCAAGCGTGATTTTTTATCAAACTAAAGTAATTAACAACAAAATGTTTTCTTCTACTTCAATGAAATATAACTTTTTTTAAGATTTAGTGCCCTAAAATAGTACGATTTTATTGCTTTTAACATTCGCTTCAAATCGAGTCGAAATATTTGTTTTTATATTTGCCACACTTTCGAATTTCTTTTAGTATTCAGCATTGTCTATTATTGAACATTACTGTTAATCATCAATAACATATAATATTTAACGCCTTAAAATACTAAAGGCTTATTTGGTTTTATTTCAACTAAAACTATTTCGCTGTACTTTCGAATCGACTTTTACTATACTTTCTTTTTGTGTTCAACATTGTGATGTAATTATTGGAGTTAACAAAACGCAATAGTTTCAATTTAGGCATTATTTTTTCCATGCTTTGAAGAAAAAAAAACTTTTAGCCCACGCACATCTACTAAATGTACGCAGTATGTACAGAGAATGTGTAGTGGGTGGTTCTGGACCGTAACCGACGATCGTGGCCCGATAAAACAATCGGTGGTCAATTAGTCTGCCGCTTTGCCAATTAGCCAAAGATCGCCATCTCCGAATTAAATAATTACATGCGTCTTACCCGATTCTACCGACCTCCCTTCCAAGCTACGGCGCTTTTTAAAATACCAAAAAATAATCTGAATACAAACCTAACATCTGCTAGAGTATAGTTTGATTTAAACCAGCGTATTTACAAGCATCGCTTTAAATTTTTTCACTATACTTTCGAAAATTGACGAGAGCATCGTTAATGGCCATTTATCTTGTTACAATTAATTTAGAGAATCTATTTAAATCGGTTTTTCTTGTCTTATACTGTGAAAAAATAATTAACATTTTGACACAAAAGAAAACAATACGGTGTTAATCGAGTACCATACGGGATTGTGTATATTTTTACACATTTCTCTGTATGTTGTTACTGTGTTAATATAACAAATATTATTAGTAACTTTTACACATTTCAGTGTTATTTGTATAATTAACTGTTTATACTTTATACATTATCATGTTAATTTTATCATATAATTATTATAGTACCTTTATTTTGAAGTTTTCTAGAAGTTCTTCCAGCCGTAAAGAATGCATCGAATATAGCCTGGAATGTTCTTGAAAACTTCAACATTAGTTATAGTCCTAATTAGTTTTAGCTTTATCACAATTATCAACAATATTTGCTATATTTCGGTAAATACTTATCATTTTCTTTGATCAAACCTCAATTTCAGTTTAAATGTTCTTCATTTGGACACAGTGAATGAAAGCTAACTGAACACAACAACGCTACACGACCAACAGAGCGTAGTGACGTGTGTTGGAACAGCTCATATACTGCAGCTGCGCAGTTGCGTTGAGCTGCAAGCATTTAACGCATTGCTGCTAAATATGACACAAATTTAGTATACTTTATTATAATACTAGTAATTTTAACACATTTTGTGTAAAACGCATAAAAAAGTCATAATGTGTAAAACTATTAATACGGAAATTTTACATATCCTAAATTACACTTTTTTACAGCGTAAGAATCATTTTCTAAAGGTCGCCGTTCTTCGATTTGTATATGTAAATATTGGTATTGTTGAAAATAAAATTCGACACCCACGGCACGTGAGCCACTGCATCTTTAATGCGGTGTTAACGGGAACTAAAAGCTCGCTAGAGAAGTACAGGTTGTGCGTCAGCCTTTTAAAATTATAGGGTATACATTTTATACAAACTACCCAAAAGGTATAATACGTTGCATGACTGAGCATTTCTACCGATAAAAAAAGGATCTAAATAATATACAGAGTCGGAATTAAATGCCAGCCAGATTTGTGTTAAGTCATCTAAAGTATTTATCTGGACAAACACACAATTATAGCTTTTAGTTATTGCTGATAATTAAAGTTGAAGACTGGCTCAAGTCGGATTTACATTGTATTCTCAAGGAAATAGTGTTTGTAGTTTGGGATTGTTTATCAATTTATTAAAAGAAATTAGTCTCAGACATGTTTAAGGCTCAAGTCCTATATTGTTTTTTGTTGTGTAGGTGTGTTTACGTATCTTTAAAAAATTAAAGTGCTAAAAGTGACTTTATTTACTGATAAAAGAGTTTTGCTGCCGCATCCCTTCGAACAAAATAAAATAATTTTTAGAACATATTTTACAGTATTTTTTTCTCAAAACACCATTAGAAAACAAATTAACGCATTTCTTATGTTATTAAATTTATAAAATATAATTTTGAAATCCAATTGTCCATGGAATTAAATGTGAATAACACCAGTGCTAACAATAAATTACTTTTAACATCATTACCTTAAAATGACATTTTAGACATTGACAGCGTGTGGCAAAATTGTACTTTTACTAAGGATTGTGGAGAAAATTATTTTCGTCTGCAGTTAGTTATTTTTGCTTTGAGAATGAGAATGGAGTTCGCTTTAGTGATTTCGATTTTTTTTAATTTGGCATGCACTTAGACGACCCTCCCATACACTAGATTTCGCTGTAATCTTTTAAGAATACAAATAGTTTGTAAACACAACATTAAAAACCATTTAATGAGAACATTCATTAACATATAAATGGATTTTAGCTTATCTGTTTCCTTGCCTTACTGTTTTAATTTTCAATTAACTTTTTTAAATATGTAATATTTAATATGCCACGTTCGGACGTTTTAAGTAAAAAATAACTACTGATATATGATTTACCTTGAAGTCGCAACTTTGGAGAGCCATAATAATGATTATTCCTGAACGCCATATATTATTTTTATCTCGGCCATAACATTACATTAAGGCAGATACAGAATTTTTATGTTGTAATAAACATTTATTAAATTGCGTGGGTTTTAATTTAAGCGATTTCCATACAATTAGCGGATAAAATATTATCGAGAATTGCTTTGGAATATTATCGGTTTAGATTCGTACTGTAGCACTTTCGTGGACTCCGAAAACTGTAGTTTCTTATGTATAGAAAATCAAGTTGCGTATTTACTGAATTTTAAAAGGGTGAATTGTATGTGAATATACAGCGTCTTCTGAATACAGGCCTTCAAATATCTCTGAATTGAATGTTTAGGTTTATTATTGGTCTTTGACTATGAGTTCAAGTAGATATAATAATATACCTCTTATTTTACAATTGAAATTACAAATAACTATTTTCAGTGTCTCAAAATTCATGCAGACAGACTGAGAAAGCTACAACAGTTCTCTGTATCTTAGCGTTGTAACTTAATCCATCTAAACATTAGGTATGTATTAACGCCTTGGCCAAATAATAGGTACTCCACATTTCAGTACAAACAACCGTCAAACGCTTCCTCAAATATTTACATTGGTTAACTTATCGGGTTCCACGTCTCACTCCGTTCACGAAATGTGCTATAAAAACGCCACCAAAACAGGTACTTGTTCGTAACACGGAACTTACACGAAATTTAAAATTTAAACAAAGTGCTCGTAGCCCGTCATAAGATATTTTAAGGTTCTCAGTACACAACGACACGACACGTGAGTCGCCTGATATTGTATTCGATTCATTTCGGAACAATGGCCATTTCTCCGCGTCGAAAACTTTAATCAAATCTCTCTAAAAGGAAGATAATTTAAATTCGTGTCACCGGTGAAAGCTTACGGGCGTAAGACAATACGTTGTCACGTCAATACAATACTGCCTTTTATTTTAATTAATTAATTCGTAATGCATGTTTCAAGTACAACCAATAAATCTTTAACATATGGAAGTCATTATGTCTATGTCAGAAGTCTGAGAATGTCTCAGAGATGGCGTGTTATATATTGCATGGCAAAAAATAGACTTCGCCGTCGCTTTACATCTTGTTCAGACTTGATATGTGATAAAAAGTCCCTATTTTAGATACTTGTGATGGTCTTTCAGAATTACCAGTCGTTACTAGAAGAAAATAATGTATGTGTTTACCAAAACCATACTGATAAAAATGGATGCAAATTTCCATGTTTTGTTATGTATTTTACATAATATTTACTGATAAATTTTAATTTACATTATATATTAAGAAAAAATCAAGTATATATGTTTTTAAGTAATAACATTTTAGGAGTAATATGGTAATACAATGTATATGTATTTAGTATTAAATTTTACAGAAGTTTTCATGTGATTTCTGTTGCACATGCGCATAGCCACTTCAATATACCTACCTAATGCGTTTTAGTTATGTTAAGATGTGGTAAGTATAAGATTATATTCTGTATCGTATGCACTTGCAGCTTATGCCAATTTAAATATTATAATACGTTTCATAAATATAATAGAAACGGTACACAGTAAAAAATGCCATTGAGTAACATCAAATTATATCTCACCTGCACTCAGTTTATATGTGAACATACATATGAAGGAACAGCCAGTTCAATTGTCGGTCATCTCACTTGTGGCATACTGATGAGGGCTAACAAATCAAATTCATTTTGGTGTTCTATAAATGATGTTCTACATTTTGGTGTTGAATTTTTGAGTAATTAAACATTTTAACAAAGAAATGAGCTTATCAACACAATTTCTGGTTAAAAAGGTGGTTTGTGAAAGAGACAACGAAATATATTGATAATATAACTCAATTTTGTGTTTATAGTAATACATAGTTCAGTTAGCTAATTTTAACAGTTAGTGTTACTCATAAATAATTTATTTAGCTAACAAATAATTCAGTAAATCAATGGATTGTGTTATTAATTCAACACAGTCGGGTGTGGCATTATTTTAATAACCAACTGTGGTAATTTTGAGCGAAATTTACGATGTACGTTGTTTAGATGCTTGTATCCAAGCTGCGCAGTTACCTGTGTGTAAACCAAACCATACCATTTATTTCAAACAACATGTTTACCTTTGTAACGTAAAAATAGTAATAGTTTACAACAGATGTTAACATTAGTTGTAGTTATGTTAATTGTAAATTTACTGTAACTAAAAATCGAGCTAAAAATATTTATAATCACATAGATATACGTATATCTAGAAATATTTGTTATATGTTTCAAGAATAAGATGTAATTTTCAGCAAAACCATTTCGATACAATTTGTAAGCGAATGAAATACATTGCAACACATTTTTAGATGATGGATGAACAATACACTTTTAGAGAAGTGAATTGATAGCACACATTTAGAGGGTTCCATAAAAAAAATCTTTCTGCACATGAGTTATTTCTGTTTCTGACAATGCCTTCTTACTGTTACAAAATAAATGTGTTGCTCTTTATGTATTTCTTAACTCGAATAGTGTATTTATTATTGAATTGGAATAACAAAATTTACTGTATTTCTAATAATTTGTTAGACATCCTTATATTGACTCACTTATACCTGTATTTTTGTACATTTTAAGTAGCTTTTTTCTATGACGTTCGTTAAAAATAAAAAATGTTCCCTCTTTTTTAAAATTGCCTACTGTTAATATTAATCAGGTTAAACAAAGTGAAATCATTTGAACTGATTTGTGAACTCTTTGATATATACATTTTTTAACATGTGCATATTGTTCATAATAATTTTTTACACATTGATATTCAATCATATATATGAAATAATGATAGTTATTGGAAAAGTTTTTTCTATGCATGTTGTTCAATTGTATTTATAAAGTATATAAAATATTAGCAAATTTAAGTTACTCAGTAAAATTACACAGATTTTACAATTCCAACAGTCTACAATGTATAAATCAATATAAATAATTATAGTGTCCAAATTTATCTTGGAATTTAGTATAATAGTTGTAAATTCACATTATATAATATGGAATTAAATCCACGTGTATGTTCTGTATTATTACAGTTTACTTGCTTCATTTACAAGATTATTGCATAGGATAAAACTGTCAACTAAATTAGTCAAATATTATTTTCTGTCATGCCAAAGAACATCAAACTGCCAATTGTTACGTTGACTTTACAAAAACTGTCAAAACTATATATAACAAAATAAACTCAACACCCTATATATTTTAAACTGTCGATAAAAGACTTCTGAACGCCATGTTTTCGAAAATATATGTAAACTTGAATTAACTTATAAAATAATAATTAAAGTGATTTTTCCGGGTACAATAACTCTACTTTCAAGCATTTCATCGACTCGTTGAGCGATTCGGCGAAACGCGGCCATGCAAAACATCCCTGAAATAATTACCGATAATTAAATTATTCGGTTTCGTAAGTCAGATGGCACCATAACTCAACCAGAAGAGCACGTACATGCAGATAAGCGTTGTAAATGCTCGCGGACGGCAACAAAAACTATAAGAACAAGTTATATATCAATTTTTACTATCCCTACATGTTACGGATCACTAAGTCAAAGAAATGGCAGTATCTGTTTCTAATCAGATTTAAAAAGGTTTCAGATGGCGCAGATATTATCTAACAAGACTAGAATGTGGACGGGAATCTTGATAAAATATAATACTAATTTGGTTCTCATTTAAGATTGACTTTGTAGTTAGACGGAGAGCGAGATAGAGGAACAGATACCTGAAATTATTTTAGTCGGGACATAGCATTCGTCATTATAACTCATTAAGCCATACTGGCTTGATATTCATATTAAAAATGAACAAAATGTAAGAGCCTAGAACAATTATTTTAATAATTAACTAATCTAATTACATGATGTGCACAATTTTGTACTTCTAATTTATTAAACACATATATCATACATTATTTTTTTTACAAATACCATTAAAACAAATTAAACCACTGTTAACAGTACAAATCAACACATTTCTTACGTTATTAAATTTATAAGATATTTTGAAATTGAATTGTCCGTGAAATCTATTGTTGCTAAGATAATGAAAGTTTGATCGTTTGTTGACAAGTAACTTTAAATCCAATGAAAAGTGACCAAGAAAATTAATTTATCACGATGAAAATTGTTATTGTCTAGTAAGTCAAAATAACAGTACAAGTTTTCGTATAATCGTTCCTTAAGATGGTGTGGTCTGAAAAATGTTAGTGGAAAGTTCAGTGAACGAGTGTTTTTGTCATACTTTCAAAGAAAAGTTCAAAATATGGAAATCGTCAACGCTTTGGTCAAGTTAATCCATGTTGAAGACGATGATGAACATAAATAATCGACATAAGCAAATTTTTTAAGCAAAGGGCAAAGCACATCGACTGAAAAGAAATACATTAAAAATAAATCTGTCGTGACTCCAGTCACGAATCCAGTTGAAATTTTGTCCAAAACTTAACCGGTGCAAGTTTCACAGAAGTAACACTACAGCTACTGATGAGACTGACCATGCAATTATAAATAATCCTGTACAAATTGAAGCGACGTCCCAATGTAGACTTATTGCGTTTTTTGCTGTGTAAAATTTCAAATGCAAATAACCCTTCAAACATGGTATGGAATGTTGTATCGGAGCTGTCATGGAAATCAAAATATAATCAAAATATCGCTTTACAAAACAGTTCTGGAAAATTATATGATGATCCAAAGTATGTAGTTTCGATGTTTGATAATTTCTTTATAAAGGCGCCACTGGAAATTGTTGGTAATATACCTACTAATAGATACCCCGTACCAGACTTACCCGACTCTAATTGGTAACTTTTTGAACTAGAGATATTCTCTGAGTAACAATTACTAACTTTAAAGTCCAAATTAAAAAATAAACATTCATTTGGTCCAGATGGCATCCCGTCTTTCATTATAAAAACGGTTATTAATGTAGTTATTGCTCCTATTACATATTTGGTAAATTTGTCTTTTGTTACTGGCAAATTTCCAAATCTCCTGAAACGGGGTAAAGTTGTCCCCACATATAAAAAAGGAGATCCTCTTAAGGTAGAAAACTATAGACCAGTTACCCTAACATCCGGGTTTTCTAAAATATTTGAATATGCATATTTGCACCGTTTGTTAAATTTCATTGAAAATCATAACATACTATAGGAAAATCAACATGGTTTTCGTGCTAATAGATCTGTACATATTGCTATATACGCTTTTTATGATAAGCTTATTGAATGTATCGACGCAGGCGAATGCCCTGTTGGGATTTTTTGTGATCTCAGCAGGGCATTTGACTGTGTTGATCATGACAAATTACAACAAAAGCTTCACGCTTATGGAATCCAAAATAAATCCTTATGTTGGATATCTTCTTTTCTTAAAGAAAGAAAACAGTATGTTAGTCTTTCAAGCATACATAATGGAATTATGGCTAAAGTAAATTCTAAGAATTATGTAATTAGTATGGGTGTGCCACAGGGTTCTGTTCTTGGCCCCATTCTGTTTATATTATACACAAATGAAATTGGCACCTTGATTCCTGATGGCTTTGTAACATTGTATGCAGATGATCAATCTCTGAATTTTTCTAATAAATCAGATTCTGCGCTCGAGGAAAATTGTAATAAATCGTTGAATATTTTGAATAATTGGTACTGTTTTTATAAATAACATTTAAATCAAGAAAAAACTAATTTTGTGCGATTTCATAATCGACAAAAAATATGTGCAAATTTAGATATTCAAATTTCAGATAGGAACTGTCAGTTGTCAAGTAGTGAAAGGGTAAAATTTTTAGGAGTACTATTGGACGAATGCCTCACCTGGAAACCACATTGTGAGCAGCTAATTTCAAAACTAAATCCTGTTAGTTACTTAATGAGAACTTTGAAACCAGTTATGACTATGGATCAACTTTTGCAAATATATCACGCGCAAGTCGGATCGAGGCTACGATATGGCATATGCCTATGGGGTAATTCAACCTTAACATCGGATGTTTTTATTGCACAAAAAATAATTTTAAGAAGTATGTTAGGTCTTAGTAGTATTTCTTCATATAGATGTGTTTTTAAAGATTTAAAACTTTTAACTGTTGTTTCAGTGCTTATTTATGAATTGTGTGTTTATGTTTTTAATAATAAGACTAAATTTTTTACGAATTTTGATAAACATGGAAGGAATACGCGACAAAATGGTAATTATCATATACCATATTGTAAATATAAAGTTGCGATAAATTCACCTAATTGTCTTGGACTTAGGGTATATAATTATTTGCCATATAATATTAAGCAAATTAATAACGTGATAAAATATAAACATGAACTGAAGTCTTATTTGAGTGAGAAATGTTTTTATACGCTGGATGAATTGTTTGCAAATTAGATTTACTTTGTGACTATTCCTATACCGTTTGTTACTGTCTCTGAGGAAAATAAATGTATTATTATTATTATTATTATTAGAGTTATGTAGTTGCTCCTTTATATGCATGGATTTTACCTTACTAATATTACAGATTACAACATGTGTATGTTATTATGGGCACTTTTGACTCATTATTTGTTAGATTGGACCATATATTCCTATATTCTTCGTTCACATTTTCTATATATTCAGATTTAATTAATACGAAATCGATTATTGTACATCGAAACCGAGTAAATATTGTAGTACGGATTTACATAAAGTAACTCGGGATAAATTAACAACCTCTATGGGGTCCATTTCTCTGCCAGTAGTTCGATTAAGTCTTCCTCCATAATTGGACATCATTAATAAGCTCCAAACTAATATCGATTAGATGGCATCTATATTCAGTTTTCTAATGACACCGGTACGCATGGGGAGTAGGTACGGGTTTAATTGTGATATATTACTCGGTTCTGTTGGAAGCGTATAGTCCTCCGGAATAAACTTGGTTTTACTTAAACATCCGGTCGATCAGCCGCTATTAACTGTAAAAGATTTCAAATTTACTAAAGCGAGGTTTGGTTTTTTTTAGATGATAATGTAGCATAGTTTATTGGAAGAATAGTAAAATTTGAAAGGGTAGGATACGCAGCGAAAAAAATGTAAATTAGAGGATGTGTTACATTTTCGTGTTAATAGTTTAAAACAATTTTTCTTTTTCACAATGTAAAAATTGCTAATAATACAAAATGTAATGAATTTGTGTAATATTTACCAATAATGTGTTAAAATAGTTAATTCTGTTGTACAGGATTAACTATGACTAAGTACACTTATCTTAAGAGGAGATTTATTTCCGTGATGGATATTTGGATAGATTTCAAGAATTTTGTACTAGCTAGGAATCTCTCCTTCCCTCGATACCTTTTTGTTTAAAGCGAGGCACTCCGCCCGACGACCACAACCAGGTGGATTTCCTCTGTTGGGGAAATCACAGAGGGGATCAAAAACACGTAAATGTACACAAACCCTGTAAAACGTCAAGGCACTGCACCAGTTGCAGACTCTTCGAATATCATATTCTAAGCTTTGACCAGTGTTCTTTGATAAAGTAACTGCTGCAGGTGCATTGCGGGTTTTCTATTAGTAGGTTTCCTGGGATAAAGAAGGTTTTGTCCCATTTTTTTAATATCGAGCTAGACACAGTTGTGTCAAATTATTGACACAGGTATGTTAAACCTTTAACATGTGTAAAGTTACCATTTGTTATATTAATAAAAATGTGTTAAACCATTAACACAATTGTGTAATACAGAGAATATGTGAAAATACACACAATCTCGTTGAACCTCAACTAACTTCTTTTGTGTAAAAATGTGTCATTATTTTTTGACAGTGTAGCCACTTCCAGTCGTAGTCACTGTTTAGTTGTGGTGTTGGTGGGGGCCATAATGTCTCGATTGTTATTCATTAAAGGACACCTGCTGCTAACGTAGGTCGATTAGTACGAGTCTGAGATTATTGACGTTTTCCACCGATTTAATAAATTGTGCCAATAAATTAAATTAAAGGTAAATTATTCATGCTTATGTTTTACATGACACTCGCCCAAGGTTCTCATTTGGTTTTCTGACGACCAAGTAAGTCCAGAGTCGTTATTATACTTGGGTGTAAAATGAAGTGTAGGTCTGACACGTAGTAGAGATACAACCGAGACTACTTTGGGATGATTTTTAATGTTTTATAGACATAATTAGTGGATATTGTTTAATAAAAAAATGTCCAAAACATTTCAAAATAGGAGGTCGAATTATATAACTCGAATTATGGAGGACACAATTTCACGACATTCACGATATTCTATTGTTTTTCTTTTTTATATTAAAAGTAATATTTACAACAAGGTTCCTTCGATTTATTCTTTATAAATTCCACTACACTTTTCGCAGGGTACAATATCTCACATCTATAAATCTAATAATGTAATGACACACGTGCGGATATACAGGGTGTTAAAAAAAGAGTATAAAATATTTCAGGAGGTAATAGTATGAACCAAAATAAGCAGAAACGTCTTAATAAACATGGGTCCGCAAAGTAACGGTTGCGGAGATATGGACCACTATTCATTTTGCAAACATTTTATTTTATTAGGAATAAACCGACAAAGGAAGCTTTTAACAAACAAAAAACAAAGTTACAGAAGATGTTCAAAGTGCCCTCCGTCCATTTCCAAGCAGGCACGACATCTTCGTCTCAACGATATTCGAACTCTTTCGAAAACGCCCTCCTTGGTTTGGATTTCTTGACACTTTTGATTAATCCGTAATCCGGAGTACCATACACTAATGTCTTCAAATATCCCCAAACAAAGAAATCTAGAGGGTTCAGATCAGGCGATCTTGGAGGTTATAAAACAGGTCCGGCCCTTCCTACCCATCTATGTGGAAAAGTTTGATGTAAATGCTTTCTAACGGTCTAAAAAGTCGAGGCAAATGTAGGGCATTATAGTCCATAAGGCAAAAGTAATTAGAGGTGACTATTATGTAAAATTCCACAACAAATGAATGTAGGTATCGAAATATATTGTACATCTTGTGCAAACAGTTTATATGAATTTATGGTACAATACTTCATATACAAATTTAAATCCTAATATATACAATTCTGCCATCTGTCATAAAATATTGCGTTTCTGCTTCTACCTTGTATGAAGGAAGCATAAGGTTTTAAATTACTGTCAAAGCAATACCATGGCAGGTATTATTCAATTGTTTTAACTACACTTTCATTGTAAAAAAATTAAATGTCGATTTCATTGCAAACAGTTAGTTTTTTAGTTCAAACAAGACTATCAAATTTTTAGATAAATTATCAGTTTTTAAGGGCGCCATATTCTTGAAAATGTTATCTCTTGCCACCTGCGAATATTCAAATGTACCGAAGTAAAACGAATATATAACGACAGAAAGCGGTCTAAATCTTTCAAAATACGTATTTTTTAAATTTAACTGCAGATGTAAATATTGTTATAAATTACATAGTTCTACATATAAGATTGTGCATTTTTGTTTATAAGTATGCTGTATAATGTGAGGTTAAAATAGCAAAACAATGTATGTCTTATAAACGGTCTTTGAAAGTTATTACCTATTTTATTTGAGGAAAAATTAAATGCCTAGTAAAAGTGTATAAAAAAAACATCAGTAATTTTATTTTTGATATTATTTTTGTTACACGTGTTCTTTCGAGATTGTTGTACCTAAAAACACGACAGATTTGATCATTTCCGAACGACAAGAAATACGGTGACCTTAAGAAACTGCCATCAAAATTTCAATAAAAGTAAACATACAAAAAGTTATGATTTCTCTCTATTAAAGTAACAAGAAATCCAAACTGATACTAAACTATCAAAAACGTTTGTCAAACTATTTCTTGCACGATGTTTACTGAAAACAAATTCATAACTTTATTGGTCGAATATTTCTGATAACTTGAAACCATTTCGGATACATTGCTTGAAAATACCTAATTATTGACTTTTCAATAAAATGTTACATGAACTTGACACATTATTTTTTTCGAGTAGTATCAACCCCCAAAATTTTCTGCACAGGCTTTCCGAACACCCTGTTTAAATCTGATACAAAATTTGTTAAAACCGTTTATGACAAAACAAATGAAATTAAATATACCAATTATTATATACTATTATGCTCTAAAAATAATTATATTTCCAAAACCAGTGGCTCTTGTTCCTTGGTACATTAATCTGTTCAAACGCTATTAAAACAAGAAATAAAACCTTGTCCCAGCTCTAAAATTTATCGAAAATCAGTCCAATTATTTCCTAACTATCCATTTTCCTAAACTAAAGTGTCTAATGAGGCACTACCGATAAAATAAGCTCTTCAAGCAATGCTTAACCAAATACAAACGTCCCCTGTAACATCCTTCGATGGGTCATCACCCATCATCTCTAATGTAATGGATACCTTAAATATCTAATAAATACTGTTATACATTACGAACACACTCGACGGCTATGCTAATTAGAAAAATAAACGTGACAAAACAACCGGATTATTCCTCGACGACGATTATCGTTATCTGGACTCCTCCAAATAAAATATTTATCGAATGCAGCGCCAGCAGCGACGATACGCGCCCGCCTCAGATATCAGGAAAAGGAGAGATTGCATAAATAAAATAGTAGGAAATCTAGTTTCGCAGAACACATACGGAGAAGCGATAACTTGAATTTAAATTACTCCTAATTGATTAGTTTATCTATTTAATTATTATAGGCAATGCGGCAATCGTTTTTGTTATGTTCGTTGCACTTAACTATACTGATTTATTAGAATATCACGCCGTTTTGCCGATAAACGGGATTGAAATTGAGTGGTTTATAGATGCACCGTCCGTGTTTCGTGGATTTTATTATACGTTGTATCGCTTTATGTTTTATTAGGCGTCGATATCAGTAAAAGGGAAAGGAATGGTAAACTTTTACGCATTTCTCTGTATGTAGCAAGGCATAACAAATGCTATGTGTAACTTTTACACATTTCAGTGTTATGT
Organism: Monochamus alternatus; assembly: GCA_037114965.1. Classification (NCBI taxonomy): domain Eukaryota; kingdom Metazoa; phylum Arthropoda; class Insecta; order Coleoptera; family Cerambycidae; genus Monochamus; species Monochamus alternatus. The sequence continues at coordinate 59,257,090 of CM073429.1, read as the reverse complement.
GTGAATCACTAAAGGTGTAGATTTAACACATTAACATGCTAATTCTATTGTATAACAGGTATATTGATGTGGAAGCTCACCTATCTTTTTAGGTTGTTAATTATGCTGCTTTCGAAATAATTTTTAATAAATCTAATTTTTATACCTAATACCAACCTTTATTTTAGAAATTTTTCCATTCGTCGAGAACGCATCAAATGTAACTTGGAATGTTCTAGAAAACGTCAAAATAAATGTATTACAAAAATTATAATTTCAAAAGAAAACAGGAACATAATTAACATACTAAAAAGGTAGGTGAGCTTCCATATCAGTAGATCAGAATTACGGTGTTACAGTAATAATAAGATAAGAGAGATAAGAAGAGAGACAACAACCAAGTTTTCTAAAAATAATATTTAACAAAATACTAGTAAATATTACACACATTCAGTATATTTTATTATAACACTAGTAAATTTAACACAGTTTGTGTAAAACTTATAAAAAAGTCATAGATGTGTGTTAAGTTAACACGGAACAGAGTACTTTTTACACATTATTGGTAAATATTCCAGATTCATCATATTTATTACTGCACTGTAAAAAATAATTACAGTTAAAATAGATGGAAATTTATTTACCACTCATTATTGCTGTAATTTTCTTATCGATTGTGATTTTACAAATGAAATGTAAAATTACGTTGTAAATTTATTTTGTGGTGTAATTTTAAGTTTTGCAATTGCAATATTACTTTGTGATTTTACAATACAAAATGTATTTCTACAATGTAACTTCCACAATTACTTGTAAAATTACAAAGTAACTTTACAGGCAGTTCTATAGTTACATTGTAATAATACATTCTATATTATGACTACAATGTAATTTTTTTTATTTATTGTACAGAATGGTCCAATTTGGGCACTTAGATATAGTTAGATATAGAAGGTTTCTTCTATTTTCCGAAAAGACAGAAAAAAGTAGTCAAGATATTTGGAGCTTAATTTTTGAGAAAAGTTGAATAGCGAGAATCACATTTCGATATTTTGATTTGTTTAAGAGATACCTACATGATATTTTAAAATTTTGTTGTATTTCTGTGGCAACTTTTCTACTTATTATATTAATAGTTATACATTGTAAAGACATTTTTTCTCTAGTGTAACATCTAGTGGCTTGAGGAATATTTTTTTATAACTTCTAGTTTTTCGCTGCTATAACAAACATACATATGTTTTAATGAAACATCATACGTATGTAATATGGGGCATCATAGAAAAGGAAAGAAAAATGTAAAAAAAATGCTATATCAAAACTAATCAAGATATCGAAATGAAATTTTCGTTATTCAATTAGAATAGAATAAAAGGAACCTGCTAAAAGTGTCGAAACTGACCTAACCCATACACAAGACATCTTATTTACAACATTCGAATTCACACTAACAGTGCTTTGACATAAATACCTAAAAAAAATCTGAATATTAATTCATTTATACTTAATAGATTAAGTATATAGGCATACTACATGAGAAAAATTGAAATATCGTAAGGAATTAACGATTGTTACTTACCTTAAGTAACATATCAGGGTTTTCCGTGAGTTTCTCAATAGCATCACTGCATCAGAATGTCATTTCAAAAGAAAAATGTACTAATATTAAGTAACCTAATTAACATGAATGCCAATTGCTTCTAATGTTAACAAACACCCTTAATAGTAATACTAGATTTTTGATATGATATCCCCAGAAAAGTCATTTTCGAAGCAATAGATTCGTTTTCTATATGCTTTTCAGATTTATATACAAAAAATTAAGTATTTTGGAATTTATGACTCATTTAGTTGAAAATAATACTTATTTCTATTATGAGGTTATGTTTAAACAAGCACTAGACAAAAGTATTTATAGTACTAAAAACGCTCACTTGTCACTCTAGATATGTTTATATTGCTAGTCACTACTCACTAAATTAATTATGTAAGTACCTAGGTCCTAGGTACACGCTGCATTCATCGAAATGAAGCAAGAAATAATGAAGGCGTCACCACCCAACGCTCTCAACGGTTAGTGGTCTAGTGTGTTTTGAAATTAGTAGTACCTTCACACACACATTAGGCATATTTTTACAGTCAATTATATAGTAAATTTGGTATGTTCAGTAATTTTACAATATATAAATGGATTTCACATTGTTAATTGTAAATGTATTACAATATATTCTATAAATGTACAAATTATATTATAATTACATAGGCAGTTTACGGTTTTATTGTATATTGACAGTTTTCTTGTAAAATTACAAGTGCCAGTGTATTATCATCATTTTTAGAATTATTTTAAGAGAATTATAAGGATATTCTTACAAAGTAAATTTGTAAAGTTACTGGCCCCTTTTTTCAGTGTGGTTACTTCAATATATTTTGCGTAAAATAATAGTGTGTTAAATTATTAACACAGAAATTTTATACATTCTGATTTACGCACTAGAAAATCTAATTTAAACAACTTTTTTGTAGTGTTCGTTTTTTCCATTCTGTCAGCTTCAAAATTGTAATAGATGACCATAATGGTTTGATGAATATTGTGCTGCAATTGAGTGCAATTTCACTCAACTTCTTCACACTTTTCATTACTTTTGAGCTTTAGATAAAGGTAATTGTTTCGTTTTTGCGCTTTTCAAGACAGTATCCTTCTATTTCCTGAGAATCATGATTCGTCTAATGCCATCGAGCATCGTTTGTCTATCTAACAACAATCGCTTGTACCTATCTGTGTGTTGTTAAAAGAATCGCTGGCATTCTTGTCTAAACTAGCCTGGAAGAGAGCGATATTTCGTTGCCGTGTGGAATTAAAAAATGCGACCTTGGACCACGGTTTCCTATTTCTATAGAGAGCCGGTCATTTCGATTATTTATCACAAAGAAATAAACACGTTGACCCGTGGGTTTATTGACACAATCTGGAACTCTTATAAAATCTTGATCTAACATAATCCTATTGTACTCAAGGATGGATTTCTGGCAAAATAATAACAACGGTGTATGCCTACGGCCGCCGTCGAATAACCCGCTTTTGTGATTTAAATTAAATTTCCGTCGGTGATTTTTTAAATGTATTTCGCAGAATCTGATGGATGCTGGGATAATTAATGAGAGATATCTTTATTGATGATTCACTATACACGTCTCTCATATGAGACTCTTTCGTCTAGAAGATTTAGATGATACGCAAAATAACTAATTTTTGCTTGGGAGAGATCAATTAAAATTTTCCCGGGAGACTTCAATGATGCGCAAAGCAACTAACTTTTATTTTGGAGACTGTAATGCTACATTAGCCGTGTAAAATAAATAAAAGGTTCTAAATCTTTCTAAATAATGATCATATTCTTATTACTTTCAAGTTTCTTTATGATATCTATATAGTCTACCAGTAAGTATGTTTTTGTGGGTGTACCAGTATGTAGCATGTATAAGAAAACTGGTATGTGCATTTTTCTTCATGCTAGAAGCGAAGCCAACCTTGATCATAGCAAAAACGGTTTGAAAAATAGTACCTATTTACTTTTAGTGGGCGTCTTCTCCATATGATATTTTAATCAGGTAGATATTAAATGCAATATTAATTACTGTCCATGATAAATGCAAGGCATTTTTAATGTCTGGGCAATCTTTAAGCAAATCTCATCGTGAGGCACTGCATAATTAATGTTTAAAATAATGTATTTGTGTATTTTTATTTGCAGGGTATTTTAAAAGGGGAAGAAATATGCTGTAATAAACAAATTCTTATAGAACTTCTCACTAGCACAGGTCACGACGGTATTTTGGCAGAAAATAAAATACAAAGACCCTTGAAATTAGTGTATACGCAGAGGTTGGCTAATTTGCATAAAACTATTATTATAATGCTAATCTATGGTAAGAGAACCGCACAGTAGATATTTTCGAACGAGCCCGCAGCTAAAAATATTACAATATAAAAGATCGCATGTCGAAAAACATCAGATCGGCTTCATGTTCTGATATTTGGACCCTGATAAGTGCTACTTTCCTCGGATGGACAGTTTTTTGGTTTTATTGCCCGAGTCGAATAATCTGTTACTCTTTCGCTGCATAAACTGTTATGCGTAATGCGGGACATTTCTCAATGCTTACTACAATGTTTAAAACATCTACAGATAATGTATTTAAGTAAAACAGCAGGTTATTATTAAGTAATTATAGATATTATAACTACCGTATCTTTACCTACAAACATTAATTCTTTATATACCTAATGTGTTTTTTTGTTTATATTTATTTTGTTAGTCCCTGATGTTACATTTTCCTTTCAGCGTGGATTACCTAATTAAATCGATTACGTATAAGCATTGTAAGTAAACAAATTTTAAATGCATACAATCATTATCAGTTGTCCCACATCTGATGACTTACTACCGTTCTACGCCTCCTAATAACTCTACAATAATTTATCTACGCATTTTTGATTGATGATTTTCTACCGTCCAACTTGTTTTTGGTTTGTCGCGTGGGACGACAAGTGGTCCAAATAAAATTAAAAAAGCGTTACGAACAAGCCGCACATCTTGAACACATCTTACTCTAGTTTTTTATTTTAGATGGTGTTGATGGTTATATGGTGAGTGTACGAAGCCTTGTGAACCTCTTCATTAGATCCCGGATCGACGATTAAAATTAAACGTTATTTTTTCAGTTTAATAGATCCTGTGTAAGTTTAAATATTCATCCACAATGAAGAGTCTATAGGCTTGTATTATTATCTAATTATGATCAATCAATGGCCATAAATCATTTGATGATTGTTTGATGTTGTGAGCAATTACAACTTTATGGCACTAATAGTGACAATTTTATTTACGGTGTCATCGGTGTAGAGTGACTAATTGTGCAGCAAGTGAAATATGTAGCTAGACATCAACCTACATTACAAAATAAAAATTACTTAAATATTTATAGAATCTGACCTTTAATTGATTTATTCACTATAAAAAATCTGTTTTTGACATTCTTTTGAGAAATTTCAATGATGCGCAAAGCAACTAACTTATCTAGGAGATTTTAATGATGCGTAAAACAACTAACTTTTATCTGGGAGATTTCAACGATGCGTAAAGCAACTATTATCAAAGAGATTTCAATGATGCATTAGTATTGCAAATCCTATTAACCGTTTTTTAATTGGGACTTTATTCGTGAATTTAAATTTTTTTATCGTTTTCTTGGACTCGACGTCACGGCCTGACGGTCGGAGCCTATCATCAGGCCCGAGCAGAGCAGCGTTCTATAAGAATAATGCAAAAACATTGTGATATCACACGGTTGATTTATGGCCTAGTATTGTTACGTTGCCCTGCTCTTCTCACGGGCGATAATTATAACCGCAAAGGCGCCAATAAAACAAAATACCGTTTTAAATAGTATATAATTATATAACAAATCACCTTAAAGTCGAAATTAAAGAAAAAACAATGAATCAGAACCGCGTAGGATATACCCGGGCAGCCTTTCATAAGCGAAGCCACCGAAAACCGCCCCAAGGCCTGCTTTGACAATATCAAACGATAAATAACTGAAGTCTGGTACCTTCAAATGTTTTATTGTCGTGATTATCTTAATTATTGGTTTTTTGAGAGGCATTAACATATTTGCGTCCATTCTGGCCGTACTCTATACTTAACTGCACGATACCCATCTATTTTGCAACTCAAAAATACTGTCTCGACTTGTTCTCCGTCGGACTGTGGAAACGAAACACGACCAGTTTCGTCATTTAACGGATCTTGTTATATTCAGCCTCTGTGTTGCCTTCTATACAATTTTCAACACTATATGTTGTGTTCTAGCCCCTTTACGGTAGAAATCGAGTTAGAACATGCTTATATATAGTGCTGAAATTCTTAAAAGAATATCATAAACCCACTGTATACAGGGTTTTCAGTTTATAGATGCCATTTAAGACACCATGCGTCGTAAATCGTCCGTCATATCAATTATCTATTTCCAATCGACTATTCGGCTCCTCAGCGAGCAACGTTTTATAAACCAAGAGATTTTTACCGGGTCTATACCGTCGGGCCAGAGAAGGTAACCTTAAAGTACAACTTTAGCGGTCAGAAATTCAGCTGAAACAGACATTAGGTCTCCCGCTGAGTTCAAACCTGCTCACCGGTCTCTGCTAGAGAAAAACAACAATAATGCGTACCTATACATTAGCGGTACTCCGATGAGGTGAACGGGATTCTTATAGGGGCATACCGAGATGAAATAGTAGTTTACAAGGCAGTGCGAGAGTAAAGAACGTTGTGTACAGGCGCTAAACGAAATGTTGCTTTCACTGAAAAAATTATACGTGAATGTATTGTAATTTTACCAAAAAAGCAGTGTTTTATCGCGATAACATTACTTTACAAATATAAAGATTTATTAAAATCGCATTTATTGTGTGTTTTTACTACTTTTTTTTGTCAATTTGCTGTATAATAAAATAGTTTTTTGTAAATGACCATTGTCTTTTTACAATGTCAATACAAAAATACTGAATACTTGTAAATTGTCAATAAAAACGTGAAATAACAGTATTGAATGTAATTTATGTATGAAATTATGAAATATATGTAAAATCTAATGAGTTCATCAATCAGTTCAAATATTTTCATTTTGTTTAACTAACTAAAAAATAATTATAGTTAAAATAGATGGCAATTTATTTACCACTCATTATTGCTGTAATTCTCTTACCGATTGTGAAAATTACGTTGTAAATTTATTTTGTGGTGTAATTTTAGGTTTTGCAATTGTAATATTACTTTGTTTTTACAATACAAAAAGTATTTTTACAATGTAACTTCCACAATTACTTGTAAAAATACAAAGTAGCTTTACAGGCAGTTGTGTAGTTACATTGTAATAATACATTTTATATTATGACTGCAATGTAATTTTTTTTATTTATTGTACAGGATGGTCCAATTTGGGCACTTAGGTATAGAAGGTTTCTTCTATTTTCCGAAAGGACAGAAAAAAGTAGCCAAGATATTTAGATCTTAATTTTTGAGAAAAGTTGAATAGCGATAATCAGATTTCAATATTTTGATGTGTTTAAGAGATACCTACATGATATTTTTAAATTTTGGTCATTTTCTGTGGTAACTTTTCTACTTATTATATTAATATTTATACATTGTAAAGAGATTTTTTCTCTATGTGTAGTATCTAGTGGCTTGAGGAATATTTTTTTATAACTTCTAGTTATGCGCTGCTATAACATATGTTTTAATGAAACATCATACGTACGTAATATGGGGCATCATAGAAAAGGCCTAAAATTAAAAAAAATGCTATATAAAAACTCAAGATATCGAAATGAAATTTTCGTTATTCAATTTTTCTCAAAAATATTCCCGTGACATTTGAACTATCTTTTCGGAGAATAAAAGAAACCGCCTAAAAGTGTCGAAACTGACCTAACCCGTACACAGGCCATCTTGTTTACAACATTCGAATTCACTAACAGTGCTTTGACATACCTAGATACCTAAAAAAAATCTGAATATCAATTCATTTATAACTAATAGATTAATATGCCTACATGAGAAAAATTGAAATATCGTAAGGAATTAACGATTATTACTTACCTTAAGTAACATATGATTCTTTTCCGTGAGTTTCTCAATAGCATCACTGCATCAGAATGTTAATTCAAAAGAAAAATGTACTCATATTAAGTAACCTAATTAACATGAATGCCAATTGCTTCTAATATTAACAAATACCCTTAATAGTAATACTGAATTTTTGATATGATATTTCCAGTGATGTCAAACATTTTCGAACCAATAGATTCGTTTTCTATATGTTTTTCAGATTTATATACAAAAAATTAAGTACTTTGGAATTTATGACTCATTTAGTTGAAAATAATACTTATTTCTATTAAAGCCCCGATGTATACCTTAAAATCAGCAGAATAATCCTTTTTAAATTTATAATTAAAATTTTTGGACAAATTGTATAAAAAACATTTGTTACACAAAACCGCACTTTTCCTAACTGATTATATTAATAGCTATTTTGTACTCCGATTACGGCTCAGTTAGCTAATTAGTAGTTACAGCTTTATTATATCTTCAATATATTAACTGCCCTTTGCTTATTTTTCAGCTTAGAAATACATGTACATACAGGTACTGAAGTAATAAAATATTATGGTTTTACGGCAATTTTTTATTAAAATTTGGTACCTACACATTTAGGTTATTTGTACAAAACAGAACACTTAACTTTATACAAGACATATAACAATGTGAAAATATATTCGTAGAACTAAAGTTAACATTTTATAATATACAAACGAAATCTATGATCTTATACTAACTATTACATAGTAATATTAATTATATAAATGTGCATAGATAGTAAGTAGATACCCAGAACTTAAATCATGCTAATCCTCCCCTGCTCTTCAGATATGTATAAAATATAATTCTAATAGAAAATAATATATTTTTATATATTATGTAAGATGAAGAAAACAACAGTGGGGTCCCCGATTTTTGTAGATGCAATGTTTCTTTGTTTCAATAATTATGTATAACTTACATACCTATTACTTCTTAATTGAGGTTATGTTTAAACAAGCACTAGACAAAACTATTTATAGTACTAAAAACACTCACTTATCACTCTAGATATGTTTATATTGCTAGTCACTACTCACTAAAATAATTATGTAAGTACCTAGGTCCTAGGTACACGCTGCATTCATCGAAATGAAGAAAGAAATAATGAAGGCGTCACCACCCAACGCTCTCAACGGTTAGGTTATGTTAGCGCGTTTTAAAATTAGTATAGTATCTTTACATACACATTAGGCATATTTTTACAGTCAATTATATAGTAAATTTGGTATGTTCGGTAATTTTACAATGTAAAAATGGATTTAACATTGTTAATTGTAAATGTATTACAATATATTCGATAAATGTACAAATTATATTATAATTACATAGAAAGTTTACGGTTTTATTGTATATTGGCAGTTTTCTTATAAAATTACAAGTGTCAGTGTATTGTAGAATTACTTTAAGACAATTATAAGGATATTCTTACAAAGTAAATTTGTAAAGTTACTGGCCTTTTTTTCAGTGTATATTATATTATTTTTGTAGCCATAGGGAGAGGGTGTTGACAGATGAAGTTAAAAATAGGGAAAAGTTTTTACTTTTAATGTCATGAAAAAAAGTCTGTTTGTTAAAATATGCAAAAATATAGATTTAAGCTAGTCAATATAATAAGTAGGATATCTCTTATTATTTATTTCTAAATAATTAAGAAGGCCTTGTCAGGAGCAAAAATAACTTTTGTGTAGGAAGATTTTTTTAGTGGAATTTGTCCATCCATCATCTAAATGTGAATTATCCATCCGTCTCTGTAAAAGTGTATTGTTCATCCATCAATTTGATGCATTTGTATAATATTTAAATTGGCACAAGCTGCAAGTGCACATGTAACAAAATATAATCTTACTGTTTACGAATATCCCACATAAAGTCCTTATTAATGAACCGTATATGTTTGTCTACTTATGTTAACAGCACAACTAAAACGCATTAGGTTAGAAGATAGGTTGATGTGCCTCTGCGCGCATGTCCAACAAAAATCACATGAAGTATTCTATAAAATTTCATAGTAAATTATGTAAAAGTATATAGTTCCAAAATAGTACATTATATTACCACATTATTCCTGAAATTTCCTTGGTCCTTGTTGTTCCTTAATATACAATGTAAATTAAAAATTACCAATAAATATTACGTAAAAAGAGCATAACAAAACATGGAAATTTCTACCCATATGTAGCTAAGAATTTGTTAAGCCACTGCGATGCCTCAGAAGTATTTTGATAGCATTCATCGTAAATTAAAATATATTAACAACTCCGCCATTAACTAATTAGATACCTTTTAACAGATTAATGGGCACAAAAATAATTATGCACACATTATGAACATTTTAAAAAAACTTTATGTATACATGCCCACTTGATATTTGGCAGCGCTAAGTAACCGTCAGCGGTTGGTCGAATTTTCCCATACCAACATTGTCATGCAGGTAGATATATATCATTCATCTGATAAAAAACTATTTATGTAGGCAATTTAAAGAAGTAAATGAACGTTTCGTTATCTGGTTTATTAAAAAGATATTTAAATCTAACATGTCCTTAATGGAGCATAATCGGAAGACTAATGGTGCCAGATACCCGATAGTTGTTTTAGATGAATTTTCAATTTGGGCGTCAAAAGCTGTGAGCGAACACATTTACCAAACAACTGTTATGGCAAGAATACTTGTGTATTAGGCGAGACCCGTGCATCAGGACGCATGGTCGTTCCTCAATTCCTTTATCGTTTTATTCGTACTAATGCGTTACTAATTTGTACTCAAAGTATACAGTATACGTTTCTTAAGTAGAAGCCAAAAATCCAGCGGCGTAATTTAACTAAATTCAGTGTGCATATTTAGTATGACAGTAGGTATGAAATTACCAGTTTTAGCAGCTTACCAGTGGCAGAAGTGTGGGTATATTCTATCACTATTTGCAAAAAAATATATATCGCCCTGTATAATACTGTATTAATAATAATAATAATAATAATAATAATAATAATAATAATAATAATAATAATAATAATAATAATAATAATAATAATAATAATAATAATAATAATAATAATAATAATAATAATAATAATAATAATAATAATAATAATAATAATAATAATAATAATAATAATAATAATAATAATAATAATAATAATAATAATAATAATAATAATAATAATAATAATAATAATAATAATAATAATAATAATAATAATAATAATAATAATAATAATAATAATAATAATAATAATAATAATAATAATAATAATAATAATAATAATAATAATAATAATAATAATAATAATAATAATAATAATAATAATAATAATAATAATAATAATAATAATAATAATAATAATAATAATAATAATAATAATAATAATAATAATAATAATAATAATAATAATAATAATAATAATAATAATAATAATAATAATAATAATAATAATAATAATAATAATAATAATAATAATAATAATAATAATAATAATAATAATAATAATAATAATAATAATAATAATAATAATAATAATAATAATAATAATAATAATAATAATAATAATAATAATAATAATAATAATAATAATAATAATAATAATAATAATAATAATAATAATAATAATAATAATAATAATAATAATAATAATAATAATAATAATAATAATAATAATAATAATAATAATAATAATAATAATAATAATAATAATAATAATAATAATAATAATAATAATAATAATAATAATAATAATAATAATAATAATAATAATAATAATAATAATAATAATAATAATAATAATAATAATAATAATAATAATAATAATAATAATAATAATAATAATAATAATAATAATAATAATAATAATAATAATAATAATAATAATAATAATAATAATAATAATAATAATAATAATAATAATAATAATAATAATAATAATAATAATAATAATAATAATAATAATAATAATAATAATAATAATAATAATAATAATAATAATAATAATAATAATAATAATAATAATAATAATAATAATAATAATAATAATAATAATAATAATAATAATAATAATAATAATAATAATAATAATAATAATAATAATAATAATAATAATAATAATAATAATAATAATAATAATAATAATAATAATAATAATAATAATAATAATAATAATAATAATAATAATAATAATAATAATAATAATAATAATAATAATAATAATAATAATAATAATAATAATAATAATAATTAATAAATCGTCCTTGGTTCGCTGAAGAGCACATAATTAATGGATGCCCGGCACTAGCTGCGACAGAATATACAGAGCGTCACAACAATGTAGCTAAAATTATATACCAACACCTAATTAAGAAAATTGATAACACGCACGAACATCAGCCGTATTATAAATACGAACCGTCTTCCGTTTACAGTACAGACACACATAAAATATATTGGAACAGAACTATTATCACAGACAGAACCATAAACCACAATAGACCAGATATCACTTTCATCGACAATGAAACAAAAACAACAATCATGATAGAAATCACAGTACCACTCCGAGAAAATATAGAAAGAAAAAGGAGAGAGAAGATAGAAAAATACCAACCATTAGCAAATGAGATAAGAGACATGTGGGATATGGAGAAAGTAGTGATAATACCTATAATCATTGGCAGTACAGGGGAAATCCCAAAAACATTCCACCTAGCTATGGAACAGCTTAATATACCCAAAAATACTTACCTGGCGCTTCAGAAATCGGTACTCCTAAGTACCTGTCACATTGTAAGGAAATTTCTTTCTACACAGCATCCATTTTCGAATAATACTGAACACCAATAGAATGAAGATGAGACTTGGCAATGCCCGTCCATCTTTGTAATACCTTTAAAAAGTGAAAAATTGAAAATAATAATAATAATAATAATAATAATAATAATAATAATAATAATAATAATAATAATAATAATAATAATAATAATAATAATAATAATAATAATAATAATAATAATAATAATAATAATAATAATAATAATAATAATAATAATAATAATAATAATAATAATAATAATAATAATAATAATAATAATAATAATAATAATAATAATAATAATAATAATAATAATAATAATAATAATAATAATAATAATAATAATAATAATAATAATAATAATAATAATAATAATAATAATAATAATAATAATAATAATAATAATAATAATAATAATAATAATAATAATAATAATAATAATAATAATAATAATAATAATAATAATAATAATAATAATAATAATAATAATAATAATAATAATAATAATAATAATAATAATAATAATAATAATAATAATAATAATAATAATAATAATAATAATAATAATAATAATAATAATAATAATAATAATAATAATAATAATAATAATAATAATAATAATAATAATAATAATAATAATAATAATAATAATAATAATAATAATAATAATAATAATAATAATAATAATAATAATAATAATAATAATAATAATAATAATAATAATAATAATAATAATAATAATAATAATAATAATAATAATAATAATAATAATAATAATAATAATAATAATAATAATAATAATAATAATAATAATAATAATAATAATAATAATAATAATAATAATAATAATAATAATAATAATAATAATAATAATAATAATAATAATAATAATAATAATAATAATAATAATAATAATAATAATAATAATAATAATAATAATAATAATAATAATAATAATAATAATAATAATAATAATAATAATAATAATAATAATAATAATAATAATAATAATAATAATAATAATAATAATAATAATAATAATAATAATAATAATAATAATAATAATAATAATAATAATAATAATAATAATAATAATAATAATAATAATAATAATAATAATAATAATAATAATAATAATAATAATAATAATAATAATAATAATAATAATAATAATAATAATAATAATAATAATAATAATAATAATAATAATAATAATAATAATAATAATAATAATAATAATAATAATAATAATAATAATAATAATAATAATAATAATAATAATAATAATAATAATAATAATAATAATAATAATAATAATAATAATAATAATAATAATAATAATAATAATAATAATAATAATAATAATAATAATAATAATAATAATAATAATAATAATAATAATAATAATAATAATAATAATAATAATAATAATAATAATAATAATAATAATAATAATAATAATAATAATAATAATAATAATAATAATAATAATAATAATAATAATAATAATAATAATAATAATAATAATAATAATAATAATAATAATAATAATAATAATAATAATAATAATAATAATAATAATAATAATAATAATAATAATAATAATAATAATAATAATAATAATAATAATAATAATAATAATAATAATAATAATAATAATAATAATAATAATAATAATAATAATAATAATAATAATAATAATAATAATAATAATAATAATAATAATAATAATAATAATAATAATAATAATAATAATAATAATAATAATAATAATAATAATAATAATAATAATAATAATAATAATAATAATAATAATAATAATAATAATAATAATAATAATAATAATAATAATAATAATAATAATAATAATAATAATAATAATAATAATAATAATAATAATAATAATAATAATAATAATAATAATAATAATAATAATAATAATAATAATAATAATAATAATAATAATAATAATAATAATAATAATTAATAAATCGTCCTTGGTTCGCTACGTCTACTCAGAACGCATGATTTACGGGCGCAATGATTACTGACTCCACGGAGTGGAGAGTGGTCATTGCTTGACTCTTCAGAACATCTCCGAATGTGTCGGAGCTTCGGAAGGTGTTACTGGAAAAAAAAAAAAAAAATAATTAATAATAATAATAGAGTCCTAAATGTTAATTACTTTGGTTATGAATCCACAGATATATACGCTACATCTGGTGTCCCACAGGGATTAGTTTTGGGACCTTTGTTATTTATTGTTTATAAATGATGTTTGTACATCTCTTCATGTGAATGCTGTGTTGTATGCTGACGATTTAAAGATATTTGTACAGATGATTGTTACCTTTTACAAGAAGATCTCACAAAGGTAGATTTATGGTGCCAAGAGAACAAATTGCCGCTGAATATTGCAAAATGTAACGTAATGACAACCGCAAAGAAAATAAATTCAATAGGTTTTGCCTATACCATTAATAATAATGCATTAAATAGGTGTGGTGAATTTAAGGACCTTGAAGTTATCTACGATTTTAAATTAAACTTTGTTGCATATATAAATCATATATTGTCGAATGCCTACAAAGATTATGGATTTATATTTAGAAATGCTAAATTTGTTTGATCAAGTGCCGAAATACATGCTTCAGATCTTCTTGAAATTGCTGCTCGAACACGTGCAAAAATTCTAGGATCACAACCAGCTATAATTTGTTGAGGTAAGTGTTCCTCAGATTCAATGCGAACCTTGTAATGTATTGAGATGTCACCAAACAAAAAAATCAAAAGGGTGCATATCGGGTGATCTGGGTGGCCAAGGTTGAACTGGTTCTTGAGTGCCTCGTCCAATCACGTCATTATCGAATCCTTCATTTAAAATTCACTAGCATCAAACTAAAATGTGGGGGAGCTCCGTCGTACATAAACATTCTTTATCTTAGGGCATAGGGAACATCGTCAAGTATATTTTTTTAAAATAAGCTTAATTTGACAATACACAATATTAAATAAGATGACGGCTTATTATACTTAATTTAAGTAACTGTGTAAAAATACATTTAATCAAATAAATCTATTGTCACACTAACTGGGAAAATTAAAATTACACAATACATTGCTGTAAAAGAAACATTATTTTAAATACAATTTTTCATAGAGCAATTCTAGGAATCCTAAACGGTCGTTATTAAAAAAATAGCTTGTTCGTTTGGTGTTTTTCATCATTTACTTTCCTATTTTTTTATATACAGGGTGAACCTCAAATAAGTACAAATATTTTAACTGCAGGTGTAGTTCGTCATATATATGTCTAGTGAAAGTCATTTTTAAAAATTTCAAATAATTACGGAGAAATTAATTTTTTTAATAATACCCACATTTTGAGGATCGCTGGCCAGATAGACCACTGACTTAACCTAATACTGAAGGCGAGGTTGCCATATCTTCTGTAAGATAAATATTTTTTAAAGTAAATTTTTACCATTGTTTCGAGTTGAAAAACACTTGTTTTTAGCAACAAGTAAAGTAAAATTATCGTAAACAATTAAAACATGAATTTTCTCAAGTTCGATACTGCCAGTTAAAGAGTTTAAGAAGTTACTTAAATTATTTCAAAAAAATATCCATAAACGTGCATAATAGCTCACATACTTACTGAAAAACCAACTATTTAAACAGTTATCCATATTTCAGTTAATACCATTGTACACTGTGAGAAAGGTTATCACAAACTATCCCCGTAAATTATTTTATGAAGAATAACAAAAAACTATAATTTTCACACAACATCTTAGAGTTAATTTCCACCACATAACCTCAAACAACGTGTCAGTGCTAACCATTTCGTACCTCGTAGTGGGTGAAACAGATTTTAAAAATAAACACAAAACATGAAATAACAAAATAACTAGCTTGATGTATGCATTCAATATCAAGAGAAGGCAAAGTAAAATATTTAAAAGCAGCGTCAATCGCATGCAAAAAGAAACTGATGTAGGCACAGACAACAGGTAGATGTCAGGAGCAGTAGGCGAATTATCCCGCACAAGCCCCATCCTCTAGGCTCTAGGATTGATAGAGATAGAGAGATAGAGTTGATGTTGATGTGCACTAGTATGGTTCAGGACAAAGGCACAGGCAAGCGCAATCAAAACATGTAATATTTGTGGAAAGGTATTTGATAATTTCAATACACGTAAGTTGAAAGTTTATATGGGATACTTTTGCATCTTCTGAAACCGAACTAAGCTAATAGCTTCTTTAAGTAATGCACCGCTTGATGCATCTGTTTCAAGAGTTGCCGCACTAACGGATAAAACGTATTTAAATCGTCTTATTATTTTCACGGACAGTGTTTTTCTCTTAAATGTCTTGTGTATTTAATTAAAATTTTTGTGAAATACAGTGTGATTAAATAAAATATGGCGCATTATTCAAACAGTGAAAAGGTTGACATGCTAAAAGCATATTTGTTAAGTACGTAGTGTTAATCAGTGATAGTGATACAAATAACGTATTGTGATAAATCAGTCGGAGTGTAGTAAAAATGGATAATGAACAAATTCTAGATAATATGATTGTGAGTAGAGAATCTGGTTTATATTTTCAATTTATTGGAGAGAAATAGAAATGGCAAAAGGGAGGAGATGGCCATTAATATTTTCATAAATAAAAATATTTCAATCATTTTTTGGCTTCTCTAAAAATTCTAGTGTAACACTGACAACGCTGTGGAATGCACATCCACCATGACTTCCAAAGCAGCAAAGTTTTTCACGAAGTCACGAAATTTATTTAAAATTTGACTTTTTTATTCCTGATTTTCTTGTAAAAAAAAACAATTAATTATGTGTTCTACACAGTGAACTGTACTGCTGGTTCAAATATTTGTACTTATTTAAGGTTCACCCTGTATATATAATCGATAATTTTTATTAAGATTTGAAAACGAGCATGACTCTTGTTTTGACCTACTGAGAAACATATCTATTGCATTACAATGTTATGTTATCTGCACTGTTACTACTCTCCCATGGAATAAGTTTAATTAAATGTAATAATAAGCGATTACTTGTGTAGATTCGTCATATTATTCAGTTTGAGATGCGATAACGGCAAGAGGATGTACGCATTTCTTATTAAACGCACACCTAATATTATAATGGGGAGCTCAGCTCCCAGGCGACTAGGCAACCTAAACGTGAAGCTTCAATTCATGTGAACAAAAGCATCTGATAAACTAAACATTTAACAAGGTTATGCACAAATTAAGCTGAGTGTTTACACGTTTTTGCATGGTTCGTTTCGTTTCACAAACCAATGACCACGGAGTTTTATTTACTATCAATACGCTCTGCTTAAGGTAGAAGCTGGATTTTTTTATAGGCGCGAAGAAACAATGACGCCATAATTTTGAGGCCACCTTTTCTGGAGAGGACGATTACGCGTTATACAGGATGTCGTGAAATGCAATATAGAGTAAGAGTAGATCCCTGACGACAAAATAATGCGATGTAGCCAAACTTAATGTTATTTTCGATATTTGCAAATAACTTCCAAAAATTTACATACATTTTGGAGATCGAGGATTTCCTAATTGGGAAGTGTTTTTATAGTGTGGACGAGTTTGTCAAGTAGCTGTTCTGTTATTTATTCTATTATATTGATTTATTTATTTGATGTGTGTATATACGTATATACATGTATGTATATGTATGTGTGTATTTATTTGTAGACTGTACTGTTTTGTTCATCTCATAATATGAAGTATGATTATAATGAGTTCAGTTTTCAAGTAGCTGTGATTTGCTGTGATTGTTACTTTTATTTATTTACTTGATATATACGTTTGTAGTATGAATTATTGTACCGCCTATCCAATGTCATCTTATATGATCTTTATGTATTAATAAAATTATTATTATATTATTTTTTGGGGGCGGCAAATTCAAAATTTGTTTCTAATTCTGATGTTACTAGTGGGCGCCACTTATGACACATTATGTTCCTTTTAAATGTCAGAACAATCTAACTATTGAAACAATCGCCTGTTTCAATAGTTAGATTGTTCTCTCCTACCATTTTATCTAACAAAGGTATACCTACCTTATTGAAGCCGTTAGGAGTAACCGTTTTTGAAATAATCCCATTTGAAATATTCAGTGCGCCGAATAGAAACTGTTTTGGTTTCTGGTAAAAAGCCTTTTCTGTTGAAAATACAGTAGCATGTTAATTGAAAAACTTATTCAGAATAGTAATTCATGACGACGTGCAAAATTACAAGAAGATTAGCAAGATTTGATGAAACTGAATTTTTAACAATGATTTCATCGATTCACAAATATTTCATCATCTTCTTGTAATTTTGCACGTTGTCGTAATTTACCATTATTAATAACTCTTTCAATTAATATTTTGCTGTATTTTCAGCGAAAAAGGCTCTTTACCTGAAACCAAAACAGTTTCTACTCGGTGCACTGAATATTTCAAGTAGGATTATTTCAAAAACGGTTACTTTAGAGCGTAGCGTATAGCAAACGTAGAATAAAGATCTCTTTGGAATTTCTTATAATATAACTCAAAGTCTTAAATACGAAAGACGTCATAATGGCAATATGGTTTCACAGGCTAAAGTTGGCTCGAATGTTCCTCCAAGATCTGTTCAGTTTATAATTAAATTTAAGTGAATTCTTTTTTCAAGTATACGTAAAGATTGTACATATAGATGCGTTCAAAGATAAACCATTATGTAGACACTAATTTCAAACAATGTCAAGTGCATTCTGTAACCTGTCACAATCAGCAATGGTATTAATCTCACAGAAAATTTGATCATCCGCTTAATATATGTCATTTATAAATAACACAAAAAGTAGAGGTCCAAGTATGGAACCCTGCCGCACGCCAGATATTTGATGAAACATGTGAGACTTAAAGTCACGATGCCGAACAAACTAATATCTGTCTATATGATTGAAAAAGTTAAAGTAGTAGTAAAGTAGCAGTGCTAATGTTGTATAATTTCAGTGTCTGTATAATCTCACAGTGCGATTTAGAGCAGTGTAAATGCTTTTAGTTCATCAATAATAATATTATGATTCCATTACTTTAATATATTTCCTTGTTTTACATTGGATGCTTTCCTGTATTTATTACAATTCGAAATCATATTCGCGACGTCTTAATGCTGTCCGTCGTATGCGGTTGCCATTGCAAATCACATAGTCAGAAAATTAAAATAGAAATTAAATTTTCCCCGTCTAGTCGTTTTAAATAAAAACGCAGTCGTAAAATTTTATTGCGCGATGTTTAATGTAAGGGAACAAGCCATTACAACTTGTATAAAATTAAAGCTTAAAAAATTAAAATATCCAATACGATGTTGGGCATAATTCATGACCCTGTAAGTTATGCATAAATTCAATGCCGATGCCCGTGTGTCTACAATGTAATTAACATCTTTAGTATGTGCAATAGAAATGTAATGATTCGAATCTGTGGTATTTGTAGAAGAACACGGTTATCAGATATGTACTCGGTATTCATTTCAGTTTTATCGCCTTGTCTTCTACATTTTAATCATTTAAGGGTTACTAAAAGAGAAAATATCGCTGTTTATGATCTGAATATTCTGTTGCATAACCTTTTATTATGTTGTATTCATAGATACATGAAATTCAGGTAAATGGTATACAGGGTCACTATTTTTTTCGCAATAAAACCAACTTTTTTAGTCAAATCTAGTGAAGTTATATGTGCACTGCTGTCTTTTTCGTAAAAATTATAGCACAATTTTGTATTTTTAAAAATCTATAGTCAGTTAACCTCTATTAGTTCCTGAACGTCAAAATTACTATTTTAGAACTATTCAGTTTTACTCAATTTATTATGATATGTTACAGTACTTTTATGTGATTTCTGTTACACGTGCGCATAGGTACATCCATCTAATCTTAAACGTAATACGTTATAGTTGTGTTAAGGTGTGGTAGACAAACATGTATGATTCATTAATAAGGACTTTTTGTGGGATATTTGTAAACTTGTAAATACAAGATTATATTTTAGATTTATACTATCAATTTATAAATATAATAGAAAATCAAATGGTACGTTTGCATCAAAACTGCGCCATTACCTATGTCTGTAAACCATACAACAACATTAATTTCAAACATCTTTCTGACAGTACAAATAGTAATAGTTTACAACAGATTTTTGCATTTGTAGCTACGTTAATAGTAAATTTACTGTAAGTAATAATAATATTTTCAGTGAAAACATTTCAACACATATTTAGATGATAGATGAACAATACACCTTTATAGAAAGGGGTGGATAAAATTTCCTACAAATTAAATTTTAAACTTGCTAGGTATAAAAAGAGTGTCTGAAGATGAGAATTTTATAAAAATAAGCCCGAAACATACGTAAAACTGATGTAATATTGATTTGTTCATTTGCCTACAATCTCAGGATATGAATGGTTTATTCAAGTTATTCATATTATCTAAATCAAACAACACAATTCTTTAAACAAACATAACTTTATCTCATATTAAGTATAGTATTTTATTCTTAAACAAAGAATATATAATCTTATTTCACTATGAAAAAATGCATATTCATAAGTGGTAATTTTCCATTACAGTTGTAACATTACATTGTGGTGTGTTATTTCACGTATGGTGTGTTTTATTTTTTATGTAGGTCAGTACATAAAAAATAACAATCCACCGTGTATTACCGCTAATAATTTTTATCAGTGTACTTTTACGAAACCTGTCACCTTTCTAGAGGCTTCTCTCCATACGTGTAACATCCTGTATAACAGTTAAAGTTGTTACAATTGTTCCTGTCCGCATCGAGATGGGTAAAGGCCAATTAATAAATAGTTTAACACCTTTAAAAAAAAGCGTAACGACGTAACGATTCCAAGCGACTGGAAGGAGTCCTCTCGATGGCGTTTTAAGAGGAAATACCGCCGGCTGGCTAGCCTCGAACTGGCGATTTCATTAAACTTGGCATCTAACGTGGATAGAATGTCTAACAGCCCAGCCTGGAAAAACTTGCCAAGACTCGGGTTGTTGTACGTAGGAATAAGTAGGAATTCCGCAAATAGTTCGATTCGATGAAGTGATTTCCATTGACGGCACGTAGCACAATCAAAATACTATCGACATATAAGACACACTGCTCGGGCTAAAATGATACGGAACATCGAAACGGAACCCATTCGAACAATTAATTTAATAGGACATATAAAAATGATCGCCGTTCCTCTCTAACCGCCTCAGAAATGTCGCCATAATTATTTCATTATTACGGCGCGCACAATGATTTTAATTGCTGCCACTCATAAAAATGTCTCTTGCCGGTGGAAAATATTTTATCTGCAGGTACGACACCTCCGCTTATAGTCAAACGACGCAACAAATAGACGGATTAATTTGCTTCAGGAATAAATATTTACGTGTACTTTTCATGATATACGGGATGTTAATTAAGTATGTGCATAAACTTAAAGGGGTTAATCTATTTACAGATACAGGGTGTTAAAATTTGAAAAAAATATCAAATTTCGAATTTTGAAAAAATCGTTGGAAGGCCATTTTTTTCATAAAAAACTCTCTCTCTAAGAATTTGATTTTTTTTTTCAAACTTTAACACCCCTGGAAAACAACGCCGTTGCGGACCCATGTTTATATGAACTTTTTGTCTTAAAGTCAATCATAGATTAACCCTTTAAAGTTTGTGCGCATATTTAATTAACACCCTGTATGTTGATAATATACATAGATGGTAAATGCACTGACAAAGATTTGTCTCTTGCACGTCTTCATAATTTACTATTTTGAATAACTTTTTCAAGTAACATTTTGCTTCATTTTCAGCAGAAAAGGCACTTTACCTGAAACCAAAACAGTTTTTACTCGGTGCACAGATCATTTCAAATAGGATTCTTTCAAAAATAGTTACTCCTACCGACTTCAGTAAGCTATACTTTTTGCAAATAAAACCGGTAGACGAATGAATTGTTTCAATAGTCAGATGAATACAGCTGCAAAAAAGTTCTGCCTTTTAAAAGAAACATGGTGTACCACAAGTGGCGCCCTCTACTAGTAACGTCAATATTAGAAACAAATTTGAATTTCTCGCCCGCAAACACCTCTGATTTACAAATTGTATGTAAATATTTGTATTTACAAATATCGAAAACAAAATTTTAACTTTGACACCCTGTATATTTTTTTATGCGATTTGGGGTATGTTAGGTTAAATCGATTTATTTTCACCTAAGGAATCTGTGGTCTCATTTTTGCTACTTCATTTAAAAACACCCTGTATAACATTTTCGAAAACTCTCCACATTATGTGTAACACCTTTTATAAATTGAATTTTCTAAAAAGAAAACGCCAACTTCCAATTCCTTTATAAAATATTCAGCGTTTTATATCATATTATTTATGTAAAGTATCATTTTTATTTGATTTTTTTTTGTTTCATGAACTAGAATGAAATCTCTACATACTGTCAGTAAATCAGCAATCAAGCAAGCTGCCCCACAGCACTCGCACTTGAAGTGCCTCTAAACGTTTTTCCATTCCACCCACTTCCCGCTTAACTAAATCAACTAATGCATTTCAAGCCAACTGTATACATGTATTAAATATCGAATACCTCACCTAAGTATCTATCTATACAAATGGACAGAATATTTGCATAATAAGGTGACATACGGCACACGCTCGCGGACACCGGCATTTTTCAAATATCTCATGCCCAATTTCGTAACAGACCAATAGGTGATGCATTCCTCGAGTGAAAATAGCGAATGCCGTAGAGGTCGCTGGTGGAAAAAAATTGATAGACATAAATAGAACGCCCACGAGGCTATTAACATGTAAACCTGATGCAAAAAGCGATTCTAATGCATCCGCGCTAAATTTAGTAGTCTCGTAAATCGAGACATAAAATTAAATAGGACTCGTTACGATGTATATCAATCAAACCCATGTGTTCTCTTCGAACACTTAATTATCAGTATAAGGGCAGGCTACAGCAGTTTTAGTTCAAATAGTCTAATTGCTCTGCATGAAGTGTTTCATTTGAAGTAAATTTAAAGAAAGTAGATCAAGCCATAGAGAAGGATTCTGCTGAAACGGTTGCACTTTCACTTCTCTTTAGAGGTTTGAAACTAATCTAAATTAATTATAATCTTCACACACACACATGAGCTATCTCTTGAAACAAATTATCAGTATATTAGTGGAGTCCATCAGTTTTATGAATTCAAATAGTACAATTGCTCTGAATAAAATGTTTAATTCTAAATGAATTTTACAGAAAAGCAGATTCGTACCATTTTAATTTCAACTGCACTATAATATCTATAACGCATATGAGTGTAGACAAGCCGACCATTACTGAATTTGAACGCTGTATGCGCATGCGTTGGAATGGAAACAAATGTAATTTCTACCACAAAATCCATTCCAAATCGCCGTATAAATAATATGAAAAATTATATAATGGGGGTCAACTGAATGAACATATTAAGCAGTAAATACTCGTACAAACACTGGCCAGGTAAATCCGATGTTAGCGGAGAAGAGGTACAAGAAAAACAAAAACCGCACAATAAAAGCACAAAAGGAGGATCGCCAATATAATACAGAACGTAAGTTTTGTAATGCCACCGAAAACATTTGCATTAAGCTTTAACATGGCCTCCGCAAGGCCGACTGGATTTTTGGTAAACTTGACAAATGCGGGATTCCGGTTCGTAAAAACAATGGACAATTTATAACTATCGATGAAAATAGCGGCGCATAAAAAATTATCGCGTTTAATTATCGTCGGTTGGCACCTTGTGATGGATGTTTGGGTGTTTTTTTTTCTGATGGATTCCTATAATGGTATAATGATACGCTTCGGCAAGATGGGTGAGATAAAGATGTAAGTGTATACATAAATGTACATTAGTAATAATTGATGGTACTGTGATACAATAAGCTTGCGAAGCGTTTAATGTTTTTGTGTA
Organism: Monochamus alternatus; assembly: GCA_037114965.1. Lineage (NCBI taxonomy): Eukaryota > Metazoa > Arthropoda > Insecta > Coleoptera > Cerambycidae > Monochamus > Monochamus alternatus. Next base: position 59,232,552 of record CM073429.1, on the reverse strand, counting down.
TCTCTGTCTCAGGTGTTTCAATCGTTTTTTTATGTACTTTTAGGTATTAACAATATTGTGTGAAACTAACTACTCTACGGACTAATACAGTAAAAAATGTTACAAAAACTAATAATAAAGAATATATGGGTAGATGATGTGGGTGTAATTCAACGCTGGTCGGGGCTTTAGTCCTCAGAGTAGTTAATTTCACACAATATTGTTAATACCTAAAAATACATTTAAAAAAAAATGATTACATAAAGGGTAAAAATTTTGTTGATTAAATAAGAATTACCTTCTTGGCATGTCGATATTTAATTCCAAATAATTTTAATTTATTGGTATAATAATTTTTATAGTTAGATATTTGACTCAATTTAAAGGAGGCCACCTGAAGAAGCAATCCTAAAAATGCAGAAATAGGTCAGATCTCATCTAGCGTGGTTGAATTTTCGAGTTCCCACAGTTTTAAAAGTGAACTTAGATATTTATAGAATGTTTTTATTAAACCAGGTTAGTAAATTTAGCTAGATTAATTTTTATTTTAGATAATTATTGAATAGAGCTTTGTCTGTGGAATTGTTCATTAGCATAAATAGATTTTTGGTACCAAAGAGCATACATATGACTTCATTGATAGGAGATTTATATTAGCTTAAAAAACCTTTCTAATACAGTAAAAAATGTTTCAATAGTGTCGTAAAGAAAATATTGTGATATTTGTTTATTATATTATTTTGGATGATTTATTTAGTAGAAGTACAGGATTGCAAAATTACACAACAAAAAAGTAATTACACGTTTTAACACAAAAAAAACACAATCCTGTTTAATTGAGGTCCAAACAGAACCTCGTTGTGTATACAGAGCGTCGACAAAGTAACGCATAAATTCATTATTAAAAATTTCCGAAACAGGTCAATTTCTTATTTTAATTTACTGTTTTTTTTTCAAATAATAATTTAATATATAGAATGATCTACCTTCGAGTAATGACGTCATCACCGATTTTTTTAAATAGAACAACACTTATTTTCCACTATTTCTACTAAAAATTAAAAGAAATTATGTATTGCTACAGATACATTGATAAATTATTAAAACACACCAAACACGTTTATTAGTGATGTTACATCTCAGCCATGAATTGACTGAAGATGATATACCAAAAAAATCGAAATAACAATTTCATTGCTAACGTTTTATTTTCCGACGAGGCAACGTTTTATTTGAACGGGCACGTTAATCGGCAAATCACCCGTTATTGGTCTCAGGAAAATCCACATTTGATGCAAGCATACCATACGCAACGACGACAAAAGGTCAATGTGTGGGATGGTATTGCGAGAGATATAATTATTGGTCCATATTTTTTTGATAAAAATTTGACAGGAGCATTTTATCTGAATTTAATAACGTATAACTTTATATTAAATTTTTATAAACATCTTTGGTATTGTTGCCCCTTGTGATACATTTTTAGAATCAGCTCAGTAAGTGAAATCCGGAAATGGGGACATTACTAATCGAAGATAGGTCTCCGTGTATATTTAATTATTATTTAAAAAAATGATAAATAAAAATCAAAAATCGACCTGTTTTGGGAATTTTTTAATAATATTGTTTATTTAGCTAATAATGAATTTATGCGATACTTTATGCACGTACTGTATATTTACACATTTATCTGTAAGTAACACTGTGTTAAAGGATTATCACAATCCACGGTGTTAGTATAACAGATGTTATGTGTTACTTTTACATATTACAATGTTATTTATACCATTAAATGTGTAGACATTACAATTGACATGTTAATTTGGTTGTATGATATATAGTATTAAAGTTTGTAAGTATATTTATTTATAGCCCAATAGTTTAATCTTAGAAATGAGGTCTAAAATTAAAGAAAACCAATTTGTTGGTAAATCTACGTTTCGGCTGTATTTAAGGTTTCTTCGGGACAATCCAAAAAAAGTTTTCCCTGTAAAATACAAACATATAAAATGAGGAATAAAATAGGTAATATAACATATTATAGCCAAATATACAAAAAATAATAATAATAATAACTTTATAACATAGACTGAATTCAACAAATGTCTAAATTAAAATGAATCTAACTAAATATGTATTCATAACGAAAGAAACGCTTACTTGGCATAATGAATTAATAAAATGATTTTTAAAATTCAAATCCACTTTCGTACCAACACACAATCAACCACAATAGAAGAGATCTGGCTACAAGCTAATAGCTAGTATACAAAAAATTCTGAAGTAAGATCTGAATTTTCATCTCGTAAATTATTTGGGTACGTAACAGTAACGACATCGATCTTCAACCTCCTAATTCCTCCGATTCTTGCCTCAACGAGACGTGGTATTTGGCTAGTTCGTGATACATGAAAATGTGACCGCTTCGCTATCGCCACCGTCGAAAGAGGTTAAACGTTGAAGTTAATGAGACATTCAATATTCATGGCGGTTTGACGATGATGTTAACTGTAATACTCGCCTATTGAAAATCTGCCTGCGTTATTGTGTGTATCACCAATCAGGTGTGTAATTATGAAGCGTTTGTTGCCCGATCGGCTTTAGAGAGGCTACAAGAAGGATATAGACTACTGCTAGCTGTTAGGACTTGTTGGTTTTGTACTGGAATAGTTGATTTATGGCGGATGCATAAGGGAAACGGTGTGTTAATGTCGGAAAAATGGTATCATGTAAGCAAATTGTAATTGAAGTAATAATTTATCCATAATGAGACTATATTGTTTTAAAGGATAATGTATATCCACGCGCGGGTGTCCTGCTACGATCTTCGACAAATACATATACGTTCATAGGGTGATCAGACGTCCTTTTTTTTGAGACACCTCTCTTTTTATGTGTTATACTTAATATCAACTCTCTTTTTTGTGCAAAGTACTCTTTTGTCATCCTTTCCAGTCCTTTTTTGTGTTTAGTGAATTTTTTTCATACACTGCAAAAAAAATAATTACACATTTTAACACAACAGAACACTATACCGTGTTAATCGAGGTCCACACGAGATTATATATATATTTGTTCTTTTCTCTGTATGTAGCAGTGTGTTAAAGGTTTAACATAATCCACTGTGTTAGTATAACAAATGTGTAACTTTTACACATTTCAGTGTTATTTGTATCGTTAAAGGTGTAGACGTTACGCATTAACATGCTAATTTTATTGTATAATAGGTATGGATATGGAAGCGCACCTACCTTTTTAGTTTGTTAATTATGTTCCCGTTTCCTTTTGCAATTATTTTTAATAAATATGAAATACAATGAAAATAATCATAGTTTTGTGATCGATTTTATCGAACACCTTAGAATCCAGTAGGTGGTTGTCATTAGCAGTGTGACTTTTTAACGCACCAATTAAAAATTGGCTACGAACGCCCACAAGCATCAGTCCATTCGTCTATAATGCAATAAACGAAATTGTCCGCAATGTCTTCACGTATTGATGTCAGTACCTACATTGTTGCAAACCCTATCTACATATCTTAGTGTTAAAGTACTTTCATGAGGGATTTTTTAGTCCATATATTTTTCTAAAAATGTACGTAACTTGGAGTTCTCTAGTTTGTTTAATGCAATATTGCTTGTAAGAAAGACGTCTATAAGTTCATAGAGTCTTCAGCTCTGGACGAGGCATGTCTTGTCACTTTAGTTTTGTTAGAAGAATTTATAATTCGTTCACACACAGTACAAAGCAAGTCATTTTCCTAATACGGTTGTCCCCATAACCTTGGATATTCATGTCAAACCACATATGAAATAATTCCTGTTTATTTCTTCTCTCCTTTAGCATGTTGTTACACTTCATTCATTTCTCCCCTCAATAGTTGTTAATGTAAATTATGTTACTAGTTATAAATAGTTATTTGAATACACACGCTGAATACAACTTACAGCAGACCTAAACAAGAAACGTATCGACGCGACACCGACTATTATAGCGTTCCGTAAATAACTAAAACCGCAGTTCAACTCATAATAACTATTAAAAACGCCGACTACCAAACAATATGGCATTTACCACTTTAGAAATGAAATTTAATTAGAGCGAAGGAAACCTGACCGTGTATGAGAACCTGTAACATTCATACAGTTTAAGATATAAAGTACCGCAACAGGATATAGACCGCCTCATTAGAACCAAGCTACAAACGGAATAATTTTATTACCAATTAAATACCATTAGGAATGAAAAAAGGATAATAACTGTACTGCATATAAGTGAATAGCAGAAAATATGTTTCAATTACATTAACCTTTCTGAAAAGTTACGAATAAAAATGAAGGTACTGACGTCTTATGAAACAGATCGGCCACGGTGCGACTACGTAAAAGCTTACAAATCCGATAGAATTTGCTCCGTTTATAAATAAATCCAAACAACTATTGTGTAATGTTAAACCCAGAGCGACACGTTTCGAAACGGTGTTCTCCAACTTCGCGACTGAGTTATTTATGGCGCTACAACCCGTATAGCACGAAGGGATACATCGAACAATGGTACCCGATCGAGACGTTCGGGAAAATCTAGTTCTGCGGTTTGGTTTATGTCTAACCTTAATAGAACAGAAATAAACTAGCGATAGCCCGGTGCGTACTGCAAGTGGGACGGAAAAAGGAGAACCGACATCTCAGAACTCCAGAAACAAGACATAAATTCGCTGGAACAACGTCGCATTTCCGCCACTCACAGATGCTAGCGGATAACGGCACAGAATTCTATGGTTGCGTTGTTGAAGTAATTATCAATGGAAGCAGTTGGTTTTGTTATGTTGGGATGATCAATGCTGTCAATGATTGTTCATTGTTACAACATGATTTGGTCGCTATTAATAACTGGTGCCTTAGGAATATAAAAAAGTTAAATTTAAATATATCCAAATGTTTTGTTTTATCTTTTAACAGGAGAGTTTCACCAATGTATTTTCATTACCGAATAAATGACACTGTCATAAATAGATGCAGTAAATTTAGAGATTTAGGAATACTCTTTGATGACAAGCTGTCTTTCAACCTTCATTTTCAACAAATAATTGAATCTGCAAGTAAAATGTGGAGCTTTATTTTGCGGAATGGCAGCAAGTTTCACAATACAACTGTTTTTCAATTTCTTTTTCTACGTTTATGCAAAAAACAAAACTTTATTGAACTACATTTAGTGGAAAAAGTGGTTCTTCATTGCTCTAGTGCAATAAAGTTTTTATTGCATTCATCTGTCATTCTACTACAGGGTTTTGTGACAATGACACAAACGTTCAAATCGACGTCATATTTTCCGACAAGTGTCATCTAAATAAAACATTTTTTGGTTTTAGCGTGAACGTAGAAAAAATATTGTATGCAATTCGTACAAAAAGTGTTTATTGCACTCAACGTGTTGTTCTTTAGTTTTATTGGGTTTTTGCCACACTTCTGAAAAAAAAAGATTAATTAAATAAGCCCTCTTCCGTATTATCGACGTTTCGAAAAACTCTCAAAATAGCAATTTCTTTATTTTGCTGAGTACGAGGCTGTTATCTGGAATCCTCTAGCTCGGGATCATGAGGACGTTCAAAGAAAATTTTTAAAGTATTTGGCTTTTCGGACTGACGGAGTTTATCTTGAGAGAGGTACGAATCAGCAAGTACTACTTGACCGATTTCGATGTATTTCATTAGCCGACAGAAGGAACATTTTATCAGTTACCTTTTTGTATAACGGTATTGACTGTGAAACTATATTACATAAACTTTTTGGTTCCAAGACTTCATTCGAGAAGCAAGTCTACATTTTACTGTGGAATACCTAGGACGAATACTCTTATTAGATATGCAATTCATTCAATGTGCAGTATTTTAACTGTATCTCTGATATCTGCGATATTAATCAAGATACTTTGAATTACATAATCTCGGAACTATTTGTTGCTACTTAGTCAGTCTATTTTTGTTTTTTTCTTTTTGTTTTTCTCCTTTTTATTTATATATTTTTGTGTGTATTTTTATAAGTGTGTGTATGAACATTTCTGTATATTTAATCTATTTTTTGTAATTGCGTGTTAACCTGTTAGAAATTAATAAATCAATCTATCCATCTATCTATGATGTATGGATATAGTGTATTTTGTTTTCTTGTTACCTTGGATATACAGGGTGATTCAGTCATAATGTCATTAATTTTAACCACGTATTCGGAAGGTTTCATAAAGATAGAAAATTGAAAAAAAAATCACCCCATATCAATCGCTAATACGACTCTCCTGGAACGCTACAAATTTTCTGATGACGCATACGAGTATTGAAGCTATATAGAAGTCCAGCAGCGTTGCCACTCAGGATCACATACATATAATAACAGTATGTTTGGTACTGAAGTGACAGATTTTTTTTCCAATGACAAATTTCTTGTTTGCAATCTAAAATGTATGCATTTTGTGTATTCTTTGAGGTAGGTGCTGCATTTTTAAGGTATTTCTTAAGTGTTCTGCCTTCGTAATGTAAGTTCAAAAGCTGCACAAAATTTTATACAGTAAATAATTTTGGATAAAACATTAAAAACATACCTATTTCTTGTAACCCTTATATGATCTTGAAACCAGAATCTAGTTGAGCTCGTAAGTTGATATTCCCAAATAATGCAAATCGCATTTAATTATGATTATGAATCAGAATTAAACCCATTACTCATGATCAGTAGGTACTGAATAACACAGACGTCAATGTCTATTAAAATGTCTTTTATAAATTTTTCCACGGCTCTGTTCAGTAGAACACAATCGCGATCTTTCACTACATCACTTTATCCAACTTGAATTGCTTTTTTATTTAAACAAATAGCAAATTTTATTAATAACAATAAACTACACTGGCGACACAAACACGAAATTCACCAACATCTACCACACGAAAATAATGACTGATGGATGAAGAAGGGAGAGAAGTCAGGCCGCGTGCATCTGTTCCAGATGCAGTCGACGGCGGGCTCGCCTGCATAGGAAAACGGACCCGAATGATGTTCGACTTATTCCGCCGGTAATTACAGTCTATCTGATGTAGGCGCTGATTACTGCGGTTGGCATTTATTATAAAATTCTCAAGATTTTCTATTGATTACACCAGGTGTTTATACAAATGCAAATTTAATGCTTGTTTGTTTTTGTTACTATTTAGCAGTTCTGCAGCTCTGCAGCGCTTGTCATTGGGTAGACAATAAAAAGAAAGTTATTGACTTAAATAAGTCAGTACTCTGATTGCCGGATTGTTGATCACTGAATATGTATGTCTTTGTTTTTTGTTGACAGGACGAGAGTTTTTTTATTACTGTCTGTATTTAAATACAAAAAGCGTCTCAGTTTCTCTTAATAATTTAACCTAGTTAGTATTGAATTTTATTTCACTATTTATGTAGTGAAATGTGAATGGCATTAATTACATATTGCAATAAGTAGGTACTATAACTTATTTTTTTAAATCGCGTATTAATATTATACTAAATCACCCTGTATATACACACACAAACTATCTCTTCGCAATTTCTTGTCAAACTTATCATTTTCTCTTATGATAAATTTTATACAGGAGTGTAATTCGACTTTTTTTATTACCTAACCTGTATTTTTCCTGTTACTGTTCATGTAAATCATGAGGAAATCATAAACCAGGCGAGTGAGCATACATAGTACAAGATAATTCCTCATTGAAGCAAGGTTGAGGTGAGCGTGGGCATCCACAGGCTCTCGACTATATTAGGTTATGTAATACCGGCAAAGGCTAGCTACGTAGGTTACAACTATGTCCCAATTACGCGGCATGTAATGTTACTTCTCCAACTATAAAAGTTCCCCGATTGATATTTTCATTAAGAGAGCTCTATTCCGAGTCATTTGATACCGCGGTGGGTTCTACCTCATATCAAGCGACGTTAAGTCGATATGCCGGTGATTTATTTATTGGGAACTCGGTTTTAATATGTCTAGTACGTGTTATATCATTATTTGCTTGATCAGTCGAATTCATATGCAATATTTAGAAAGCGTGAGAGTGCATAGGGAGAAATGAATGTAAAATTATCCTCCAATTGTTTGGTTATTTCTAACAAATTTAAATATTACCTATACAGAAAAAAATGTAGCCAATATTCATGCAATTAACTCAGTTGCAATCTGTAACAGTATGGGCACCAAATACACACACGAAAATAAAACTATACCATGATTTGTTAAGCTTGAAAATCAATATAAAAAAAATTAAATAGAGAAATTACTTTGTCAACTTCTTAAGGAAGTAACATTTTAAAAGTAAGTTGGTTTAAATCACATTAATTTTGTCCAAGGAAACTAAAAATATGGCCCTTTCTTTACTGAGCACCCTGTATATACAGGGTGATTCAGACTCTTACAAATACAGTTTTGTAAAGAAAAAATCAAAAAGGACAGTTCAAAAATGATTTGAAAATACAATTTTGCACGACACTGGAAACTGGCCACCTAATAAGGGGGCAATCTGTGACAGGACAAAAAATGGAAAGCAATGCTCAAAGCAAGAAATAAATAACATTTTACAACGTCGATTTTATACAGCAAATTTAACTGCTTTTGCCGATATTGTTATTAATTATTATTTGTGGTTTTAATTAATAAAAAAATCCAAAAATCCAAATGATTTAAAGTCAGAAAGACATGAGCATGTTGTACATGGTACGTATATAATTGAACCTCGTGTATGATACGCCACATTGCTGTAATAGGCTGTGGAAGTCTAGACCTCCATCTTTTCCATGATTCGGTTTCAAATTTCCCTCGCGCTGTACTACACTGGCACTCACTGAACATGCTATCGGGAAATTGTTGTGCTAAAGCATTTTCGCAGCGTAATAAATTAAAACGATACCCATGAACTCCGAGTTGTAAAAACTAATGTAAACACTGGCGCCACAAAAACTTTAGTGCCTACAAAAAGTAATCGGATTTCAATATTCGGAATCGCCTGTCTAGCGCTGTAAAGGTTGAAAATACTACAACATCAATAATGTTTTACTCGTAAAGTATACAGATTTTATAACAAATTTTTGAAAAATTTATTATACACTATAAGGAATTTCATTGCGCAATGTTAAGAATTTCTCTTAGTGTAATATATTCTTATTTTCACACTTAATTTTTCTTTTAACGTGTGGAGATAACAAAAAAACAATACAAGTGATGCAGGTATTACATATAAAAAATACTACTTTTGGAATTCATCTACAGAATTCTCATTATTCAGTCTCTTAATAGTAGGAAGTAACGACTTAAGGTATTCAAAGTTTTTAAATTAGATTTCCTCACTGAATATTGATATGCGCGTTCCTTTGTTAATTAATTTAAGCCTAGTCTACTGTAGCGATAATTAACTTCCTGTTGTTGATAAGTTTCACTTAGAAAAACCGTAAAATATAATTTAATCGACCTTGTTTGCTTATCTGAGAAATTATATTTGCAATTTAAAAATTTTAACAAAAAAATGTTTGCCTACACAGAATATTAATTCACTGCTTCTGCCTCCACACAAATCTATTTTCTATTTCAGTTTCGATGATAAAAAATGCCAGTCCCTTCGCTTGTTGGCAGTAAGAAACGAAAGTGGAACAAAAAGACAAAAATCGCGAAAATGATCGAGCTAGTATTTATAGGAACAATTTTGCGCAATTTATAGCGACAATTTAACGAGAAATTATAGCCAAAGAGCACCGACTGCAGAGAAGGAGACTGGCGAGGCTGAAGAGGAAGAAGGACGGAGGATAATAATTGTTTAGGTAGAATTAAAGTGCCGCTGCAATTTTATAAGGGGCGGAACAACAGTAGCGGTATAGAAGGAGACGGACGCAGGTGGTACAAGTAAAAATGGAAGGAGAAAGCGGTATAATAACTGCCTTCATATTTGATTAGTTGGGTGAACGGTACATCCTGGTTTTAAGAAGCAACATTGTCTGCGGATTCGTTTATTCTTTAAAGGATAATGAATATTATTTCAGCTCGCTCTATTGAAATTTTTTGCGGGCGTGTTTCCGTACGTGCCGGTCTTCGACATGAAACTTAGACGTAATTTTCTGTTGGAATGCGCCGCGCTGCCCCACATTTAAGGCAATTTGTACGTCAAAAAGAAAAAGAGCCGCGGAAACTGCGCATTCCGGCCCGATTTCGACGTTTTCCTTACATTTTAACTCACTTTTTGCTCCTTACGCGTTTATACAATCATTATGCATGTTAATGCGTCACGTAGGAGAAAGTTGTTGAGAATAGGACTCTCTGTGAAACGGGAAAAGTTGAAAACTTTGAGAAAAACTTTTTTTTCCAAACAAAATGTTCTATTGTTTTAATATGAAATCCAGTAAGTCCTAAAATAATCTTAATATTTTCTCTAGTAAAGTACCTTTATTCTATGAAACATTACAAAATAATAATAAAATAAAAAAATTATAGTTTTTTACGATGAAAAATCATGTGTAATAGAGTCAATAATAATAATAATAATAATCCATTTATTACCCAACAGATAACATCCAAATACTAAGTATTGAATTTAACATTGGCACAGTTAATGATTTGCGAAAGGGTACTAATTTTAATTTATTAAATTATACAGGGTTAACTACGACAAAGTACAAATATTTTAAGAGGGGATAGAGAAAATTAAGAATTAACGGAATCTCGCTTCAAAAAGATTCCACACTTATTTATAAAGCGAAAATGAAAATTCGATATTATATTCAATTCTTATTTAACGCCGCCTATGTGGTCAGCCAGAGTAGACAACCAGCAACACAACGATAAAATTCAGTGTCATAATTTTATTCCTTTGTTTACGTTGTAGTATTGCATTCTTCTTCAGTTTTTAGTGCCTCCTTTTAATTTTTAAACGTTTTATAGTTTTTAAATAAAGGAATTTGTGTCTGGTACAGATATTTTCCCACAGTATAGTTCGCCGGTTTGTTTTTCTAGGTTATGGGACAACACTGCCGCGGGTGTATGAAAAGTTTTCTATTATCTATTAGTACCTATACCTTTCGTTCGATTTTCTTATAATAAATAGGCATTTTATCTAACTGTATCTACGGGAAGTGTGTTTTATCGGTACTGAGTGGTTGTAATGAGTGATAATGTAGTTTTACCTGCTTGTAATAAAAAATGAATGCAAAATACTGCAGCTAATTGGATTAACTGTTACCTATCTATCAGGTATTATTACTAATAAGAATGTTATTTTTTTCATTTCTGCATTTAGAAACACTGCAAAAAAACGACCGCATGCTTGTTAAGTTTGCCTAACTTTATGGGTTTCTGAGTGATTTGCATTTGTGTCAAATTTTCTTGTAAATAAATATTAGCGTATTTTGGGTGCGTGTGCTTTATTATTTGTGCAATTATCGGGAAATTTCGGAATAAAATTTAAACCATGAACACCCTGTATTTCTCAAACCAGCGACAGATTCGTATAAGCCTCAAACATAATATTTTGATGTCTAGGATCTCCAGCTTAGTGTTGACCCATTCTTTCTGATTCACTCTGTATATATAATTTTAATTGAAATACTGTAAAATTACAGTTAGTACGTAATACAAAACGTTAGTACTTATACAAAAATTAACGTTATTCTGTAGCCATTCATTAATTATTGATCCTGTAATATCAATATAAATAAACAACGGAAGATTCAATACAAAACGATGATAAAACGGAACAAAAAACGCACTGCCTCACAATTAATATCCATCTCATTAAAATTCATATTTAATAAAAAATATCGTTTCAACGGGCAACCAAAGACAAACACTGCATGTTTCTAAACAAAGCCTCATTTATCGTATTGTATAAGGTTTGGTTCCCGCTGGGGTCCTCCCTTGGAGTCTGCCGTGGAGCTTGTTAATCATGTCCGAAATGTGGCCTGCTTAGCCAGAGGTCACTCTGATACTATTTATTCGTACCTTTCAAACCGATCAAAAATAAAAGTGTTCCCAAGATTTACTTCGCCTCCTTCAATAGGCTGGTTTGTCTTCCAGATGACAATTAAAAACGCGACGGCGCTCGTCATCAATTAAAATCAGAATAACTGTAAAAATTAATTAGTTATATGCTATCGAAAACTATCCCTACTGCGTTTATACAGCGCTCCTAATATACATGGGATAATGTTTATAACATTAGATGCACCATATATAAAAAAATTATACAGTCAAAAGTTTCCTAAGATTTTTGAATATTTTTGGTAACCTTTCCTTATTTAAAATCAGCTCATTTTTGTGTACGGTCGTGTAAAATGTGTGTGGAGCTGAGCTATAAATTTTTTGAAAAGACTTATTCAGTAAAAATGTAAAATTCGTTTTAATGGAGTTATATGTATGACTTTTGGGGCCAAATATGCCATAGACAAGGTTGAATTCGATAAAAATCTAAGCATTTACCTGCTTATTCAAACATTTATATTGGTTTTTAATATATATTTTTTGCAAGTATTGTGCAATGTCCTGACCAGTGGAAGTGGTTATTTTTTTTAGTATGGCAGACATTTAAAAAAATGATATAAAATGCCACAAATACACAATTAGGTATACACAATATACATCAAATGTCGATGAACAGCATTTTTGGAATAAATGGAAAGATACATTTAATCTTCGTACATATCAACAGTCGCTAAGCATTTTTTTGCTTCCAAAAAACTTGTAGTGTAACTTCCTTGACTTAATTTTCTGTTAATGGATTCTAATTAACTTTAGCTCATTTAAATAGGTAATTATTAGAGCCTACAGAGATGTGTCGGACATTTATTTAGGCGTATAACCTCGATGGTTAACTGGCAACATTTAAATTCTACATATGTAACGCCTGTTTGTTGATAAATTATTATAAGGTACTGAAATATTAATAAATAATAAAATTGCCTAACAACTTCTTCTTAACCACTAGGTATTTAATGCTTTCAGATCTATCTAGACTTCCATGATTGCGTCTGTCGATACTTGATCAATTGTTCCAACGCCAACTAAGGAACACCGTCGCACGCAAAAGCTTTTATCGCGTTGCGCCCCAAACTCTGTATATGGTCGGCGTGTGTGCGCCTTTTCCCGATTTTAAAATTATATGAAACGAGTTTAAATCCGTCAAGTGGTAAGTCAGGTGAGCGGGTACTTCTCTTTCATTACCAATTAATCTGCTTTCATTAATCCGTCTCTTAAGTAATGACATGTTAATTAATTTCTCGAATGTCGGCGTAATTGGCGACTCCACCTTTTGCACTTTGCACGGAATTTTATTACAAGTCTCGGTAATTAAAGGGGCCCCGAAAATTGATTTTGATAAGTCGGAGCGTTCGCCGGTACGCTTACATGAAGCGACAATCCAACATAGCAGATGCTACCTGCCGCTTAATAATACACCGCCCCCTCTCCGACTATTAGGCTAATTTTTCAATTAGGACGAGGTATAATCACACTGTAAACAATTTTGAGTAAATGTTCACTCAAAATCAACACCATTGGTTGTTCTAGTCGATTGTGTTGAAATAATACAATTCGTTGAGTAATGTTCACTTAGTTATTTTCATATTTACATAAAATCAACACAATTGGTTGTTAAAAACAGTCTATGTCCTGTTGTGTTAAAATAGTAATAAAATTCGTTGATAAATGTTCAGTTAGTTATTTCCGTATTTACACAGAATCAACACAATTGGTTGTTAAAACGGATCCACATCCTATTGTGTTGAAATAATAACACAATTGGTTGTTAAAACGAGTCCACATCCTATTGTGTTAAAATAATAACAAAATTCGTTGAGAAATGTTCACTTAGTTATTTTCGTATTTACACAAAATCAACACAATTGGTGGTTAAAACGAGTCCACATCCGATTGTGTTGAAATAGTAACACAATCCGTAGAGAAATGTTCACTTAGTTATTTCCTACCTATTTAGGTAGGTAAATGTGTTATGACCAACATTGAATAACTTTTGAGTCCATGTTTACACAAAATCAACACAACTGATTCTTAAAACGTGTCCACATGCGATTGTGTTGGAACAGTAACACAATTCTTTGAGAAATGTTCACTCAGTTATCTCCTACCTATTTATATAAGTAAATCTGTTATGAGCAACTCTTGAGTTAGGTTATTAAACTATGTGTTATTACAAACACAAAATTGAGTTATACTATGAATATATTAATTGAAATGAATAAAATTCTATAAATTTTAGATCTAATTTTAGATTTGTAACAAACTCAAACAATATAGCGATTTTGAGATCGGTACAATAAAACTACAAACAACTAACGACAGTAATTATAATCATAAGTAGCAATACTTAAATGTTCTTTACTAGCTAACGCATGTAACGGAAAAGGCAACAGAAAAGCATCTCCACTCGTCATTACTTTGGAATATATATTCCAAATCTATGATATATAATTTTGTTACTTGTTTCTACTACAGTTTCATGATATTGAATCAAAACATTGAAAAATATTTACTATCCATGTTGTGTTGGTAAAAGTAAACACTCTTCGGTAGCAAAATAGTAACTACGCATTATCTATTCGCATGGCTTAAGTTCAACACCAAAAAATCTCTTATACATAAGTTTGATTTAAGTACACAATGTTATTTTTTTTATCTACTGTATATTCATCCTCTAAGAATTCCATGCCGCAGCCTGCTCGAAACTGGCGACTATAAATTATGATTGACAAGTTGGAACTAAGTGATTAAATTTGAAGAGTCTAGTACTCCAGAGACTTGACCTTGGCGGAGAAAAAAAATCTTCTAACACCCCGTTGAGTTCTAAATGTTCAGCGTTTAGCCGATGCCTTTCAAACGATAATTTAGAGCTTGCTTCTCGAGTACGTATAGGAAGCTTCATTTACATTAAATTTACATTTGGAAAAAATGTTCGGCGGATCGTACGGAGCATATTTAACTTCTGACTAAATGTGTTCGGGTTAAAAAAGCACTTGATGTGTAATTGATTTTTATTAAGTCCTGTAGAGGTTAGATAACTATATATATGGTGATGCATTTTTACTTTCAAAAACTTAAAAAATAATGTATAAATAAAATAATGTAATATAAATTTAATTAGTAAAAACATAATGTGTAAATAAATGCACACACTCTTCTATACACTACTTTACAACATCTATACTCTCTAATTAACTCTATAATTTTCAAGAGTGGTTGACATTTCAGTTCAAAAAAAGTCAATTTTGAGGTTTTTTTGAGTTTGGTTACATTTTTTTCAACACTGAATTTTGAAAGTTGAATCAGATCGTCTTTATTTCATGTTTGAAGGTTTCATCAAAAATATTTTTTAAATCCTATGAATTTCGAATGTTTTTAGATATTGGAAAGATTTTTAAAAACGCCCTATATTTTTTTCGATAATTAGTGTTCTAATACACCTTTGTCAGATTCAAGTTTCATCAAAAAGATATATGACACGAAGCACAATAAGATGACAAGTTCCTATAATTTTTTTTTCCTACAGGTCCTCTCTATGGAGATATGTGTATTTGTCCTTTGAAGGACGCCGCTAGAAATCAGTTTTTATTGAGTATTTTTAGAGATTAGTTCTGTTTTTGTAAACACCCTGTATTTTTTTTCGTTAATTAGAGTTCTAATAGATCTTTGTTTGAAGTGTTATCGAAGAAAATATGATAGAAAGCACTATGTGTCCTAAATTGTTAATATAATTGTATTTCTTTTTTTCAGGTGAGTCCATTACGTTTTTAAGAAGAAAATCTCAGTTCCACTATTTTAATAACGTAAGTTTTAATAACATTTTTATTACTAAATTTATATTTATACGTCTTTAAATTTCAAACAGATATTTTTACGTGCGGTATTAGCGTTGCGAGGATCATGAAAAGAAAAATTCTTTCGTCTTTCAATGACGGTTTTGAAGGCAACACACAAAATACACCGTCGAACACCGTGTAGGTATTTTGAATGTAACATGTGAACGGGCCAAAGACTTGTCCAAATAACTTGTCCTCCACAGGGGGTAAACTGTTTTAACCGAAATTTATTTACAAGTAAATTGTAGTTATTGTACAACCTGAATATTTTTATTAGGGATATTTCAGTGACTGGTGTAGCGTTAATGATTTTAATTCCGCGTTGGAACGGGAGTTATTAGATACGACTTTATTTAAGAAATTCAATAAAAGACTTCGATAATTACAAATTAAACCGTTTATTTATTGGACAGTCGGTCTATTTGCATAATGCGAATTGTGGAGTATTGGCCTTGAGTGCGAGATTTCGATCGTGTTGATCGATAAGCGTGGTGTTTTCGATTTTCGGACATTCCGAAACTGCCAGGGAACGGTACTCGAATTTCTATACGTCACCGTGTAAACGTAATTGATTGTGTGGATGCGACAATGATGAAAGACTTCAATATTATTTTAATTTTTGGTATGTTGTAATAATGACAAATTTATGTCTATTTGGCAAAGATGGTGAACTTATAGACTGAATATATGCCATCACGAGAGTAGTCTTTCAAAAGAAAACTAGAAGTTATATAATTTACTTTTAACATTATTTTAATTTTTTAACCTCCTTTCGAACGAATTTGAAATGTTGTCTTAAATGTAAGTTCAAATTTATATGTAATGGTTGTAATAGTAAAAGCTTGTATATTTGACGAGTTCACAAATCATATAAACTAAATGTGTGACTTCTCATTTCTGGACTAAACGGATCAGAAAGTTATCATGATCGCAGTCTTCAGTACCTATTATTTTAATTGGCGAACCTTCCTTTGATGGTATGTAACTGATGATTTAGATTTATGTGATGGGATGATAACAAGCTGATAATTTGGTAACTTTCAGCATAGTTTTAATTTTTGAACCTTCTTTCGATCGAATTTCAAATTTTACCACATTAATGTAAATTCAGATTTATGTGAAGTGATTGATGGTAATAGAAAAACCTTGTATATTTGTCAATCTTAAAGTTCACAAAGCCTATAAACTAAATGTGTGACTTCACACTTTGTTGTTGGACTAAATGGATCACAAAATACTACGATAGCAATCTTTGATACCTATTATTTTAATTTGTGAGTCTTACTTTGATAATCTGTAATTGATGATTTAGATTTGGGTGATGTGATAATGAGGAGCTGCTAATATAATAACTGTCAGCATAGTTTTAATTTTTGAACCACCTTTCCATCGAATTGCAAATATTGCCCTATAAATGTAGGTTGAGATTTATGTGAAGTAGTGGTAATAAAAAAGCTTGTATATTTGAGGATTTTATAGTTTACAAAGCCTATAAACTAAATGTGTGACGTTACTAATCAAAAAGTTACCGAATATCAAATATTCAAACCTGCAGTCGATGGAATTACAAAATTTGTCACAACTGTAACTCTTCCCAGCCCGTTTAAGAATAATTTCGACTCACTTGGCATGCAAGCAGCTAAATAGGCTGTACTTCCTGCCGAAGGGGCTTAAACTTTAGCAAATAAGAAGCCATGCAATGATAATTGGGCAAAATTACGGTGTGCTAGTGCATTTAAAGGAACAAATACAGGTACCTCGGGGACGTTGCTTTACAACCGCCAATATTTTTCGAGTAATTAGCCAACGTCCGGCCAATCAAAAGCAGTTTTCCACCAGGGCGTACCATTGTGGGGTGAAGCCCCACAGTGCCAGCCATATCAATTCAGGGTCGTAAAGTTAAAGCAATCAGAAACTTTTCTATTAAATTATCGATTTGAATTTCTCTGTTAATTTGAAAAGTCAGATTTTTTATGTTCAGCTATAATTTTATTTAAAATTTAATTTTTACTGAATATGTTGCTTCTTTCTAATGAAATCAAACTGCAGGTTAGAAATATACAGGATGACAGGGCAACAGTGGATGAGCCGATTTTGGAGCGAGTGTTTCATGTAAAAAAATAATTTTAGCATCCTCTAAAAAGATACAGCCCTTTAAAGGTGGGTATTAGAATCAAGTTTCCATGGGCTATTTTAAAACCGGTGTAAATTAAACACTCCAATTTTTGCAATTTGATGCAGTTGTCTATTCCACTCGTTGTCACCTCATAGTAAGAGGATGAAGTAATGCACCCCAAGTACAGTTATGATCCGAATTTTTTCTTACTTAAACATTTGGAAACAAAAATCTTTGAATAGCCGCATTCGAAACAAATATCTACGAAATATATTTTAGTTTTCGTACAAAAAAATAATAAAAATAAGCATCTTTCTATAGTAGGTTTCTATCATGTTAGTTGTCAGCTATTTTGACACTTAAAAAACCAGAAACTTGATTTCAGCACCTACTTTTAAAAGTATGTAACAACTTAGGGGATGCTAAAATAATTTTTTTACATAAAACACCCCCTCTAAAATCGACTAAACTATTCACTGTTTCATTTTAACTATTTTCGAAACACCCTGCATAAACATTCCTACAATTTTACTTTTAATTATTTATTTACAACACATAAGTAACCAATATGTGAAAGTAGATTTATCATTTTCTTTTTTATTCTTGGCAACTTCCAAAATTGCGGACAAAGGACATGTTAAAAATAGCCGATTTTTGGCTTATCCGGGGGAACGCATAAATCATAAAAAAATCAATTGATTATTGTTAATTAACATTAGAAATGGTCCAGAAATACGTCAGATAGCTGAGGAAATATCGCTACTGCCCCTAAACCTATATAAATCCCTTAAATAGCTTTAAATGGATAATCATTAATTATTGTTATAAAATTCGTGTAAAATGAAAAATATGCTTGAAAATGATTTGAACAGACAGTATGTCAATATAAAAAGTGATAAATAACTGTAAAAATGTCCATTCCACCCCTAAAAATTAAAAAAACGACTTTCAAAAGCTAATAATGGTGAGCTTACTTCGACATCAAAAATAGATAATGCTTAAATGTTCAAGGGAACGCCTATTGCTAGAAAAAAATTATAGATTACTGTCAAAAAATGCAAAAACTGATACTAGAGTACATTAAGTAAGTGGGGAAATATTAATTGCACCCCTAAATCTATATAAATTGCCTTTAAATAGCTTAAAGTAGATAATCATTATTTATTGTTGTAAAATTCGTTTAGAATGAAAAAAATGCTTAAATCACTTTTAAGGTTCATTTACTATTGCGACCTGAAAAAATGGGCGCAAGGATAAATTTCCATTTTTTCAGTACGCGCTCGCAAAGTGAGAACAATTGGAGCTATTTCGCCATTGAATGGGCACTTTTACAGTCATTTATCACTTTTTATATTGACATACTGTCTGTTCAAATCATTTTCAAGCATTTTTTTCATTTTACACGAATTTTATAACAATAATTAATGATTATCCATTTAAAGCTATTTAAGGGTAGTTTATATAGGTTTAGGGGTAGTAGCGACATTTCCCCAGCTATCTAACGTATTTCTCGGCCATTTCTAATGTTAATTAACAATAATCAATTGATTTTTTTATGATTTATTCGTTCCCCCGGATAAGCCAAAAATCGGCTATTTTTAACATTGTCCTTTAAGCAACTACAAATTTATTGAAATTTCTAGCTCAACAGGTTTATAGAATTTAAAAACGAATACTTAAAACAGAATACTTTCTGATTACGTTGAGTTTACGACCTAGACAGGGGGATTTGACCCTACCGTGCCCACGGCACTGGCCCAGAAATCCACCAAATGAGTTTATCTGACAATTTTGTTATCAGGAATCTGTTCTTGATCTGTTTCATTAATTTTGGTACACTTTACAGACTGATTTCGGTGACACGGGGAGATCTGGCCCCACCGTGCCCACGCCGCTGGCCCAGAAAGCCACCAAATGAGTTTATCTGACAAGCTATCTTCCGTACGCGGCCGCAATTACTCTAACTTGGACCCTTAGGTGGTTGGAAGACGGGCAGATGCCTCTCAAGCGCGTCAAACGAGGACGGGAAATCATTTCATAGTCTATAAGGCGGTGGGGCGGAGCCACAATTTTTAAAACATTTTTAAAATAAAACCATTGCGCCAATAAGATCCGCATGAATATCAAAATATGCATCGATATACATGGATGGCATGCCTGATTTATTAAGACTGACAAGAAGGTGCATTAAGGCCATTCTGAAATTTGTCTTGAGGGAGAACTGCGATCTTAAATATTTATAAAAAATTAACATTTATTACACCAGCATTTTTGCGACGGTTGTTTTTTCTTCGTGCGACATATTTGCGATTGGAAAAACATTCTTTGAAATCGAATAGAGTTGGTTAAGGTCTGGAATTGTGTGGCAGTAGTGACGACGTATTAGTGTTTTACGTCAACATCATAGAAATACTTAAATTGGAATCATCCTCATCGATTTGAAACAGTTTCCAACATAGACCGCAGTCAGTAAAATGTCTTACCACAATTTGCTCCAGTAAAAATAAGTCGGCCGTATAGTGAAAGTAAGTCTATTAAAATATTGTAAATTTGTAGGGATACGGTTTGAGAACCGTAAATCTGTCGATAATTAAATTCAATTGTGCTGTTCTTTTGTTAACACCTCTATTATTAAACAAAAGGCGATTTATATAACGTGGAATTCTGTATTTTTTTTAAATATGGAAAGGATTCTGTTCGTAACTCGGAAATATTTTGATACGTAGATTTTATAGGTTTTAAGTTGTATTTATTTCGATTCAAATTTTAAACGTTTTCTCGCGCCGCGGAACTAGCCGTCTTATCGGCATAGTTTTTTTCAACTTAAATTTACGCATGAAGAGAGAGATAAATTGTAGAATATAGTATGTTAGGAGTTTACCAAGGTGTGCATAAATAGTTGATCAATTCTTGTAAATTTTACCCACAAAAAGGGCATCTACATTGATTCCAACTATGAAAATGTAACTTATGGTAGTGGTTACATTTGGTTTCGCTTTGGGCGGATTTTGTTTAGTGCACATTCTTTGATGTTAAAAGAAAAACGCCTTTCTACAATAAGAATCTTGTGTGGAAGGTTCGTAATTTTTTTTTGTATGCATTTTACTGGCTTCATCTTTAAATTATTGTTAATATTACCTACATAAGTTTTTCTCTCTCGTGCAGGCGTTTTGTTCTCTGGCATTTCCTTTGTTAATTGGGGAACAATTTGTTTATCGCTGGCATTTCGAGATTCAACCCTTTTACCGACGCTACAATTGGGAATCTGACGTCACGGGAAGCATTCGAGTACCGGGCAGGCAGGATTCTCCAGGAGGCCAGGCCGAGGACCTCGATAAGTACCCTATTACGTACCTAGCTCCATTAATTTACTTTTTAGAAGCTATATATCTCTTATTTTGAAGTGTTTGTTCATTACTAAAGTTACATATTTGACTATCGCGTGGTGAATTTTATACCGTAGGCCATGAAAAATTATCTACACAAACTTCAGATCTGATAGATCACATTTTTGTTTTTCTTATATTGACCGTGGATATATTTATATATTATTTGTTCGTAGATTCGTAGTGGGAGTTCTTTTTTTTCCTGTTATTACACACCTCCACGCTCCTAGTCTGCTTACCTCTTGCAAGAGCAAGGTTTTACTTAAGTTGTTTTTTTATATTCTCGTTTGTATATTTATCAGAAAATATTATACATATATTTTCTGCTGCCTCATTATTATAACTTTTATGTTAAAAATATATCTTGTATTATCTACTCATAATTATTTTTATTTCTTTATTCTTATTTACTGGGAAAATAATTTTAGTAATTTTATGTCTTCCCTGGGCTTTACAATATATTAATTTAAATAAAATTACTTGGCGCCCCAACCCCATTTAGTAACCATAATAAAACTACTTCCCACGCCCAAAAGCAACCGCTGAGTGATGCCAGGGTAACAAAAATAAAAATCGATAACTGTTTTGTTTTTTTTTTCCAAAATCAACGTAACAATTTGTTCTGGAACATGTTTGTGTCTGTATGTGATTCTGGTTATGGTCTAGCTAATTAGTAAGAACTTATTCACTTCGCTAATGATTTCTTGATTTTTCCCTTTCCTGTGTATATAATTTTGCAATTTTCATATTCACACTATTAAATTTCTCACAATTTGTACAACATAACATAATATTTATCATAACTGTTTTTTCCTTGTTTTACTTTTTGTGTGCTTGTTATTTTATCCATTGCATCTGT
This sequence comes from Monochamus alternatus, assembly GCA_037114965.1. NCBI lineage: Eukaryota > Metazoa > Arthropoda > Insecta > Coleoptera > Cerambycidae > Monochamus > Monochamus alternatus. The sequence continues at coordinate 59,210,349 of CM073429.1, read as the reverse complement.
TGTTTTTTTTTTCATATACCTTACTTTTATTACATCGTAAACAATTTTGAGTAATTTTTCACTAAAATCTCACGAATTTGACAATATTATTATTACATTATTATATTAAAATGAATGACAATTTTGTTAATTGTTGTTCGTTTTCAAAAAATTCACTACAGTTGACTAGTTATTATAGAATAAAGCCTAAAGACTTCAACAAGATGTTTCAAATAAAAAAAAGTAGGAGAATCGATTGTTTCAATAGTCAGACGGATCCACTAAGCCTAAAAAAGAATTACCATTTAAAAGAAGCATGATATACCATAAGTGGTCCCTTTACTAGTGACGTCAAAATTAGAAACAAATTTGAGATTCTCGCTCCCAAAAATCCTCGATCTCCAAAATGTATGCAAATATTTGGATTTTTTTAAAAAGTTATTTGCAAATACATATCGGAACTAAAATTTTAAAGTAATGGTCGTGACGTCACAGAAACTAGGTAGTTATTTAATTTTCAGAAGAGATAGAAGAAAAAATCGGAAAAAATAAATTAGCACATTTTTTGTCCGCGTATCCAAATCGACTCTATTTAAAATTTCGTACGCTTTGAAATACAATTCATAGAGTAATGTTGAACATTTAAATATTGAATAACTTTTGAGTTACTTACTTACCTGAGCTTAATAAACTATGTACCATAGTATATTGTTGAACGGATGCAAAATTGCGAGACAAAAAAAAGATACTTTTGATCCGAATGAAACATGCTATTTTTTCTCCAACCAAAGTCTCTCATTTAATTACTAATTTTAACACTTTAATCTAAAGATTAAAAGTGTCTACTTTAGCTCCTAGGATTAAAAGTGAATACTTTTGATACTAATATTTTTTAATGCTAAGATACCATTTGTTTCCTCAGTAAGGAAAAAGTCAGCTTTAAAAGACTCCTGAGAGTAAAAAAATTTCATAGTTTTGTGACGGTTGGAAAAAAAACAGTATATCTTGTTATTTTTTTCCACAAACCAAGTTTCTTTTTGTAGCTTGACTACTAACTTTTATTCGAACAGTTTTGTTAACTTTCTAGCATCGAATTGTGAAGTACTAGAATTTTGGCTTAGATTTTATTTATCATAAGAGACGTATGGAAGATATTCCACAATCTCTAGGCACTAGTTAACTAAAATGGAACTTGTTTTACCCAATATTTTGAAGAAATATCCAAGATTTCCCGGACATATCTCATAGTTAATTATCAGCAATAACGACTCTTGTAACGGTGGCTTCTACCGAATTCCTAACATAACAAGCATGTAAGGGATAGCTCTTCGAATATAATTAATAATAAATCAAGGGGAACAAATAACGGCGTATATTCGTGTTTTATTTTCGGGCACGATGTGGAAATAATTTTAATGTTAATATTTTATCGACGAAATGTATTTTTTAATCAACGCCATACCCCCTGAAGCTAGTACTCGGTCGTACTCCATTGGATATCTCTCAATACGACTTCTTATGAGACGCCTTATGCGATTATGAAAAATATTCGCAAGGAAATGACGATCAATGAATAAGACTCGCATCTGTGCATCGTATGTCAAATTTGAGTTCTGGAGATATCTGAGAGATGTTTTGCTAATGAGAGATGCTACTGCTAATTTTTAAGTTGACCTTCAAAATTATTATTTCAAAATAAAATTCTAACTTTCAACACACTTATATACTTACCTTTTAAATTGTCAATATTGTTTTAAGGTATGTTTGACTTAAGTTGTCTTATATTAGTTTCTACTATATCTAGCCTTAGCTAAATTCTTCAAAACTAATTTCCTACCGACAGTAACCCACACTGATACAGATTTGTCTGTAATTTCACATAATTTTACGTTGGCAATTTGTGACCAGTGTAAAGTTTGTAAAATTACATAATAATTTTGTAAAATAAATTAGTACACTGTAATATTACAGAAATAATCTTGGATAAAATTCGATATATTTAAACCAACCGTCCTATTTTAGTTCTTATAGTAACCTATATCTAGCTCCGAGGTGTACCATTCTTAGTTAATCGCCCTGTATATCTACCTATATATAAATTGAAACTATCAAACACTGACATTCATATTAAATTGTGCAAAAGTAATTCTTATCAACTGTTACTCTGTTTAAACTTTGCCTTGTAGACGACAACGAATTCATGAGGATTCTTTTTTCACGTGCTCTAGACCCCATTGTGTCGGCTTAAAAACGCGACCGGGCATAATACGATATTTATACATGTAATATATAATATAATTCCCCTATTATCATATTTCAGATATTCATAATATTGTCACTGTTAATATTATACATGTATTCTCAGCGGAGGGGCGTTCTCGAAGTGCCACTTTTTCGGAATATAAATTTATTGTAATCGCATCACCATCCGTACATTTTAAAGTCAGAGTGAAAGATGACCCGCCTCGTAATCGCGACGTGCCATGTCCCACCGACAATGGGGATCCTGGAGACTTCAATGCGACGTTAGAACGGAAGATTCGGACCGTCAAATATTTAGTAGCTGGCTCCGATTCGGTGACATCATCATAAGTCGAGCGCCGGACTGTGATTTGTCCCGAACATGTAAGGATTACCCGATACAGACTGGATCTTGTCACAAGACGCTACATGCCAGCATCCGATAGTATCGCCGCACCGCGTCACTTCGTGTATGTCCTTTTCGACGTGACGGGGCACCTAATACCTACACCTGTCGCTTCTCCAGGTCCGAAATTTCGACCGCTCCAAGTCTATTTTGAATTGGAGAAACGCGTGTGGAGGGTAGCCACGGGACAGAAGTTGTCCGGACGACAATAATTGGTTTTGTTTACCAATTTATGCATACACGCACATTATTTCAATAAAAAATCAAATTAATCATATCACAGATAAATTTAGATTGTGATATACAGAGTGTTCAGAAAATGAGAAAATATGAAATAGGCGATACTTAGGTTGTGTTGCATCCAGTGAAAGTTATCTAATCATAATGAATACTATATACACACAACGAACGAAAAATTAGTGGATTTCAAATTTATTTTTTAGTATTATTTGGAATCGTTGGTTGGTAGTTTAGGTATTTAAATGTGTTTTTGAAAATTAAACACTATGGCTTATTCGATTGCGGAAAGGGTAGATATCATTTCGCTTTACTTTATGCACAATAAATGAGCGAATAGTACAGCTCAGCTATTTAATGAACAACATCAAGATCGACCTGTCAAGAGGAAGTATGTTCTAGTTAGTAAAAAAAATTCAAGAGACAGGAAACGACAGGACTAGCCAAATGTATTTGCAATTACTGGAAGACGCTATTGCCTTGAAAATGTTCCAGAGTATGATGATCAGTCGATTTTTCAACAGGACGGTGCTCCTCCGCATTATGCGTTAATTGTCCGTCAGTATTTGGACCAACGTTTTCCACGGAATTGGATTGGTAGAAAAGGCAGAATTCAGTGGTCTCCACGATCACCACTTAATTTTTTTGCGGGGAATACCTAAAAGTAAAACCTATAAAACACAGCCAGCGTCGCTGCAAGATTTGCATCAAAGAATCGTCGACGAATGCCGTCGAATCACTCCGGAAATGCTAAAGAATGTGCGCGAACGTTTCGAACAAAATCTTTATTCTTGTATGGAAGCGGGCGGTCATCAGTTTGAACATTTAATCAACTAAGTAGTAAGTAAGCAACTAAATATAATTTAAATTTTAAAATGTAATTTTTTTTCGAAGTATTGGGCGGAATTATAAAATTTAAAGTCTGTTGTAAAGAGGATTGTAAAAGCTTTCAAAATAAATATTACTCAACCCCCAATGCCATTTATATATTTTGGGGTGATGCACCCTTGCTTGGGAGTGAAACTGGCGGAATCAAAATACCAGCAAAGAATGTCCCCCTTTAGTCTAAAATCGACGGGTCTGAGAGTTTTTCTACAATCTTGACATTCCTGGAAATGGCTCTGTTTCGTTTTCATTTGAGCGCCCTGTATATAGATTTTTTTTTTATTTCATTTACTTTTTCTCAGTATAATTCATCCAAATTACCACATCAAACTAAAATAAATTTTCGTCAAGCAGATCATCGTTATAAAATTGTTACCTCATAATTTTGAAGAGAGGTGAGAATAAATAATTATTAATCCGTCTGAAAAGGTCGTAAACAGGTTACAGTTAAACTTACGCAGCTGCTTTTCTCCCCCTCGCCGAACTTAGGGCCCTGCAACAATGTTGAAATAATAAAAATTAATTAAACGATTGTATATGTGTCAGATTTACGAACGAATCATGGCAAAGAAAAATAACATCGCGAACACGCCCACGTGAGCGGTTCAACGATCGATAAAATGCAGCAGATATATTTGTTTTCTCGCAACCATAACTAAAAGGTTATCCAAAATAAAAGTATGAAAATTGCACAACTGAAAGGTACATTTGTGCTCGCTGTTTATTTTCTTGATACGCGACGCATATGTTAATTGGACGGAATGGAAAACTTTCGCATGAATATACAGGGTTAACTATGACTAAGTACAAAAAATTTAATCACTTGCTAAGGGAGGTCTAAAAGACAATAAAAAAATTATTTCGGAATTCTAGGTCGATGTTTATAAAATGGGGTAAAACCGTTATTTCCCTCGGCAAATCGGCGCCTATGACAATCAATCATCGTTCGAGATGGTTAGATATGTCACAACTCCCGTGCAGTCGTTTTTTGCAGCGTTGCAGAAACAATGAAAATAAACATTTTTATTAATAATAATGCCTGATAGATAACGGTTAATCCGGTTAGCTGTAGTATTTTGTACTCGTTCTTTCGTTGCACCCTGCCAAAACTATATGTTTACTCCTTGCACATTCATCATAATTATCCGCTAACCTGACATAAAATACTTTATTTAATTATTATAAAACGTTTAAAGTTAGTCATTAACTATTCTAAAATAACATAGCCTAGAATACTGCATTGCTAGTTGCATACTCTCCAAAGTCCAAACTTCAAAAACATGGCAAAGGTCTAAGGAACATTTTTACAGAACATTGTAAATATCTTGGGATGTTTAAAATAGTACTAATTATTTTATGCAATCATTGTCGATTATAATATTGCTGCTATTATTAGTATTAACAGAATTTAACACAAGAAGTTTAAAAATGTATGGTTTTCTGTGAACTGTATGTATTTTTATTAATACCTTTACAAATTCTAGAACACAGCACACCCGCTAAGCATATTTGAGATTAAAAACAAAGTAAAGCGTAAAGGTAATTTGAAAAGCTCGTTTAAGTTTTGACATGAAGAATTTCCTCTTTCGTAAAATATACAGGGTGTTAAAAAAGGTGTAAAATATTTAAGGAGATAATAGTATGAACCAAAATAAGCAGAAAAGTAACGGTTGCGGAGATATGGAATGTTTTATGTTTTTTAGCCCCTTTTTTTATTTTGCAAAAACGTTGTGTATTTTCTTATAATAGTTGGTTGATGTTTAGTGAAATAAACAGTACGTATTTGACAGTTGTTCTCAGTGCACAAGTTTTCTTTCGCTTCCTTTGAATCAGAGGCAACAAATGTGGTTCCAGCATGATGGTGCCCCAGCTCATTTTTCCATGGCCGTTAGAGAGCATTTACACCAAACTTTTCCACATAGATGGAAAGGGCCGGACCTGTTTTATGGCCTCCAAGATCACCTGATCTGAACCCTCTAGATTTCTTTGTTTGGGGATATTTGAAGACATTAGTGTAAATCCTGTAAATAGCCTGGAAGAGCTGCAGCTACGGATTAATCAAAACTGTCAAGAAATTCAAACCAAGGAATTTGTTTTCGAAAGAGTTCGAATATTGTTGAGACGAAGATGTCGTGCCTGCTTGAAAATGGACGGAGGGCACTTTGAACATCTTCTGTAACCTTGTTTTTTGTTTGTTAAAAGCTTCCTTTGTCGGTTTATTCCTAATAAAATGTTTGAGAAACGAATAGTGGTCCATATCTCCGCAACCGTTACTTTGCGGACCCATGTTTATGAAATATTTTACACTCTTTTTCTTAACACCCTGTATATACCACTGTCCGTCTATAACCATACAAAATCTTTACCAACTTGAACATTCAACCAAATATTGTATTTTATACAGTAACAATAGCTAGACGACATAAACTTAGCATAGGTATATCACGTGATAATAACTTCATTCGTTCCTTTTACATAGGTTTTGTAAGTTCACACATAAATCACATTATCTATTGTAATTTCACGTTTTTATGGACAGTTTACATATATTTTTGCATTGACGTTGTACAAATACAATAGTTATTTATGTACCAAAAGAATTAATTAATTTACAAGAAATTTATAAAAAAGTAGTTGCGATAATACACCATTTTTTGGCAAAATTACAATATATTCACATACAATTTTACAGCATGGCATATGGTTTACACTTAAACTTTATCTATAAACGAACCGTTTCTTAAAACTTTACCTCACCTTAAAAAATCATGTGAACCTTGCCCCCTACCAAAATAGATCCTTTTTATACAAAGCATAAAATCCTGTTTCTATTCAATTGAAGTTGGGACTGTTGAAGCATCTAAAGATATGATGTCGGTTATGTCAACATCATATTTAGAATTTAACCATTCTGAAGGTTATAATTTACCAATTCATTTAATTATGTTATTTTTATCGTCGGCTATTGAAACTTGAAGTGATGTCTTGTACAGTTTAATAGCTACAAGTGTTTTTTTGTGATGTTTTATTAATAATCTAACAATATTTATATTTTTTCCCGGCATTTTTTACCTCCAATTACACGAAATCCCGATGATCGATACCACCGTCTTTCACATACAAAAAAGTGGGGTTCTAATAATCGAAGTGTACCTATTAAAAAACCTCCGCTGTCATGTTTTTGATAAATGAGTAAATTTGGGACCGGTAGCTCGGTCATTACTATATTAGTGGAGCCTCCGCCGTGTTCCTTCGGTGTACATCAATTATTGTAGAGTTTATAATAAAACAAAATTAGCGCAATTTTCATATTATCCGGAACCTGGACCGATATCATTTATCACGAGCAGCCCAGGAATTTTTGTTTGGGCGAGGGTTTACCTGGACTTTTGCCTCGACTAAATAATACACACTTTTGCTTTCTTGAATGCATGCAAAAAATTATTGTGTACATTATTACTGAATTATTTATTATTTTATCACAAAGTGACTATGATTTGACACTGTCGAATGTCATAATGACTTAAATTATCTCACATGTGCTTTTTTAATAGTTATTTAAAGTACAAGTCGGATATAGGCATTATTATACATAAGTCTCCCGAGAATTCTTTATCACTATCGGAATCGCCAATGTGAATATGGTCCAAGTAATACGAAAGTACCTCGCCCTGCGTTCTAGTCATGCCGATCATGGAAGGGTTTTTGTTGGTTACAGAGGTGGTAAATACATGAAACTTCCTGTTGGTATAAATACTTTGAGTGTAATGCTAAAGAAGACGCTTTTCTCAATTTATCACAGCCTCAACAATATACAGGACACTGTTTTCAACGATCATCTACTTCACTTCTAGACAACACAGGAGCAGATCTTCTAATTATAAAACGGTTGGGCCAACACCTTGTGTGAAGGCTATATTGATACGTCTCTTGAAAACAAGAAAATATCTCCGCAAAAGTTCTTGGAGGAGAGATTGCCGTCATTGAAGCTACTTCAAGTGCTTGTTTTTCATTCGATATTCTTCTTCAAGGAAATTTCGATTTTTATCCTTAAGTAATAGCACCAAAGAGAAAAAGACTTCTGTGTTTTGTTTAGTTCGTCGAAATATACTAATAATCCCTTCTCCTAAGTTGTTAAATATTTTTTTCTCTACATCATTTTTCATAACAAAATGCTTGTTTATATTCTTCTCTGGCACGAGATTGAAAACAATACTGGAAGCTTCATTTTTAATATTTTCACAATAAATACGAGATATATTCAGTTCCATCATTTTTATTACAATTCCGAATTACTTGGTTTGTCTTTTTCTCTTCAATATTAAATATGCCTACAATTTTTGCCGTAGTTTCGAATATTTCTTTCATTAATATTTTTCAGCGTAGTTCCGAATTTTTTACTTTCGCTGTATAGCTTCGATTTTCGCTACAGTTCGGAATTGTTTATTTTTTCATATAATTTCATCCATCGTTTTTACTACAGTCGAATGTTTTCCTTCGTGTGTCGTGTGGTTTTGCATTGTTTAATACAATTGTCGGGGTCGATTTATTCCAAAAATAACGAAAGAAGTTTTAAATAAAAGTAAATCATCAAACAGATTAAAGACATGACACTGGAGCTGATTTTATTCGTCTTCAAGTGACTCTCGTGGCTCTGCTTGGTTAATTAAATTTAAAATCACTCTTTTAAGTACAATAATTACTTCTGTATGAGCGACAATCGACTCACCAGCCATAGACTAATTAATAACAATAAATTATCCCCATCAGAGGACGCAAGCAATAATTCGTAACAACTTTGAACTTATTATTAGAGATCACATATAAATAATTATTGGGGTCTGTTTAAATGGCCCCTCTTCGTTAGCACACAATGCTTAAGAGCTATAAATTAATTACTTATTCAGCAGCGGAATTTTATTATCATTAATAATTTGCCGAATATGGACGGTGTCCCATTCCTCGCCGCGTACCAGAACGGCCATTCCGAACAATAATTTATTAAAGAAAAGTATGCCTCCTGATTTTTAAATAGTTTTTAATGGATTAAGAGATACAGCTATCGAATACGAGCGGGAATTCTTGTTTTTTTTTCACGGCCGTAACAAGATTTGAAATTAGGTTTAGAGAACAAATAAATAGCTTGACAACAGCAACCTTAACGAAAAAGCTGTTTGTGTGTGGGGTCTTTCAGCACACTGAAAGTATTTATTTGTAATTGTACATATAAACATAACTTTATTTTGAGAATAACAATTGTTGACTCAATTAATTTATAATACCTAAATAAAACAAAACAATTCTTTAAACAAACATAACTTTACCTCATATTAAATATTACAGTTATTTTGATTTCAAGGCAGACAGGGTGTCCGGAAATTATGCGTCAAGATTTCAGGAGGTGATTCCTCACAAGAAATTAGGGTCACGAAATCCTATAACAATTTTTCGAAAACTCAATATTAACGGAGATACAGGGTGTTAAAGTTAAAATTTTATTTTCCATATTTGTAAATAACTTCTTAAGAAATCCAAATATTTACATAAAATTTGTAAATCGGGAGTTTTTGCGGACGAGAAATTCAAATATGTTTCTAATTTTGACGTCACTAGTAGAGGGCGCCACTTATGGCACATCATGTTTTTCTCAAATGACAAAACTTTTTTGCTGCTTAGTGGATACACTCTGACTACCGAAACAATCGATTATCCTACCTGTTATACCTGAAAAAGGTATACCTTATTGAAGTCGTTAGGAGTAACAGTTTTCGAAATAATCTTATTTGAAATATTCAGTGCACCGAGTAAAAACTGTTTTGGTTTCAGTTAAAGTGCCTTTTCTACTGAAAATACAGCAAAATGTTACTTGAAAAAGTTGTTCAGAACGGCAAATTATGGAGATGTGCAAAATTTTAAAAAAATCGGCCTGCTTTGATAAAATCTTTGTGCTTTGTTGAAAAATGGTTTCATCAAACCTCGCCGATCTTCTAGAAATGTTGCACGTCTCCATAATTTACGATTCTGAACAACTTTTTCAAGTAATATTTTGCTGTATTTTCAGCAGAAAATGCACTTTACCTGAAACCAAAACAGTTTTTACTCGGTGCACTAATCATTTCAAATAGGATTATTTCAAAAATGGTTACGCCTACCGACTTCAACAAGGTATATCTTTTTCAAATAAAACAGGTAGGAGGATCGATTGTTTCAATAGTCAGATGGATACATTAAGATGCAAAAAAGTTCTGTCATTTAAAAGAAACAAGATGTGCCACAAGTGGCGCCCTCTACTAGTGACGTCAAAATTAGAAACATATTTGAATTTCTCGTCCGCAAAAACCTCCAATTTACAAATTTTATGTAAATATTTGGATTTCTTAGGAAGTTATTTACAAATATCGAAAATAAAATTTTAACTTTAACACCCTGTATCTCCGTTAATATTGAGTTTTCGAAAAATTGTTATAGGACTTTTCTGTCTATGTTTGTTCACATACAATTTTTTTAATACAGCAATAATCGCATGTGGAACCCTTTAGCAAGAAAATTATTTTGAAATTTGGACAATGTTCTCAATAGAGTACGTTTCTGTTATAAGAAACCTATAAGCTATTAAGCTAGATGTAAAGGTATTCAATAATATCAAAAAATACGTTTTTATTTCCGTCTAACAATGTCTTTTATTCTGGTTACATTGCCGCTGTCCTATTATCACCGGCTCTCGTGCCGCAGAAATAAGATTAAAAACTGTATAACTGCATTTAATAACGGATCTGAAACTAGGACGGCAATTATTATCGCAAAAGATTGCACTTTATACAAAAAACGGAAACGGTTAAGCCTTATTGCAAAACACCTATCGCGCCCTCATTTTTACCGACGGGGCACCGGGCTTTGTCTTTTCAGGATTTTTCAGCGACGATATAAACTTGGCATTGCAAAACCCACGCAGCGTAGGCTCGTAATTTCGCAAGCTCAGATTAGTTTGTTAAAGCGTTTGGAATTTAGAATATCTAGTCGCACCTACCAAGCCATAAATAATACGTTTAGCCTTTAGAGCCTTCGATGGCCGCATTCGTGCCCGCAAAAATTGGGTTTCGGTGGCGGTTTTAGAAGTCTGATTGCCTCAACTTGTCATATAAGTCTACAATAGAATTCTACGAATATTTTAATTGCATCCTATAAAAGCATACGGTTCTGTACTGGAGAGAAAATCAACATTCCATTCCTGTAGAGATATACGTGGAAAATTGTGTTCGTATTGAAATATATATGGGAAAAACTCGAGTTTGAAATATTTTTGATTGTGTAAACGCATGAATAGGTAGGAATTGAATGAATTAAAGTGGCAAAAACTTTCGCTAGAACACCTTTGAAGATTATAAACGCAGTTTAAGCCAATTAATAAACAAAGCTATAATTTATTTCTGAAATTAATATAATTTTATTATTTTAAAATTACCTACACCTGTATGAACCTAATCGAATCTATAAGGACCATTATCCTCTATTTTAGTACACTCTCATGTACAGACAAATACTTATTTACTGGAAGAAGGCAGAGTTTTATTCACGAAAGAAACGTGAGAACCTAATTCAGGCGTTTAATTTTCTTAAGTGGCCAAAACACTATTGAAGCACTATTGAAGAAATAGTTAAGAAGACCTTCCTATTTGGTTTAAGTTACTGAATTAAACATTTAAAAATCACCAAAACCGCTCGCCTGGCACAGTGTATTCGCACTGTTGTCACGTCGTTATAAATTTCCTTGATATAATAACTACTTATTTTAAGAACGGCGCTTGTACAATTTAACTTTTTTGTTTATTAATACTTTATCTTATATTGAAGTTATGACAGTTGAACGTCTAACACCCTGTATATTATAACTAATGATGATTAGCAGCCTTATTTATGTTCAATTTTTTGTCGATAGTGGGAAATTAGAGGCCAAATTTCAAAGAAAACACCAAATTTTCTAAAATTGTCGACGTTTCGTCACTTATCGTGACATCCTCAGGACACTATAAAATTTAATAAATTCAAATTACATCACAATTTATAAAAACCAACTTAACATAAAATATTAAAAAAGTGTGTTTAAAACATTACAATAAAATGGCTACAACAATATCTATATAAACATGAAACAAGAAACCAAATTTACACACACACTAACAATTATTATATGTATTATATGTCACAAATTTAAAAGTATTAAAATTACATAAATAAAATGTCTTTATATAATGAATATTAAAATAATAAAATATGGCGAAAGATCGAAAAATGTAACAAACAACAACCTGTGTATAACATTAAAATATATATATATATATATTAAAAATTAAATTTACGTATATTGTTTATATGTTACTCACATTACAGATGCTTCACTGTGTTTCCGAGTCTCGTACATAGTATGTCATATAACAATCTTGGACAGTATAGATAAGTAGAAAATAACGTACACATATAATATGAAGAACATGTATTAAAATATAAATCAAATTAAAGTTATCTTGTCGTACGAAACTAAGGGTGAACAAAAACCATACAAAAAGTTTACAAACATTACCTTTTTATCTCCCCTATAAGGTTAAAATATGATCTACTGAGGGTTTCAATATCCGATCTTTTATTTACTGAGTGTTTTTCTTTTTTTATGCATATCATTTCATCCAATAACCGTTTTTTTATATTATTTTGTTTGCCGATAGTCTTAGTTGAATCATAATGAAAATGATGTAAACTACTATAACAGTGTTCGGCAAGTTCAGTATTGTTACTTTTATTTGCCTTTGTTGGATTTAATATATTCATACAGTCTCTTTTATGTTCCTGAATACGAGTTCCTAAATATCTACCAGTTTGCCCTATATAAATTCTATCACAATCTTTGCAAGGTATCCTATAAACAACATTCAAAATCCCTTATGTAAAAGTTCTCACAGAGAATTTGGCAAAAGTTTTAAAAAATGAAGAAAATATTAAGGTAGTACCCAAAAATGAAAATACTTTAAAAAAATATGTGTATACAAACCTTAAAACAAAAACACCAAGCGAACTTCAATCAAATGTTGTTTATAGGATACCTTGCAAAGATTGTGAATTTATTAAATTTTATAGTGTCCTGAGGATGTCACGATAAGTGACGAAACGTCGACAATTTTAGAAAATTTGGTGTTTTCTTTGAAATTTGTCCTCTAATTTCCCACTATCGACAACAAATTGACCCTGTATATTCTTTGATTTTTGAAAATATTGATAGATACGCCTATGTATACAGAGTGTCTCATAATTAGCTGCCAACCCTGAACAAAAAAATGATTTCCATTCCTCCCTCATCAATGGGTCCCTGTGCCCTTAGGAAGCATTTTCGGATCCATGTTCATATGAACTTTTTTACTTAGTTTTGATCATAGAATCGGCCTGTTCAGGGTTGGCAGCTAATTATGAGACACCCTGTATATGTGTGAAAATTAATAGATTTTTAGTTACAGTAAATTTACAATTAACGTAACTACAACTTATGTTAATAATATCTGTTATATTCTGTGTAGTATAAACTGTTGCTATTTATACTGTCACAAAGGTAAATATGTTGTTTAAAATATATATATATATATATTTTTGGTTTTAATAATGAGTAATTATTCAATAAATTTAAATTATTATTATTTGTATTAATTATTCTTCGATATTAGTAACAATGAAGTGACTTCTTCTTTGGCTAAAGAAAATAAGCCAAAAGTGTAGATTTTACGGTTATATTGAGTGAATAAAACGTCAATTATAAAGTGATTATAGTGATGTTTTGATTTGAAATAATACTTGTATGGCAGAAGGGACCGCCTATTATAATTCGACAGAATTCGTAAATTGTTACTAAATCAACTATTAAAATTGTGATATTGTTTTTTAGTTTGCGCTGCGGAAATACCTTTAGAATTTCGCCTGTTCGTCAGATTTCCGCTGGATAGTGGCGAGGGCCTAACGTATGGATACCTACGGCCACACCCATGCAATCGGGTATTCCTCTCTTGGCTTAATAGCATTACAGTTATGCGACTGGAAAAAATGCGCAATGTAAATTATGTTTTCGTTAAAAATCCGACATACTATTTATAGCCTTATCTAAGACAACTATCTGCTAATGTTAGACAATTGATAGTTGAAAAAACCGCGTGTTCAGGTTCGTGATGGCCCCGCGGTCAAAACGCGAAATATTTTCTAAGGTGGACTAACCTTCAATTATTTGTTGTGGTGAGGCTTCGGCGGCCTGGCCTTTTTCGCTTTCCCACACCGCGAGGACTATGTTTGTGCAGGAATATGTTAGGTTTGTCTTTTTTTCTGCTCCTGGTCAACGTAGCTACGATAATTTTGTTAATTGTTAACAATTTTGGGAACATACTCATTTACAGGTCACTAGTCACCATAGAATACAGCCACCATATAATTTTCTTTTAGTTTCTGCTTCTTACATGGATGTTTATGACTTTTATTTACAACCATATTATGTAATGTTGATATTTCAAACATACACTAAGCTTGAAAGAAACCTATTTCAGATTTTGACATATATCCAGATGGAAAGTGGCATTTACCAGGGTATACCCTTCCACCTAGACAAATGTCACTTTCAACCCAGGTAATGTTGAGATTCATTGAATAACCAAAATGTTATGTTTCAAAAAATATCTTATTGTTAATTCTCGACAAATTTTATTCACATTAAGTATTACACATTATTTTACTAAATTGTAGCATTCGATTGCTTATAAGCGTCAAACGAAATTGTTAATCCATGCTGAACATCCTGCGTAGAAATGGTAACGTTTTTAGTACTAAAGTTTGGCATTTTGCTAGACATTTTTTGGCAATTTTAACCTGAAAATCTGTAGACTTGTCGATGTACATGGAATATTCCCAAGTAGCACACTAGTCTTATAATTCATAATTATAAGACCAGTAATTTATATAAAAGGTATATAGCGGTTACATGACAGCAATTTCATCGTATTATTGCTCCATTTGAGACTTTTTTGATAACAGCCGCTATTTTGCTGTTTAAAGTACCTGTGAGAATAATTTCCCAACCCAACAAGAAAAACGTTTTATAGAAATTATTTAAACTATTTTCAGAACGTTCTTGTGTCTGCACTTAAACAGTATTTTTGCTTCAGGATGTCATTTTACTGTATAATGCATATAGTAGCAATCTACAGGACTGACTATAAAGCCTTATAAATCAATTTTGTAGTGGTCGCAAAAGAATATTTGAGAATATTCTTACAGTAAAAATAAAAGTATTTTATAAAAACTATTTAAATTACTTTAAGAAAGTTCTTACACAGCTCTTTAGTTTCAGAAAGCTGTTTATCTGTATAATAGCATTTGTTTTATAAATGCTGTATTAAAATATTTTTATGCGACAATAAAGCAAAACTGCTTCTTAAATATAGCTAACACGAGCAAACGATTTTCTACAAAACATAATGCTCTTATGTTTCACTTTTACATAACATTAAAGTATTTTAAATGCTTCTGAAATGGCCAAACTGTTTTATTATTTTAACGCCATGTTAATTCACTTAATTTAAATTGCTTTTCAGCGTCCATCTTGAAAAAAATTCAAACAACAACTTTTACGTGAAATTTGTCTTGAAAATAACTTCCGCTGCTCATTCAAAATAAGAGTTTTTATTATATGGAATTTAGAATTTTAACTGGGGATATTTTTTAGCAGCAAATGAGCATGTATTTAAATTTTCAGTTTTTTTGTGAACGAAAATAGCATATTTATTTTTTAGTACTATGCAGGCGCGTTATGACTTTTCGACCTACTTTTTTCGTTTATCACAGTAAAATTTTATTCATAATAATAATAATTCATAATATTCGAATATTAGCTTTATAGTTGTGATGGGCTTGTAAATACAGCAGAATAATTGTATAATGTTTTCATAAGACATTATCATGACATGCTTTATTGGAATCTTTTATATACAACTCTTAAAACATAACTATATAATTTTTATTCAGCTACTATGTTTTATAAAAAATGTGCTTATTTCACACTATTAGCTGCTGTGTTGATGCCAATAAAATGTTTATGCGACTAAATCTTCCAACTTTAAGTCTCCAAAAATTCTAATTTCGGTTTTTTTTATTTGACTTTTTTAGTACCACAGTAACCATTGTCAAAATGCCGTCACTTGCATTTAAAATGTATGGATGTAAATAAAATAGTATACAAATCTCGGTGAAAAGTTTCATTCTTGTCCCGAGAAATGGTTCACCATTCTCTTCTCTCGACAAGAATGAAACATTTTCCACCTCGGTATGTATTATTGCGGATTCAAGAACTGCTCAGTAGATTTCGTCGAGTATAAAACCATTTAATGGAACATGTTGCGTATAAAATAAATTTAGTAACCGTTTAATGTTCCCGTAGTTTGTGTAAAATCCCCCATACGCCTCTCTGGTCGTTTCGAAATGTACCTACATAACATAAACGGTTGACTATTTGGAAGGAATAATAATAAATGCATGCCGGAATGCGCCCGATACATCAACGGCAGACAAATTGCATCGACTCTGCATGCTAAAATCTCATAAATAACATTAATTGTAGCGCTTCACGTTTAACTTGCATTTTGTAGCAGGTGCCTCGATATTTTGGACGGGCATGTTTTATGATGCGCATGTAAAAACTTAAGTATCCACCTACTTAAACCAGTGACCATTGCTGTTAGAATCACAACAGAAAATAATTTATTCGGTAATTTTTCTTCTTAAAATATTGTCTTTTGTACCTTATCACAGATATATTATTTATACTTTAATAATTCCGAATTGTTTCTTTTATTTGTTTCACTACAGTTCCGAATTTTTCTTTTCGTATTTTCCACTGCAATTCCTAATTGTTTCTTTTATTTTTCACTACAGTTTCAATTTATTTATTTTATAAACAGTAAACAGTTCGAATTTTTCTTATTTTTTCACTACAGTTTCGGATTTTTCGTTAATTTTATATTCTACAGATGCGTTCTAAGGGTTTTTCTTTAATGAAATTACCGGAAATTAAATCAGAATACACTTATAAGGAAATTGTTTTGAAGATCGTTTCAGTAATTTAACATTTATTTATTAAATTGTTCCAACTGAAAATGTATGAATCATATTGGACAAAGTCTAATGGGTTTCTCATAAAATCGCGTACTTTAAAGTGTTTACTGTTTAAATATACGTAGGTCCTCTAAAATTAAAATAAATATATCCGAACAAACATATTTTGGCTAATCTTTCAGACTACAAAGACCATCCGCCGATGTTTGTATTGCAAATACCAAAATTAATTTGTTGGCTAAGCAAATAAGTAGATATCGGCGTCTAGCAAAAGAAGATTGTACAATTTTAATTTGAATATGTAAGTATTCAGGATGATTCAGAAATTATCAAAAAAAAAAAAATTGAATGGTCAAGGGACTCTTACAAATACAATTTTGTAAAAAAATTCAAAAAGAGCAGTAAAACCTGATCTAAAAAATAAACGGACCAAAAATGCACCAAGGAAAAAAATAAATATAATGTTCTAGCACCCATTTCATATCAGCAAATTCAACTGCTTTTGCACACCCTGTATATGTGTTAACACTGAAAGACGTTATTAGAGACAAAACGCTGTAAAAATGTACATACATCTTTTTTAATTACAACACTAAAAAGGTGCCGTCACGTTTTCATGTTATCTACCACACTACAAAGCAAGTGTAGACGCTGTAAAAGAAAAATTTTATCTTGATACATATTTCGGTGACGTTGTACACGTCTCGGTTCTTTTAGAGAGTCCTTGTCTGTCCGTGACCTTTCAGGACAATTTACGGATTCCAGAAATCTACGTTTCCTTCTCCGAACGAGTCTGGTATGTAGCTGGCATTTCGATATCTATGATCTGTTTTCCTATATATGCGTAAGTACTGTGTCTCGGTTTTATTATCGATGTAAATAAGGTAGATCTAGGCCACGCATCATTAAAGCCGCGGCTATTTTCTCTGTCTCTATGCCTCGAAAAACATTAATTAGATATAATTATTCAAGACCTACCAGGATACGCGCCATTAGGTAGGCGAATAAGTGCTTTTTTACTTTTGGAAACAGGCATTGAGACTCTTCATGGGGTACTTCTAAATTTTTCAGTCGTAAGTAAAGGTTGGTTGTACCCGTTATCACCGGGCATGTTCTAACGACTCATACAATAACAAAATAACGACAAATTCACTACCTGTGTTTATAATCTTAAGTAACAAAAATATTTTTATATATTTTTAGGTATCAATAATATTGTGTGAAACTAACTACTCAGTGGACAAAAGCCCCAACCTGCGTTGAATTACACCCACAATATCTACCCATATATTCCTTATTATTAGCTTTTGTAACATTTTTTTACTGTTTTAGAAAGGTATTTTAAGCTAATATAAATCAAATCTTCTACAATTCCTATCAATGAAGTCATATGTATGTTCTCTGATACCAAACATCTAGGTATGCTAATGAACAATTCCACAGACAAAGTGCTATTCAATAATTATCTAAAGAAAATAATCTAATTTACTCACTCTATAAAAATCTAACTTCACTTTTTTGGCAGTGGGAACACGACAAATTCAACCACAATAGATGAGATCTGACCTATTTCTGCATTTTTAGGATTGCTTCTTCAGGTGGTCTCCTTTAAGTTGAATCAAATATCTAACTATAAAAATTATTATAAAAATTAATTATTGATACCTAAAAATATATAAAAACTTTTAGATAAAAGGTGAACATTTTTCAAGTAGGTATTGTCATATTTAATTCATTGACAGGATGTCACTTTTTTGTCATTGTCGATATTTAACTTCTAATAATTTTAATTTTTATAATAATTTTTATAGTTAGATATTTGATTCAACTTAAAGGAGACCACCTGGAGAAGCAATCCTAAAAATGCAGAAATAGGTCAGATCTCATCTATTGTGGTTGAATTTGTCGTGTTCCCACTGCCAAAAAAGTGAAGTTAGATTTTTATAGAGTGAGTAAATTAGATTATTTTCTTTAGATAATTATTGAATAGCACTTTGTCTGTGGAATTGTTCATTAGCATACCTAGATGTTTGGTATCAGAGAACATACATATGACTTCATTGATAGGAATTGTAGAAGATTTGATTTATATTAGCTTAAAATACCTTTCTAAAACAGTAAAAAAAATAACAAAAATATTATTTGCTAAAAAAACGAAAAATCTATGCAACAAATAACGCAGCAGAAAAATATCGTCACTGTCTACTCCACTGACAAAAATTTGGTTGTAATATCACGTAACTTTACGTTGTCAATTTGTGACCAGCATAATAATTTTGTAAATGTAAATTTACTTAAAAGATAATTTAATTTTTTTATATTTTATATATACTTACCTTTAAGTATAACTATTATTTGATATGAATATCAATATTTAAATATGTTATTTACTGCGAATTTTACATACGTTTCAGGGTCTTTATTTACCCATCATCAGAAATTTATAACTAAAACATACAAAATTTTATAAATATCAACAGGTTTTCTTTTTTCAAAAAAATAACTCACGAATTGTTACCCTACATATGGTAAAAGGAATTTCAACTCACAAATTGTATGTAAAATATTTTTTTACCACAATATACAATGTATTTGCTTCAAAGCAAGTTTTATAGTTATAGTTCTATACAGAAACAAATGTTTAAGACATTTATAGTAATATAGTTCTTAAGTTTATATTTATGAATGCTGAAAAGAAGGTTATACAAAAAAATGCAGCAAAAACCAATATACAAGTACAGTATAGGTACAGGTACAGGTAAATTTTAATTTTCACATATAGGAAGCGTAAAATGTATTTTTTTTTGTATAAATTGAGCAATATTCTCAATAAATAACAAATTGGAATTATTATATATAGTCATGAAGATACTAGATATAGATATCAGTTTGTAAAAAATTTAAGAAATGAACCATGTGGACATGTTAAAAATGTTGTATATACCAAAGAGTTCATCAATCTATTCAAATGTTTTCATTTTGTTTAAACTGAATAGGGTAACAAAAGCCAATTTAGAAATGTATCATTACAATATACCATCTTTGGAATGCTTATTAAAAAACAATAATCTAAGTGGCATGTGTCTACTGTAATGATTAATAAATTAATTTTTATCTCGGAAACGATACATCAGGAGGAAAAAGTCCAACAGATACTTTTTAAACAGAATGAACTTGGCTTTAAGACAGCGATACCAATTTGTCAAAAAATCAGTAGCGTACAACTTTTTTTGCTAAAAATTAATATTTAACCGCACGAACGCTACTGATGCTAGTATATTACAAGATAAATTTATATATGTAAAAGTAGCCCTTCACTATACACTGTTCTGTATCAAATCTCATCCCAATATCTCGATTGGTTTTTGAGGAATGAAGACTACAGTATTTAAAACGAGGCATTTCCGGACCCATGTTTTAATTCAAAATTACCAGCAAATATTATCTAAAACGAGCACAACAAAACAAAAAAATCCATGTTATTTGCTGTGTATTCAAGTTAAAAATAAATTAACTGTAATAGAATCAGCTGTCATTATTTCAGGAAACCATTTAAAGGAACAAGCCATTACGTTCAGGTTATTTTTCCGTATTCCCGTTTCCTTAAGAACCTCATGAAATCACCATGAATTTTAATTGTCGCTGCTATCGCCTAACAGCAAACTAATCCCATGCGGTACTGAGTATAAATCTGTCTAATATTTAATAAGAATCGCCTGTCCGACTGGAAATAAACGGAGTTGAATGAATAATGCATTTCATATTTCTGAAAGTTTTAAGCCCATCGGCAGGAATTCTATAGGAGTAACGTACTTAATATGATAAATAGAGGAATAATTGATTGTGTTTAGAGAATGAAAGCTCGCTGCCAGACGTCGGCGTGGTAATATTTAAAACAAACGGGAATTGAAAATATGTTACACGTTAACAAGTGTATTTGTAAGCAAGAGCTCGTTAGTTTTTCAGTCGGATCGCGCGTATGTAAATTTCCTGGGACGTCGCAAGTGAAGAGGAAACGCCTGTTGCGTATAATGAGGTCAGAGTAAAAGCAGCCCCGTGTTTCTCACAATTAAAGCTAATGCTAATATAACATAGTTCCTAACATCTTTTATAATCACAGGATGATTCTAAAATGTATAACAAAACAAACGGTGGAATCTAAAAGTTAAAATAGATTATTGACCTATTTTTTTCTGTATTAGAAAGGTATTTTAAGCTAATATAAATCAAATCTCCTATAATTCCTATCGATGAAGTCATATGTATGCTCTCTGACACCAAACATCTAGGTATGCTAATGAACAATTACATAGACAAAGCTCTATTCAATAACACAGGTCCACAAAAAAAAAGTGGTGTGTGCTGAGGGTCCCATTACATTTTTTCCATGTATTTTTTCCCGCTGAACACGAATCTGAAGTCAAAATAGGGGGTCGCACAGCAAATTTTAGAAAAAACCCATAAAAACGATAAAAATCACATCAAAAGTTTAAACAGCTCCAAAAAAAGTCATGTGTGCTGGGAGCTAGACTATATTTTTCTTTTGTATTTTTTCCCGCTGAACACGAATTTGAAGTTAAAATTGGGGGTTACACAACAAATATTTGAGAAAACCTAAAAAATTGATAAAAATCACTTTCTCGTAATTTATTCCATATGATACCCTCTAAAACTGAAACAATGAGATATGCTGTGAATTAGTGAATATTTACTATTTTACAGCTATGACTATACCAAGATAGCTGTAGGGTATTTTTAAATGATGTAGCAAAAATGAGACCATAGTCGCATAATAAAAAAGATACAGGGTGTCAAAGTTAAAATTTTATTTTCGATATTTATAAATGACTTCTTAAGAAATCCAAATATTTACATAAAATTTGTAAATCAGGCGTATTGTCAAGAACGGAAATTAAATAGAAAATTGGTTATTTGAAAATAATTTTAATTGGTAAATATATTTTAAAAATAAAATCATTTCAAAACTCCAAAGCAGTCCAGTTCCAACCTAGTTTAAAGTCATTGCATAAAACATATTTTATTTTAATTTCGTAATTATATTCTATACTGTGGATAAAAACGTACAGTCGGCGAGTTGCGACATTTCCAGGTGCAGTGACCACGATGACGTTTTTACTGCAAAGCACTGATTGGCGGTGGTCCATCAGGCCATTGCTGACTTTACAAAAATCATGAACCTAGGGTTGGAACTGGAATGTGGAGGCGACGGAAGTCAGTCGGTGGTGGTGTAGTGAGTGTAGAAGTTTCCCCTTTTTTTGGAATAGCGGTATCTCCCCTGCAAACAATGGGAGTTGGAAATAGGTAAGACCTATTATTAATTGATATTTGTACGACCTCCAGCTGGTGGCAATATTTTCTTACTTCCTGTTGATGAATAAATTATTTTGTTACTGTTTTTTTGGTGTGATTAATCTACATCTGTAGCTACCCCCTTGTGCGTAGAGATAGAACGTAACAGTATTTGCAAGCGAGAAATTCAAATTTGTTTCTAATTTTGTCGTCACTAGTAGAGGGCACCACTTGTGGCACACCATGTTTCTATTAAATGGCAGAACTTTTTTGTAGCTTAGTGTATCCATCTGACTATCAAAAAAATCGATTCTCCTATCTGTTTTATTTCAAAAAGGTATACCTTGCTGAAGTTGATAGGAGTAACCATTTTTGAAATAATCCTATTTGAAATGCTCAGTGCACCGAGTAAAAACTGTTTTGGTTTCAGGTAAAGTGCCTTTTCTGCTGAAAATACAGCAAAATGTTACTTGAAAAAGTTGTTGATAAATTATGGAGACGTGTAAAATTTCAAGAATATCGTTTGATGAAATGACCTACAAAGCATAAAGAGTTTATTAAAACAGGCCGATATTTTTGAAATTTTGCAGGTTTCCATAATTTACCGTTCTGAACAACTTTGTCAAGTAACATTTTGCTGTATTTTCAGTAGAAAAGGCTCTTTACCTGAAACGATAACAGTTTTCAATCGGTGCACTGAATATTTCAAATAGGATTATTTCGAAAACTGATCAGATGGATACACTAAGCAGCAAAAAAAGTTCTGCCATTCAAAGAAATGTTGTTCCACAAGTGGCGCCCTCTACTAGTGAATCTTTGGTCTCATTTTTGCTATTTCATTTAAAAACACCCTGTATAAATACCTAAGTACACTTTTGAAACTGTGTAACAGGGTTTAAAATTCTTAACTTTAAAATTACATTGACATTCCACTATTTTAGACCACAGATATGGCCACCTTAAGTTGTTGAAGTGAATCTATACTGGTATTTTTGACTCGAGTGTACTTAGACAGAAAGTGTAGCCCTGAGAAAGAGGAAGTAACGCAAGATGAAACCAGATATTTAAATAATTTCTTGCAATTTGTATCGACGCGGGTAACGCGATCTGGTGGTTTATACATATGGAAACCTAGCTACTAAGACTGACGAACGAAGTCTCACACATGTATACTCATAATATCGCGAAACAAAATAGTAAAAGTGACCACAATTATATTAATCGATGCCCATCTACCAAGATCAGGGCACGAAACGGCAAGGAATTAATTTTGTCAATAAAATTAATGTTCTATGCTAAATTAAGATACTTAAATTTATTGGCGATATGGCTGCCTATAGTGTTATGTAAATTAATTATTCCCACTGCTCTAATTAGTACGAAAAAAAGTCGGAGAGCACATAGCATACTCATCGATGGAGGTTGTAGGGGAGAGTGGGGTGCGTATACCAACGAGATGATCACTGTTTAACCAGTAAATTTGGATTTCGTGCCATTACATTATATTTGCAGAATAATGTTCATAGCAATAATCTCTTAAAGCCATCAAGAATTGAACTTTTTTTGCATTATACAAGATGTCACCTAGCGAATGTTACATACTTCAAGGGTATAACCTAGAACCTAAATGGTGTCGATTTAACCAAACTTGCTTAAACGAAATATGCCGCAAAACATCTTACAAGGTGTTTATTTTTTTATTTCTTGCTTTCTCCTTAACTAGAAACCCAATTAACCGATTTGAGCAAAATTTACTGCTGCTTAATTTATCTTTATGAAGTATGCAGTGATTGTGTTCCTATTAGGTAATCATACAGGGCGTTCATCAGATTCTGTCAAAAATAAGATATCGTTTACGGTAATTGGTTTCAATTAATTTTTCGGTACTTCGCAAATTTAATTTTTCGCCCATTTTTGTGTAATTTATGGGACATGTGACGTGCATATTATCGTGTGGCAGCGTAATACCAAAGACGTTTTCTGAGTATCCGAAAATATGATGCCGAATCTTCTTTAAACCACAATGAACAAGTGCTGTAATGCTTTGGCGGTAAGCGTGTGGCAGTGTTTATGTATTTGGGTACATATGGACGAGGGAAAGAGAGGTCCTCAAAAAACGAGTGGTAGCACGTAAAAAAATCTTTACAACGACCAGTATAAATGTAAAGAAGTAGGAAAACATTGTTGAAATGTCTTCAAATATCATTCCTAAAAATGAATATCAGTAAGGTAGGTGCTACCATATCGTGTTTTTTATTAAATAATTATCTGCATTTTACAAATAATTTATTTCAAGCTGCATAAATCGATAGACGTGACAACTACTTTTGACACCTTTGATTTGTGGCATATACCTAACGTCGAGGCTAACGGAAGGTCAGAGTCGGTGAAAAATAAGGGTTTAATATAGTTTCGAAAAAAAAATTGTTTTCGCTTTTGGAAATTTTTTGATGAACAATTCCGTTAATTCTTATTTTTCTCTATCTCTTCTTAAAATGTTCGTACTTAGTTATAGTTAACCCTGTATAATAGAATGACATCCGCTTTAGGCGACCGTCTATAAAACTTCTAAAAATGAATTAATTGCATGAAGTCGGATTGTTCCACAAGCGTAATCGATTTCTTCACAAATTACCGTCTCTAATGAGACCCGTGGTCAACTCAAAACCGCGCTCTCTGTTACCCCGCTTCCCCCCATCGGGTATTTGTTCGTGTTTTTACGCGGCTTGCTAATAAATGTAATTTGTAAACCGGTCGTCGATACACTCGATTGAAATCACTTGTCAACAAACTTTTGCCATTTACTGACTTTTTCTTTTGTGTCCGAGACCACCTAATGCCCATAGGTGTAGGTCTTTCCATGCTTGGCACCGCGTCCGTACGGATAGACCCGGAGATTTGATATAACACGACAATAAATTAATCCGCGTGATATCCCAGACGATTTTAAGTGAATGTCGAAATTTTCATTAGCATATAACTGTAAGGCTGGATAAAATCTAACGAAACGTTAAAATGGGAAGATCGTGGACCTCGGCGAGAAAACCGGCGGATTTAAACGGTACTTAATATTTTCGATGCAATTTGTCTCAGGCGTCGACTGCTTGTGACAATTCAGAGGAGGTATTTAACATATTTAATCTTAATTAATACGATTACCGCTTAAGAGAATTATAATGCACCTACAGCAAATCGAAAACTTTAATCGTATTAATTACTTGTATAGTTTTTAATGATCTATAGTTATTACTAGTTAAATATTTATCACAAATCATTAGAGGCTGATTCAGAACTTACCAAATAAAATTTTAGGATTTCAATTTTTTATCAAAAAAACAATCGCATTATGAGATATTGATATCAACTTGGTTTTTTCTTATGAAATATCCTGTATATTATTATATTTTTGGATTACATGTGATGGGTTACCTTTTACTGTTCGCGAGATATTGATGATTAAGAAATTCCATAATTAAAATTTTATTTTGTTATTATAACGAATGCAATGTTATGTTTGAATTAATTTTATAGAACAATTTCAAAAGAATAAAGTTTATAAAAATTGTTCAAACTCATTTACTTACTTCTGTAAACAAAACATATCGTTTTTCCAAATTATTTAAACAATTATCATTTTTGGGAGTTTATGTAATCTATAGCTTCTTGTATTCTATCTCGAATTTCTAAAATAGTGGTTGGTACGTAGAAGGACCACGTCTACAATTTTTTTTAGATTCAGACTTTAAACTCTGAATTCAAAGTTTAATCTCTGAATTCAGACTTTTAACTCTGAATTTAGACTTTAAACTCTGAATTCAGACTTTTATGTCTGAATTCAGTCTTTAATGTCCGAATTTAGACTTTAATGTCCGAATAGGGCCTTCAATAGTATCTACAGTTCAGTGAGTCGCTTTCTGATTTAGCTTTATTAAGGCCCAGCATTGAGCAATCAGTGAGTACCAAGTGAACACACTACAGCCTACGCCTCGCGTACATATATCTTTCGTCGGTAATGATAGAGTATGAACAGCCAGTGTTGCTCGTCGTTGGTCTCACCTGTGGCATACTGATGAGAGCTAACAAGCTCGCAACTGATATGTCTGATGGCACCACTTGGTGTTGGTGGTTGGTTTGCACCGTGGTTGTTTGCTATATATAGTCAGGACATTAATCCACAGAGTAGTTATTTCCTAAAATTTCGCTTTTAACAATATGGCAATGGTTAGGGTTTTTAATAGTAGATACTCTCAGTGGATTGCTTTCTGCTTGTGACTATATTCAGGCCCAGCTTTGAGTAGCCAACGACTACTAGATCTGTACACACGTGCTACGTCGTGCGTACTCATGTTCTGTTAACTATTATGACAGATTGTGAACAGGTTGCGAGTTATTAGCTTCATTTGTGATATGCTGATACGAACTGACCAGTTCGAAACCAGTACATAAATAGTGGCACCGCTGACTACTAACTGCGGCTGTTTGCTATAGGCATTTCACGCGTAATTCAAAGGCGCAACGTTATTTAGACACCCAGTACTTAAATAATACTGTTCGTGACAATGGTACAATAAAATATAATCAGGAAATTGGTGTTAGCACATCACGGCAATCTAGATCCAGAAATAAAAATAGGTCTAAGGAAATTAAGTGGTCTAAATCATTTCCCAAACAAGTACAGTCGTCTCTAGAATCAAAAACAGTAAAATTATACAGGGTGTTGTAAAACTTGATAGTTGATAACAAATATCGTAAAGTTTCATTTTCCCCTGTATATTATGTCCTCAATTCTTTATCTAGAAAGCTCTGAGTGCTACGACTTGTCCCATAATTTCGTTAGCAGTGTCAGTTCAGAGATTAAAGTCGGAATTCAGAGATTAAAGTCTGAATTTAGAAATTAAAGTATGAATTCAGAAATTAAACTTTGAATTCAGAGTTTAAAGTCTGAAATGACTCTTCTAGGGCTTCGTAGGTTGGTCTATTTGTTATAAACACTATTCGTTTAATAGCGCCACAAAAATGTATCAGATGATCAAGTCTTGACCATTCGCCAGCCATCGTATGGTGTCATATTTTCCTAACCGTTCTATAAAAGTATTATTCGAATATTTCTTAACTTATCTTACATTATGAGGTGGAGCTCCATCTTGTTGCCATATCGTTCCATCGGTCTACTTAATCATCAATATCTTGCGAGCAATAAAAGATAACTGATTACATGTTTATATCAGCATATCGTCTAATTTTTTTAATAATAATTTATATCAATTCAAGTGTAAATTGTTTTAAAAAAATATATATATGAGGTGTGATAATGTGTATAATGCCGTATACGATTTTCTTAATTTGCAGCAGACACGTAAAAAAGTAGAAAATGTAAGGGCAAATAGAACCTTAGCGTACTAGAAAATGCATGAGACTGTGACTGTTTTACATTGTAGACTTTTGCGTCCACTGCTTTATTTGTTTAATTTTCAAATCATCTGGACAAAAAGGTTACAATATTCACATCACCACATCAAGACCCGAAGCACAAGCTAAATTAGATAGTTTGCTAGTTAAATTAAAAAATATACTGACGGGTTATAAATCTAATCAGTTTAAGCAACTTCAGCTTGTAAGAACTGTTGTAAATTTTATAGTTTCTCTTTTTTCACAACCGTTTTCGGTTTGGAATAAAGAATACCACTTCTGAGAATATTTTATTTATTTCGAATCTTCAATTATCTTATGATCTTATAATTTGCCAAACCGGTAAAAAAAATATTAGTTCAGTTAGAACTATGACCTGGAATAACCTCATGACGGCAAAATGTCCCAAATTTAAACTTTCTAAAGATTTTGGTTGTGCATTGGTAGTATTTGAAAAAATAATGTCATTGTCATGAATATCCATAGTTTAACAATGAACAGTAAATTATATATATAAAAAGTTCCAAATTCACAAGTAACTATTGCGATTGGGGGATATAAGGAATATAGAAAACTTAAGGGCGTCGTATTCTTGAAATACTGTTTTCCACAAATATAAATAATTTTAGATATTTAAGAACTGAATAATCTAGAGCTTAGCAAATAACAGGAATGTTGTCTCATGCCAGCTGCGAATATTCAAAGGTACCGTATATTGAATATATAACGACAGAAAGCGGTCTAACCAACAAATTTTTAAGTATAGAAATCTCTTTAAATTCAATTGCAAATGTAAATAAAATTACATAGTCCTGCATATAAGATTGTTTCAACTAAGTAGTTCCTACTACTCAGAAAATAGATCCAAAAAAATTTTTTTTTTCAAACTTTAACACCCTGTATCTGTAAAACAAAGCCGTTGCGGATCCAATGTTTATATGAAGTTTTTGTCTTAAAATCAATCATAGATTAATCCCTTAAAATTTGTGGATATACTTAATGAACACCCTGTATAACGGCTGAAAACGGTCTAACCAACAAATTTTTAGATACAGAAATATCTCAGAATACGTATTTTTTAAAATTTAACTGTAGATATAAATATTGTTATAACATAAACTTACATAGATCTGCAAATAAGACTGTTACTTTTGTTTATAAGTATGTGAAAATAATTGTTACAATGTGGGGTTAGAATAGCAAAATAATGTGTCATATAAATGCATTTTAAAAGTTATTATATGATTTGAGGAGAATTTAAATAGTAAAAGTGGATAAACAAAACATTAAGAATTTTATTTTTGGTATTATTTTTGTTTTCCCATTTTCTCGTACTAAAGAAATGTGTAAGTAATAATATCTACAAGAAACGGAATAATTTTTACACAATATGTTTTCACTCATATCCCATTCCTATATCTGTATATTATGTAGGTACATGTGTTTATATTTTCGTATTTACCTTTTTTCTCGAAACAAGTGTTCTCACTTATCGAGTAGATTGTTTATTTAATTTGTTTTTATTGTTATTGTGCAACAAAATATTATAAATAAACAAACATTACATACATATTTTGGTTTCTTTAACCAAAAACTCAGTCTTTACATAATAATTTTTGCTCTGAGTTCTTACAATATGTTATGAAATGAACCATACAGTGGAATTAAAGCTATAATTCAATTTACCTATAGCTTTTTTTCTTTGAGTTCTTCTTGATATGATTGAGGAAAGCGCGTGTTGGAAACATTAGCAATCCTTCCGTAACGATTTGACGTATCAATCCCTGTGCAATAAGGTGTTATGGTTTTTTGTCCGACCCGAATTTGAGGTTAAACGCTTGGGGCATTCCACTGATTCATCCCGTAAAAAATGGCCGTACCTAGCGAGCCTTGTGTATTTGGTTAAGGAATTATTTAAAAATCGTTGACAGTCCAAACGAGATAGACTGGAAGAAAAAAGCCACAGTCATCGTTTTTTCGGCCAGCCAAAAATCTCTATTAGATTAATTAATATTAAAACAAGTCATCTGTGAAAGAAGTCGGCACTTTTTCTTTTAATGGCGAAGCTTGCTGCATGAATTAAACGCTGATGTCGTTGATCCCGGGGTGGCCAATTGCGCAACTCCGTCGACTCGGGCTCGGTAAAGCCACTCTTGAGCGCCGACACCGGAGTAGGTTGAGAGCGCGGGTAACTTTAAGTGTCTATTGTCAATTTGCGATATGCATTCGGCTGCACATGTATTATATTTAAATTTATTGGGGTATTATGCGCGCTTTAAGTGCGCTTTCTATTTCGTGAACGCTCAATAACTGGCATAATTGGGATCCTGGCACGAGCGTTGTAAAATCTCGACAAACAATTTACTGTTGGTGTTACCCGATATGCAACGTAGTGAAAATTGGAGTGGGTACTTCTCCGCATTCCATACTCATATTTATCTATGAGTCTATCTATATCATTTCTGATGCTGAGTTTTGTGGAACATTCTCTGATAATAACTGTGATATTTTTAATGTTGATGCTATTACAATATCATACATTGAATCCTGATCTTATACCATCCTTTATAGTAAAAAATTGTATTGGTACACTCGCCGTTGCCGTTATTTATTTTGTTTAACAAATCTATAAAAACGTCTATATTCCCGGAAAAATGGAAACTAGCCAAAGCAACGCCCATTTTTAAGTCAGGAAATACATCAGATATAACAAATTATAGACAAATTTCACTGCTATGTAATTTTGCTAAGATGCTCGAGATTATTTTATATAATAAAATCTATGATAATATAAAATTATTGCTATCATCAAATCAACATGGATTTAGGCCTAATAAATCAACTAATTTGGCTATATTTACTCAAAAAGTTTCGCATGTATTAGATGATCAGGGACAGGTGGATACTGATTTTACTAAAACCTTTAATCGTATAGATCATAGCTTATTATTAGTAAAATTATCTAACTTTGGCATTAGCAAAACCATGTTACAATTTTTCAGATCATATTTAACAAACAGACAACAGTTTGTATCTTACAATGGTCATAGGTCAGTAGCATATGCAATATCGGTGGAAGTTCCGCAGACATCCAATCTCAGACCCTTATTGTTTCTATTATTTATAAATGATTTGTGATCTAAAAATCTACAGATCAATATTTACAGCAAGTGACTGCATACAACTTCAAAATGAGCTTACCAAGATTACAGATTGGTGTGTTTTAAATAAAGTCGATACTAATATTGGCAAGTGTAAAATAATATCTTTTACAAAAAAGAAACAACACATTACTTATAATTACATTGTTAATAATGCTCCTTTGGAAAAAATTTTACAATATAGTGTTTGGGCATTCTTTTTGAAATAGAGTTAAATTTTGTAGAACATATTCAATTGAAATCTAAAGAGGTAATGAAGATGTTAGGCTGTATTATAGGAAACTGTAAAGATTTTACTAACGAAGTGCGGGATTTAGTCATTATACAAATTATTTGTAAATTACAAAATATGTTCGATTCAGCCTGCTGGTACCCACAGTTTTGGAAATCTAGGACTGCAGATAACAGAATTATTAAAGCTATCCAAATGTTGACATTTAGTGTCATAAACCTGGAAGTGATATTAGATTCTTGGATTCAACTGTTGACCGCCATATTGAGACAGTTGTTGCAAAAGCATAGTTTTATAATCAGGTACACTAAATTCAAAATTCTGTTAAATTGCGTACAATAATAAGAAATTAATTAATTAATTATATGGTAGTCATGAGAATAAAGTTCGAAAAAATTCATGACGTGAACTTTTAGATTAAATTGTCAGCTATTTAATTTAAAATATGAAATATGACATCTGTCACTAACTTACGTCTGGAATACCTTTGATCTAATCATGTTCAGCTCTCATAAACATTATGAAAATTAAGTATTATAATCATTAAGCTTCCTCTCGAATTATTACCTACCTGTTACTTAATTTGATTTAATATGATTTTTTTATATTAAATTTGTGGTCGCATTTGCCGAAACCCATTCGTCAAATAGTCGGTGGTCAAACCCTGTTAATGGACCTGCCATCTGTTGGCTGATATCAGAACTAATTTGCTCCTAAGAATGAGGTTAACCTAAATCTAGACTCTGATATATATATATATATATATATATATATATATATATATATATATATATATATATATATATATATATATATATATATATATACTTCTTACAGTAATTACAATTATTCATGTAGATTCCATTCAAAAACATTCTTCGAATAACTAAACAAAATCTAATCTTTTGAGAATTGTTAAACCAGATTTTGTACCGGGCATAACAAATTGACAAAATCCAGTGAAACCTACTTCCAAACTAGTTTTCTATTGACGGACGATTGAGAAATAGCTATTAAGCTTACTCATGTAATATATACACATACACACCTCATTCCTCGTGTTTTGATTTTTTTTGTTGGCTAACCGGCCTTGAATCCTAATAGATTGGTTTTAAGGAATCACCCACATCTACTTGACCTTAATCTGAAGTGAATCCTTACAATGGAAAGAAGTCTTAAGCAATGATGAATATTATTCGAAAAGAAAGTGATTATCTACAAATAAATATTTATTACCATTCAAGCAACGTATAAAACAAGAGCAAGTTATTCAGAATCCAATTCGCTTTGATCTGTAGACGTCTAGTAAGTATGCCGAGAATTTTCAATATCGCAAGAATCAAACAAACGTTGTACCACGAACCAATCTCCACGATGTCAGTAGGTCTTCATGCTTATCGTAAAACGATTATGGTGCATGATTTTATAAACTAAGCTCGCTCTTGCAAACGGCAGAGATTGTCTTGTTGTAAAAAGAAAAAGCTATTGGTATTGTGGATGGTACTTCTCAAAGCCAGTCAATCAGTTCTAACCAAAGAAGAATGGATTTGCAGAAACTGTTAGTGAGATTACATTATTTATATCAATGAATCGAATATCAATATTGTTCTAGTTTATTAATACTAATTGTGGTTAGCTATTAAATTAGTATAAAAAAGGGGACTAGGGAACTACATGAAACAGATAAACTAATTAAAATAAAATAAAAAAGCAAATAAAACATTATTGAGCACTTAAAACACATAGTATCATAAATTATGTAAATTGTTCATAAAACTGAAAAAATACATCTTAAAAATACTTGATTATCACTGAAATATTCATCTAGAGTATATGTTCTTTCTATTAAAATTACTTCTATTTTGTTATGTTCATTTACATATCTGTCTTTCGATTTGACCTTGGAATGACCTTGGATCTGACATAATGGGGTTAAATAACTTTGAAATTCTTCTTATGAGACTAATTTAACCCTGGATTCTGCAACTTCTAAAACATAAATGTACGATGGTTTAGTCCATTAGTATATCTATAACTAGATTTGATCTTTAAATGCCCTTGAAACTGACCTGATAGAGCTAAATAAGCACCAGACTCGGATGCAACGACTCCAAAAGCATATAGGTATGGTGATTTTATCTAAGTATTTACATTGCATATCTATCTTTTGATTTGACCTGGCAACTGACCTGATGATGATGAAGCTAAATGAACTTTGAATTCGAATCCTCAGTTCACCAGTTCCCCCAAGAACATATTGGAATATACGATGGTTTTGCTCATTTCCATGCCTCTCTTTTGATTTGACCTTGAAAATTGATGGTATTAAATGAACCCTGAATTTGAATTCAGTGATTGTCTCAAAACACAAATACAATGATTTTGTCTATTTGCATATATATTTCTTCAGATTTGACCTTGGAATCACCTTGAAGATGACATGATTGGGTTAAATGACATTGAAACTGATCTTATGGGGATAAATAAACCCAGAATTCTCATCCAGCGATTACAAAAACAAAGATACCGCGGTTTTGTCCATTTGCTTGTCTATCTTTTGATTTGACCTTAAAATGACCTATCTGCCGTTTTGATAGGGCTAAATTATCCCCGGATTCGAATTCAGTGACCTCGGAAACATGAATATTCAATAGTCTGGTACACCTGCATATCTTTCTCTTAATTTGACCTTGAAATTTAGCTCATGGGGTTAAATTGGCCCTAGAGGGTTTCTCTTTTGTGGCACTGTGTTTTCGGTCTTCTTCCTTACCAGCGACCTCGGAGACGTGAAAAATCAATATTCTGGTACACCTGCATATCTTTCTCTCGATTTGACCTTGAAATTTATCTAATGGGGTTAAATTGACCCTAGACGGTTTTTATTTTGTAGCACTGTTTTCGGTCTTCATCCTTACCAGCGACCTCGGAAATATGAATGTTCAATAATTTAGTATATTTCTCACGATTTGACCTTGAAATTTAGCTGATGAGGTTAAATGGACCCTAGACCGTTTTCCTTCTGTGGCACTGTGTTTTCAGTCTTCGTCCTCAGTTTCGCAGATGTATCTGCTCATGTAAATGAGAGACGTAAAACGTAAGAGCATAATATGATTGTTTAGGCTTTATCGTTTAGTACAAGGAAACGATCTCTGTAACGTTCCATTATCATGAAAACCCCATATATTCCTAACAATGCGCGATCAGCGTCTCGTTCGCATTGAGCTCCAAGAATGCAAATGACTCGCATAAAGGGGAATAAATAATTTTTACCGAGCTTCCAAATCAAATCGGCTTAGAGAGGCTCTTCCCACATTTCCCGAGCAGTCGTTTTTCACCGTCCCAGCAATAAATACCGTGTGTTTTGAATAAATCTCAATTATCGGTCCTTTTACGAGCGCCCATTTGCATCGAGAAATGAGAATTGGCATTGTGTACGAGGGCGCGAATAAAAAAGTGACAGTGAGACTGAATCTGTGCAATAATTGTGAATGGGCCACGCCCGGCGGCCGATCTGAGGAGCTCGGCGAGTTGTAGGCGGGCAACGAGCAGCATTCGTTGCCGCACTACAAGTAGAATAACGAAGATTGATATTCACTTTTGCTCCCTGTAAATGTATCGATTGTTACGGAGACATAGCCACGGTGAGCGCCGGCGTAGAAAAATTCTGTTCAGTTTCAGTCTATATACAAGGTGTTTCAGGAGAAGATGTACATACTTTAGTATGTTATTCTACGTTCAATTTTAAGCTAAAAATTTCCTATGAACTTAGATCTGGAAACGTCTACAGATCAAAGAGAATTGGATTCTGAGTAACTGCTCTTGTTTTATACGTTGCTTTGAACGATAATAAATATTTATTTGTATATAATCACTTTCTTTTCGAATAATGACATTTTCTTTAATAACTCTCGATTAATTTGAATTAAATTCATGAAATTTTGTATGCGGTGGTTTCTTGGGACGGAAAATTTTGTGCATAATTGGCTGTATCTTCAAGAGGGCGCCACAAGAGACCATTAGAATCCTTGTGAATCGCTTCAACTTTTTTGTATCACGGTTTATGTCATTTTGGAATTGAAAAACATTTTCCCCTACCTCTTCTACTTAAAAAATGTACACCTTATTAAAGTCTCCAGGAGCAGCCGTTTCCGTTAAAAACTCATCTAAAGATGGTGATGCATGCAAATTATGTATTAGAGTGCTGCTACCTTACTTTTATCTGAAAAAGAAGGCATACCAATTTAAAGACTAAGAACTATTAGATTTTAATCAGAACAGCCTGAATTTAGAAGATATGATGATACTCTCACGTCCATTCCACAACTTTAGGCTTTCAATAGGTTCATCAGACATAAATAACTAAATTAAAACAGCTTTATAATTAGTTTATCCCATTTCGGACAACATTTCGGTTTTCTTTATTAATAAAACCAACCTCAGGTCTATAAAAATACAGTTACATGGTAAATATCAAAACAATAAAAACGCTACAACACAATTCATTTACCTAGGTTTACGGATTTCTGCAATAAATGTATAATAATAATAATATCATCTTATTTACACTAATAGCTTTTAAAGTGTAATTTTCATAATATAAAACTCGTTTATGACCATTGGTATGCTCTTTTTTTATGCATGGATTTTTTAACGAACAAGACCCTACACACTATTCACGAATTACTCACAAATCACGCACGCATCGCGAATTCACGCATAGTCTGAGCAAGCCTTGGAATTTTTTTTAATGGTGATTTCATTAATTGCTATTTTTCTCTGTCCCCTCTTAAAATATTTGTACTTAGTCATAGTAATAATTTTGTTAATTGTATCATCCTGATGATGGTAATACTAGTCGAAACGTTGATGGAATATAAACGAAAAGTTCTCTATTAATTTATTTGACCTCCCAACTAATATTACCCATTGAGAAATATTCCGATTTGATTAATGATTAACGTGTGCAAATGCCTAGACGGACAATTGTGCGACAAACTATCAAGCTCCAGCCTGAAATTGAGTACCAGCCTTGGATCGAGTAAAAAAATTCTCGTAAAGGTCGCCACTCACAACGCTATTTGTCACTCTTGACAGTTCGCTGCCGTAGCTTTAAAACAATGCTAATGTAAAACTAATTTATACTTTTTAAATGCAGTAATTTTTCGACAAGAATGTTATGGCGCCCTGAAATGACAATAATATCACTTACGCTACAAGGTCTACTCTTTCCGAAATCTGTTGTGAGGCCACTCCAGGTGATTTCAGTTGTACAGAATTCAGAGGACATCGTGGCCGACGCCCTCAAATATGTTATGTGTTTATAGATGTTTAACTATTTATTATAACATTACTTAACAAATTGTTTCTATTTGAATGAATCGATGATAACAAGTGGATATTTTTCTTACATGTGCGTTCGTTTAGTCAGTATTGTACACACCTAATTTCGTAATGCCTGCCACATTGTCATCGAGAATATGATGATATTATTTTTTTTTATGGGTATTGCAATGGTAGCGCTAATCGTTCAGTTGCTGAATATCAACGTCGCTTCCCGAACAGAAGAGTGCCAGATAAAAATGTATCTAGACAGTCTTCAACAATGCACGCGAAACTGAAATGTTTCCCAGTGTGAGAATTACATCTGAGAGGCAAACTGGTACCTGTTCTAGCTGTGGAAGAAGAAATTCTAAATATGGTAGAACGTAGTCCGGGTGCAACAAGGCGCTTTGCAACCCGTCACAAAATAATTTAAAATTTTTCCATATTCTGCTCGTCCAGAATCTTCAGGACGATGATAATGATTTGCGGTTGCATTTTTGCAATTGGATAAACGCAAACCATACACTTTACAAATACATTTTGTTGAGGCTCAATTCACTCGTGATGGAGTAACAATGAACATCGTTGGTCAGATGAAAATCCGCACGCCACGTTGGAAAGTAACTTTCAGCATCGGTTCAACAATAACGTGTGATGTGGTATGAGGCCCAGTTGTGCAAGATGGTCGTCTTACTGGAGCTAGATATGTAGAATTTTTAGAAAATAATTTGACAGATGTGGCCACTAAGGTAACCAGATTCAAATCCCCTTGATTACTGTCTTTGGGGATGGTTTAAATGATTAGTAAAATTGAACGCAAGAGAGATATTATTATTTTATTTCGCTTTTGACTCAAATTAACAAGTTTTCAATTAAAAATAAAACAGGCATTTTCAAAGATTTTGTAAGAAAATATACAGAAATTAATTTTCCATTGTCTCTATCTTAGAGTCTAAAAATAGAAACTGATACAAATACTTGTACTTTGAATGAAAATTTCAACGTAGGAATATACACATTTTACAGCAGTGTGTATAGTATTTTTGTGCTGTTTAGGAAACAGATTTTTTATTAGTTCGAAAAACCTTTTACTTAAGAAACAGTTCTAGAAATCATATCCCATTTTAAAATCAATATATGTGATCGGTAATAAATACCTCAATTTCTTGTTTATCACGAAATTATGTGTATACTTTACGGCCATCTCTCTCAAAATCGGACACATTACGTCGTACGTTTCCTACAATATTAAAATTTCGAAACGAATCGTATATATTCTCCGCCAGGCACTAATTTGAACACCGAAATGGCGCTCGCTTCCAAACAAATAGCTAATAAAGAAGATAATATAGTTTTATTTTCCCGAAAAATGACAGCTGTATTAATAAATAATTAGAAATGAGCCGCTCTGGCATTTAAATAAGTTATTCAGGTAAATGTTATTTTTAAACAGGCACAAGTTTTTTATAATGAGGTCCCGCCTAGTTCTTTTCTTCCTCGCTGGGTCCACATCTCCATAGAAATGCGGCGCTGCCAACATTTTCGGGGCAGGTACTTATTTAAAGGCCTCTGACCACGGAGATTCTTGTAAGCAGGTAGAAAGTGTGTAAACGCAAAACGCCGGCCTGCTCTCAACTGTTCTAATGGTACGGTAGTTTTGGTCGCTTTAACTTCCTCCATCTGAAATTTCTTCCTTCATTACATGACGAAACTGAATATATCGAATATCCATCTAAAATCTTAAAATAAGGTTTAAAATTTATTTCTAATCGTTAAGTTTAAAGTCGATACTATACAGCGTGTTAATATATATTTATTCCAATTGAAATAAAAAATAAATCGTGGAAATTGCTATTTTCTGCAATATTTTTTAATCGTGTTTTACATGCTATACCATTACATCATTTTAAATAGGATGCTCTATATTTTATAGTATAAATACAAGGTGTCCAGTGTAAAGCATGTTAAAAACTTTAGGTGGTGATAGTAAAACATGGAGGAATTAAATTCACACACTAGTTTTTATGTTATGTTTTTTTGATTTTATTAGTTACATCAAATGTTCAAAGTGGCGTCATTAAATAATAACTTGTGTTATATTCTTCTTTTTTACTTCTCTGATACGATTTTCCAATCTTTCGATACTGTATTTCATCTTGTTGGAACAAGACGTCACCAGAAGTTTTAGCATGCGATGTTTTATCCACTGGTAAACAATGATAAATGTTATGAAAGTCAAAAGTGCAACTCTAAATTAAATGGGGAAGTTGCATTATTTTTATATTGGTTTGAAATGTATTACAAGATAACCTTTCAGACATATTGGAAAGTCAGAACATGTATCTGGCAGCAATAATCACATAATAATTAAAATATTACTATAATGTAACAATAAATTGCCATAGGATCTAAACAAAACCACGTGACCGAAACACGATATCATTGGCGTGACGCCACAACGCGGTTTATGTTTTTATAGATACAAGTGCAGGTCAGGGTGTTGGTGATGTAAACAGAAGTTTGTTTCTTGTACTTTTGCATTTTTGTGGCATTTTTGGGTCATAGATAGTATAAATACTGTGTAGGTAATGCCATAATTATTAGTGGTGATGTAGTGAACTTATATAGATCCGCTCAGGAAAATTACGGCGACAGTGCTGTTGGTTACGTTCAGATAGTAAAACCCTCTATCTTGAGGTATTTATAAAACTATGAACTCTGATTTCATATTAAAGTACTTGTTTCAATTTGAAAAATAATAAATAAAAGTAATAAATAATGTAATGATATTTAACATTTAGTATGTTTTTAAATTAATTTATTAATTTGTTTTTGCTATTTACTACTGATTTAACTGCTCCTTTACATTAAAAAAAAATCCTCATTATTACTTTTGTGAAAACGCCATTTCGATTAAAATAATTCATTCTTTCTTCTGCACGTATTTGGAAGACCCATGCAGTTTCCCCATTGTATTTTAGAGGCGGTATAAGTACAATATCATACTTAAAAAGTGTAGATATGGTATTTTTATTACCTATTAGTGTTATACCTATTGTCCGTCCTTATAGATGAATGAATGAATACATAAAGTGTTGGTACATATGCGTCTCAATAATGGATAGTGGCGAGAAGCCACAAACCATTCCAAAAAACAAAATCCCTGCTGCCATTGTTTGAATCAGTTGATTTATTGCGTACAAACCTTTACAGTTCATTTTGGTTTAGTAATTTAGAATGGCATCTCACACAATGAATCAATATTTTATATTTTCGTGACGGTATATCCTTTAACATTCTTAACTATTTATGTTCAAGTCAAATTTTAAAACGAATAAATATGCAGATACATCTTAACTGATTTTATTTCCCGAGTAGCCCTTCCCAGGCAAATCTGATAAAGCGTAATTATTTCACCGATGCATATCTTATTTCCAGAAATTGCCGTTTAAAATTTTAATTTTTATTTATAAGGATTTTGTTAAATGGGAGCGGTTGTATCTAATCTGGGAATCGCTTGATTTATGCAAATTGTTTAATGATACACCACTGCATTTATGAATCCCGCTAAATATTTTTCTTTCCAGAAATTATCAGATTATTTTTGTTTACGTGGTGTATATATTTACATATTTGGGTACCGCTTTATCTATATAAAGGCATTCAATGTTTAAATTTATGTATAGAAACGTATAAATCCGTGTATCAGTTTGACACTGCGGAAAAATGCAGGTAATAATATACCTTAAAAAGCAAAAACTTGGGCAATTAATGAAATAGGACAGTTCGGTGTAATAAATACTAGTCAGAGATAAGGTTAAAAATTCCAAACTGTTTTTAAAAAGGACCAAGTGGGCAGTGGAGAACCCTGACACTATTTTTCATGAAAGTTGCTCATGATTCGGTAGATATAATAAGTTGTAGAATTACTTATTTTGTAATGGAAACTAATATTATTATGCGAAAAACAGAAATGCATTATCACGGCAAGTGAATTCAAATGAGTTGACAATTCAATAAAATCTTGAACAAGGCACATTATTGTCGGGTCACGTTGCATAGTTATTTGTTTGTCGAGAAAGCTTACAAATGGGTGATAATTATAATGGTTTATGTTCCCGCGATTTCGAAGAATGGTTAGAATGTTTTCAGTAAATAAAAGTGTAGCAAATATACCTACGCACGAGCGAAATTAGGCATCATGTTGAGAAAGGGGATGAAAATAATTTGTCTATACTTTCAAAAAAATTGCCGTAAATACTCATACAGTTGTATGACACGATTGTAGTGTGTAGTAGTAAAATTTCCTCCGTTTTTATAGGAAATGTGCAGTGAAATTTTATAGCACAAAGTTTTATATATCATAATTGTAGGAGCATCAATAATATAAATATTTAACGCAATGTTCAAGCTACAGTCTTATAGCCACATCCTTTCGATTTCTTTTAGTGTATTTGACAATAGCTAAAGTGACTTTTTCCGTGTATCAGGCGTAGGTTTTTTAATCGAGATAAAAAAAACACGCCATATGCAATTTTACTATGAATTGCACACATGATTTTTTAAGTGTTTTGAAAATAGTTCAAATAACTATAGTTATCATTGATTATTGAAAATATAAATCAAGCATCCTGAAGGAATGTTGATATAGGAACGAATTTTCGTTAATATTCTTGCATCAATGATTGATGAAAAATGTCAGAATTTTCTGCTTGCAACGATACTATGGAAGATGATATAGAAAAATCATCAAAAATCGCGTTTCAATCATTATTCTTGACAAAATCCAAAGATAAAAGAGTAAATAATTAAAGCGTTTTGCTTATTTGAAGATTGGAATCATCAACAAGGAATGACTGTTACCACTGAGGCAGTTCTATACACTAGCCTATTTTGAACAAAAATCCAGAGTATGTCAGAGTTTTACGCTGTGGAGTTTTTACTTGATAAGAATAACGTTGTCACAGTAAAAGAATATTAACATAAAGAAATTTCCAAGTTTAATACGTATATTGGTAGGAGATAGATCCACGATGTTGAGAAATTTTTAAAAGAAGCAGATGATTAAACCTTGATGATGAAGGGCACTGTTTCAGGAGAACATCTGCTACTCTACTGGCTGATGCAGGAGCAGACATAAGGCATGGTGGATGGAAAGCAACCAACGTGGCAAAAGGAGATATGTATAGAGGACTCCATTCAACAAAAACTTGATACATTTTTTTTCGTCTGGGAAAATTTTCATACTAGTAAACTCATATTAGTTGCTAAATGTACAACTTTTCAAAATACTATTTGAAAAGATACCAACACTGTTATCTGATAAAATGCTTCGGTAACAATCCTGTAGAAATTTGATCATAAATTGATTCAATATATACGTACTACATATTGTATGACTCTCGTATAATTAAATTTAAAAGTTTCAACTGCATCTGACATAATCATTTACATTTTAATAACCTGTCCGAATCAGGTGTTGCCCTTTCAGTATCACTGTTTTTATTTTTTAACGCCGGCTACGTTTCGCATTTGACGGACATTTTTATATTATTTTCACTTCGTACAATGCAATTTTGGGACTGCTGAGATGAGTTCTCTCGGTATTGGAGCGGATAGAGACGAATGTTCTACGTCTATTTAAACAGGAGAAGTCACATCGTGCTGTTATCTGAGCAGATTATTTGTATATCGCGGCCAATGGCTGTAATAAAAAGAAAGATAAACATCGTTTAACAATTTCGGTTTTAACAGTGATGGTTTGGTGTTTGGTTTTGGTATTAGCGCCTTTTTGGTGCATTCCAGTCACCCTTGCTTTTCGACCTAGTCCAAAAAACTGTCACTCGTGTGATAATTATGGTGGGTAAATACAAATACAGTGCCAGATCTAAATTGTACTTTTACTAACGACTCATGTCTTATTTAATTTATTTGTTATATGTTGATTCGTTGTGGCTGCGCCTATTGTATTATTATTCATTAATTATTTACCAAAGAATAACGCAATTTAAAGTGTTGACATAATTACGCAAGGAATCTAAAAATGTCTCGGTTACACCGCACTGAGGGCAGAGAAAGTTGAAGAAAATAAAGATGATATATGCACCATACATTATTTTTGACAGTGGAGTATAAGTGGCATACATATACATGAAACCAACCTCTCCGAGCATTCGATTAACATATGAAATAAACAACTGGCTAGTTTCCATACAGAGCGGACACTAAACAACGATTTTTTACGGCTCTCAGTAAGACCAGAGTGTAAACAAAATATTCATTATGTTTTTATTCGGCTCTCCAATCTGTTTTTTTCTGATGTGTGATTTCCTAAAGACGCACCTGAAGTATGCAAGGCCAATTGACGTTAATGATACTGTTACTTTTCATTCTTCGTACAAATGTTTTAGGCATTATTCTTGTAAGAAACATTAGAAAACCATTTACTTAGTAATATTGCACATTAATTATTAATAAGATAAGTTCTTAGGGTATCTCATTAAAAGCTGTCTGAACTTCATAGGTGAGAGCTGCTAAAGTTTGTGGGGGTGTAGTAAAAGCAGCCAATCATGTCCCCGATATGTTCAATAGGTGATAGATCCGGCTATCTTGGTGACCAGGTTGATCTGATGCTGATCCATAAAAGCTATTGTTTGTCTGGTCTGAGGTCTAGCAATGTCTTGCTGGAAATGGCGTTTTGGATGGTGTGAAAATATGGAATGTCATATAGCTCCACCACTTACAAGATGTAGCATTGGGCTGTCATGTTGCCTCTAATGAACATGTGATGTGATATATCATAATGCCTACTGTGTGATGAGATGACGCTCTCTGTCAAATTGTGGATCGCGTCTTCCACCACGTCGTATTCTTACCCTTTTACGACCATCATGTATCCTCAAACAGAAATGAGAATCGTTACTAAAGATCACTTTATTCTATTCTTGGTCCCATTGAATCCTCTCTGTACACGACCTCTTTATTAAGGCTAGTAAGGTAATATTTTGAATTGAGTATGTCTCCATGGGCAATTACTTTTGGACCACCTTATAGATAGTGACCGTAAAATGCAGTATATCTGTATCGATCCAAGCGCAGTTGATTCCAAACTCTGAAAGATATTCCGGTTCCGTTAACATATCACGTCTAAAGTTATTTGTGTCGTGCACGTTTTCGCCTTTAATAATGTCATCTTAGTTTCTCCTGAAAATGTGCCCGTTCGAGAGAACGGAACAATGTATCGCCAATTATTCGAAAATTTCACAACAATGGCTTATTTTATTTTTACCCTTCTCGTCTTGAGCAGCTGTCGGGTGAAAGTTGTGCGTGGGCGTATTGTGTTATGCATGCTCTCTCGCACGGGGTAGCGCGAGAGAGACAGCGGCGTTACCTTAACTGTACATTTATCTGGACTTGTACACAATTTGTTTGAAATTTATTGGCGGCTCTGTTCTTCCTGTAATGGAGTTACAATAAGAGCGGCTTATTCGCACCTAGCGTCAGATTTAGTGGCTGACATCCTTGTGCCGAGGACGAGAGAAGAATTATGCCTGATCAACATGGAGAAAATTATCAATTATATTTATTTTTGCAATACAATGAGTATGTTTGTCGTTGACTTTGTATAGCATACATTGTGACACTTCAGTCCAATATAACTTTCTACCTTTCATATAAATTGTGTTACGTATTTTATGCAAAATTCCAGAAAAGGTCTCCTTAAAACCAGTTTCATATTTAAAGGTCAGTCATAAAGATCTTTTTTGCCGTACTTTCGAACTCATCAGAATGAACATAACAATAACGTAACTAATTGATATGGACAATGTTTTTTACTACACTTTTGAAATTTCTTGGTAAAATGTTGCAAAACTAGTTTAATATTCTCTAACTACCATTGTTATTATTGGAGAAATGTTACTATAAGCATTTTGCTTTACTTCGTTCGAAATTTCTTACCAAATTTGAAGATGACTTCGATATGACCATTATAACCAAATTTGTTTGACATAAACGATTTTTTATAGCTATTTAAAACTTTATTTAAAATTTAACAGTTTCACAATTAGTCATGTTTATGTTGGCTTGTACAATTTGATTTTGGGTACTATTTGCAACCATATTGGCGAGAATGTTACTCGTCATACTATAGGGGTTATGGTGCTA
Organism: Monochamus alternatus; assembly: GCA_037114965.1. Taxonomy (NCBI): domain Eukaryota; kingdom Metazoa; phylum Arthropoda; class Insecta; order Coleoptera; family Cerambycidae; genus Monochamus; species Monochamus alternatus. Next base: position 59,165,870 of record CM073429.1, on the reverse strand, counting down.
TTTCCTAATTTATTGACAGCATCACCTGATCTCTTGCTTTTCCCTAATATTTTTTCAGCTAGTCTAATTTTATTTGATATTGAATTCTCCACATATTCTTCGGCAACTGCCGTTGATGCTCGGTCTCCCAATTGTTTGATCCTAATAATTCCTTCTTCGGAGTTTACCATTATTGCCGATCAACAATGAAATCAATGCCCAGCATATAACTCAAGATTAGGCAGTTTATGATAGATAGTAGCTATCTTCTTTGGAATTTCGCCAAAATCTTTTTTCCCAACAACTTGTCTTGTGCAATGGCAATTTTTGTATTCCATAAAATTTCGGTATTTGACGGGAGCAAAGAATCATGTTTTTATAGATATCCAAAAAACTTGGTTACCTATCATTGTTAATAACACTAGACATTCGATTTTTCTTCATCTTAGTATCACGCAGAGTAACTAGCAATGATGATTCTCAATCTTGAATATCATCAACTTCCAACTGAACGAGTTCCTGCTTTCGATATACCCCAGCCAAACCAAAGATTAGCGCAACCTATTTCAGTAAATTTAAATTAAAGATTTATACAAAATGAAACCCTTTATTGTACCTTCTTCATTAAATATATTTCATCGGGTGCTTGATACAGAAAAGATTCGATCTCTTCCATGGTAAAATGATTCCTCTTCAAAAACCCAAATTAAACTTGGGTAATTGCTAATGTCTACGTCATAGTTGGCTTTAATGGTGACTTTAAGCATCGAATGATAGGGTCATAGGGATGAGTGCTCCCTTTCATTCGACAAATACTTACCAGAAGTAATCCAGGAAACTTTTTTCGGAATAATAATTTACCCTTATGTTAGTTACACCATTGGATATATTCAAAGTTGTCTCATATAAAGCTTTTGGCAGAAGGCCGCAATTTTTAACCATTTCACCGGCTTTCAAATTGCATTCATCTTAGTTGTGGGAAATCTCAGTGTATCGCGTTTACAAATGACTACCAAAACGTCAAATGAATCATCAATATGTCTTGCCTGGTATTGCCAACTGCTTCATAGTAACGATCCAATGTATTTCTTTTAAGAACAATGATAGTTACAATTTATTTTAAATATTTAATACATATATTAATCGTGCATGAAGTTTTGTACGAAATAACTATTTCGTAACTTTAGTCAATTCTGTGATTACAAATTTTATTCGATATTTGTAAAGAAACATCAATTTGAAGACATATTTGTCAGCCAATCAGCCAGCTGTTTGTTATTCTTTCTCCGTTATACTTGAAAACGATAGCTTAATCTTTAAATACATCAGCTATAACACATTTAAAATTTGTCTATGTAGGTCGATTACTACAGTCGTAAACGCGATTTCTGTATATTCTTCTTCTTGAATGGGTTTTTGAAACAAAATCCGATTGGATCGTAGCCGTCCATTAACCTTGCTTGTCTTCCACGTGCAAACGCCGCCGAAGCAACAGCAACTCTTGTGTTAACTTCATCGATATAACCGCGGAATGCGGGTGTAGAAATTAATGTAAACATGTCGCCGGTTTCTAATTCTGAATCATGAACTCGCCTCTAAGCCGCTTTTGTGTAGCCTTACATAACGCCGGAGCAATCTAACGGGCCCCGGGTTTACCTGATACATGTATATCATGCTCCGAGTACGACATGAAGTATTTGTTACTAGTTGCAGAGATGTAATTGAATTATGTGCCTACCGCTAATGATTGCGTCTTCTTCCAGCGAGCATAAACGTGGATAACTCTCTTAAATGGGTTTATTGGAGTCCTGGATTGAAAATAATCGAATGTTACGTCAACGGTGAGAATTATTTTTTGATGTACTTTCGAATGATTAAATGATTCGAAAGGTAATGGACTTTTTGGTACACTTCCGAAATTTCCTAAGAAATGAGTTTAATATTTTATGAAATGTCTTTTAGAGAATTTTTTGAGAAAGATTACGCTTTGTTGCCTTAGATTTTGTTTAAAGTCGCGTCGATCAAAATCATTTTTGTCATACTGTCGAACCGATCAAATGAATATCACGTCTTGTAAGCCAATGCACAATATTTTTACCGCATTTTCAGAATTTTTTAATCAACATTTATTAACAAAATAATGTCAGTGTTTATGTTAACATTTTGTTTTCAGTTATGTTATATTTGAATTATTGAAAATCGGTTTTGCTGTACTTTCGAGCTGAACAAAATGATTTGAAAGCCAATGGATATTATTTTGCGCTACATTTTCAATATTTTTAACAAAATAAAAAGTACGATTATGAACAAATCTTTGCTTTGAAAAGCAAATAAATATAACTGCAACGATGTCCAACAAATGTTTTGTGTCCAAATATACAGGGTGGTACATGTTAAGAAAATCTAGGGACAGATTCTATGTATAAAAATAAGACAAAAAGTTTATATAAACATGGGTCCGGAAATACCTCCATCAAACAAAAAATCGCTAAACGTTTTTATTGAATTCGGGAGGTATAAAAATAATCATATCAAGCCTTGGATAGTCATCTTAAACGTCGTGATAGGATTAGAAGTAACGCTTTTCGATGACCTTAAAATCAAAAAATATTTGTTGCGTTATTTTGAGAAATAACATTTTTACGAATTTTTACAAAAATGAAACTATAAGAACGTATAGAAGAAAACACTCTGTATAGTTTTTGTTCAAATTTCAGACATAAGGGTTTTGAGGATTCCTGATTAACACCACCTTATCGAATTTTAAATTAAAAAATCGCTAAACGTTTTTATTGAATTTCGGGGGTACAAAAATATCATAGCAGGTCTTGGATCGCCATCTTTAATGCCATGGTAGGATCAGAGGAAATGGTTTTCGATGTCATTAAAAATTTAAAAAAATGTTTTGGTTATCTTGAAAAATAAGGTTTTTACGGATTTGTACGCATATGAAAGTAGACAAAAAAATTTTCGCTTTATAAATAAGTTTCGAATTTTTTTGAAGGGTGATTCCGTTAATTCTTAATTTTCTCTATCCCCTCTTAAAACATTTACAATTATACTTAGTCATAGTTAACAATGTATACTATTCATGATATAGACGTAAATATCTGTATTAAAAGAGTAGATCTTCGGCCAAAAAAGCCCAGTAAACGCGTATTATTAATTTATAATAAATAGCTTCTCATTTGTGGCGTATAATTGAATTAGAAACTTAATATTCTTAACATGACCACCGGAGGCCGGTTTCCCTTTCACACTGCCAATTGAAATCTCTATAGAGCATTAATTTCAAGTCGATTCCTGGAACACGTCATATGTCACACTCTTTTACCTTTTGTTTCATTAAGAACTAGACGTATAATAGTATAGGGTGACGCGTACGGCTGTAAAAAACATTTGTTAGTCTCCGGCAATGGACGAAGCGGTCCGGCGAGGCCCATAACTTAAATAAAGTTTATTTATGGAAGTCATCACGCTGCTCCAGAGTTATAGTTTTGTTCCTGCGAATGCGGTCCCGAGTCTAATAAATATATAAGCATGTATATTACACGTATAAGTGATAACTTAACATCGTATTAAAACGGCTGCACGCGATCCCAGGGTTAAGTAGCTAAGTTCACGCCATTTTGGTATTCAGGGCCGGCGCATGCCCAGTGGGTGTCCCCCATTTAAAGTTTTACGATCCATCACGGTTGCGGTGCCCGCGTATAATTGGCTCTACATGTGGAAAAATAATTATAATAAAACTCCGGGATTTATTCGAGGGTTGCGGCGGGATACAACGCGGGAAATTCTCATGGAACGGATATTTCTGCTGCTCAAAACGCAAACTGCTGCTTTTACTAAGAATGAAACAAAGTTTAAGTGATGTATTTCACTTAAGCATAATTTTATTGATGGGTACAGTTTTCTTTTTGAAGATTACTTTGCCATATTAACGAAAAGCAATGAAATAGGATCGAGCGGGGACTTGGTCGAAAGTGTTTTATTGTTGTTAAACTCTGGTGTCAAAAGGGCACATTTAACATTTCAATTCTCAATAAGTTCAGGTATTCTATTTTCATAATTTGCACTCGACTTACGTTGGTAGGCCTTAACCAGGGAAACCTGGAAAAACCTCATTAATTAGGGGGAAGGTCAAACGTCGACCGGGATCACATTGATCCAAGCCAACATTCTTCCACCCTACCATACCCGCAGAGAAGGCGGCAATCCTATCTACGAATATAGCTGATATAGGGTCTACCGGCCGCGGGATTCGATCCCACAGCGATCTAGTCACAACGATTCAAGTATTGTCGCCTTAAACCGCTCGACCACTGACCGACCAATTGTAAATACTTTTGCATTTCCACAATAACGAATTTATACAGGGTGATTCAGTCATAATGTCATTAATTTTAAGAGGATATAGGGAAAAATGAGTAAAATACGATGACGTGATTAAAATATTTTTAATTGCATATTTACACTGGAACAAATATAAATTTTCAAATCATTATTAATACCCCTTTTTAGGCTGTCACTGGTACTGTCACCCTTTAAAATGAATTTGGCGTGTTGTTTTAAACTGCTGACGTATTTGTAATGAAATTTACTCTCAACTTTTGTTCTTAATTACTCCACTCATCAATAAAGATCTAATGAAAAAAAAAAAAAAATAAAAAATTCTTTTAAAGGAGTGTCATTATTATTTCATTAACTTACTTACGTCTGTATCTCGATCAAGGCGAGGGAAGTATAAATATGCAATCAATAGTACTATCACAAACCTAAAGTTATAATAAATCTGCAAATATAATAAGAAGCATATTATTACTCATTATTTTACCAGTAATTTTACAAACATCTTGTAGTCTTACACTTTTATTACAACGGTCACGTGATAATAGCTCTAATGTCTATTGGTTTATTTTTTCATATGTATTTACAATGGTTATTTCCAAAAAAATTTATTATTTACAGCAAATTTACAAGAAAATAGTGAAAACACATAAAAAATGTATTTTTAATAAATTTTTGTATTTGTACAGTAATTTTAGTGCGATAATGCATCACGTTTTTAGCAAAATTATAATACATTCACATACAATTTTTTCATTGTATACGTATTAGCGGATAATAGTGTATGAAAGAACACAAACATTTAGCCGTGATGTGGCAACGCAAGTGTAACGTTGCTCGTTTCGCCGCTCAATATTCTGTGATGTTGTGACTAGGAAATTGTTGTCAACACGAAGCGCCATATTACTGAAGGTGGTCTTTCTTAGGATTTCCTGATACGATGCTTTACTACATGTATAACTTATTCTACCACAAAATTGTAAGCACAAATTTGTAGTAACTGTTTCAGTAGCATTTCTTTCAGTGTATTCCATCCCAAAGCCTGTAACACCCTGTTTAAGTACAGGAAAGGAAAACGTACTTGCTTGAACACACTCCGCTGCTATAATCATACAAGTCCCTATATTTCAAACCGGTGAATAATTGTCGACAATGGCAATATTCTACGCCATTGAAATTAGACAAACTCCCAGTACTTAAAGTTCCGTTGTCCACAGAGACAGAAGTACGGCGGTAACGTTTTGCTTCATTAGAGTAGAAACAGACAATTATAAAGTAAAATATGGCTACTTTCTAAAGTTCCTACTACAGTATACACTTGATCCCGACCAGCACCGATAATTTAGACCGAGCCGACTTATTTACGATCTAATGTCAACAAACCCGTAAAATATTTTATAGTTATATGCTGATTTATGCCAAGGATACTATTAGCAATCTGATTAATTGTTGTCATCTAACTAGATTGCGAATGATCTACGCCACTACGGGGCTTTTACCGTTATTTGAATTGTCTATCGGTTAATTGTACACGGTGATACCGCAACAAACGAAATGTATCGGTCAATTCGGTTTGATTACCCAATCTGGATTCGTCACTGTAAAAATTGGATTGCCACGGGTGATTTGGATTAAGCAGCGGTTCATTTTTTAATTGTGGATGGACGGATTGCACTCTAGAATTATATAACGCAATGAAGACAACATTTTAAAGTAAAATATGAATATACAGGGTGTTTTACAATTCCTAATAATAAACAGGACAAAGGACAATGTTAAAAATAGCCGATTTTTGGCTTATCCGGGGGAGCGCATAAATCATAAAAAAATCAATTGATTATTGTTAATTAACATTAGAAATGGCCCAGAAATACGTCATATAGCTGGGGAAATGTCGCTACTACCCCAAAACCTATATAAACTACCCTTAAATAGCTTTAAATGGATAATCATTAATTATTGTTATAAAATTCGTGTAATATTAAACAAATGCTTGAAAATGATTTGAACAGACAGTATGTCAATATAAAAAGTGATAAATAACTGTAAAAATGTCCATTCCACCCCTAAAAATTAAAAAAACGACTTTCAAAAGCTAATGGTGAGCTTACTTCGACATCAAAAATAGATAATGCTTAAATGTTCAAGGGAACGCCTATTGCTAGAAAAAAATTATAGATTACTGTCAAAAAATGCAAAAACTGATACTAGAGTACATTAAGTAAGTGGGGGAATATTAATTGCACCCCTAAATCTATATAAACTGCCTTTAAATAGCTTAAAATAGATAATCATTATTTATTGTTGTAAAATTCGTTTAGAATGAAAAAAATGCTTAAATCACTTTTAAGGTTCATTTATACTATTGCGACCTGAAAAATGGGCGCAAGGATAAATTGCCATTTTTTCAGTACGCGCTCGCAAAGTGAGAACAATTGGCGCTATTTCGCCATTGAATGGGCACTTTTACAGTCATTTATCACTTTTTATATTGACATACTGTCTGTTCAAATCATTTTCAAGCATTTTTTTCATTTTACACGAATTTTATAACAATAATTAATGATTATCCATTTAAAGCTATTTAAGGGTAGTTTATATAGGTTTAGGGGTAGTAGCGACATTTCCTCAGCTATCTGACGTATTTCTGAGCCATTTCTATTGTTAATTAACAATAATCAATTGATTTTTTTATGATTTATGCATTCCCCCGGATAAGCCAAAAATCGGCTATTTTTAACATTGTCCTTTCTACTGCATATAGAACTGATTAAAATAAGCCAAAAAGTATTATATTAATATGCGACTTAAAACCCTTAGGAGGTCCTTAAAAATGATAAAAATTTGTTAGTAATTTCACATAACTTTTACGTTGGAAATTTGTGTTCAGCGTAAAATTATGTAAGATTACATAATAATTTTGTAAATGAAATAAGTACACTGTAATATTACAGAAATAAATATGGATAAAATTTCATATTATGTTATGTAATTTTACAACTATTATGCCAAATTTTTGGAATTGTAAAATATAGATATGTAATTTTACTTATCTTTATAACAGAAAAATATGCATAGATATAACTTTTTCAATTACTAACAAAGAAAATGATATAAATAATGAACAATATACACATACCAAAGAATTAATCAATCAGTTCAAATGTTCTCATTTTGTTTAACCTAAATAGTGAAACAGAAGCTAATTTAAAAATGTGTTAATATTATTCTTCTAGCCATTTAAAGAATGTGTCGACAGATGATGTTGAAAAGAGGGAAAACTTTTTACTTTTAATATCACGGAAAATTGTTCGGCTTAAAAAATTCTGCTTGTTAAAATGTACAACAATACAGGTTTAAGTGAGTCAATATAATATGCGGGATGTCTCTTACTAAAAAATTATTAGAACTGCAGTAGTAGAATTCAATCATAAATACGCTATGCGAGTTAGTACATTTTTGCCGTCTTTGTTTAAATCGATATTGGCAGTGAAAGATAATAATTTTCAAACCCAATTTAGATGGACTTTTTACGTCAAAATGTTGAAAAACTACGAAGAAATTGTGAATTTACTGGTGTCTTCACTTTCTGGCTCATTTTAATGACTTCTATACGCAGTAGAAGTTTGCAACCTGATTTTAAACACAGCCTGTATGTATGCAGTTTTAAGTGAATTTGTTAAAAAAAAATTAGTAAAGGTACGAAAATTTTAAATAAAAGATATGACCAACAGAAGAAGTAAATTTATAAGAATGGTTCAATATGATTCCCTTCTTTTTCAATGCAAGGTTGATGATATCTTTTTACTAAATTTTGACCTTGTATTATATTAAAAGCTAATTTCTAATTAAAAATGCTTAATTTCATATCTCTCATTTAAAAATAATATTCGATATTCAATTGTTTTCGTGATAAATGCTTTAAAAAATATTTAAAATTTCCTACAACTTTCACTCTTACTTTTATTTCTATGTAATTTCTAACTTTTTGCGTATCTCAAATAATAACGGAGAAAAAAGGATCAATTTTCGCGTCATCACTCTGTACAAAAGTGTTTTACGTTCGCGCATTTCAGATATAAAAGGCACAGTCGGTGCAGTCAAAGCCGTTTGTCGAGGTTCTGATAATTAATCAACAATAAAAATGTCTAATAATTTTATACTAGTAGAGGCTGCGTTTTATCTAATATAGTCGTCATTAGAGGAGGAATTCATACGGCCACACTATTAACGTACGTTGCCTTTAATTAATTTGTTAGTTCGTTAGGAAAAAGCTACCTAGTACGAGCATGTAATAAATTACGCATTCATCCGGCCCCTTGGCGCGAGTAGATATCTATAAAATTATATTTTATACCTTTGAGAACAAACATGCAATTTAAGAACATTTAAGCCTTCAATCGTCCGGCGGACTCGTCCCGTTTGATGTCTGCCTTGGCACGGCAAACGAAAATAAAATAAATACAGCCCTATTGGAACTCAGCATGGCTTTCTAGATAAGATCACCTCCGAGCTGCTATAGTTTGTCACGTGACTACATAAAATCAAAACTTTATTATCCTTAGATCAGATATACTTATATGTATATGTAGTGGTCTCTGGAACATTTTGTTGGCTTTCTGAGTTCTGTTTACGTTAGATTTTAATTGTTATTGCGTCAATGAGGTCGATTATTCGCTTTATTGTCGCTAAAATCGTTACCAAAGAATTAGTGGATAAAACCTGAAACAAAAAAAATTATAAAATTAAATAATTATGTTAATATACTCATATGACTCAGTTATTAATTTTAAGAGAAGATAGAGGAAAATGAGTGTAATACGAACCCGCGATTGAAAAAAAAAATAAATACATATTTACGACGAAAAGAATATTTTCAAACCTTTATTTAAACCCCCTTTTCAGAGTGCCACTGACCGCTGTCGGCTGTTCAACTCGGTATCGGTCTGAAGTGACGTTGCCAAATTTAAATATTTTCCTATAGTACCTACTTTGTAATATGTAATTAATGTTAAAAATTTTTTTTTAAAATATGCAACGAAGCTACAACATAAAAAATATTTTATATTGAAATTACAAAACTCCAACAAATCAAAATAAACCATTTGCATTTCATTACATAAATAGTGAAATAAACTCCACTACTCACTAGGTTAAATTATTAACAGATGCTTAAACGTTGTTCGTATTTAAATACATACAGTAATAGAAAGAAATAAAAAGAAAATCCTCGTGCTGTCAACAAAAAACAATCCGATACATATCTATTTAGTGACAAACAATCCGTCAATCTGAGTATTGGTCTATCGTATTTAGGTCAATAACCTTCTTTTTAATGTCTACTCAATGACATCGGATAGGCTGTAATCGGCACAGCTAAATAATTGGCAGTCAAATTCCCGTTTAATACGTTAAGTCGAATATCGTTCGGGTCCGTCTTCCTATACAGGCGAACCCGCCGTCGAATTGCCCGACTTCACTCTCTTCTACATCAGTTATCATATAAAAATGCAGTTCCTCTGCTGAACAGAGCCTTGAAAATATTTACAAAAAAATATTTTAGTAGACATGTGCGCCTGTGTTATTTACTGTCTTTATTCGGCCATCCGAATACGTGGTTAAAATTATGACTTAATCACTCTGTATAAAGCTAACTACCACTAAGTACAATAATTTTAACCACGTTCTCAAAAAACTCTTTTTCTCCGGAAAATCAGCATCTATGATAAGCATCGTTCGGCTTAGATCTATCAACTACCATACGGCGTTTCCAAATGCAGAAGCATTAATAATAATAATATCTCTACCCCTCATTCTAATCACAGGGATTAGCCCAGAAGTCGGAGACTTGTGCGGGAGAGGGGGCGGCATATTATTATTAAGCAGGCCGCATTTGCGCCCAGGAACGACTTACGTTGGTAGGCCCTAACCACTATTCAGTGCAGGAATGAGGGAAACCTGGAAAACCTCATTAATTAGGGGGGTAGTCAAATATCAACCGGTATCGATCTCTCACATTGACCCAAGCTAACATTATTCCACCCTACCATACCCGCAGAGAGGGTGCCAATCCTCTCCATGAATATAGCTTATATACGGTCTACCGGCAGCTGGGCGCGAACCAACTCCGATCCAGTCACCTCGATTCAAGTACTGACGCCTTAAACCGCGCCACCACTGACCGACCAATAAAAATGATTAATAATAATAGCTGATAGATAGATATATAACAGTTAATTAGGTTAGCAGCAGTAATTTTCGTTCGTTTTCCAATATTTCGTTCCAGCTGTTAAGACTACATTTTCACTTATTACAGCCACTACCAACAGAACACTCTTCGCGTACAGTTAAATATATAATACATTTATTATAAGAACGAAAGAAATACTAAAAAATGATAAAAAAAACTTTGAATGCACCCGTAGCAGTCTTGCCCAATAACTTAGGAAAACAAACTAGGGAACTATATTATATATATAGTTTATATAATATCTTCTTCAATTAATAACTGTAAAACGTTTTAAATTGGAAAAAGGCACTAAAAACTGAAGAACACAAAATAATCACAACGTAAACACCGAATTTTAATTATGTCTCTAAACGTTGAATTAAAAAAATTATCTGAAACTTTGTTTTTAAACAGTAGAGATGTAACAATTTAGTTAAACTAAGAAGTTAGTTTGATATATGATGCTTCTTCTGTATCTTTTAGTACACAAAATTACAAAATTCTGATGAGACGCATTGCTTAGGTGCCTCTCTGTGTTGACGTACAAGTATTTAAAAAATATAACAATCTGGAATGTTATTGGGTTGCGTCAAAGTCATCGTGAGTAACAAGCTCAAGTATTTTTTAATTTGGAACTAGTTTGTCTAGTGCGGTAGGTTTTGAACATATATAGCAGCTCGGTCCTTATCGAATTACCTCCGACTCTTTTGTGGGCATATGAATAAAGATGCGGCGTTCCACGAACGTAAACCTCAATAAGAAATAAAATAAAACAGTTTTTCAAATTTCAAAGTGGAGCTGTGTCGAATTTGGGCCCGTAGTCGTTCGGAGCGGTCACAATAGCGGCCTCAAGGCCAACGCCGTAATGAAAAGATTCGCTGTCAGTTCGAATGAAGAGGGCAAGACTTTAATTTTCATCTATCTGTACATCTCACCTTGAATTTGGGCTCCATTCGGATCTATGGGAATATTCAGCGTTTGTTGTCATACCACCAGGCTATCTCCGACAATATCAACCGAGTAGAATTACATGGACATCACATCATATTTTACATTTCGTAATTTAAATTGTTGTTTATTGTTTCTCTGCCACGCGGCGAAGTCGATGGCTTAAATAAATTTAATGTCTACATAACTTCGACACGCTATTCACGCACAAATAAAAAATTCAGGAACGACTTGCAGTTTTCGACAACAGTATTGAATCTTTATAGATATTAAACACTTTGTATACGAAAATGAAGAGTAATTAATAAATGAAATGTTTGCAGGCAAATGAGGTAAAAAATGTGGCTATATGAGATTTTACTAGGCCATTAAAACTTGTATTGGCCGTTAGACGCGATTTTTCAAATCCGGGTAATGTCTAATAATTCATAATTATACAAGTATATAATTTATATTAAAATCTGTTATTAATCAGAGACTTAACGCGTAAGCGAGGCAGCTTAAGCAATGAGACTCGTCCGAGTCTTAATTATACCCCGTAGTGTGATCAATTATAAAAGTATGTAAAATATTACAGAAATGCAGAGGATCCTCGTATACCTGTTTTCGATTTTTTCGGTCACTTTTTTTTGTTCCTCCTCAGTTGATCTATGACGGTGGGTAAACATTTATACTAATTCTGATTCATGAACACCAATCTTACACAAATCGATGTTGTTAACGCAATTAATTAGAAAATTATGCTAAGCCGAGCAAATTAATAGCAAGGGGAAGCGACCGATTCGTTTCGGTGACGAGGTATTTATAGAAATGATGTCACACAACTGAAATGAAATGTACCTACATATATAATTATTGTACTATATTACAAATATAATCGAAATAATATTATACCGCCCCCTCTTCCACACTATTTATTTTCGTTTAAGGAAATACCTAATGATTGGAGTAGAGAAAGTGATGGAAAGTTGTCAAATAATTAAAATTATAACGCTTCGAAACTTCTAAAATAATTCTATCACACTGTAGTTAATATACTTGTATGTAATAACTTTTTACTTCTATGGGTTTCTTTATTCCTAAAATTGGATTGAATTAAGCAGTAAAATCGAATTTAATTTAGAAAGAAAATAATACAGCCAGATAATTCTATTGGGCATATTATGCTATCATTCAACATTTCATCACTTGGCTATGAATATCAATAATTCATGAACTGAATTGTATCAAAGTAAATTATATGTCTCCTTTCAGACAGACAGTAATTATTTTTCGACGGCGAGGTATTTGTTGCAATCCCAACAACAATGCGACTTTTGTTCGGCAAAATAACAGCGTAGTGAAACCTTGGAATAGTCCTCATTGTCAGCGACTTATTAGGAACTCAGATATAGGAGCCAGGCGAAAGTTAATAAATATCACCGCATGCAGTTAAATAAATTGACAAGATGATTTGAGTCTGAATTGCATAAAAGCCGATACGATTTCGATAGTCGAGAGTCAAGGGTCGTCAGCGGAGTGCGAAGTAAAAGTTTTTGTGATAAATGCACTCGATTCAGATGCACTACTTTCGCGCGGTTCTGCGCCGTGTTCTCGACGGTCTCGGTTTCACTTTCATCGCCCACTCGATATTGGCAACTCGCGGATGTTTTTCAATGCCGCGAATGTTTTACTTCTCGGCGCGCGATTAGATAAATTCCCTCAAAAGTGGGTCGAATACCGGCCGTTTTTTACTTCTGGCCGCTGCCATTTGCATAAAACAATTCCATTTTTAATCCGAGGCTGAACAACTTGGTAGTAACTATACAGGGTGATTTTGAAAGAGGAGTAGTAATTTTAGTATACGTCTACTTATTCGAAGAATAAGCACAAGTGATATACTTAAAATAATAAAAATATCACGATTTGTTTACGTACGTATTACGTTGTCATTTAAGGTTGAGGTTATAAACAAAGGGTAACTTCACCAAAGATTGCACGCAACTTGTCACATGTCGCATCGATGGCGTATTGTGAAATAGTTTGTTGACTTATTAGGGTAGGTTAGGGTTGCACAGACTAGGCTTCAAAATTTGCAACAATTTAAACTCAGTTATCTCGGTTATTAAAAAACATTTATTAGGGCACAGAATATTCAAAATATGGGTGCTTTTATTTTGTTGTATTATAAATTGCACCAAACATAATTTTTTCTCTGGTCAACGGTGACAGGATTATGACAGCATACAGGTCTTGGATATGTGACGTCATTCACATACCATGTAATTACAAATACATAAACATACTTACTGTGAATGATTTTCTTAGAGTTCTTTTCACAACACAATAAAATGTGAAATGTTACAAGTGTTTAAAATAATTTATGTTGCTTGCGACATCGTTTATATACAAATGTCACTAACCATAGAATTTTGTCCACATTGGCTATAAATTAACATGTCATGCAGCTGGTTATGGTTACTATAAATTGTTGCATTTTTGTTTATGTGTACTCACAAACATCAAGCAAGCACTAGAGGAAAATGAAACGCACCAGCCACAATATTACTATAACCCTTGTTTATATATAATATAGTTAGTTAACCAGTAAAAACAATAGATGGCGATACTCTTTTAAAATCTATGTCATCCTTATTTACACAAGAATGACTTGGATTTTAAAAAAATATCGCCATCTATTATTTTAATTCCTAAGTTTGAGTTGGCATAAATAAACAAAGCTATGACTAATAATACTTTCTACATAATCATATCCCTTAAAAAATAGTTCTCAATTTGTTACATATTATTTTGACATCGTGTATGTTGTCTATGTCTGTCTATGAATAATTCCATCAATTATTTGCTAGTTTTCACTAACTAAAACTTTTTTTTTCGAGAACTTTTTTTTTATGTTTTGTACCAATTAAGCATCGGCATATATACATTGTAATACTGTAGGCGTTATGATTGTTCAGAACCAGGGTAACACTCTATAAAAAGTTTCCAGAGGTGATAAAGAACCCAGGTTCTACCTGAAATAGTCGTGCCGTTTGCGGTTTGTAGTAACTTGTAATATTATGCGGTGATTAAAATCTACCAGCGAAGCGTTGTGGAACAATAACGTGGTATATTTGCATGTGTTTTCAGAGGGATCGGCAACCGACAGAAAAAAAAGTAGGACATAAAAGGGGTCAAGTTCTGTTTCGGCCTTAATCACCAGGCATGTAGAACCTCCAAATAAACAGCATAATAAAACTAAATGGCACAAAGACGCAAATAAGAAAAAGGCCCTTGTTGTCCCAGTAACCAGTGCCACGTATTTTTTTTTGGTCGTTGTTTATAAACAAGGTGTTCGCGTTCAGATTTATGGCCGCTATCGTCGATTCAAATCTCAGATTTGCCATTGAAGTGTTTAAAATTTCTATATATTTAACAATTAATTTTATGTACGAGCCTCGATGCGCCGGTAATTGTATTCAAATGAAATTTACTCTCGGGATTCTCGCACACATACGGACTTACGATCTGTCCTTTGCCGATGTGAAAGACAGACCAAACGCGCCCGGATTCAGTCTGTAAAGGTCTCCATACACGACCCGACAAACTATTAGTAATATATTCTGTACAGCTTTTCTAATATAACTCTATTACAAGCCATAGCCTGAATCTTTAATTTAAAATAAAAATTCGCCTTTGTCAACAACGATAAATTATATTAAAATTCACTTTCATGAGAGCTATTTACAGTCCAATGTTACACTTAAGAAAAGAATTAAATAGGCTTGTCGATAGCAGGAAAATATAAATTATATAACTATATTATATAACTATATTTTATTACAGGGTTAACTATGACTTAGTACAAATATTTTAAGAGGTGATAGGGAAAAATAAGAATTAACGGAATGACCCTTAAAAAAAATTCCAAACTTATTTATAAAGCCAAAAACAATTTTTTTTCAAAACTATATTAAATCCTTATTTATCGCCGTCACTGACCTTCTGTCAGCCGCGAGGTTAGATATATTCTGCCAAAGGCAAAGATGTCAAACATAGTGACAGGTCATCGCATTGACACATGTATCAGTTTAGGCCGCAAAATCTTTACAAAATGTAGATTATTATTTAATGATTTAATGAGAAATACGGTAGCAGAGAGGCAGCACCTACCTTACTAATATTTACTTCCAGGATTGATATTTGGAGAAATTTTAAGAATGTTGAATCATCTTCTGTTTTCTTACTTGTGTAAATTAAAACCTGCAAAGATGTGTACTTGCTGTGGACCTCTCCTTCCCTCGATTGTTCTTTTTGTGTAAAGCGAGGTACCTACTTGGTTTGGCGGTCTTGCTCAGGTCGATTACTTACGTCAGGAAAAGCACAAAGGATAACAACAAAATACACGTAAATGTACACAAATAAATAAAAACACTGCCACACGTTTACCGCCACGGCATAAAACAGCTGTTCGATGTGGTTCAAAAAGTATTCAGCATAATATTTTGTCTCGGGAAACGTCTTTGACGCTGTCGCACGATAATATGCACTTGTCACACTCCTATAAATCAGCACCTTATCCGTCATCTAGGCACTGAATACGACATGTTTGTAAATACACAAGAAATACGCGAAAAATTAAATTTGCGAAAAACAAGTACTGAAAAATTATTTCAAACTAATCAGAGTACCGTAACCGTAACTTACTACTATTTAATATCTACAGACGACATCTGAGGACATCTGTAGGCCACTAATGCAAGGTGCACTTACGCCGATATATTTTTAAACTTTTTGCGTTGTTGTGTAATTAATACTAATAATAGCAACAATATTAACAGCAATCGACGATGTTTGCATAAAATAATTAGTAATATTTTAAACTATAACATCCCAAGATGTTTACAGTGTTCTGTAAAAATTACCCTTAGATTATAACTAACTTCGCTTTCTGCATGGTTTGGAGCATGGAAAGTAGACAACTAGCAATGCAGTATTCATAACCTAGAACTTACTGTTACTTTAAATCAGCTAAACGTGTTATAGTAATTAAATAAAGTATTTTATGTCGGATATGTTAGTAGATAATTATGATGAATCTGCAAGGAGTGAAATTGTAGTTTTGGCACTGTGCAACGAAAGAACGAAGAACGAATACAAAATACTGTAGCTAACCGGATTAGCTGATATCTATCAGATACTTAGACATTATTATTATTATTATTATTATTATTATTATTATTATTATTATTATTATTATTATTATTATTATTATTATTATTATTATTATTATTATTATTATTATTATTATTATTATTATTATTATTATTATTATTATTATTATTATTATTATTATTATTATTATTATTATTATTATTATTATTATTATTATTATTATTATTATTATTATTATTATTATTATTATTATTATTATTATTATTATTATTATTATTATTATCCATAAAAATGTTTATTTTCGTCCTTTCTACACTTGACAATATTGAAAAAAGACCGCATAGTTGACATATTTAGCCAATGGGACGATGATTGATTGTCATAGGCGCCGACTAAATTAAATTACTTAGCTATAAAAATGTATAACAAATTACCTGAATGGTACAAAAACCTTAATACTAAAAATTTTAAGAAAAAAATCAAGAATAAACTGTTAGGTGCCTACTATAGCATTAATGAATATTTCTGTTATACAAATTTTTAACTTACTTTATTTTAACTTCATATTAATCTGTTTTATGTTGGTTTTAATAACCTCGCTCTCATGAATTGTCTTGTTTATTTTAATCTATAGTTTTAATGTACTTATAGCTACTAAGTTTTATACCCAGCGACATGTTAGTGGCTAAGTATTCTACAAACATTTATGTTCACCAAAAATTGTACTTACTGCTGACATTCCATGTAATTTCTTGATGGTAATAAACTAAACTGAAGCTGAAACTGAAACTGACTTTCCGTATGAAAAGAGGGTTTTAAACATCGAGCTAGAATTCCGAAATAAGTTTGTTATTATTTTTTAGACCTCCCTGAGCACGTGGTTAAAATTTTTGTACTTAGTCATAGTTAACTCTGTAGATTACGTAAGTATTAATATCCTTAACAACATAGTACATATAGTACATAGTACATATAAAGCTTTAAATAATACGCCATGTCTTATTTTGTCCTTTCAACGGAATGGGGAAGCATGAGTTTTAATGTATCAACGGTCATAACATCTGTCTGACGGTAATAATCACATATTACATACGGTATATTGTAACGCATTTGGGACATACTGAACCGTTTTGACATAATTAGTAGTAGGAGTCGGACCACGCGTAGAACTAGGTAATACCCTTTCCCCTTTCGGTTATTACGGATAGTGCATGGGCACCCTAAGACTGGGAGTTACTTATTTACTAACTTTATTGTTTCACATTTTATGTTTATTGTATACGGCTTGATCACCGACTACCGTCCGATGCCAGTTCGACGGTGTTTCCGATTGTGTTTTGATTCCGATTGTTTTTACGGTTGATTGTAAATCTCCGCTAAATGACGGGTCAATCGGGCGCCTATATTAGATTTTTAGTGGCCGCCGTAAAACCGAAAATCTCCGGAATCTTTCGAAACTCCCCAGGGATAAGCGATAAAGTTTTACGATAATTGACGTCGCCTGTTGCCCGATAAATTTTCGATATTGGGATTCTTACATTGCCTAGTAATTAATTGTGGGGCTATTAAGTGGCGGATCCCGGGGAATTTTTACTGTTTGCGCATTCTAGTTACGGAAACAAGACACATCATGCTCTTTTACGGCGTAGATAGCAACGCCAACTGCTCGTACGGAAGAATTTGTGTCACCGTGGGTGGCGAGTAGAAATTCGTTGGACATTAACCAGTACACGAGTGAGACAAAGCATTGGTATTTAACACCGGCTTAATAGCAGCCTTAATACAATGCTGTTTAGTGTACAGTGAGTAGGTATTTATATTTTTACGGGACATATTGCATACAATGAAGTCCTGTTTTACTTAATAATCAAAACTCTGCGCTTTCACCAAGCTTATGTCAGATAAAGGTATACATACAGGGGAGAACTTTCTCTTAAATTTTCTTTTTCTTCATGTTTCTTTGATGCCCAGTCATATAATAGAGTTCTCTTGGATGTGTATCGTTCAATTCGAAATCACTTTAAAGTAAAAAGTGGTGACCTGGCTTAAGTTGTTATTTATCCACTGGAGTCTTAATTTCCACCGGAAACTTATTTTGGACTGGTAAGAACTCTGTTAAGGGTATAATGTTCGGCCAAACAGTGTAGATTTTATCAGGCTCCGCCCATCAGTACCTTCAACGGCAAATTTAACTTTGTGCCCCTGTAAGTTAGGCGATTTTATGCAGAAATTTAACAAAACATGTCTTCTTGGCGGACAGATTTCATGAATATAAATGCAAAAAATTGAAATCTGAGGCAATTGTCTGTTATATGAAGACTTGATTTACTAGCCTACAGCTTTCTTTTTTTATAATAGTGCCTAACAACGTCTCACCGCAGTCCTAAATGTGGGCAATATTGCGACCGAAATATTGTTCAGATCTATTTTTTTTTTGAAAATATGGCTCTGCTGTCTAATAAAACAGACTTTTATTAGTTGATTAAAACTTGCTCCATCTTAATACGAATTTCCATTGAGGAAAAATATGACGTGGACGTCTATAAAACGGCTTTGTAAAATTGCGAACATTACAGCCTTAATGCTCAGAATAGTAAATTTTACTTGATATTAAAAACGCTAAAGCTAAATACTAAAAACTTAACGCCTCCCACGCTTTCCCGACGACAAACTTCTTCCATTATAATAGAACAATATCAATGATATTCAGACAAAGTTAATGTGTACTCTTTGATGCAGTACATATGTGTTTACATTTTTATCAAAATCATCCTAATGATTTGGCATGTTACTATAATCGTACACCTTTGTTTACCGTCTGTGTATCTTGTAAGAAAAATCAGAGAACAATCAATTATACAGCAATACGAAACGTCATTTGTACCATCAAGAGACGTACTTCGTCACTAGCTTAATGATATGTTCCAGCCGTAAGATTTGCATATTAGATGTAGTTGTTAATAAACCCCAGTTTATTCAATTTAATCGCTTAACCTTCGGTACTTATAAAATAATTAGGCAATTAAATATAAATGAATTGCCGTGAAATGAAACAACGGGACCGTTAAAACGTCAAAATAATGTATCGGTATTTATACAAACATTGCGAGCTAATAGTTATTGCGGTTTTTTTCCAGCAAAAACCGATACGATTGGCCATGAATCGTGGAAAAGAAAGTACTAGGGACATATCCAGGCACGTCGATCGATCTGGCATTGCTCACTTTAATAAAGCAATAAAATACCGTGTCCGCGATATTAAAATTTAATTGACATAAGATAAATTGTCTGGAAACAGAAACTGTACCCGCAAAAAGCATAAATACATTTAAATTCGCATTGTGTAGAAATCGCCAAGGCCGTTCTCTTTCTTCAATACAGATATCGGCCTTTTGTCGCAACAAATGGAATTGACAGTAAAATGTTTGTATAATTTTACACTTCAACGCGCCATATATAATTTCAATGATTTGATTAAATTATTGGTAAATACACACATCGCCAAAATTTACAATAGTTATTAAAAATGCTACTTCGATATGAACACTATAGTTTCATTAACGAAGTTCATATCGAACGTTGTATCATTCAAAACTTAATCTAAGAAGGTCAAAACAGATTTTCTTTGTAGAAAACAATTTCTGCCAATCGCGGCCTTCTAGTTTTATTTTTAAAAATTAAAAAAAAATTACTTACATCCAGAAAATGTGTCAGAAGATTGATCCTACCGTACGTAAAATGATCCGCTGATTCCAAAAATGTCAAAAAATACAGGGTGTCCCATTTAAAAATATAAATTTACGGTCATTTCCGGTCAAACCGGAAATGTCATGAAATCCGAAATGACCTCAAAGAATTCATAGCACCATTTAACCACCCAATTTTAGAAAGCTGTATAGAAGATTCCAAAGAAAATAAGAATCCTCTAATATTTTGGGTAACATTTCAGGCATTGATGGTCCTTAAACAAGTTCAAACATTCAGATTCCCTTATGGTCTGCTGGAATTAATTTAACAAATTGTTCAGAAGCTGTAATTAATTTTTACAATAAATAAATGTTACTGAACTTTTTTATAGTTAATAATAACAAGTAAAAGTGGTGACTAAATTTGTTTTTTATTTTGCGTGTTAATAATAATAATAATATTTTATTTTCCTGTAGACAAAATACACTTTGTATAGGAATAGTCACAGTTTTGCTTAAATTCTAACTACAATTAAAAAACTCTTGTAAACTGTAAAACACATTTGTCACAATATAATCTTTTAAAAACCTTTTAAAAATGGACATATTTTTCTGGTGAAAATATTTGTTCAAACTAAAAACACCCTCATTTTTAAAAATAAAAACACACTCAAACAAATAAACAACAAACACGGTAGGAATTTGGAACTTCTTAAATAATTCTCGACATGAATGATTTTTAGATACCCCAGCGAGGCATCGAATAATCCGTTTTTGAGCTAAAAACACATCCGCTGCGTGAGCAGTCAGTGTTATTATGAATTATTATTATGAAGGTCATAATGGTATCCAAATAAGAATGCTAAATGTGTCATTCGTACCACCACTTGACTTCTAATTATGTAAAATTCACGTCTATCAATTAAACTAACTCTTTCTACGTTACTATAACGTTCTCCACTAACTTTAGAAAAAATGTCTGTCAAAGCATTAACGTATTATTCCAAAAATATGTTTACACATTTGTACTACATCTAAAAATATATTTTGGTTTTGCTGCACCTTCTTTATATTTCCTATACGCAGAAAGATAGGCTGTAAACCATCGCGCAACGGCCCAGGTAGTTTGAAACAGGTAGGGTGCCTCCCAGCGGGGTGCTATAGATTTTTAGATTTCGGTCCCCTCATAACCACACACCCTCGTCTCGATGCTCATATTAGAGTCCCTTTGTGGCTTGCTTAGATTACAATTAATTTCGTCCCACATGGATTTGACAGCCGATATTATTCATCTGCGAGGAATGGATTTCTGAATTCCCGAAGAGGTAGGAATATGATAGGGCGGTCATTGTTGAATATTTCTGTTTCTTTCAAGGCAGGAACTAGGTAAAATCCCTAATGTATAGGATCATCTATTATATTGTGACCGTAGAGTTATCTCTGATTATTCGAGGAAAAAAATGGTAGATATAAACGATGTAGAATCTGATTTTATTAATATGGTTCTTAAAAATGCAGTTGAATATGACGTTCAAGAAATATACGGATTCTTAAATAGAACACTGTATATTTTTACATACCTATTCTGTTAGAACACTTTCTCATCATTAAAGTTATATAACATGATGGATGCTTTTTTTAATAATGTATGGCATGCAAATCAAATTCAACTCTTTTAAGATCATAGATCAAATTCAACTTGTGTAACATCAAATTCACCTACTTTTGTAATCAATAGATTACATTTGATTTCAAGACGGTTTAATTTTCAAATCATTTGACTTTAATTTGCATTTGCAATAGAGTGAATTTGACTTATACACAGGTCAATTTGATTTCCAAAAGTCAGATCTTGAATTTCATTCGCATATACCTCAATTTGATTTGCTAACAGTTGAATTTGATTTGAAACAGTGGATTTGACTTTCAAAATATTAATTTTGTATTGAGAACGGCTGAATTTGATTTAGAAAGAGGAGAATTTAATTTACAAACATTTGAATTTGATTTCCAAAAGACTGACTTTGATTTTCGTTTGCAAATGGCTGAATTTTATCTACAAATGGATTAATTTGATTTGCAAAAGATTGACATTTGACTTACAAAGAAGTGAATTTGATTTCCAAAGGACTGAATTTCAATTGCATCTGCAAATAGCTGCATTTGATTTACAATTAGGTGAATTTGATTTACAAATAATTGAATTTGATGTCAACAAGATTGACTTGCAAATTTAACTGCAAACAGGTGAATTTAATATGAAATGGTTGAATCTGCTTTCCAAGACATTGACTTTAATGCATTTAATTTACAAACAGGTGAATTTGATTAGCACAGGGTTCGATTTGATTTGCAAAGATTGAATTTGATGTCTAAAAGATTGACATCGATTTACATTCATAAATTAACTAATTTGTTTTAGAAACAGTGGTTGAATTTGATTTAGACAAGATTTATTCTGATTTGTAAATGCAAACGAATGAATTTCACTTCGAATATGTTGAATTTGATTGCGTACATTCTTTAATCATGTCGTGGAATACTATTAGAGGTAGTCACCAGACTAGCATATTGTACTCCTCAGAAAGTGTTCTAATAGAGAATATCTACAACTTGCATATTAACAGATGATTTTTTATATGCGTATCTAAATAATTGAGCTCTGGTGGGACACCGAACTTACATTAGCAAATCAGATGCGGCAAATTCGAATTTGGCATGTGTTGGAGTCGCTTGTTTGAAGAGCATTGTTTAATAACAAAGCAAAACCGCTGGAGGGTATTAAGAACCGCCCGTGGGCGTCCCGGTCATGGGTCGTAATCAGAAAACCCCACCTCCGACACTACCGAGCGCAACGCGGATTCAGACATTTGGGAGTTTGTCAGTTTGACGTTGAGTTGACGCCTTACGTTTGTTTTCGCAAAGTTTCCTTAATCCTCCTCTGTCAGATTTTAATTTTGCCAAATAAGGTCGTAAATATGAAGAAGCAGCTATATATTGTTGAGTCTTCATTGTAAACCAATTCAGGTATTTAAATTTTGTTAAATGTTTCTAATTTATACCTAAGAACTTGATAATACATAGTGTTTTTAAGGACGTTCAGTGCCACTAAAATCACTGGATCTTAATCCTTGTGATTTTTTTATGATGGTAGATATATGAAGTTTTCAGTATTTTAAACGTCAATAAAAACACTAGAGGAATTTATTGATCGAATAAATCAGGCTTCGACAATACAAAATATGGTAAATAACCAAAAAGTTATGAGGCAAATGGCTACAATTACATAATCAATTTATTAATCACCCTGTATATGATTTTTAAAGACATCAACACATTCAGGAGCAGCTAGACTATAATTTGGAAGGCGACGGCATTTTTCTGTTCCATCGACTCATTACGAGGTACTTTGGTGGCTGTTTAACAGAAAAAAAATCAAATTAACGCAACAAAAAGCGAACGTCGCAGGACTTATATAAATAAATTAGATGTAATTATCAATTCGACACACTGGACTCTATAAACTGTGAATGCGGTGCGAACAAATCTCCGATCCGTTTAAAAAATATTAAGCACCTTTTTTATGAAACCGTTCGTTAAGACATGGGCGTCAAGTTTGCAGGGTTGTCGGTTCGGAATATTTAACAAAACTTACTGTACAAGATTGATGAGTATATAAAAATTTACATGGATATAGATCCGGTCAAAGTATGGCATTGCAATTAAAAAAATAACTAGTTTCAGTCACAATTTTAAAACCCTTTAATGAGTCAAATTGATTTTTGGTAAGGCCAACGTAATTAAAAACGTGCCAGTTGTTTTAATCAGACATCAACTTATTTACCACTAATATTATTGGCTGACGGTAGCCGACCGGCCAAGGCGGCGATGAATAGTTGCTACCAGGGAAGCACGAGCGGCCGGAAGTTGGTTCGAATTCAACATGGGGCAGAATTTTTCTGTCCTACCCATGGATGTTTGTGATTGTAAGGGTGGAGGGTAGTGTAAGTTAGTAGGTAAAAAGGACCAAATATGGCCTAATTACCAGTAAGCTTCAGTACCTTTACCTTTACCTACCACTAATATTTTTAAAATTCGCAAATTACTATCAAGTTTTAACCATTTCATAATAATTACGTGAATGTATTAAAGAGAAACAGTACACTGAAAAAAATTATTAGCGATATTACAAGGTGGATTGTTGGTCATTTATTACCTAGGTCAATAGTGTAAAATAACACACCAGCATATAATGTTACAACTGTAATGGAAAATTAACTACATATAATTATGTATTTTTCATAGTAAAACCATAATTTTGTACACATGAAATGTAATCTTAGAGAATATCATGTAATTTTACATTAAAGATGTAAATGTCCGGAATTTACTTGGAGATTTTTCTAATATCGCATAGAGTTGGTATTTTTTTACATTAATGTCTGATGTGAACAACCTGTAAATTTACATTTTTATTAGTGTAGAACATTATTTACTAACTAAAATTTATCTACAAAATAAACCTTTTTTGTTTATTCTGTAGGTAAATAAAAAATGAAGCAAACAATTTTTCTAACGGAATTTACTTCAGGGACAAAAAGTACAATTATTAATTATTAAATTAATATTTTTTCTGGTACATTTGCACCAATTTAAGTTAATTGTGAAGTTGATATGAACAACAACAAAAATATACTCGTAGTCTCAGACGATTTAAATACACATCTGGATACTAAGAAGATACATTTTCGAATGTTGCTCTTATATAAACGTCCGGACACCAGGAACACAGGTATAGCTTCTATTGTGTGTCCTTTATTACAACTTCAAGAATTTCTGAAAAAAATAAGAAACATTTTAATAATACAGATAACATAATTATGGGTACTAGAAACATACGTCCTCAAATATTTTGTCAGTTTCTACTTGAATTTTTCCTAAAAATAAATCAAATATCTTAA
This sequence comes from Monochamus alternatus, assembly GCA_037114965.1. NCBI lineage: Eukaryota > Metazoa > Arthropoda > Insecta > Coleoptera > Cerambycidae > Monochamus > Monochamus alternatus. Next base: position 59,140,566 of record CM073429.1, on the reverse strand, counting down.
TTTATTCAAAATATTATAGTGTTAACGCGGAATATCAAAGCTACATCTAGCGGCCATTCGATACTTGCAAACATGGAATTCCAGGAAACAACTACTCTGCGCGCTAATGCCCCGATCAGCATTGAATTACACCTGGAAAATCTATAGCAAACAACTAAAATCACTTGTCAGCAGCACGCCAGACATATACCAGTTTTGAGCTAATTAGCTCTCATCAGTATAATAATATCCACCCCTCATTCTAATCAAGAGAATTGACCCAGAAGTCGGAAACTTGTGCAGGAGACGATGCAGTATATTATTACTAAGCAGGTCGCATTTGCGCCCAGGAACGACTTATGTTGGTAGGCCCTAACCACCAGTCAGTGCAGGAATCACGGAAACCTGGTAATCCTCATTAATTAGGGGGTGGTCAAACCGGTATATGTCTGGTGGACTGCTGATGAGTGACTTTAACTATTTACTATAGGTTTCCAAATGTGAGAAACACCCCTAGTGTCAAAATTAACCCATTTTACACAGTAAAAAACCCTCAAATCTTTTCATTTTGCATTTAATTTACTAATTTTTTAAAGCAACCGTAGCCCAGTGTCTCAATTACGTCGTACCGCCCATGACTAACAACTTTGCGTAGTGTACAGCAATTTGCTCCCGTGCGAATGATAAGCAGTGTGTAATTACATACGTATTTGAAAATAATGATGCTTCTGTGGAACCCTACATGCAAAGTTACGTTTATAAATATCATTGTTGACGGTGAACGTTCAATTCCCGCTGATAAAAGTCCGTGGCGTATTGAAAATAACGCTGCATCACCGTCTGAGGCATTTTGCCTTTAATACAACCTTTATACACTCAATATGGCCAAACCAAACAAAAAAATGTCGATAATGAAAGGAACTATTTCGAGTAGCACCTTCGTTATTTATAAAACTAGTTGTCGAGTGTTTTCTTTGTGCCGCAACCAACAAAGAGACCACAGACTACGGACCTGCGTTATTAAATACCTCCTCCTTGAACTTACACTTTAGAAATGGGTTTAGGAAACGTCATATTTTGTATTCATACCAAACAATTTGACAGTTCTTAAATTTACTATAAAATGTTTGATAGTGATATCTCAATTTCTTGCACTGCTCCATACACAGAAAGAAAACTATACTAATATCAGGATAAAAGTTACTTGAAATTAAGAAAACTACTATACTTAATATGAGATAAAGTTATGTTTGTTTAAACAATTGTTTTGTTTTATTTAGATAATATGAATTACTTGAGTCAATAATTGTTATTCTCAAAATAAAGTATTTAATTATTTACATAAGAAAAGACAGACTTATAGCAACTGTCAAAGTCATCCATTAGCGGCACATCAGACATATACCGCTTTTGAGCTTATTAGCTTTCCTCAGTATGACACTGGAGACGAGGCAATCGACGACTTATATAACAGAAGGGAAATGGCAAAATTTTTGAAACTGGACAATTGGAAAGAGTGCAGTGGACACGCATTGCGACGAACGTCTGCTATTCTTTTAGTTGACCTCACTTGTTTTAAAAGACACGGAGGATGGAGATAGAACACTGTGGCGGAAGGCTACATTGAAAGCTCACTTGTGAATAAAGAAAATATTGCGAAAAGAATACTGAAAGTTGATAGTTGTAATGATAAGCCAAGACCCGTTATTGCACAACATCTGAAAATAAGATAACTATTTATTTATCTATTTATTTGCAACACTGTCCAGACAGAATACAATTACAGGACAGGAAAAAAAACAAACGAGTAATTACAACTATATATAAACAAAATAAAATCGGTTATTCAAAATTTACATACATATTAAAATAAAAGAAAAAATACATTTTTAATATTTTCAACATTACAAAAAATATATATCTAAGCTATTATGCACAAATAAATAATTGTAACACATAACAAGCATTGGATCATTATTAAGAGTATTAGTCCTGCATGTAGGAATATGAAACATAGAAGAACAAAAACGCGTTACTAAATTAGATGGTGATAATTTAATGTAACGTAAGTTCCAGGCAATCAACGAGATTTTTCAGTAACTTAAACAGAAAAACTACGGAGTAATATTTGCGACGTAAAGACAATTCAAACATATTAAATCTGGATAACAATTGTTCATTGGAAAATCCAAGTAGGGGATATACCCCATCATACTTAAACCATAAGTATTTAGCAAATCATCTTTGGGGTCTTTCAATGTTCTTTAAATGACATTCATAGCAAGGATTCCAAATAACAGAAGCATATTCAAGCTTAGATCTTAGAAATGCGTTATATAATGCTATAAGCTGATGACTGTTGCGTATTATAAACACTAAATTCTAGATAGTCTTGGATACCATACTAGCAATATGATCAGTACATGGTAATTTAGATTAAAAACACACCCCGAGGTTTTTATATTGCGTAGCAGAATTAAGTTTCTGGTTGTTTAGCGTGAAGTTCTAGTAAATATCATTGCATTACGTTTGTTAATATTAAGAAATAGTCGTAAATAATTTCAAGTCATCAGCATACAGTAATGAGCGGCAAGATAAGTCGCATGTGATGTCATTTATAAAAACATTAAACAATAGGGGACCAAGCACGGAAACTTGAGGTACTCCTGAAGTTGCCTCTATTTCGCCAGAACAAAAAACCACGGCAATGTACTGAAAGACGTCTATTGTATGATTTAAAAAATCTAAAAAAATTTTTAGTTAATCCAATAGTAGATAATTTACGTAACAAAATACCGTGGTCCAGCCTGTCAAAAGCTTTGGAAAAATCTGTGTAAATGACATCAACTTGGCCTTCATTTTCACGTTTTTCACACAAATACTGAGTAAGGCAAAGTAAATCAGTAACTGTAGACCGACCGGACATGAACACATGCTGATCAATACAAATTTGCTCCAAGAATTAGGATAGTGCCAGTTTCAGTGGTTTATTTAATTTTAATATTTGTTCAAACTGTGTATTTAATATCAATGCGGATAAACAAAAATTATTGTAAATACTGTTGTATAGACTTTTATAAATTAAAACTTGATTAACTTTTGTTGCGAAGATACCAATTTTTTTTTCAGTAAGGAAAACGTTAACGTTAGAGACTCCTAACAGTAAAAAAAGTCATAGTTTGTGACAGTTGGAGAAAAATGACTTTTTCTTCTGAACATGCGAACAGCTGTGTGTAGAATGGTACAAAATTAACATTTTCGGGAGCACACGGACACGTGAGTCATTCGTGGAATGTCTGCAAGTGGCAAAGTGTGTGCGAAATTTAAACTTTGTTAATATCTATATGAAACAAAAAAGAAAGCTATAAAAACTCCAAAAATCTCGCTCTGACATTTATGTATCTTGTTAGGGGACCGTGCTGGCCGAATAAACGATAAATTCGCCAAAATTACAGGAATAACGTAGTGCATCTCCAAATCAAGGTAATAAATATGTAAAATAATATCTGGCCGTGATAGGGCTATCTTTTTTGTCCCGGCTCGCCAACATTTAATTTCGTACTGCAACATCATTATTTTGAAATACACACAATGGGCATAAAAGGGAATTTGTTTATTGTTTATTACGTTCGGATGTATGAAACACGAAAATATACGTTAGTTATGTGTGCGCGTCGGCTCAAAATATTTCGCTAATAGGAAGAAAATTAATGTTTACAAATGATTTCTTAATAGACCGTTTTAGTAGTGACGGCACACAAGCGAAGTAATAGGCAGCCCTATTGTACACATTGTCATGAAGAATTCCTAAATTGTTTACTACATCTATGTTCGACCTTATATACTTTGAACATAAGTGCCAAAACAGCGTCTTCTTTGTCATTTTCTTAACGTTCTGGCAATGTTAGAAATATTTAAAAAGTCCCGAGTGACACAGTAAAAGAATGGGGAATGCATGAATTTTATAATTGGTTAAAATGTATTACAGGGTAATATTTCAAACATATTGAAAGGTCAAAAGATATGTCTGGCGGAAAAAATATTAACATTAATAAATTGCCATAAAATGTAAACAAAACCACGTGGCCAAAAACGCGATATTATTGGTGTGACGTTACACGCCGTTCAACGCGGTTTGTTTTCATGGATACAATAAACCATAGTGTTTAATTTTCAAAAACACAGTTAAATAAACTACCAACCAACGCTTCCAAATAATACTAGAAAATAAATTTTGAATCCAATAATTTTACGTTCGTTGTATGTGTATAGTATTCATTTCTGTTTTTTACAATTGTGTTTTTTTACGAAAATGATAAATCGCCAAAAACCAATGTAACGCTAGAAATACTAAATTTATACCATTGGCGTACATTTTTATCATTACTAATTGTTTGTACATAAGTTTCAACAACAAAATCAAAATTGGGCGGAATTATAAAATTTAAAGTCTGTTGTAAAGAATTGTAAGAGCTTTAAAAAAATATTACTCAACACCCAATGCCATTTAAATATTTTGGGGTGATGCTTACCCTTGCTTGGGGGTGAGAGTCAAAAATACCAGCAGAGAATGTCTCCCTTTAATCTAAAATCGACGGGCCTGAACGTTTTTCTACAATCTTGACGCAGTTCCTGAAAATGGCTCTGTTTCATTTTCATCTGCCACCCTGTATAATGCGTATACCTAGAATTTAAATGCCATATTTATTTTTTTAAACTAATGTTTATATAAATATTATCCCTTCTTATACGTGCAAGACATCTTGCCGTAGTAATATGTCTAATCTTGTCACGTAAGACTTTTTTTTAAATCATGTTTTATCTTGCAATATGAGTTGTCAAGTTTTGTCTTGGTCTTATCCTGTATTGTCTGCCAAGACAAGACAATATCAAAACAAGTAATACAAGATTCCTTACACTAAAACCCACGTCATTATCTGAATTTTCCTTTTAATGATACATAACCGGTATCAAAAACAAAAACGACATAATTTTGGGCAGGTGTTACCACCTTATATTTTCATGTCTCAACCTCCTCAACCACGTCCCAAAGTTTGCAATTGAAACACTCTGTATAAGCACCGGCACTCTCCTATACAGAAATTCCTCTCTTCGGGACGCACCTGAGAGACACCATCAGAGCGAGGTGAAGATACAAAAACGGTATTCCATAAAAATAAAGGCTTATCTGAGGCCATAACTCATAGAGACATAAACGATCAGGCATCAGGCAAATGGTCACTTTATGGTGACGTCAGCCAGATAAAACAAATCAAACCTTAAAATAGGAGTTAAATGTACGATCGCAATATGCGAAAACAACTATTGATATTTTACTGGAAATGCAGATACGATCTGTTTCTTCACCAGATTTTATCAATAGGCGGTCGAGAAGTATTTATTCTTCGTACGCGGCAAATACATGTGGACGTGCGTACAAGGAATACCTTCATGTGGGGAAAATACTGCTGGAAGTGTAAAAATCTAGTCTGACTCGTAATATTCGCAACATAATAAATAACGTCATACGCAGAAGTGCAACATTTATCTATTACTATTTTTTGCTTTGTATACAAACATTTTTTTGCTAAAACATAATAATAAAAAACATGATTATTTATTTATTTATAACTTATTTATTAATGAAAAATGTTAAAATCGTGTTACAATATATGTGTCGATATATGTTTCCGGAATATATGTGTCGATACTAAGACACTGACTAAAAGCGACAAAAAAACTCGAAGAAAATGAATAATTCTTCTACAAATACATTTTAGAAATAAAAATACCACTACAGAGTGACCAAAAACTAGTGGCCAAAAATGATACTGCATACAGGGGTAGTCAAAACAATGTCAGTACTTCATATACATTTTTGTTCTATCTGGTTTTATTACGGATATACAGGGCTTCCAAGTAAGAAGGTAAATTTACCCCAAAAAAAAAGCTATAAGTTGTTTTATTCGATATTTTTTACCATTTATGAGCATATTTATTGATGTATATGTATATGTAACGTATTGACAATTATGATAATAATAATCACTCAGATTAGCCCAGAAGTCAGATACTTGTGCGGGAGAGGGGACGGCATATTATTATTATTAAGCAGGCCGCATTTGATTCCTAAAAATCCTTGCAATCGGTTACCTAGTGTTGTAAATCTCAAACCAAAATGAAAATGGTTACTTTTAACATTTACTAATCATGGCTGCATAACATTAGGTAATTTACGACAAAACTGGGCAAATTTGTCTGGGTACGAAACGTTTCTTTTCTTGTGAACGTTTTCCATAAGCAGCAGCAGCCATTTTAAACACTTATTATAACTATTTAAAACTGTATTCAATGTTGTAAGAAAAGCTCTTAGAAAACCATTCACGTTTATTATATTCAAAACCTGTTTGTTGCCATAATTCTATTACTAATCAGAGAAAAGAAAATACGTCAATTATGTGTTGTTTGGGACAATTTATCATATAGAAAAATAAAATTACTCTTATTTCGGATACCTAGATAAAAGGAATAACTACTATTTGATATGACCTTAAGCATGAAAAGATTATGACTTGAAACAATTATTTAGCACACTTTGTTTAAAACACAACCTGCTAAAAATATTAACAAGATTAAAAACCTCAAAACCTTTTCTCTCATAACTTTCTAATTTTGATAAGTTCTTTCACCTAGTGACATCTCAGCTACACCCCTTCTATAATTTAACTTTAACTCGCACTTCCGTTCTCTGCTGAGAAAGAAATTAGTCTACATTCCTTCGTATTATCTTCCATATCTTCCCCGCTTTTGAAACAGCTATTGAGAAACATTATTTATAGGCTACCCACAATTGCCTCAACATAATTTGTTCGCGATGTCCATTTACGTCTCTAGAAAATATTTCTCAATGCAATTCTAAGTAGTCATAATTTCCTAAATTAATTATCTAAAACTGCAATATAATATCCTAGGTATTATTCAACGGTTGTGGCTTAACGACAATATTTAGCCATTCGCTAATACAGAAAAATGCCATTTAATTTGTTGCAAGTTTATTCTGTAAGGCGCTTTAACAATAGATAGCAATGAATAATAATAGGCTCTTATCCTTTAAAAAAATGTATGCCTCCATCGCTGTTAAATGCATAAACCTACCCAGACATGTTTCTTTAATACTTCTACTTTGTTTATAAACAAGTTTTTAATTAATTGCCGTCTGTATCTTGGAGTGGAAACGAGATCTGAGAAAATAGAGGTTATTATTAGAGAAAAATATTCTTAGTTAGTATGTCTATTAATAGTATCTAATAATATTTTCTTTAGAAATAACAAATTCCTCAACAGTGGCAACACTAATTCCAGAAAAGTTGATAAAAGTTTATGGCAATGTGTACACGACACAGCTAAATGGAATTCTCACTTATAATACCACTAGAGCTTCAATTATTACTGGAAATTTTTTCGAGCACACGATTATTTTGAAAATTCTAAAATTTTCTAAAAAATATTCGTGTGCAAGAAAAAATTTCCAGTTTTTAATTGAAGCTAGAGTGGTATTCGGTAAGAAAATTTCACAATGAAGTGTTAAAAAATATCGACAAAAATATAAAGATATTAAAATTTTTTGATTGTTATGAAGAGACAGAAATAATAAAAAATAAGTTGATAGTAGTTCAATCTTTCAGTTTTCTAAAAATTTAGTGTACTAAAGTTGGTAAAAATATATTTTATTGCAAAAAAACTTGAAGCAGTATATATAATCAAAGTAACTTACATACATATAACATTAGGTTAAATAAAATACAACTAACCGACTTTAGTTAAGCAAAATAATAAAAAATAAGTCAATAGTAGATCAATCTCTCATTTTTCCACATACTCATTTTAGTAAAGTTGGTAAAAATATATTTTCTTACAAAGAACCTTAAGCACTATGTAATATCAATAAAATTCATATGTATATATTATTAAGAAGGCCATGCAATCCATGTCAAACAAGGTAATCGTGACTTTTGACGTTATTTGACCATTTTCTTTAAAATCGTTGTGTTGTACAATTGAAAAATGGAGCGGTTTGAGAAATACGTTTTATGCAAGTTTTGAAAAAAAGTTAGTGAAATTAAAATGTATCATCGGAACCTAAAATTTTTAATGTCTTTATTACAAGAATGCGGGCCAGAAATTTATTCGCCAAACTTGTTTGGGGTTTATTAAAAATCATTTGCTTCTGGTGTGTAAGAAATATGGAGCTCTTCGTGGATCACAGCAGAATAATATTGTTTCAAAGTACTACATTTATTTTTTGAAACATAGACATTTTATAAATTTTAGTGAATGTGTGCTTGTTTATTCCCCATTAAGAAAAGAAGACGTGGCTGAGGAATTTCAGCAACATTTGGACGCTTTAATTAAAACTACTAAAAGTACATACTTGGTAAATAATTATTTATAAATGATTTGTACTTATTAAATTATGATAGAATAAATTTGAAGTTAAATATAAATGTCTTTTTATTTATAAATGTCAAAAAATTTCCAGTGTAATTTCATGCTCCTTACCCCAAGGAAGAGAAAAATTTCCGGAAATTTTCTTAGTTGCTATAGTAACGCTACAAAATACAGGCCTTTAATTGGCTGAAAAATACTATTGTGAAATTTTCACATAAATTATATTATCAAAAAACTGCAGTATGTGTTGTGTAAATTCCGGTACTTGAAAAGAATCCTCAGCCTTCCTCAATTCAAAGTAACTTTACCATGCACTAGTGGAAAGTCATAAAAGCTATGAAATAATCGGGTGGGGAGGTGTATAGAAGACCAATTTGAATCCATTAAATATCCTGCATAAAAGATTTTTAAAAATAATTCTATCTAAAGAGCCAACATACCCATCGGCACTCCTATACTCAGAAGCTCAGGTTTTCAGTGCGAGACAATTGTTCTTTTATAACTTAAATCTAAGATGTGATTGCACCAAATCTGTACCTACATTACCAGCGTATCAATATACTACAAGGCAGAAGGATAGGCATAGGATTCCTTTCATGACAAAAAATATTGGACAACGGTCATTCTCCTTTCTAGCACCAAGAGCTTATAATTCTCTTCCAAAAGAAATTGGTGATATTAAAATCAGTTATATATTTAAAAAGAAGTTAAAATTATTCATATTGTCTAATCCATCAGAAACATTTGATAATTGTATCGACTTAAATATAATATACTACGTACCTCCGATAATGTTGAAGCAATTTGTTTGCCATGCAATTATAAAATTTTCATATTGGTTCCTAAAATTGAGTACTATTCTAAAATGATTCATCAGTTCATCTAGCTACTTGTTCCGTACTTTATTTTCATGTAGTTTCTAAGCCTTAATTGTTGTTCGTTCCTGTTTTAATATTTGATATACATATACGTGTGAATGTTGTTTATAGATGGAATATGTTTATTCTTATTCTCTGTCAAATTATTTTACTTGATTGATTCTATTTCACTGTTCTAATGCCACGGTATTTAGTTAAAAAACACAAGTTTGTAAATAGTTTGTGTACATGTTCTTATTGATTAAATTTTGCTTATTATAATGTCACTTTTAATAGTTAAAAACGTAGTACCTATATTCTAATTAATTTAAGTCTACTATGCATATCCCATTCCTATATCTGTATATTATGTAGGTACATGTATTTATGTTTGTATTTACCTTTTTTCTCGTGTCCTCACTTATCGAGTAGATTATTTATTTAATTTGTCTTTATTGTTATTGTGCAACAAATATTATAAATAAACAAACATTATTATTATTATTATTCTATGGTAAAATCGAAATTAAATGTGGAATTGCATACTTGATGCGACAAGAGGATAACTATAAACCGAAAGAGTCACAAGTTTTATCTTTAAGAGTTTGATAAATTCCTCAGTAAGGCACCTGATGATAAATATTTAGCAAGCATAACATTTCAAACGTCTCATAATATGTTGCGCTGTCTTTAAATTTGCCAAATTCATATGAACGTACAGGCCATAGCCTTAGGACCTTGGCAACTATCTTAGTTGACTACGGTGGAGATATTACAACACTAAAACGACATGGTGGATGGAAATCCACCAGCGTTACCGAAGGATATACTGAAAAATCTGTGAGCAACAAGAAACAGATACCGATTAAAATTCTAAACCCAGTACTTCAAGTGAAATCTCATGTCAATACCTGATAGAACCTGTGTATGTTTTTTTTTTAATTTCCGATCCCTTACTATTATTTATATCGTTTTTCGCGCGCGTATTGGGGCCCAACCGATAATTATTCGCGGTCTAACGTTTTCTGGAAGCCACACCGACATGTCGGAAGCTGGCTAGGCCACATTTCAAACACGCGTCCGCCACTCGGCGAACCGTCCGCAATCTGTTTCGGCACATTAATCAACAGATCCAGAACTTAAAGCGTATTTCTGTCAACGCCAAAAAAACAAATTACTCCACATCTCTCTTCGCAGCTGAGACGTCCCTGTCAGCCATTTTGAATTTGTTTCGTCAACAATGGGGTTTTTTCGACGGTTTCCATGGTTACCGGTCGGAATTTGTTTTTCTGGCCGGATCGGCGCGGCCCGACTCAGGCCTTTTAATTTATTCGGCAGAAACTTACATTGTATTTATGTTAAATGTTGTCTGATGGTCATTTTTGCGTTTCTTATCCAGAAAAAGCCGGGCCGTTGATGAGCTTCTTTAATGTCATTTAATAAATTAATCGACGATTGATTTTATCATCCTCCGGGCGGGGAACGGAGGGGCGAATCCCCGCCGTACCACCCAAATCAGTCTACGGATCGTAAACTTGAGGTATGTAACAGTTCACTATTAATATGTTTAATTACTTTACTTACAAATAAAACTGGGTATCTTTGAAGACCTGAATTAGAATAAAATAAGTGCATTTGATATAGAAATAAGGACATCTGGTATCAACGAGTAACGACAAATATTATTGTAAAGACAAATGGTATGCTTTCGGTAAAAAACGAGGATGCGCCTAGAATCAGGATTGCGAAAGAAGAACTAGCAATTTAGCCATAAGAATTGTAAAATTAATTTATTTAAAAGAAAAAAACATATAAGGTAATTAATATTATTTAAATTATCAAGAATTTTAATTATCTCAAATACTTTTGTGCCTGTTTTTTAGTTTGTCAAGAGTCTATACACCTAAAAATAGTTACTCAAGCCACATGCCTCTACTAAGATATTATTTTGCTTATGTAATTACTAATCATCGTTCTCTTATAACCACCTCATTGCCATATGTCGTTATATTGTAGTACGTATGTAAAAATGCATTTATTTTAGACCTTTTTTTCTATATTAGTGTGCCAAATTCAATGGTACAGTGAAATCTTTTTGGTAAAACCACAACATGAGATCAGAGCTTGGAAACTTTGTGCATAAATGATGTCGGAAATCTTGACCAGATTGGCTGGATAGTACTGCACTAACCATACCAAGTGGTGAATTTACCTAACAAATATCTTGATGTCTCACATTATAAGTAAGTAATCAAAAACTTTTTTAAAATGTTCGTCTTGAATTTATCAATTCTCTATCGAGACAGATTTTTGAAAATCAGTTATGAAACTGAATGTTTACTAATGTTTTTCTTTCCAAATGAAATCAGTTTCCAGATCGCAAATATACAGGATGTCAGGAATACGAATGCCGATGTCTAAAAAAATATCTAAAACAAGTAGTTTTTTTACAAATACATTTTGAAAAATAAAAATACAAAAGTGTGTTATTAAAATTAATGAAGTAAACAATAATATAAAGTTTAATCCTCAGAAATATTATTGGATTCTTCAAATTTGATCAGTCTCACGAGTGGATGAGATTGTCGCAAGACTTACTTAAAACCTTTAAAAGTGTAGTTTAAACAATTGCTGTTGAACACTACCAATTTTCTTTTGTTGCGGCTCGAATAGAAAGCTCCCAACGCCACCTGTTTCATCAGGTGGTCGAAAAACCAGACGTACTATTTACCCAATTAGATCGAGATTAGACAGTGGGTAGAATTATAGAACAAGTAATTTTGCACTAAACTACTAAACAACTAATTATATTTTACCTTCAGGGAATTACTATGTATGTTACAATCGTTAATTGTGCCGATTACTATGATTACCAAGTTTCGTTGTTCCAATTTTATTAAATAAATCAACTCGTGCCTTAAAGCGCACATCGGCATTTTCTTATCCATTACCGAATACGTACCTTTCTAAATACGCCATTTTTATACTCGCACGTGAAGCCTAGAGCCAGCAGCTATTTTTTTAGATCATATACGTGCTATTTTTCCAAAGCCCTCTAGTTGCAAATGCTCATAATTGCGATTGTTTCAATGTTTTTTTTATTGTAGGTATTTACAATCTAGTAATTATATCTATGTACTATATTGTAAATTACTATGTAGAAATTTAATCGGACCATAAATGTTTGTGCCGTAAAAACTATATTTATGCTTTTCCGAAGTTAATACATGTAAAAATATTCATATAATACCCGATTATGCCCATTTACCTGAAAATAGTAGTTATTTATCTAAATAGTATTCAAGGTAATTCTTCATTACAGGATTTACTAATTTGTCAGTGTATGATATTTCACTTGTTATTCCAAAAACTGATTTAAATTAAAGGCATTATATTTACTACAGTCGCAACTATATTACAATATACATAGCTGTTTTAGTTTAATAAAATAGATTTTAAACAAGCATCTACTACCTACTATTTTTTTTCAAAATAATTGAAGTTCTGTGTCCGTTAATATATCTATATAATTTTATCATATCTAGCCTATAACAGCAATGCAATATGAGTGGCCTTGACTTTCACACGAAAAAAAGTGTACCTACTTATATAAAATATTTTTATTGTGGATAAGAATGAAATTGGTATTTCTTTTCTCCCCGAGAATTTTCCTTGCAATCGCCTGCTTATTTTATATGGAATTTGCTATGTACCCACTTGATTCCCTCTTGGAAAAAGCAATAACATTGGTATATTTACTAATATCCATATTTTTATTCAAATAAATTGTAGTTTGCAGCAAAAAACTTATGCAAAATTTGATACTTAGTGTGCCGAAAAAAGGTATGTAATATTTCAGAGGAAGTTATTCTAGCGTATTTGTCCCAATTATCTTTAAAATGTGCAGCCTCTACATTATGGAGTAATAATTACTCCTTATTGGCAAATGCAATCGAAGATTATATCGAAACTATTTTGAATATTTATTTGACGATTTGACGATTTTACGAAAAATCTTGTTCAATACATACATGATGGGACCATACTACACCATTTTTCATAGCGACCAAATGTTTGTATTTCTTCCGTAATTTATCTGGCACAAGATTGGAAACAACACTGGAAAGATCAATGTCTGATGACAAATCATCGCTTAAACCTATATTTACACGAGAAATAATTCAATGACAGCAATGATTTTTGTATTATGTACTAAAATATAAATTATGTATAATAATACTAATTAATATTAATAACCTCGACGGTTGTAGATAAAACGTTGTACGCAATACGTGAGAGGACTAATTTGACATGCGTAAGGTAATAATGTCCATATCCCGCTCATTACGTAAGTAACTATTAACAACGTGTTTAAAATAGCAAAAAATTTCTACAGGGCGTAGTACACAGAAATTCTGAAAATATTTCTTAGAGCGTACATTTCAATGACGGAATGACACTGAATACTGAACCCATACAGCCAATTCCTATATTTATGTATGGCATATCCTGTATTAATGACTTCTGCACTATTCCTTTGTAAGAGTAAGTAGATTACATGCTTACAGTGATACAGCACTCCTTAAGCAGATAGAGTGGGAAGGTCTGATCAAGATTAGGCCATTTTTACACAAATTATACATACGCTTTTTTATTTACTCTAATCTACTTATAATAATATCTACTTACAAAGGAAAACCTACACATGCACGTACATATATCCACATAATGACCTTATTTGAATATAATGCGACTTGGAGCTAAGTGTTTCGTATACCGTGTGTCCTTGTAATTCTATGGGGGGTCCACCCTGTAGGTTTCCAGGATTCCTTCGAGTCGAGTCGACTCGACGAACCAAACGCTCGCGCTTAGAACTCCATCTCGTTGCATGGCTTATTTTTATCTAAATAATCTTTATAACTCATCTATCAAATTTAAATTAGATAATGTTCGAATAATGCCCTGGAACGTTGATAAATTTGTACACGGAATACTCCCAACAAATAAATTCTAATTCGAGGCATCCGTTACACTGTGATAAATCCACGAGATTATATGTGACGTCCGCTATATTAAAATTACAGTTTACGCGTTTGATTTATCGGGTTATTATTCCGAATGGATGCCCTGCTTTAAAATTTTTTGTTCCGGTATCACGTTGTGATTAGGATTCGGGGGCCGCGGCTCTCGACAGGGGCGGACTTAATTTGCTCTGCACATTACCATTTTAACTATTACTAAATACAGTTTATAGGTTATTAACAACGACATAAGTGAATTAAAAAATGCTAAAAGATAAAAGAAATAAAAGGTATCTATAATGTTAACTACCACTAAATACAAAAATTTTAGCCCCCTGTTCAGGGAGCTCTAACGGACAATAAAAAAAATATTCCGGAATTCTAGCTTGATTTTAAAAAATTGGCGCCTATGAGAATCATTGTCAAAGATGGCTTTGATCTTCCAACTACCATGCGGTTGTTTTCTACAGCATTGTCAAAATAAATTTAGAAACGACTAAAATAAACATGTTATTAATAATAATACCTACTTGATAAATAATAGTTAATCCAGTTAGCTGCGTTTGCTGCAAACTTCCAAAACTACATTTTCTCTCATTACAGGTCGTCAGAATGACCCACAGAATATACAGTCCGCATACAATTAAATAAAGTACCATTTGTTCTAAGAAAATCGCAATTTAATGTAAGGAATATCTACTAATAAAAAACCCCAGAATACATATGCGGCAGTCTTTAATTATTATAAAATCTTGTACGATTACCGTAGCTCCATTCAATTTGCCTTCGACTCTAGAAAAACAAACAGCACATAGCATAGAGCGGGCCATATTATAGGCAAATATATACATAAATTCCTTTATTTAATTACTATAAAACGTTTAAAACTAAAAATGAGTCAATAAAAACACAAAATCACGACGTAAATAACCAGGATTTCAATTATGACAAGGAATTTTGTATAGTTGGTTGCAGTGCTCTGCAAACATCAAAGAACGCTAGTCAAAGAAGATGTTCTACAGAACACTGTAGACATCTCGGGATGTTATAGTTTAAAATAGTACTAATTATGTTATGCAAACGATTATTAATATTGTTGTTATTACTAGTAATAACTCTATTTAACTTTCCAACAACACGAGAAGTTTAAAACTTGAACGGCGTGAAGTACACCTTGCACTAGTAGCCTACAGATGGTGACTGCATCAGATTCTATTAAAAACAAAATATTGCAAACGATGTTTAGTTTTAAATACTTTTTCATAACTTGCTAGATAAGGATGCTGTTTTATGGAAATGTGACAAGTGCATATTATCGTGTGGCAGCGTAATACCAAAGACGTCTTCCGAGCAGACAAAATATTATGTCGAATCCTCTTTGAGCCACATTGAACAACTGCTTTGGTGGTAAACGTGTGACAGTGATTTGTGATTTTGCCGACAGAGGAAGTTCACCTGGTTGTGGTCGTCGGACTGAGTACCTTGCTTCAAATAAAACGAACGGTCGAGGGAAGGAGAGGTCTACAGCAAATTCAAAAATCTTTCCAATGACAACAGAAACTCGTGGTACTATTGAAAACGATCCTTAATATTATTCAATAATTTATTTATTTATTTATTTTTCAACACAAAACGAAAATAGGCAACAACTTTTTCTTCTACGTGTGAACACTGCAATACAGAGCCAGTTTAGCCTTAAAAGAACTAAAAAAATATATATGTTTTGATTATATTTTACTAATCATTAGGAATCTAAGATTTTAATATTAGTCACTAATAGCAACATACATTATATGCTTACCAAATATGAACTGACCTCTATTTTCTCTTAATATCCAAGTAATAGTGGCTGATATCAAATGCGTTAACGGACCGGAAAAATATCGCTCAGTGAGTTTGATTCCTTAGACATAAATTATTTTTATTCATAGCGGATCGTAAAATATGTAAATTAATGTTAAATAGCCACACTAAACTCTCAAATTAATGGCGTACCACGGAACGTAAAAAGGGACAAAGATATCAAGGTATCAGGTGACATGCATCTTCAATGTTGAGCAGATGTAAGCGTTAATGTCACATAAAAACCGAGATCAGAGAGAAATATAAAAACTTTGTAGCCTATAAATTGATTTACCGTGATATTTTTTCGTAAATTCTTAATCTCCAATTAATTTATTTTATTCTCTTTTAATTTTTATAACGCCAAATGGGACCGGCATTGTTAATTTACGCCGTTTTTTATTGCGGCCATAAAGTCCTTTAATCCGCACTAAAATATTAGAAACATACATAAAATATAACGATAAGTAAATAAAAAATTTGAGAAATAAATAAGAAATAATTAAATATTAATATATGTGTGTACTAGGTATGGCAAAACAATGTGGTGGGATGTGATGGTTATATAGGGGGTCTTAAAGGGGCTTGTATATTCGACTAAAATTTTGTGAAGTTTTCTACTCAAAAATAAAAACACTAAAATGCCAAACTGTGCTACGAAATTACAAGATAAAGTTAAGTAAAAGCTCCTCTAACATAATTTAATCGTAATTTGTTTTTACAGCAATATTAATGAACTACACAATTCAAATTTGCCAGAAAACCCTTAAAATTGCAACAATGCAAACCGTCAGCTGTTACTGTTATGCTGTTAACCTAAAAGTATTATTAGTCATAGTAGTATTGTGGTTAACGCGTTTAATTTTTCTCTAGTGCTTCATATTTGTAAATAATGTACATAAACAAATATGGTACAATTTATAGTGGTCAAAGAAAAAAGTTAAGTAAAATATATTTTATAGGTGTTCCTACATAATAATTACAAGTACCCCTAAACATACTTGCCGTGAATAGTTTTCTTCCAACGCAAAATAAAGTTTGAAATCGTTATAATAAACGTTTCAAATAAATGCCGCTGCTTGCAGAAAACTTTCACAGTACACAACCCTTCTATCCCGAGAATTTTGAAGTGAAGTTCGGCCAAACTTATCGGTACCACGCTGTATAATACATAGTGCTACTAAAACAGCAACATTCACCGCTTCAATTAAAATTTTTCCACATCTACCTACACTCCGAGCCTAATTAACAATCATATTAAAATTTCCCGCAGTTTCCCATATAAAAATCAAGTCCATTTAGCTCCCTCCATATATAGCGCAGTCTTTTAATTTCAAAGAAACTCGACCCTGAAAAAACCCTAACGTGTAACTATATTAAAAACAAAGATTAGTTACGTGACGCCATTTAGCGACCTAGGCCGCTAATTAAAATTAGTTAAAAAGTGGAAATGGTAATGCGCGCGGAACAGCTCCGCTGCTGCGAGACAGGATGGCCACCACAACCACTATCCGCCGTTAGTAATTGACAATTACCGGTGACATTCCGAACTAGCCGTCATATCTCATAGCTGACAACACTTGGAAATACGGCCCGGCTTTGAAATATGTGCATATCAATGGAACGAGTCCGTTCTTTCAATAATGTGCTTTATTGCGGCGCGACACGGTCGCGTATTATCATCTGCCAGGGCGAAGATAATTTTATGTACGAAGGATCCAGTTGGCCAGGCAGCGCCTAACCCGTAACAATTGCACAGCGTAGCATTTCATATTCTTTCAATTGTTTAAGACTGTCACAGAGACTTCCAAATATGCATAACAGTACTCCAAATTGATCCTAAAATAGTGACAGGAATATTGCGTCATTATTCCTTTACAAATTTGTACATTACATAAATTTAATTATTAACAAAATAGGCATGTTGTAGATTTTACTCCAATTGTGCATGTAGAGTGTGTAGAGATCAAATAACATTTTACTGAATAAATATCAAAAATATATCACTGTACTATCTTCTGAATCTACACAGAAATTTATAATTTGCAATTAAATTTAAAACATCCAACCACACATTACCGATAAAACACACTTCCCGTAGGTACAGTTAGATAAAATGCCTATTTATTATAACAAAATCGAACGAAAGGAATAGGTAGGTACTAATAGATAACATAAAACTGTTAATGCACCCGCGGCAGTCTTATCCTATATACCTAAAAAACAAACCGGCGAACTAAATTGTGGAAAAATATCTGCACACGACATTTCCTTTAATTAATAACTATAAAATATTTAAAATTTAAAAAAGGCATTAAAAACTGAAGAAGAATACAAAACTACAACGTATACACAGGAATTATACAGTATGCGCCAAAAGTATGGAATAAATTCAATAAAAACGAAACAATTATTTTTTGGGAAAAATCCTCGAACAGGTCGATTTTTAATTTAAAAAATACATATTTTAGCGTAAAATGCGATTTTCAAATGTCATTTGTATTCGAGTAATGACGTCATCGATTTTTTTCTTAAATTGCAACACCATATTTTTTTCCTTGATTCTGAAAGATCGTTTAATTCTATCAGACAGTACTAAAATTTTGCCCTCTTACATAGGAAAGTTTTCGAGTAAATGACGATTGAATGTTAGAAAACGTAAATCAATTAAAATAAAGCAAAAACGTTATCAAGTTTAGTTTTTCGAATTCCATAGTTCTTTTATGGATCACGTAGGTGAAAATCTTTGCAAAGTGTCATTGTCACACCGACATTCTAATAAGTATTGTAAGCGACATAGAAATTATTATTCAATTTAAAGTATTATGGCACATTTAACTGTTACTCAAAGAATTGAAATTTTAATTCTTATCGGATGCGGAAATATGACTAGAACTCAGGAAGTTTGCGATTTATTTAATGAAAAATATCAAGATCGCCCTATCAGCCAATCAACAGTCAGTAAGGTAGAGTCTAAATTTAGAGAAACTGGCAATGTTGTAAATATTCCAAAACCTGAACGTCCAAGCATTAATGAAAATCAGAAACAGAACATTTTGATAAGTATGGTGGATAATCCTCATAATTCTTCACGATTGGTTGCATTAAATAATGACACTAGTCAGAGCACAGTGCTACGTATCTTGAGGAAGGAAAAATATCATCCCTACAAAATTCAACTTGTGCAGGAACTCAATGAAGATGATCCCGATCGCCGCTTACACTTTTGCGAAATTCTAATGGATTTATGTCAAGGAAATAGAAATTTACACCGGCAAATACTTTTTTCAGATGAGGCCACATTTTGTCTGAATGGTACAGTAAACCGTCAAACTTGCAGATATTGGAGTCGGGAAAATCCTCAGTGGATGGCAGAGGCACATACCCAACACCCTCAGAAATTAAATGTGTGGGCTGGAATAGCTGACAACAGAATAGTAGGGTCTTTCTTCTTTGAAGGAACCCTTACAGGACAAAGATACTTAGAGTTTCTAGAAAATGACCTTGTTCCAGCCCTTGCAGTAATTTTTCCTAACGATAATGACCCTGATATTCCTGACGATACCATATGGTTTCAGGAAGACGGTGCACCTCCGCACTATGCGCGCCCTGTACGAGATTTTTTGGACAACTGTTTTCCTGGGAGGTGGATCGGCAGACGCGGACCGATAGAATGGCCTGCAAGACCGCCAGATCTTACACCTCTTGACTATTTTTTATGGGGATACTTGAAGTCAAAAGTGTACATTAATAAACCACGTAATTTAGAAGAACTTCAAAATCGCATTCGGGAAGAAATACGCAGAGTTACCCCAGAAATCATTCATAATGTGCAAGAAGAATTTCTTCACAGACTTGCGCATTGTCAAGAAGTTGGTGGATGGCAATTTGAACATTTAATTTAAGTATAAAATTTAATCAATTGTATTTTATTTTACATACCTCAGAATTGTTACTTTTTTATGGATAAAATTTACGTTTTCTAACATTTAATCGTCATTTACTCAAAAACTTTCCTATGTAAGAGGGCAAAATTTTAGTACTGTCTGATAGAGAATTAAACGATCTTTCAGAATCAAGGAAAAAAATATGGTGTTGCCATTTAAAAAAAAATCGATGACGTCATTACTCGAAAACAAATGACATTTGAAAATCGCATTTTACGCTAAAATATGTATTTTTTAAATTAAAAATCGACCTGTTCGAGGATTTTTCCCAAAAAATAATTGTTTCGTTTTTATTGAATTTATTCCATACTTTTGGCGCATACTGTATTATAACACGACAGCGAACTTTACCGTTGTGTTGCTGGTTGTCTACTTTGACTCTGTAAACATCAAACGTGCGGCGGACGGACTGCATAGGCGGCGTTAAATAAGGATTTAATATATTGAAAAAAAATGTTTTGCTTTATAAATAAATTTGGAATTTTTTTGAAGGATGATTCCGTTAACCTTAATTTGGTCTATCCCCTCTTAAAACATTTGTACTTAGTCATAGTTAATCCTGTATCGCTTCTTTCTTCAGAAGTAACAGTTACTTGTAATGTAACTCACTGAAGTCATATTTATGAAGATCGTAGCATTTGTTTGACATTATTTTTAATATATATCTAACAAATGGCATTACGCCCCCGGTCCGCGATTTTCTCGAGCGGCAACAAAGCGTTCACACCACACAAACGCGATAATTATGCGTGGCGCTTCCAGTGCATGTTTTATAATTTCCCAGACCACATGAGTCGCATAAATTATCGGCGATTTTTTTTTCTGTTAACTTTTTAAACGTTAATGAAAATGTCACAACTCGGTTGTAAGGCGGCGAAATACCATTAAATAATCTAATCGCCAAGCCGCGAGGGAAGGCACGAAGAAAAAATATAAATCGACGGCGCAATAACTAATGTACAGGGCGTGCTAATATAGGTGTTACACGGAGTCGACTCGAAAATTATGAAAAATAAAATTAAGTACAAAAATTTGATATTATTTCGAAAAATTCCAATAAAAGATAATAAAAGAAACTGTCAGTGGTCAATAATGAGAAAATAAGTCCAAAGGGCTTAGCAGGATAAGTATATAAGTGCCCCCTATTCTGTATAAGTCAGCAATAACGTAAACTTAAATTTCTCAGGAGATTATGTCTTACAAATTTTTTTTATGGGAACTATGAGGGTTTTATGAACAATTAAAATAGCCATTTATGTAAAAACTTAGCACGGAACGTAAAACGACAATGCATTTTTAAAAGAAAAATATTTGTCAAGCTGGAAATAAAACGCTTTATGAAACAAGCCGAGGATAAAGAATTCCTGTTAGTCAAAGTCGTTTTAATCGTTGTAGTATTTGGAACATGTAGGAGGAAGAAATCAAATTTTTGAAAGTAGATGCCATAAAAGATTGTCAGTCATTTATTAGTGTCAAAATTCCGAACACAAAAACTCAAAAACTTCCAAGAATGTTTACGATTACTGAGGGATCAATAGACGGTATCAATTTTTTAGATATATTTCGTAAGTATGCAAAACTTGCCAGTTGGAATCAACACAAGGAGGTATGGCAAAAAAGATTTAGGAATTCCTTGGACTCTCCAAGCCAATGAATACAGTGGCCATTACTTCCGGCGCAGCCCTGCAACAATGTTGGGAGATTCTGGAGCGGACATGACACTTTTAAAGTAACATGAAGGTTCAGTTGCCTACGGTTATATTGAAAATTCTATTGAACAGCAAAATTAATCATAGGTCTCAGAAAGATGCACCAAATAAGAAATTAAAACACAGAAGCAGAAGCTAGCAGTATTACCACTACTAGCAATTTATTCATTCCGATTACTGGTACATGCATTGCTGTTAGAGAAGAGAAGCTGGATGCCTCCAGTATTCACTAACAATTTACATAATTATACCTTTAAAATTTATAATAAATAAATATTTTCATTGTTGTTAATGTGTCATTTTTACTTTTAGGAACTAGTACCTAAAATCACAAAAATATTTTTTAATTAGAATTAGACTCTTTGTACCAGAAAAATCAAGCATTTTTGTGGTAGAACATGGTGATAGTATCTGCAGTAAATCCCATAAAAAACAAATTACAAAATTTTTGAAAAACTTCTTTATCAGTTTATTTTTAGAAAAAAAGTTTAGCATTTTTTTATAGTGTTGCTCTATTAAATTCCTTGACATATTCTTTGACCATCAAAATCGGACAGTTCTAGAAAAAAAAATTTTTTTTGCTTTCCATAAAACCCTCACAACTCCCAGAAAAATCTTTTTGAAACATTACTTCCTCGAAAATTTATAGCGCTATTACAGAGAATTTGCATATACTTATCCTGCTACACCCCCTTTAAAAAAAAGATTTTCGTTTATATTTTAAAATACAAAAATCTATTTCTTAAAACATTTATCTTCCTCTTCCAATACTTAGATCGTACGTTTGTATATAAAATTCAGTTTTAAACCTGCTATTAATAAAAAAAATACAGCAATGAGATGACCCTATTGAAAGTGAAAATGAGATCATCAACGTAACAAAATACATATGTATATGCTTACAAAATCCTAAGACACCTTGAACTATGACATCAAAGCTAACGCAACCAGCACATTCGCTTTTAAAATTTGTTCGTTTTAAGCAGTTATTAACTTTTTACCGAACAAATCAAATCACCCACGCAGACACCGTTTCCCATTGACCATATTCCAAATGCAATTTAACTAATAATATATCTACAATTCTAAACGAAATGTTACGCTCTATTTAATCAGAATTGTAAAATAACTTTTGGCTTTCGTATAAATCATCGTTCGATTATTTTTTCTCCGCTCAGTTTCAACACGGCGTAATTCTATTGTTATTAAATTTAACTGCAGCCCGGGTATCTGAAACGGCTATCGAAGTAAATAGAAGGTTGGAATTATAGATAAACGCCGTAAATGGCCAAAGCAGCGCGTCCCAGTCGTCATAAAAACCGTACGGATTTTTCTTTAGTCATCGTTGTTCATATCATTAAAGCTCCACTCGTTATAATCATCTCTTATCTACCAGATTGATATCTGTTACGATACAAAGGCTGCGGGTTTTTGTTTGGCCGTGTTGCGGCGATCTGACAGCGGCTGTTTGTCCGCCTAACGGTACGACATATCCTTGAGAATGGAAATATTAGACGCTTAAATGCTCTCCAGCGATTTAGGAAGCACGACTGCTGTGTCACTATTTTTCTGTGTCTAGTGACTGAAAGTGTTCGAAACTAAAACGGAATATCGGTCTTATTTCTTTTGAAAATTTAAATAATGCTCATTAATAAAGCCCGCACTTCGTTTGCAGATCTCAGGTTCGGACTTGGCGATGGATTATCAACGACAAACGCCACAGCCTAATACCTGAACATTTACAGCAGTTGTTTGTTATTCAATTTTATTCTAGTACTGCAAGTGAATAGTTATGTAGAGCGTTGTGTAGACTAAATGAAATATGAATATGAAAATGTTGAATAGTACAAGGTAATGTGTTAATTTTAACTTTTTGTAGGTATACAGGGTGGGCCAATAGTGTGTGGACGGAAGATTGTGGTTATACTGATATATATTTTTAAAATCTACTGTTGGTGGGGGGGTAGGGTGTAGTAAGAGCTACATGCTAAAAATATTTTTACTGGAATACCTAGACATATACCGGGTGACTCATATTAAAGTTGCAAATTTTTAAATGGAACCCCCTGTATATTATTGCATATTTGGATATCTCGGTCAATTCTAGTGTGACTTTGTGTACCATACTTGGTGCCTAAAACGTACCGTTTGGACGTTATTCGATATTTTGTCAAAAAGTTGACGTCTAGAAACTGCTGAATATCAGAGGTGGGCTGCAACATAGGAGGCTGTGATTGGGGGAAATTATTGACCACCCTCCATACTACCAAGAGCTAGAAAGTCAATTATGAACTCTGTTTGTTATGGCTGATATCGTCGCTCAAATTTTGAAAACTTCAATCATGTCACGTCACCAGATAACACATTTCATTACTTTATTTTTTTACTGTTTTAGAAAGGTATTTTAAGCTAATATAAATCAAATCTCCTACAATTCCTATCAATGAAGTCATATGTATGTTCTCTGATACCAAACATCTAGGTATGCTAATGAACAATTCCACAGACAAAGCTCTATTCAATAATTATTTAAAGAAAATAATCTAATTTACTCACTCTATAAAAATCTAACTTCACTTTTTTGGCAGTGGGAACACGACAAATTCAACCACAATAGATGAGATCTAACCTATTTCTGCATTTTTAGGATTGCTTCTTCAGGTGATCTTCTTTAAGTTGAATCAAATATCTAACTATAAAAATTATTATAAAAATTAAAATTATTTGAAGTTAAATATCGACAATGACAAAAAAGTGACATCCTGTCAATGAATTAAATATGACAGTACGTACTTGTCAAGTAAATGTTCAGTGACGACCTTGTTGTTGAATACAAATGTGAATTCTTCGGCGAAAAGAATCTTGAACTTTCATTAACATTTCTGAGGTGTTAGTTGTAAGAACATTTCTAATTCTGATTTTCATATTTTCAACTGTCGTTGGTTGTTCAATATACACTTTTCCTTTTCCACTTCAATTATTAATTCGTATGAATAAATGCTGCCATCGTATTTATTTAATTATGTATTTATTTTTCAATTTAGTTTAAATTAATTGGTTTGCATAAATCCATCATAGTAAAAAGTAATTGCGGATTAGAAGAAAAGTATTAGAGATAAATACAGATAACTTTATATCGGGTGAAAGATAATGAAATGTGTTATCTGGTGACGTGAAAAAAATATGTGGGTTCCATTTAAAAAAATCAAGTTATCCATGATTGAAGTTTTCAAAATTTGAGCGACGATATCAGCCATAACAAACAGAGTTCTTAATTGACTTTCTAACTCTTGGTAGTATGGAGGGTGGTCAATATTTTCCTCTAATCACAGTCTCATATGTTGCCGCCCATCTCTGATATTCAACTGTTTCTAGACATCAACTTTTTAACCAAATATCGAATAGGTCCAAACGGTACGTTTTAGGCACCAAGTATGGTCCATGAATTGACTGAGGAATCCAAATATACAATAATATACAGGGGGTTCCATTTAAAAAAATGTAACTTTAATATAAATCACCCTGTATATGTCTAAGAATTTTTCGAAAAAATATTTTTAGTTTATAGCTCTTACTACCACCCACCCCCCACCAACAACAGATTTTAAAAATATATATCAGTATAAACACAATCTTCCGTCCACACACTATTGGCCCACCCTGTATTTTGCACAATTTTGTTTCTACAATTATTAACGTAATAATAAATAACCAACAATCCACCGTGTAATAGCGCTAATAATGTACTTTGCTTACGAGAAATGAACAAAATATTGCAATTTTTAATGTTTAAGTTAAGATGATTCGAGTTGCAACTAATTCCTTATCTCCCTAGGTTATCCTGTAATAATTCACAATGTACAACAGTATGACCAGAAGATTGTCATATCATCCGCATATAATAAGTACTTAACATGAAGACAAGAAGATTATCGTTAATTCGTTAACATAAATTTTAAATAACAAAGAACCTAAAACTGAACCTTGAGGAATCCCAGATAATGCACTAAAGTGTGTCGATTTAAATCCTTGGCACTGGACAAATTATAGTCTGTCGTGAAGATAAGACTTAAAGAGTTTACATAATTTACCAGAAACATCTATTATTATGCTTCGATAAAAAGAAATTTAAGTAAAGTATTTTTAAATTTTCAGTTCATTCAGTTTACCCTATTTAACAGGGACAATTTTGTGTAATTTTCTAAATTTAAAGGCCAAAGAATGAGGTTGTTTACCTTTACTGACAAATTTGTAAACTTGTAATTAACCGGTTTTGCACATAACTCGTCAAATATTTTGCTTCAATATTCAGCAGTATTGAAAAACCCTAACACGAAAATTCAGATTTATATAATTTCCTAAATACATCTAATGCACGATTGTTGTAGGACATCATGTATAACAACTGCAATAAATAGTAAGACACATATAATTTAATTAAAAAGATTCAATAAAATATTCCTAGTACTGGCACCTCCACCAGATATTACAGAAGGAAGAATAATTATTTTCGCACAATTTAAATTTTATTTCAACAGAAATCAAAAATAGTGGGTCTGTGAAACAACCTGACGTATACCACGTAACTTTCTCATTTGCAAAACAAGAACCCAATCAGTTTCTACTATTTTTTACTGTATTCCAAAGGTATTTCAGTTAATATAAATTAATTTTCCTACAATTTCTATCAATAAAGTTATGTATGTTCTTTGATACCAAATTATACCATACTAAATTGGATTCAATAATCATCTAAAATAAAAATTAACCTATCTGAATTTATTAACAATAAAAGACATACCTGGCAGCATTCAAAAACTTACAAAACCCAAATTCACTTTCAACATTAGAAACATCTAACCACAATAGATGAGATTTGACCTATTTATGCATTTTTAGGATTGCTTCTTCAGGTGGTCTGTGCATTTAAAAAACCGTGAATTAAATGTAAATTTAATAAGCCGTCCATTTTCACAATTTAAATAACAGATATGTTTAATTTTAACGACACCTAATTCCTTGTCTTTAAGAAACTGTTAAAATTCTACATAACACGTAAGAAATAACATCGCCGTTATTTCTTAAAACTACTCCAGAGCTGCTAAGGGCACCTCTAGATGCCGTTCTAAAAAATAGCAGCATCTATTGATTTTGAAATTCCAAGAATGACTCTTGTAAGGTAGGTATATAAAGAAACTGCATAATGAAGAACAGCCTACAATGGGATATGTTGCGCCACTGAAACTTTTTAATAATGATCAAGAAAAATCTTCAAAGATTACCTGTTTGGTGAAATCTACAGATGTACATTATTATTGATTAAAGACAAAAAATGACCATGTGCTGTTAAGTATGATATGAAATTTGCAAGTTTATGGAATCACAACAAGATAACACGAAAGGGCTGGCTCTCAGGTCTCTTAAAAACGAATGCTGAATTATCCATTGGATACCAGACTTCTAATAATCTTGGGAGGGAAACTTTTTTTAGACACGTGAGTTGCCAATGATTTTCTATCAATTTACGAATAGAACTTACAGTTTAGTTTAAATTTGTGTTTTTTTTAAGAAATAATATGTTTATTGTCAGTTTTACGTATTAAAATAAAGAAATAGTTTTTAACTGAATGACCAATATGTCCTACAAGGTGGTCCAACTTACCCCGTTAATGGGGTAAACTGGTCAACTTGTTCTATACTTATTAGATGTGGATTTTCACAATTATCGATATATTTTCCAATATTTTTTACCAGTATTATGAAGTCGGAAGTCCAACGGTTCCATTGAAATACTTGTTCCTAACAGAATATGGAAAATAATATTTTTTTCAAACCTCGAAGAAAAATGTGACACAACCAACCCCACCCTACCCTACCGCATTTAGATGACCGTGAGTCACGTAAGTATTCCAATAAATTCCGAATTTTATTTATGGGGTTATTACAGGGAGCGTAAACTTCTAACACTTTTAGAAGCAAGAGAGAATATTGCGCACAAAGTACACGCGGCGATAAAATAATAAAATATCACATTACCGCTCGCACCATTGACGGGGCCGTATTGTTGCGGAGTCCTAACCAGGTTCTTCGGATGCCCAGACGAGTTGCGCGGGTCAAGGGTACTATTTGTTATGTTGGTAACAATGCGGCCATGCGATACAGGGACAGTAAACTTCGATTATTTATAATCATATTATATGCATAACTCCATCTATGATGTTTTATGGTGGTTTTTAACGGCCGTTTAAATCAAACCTCATCACAAATTATTAAAACGTGAAAAAGGAAAAACGTGAGGGACGGCCGCGGTTGTCACTGTTACGGCGGAGATGATTTATGCGGCGGCCCGCCTAATGTTATAATTAAAAAAAAAAGATTTAGGCACGCCACCAGCGATTCTGTCCGGAGAAAAATTGGTGTTTCTTTGAATAACAATGAGTTTATCACACCTGGCTCAAAGATAACGAAGAAAGACTAACAAAATGCAGCTAAAGGAGGGATTTTAAAATCATTTTTGTTGTTTTCAACAACTGGCACTATTTAATTGCAATGAAACATAGAGGGTCCAATAAAATATAATTTTTTTAGGTATGTAGTAAATTAAAATCAAAAATCGACCTATTTCGGGAATGTTTAATAATATTGTTTATTTAGCTACTAATAATGATGGGGATAATTCTAAACCGAAAATAAATGCTACCTCTTTCTATAACATTTTTTCCAAAACTGATTATTAACGAAGTTACAGGGTGTTAAAGTTAAACTTTTATTTTCGATATTTGTAAATAACTTCTTAAGAAATTCAAATATTTATATAAAATTTGTAAATCGGGGGTTTTTGCGGACGAGACATTCAAATATGTTTCTAATTGATGATGGCACATCATGTTTCTTTTAAATTGTACAACTTTTTTGCTGCTTAATGTATGCATCTAACTATTGAAACAATCGATTCACCTACCTGTTATATCTGAAAAAGGTATACCATATAAGTCGTTAGGAGTAACAGTTTTCGAAATAATCTTATTTGAAATATTTAGTGCACCGATTGAAAACTGTTATCGTTTCAGTTAAAATGCCTTTTCTACTGAAAATATAGCAAAATGTTACTTGAAAAAGTTGATCAGAACGGTAAATTATGGAGATCTGCAAAATTTTCGAATCGACCTGCTTTGATAAAATCTTTGTACTTTGTTTAAAAATGGTTTCATCAAACCTCGCCCATTTTCTTGAAATTTTGCACGTCATCATAATATATGATTCTGAACAACTTTTTTGTAATATTTTGCTGTATTTTCAGCAGAAAAGGCACTTTACTTGAAACCAAAACAGGTTTTACTCGGTGCACTGAGCATTTCAAATAGAATTATTTCAAAAATGGTTACGCTTATCGATTGTTTCGATAGTCAGATGGATACATTACGATGCAAAAAAGTTCTGCCATTTAAAAGAAACATGGTGTGCCACAAGTGGCGCTCTCTACTAGTGACGTCAAAATTAGAAACATATTTGAATTTCTCGTCTGCAAAAACTCTCGATTTACAAATTGAATGTAAATATTTGAATTTCTTAAGAAGTTATTTACAAATATCCAAAATAAAATTTTAACTTTAACACCCTGTAACTCCGTTAATAATCAGTTTTGGAAAAAATGTTATAGAAAGAGGTAGCATTTATTTTCGGTTTAGAATTATCCGCTGAATTTTTTGCTCATAATTTCACAACACGCTGAACACCAATTAAA
This sequence comes from Monochamus alternatus, assembly GCA_037114965.1. Lineage (NCBI taxonomy): Eukaryota > Metazoa > Arthropoda > Insecta > Coleoptera > Cerambycidae > Monochamus > Monochamus alternatus. The sequence goes on along the minus strand of CM073429.1, from coordinate 59,111,019 downwards.
AAAATATGCATTTTTTTAAATTTTTTCCATAACTAACATTATTTCATATATATTACTGAATATCAGTTTATAAAACATATAAATAATGAACATTATGCACATGTTAAAATATGTATATACCAAAAAATCACTTCAAATATATTTTCATTTTATTTAACCTGAATAGTGTAACAGAAGCCAATTTAAAAATGTATTAATATTATTTTTGTAGCCATATAGAAAGTTTGTCGACAGAATTGAAAAGAGGGAAAACTTTTTACTTTTAATGCCATGAAAAAAAGTTGCTAAAGCTAAACAATCCTGCTTGTTCAAGTCAACATAATATGCAGGATGACGCACTAACAAATTATTAGAAATATAGTAGATTTTATTACTAGAATTCAATAATACACGATATTCAATAATATCCGAATTAAGAAATATATAAACAGCTATATTTTTTTTTCTAAATAGTTAAGAAGAAGCAGAAATAACGTTTGTGTAGGAAGATTTTTTTAGTCGAATTTGACCATTTCATCGTCTAAATAAGCATTATCCTCTTCCTCTAAAAATGTATTGTTCATCCATTATCTAAAAATGTATTGCAATGTAGGTATTTCAGTTGCACTAAAAAATATACCATTTCTGCTGAAAATATTACATAATTATTAAGGAAACATAAGTACATATTTCTTAGTTTTTGCAAATATTTGTAGATATACGTATATCTGTACTACAGCAAATTTACAATTAACGTACATACAACTAATGTTAATATCTGTTATAAACTATTACTATTTTTACTGTCAAAACGATAAATACGTTGTTTGGAATGAATGTTGTATGGTTTAGAGACACAGTTTAGAGGGGCAGTTTTGATTCAAGATGTACCGTTTCAGGTTATCATTCAAATTGGCATAAGCTGCACCAAATATAATCGTATACTTATTTTTTTCCCAATATCCCACAAAGAGTCCTTATTACTGAACCGTTCACGTTTGTCTACCACACCTTAACACAACTAAAACGCATTAGGTTATAGCTTAGATTGATGAACTCCTGCACATGTGCAACAGTTGAGTTGAACGGAATCACATAAATTCTGTAAGATTTCAATATAAATTGCATAAGAGTAAATAGTTCCAAAATAATACATTGTATTACCAAATCATTCTTGAAATTTGCTAAACATATAAACACTGTTCATTTATAAATTAAATTAAGAAATGGCGAAGTAAAACATGAATACTTTCATCCATTTTTATCAGTGAACTATTTAATTTGAAAACATTTCTTTAAAACAACAACTTTTGGTACAAGTATCAAAAGTTCATCCACCGAATCTCTTGACGTTGCAACACGTTTACAATTTTAGAAACTTTACTGTTGTTTCGAATAAATTGCGGCTAATAATAGGTTCTACGGCCTAGACTATAATTACCCACACGTATCAGTTATTAATTATATCATATTTAAGGAAAGGCGATATTTAACACCGAATCTCGACAAAATATTAACGAATCTAACTGTACCACCAGTTCTCCGTCGCGCTACGACAATTGTATTGTCGGATAATTATGCAAAGAAGGATGGGGATTTCGTTATCTTCGATTGGTGGGCTTAAGTCGACGAATTTAAATTTGTAATTTACAGATGTTTGGGTAACGGCACAGATCGTTTTTTTTTTCTTTTAAATCTTATAAGGCCCTCCACCTTATAAAATATCAAAATACATATCTAGAGTCGTTAACGATCTGAAAAGAAGCGATACCTATCAGAGACCTACGTCCACTGCAAGTCATTCTCTGTGCGCCGAGATCCAGACTCGGAACTCATAGGCGGAGCAGTTTTTAGTAAAAGAGAAATTATTTGTCTGTAATATCTCCTACGAATTCTCAAAAAAGGTGGAAGTAAGGTAGAATTTCGTTTTTTGTCCAACTGTCAAAAATATACAACTTTTTTTATCGCTATAACACAAAATTACCCATTTTCGTGAAAAAAATGGAAACAATAACAAGCGGTCGTGAAAAAAAGTTTTTTGTGGAAGCGTTGCGAAATTGACAAATTTTGATATCGATTAGAATTTAGAAATGACACTCTTTTAGGCACTAGTGACAACATTGTTGCAGAGCTGCGCCGAAAGCAATGCGCAGTGTATTCATTGGCGTTTGAGGGTGCAAGGAATTCCGCTATCTTTTTTGGCATACCTCCAATTGTATTGATTCCAACTGGCACGATATAGCATTTATTACTTTGATATGCCAAGAAAATGTGATGTATCGTATTGAGTGGAGGAATATATCTAAAAAATGATACCATCTATTGATCCCTCAGTAATCGCAAACATTATTGAAACTTGAGTTTTTGTGTTTAGAATTTTGACACTAATAAATGACTGACAATCTTTTATGGTATCTACTGCCAAAATGTGATTTCTTCCCTCTTACATGCTTCAAATACTCCAACGATTAAAACAACTTTGGCTAACAGGAATTCTTTATCCTCGGCTTGTTTCATAAAATGTTCTATTTTCAGTATCGTAAATATTTTCGATTTCTTTGGCTGATATTCGAAAGCTTTCCTTTTTAAAAATACAAATAGGTTTGTGTAAATTTGCTAATATCTACGTTTTTGTTCAGGTAAATTATAGTGCCGAGCATCGAATATTATTGACAGTTCTGTACTTTTTTATTCAAAACGTAAAATTATTTGCAATAATTTGTCTACGAAAACAGAAACTAGACGGTTTTTGACCTTGTCTTTATTAAATTAGGTAAATTTCATTGCACAATGTTATGCGAATCAATTAAAGAATTTCTCTGCGTGTACTTCTCTTGCTTCTATTTGCATTTGTACTGGATTTGACATAGGATGAGAAGAATAAAATTGTATTTAGCGAGAAAATATAATAATTGGTTCTCTACGGCACTGGCCGAATTTCAAGCTTTTATTTTACCGAACGTTATCAAGACCGAGACGTAGGACGTGGGGGCCAAATAAAACACACATTTTAATTGTCATCAGTCATCGAGGTTAATTGACCTTAGCGCGGCTGCGCTCCCATTCCAGGCTTTAGTTAATAACAATAAGGGACCCTTGACTTATACAAAACTCGTCTAATTCGATTCGTTACATTGTATAATAAGTCATTAGGGCGAAGTAGCTTAATTCAGATGCGAGTTCTTGAATGTTCGATGATGGATATGCGGATGAGGTATGTGTGAATATGTCAAGCATTTCAGATGATCATTGAATATATTGACTTATAATTATCTTGAAATCTGCAAAAGATGTTGTAAGAGACGTTCAAAACTGGCGTTAAATTAAAAATACTAGATAAAACAAAGGACAATGTTAAATATAGCCGATTTTTGGCTTATCCGGGAGAACGCATAAATCATAAAAAAATTAATTAATTATTGTTAATTAACATTAGAAATGGCCCAAAAATACGTCAGATATCTGGGGAAATGTCGCTACTACCCCTAAACCTATATAAACTACCCTTAAATAGCTTTAAATGGATAATCATTAATTATTGTTATAAAATTCGTGTAAAATGAAAAAAAATGCTTGAAAATGATTTGAACAGACAGTATGTCAATATAAGAAGTGATAAATAACTGTAAAAATGTCCATTCCACCCCTAAAAATTAAAAAAACGACTTTCAAAAGCTAATGGTGAGCTTACTTCGACATCAAAAATAGATAATGTTTAAATGTTCAAGGGAACGTCTATTGCTAGAAAAAAATTATAGATTACTGTCAAAAAATGCAAAAACTGATACTAGAGTACATTAAGTAAGTGGGGAAATATTAATTGCACCCCTAAATCTATATAAACTGCCTTTAAATAACTTAAAATAGATAATCATTATTTATTGTTGTAAAATTCGTTTAGAATGAAAAAAATGCTTAAATCACTTTTAAGGTTCATTTATACTATTGCCATTTTTTCGCAAAGTGAGAACAATTGGCGTTATTTCGCCATTGAATGGACATTTTTACAGTTATTTATCACTTTTTATATTGACATAGTGTCTGTTTAAATTATTTTCAAGCATTTTTTTCATTTTACACGAATTTTATAACAATAATTAATGATTATCCATTTAAAGCTATTTAAGGGTTTATATAGGTTTAGGGATAGTAGCGACATTTCCCCAGCTATCTGACGTATTTCTGGGCCATTTCTAATGTTAATTAACAATAATCAATTAATTTTTTTATGATTTATGCGTTCCCCCGGATAAGCCAAAAATCGGCTATTTTTAACATTATCCTTTACGTGGTTGCCTCTCAAATTTAGTTTAAATATTTGAATTCAAATAATTTTTTACCATTTTCCAGTATTCTTTATACAGGGTGCCCAGAATGCCAATACTGATAGAACTTGTACACTGTAAAAATTTTAACTCGATATAACACGATAATTGTCATATTATATATATGTGTATTTATGTAGTCTAATATAAAATTACAGTTACTTTCATTCAATTTGGCTTGACAAATTATTAAGTAGATTTAAGTTCAATTTTTTTACTGTGTATATCTCAAAAATAACCACAAAAATCACGAAAAGAAATGTTTAATACGAATAGTCTTTCTGCAAATACGTTTCAAAAATAAAAATACAACTACAATAAAATGTATATGTTTAGGGGTGCTTGCGATTATTATGTAGAAACACCACGGTGGGTGTGCGACGTTGTCACATATTTAAAACCCGTTTGCCGTAATATTTCTATTATTGGTCGCAGAAAAAATGTTACGTCAACTATGTTTTGTTTGATACAATTTATCATAGAGTAAAATACAGGCACTAGTACCTAAAAGAGTGTTATGTCGAAAATTTGTCAATTTCAAAACGCTTTCACAAAAAAATAATTTCATCTCTGACACTCTGTATCTTTTTCCACAGCAACATTTTACTAAATCGTCTCTCCCCCTGTATTTAGACAACCAACCCGTTACCTTTCGAAGTAGACAGTGGCCCCCGTGGCAAGACGTGCAAAATTTCGAAAAGATCGGCCTGCTTTGAAAAAATCTTTGTGCTTTGTTGAAAAGTGGTTTCAGCAAACCTCGCCGATCTTCTTAAAATCTTCTTTGCACGTCTCCATAATTTACCGTTCTGGACAACTTTTTCAAGTAACATTTTGCTGTATTTTCAGCAGAAAAGGCACTTTATCTGAAACCAAAACAGTTTTTACTCGGTGCTCTGAGCATTTCAAATAGGATTATTTCAAAAATGGTTACTCCTATCGACTTCAGCAAGGTTAACCTTTTTCAAATAAAACAGGTAGGAGAATCGATTGTTTCGATAGTCAGATGGATACACTAAGCTGCAAAAAAGTTCTGCCATTTAAAAGAAACATGGTGTGCTACAAGCGACTCCCTCTACTAGTGACGTCAACGTTAGAAACAAATTTGAATTTCTTGCCCGCAAAAACCGGCGATTCCCGAATTTTAGGTAATTACTTGGTTTTCTTAAGATATTTACAAATATCGAAAATAAAATTTTAACTTTGACTTGGCATGTTAGGTTAAATTGATTATTAAATCGATTTATTTTCACCTAACAAATCTGCGGTCTCATTTTTGCTACTTCATTTAAAAACACCCTGTATAAACAATCGAGCATTCAGATATTTCGACATTCGCGTACTCGTTCGTGGTTATAAAAAGGCTTCCTGTACACTGCCCCGATGATTCTGAACGATTCGGTAAACGCGACTACGAAATGGCGTTAAACCGTCCCATCAACTCGCCCAACACGTAGATAATAGTATCCGGTACTGGTGGAACAGGATATTCATGAAATTATTCAAGCTCTACACCGAGACTATTTTTTAATTGAGCCCCCCGATCGATAATTAAGGCCTTGCGCCAGGAATTTCATTAGGTCCACAATCGGTTCGGGTAACCACAACCGAATATAAATTCGAAGCTGTCATTCAAGAAATTATTCGAGCATACACGACACATTTCAATTCCGTGGCCAACGGGCCGTAACAGAAATCCGTTTGATTAACCAAATTCGATTTAGCATATTAAAATCCTCCGCCGCGGATTCCACCCGTCCGCCGAAATATTAATTTATTTCCAGTTAATATGTGCCGGTATAAATGGATTACCGGATTGCGAAAGCACCAAGAATATACAGGGCGAACGGCAACTGTGACGTAATGCTTTGGGGATGTACTAGTAGAATTAAATTTTGAAATTTATAAAATTGACTTCTACTGGTGTAATGATTTATTTCTCAATGAATTATTTTTATTAAAAAAAGCTATTTTAAAGTTTACACAACATAAAACACGTTTGACGTCATACTGCGGTCATATTGATGATACTGTGACGTCATATTATTTGATCTATAGTTATTTTCTGGGTTGTTATGCCATTTAATTCTGTTACTGGTAGCGACCAGTGCACGTCCTTTGCTTTGGTTGGGATTATTTGACCTGTCCGTGTTGTTCTCGGGCTAGACTCTGTGGCTATCGGTATATTAAAGCGCGCGGCCCTACCTTTACCTGGAATTATTTGACTTGCACGTGTTGTTCTCGGTCTAGGCTCTATGGGGACAGAAGCGCTATCGGTATCTCTGGGCCCACATTATTGTTTGACATAAAATTACACCGATACTAAATTAATTGTCATTTTGTTTAACTTAACGGTATCAAATTATTAAATTAAACATTTGTAATTAATGTTCTCTAACCAAAAAAAACTTTCATTTCAAAGTGTTAACTATTCAGTTAATAGAATCAACACAGTGGATTGAATAATTTTAGGTTCCTCTAACCAATACTTTTACTTCAAATTACAAAATTATTGCAATATTGAATTAACAAATATTTGTGTTGACATTTTTGAATGGTTAAGTGAAATAGTTTTTCGGATAGCCATACATAACCGTGAAAAACTGTTAATTTAACGGGTTTTTTTTCTCCGTGTAAAATATCTGGGAAAGTATTTATTTAATTGCCAGTACTGTTGAATGCAAAACTAAAAAAAGTAAATGATCTGAAATATATTATTAGCATTAAAAATAATATGTTATTTTATAACCTAACCCATACTTTCGCTTTGGCAAATTATCGCGTGATATCTTTACAAAACTGTTGCCTCTCATTTTCATATATTTAATAATAATTAACAATGCTTAACAACTAATTGAATTGTCATATAACACATAAATGACACTTAAAACATGCAATGGAACACAGAGAAAACAAAAATGCTTGCGTCAGTCTAGGTTAACCTTCAAGGTGACAAGTAACGTCATATTGCATTTCGGGACAAATAGATCGACAGGTTTTAAATTAATTTAAAATTTAATTATGATTTATAAATTTCTGTGTAGATAGAGAACATGGTAGTGATATATTTTGAGATATTATTGACTCGGTAAAATTTTATTTGATACTAAATCTCCTACATTCTAACTAAAGATAACTAAATAAAAATGAAGAAGCCATCTGTTTTATAACTATTTACTAATTTCAATTATTTCTAAATAATTTTGAAAATAACTACCAGTAGAAACTGGAGCGATTTTTTTAATCTCATCTAGGTCCTCATTTTGGTGCATATTATTTTCTTTATAAATTTCATAATATAGCAATATTATGGATTCTAACTTCGCTTTTAAATCTAATTTGTTGCAAATATAGATACCAGGATTTTCTGAAATTAAAAATACTCACTTGTTTAGGAGCATGGCGGCGCCCAGCATACTTCTCGCGTTAAACCTATTCGGTCTCCCTGGAGAATTTATGATTAGTTTATATGGTACCTTTGGGCACGCCTTGGTAATAGCGATACCGTCGGACAATATAGAATTACTGTTTAATAGATGTTAACAAAACTCAGCAATGCTATTAGGATATCCACTGTACACATAATGCTTAAATTAATACACATTAATTACGGTAATATCAATAAATTTCTGCAATATATGGCCTACGTACCCAAGCAAATTGCACCAACGATTTCATTTTATATTAGATATGTTCACCTGGTTATCGACGCCTTTTATTGGTATTGCCTCCATCGCGTTCGGAAACGTTCTATGGTAATTGCTCTTCTCTGTAAATCGATAATATCATTAACGTAATTAAACGATCGCTCATTTTTTGTTGTTTTGTAAACATAATATTTTTCTTACTACCTTGTACCCATAGAGGTTTTTTATTCACCTTAATAAGCATGTTAGCTTGGAGGTACTAAAACCGAAACCGAAGTGACATTCGCCAGTTATATATAATTTATTATTAAACTGATTTTATTATACAACACATATTTGTTTCTTTTGGGTCCAAGAATTTTGTGTGCTTTATTACTTTTTGCCACAAGTTTCGTGTATTGGGATTCTGGGGTAAACTAATAATAATTTAACTGGGTATTTTATCGTTATACTGGAACATTTTGGTGAAATACAATATCTAAAGTTTCATTGTTAATACAATAATATTTGAATTTTCCATAACTGACATAAAAACCGCAATGATAACGGCGCCGCTGCTTCGCATTCTAAATGCAACTAAACGGTAGCGAGCGCAACTCGGTATGCTTTAGGATGTACTGGCATCACACGGTGGTTTACGCGAGTCTATGTTCTCAAATTATATTAAAGGCTCTAGAGGCGCCAGAAAATTGTATTTTTTAGATCACACTATACAAAATCTTTCAGAAAATTAAATAAAAAAATGATAAATGACTCCATTGAACTACTAATTTTAAAAGTCTGTATTTGTACGCTTGAAGATGTTGCGTTCAATTATTCAGTCTCTACCCACCCAACGAATGTAATTCATAGATGTAATTGAAGCTTTCCCGATGAGGTCTATATAATATATTGCATAATTCGTCACTAATTACATTATTACTTGTCAGGCAATTCGAGAAAGCTATTAATTTGATAAATAGGAAAGCAGAAAAAAATCGTTGAGACAGTCAGATCTGCGTGTAAGAGATTAACAACCACGATCTTGTCACAACGTTAAAGAACTATTTATGCAAATAAAAAAGATAAATTTTCGATCTCGGTGCGTCGAATGGGTAATTGAACATCATTCTCTCACTTCCGGCTTCACGAGTGACGTCCATTTTATCTAGGATCAAATTACACCAGATGCAAACATCTCGATAACTTGCAAAATATTTAGAAGAGATTGCTACATCTTCATTTATTATTTCATGTCGCAAGGCAACATAAAATAAATTAACGCCAAACTCGTACATGCGTAAAAAATTGATTTGAAACAAGACAAAAGAATTCGAAAGTGACGAAAATTTTACTTATTGAAAAAGATACTTCGACGTTTGATTTTTTTTTAGTTTGATTTCTCTGTGGTTGCCAAATGGGATATTCTCGTCCGTCTATTGATTCTGTTGCGTTTAATACATACGTTTAACTTTTACAACATTAGTGAAGGCTGCTGAGTACAGGCCATTGGTCGGGTACGCATTTGCATGGATATCAAATGAATTAATCAAATACGCCTTGCAATAGAGGCGTCGCAAAAATTATTCCCAATTTGAATAAATTTGCCATAGATAGCTCGATATTATTGCGCAAGTTATGCGAGACACATTGTAGTCCGGTGACTAATATTAGGTGTGAAATCGTAAACCGCGAACATTTATTTAGACGCACTTAGGCCGTAATGAAATTCAAAATTATGTTAATATAATGTAGACAATTATTTATTTCAACATAAAATCCCAATAAATGAATTGCTAATATTATAATGATCTATCGGCGCATTGTAGTTGGGAGATTTGCAATTAACAACTCCCAACATGAGATTCTGGCTTTATTGGCGGTTTATTGCAGTCGTGGGCCTCTTAGATTTTATTTGTACATTGCGTCTTACCAACGTTGTTTATTTTCGACGTACAGCCGTGTTCTTTCCCATCGTTGTTACCACAGGAACCGTTAAAGTGTTGTCAAATGACGCGAGCGAGCGCAAGTAGACGATTATGTAATCACTCGTCGATATGCTAATATTTAGACATAAATAAGAGTACAAACTTTTTGAATTGTGACCTATGTAACCCACCTAACGTTGTAAACAGTTTCATTAGAAGTTTAGTGCTGAAAAATCAACAAAGAACAAACAAAACGCTTCTAAATAAGTCTATTTGTTGAAATAAACAAGAAACCACCTCGTCCGATTCAATATATCTTGTGTACTTGATTCAGAAACTTGATGGACGTACAAACTAGAAACCGCTGATGAGTTTTATCGTGCTTCTCCGTACGCTTCAACAATCTCCATTGACTAATCGTTACTGTCATTTTTGCTAGATTTAGATAATAAAGGTGTAAAAGCAACTTTATAATTATTAGGATGTTTCGTCCTTAATGAAATATTTTCAGGTATCTTAAACATAAAATTACAAAAGCTTAAGGCAAACTATTACGCATACAAAATAGTTAGTTTTTATTATGACATATATTCGATGTAAAAATAGCCTTATTTAAGTTCTTCCTAATATCCGGAATCCTTAAAACTTTAGATATACTTGTCTGAAGAAAACCATAACTTTATATAAGTATGATTGAAGAAATGATTTATGTAAATTCACCATGATTATTTGTCGTTTTTATGCCCATAACTATCATGGCAAGTTTACTTACAATTTGTAAAGTTACTAATGCTCTGTAGAATTTCAATGTAATTAAACAAATAATACATGTGCTGATTATTAGAAGTCTTATTGTAGGTACTATTAATATAGAAATTATTAAAGCGTGCAAGCGTGAAAATTTAGGAAAAAACCGCACAATGTATTTTTTTAAATTATCTTCAGAGAGCCTCTCATACACTATTTTACAGCACCACTAAACCGTACAGACACTTATAAAGTGTAGTTAATTGGGTTAAATTGTGATGCTATTGAAGATGTTTCAATAAAGAAAAGAAACGTCGTAGACGATTATAGAGTTGTTTGTTTGCTCTTGATTATAATCCAAACTCAGCAAAATAAAATTAAAAATGCCCACGTTAGTTGCGTTAGTGTTTTTTTAAATTATGTGTTTTTTTTGCTTCTCTCTATGCATATTTACCATATTCACAGATAAACACCATTCAAATTAATTGATATTATAAACATCAAATACCAAATCCGAACTTGTATATCTAGATAGAAATAATATATTAATTCGCGTTAGATAGCACTAGCGCTAACTCTTTATTTATTGACGTCGTTAATATCGCCATTTGTAAACGAAAATTACTAAATATTTCGAATTTTATAATCGTTTATGAGTTCGCTTCGTATCTATCTTCGAGATCAGAAAGATAAATGTGAAAAGATTAAAGTTTTTAATAATATATTTAAAGACACAGAATAAATATGACGTCAAAAATATTAAAAAAAAAATAAAAGTGCTAGTGGTAAGTATACGAAAAATTTGTTATTTTTAAATGTTCCAATTTGTGTTTTTTTTAATTCATTTGAAGGACACCTTCTCCCGGATACAGCCGAAGAAACAGAATCATTGCGATTAAATATTGCTCTAGATGCGATAACCACTCGTATAAAATTTCTATTTGAAAGTTGCTCCAAATATTGTCGGTAAAATAATATAGAACACACGCTGATAAATCGCGCCGCTTTGTCTGCTCTTATCTTAAAACTGAAAGCGAGTTTCTAGTTATTTCAGATAACAAATCAACACAATAATAACTGCGTGAAAGTTTATTTTTTAACACGGCCGTATCTGCTACTTGCGGAGCAATAAAAATAATCAATTCTTACGATCAGATAACATTTACAGTGCCAAAATCAATGTAATCCATTAATAACTTAATTAGAAAATACTATTTGGGTACATTTCAACGTACTAATCGAGAACGATTTGATAGGTCATGCTGCAAATATTTTTTATGCAAATTGTCCGATTACTCAACGATATTAGTTAGCTCACGGTTAAGTATTCTGCCAGAAGAACAGTGCAAACGTGTTCAAGAGTAAATTGCCTGAAAATTGTTTGTTCTTCAATTTTTTGCACGCAGGAATTTTTCTGTTTCGATTAACAATGCAGAAAAGACAATCAAGAGGATATTTTATTATTACTTGTACATACGTAGGGTTTTATGTTGAAGAGGTCCACTGTAACAAATTTAAAAAAAGGAGTCCCGCAGGGGTCAAACCTCGGACCTTTATTATTTCTTCTTTTTATTAACGAACGATATTTGTCAAGCAGTAGATTGTTATAAATTATTGTTTGCTGATGATATGAAAATGTTGCCTTCACTTTGTTCCATAGATGATTGTTTAATATTACAGGATTATTTAAATAATTTGCATAATTGGTGTTTTAAGAACAAATTATATTTTAAGGTATCCAAATGTAAAATTACTTCCTATACCAGAAAAAAGTTACCTATTGTTTTCGATTATGCTATTGATGACTTTGCACTCGTCCGTTGTGAAACTGTTAAAGATCTTGGTATGTTATTTGATTGTGCTTTATCCTTTCGAGAACACATATTTAACAAAATAAAAGAGACAGCAAGACCATATGGCTTTATCGCGAGGAACTGTAGAAACTTTAACAACACTAAAACATTGAACACATTGTACAATTCCTTCGATAGGTCTACACTGGAATACGGTTCTATAATATGAAATCTATATTATCAATGAGAAGAGCAGAGAAAGTTTTTAAAATGTTTGTATTTCAAAGAAACTGGAGTTTATCCAGAAATTAATACAGATTGCAACACATTATTAGAAAGATTTAATTTAATGGGTCCAGTTTGATAGTGTTCTTTACTATCTTTTCTATATAAAATGTTGCAATTGTTGACTGGGGATCATATATTCGGTTAATTTGTTATTTAATTAATTATTTCTTCGATTGTATTATTTTTCGTTATATAATTGTAACTGACTACTCATATTTTCTGTTACAATATACACTATAGTTACTATGTCTTTAAGCAATTTAGTGTAATTGCTGTCAATGGGTTAACTGTTGAGCAATAAAGCTATAATTATTATTATGTGTTTCAAACAGGAACAGCATTTTTTTAATGTCAAAGAAGTATTTCGATATGATTCTGTTGATCAATAAATCCTATAAAAGTGAAATAAATTTGAATATTTCGTAATAAATTTGGTTTCCATTTATAAATAATCTGTGAATATTAATACCCACCTTACGTTTTCTTGGAATATTAGAGGTTATTAATGATTATCTGGGCGCATATTTCATTTCTCATGAGCTACCATTTACCACGTTAGCTAAGCGCAAAATACACTTTGTGTAGGTAATCTTTGTTACATGGTTTTCATTTTATAACGTATCTATATTTGTCCAAATCCCAATTAGTAAATCGTCGTCGAGGCCGTAAAATCATCGGGACGCAATATAAAAAATTACCTTGTCATTGAGCATTCGTGTTGTTTTATTAAAATTAGATAACGGCGGCCAATGAGAAAAATTTCAAACCTGTTCCCCGACATGTGTACCCAAAACTAACATGGCATTAGTATTAAATTTCTATTTATGGGCCCGGGTGGAAATAAATTATTATTATTCTTAATCAATTCGCCGGTATTATAGGAATTCCTAAGCCGAAGGCGATTTTCAATTTTTGTGGTATGCAGAACCTCAACTTCTTCGTGTATAATAAATGATGACGTATATTGTGTGCAGCAAATACAAAAAAAAAACATTTCTTAAGCTCGAGGACTACGGATTATATTTGGAACAAACAGTTTTTCTGCCATAAGAAAATATCCACATCCTCAATACAAATTTTGTAATTTATTTCTTTTATACAGTTACAGTAACGGTAATGACTTAATAAAAAAAAATAGGACCTATATAGCTTCAAAATTCGACAAAGCAGATGCCTAAAAGATGCGCGCATGCAAACTCTTCTCTCGGCTACAATCAAGAAGATTTGATTTTATCGAATAGGGATTTGAAATGCCCCCACTACAAATGGTTGGTATTAATTAGGTCGTGCAATATTGTTACATTTAACTGTAATTGTGTCTACCGTATAAATATCTACTTCGTTATTTTACGCGAAGCAAAAGGAAAACGTAAACTTTCCGATAATGTGTGTATATTATTCATATCAAGAATATTTCAGAAAATTATTATAGAATTATGTATTCTTACAGATTTAATATAAAATTAGCTTCAAGGGATAAGCAAGGGCTGGTTAAAATTTTAACGATATTTTAAATTGCTAAAAATACGAAGTGGAATCTAACACAGATTTTACCAGTCCCCAAGTCCTCAAAATAATGTTTATCAATTAACTTCAACAAATCCATTAAATCAGTAGTATAGTTATAAATGAATTTAGTAAATACCGCAAATTTTTCACCAAATTTTGAGCAAGAAAAACATCCAACACGACAATTTACAGTTGTTTTCTTAATTGGACTTGTTCCCATTTTGTTCTCGACTAGAAGTACCTTCCGAGCTACAAGAGCTACAAGAAACTATCACGCACTGGAAGGTGAGAAAGGAGAGAGACCTCGTCCGGCCCTACGCAAGGGAATCATAAGAATGCCTGAAACGCGCCTGTTATCAGATTCTAACCGTTAGTTCGTTAGTTATTGTCTCTCTCTCGGGCGGCTGACCACCGAGAGATATCGGGACATGTATTAGTAACTGTCAATGTTAAGACATTGGTTCGAGATAAAGGACCAATTTTTGAACGGACCCGTAGCTTTAATTACCTGCGTTGTTGCAACGTTTTGTTGTTCGATTTCTGTGTTTACTACTGAACGATGCGGGCGATATTTTTCATAAAGGCTGGAGGTAGACTGTCGGGGATAATAAAATATGTTTTATTAGCCATTATTACAGGCGAAGTCTAAGTTTAATGAAATGCGATAAAAATCTTAATATAGAATCACCCCAGACATCTGATAGTGAAAGCGTTGAAACATGTTTCCATAAAAATATATATAACTTTCCTTTAAAAACGCATCTTCTTTCGTCAAGAAGAAGTTACCTTATAATATATTCTTTTATTCCAATAGAACAAGAACCCAATTACAGGAAGAAGTAACATATAGTTACATACGTTTAGACTTTATAAACTAATTGGCCTGCCAAATATTATAAGTTGTTTCATCAACCCTATTTTGGAAATCCATGCATATTTTGCAAAGCTCAATGTAGTTGATACTCTTTACATAAATCCATATGTTTGTGTATGTATATCAATGCGCGAGTGAAGCAGGAACAGAAGAGAGAAGAAACTGTTCTATAATTCATTCCTCCTTTTTGAATTGGACAGATTCCTAAAAAATGTTTTAGAATAATGGGCGTTTTATAGATAATATACATCAATATCTACATTTGTTTACTAAATATGTTCATTTGATGATTTTTTTAGCAGCCATTACTAAATTTGTTGCGTTGCTATATATTTCAATTATTTCCTGTGCAAACATTTGATCAATTTGATCATAAAATTTGTGGCACATTTTAATACCTGATATAACCACTCTCAGTTATGATGTTGATATGCTATTCATGTTATAAATAATGTAAGACGATAATACATAATACAACAAAAACATTGTTACATGTGGCCTAGCATCAATTTCAGTTATGGTAGACTACTATCCGATAATAATTTTATACCATCAATTACACAAGCTCATCACAAATGCGATTGCTATTACAATGTACCCCTAAGGAATAACATACATTACTTTATTATTTACGAAATTTGAACTCGTACTATTGGACTACACCGCAATATTCATGCTAATCTCTTGAAAAAACATTTTAAGTTCTCTAAAAAAAAACACAAAGCTACATTATCATCTCCTTGACCAATTTAGAAGATCAATATCCATTAAACACTCGATGCTTTGTCTTCGGCGTTCACAATTTGCATTCTACCAATTAAGGTAAACCCATAAAATATAACTTCCATTCTGCGGCCTCTCCGCTGATAAGTTAAAAATAATTTTTATTTGGTTTAATTATTCTATCCGTTAAATGAGTTACTGGTTTCTTATCCATTTAATGAGCAACAATGAACGGAAAACATCTCCGAAGTCAAATTTAGAACATAATGAGATAATTAGTAAGATTATTTTCGTGGTTCTAGGAAAGAGGCGATTTTCAACTTCCCCATGCTTATAAAACGGTAAGTTTGTTTTGTAAACGATAACTATCCAAAAACAACAAACCAAGCGCGCAATATTTGTTTTCAAAAGTAAGTATAAACTAAGATATCCTCATGTACATGGGGCAAATGCAATTCCTTATCTTGTGCACAAAGGACTTGTGCATCTATCACCATTTTTAGCCAAAACATATAGCCAGCTGATTACGATATCTGATAAAATAATTTAACATCGGAGTATAATTGGCAATTATTTTACAGTTATGTGTTTTTTTATTGCATAATCCTTATACCAATTAAAATTTTAATTTAAACTGTAATTTGTTATGTTTTTAATTATAATTCAAATTGAATAGATAAAATCACGTGCCGTATTATTTGTAAAAAATAACTCTAATTTTTAATTATTCTTATTACGCTGTCAATAATTTCATTTTTGCGCTGCACGCGATACGATCTGCCCTCGAAATTATACCTCGAGACATTGTTGTGGCTCGTCTTAAAAGTCGAAACATTTTTTTATTCGCACGCGCACTTTTATCATTATAAATATATTACCAATAAAATATATTATACTGTTCGCTTTGTTGCAGCTTCTTTGACGTTTATTATCCGGACACGTGAAGCTAATATTCCTATATTTATTCATTCAATTGACACACGTAGCTATAAATACCCAATATTACTCTAAACAATACCCAATTTTTAATGTTTGCTAATAAACAGTTATTTTACAGCTAATAGAATACGCTGCAACGCCCAAAGACGAAACTGTTAAATGGTTTCCATGATTTACGTCGATAGGAGTTCATTTTCAAAAACCTTTGCATTAAAATTAACACGTTTTATGAGTAATATACATCAATATTTACGTTTTTTTTTACTGAATATGTTCATGTGATGACTATTTTTTAGCAGCCATCACTAAATTTGTTACTCCGTTATATGTCTCAATTATTTCCTGTGCAAACATTTATCAATTTTCTTATAGATTTCAAATATTTTGTACACCTTCAACATCTGTTTTCATTAACAAGGACACATTTGTTATTTCTATTTACGTTGCTTGTTTTGTTTGAAGTTTCGGGAATTTGAAAAGTCAATTTTTTCTTTGTATAATTACACACCTTACTCATTTTGTATTATGCATGTATACGATTTAAACGTTCTGTAAAAGGATAAAGTTCCAGTTGCTTTTTTAAATAGCATCGTAAATCCCTGAACTCTCGTTAATATAATCGTAGGTTTGAACCCAGGCATTCTATTCAAATGAAGATTTGTGTAAGATAAATAATATTATTCTAACATTTCAAAGGTGGAATACCTAATCAAATACGATTTATATTCCCAATAATTATTGGTTTTATCAAGTCGTAATTGCGCTTACTTATTAATTTTCTGCAAACAACCTGTCATTATAACAAACAGCTCGATTTGCATCGCCAGTTTCTACACTGACTTAATCGACGGTTTTTAGTTAGTAGATCAATGACAAAGTTGCTTATTTGACTCGCAGTTGGTCTGAAAATTAATTTTTTATTGTTGCTTCTACTAGGTCAAATGTACAGTAGTGATGAAAGAAAATTAATTTCTTTACAGTTTCAGATATTTCGAAGATAATGTAATACTGACCTTTAAGCTTAGAGTGGATTTCAATCAAGTTCACTGCACATCTTATTCTCAAGAACTAAATTTAAAGTCGGTCTGTATGAAGTTTTTGAGATCAATATTATTGACTGCCAAAATCGAGTATAATTTAGATTTAATTATACTTTAACAGAATATACATAAGGAACCTGAAGAATATTATGAAAGAAAAAAGGAAATATGGAATTATTTAATACTATCTGATAAAAACATTTCTCGCAACGTTTTTTAACTTTAACTATATTGTTTGTATTATTGTTAGAGACGTATTAGTGGGATTCTATTTATTATCGTTTATTGTGGCAATTAATAAAATGTTGTCCATTATCCCCATCCATTTTCTGTGTGCGTCTTCGTCTGCACGCGTAGATAAAAACACGGCGGTCATTATGCGAGATGTTGCCTTCCCTGAAAACACTGAATTAAATAGTCGTTATCGTAAATAACTTTGTATGTAAATAGTGGGATAGACTTAACGCCGCATGTGCTAAAATTTTTATTATGGAGGAAACTTATAGCAACATTTTAAACGTCGATCGCCTAACACGTCCTAGCTCAAATAAAGATATCGGCAGGTAAAATGCCGGTAAAATTAAAACTGGAAGGCGAGCTCGGAGTCGATATTTACGACATAAACGTTGCTAAATTATTGCATACAAGTACATAATTACATGCGAGAGGGTTACTCTATGCTCTAGGGCAATATTTATGTAGGCGATAGAACTCAACATAATTTTATCATCAATTATTTGAGATTTTAATGCTTGATATCAGGCCGAGAGTAACCTTGAGTTTTTATTAAATCGACGCGGAGAGACAATGGCGGCGAGCCGAGTGAATTAAAAAGCTATAATTTTAATTTGTATTGGTCAAGTTAGCCAACGGTCTTGAAGCTGTGCAACCTGCAATCGCATTTGTCGCTTTATTTTATATTAATTTCAAACATACGTACTTATTTCACGGTAATAAAATAAATGGCGATTACTCGCTTTTCAACACTAAATATCTTTCTTGAATTTTGACCACCCAACAGCTTTCCGTAGATTTAGTATTAAACAATACGAATGTTCACTAAAGTGAGTTTTTATCAATAACTAGAATTTTTGTTTATTATTCCTCAAAGTAATAGACGTTAGAATTAATAAATTAATGGTGTCTTAAACGCAGTTTTAGTTTATATGAATCATGCAACGGTTTTGTGTTGTCTTAACGGTTCTATACCAAAATTTCCACAGATGAGCCAAAAAATTACGGAATAGATGTATACATTTAAAAAAAATTACGTTGAGGTTGAAATTTCTGAAAAAATGAGGACATTTATCCAAAGTAGGCCTAGGACATTGAAGTTTTTCATACTTACTCATTTTTTACTTAATTGTATAGATTTGAAATCGTAGTACATTTGGTTCTGCAAATAGAGTTGAATCCCAGAAGGTCATATTTTGTCACTACAATAGTCGTTTCACTTATGTGGGGACATCTTATATGATATTAAATGTATTTTTAGGAACCAGAAATTACATTCCAAATATAAAAAAATATAGAGGATGTTCCATTTAACATTTAATTTCGCATTTAATTTCAGATAACATAAGTATGGTTCATATTTCTTTAAGCAAGACTCCATAAAAACTTACAGCCTTACAAGCCGTACAAGTAACAAGCTATGAGCAAAACTAAGCAGAGGACCTTATCCAATATCGTGACAATAAAGTTATTTGATCAAACATAAGGTATTTCGCGGGGTCCAGCGATTGGCCCATTGCTTTTCGTGTCTATTAACGATATCGCCCAAAATCTGAATGTTCACTTCTTATTGAATGCCGATGACCTAAAGCTCTATTTTAGCATTAATTCCGAATGCAATCAAGCTATAAATTAGTCAACCACTGTATACAGGTACATCTTAATAGAAAATATTAGTAGAAAGCTGAAGCAAAATTATTCAGAATATAAAATTCACGTTAATTTTAAATATACCTTTGGAACGCATACTTTCTTGTATGATATTTTGTCCTGAGCAGCATCCAAGATGGCGTCGACCTGAACGTGAAATATGAGAGTACACGCATTGACACGGTTTTCAAGCCTTCCGCTCGGAGGCCGATGCCAAAAAATCGAAATTTATGTGCACGCGCATCCGCGCCGTATAATGTTAGGTAATAACGCGGCGGAATAAAATGCATAAATACCATTTTTTTGTGGAAACTCGAAAAGACTGTGGAAAGCCCGCGGCGCGGACTGCCTACATCACATAGCATGGCTAATTTGATGGCTCGTCCAGCCAAACGTTGGCCGTTCAGCCCGAGACGAGGCACTCCAATTTTGCGCTGACTTATCGTCAGTTATTACCGTTCCTTGGTTGCGCTGCGTCTCGGAACGGGCGCTCTGGGGCCTTTTCAGCTATAATCTTTCTATCAAAACCAAAGTATGCACTCGATTCAAGCGTGATCTATCGATTGCAGCGTTACCGACCTTCTTTTTGGGTTTGCCGGCTTGCGATCGTCATTTTTCGGCGGTGTTTTGCATAATGCGCTAAATTGTGATATTTAATGTATAATAATTTCGAGTGCGCTGCGACCGATAGGCCGACGCGCTGAATTACCGTGATATATGGCGGCGGTGGGTGGTATGGATTTTGCACGGTGATCGGCCCGAGTTATTTACAACCCGTACTGTGCTGTCATTACCCTCCCCGAAATATTGACGCCCCAATGCGGCCGTATCATTAATCACAGATACAGTTTACAAAAACGTAGTTGCGAAAGTACCAGAAACGAAAAATCAAAGTTTTCCAACAATTTTGCACCTTCGCGAAGATTCAACGCAAATTTTAACCTTGAAATGCTGAAATAATATATATGTAATAATGTAATGTGTATTTTTTAGTTAAAAAGTCGAAAAGTCAAAGCACAAAAAATGATGGTAAATATTACTCCTCTCCCTGACTATATAAGAGTTATAGTTGAGGTCCAAAATAATAGAGAGTGATTCATTCACAGCTTGGATGAGCACAGGACGTGACCTCTATTTCTTCTTTCACCAAGTTTCCACTATTTTCCGTTTCACAGTTGTGTACTTTGCCACTGTGCTTTGCGCTACTTACACTACTCACGGACATTCTTGAGAATTAACTACTTATTTCAACCGCATCACTTACACGCATATTTTGACCTCGCGCTCTGATCCCTTCATACACGTCATCTTGTATTGCTCACTTGTTAGATTAGGGGTTACGATTTTGAGAATATGCCGTAAGGTTGAATTATTCTCCATTCTTCAGTGGCACTTTAAGTGAAAGAATTTTTGGACCCAGGAAGAAAAAGCAATATTTTTTACATAGAACGCTCTGGAGAAATATTGCCCTCTAATTTCGGAACACCCTGAACAAAGTAGTAAAAGCGTGACTGCTACTGAAAGTAATTTTATGGAAATAATGCGCCTTTTATGCATATTATTTTAAAATCTCTGGGTCAATGATATTAACCTAGTAGGTGAACATATGCTATATGTCAAAGGAAGGTAAGGAGGTAATTCATTTGGGAACACCTCGTACCAAATTATCATCAATAAATAAACCGAAGTGTATGTTTGCAATGATGTACCGTGGAACGACATGGACTTGAAATAGGATCAATCAAATACTAGCCAGAAAGGCCGTGTCATTAAACGAAGTGGATTTCCTTTAATGCATATTATGCTGAAGTAAAACAGTAACGTATTTCGATATTGTAGGACGTCGGCAACGTAATTGCCAAAAAGCGATAGCCCGACATGCCGGATTTATCTAAGATTTGGTCCATAAAAACTCCCGAATGGACATCGGATTTTCATGCTAATCTAAACGATGCTCGTTTACTTAGAACAGCCCAGCGTGGAATCTAAATTAAGGCTCGATAATTTCGCAAAATGAATGTCGAAAATTGAATTTAATAATGAAACTGGTACTATAAATCTAAAGTAGCCTTTCTTGTACATTCATAAAAACTTCAAAATTGCAGATTAAAATAATGTATTCGATAAACAGATACCAATAAATATTTGATAAGCGCTTGATACATGAAATGCTACTTAAAATTACTCCGGTAGATTTATCTGGCGAGGATGTACAGAGTGAACAACGAAAAGCAAGTGGAAGCGTGCATTTCGTCGCAAACCTTCTACGACTATTAAGAAACAAACAAAAACTCACCTAGAACTGCGATGATCAAACTTTTCAATAATTACATCAGAGTTACTAGAAAGAAAAAGAAATAACGATTAACATAACCCATAAATAAATTATATCTATGTTCATAATTGCCGATTTATGTTAAAATAATTAAAGTAATTATATAAAAATTATGAACGATAAATCAAGTATACAAAGATAGCAACAATCAGTAAAATATGCAATAAGTCATAATATTTTAAACACCAAAATTATAATCGCTTTATTTTTTATATGGCATAAGACAAAACCGGATACAAGCTGAGATGAGATCTAGAAATAATTCTATCATCACAGTCATAATTTAAAACAATAAATCCTTAATGTTTGGCGATTTGCATTAAACAAATATACGACAACATGATAGATCGTCGGACATTACCTAGACAATCCACAAATAAGATGTTTAGATAGATGGAATAACTAAGGAGATAAAAATACGGGGAACATGATGTTCATGAGGAGTTTTACAACACATAGACAACATCTGATATACATCCACGCATATTTTAAATTGGTATGTTCCTCAAAGTTCGCGAACATCTATTGTGAAACATTAGATACAATAGCGTATGTAGCGATACGTCAACGTTGAGTTAAATTTTAAAGAAACCAATCATGCCAGTCTCGTTCGATAACTTTTGAAGTTTCACTCTATAGAAACATTCTTCCTCTTCACATCCTCATCCCCGCCATTCCCAGATCTCTGGGAGGTTTTTATTTCTTATTCACTTGTCAGATACATAATGTTAACATCGAGCGTTATCTACTTTCGGGTACTCGAACTGAACAATGTCAGCAATTCTATTTACGTTAATGAACTTGAATGAAGTTGAGCGACATAGAACGAAATTTATCCTGCAATCAGCAGAGATCATAAATTCGGTATATGGTGCACATTTCGATAACAACTTTACAAATTACTTGTAAACAAAATTGTATTTAATATTTTCTAGTAATTATTAAGTGGCAAAAGAAGTCAATTTATCTTGATTTAGATGGTATATTAACGCTTTTCATTCCATCCTGACTGTCGGATTCCATATCTAGTCGCCTTTTCCACTTAACATTACAAGAAGTATATAAATGATGGCTTCCATTTCACCATCAATTAAATTTAAATTATTCTTTAACCGATGTACTTTCAAACAAATTAAATATTAATTAACTTTTCGTGGTTAATTTTTATATATCAAAAGTCAGTAGATTAATAACGTTTTATCGTTTTCTTGAACATTATAAAGTTTTCCCACGTTGTACCTGAGTAATATTTATTATTATTAGATTGTGTGCCCTTTTCTCTGTAATATATTAGTTTCTTTTGATTAATATTCTATCATGGAAGTATTAGAAGTTCAATTTGTTGGTTCTCTGACGCCACGGGATTAAATGATTAAAACAGTTTATTGAACTAATATTTTCGTCTAACTTGAGTAAGTGCAGAGAGACTCCTAGTCGCGATGAAGTTTTTGCAGAGTTCCCACTGATGATGTCACATCGATAAGACACGAAACGTTTGGTAGTACGAATGCAACCAGTCGCAGAGGCTATTACGATACCACATAGATCACTGTCGTACCCATAACAGGTATATATGCAAATCGAAGGCCTAGCCTGAGAACAGCAACGTCAAGTCAAATATTCAAAGCTATGGCTATGGTTGTTTTTGTTGTTTAGAGTTGAATAATTTTTTAATATCACAAGAACGTCTGATTATGTGACTAATTTTACACATTTTTTATTTTACATTGTTATAATCATGTATGTAATTGAATTTTTTACTTAACACAAATTAAGATGATTTCATTTTCAGGTGTCTAACAACTAATTTCTATTAAGCAAGATACTCTCTACTTTTCACCCGAGTGTCAGCATCTTAATTAAAAAATAATATAAAAAGTAATTAGGTTCTCCACGCACTTTCTATGCCAATTGATTGGCGAAGCGAATTGATTGGACAGATTGATTACCGAGATTCGAGACCATTCTCTTATAATCGTAGCACGTTATGAAAATAGTATCAGTTTAAATCATAAAACAGCACTCTGACCGCAGACAAAGAAACTTGAAACTTGTTTAACGATGGAATTAAATATTTTGCGTGCAGTACGGGATATTTTTGACTGAAGTGGTTGAAACAATCTGCGTTTAGTGATTTATTTCTTAAATTCGACTTATTCTTCGGCGTTTCTACGAATGATTGATCGCGCGGGGATCGTAAGCGCTGAGTAACTCCGAGTTATTAACAAGGGCAAAAAGACACATCCTCGACATAACAAGAGAGTAAAACAAAAGACCGTCTAGTCCAGGTCTAAAACAAAACAAACGCCCGTCGAAATAAACCAACTCACATGTCCCGGAGGAGGCAGCGCTCTAAAACAAAGGGGAATAGGGTCGAGGTTGCCTCGCAGCCGGCCATCTGACCAATCGGGCCCCTGAGGTGAACGATATATGATAAATACTCTTTTTAAAAAATATATGATCGAAATAAATGCTTAGATCGACTCCGGCGATGCCGCTCCGTTCGTGATCTTGAGACGGATTGATGCTGCACCAGCAGGAACAAACGAGACGGAACCGTAAAGAATAATGACTTTATTGATGTGTCACAGACCGTAATGTTCACGGAGGATGAGACCGGCCATACCGAATGGTCTACAAATTCTCCAAGAGACATCCGAATACCCGCGGACACGAAACCGTCCAGCCATAAGTCTCCTTTTGAATATTTTATTTATTTATTTATAGAAAACAGGGACAATCACAGGCTTTACAGCCCAAAATAATATCCACAAGATACTCAAATTAAATATAGAAGTACAGTAATAATTGCTATAATGGAAAATCTTAACCTACAATAGTAATTCCCTTTAAAGATTTTTTAAAACCGACGAGCGAAAAGTGAAAGGTATCTAGATGACTATAGCACAAGTTGTAATTTCTACATATTCTATTTATGGGAGAATTTTGACCAGAGTCAGTGAGACAAAGCATTTATTCTAAAATCATGTTGTGGTGCATGTAAGCCGATCAAAGTTAATGAATCTGGAGAATCGATCAGACCATTAAAAAGTTTAAATAGAAATATTGCTTCAGCAATAATTTTTCGATTTTCTAATGAAATAATATGAAATTTGTTTCTTAATAACGTGCTACATTCAAAAGCATACACACCACTCTCCTTGTAATATAAATCTATTTTGCACCGACTAAGTCGAGATTTATATATGGAATATTGAGGATTCCATACAATAGAAGCAAAGTTGATTATGCTGTGCACATATGCAAAATATATAGATTTAATAGAAAATATTGACTTAAAATTTCTACAGCCTGATAATGAAGCCAAGCATTTTGTTATTTTTGAAAGTAATGTAATCAATATGTGAAGAGAAACTCATCTTTCTATCAAAGACCAAGATCTTTTATTTCTTCAACTTGATTTAACATATTCTTATAGATATAAGTGTAAGAGTATGTGTAATGGTTACGGGTAAAAGAAATACAAAAACGCTTATTTAAATTTAATTGAAGCTTGTTTGTTTTACAGTAATAGAAAAAAGAGTTTAAATCTTCCTAAAAGGCAAAGCAATTATCGGAATTACTTACTTGAGAATAAACAGTGACGGATATCGTTGATGTAGATTAAAAATAGTAACGGTCCCAAATGCGATCCCTGAGGAACGCCTGACCTTGCAATGTAGGGGAAAGATTTGTAACCACTAATAGTTACCAATTGTGACCTGCTGAAAATCTAAGCCACCTCACTAAGTTACCATGTACACCAACTTCAAACAACTTAGAAATAAGTATGTTATGATTAGCCATCCATAGCTGTAGTAATATATTGAGAGTAAATTAGATTCGGTTGATCTATTTGGAAAAAATCCATGCTGCTCAGTAATTGTTGACGATTTAAGTGCACTAAGTAAATGATTATAACAAACACGTTCAAAAATATTGCTAAGAATATTTAACTTACTAATTGGTCGATAGTTTGAAACTTCTTTTTTATCGCCTTTTTTATTTCAGTTGAAAGGTACATGAAAGGAAAGTTACTCTACTGGCCACATTTATTCGTTTATGTTCAGTTTCGTATCTTTGGGAAACATTTCTTCTGCGTCCGTTTCGTTAAAAAATATACACGTATATAACAATAATGCTAGCAATATTGATTTAAATATTAGTGAAAAGTAATTAAGTGTCTAAAAAAGATAAATTTTAATTGAGTCCGTTGAAACAACCCTATTTTCAAAGTATACGTTTCACAACCTTCTGACATATTTGTATTAGAGTAATTAATTACAAATTTACATACCGTTTAGAATAATTGCTCCACGAACATGTCCAGTCAATCAGTTTTATTTTATAGGATCAGATAAATTTATTTATTAGCTACCTATAATATTTCTAGGACATAATTTATGTCTATTTAAATCAATAAACGACTTGTTACAACTGTTTTAAACAAATAATAAAAACCAATGGCAACAGTTAGGTGTATTGCAAAAAAATAATTATTTGTTACTACAACAACTAGTAGGCACCCGATAATTATATGAGTATATGATCAATAATATACCCCTTCCTCCCTAAAACATCATGACTTTTCATTACAATTAGAAATGATGATAGAAATGCATACTATTACTGTAATTATACTTTTGGCATTTTAAACTTATGCAGTCGATTTCAAGTGGAAAATAAATGTGGTAATGTGGGAGAATTAGTAATTTATATAAGAAATGTCGAAGCGTACAAGAATGTAGGCCGTGCAAAGGCATTGTATAAAATTTCTTGAAACGGATGTGGAAGGTGGGATAATATGCATGCACGCGGTCATTATTATATGCATTTTATGACAGGCCCTAATTATGAATACCTCAAATTTATTAACTCAACACGAAAACTGGGGCAAATCATATATTTAGCTGAATATGGAATCACCAACCACTTTCAATTTTTTTTTTTGTCTGCGCATGTGCTACATTATACTTTATCAAATCCCTTGAAAACTTACAGAAGGTGCTTTCCATGCATATATCTCATATTATGTTATAAAAAAAATATATGACATATCAAGGATTATTCTTTTCCATGGTCTAATTAGGAGAACTCCCAACTTCAAACCAAACTATCGAATAGTCGGCTTCGTGAAGTTAGCAGTATCAAGGTAGGAATTATCATGCCGTAAAAGCACACGATACTTCCTTCTCAATGCTTTTTTAGCAAGCTCAAGACGATGAAGTTGTTAGCGATGAGCAGCTTAAGCTCGAGGAGTTGCCTTTCTGTTCTATAACTCATTGTCTTCTGTCCTTGGTGTTATTATTATTATTATTATTATTATTATTATTATTATTATTATTATTACATGCGACACTCCGAACTGTTGCACATTCTTATTTAATGCAAATGTAGTATTTATAGCTGACTGGTTCAAACCTGGTTTGATGGCTCTTTTTAAAAGAAAAAATGGCGCAAATAATTATAGCGATAACTACCTTCACTCATCTGTTAAACCTAAAAAATATATAGAAGGTAGAAATGCTTGTTTTTCTACCTGATACCTCCTTTCCTTTTGGATAATGGATAATGGATAATTTAACAATCTCTGAATAAATTTTGTAGATTCAATAACGATTTAATGATAAGGATATTTTCGACCGAAAAATGATCAAATTTCTGTTGCCTTTGTTAGTATTTTCCCATGCCTAAATAAAAGCAAACAACGTTTTTCCTATATTCTTATCTAAGTAGAAATTAAAAATCGGTATTTTCAGATTTCTGCACCTAAAACGGTCCTGGTTAGACGGTTTTTTGTTACTGTTTGTCCTTGTTTCTCTGACTGAAAGTACTAAGTGCTAAGTCGTAAATAGTTCAATTATTGCAAGTTCAAAATCATTCGTCTACATATAGTCGAGGCAATGAACTAAAAAAGTTCTAAAACTAGTTATGGTGGACGGATCAGAATGCGGTTTTCTGCATTCTCTTCCAAAAATGCATTAAAAAAATGCATTATTTGACAGGCTTCTTGGAAGATGTCAAAACTTGGTAAATAAGTGTCAGAACTGGTCCAGATCGGGTCCTTGGGGGTTTTCGAGGTCGCTGATCACAAATTTGATGTTCACATTGAACACCTGGAGCTCAGGACCGCTGATGTTGAAATTCGGATTCAGCACCCCAAAAAACCCCCATAACGATTTTCGGTTCTCCTTTTTTGATTGTGTCAGGAAAAGCCACGGAGATAACATTTAGGGTCAGGTTCTAATGCACTAGGTGTTCGGGGGGTCGTTTCAGACGTGAAATTCGGATTCAACGCCCCACAAAACGCCCCTATTATGATTTTCGGGTGGTTTTTGGCACTCTTCTCAGGAAAATTCTCGGAGATTACGTCCGCGTCCAGGTTGCGGCGCACCAAGTGCCCGTGGGGTGTTCGCCGATGCCAGATTTCGATTCAGCGACCCAAAAAAAAACCCGAGCGCCGAGTTTTCCGTCTTTCCCGCGTGATTTGTGGGAAAGTCCCACGGAGATGACGTTTATCGGCGTTCCTGAGCTCCAGGTGTTCGGGGGTCAATTTGAACATCATATTCGTGATCAGCGACCTCGAAAACCCTCGAGTACCCGATCTGGGCCAGTTCTGACACTTATTTACCAAGTTTTGACATCTTCCAAGAGGCCTCTCAAATAATGCATTTTTTCAATGCATTTTTGGCTGCAGCAATGCAATTTCCGATTTGTCAGAAATTCCATGTCACCACATTTTTTGCAAATAATTTTTGGAAGAGAATGCAAAAAACCTCATTCCGATCCGTCCACCACAACTAGTTTTAGAACTTTTGGACTTTTTACTAGTTTATTGCCTCGACTAATAGAGAACAACAACAATCTGTAACCATCGGCTTCCAAGACATTACATTTGACTATCAAAAGTTCTATGACAAATATTCAAAGGATTTGGTGAAACTATTTTAAATATTAGATGAGCATCGCTTATTCTAGCACCACATACGTAGACCGCTCTATAATAATCATATTAATCACATCATTAGTAAATCATCATGGCCTCTAATTGCCTTAATCTCTTGTTTCACGTCAGCACCGTATCTAGTAAGTCTCGTTAATAGATTAACTGTCTTGCTGGATACCAAAACACCCGTTGCCCTGGTTGTCAATATTAATAAACAAATTGTTCACCTGTGACAATGTTGATTTAAGTAAGGTGCTCGTTATTAAAATATTTTAATTAATGATCGACTGCTATTTCGACGAATCAATGTGACTCTCCGTCCTTTTCAATTATCAATCGCTCTTTGGTCTCGATACTTTGTAAGGCTTCCATTCCACCACATTCCGGAAAGTAAAAATGTTAGTATTCCGATGAACCTAAAAAAAAAATCAAGGCGCAACCGTCGATAGATATTTTTTAACGAAACTTTCCACGACTATAAACAAACTTCAAAACAAATTACGAAACACCGTTACTGATTACCAGTAAAATAAATATCGAATTCACTTGCAACTAGAAGCTAACTGTAACATGAACCCGGAATTTGGTAACAAAAAAATATTGCTTCAGTTCTGTTGATCTTCACCTGCTGAGTTTATAATTTCAGCCTGGTCGAGTTTCTATTTCCTCCAGTCCTTCAGCTTAATTAATACAAATACCTCTTTCATAGAATCAATCTATTCACATTCGATCCTAATTAATGGGAAAAACTGTAGACCGTTTAATAATGTTTTTCTACGTTTGGATGTGACATATTGAGAGCAGTCCGTTTTATCGAAATGCGGCTCGCTTTAAATTAAGTGGAGATTTATTTAAAAATTAAGATTGATTACCAAACTATACGATACTTGTGTTTTTATTGGAAACGTATTTGAGGAATTGTGTGTCAGTAATTTTTTGTCTGACATAACTGTTTCACTTTAATATTTTTACGGACATTATTATATCTAATGAAATTGATTGGCAAGGGCAGATAGTCGTGATTTACACTGACATTTTAAAAACGTTTGATCCTGTCAATAATAAAATTATTTTACAAAAATTTATTGTATTCGGTTTCAGCATAATTTGTGTAGCATTTTCGAGTTATATATCTTCTTAACAGAAAGCAATATGTTATGAATTTTGGGCACAATTCTTATATTTTTACTGCAACTTCAATTTAGGGCCCCTGCATTTCTTATATTTTATTAATGATCTCTTCTCTGAGCTGATCCTTAAGAAGATGTTATTTACTGATGACTTGAAGCTACTTAGTAAAGTATCAGTTACTGAAGACTGTCAGGAGTTAGAAAATCAATTACAACTGTTAAGACAATTGGTATACTTGTGTACTAATTGTTTGCAATCGATGTAATGAAATTCAAGAGCGCATCTTACACTCGTAAAATGTTAAATTCGGAAGTACTTGGCAGGGTATACCTTATAAAAGACTTAGACACTTCATCTGAGTTAAGGATACTGAGTTGTCTCATATTATGTAACTGTCAATAATTTTCTAATAAAAGTGCTGAGTCTTTATAACTCTTACATATGTTCTAAACTGGAATACTGTTCGTTAGTGTGATATTTGCGCTGTTATTATTTAAGGCTTTTGTTGCAAAATATCCAAAGAAGATTGTTTATGTTTGTGTCAAAGAAGACGACTTTATCCAGAAAGAGGTTATAACCATATTATTTTACTTAAAAGGTTCAAATTTTCACTTCTTTGAAGTTTCGTAGAGTTCTAACCAATGTCAAAACTTATTTCATAACAAATTAGAATGTACAGACCTATTGTACCAGTATTATCGTACGTTTATCTGTACTAAGGCAAAGTCTAATTGTTTTAAGTAGATGTTCTCAGTCCATATTATGTGTCACAAGCTTAATATAGTATCAGATTTATATATTAATTTTAGCACCTTCAGTCAGATGGGTGGAGTTCTTGGTTGATGTTCTTTCTAATATTATGTGCTTCACTAATTTTTGTTAGTAAATATTATATTGATTATTATTGATTTTACATAATACACCATTTACTTTTTTCCAGTGTAGTGCATATGACTATACTGGTTTCTTTTATGTCAAATTTATTTAACCCAAAATTACTTAGTATCATTGTCAAGATGTTTAAGCTAAGGTAGACAATGATCTGAACGAAGAATTTGCGAATCACATCCTGTTTCTCTTTCTACTGATAAGTTTCTTATTACCCAGATAAAGCCCGTCAACATAGAGGTGTGTGGTTTTTATATTCGCATTCCTTGTTGCTCACCCATCATACTAGGTAAGGTCTTATGTTAATGAACATATTTTAGTTTGCTGATTGGACATTAACATAAAAACAATGCACATTATATTAGCAAGCAATATAAACCTATCACCCACTGGGTTATAAACTAATGCCATAAGTCGTTAATTTATTGCTGGTTTTATTATGAATTTAGTACGCCCTGATCCTTGCGGACTGGACGTGACTGAACTTTGCTCGGCATAAATGCATTGCTGATTATCGCGAGATATTCGATTGCGGGTAATCGCGGTACGAGGCATTTTGCAACTGAGGCATTTGTTTCCAATTACCCAATTAAATGGGAGTAAAAATGACGCGAAAAATTATCAGAACCGTTAGTTAAGTACACACTAAAAATGGTTTCGTGACTGAGGCTAACCAAAAGTGTACAATTGTCAGCAGGAGACAACGCAAGCATGACGCGCGATAGTTCCATTCACACAGCCAGGAT
The DNA here is from genome assembly GCA_037114965.1 of Monochamus alternatus. NCBI lineage: Eukaryota > Metazoa > Arthropoda > Insecta > Coleoptera > Cerambycidae > Monochamus > Monochamus alternatus. The sequence continues at coordinate 59,079,321 of CM073429.1, read as the reverse complement.
TCTGAGACAAAGGACAATGTTAAGAATAGCCGATTTTTTGCTTATCCGGGGGAACGCATAAATCATAATAAAATCAATTGATTATTGTTAATTAACATTAGAAATGGCCCAGAAATACGTCAGATAGCTGGATAAATGTCGCTACTATCCCTAAACCTATATAAACTACCCTTAAAAAGCTTTAAATGGATAATCATTAATTATTGTTATAAAATTCGTGTAAAATGAAAAAAAATGCTTGAAAATGATTTGAACAGACAGTATGTCAATATAAGAAGTGATAAATAACTGTAAAAATGTCCATTCCACCCCTAAAAATTAAAAAAACGACTTTCAAAAGCTAATGGTGAGCTTACTTCGACATCAAAAATAGATAATGCTTAAATGTTCAAGGGAACGCCTATTGCTAGAAAAAAATTATAGATTACTGTCAAAAAATGCAAAAACTGATACTAGAGTACATTAAGTAAGTGGGGAAATATTAATTGCACCCCTAAAACTATATAAACTGCCTTTAAATAGCTTAAAATAGATAATCATTATTTATTGTTGTAAAATTCGTTTAGAATGAAATGAATGCTTAAATCACTTTTAAGGTTTATTTATACTATTGCGACCTGAAAAATGAGCGCAAGGATAAATTGCCCTTTTTTCGCAAAGTGAGAACAATTGGCGCTATTTCGCCATTGAATGGGCACTTTTACAGTCATTTATCACTTTTTATATTGACATACTGTCTGTTCAAGCATTTGTTTCATTTTACACGAATTTTATAACAATAATTAATTATTATCCATTTAAAGCTATTTAAGGGTAGTTTATATAGGTTTAGGGGTAGTAGCGACATTTCCCCAGCTATCTGACGTATTTCTGGGCCATTTCTAATGTTAATTAACAATAATCAATTGATTCTTTTATGATTTATGCGTTCCCCCGGATAAGCCAAAAATCGGCTATTTTTAACATTGTCCTTTGGCGTGAGAACTGCTAAATTTAATTTTCTATATTTTTACCTTTTAATTCACCAAGTCGGGAAATAATCGCATAATTTAATTGTCTAGAAGAAGTGACAGCTATTACTGCTGTACACATTCCTGCGACAGATGATAAATTATCCCGATTACCCGAAACAGACGTCGATACAGCATCTCAGATACGGACACACAAACCATAAAAAACTAATGAATTAAAAATTAGGCGATCGTAAAATAATAAAGTATGTCATAAGTTACAATAAACAATAAAAGTTCATATGTTACTTTCAGGTGATTTAGGAACGGGGAAAAAACTTGTTCCAACACCTTTTATATTTTTAGTAACAGATATTTAAATTTTTTTCATATATTATGTAAATGCAATCTTAATTTACGAAAATATTATACCTAAATTATGCATACACGTATCGTATACATAATATGGAAAAGCTCGATGTGTCCAGTAATAGATTATATCGGTTTATTACATTATAAACGTAATAAAAACGGGGCAATAACAAATGAATTAAACGCCTTGTTTGCATTCCTAGCTCACATTTTAGTGTCCTGTAACCTTGAATAGTTTTAGAAATATTGTTTATAGACAGGTAACGTCAAGCTTTGCACTTTTTTCAACGTTTGGACACCTTTAATCCAGTTTTGCCACTAAAAGTTATAATATGTAAAACATGTTTTCTAAGAACTAAATTTATACGGGATGATTCAGAATACTCATACAAAGACAATTTTGTAAAAAAGAAATCGAAAAGGGTAGTTCGAAAATGATTTAAAAATACACTTCCGCACGGTACTGGAAACTGGTCCACTGTAAAACCTGATAAGGCGGCAAAGTATGCAATCGACGGTCGGACAACAAATGGAAAGAAATTGCCAAGGAAAGATATAAATAACTGTACCTATTTTATACAATAAGTTCAACTGCTTTTGCAACAGAATTTTGGACCCGTCTTATCCAGTTTCTACAAACTCTCACAAATGTTTCTGCTTCTTGTCTGTTTTGAACTCGCAAGTTATTTTGGCAGCAGCTATGACTTGTTTTGGGTAAATCATCAATAGTAGGTATCCACTTCGGTGCGATACACTTCATTTTTTAAATACCTCCAGAAAACGAATTTCAAATGATTTAAACTCAGGAGATCGTGTCGGCCATGGTACTAGTATTCCTCGTTCAATCCATTGATGTTAATCAATATATTTTTTATATATTAATATAACATGTTTCATGGTTTGACGCAAACTGTATAGTCAAGTGAAAACAATTTGTTATTCACATTAAATTTTATCTCTATGATTTTTTAAATGGACATAGAAAAAGTGGTATGCAGTTAAAAAAATTGGAAATCCATTTACGTAATGGAACATTATAAATAAAATTAAATTTAAATGTGACTTAAAAGAGCTAGAGAAACTAGTTTTTATAAAATTTATTAGCATCAAGTTACTAATGTATTAACATCGACAACAAAAATCTAAATACAGATTGAGGTTAAAGTTTGTAAGGGCTTTCGATTTATATGAACTGTGAAGTGATCCAGATCAACTGAATCGCAACTGTAAAGCTTTCGGACAATAAACAGGTTAGTAATGAGTTACTATTCAAGAACAGGTGAGGTTTGATCAAATACATGTGTGGAGTATATTATTTCTAAATAGCTTTGTTTGCTGATATGATTTGTAAAGGCTTCCGTTTTATATGAACTGTGAAGTGATCCAGATCGACTAGATCGCAACTGTAAAGCTTCTTTTGTGAACTTTATAATATAAAATTCGAACAATAAAAGGGTTAGTAAGGAGCATGTTCTGCTATTAAAAATCAGGTGAGGTTTGATCAAGTACCTATGTGGGGTACATTATTTTCAATTTAAGGAAATAAAAGTACTTTATTGGGGTTGTATCGGCAATTTTCAGTTTCTAGGATCTTTTGGAGACCCGAAACTAGAGCAGCGCGTCAGGCCAGTCCGTCCCTGAGCCCGCATTCCCGGGTGGATGTTTATGAGTCTCGTCCGTTCGGTCGAGCACTTTTTCAGGACGATTTTGAAATATTTGCAGTGCTGCTTGACGTCGTTTAGCGGCAGAAATGAGTCCGGACGGAATGCCGGCCGATGAATGTAGTCGGTCTCTTTTGCAATTCTGTTTTTGGATTAATTCGCGGAGAATACTAATGAGGTCCGAGTATTAACTAAGTGTATTCTTGTTTTCGTCACTTTCCGACTTGTCCCTCGCTTCTGAGAAGGGCCCCAACCGAAAACCGAGCAATTCGAGACGGTCAGTGGCTGCGTCGACGGTTCCCGGGGTTCGCCATTAAACGGGCTATTTGAATCCATTTGTCGGGCATCCGGAGAATCCGGCCACGATCCCGAACATTTCGAATAAATTGCCGCATAGGAAAAAATGTCTAAACTGTAAGTACCGTTTTTACCCCACAACTAAGACCTACACTGAGAGAAATGTGTCATAAGAAAATTGGCGCGAAAACTTGTGAAACCTGTAAAAGTCCACCTTAGGGGAAAGTGACTTACGAGTCAAAATGAAACCAATAAAATAACACTTACTATTTCCTTTTCTGATTCAATTAGCACACTCATTTAAGAAATATTATCTCTAAGGTCTTGTATATAGCAAATTAAGTTATATTTTGACCTGGGTCTGGATTTTAATGTAAGTTCACTTAAATCTGATAAAACTTGAACAACAGTTCTACTAATTTGAATGTGCAGCATATAAAGCATATAAAAGCACAGATAAACTCACTTATACAAAAATTAACACTAAAAAACACACAAAATCTTAATATACAAATGAACTTAAATGCTCAATTGAGCTTAATTCTGTTTTAACCACTGAGAGAAAAAAAACATATTTAAAAAAAAACATTTAAAGAGAAAACTATTTTAGAACAGTCGAAATTAAATGAGAAATTTCTTAAATACTTCTTTTAATAGAAAAATAAATTAAATTCCAATGTCTCGTTTCCAGTCAGATAATTTGACCCTTAAGTATAGGTTTCAAATAGGTTATTATAATAATAGCACTTGATTGAAATGTAATTTCTTATGACAAAAAGTACCGTGGGTTGCTTGTGACGTCACGCAGATGCAGTCCATTGGATTATGAACAAAATTGTATTATTATTGCACAAAAATATATATTTTTTCCAATAGATATCAAAGGCGTAATTTTAGTGACAACTGTCAGGCACTAAAGTGTCACATTTACTGCCTAGGCTTTAGAATCAGTTTTACTGCCGCTAAATTAAAAATTAAAATTTTCTTTAACGAAAGTAATTACTATTATGATAAAATTAAAATTGATCGGCGATGTGTTTAACTTTTGCAGTAACGTAGATTTAATACCTTGGCTGCTTTAATAGGCTTGGCTGCGCTTCGCCTATTAAATACCAGCCGCTGTATTAATTTTGTACTTTACCGCCTAGTTAAACAAATAACTATTTTAACAATAACTTATCCCAAGGCAAAGATCATTCATAAACAACTTAAAAAGAAAGGGATGTAGGACAGACCCTTGCGGAACCCCAGACTTAACAATAAAAGTGACAGACTTGAAACCATGATACTGAACAAATAATAACCTCCTGAAGAGATACGTTTGAAAAAATAAAACAAAGTTGTTTTTAAAAGAAACATGATGTGCCACAAGTGGCGCCCTCTACTAGTGACGTCAAAATTAGAAACATATTTGAATTTCTCGTCCGCAAAAATCCCGATTTACAAATTTTATGTAAATATTTGGATTTCTTAAGAAGTTAGGTATTTACAAATATCGAAAATAAAATTTTAACTTTAACACCCTATATCTCCGTTAATATTGAGTTTTCGAAAAATTGTTATAGGACTTTGTGACCGCAATTTTTTGTGAGGAATCACCTTCTGAAGTCTTAACGCGTAATTTCCGGACACCCTGTATTGTATGCTATGTCTAGCTTTGACTCTCTGATATAACGAGTCGCCACTGGTGGTTTCTGGGAAGGCAAAACCAAAAACGCAACATTGTACCGTACAGTACCAACGAGAATTTTTAGGCGCTATGGAATGATGGACATGGATCCGTTCCGTCCGCAACTACAGCAATTAACAAAATTCCAATCAATCGTCGTTTAATTTATAATGACTTTTTAATTTTTCCCTGCAAATTTTTCGGATGCCAGCTACAACATCTCCCGTGCATCTCGAGGGTTTTTTATGTCTTCATATTAGATTACTGAAAAACAGACCAATTTCCCTTGGCAAAGGAAACACAACGTCACATTAAGATCGCCTTAAGTAAAAGTTACGGGTATATTAATAGTTTTACACTATATATGCTTTTTGTAGTACATTATAGTCAGTTATATATTGCAGTAGCAAGTGAAATTAAAACCAGTTTACAACTAACTAGCCATTCAATGATTGAGAAAAAACATGTAAATGTAATTAAAAGACGAGTAGGCACTAATGCTCGTAATTCAATATATTATGAGACCTTTTTTTAATAAAAAAAATATATACAGAGAGAAATGTATGCAAAATTTGACTTCACTGCATAATAGCACTATAAATTGACCTTAAAATCGTGGCAAAAACAATTTGTGTAAATAATTATTATACATTTGAAGTAGTATCAATGTGCATTTTGTAAGAAATTTAAACTGTAATTTAAATTAAATTATAAACAAAATTGTTGCACAAAACTATAATATCCTTTACATAATTTGTTGAATGATTGAAAATCCACTAAAACAATTTCTACAATTTACATTACATCATTAAACGATTTCTGTTTATATAAAATATTGTCTTGTCAAATTATACAGGGTGGTTTTTAACCTATACGCATATATTTGGGAGATTATAGCTGAGCGCAAATAATGACGAATAGGAAAAAATGTAGCAAAATATTTTTAGTTTCGTAAGTTTACAAAAATTTGTCACGTGAAAGAGTTCAGCGTTGTATCAAAATGACTGCCGCTTAGAAAATAGGGATAAAGAGCAAGTAAGCTAATTGAGGGACAATTTATGATAACAGATCCGTATCATAATGTTGAATAATATAAGAAGGCATTTATAATCATGGATTTTTCACATTTACAAAACAAGTCAATAAAACGGGTGAAATAAAAGTAATAATTCTTTCAAATTCGAGATAAAAGTCATAGTTTTGTTTTGCAGAATGGTTTGTCAATGTAATTTTGAGTCAAAACAAAACTTCTTCTGTTGTAATTGTTATATTACTATTTTTGTTTTGCAACTGATAATATCATTACATAATAACTATATGACAGTGTATCACACAGCAGTAGAAGTAATTGGCTCCAAAGATCTTTTAATATAATAGTTTTGTAGGTTGATAACAATTATACATTTTTTTTATAGAGCTGTTATAAATACTAAGGACAATTACTAAAATTATAAAACACTTTTGTTTTATTAGCTAAAATGTTTTATAAGCTTGTTACAGAAATTTTTATAAAATAATTATATATTTGCTGTATAAGCTGTTTTATTATTTAGCTGCCAAAACGTTCTTGTGACAACAACATAATGATACTTGCCGCTATAATAAAACAGCGTATAACTTGAAAATTATAAAACTACTTTGCTGATTGCTTTGATGTATTGTGTGATTATTTTTCTACAAATTTGAACATTACCTAAAGTAAATTATGAACGAAATCATGTTATTACTGCTGAAAAATATATATCTTTTATTTATATTTGATACAAAACTTTCCAAAACGAACCCTTTATGACAAAACGAGTGAAATTGAATGTACAAATTATACTCACTATGGAATTCCGCAACGATATGTTTTAAAATGTTCTCTGTTTAAATAGCGATGTGCGATATCAACTAAACAACTTATCTGAGTGGAACACAGAAAGAACATAAGAAGAAGACGCGGAACCTGAAATGTTTGAATCGTAGTCTTTGAAAAGTATCTGAGCTAGGTTGTTCCACCTCTGAGCATCTTTTAATTAATGTATTATTTCTCTTTTTACATATAGATAGTCTCTTAGATAGCGACTACCTCAGCTGTCAGCGAGGAACAGGAATAGGGATTAGTGAAACAGATAAATGAAATACCAGACACGCATTCTTTATAGATTCTAATATATCCTACCTATTTACATCGACAAAAACTTTATTAATTGATATGGTTTTTACCTCGCTTCGACCGAGTGGGTTCCCCTATGATAAATTTTAATTTGTGCGATTAGATTTGCTTCGGGAGTGACAACGAAAACACGTTAATTTGAATGGGTAGTGCGTTTTTTTCGGGGCTCCCTATAAGCTATTCATGCCGAAAAAAAATTAACAATACTGTTACAAATCACGTTTCGACCCACCAAAATATTTCTATCGAATACCTAATGAGTATGAGGCATGTTTAGCCAGTGGTGCTGTGTATACACATCAGACATACGGTTATATTGACAAGCGATCATTAAAATAAGTGTTGCTATAATAATTTAGGGAAACGCGTATGAATACGAAATGTATGCCACCCCGGGACATTGGTACGTTCTTGTCTCGTACACTTACTTGGGGCTGCATTGTAGTCAGCATACAGAGCGTTTCAAAAAAAGAGTACAAACTTTGAGGCATGTACCACTAGCCTTATAAGTGTTTTTGGTCTCAATGTCGCTTATGTGTCCTTAAAAGAACTGTACAATAATAATAATAATTTTATTTTGCCCATTTGACATTATAAAAAAATGTATAGCAATAGACAATGGAGTACAAAAACAAAAGTCAATATATATATATATAAAAAAATACATACATGAATATAAAACAAAACAAACACTAGATAAAATCAGTTATGTAAAATAGAAGTATATAAAATACTACATGTCAGAGAAAAATTCTTGGAGAGTATAGAAACACTTACGTGTCAAGAACTTTTTAAGAATAGATTTAAAGATATGCAAGTTTTCACTTGACTTTATATCACTAGGGAGTACATTAAAAATTTTCAAGCCAATATGGTCAGGTGACTTGGAAGCAACTGATAATTTTACAAATGGTAAACGAAACTGATGTTTAGTTCTAGTATTTATAGAATGAATACCTCGATTAAGCATGAATTTATTTTTATTTTTATAAATATATACACATATTTCTAAAATATACAATGATATCACAATTAAAATATTGTACTCAACAAAAAAAACCCTACAAGTATAAGTGCTTGAGAGACCAGCTAAAGTTCTTAAAATATTCTTTTGGGTCTGAGACAGAGTGGAATCTCCCCACAAACAAATGCCATAAGGAATATAAGAATCTACCCGAGCATAATACAGGCTTAATGCTTGTTCCCTGGTTAGGACATAATTAATATTTTTAAATAAAAAATTCATTGAATTCAAAAATGAAACGAGGTTCTCACAATGCGGCCTCCAAGTCAAGTGCTCATCTAACATAATACCCAAAAATTTTACTGGCATTGGCATTAAAATTCTGTAATGTTTGTTAAAATGTGTAATTTTCTTCCAGAACCTTCAATGCAAAAATCATTTTTTATATTAATCTTTTATTTGTATCTAACTTAGAGATACTTAAGTTTTAAGCCGTTTGAAACCTCTGTCGATTGTAAAAGTCGATCGTATATGCGTCCGCATTAAGTCCATTCTCTGTGTCGACGGATTTAGTGATTAATTTATTGATAACCAATTAAAAAGTTACGAGGTCCACGAAATGCGAGCCCCGATAACACTTCCTGAATCGTCGCTCGTCGCACTACACGGCCCGTTGCCTTTTTGGGCAATAAAAATGTGGTAGGCTTTTATTACGAACTTAAAATTCGACTTTAATCGATACCAAAGTATTAATATTTTGTATCTAAATATTTACGACCTCCTCCATAAATTCTGAAATGCCAGCGCCGGCGGATTGCGCAACTGAAAAGTTGTTTACAAAAATGCGCGCTGACAATAATAGACCAGTCATTCAACAAAGATTTAGAATATATTTAAACTATGGTATAATTGCGAAGAGATCTGTTATAAATGTTGATGAAAAATGTATTCCAAATACAGTTATGATTACTTTAAATGCTTTTGTATGTTACGGCAAAGTGTAAACTAGGTTATAGAGGCATATTCCACAATATTAGCGGATACTTCAGAAATAATCAAAAATACTAAAATAGTGTTTTTTCTTAGTTTATAAACGATCCAGTTTGGTCTAACTGGAATGAAAACTATCATTCTGGTAACACAAAATAGCAGTTCTTTTGATGGTATATAAACTAGCTATCTATTGCTCTAGCTAAACGAGAGTAGGTAAACCCTATACCCTTGCCAACTATAACCGCCGTTTGCAATCTAATACGTATGCGAGTTAGGATCACGTGACTAGTGAACACTTGTTACATTTAATGTTTACACTTCATACGAAAACGAGTTGTAATTCGCATGGTGTTAACGGCTATTTCATTTTACACACTATTCAAAGGTTTCACTCCCCTCTAGTTCTCTGGAACGATTGTATGAATCTCATATATTTCTATTCTAAAGCCTTTAATGAAACAATAGACGGCTGTGACTGGCCTATAATAGTTTAAATATCAAGACCTCGATTTACTAATACACATTCATTAATTGTACTACAACCAAGGTCTGCGTTTCGTAAGCGTAATCAAACCTGGATTGTATTGTTTTATACCTGACCTAAGATCTTAACCTCCCCATACCTTATTAAGAAACGCCAGTACTTAATTCCAGAAAAAATAAAAATTAAGTCTGTTTTTAAGTAACATAACAATACAGAAAATATTTAATCGTGTTTTCGTATTGTCGCCATTGCGGTTCAATTCAGAACTTTGAATAAAATCCCTTATAAAAAACTTCACTGGCTGCTATAATGATCAAGGCAGGAATAAAGTGAGAATTAGATACTTACTGGTTGTAACTAGAAAGTCACATCTACCTCATAATGACACCCACGCCCCATTTCAATAAAATATCTATTCGTCTTACAACTTAATGACCTTATGAACATAATAAGGCTCGTGACTCACAGAATTGAATTGTTTGGTAGTTTGTTTTACCTACATTATCCTCTTTTACTTAACAATTACGCGCGTCGCAACAGCTATCACATAAATCTTACCACGTACAGCTGTGATTTTGATAAATTTCGTATTCTTCGACGATATCAATATCTGTTTAAAATTCACCGGCGTGGGAATGTGGAGAAGAACAATGACTAGTTCAAGAAATATGTCAATTTGTTTTGCAAATTACCGCAATTAGCAAAAAAATTAAAACAATACCTCGTGAATATTCCGAGAATACTTAGGTGTGATGACATGTGGAGTGGAATTTTCCACACTTATGGTTAAAAACCGAAGTCGCTCAGTCTGGTGCCTTTATACAAAGTAATCGTTTCTTATGAACCAATCAAGGGTTCATGGAACTATTTAAAATAGTAGAAGTCTTATATGGTTTGATGAATTGCATTGTACGATGTTTCAGCGATAGAACAAAGACGTCTTTCAAATTTGTCGTTTCACTCTCCATAATTACACGAAAGGACAATTTAGGAGGAGAAGAAATTGTCTGCAGCTCCATGTTTGTTACTAGTGTTTAAAACTAGATTTGCTATTAGAGGAATATCAGGCGAAAAACATACAATGAACGTAATTGGAGCTTTTTAACGAAAAAAATACAGCTAAATAAAAGTCAAAGGCAAAAATGGTTACTTAAACATTTAGAAAGGATATTGAAACAGTTTTTCGAAACCCTGAAAAAAAAACCAGAAAAAAAACACTTCTATGTCACGAATAAATAACTACTCGTTTTATTTCATAAAAATTGACCATTTCCGCACTACTTGCAAATTCGTGAGTGACCTAGGTACATAATACCACCACTAACAATTAGTGGTAATATTTTTTTTTTCTGCAAACTGTAAATTTAGACAATACTTGTACATCGTAACCCATACCTTCATACGTAATTCACGCGTTCATGAACGTGAGTAGTACAGTGTGCGTGAGTGAATGAGCTTGACTTCACGAGGGTACTGAAAACCATCACTAATAAATTTTAAAGCACTGGTGTGAATGAAACATTCGCGAGTAGCTTACAGATGTACAACGTGGGTGAATAAGAGACCATAGTAAATACTACGACTTATTTTTATTACTATTTTTGCTTATATGTATATTTTTTACCTACATAAAAGTTTCCGTTATCATTTCCGCACTAATTAGATATTCTTGAATGATTCAGGTGTTCGTAGCTTACAAATATACGTGAGTGACTAGGCGTGAAAACCACTTACGCCACTAGAGAGTAAAATATATAATTATTATTTGCCTAAACAAAATAAAGAAGCTATAATGTAACATTGCATGAACATTCGTGAGTGGTTCATGCGTTTGTAGACGTGAGTAGCTTACAAATCTACGCGAGTGACTGACCGTGAAAACCACTCACGGTACTAGACAGTATATAATTATTATTTGCTTAAACAAAATAAAGAAGCTATAATGTAACACTGCATGAACATTCGTGAGTGGTTCATGCGTTTGTAGACGTGAGTAGCTTACAAATGTACGCGAGTGACTGTCCGTGAAAACCACTCACGGTACTAGACAGTATATAATTATTATTTGCTTAAACAAAATAAAGGAGTTATAATGTAACATTGCATGAATATCGTTGTCCATTTGACAGAATTGAGAAATTCACGCGATGGAGGATATCGCGGAGTATCGGTCGCTTAGAGAAACACGTGTATCGATGTGTTAATTTCAAAGCACTACTCAAATTACCCCGCACACCGTGTTTACCGAACGCATATTAACAATCTACCTGATTACATCCTTGATAAATACCTGATTTTCTTGTCGCACTCATTTTAATTCGATTGCAATCTATAGCACGAAACTAATTGATGGAATTGATTTATAGATGAGTTACGTAACATTTCTCTATGCGTTGGATAAGCTGTAATTAGACAATTATATCTCTGTTAACCCCTCGAGTGGCTTGTCACATCGCAATAAATTCCCCTCCATGCAAAAACCTCTCGGAATTAATACAGGAGTTTGCTATTAAGAGACGTTCGTGAGAAACGGCATCCGAGAGAGATTGCAAAGCAGTCTGTGATTAAAAGCTACGCCGTTTCAATTACGACATTAAAATACTTATGGGAGGAAGGGGCGGTACATTATTATTTTATAATATACGTTAAGTAATAATTACGCTAGTTTTGATAACATATTGCTCTTTCAGGTTCAAATTACCGTGCTGGATAAAAACGACAGTCCTCCGTCCTTCAAGGACATCCCCTTGCACTACTCTGTGTCGGAAGATCTGGGTCCGGGGCAGTCTATTGCCACGATAAGAGCGGACGACCCCGACACCATAGGAGAATTGGAGTACACCCTCATCAGGGGAGACTACGGTCATTTCTCCTTGGATAAAACCAGTGGCGTGCTCCGGCTGGTCGATTCTTTGGACAGGGAGGCGAAGGATGTGTTCAAGTTGACAGTTAGGTGTAGCGATGGAAAGCAGTACACCGATACCATCGTTACAGTGGAGGTAAGCGATATATAGTAGGAAAAGTAGTTTAAAATATCATAACAATGATAATGTATTGTTTGTGTATACGTCTATAATTGTAATTGCGTAATAAATATGGTTTTAAGTTCAAAATTCATGTTTGAGCAAAATGTAAACAAAAACGTTGGTTTACTTTCCCGCATGCATTTTTTTTCAAACGTTTTCGAACATTTTATCTCTTTTAAGCAATTACTATGCATGTTTTTATCCAGTTTTATTCTATGATATACAATTTATATATTTTTCAATGCCAGCGGTTTAAAATCGTTTAAAAATTACGTCACGCCAGCAATCAAACCAAGTTTTCGTCATAGCACCAAAAGATTTTTGGTTCAGCTGTCATATGTTTGACAAACGGATCTCATACGTTCAACAAAAGTACAGTGCTGTTACAAAAAAAAGGTCAACGTTATGTTATGTTAAAAAGCACACCGAATGCTAAAGAAAATGTAAATATCAGAAAATTTCCCAAACTAATACCATATTTGGAAAGCAAATCAGTTGGATACCGTCCAAAAAAGACCAGAATTGTAACAAAAGAGGAAATTGAGATATTTTTACAAGAAGCCCCTGATAATAGATTTCTGCTGGAAAAGGTAATTCAAATAAATATAAATCGATCGATTTAACTAATTACTTTTCAAGTCATGTTAATAATTGGTGTTTGTGGAGCTTTGAGATGAGCTACTAAAGATAACGATCGATGCTGTAGAAGACAAATATCGAAGATTTTTTGTGATGTATGTGTAAATAGCAACTTATCTCAATTTGCCTCATGCGGAAACTTCGTCGCCATTCTGTTAGCCGACGCAGGGACCGATATTACTACCATGGAGGGTAGTAACGTTCTACTACGATAGTGGAGACATATACAGAAGATTCTATACAAAATAAAAATTCAATCTCAAATAAATTGTTACCATCTTCAGCAGACCCTACGGAATTTGTCAATAATACAATGTGCGCAATAAACTTAAACAATTACAGCAGCCTCATTGAACACCCATAACTAAAAGCTACGATAACTGACAGCACTGGATCAGGCATAAATTTAACGCACTGCAATATCGGCACTTTCAATTTACATGTAGTACAGAATAAATTGTAATCGTCCTATTCATATTAGTTAGTGTTTTGTATTGAAATTTTATATTACTTAAAATGTATATTGTTTAATTAATAAAATCATAAATAAGTTTCGGAAAGATGACAAATTTTGACATTTGTTTTGATAACAGTTTTCTTCGAAAAAAATATTATTTTATTTGAAACAGAAACATGCATTTTGCCAACCCCGCCTCGATTACTTGCAGAATTGAAAGATTTATCGTCAATGTTGGATCGCTATGCAGCTATTCGCAATAAACCCGATTAGTTTCAGCGCCGCAATTATTAAATTAATGAATGTAGCGTAAACGTGCCGCTCAAATCCCACTGCAAGAGCCGTGGGTTCGGCGTAAAATATGTGATAAACGTGTACAATGTGCGAACGCTGGGCAGAGATGAAGAAGCCGCTCCATCTCCGAGGCATATCATTATTAATAAATATTATTTAGAGACTGGGCCCTAATCGCCGTTACATCAAAGTCAGGTAGATAATTAATTAAAATGGTAAAAACAACAAGGAGATTGATAAGACATTTTGAAGAAATGCGGAACTTGTTTGGGGCCCCGCTCAACCTGAAGCCGGGAAGGCGTATACCGCACATTTACCACGGCAATGTGCATTTTAGACCAGGTGGTTACGTCGAATTGATACTTGCTCTTCATGCGAAGTATTATTTTTTCCTTGTGCAAGAAAAAATAAATGTCACTTCTAAACCAGAAACAAATAAGCTAATTCGTAGAAATACTGTAAAAACTGTTACTGGAATTGATGGATCAGACCTTCAAGTGCTTGTAAATATTTATTGATAGTGTCTACAACGCACCATTAGCCAACATCATCAAAATAACGACATAAAAAAAACAAATCGTTGCACAGATTTATTGCAGTTTGAGTATCCTCATGGTTTTCTCACGGTTTCCAATGTTAAGCATAAAAAACCAACAAAAAAAAAGTGACAAATTATGTATAGGATTAACCAATAAAAATTTGCAGTGATTTTAAAATATGCTCAGAAAAATATTGACTGAAATGTATGTACATGCTTTTGCAATAATAATAGCACTCCTTAAAAACACAACTAAGAACTAATATAAAATTCGAAAGTAGACTTCATTACGAATAGGTTAGCAGTTCAAAAGAAATCGCAAAATCCATTTTATAGAGTGATATTATTGCAACCTGTAAATGTATACTACAATAAACTAACTATGTACGTATAATAAATAAGATAATATGAACACTTATCACATTATCTGTGTTTTCAGTGATGTGATCTTAGCTCTTACTGGCGACAAGCACAATCCTATCAAAACTTCTAAAACACACTAGATACAGGGTGCCCGGAGTACTAGTGCCATAATTTTAAGGACATATACCCAACCAAAAGCAAAAAAAAAAACTCTTATGAAAGAAGTATCTACAAATATAATTTAAAAAAATATATTATATACAAATATCTAAATGAAACGAAAACGAAATGATCTTAATGAAGCATATAGAGAAATTGATATTATTATGTATTATGTTTATTATTAATAAGTGGTTTTTTCCAAAACATATGAGGTATGTGTTAATAAATACTTGAAGTATGTAACATTCGTTAGGTGACACCTTGTATAAGCACATATTACTAAAATATTCCCATTTTTCCAATTCGCTAGAAACGATGAGGCAAAAAAGAAACTTTTTTAGAGTTTTTTAATACGTTCTGTTTTTTTTTGTACCTTTTACATAAAATGTGTTAAAATGAATGGTACTATAATCAAATAAAATAAAATGTATAGGCACAATCCTATCGATAATTCTAGAGCACACTAAATTATGTTATAGGGACCCAGTTTCACATTTGGTCTTCAACGTCACTAATCTCTCTATTTTAGCACAGCAGATAGATGCAATAAAAAAATGCAATTCAAATGGTTATAGCAAGTTTTTGAGTTTGTATTTTAAGGTCCTTTGTCCTTTTTTTTTACAATAACTGCAGATACCTACTCATTTTTACTGCGTAGAACCATAATGCTCTCTTAATTTGCCCGTTCATCATTTCTACGGAAGACAGTAATAGGAGTCTTAAACTATTTTCGAGGTAGGCTGGCCTCTAAGGCGGACTATTGTGTTCCTAAACAATTAATGTTATTCCCATTGTCGTCGTTTGTTTTTCGAGACCGTATCACGACCGAACGGTCGCTGTGGGTCAAGATAGGGAGGAAAAGTACCGTACGGAATTATGTTTATTAACCATTTAAGGCCAGCACCTGACCTAGCAACGTTACGCAGTTACCGGCGCACAGAGAAACTTGGCGAGGCTAGCACTTTATCATAGTTGCCACTACAGATGCAGATCTGGCAGATTTCAGACTAACAGCCTCGGTGCAATGAACTGTAATTGTTGATGGTACTGCTCGATTATCCTATACTCTCCACAATTATTAATGTCCCTTCGCTGCGTTGAAAAATCCCGAGCTATTTTCTAACATCTGTTGATCAATTTTCGAATTCCTGGGGAACTGCACAAATCAATCTTGGCGGGACTTGATGCTCGGTATTATCCGCTCCAGAAATATCCGTTCAAGTCGCGTCGCCTGAAGTGTTTATTAAAAAACCGAAACGAGTACAGCTAGTGCAATATTTTCAAAATGAGTACATGTCTACACCTTAATAAGTCATTACTACTTAGGGAAATTAATTGTTCTGATACAAGAACTGTATATAAAGTGGCAAAACTGTATAATATCAGAAGTTTCAAAGAAGGATGACACTTAAAGTGTTCTGTATTACAATATGTTATAATTAACAAAAATTTTGGTGATTCATAAGTATTTTTTTTAAAATGCTGCCTCCTTCTTTTGGTCTATTCCCATTTCTTCCTGGTAAATCTGGGAGATATTGCCGATAAAATAGGACAGAAAATTTTCAAGATATGATCCACAGTACAGTGGGTTTTGCAATTTAACCAAAATGTTAGGAATACCTATAGCTAATATTAACAGGAATATAGGGTGTTTTTTACTACTTCTAATAACTTTTACAGTTGTTGACATATCTTTTTCAAAATTACTGTAGATGGGGGTGCCAAATAATGTACCTTTTAAGTGAAAAATTATTAGAAAATAGGTTTTTTATTGGTCTTCCTTACCTATAAGTTCTTTTAAATTGAAACACTACAAGATGTTTGAGAGTGAGTTACCCATCAATTTATATATTTTTTTCCCATTAATCGAATTCAAAAAGAATAATATTATCTCGCGCTGAATTTGTTTTAAAACACTTTTTTTACTCTTGTTAAATTTCAAAAAACTTTAAGGTTTTCCCGAAATATGCATTAATTAAAACAATATTTTAATAGTGTTTATTAGAAGAAATCAAAAACTTAGTAGTAGGCTTTGTCTTTAAAAATTTGACGGTTAGTAATAAAACTATTTTATTTCTTCTACTGTTTGTTGAAAATGGCTGGTTACATGCAACCAACAAGTTGACATGTTCCTTGTGCTAGGTTTGTGAAAAGGAAACTGTAGAAGAAGAGTAGAAGAATAACGTAGATTTCCAAATCGAGTGATTCCCCGTAGAGAAACATTTTCTAATGTCGCAAGACAGGCTCGAGAGGCAGGAAAGCTTTTCAATAATATCAAAGAAATCCTAGTGTAATAAGGGTATAGATCAAGAAAATATCTTCAATAGTCTTCAAAATTGGCCACCATGATTACTAGATCACAATAAATGTGTTTATTTTCTTTAGGGAACAGGAAGGATTTTATTTTTTATTCTTCGCCAATTGAATTCCGAGAGGATTTGTGGAATCGTTTACGAAAAAATGTAACAGTATAAGAAACGCTCATCATTTATTAGACGTTTTGGAATTATCGAAGATAACGTATAAATTTACATTAAAACAAACAAAACAAACATTAACGCTCATAACGCGACCCCATATTTATTATGAATTATTGCTTTAACTTTTAATGTACTTTCTATCCTAGAACTCCGTCAGCGTTTTTTTGATTCACCCTATACATTATTAAAACAGTAAATTTGATAATTTTATTTTCACTTCTAGAGATGAACATATTTCCCTCTCTAGAGTAAAAAAATGTCACTTTCATATAGAGTAGACAGTGGAAAAATTTTCTTATCTCAAAATATCTGAAAAATAAAGCTTTTTAGTGAATTTCCTCAAGAGCACTAATTTTCAGAAAATGGAATAAAATTTTAAATATATGTACTGAAAAAGTACTTTTCACCATTTGCGTAGAAATTTAGAGAGTTCAAATGGTGACCAGAACCCCATACCTACGCCACTGACTTCAGAGAAAAGACATATTAACATTTTATTAGGATTACGACATGCCAAGTTTACAAGAAAATTATTTATTTGTTTAATAGATAAAAAATATGAGTGTCATAGAGAAAAATGTTATAGCAAAGGCTGCTATTATTTTTTCAAGTTTTATTTTTCCCAAAGTTAAGAAGGAAAAGTCGAAAATACCCTGTATAAGAATAGAAAATAGTATATTATACACCAAGGTAGGGGATTTTTAGGTGCCCAAGGTATAACGGCACTCCTCTACCAATGGTTTATATAGTATTTTTTCCACTACTAGCTACTACCCCTTAAATCGAGTTTCAATAATTGACATGAAGTTTCACGAAATTTGAATAAATACTCTAAAGCCGCTGATAGCATGTACAAGAATCAAGTGGGTACCTTTTGTTTGAAATCAAACTTTGTGAAACTGGCAATTAATTTAATTTAAAGCTATAAATCATGGACAGTGAAAGTGAAATGGGCTGCACACCCCCTGAAGTGAGGAAATTGGCAGAGAATATTGATAACCAACTCCTGCCAGAAAAGTCCAAAATCTATTAAGTGCCATTTTCATTATTTACCTTGGTTAGTGGAAAAAGTTTTTTTTATGTTTATGAAAATATTAAAGAATCGGACGAAAAACGCTTAACAAATGAGGTAATTATATATGAAAATTAATAGAGATACAAAAACAAAAGTGTCTATACATAAGTAGCGTCTAAATTCAAAATGAACTTGTGTGGGGAGGGTGCGGCATATTATGCCCCAGGCAAAATAAAATAAATATCCAAGAAAACTAACATACGGATGACAAATTTGATCTGTGATCCTTCCAAACGATCGTTCGCGTCGGACTGGACCACGTTGTCCTTGAGGACGTCACTAATTGCAGCCAAGAAAGGATAGAGTTCGTCATTGGAAAAAATCTAGTCGGACCGAGAGACGCATAACGACGGCCGGCCGGAATGTGTAATTTTTATCATCAGTAGTTAGACAGGTGTAGTATAAGGAGGCAGACGGAGGAATCTGTGGTCCTGGAGTAATGAAAAGCGGCTCCTTATCGATGCTGCGTCAACGTCGCGCAATCATTTTGCAAAACTTGTCAATTATATATGATAAACTTATATTCGATGCAATCTCGCTTATATTTATATCTCTCAGTCGTAATGAAATTACTACTCTATTAGCGTTGTTTCCTATGCAGCATCTCCAGCGTATGATTCGTAATGAGGGAAACAATTTGAAGCTGTATTTATCGTTTACAACGTACTGGTTGTAAATGAATAAGATTTTATCGTTATAAATTTGTTTCTATTGAAAGTACACACAACGTCAAAAGTCTTGGACTCCCCCTCATTCTTGTTAAAGAAATCTTTTTGTCAGAAAAACCAAACACATTTATAAAAGTATATTGTTTTCTGATTTTTTTTTGTGAAAAAAATATGTTCGATAAACTGAGTACTTAGAAAATTAAAAACCAGCAAATGTGTGACATTTTTGACTAAATTTATTAAATCGAAAAGAAGTAACAAAGCAAGTTCTCTACTTGACTATAGTCGGTATGACCTCCACCATATTCCAATAGCATATTGACACGTCTGTGCATTGAGATAATCAAGCGGTTAACGATCTCTTGCCCAAAACCCATTCCACGGTACCCCCTTCATACGGAACGACTTCACGGGGAAAATGAAGTCGCTGTTGACCACCTGGTTCTCTCCACACTCTTTGCCGATTGTCATTAGTAACCAGTCTAATTCTGGTTTCATCTGTAAATAAGACTCACCGCCACTGGCGTAAAAGCCAACCCCTATACTCTCGCACCCACTGGAGACGGGCAGCACGATGCCTTGAAAGGAAAATAGGGACACATAATGGTCTTCTATCACATAAATTTGCGTTGTGGGGTCGTCTTCGAATAGTAGGTGTCGATATAACACGGCGAAACGTACCTTGAAAGTGGGTCTTGAGAATTGAAGCTGAAGATGTGCGGTGTCTACGGGCATATTGCACCAAATACCGATCTTCCCTTTCATTAAATCCTCGAGGACGTCCACTACGTGGTCTGTTATCGACTGTATCAAATTCTTCATATCTGTGTACTCTTCGTACAACAGATGATCTAGGAATGCCCAACATGTTGATGATTAGAAATTCCTGCATCATGAAAGCAGTCATTCTTTCTCGGGTAAACGCAGAAATTTCACGTCCTGGCATTATAATGTATACAAATTCAAAGGAACACTTGGCTAAATACACTACCAAACTGACCAGATTTGTAAAAACATTGGCAATAAAGTAAAGGTTCATGGTCTGCAATTTTTTATTGTCTTTTTTGTTCCCTAAATACATACTTTTTTACTACATTAAGAAAAACGACTAGGTTTAATCGAATCATTTTATATACAGAGGATTCAAGACTTTTGACGTTGTATATATATATATATATATATATATATATATATATATATATACAAACTCGATCTCCACTTCATCAAGCACATACCCATAACCTTTCCATAACCAATTGCAAAAGGATACATTTAAAATTTTTAAGTTGACAATAAATGAATAGTTAGTTCAATAATTATGATATATTTTTTGCGTGCAGAGAAAGTTTTTCCGCACTAATTAGGAAAAATCGAACTTTTCTAACTCAAATTTGTAACTAAATGTAGGTACAACTTTTCAAAACACTATTAAAAAAAATATTTTGCAAGTAAATTTAATAAAACAATTGTCAACTTATTCACTTAAAAACCGAGCTTAAGTTGATCACTACTTTTCAGAACACGCAATGCTATTTTGGCGCTTCAGTCTGAAAACGTCAGATGCTCTACAATGCATCTGCGGCAAAGTGGCGTATATACAGATTTAAATCTAAATACCTTTTATAATAAAATTTTATCGATTGTTACTGTTTCATTAATGGTCTTTAGTACTTTCCAGTAATACAAACATGTCTCACAAAAATTTCGTTTACGTCGGTTTGTCTTGTACATGTAAACAGTATTTATCGCATCGCGGAATTAAATAAATAGACACTAAAAACGTTATCAAACGGAAAACACAAAGCAAATCAAAATAAAAAATCGTATTCAATATCCTCTGGAATGTGTTCCACGGCAGTGAAACGGAGTGTATAAGGTTTCGCTTTCATTTGAATAATTACGATTACGTAATTACCTCCGAGAACTAGTTCTACATTTTACCCGTTTTTCTGATTTAGTACGAACCTTTCAAGATTATAATTAATCTATTTATTAAGTTTCTCAGTCTCCGCGATTGAGCAATCCTCGTAATCACTCGAAATTTTTAATTTATCTCGTGTCACCTGGACGCAACCCGTCGGAAAATTACATTTTCAAGGACACACGGGTATAAATAACTACATAATAACATAATCGATGACTGTTTTGCAAACTCTGCGATCTAGGTAGGCGCTGGAATCAATGATTAATGCTTCGAAACGTCGTCGATATTGCGTACGGGGTCTCTTCCATATAAAATCTCGGATTGAATAAAAAGCCTGACACGTACGACAATGCGAAAGATTAGTTATTAATGATTCGGATACACTCTTGTCATTTGATTGTGCGCTAAAGTTTCGATATTACCGGGGACCATATGTCTGGTATACCGTAAAAGGAGTTCCCGATTCTAGTAAATACAAATATAGGGGCAATAAATAATTTATCTTCAATTGGAATTTACAATTTAATCAAAGCTCTTCTTCAT
Organism: Monochamus alternatus; assembly: GCA_037114965.1. Classification (NCBI taxonomy): domain Eukaryota; kingdom Metazoa; phylum Arthropoda; class Insecta; order Coleoptera; family Cerambycidae; genus Monochamus; species Monochamus alternatus. The sequence goes on along the minus strand of CM073429.1, from coordinate 59,057,604 downwards.
ATAACACTACGCATAGTGGTGTACTAACGTAGCTTTCGATGAAGTATCATAGTGACTTACTTTATCCTACATGTACTGTTTTAAATTTATTAAGGTACTTAGTGTGATGACATTGTAAAATAAATTAGACTTAAATTACACATTTATTAAATAAAATATAAAAGATCATATGAAAACTCATTTATTAAATTCATTGATAGCAAAATTTTTAGAATTGGATAAATGGATACCAGATGCTGACATGGCTAACAATTTGCTTGAATTGATGGAAATATTTTGAGTGTGAACATAACTTTTAATTGTGGGAATATGTTCGATTTCCAAGGGAATATTCTCGCTTTCGTCTACCCAGGTAACAATTTACAATTCATTTTGGGCAAAGTGTCGACGCTGTAATTTGGACACGACACATTTTTAAGGCACATTGTTTACTTTTAGACCATTATAAGCGGCAAATGTAACAAGTCTCAAATATACCTAAATTTTTTCTAAAATGTGTCTTGATTGTGTCCTTCGTTTCTAATATATATCTAAAATTGAACCTTGATGTGTCCACAATATGTCTATTTTGTTCCTACCTTGCCAAAATATGTGTCGATTATGTGTCCAAAAGTTATTTTACATGTGTCTCGTATGTGGTCATGTTGTTTCCAAAATGTGTTCGTTATTGTACTCTAATGAGAGCCACGAATTTGACACATGGTGTTCTCAATTTTACCGAAATTATTATTTTCTATTCATTGTGTACCAAAATAAATCCTAATAGACACAAATCATATTTCTTCCCGATACAATATGGATAATCATGAACACAGACTTGAAAGCATTCATCTCCTAGAAAACAATGGGATTTTAATTTATCTTGAGCATTTTTCTATTTCTCGCGTAGGTACACTTGCGAACTAAAGTTTACCGATACCGATGACATGGTACTTCTCAAAATTAAGCAGGCCTTAAAAATACCAAGTAATTATAATTAGTCGATGTTTTTTTTCTTTTTTCGATAAAAAAATGTATTATTGTAATTCTCAAAAAAATGAAAACCAGTGGTATTACTTAGGACATCATATTTAGTACAGTTGTGGCTTAAATAGTTCCTAAAAGCTTTCATTTAAAATAATATTTCAAAGGCCGCAATTTTTGTCAAGTGCATTCACGTTGAAGTACTTGTTGAAATATGGCGTACTTATAGGTGGTGTCCAAATAGGACCATGTCTCCATAATGTGAATAAAATTCACACTTCCTGGGCCTCGATTCTCAAATCTCTACTGGCAATTGTCGAGTGCGACAAATGTCATACAAATTAACGCATTTTAGAAAATATGTATTCTCGAAACGTCATAGAAATAATGTGTAATAAGTTTTGGCAGCAACAATGTTAAATCCATGGTGATTTAGACAGTTGTCAAAAAGTATTTATATACTCGCGTCAAGAATTCAGACGTCTTACGTCACAGCTGACGTTACACATTTGTTTTTATTGTCAACGTAATTTTCGATATTTGGTCGCGTTAAAAACAAGCACTTTTTGCAATTTAGTGCAATATATAATGCAAACTTTTAGTGTAGTCTATAGTTTTATTACTATCAGTTGCAGTTTCTTAAATATTGTGATAAAATTATAATGAATGATTCATTTGTTCGTATGACGTAAGTCGTCTGAATTCTTGTCGCGAGTATATTTACACTCTTTTTATTGCATAATGTCATTCTATGGATTTGGATTGCTTTGCAGTTACAAAAGAAAACCCTGGTTGAGCTGTTACAAAACTTTCTTGAGATAAATTCCCTTGTACAATAAATATTTATATTCTTATATTACATGTGTTCATATATTATTTAAATCTATCCTAAGCTTTTATATTAAGTACGGAAACATTTTGCATTTACGTGTTTCTATGTAACATATCTAAGGTAAAATAAAACGAGATATTCCTAATTAAATGGAGTTTTTATTTATATAAAAGATAAGCGCGGTGCAATGTGATTAATAACCTGTGCTGCATTCTTCTACCAGTAAGTAAATCTAGGTTTACTACTACCAGTGTTTATAAAAGTATAGTTAGTCAACCTGCCTTAGTTGTGGACCATGTCGGCTAGATGGCGAGGACCACAATGTGTGCAAAATAATTTGGACAGCCCTATACGAGCTGGACCAGCATGAGGTTTTTGTATTGGCTTTCTTTATGAAATCTTTGTCGGAATCTTTATCTAATATTCATTCCTTTAACAAAGTACCTCACATTTTATCTAGGTGTCACTGTACAAAATTTTAAAATACTCGACAAAAAAATTTTATTACTACGAGACACGTGCAAAAAAAGCTCAAGACTATGGCTGTTTATACAACATTCCAATTCTATCCATATGTGAACTGGGAAGGCACGATGCAAAAAGGAAACACCGAATATAAATTCCACAGAATTTAGAAGTATTAAATAGGTTACAAGTTTTGCTGTCTGACAAAATACACAAATTAATCAGATCAAATTGCAGCATATACAAAAAGTTGTAGAGATGTTTCGGTCAAGTTTGTAATTAATAAGGCGCTTTAAGTGTTTTAAAATTTAGTTGGTGCTGAATATTAAAAATATAGGTTAGGTATTCATTAAAAATATTTCATTATAATATTCAAATTAATCTAATGTATAAAAATCTTTATGCAATTTACTAAAACAATTTATGCAAAAAAATTAAACATTATAAACAAAGATATGTACTCAGACGCTAAGCACATTTTAATAATATGTATGCCTAATTACAACTTTCATATGTCTCATATGACTAAATTTCAATATTTTTCTATTTCTTAATTTTGTAGCTTTAAATATTAGTAACTTTATTTAAAAATTGGAGGTATATTGCATAAATTAATTTTCATGATATCGAATTGCTGTATTAGAATTTTTGTTATAGTATTATTTGTTCAAATGTGATTAAAAATAGGCCAGTTTAGAAATCCCGACTCTTTTATTATGTCAGAAAACATATTATATATGTATATTTTTAAACTTGGATGATATTTTGATTGTATCACAATTTGACCGTAGTTTTATCGTAAAAGACTGGTGCAAATTATTATTTTTTTGGCTTATATTTTAAAATACAAATGAGGTGGCTCGATAACTTTATACAGGGGACAAAAAAGAAGTAAAGATAAATCAGAAAACGCTGCTTAAGGGAGCAGAATGTGATTTTTTCTAAATATTTCAAAACCGCCTAAAATAAAACAATAGTTTTGTACTAAGTATCATCATTAAACAATAAATCTAGTGTTTTAATAATAATTTTGCATAAATAGCCGTTTAAATTTATTAATTTATATATATTGTGACATAATATGAAAATTTAACTAAAATTATGCCACAAATAAATAGCTTCAGACAATATGTCAAATAATCTTAAAAACATACGTAATATAAACGAACAAATGCCTTCTCAAATCCTGATAGGGACAATTTGACCGCTTGCGTAGGATCCTTAATATTTTTGTACTGTCACAAAATTTTTAAATTAATATTACTTGAAAACTGATCGAAAGAAACAAGAGTAGGAGTTATAAAAATTAGTTATTTTTTTATTTAACAGCCAAAATCTTGAGAGAGAAAGTTAGAGCAATATTTACCCTATAACCTCCAGGTTTGGTACGCTTATGACTAATTATGCGGAATTATTTTTGAAAAATTAGATTCGCAATCCAATGGTGATTCTCAATTTCAAATATGATTACTGTACCTCGATTCATTTTGAAATTATTTAAAAAAAGTAAATAAATTTTGGGGTCTCATTTTAAGGAGCTATAGCTCATCCGTTAGGGGTGGTTCCGTTACTTATATGTATATTTTTTAAATTAAAAATAGAGCTATACAAAAATGTGAAAATTAATAGAGCATGCTAACAAAGTTGACCGTCGTCAATGCAATAATTTATAGAAGTTCTAATAATACAACACTAGTCGATGAACATGCTAATTGATTTGATTTAAGAGCTTTTATATAGATTTAAGTAAGTATGAATTTTCGTATATGTAATATTCCATTGTTTGTAACTTAAAAAATAGAAAAAACTTAGGCATTCAAAAGTTTTCATTAATAATTTATCGTCGTTTTATCTCCTGAACTGAATTATGTGCTTGGTATATACATAGGTAATTATAAACTATTAAATATTATTTTACCAAAATTAATAATAATTAATGGTTAGTTTATTGATATGTTTTTTCTTTCAACTAAATCATTTCCTTTAATTAGAACTATTAATATTTTTTACATATCAAGTCAATATACATAGGTACTCAGCTAATGTTTGCTAAAAATTGTATTGTACAAGTTTGTAACTTGGTGTTGTATAGTTGTAACAAATACGACTGAACTCTTAACTTAAATTTTTGACTTCTGGCTTAATCCTAAGAAGTATGTTTGTAATTCAAGTTATGTATGATAAGATTCGCAACCAAATTAGTATGTGAAACTAACCATAGTAGTGTTGTTTATTGGCGAAAAATAGCTCAACGTTCATTCATAAATTATCTATGACATCTATGTTAAATCAAGTGAACTAAATCTCCAAACATATTAAATTTGGTTTAAATGTCCACTTTGGACAACCCTTGATACAAATATCTTGAAAATAGTCATCTCTTGTCAACTCATTAAATCCTAGGTTGACTAACTATACTTTTATAAACACTGCTACTACTTGCTTTGACTTTTACACTTGATGTTAAAGTGCGATTTTTTTAGCATAAAAACCGTAGGTAAATATCTCAAATCATTTACTAAATCTTTAGACAATCTAACTATTTTAGTCTAAATCAACCGGATGGCATCTTTTATAAAATATTTATTCTAATGCGACTAATGTGTGCTTGAGTTTCTATAATAAATACAAAATTTGTTTCTGATAAGTCCTTTTAAAACAAATTATGATATTTATTTAATATAGGGATGATAGATGACATATATTTTACGTTTTCTCGCATACGAAATCTAGTAGAGTGGTTGAAACCACTCGTTGCAAATTCTAGTAAAAATTTGAGAATGCGACATTCGAGAATATCAATTTGAAAATTTTATCTCAGAATGTCGTATACGACATGCACCGATAGAGATTCGAGAATCGGCATTTTCGCTTCGATCTTCGAAAGTTAAGAGAGATTCGAGCGATTTCGACCCCTCGCATTCCAATTATATACTTCCAAATACTAACAGTCCCAGAACAAATCGCGCCATCCCGTCCTAATGAATTTCGCATGTGGAACAGTCGTAAAGGATTGTACAAAAGTTATTTGGCACCGTAAACCAAAGCTTAATTCGCTCTGGAGTTTCATTTCACGCTCACTCATCTTTTTGTGGGTTTATGATAATTTCGTAAGCGCAAGCAATGCTTTAATTGCCGCGGCGAAATTAAAAATTGCGATGGTAGTGAGACGGGAAAAGGCGATACGGAGGAATTAGCATAGTAATTATATATAAAGTCGTACAATCGCGTTGGTTTGATTCATAGATTTGTTAGGTATCTGAGAGAAAGCTACCTGAAAAATTGGCCCATTTGCGGCTAACAACCGCCTTACATATTGTACGATTATGTTCTAGAATATTTAAATGCCTTTTCTTCGGTACTATGGTGATATTTATTTGTTGGCTAAGGTACCATAAGTTCATTATAGTAAGATAAGGATGTGCATTAAATGTACTAGGACTGTAATGAAATTTATTTGGACTATAAAGACCTTTTTAGTTTGTTAATTATGTTCCTGTTTACGTTAGAATTTATAATTTTTGGATGCCTTTATTTTGACGTTTCTGGAATATTCTCGGCCACATTCTATTTGATTCTCGAGACCGCCAAAAACTTCTGGAACCTATATAAGCGGATCGGTTTCGCTGACACAGTCAGTTTATATTGAGCAGCCAAACGCGAATCATATACGAATGACAGAAACGTCAAAGTAAAGCATTGACAGTTGTGAAATTTGTTCCAAGGATATTTTTTGTATAATCAAGAGTGACAATAAAGTTTGTTTGTCTACGTGACGCTAACCCAACTTAGAGGTTACAATATATAAACTATTTAATATAAATATTAAAAACATAGTTATTTGCTAAATAGATGTCGATCTTAAACTTGTAACGTCTCTAAAAATTATTAAAGAAAATTAAACGACCTTTTCCAAGTCATGGTTATACTACCCATCTACAAAGTTGTCACGTTTTAATTTCATTTATTCCCTGTATTCCCTGCAGTGCAATAATGAAAAATAAACGCTTTTCGAAAACTGTCATCAAAAATCGACATGTTTGCCACCTAGATGCAAAATTCTTTTATATTCTAGAACGCATAAGTCTTTTTCGTTATAGAACATAAAACAAATGTTAAACAATTTGTCATTTTTTCGAAACTTATTTATGATTTTATTAATTAAACAATATACGTTTTAAGTAATATAAAATGTCAATAGAAAACAGTACGATTACAATTCATTTTGCACTGCATGTAAATTGAGTGCCGATATTGCAGTGAGTTAAGTTTATGCAAAATCCAGTACTGTCAATTATAAGTAAGTGTAACTTCCGTAGGCTCTGCTGAAGATGGTAACAATTTATTTGCGATTGAAATTTTATTTTGTATAGAATCTTCTATATATGTATCCGTTATCGTACTAGAACTCCACCCTCCATAACGTTTAATGGTGGTAATATCGGCTAACAGAGTGGCGGAACAACGTCTAAAGTAGTGCCCTGTATAAGTTTCCGGATAAGGCAACCACTTGGTTAACACATTTTTCCCTACATACTTCAGAAAAAATGTTATTGCAGTTTTCGATATCTCGAACGCAAAGTGCTTTTGCGCTCTTGAATGCTCTTTTGCCTAGCTAAGCTCGGCAAAGATAACTATTAATATAACTTTGACTAAATCATTTCCTTTTTTTTTTCAGGTGACGGACACAAACGATAATCTTCCAGTATTCCTGGAAAGCGCCTATTCCTTCGACGTACCAGAGAACGCGGCTCGAGGATCCAGAGTGGGACAGATCAAGGCCACGGATCCAGACCTCGGTATAAACGCTCAACTGACGTACACAGTCATCAGCGACTGGGCCAATGACGTCTTCTCCCTGAACCCACAATCGGGAGTTTTCACGCTGACCTCCAAACTAGACTACGAAGAGGTAAGTCGCAGTTAAAACTGAACGTGTATGGGCACCGTAATGATGCTATGTTCCCTATTCCAACTCTTGACATGTATTTGTTAGATTATACTAATTCGTGTACGTCAGGATCGTATTCATTAAGCAGTAAGTAAAATTGAAATAAGAGACCTATAAGCATAAAAAATTATAACGTAATACTGACAACCATCAGCAGTGGGGCGTTTTATAATAGATAGACAGTTTTTTTATGAGTACTGACATTTGAAACAAAATGTCGTCTTTTACTACCAGTTCAAAACACAGATAGTACTAAGGCCTTAAAAAGAGAAGGTATATGTAGTAGTAGATATTTTGATTCTACTTACAACCTAATTAAGAATTTGTGCACAGTATATACAAAACTGAAATTTTTCAGGTTGTTGTCTCTGCCAATGAAATAATTACCACCCGAGAGATTTCCCACATGTTACCAGACACCCTGCACCAGTATTTTGACGTTTTAACAATTAGTATATTGTTGTTTCTGTTCTGTTGTTTCTGGCCGCCCCTTTTTGTTAGTAAAAAAAAGGACGGTCTTATTAAATTATTTGTAATCCTTGATCAAACAAAATAATTATAAGCACGACAGCTTTTTGCTTTGAGAGCTACGAGCGTGGATTTGTACAAAAAAAATAGTAGGTGTTAAAATGCAAGATGTTAAAATGTATTATGCAATGATGTAAGCTACTCCTGGGCGCCAGTCAAACCAAATTGTCGAGGAAGGGAAAATATAAGACATGAAATGAACAAAATTAGAGACAATGTATATATGATTAGTATTAAGAATATATAAATTTTACAAAATAGTGCAAATGTAGACAAACATAATTAACTTACTTAACATAGAAATAAATTACAAACAGGTAAGTCGGCCTACGCAAAGTATGTAAAAACACGAACAAAAAAAAACATAATAATGCACAAAATGGAAGATGACTACTGGTATTTTGAAATGTGTATCATAATAATCAATACGAAATATTAGCTTAATTATACGAAATTATAATACTTATACACATAAATTTAACACTAAATCTGACGAAGGCATGCAAAAAAGGAACTATAATATGTGAGTGAAATATGCACTCTTATTGGTAATTATAAACAACTATATACTGTATTAAAGAAAAATACAGTTAAATAATTTCAGTATAACTAAAAATACGGTACCATTGGCCAAACAAAATATATATATATATATAGAACTCACCTCAAAGACAGCTGCCCTGAGTTTATTATTATTAATATATTTTTTTATAATATCTTATTACAATTGTTTCTAGAATATAGACATAGGGATAGAACATCAAACGGTATTATGTAACCTTTTTTCTTTCTTGCTTCCTTCCAGAAGAGATGGTTTGATTTCTTATGATGATATAATCAACTTCTATAGGTGAACATCATCACATTTCTAAAGAGGACAACAAAATGGAGCAGGGAAAAATCACAACTGTGATGGTGACATCACTGGTACGCCCATCGATAAACAACTTAGGCTTTTATGCAATATTACAGGTGCTAAGTTCCAAAATTTCGTTAAAACAATCCTCAATGTTTAAACAATTGACTGGCAAGGTAATATTCGATCCTAACATGTGCTCGACAAAAATGACACCAGTTGGAGGCCCAAACAAAATACCTAAAATGCACTCAATACTAGCGCCCGAATAATTAATTAAAGTATTAATTACTAACCTTAGATTTTATTAGGTTTCTCCAATTTTTATTTAATATAATTTTAACAAAACGGATCGATCAACTATCTATCTACCGCCTGGCCTCACCTGTCTTTTTTGTTATCCTTTCTTTTTCTTTTTTTTATATTTTAAGAACCTTCAATTTTTACGTTTAAATCGGCAATATGAAATTTGCGTCTATGTATTGCTAGTGGCCTATCACTAGTGCCTTCTAATATTTTCGCATTTTATGCCTCGATAAATATGGACCGTTACACTATATCTTTGTTAAAAGCATTTTACTAGATCTCGTATGACCTAGAACGCACGTATAAAACATTAAGTTCCCCGGCAAAACAAAATGCTAATTCCTGACGACCTTGTGGGTATATATAGAATAAAATCGCTTATTAAATTGCAGCCCCTCCTAGAAATATGTAATAATATGGAAAATATTGGATGTGACCCTTAAAAATATACAGCGGTCGTCGAGAATATAAATAAACAAACCGTGAACTTCGCTGGATGAAGTGAGCGCGGAGCGTTTTTTCCACTTTCTCGTGAACTTGCACTTGAGCCAAGACGCCGGTGTGGCGCAATCTTATGTAAGTGCTGTCGACCACATTTTTATGCAAATCGTTTACACTCTATTGACAATGAAAATTACGGTCGGTAGGAATAATTAAGCTGTTCTCTTTGCATCGTAAACAACGCTCCTAGAAAAGAGGTCACCTTGTAAAATTGCAGTTAATTTAAGCTACAGACGAAATGCATTGCAAAAATACGGGGTAATTTATTGAGATTTAGATTGAGAAGGGTTCTAGAACTGTTTAAAATAATTGACGTTTGCATTAATAAAAACTACCAAGCGGCAGTACGTTGGCAATTTGTCTGGGTTACAATTTGGAGCGGAATAAAAATCCAAGGGCGTATCCTGTGGCCAAAATTGTTATAATAAATCATAGTAAAGTAATTTCATTGTTAATTAATTATTTTATTATTAGTAGGTAATGTAATGAGTATCGTAACAATGCACTTGATCAAATAAATGAATTTTGTTATTAATCAGTTTGAAATACAAAAAAACGTAAATAAATAAAAAGTGAAGATACAATGGCGCATATAATGACCCATTTCATTTGTAATATTATACAGGGTGATAAATATTTTTTTGGCAAATAATGATTGATGATACCCGCACCTCCGCCACTGGTAAGTTTCTAAAGCTGGTAATTTTTGATAAAACCACCAAATTCGGTATGCATAATACCGAATTTGGTCAAATTATCTCAAGCGGTTTAGAAATTAAAAACTATTTTTATTGTTAATTTTTGACACAATAGAAAATGTCCTTAGGCTCCACATTTATATAACAAAAAACCCTTATTTTTGACCACAGACGCCTCTGAATTTTTGACCTCCACTTAAGAAAAACCCTGTACACTATTCAAATGCAGAACCAAAACAATCCTCACGCCTTATACAAATGGTCGCAGGTTTAAGAGATACAGTTTTTTTGAAAATTCTGTGCATATTTATGCGCATATTATATTTCCACTTGCATATTTTTGTATCCTTATACATAACTAACAATAAACAGTAAGTAAAGGAAAAACGTACAATTCAGTACCCAATTATAAGACCATTCTCACAGAAATCTTTACATAGTATACGCAGAAATTCTGCCGCGAAGTGAAACAGCCCAAAATTTTGTAGTTAACGTTTTAATAACTTCATCCGATCATCCTGGGCTGCCTGGCTTTAAACACAAAGTCACGCTCGTCAACTAAAACTGCTATCGAACTAATTAGAGGTTTTATGCTTGACTGCGACGATCTGTCCCCAAAGAAACGCTGATATAAATTTAATTAACAACAAAAAAACGAACTATTAAGTAGCCGGGCAAATTACCTTCCTCCGTACTGGACTATAAGTAAGCTAAACAAAACGCCCAATCGAACAAGGACATAGGAGGATTAACGTTATTATTAGATTCTTATTACTGATCCCTTATAAGATTTATACCATTGCTCTGACATACCAAAAAAATCAATAAAAAATAATGCGATTGGGGTAACCGAAGGTGTCCTGTTGGTTTATATGAATCAATTTATCTGTTAGAGTCAGTTCCATATATACAGTATGCGCCAAAAGTATGGAATAAATTCAATAAAAACGAAACAATTACTTTTTGGGAAAAATCCTCGAACAGGTCGATTTTTAATTTAAAAAATACATATTTTAGCGTAAAATGCGATTTTCAAATGTCATTTGTTTTCGAGTAATGACGTCATCGATTTTTTTTAAATGGCAATACCTTATTTTTTTCCTTGATTCTGAAAGATCGTTTAATTATCTATCAGACAGTACTAAAATTTTGCCCTCTTACATAGGAAAGTTTTCGAGTAAATGATGATTGAATGTTAGAAAACGTAAATCAATTAAAATAAAGCAAAAACGTTATCAAGTTTAGTTTTTCGAATTCCATAGTTCTTTTATGGATCACGTAGGTGAAAATCTTTGCAGAGTGTCATTGTCACACCGGCATTCTAATAAGTATTGTAAGCGACATAGAAATTATTATTCAATTTAAAGTATTATGGCACATTTAACTGTTACTCAAAGAATTGAAATTTTAATTCTTATCGGATGCGGGAATATGACTAGAACTCAGCAGGAAGTTTGCGATTGATTTAATGAAAAATATCCAGATTGCCCTATCAGCCAATCAACAGTCAGTAAGGTAGAGTCTAAATTTAGAGAAACTGGCAATGTTGTAAATATTCCAAAACCTGGACGTCCAAGCATTAATGAAAATCAGAAACAGAACATTTTGATAAGTATGGTGGATAATCCTCATAATTCTTCACGATTGGTTGCATTAAACAATGACACTAGTCGGAGCACAGTGCTACATATCTTGAGGAAGGAAAAATATCATCCCTACAAAGTTCAACTTGTGCAGGAACTCGATGAAGATGATCCCGATCGCCGCTTACACTTTTGCGAAATTCTAATGGATTTATGTCAAGGAAATAGAAATTTACACCGGCAAATACTGTTTTCAGATGAGGCCACATTTTGTCTGAATGGTACAGTAAACCGTCAAACTTGCAGATATTGGAGTCGGCAAAAGCCTCATTGGATGGCAGAGGCACATACCCAACACCCTCAGAAATTAAATGTGTGGGCTGGAATAGTTGACGACAGAATAGTAGGGCCTTTCTTCTTTAAAGGAACCCTTACAGGACAAAGATATTTAGAGTTTCTAGAAAATGACCTTGTTCCAGCCCTTGCAGTATTTTTTCCTAACAATAATGACCCTGACATTCCTGACGATACCATATGGTTTCAGCAAGACGGTGCACCTCCGCACTATGCGCGCCCTGTACGAGATTTTCTGTACTGTTTTCCTGGGATGTGGATCGGCAGACGCGGACCGATAGAATGGCCTGCAAGATCGCCAGATCTTACACCTCTTGACTATTTTTTATGGGGATACTTGAAGTCAAAAGTGTACATTAATAAACCACGTAATTTAGAAGAACTTCAAAATCGCATTTGGGACGAAATACGCAGAGTTACCCCAGAAATCATTCATAATGTGCAAGAAGAATTTCTTCACAGACTTGCGCATTGTCAAGAAGTTGGTGGATGGCAATTCGAACATTTAATTTAAGTATAAAATTTAATCAATTGTATTTTATTTTACATACCTCAGAATTGTTACTTTTTTATGGATAAAATTTACGTTTTCTAACATTCAATCGTCATTTACTCGAAAACTTTCCTATGTAAGAGGGCAAAATTTTAGTACTGTCTGATAGAGAATTAAACGATCTTTCAGAATCAAGGAAAAAAATATGGTGTTGCCATTTAAAAAAAAATCGATGACGTCATTACTCGAAAACAAATGACATTTGAAAATCGCATTTTACGCTAAAATATGTATTTTTTAAAATAAAAACCGACCTATTCGAGGATTTTTCCCAAAAAATAATTGTTTCATTTTTATTGAATTTATTCCATACTTTTGGCGCATACTGTATTATGGGCAAAATGGTCTATACTAAAAAGGTGTTTATAAATCAAGCAAAATTTTTTAAAACACCTGTGTCTACCTGTGTGGTACAGAATTCACTTTGTATTCTAAACCGTCGCTGTGTTTCTTGGGTGATTAAGGAACTTTTTCCTTTTTAATTGCCGCTTTTTTCGCGCCAAGCAGAATCCATCGCGAAGTCGTCTCGCGGGTTGCCGCAAAATGAAATTCGCTTTCTTATTATTCGACGCAATTGCCGTGCCCGGAGAGGACGGGGAGAGGAGAGAGAAAAAAAGGACTTCTTTATAACTTTGTTATACCACTGTAAAAAGTTACAGTAAATTTATTTACAATCGAACTGAGCCGTTCATGTATACAACACAGCGTCCTTGTAGCCTATTCTTGGTCCTTATTCAGCGCGCTGGTGCCGTCCTTTTCCAGTCGCAGGGCCAGAGAAGGACGGAGCGCCGCATGTGAGTAACTTCGTGCCGGTATAAAAATAAACGAAGAAAAAGGCGAACTATTGTCAACTCAGCTCGTGGTTATTTTTAAGTGAAACTGCGGCAGCAACCTGGAAAAATGCCTGACTTATGATTGCCGGTTGTTTTTGCAAAACAAGACCACCTATGATTGTTTAGTATCGTACGCTCCGCAATACAATTAATCAATATGGCCTATACAGTGCTTCCCTAGTCACGCACAAATTCATTATTAGGTAAATAAAAGACATTATTGAAAATTCCCGACGTCATCACATTTTTTTTAAATAGAACACCACATTTTTTTCCCAATTTCCGGATTATCCTAGCTGGGCTGTTCCCAAAAATATATCACAAGTTGCTCCTAATTGTTACAGGGTGGGCAACAATACTCAAATTATTTACAAATACCAAAGTTATTGTCATAATTTCTTAGATGCTTTTTTAATTTTATCTGTGTGACCGAACGTGCTCGTGCATTTTTTACAGGTTATCAATTTTAAACAGTTTGCTAAGATTGTACGAGTGAATCCATTTTAACTGGTTCTTTCTTAAAGTATTAAGTATTTTTTAATTAATTAACTTGTTTTCGTTTTGTAAATTGAAATTCTCATGATGATCGGTTATGGTGATAGAATTCGGACTCATGAGGAAGTTTGTGTTCCGTTTAATAAAACACATCCGAATCGTCCACCAATAAACCGATCCACTCTAAGCCGAACTGAAGCGAAGTTTCGAAACCATGACCACGTTAAAGATCTGCCCAGATCTGGTCGACCAAGTACATTAAATGAAGATGTGCAGTTACAAGCCCTTTTGACACTTCATGAAAGCCCGCATTACACTATAAGTGGCACCGTTAATAAACAGAATTGTCGGTACTGGTCAGATCACAATCCACATTGGAATTTCTTTGAAGGAGATTTAGATGGCGCAAGATATTTAGATTTTCTTCAATTTGATTTAATTCCTTCCTTGGTTGTACTGTTCCCCAATGAAGAACCAGATTTGCACAATAAAATAATTTGGTTACAGCAAGACGGTGCACCGTCGCACTATGCCATCGCTGTTCGCCGCTACTTAGATGATGTATTTCCTCATCTGTAGATGGACAGAAGAGATCCTAAGGAATGACCCATCAGATCGCCAGATGTAACAGCGCTAGATTTGTTCCTTTAGGGATATGTAAAAAGCAAAGTATACGTCGCTAAGACAAATAATCTTGACGATCTCAAGGAACGAATTCGACAAGAAGTTTGTGCCATCCCGCCTGAAGTTATTGGAAATGTACAACAAGAATTTGTTTCTCGTCTGGCCCATTACTTGGCAGTAAACGGTCGACAATTTGAAAATTTAATTTAGGTCTTTATATCCAAAGGTTTTATTAGCGAACAATAAAATTTCCTATGCTCGACCACGTTTCTCTACGTTTTTCTATGTAACACCAATGTTTTCATAAATTGAGTAGTTTTATTATAGGGAAACAATTTATTTATCGTACAGAAGAGGTGTCGTAGAGATATTTTTTACGACGTAACACTCGGTGATGATCCTTAAAAAATAACTAAGGTCTTGTTGCGACAGTGGCATTAAAGAGAAACAGATGGATTTTTAGCACAAAATGTCCAGGCTCCTTTACCGTGTGTCATTTAATATTACTCCCTAGATGTAAGAGAAAGCGTATCTGATTTATCGACATTCTCCTTAAACAAGCTATTGTGCGCCGCGCAATTATACCTCTTTCATGAGAACCCAACGAGGAATCACCGTTACCGAGCTCGTATTCGTTATTAGCAAATAATATTAGTTCCATGTTTCCACAATTACCCTACCATTCGGCAACTTAAATCCGATTATGGTCGAGTTATCCGACGACGATTTGAGTTATTTATTTCAGTAATTTCGTAAACTCTTGTGCCCCGCACATGCTTATTACAAAATTAGCGATCGCAATCTGACGGGGTCTCTATGTAATTTCTGTTCTAGGCGCAGCTGTAACAAAAAATCTATCGAGTTGATTAGGTAACAGGAGGGGAAGCACGTGGTCAGTTTTTGTCTATTTGCTTGAAAATAATATGTTAGTAGGCATGTAGAATGTTCGAATGTTTTATTAGAAATAAAACATTCGAAGGTGTGTTGAAAAATAAAATTAACGAAATGGCAAGAGGGTCTGTAGGAAAAAATATTTACAGCTTTCCGGACAACCTGTATACGGGGTGTCCCAAAATTAGCGCGCAATATTTCTGCGATGTATTATACATGTGAAAATACGTCAAAAAGTTCCTATAAATATGACCCGAAAAATGCTTCATAAGGAGACTAGAACCGCCCAAAACGGGAATCTTGAAGATGGTTTTTCCAGAATAATTTCGGGACACCCTGTATATTTTATGATTTCTATGACCTTAGCGCCCAATCTAACCGCCGTCTGAATTCTCGTAGGCCAGGCAACAGTGGGCTATGAACCCGGGTTAAATACGTTTCAATTCCCATTACTAGAAACACCGCAGCCCGTCTAGAATAACAATGATTTCGTTACCTCACCTTCAAATTAAAACGTCGCGTTTTGTAAAACAAAAGGTGTAAATTCCTGGAAAGAGGCCGACGGAATACGCGAGTTCTTGGTAGTCCGGTGTTGTATGAGAATGGCGGACATACATATGCAACGCCCGGATCGGAATATAATCTTTATAATGGAAATACGTGCGCAGAACGAGCCTGCCTCGATTCGCGAAGTCCCATTTTAATAAGTTCCTTTTGTTGAGTGCGGACCGTGCTCAATTCGAGAACTTACGTACCGCGGCCTTTGCGAGATTATGTTAATGGACGTACGAACGTAATTGGTTGGTCACAGGTTGGTGTGTTGCGAGACGCGCGCCTGCTGGGCTCCTACAAGACGATCGGATCTAATAAACGCACTTCGAAAAAATTAAACAGCTCCATCCAGGCCAAAACAATGTAAACGAGCCGAGAAAATTAAAATCGACGACAAAAATCTGATATGTTATACACTGATAAAGGTTTAGAGTCAACGGTTCTTTCAGTTGGGTCTGGCGTACCACAGGGCTCAAAATTAGGACCACTGCTTTTTTAATATTCATTAATGACATGCCAAATATATTAAAATCATATTGTCTTAAATGTCTTATGTTCGCTGATGATTTAAAATTATTTAGAAAAATAGATACTATAAATGATTCTTTCCAGATACAACAGGATGTTGACGAAATTCATAATTGGTCCATAAAAAATAAACTACCTTTCAATTTAAACAAATGTAAAGTAATGAAATTTAGTAAAGTTTACATTCCAATACATTATCTTTATACCATGAATAGTAATCTTCTTAAAAGAATTTATGAAACCAAGTATCTGGGAATATATTTTCACACTAACTTAAATTTTCATAATCATGTGAAAATATTGGCAAGTGCATCATATAAATTATTAGGTTTCATCAACAGGACTACTTCTGACTTTAAAAATGTTAATTCTGTATAAATAAAATATTTATTTAATTTACTTATTCGTAGTCGTTTGGAATTTGGGTCTATTGTTTGGCCGCCGAAAAGTCAGTATCTTATACATGCCTTGGAAACAATACATCAAAATAAATTCATAAAGTTCTTATATTATAAAAAAATATAACTCCAATCCCGGTTACATATAATATGAACCACTTCGTAACGAATTTAACATTTGTGGAAAGGATTGGCACCCTCTCTGTGGGTATGGTAAGGTGGAAGGATGTTGGCTTGGGTCAATGTGAGAGATTGATACCGGTCGTCGTTTGACCATCCCCATAATTAATGAGGGTTTCTAGATTGCCCTCATTCCTGCACTGAATGGTGGTGGATTTCTACCGATGTAAGTCGTCCCTGGGCGCAAATGCAGCCTGCTTAATAATAATAGGCCGCCCCGTCTGAGGGGTAGACATTATTGTTATTGTATTACGCCCACTATTAATGGTCCACCCTGTATTTTAATTTAAATTTTACAAGATCGGTAATGCTGGGCGAATATACTAACTATATTTCAGATCATAATAATTTCAACACAAAAAAATTGACAACGTTGAAATAATGTCAAATATTTAAATTTACAGCCCAAAGTGAAGTATAACAGTTCACAACATATAACACATTCAAGTTTGTCCACCTCATTTAGGTACATGAATATTCGATACATTTATTGTTGCCAAAACTACTCCTCGCTTCTGTGTAGGTATATTTATATACTGTATAAGAAGAAATACTTTTAGGTGTCATGTAGTTTAAAATGAAACTGTGCAATATAATTCACAATTTTGACTTTTCTACTTAAAAATTCTTCCTTAAAAAACTGAAAGATTAAACTGTATTTTAATAATGTTGCCATTGTAATGCTTTTCAAACTGGTTATGTAACAGTAGCGTCCTGTTTATAATCATTCAAACACCATATTTCATTTTTAATAAATTAACAAATATTTCACAATAGGAATTTCACCAACTTAAATATCTCCAAATATATTGCAACCTCGACCATATTAGGCAGTGTCAACGCGTTTCATCATTAGAATACCCATCAACACAAATGTTTACGGCCGTTCCACTTTGCACTTTCTACACATAATCCGTATTATTCAAACTAGGTGAGAACGCCATGTCGTTTACACAACACAGAGAAGTAAATCTACGAAAGGTAGCAGATTATATTGCGCCATCCTTTCGCCTCCATTCTTGAAGTTTTAAGCGCCCATGGATCTTAAAAGAACATGAGTTGATGTAAAAACACAAAGTGGAAGCCAAAGTGAATAACATTTTTGTATTTTTTCACCAAATATTAACTAACTTCTTCTATGTGCATATTACTTTTTGCTAAATTAAAAAAACACAACAAGAACTGAAAACCTGAGTGTAATATACAAGGTGATTCAGTCATAATGTCATATCTCATTAATTTTAAGAGGAGATAGGGAAAATGAGTGTAATATGAATGCGAGATGTAAATGCATATTAACCTCGAAAAAAGATATGTTCAAACCATTATTTAATCCCCCTTTTCAGACTGTCACTGACCGCTGGCGGTAGTTCAACATTCTGATGGGGTGATGTGTTTATCTCTTGAAAAGTCGAGGAAATATTTTTTTTCGATTTTCTTCCTTTATTAGACTCTCCGAATACGTGGTCAAAATTAATGACATTATGACTGGATCACCTTGTATAAGTTTTAGTTTTTATAAACGTTTTTATTTCTGTGTGTAATTTTCAATTTTTATAATTTTCTAATTTACTCCGACGTCTGGAACAAACATTCGACGGAACAAATTTGGGACCGTACGTCATACTTTCGCGTCCTCTCGTCAAACGAACAGATTTTAATCAAACGTGAAGTATTATCATTGTATTATGATTGTACCATGGCCAAATGTGTCTTCGGCCAGTCGAAACCACCGCTAGCTGCAAGAGATTCGGCAACAAAAACTAGAAACTGCAGGTCGTAAGACGAAACGCGCCCAGAAAACAAAGGCGGCCGGGTTCCGATAACTGCATTAAAGTCGGTCCGCTTTTTACCAGAAATCGAAAGGGATAGGCTTACATGTGGTACCGACACATTCGCGTTTTGCTCGGGAATCGGGAAAGTGAGGATTTCGTCGCCGCAAAAAAACCTCCAGACCCGGAGCCCAAATCCGTCATAGACAAACGCAATGTAGAAAACCAACACTTTATATCGTCTGTATGTGTATATTTTATTTTATGTTAGTTTACACCAGTCGACAAGTGAATGCCCAATTACAGAATGGGTTTTACAAAAAAAAAAAAAAAAAGAAAGAAGAAAATTTACAGTGAAAATAACAAACAATATGTAAGAAATAATAAAGAGAAATACTAAACAGATGAAAGATACAGAAACCAAAAAAAAGGTAATACTTACAAATAAGATGCACAACAGAAAACTGTAATACTAACACTAGAAATAGCATCAGATTAGAAAAAGGCAGTCAGTTTTGAAAGCATAAATCTTCACCCAAATAGATCCCATTTTACAAATCTTACAGTTGGGAAACACTGTTTAAAATATTCTTCTGCCTCATTGTTAACACTTACTTTATTATTATGTAAGTTCATATTAATTCTTTCCCATTATTTATTGTTTACGAAGGAATAATCGCATAATAAATGTCAGACACTAATGTCGGATTATGTTTTCTGCACGAGAAATAATATGCCCACACAAATATGTGAAATAAAACATGTGGGTATGTTATTAGAAGTACGCCGTGAGAACCAAAAAATCGCACTTAATTGAAAACTCGATACGTTTCATGACTTTTGTGTGTCGTTCTCAGTTAAATTTTCTTCTGTGTCCATTTCGTTAAAAAGTGTAGACGTATATAACACTAACACTAGCTAATGACACTGTTTATGCAGCTATACCCGAGTTCCAAAATAGTAGAGGGGATTCATTTACAGTATTTAGATGAGTACGGGAGGTCAGAGTTGCAGAGGACAAGACTCTATAGACGTGCCACTTGAGAAGGGTCCAAAGGACACAAAATTACCGAAAATAAGTTGATCTTGAGTGAACCTAGCACTATAAAAAGTTTACTTTAAAAGTTTAGACTCATCCGTAGAATGCCGTTCTTTTTGGACGACAATGGCCTACCACCACCACCACCAAATTTTCCCAAGCGCACATCCATGCTACGGCTGGAGATGGAACTGGTGGATCCGTCAATTCATCATAACCAATGGAAATCGAGCATTCCCATCTGACCCATGCGTATTTGCTGTAGAAAAAGCTGAGTAATCGGGTATGCTGTGACAGATATTCAGAGGATACAATTTTATAGAAAAATATACGGCTAGCATGTATTTCTCTTGGTATTGACTGCTATGAATTGTGAACGGATTTATAACATGATTAACTGTGTACTATTTTAACACCTGCTTATAGTCTACCTATCAATAAAAGCACGTATCATGAAAGCGCTTATAACCACGGCATCCAGTACCGTACTAGAACAATTATTGCTCGTTGAAGACTTCCGTTCCAAATATTGTCATGAAGCTATCTTATAATTTTTATACATCACAAACCTCCCTCGCGCACTATATTTCTAAAGACCTATTTTTGACAATAACAGAGCACCTGCAGAAACTGCAGACCTCCTTTCATGAGGATTTCCAGATAGTAAACATCCGAACACCCACCCAACCGACCGATGAGGCTGCGTTATGCGCGGCGGTGTGTGAGGCCGCACATTATAATAAAAGGGATGACGCGACTAAGGAGTTATTATCTAGAGTGTTTAACGCTGGACTGTCGACAGCATGTTTCTAGGCTAATGCCGAGATTACTTCACGAAGCGGTCTCATGCTGCAAATGGACTCGCATTACGGAGTCATAAGCAATAATGATAATTTTCTGACAGACGCGACAGATGCGTAAAACTGTTACTCCGGATAATACGAGCGAATAGAAGGAATGAAATATTTGAGGAGCAGGTTTTGGTAAATTTCATTATCTTAGGAAACAAATAATTATTATAGGAATAACCCTGTTTTCTCTAAGACAAAAGGGAAATGTACGAAAAGTAATGTATATAAATAAGATGCACAACAGAAAACTGTAATACATAATTAACACTAGAATTTGCATCAAATTAAAAAAACATCATAGTGCCTGTTTCAAACTTAAAAGAATAGTGAAATATATCAACCGATGACTTTAAGTTGTTGTAAGTTATTGCACACAAATTCAAGGGGAATAATTAGTAATATTAGTTTTTGGCGTTGGCAATTAAAAAGTACCAGCGTTGATACTGCCCTGGGAACGTGAAAATTAAATCTATTTAATAAATCGCCACAATCAGTTAGATTATTTAATAATTTAAATAAAAATACTAATTAAGCAGTGTTACGTCTGTTTTTCAATGAGTTAACAGAAAACTGCTCATCTTGGGAAATGCCAGTTTGAGGATAAATTCCGTCAGTTCTAAATGATAAGAATGTCAAAAAACGACGTTAAACCCGCTCTAATCTGTCACAATATGTTACATAATTTGGACACCAAACAACAGAAGCATATTCCAATTTCGACCTTACTAAAGTTGCATACAGAAATTTCAAAGCGTCAGCAGATTTAAACGTGTCCCTAATAAATAAATCCAAGTGTTTCACAAATAGAATTTAAATACTGCTGAAACAACGGATATTTCGCAAAATATTTTCAGGCCATCGGCATAGAGTAAACAATCTACATTCAAATTACTAACAATATCGTTTATAAATAAAACAAATAGAAATAGGCCCAAAACTGAGCCCTGAGGGACTCCTGAGGATGCAATCGCTTCAACAGACTTCAAACCACGATATTAGTTAAAGAGTATCTAATGTGAGTAAGTGGATCTGAAAATCTAAATTACTATAATTTATTTAGCAATATAACGTGGTCAACTCTGTCGAAAGCTTTTGTGAAGTCAGTATAAATGATATCAGTTTGAAACCCAAAGTCATTCATTATAAGATAGGCAACACCATCTATATCAAGTCCTGGTCAATAAACGCCATACACATATACTGGTTTCGAGCTTGTTAGCTCTCATCAGTAGGTATACTATAGGTGAGGTAACCCTGGCTGTTTTGTCTGTCAAACCGGACAGAAGGGACCCTGAATACGCGAAATGTAGTATCTACACCTAGTGGCAGTGGTAGTATGTTAGCTACACGTCACTGAAAACACATTATGGCACGCCACTGGAAAATACAATTTTTGTTATTTTTAAAATGCAAATTTTATTTGAATCGGAAACGACCTGTAGCAATTTGTGGCATCATATATTTTTTATTGGTTTATGAAGAAAAAAACGCCGTTTTCGCGACGCGCCTCATTTTCTAATGCATGCAAATGCGGAATTACGCATGTTAAGCGCCCAAGGTCGGGAAAAGCGGCTGCAAAAACCTGGAATAACACGCTAATCCATAATACGGCGGACCGCGGAGACAGCGAGCGCGTGGGCACCGAGGTATTTGCGGCAGGCAATAATTGTAAGAGAATAATTATTGAAGTTAATTTAGCATTTATATAGGAAAATGATATATCGTCGCGCGGGCGTATGATATATTTCGTTAGATCGCACACCAGACCTCCGTAATTACTTCTGATAGGTATTAGTGATTGTTTACACCACTTCAGGCGATACTTTACGAGACGAGAGGAATACAGGGTGTCCCGCCGCACAGTGGCTCAAAGCGCCACTGTGCCACCCAAATTACTGTACACCCCTTAGGGTTGGGCCGTTTGAGTTTATTTTTTTTTTAAATGTTCGTCATAAAATTTTCTATCGATCCCTCTTTTTCAATTTTCGCTTTGGGTCTTCATTTTCGCGGAATTTGACTCCAAAAATGGGTTTGCATAGAAAAAACTAGATTTTTCGCACAAAAATTACCCTACGGAACACGAGATTGAGATTTTGCCGGATTTTTTTTATGGGGAAATTCTCGTCTTGGAAAGCCCTCAAGACTGTCCATTTAGATTTCGGGGAGAAATTTTCGCTATCATACATTTACACCCGAACAGTTCCAGGACAAATCAATCAGTTCTCATTAACAAAGAACTATTGTATCCAAAATGGCCACTTTTGTCAAAAAATTGAATTCCCAAAATCATTTATGGAACCTTTCTGACCTTTTTCAGAATTACGGGAAAATTTGGAAAATCTCTGTATGTGGCCATTTTGGTGAATGTATACAAATAATTTTTGTGAGATGATAATTTTTCTAATACTTTCCCAGTTTTCAGTAGAACGATTTCTGATATGTGAAAATTTTTGGATGATGGTGGCCATTTTAAGAGCAATGGAAAATTTCTCCGAAATCTAAGGGGACAGTCTTGTAGGGCTTTCCAAGACGAGCAGTCCCCTATAAAAAAGTCCGGCAAAATCTCAATCTTGTGTTCCATTTGTGCGAAAAATCTAGTTTTTCCATGCAAACCCATTTTTGGAGTCAAATTCCGCGAAAATGAAGTCCCAAAGCGAAAATTGAGAAAGAGGGATCGATAGGGAATTTTATGACGAACATTTTACAAGTTCGTCATAAAATCACCTCAAACGGCCCAACCCTAAGGGGTGTACAGTAATTTGGGTGGCACAGTTGCGTTTTGAGCTACTGTGCGGCGGACGATGGGGCAAGAAACTCGGAAAGTTGGCAAAAATTCTGAAACTTTGGTGTTTTATGTTTTTCGAGGTTTTAAAACCGGGAAAAATAGTAGAAAAATTCTCAGCTGAAAACGGACCGATTTTTTTCAGTGGTGAACATTTTTTTAAACTCTATTGGAAATTCAACCATTTCAATTTGTTGAAAATAAAGTGATCGTATTTTCTATTGCACCAAACCCACTTTTTTTAAATACGAAGAACTCAAAAATTTGCTTTTGAAATTTACTGATATTGCTAAAATGCTACAAAGTAAATATTATAATGAATTCAATATTGGATTTAACCCTTTCACCTATACTAAACGTAAAATCCTACAAGCACACCCCGAAAAGAGAAAATTCAGTGCATCAGCTCTAAATAAATGTGAAATATTTGCAATGGCCACATTATATGACGAAAATGAACCGGAAGAGCCTCAAATTATATCACATTTTGGCGTTTGAATCAGCTTGGCGCGAAGGAGAAGCAACCTGCTGCAAAACCACTTATTTGGTATCTAAAATTGAAAATAATGGAAAAGAAACTGAACGTATCGAGTATAATACTCTATTTTCGAAAACGAGACAAGGCGGTAACAATAAATTATGTGACAGCAAATGGATTACGCCTAATATTTTAGTGGAAGATACTTGCCCAGTAGCTTATTTAAAAAGTTGATGGAGGCACTTCTATAACATTGGACAGAGTATTTCTTCGTTGGAAGAAGAACAATTCTAAAAGTTGGTATAAAAATGTGCCTATTGGAAAAATGACAAACCTCAACATCTACTACAGAAACCCATAGCGGTATTAGCATTCCTCGTATGAATTTCGATAACTGCGTGTATAAATTGTACGCTGAATTAAAATATTTATTTTTAGTTTTTCATAAATAAAGTTTGAAGTGATGTTTCAAAATTTATTATTTATTAAGTTGTCCTGCCAAATTACACTCGATGTTTGTATTGATACCGCGTAAATCTGTGTTGTTTAAATTCTAAACTGTTTCCTTTAGCAACTTAACTCGAAAAACTGTCAATCTAAAAACGCTTCGTCTTCGGTGTCGCGTTTTTAATAGTTGACAGTTTTTCTCGTCCAGTTGCTAGGCAACATTTTCTCATTAAACAACCCAAATTTACCCGGTAAAATACAAACCACTTGTGCAATTATAAGTGAAAATCGACTGATTCAGATTATGTCTGTGGCAGGCATACGGCTCAGCTGGCGAGGAGGCCACTGAAAAAGGCAATATCAAGAAGATAAACATAAATTCAGCGGAGCATTCACGTGGATGCGCGCTATAATATTAATAGAATATAGATTGATTCGTTGACAAGTTTTTGCCGGTTTTATCACTTATGGATTCCCAGCATCAATATGTTCCAAGGCGTCCACTATATTATATCCAACGCTGTAAGCGCCCTTTTTCTACGATCTTTATTTCTACTGGTTTTTTACTATAAAGCACCTGTTTGAGCAGGACAGGACTCGCGGCGTCAGCTAGTCTAGCTTATTAATGTTTAATTGGCGATTGCCTTATTAGTGACGGCCTTTAAAATATTAGACTCGACGAATACTATGATATAAACGAATCGAATGAAACAACTATGTATCTTTGATCTATAGTTGAAGGTTAACAATAACATAGATTGCAATATTGTCGCACGTAAGATTACCACCTTTCCATTTCCTTTCTTTTCAAGTAAGGACTGTCTGTTCCCTTTTCACATTAATTTTCACATTGATGTATCAGTTATGGAATTATTAATATACCATTTTTTCTCATTGTATTTAAATACATTTTTGTATACAGTCCGTCTCTTTTTTACATTTCTAGTAAAAATAAAGGCGGAAGATCACGGAGGCTGCGATAGGAACTGTCCTTCCGAAATAAGGTCAGCTGACAACCTTATGTCACGTTACAGTAGAGTACGTCGTTTTCTGAGAGATATATTTTATGGGTGTTTGTACTCATTCTCCAAATGTCTAACATAAACTCTTAAAGTCATCATTTTAAATGGCAATGATAACAATTACTTACAAACAGGATATCATTAACAAACTTTAAAACTAATAGCGGGCCTAACTTGTATCCCTGTGGAACACCAGCAATTGTAATATATGCACCTATTGATTTCAACTATTTCTAATAAATTGAAACTGCACTGCATCGTAAGTGTCAATGTCTCCTAAATACTCATTCCATTCCATTATTACACGGGCTTTTAATTTAATTTAAAAGGCCCCTAGACATCCACCGAGTCCCTCTCTGATGCTCATTATGTGCAAGTCCGAAACGGGTTTCTCTAGTTGATTCCTTAAGGCACATTTTATATTTTCATACAATATCCTAGCTCTCGTACTGTAGTTTTTACGAGGCCAGCTTGATATACTTCATCATATGCCGCACCGCTGACGTATAGTTCTAATTTACATCATAAATAACCGTCCATTATATATCCATCGCGGATTTTTGCGCTAATTAATTACGTAGGGGCATAAGTAAATTGTTTCTAACGCGACAAAAGCCGCGTTTTGAAAGGAATTACCCCGTTTTGCGGTGATGGCCGTAATTAGATTCGTATTAAGGAAACAGTTTTCAAAGTATTCATGCTCGGAAAAATTTAATCTGCATTTAAATGCACTAATACCAACCCATTATTTTCTAATAACACTGTTAAAATATTGTTTCAGATAATGCAGTTCTTCTTGAAAATTGAATAAAAACTACTTGAAATCAAGAAAATAATTGTTTTGTTTTATTTAGATAATATGAATTACTTGAATCAACAATTGTTATTCTCGAAATAAAGTTATGTTTTTTAAGTGACTTGAACTACTGCAAATATTTGAAATAATATTAAATAATTTTCAATAAATTAAATAATAACATTGCATTAAAAAAATAAAACTGAAGTACGTATTTTTGCTATATTGTATTCCTTTCTATAGTCACTACTCTACCCACCTAATATAAATAATTAAATACTATCAGTAGTATTTAACTGTTTATACAAAGAAAGAAGAAAAATATATATCATAGATTTAAATCAAGAATACTAATTATGTAAACTTCAGTTTTTTTTAATGCAATGCTATTATTTACTTTATTAATCAATATTCATATTATTTCAAAGAATTTCTTTTAAATCAAACTATTTCATATAACAACCATAACTTCATCTCATATTAACTAGGTATAATAGTTTCTTGATTTCAATTAATTTCTATTCTTAGATAAAGAATGTACGATATTATATAAGAACAAATTAATGTTTCAAAGTATTGCTATACTTAAGGAATAGGAAAATCAAGCTAGCGTTGGAATAAGTGACATTAGTATAGCTTTCGTCCGTGTTTGTTTTGTAATTCCTGCGAAATGAATATTAAAATTTACTATATTGTCCTCTTCAACTACCTGGTTATAAAAAAAATTAGAACACCTTCAGTGTTAGTTACGCCATAAATGAATTAAAACCTACATCGACGCAAATAACTCCATATGGCAGAGACGATGCTTCTGCCGTTCAAAGTTCCAAAAGGTCAGCAGCAAAACGTTTGCAGCCGTCAGTTGTTCAGTTTTAGACGGAACCTCGCCTAACCGGAAATCTAATCAAAATTTTTGAGCATGCAATAACGCATAAAAAGTATATTTACCTATTTTTTAATGGGACATGCTCAGACACTACAAAATACTACTGCCACATATTACTTATACAGGGGGATTTGGGAGAAACCCCAATATTCGAAAGAGGTGTGCAGGGAACAGAAGTGAATCAAAAATCACTCATAGTGATTACTAATTGTCACATTTATTTTGACGTTTGTGATTTAAATGCTTATTTTATAATTATCGCATTTATTTTTACATTTGCCTTCGTTTAGTCGGTATTGTGCGTGCCACACTTAGTCATTAAGAATATGCTGATATTATTTTATGGGTATTGCAACAGTAGCGCTAATTGTGTAGTTGCTGAATATCGACGTCGCTTCCCGAACAGAAGAGTGCCAGATAGAAATGTATTCCAGACAGTCTTCAACAATGCACGTGAAACTGGAATGTTGAAAGTAACTTTCAGCATCGGTTCAGCATTAACGTGTAGTGTGGTATGATTAATAATCAATCACTTGGCCCAGTTGTGCTAGATGGTCGTCTTACTGGAGCCACATATGTAGAATTTTTAGAAATAATTTGAAAGATCTATTGGACGATGGTACCCCTACCTATTTTAGTCATGTTGTGATCAATCATCTTAGCAATCGCTTTCCACAACGCTGGATTGGCCGAGGTGGTTTCAAAAATTGACCACCAAGGTCAACCAGATTCGAATCCCCTTGATTACTGCCTTTGCGGATGGTTTAAATCATTAGTATATGCAACAAAAGTGAACACAAGAGAGGCGCTATTCGATCGAATTATATTAAATATTTTCATTGCTATCTCAGTAACCGTTGATATTCGACCATATGTTTATTAGACTTGTGTGTTTACTTTTGTCTCCTGCAAAGGACGCAGTTATAAAGTTAACTTTAGAATGTTTCTTTTGGGAATGACATTAAATATTAAACAAAATATTTACAATTTTTTATTTGATATGTAATTAATTTTATTGTCTCCTGGTTTGTCATATTAAGTTAATGAATGGTTTTTGTTTCAGGTTCAGCACTACATACTGGTAGTCCAGGCCCAGGATGCAGGACATCCCACCTTGTCCAGTACCCTCACAGTATACTGTAACGTACTGGACCTAAACGACAACGCACCGCTGTTTGACCCAATGTCTTACAGTAACGAAATCTTCGAGAATATCTCCATAGCCACGCCCGTGGTAACAGTTAGTGCTACAGATTTAGACTCAGGTAAGGATAAACGTTGAATATTAGAGGTGAAGACGAGGGGGTAACCATTGGGACCAAAATCGTGACAAGATTTCGCAAAATAGAAATTTTCAAGCGATTTCGCACGATTTCGCATTATTTCGCGCAATTTCTCGGGATTTCGCCCGATTTTTCGGGATTTCGCAAGATTTGTGACAAGATTTGCAAGATTGGGTTACCCTCCCGTGTGAAAATTAAACTCAAACTTACGATTTTACTCACAAAACTCAACTCGGTGGTCTAATGGTGTCGAAACTTAAACGTGACGTGGAAAATTTAACGCTACACAGCATAGAGAAAGACATTTTCAGTTAGCAATTTCAGCGATTGCGACAGCTAAGCGCGAGCATAGCGCTGACGTATCATTATGGATGTTCCTAGATGTTTTTATCGGTGAGTTCAGATTACAGGCCTGGACTCCCAGGGATTTGTCCTGTACAAACATAACAGTTTCTCTAATTACATGGCATTACATTTGTTACTGACCTCGGGTTCAGCGCGACGCCGACAATGACAACTTGGATTCGCCGTGTCCATTTCTTCTTCCACTTAATCTAATAAACGGCACCTGCAAGAAAAATCCAGAGATAAATAAAGCATGCATGTTTGATACAGAGTCGTGGGCCGAAAAAAGTACAAATTTTGCTTTGCTTTCAATTATCGATGATTATTTGGCTTTAACAGGACATATAGTATTATACAGGGTGTTAAAAAAAGAGTGTAAAATATTTCAGGAGGTAATAGTATGAACCAAAATAAGCAGAAAAGTCTTAATAAACATGGGTCCGCAAAGTAACGGCTGCGGAGATATGGATCACTATTCGTTTTTCAAACATTTTATTTTATTAGGAATAAACCGACAAAGGAAGCTTTTAACATACAAAAAACAAAGTTATAGAAGATGTTCAAAGTGCCGTCCGTCCATTTCCAAGCAGGCACGACATCTTCGTCTCAACGATATTCGAACTCTTTCGGAAACACCCTCCTTGGTTTGGATTTCTTGACACTTTTGATTAATCCGTAGCTGCAGCTCTTCCAGGCTATTTACAGGAGTACCATACACTAATGTCTTCAAATATCCCCAAACAAAGAAATCTAGAGGGTTCAGATCAGGCGATCTTGGAGGTCATAAAACAGGTCCGGCCCTTCATACCCATCTATGTGGAAAAGTTTGTTGTAAATGCTCTCTAACGGCCATGGAAAAATGAGCTGGAGCACCATCATGCTGGAACCACATTTGTTGCCTCTGATTCAAAGGAATGTCTTCCAAAAACTCATACAGTGTGTTCTGCAGAAAGTTGAGGTAAGCAGCGTCTGTTAATCGGTTTGGTAAAACAGCAGGACCTAGAAACCTGTCACCTACAATACCCATCCAAATGTTTAATGAAAAACGTGCCTGATGTCCAGATTCTATTAGAGCATAAGGATTTTCGTCGGCCCAAATATGCGTATTGTGAAAATTAAACACTCCATTTCTTGTGAACCCGACCTCATCAGTAAAAAGAATGTTTGCAAGAAAACGAGGGTCTTCAGCATCATGACGTAGAAACCAGCGGCAAAAAACCAAACGTGCTTGATGATAATTTATTAGATTTAAGGCCTGTACTCGTTGAACATGGTATGAATAAAGCAGTTGCTCGTGAAGGATTCTCCAAACAAGAGGAACACTAATTTCTATCTCGGTTGATATTCTCCACACACTCGTACCTGGATTTTGCTCTACCAGTGCTAGAATTTCTTTTTCTGCTCTAGGAGTGGATACTGACCTTTGGTCTTCCGGATAAATGGCACTGTTTGCTCAAGGAACCGGTATCACGCAATCTTTGGTGAATTCTTCCAAACATGCGTTGTGAAGGAATCTGGCGATTTGGATTAGCATCAACATAAAGACGTCGCGCTTCGGTGGCGTTCCCATTAGCACGACCATACGTGAAATGCATGTCTGTTAATTCTGCGTTAGAGTAACCCGCCATAGCGAAAGAAAACTTGTGCACTGAGAACAACTGTCAAATACGTACTGTTTATTTCACTAAACATCAACCAACTATTATAAGAAAATACACAACGTTTTTACAAAATAAAAAAAGAGGCTAAAAAAATATAAAACATTCCATATCTCCGCAACCGTTACTTTGCGGACCCATGTTTATTGAGACTATTCTGCTTATTTTGGTTCATACTATTACCTCCTTAAGTATTTTACACTCCTTTTTTAACACCCTATATTACTCGCATCATACATCACAGACGAACCAAGACAAAAAATGTCCTTTAAATTTATGTCCGAACTTGATTCGTTTTTGTATCTATTGTTTAATTTTTCAAACTTTTTCAAATTTTGCAAGCTTTCTTGTCTCGGACAACACTAATTGGAAATCTGAAAAAAATCTCCCATCTAATTCAACCCTTCTAAATCTGTTTGCTTGATTTTGTCAACAAGAAAATGCGTAACATTTATCGAACGTAACACTTCATCATAGCACATCCAGTACATTCTAGCAATTCATCTGTACAAAGTAGTTGTAGCATCAGAGCCCCTGTATTTTAAAATTAGCCTGGAATTCGGTAAAATATACATCGTAACATTCGCAGGACGCTATTATAAAAAATCAGTGCCCCTTTTGGAATAACAAGATGTTTGCCTATAATCGTACCCTCGTTAAAATATTAAAACTGTAAAATCAATTTATCCAAGTAGGAACCTGTCCTTGATAGGCACAATAAATCGCGCGCTGGGTCCCATTCTATGCAATCGCGTAATGGTAGTGACCGGTGCTGAGATATGACGAACGCCACTGCTTTATAGACCTGGTGTCCACAAGTCGCTTATAAAGTCGCCATATATGATACCCGATTACCAGGAAATCCTCACTCGTTACTGACAGTCATAGACGATCGTTTCATTATTTTCACGAAGGCGCGTCGGTTAGCGAAATTGTTGCAAGATTTCGCCTCTCTTTCGAATCGCGCATTTTTCAATCCGAGTTTTGGCTATAGCGAATGACATCCGTGGCGTTTTTAGTCTGTTCATGCGTATTACTTTTACGACTGCATTTAACGACTGCAGCCAGTGTTCAAAATCAATTTCTTATAGTACGAAACGTTACCGTAGCATAGAATAATTAATAGATTACTTATTATTGTTAAATAATTTTTAATTATCCACGAACATAATTTACAACTACACAATCGTTAAATTTAATAGTGGAGTTCAAATCTTTTATAGTAGTGATTAGGGAGAATTTTCACGCCGCCACTAAGCAAGCGTACCTAAAATAGTACCAAGCAAAAAAGAGTAGGTACCAAAAAAAAGAGAGAAATTAACAGAAAGTGTACTTAGTTGATCTCACATCTACATTAAATTGTAATAGTTTGTGAAAAATGTAGAATTATTAATTGATCATTGAGATGGTTGAAATAATTTCAATGCCATAAAAATTAACTCAAGGCTGAAAATTTATATGGAAGGATATATTCCAATATTAAGACATGAACAACTAACTCTTATATGAGCCCATTAGATTGATATATATTTGTGAAGATGATAGAAACTGTAGCATTTTGTAAATGGACCACAAGAGAAATAAATAATCAGTAATTTTTTTTTTCATTATGTGATTATAACGAACGGCAGACATTTCACGGTTGAAATGGTAAATATGAGTATAGATAACACTTATCAGGATCAATGAACATTTGATTAGACCACATTCGTTGACAAACCAGTCAAAGGTCAAATTTATTGGATTTGAATTCCACATCTTACAAAACCACTTCAATAATCGTCTGGATAATATTTATATCAGAAATATGTCAATAATATGGTACCGACTGCGCCTTTGTTACTTGAATAAAGTATTTCCATATCTTTGGATTGGCAAAGATGGTTCCATTTCATGGCCAGCAAGATCACTTGATTGGTGTTTTGCTTTGGGGATATATTAAGATTTTCAATATATTAAGTTATTTCCATTAAAATGAGACCATCGATATATTTATGTGTTAAAAAACAAGACAAAAAACAAATCCCACAATTTTTGATACCATAACATCACGAAAGTTGTAAAAAGCTTTATCTATTTTACGATTGAATTTCTAGTAGTACCGACTCAATAAATTCATTGATACATGAGATCTAAGGTTTTGCGGTATATGTACTAAGGCTTTTTAACCGTCAGTGTATTGTTTCGACATAGGATTACCTCATCAGCAATTATTAACTGTAACTCTCTCTTCTCATTTTCCCTTACGGCAAACTTCACTTCTTCCATCAATCTTTCACACTAGTTTTCTATCGAAATTCATTATTAGTATATCAATAACAAAATTCGTAAGAAATAATAATTAATTATGGCATAGCACCCATAACAAACGTTCCGTCAAGTACTGCGGAGAAAGTGAATTTTTAAAGATTGATGACTTTACCGCTTCTCAACTTTTATAAATTTTTAAGGAGAGCATAGTTGATGATGAAATATGTTCCTGACACGTTCTGTGTTGTTTTTTAGAAAATACATGTGACCATATTAAAGACAAAAATAAATAACTTAATACATTTTTCATTTCCCTGAAAGTGGCGTCTCGAATAATAGTGACGTTTCGATTTTATTGCAGGTGACAATGGGAAAATAGCATACACCATAACTTATGGTGACGAAAAGGGTGATTTTCAAATAGCTCCAAACGGAACCATAAGCACCAAAAGGCAACTGGACAGAGAAACCCAGGGGATTTACAATTTGGTAGTAACTGCGACCGATCAGGCTGTACCTCCTGAAAAACGGCTATCCTCGACAGTACAGGTAAGTTTAAAATATAAATATTGTTACATTACTAATGAGCTTAAAAGCGATTAAGTAAATAATATTTATTATGTCAACATCAACATATGAAACCATTGTTAAAAATCTACACTTGCACGTTCTATTCCCCTGTAATTTTTCCGGAATAGGTTAACGACAGCTCTCAACGAGGAAGAATTTCAATATTATGCCCACATAAAAAGTTTTATGAACCGTTCGCTGAACACGTCGATTATTTGTTTTAACAGTTCGTGTTAACACACGCTGTCGAGTGTGTAAACACTTACAGGGAGCTCTTAATGACGGTGGTACTTCACATCTCGTTTACATAGGGCTGAATTGTGATGTGGAACTCAAGTAGAAATTCCTCAGCACTCGTCCGTATAGGGGCGACGGATACGGAATAATATTTTCATAAACCACCAACGATGTTCACCTTGTTTTCTTATTCAACTTACCAAGTAGGAGTTCTTGTATAATTTTCGTTATTATTTGATTGATCTGTAGATTAGGCAACTCTATCCAAATCCCATATGATCCAGTATAATTCTCTGAATGGTTTTCACATAAAATTTAAAAATACATTAAAGTATGTATAAGGGACATCAAATATAGTCCTGACTTGCACACATTAGTAGCAACTCTTATACAGGGTGTCCCGAAATTATGTGTATGAGATCAATGTTTTCTTTAAATCGATTTTGCTCGAAAACGGCGCATCCTGTCAAGATCGAACAAAAGTACCTTTTTTGTGTAGAAAACTAAGAAATTTTATAATTTGATCTCAGCAAGAGAAAATACCCAAAAATAAAAAAAGTGGGGCAATATTTACCTTGGGCCCCCTCAGCATGTGACGCCTCTGAGCAAATATTTTAAGTTGTAAGAACAGAAAATTTTGTAGCATGCGAAATGTATGCTACCCACCAAATTTCGTGATTTTATTGTTAATAGTTCGAAAGATATTCTGGAAAAACCATCTTCAAGATTCCCTTTTGGGCGGTTCTAGTCTCCTTATGAAGCATTTTTCGGATCATATTTATTTTTTCACATGACAGACGCTAATTTGTATATTGTCCGTACATTATATATCCGGTACAAATTTTAATAGGCGTCAAAGCAATGTCTTTTTAAACAGCTGAATTGTTGTCCAAACCGTTAAATAACCTTCATCCCACGTGCCTAAGACACAATTTTTTATTTTGCATCGTAAACATCCATTATTTATGTCCCTATCCTTACTTTTGTTCAATCTGAAAACACGAAAAGAGATTTAAATAATACCACAAATATCTTACTTGAAACGCTGATCTACATTCGAAAGAACAGTGAAAAAGTTCCTTCTCGTAGCACACAACGATTTGATTATTATTGAATATTTATATCTCGGAACAAAAAAGGCCAAATGCATCTGACCATGTAAATAAATCGTTAGCGAGAGTCAGTCTGTGAACTAGTTAGGATTATTCTTCGCGAGTTTGGCGTGTTGGTTTTGCTCATTTATTGTCAAGTCATATTGCCAGTCACGCTCTTTAAGTGGGCGAGGTTAAATTGTTTATTACTTATGCATTTTTTTGTTTAAACGGACTGTTATTTTAAAAAGTAATAATAATATCACTACTCCAATTACAGGCCAGTTGGATGGTTGCCCATTTAGCCAAAAAAACTACATCGTTATTAGCCTCTAAGAGTTTCATTTGTTTTTTACGGCGGGCTCTCTCGGTGTCATAGCGTTCGGCTTCAACAGCTGTATTGAGATTGACTAGAAGAAAAGTACTAGAAAAAATTAATCACAAAATTTTACATTTAAAGTTATGGATCTGCAGTTAGTTTTAACGGCTTAGTTTTGCCTGACTGGTACAAGAAAATGTTTTAAACTCTACTAATAGCGGCATGCACAATGGGTCAAAAGACCTGAAACCTCGCCAACGAAAACCTGCTTATTTGACCATAATTCCAAATGATTTTTCTAGATCACAGAAGTTGACCGATTCTTAGTTCTTATGAATGACACTTCGAAAACAAATGAGGGTGATGAATCGTCACTTTTTGCGACACGTCGCGAAGAAATGTGTCAATTTCGACACGCTTCAAGGACGACCCGATCTTCTAACGGCGATTCCTTTGATCAATTTTCGTGACTGGTCCTCAAAACACAATTACGCAGATGAGAGATAGTGAAGTTTTTAATTTAAATTTTATCAGTACGGATCTTGCACGGTAGGTGGAGTGTACCGCTTAAATGGTATTATTTTTCATGCGACGTTGCCAGTTCCTTGAGAAAATATCTAGGTCTAGCTCTGCATTGATATGTATGCAGTGTGCGCGTATTCCCCCTACGTGTTCCTCAGAGTCACGTATGGTGGACGTTTTGAGAACAAATTTGTCACGTACTGCATTCGATTAAAAACGTTTGTGTTGAGAGATCTAACACCTCGCCAGCGGTGATTAAAATAATATTGAATCTGTGGAAATAGCTTCACGGTCGTGCCTTGAATGTGCGACAAAGCTGCCTACTTGTGCGTTATACAGAAAATGATAAATATATTAATCAAAGGCGTTCGGGTGGGTGAAGGAAATGTTTTCTCACAATATGTGTTACACAATCACACAATTTTCCCCACCAGAACAAAGTTGGCGGCGAAAAAATCTTAATAGTAATAATAACAAACGAAACGAACTAAAATTTGACACGCCAAAAGTCCTACAAAGAACTAATCTTTTTCAGAGTCGAATTCTAAAATATTTCCTGTCATTTCGAATACGCTTAACAATACCTATTGACATCAGACAATTTATAATAATGCAAATATGTTTTTTAATGGCATTCAAATGTTATTTAGGCACTTATTTATTGGCATTGTAATATTTGACCTTGGAATTTCTATATAACAAATCTGATATATGATACAAACACTTTAGTTTACCTATTGTTAGCTTGATCAAAAACAGAATTTGTCTGTTGTATTAAAAAATATTCAATATTAATTTCCTTAAAAGGTTTTTCTTGTGTTGATGTGTCTTCTAATAAAACAGAATATAAAGAAGAATAAATATAAATAGGAATTAATTCGTAGGCCTATATAAAAATTAGTCTGATAGCATCACACGGCAATAAAAAAGATCTGAAAACGGTGTGGATCATGAAGCTTTATTCCCAGTTTTTACGACGCCTTTTTTATCTTTACAGAGAATATGAGAAATATGACATTTTTATGAATTAAATAATATTAGGCGACTCCATTTTTATGGCGTTTTTACGACAAATAAAAATTCCAACTCGTCATAAATTAACACTCGTAAAATTTGAATGAGGCAAACTTTTTTATGCACGTCTCGAAAAGCGTTCGTTGGTAAATCAAAGAGATTTGGGTGATTTTATACGGGCTTGGCTAACACAAAATCGGACGTTGATCACTTACTTCTCGACAAATTAGAAGCTGCAAAATATGGTGTCTAGAGTATTAAATTAAAAAAAATATATACCGGAATGTAGTGGGAACTTCCCACAGCTTGTTTGCCTTTTTAAGTTTAATTTACAATCGCCTTTTCAAATATTTCACCTGGCAAGACACTGCAGATTTACCCATAATTTATTTTTATTGCCATTTAAATATTAGATATATTCCAAATATTAATATCTATACTAATTTCTGCAACTTCCAGTTGGGCAAGAAATAATTATACATATAGAGCAATTTTATCAAACACAAAAATCAAAACACTCTAAACACGTTCAATTCAAACCACGAATTAATAAACTGGTAACTTATAGTTTTCGTTTTTTGAATTTGAAAAAAAAGTTATTTAAAATAACTTTCCAGTCCAATATAAATATTAAACTATTTATTTCTGATAGAAAAAAATTTCCAAATAATTACGAATTATAGTCAGTTGCCCACCTCGTTAATTTTATAAACTTTGTGTCAACCGATCCGCATTCGCCACGATATCATTTCCACGGATTTTTCTCTCTAGGTCACCATAATTCTCAAAGACGTCAACGACATGTCGCCGGAATTTATAACTCCCAACGAGACCTCGGTCGCCGAGAATATCCCCATAAACACTGTCGTTATGGCCATTAAGGCGGTGGACAAGGACGAGGGCAGGAACGGCTACATCGAGTACTCGCTCTCCAACGATCCGCTTACGAACGGGATTTTTTCCTTGGGACCCGTCGACGGTCTCCTGAGGGTGGCCGGCAGGATTGACAGGGAGGCGAAGAACAACTACACCCTGGTGGTGACGGCCAAGGACAGGGGAGATCCTCCCAGGTCCACCCAGACGAAGATCTTTGTCAAGGTCCTGGACGAGAACGACAACAGCCCCGTTTTCGACCCCAAGCAGTACAGCGCCTCCATAGCTGAAAACGCCTCCATTGGCGCCAGCGTCTTACAGGTACTGCTCATATGCATTAATATGTGGATGTTTACCATCTACTACAATTCTTATTATTATAAACTAATACCAAATGATCAATTTTAATCAATACTTTGAAATTTTAGCCTTGCAACTGGATTTGTTCCTGTTGAACTAATACATAAATATTATTTATTAGTTTTCGAAACTGTAGTGAATTTTTTCTTGCAGGTTTCGGCCACGGACATAGACGACGGCCTCAACGGCCGCATCCGCTACTCCATCAGCTCTGGCGACACCAATCGGGACTTCAGCATAGCCGAAGACACGGGGGTCGTTCGCGTGGCCAAGAACCTCAACTACGAAAGGAAGTCGCGCTACGTGCTGACCGTAAGGGCAGAGGACTGCGCAGGAGACATCAACGGCGACGTGGTCAGATCGGACACCGCCGAGATATCTATTTCCGTGTCGGACATCAACGACAATCCCCCCACGTTCCTGGACTCTCCCTATCTGGCCTACGTGATGGAGAACATCATTCCTCCCAATGGAGGATACGTCATCACCGTGGAGGCCTACGACGCGGATACGCCGCCTTTCAACAACCTAGTGCGGTATTTCATCAAGGAAGGTGACACGGATATATTCAGAATAAACGCTTCTACTGGAGATATATCCTTGCTGAGGGCTTTGGACAGGGAGTTGCAGGACGAATACGTACTGAACCTCGTAGCTATGGATACCGGTGAGTTGATTTAGAATTTTTTATTATGGCATTGAAAAAGTATCGTAAAACCAAGAAAAACAACAAGAATCAGTTTAATAGATCCATATATTCTTTATATTCATTGCAATTATGGTAATATAATATTTTAACTTAATTTGTATACCTATCTAATAATATCTTCCTCCAACATTTGGTTATCTCGCATTGCACTTCAAAGTTTGTTTTGTTCTTAATCAAGTATTTTTATTGAAATTCATTACTCTGATGATTGTAAATAATTTATTGAAAGAGATAAAAATATATACTTCTGAGAAATAGAGCATCTAAAACGATGTTAAATTTGACCACCACCGAAAGTTATAACAGAATATGGGCCAAGTAAACATTACTAGGAACTAAATCAATAATTTTTGATTTTCCTAATATGATTAATATTTGTATTGTGTTATATTCTTCCACAATATGTTCAGAGATAAACTTATTATCCTTACACGACGACACAGTTAAATTGCAACAGGCAATTCTAATCTACCGATAGGACAGGAAGAGGATGGTGTCATCGGCGATCCTAGGCAATGGGGCGGCGGGTGGACACCCAGCCTAACTGATCAGCGGCGTGCACCCCATCGGTCTTTACAAACATGAATTGTCACGAAGCTGAGCTCTCACGACGCCGCGATTAGCATCTACATTACCGATTGTAACGACCCAGGACAGAGCGGTCTCTCTTCTTCTCCCATCTCTGATCGGAACGATTTAACTGTTTCTGGTTCATTGGAGAGCCTTCGGGGGGGTGATGGCGTAATTTCGTTAGATTGCGGACGAACTGAAAGTTCATACATACCAAATCAAGGTCATAGATTCGACTCTGTGATTGTTTCAAATGAACTCTTCTCTGTATCTCAGGAAGTAAATCTATCTTATATTTAGAACCATTTACGCAGTTCAACAATGATTTTAAAGACCCTTTCCCACGGCACTGGAAATTGGTCCACTGTAAAACCTGATAAGGTGTATAATCGGCAAATAATTGAAAGAAATTCCCAAGGAAAGAAATAAATTACATTTTACAACACCTATTTTTATTACAGCAAATTCCAGCAGCCATGATATGTTTGCCTAAATCATCAATAGTGTCTACTTAGGTGCAATATACTTATTTTTTTAAATATCTCATGAGGAGATCATGGCGGCCATGGTACCGGTTCTTCTCGTCCATTCCCTTGGTATTAATGGATACGCTGTACTTGATATTGAGCCTCCTGTACGATACGCCACACTGCTACAATAAGCCGTGGACGCCCTGGACCTCCATCTCTTCCACGATTCGGTTACAAATTTGTCAGAGTTTTCACTACACTTGCACTCACTGCACGCTGTTGTAAAAGTAGCTGCATTTGGCACATGTTTATCAAGGAATCGAATCGGAAATTGAGAAGGATTTAACAAAAAAAATTTTTACGATATTTTCAAGACGCTTCTATTCTCAAATTCTTTTCGATAAGTTCTGAATCTGATACGGCTATAACCATGTTATTCTCCCACTTTTTTAATTGTAACTTCTAGCTGGACTTTACGGGCCGGAAAAAAATGAACGATCAACCTCGAAATAATTTATTATCCAAATTACATTAAGACATTACTAAAGCGCTAAAGAATCCTCTAATGGTAACGTTAAACGAGGCAACCCAACCATTATGTGCGAACAGGCTGCAAACGCAACAATTACACCCATTCGCTCATTCTAACTGTATTACCGGAGCGATAAAATTAATTTTCTTTCTACTTAAAGCATCGGCCGCCATAAATATGTATACAGCCGAGTTACTGCGTGCCTGATAAATATTTTATATTAAATCAAACGCAGCAGTGTTGACAAGAAAATGACTTTTCAGGAGACAAATGTCGGCGACTTGCGGTTCTGCTTATTACTTTACCACCGCATGAAAAATATACGCGCGGCTATCTGTAATAATAAATTATGCTGCTATGAAACGCAAAAATGCTATACGCTGAATTGCCGACATTTCTCAAGTGTCTGTATAACCGGGCTCAAATTAGATAGATACATACATACATTTTTCTATACGGCAATCAATAGAAACGCGAGAATAAACGATTACTGTTACCAACTTCTAGTTCTGCTCGAAATTGTAAGCAGAGAGCGATGTTCGCAATGTTAGGTATGTACTTAGTCATCAAAGTCAAATCCATTGAAACTCTCTTAAGGCCTCGATGGAGAACACTTAAAGAGTTATTGTAGAAGGCCATTCATAGTTGAACTGTCATATTAAATATTAGACAGCGGCATGATATCAATTTTTTCAAAGCGAGATAGAAGTTCACGGCTGTACACGAGTCTATTAAAATCGAGAATTGTTATGCCATTCCTAGATATTAGATGTACAGAGTGATTCCTTAATTTAGACACTTTATTCTAAAAAATAAGGTGGTATTTGACTTTATTACGACCTTGCCTTCACCCTGAAGTAGTCAAATGAACACTTGATCCATCCGACTTATGTGCACGTCATAAAGTTCTTACAAGGACCCACTTTGAAAATTACCTGTAGTGGCGTTTCTTTCAATATGCTTCCAACGGCAATGCCACAGCTGTGTAAACTGTTCAAGACATTGCAGGTTCATCTTTCTTATATGATAACAATCCTTCGCTTTGTCAAACAGTCGAAATGTCATGTTCTCACTTTCATGTCTATTATTTTACTGGTTTGTACTTCTCATCTATTTGCATTAAATTGTCAGTTAAAAGTCATTTGTCAATGCTTATATAAATGTATACATTTGTTGATATTGTTACTTGTTGACTAATAACTAGTTATTATTATTTGTAATAAATCCAGAGTTCACAACAAAACATCACTATACTTTAGAAAGCATTATAAAAACTTCTTTACAATGACTGTCAGAAATAATACAACATAGTCTTACGTGCTACGTATAAAATTTTAGATTCAGCACACATTTTATACGCGTTTGGATATATAGGATTAACTATGACTAGTACAAATATTTTAATAGGGGATAGAGAAAATTAAGAATTAACGGAATCACTCTTCAAAAAAATTCCAAACTTATTTATAAAGCGAAAAAAAAATTGTTCGATATTATATTAAATCCTTATTTAACCGACGTCTGTACGACCCGTCCGCCGCACGTCTAACGTTTACGCCAAAGTAGACAACCAGCAATACTACGGTACTGTCATGTCATAATTTAATTCCTGTGTTTACGTTGTAGTTTTGTGTTCTTCTTCAATTTTTAGTGCCGTTTTTCAATTTTAAACGTTTTATATTTATTAAATAAAAGAATTTGTGCCGCCACAAAGATATGCAGATATTTTCCCACGATATAGTTCGACGGTTTGTCTTTCTAGGTTATGGGACAAGACTGCCGCGGGTGCATTAAAAGTTTTTTATTATCTATTCCTTTCGTTCGACTTTCTTATAATAAATAGGCATTTTATCAAACTGTACCTACGGTGAGTGTGTTTTATCGGTAGTGAGTGGTTGTAATGAGAGAAAATGTAGTTTTGCCAGTTTGTAACGAAATAATGAAACGCGAATGCAAAATACTGCAGCTAGCTGGACTAACTGTTACCTATTTATCAGGTATTATTACTAATAAGAATGTAAATTTTTCTCGTTTCTATTTTTGTACTTAGTTATAGTTAACCCTGTATTTTTAAAGACATTCTGTTAGTTTAATGAAAATGGCGGGCATTTATAGCGTTCGTTGGCAAATAACTAGATAAAATAACTTAAACCAAGCGTCCGCGCTAGACAACGTCCATCTATCAGGTCCATGGAGAGCTCCAGGCACTCTAGATTCCGATATTGAAAACGCGCAGTATATTTGACTGATATCGTTCAGAATTTCTTACACATAAACGTACTTGGGAGCCGATGAATTTTTCCAGATAGTTGGCGGGCCTGTTATCTGCCGGAACGCGCTTCGGCATTGGCGCACAGTCGAATTAATGCCGCTTCACAGGTACTACCCTTTTTATCGTGCTTTATAGTGTACATTAAAGCCACCAAACGCATTAGTGTTCGGCCGGCTCGGATAAATTTGAGTCGGTCGGTCGCGTTATCAACCCGGCGGCCGCGAAAATATTCGCCAACTGTGCAGGACCGGTTTTGGGTACAAGAAGTAGCCAATTTCCAAAAAATGATTGTCTTAAAAATTATCGCACCATTAAAAATGGTCCCCAATTTTTATGTGTCTAATGAAACACTTTTAGAAAATTTTATCTGTAAAAGTGACCTGTATACAGGGTAAATTAAATAAGTACAAATATTTCAACTAGAAGTGTAGTTCGTCATATAAATGAGGCTAGCGAAAGTAATTTTTAAACATTTTAAATATTTACGAATATATTAATTTAAAAAAAGTATCCACACTAAGACAGTTGACCAGATAGAGCACTGACCTAACTTAATAAACCATATGATCTAAAGGTGAGGTTGCCATATCGCCTCTAAAATATATATATTTTTTTAACGTAAATTAAATCTTTGTGATTGATTCTAATTTTAAAATACTTGTTTTAAGCGATAAGCAAAGTAAAATCAGGTATGATGATTGTCTACGCAATATTATTAATTTTATCTTCTTACCATAAACGATTAAAAAAGAATTTCCGCGAATTCGATATTACTAATTAAAGTATTCAGGAAGTTACTTTGTTCCACAATTCCAAAAATTATACCTACATAAACGTGCATAAAAGCTTACCTACTTGCTGAAAAACCAAGTATTTAAACAGTTATCCATAAGTTAACACATTGTGCACTGTTTGAAAGAGATACAAATTATTTCCCTGAGTTGCTTTATGGAGAATAATGAAAACCTATGATTTTCACACAAAACAATAAAGATAATTTTCTCAAACAACGTGTCACTGCTTAAATCATACTTGTGGTGTCGTAGGCACAGGACACGGTAGGTGTCACGGGCGGTAGGCACAATGTCCCGCGCGGAAGCAGAGCCGCGTTCTAGGATTCCAGCGAGCAGATATGGTGCAAGTTGCCGGACAAAGGCAAAGTATAAGTAGAAGTAAAACATATAATATTTGTGGTAACGAATTTCATAATTCCAATACATGTAAATATAAGGAATCTGTAAACTTTGCTAACGTATTTAAATGGTTTTATTATTTTCACGGGAAATGGGTCTTTTGTATTTAATTAATATTTCTGGTGAAATACAGAGCATTTAAGTAAAATAGAGTGCATTATTCAAATAGTAAAAAGATTGAAACTCTAGATAACTATGAGTAGAGAATCTGTTATA
Organism: Monochamus alternatus; assembly: GCA_037114965.1. NCBI lineage: Eukaryota > Metazoa > Arthropoda > Insecta > Coleoptera > Cerambycidae > Monochamus > Monochamus alternatus. The sequence continues at coordinate 59,013,956 of CM073429.1, read as the reverse complement.
ATTTAAATTTCATGTACGTACATGCTTCTGCAATAATAATGACACTCCCTCAAAACAGTTTTTGAACTTCTGAGTAGAAATTTCATTAAATCTCTATTGGTGGGTGCAACAAATAAGTACTAATGTTAACATTTTAAAGTAGATTTCATTACAAATACGTCAGCAGTACAAAAGAAGGCGGAAAATTCATGTTAAAGGATGTTATTAATATTGCAAACGATTGTACATAAACATACTTTATTGGTGAGGCATGGGAATAGCAAAGAGGAGAGGTTGTCATAAACATTTTTATTAACATATTTCAATCTTCTTTAATATGTTTTCTAAAAATCATAGTTATTAACTTTCTTAAATTTTATATAAAAAGTTAGATTTTGAGACATTAGTGTAACACTGGCAACGCTGTGGAATAAACATTCAATCTACAATATTACCCATGAATGTCGTGAAGATAGTGGTCCTCAACAAGTTTTGTATTGAAAAATCACGAAATTTATTTAGAATTTTTTTATTCCTGCTTTTTTTTGTAATGAAAAACTAATAATTATGTGTTCTACACAGTGACCTGTACTGTTGGTTGAAATATTTGTACTTATTAAGGTTTACCCTGTATAAATACGTGTTGAAAAGTGCTTGAAATTGTGAACTTAAAATATAGGTTTAGCAGTATAAAAACAATCAAGAATGTAACACTCCGGACTTTTCATTGTTTATACACTAAACGATACCGTACTTCTAATAGAAATTTAGATTTTTCAACATTTTTATTCTGCCATACGTACGTACGTCACGTACAGGTAAAGTTTTAAATAGTATCTTCTTATAGTCTCTCGCCATTACTATTCCGGTCACATCGAGCGCGCTGCACAAAACAGTATTTTTTCATCGATTCGGGCGATATTGCAACGGCGCATGCATAGTTTACTTATTATTTAGGAACGCAGGCATTTCGATATCACCGCTGAAATAGCTATCTCACGTAGACAGCGGATAGGAGCTTTATTCCGAACAGGTGTGCGTCGGCCATTAGGCATGCAAAGTATTAGTACACCTCCCCGGTAAGAGAGGTTACTGCTATCGGATACAGGGCCTAAGAATGCAGATACCGGAGGAGCGATCATTAGTAGACGATGCTCTATTGGTAACAGCTTCCTAGTTCTGTTTGGTGAAGTACTGAGTTAACATTTTTGTCATTAGTACCGGTGGATAACCGAGGATTTATTCGTTGACTTGTTGAAATTCCAAGAATGGAAATTCTTTATCGGATTCCTTGGACTACGACTGGAATTTCGATACAATTCATCATCGTTACTATTATAAAGATATTCCACACTCGAAACAAACTTTGCAATGATGTTCATTCGAAAATATTAATTTATGTATTTGCAATATTCATCAATAATGGTCAGGTCACTTCACCTGTTAGTTGTGTAACATCATCACGAGATGTTTACATTACTGACAGTAGTTCAATGCAACGCAGAGCAAGTGTAAATTCCTTAAGACACACTATTTAGCCAAACTTGCCTTAGTCACTATTTTGCATTTATTTTGGAGTCCAGAGGTGTTTGAGGGCGAAAAATTCAAATTTGTTTCTTTTGACGTCCCAAGTAGAGGACGTCACTTATGGCACATCATGCTTCTTTTAAATGGCAGAAGCTTCTTGAGGCAGTATACTTTTGCATATAACACTTTTTTAGTCTAAATATTGTCAAGAAGCTACCTTATTTTTTTATAACATAAACACTACATCCTCTATTATATAGTGGTGTCTATGGTGTCTTCAAAGATGGCTGTACAACAAGAATAATTAAATGGTTAATGCAAGGTCCCCAATGACAAACAAACATTGTTTAACGAATGTTTATAATCACCGTTTATTTCTTCGTCCAGCAACCGTGACAGTAGCTTCTTGTCTTACTATCACTACACTGTAATCCAGAACTAGTCAGTACTGTATGTTGCAGAATCCCGAGATTAAAATTGGTTTTACTACGCCTTTAAATTGATTTTTGTAATTAATATGCACGTATTTCAATTAAAATTGATGGACGCCTTTCAATATTCCTGGTACTTTTTTAAATTCCACAGTACTAACGGTACTAGCATAGAAAACGGATATCAGCTGTCGCTCACATTTACCAGAGTACTATAGTTATTAGCCCATTTCAAAAGGCGATGATTTTAATAAGATTGGTCTTTTAATACTGTTTATTTTTGTGACACCCCGTATTTCGCAAAGAGGAGAGGCCGCCAGATCACACCTAAAACAAACGTCCGTAGTTCTTAGCTGGATGGCACAATTGCGTGCATTAGGAATAACGGGGCCTTATTACAGGTACATAATATTCTGTTTAAGTTAAATACAAGCCTATTTATCCATCACACACATCCCGTTGCAACCTTATATTAGACTCCGCGAGATATGACATAGTCGGTTATGCAGCTATTCCGGCCTCGGGCGGTACGGCCTCGCATCAGTCGGACCTACACTATCACTCAAAAGTCGTTCTAAGGCTTGTAAACTTTATTGCTTATTTCCACAATTCATGCTACCCACCTTTTGCAAGACGGCGGGCGCGGCGGGGTAGTCGCCGTATGCTCTTCTGGTATTGCCTCGCACGCAAACTGCTTCCAAAGCATCAGGAAAGGGACGTTAATTGCCGAAAAAGTTGAGTCAAAGGAAACCTCGAAAGATCATAAACGATAATGGACCCTGTTTCTATTAACTGCCAAAAAAGTGGAGTCAAAGGAAACCTCGAAAGATTATAAACGATAATGGACCCAATTTATATTAAGTGCCAAAAAAGTAGTCAGAAGAAACCTCGAAAGAACATAAATGATAATGGAGCCAACTTTATTACTTATTTCCACAATTCGTACTACCCACTTTGTCTCACCACGAAAACTGCATCCAAAATATCAGGAGAGGTATATTAAATGCCAAAAAAGTTGAGTCAAAGGAAACCTTGAAAGATTATAAACGATAGTAGACCCAATTTCTACTAAGTGTTAAATAAGTGGTCAGAGAAAACCTCGAAAGAACATAAATGACAATGGACCCAATTTCGTAAGGGAAAACCATAGTGAATGACTTATCTGGGATTATCTGCAAAACAAGTTCCAACACAGTACTGCGCTGGGTACAAGAACATTAAGGAAACTTAGAAAGCACATGAGCTTGCAAAAGAGATCCAAAGCATCTCTCCTAGGACCAGAACTAGTTTTTAGCATTCCTTACAGTGGCAGTGAGTTCAAAAAGAATATAAAGGAAGCTGTCGATTTTTCTTTGCGAAAAAGAGCAAAAGAAAGGCATGATTTTAACAGGACCCTGTCATCTGATGCAGCATCTTTACAACATAAAATCAGTAAAGAATCATATCTATCGGGTTTACAACTGATAACCACGTTATATATCTTACTGACACTCAATTTCCCTAGTAAATATTTTTTTGGATACGAGGGAACTAAGATCAATTCACAGGTGCCATTAGCTTCTTTAATAAAATGTAAGTGAGAACATATGAAATACACTGTGAAGGCCAAGAAAATGCTGAAAGTTAGACACCTGCACAAATAGCAATTAGAACTACATACGTTACAATCCTTGACTCCTTTTCTGTCAAACGCAGATTCCTTATTTGTGATAAGGATAATTAGATACATACAAACCCGTAATTTGCTCTAAATACTTATCTATTTACTCGAAGAATTTCCTGCCTACTGCTTAATCAAGCGACTACTGGGCTGAATTTTAACAAATCTATTTAATAGTTAAATCGAAGATATTGTTCAAGAAATAGTTAGAGAGCGATACAGTAGTACTTCTAAATATGTCGAAGTAACATATTTTAGAATAAGTAATGATTTAAACCTAATTTATGATTTGTAGAAAATTTATTCTATCTCTATCTGTAAGAATGTAGTAAAATCTCTCGGAATTCCAAAAATGCGGATATCGTCTTACTCTTCAGCAAACCATTCTAGAGTGAATCACAGAATCGTTTCAAATTTGCATTCGAGTAATAAATCTCCAAATAAAGACTAAACTTTTTTTTTCCGTCGATTTCCATAAACACGATCGCCGCTAATACCCGTCCACTTTTGACTGGCAGTGTACCTAACAAACCGCGATTCTGAAATTCATCCTTCGGGTCAGTCGGGGTCAAATCGTCCCCATGGCGAACGCAAATACGGCAACGAAACGTCTATTGCTTGTTAGTGGTAAACCTCTCCGGATAGATCGATATCACCATTTCGGGTTTAGATCATTTACATGGTGGACGGTACTGCGACGAATTCTGGACAGAACTACCGTTCTCTGCTAACACAATCGGCTCACGTGTCCAAAACTTCGATTTAGATATACTATTCACAGAAAAAAGGGGCTCCTAGAATACTAATACGGTCTTGCAAAGACTGGGTTGGCATAAGCAACAATTTTAAGTTGAGATCATCTAACATCTGTGGCTATAATCAAAGAGATTGTTGCAATTTTTTAAAAACTGTTTAGATTTTTACTCATTTTGTATATTACGTAGTTACTTTTGATTCCATATTATATTTGCTTTAAATTTTATTGTCATTTAACTGAATTTTATTGTGACAATTTTTGTTCTGCTTTATTTTTAAATTATTTTTACAATGTAATTTATAATGCAATTGGTATTGGGTTTTGTAAAATAAATAATACCCCGCTACTTCACTGTAAAATACGTTTATATCCAGATAAAATATCGATGTTTTTATGCATAAGGGACATCCGTATGTGAGCATGTAAATTATTCAGAAGCGTACTGATCTATATTCAATAGGTCACTCTAAGAACAATACATGCAAAACATATTCATATAGGGTTACAAATATTCAATTATAATATTCAAGTAGTACTACTGATTTAGCATACATAACGTGTGTATCCTGTTTCTAATTTTGTCTCTACGGGTTCATGGTGAATCTATATTAATTTGCGGTCTTTACACAAAATTAACAAATATTATTGGTGAGAAAAAGGGTAAAAGTTCGTTTTCGCTTTTACTAATATCTAAAGTATCTAAGTTTCAATCGTATAGCGTTTTGATAAAGTTTAAAACTAAATCATAATTGCTTTGTTACCCACTATAGATTTTTGGAAATATGTAAAAAGAAACTCGATTAAAACAAAAAAAGATAAAAGCTTCGGTAGTGAGAAATTTATTTCATTGAGTTTCTACGTATCCACATTATTTTTTTAAAGCTGAGAAAGTATTCGATTAAATAGGGGATATCTAAACAATGTCAGAAATAAATAACTTTATAAAACACTCCGGACACCTCTCTCGATCTAAAACCAATTATTAGTGGCCCCAAAAGCGTCTAGAAATACCTAGTATTTATCTAAAAAACGCATTCCTCCAATTTAAATACAAAACCCAGATAAATTCGATTTATTTATTGGGTGCAATATCTACCCGAGCTTTCTCTTCGTTCTACTCTATCCACCGGGGAAAAGTGAGACCAGCGCCTCGACTACCGTTATCTAATTTTGTCAAGAGCAGTAAAACATGGGCAATAAATCATCATGATTTACTGTAATAAGCAATAAAAACTAATGGCCAAATAATGAATACAAAACGGAAAACGGTTCACTAAACCGCTCTCGCTCGAGATGCCGTAGCCAGATCCTCCGATATAATGTTCCAATTTGTCACTATTAGACCCTGCGGGGGGCACCGGGTACTTTTACTAGGAAGCCAAGGCTGGGGCCCGAGATATCGGGCCGAATCGAAACCTCAATCAGCCATATCTATAAACCAACAACGCTCGAGTTCAGCGACGACAAGACAGATCGTGCTCCTCGGGTATTGTTATACTTGCCTCAAGTTATTATAGATTTGACCCCGGTTCAAGTACTCCTTTGGTTTTTTCAAACCTGCCAACTGATTGCTATCTGACTTATTTATCGTTCACTGGCGATGTTTTATTGTTCCATATTACACGACGGTTATTGCATAACAATCAAAAACACAAATGCACTTTTTTGGAGAATGCAACCACCTAAATAAATATATAAATATAGCTGTTTACAGGTCTTTTAGGCCCAGAACTGCGTTATTCCCCTCCATTCCGTTCTGTTATTCGTCTTTCTTTTCCAATCCGTTACATTTTTCTCCCTTAGATCTATTGTCATTGCACTTTTCTTTTTGTAGTTATGGTTACTCTCTACAATTTTTTAACTGTCCTTTCATCTTCTATCCGTTCTAGATGCCCTAGCCACTGATGACTTTTACAACTTTTTTACGTCTATTTTTGGTGCCTGGTACATTGCATATATTTCCTCATTATTTCCCCTTACATAGCTTTCCTCCGTCTGCCCCCCTGGAATTCTTCTTAAGATATTCCTTTCCCACCTTAACAGGTTTTCTCTTGACTTCTTATTCAGGTTTAACTGCCATACGGCGCTGTCGACCTCAAAGTTGTTTTGTACATTCTAAATTTTACTCCTCTGGACAAATGTTTTTATTTCGTTGAGTGGTTGATTGCTACTGAACTTCTGTTCACTTTTATTATTCTGCTATTAATCTCTTGCTCTTTAACACACTTAGCTGTTATCAGCGCCTCCAAATACACATATTCCTGAATATGTGTATTTCTAATTCCCTACCATCTCTTGCAATTATGGCCATCTCATCTGCATAACTTACCTTAACAATATGTGCCCTTCTATTTTCAACTGACTATCTCTTATGACTTTATCTAGTACTAAATTAGAAGAAAGCGTTGAGAATGGGTCTCCTTGTCTCAGTCCTGTGTCAATAGTAAACTCTTTCGAACATTCACCTTTTATTCGTACTTTGCCTTTAGTATTTTCTAAGGTCATTTTCAATACCTTAATCAGTTTGGTTGATATCACAAATTGTTTGAATATTCACTTAGTTTATTCCTTTTAACAGAATCATATGCTTTCCTGAAATCCACGAATGAGACCATTGTTTCAATCCCATATTCATAGCATGTAGTAAGGATTTCCTTCACCATGAAGATTTGGTCCTTTGTTGACCTCCCCTTTCTAAAACCTGCTTGATACTCCCCTGTAGTTCTGCTATAGGTTCTATTATCTGTTTTATTAACGTTGTTAATGTTTTTATACCCTATATCTAGCAATAATATACCCCTAGAGTTTCTGCAGTCTATTGCATCTTCCTTTTTTAAAATTGGTATAATCATTGCATCTCTCCAATCTTCAGGCAAACATTCTTTTCTCCAAATCTTTAGGATCATTTTGTATATTTTTTTGTCTTAAATCCTCTACTGCATAATTAATGTTTTTTGGCGTTATTCCGTTTTTCCTTGGACTTTTGTTATTCTTTAAAGCTTCTATAATTAAGTCTATTTCCTTTTTTGCATGCGCTTCTACTTCCAATCCCACCTATGCAATCTCCATCCAAAAAATATAAAGGTTGAATGACATAGTAAACTCGTAAACAGAATTTTTATTTCTACTTCTCAAATTTCTCAATAATTGAATTGATATAGGCAGAAATGACACTTGTCCATTTTTGCTCAAAATCGAGTTTTTTTAATATCAGATGCCAATAAAGAAAATAGTACTACTTGGAAACTGAACCCATGGACATCTATGCAAATAGCAGATCGGCCACTAAAGCCGCTGCCTTGTATATAAACGAAATGACAACTGAGAATCAATTGCTTAAAATTAAAATAAAAAGTCCACGTCAAAAATCGAATAACTGATAACAGGATCTCAATGCGATTCCGTCATGAGTTGATGTTTAAAAACGAAGAAGGAATTGCAGAAGGAACAAAAACCTGATCGATCAATCAAGACAAACTGTAAATTGAATTTCACCATAATTCTGTACGCATACAAAACGAAACGGTAAAAACACCACGATCTTAACAAAAATTGTAAAAGTCAACGCACCAATACTACATGTTAAGGTTAAAATTAGTAGATGCGTTCAATTTATCTAACTAATCCACCAAATAAACGCAGTATTCTTAGAGAAAGATATTACAAAATCCATTACCAAATAAAGTTTTGAGAATTGTATCCAATCAATTGAAGAGCATAGAAGGAAAAATGAGTATGTCACAAAAAAATCGTAGAACCAGTTAAGACTGTCGTCTAGTATCAAGAATCAAGCGTCTGTCGACATATTTGTTTAAAAAATCAAAGATGAGTAGAAAGAATGGGAAATGCCCAAAAGAAATTATAATTAAAACTAACATACCTGCTCTTTGTCCTGTAGTCCTCAAATGGAAATTCTACAAACCTCTCGAAGGGTAAATCTCTTATCTACAAGAAATTACCTACCTAATAAATATTCAGTTTGCATGAACACCGACTGTACTTTTCGTCATTTTATTTTAAACTGGAAAGATCCCGGCAAATTCAGCGTAAAATAACAACGTGGCCAAATTACAGAGCGATATAAGAGAAGAATGTGGAATTTGTCGGCCGATCTTGTATTATTTTTGGCACTTAATCTTTAAGAAAACACCCTATAGATTAAGCGGAGATCTGCAGATACAGATATCACACGCATAATATTATGCAAGTTGTGCGCGAAATTTTATGTTTTTCGATAACTATATTTTCATAAACGGATTATATCTTGTAAATGATTATGTAGCGCGGCGTTCCTACGCCCATGTTAGTAGGTAGAGCTCAGTGGCGGCTCGTCGTTATACTGGGATATCTGCTGTTCCACATACGGACATGATGGTTAACGATTTTCCCAGACATTCGATTTAAACAATTTTATATTCATTTATGTACCCTCAGTGTTGTTGTTCTGATTATTATTATTACTATTATCAATGTTAATTTTCAATTTGGAGAAATATAATAAGCACTTTTATTATGACACATCAAGAGATCTCTTTAGGTATCGGAAACTAGTGTCAAAATAACATAATAATAATGCGATTTAGATGCTGTATGCACCAGTTTTCTTAGAAAAAAAATCTAGTTTCTATGATATACAATGGGCGTCCTAGAGAAGGCACTCTGTTTCTGGAAATAATTGATAACTTTGTAAATTTGGAACTAAGAAAGTGCAAAGTAACCGCTTACGTTCTAATAGAATCAGACGATGAGAGATGGAAGATATAAGTCATACAGTTATAATGCGTTTAGCAGAATTCCGGTTGTACGAGTGGGAACGGTTGCATCTCTTGTGGCCTCTTAAATTTTGCGAATTATTTATTTTATCGCAATATCCATTTTTTTCCCCAAGACTATACTACTCATATTACTGGTAAAGAAAACAAATGACCAACAAAATATTTATGCACCTTTACGCTACCGGTGAGCATGCAAACATTCATATTTATTGTACCACGTGCTTTATCACGAATATCTAACACCATATATGTATAAACATTGAAAAGGTGGGCTTATCTGTTAAATAATAATATGTTTAGTATTTCCTCACGTTCTTCGGCAATAGCATTGCCGTTTCATAATTCACACAGCCAAACTTATCGAAAACAAAACAACAATATTGTTTTTATGGGTCTATTGATTGCCAGATTTTTTATGATACGTAGAGACAAATTCAAAAGTGTCACAATGTAGCTGTTTGCAGGTCACTTATGACGTCGTCGTCAATGTTGCTGCTTGAATAATTTATATAGTCGCGACAAGAATTCAGACGACTTACGTCACAGCTGATGTTAAACAATTGTTTTTATTGTCAACATAATTATCGATATTTGGTGGTGTTAAAAACAAACATTTTTAGAATTTGATTCAATATACAGGGTGTCCGGAATATAAATATAAATAATATAATAAATAAATAATGTATGTACTTACTGTGGTTTTGTTAGAGCTCTTTTCACAACACAGAATAATAGTTACAAGTGTTTAAAATGACTTCTATTTCTTGCAAGAAGCGTTTACCGTACGAACGTTTCATAGCCAGAGAGTTTTGCCTAGATTCGCCGTAAATTAACATGCGATGCAGCTGGTTATGGTTACTATAAATTGTTCCATTTTTGTTTATGTACACTCTCAAACATCAAAGGAACGCTAGACAAAAATGAATCGCACTAGCTGTACTCACCATTATGACTAATATTACTTTTAGGTTATCAACAGCAGCTTGACACTGCAACGTTACCAAACGTTACAGTTTTAACGAGTTTCTCGGAAACTTCAATTGTTTACTTCTTTAATACTAATCCAAAAAATCAAATTATGAATAAATTACGTTAGAGACGCTTTTACTTAAAGTTAATTGTATCTTAGTAATTTCGTAACATAGTTTTGCATATTATTGCAACTGTATTTTTATTTTTGAAATTTATTTTTAGACAAATTCGTCGTCGATTCGTTTTGGAAATTTTTTTTATAAGAGCCTTTTTAATGCTGTTGGTCTATATATCTAACTAATTACGGCACTCATATTCACGACAACCTGTATAGTGTAAACATTTAGAGTAGTATATAGTTTTATTATGCTTATTTGAATGAATTGAATTGAATTATTCATTTGTTCTTATGACGTAAGTCGTATGAGTTCTTGGCGCGACTATAGTAATTTGTAGATTAGATTTTCGAAAAGAGCATAAAAAGTTATGGCATTAATTTATCTCTACGAGTTTGGAAAATACTAATCAAAAACTGTCATCAAGAATTAACCTTTCACATCCTGTATATCGAAAATTAAGCGTTTTAGGCTACGTGTTTATATAAACTTTTCGTCTCATTTTAGGGGTCTAGAAAATGCAGTCAAATTTATGGTAGAATCATATAGTATACTAAATATCATATAATGAATATATTCTATTATAAATAGGTTAGAAGATTAAAGTAAGCAATAATTATTCTTATTTGTTACTTATTTATACCAAAGCACTGGCACATACTACTGGCCGCCACTGGTAAAGATTTCGCCCAGTCATGTTGGAGCAACGTTTATAAAATATGAATAATTGTTTTTATTGGGACTTTTATTCGGGTTTTGGTTTTGTTTCGATGGGCCATCAACGTCAAAATTTAATGCAGTTTAATTCTCGGTTCGAATTAAGACGGATGGAGCCTCTGGGCGGAGCCAGCGAGATGATCACTCGAACCTGATGTCGTCTGACGCCATCTTCCCAGCTGGAGAACGGACCCGGGATAGCTTTAAGCGGATCGGTATTAAAGATTCGCCCTCTCGTATGCTTATTGGCGGTATTTTTCGAAATAATTCAGGCGACGATTAACTGATTGGGCCCGACCCGATGGCATTTTCTCCAAAACTGTCAATCAGCTGGGAGCAAAGCCGATTACGGCCCGAAATTATGAAAATTCTTCCCCGAGTTAAGGAACGGCCTAATTGGCGCATGCCGATTTCGAGGTAATTCGAAAGTCCCAAATGTATCCGCGAACGTCGAAGGGAACCAATTTAGTGTGACAGAAAGAAATTGCCTGATCGCCCCAATACGTCGTGGAAGGTTCTGGTGGTACCACAGGGCGGATTCCATTATGCAATAATAAAATATGTAAACAGGAACAAAATTACCGAATATTTAAAAATGCAAGCAAGATGTTTCTTTTTCTTATTTCAATCTACTACACGTGTATACAGGGTGTCCCAAAATTAGCCTGCCAAAAATTAACTGTGGTTTCTACGATCAAAAATAAGAAAAAAAGTTATACTTATAAACATGGTTCGTAAACGCCCTCTAACGGATCTATTGCTCTTTAAAGGGGGATCCCAAACTTTTTCATGTCTCGAGGATTTTGCCGACAGATCAAAAAAAATAAAAATGTTGAACAATTTTACAAGAAAAAGGTACTCTCGTTTTACTTCGAAAAATTATTCCGTTTACGAGTAATATTAATTTAAAAATTTTGTGACATACCACAAAAATATTAGATATGATGCAAGCGGTCAAATTGTCTCTAGTAGGCTTTGAAAAGTTTTATTGTAGGTGTATATACTATCTAAAAGACATCCAGCATATAAAACTATTTATAAAATCAAAGTTTATTGAGTCTAGGGCCAATTATGCTGTACTAGAACTAATTATAAATTCACTGCCACTTGACTGAAATACTCACTGAAAGAGCTCCATTTCTCTTTCGCCTATTTTGTCCATTATTTATTACGTAAAACTAGGTATATCTATACTTTATACCGTCTACAAATCGACCATTGTGGACGATCGACCGTTACGTGTATGTTTCTAGCGAAATCGTAGCTGACCGAGAGTAACCACCACCGTTACCAAATTATTAATAAAGTTCCATGATTCTCATTTGTATGCAAAAATGATCTTGCAGGATCGAGCAAAAACAAACTTTAAAGAAACATAACAAGACTTTTCCGTTTGAATAAAGTTCCAACGGCATTAACTCATTAATTTACAGTTGACCAGTTAATCTACGCCAATATACCAAAATGTCAAAGGTCGAAACAGGACAATGTGTAATAAAAACTGGCTTATACGTATGCATCTGTCAAATAAAAGAAATAATACACAAATAACCTACTCCGACGCCAGTGTACCCAAATATCAAATGTACCTTCTCAGAACAAAACAACATGCGAGAAAGACAAGATCCGTGGCGCACTGAGAGGGAATAATGGGGATAATTAAACGAAATAATTGATAAAATTAACACGTAAAATTCGTAATTAATTGTAAATTACTTTAACTATACTAGTTGATTTCTTTTCTCAAACGAAGAGTCGGCGTTTCTAACGGAAAAAATCTAAAAATAGTGTTACATGTATTAAATTTGAATTAACTATTAAAAATATGTAAAATAATTGATAACTAAAAAAACTAAAAAAAAACTTTACTATTTTGTAATCTGTATCTAAGAAAGTGTTATATAACAACCTATTTTTTGGATATTTACATGATTATTTCATTAATAACATATTAATTCTAAACCATAAAGTTGAACCTGATTTTTCATATATTCTTAGCGACTGCAGGTCGCAGGAGATTTTTGAACGCAACCGAAGGCCACATTACAACCACATTTTCTATTACTACTCTCTACCAGACATTAAACCTAATATAAAGATAAGTACATGTCATTTTAATAGCGAATGCCTGTTATATAATATAAATGGCAGTAATCTGGTGTTTTTTAAATTCCTATGTTGCAAGACTCTGAATACACCACCTACACACATACCACTGAACATACTTTACTTTCAAATTTATCAAAAAAATTTTAAAACAAATATGTTTCGCCATCTCTCGTATCTGTATTGATTTAGTTCAGATAATTTCAGTTGTGAAATTGAAACGCAGCTTAGAAAATAATATCGATAATTCTGAATACTTATTATCTTAATTTCAGGTTCTCCCCCGCTTACCGGAACTGGTACAGTGCGAGTAGTTGTTCAAGATGTGAACGATCACAGTCCAGAGTTCAAAAGGCAATCTTATCACGCCACAGTAGCGGAAAATTCGCCCATAGGAACCTGGATCCTAACCCCTGTAGCCATAGACAAGGATATAGGCCTAAATGCCAAGATCAGATATAGCCTGTTGGGCGACAAAGTTGATAGATTCAAAGTGGATCAAGATTCCGGAGTGATCACCACTGCTACCGTGCTAGACAGAGAAGATATCGACTCGTATTTCCTCACTCTAATGGCTCAAGATTGTTCCGCTACGGAACCTAGAGCCACTGCAGTAAATTTAACTATAACCATCGCCGATGAAAACGACAATTCCCCCACGTTCTTTTCCTCCAAGTACGAAGTATACATTTCCGATAGAACCAAAGGGGAACAGTTCGTATTTGGCGCTAGAGCTACGGACGACGATATAGGAATAAACAGTAAGATTGAATATAGACTGACCGGAGAACACGCGAAGAACTTTACCATCAACGAAAAAACTGGCGTCATTAAAGCATTGCACGACCTGCAAAGATCTTCAACCAGCATATTCAACTTGGAAATTGAAGCTACTGATGGCGGAAGGATTCCAAGAAAGGCCAGTACCGAGCTGAAAGTTTTCCTGAAACCCGACCACTTATTCCCCAGGTTCGCTACACCGACCAAGACTAGATTTATCTTAGCTGAAAATGTAGAGGAAGGTAAAGTAATCGCTAAATTCAAAGCAAATTCCCCGAAAAAAGGACCCGTGGGAGAAGTTAGATACGCTATCGCTGGCGGTAACACTGGCGAAGCCCTAAAGATAGATAGAAACAGCGGAGAAGTGCAAGTCGGTGGCAAAGGTTTAGATTACGAAATGTCTTCTCAGTACGAAGTCTGGATTGAGGCGCAAGATTCCGACAATCCTCCTCTAAGAAGCGTATTACAACTAATTATAAACGTAACCGATGCCAACGACAATCCCCCCATAATGAACAGTCCGCTCTACAACGCATCCGTCTTCGAAGAAGAAGCTCCTCCTATCTTAGTCGTCAAAGTATCAGCCACTGACGCAGACTCTGGAGAAAACGGTCAAGTAACGTACAAACTATTAGACGACTTCGAAGGCGCCTTTGAAATTGACTTCGAAACTGGAGAAATATATACCAACACCAGGCTGGACCGCGAGGACATAGCTAGTTACGAGCTAACTGTAGAGGCGATTGACCAAGGGGTACCACAACTTTCCGGAACCGCAACGGTCATTGTAACCGTCCTTGATAAAAACGATAATCCTCCTAGATTCACAAGGCTTTTCAGCGTCAACGTAACCGAAAATGCGGATATAGGATCTTTTGTAATAAGAGTGACGAGCTCAGATCAAGACATTGGAGAAAATGCCAATGCCACATACAGTTTCACAGAAAATCCTGGCGAAAAGTTCAAGATCGACCCCATCAGTGGAAACGTAACTGTAATCGGTCATTTAGATCGCGAACAACAAGACGAATATATCCTAAAAGTGGCCGCTGTGGATGGAGCTTGGAGGTCTGAGACACCTTTAACAATCACCATTCAAGACCAAAACGACAACGCTCCCGAATTTGAACACTCCTACTACAGTTTCAACTTCCCTGAACTGCAAAGGGATATTGTGTTTGTTGGGCAAGTTACAGCAACCGATAGAGACAAGCAAGGGCCCAATTCCGTCATCAGCTATTCACTGCAACAACCTTCTGACTTATTTACGGTAGATCCCGCTGCTGGCGAAATATTTAGCAAAAGAAGCCTTAGATACAAATATACACAAATGGAATCATCGCCAGAAAATATGTACTCATTAACTATTCTTGCTACGGACAACGGAAAGCCACCCATGTCTTCCGAATGTTTAGTAACAGTAAATATTGTCGATGCAAACAACAACGCTCCCAGCTTCGAACAAAAGGAATACCTGTCACCTGTTCCGGAGGACGCAGTGGAAGGACAACAACTATTAAAGGTTGTTGCTAAAGATGAATTAGATGTTGGAGTAAATGCAGAAGTAGAATATTCAATGATCGGAGGAAACGGGTCTACACATTTCACTGTTGACAAAATAAACGGGTGGGTGTCGGTGAAAGAAAAAGTGTACAGCGTTGGTACTGTATACAACCTAAGAATCCGAGCTACCGATAAAGGCATCCCACCACAACAAGACGAGGTGACGGTCACTCTTATCGTTACCGGAGAAAATAAATACAACCCAGTATTCACAGCTTTGAGCTATCAAGTAATCGTTCCTGAAAATGAACCTCTTGGTTCGACCATTCTAACTGTTAGCGCTTCTGACAGAGATCAAGGCCCCAACGGAATGATACGCTACCAAATATCAGCAGGAAATGAAAGGAAAGAATTCACTGTAGATCCCGTTTCCGGTGCCGTCACGATACTTCAACCTTTGGACTATGATACCATTCAAGAGTACCGATTAAATATAACCGCGGAAGATTTGGGTTTCACACCACGCAGAACTACTGCAATGTTAACTATAACTTTGACAGATATTAATGATAATTCTCCTATATTCAATCAGTCTAGTTATGACGCCTATCTTTCCGAAAACTTGCCCCCGCACAGTTTCGTGTATCAAGTTAAAGCCACCGATATCGATTCACCAAAGAATGCAATCATACAATATTCTATATCTGAAGGACCAGACAAAGAAGTATTCAACATCGACAAACAAACTGGCGACATCACATCAAAAATAAGTTTCGATTACGAGGAAAAGTTCTCATACATTTTAAATATAATCGCTGCCAATCCAGATTCTAATATGTTCGGAACCACCGAGGTACAAGTCCACATCACAGGAGTAAACGAATTCTACCCGAGATTTATCCAACCTGTGTTCCACTTTGACGTATCCGAGTCCACCGAAGTTGGAACTAGAATCGGAACAGTTCAGGCTACCGATCAAGATTCTGGGGACGACGGAAAAGTGTACTATCTCTTTGTGGGCTCCAGCAACGACAAAGGCTTTAGTATAAATACGGAAACTGGCACAATCAGCGTTTCCAGAAATCTAGACAGAGAAACCCAGAGCAGAATAGTGTTAACAGTAATGGCCAAAAATGCAGGCGGAATACGAGGTAACGACACTGATGAAGCACAAGTTATCGTGACAGTACAAGACGGTAACGACCCGCCCGAATTCCTGCAAGACTTGTATGAATCAGAAATATCTGAAGGCGCCAATGTAGGAACCAAAGTATTAGCAGTCAAAGCAGTGGACAAAGATGTCCGATCCCAAAACAACCAATTCAGTTATTCTATCATCGGTGGTAACTTTGAACAGGCTTTTAAAATTGACCCACAAACAGGGGAAATCCAAACTGCTAGGGTATTGGACAGGGAAACTATTCCCATGTACTCTTTAGTGGTTGGTGCAATCGATACAGGCATACCTCCACAAACAGGAACAACTATCGTTAAAATACAAGTTTCTGATATCAACGACAACGGCCCAGTCTTTGACCCGCCGCAGGTTATCGGACGCGTGATGGAAAATGAACCGCCGAATACAAGAGTGATGACACTGTCGGCCAAAGATCCCGACTTGCCACCAAATGGAGCTCCATTTACATACAAACTTATCGGAGGAAAGCATAAGGACTTTGTCAAAATCGACAAACACACTGGACTTGTATTAACAACAAAGATGATAGACAGAGAAATAACTCCAGAATTGAGAATTATTATTGAAGTTGAAGATAGCGGAACCCCTAGAATGAGATCACAACATAATGTTAAGATAGAGATATTGGATGAAAATGATAGTCCCTCAAGTTCCAGATCGGTCCATGTAATAGTGTACGCATTCAATGAAGCGTTCCCTATAGGCAAGATTGCAGATGTACATCCGAACGACCCCGATTTAGTTGGTGATTACATGTGCAAAATTCTACAAAAGCCTATGATAAGTGGCGTACTGTCGATTCCTTCGGGGTGCAACTTGCATACATCTCGAATAACACCCGGCCAAGGATACTCCCTATCTGTATCCGGAAACGATGGCAAACACTCTGATGTCGTATCGACCGTAACAGTAGAATTTGTCTCCTTTAGTAACGCCACGGTGGAAAATTCAGTAACCATTCGTATCGCAAATACGACAGCAGAATTCTTTTTAGCTCAATATTACAGAGGCTTGCTAGACATTCTCAAAAGTGTACTAAACCCTGGTGAAATTTTAACACTTTACAGTCTCTATGAAAACGAAGAAAATTTAGAAATAACCCTAGCCATAAAAAACGGCGTCAGTTACAGGAGCAAATTCTACACTGCCGAGAAAATAGAAAAGAAGCACGAGGACCTGATAAATTTATTTCAAAGCTCGGATATGAAAATCGGATACACACCTTGCAACGACAACACTTGCGAGAACGGGGGAATTTGTACAGAAGAGATAACGGTGAAGAGAACGACGAAAATAACCGACAGCCAAAATATAATTTTTACTTCGCCTTTGGTGGTACACGAATACAACTGTCAATGTGCCGACGGTTTCACTGGTACAACTTGTAACAAAAGACAAGATCCCTGCTCGCCAAATCCATGCAATTTCGGCGGTCAGTGTAGACGACACGGTTTCAACTTCCAGTGCATATGCCCGCCCAATAGGGACGGCCGTCAATGTGAATTGGAAAGAGGAGATGCTTGTTCAGAAAATCCTTGCCAAAACGGTGGTTCTTGTCGTGAGAGCCCAGACGGTTCATCATTCTTTTGCTTGTGCAGATCCGGCTATAGAGGCAACCAATGCGAAGCTCTGGCAGATTCCTGTCGGCCGAATCCATGTTTGCATGGTGGACACTGCGTCAGCTTAAAACCCGGATACAAATGTAGCTGTACTGACGGAAGATACGGCCGGCACTGCGAAAGGTCTACCTATGGATTTAACGACTTGTCGTACATGGCTTTCCCATCACTTGACGCCGCTACAAACGACATTTCGTTTATTTTTTCCACTACGAAACCCGATGCTCTGTTAATTTATAACTTTGGATTGCAAACTGGAGGAAGAAGTGACTTTGTAGCTGTTGAATTAGTACGCGGTAGAGCAGTCTTTTCGTTTGGTGGGGCTAGAACGGCCATCACCTCTGTCAGTGTAGGAGGCAAGTCCAACAATTTAGCCGATGGAAACTGGCACAAGATCACGGCCACACGAAACGGAAGAGTAGTATCCCTAAGCGTCGGTTCCTGTTCTGAACAAGGCGACGTTTGCGAAGATTGCAGACCTGGAGATAACACTTGTTATGCTGACGATATCGGACCTAGTGGGTAAGTTTTACTTAATTATATATCCTCGACATTCCAGAATCTAATCATCGTTTGCTAAATCACGTCGCCTTTGTAATACCGGCTGCCGCGATTTAGCAGACCATAATAGAATAATGAGATAAAATAGTAATTTATATTTGTTCTTTCAGCACATTGAACTTCAACAACCAACTCCTCCTAATTGGCGGTTTAAAGAGTGCAGATCCAGTACTTGAACGACCGGGACAAATACACTCCGACGATCTTGTTGGTTGCGTCCACAGCGTTTCGGTAAACGGACGCCAGCTCAACCTCAGTCAACCTTTAGAATCTGAAGGGATAGAAAACAAATGCGTAAGAAAAGGATCCTGTGCCAAACCTTCCAACGACCCGTGTCTGGGATTCGGACCCTGCATAGACCGCTGGAGCACAACCAGCTGCAACTGTGGAAATAACCTCATAGCTCCAAACTGCCATAATGCCTTGCAACCTGTAAGTGTCAGCAGCGGAGGATATATAGAATTCACGATTTCTAAGAAACATAAAAGGATGCAATTATTGGAAAATCTGTACAAAGGTTCTACACTTTGGAATCATCTACGGAAAGTGAGATCTACTAGTGCACATAACGCTCCCATGTACGATTCTCCGGACAAAAGTCTAAGTGTGCTCTTCAGGACAGTGAAACAGAACGGAATTATTTTATACGCGATGAGTAATAAACACTACACATCCTTGGAATTAATAAACGGACAAATAGTGTACATAAGTAAACTTTCTACGGTTGTGAATATGACTGAAACTCATGCGACTGTAACAGACGGTCAGTGGCATAATATTACGTTACATTCGCACAGTCGGGGACTGAAGGTGATTTTAGACGGTCATAAAATGGGAGATGAACTGGACTCGGCGGGTGTTCACGACTTCTTAGATCCTTATTTAACGCACCTCTCAATCGGCGGAACAACAAGAAGTACATATTACGTTCATGACTCCTTACCCGAACCTTTCGAAGGATGCTTCGCGAACTTTTCCATTAACAACGAAATTCAACCATTTAACGGCTCTGGCACCGTATTCCACGAGGTTCTACTTCGAGGAAAAGTTTCTAAAGACTGCAACGGACCGGTGGGCGTAGGAACGGCCGCCACTCCGGACCCTCTCAGTATCGGAATAACTCTTGTTATTGTTTTCTTTGTTGTATTACTTGTTGCCATATTAGTTTCCTTTGTAGTTTTTAGGCTGCGAAAACAATATAAAGAGAAAGGAGGCGCCCCGAATAGTTCCTCTGGAATACACACCAAGCAAAACGGTGGCGGAACTATGATGGGCAACAACGGTTTGAATACGGTTAACGATAACGTGCTGGGAAGAGGTATGCACGCCGCAGACAACTCCATGGCTTACCACGCCGACGGCGACGTTATCCGAGGGATCGGTGGACATCCTTTAGTCGGACCAGAGCTGTTGTCTAAGAAATATAAAGAAAGAGAAATAATCCAAGGTGAAATGCCGAGACCTCAAAGGCCAGATATCATTGAGAGGGAAGTGGTCAGTAAAAGTCCTCCGATGAGAGAAGAGCACCACCCTCCTTTACCGCCGACTTCCAACCATAACCACGACCATGGACCAAACGACTTAAATTCTGAAATTCCGGAACACTACGACCTGGAAAATGCCAGCTCGATAGCTCCGTCCGACATCGACATTGTGTATCATTATAAGGGTTACCGTGAGGCTGGTGGAGTTAGAAAATATAAAGCGACACCTCCTCCAGTCACGGGGTACCACCATAAACATTCCACGGCGCAAGCTCAGGCACAACACCGACACTCACCGCATCATCCCACCGGATACCCGCCTAGGGCTCCACCGGTGACTAGTCCCAGTGCCAGACCGCACCAAAGCACGCCCTTAGCTCGACTAAGTCCTAGTAGTGAAATGAGTGCTCAGCAACCGAGGATATTGACATTACACGACATTAGTGGCAAACCTCTCCAAAGTGCACTACTGGCCACCACCTCCAGCTCGGGAGGTGTGGGTAAAGACGTTCTACACAGTAACAGTGAGCGCAGTTTAAATAGTCCCGTGATGTCTCAGTTAAGCGGACAGAGTTCTAGTAGTAGGAAAGCAGCAGCGCCTCCTCCCGTTACCTCAGCCTCACCAGGAATGGGGTTGACTGCTGAAGAAATCGAAAGACTGAATTCCCGCCCCCGAACCTCTAGTTTAGTATCCACGCTCGATGCGGTATCGAGCTCAAGCGAAGCACCCAGAGGGAGCGGGAATAATCACTTAAATCACATGCGCCATTCGCCAGTGCCAGAAACGCACCACAGCAGCACCACCACCGACGAAAGTGGTAACGATAGCTTTACTTGCTCTGAAATAGAATACGACAACGCTAGTATAACGGGGGACAAGTACAAGCCGAGCGAATCGGATTCTAGAAGAAACGACTCGAACTCTGGTAATAAAAGCAGCATACCTCCCCCGTCATACGACGGATTCGATTCCTCTTATAGAGGATCGATGAGTACGCTAGTGGCTTCCGACGATGAACTTGGAGGGCCGATGTACAGGCCCGGAACAGGTTCCCCTCCTACGACAGCCTTGGGCTGGGATTATTTGCTCAATTGGGGGCCAAATTTCGAAAGTTTAGCGGGTGTGTTTAAAGACATTGCAGAGTTACCAGATTCTGTAAACGGACGCGTTCCCTCCTCATTAAGACTGACGAATGCCCCTAAGCCATCTGAGGAATATGTATAGTGAATGGTGTGTTTTATTGTGTAATTTAGAGACGTTTTAAATGAATTCTTGTATTACCCTTGTATCAAGGTTGTTTGTAATTTTCTTGCCATATTTTTGTAATTTTATTTGTAAATTAATAGATGTAATTTCGTGTTTCATGATTTTTAAAGACTTGTAAATATTTTATACTAAAGTCACTCGAGCTAGAATAAATATTTAATGAATAAAAACTAACTGTAAAGATGTAACGTGTTTTTTTTATTAGAAATTTCATATAAAGTGAAAACCTCAGTTAGAAAATCTATTTTTACTATTTCCTATTTTGTTATGGCAAATTTCATTTTGTTGAAGTGCATATCTATTTAATTTTTTTAACCAAAAGCTTTGCAATATAGTACTGTAGAGATAATTTAAAAAGAAATGTGTGTATTAGTAATACTTTTTTAGGCTTATTTGTCATTGGAAGGAACATTGGGCGCTCTTCCAGAGGGCAGTAGTGGCCGTGTCCCTCCCCCCCTGAAATTTTGCCATTTTTTACAGATATTTAAATGTATTATTATACAGGGTGTTTTTTTGCACGTAAATATTGAAGGGATATTCTATGGCCTAATTTAGGGGGGGTCTTTTCTATACATTTTTTTTATTAGAGCCCTCCTATAGTCCATAAAACCGTAATTTTAATTTTGATCCATAGCCATCTAGAAAAAAATTCTGGCCAAAACATCAGGAAGGGTTGTTTGTACAACCACTTCGAAGTGTAGGGTGAAAATAAAAATTTATTGCTAAAACGTAGTTCCATCAGTAGATCACGCGTACCAAATTTCAAAATTTTAGGATGAGCCGATTTTGAAAAAAAAATTAAAACCGAATTTTAGATTCACCCCACCAACGCGAATATCCGCAAAAAAAATATAGAAAAGACCCACCCCTAAATTAGGCCATAGAGCACCCCCTTCGATATTTACGTGGAATTACGGGACACCCTGTATATAGGTACCCATTTATTTTTTATTGAAATATATTTCACATTAAAAAAAGCGAGGGTTTACGTTGCTCCAAAATATTTCATCTATCAAAATTTTGTAAATGACACGTTTTCCATTTTGGCCCCCACTAACAATTTTTTCTTTGGGCGCCCATGGAAGGAACAGTTTCAATTTCACATTACATGATTTTGGACAAATGATCCTCTTCCTTCCAATTACATATTTAAGTATTTTATGGATATCTATATCATGGTAAAGTAAAGCAAAACCGTACCAAAAGGCACAAAGAACATATTATTGTATTGAAATGTCTGTTTCATTACTATACATACACATTTATATAATTATACTGCAATGCATTAGACTGAGGATATATTATATTGCACAGAAGGCATAAGCATTATATGTATAAAAATAAGCTTATATAAACAAATGATATAAGTATACACTGGTTTTTCTGACTTACATTGAAATCCTTTTTTCTGGTTCTTCAGAAAACACATTAATTAACCACAAACAAAAATGTCCCGGTTACACATATCACTTATAATTTAACACTGTGTCAATTAAATAATTTTAAAATCAACAGTATAAGAATACACTTACATTTCAATATACCTATCTAATTTTGAATTTATAAACACATTTCACCATTTTCATAACCATAGCACATCTGTGGTAGAATAGTAAAAAGTTTTCTATTATGTGACCATGACCATAGACCACTATCGAAAGATACCACGAAACATATAATACAGAAAACTATGTACTGCTACTCATTTATCGCGCCTGCGACAGAACAGTATAACTTTTGATAAATATGCCAATACGTCCAGTTAATTTAAAAAATTATTAGGTTATCATTGTTTGAACGACGCGATTTAGCAGAGGATGGACGAATGGACCGTATAGTAGTGACGTCATAGATTAAGCAACTCTATCAGTGTAAAGAAATTCTGTGAAATTTAACATAAAAAGACGACTTAACAGTTAAAATAAAATTAAATAATATATCTAAGTTTTATAAAAAAAAAACATTATAACAACAGATAGATAAAATAAAGAGGGCTGCACAAATTGTGACGTCACAAGTCCACTGTGACATAGCTGATCCTCTGATAAATACAATGCCAGACTGCCACTTCCGTTATCGTCTGGGCTATTTATATTCTGTGGTTTACAGAAAACAGAAACATAAAATATAGGTTAAGTGCTAAACTTCCAATTTATTTGATTTTGTGCAAATTCCCCATAGATATGTAATTATTCCAAAGATGCAGATGGAAAATGTATGCAGAACTTGTCTGAGATATTCAGATAAATTGCTACCTTTAATTGGCGATGAAAATTTAGTGCAGAAAATCGAGTTAATTTCATCAGTGCAGGTACACAAATACGAAATATACAATTTAAAGTTTATATTTATCAATTTTTAGATATTTGCCAATGATTATTATCCACCTACAATATGTGAAGAATGTGTTAATAATGTAAATAAGTTTTTCTGTTTCCGAAAAGTAATAATAAATAGTGATATAGAATTAAGAGAACGATATGAGACTCTTAAAAAAACGAATTTCACTTCAAAACCGCGTTCAAAAGAAAAGGAAAAGCATTGTAACCCTACAGTTAAAACGGAAACGGAGATGCAAGAAAGCGATGTGGAAGAGAGCGGTGATTTATACGACGACAGTGAAAACGTAAGTGTGGTTAATGAACATGAAATTAAAGAAGTTATTATAATAGAACCGAATCTGAACGATATTAAAAACTCTATAGCACACTTAAAGAGATCAAAATGTAGCGAGTGTAATTTAACGTTCTCGTCTCGTATTAAACTGAACAACCACAGACGGAGTGTTCATATGGCCCCCGGAGTGTGCAACATTTGCGGAATAGTCATGCGAACTGATAACCTAAAGCGTCATGTTCAGATGCATTCAGAAGGGCCGGTCAAATGCAATATTTGCGGTAAGATATTCAAAAATCCTGAATCGTTACGTGGACACACACTCATCCATAAGGGAATTACATACACATGCGGAATATGCGGAAAAACGTCAAGGGTAAAATCGGAGCATCACAGACATCTAAAAACACATACAGGTAACGTTCAGTGACGTTTGTAAACCGATATATTAATATATTTTCTTTCAGACCCGGACGCTAGAAAAGTAATGTGCACGTTATGCGGGAAACGTGTACGGGACCTGAAGAAACACACACAGACCCACACGGGAGAACGTCCGTACGGTTGCACGTTTTGCAAGAAAGGATTTACGAGTCCGTACGCATTAAAAATACACACCAGACAACACACAAACGAAAGACCTTTCATATGCGAATACTGCAGTATGGGTTTTCCGCAGAAGGTATCTTTAACGACGCATCTCAAATCTAAGCATAACGTTACATCTAAATGAAGTGTGTGCAGTATTAGTAGAGCGGCGTGTCTTTGAAATATCTGTGTGTCGGTACATTCCATTTGGGTTAAGAAAGGTCTTGCAATAATAAAATCTTTTAACTTTTAATATTTATTTATTAATTAGAAGACAATTTTAAAATGGCAATTAATTTACAAAAATATATTTCAAAGATACTCGTACATATAAGAGATAGATTATATAAATTTGTCCTGTTTTAATATATTAAATGTTTTTTAAATTTTCGTTTGTTGTTTGACTCAGTAATAAAAGCCCAATGTGTTGTCGGTAGATATTCTCAAAAAAGAGGAAAAGCAGTAAATAAATAGTGAAATTAATGAAGTTTTTAGTAGCATGTCAGATTAAGTGACACATTGTCACCAACAGGACTATACAAATTATGAATTTATTACTTCCTCTCCAACATACAGTGTGGCCCATTTAAGATGGAAACACCTTGGTAAAAATTGCATTTATTATCCGATTTGGTTCGGGTTTTTTTAAAAGACAGAGTATTTAAATTCTATTTTGGCTCACAATATAATCCATCCATCCATAATCCATTGTCCATAATCAAGGCCTACTTCTTTTTTCTATGTCAAAATTGGCAAAAACTGTTTAGCGATTTTTTTATTTGACTAAACCACTAGATTCAACTCCCTAAAATGGGACTGACCAAATTTCAAAAAAAAGTATTTGTTATTAACCGTAAAATTGATATTCATGGTGTAATTACGTAAAGTTATGCTTTGTCTTTGCTTTGAAATGTTCTTTAAAATGCATTGTATTTAAATAATCATTCATTTAAAATATTATCTGCATTTCATAGTTCGTGTGTGGTGAGGCCCTGACATTGATAATCTTTTTATTTATTGATGGACTTTGTTGTTCACAATTGTTTCTATTGTTAGCACTTTATATTAATTCTTATTGAAAACGCTTCTTTAAAAATGTGTCATTTACTCTTGATAAGTTTAAATATGTGTATTATAGAACCGTGGATTTGTGAATTATAGAGCTAAAGAATGGTAACAACAAATAGATGATCTCTAAAACATTTTGAACAATCTTGGATCGAATTGATTACCTGACACATAATCTGAGTATTTATTTGTATATTTTTTAATGTTTTATTACATGCTATATTATTTTTGTTTTTCATTTTATTTCATAATTTTTTACTTTTTATATATTTTGCAGAAAGTGCATAATAAACATATTTATTAGTTATTTCCAATAACACTTAATTTTATGAATAGAACATGCCATATGCCAAATATTTTTACAAAAAATCATTTAATTTTTTGCTCAATTTGAATTTTTTTCTCAGTCTACCAATGAAAAAATTTCACGCCTCACCACTGCAAAATCCTTGTAAACAATCTCTACCGCACAACTTTCTAAATAATAAATATTGAAATTGAACAATACATCACTCATGAGCAAATGTGGGTCTTATAGCAAACAATTTTGACATAAATTTCATATAGAAAAATCAACAAACTTAACTGATTATGTCCTAATAATTCATTTCGAGGATTAATAAATGATCTATTACAGTCTAGGTTATCTTATCACGTCTAATAAACAAAGAATTAAAAAACTAGCTGGTGAAAACTATATATTGGTTACGATATTAATCTACATAATTTTTACAATCTTAAGTTTAACGCTATACTTATTGTTTTACTTTTTTCATAGGCACAACAAAAGTAATCTTACGTAGGTACTTCAGTAAAACTCCAATAATCCTATTCGTATTATATACAAGACCAAGTATATTGGCACAAAAAAATAGATAAAATAATACTATGATGATTCAAACAAATGGTTTCTTATATGTCTGGAGAATGAACAAATATTTCTTGAGTGAAATGAAATGAGGAATAGAAGCTTAATAAAAAAAAAAATAGAGTAAATATAAAGAGAGGAAGCAGTGCAAAATCTCTGCAGATTTTTTTTATTTAATTGGCCCCACTCAATAAATAACCCAGTTCAAGAGATATAAAAAATTTAAACAGATAGAAATACCAATAACATTGTTAAATTTGCATCTGATCAACCATTTATTAAAATCACCTATACAGGATGATGCAACAAAGAACAGAAATTGGGAAATGATGCAAAGTTGATTAAACTACAAACAAGTTTTTTCATAGGTCATTACAAAAGTGATATTTTATAAAAACACATTTTTTTAAAATAATTTTGTAACTATAAATATTAGAAACTATAACAACCCTTTTTATTATCTTACAGGGGTGTATCCTTCTAAAAATAATTTTTCGTAAAGTTAGCCATAGCCAATGTCAATAAAAAACAGAAAAAAATTGAAGTCTAATTTGAATAAAAAAATATATATATAGAAGGCACGTTAATTATCATCTAGCTTCAAGGTGTATTAATTTTAATGTAAATTTAAAAAAATTTCTATCAAACTTGAACAAAACTAATTTTCACACAGTTGGCCATGACCAATGTTACAATAACAAAAGTTTTAAAAACACCATGCAGGAAATACTTAGTTTTTAATATTTACAGCCAAACAGTCTAGATTTGAATAAAAAAAACACATCTAGCAAAAAAACACAGATATTAACATTTAGCACCAACTTTCACATTTTTTGAATAGCCCTTTTTATTGTCTTTATAGAGATGTATCAATCTGCAGGTAAACTTAAAAATTTCCAACCACTTGACCAAAAACAATTTTCGCACAGACCACAATAAAAATTCTAAAAACACCGGTCCGTGCAGCATATATAATTTTATATATATGAAAACTTAAGTTTATTTATATCTATGAAGATACGAGAAAGTAAAACGATATTTAAGAGAGTAATTTAACCAACTTTGTACCTCTTATCATTTCCGAGCTCTCCATGACGAATTTTTTATGTGTATCACCCTGCATATGAAAAAAATACAAACTTTCCAAAGTTTTAGTTATATTATTGCTTCCTTAACAAAATTTTCAAAAAGTAAATAGATTTTTGGTGTATTGTAGTAGAACTACAAGTCTCTTATATTTACAACGTAGCAATCCCAATTTGAATGGCATATTAGTAATTTTTCTCAAAGGCACTTGTCCTGTAGATGATGAAATTCTGACCATACAAAGCGTCTGAAGCTACTATTACCATACAGGATGTCCAGAGGAAGTAGGGTAATATATTTCTGAAAAGCTCAGTTGATGCTCTTTCCAATGGCATAATTCCATTAAAAAATATAATATGACAGAAAACGCAAAATAAAAATTAAAAATCGACGAGTGAAAAAATGAATTTTATTCTATAAGTGGTATCCACACAGGGGTATAATTTTCTCCAAACTCACTTTATAGTATTGTTTTGAAAATGTTTTCTTGAAAAATAAAAAGTTATACTTTTTATTTCTCATTAAATTTCTACGATTTTTGAGGAAAAACGATTTATTTTAAGCTATATCAATTACTATATTCAATTTAAAAATGTTCCTTACCTGCCCTCTACCAAAAAAAAAAAAAAAAAAATGTGTAGATCTACGTTTTTTAATAAATACTTTAATAAATAATACTGCAGAAAAAATCATATTAAATATCGTAATGTTATTTTTACAAGATATAATGAATCTGAACAAATGCCCACTATTTTCTTAACACCCTGTATAAACGTTGAAAAACCAAAATATTTTAAATATTTTATTTAATACTAAATCGTCTTTGTACTAGCAAGATGAATAATTAAAAGCACACGAAATATCCGCATGGTCATTTCCCCAATTTAGACATTATTTCACATATGCCATCCATTTGAAGATTTTAGCGAGAAGCATCACTATAAACGCATCACGATAGGCGACATTTACATATGTGCGGGCTTGCAAATCAACCGGGAAAGAACATGTCAATATAAATCTAGTTTAAATAAATTAATACGTTACTAAAATTATTTACATTTATAAAATAAATTAGAGGTATAAATTAAATTGGCTTATAGAGAAGGGTGGTTACGTATTTTTTACGGTATCTATGGGTAGCACTCAGAACCATCACGCCATCCTTTATCGATAACGCGTACAGGTGATTTAACATCACGTGGTTCGGTTCTGGCAGTAAAGTAGGCTCACACTAAAAATAAAACAGTTTTACGAGTGTTACAGAGGAGTGGAACGAGGTTAATATTTACCGACAAAGGCGTGTCTTTGTTTAATATAACTTGTAAGAGGTGCGGGGGTAGAATCGGGGGCCCGCTCGTTTTTTCCCACGGTTTGTTTATGGGAATTTCTTGTCCGAATTCTTTTTGGGAGTCGTCCTTATGACTCTCACTGTCCTTTGCTAATGCTTGAAATACCTAAATCGTAATTAATTTAATAATTGATGTTATTATACAGGGTGTTACAAATTCGCAGGTTAAGCCATTAACTATGTATTCTTTGGGCTAAAATAATGAGACAATGTCAAAATTACAATTTCTAAAATAATTTTTATTATCATTTTAAACTTTTAAATTTTGACACCCTGTATTTTGAAAATGAAACAAAATGAAAAAGTGGCATAAGAAAACTCCCATTATTTTAGTCCAAAGATATGCGGTTAATAATTTGTAACACTCTGTATAATAATAATTGTTATATAATTACAAATCTTAGTTATAAGTAAAATTTAATTACTTACTTCAAAATCCGAGCGTTTCACACTAATCTGATTTTTTTTTTCGCCTTCATCCTCGATAATTTTACTAGTAGGATCGTTCTTCCACTCTCCGTCCACGTAAAATTTATACTGATGTTCCCCTTCGGGTAAGTCAATAATAGTAACAAAATCCCCGTGACTTTTTACCATCGGTATTGTCTGCCAATTTGAAAAAGTCCCACTGATACAGACATCTCTACCACCCCCTTCCCATCGAAACACTGTCGGGGTCTTCGACTCTGTCGCACTTCGCAACTGGGTTCCTTCAGAAACTTTAAAAAAAATAAATACAAATGGTTAAGGAAATATTAAAGTTGTAACTAATATACACTCAATTTTATAGTTGATATATTTTTTATTGTATCGAAAGACTTGGATATGATTTCAAAATACCTGTATTTGCCCTTGGTCTACTGGGTTCGTAAGTAACTGGAGGTTTTGTGAAATAAGGGACCTCATCTTCATGGGAACCTTGGGGCTGGATTTTATTCTCTGTTTTTTTATCAAAAATAAATGCCTGGCTCTCTTTGGAAGGAGATGATGGTGCAGTATCGCTAGATTTTTGCCTTTCCCTATGTACACCGCTGCTCCCTGCATTACCCATTTTAATTAATTAAAAATATAAACATTGTCTTTGGGAAACAAAATTGTAACACATGGGGAATTTTTCGTTTTGTGTACTGTTTTGGCACACGGATCAGGTGATGTTGGTATAATTGTTGGTACGACCGCTGTCATTACTGCGGTACTAAAAAAGCCAATACATTAATTGATAAGGTGAGCTCGTAATCGTCGCATTGCCTATTATATAAAACTAGTACTCACAAGCAGCCAATCAGCGAATAGTTTGCAAATAATCTAGGACAACTCGTTTAATCAATAAAATATATAGTTCCGGCATGACTAATTCAATGAACACCAATATCGGTTTTCTTATCAAGTAATACATATATGTAAAAATAGAATATTTTCTTATCAAAATCTAAGGATATATTCAGACATATGTTCTTTGTTGTCACAATCTTCGAATCAAGTTAGCTGATATGTTTAGATTGAAAATTTGAATTTGTTTCTCAAACAACTTTGTTAAAACACCTGAATCTGTCAGAAATAAATTAAATTCTATAAATTTATAATCATATATATAATAATAATCTAATTTAATTATGATCAACTTTTTTACTATTATTTTATAGTCACTGCTATTATCATAGATAATCTGGCTATTATTATTATTTTAATAAGCAAAGCAATTATTATTATGTCTGAAGAAAACATCGAACTTTCTAACTACATTTGAATGGAAGGGAATAATGATGAACATGTAAAAGCACTCTAACTTTACACTTTGATACTCTCATGTGCTCTATCGTCAAGATTCGGCAAAACAAGAAAACAAGTTTTCGTTTTTGGATTTATGTGAATGGTACCACTGTTGTAAATGCGGCGCCATCTTCTACAACTTGCCAGCGTCATCAGAATCACGATCAGCCACTTTTTTTATGCGTCGATTCAGTGAAAATTTTCATTAGCTTGTTATTTTACGGACTAGCTGTTAATTGGGTAACAGCAAATGGTCGAAAAGTAAGTACTGTGAATCATTACAATTCTCTTTACTTGTCTTCTTAACTATTTACTAGGGATAAGTCGGTTAATCAATAAATTGGATTTGGAAACCTCGAGTATTTTTCATAATTGGATAAGTGGGCTTATAAATGCATGTGCCGATTCAACGATTGTTCATAAAAATTAAAGCAGTACCGATTACCAGAAGTCTTTATTGGAAATAATTTGTGTTAAAACTTTTGAAACAATTGCGCGTTGTTTATGTACCTTTTAATTCTACAGCGGAATCATGCGAGACAACGATAGAGAATCCCCCATGTCTGATATTAGAAGGAGTAGAAGTAGAAGTCTTTCGAACAGCAGTCTGGAAGACAGGAAAAGCAGGAGTCGCAGCAGATCCAGTTTATCAAGGTAAGTATTCCCGTGGATTTAATAAGCCACAAAATTTTTAAAATATACATCTAGGTCACGTTCGAGAAGTCGTAGCAGTGAAGTTGACGGGTATAGGTTACATATTGCCGATATTGGAGACGATGTTCGAAGATCAGACTTGGAAAAGGTTTTCTCGCCTTACGGGTCTCTAAAAGAAGTGTGGATGACTAATAGTACCCCGTGCTTTGGTTTCGCCGTTTTTAAAGACAAGAAAGCTGCTGCTGCTGCTCTAAAAGGCACTGATGGAGTGTAAGTGATACGATGAACTTTGTGTGAAAAATATTTAATTTTTAATTATTTTTTTTTTTTTTAGTGAAGTAAATGGCAGTAGGATCAGGGTGACTTATGCTAGGCCCCGAACTAGAGGATCTGGAAGACGTTTCTACAATACTAACATGAGGTGTTATCAATGCGGATATTCAGGACATTTCTATAGAGATTGCCCGGAAATCAACGGAGGGGGCGAAAAGAGAGACAGAGACCGGTAAAATATCTTTCTTTTCTAAAGTTTTATGTTTAGTTTTTTTTATTTAGTGAAGTAAGACGACACATGAAGTATTTTATGGAAGTTTTCCAAGTTTAAGCAGTTATTTTTATATTTTATTCACAGCAAATTTAAAATTTCGTCATTTGAAAGGTTTCTGGGCCTGAATTTTTAATATGTTCGTATTTTGATCACCATATTTGAAATAATGCCGACACGCTGAAAGTTACATAAAATTTACAAACATTTTCATGTATTTCAAATCTAGAGTGTACTTAGCCAATTTTTATCTAATCAGGTCGTTTGGGAACAATAAAAAAAGTTGACTTTTCAGCTTTATAACGATTTCACAACACGAATTTTATCACTTAACAGGAAATATAAATATTCACGCTTACCTGAGCATCGGGAAGTGCTTACATAATTTTCTCTCGGTAAACTATGCATGAAACGGTCGTTATGGGCCATATTTGCTATTTTTCCATCATTATCAGTATCACTTATCTGTTCTTATTTAATTAGGTCTATAAACGCATTATCGAGAAATACTGATTTTGAAATTTTTACACCGATTGTTTTCAATTTGTCGTGGCCTAGTCGTGTTGATAATAACATACATAAATACTTCGTACCGTGTTTTTTCTGTTATTTAATAAGATATCGACGTTTGGATAAACATTGTTAATAGTGATAAAAGGTCACCAGAAAAGTTGTTTACCAGTAAGTACAATAATGTTTTTATTGTTTGATAACCAGCAGTTAGGATTTAAACTATTCTGTATTTATCTTTGAAATTTGTAATGTCATTCTGCTCCTCACGTCCATAATTTTTATCAATTGTTTGCTTTATGCAATGAATTTTAATTTTATCTAGTAAAACAATACTGGTGTAATTTTTTTTGTTTACCGCTACAGTTTCTGTTTGAATATTGCTGTTGAGTCATTTCCTGCAGGAAGTGGGGCAAAGCATTAAAATGCTTAGTTGGCTTGTTAGAATTGTCGCATAAAGTAATTTTTTGGATCAAAGGTGAAACTAGGTGAAACTATACAGTCTGTATATAATTAAAACAAACACTTTAAAAAGTTACCTAATTAATACCACTTATGGAATTTAAACTTGTTCAAGTTAATTTATTTTTTACGCAGTAAAGTGTTCAAGAAATTGTCACAGTTTGCTGTCTCTTTATACAGAGTATTCTGTAATTAAAGTGTCGTAATATTTTTATACAAAAATATAATAAATAATTTGATAGACCAATTATTTTTAAGGGAAAAATTTATTACCTGTTTGATATCAATAAACCGCTCTGATTTCGAGATATTTCCACTTTAATGCCATGTACTTTCCAAACATTGCTAATATTACTCTGGAACTAACATAAGCAGGCTTTGAGTTGTGAAACCGACGCTAAAAAACAAATTACATCACTCATTATTTTAAAATGTGTAAAATTATTGATTTTTGACAGTAACAAGTCACATTCTTTTTTTTTTTTTTGCTGTCATTAGCATCGGCTTCATAAGACAAGGCCTACTTAATTTAGTGCCGAAATAATATTAGCAATGGTCAGAAAGCATACATACAAGTATCGAATGATTGAAGTTATAACAGACAACCTATACAGACTTGCTGATTGCAAAATCCAATAAATAATTATAATAGAGGGCATTAGTTTTCTAAAAGACAAATTTTTATATTTTTCATTCTGATCTGTCAGTTATTTGGATATATTGAACTAGAATTATTTCTCACAGCCAACTTAGATTTCAGCTAAAATATTTGCAAAAAATATAATGTAATATACTCGCGACAAGAATTCAGACGACTTACGTCATACGAACAAATGAATAATTCATTATATTTTCATCAAAATATTTAAGAAACTGCAACTGATAGTAATAAAACTATATACTACACTAAAAGTTTGCATTATATTTTGCACTAAATTGCAAAAAAAATGATTGTTTTAACGCGACCAAATATCGAAAATTACGTTGACAATAAAAACAAATGTGTAACGTCAGCCGTGACGTAAGACGTCTGAATTCTTGACGCGAGTATATATGAAAATTGCATAAATCAGGATGTTTTGATAATTGACAGAAAGGCAAGATCCCAAAAATCACATATTTTGTCACTCAACAAAATTGTTGTGTGATGTTAAAATATAGGTAATTAAATATACTGGTTGTATTTTTTCTTGTGGTCTTGAAAATCGTAAATTGTCGGTAATTAATACAATCAGTAATTTTTTAACTTCATAATTAATTAGGTTAACATAATAATTAGTATAAAAACCTATTTATTGTAAAATTGAATAAAAAAATCATATATGACAAATTATTATGAATAGAGGTTTCACTTCCATAATTTTAAGAGGCGATAAACAAAAAAAGTACTATATAGCAAGGGTCTTAATTCCAACTGCTTTCAAGATAAAAAATTATCATAGTATCAGGTTGGTTGTGCAAGTTCAGTTAATTAAGAAATCGCTCCATAATTTTCTGCATAGAATTTCATAAAATGCAATGTTTACTACCTCTGTCATTTACTTTTAGTAATAGAACTTTTTTTTCTTAATCAAGCATACAAGTGCGATTCAGTCTCGCTGTTGTCATATTGCATTCATCAAATTTTATTGATTAAAAAATAAATTAAATAAAAGTAAATAATAGAGGAAGTAAATATTCGATTTTATGCAGAAAATTGCGGAGAGATTCTTAAATTAATTGACTTTTGCATGTTTATATTTTGATAATTTTTTTTTTTTTTGAAAACGGTTAAGATTAGAACCCACGTTATATAGGGCTTTTTTGTATATTTTGATATATACTATCGTCTGTTAAAATTATGGCAGTCAAATCTCAAACACACTGTATAAAACAGTTTTTATGTAAGGGTGTTAATGATAAATTTGACCAACCTTTAGCGATGTATTCTATTATTGAATGTAATTGGGGTTTGTAATATTAACAGTTTCAGATTTAACGCTTCGTAGGGTTCTATAAAATTGTTCTTTTTTCTTTTTTTTTTATTATCTCATCTGTCAGTTGTACAGATACTTTCGAAAAATACTATTTTGGCACAAATTGTTACATTTTTGTTTTTTCTTCAATAATACACTGCCAGCCTATTACACCAATGTTGTATATTTGATATTAATTTATCCATATACATAGTCCTTGTGGATGAAAGAACAGTTTTATAAAACCTTGACACTCTATGAATCTTTGAAATGAAATAGGTATTATATGATAAATCCCAATTATTTTCATCAGTAGAATACATCGCTGAAGTCAAACTCATCGTTAATATCCTGTATACCCATATAACTTGATCAATCCGGATTTATTGGTAAATGGCAAAACTATAATAGGAAAATAACCAGAACATTGATGAAAACTCTTAGAATTATGAAGTAGATTATGAACTGTTTCAACTTGGTAAACCCATAACAAAAATTAATTTGCCACGACGAGTTCATAGATGTGTTGATAATACGAAGTGCTCCATAAGTTTATTTTCCGTTTATTACCTAATTGTTGTTTTGTGATTTGTCAGGCACATGGTTGTTTATTTATATGGTTTGGTTAAACAGTATTATATGGATTTGTATGATGGTGGTTGACCCCATATGAATCGTTGACTTGGCGTGGACATTAATAGCTTATAGCGGAAAAATTGTTGGTTGAATTATGGGTTGATTGTTGGGTACATATTTTTAGTTACGGTCGGTCTAGAGGCCACAGGGATAGAGAGTACTACCGCGAAAGGGACCACGGGAGGAGGTCGTACAGATCCGGCCGCAGCAATCGCTACGAAGAGTACCGCCCCAGGCGCAGCGGTAGCGACAGAAGAAGACACCGTTATTGATCCAGTGTGGAGTAACGGGAATTTGTACAGGCAGTTTTTCCTATGTGTATTACTTAGTTTTCTAGGTGCCTGATATGAATATTTTTACTCGTAGTAGTGACAGCATAATGTTCTTAATTTTATCCGATGGAAACGTTTTTGTATATTTTTCCAAATTTTATCTGTTACATTGTAGCTATGGCATGTAGCTACGATACGCAATAGTGCCACACGTAATTTTAGGTGAGAATACAGTGTCTTCTATTTTGAGCAGTACCACCTTTGTATTTTAAAATGTATAGATCGATTTTCAAATTTTTTTCAACGTAGCGGTCTAGATGATGTTTATTTTACGATATTTTGTTGTTTTGTATTCCATGGCCTACTATGCCGTAAAACTTCAGCAAAAGAAAGAGAATCGTATTAGACTTCTTTTAGGAAAAAAACATGATAGCGTTTTTGAATTATACACATTTCTATTTTTTTCGTAATCTAAAATGGCTCAACATAATCAATTATTGACTTGTGTGTTTGAAATGTCGTAGTTTTACAGCAAATGTCCCCACTATCATAATGAAATTTTTGTAATGCCAGTAATTGTACGTTCATTCAATTATGCTATCGATTTTTTCATTAAAAAAAGTAGCCAATACAATTTTAGAATTTTGAAGAAAGTTTTTTTGCATTCTTTGAGTACCGTATGCTGAAAAAAAAATAATTTAGATCATGTATTTTAAATTTTAAGTGGTGCGGTTCACAATTTTCATAATTTAATATCATTTTTTCAAGATGAAGGGTTTAGACGGATTTATTACTAGCAGAAAATCGTGCAAGATTAACGATATAACAATTTTTTAAAGTTTTGTTGTCGTAGCCACAATTTTTTGCAGACAATAAATCAGCTAAGCTCAAAATCTCTAAATATTCATGTTTTTTTTATGTTTTCACTTGAATTCGTGTGTGGCATATTTAGGCTAAGAACGTGAAGAAATTTAAGTTTTTTTTTTATTTACTACTATACCTTGATCTGAAAGTACAAATAATAAAATGTTACACAGGTTTTAGTGCTGTACAAGGTGAAAGGGTTTAAACGAGGAATGTGTTCATTATTTTCTCTAATCTAATCGTCTGAATTTGCCAGTAAGTAAGCATAAGTTTGCAGGTTATGGAAAAATTTATAATGCTCAACAATGTGTGGCATACATGTTTTTTTTTAATTAAGGATATTATGTAAAGAAGTGTAGTTCGATTGGAGTCGTAGTGTATATTCGATACCTCCATTCTTGTTACACGAGTATAATTACTGCAAAAAAGTTTTGGAAATTTATATTATTAGTAGATCAACTCGCTGTATTTAGATAGAGAATTTACTGTTCCTTTTGTATGTCTAGGTATATTACCAATTGTTTAATATTTTTACGGTGTGTCACTTGGTGTCGTTTTTTCAGAGTCAAGACCAAATAAATTTTTAGAGTTAAAGATGTTACGAGGTTTTTTTATTTCCTAGAATCCACCACGAAAAGAACCATTTCAGGTTAAATACCTTTAAAAATTGATAAAACTGGAAACACATTAAAATCGATAATATCATCAAATTTTTAAAACTCGTACTTTTTTATGAGAGTACCCTTTTTTAGAATGCCCCACGTTGGGCGCCAATTATCATCATTAGGAGATATAATTTTTTTGTGTTTTAACTATTATTTTTGTTGTTTATATTAGTAATTGCTAATTTTAGTTGACTTTATTGAGCAGAGTTTGTAATTTGCAGGGAAATTTATTTTATGTAGATAAGCGCAGGTTAACTTAGGGGTTAGGGCAGTTAGGCATGATTTAAAATGTCTGAAAGTACAAAACGCCATATGAGAAAATGTGTTAGGTGTAAGACGCAGAGATTGTTAATTCTACTTGAGAAAAAAACTGTCTAAAGGCAAGTTGAATAATAAATTACTTTTGTTTCTAAATTAAATATGAACATGCTCTTATAGGGGAAGAAAAATTTATGTAATTCAAGTTTTTCAATATTTTATTGCATATAAAATTTTATCTGTACAAATATAACAAAATATATCCTAAGTCTAAAAATTGGGAAATAAATAGTTAATGAAAACAATAATACTTTTTAATTGCGAAATACATATATGTACATATTAGTATAAGATTTTCTTATTGGCAAGAAAATTGTACATTTAGAAGAAACGGTGCTGGTTTATTAAGGGATCACTATCGTCTAGTAGGAGACGGGCCTTCTTCTAGTTTTCGCCATACGACCTGGAATAATCAATATAAATTACAGAAAATGTGGCAGTGCATTTAAAAAAAAAAACTGTTTTAAATGAAGCAAATAGAAATATATTTATTTTGTTTGATAAGGCATGTTTTTACATTCTACATAACGTAATAAAAACTTAATTGTATTTTGGAGATTTCTTGTCCTTTTTTTTCCATTAAAACGTCCGTTAGGGTATTTTCAAGAGAAAATGCTGTTGGAGTTATTGTAGAGAGGACATTCAATAGTAAATTAGGCATGAAATTTTAAGAATTTGAATATTCCGAGTAGTCATTTTCACTGTCCATCTTGAATTGGACATTAAAAAAAATAGCATTGTTACAATGGGAGGAAAAAATTGAATGAATGAATGAATTCTAACTTAATACACAACTGTATTCCAAATTTTGTAACTTTCTAGAAAGCTAATCCTTAAACTTAAAAAAAATAAGCAGTGCTTTTTTGTGCATAGTGAAACTAGGCTTGGAATCCCCTGGAAGAAAATTCAATGGAATTACCTTTGTTCATACAGGGTAATTCGGAACTTATCTAAAAAAATTTGGAAATAGATACGTCATGAAAAGTGGTCAATATCGAAAAAAAAAATAAATTGTAAAATCCTTAGTTTCCAAGTAAAAAATTATTGAAATAATAGTATTTTCGACTTTTACATTACTGGGCTACTGTAGTATCTAGCCAAGCGATTCCGAATATTGATATCTGATTACTTTTTGTAGGTATTAAGTTTTTGTGATTCGAGTCTTTACATTAGTTTTTCAAGTATCAGAAATGGCATACGCAATATCCAGTAAATTCGGAGTTGATGTATATCATTTTAATTTATGGTGATCTGAAAATGCTTTAGCAGAATGATTTCCCAGTAAACATGTGCCAAATGCAGCTACTTTTACCATGGTGTGCAATGAGTGCAAATACAGTACAATGCGAGGAAAATTTGAAACGAATCGTGGAAGAGATGGAAGTCCAGGATGTCTATGGTGTATTGCAGCAGTGAGGCATATCATACACGAAGCTTATTTATATCCGTACTATGTACAGCATGTCCAAGCTTTAACACCAAGGGATTGGATGAGGAGGACTGGTACCATGGCCGGCACGAGCTCTAGACCTTAAATCATTTGGACTTCTTTTTGTGGGGATATTTAAAATATGAAGTGCATACCTAACTATTGATGTATACGCAAATGTATTATAGTTGCTACCAATAACTTACGAATTCAAAACCTACAAGAAGCAGAAACATTTGTGTTAGTTTGTAGGAACTGGGTAAAACAGGCCCAAAATTTTGTTGTAACATGAGAGGTATGTCAAACTATTTTAAAAATTGTAAGAGTCCCCTGTACCTATGTTAGTCATGTTCAGATGTAAATTGCCTACAATCATACAGGGTTAACTATGACTGAGTACAAAAATTTTAACCACATGCTCAGGGAGCCCTAAAAGACAATAAAAAAGTTATTCCACAATTTTAGCTCGATATTTAAAAAATGGGGCAAAACTCTTTTTTACGGAAAGTCGGCGCCTATGACGAGTATCGACTGAGATGACTTATGGCTTAGATCCATAGTTGACATTACATCTGTCAACAACTACCATGCGGTCGTTTGCAGTGTTTCTAAATGCAGAAACGACAAAAATTACTGTAACATTCTTATTAGTACTGATACCTGATAGGTAGATAACAGTTAATCCAGTTAGCTCCAGTATTTTGCATTAGTTTTTTATTATTTGGTTACAAACTCGTAAAACTACATTTTCACTCACTACCGATAAATACACTTCCCGTAAGTACAGTTAGATACAATGCCTATGTATATATTATAACAAAATCGAAGAAAGGGATGAGTAGGTAGGTTCTAATAGATAACAGAAAACGTTTAACACCCGCGGCAGTCTTGTCCCATAACCTAGAAAAACATCCGACACATATTCCTTTATTTATTAACTATAAAACGTTTAAAATTAAAATAAGGCACTAAAAACTGAAGAACACAAAACTACAACGTAAACACAGGAATTAAATTATAACATGACAGCGAACCGACTTGACTGGACCGACTGCCGACTGCTGCATGACGGTTGCTTGCTGTTGCATACTCTGATTCTCGCATTAGCGGCGTTAAATAAAGATTTAATATAATATCGAAAAAAAATTTTTTTCGCTTTATAAATAAGTTTGGAAATTTTTTGAAAGGTAATTCTGTTAATTCTTATTTTTTCTATTCCCTCTTAAAATATTTGTACTTAGTCATAGTTAACCCTGTATACCAAATTCTTTTAAAATTGGCTTAGCAGTTCAGGAAATATCTGGAAAATAAAGTTTATAATTTGGAAAAACAACAAAATATAGGTCAATATATTGTCTCGAACTGACTATATGGATGTAATTCAATTTGTTTCCTAGTATATCTGAATCACCCTGTATCTACGAAACAATACTAACAAAAATGAATAATTTGATAATGCTATTTAAAACTTACATTGCACATCTCGCGAACGAGCGCCTTCTCTCCATCGTCCATATCCTGGGAGGTCGTGTCCGACAGGTTCTCTCCTCGTTCCGGCATGCGGCCCTCTCTCTCCAACTGTTCTCGAACTTCGAGGACCTGGAGGGCCCGCACGACGGCTTCCGGACGGCCGCTGAGCGCGCCCACCACGCCGTTGTCCTGGGGGACGGCTATGGACGCGTCGCCCGTGCTGGACGCGATCTGATTGATTTTGTGAGTGAGCGAACGCTTGTCTTCTTCGAGCTGCTTGACGCGCTGCTCCAGGTTTCGCACATACTGCATTATTTGGTCTGCAAAGGAACAAATTACCTATGTAATTTAAATGGAAGTTACACTTCAAA
The DNA here is from genome assembly GCA_037114965.1 of Monochamus alternatus. Lineage (NCBI taxonomy): Eukaryota > Metazoa > Arthropoda > Insecta > Coleoptera > Cerambycidae > Monochamus > Monochamus alternatus. Next base: position 58,973,010 of record CM073429.1, on the reverse strand, counting down.
AATTAATAGATATATTGATTTTTTTTTAAAAAACGAAGAGATTTCTCAATATTTTTGACGTCGAAGAAAAATAAGTATGGGGGTACTAAGATTTCAAAAAACTATTCTTTTAATTTACCAAAGTGATGCAAATTTCGTTCAAATTTCATATATTGGAGATTCAAATTTTCGCGCGCTTTTCTGGTTGGCTGTTTTTCAAGGTTAGAGAGTCACTGGCTGAAGTATTACCCATTAGTGTACACATTGGTGATTATTATTGATTATATTTATAAGCATTTAGTAATTTTGTAATGATTTTGAAATATATTTTTGAAGAAAAATATATTTGAATCGATATAGTACTATTTTTATCGTCTCAAGAAATTTCTTTTCGCGGTCATGATGAAAAAGCGGATTCTTCTACGGCTACCAGCGAACAGCCTACTTAAAAACGTGTCCATGGCACTTCCTCAAGGGTAGGATGGAAATGTATCAGTGTGATTATAAAACGATAGTTTGAGTTTTTCACTTCAAGCCTCTTCTACTGAAAAAATCACGAGCCGCCACTGTTGAATAGGCTTTATAGGAAACTATATAGTAAAAGAACTTTTTTGAATTTTTTGGAGCCTTGCTGAATGTGAAAGTATATTTATAGGATTTGGGAAATTTGTTGTCTACATTTTTTGTTTTCCTTTTGTTTGTTTTTTTTCATTAAGACCTTCCTTTAGAATATTCCTAAAAAAAATTTCTGTTCGGAGTCATAGAAGAGAGCGTATTTTTTTAAATTGACGTAGATACACTAAATATAATCACATTACCTATGAATGAAATTAAGTTAGACTTCTCTTACTCTGTGTTTGCCTCATAAACCACATGCTTTCATTAATTTGTTGATTTGATGTGAAGTGAACCCACGCTTCTTCATCAACCCTGTCAAATTGATTTAGACCAGAAACAGATAAGGATTGAGTGAGTTCCTAATGGGATAATCGGCTATGTGGTTCATTGGTCTCTTAAGTTATGCTATTTATAAAACAGGAACAGTTATTTTTATCAGAAAATCTACTTAGTTAACATTGAAACACAAGATAAAAAATCCAAAGAAGTTATAATTCGAACCATAACATATTTTTTATCAAATTGAGGCTACCTTATCAAGAATTTTAGCACTTTAAGAAACATTTTTCAATTATCTAATATACATACATACGTTCCAAACCGTTAAATAAAGGAATAGTTCAACCAACCCGTTTTTTTTGTTTTGATTTGTATGGTCGTATATATTCTTCATAAAAATAGTCATTAGGAAAATAAGAGTCTGAATGTGATCCTGTGAACACTAACACATGTATGACAAGTAACTTATTGAGCTTATCACAATAATGCACAGATACATACATAATTATAGGGTCATAGTTTAAACATATTCTAGTCTTTGGACGATGATATAGGATCTTCCAATAAATATGCGTTCCGCCTACACTTAGTAAGCATATTTGGAGTCATTAATATTGGCACGTGTCTGCAGTTAGTTGTGTCAAATTATCCTGGACACGCTTCCACAGCGCGTACACATTGTTAAAGTGTAGTATGAAAGTGTTATAACTGGTAAAATATCAGAATGATAACCAATTATTTATGGCCCAGATTGGATGGTGTGAAACTTGAGATAATAACATTATTTTCTATTATCTATTTGTATTGCTTTTGTTCAATTTTCTTAGAATAAACGGTAATTTTATTTAACTGTACGCGCAGTATGTGTTTTGTTGTTGATGGGTAATCCTGAAGGATTTGTAATCAGTTGACTGACAATTTGGAACGAAAAACGAATCAAAATACTGCTGCTATAACCTATCAGGTATTATTATTAATACAAATGTTAATTTTCTCGTTCGTTCTACATTTTCCAACGCTATAAAAAAATACCGCTACATGGTAGTGGACAGATTTAAGCCATTTTGAACGATAATTATCATAACCGCCGATTTTCCGGAGGAAAGAAGGCTTTTGCAACATTTTTTAGACATCGAACTAGAATTTCAAAATAATTTTTTGATTGTATTTTAGGCCTCTTCGAAAACGTGGTTATAATGTTATACATTATAAAATGTCAATACCAAAATAGGTATTTAGAGAAAATATTAAGAGATTCACAATGGAAAGAAAGTCTGTTTTTGCTGTATACTTATACTTTCTCTTTCCACTCTTACAAGAAGTATCCTCAATATCGCAGCGTAGTATCTTCTAATACTATACCAATAGAAGTTTAATGAATATTTATTTTTAACCTCTGAACTACCGAATTTTATAATTATCCGCATTGTTTACAATTCTCATTTCAGTTACTACCCATGTGCTAGGATAGGAATAAAACAATTACCGTTAATGATTTTAAGAAAGCTAATAAAATTTGAAGCCCGCTTATTGTGTGTTTCCCACAACGTCTTACGTACATTTTCCAGCACTACAACATTAAAATTCCCACCGAACAATGGATGAGGAGTGGTGAACCAGAGTGATGAATAAAAACATTAATTGCCATTGTGTCTGCATATCCACCTCAAATTATCATAATCAAAATAATAAGCAGCCATTAAAACAATACCTACCCTCACTTTGCATATCTTAATATGCTAAACCGGCCGAAGACCATTTCTAGGTGTGCAGGATATGTACAAAAGTAATCGTTGGTATTATTGCAACTGAAGATTTCTAAATAATTACTATTTCACATCACATATTCTCACCATTAACATTTTATCTCGGACGATTCTCATGTGAAAGTGTTTCCATAACCAGTCACTTTCATCTTTAACCCAATGGCGGATTTTAAACAATCAATTTTCTTCTGTCGACAAAATAACAGTTTTCTAACGTCGAAACATTGCAAAAAACCAAGTTCAAGAGATTTATAGTTCGTTTACTCGTCGAGTGCATATTTACGCTTCACTGGCGAAGATTCAATATCACGAGCAGCATGAAGGAATGGAAGGCCGAGATTTGATTGAGGAAATACTTTAGACCATAGAACCGAATTATTGGTTTCGTATTGTGGTTGGATTTATGGGGATATAATAGTAAAATGTAAAATATTTGGTCAAGTGCATTTTTATAGAGTTACATATATTACCTGAACATATTTTAGGAAGTCCATGCAAAACAATAATAATAAGAAGCCGTCATCTTATTTAATACAGTGTATTATCAAATTAAACTTATTTATTAAGTTTTAATAATGGCTTATGCATATTCAAATGCTGAAATGGTCAATAGGTGTATGGCCTTGCAGATGGAAATGGTACTGGTACTGAGAAATGTTTTTCAACGTCTTTAGGAGGCTCATTTCAGAAAGTCCAATTCCTGGAAGACCTCTGTCTGTTAGGACGCCTGAGTTGCAATATGAATCATAAATTAGTTTGATCCGTTCTGAACAAAATGTTGACTTTACCGCTGGCATATTGTTTACCGACGAAGCTAATTTTTCCAGATGCTATAATAAACTTCCACAATAAACACGTTTGGTCTGATGGAAACTCTAATGCCATAATGGAATATCGATTTCAACATTAGTTTTTTTTTAATGTCTGGGTGGGTATTATTGCAAATTTTCTTGTTGGGCCTTACTTTTTACCAAGACCAAGAACCGGTGACTCCTTCAGATATTTTCTTGAAAAAGTTTTACCTCAACTACTTGCCGAAGTTCCCTATGCTCTAAGACAAAAAATGTGGTTTATGCACCAAGGGGGGGAGGGGATGAGGGGGTGTTCACATTTTAGTTGGACTACTAGTGAATTTTTAAATAAAGATAAAGATTAATGTGACTGGACGAGGCACTCAAGAACCAGGTAATCCTTGGCCACCCAGATCACCCGATATGAACCCTATTGATTTTTTTTGTTTAGGGACATCTCAAGACATTAGTTTAAGATTCACACTGAATCTCAGGAGTACTTACGTCAACAAATTATAGCTAGTTGTGATGTGATAAGAGCTACTTCTGGAATTTTTGCAGCATTATTCGAGTTGCAATTTCAAGAATATCTGAAGCATGTATTTTGGCTGAAGGTGTCCATTTCTAATATTTGTTATAATAAATCATAGTAAAGTAATTCCATTGTTAATTAATTATTTTGTTATTTATGAGTATCGTAAAATTGAACTTGATCAAATAAATCTATTTTGTTGTTAATTGGTCTGGAATACAAAAAAGTGTAAAGAAACAAAAAGGGAAGAGAAGACAATGGCGCATATGATGACCTATTTGTAATATTATACAGGGTGATATATATTTTTTTGATTACTTTTAATGGCATTTACTCTACTCAAGAATATCAGGAACAATTGTGAATAATTTTTTCCTAATTTAATTTTTATATCAAAATTGCTGCCAATGATTAAAATTACAAATTTCGAATAAACTACGAGAATAATCGAATCTTATCAAGAGTACTTTTTTTGTAGTAAATAATTTACTTAATCTAAATTTTATACTAAAAAATCTATTCTTCCATTGGCGTAGAATTATTTAAGGTGTAACTAATAAAAAACCCAAGGTTCACGCCAATGGGATGATATCACTCATCAATTTGATATGGGGTTTATTGTCAACTTACCAAATTTTAGCAAAATCGCGTTTTAAATTTATAACAAAAAAACGATTTCAAAATTGCAACTTCAGGGTCGTATAGCGCCTAAACAGGGCAACTTTGAACTAAGGTAAGTTTAGCTAAATCGACTTATTTTGAGCCGCACTGTATCTGGTCGAGCGTTGTAAAGACCTTTTAGGGACACCCTGTAAAACGAAAGACCCTTATTTTTTACCACAGAATACGCCCCTGGATTTTTAACCTCTGCTTAAGAATCGCCCTGTATAAAATACGGACAATTTAATATATTGTTATACTTAAAAAGGACAGTGTCATTTCCGGTGTTACCTAACTTGAAAACTGTAAATAATTATTGTAACAATGATTACCGTTAAAACTGGTGTTTGAAATGTTAACATTAAGTACATAACAGGTCTAGTTTCGTGAAATATAATTATGTTGACACGTACTTAAATTCTTACACGTATATTAGATATCTACATAAAATAAATTATTTTGTTAACATAAACATTGACTTTGTTTTAAAAAATCTAATATCTACCTACTTTCTGAATTGTATGCTGACTGACGCGATATCATTTGCGCTTACTAAATACACAAACACAAAAAGTGAAAATCCTTGAATTAAAAAATGTTTGGATTCATCACTACTTTCACAAATTGACATTCTATGACCCAGAATTATTTAAACAACTGTAAAGCTAAAATTAAAAGCTTAATTTTAATCTTAGAAGAAATTATCAAATTAGGAGTCTTTCAAGTCAGTATATGATTTAGAAAATAGTTTAAAAGAAATGTTACTAATACAAAAGAAAATATTCGTATGATCAGTCCTCGGATCGGTCTGTCAGTTCTGTTTTTTCTGAACCTTTTTAAACAATTAAGTGTATTGTTAATTTTAAGTGACTATTAACCACTTAACTATTGGTAGCAACTAATTATTTAATTAGTAAGATAATTTTAAAGTGTTCCTCTGTCCCTTTTCACAAATGAACCGATACAAAATGTCCTCGAAAATGTCCTACAAACAGTCCTACAATACCGCGTTGCAGGAATAGAATTTCTTATATATGACCTTTCCTAAGAGCGTGGTAATATTTAAATGCCTAAACGTATCTTTGGGATATTTAAATGAACCAATTTTAATATTAAACGGAACGTTTCATTAATAAATTATTCGTAATTTTATTATACGATACCAAGGTTAAAGGATGTCATAAGACAACTATTACATATTTGTGTAAATTTTTGTAAATAATGTTTCTAATGGTACTAATTATAAAACCAAAAAAGGGGAATTTGAAAAGGTCAGGCACACATATTATTATAAATATTTAAAACGCAGTACTACCTTATAAAACTGTGTTTAGTGAATTTATTTAATGTGTCAATAAGTTTCCAGGTAAATGTTTACAACTTTTAAAATAAGTTGCTTCTACATCTGGTATAGATTTTAAATTGTTCAATCGATTACGTGAAAAAACCAATCAGGAAGTGTTTTAAAAGCAGCTGATGGCATCTAATAAATAAAATTACCTACCAAATGATAATTATGAGCTAACTCTCTACTCATAAATATTTGTTTGCATTTCCTCATTGCTTGAGAGCTGTGGCATACTTTTAGCAACATTATACAGGGTGGTCCGTAAGTAATGACCCATGGAGACATACTACATTTTTCTTTAACAAAACTTATGTTAAAGTTAATAAGTATAAGGTGTTTATCCCGAGATTTATCCTGTTTTGGTTAAAATCAATTACTTTACAAAATCGAACATTTTATTTTTCATACTTATATGTATTTGTTGGTAATTAAATTTCAGTAAGAAATCTGTTTAGGAATTTAGAGAAAAAAAGACGAAAAATTTGTTCACATTGAGGATTATCCACAAAATAATTCAGGACGGCTATCTGGAAATGCAAGAATCAGTATGATTTCCAATTTAAAAACGTAAGTTGAACAGTACTATCCGTAGTATTTTGCACCAGTGCAAATTTTATTAGGTACTTGTCGATCTGCCTTCAACATCTAATTTGCAAGAGAATTTTGGCGCCTACTATGTTAAAATACTGTACAAGGTATTATGCAGTTGATTGCTGAAAAGCTATTTTCTCGAAAATGGCCAATTTCTGAGAACAATTACAAGTATATCATTTTTTTCGAAAAAATAATGTAGGTTTAAGATTTTTCAATAAAAACCGTGATAACATCTTTTCAGAAAAGTTGGCTTAAATCAATATATTACGATGAAGCCATACAACAATCATTTATAATAAATTAATAAAAGGTTTAAGAGTCACAATATCGCCTTCCTGTAAACACAATCTTCTACATTGATTGAATGAATACCGCTTTCTTGAAAAAAACGTGATTGTCATTTGCCTTTTGAGATGTGAAATATTCATCGAGTTCGACCACCCTAGTTTTTAAGTATTCCCATAAAAATAAATCGAGGGGTATCAGGTCTGGGGCACTGCAGGCCGCTTCATTGGCGCCAAATTTCCACAACGCTCCAAACATAATGCTTGCTACAGACTATGCGTGATTTGTATAGAATTCGTGCATAGTGTGTGGAGTTTTTATAAATGGAATAAATTACCTGCGCATTACTGTTTTCATTGGTTTTTATTCATAAATCATTTACTATTAGTCTTATTATTCGACAGGCACACGATTTTTAGAAAGCTGATATCGACAAAACTGTGCCTTTGTTGATGAGAATTTAAGTTTTCTTAGTAAATGCATTAGCTACTAGTGTACTGTACCTACTACATTTGAAACAAATTTATTCACTATTACAAATATTTTTGGAATTTCCAGCTCAACATCCTTGTGTTCCTTTATTTAAACACCCTGCAAATATAATATATATACTTACCATTAAAAGTACTTCTCTGCCGCGCCAAATTTTCATGGAGTAGTCTCTCCCTGCTAGCCGACCTCCTAGGCGCACTATTCCCCGAATTGAACTCCTGAGGAACTGCAGGTTCGTCGGCGTTTGTACTCGAACTAGAACCATCCCCATCGTCCCTTAAATTGCCCGAAGGTGCACTACCACAAGTCGGACACAGAGAGTTTCCACCACGCTCTTCGTCCAAGTACAGACACAACTCTTTCAGCTCCAAATTGTCCTTTATGAGCTCCTGCTGTTTGTTGTCCAACTCTCTGAGTTTGGTTTGATACGCGGACACTTCCTGCCGCATCACGCTGGCCGTATACCTGCCGAAACGTTGCCATTCCCGGGCTAGTTTTCGACCCTTCTGCCTGTCGTCATCAAGGAAACAGCATAAGTCTCGCAGTTCCTGGTTGTCGTCGGCAAGGTGTTGATTGGCTTCTTTTAAAGATCTCAGTTCCAGGAGTATGTTTTGAATTTGCCTGTTTTGGTCTATGATTCTTGGATCCTCGGGTTTCCGTACGAATTTTAGCATTTCCGGTCGGAGGAATTCCTCTTCGTACCTTATGGGTTGTCTGTGTTGGGGTATCCTTAAATCGGGGTGGATCTGGGGGATGCCTGGTTCGTCCAAAGGTCTAGGTCTGGAACTGTCTTGATGCACTTGTACCTGGGTGGTCCTACCGTCTTCCAAAGGCCTTTGCTGGGGTGGATACTGAGGGTAGTGGTACTGCTTACCTTGTGGATTCGGGTAGTACTTCGCTTGATCTGCTGGGTATATCACCTTGACGTTTTCCGAAATCTTCGAGGGGTACTTGGCATCTTTCGGGGGGTGCTTCAAGATACCCTGTCCGTTGGGAATTGGGGGCGGTTGGTACCGGGGGGGCACTGTACCCTGTTCGACAGCTGCTTTGCCAGCGAATGATTTTTTATTTGACATTTTTAGCCCAGCTAATGACTCCTAAGACCTCATGTCGTCGCAATGACCTCTCTTCACCGACTGAAGTTTAGTCTTGAACACACTCTCGATGGTTTTTAATAATATGTGGGTCATGTAAGTGGCTCACTGCGATCACATACTGAATTTCACCGTGTACTAATGAGATGCAGACAATGCTGGGTTAGTTTGGCACACTCGGGTGTATTTTCGAGAATGGATGCGATTGTTTATGCGTGAAACATGTAAAAAACAACGAAGCGATACAGGGATACGCCGCCGTAACGTGAGTAACTAACATGGCTGAAATAGCACTGCTTTGGCTTTAGAACGTCATCAGCAGGTAAGCTCTGGTGGTGGTGGAAGGTCGGTATCGGTAAGCAGCGAGCAGAGCTGTTGAATGCCTGGGGTTCGTGTGTATACTACTAGCCGTACGCGGTATTTAGTGCGTCATTCTTCAAAAATGCAAATTATTGGGTACGGTACTACTCATTCTTTAATAGCTTCTAGCCGTCCATTGCGGATGCTGGGACAATTATGAATTATAGCTAGACGATATTTTATGCAAAGATGCTAATGGTTATAGTAAAAAACAACGCTAACTTAATATAGATGCAAAGGTAGATACAATCGTTTGCAATAATAATGACACTTTAAAATGAATTTTGCGATTTTCTTTGAACTGTTGACGTATTCATACTGAAGTCTACTTTTAACATTAGGTCTTAGTTGTTTCATTCACCAATAGAAGTTATTTAAGCTCATTTCTACTCAGAACTTCAAGAAGTTCAAAAACTGTTTTGAGAAGTGTCATTATTATTGCAAACCTACAAAATGTATTGAGTATTTTATATGCAAATATACAGGATGTCTCAGGTGTTACTGGCATCCTTGGAATGGGTCATTGTACAGTCAAAATAAATGAGATTTACCCAAATATACCTATATCTATAAGTTCACCGTTTCCGAGATAGAGGATGTTAAAGACGGTACGCCACTGTCTTAAAAATGTAAGATACTTTAAATGTTGATTATTTTGAACAAATAATTATTTTCTATAATGCATAGTAATTCCTTAAAAATAATAATTCCTTAATAATAATTTCCTTCAGCTTTTGTTACAAATATACATAAACTACGAAATGCAGATATATTTTAAATGAACAATTACTTGAATACAATGCATTTTAAAGAAAATTGCAAAGAATAATTATTTGTTCAAAATAATCAAAACTTAAAGCATCTTATGCTTTTTCTATAATTAAGTCAGTGGCGTACATTCTTTTATTGTAAATCAAAGAGTCGCACAAGGTTTCTACGCCACTGGTGGTAATGGTAAAATTTAAACATACTGAATAATTCGACCAAAGGTATCCCGTTACAACCTAGAATTATTCTTGTTTTACCAAGAAGAATCTCCAAGTAAATAAAAAATATAACAAAAATTTCAAAATCTTTGACATCCTGTATCTTGAAAACAATGAACTTTTTGATATACCTAGGTATATTAGGGTAAATCTAATTTATTTTGACTGTACAATCACCCCTTCCAAAGATGCCAGTAATGCCTGAGACACCCTGTATAGAAATAGGTCATAAACAGTTTAAGAATGAATTGGACCAAAAGGATCTCCTACGCCTGCACGTTTACCAGATTTGTGTCAGTTAGATCTTAGATCCATTTCAAGACAAACATTTATGCCACATAGCCTTAATCATTATAAGAGCTGAATAAGTAGTATTAGTTTGGATAAGCTTACACCATACCATCTAAAGCAAAGCACAAATGTAGCTGGATAATGCTTCAAATACGAAAGCCAAATAACTTGTTCAAGAAGACGGGCACATCTGTATATGGTGTTTTAATTTGTTAAACAGACTACGTTTTCCACGCCTTTGTTTGTACCAACGCACCTTTCAAACAGAAATGTTTACAGAATCAAAAATGCTGTTGGCCTCGATATTGCATGTTGCACTCGTCGATGTTGTGTTCGTTCATTCACTATCAGACAATAAATTGTGGAAAACAGTTAATTTTGTATATATCTATCACGTGAACGACGTAGAATAGAAAACTACAGATATATTTAAAAGGACATTGGTTGAATATTTGCAATAAACCATCTTTAATTGTGGATTTAAGTTACTGTTTAAGAATTTCCATACACGCATGTCACGCAAATCCTTCCACTGGAATAGAGTGAAATGTAAATAGATTAAAATGTCATTACAGGATAACGGATAATCATGCGTAATTACTCATCAAAATTGGAAGCAAAGTGTTATTTTGTAATATGGTTTAAGATTGTATTTCATTCTGATTAAGCAGGTAGTCTTAAAAAGTTGTAACTGTGTATTCCATAAAACACGTAGAATATCGAAAATATATTGAATTTCAACATAACAAAACCATAAAAATGACAGGTATAGCTTACCTATTTGTCCCTCATATAGTTTCAATAGTCATCCTTCAATCTACCTGAAATGAAAAGAATTTTACAGAATTTACCCTAAAATAGGTATACCAACAACAATGTAACTAAGTAGATAAGTAAATATTCAAGTTGGTTGCCTATCTGTAGTTCTGCATATTTTGTATTAAATAATGCTAGGTATTAAATATATCTTGTATTTCAATGTTTGAACAATACGAGAACAATTGTTCAACATATTATGACAAAAAAATCCCTTCTGTGTATTAAACTGGAAAGAATATCCAAGAATTTAAATAAGTAGGTACAATCATAATTGCTGCGCTGGCTGGCTCCGTTACAAATACAGTGTTGCCAGATGTTTTAGTAAGCGATGTTTTTTAACGAAATGTGAACATTACAATAAAAAATTCATTTATTAATGCTATAAATATGAATTAGCTTGGTTTAGATCACAAAAATTACAGTAAATTTATTAAATTATTGAAGTTACCTACATGGAAAAATTGTATATTAAAAATCGTAAAATGAAACATGTAGGTAAATATTGTATCTACCCCTGCTACCTAATTATTCACCTTCGTTAAATGTAATTGAATAGTAGGATAGAACAATAATGTAATCAACGCGTACAGTATTTTTATGCTTACCTTATATATATTTTTTTATGAAAGAAGTAGGGATTATTTTAATTGTGGTAAAAGAAATTATAACATATGTGCGGTGGGTAAATGTTTTTTGCATTAGCAAATAAATTATTCTAGATCGTTTTCAAATATTAATATTTAAGTTCTCATATCACATTTTGACTTGTATCTACAATTACATATATAGGAACAGGAACAATAATTATATAATCAATGTATATCCCTAGACTATCGGATTTTTTAATTGTGGTAAAAGAAAATATAACATATGTATAGTGGGTAGAAGTTTTTTGTATTAGAAAATAAATTATTCTAGATCGTTTTCAAATATTAATAGTAGTTCTCATATCAGATTTGGATTTGTTTCTACAATTTGACATAAGAACAGGGAGAGAGAACAATTATATAACCAATGTATCTACACCCCTAGATTATAGATTTTTTTAATTTTGGCAAAAGAAATTATAACATATGTGTAGTGGGTAGATGGTTTTTGAATTAGAAAATAAATTAGTCTAGATCGTGTTCAAACAGGGGGCCGTTGTCATACGCAAATTTCCAACTACTTTCATAGCTGTTTGTTGCGACAGTCTAAAAAAATCTGAGTAAGTTAGAAAGAATATCTCTTCAATGTCAATTATACAAGTTTTCTCCAGGTTGTATAACAGTTTCCAGGCTGACAAGTCATTTAGAATAAGAAAAAAGGCATCATTTTCAACTGTTATGTTTTACCATAAAATATCCTGAATTTTACAGGTCAACTGCATGTTGAAAAAATTGTTTACGACATTATAAACATTATCACATCCCACAGAATTCTTTTAAAAAACTAATAATACTTGAATTCATGTAAATTATTGAGTATTTTTCACGGTATCTGGAACACAGTAATAAGGTACACTTCACGGTTTTTCATGTTCTCATTTTATTTGTGCTCTGTAAATACGATTCATTGTCCTTGAAACGACGTCAGCCTTAAGTTCTCACCTCAGATTTGGATTTGTATCTACAATAAGATATATAGAAACGGGGAACAGAGTTAATTATATAACCAATGTATCTATATCTCTAGATTATTGGATTTTTTTAATTGGGGTAAAACAAATTATAACATAGGTGTAGTGGGTAGATGTTTTTTGAATTATAAAACAAATAATAGTTTAGATCGTTTCCAAATATTAATATTTAAATTCTCATATCAGATTTGGATGTGTATCTACGATTAAATATATAGGAACAGGGAACAGGAACAATTATATAACCAATGTATCCACATCCCTAGATTATCGGATTTTCAGGAGACACGGCAACGTCCGCGATCAACCAGCTGTACGAATGTTTACAATCGTCTCTTGTATAAAGCGTACGCCTGCGCACTGCCGTTATCATTCCCTTCTGCAAGGTGACCTCTAATCAGTAAAAATAATCAGTTGGTGCCGGTCCTTTTTGCTTCTCTGGCCATTGTATTTAAAGTTTCTTCGTTTCTCGCTGTTAACACATCGCAATGGCCAAGCCTCAGTCCGACACGGAGAGAAGGAAGCAGATCAGCGTGAGGGGTATAGCGGAATTGGACGATGTCAACGAAATCAAGAAGACTTTCAACAGACATCTTCACTACACCCTTGTCAAAGACAGGAATGTCGCTACCTCGAGGGATTATTATTTCGCACTGGCACATACTGTTAAAGACCATCTCGTATCGAGGTGGATAAGGACCCAGCAGTATTACTACGAGAAGGACCCGAAGGTAATTAGTTGAAACCTTTCTATTTATTCTTACATCTTTTTTATTTTTACTTTAAAATGGGTTCCGTAGCACGTTTTGGTGTGATGTCAACACCTATAAATATCTTATTTAAAATGGAACTGGGTTTAAGTCATGTTACATTGTTGCTTTAAAATAGTTCAATTAGTTTTAAACTTGTACACGGTGGCTCAAAAAAGGTTGGTTGACGGGCTAACTTTATTGCGAAGGTTTGCCGGCGGAGGGAAGTATATTTGTCGTTTTTTGTTATTTAGATATGCAGGATAATGAACCTGGTTCTAAAAATACCCACATTTAATGGATGGAGTATAAGAATAGGTGAAGAATTTGTCTTGTTTGGAACACAGTAATAATTGCCATAGAAAAATCAAAAATTAAATCACTGCATGTTCCAAATTGTTTACAGTTAGAAATCATAGTTACTGTTTTGCCCCGTAGAATTACCTATTTGATAGAAGAATGATTATTTTTGTTTTGTAATAATGAGAAATACATACATGAATAAAAACAAACGAAACACATATTCATAGTACCTACTTAAAATTAAATATTTTATAATGAAACAGAACAAAATAATTCAATTAAACTTCTATATTTTTTCGCTTATGAGTAATCATCAATTTCGTCTCCTTGGATATTGCCAACATTTGAACTTTAAAATAGTAATTCCGTAGTGGCTAAGAATAGTTATCATGCCAAATTATGACCTATAATAATGTCACAGCGAGAGTAATAAGTTTTATTCGTAAATTTTTATTACATCTATCTGTTCACCATGTCGGTTTTTGATAGTATTCAATAATGCTGGAATAATTTCAGTGTTTCATACACTAAAATTAGTTTTTTTTAACGCTAGTAAGAGTAGTCGGTGTAATTATTTATTCAGTTAATAACTTTGGTAATATTTTTGTAGGAATAGCAGATTTTAATACACGAAGAGACTGATTTTAACTAACTTCACCACATTTTGGGATTAAATACAAAATTACTGATTTTGGGAGGAAAAAACGAAATATCCCGCATACTAATTAAACCGGTAGCACAGTTATTATTACTCTGTCATCGAAATCATGTTTTACAATTTTTTTATTCTCTCCCGTATTCTCGAGACTCCCAAAGTCGTAAAGGTCGCGACACAGATAAAACGAACCTGTATTGTGCTATGGTGACATACATTGCCCATGTCTCTTGGACATAATTTCTAAACGTTGCATTTTTGTTGGCATTGCATTTCGTCGAGCATTTTGTGATATTTTACAAGTGGCAATTTTAATTTAACTAGTAATTTGCCGTAAAAAGTTGCAACTTTGCCAATAGTAATCAAAAATAATGAATCAGACCACGAAATAATGTGTTCCATTATTTTTCTTGTACCGTGTATGCAAATTAGACGTATTAGAACGAATTTCAATCTACTGAGACAGCTTGGCAGAGTTGTATTTTTAAAAATATATATGCACGAGACATCCCACAGCTGGCTATTTTTAATAAAATAATAATAAAAAATTTAATGTAATGGTTAAATGATCTGGCGTATTTAAAAAAGGAACTAGGTATAACTATTTATACAATCCAAATTTTCAGTCAGTCACCGAAAAATTGTATTGTAACAAATTCAGGCAAATTTTGACATACTTACTAGAAATATTTTAATAGATCATACTTTTTATTGATTGATTCCACAGATTCAAAATGTAGGGCTGTATACAGGATGTTTCATTTCATTGGGCTTAGAAGTACATTATACATCTTCTCTGACACACATTTTCCACCATGCGTGTAGGTATTTTTAGACCTTGATAACGCAGACACGCACAAGCACTAAATAAATTGGTTAGTGATCACGTGTTGTTTTAGTGCGAAAACAACCGTCCGAAAAATGCGATTTGACCATTGAGGTTAATGTTCAGTTGTTCTATCGAATGCGTCACAATCTGATTTAAATCCGTCTCCATAGCAAAATTTCTAACAAAGTAAAAGTTATATCAATATACAGGATATTTCAAAACATATATGTCTGAAAATGAAGAGTGTAGTTCTTTGGTTCAATTTAAAAAAAAGTTATTAACCCGTTTCGAGAGTACCAAAAAAAATTTTGTTTCTTCAGTTTTTCTGACGATATCTCGGTAATCATTTGAGATACAGAACTCAAATTTTGTACACGTATTATTATTAATATGTGCTTACATGATTTTAGAATTGCTTGAGGTTTTTTTGTCCCTAATTTTTACGACTGGAAAATTAGCATTTTGAGAGCACGTTTTAAATCGTCAATGTATTCTAAACAAAAAAGGTACTTATCATCAAAAGCTCTAATGCGAACCGTTTCCAAGATGATGGAAAACATGAAAGAAAGTTGCAACATGTTTTGTTGACAAAAACAAACGTTTTTTATCTAGTTGTCCGACTTATTTCATTTTTTGACATTATAGTTGATAAAAAAATTGAAAGGAAATCTTTTTTTGTGTGGTTCGATGATTCGAGTGTCAAAAAAAATTGAGTGTTTTCAGTCTTTTTGACAATCTCGGAAATCATTTGAGATACAGAACTCAAATTTTGTACACGTATAATCATTAACATTAGCTGCTTTGGAGCGCGAATTTAATTTTTATTCAAATGACAGTGGCGGAGATTTTAGGATTGCTTGAGGTTTTTTGCCCCCAATTTGTACTAATCTGGAAAATTTGCATTTTATGATAGAAAACATGACAGAAAGTGGCAACGTGTTTTCTTGTTGACAAAAACATTTATTTCTCATCTAGTTGTCCGATTTATTTCGTTTTTTGATATTATAGTATCAATTGTTGACTAAAACGCTCCAATTAGGACATTTGAGGCAACTCGATTATTCTATTATTACGACTCCTGAAGAGAGTATCGTCGAAACGTCAACAAGATCATGAATAAAGCTTTGATTACAAGCAACACATCTATATTTAGTAACAACTTTTAACCCAATTGTGTTCAATTAAATATTATCTAAATTGCAGAATTATTTTTATATGCATTATTACTGCATGTTATGTTTGTGTATACTGCTCAAAATATTTTCATTAACTCTAATTTTTTCTGATATCAAAGCTATACTAAACAGCAAAATATTATGTTTAAGTTTATCATGCCTTATACGAATGTCGTTCGTTTAAGATATACAGAGTGTTCAAGTTTTAATTTTATTCTGAAATTTCTCAATAATGGAGAAAGTTTTGATAGCATGACTCTGAACATTGGTAGTGTTGGGTTTTTTCATGTGAGAATTACGAATTTGATGGTTATTTTAACGTTGCTCCTAGAGGGCGCTAGTTTCGACGTATTATTTAAATAAATCAAAACATTTTTTTATCTGTTGAACTTTGCTTAAAAAAGTTAATAATCTAAAAGAATGTTCAATTCTACATAAAATATGTACTCTTGTTTAGGTCGCCTAAAACCTTATCGGTTTGTGAGTTATTTGCATTTAAATTTTTAATGTATTTTGTGGTGATTTTCTTTCAGGCTATTTCATTTCTAAGCAGGCTTGTGTCAAATTTTCATGTTAATAAATATTAGCGTATTTTGCTTGCGTGCGATTTATTATCCGTGCAAAATTATTAGCTAGTTATAAAATATGCCACGACTTAATAATTTTTCCAACAGTTCTTTCTTTTTTAGATTTTTAACCTTTTTTAAGCATAGCCCAACAGATAAAAAAATATGTTTTGATTTATCCAAATAATACGGTGAAACTAGTGCCCTCTAGGAGCAACGTCAAAATAAGCTTTTAATTCGTAATTCTCACATTCAAATGATAGTGGCGGAGATTTTAGGATTGCGTGAGATTTTTTGCCCCAAATTTTTACTAATCTGGAAAATTTGCATTTTATGATAGAAAACATGACAGAAAGTGGTAACGTGTTTTCTTGTTGACAAAAACATTTGTTTTTCATCTAGTTATCCGATTTATTTCATTTTTTGACATTATAGTATCAATTGTTGACAAAAACACTGCAATTTGGACATTGGAGGCAACTCGATTATTCTATTATTTACGACTCCTGAAGAGTGTATCGTCGAAACGTCAACAAGATCACGAATAAACAAGCTTATATGCATTATTACTGCATGGTGTGTTTGCTTATACTGTTCAAAGTATTTTCATTAACTGTAACCTTTCTGATAACAAGGCGTCAACTCGCTTAAAAATATTGACTATTGGTTTTTGGCAAACGGGATTATTTGATAAAAAAATACTAGACCTATATAGATGAAAGTAATAACGAGTATAATGACATATGTGATAATCAACCGAATGCTATTATAGGCAGTTTATATTTATCTTGGCGAGATTAATCCAGATGTGCATATTAATAAACCAGTATTAATAAATATTACAAGTCACTTAGCTATTATCGTAATCAAATCGATATTTATGACTTTATGTAATCATTTACGAACCTCGAACTAGAAATTTGTCTTTGAAATTTTATTTGTCGACTTTTAGCGAGAAACTATAAATTAACATTTTATCTATGTATGTGGTGGTATCTTTTTTCCATTTAACTACTATTTATATAAAAAATAAGTTTATTAATAATGCCTACGGTTTTACTGTTTTATTGATAATTTTTCCTCAATGGAAAATTTTGCGCACATTTCTTTTTCTTAGAAAACGTTTTACATCTGTTATAAATTGTGTTGAGGTGTTTCTGCCTCATGCCAACTCCTGATTATTTATTTTAAAATGGATTTGGATATAATTTTGGCAAGCTCCATTCATGTACAGGGTATTTCCTAAATGCGTACAGAAAATCCAGCAGGCAGAGAGAAAAAATTATGAGATTGCAATGGAGCATATGAAAAGAAATTTTGTTTGCATGATTATACAGGGTCATACACTTTTTTTTGTGAAAAAAATAATGATAGTATCCATACCGCCACTGCTATTTTACTTAAGCTGCAGATTTTATATTTTGTACTTAACCAGCAGACTAAAAAATTATGCCAACTTTGCCAAAAATTTCTCAAGGGGTTTAGAAGTTATAAATTTTAAATTGATTTTTTTATCAGCTTTGGCAACTCCATATCTCGGAAACGATGCTTTTGGAACCCTATGCTTATTTAACAAAATTATAATTTAAATTATTTCAATAAGGGTGAGTCAGAGAGAATCGGTCAACACGAATATCGCTCGTTTAAGAAATACAGGGTGTTCAAGGTTTAAAATTTAGTCTGAAATTTGTTAATAATTGAGGAAGTTTTGATAGCATGACTGAAAATTGGTAGTGTTGGGTTTTTTGGTGTGAGAATTACGAATTTGAAGGTATTTTAACGTTGCTCCAAGAGGGCGCTAGTTTCAACGTATTATTTAAGTAAATCAAAACATATTTTTTTATCTGTTGAGCTTTGCTTAAAAAAAGTTAAAAATCTAAAAGAATGTTCAATTCTACATAAAATATGTACTCTTGTTTAGGTCGCCTAAAACCTTATCGGTTTGTGAGTTATTTGCATTTAAAATTTTTAATATATTTTGTGGTGATTTTCTTTCAGACGCTGATATTGCTATCATTTCTCATCATCATTTCTAAGTACGCTTGTGTCAAATTTTCATGTCAATAAATATTAGCGTATTTTGCGATCGTGCGATTTATTATTCGTGCGCAAAATTATTAGCTAGTGATCAAAAAATGCCACGTCATAATAATTTTTCCAACAGTTCTTTCTTTCTATTAAATTTTTAACCTTTTTTAAGAACAGCCCAACAGATAAAAAAATAATAAGTTTTGATTTAACTAAATAATATAGTGAAACTAGCGCCATCTAGTAGCAACGTCAAAATAAGCTTCAAATTCGTAATTCTCATACCAAAAAAACCAACATTATCAATTTTCAGTCATGCTATCAAAACTTTTTCAATAATCAAGAAATTTCAGAATAAAATTTAAATCTTGAACACCCTGTACTGCTTAAACCAGCAACATTCGTATGATGAGCTCAAACATAATATTTTGGTGTCTATATGGTGGTATATGTAAAATATGATTATAAAATATCCTGTAGAATTTTTTTTCACTTAATTTAAATTTCAAAAGATTGGCGATATACTGCTATTTTTTTAACCTTATCTAATCTTTGTTAAGACAGCTAACGTTTTGAAATATTAATACAATGATAAAACGGTATTTGTATTTTTGTATTACTTAATTGTACAAATAACAAATTAGTCATATTTACCTTTACATCTGTATTTGTAATCCACATGAAAACAACTTTTTCCAAACTAGATTAATTCTAATTAAATAATTTCCACATTATGCTTCCAGAGGGTATATTACCTTTCCCTCGAATTTTACATGGGCAGATCCCTCCAAAACACCATGATCAATGTGGGCATCCAGACGTCAGTTGATGAAGCTCTCTACCAGCTAGGTTTAGACATAGAAGAACTGGAGGAGCTAGAAGAAGACGCTGGTCTAGGAAATGGAGGATTGGGACGATTGGCAGCTTGCTTTTTAGACTCTATGGCTACACTAGGTGGGTAACACATACTTAGTCCATAGAATCTTATCTGGATTATCCAAGAGTATACCTATATTTGGGATTTCAAATCTACATCCATTGTTACGTTTTAGGAATTCCTGCCTATGGCTACGGCATCCGATACGAATATGGTATCTTTGCCCAGAAGATTGTCAACGGAGAGCAGCAAGAAGAACCAGACGATTGGTTGAGATATGGCAATCCTTGGGAGAAAGCCCGACCGGAATATATGTTGCCTGTTAACTTCTACGGCAATGTAATCGACACTCCACAAGGAAAAAAGTGGGTCAACACCCAAGTGGTATTTGCTTTACCCTACGACAATCCCATTCCTGGCTACCAGAACAATGTGGTCAACACGTTAAGATTATGGTCAGCTAAGTCACCGGTAGATTTCAATTTGAAATTCTGTATGTATTAAAATCACACGTGGAACATAACCTAACCTAACCTCTTTTTCAGTTAATGACGGTGATTATATCCAAGCGGTGTTAGATCGTAACTTGGCCGAGAATATTTCCAGAGTACTCTACCCCAACGATAACTTCTTTGAAGGCAAGGAGCTCCGTCTGAAACAGGAATACTTCATGTGCGCTGCTACCTTACAGGACATCATCCGCAGGTTCAAATCTGCCAACTTCGGCGACCGAGAACCCACTAGAACAAACTTTGAACTCTTACCCGAAAAAGTTGCTATTCAGCTTAACGACACTCATCCTTCCTTGGCCATTCCTGAACTTATGAGGGTCTTGGTCGACATAGAAGGTATATTTTAAAGATCATTCAATGATAGCGTGTAATCTATTCTAAATTCTTTAAGGACTACCTTGGGAGAAAGCCTGGAAAATCACGGTGAATACCTGTGCCTACACCAACCATACCGTTCTACCTGAAGCTCTTGAGAGATGGCCCACGTCTATGTTGGGTAGCATCTTGCCTAGGCATTTGGAAATCATTTACCACATCAACTTCCTCCATTTGAAAGACGTAGAAAAGAAGTGGCCCGGGGATTTCGATAGGATGAGGCGTATGTCTCTCATAGAGGAAGACGGCGAGAAAAGAGTTAATATGGCAAGTCTCTCAATCGTTGGATCGCATGCCGTGAATGGTGTAGCCAGGATTCACTCAGAAATTATTAAGTCCAGCCTGTAAGTTCTGTTTCAGATGCAGTTTATTTTATTGAAATTTTTATTACATTTCCTTAAACACTCAAAAATTTATTTAAGAATTTGATGGCTGTAATAAAGTTAATTCTTTTGTTTTTCAGGTTTAAAGATTTTTACGAACTAACCCCGGAGAAATTCCAGAACAAAACGAACGGAATAACCCCAAGAAGATGGTTGTTATTGTGCAATCCAGGTCTGAGCGATCTGATCTGTGACAAGATTGGTGAAGACTGGATTGTCCACCTCGATCAACTCCAACTAATCAAAAAATGGGCTAAAGACGCCAATTTCCAACGCTCCGTCATGAAAGTCAAGCAAGAGAACAAACTAAGACTGGCCCAGATCCTGGAAAAGGACTACGGAATTAAAGTCAATCCTGCCTCGATGTTCGACATCCAAGTGAAACGTATCCATGAGTATAAGCGGCAATTACTCAACGCCATGCATATTATAACTCTCTATAACAGAATTAAGAAGAATCCATCGGCTAAGTTCACCCCCAGAACTATCATGATCGGCGGAAAAGCTGCCCCTGGGTACTACACAGCTAAGAAAATCATAAAACTCATCAACATGGTGGGTAACGTCGTGAACAACGATCCCATTGTAGGCGACAAACTAAAAGTTGTTTACCTCGAGAACTACCGAGTGACCTTAGCTGAAAAAATTATTCCCGCAACAGATTTGAGCGAACAGATTTCCACGGCCGGTACCGAAGCATCCGGTACTGGAAATATGAAGTTCCAACTGAATGGAGCTCTCACGATCGGTACCTTGGACGGGGCAAATGTTGAGATGGCCGAAGAGATGGGTTTGGACAACATTTTCATTTTCGGCATGACCGTGGACGAAGTCGAAGAACTGAAAAGGAAAGGCTACAACGCTTACGATTACTACAACTCCAATCCTGAGTTAAAACAGGTGGTGGATCAGATTCAGAACGGTTTCTTCACTCCTGGAAATCCGGATGAGTTTAAAGATTTGGCTGATATCTTGTTGAAGTATGACAGGTTCTACTTATTGGCTGATTATGAAGCTTATATTAAGAAGCAGGAAGAAGTTAGTGCTACTTATGACGTAAGTAAAATAAAATGGATCACAACACTTTTTACTGATATTTATCATTATTTATTGGTCATTTGTGTATGTGGAAAAGAGAAAAGGGTCTGGCACAGATCCTTGAAGTGCCTCTTATTTCATAATCCTTGATTTAGATCTGCAATGGTGAACGTATTCTCTATACTTGAAGTAAAATTTCCTTAAGTCGATGCTATTTCGATAGAAGTTGTAACATATTAAAAGAATCCAATGGTAAACATGATTGAAGGCCTCTAAGATCATAGAAGCAAACTCCCTGTATCTCTTTCCAGAAACCTTGTTTTTTAAGCATTAGAGTCAAGTTTGTGAAGATCATCTTCGCACATTAATTTGGTATTCATTTAACCACTGTGGCTAAATCACTAAAAACTTGAAACTTAAGCCTGCCTGATTTATTTGAGTGAGGAAAAATATATTTTTGCATTAAATATTAATAGAAATAATACGCCTGTCAGTTATTCTACAAAATATATTTACTTAGAGCAAAAGACATTTTGATTCCCAAATGGCAACATTGTGAACTCAAAGTACGCATGGGTATAATGTGACTTTAATGAAAGGTTTTCTATTTCACTTTTTATCAAATGACAAGTCAATTATTTTTCTTATTTAGACAAATATAATCCACATTTTTCATATATCATTTTAGCAATTTTCTGTATATGTATATAGCAATAAAAATATTTTCAGTGCTATCTGTAATCGTTGATATTCGAGCATATGTTTATTAGGTTTTTTTGGTCACTTTTGCCTCCTAAACACCCCTTTTGATATCGTTGCCTGTATAGAACTCTGAAAAATATATCAAGTTATGTATATGACATTTTTATTACTTTCAGAATCAAAGCAAATGGCTAGAGATGGCTATCAACAACATCGGTTCTGCCGGAAAATTCTCCAGCGACCGAGCCATTATCGATTACTGCAAAGACATCTGGGGAGTGAAACCCAATTACGAGAAGCTTCCCAACCCTTCCGTTCCTAGAGAATTGGCTTTGAAAGATAATTAATTTCGTTGCATTGACGCAGCTTTTGTAAAGTTGTGTGAACGTAAACGCTCGCAGTTACTTTCCACAGAGGCGGGTGCTAGAGTATTTGCATGTCGTGAATAGTAAAATTTGTTGATAATATTTGACACAGATCGGTATATTTTGTTTGTATATTATTAGAGTTATTTGTTACGCTGTAATGTAACGTGCCATATATCGAAATTGAATGCAAAATTATTGATTTGAATGTAAATGTTGCACAAAATATACTCCTCGTGTCGTTAGACTTTAATCTCGTTGAAATTGAAAAATATAAATTATGGAATACTCATCCGTGTGTCATAATAATATACAATGGAAAACTTTTTATACAGTTTAGTTCTATGTTTGCCTGCCAGATTTTTTATGCTCTGTGCTGTTTTAGTACACATAAAATGATTGTGTAGAAGCTTTCAAATTTAAATAAACTGTATTTTTTTGACTGTGTGTTTATTTATTCCATATTGTCCTTTGAGCGGTGCAGAGAGAGGGGGGGGGGGGGAATTAAGGTGTTTGGATCTGACGAAAGGCTTGCAGTTTGTTTAGGTAAGTAAATAGAGGTTGCTGATAAGAAAAGATACCCGACAGTTCAGTGACTTCCCCAACATAACTGGTCGAATATTTCTAATAGTTTGAAACCAATCCTTGATTTTTGTGGGAACAGACTTTATAGGACTAGCGTGGCCAGACAGAAATTGTATGTTACCGGTACGACCTGCATTGACGGTTATTGCAGGTGATGGTACGTGGTAGTGCAGGTCTAGTTTTAATTATAGAGGTTGCTGATAAGAAAGGATACCTGACAGTTCAGCGACTTCCCCAACTTAACTGGTCGAATATTTCTAACAGTTTGAAATCAATCCTTGATTTTTATGAGAACAGACTTTTTATAGGACTAGTGTGGTCAAAGTAAAGTTCGATCTGGGTTTTCAATTTTATGAAATCGACAATGAATGAAGAATTTCCCGAAGAAATTTTAGCTGCAAGTTATTGAAGCAAGTCTGAATTTGTTACAAGTGAAGTCAAAAGAAAGATATGAGAAGCAATACTCAAAGTTAATAAAAATCTTGAACAATACTCCCATTTTATTGATTAGTACTAAACTAAAAAGGCAAAGCCAAAAGCTGTAGCAAAACGATGTTTCGATGGTTATCTCAGGATATGGATGCGAGAAGAAAAACAATAGTCTTGGTCAGATTGTAGTTTTATTATCCTTTGGAACAAACTAGTTTTTTGATGACACCAAAATATAAAAACCAGACGAAAATACCTAATTATTATTAGAATATTCAGGCCGTTTCACAGCTATATCAAAACCACTAATGACCTGTTTATATACTAATTGTTTTTTATAAGTCCTTTTTTCTATGTCCAAGAAATTTAAATACAATTAATGATAAACACAGAAAACCGCGCGTGTACTACTGGTGGCCTACCACTAGGTATTAACATAATAATTTAAAATTAAATAATTAAATTTAAACAAGATCAACCTTCGCTACATCTGCTCCCGACTTTGAAAGACCGAAAAATGGTATTTCAAAGAAAAATTTTTTAAAAAGTATTATAATTTAAATGTGATATTTTTTACAGTGTGACATGAAACATGCCACGCTCGGTATTATTTTTAGGATTTTCTAATATGAAAGTGGTGTTTCCTATGATTCGTTTGATCCGATACCGACCTTCAAATAGTAACATGAATTTTTTGGTTTCTGCGGCAATGGCTGAGGAAAGATTGTTAACCTTCAACAGAACGGAAAGAGGAATTATTTTTGGTATATTTTTTGGATATGATACAAATAACGAAATTCACCATCGACGATATTTGAAGATAAAGAAGACCTGATTGTCAATATCACGGACTCCAAAAATCACTCCGCCAGATCCTTCGTGATATGTATAAAGACACAAAAATAATGGACATTTTTTGAATGTATACAGAAAATATATAAGCTTACGTCCAAAAGAAACTCAACATCGTCGATTATTTATACAGTACAAACATGGAAAATGTACTGTCCAACCTGTAAGCATCAATCCAATAGGAAAAATATCCTACGAAATCGCAGCCTATTTACACTTTCAAAATCCAGAACTCTACAGAGGTCACAGTGTTAGGCGGTCTTCGGCCACTTTTCTGGCCGATTATGGAGAAGGTATCACAAATATTAAACGTTTAGGAGGGTGGAAATCAACTTCTGTTGCTGAGGGACACGTAGAAGACTACAAACCGGAAAAAAGAAATGTCCAACTAAATTCTTCATCTGAAAACTCCATCATCTTCAAACTGCAAGTTATAGTCATTAACGTCTTGCCCAGATGTACCATCATTAATCAATCGATTTGACGCCTGTTTCTAAAGAAACTTCTTCCCAATATTTGTTCCCCCCGTATGAGAACAATCTTCTCCCAACAAGCAGCTAACTTCAACTCACATGTTGACTTGCATAACAAGTCTAACTGTACGTTTACAATTAATATCACCCTTGTTTGATAAGTAAGAAGATAATACGTCTCTTATTCCAATGTATTTGTATTAATTCTTGTTATGTTACTTTTCTTTCCGTTTGTATTAATATAGATTTAACAACTTTAAACTTAAGAAGTATGTACGTACATAAAAGTAGGAAACGGAAAATAGTGGAAACTCTTGGAAGGAAGGACATTCAGTAAATGCCAATTATCAGTGTTAAAATACAAATTTGAAAAAATATATGCGAATCAGTATTTAGATATTCAAAAATATTTACCGTAAACGTATTACAAAAATGGTTAAAAAATATAGGTATCTAATACCTATATTTCAGTTTCCTCTTGTAAGTCAGATACTATGCTATGAAAATTCTGTTCACGCATGCAATTGTTTCTCGAAAAAGTATTTTCGAAATATTCATAAAAACCATAGAAAATGGGACACGCTGTAAAATATCCCCTGAACAAATAAAGTGGCTCGAATTGTTCCGGTGAATTCTACACCCTCTGTCCCGGAAACGGTGCTTAAACGAAAACTTATTACGTGCGTGGGAGGCATTACAGAAACGAGCTGAAATTTATTGGATTTCAGCGACCATGCATCCCACAAACGTCACTCCAGCGGTACATGCTACCTACACTCTGTCGGGGTATACCCGAATATGTTGGCAAGGTCGCCGACCATTACTGTAAAAATGGTCTCATACTAACTAGGAACTAGGATTTAGTATTAAAACGTGAACATCTGGGTCTAACTACATATAAAAACATGTTTTATGGCTTTTAAATCATATACAGTGTGTTCCAAAATAGCAGAACAAAATTCATTTGTCGGTCTGCAGTATTTTCTATACACAGGCGATCCCGAAATTAATACATCATACGAGGTGTGACAATTAAAATCGATCTGCGAGGATTTGTTGTCCCGCATTCGGAGCGACGGTAGAGACTGGATGAGTCGGATAGTCACTGGAGATAAGACCTGGATATTTGAGTATGACCCCGACACCCGTAAACAAAGTCAGCAATAGGTGGAAAAGGGTGGAGAGCGTCCATAGAAAGCGAAGAGTCACGACTGAAGGCAATGTTGATCGTTTTTTCGATATCCACGCTATCATTTATCGTGAATATGTTCTTGCCGGCCAGAAAGTGACTGGACAGTTCTATGTTGGCGTCTTGGAACGGCTGCAGGCCTGCGTTTTTCGTGAGCGACCCGAACTTCCCAAGACGAAGTCGCACCTCAAGGGAACTCATCATGGCGGCGTACAAGTCAAAAAAGCTGTAACCGTGGTGCTGAACGGGTTAACTGCGGAGGATTGCCAAAGGTGCTTTCAATCGTGTTAGCAACGTTGGAATCGTTGTGTAGGGTTAGAGGGATACTATTGTGAAGGTCGATAATAAAATTTTGGCGAAATTTAATTTGCTTGTTTTTTCATTGACAAATTTCCGGAACTTAATTGCCACACCTCGTATGTATGTTTTTCTTGGATATTTTTCTAGGTCATTGGTAATTGAAATTTATTTAAGTTTAGGTTGCCCCCTAGTTGCCTATGTAGATGATATAAAAATGTATGTTAAGCTTGCTGTTTGTGAAAAACATTTGACTTCTTACAAAATTCATAATTGGGTATAGAAAAACCTTACGTATTTTAAAACACTCAGACTGTCTGGAATAAGTATTGAATAGTACACTGGATCAAAAAAGGAATTGTTGTGTTGTGATTAGTAATTATCTACAAGTGAAAAGTAAAAAAATACAAATATTTACATATCCTTATAGCTTTGAGCAAACATGTTACTAAACAAATATAACTTAACAATTTTCATTGTAATAATTGAAACATTTAGCAGATATATCATAATTAAGATGAGACTGATGAAGGGATTCAACTAACTTGTCAGAGACGGACTTACTTTGTGTTATTTTGAAATTTTTTTACTATAAAATTAACGCCGTCGTAAGAAGAGTTTGCATTCAAATTTCATTGTTATTGATAATGGATACAAATTTTTTCTGACATTATTAAAACACTATTCTACCTCTAAAACTTTCACATTTACTCACTGATGGCTTTTGAGAAAGAAAATAAAAACTTTTGGATTATCCGGTAGAATTCATGTAATTATTAAAGGATACAATTTTGATAGAAAACAACAACAACTAACAACATAACACAAATTAACTAATAATTTCTGTAATAATGGTAACAAATCATTGTTACAGAAATTGTTAAAGATGGCCCCCAAAATCGGCGGTTCTGAATTAAATATTCTAAATTCTTCTCGGAACATAGAACTTCAAATGGATTATACACTGAAATTTAACGAACATGTCAATTTTATAGTTAATCTTAAACTTCTTTATGGTTGTCGCAAAGTATTGAATCAGAAATGTAGATAATTGCTAGTAATTCCTTGGTAATCTTGGTATTGCCACATTTTAATTTTGCTGATATAGTTTATGATTCGTGTTTGTCTGCATCGCATACAGAGAATACAAATTGTATTAGACTCATTTATGGACTGAGACGCTTTTCCCATGTAACAACAAAATTAAAAGATATTAAATGGTTAAATATGAAACAACGCAGATATTTTCACCGAGCATGTTTGTACGATAAGAACATTAATATCCATCTATTTGTATGACAAAATTATTCACTTATATGAAGTTCACACTCACAACACTAGAGGTAGATTCAAATTACAAGTTCCAAAGCACAAGCACTCAATTTTTAAAATGAATTAATGAATTCGTTGAATATGGATATCAGTAATATGTCATTTAGAAAGTTTGCTGGGAGTCGAAATTGTTGCCTGACAATCTTACTTATAGGATTTATTTAGTTTTATGTAAACCTTAGCATGCTTTTTTTTCTAATGATTTATGATTTTACGGTATATTTTTTGTATTTTAGTTACTATATTTCTCTTTTATTATTGTTTGTTAAGTTACCATTGTTTACTAACTTGCTTTCATGCACCCATCTTTTGAAAATTCCTAGTTTAACTAGGAATTGTTATGAGGTTAAGTGGAAGAGCAGGACCTTGTGCCCAGATTTGGGTTGCAAATTACTAAACTTCGCCTCTGAGGTAATCCTAATCTGTTGTGAATATTGCATAATATATTTCTTCATCTCAATAAAGACATTATTTTAAAAATTTTATTAGACTGGCAAGACATGATCTTACAAGACCGAGCAAGAACTTTAAAGAAACTCTTGTCTTGTTTTACAAGAGAATAGAAATTTTTTTTTTCAAATTTTACAAGACATCTTGTATCAGGCAACACTAGTCTGCACCCCCAGCTCACACTAGGTTATTGGTTAATTTTCTGGGTCTATATAACTTCCTGTTGCCTAAATTTTTGTAGGTAACGGCAGTTTTATTAATCAAAATAACACTATTTTAATGCTACTTTTATTATTATTAAATGACATTAGTTAGACATGAGAAAAATCTTAAGATTTTGCTGCATGGATCCTATCCATCCCGATGAGCCGCCACTGACTCCTATTCGAAAAAGAACAATCAGGAATCCCCTAATGTCCAGCCCTCTATTGATGACAAACGAATATCTAATTACGCCTGCTCCTACCATCTACCTACATTCTTTTCAATATGCAGAATTGGAGGAACTCTAAGCAGGTAATTAATGTCAAAACTATACAATTTCCTAACATCTCAATCAACGCTGAAGGGTTACCGTGGCCAAGAACGATTTACAAGGTCAATTATAGATCATACCTGCCTACATTTTTTTCGACAGCGATGTTTGCAGACATTTGGGTAAAACCGTATATTTCAGTCAACACGGATCTATTCCTTGAAATCGTGGTAGAAAAATTATTAACGACGGGTTGAGAATCCGTGTAATGGTTCATTGATAATTGGGTCTAGTCCAGTCACCTTTAAAGTAAATACTTCTTCTGAACGGTTTGTCCAGGCTTACTATAATAGATTTCAAATATCTATACTATTATTGTCTATTTTCTTCTTGTCTAAGTTTTTGTTAGAAAAAAATTAAAAATCTATCTATGGTGCGTTCATGATGAAAGGAACAAATTCAGGTAATTATTTTGTGGACACGTCAATTAGTATTTTTAGTTGCGGATATTTTGCATAAGAATATATGCAGTCATTACTGATTTTCTTTAATAGAACACCCTGTATATTATGCCATCTTGAGTAGTACGGTAATGTGATAAATGAAAAAAATATATATAAAATATTTAATCATAAAACATAAAAGAAATAACATGAAGGCACCGTATAACTCTAAAGAAGCAATATGCACGTTGGAATAGTTACCAACTAGTGCTATATTTGTTAATCTAAACTGGTAGATTATTGTTATTGTTAATATTAACTTGATTATCAGTATCAAACTTGATTAGCAGCATCATTTTTTGTGCAAAACGAGTAAACAAATAATTATTACAATTAAAGTTCAACTTATATTTTCGAATCATGGTCTAATCGACAAACTGTATAATTGATTATTATAATTTACTGAAAGTTCTTCGCAACAATATTTATCCAACGAAAACATATGATTAAATTTCTGGTAATATCAAAATAAATTGATTTCTATTGAAGTGTTTGTTACCATCCTAAAGCTACATTTTAACAATTATTTTTACATATACCTATAAATAAAATAAAAAATTTTTTCTTTAATCTTCAAATTACACCAAAATAGTTATACACGTCAAACAGGGGGAAATGGAAACAAATTGTATAAAAAAACAGTACAGTCATTAATAACGTCAAAATAAAGCGATTGAGCCCAACATGCCTTATTCAATTGTTACCACTTTTCATTCTACAGGGTGTTAAAGTTAAAAACATTTTTTCGATTTTTTTGCTATATTTTAAGAACGTATGAACCGATTGTTTTGAAAATTTGTAATCTTATGTTTCTTGAGATGGCAATTCGATGTAAAAATATGTCTAACTTTTTATATTTTACACTTTTGAATTTTTTAATAAGAAACTATTGAACTACCTTCACTTTTAAATAGAAAAGGTATACCTATTACAACCTGTTTTTGAGATTCGGCGGCAATTAAATTAGAGTAATAGGCGTGGAAATAATAAGTAGACAGCTGTCACTTTAATATCATATTGTTTGTGTCAATACCAGTCAATTCATAGATTAGGCAGTACTGTTTTTAATTTTTCGAACATTGAAATGAAAGATATGATATACCTATGTATATGCCGAAGACAATTTTTGTGGTCGCCGCGCAGCAGCTACTTAATTTATTAAAAAACTGAATTCCTATATAATACTTATTTCGCAGGTATCATGAGTAAACATTTCCATTATTTCATACATCGGTTATTAAATCACTTGTCTTTAATCAGTGTATATACTATTCAAAAATTAACTGACAGACTGGTACTATACGTCAGAGATAAGGCCTGTAAAATATTTCTGCCTCACTTTTTTGCCCTTAAATTATAGATCCTTGTCAAGAAATAAATTCCAATTCCCTTCCCTTAATATCAACCCCCGGGTGCGGAGAGAAGGCTCTGGGGAAATTTTTTATTATTTGTATCTGCTATTGCTCGTAACGATTTGGACTGGTTCTTTTTCACTTTACTCTTCGGGGGCTAATATAAATGTTGCTAAACAAAAAATAAGTCACTGCAATTTTTCATTTAATTCATCTTGTTATGGCGTACAGACAGACGGACAGATAGGAAAGCGCACGAAGGCAAAGAGTAACCTTGACACAGTGGCGGCTCGTCGTATGAGGCCGGGCCTTACTGTAAAATTTGGCTCTCACACTGTATATTTTAATACCCCATAATTACCTATTTCGTTTATCAAAAATCAATATAACGGAATGAAATAATTATTGCTTTAATTGTAGCCCTCGTAAGATTGGGGAGTTTTACGCTGTAGTAAATAATTACCGTGCTTTCTTAAATATTCTTAAAATAAGTAGTAAAGTTTTAAGGATAAGGCAGGTACAAGAGCATTGGCAGGAAGGCCAGGGGGTACTTACCCCCTCTTGAATATTGAAAATAAGAATTTTAAATTTTTTTACAGTTATTTCTTGTTACTTTTCTTTTTGTTTGTTTCTGTTTTTTAGAATGTAGGATTAGTTTTTGTGACCTACGCATTTATTTTTGTTGTTCCCCCTCCTGATTTTTTTTTCTGCCGGCGCCCACGGGCAGGTATTATTTTAAAGTAAACGAAAAGTAACTCCAGGGTAAGAATAATTTTATCATACTAGGAACATTTATTTTAATTATTAGATAAATATGTTTTCTTCTATTGTAAATAAAATTCTAAGTTCTGAGGTCGTTTATTATTTTAATTTATGGCTATAATTTGGGGAAGACCTCTATAATAAAAAACGATCAACGCGTCAAGGAATATTACCTCAGGGGTGACGTAAAAATTTATTTCTATTTGTTATTTGAAAATGGGTTGGGCCTCACCTCTAGCAGCTACCACGATACGCCACTGCCTTGACATTTATGAGTAAACGTATTAATATATCTGTTTTTTCATTAGCAGGTAAACTAATTTCTCCTGGACATTCCGTTAGTGATGAATTTTTAATTAGTAA
Source organism: Monochamus alternatus (assembly GCA_037114965.1). Taxonomy (NCBI): domain Eukaryota; kingdom Metazoa; phylum Arthropoda; class Insecta; order Coleoptera; family Cerambycidae; genus Monochamus; species Monochamus alternatus. The sequence continues at coordinate 58,940,879 of CM073429.1, read as the reverse complement.
ATTTCGAATATATATACGTGGATTTATGATATTATTCATGAAACAGTGACTAAAGTAGTTGATTCTAAAAATAATTAAGTCGGTGAATAACATTTTTGTGGAAAAGTCAGTTGTTTGTTGTCTGCTTGCGGACATGTAACATACAATTCCTATCCAGTTGACATATTTCCTATAGAAATATAGTCAATTTAATGATAAACAATGAAGAATTCATAGCGATTATTAAAAAACATCCGGAAAATTATGTTGAACAATAAAAAATTTGAGAGCATTTCAAATTAACCTTCGGTGCATTTGAATTACTTTGGATTAGTACGGGCGGTATACGAAAAATAGTAAAATACATAGGTATAATTTTTAATTATGACCACACATTTTTGGGGTGGAATGTAAGAGATTTAATAGTTAAAGTAGATCGTGTGTATTACATTTCGACTATTCCAACAATAGACTGCTCAAGATACAAATATTTTACATAAATATTGGCAAACAGACACTACATTCTCTTGATTTTGGAAAAAGTAATACAAATTAAGATTACAGAAAGATATTACAAGTAGTAAACACAGAAGATAATCAAATTAATATGTGTTATTAGCAGTAAAGCTATTGGGATTTTTGCGATATACAGGGTGAACCTTAAATAAGTACAAATATTTTAACCAGCCAAAAATCACAAATAAAAAAGTGAAATTTTAAATAAATTTTGTAATTTTTCTCTAGAAAACTTGTTGAGGAACGCTGACTTTCATACATTTATGAGTCATAGCACTGCAGATTGAACGTGTGATTCACAGTGTTGCCAGTGTTACACAAATATCTTTGCTTTTCTTGATATTAAACGCATACGTAAAGCTGCTATTTTGTTATTTAAAATTGTGTGTACCTTTATTTTTAAAATTTGTTTCACTGATTAAAGTGCGAAGTCACTTTATGGTTCTGGATTCGAAATAAATGGTTAATACTGGCTCATTTGGGGGTATGTGGTGAAAATGAAATTTAATATGCTGTGTGAAAATCATAGTTTTTCGTTATTCTTCATAAAATAACTTAAGGAAACTGTGTCTTGTGTCTCTTTCTAACACTGTACAATGACATTTAACTTGTGAAATGTGGATTACTGATTAAATAGTTAATTTTTTAACAAACAGGTTGTGTGCACTTTTATGTATAATTTTTGAACATTGAACATAGTAATATCACGTAATATCTTCTTAAATACTTTATGGTAGTATGTACTTAATTTGCGGAAATTCATTTTTAATCGTTTATAGTAAGGTCAGTTAAGCAGTTAAAATTTATGTTAATAATACTGCGTATCATACTACATACCCAACTTTACTGTACATATGTTTCAAACAAGTATTTTTAAAATAGAATTTAACCGTATTACTACTATTACGTTAAAGGAAACTTAATATTTATATTAGAGGAGATATGGCAACCTCGCAACAAATCATATGTTTCATTAGGTTGATTATGAGAGATCTGCCAGCGGTCCTCAAAATGTGGGTATTGTTTTAAAAAATTAATATCTCCGTAAATATTAGAAATTATAAAAAATGGCTTTCACTAGACTGATCTACAGGGTCGGAAAACGCTGATTGTCTATCTGAGTTTACACGAGAGCGACAAAGTAAAGTATAGAAATCCGTGCGATAGACAAGGATGACTATATTGACGACGTTTTATAAATTAGAATAACATCTGAGCAGTCGCTCCCACTTCTAACCGAGCGCATCCGATTGAACGGAAGGTTTGGCAGGCTTCTGTCAGCTTCAGGCAGCTGGCAGCTTCCGTGCCGATGTTTCTATGTGTGGAGTAGGACGCATTTGCTTAAAACAAAGCAAATTCTTACGTACTATTAACTATTTAGAATTATTTCATAAACCTACCACCTAACGGTGTATGAAAATAATTGCAATTATTTTTCGCTTTTGTATTTATTGAATAGCCGCTCTGGCAGAAAGTAATACTAAAACTCTAAAACATAAATAAACTTAAAACTTATTGCCGTAAAAACGAAAGAAAAAAATTAATGTTGATGTTTAACTAATAAGTTGTTCAAAAATGCCCCCCTTTGTGCCTCGTAATACTCTAATCTGTCATAGAATTCGGTTCTTACGTATTCTAGCATTTCAGGGGAAATATTATGCAGGACGTCTTCAATTCGGGCCTGACTAAATTACGTGGCCTATCATGTGAATGTCCGTAAATGGCCTGTTTTAAATGCCCCCAAAGAAAGAAATCGTTGGGCGATAAATCTGGCGATCTGGGGGGCCATGGAATAGTGCCTCTTGTACTAATAAGATGCTGAGAGAATGTGGTTTCTAAATATGCTGTTACTCGACGTGCATTATGAGCGAGACAACCGTCTTGTTGAAACCACACATCCTCAAAGTTGATATTTAATGCTCGAACTGGTAAAGAAGTACAACTGTGAAACGGAAAGTGATGGAAACTCGCGGAAGGAAGATTGTATTTTTAAAATGAATTTTCCAAATAAAAATTCTATTGCTATATCTTACAAGATGAAACTTAGTCCGTATAAATGAAATCGAAGAGAGTATACTGATAGAAAGGACGAAATGATATGGCGAAGAAACTAATTAAAATAAATATTAAAAAATAATAATCTGGATCGAAGAATATATTAAATTTTGACGAAACATGGGCGTATGAAGGTCATACGGAAAGCGGTACGATATGATATAATAAGTGTTAATGTGTGACCGTTATAGTGACAGTGCTAGTAACCAATAGTAAATAGTGTGTATGTATTCTAAAGCCTTTTGTCCTTTTCAATGCGGAATTCGCAAATATTTGCGCGATCTATTTAACGGTGGAAAAATCTCTATTTGTAACAAATGTTGTCAACTACCTATAACATTTTCTACCATTTTCATCGTAAAACTACCATGGTATATTATCAGAAGTTCAAAACAAACTTATTAACACCACATAATAATGAAAGGGAAATATTTCTAGTGTTTGACAGTATCGCAAATTGCAATTGTGAAAAGTTGAGATTTTCCCGCCATAAATAATTAAAACAGAAGTTGCAAAATTCGTGCAAAAATCCGTGAATTTTGCGTCCATGAGGACAAGGCTTAAGTGTGTTATCTGCGGAGTGCGCATCAGGTAGGTGTAAGTGGGTGGTAGTGGGCAATCGCCGTCCATAAGAACAGGGACACATTTAAAGTAAATTGTTAATGTGCTAGGTTCAGCCGACGTCAACTTATTTTTGATAATTTTGTGTGCTCTTCTCAAGTAGCACGCTTAGGTAATACCACCCTTACCCTTCCGCACACATCTCTGTGTTGTGAGGTAGTCACTTTCTATTATTTTCGACCTTGGGTAATTGACAAGATAAAAACTTTAAATTTTGAAATAATTCTTATAATTTTTATTATCTAACGCCTCGAAATTGGTAAAAACTGTTATATCACTGTTTCTACTCTAAAAATAATGGATGTTATGTAATGGAACTATTTTTGTCATTTTTATATATTTCCTAAATCTGATCGCATTTAAATTTAGTACGCCTATGAAATCTTGCACCCCGCACGCTTCGCCCGTCGCGCTGGTCAACAAGCTAGCGATTAGTCACTGTCCACAATTTCGACCGCTGGTAAAATATCAGAATACCGGAGTTGGAGTTGCACAAGTAGCGACATCTCTTGCGAAAGTGAAAACAAAGATGGCGATTGGTCGCTGAGATATAAGTGGGAGTGGATTTTATGGATGGGCGGTGACTATTTAGATTTTAAAACGTCGTCAATATAGTCATCCTTGTCTATCGCACGGATTTCTATACTTTACTTTGTCGCTCTCATGTAAACTCAGATAGACCATCAGCGTTTTCCGACCCTGTATATGACGAACTACACCAGCAGTTAAAATATTTGTACTTATTTAAGGTTCACCCTGTATGTATGTATGTTCGGAACTCTGCATTTGGTTTTGTGTTAGCGAAATTTAGAAATCACGTGCCGTAAAGAACAACTTTTTATACCAATCGCATAAATATTTATTATTTACTTATTTTATTTTTTTTTCACAACGACACGTCGAAATATCTATTTTTTACTTACACATTTTTATCACAAATAAAAATTGACATTTAAAGAAGCATTTAAAGTTTTCTACTAAACTACCAGAATGTATACAGGGCGTTTAGAAAATCAATGGTATAGTAATCTTACATTTTTTCTCATTTATTGTATTGAGCTCTTCAATCCGATTCCAAATAACATATTCTGTATTTGCTCCTACTAATTACGTGATGTAGAATGTTATTTGAGGCATTTATAAAATTTTGCTATCTGACTTCACTACAAAGATAATAAACAAAAGTAATAAATAAAAAAATTTTAAAAATATTTAAGGAGAAATGAAATTAGTAGTAAATAGCAATAAAAAATATTAAATTAATTTAAAAAAAATGAATAAATATTAAATGTTTAATATGAAATCAGATGGCATAATTATCCAACAGCATTGTCGCCGTAACTGTCATGGATCTATATTGTAAACAAAGGAACAAGTTACGTTTAACAATACCGTAAGTTCACCACATCACAACAAATAATTGTTGCATTACTTAAACAGTATTTACACTATGTATCTATGACGTAAAAATACAAGAAACAAATGCCAATATATAAAACTTGGTTGTCGTTCATTTGATCTGAATTATATATTTTTAATAAAATCATAAAAAATAAAATATATTTTTGTTTTATTATTAATGTACACATTTCTGTTTACTTTTGAAATTAAAATTTTTGTAATATATTCAATGCATTTTCGACGACTGTTCTATTATAGTATGTTATTTTTTCATACTATTGTTTATCAGCGCACTATTTAAAAATCAAAACTGGTTGCCATACCAACGAAATTACTGGCTCCAAAATAAACTTTAGGTTATCAAAGGGCGCAAAAAACTGAACTAAAAACTTGATATTAATCATAAAACTAAAAAAAATCGTGATATTCAAGATTTGGTCGTGAGATCGCAAGATTCAGATTCAAATTTTAAGATCTCATAAAAAATTTGGAACTTCTGGGTAAGAACCACCTCTTCGAGCACGTCACCCGTACTATATCGGCAATTTCACAGACGATGGGGGCATCGATTTTAAATAGCGGTCAAGTTGCAATGCGAACTACAGTCGGCGCTCAATCACGGGGGTTTCCCTTCAACCGACCCTATATAAAAAATCGCTATCTCCATAACCCAAGGTATTAAAACAAGAATTTTCACGGCCGAGGAGCAGTAAGTTAAGACCGAGCGCGCTGCGAAGATGTTTAACCTGAACATTTTACGACTATCCTCGATAGTTCTAATCAGCTTGAGTAGCTGTTTATGCGCGCTCGCGCCTGCTAGTATCCAAGTGCTCAGCCCCAGTGAATTCGACGTGATCTTAGCGCCAGATGAAAACGGAACCCTCTTAGACGTCCGGATAAATATAAACAGGGAATTCGGCTTTGGGGCACCGGATTACCGGAAGAAGAACGTCACTGGGCGGGTTATACACTTCTCTGAACGAAGTTTGATTCTGAAAAGGGGTGATATAATTTATTATTCCTTGACGTTTGATGATGGTGATAGAGGACTGCATGGCGAAGATGGAAATTACATTTTCGATGGGGGTTAGTTAATTTTTTTAATATTAATTGCTTAAATATCAAAGTTTAATTTAATTTTAATGAATTAATGATTTTCATCTAATCTTCTACGATAATTTTCATATTAGTTGGGTAATTGTAGTCAAATTATGGAAAACAAGGTTTTTTGTGACACACACGAATATTCAATTGATTTTTGAGTTAAATGTGCCCCTATATTATTCCTTTCAAATTAAGGACAGATATTTTTAGAAAAAAATGATTTAAGCGTGCCGTATTCTTAAAATCGTGATTTTTACAAATACAAATAATTTTACACATTTAAGAACTGAATAATATACAGGTTAGCAAAAAAACAGAAATGTTATCTTATGCCACCTACGTTTTTTTTTAAAAATTGTGTTTTAAATTGTGTCTTACAAACGCTTATTAAAAGTTATTTCAGGAGAATTTAAATAGTAAAAGTGAATAAAAAAACGTAACGAATTCTATTTTTGATATTATGTTTGTTCTACGTGTTTTATTTTTCAAGATTTCTGTACCACAAATTTGATCGTTTTACGGCGATCTTATTATATTGTAACATATTTTTTATAAAATACACATAAATACCTGGCATATTGAAATAATTAAATGGCTTTCACAATTAAGTTATTTTTGCACATACAGGGTGTCCCAAAATTAGCCTGCCAAAATTTATCTGTAAATTGTACTATCAAAAATAATAAAAAAATGTAAATATATATCGGAAAATGTCCCCTAAGGGAGCCCAAAATGTGTTTTCTTAATATTTCAAAAACCGTCTGTGGGAAAGAAAAAATACTGTCGTTGTATTTGACACATTAATTTTTTGAATTTTATTAATATATACTTCAAACAAATTTGAAAACATCTGTACCTAATATGTGTCAAATAATTTGATAAATATCTTCTCAAAGCCTATGTAGTATGTCTCAAAATTTTTAAATTAATACACTAGCGGAAAAAATTAAGGGATCAAAAAAAAAATCTCAATTTTTTGCGATTTTTCAAATGGCTGTATCTTTGGTAAAAATGATCGTATGTGAGTGAGAAAAAAATCAATTTGAAGCTTGAAGTGTCTAGTTTATGGATCTTGCCATAAAACAATTTTCCAAGCAATAATTAACGCAAAATCCTAATGAATATCATGGAAAGAAAAATTTTCGAAATTTTTTGCACTCTTATTTTTAGTGTACGGACTTCAAAAAAATTTTTTCAATCCAACCACTATATGGATTTGATAGGTTGTTCATTTAGCTTCAATTTCTTTTTTTGTCGGCTTCGATAATAATGATAATGATAATGATAATTCCTCGCTGAGTTATCAGCCTTTGAATGAAAATGCGTCATTTTCTCTTCTTTAGCAATATCTCAGGAACCAATGGTCGCTCAGAAAATGGAAGGGGGGTTTCGGAAACTTGGATCCATTCTCTACAATGTTCTGGTATGTTTTTTCAGCAAACAAATTTTTTTTCATTTTTAACATGACTGAAAATTTCGAAAAACAGGACTTTTTGAGGTCTTTCAGAAAATCACGTGACACATTGAAAATATTGAGAAAATGACTAATGTTAAGTGTGCATCTTATAGGCCATTGTACCCTCAAAAGCCCTACAAAGTTTGAACCTGATCCATCAAGCCGTTTTATTGTTTCATTCGATTGAATTTTTGAAAAAATTGAAGGACCGCGTTTTTTTGCCTTTAGAGCTCATAATCTGTAAAAAAATGAAAAAGAAATGTCTCCTAATTTTTTTCGACATTTTTATTGCGGAAAGCGTTAAAAGTCATGAAAAAACATTTTTTTTGAAAAATTAAAGAAAAAATTTCTCTTTTCGAACCGATTTTCAGAAATTTTGCATACCTGCCGGCATTAGAGTTACCCAAAGCGTACCACATGGAAGTTGCACGGGCGGATTTACGCTTCTTTGTGTGTGTGTGTGTGTTTCTTTAAGAGAAATGAGACCCGGTGGTTCGTGAGTTCCACCGTAGTTTATGACTCCAAACTCATTCTTTGAAGAGTGTGCGTGTGTGTGTTTTAATCCATTTAATAACGGGTATGGCCACCCCTGTTGATGCATCGCATCGGGTGATTTCGGATTGCGGAATGGTGTTTCAAATTCGCTAAAGTGCGCTCTCCAATTCGGCGATGTTATGCAAATTTGGATACTCCCTCTGCAATTGACGGCCCATTATATCCCAAACATGCTCGATTAGATTCAGATCTGGACTCATTGGCGGGTGTGGCAGCAAAGTGATGTCATATCGTTGAAACAAGCATCTGGTGATATGTGGACGTGCGTTATATTCCGCAATAAAAATGTCGAAAAAAATTAGGAGACATTTTTTAAATTTTTTTTACAGATTATGAGCTCTAAAGGCAAAAAAACGCGGTCCTTCAATTTTTTCAAAAATTCAATCGAATGAAACAATAAAACGACTTGATGGATCAGGTTGAAACTTTGTAGGGCATTTGAGGGTACAATGGCCTATAAGACGCACACTTAACATTAGTCATTTTCCCAATATTCTCAATGTGGCACGTGATTTTCTGAAAGACCTCAAAAGGTCCCGTTTTTCGAAATGTTTCAGTTTTGTTAAGAATAAAAAAAAATTGTTTACTGAAAAAACATGCCAGAGCATTGTAGAGAATGGATCCAAGTTTCCGAAACCCCCTTCCATTTTCTGAGCGATCATTGGTTCCTGAGATATTGCTGAGAGAAGAGAAAATGACGCATTTTCATTCAAAGGCTGATAACTCAGCGAGGAATGGTCGTATCGAGGCCGACAAAAAAAGAAATTGAAGCTAAATGAACAGCATATCCAATCCATATAGTGGTTATGTTGAAACAATTTTTTTGAAGTCCGTACACTAAAAATAAGAGTGCAAAAAAATTTCGAAAAATTTTCTTTCCATGATATTCATTACGATTTTGCTCTAATTGTTGCTTGGAAAATTATTTTATCTCAAGATCCATAAACTAGACACTTCAAGTTTCAAATTGATTTTTTTCTCACTTACATACGACCATTTTTACCAAAGATACAGCCATTTAACAAATTACAAAAAATTGAGATTTTTTCTTTGATCCCTTAATTTTTTCCGCTAGTGTATTACTCGAAAACGAAACAATTTAACAAAATAAAACGAAAGTATCTTTTTTTGTAACATTTTTCAAAATTTTTTGAACTGAGGACGAAATTCCCGAGATATGAAAAAGTTAGGACATTATTGACCCAAATTGCGGAATTGTTTTTAGAACATCGCAATCTGAATGTGATTCTAAATTTCAAATTTGATTACTCTCGATCCGTTTCGAAAATATTTGTTTCTTTTCTTATTTTTCTTCGTAGAATCCACAGTTTGTTTTTGATAGGTTAATTTTGGAACACCCTGTATATTAGCACACGATTAGCCATAGATATCTGACACATTTCTTCATTTCATCTATTGTAACTGATTGCTCATAATGGGAAAAACTTTAAGAAAAACTTCATGCTGTTCATATCCATTTTAAAAGAAAATTAATAGTTTCCAGATAATAATGTATTTTTTAACTTTGAATGGAAGACTGAGAAGCCATAAATATGTCACGATAGAATTTGTTTTCATGAACAGCAACTTATCGAACCTTCTATGTGAAAGCCAAACACTCTACCCACTATACCAATATTAACATTTTTTCGAAAGATGGTAGTAGATTATTAATTAATGTTTTATTGGATTTTTTAAATTTATCAAATGAACGACGAACGTCAAACCTGAAAGTAACGTGTTTTGACAGGTCTGAAATGTATATCGTGTGTCGTGTTCATATTATGAATGTCAAAATATTCTATAAATTTCTAGTAAAAAGTTTGCTAACAAAGTAATAGGCGTGAACAAAATGTAGTATTCTACTTGCATGTAATGACTGTCATTCACTCGGGTGGTTTACAGCACTCGCCCTCGTGAATTACAGCCATCATTAAATGCTCGTTGAATAATATACTATTATTCTAGGCTTTAAAGAAATAAATCATTTTGATCACTAAGATAGCTATCTTAAAGAATAGCGGAGATACAGACATGGGTAATTTTAACTGGCGGGCCCTGTATACACCAAAATATTATCCATAAGAGATAGCTATCTTAAAGAATAGCGGAGATACAGACATGGGTAATTTTAACTGGCGGGCCCTGTATACACCAAAATATTATCCATTCTCCGTTAGTACACACCTTAATATACATATTTTTCCAACCAGTTGTCCATGGCCCCCAAGATGTTGTAATAAGTCGCCTGTGCACTTTCTGTGAAGGGTACCAAGAATTTTTATTAAGAATGGGTATTTACGCGAAAAAAAAATAAAAAGTAAGCGGTGAGGAACACTTGGGAACTGTAACGGCACCATGAAACCATTAAAATCACCGTAATTATCCAAATAAATAAAGCTACTGAATTTATAATGCACCTGGAGCTAAGCAGAATTCGGAACAATGGCAAGATATTCATAATCAAGCTATTGTTATTAGAAACAGGCGGCTTTGGAGAAATGGTTATTTATATTAAATTGATTATTTGGAATAAAAATTGCGACCAAACAAAAGATTGAATCTTTTCAGAAAGGATGTTGCAGAAGAAATAATGTATTATTTTAATAGAAATGGCGTTTGCTCTATACAATTTCGTGGAAAAATAAGCCTCAAAACGGTATATAAAAATTTAGTCTGGCCACGTCCTTACAAAACGATCGCCGCCATGGCGTAGACCTGTGACGTCAGACGCCGTTCGCACGTGTATACCTAAATAGAGTAGTGTGCTTTAGTTCATATCTGTATACGACTTCCATGTCCATGCTTTCGGACAAGGCAGTACATACTATCACGGATTTCCCAATCCGATGTTTTCTTTTGCCAGAAAAACAATCCGTTAATTAATCACTTATATTTTTTAACTACTCTGTACACTACTGATTACTAATTACAACTCAACTGATCACTATTTCACTTTGAAAATCCAGGAAATTTCTAACTAAACACTCCAATTCAAAACTGTAATACTCTAATTCCAAGACTGTCTGACTCGGCCGTTTATTCTTCTTTTATAGACCAAGCGAATATTCCAGGTAATTTCTAGCATCTCTAGATCCATTTCCCGAACGACTTGAACGCTTCTCGTCGATTCTCCATTTTTCCAGTTGCGCCTCGATACACGGCATTATTTGTTTGTTGTAAAATAGACTCGTAAAATGGGCACAGAAAGTGCATCTCACCGGGCAAATCGAAGAAGTATTGCATTATGTACTAATACAGCGCTTAATATATTTCACCGTACAAAAAAAAATGAAAAGAAAAATGTGGTGCAGGGCGATGAAGCACGACGAATGGAAGCATTACAATATTGTTTGTTTGTGAAGACCATTTTAATGTAAATTCAATTCAAAATACAGATAGATTTAAGTTCATAGAAAAAAATAAAAAGTAAAGTTGTAAAGAATCGATTAAACTTTTTTTTTAAGCTACCAGTATGTAAGGCGTGTAGAAAATCAATGGTAACGCAATCTTACATTTTTTTTATTTGCTATGTTCAGCGCTTCATTCCGATTCCAAACAACATGCATTTATAAAATTTTTCTATCTGATTCCACTACATTAAATTACCTGTTTTATTCTGAAAACATAAACAAAAGTAATGAATAAGGATCTTAAAAAATATTTGAGGCGAAATGATATCAGTAGTACCTAAATAGCAGAAAAAATGTATTAAACTATTAAAAAAAAATTGATAAATATCATTATTTATTACTTTTTACTTTATTTTTCAAATCAAATCAAGTAGTTTAATGTGAAATCACAAGGCATAATTTTATAATTATCTCAAGTAAAACCATCAATCTGGTACTTACCCAACAGCATTGTCGCCGTAATTGTTATGAGAGGATCTATATTGCAAATAAAAGGAATAAGTTACGTTTAACAATATTGTAAGTTGACCACATCACCACTAATAATTATGACATTACCTATCTATGACACACAAAAACTCAAAGATACAAGAAACAAACGAACACCGTAACCTGTACCTATATCCACGGTTACAAATGTCACACTACTGATATCGCGTTTTCGGTCACGTGGTTTTGTTTACATTCTATGGCAATTTATTAATGTTAATATTTTAATTATTATGTGATTATTGCCTCCAGACACATATTCTGATCTTTCAATATGTTTGAAAGATTACCCTGTTATTCATTTCAAAGCAATATAAAATTCAAGCATTAACTTCTCTCTACTGATTTTTTTAGTAACAAAGAAGGACTTCTTGGGAAAATAAATGTTGTTGTTAATGCACTTTTGTTAAAAATTACACAGCCCCACAAAAAAAAAAGTTCATACACAAGAGAGTGACATGTATTCCCATGTATTTTTCGACGCTGAATCCCGAGCTCAGAATTAGGCCTACACGTCTGGAATTGGCCCCAAGGGCCGAAAATGGCCTGAAATGCGGTTCCCGGGATAAGACGAAGTCGACGCTGAATTTTGGAGCTAAAGCCGGATTTGTGCTCGAAAAGTTTATGGCCAACTGAAATTCCGGATTTGGGTCCGGGAAAATGACCCCTTGGGGCGGGAAATCCTGTTTTGGATGTCCCGGTCGTGACTGTGGTATTTTTGTGTATTTTTGTGTATTTTTCAATTCTGGGCCTGAGACTGGGTGTGAAAAGTTTTTGGTCAGCTGAAATTCCCAGTTTGGGTGCGGGAAAATGGCCCATTGGGGCCGGAAAATCATATTTAGGACGTACCAGTCGCAAAAGTGGGATTTTCATGTATTTTTCAATCCTGGTCATTAGAGTATGCTCAAAAAGTTTTTGGACAGCTGAAATTCCCAGTTTGGGTCCGTGAAAATGGCCCATTGGTGCCGGAAAATCATATTTCGGACGTACCAATCGCAACAGTGGTATTTGTGGTTTCGGAAGTTGCCAGTGATATTTTTGTTTGTATATGATTTCCTTCTATTTTATTGCATGATATTTTGAGCATACTCTAAGGACCAGGATTGAAAAATACATGAAAATCCCACTTTTGCGACTGATACGTCCGAAATATGATTTTTCGGCCCCAATGGGCCATTTTCCCGGACCCAAACTGAGAATTTCAGCTGACCAAAAACTTTTCACACCCAGTCTCAGGTTCAGAATTGAAAAACACACGAAAATACCACAGTCGCGATCGGGACGTCCAAAACAGGACTACTTCCGAAACCACAAATACCACTGTTGCGACTGGTATGTCCGAAATATGATTTTCCCGCCCCAAGGGGTCATTTTCCCGGACCCAAACCCGGAATTTCAGTTGGCCATAAACTTTTCGAGCATAAATCCGGCTTTAGCTCCAAAATTCAGCGTCGACTTCGCCTTATCCTGGGAACTGCATTTCAGGCCATTTTCGGCCCCTGGGGCCAATTCCAGACGTGTAGGCTCAATTCTGAGCTCGGGATCGGATTCAGCGTCGAAAAATACATGGGAATACATATGTCACTCTCTTGCGTATGAATTTTTTTTGTAGGGCTGTGTTATCAAGTCATATTTAAAAGTGCAATATCATGAAAATAAAACACTATCGGAACATATTTATGGCTTCTCAGAAATAGGAATTAAGATTTAAAGTAGAAAATCCTCCAAACACAAATCAACGTATAAGTACTTTGGTATTATTGGCAGGTATTTGTAAAAGTCAAACTCGTTTTTCAGGATTGTGCATTTTGATGAATGTTTATTAAATATTTAATTTGAGTACATCTTTTGTACTAATACTACAACGAATTTTAAAGCGAAACATGTTATTGACGAAGTGCAAATGTTGTCGCTGGTTGATGACCGTTGACCCGAAATGACGAGAATTCTCAAGAAGGCAATCCTAACGAAATGCCGAATATAAAAAAACAACGAAACAACAGTTAATTCCTTTCTTTGAAAGAGTAATTGGCAGCGTCTGCTTGTTTTTCCTCTGATGAATTATTAATACTTTATATAATCACTAATGCATCATTCAGCAATCTGTTACAACTGGTTCTCTTGCAAAACAAGACTAATTTAATCGACACATCGATGAAATGGTGAACTGCTTTAGTATTCCTATATAACAGTTCCATAAAAATATACGGGAATATTCGGAGAAAATGCATATAAACTTAATTTTTGATAGTCGCAAACATACAGAATGCCTTCTAATACGTGAACCGAAAACAAATTTTGATATTGGAAAATGAATACGTCAAAATATTATTAATAAAAATGACTTCTCTCCATAGTTTTTAGCATTTTGACATAAACTACATTTTTAATTTTATTAGGGTATCCCGAATGTGAGGATACAAAAACTTTAAATAAAATTTGACACTTGGTGTGGTGTTAAATAGGCTGAGGTTCTAGACGACTAATGACGTCATCAATCTAGCTGTATTCTGATTCTTCCTAATAGAAAATGCATCTTCATTTCGTCCCAAGGTCACTTCCAATCTTATAAAGGCTCTACGATCAGGAATGAGGTGCTCTGGATACCTTCCTTGATATAACTCTACAGCTCTTCTTAATTTTTTTTGTGATACGCCGTAAATTAGCAACATATCATTTTTTCTAAATGAGAACACATTTTGTAAGCCCGAAAGTTATACGTTTGAAGTTCGTATTGAATAATGACAAGTATTATGTGACATTTATGCACTTTAAACAACGAACATTCAATTATTTTCCAACGATTGCTTGATCCTTCACTTGATCACCGCTAATGTGATTTTTAGGTGGTATTTCTTTTGAGACTCTTTAGGACGATATTGCTTATAACTTTTAAACGGGAAGCAGTACAGGAAAATTTAGATTATTAGAGAAAAGAGAGCTTTTTAAAAGAAACAAAATTAGGTATGTTTCTGGAAAAAATATAATTGATGACGTCATTAGTCGTTTCTGTCAAATCCCAAAGATAATACATGCTACTGAAAACGGAGTTTACTTCATCCCATTTAACACCACGTGTCCCAAATTTTATTTAAATTTTTTATATCCTCACACCCTGTATATGAAACGCAAAGCATTTCCGAACACAAGTTTATGAGATTTTTCTTGATTTGTGACGCACAATTTATTTAATGTACCTATCAAAGCATTTTAGTTACATCAGATTGAATAGAACTATTAAATGTTTAGTAGAAATGAGATAAAGTGACTATTTCTGTCTTCTTTTACAGTATATAAACGTCGAGATAGGCGGAGAAGGGAAGTTTACGAACAAAGCTCTGAAGAAATTTCCGAAGAAAAGAACGTGAACCAAGACTCGGAATCTAAAGAGAGTCGTTACCTACGACACGGACCCCGAGGTCATCATAGCCATCATGGACCTCAACACCACCATCACTTTGGCCCCCCTCGTTTCTTCCCCCCACCCTTCGGAGTCCCACATCACCCCCCTCCGTATCCTGGACCTGGTAAGCATTTATTTCGTAATATTTTACCCGGTTTCAAAATTTTTGTACCTAGATTCATGGAGGGAGCATGGCTACGAACATAAGGATAAATTTGGACATCATGGCCCGTGGGAAGATAACGATAGCCATGACTGCGATCCTTTTGGGCATAAATCCAAATATCCCGGAGGCGAACAACGTCCGGATAACAGGAAACCATGGCGTGATGGTCCAGAAGGCAATCCTTATCCCGACAGTAATGGGAATAATGGTTTTGATAGACCTTCTGGTGGTAAACCAAATAAAGGAACAGATTCTGGAAACGACAATCCTAACGATTCCAGTAAGAATGACAACAATACAACAACTGAAAATCCTATTGTGGAAGTTTTCACGACTAGAACAACAACAACAACTACTACTACATCTAGAACTACAACAGTGCCAGATATTGACATAAGATTTAGACTTCCTGATGACAGTTAGTGAATGTGAATGCTTATAACATCTTTTGTACATGCGAACAAGTTAGCAAGACACTTTTAGCAAACTGCAAGATGCCATTATATTTTTTGTTGCTATTTTGTTACACTAAAATTAATTTTGTACCTTAAGCCGTTTTGAGAAAACAGTGATTTTTTTGTTTAAAGTTGAAGTAAAGGTAAACTTAAATGACAGCAATTTGATTAAAAATATGGTCATTTTCTTTGCTTATTTTACCGTTAGAATTGATCCAAATAAAAAATGTGACGATAAAATCTGATATTAATGAATTTTGTGCCTTAAACCGTTTTGACTAAACGGTAAATTTTTAGTTTAAAGTTAAATAAAGGTAAAGCTAAATGACGACAATTTGCATAAAAATTATGCTCATTTTCTTTTCCTATTAGAAGCGTTAGAATTGATTCAAATAGAAAATGTGACGATAAAATCTGATATTAATGAATGTTGTGCCTTAAGCCGTCTTGACGAAACGGTGAATTTTAGTTTAAAGTAAAGGTAAACTTAAATGTTAGCAATTTGCATAAAAATATGGTCATTTTCTTTGCCTATTTTAGCGTTAGAACTGATCCAAATAGAAAATATGACAATAAAATCTAATAGTCCTTTTAAAGCAACACATTCTGGTGGTCGAGGTGTCGAGAAATTGCTTGGACTGGGCAGCATTTGACCGTTTTCTAGAAAATAGCTTGAGGTTTACAAATATACAAAATCTCTGTTTTTTTTTGAAGTCTTCTAAACGTTTCTTGGTAACTTTATATATGTTATTTTTATGGTTATTTATTGCTATTAAATATTAAAGATATTTTTATAATTTGAACGTTCACCGCTGCGGTTTCATTTCACTTATTTCTCAACGTCTCGCTGAAGGTCAGGTCGTAATTACGGCGTGTCAATAATTTCGATTGTCAACCGATAATTGAATGGTTCTCGGGAATTATAAATTCGGTATTCAATGGTAATCATTGCGTAAAAATGATTTTTCCCTAAATCGACCGAAATCATATCGCCCACTTCCTACACGTTTCGTTCCGGTCTAGTACACCTCATCAGTCATAGTAAATTCCACCCGAAGGTAAAAACTACTACCGAATTAGCGGAGGCCGGTGAGAGACCGAAAATTAATGTTTACAAACCGCAAGCAAATACAACAGGTGCGAGTTGATGGTAATTAATTTCTAAGTGGCAATATAATGACTGTGTAAAAAATGTAGGATCGCGATGCGCAGTCCTTATATAGAAATAATGGTATATTATGTTACTAGGAGGTGATGAATATTATGTGTTGAGCGTAGAAATTTGCTCAATCTAGTGCGAAACACATACAGGGTGGCGTATCCGTCGATTTTGTTTTGGAGGGAGACACAAATTTGGCATAAAATCACGTTTACACGTGCAGCCCCCTAGGCGTAGATGACACCACCCCTAAAATGGGAAGGGGGGCCGAATAATACATCGCTTTAAAGGTCTTTCAATTCCCTTTATAATGCCACATACTTCAGTTCAGTAGTTTTGGAGATTTATTGATTAAAAGCTTAAAGTAGACTTTAATAGGTACATCAGATTAGTTTGTATTTATTTAAAGAAATTTTAGTAAAAGCATTTACTTAATCTTTGTCCACTACACCCATGGTTTGTTTATTATTTTAGTGTTGAAAATAGCGATTGGAGCGATTTTTGTGACAAAAAATGGCAGTATTGTGTTAATTTTTTTTCTTGAAGAAAGGTAAGAAAGGAATGTCTCGTACTTATTTTAAATAGAAATTTAGTACATAGTTTGCGATTGATACGACCAAACTTTGTTGTTAAAATACATTTTAATGCTTTATAAATTAACCATGGTATATTCCACGGCAGAAAGGGTTGAAATTATCGAAATATTTTTCGGAAATAATCAGTGCACTAGTAGAACAGCAGAAAACTACTTTGCTACCAAATTTAATGCATTACTTGATCTCCAGATCATGTATTAAAGTCTACTTTAAGCATTTAATCAATAAATCTCCAAAACTACTGAACTACATGGTATTTTACATCATTATAAAGGGAATTGAAAGGCCTTTAAAGCGATGTATCATTCGACCCCCTTCCCATTTAAGATTTTAGGGGTGGTGCTATCCCCGCCTAGGGGGCTGCACGTGTAAACGTGATTTTATGCCAATTTTGTGTCTACCTCGAAAACCGCCACCCTGTATACTACTCCGAGTGACGTATACTATCTTTTCTTTTTACGCCAAGATAAAAAAAAATAAATATGGATATGATTAAGAGTTTTATTTACTATGTAAAGATTAAAGGAATCATCCTATATCTATAAATTAACTAGAACATATTTAATTAGCATTTTTAAATTATTATAATTTAAATTATCATATTAAGCTCAAGCACAATTTTGTACTGTGAAGTTGCTAGGTTTAAAGACCTACTAGCTGTTTTTGTGTCAAGACTAACAGTTCTGAATAAACACATTACCAGTCGTACCGTTGTCTGGTTCATTGAGTAAAAATATTTCCATCACCAATGTTTCCAATTCAACTTGAAGTACTGGGTTATATCTTAAAGGATTTAGAATTTTAATCGCTATCTGTTTCTTGTTGCTCACAGATTCTTCAATATATCCTTCAGCCACGCTGGTCGATTTCCATCCACCATATCGTTTTAGCGTTGTAATATCTCCACCGATGTCAACTAAGATAGTTGCCGAGGTCCCTCTAAGGCTATGACCTGTATATCCATGTGGATTTGGCAAATTTAAAAACAGCGCAACATCTTTTGAGACGTTTGAAATTCTATGTATGCCCATGACAACACGATGGCAATGACCATGTTGATATTTAATGAAAAACATAAAACATCAGAAGTTATGTCTTTCGGTGGAAGACTTACATATTTTGTAAATGAACGATGATTTTTAGTGTTAGTATTGGGAATATTTAATAAGATTAAGTCTCCTAAATCTCTTATATCCTTAACTTTTAAATGAACCAGTTCATCGCATCTACATGCTCCGGTACTAATATTTGGAATATTAGTACGACCTAAAAAATGCTGTACATAAATTTTATAAAAATAACTAGTCTAATACATATTTTTATAAGGTAGGTTCGTACATTCGTTGCTAAATATTTATCATCAGGTGTCTTACTGAGAAATTTGTCAAACTCTTTAGAAAAACACAAAAATACAAGAAACAAATGCCAATATATAAAACTTGGTGGTTGTTCATTTGAACTGAATTTTATATTTTTAATAAAATCATAAAAAGTAAAATATTTTTTGTTTTATTATTACTGTAACACATTACTGTTTGCTTATGAAATCATATTTTTTGTAATATATTCGATGCATTTTCTACGACAGTTCTATTATAGCGTGTTATTTTTTCAGACTATTGTTAACAGCGCACTATTTAGAAATCAAAATTGGTTGCTATACCAACTAAATTACTGGCTCCAAAATAAACTTTAGGTTACCAGAGGACGCAAAAAACTTAACTAAAAGACTTGATATTCATCATAAAACTAAAAAAATCGTGATTCAACAGATTTGTCGTGAGATCGTAAGATTCAGATTCAAATTTTAAGATCTCACAAAAAATCTGGACTTCTGGGTAAGAACCACCTCTTCGAGCACTTCGCCCGTAGGTACTATATTGGCAATTTCACAGACGATGGGGGCATCGATTTTAAATAGCGGTCAAGTTGCAATGCGAACTACAGTCGGCGCTCAATCACGGGGGTTTCCCTTCAACCGACCCTATATAAAAAATCGCTATCTCCATAACCCAAGGCATTAAAACAAGAATTTTCGCGGCCTGGGAGCAGTAAGTTAAGACCGAGCGCGCTGCGAAGATGTTTAACCTGAACATTTTACGGCTATCCTCGATAGTTCTAATCAGCTTGAGTAGCTGTTTATGCGCGCTCGCGCCTGCTAGTATCCAAGTGCTCAGCCCCAGTGAATTCGCCGTGATCTTAGCGCCAGATGAAAACGGAACCCTCTTAGACGTCCAGATAAATATAAACAAGGAATTCGGCTCCGGGGAACCGGATTACCGGAAGAAGAACGTTACTGGGCGGGTTATACACTTCTCTGAACGAAGTTTGATTCTGAAAAGGGGTGATATAATTTATTATTCCTTGACGTTTGATGATGGCGATATAGGACTGCATGGCGAAGATGGAAATTACATTTTCGATGGGGGTTAGTTAATTTTTTTAATATTAATTGCTTAAATGTCAAAGTTTAATTTGATTTTTGACGATTTTTATCTAATTTTTTACGATAATTTTCATATTAGTTGGGTAATTGTCAAAATTTGGAAAACAAGGTTTTTTTGTGACATACACACGATTATTCGATTGATTGCTGAGTAAATTAACGACGTATATTTTTAAAAAATAAAATGATTTAAGGGTGCCGTATTCTTGAAATTGTGATTTTTACAACATTTTACACATTTAAGAACTGAATAATATAGAGCTTAGCAAAAAAAAACAAGAAAACGAATATAGAAGAGGAGAGCAAGCAGTCTAGCCACAAATTTTTAGGTACAGAAATATTTCAAAATACGTATTTTTTTAAATTTAACGATATACATATTGTTATAACATAAAGTTATGTAGATCTGCATATAAGATGCATGTAAGATTGTTAAGTATATGAAAATAATTAGAATTTGGGGTTAGAATAGCAAAATAATATGTGTCTTACACAGCTTTTGCTGAGCGTGCTTTTAAAAGTTATTACTTTATTTGAGAAGAATTTAAATAGTAAAAGTGGATAAACAAAACATTAAAAATTCTATATTTGATATTATATTTGTTCTACGTGTTTTATTTTTCGAGATTTCCAGACCTAAAAGCACCACAAATTTGATCGTTTTACTACTATATTATTATACTATAATATATTTTTCATAAAAACACATAAATACCTGGCCTTCTAAGCCAACAAAAAACAAATTATTTTCACAAAATGACCACTGAACTCAACATTCATTTTTCTAAGATGGACTTTTTCTTTAACACACTGCATAAAAAATGACCATGCCATCGAATAGGGCACGAAAAGTTCTTGTCAATGCAGTTTTGTTAAAAATTATTAAATCATGTTTAAAGTACAATATCATGAAAATAAAACACTATCGGAACATATTTTATGGCTTCAGAGACATAAGAATTAGGATTTAAAGTAGAAAGTCATCCGAACACAAATCAACGTATAACTACTTTGATATTATTGACAGGTATTTGCAAAAGTCAAACTCGTTTATCAGGATTGTGCATTTTGGTGAATATTCATTAAATATTTAATTTGAGTACCTCTTTTGTACTAATACAAGAAATTTTAGAGCGAAACATGATATTGGCGAATGTCTAAGTGCAAATCTTATCTCTAGTTGATGACCATTGACCCGAAATGACGACAATTCTCAAAAAAGCAATCCTAACGAAATGCCGAATATACAGGGTGTCTGTGAAAGATTGGGAAATCTCGGAGCTGGAGATACTGGTGACCAAAAAAAGTCGATTGAGCCAAATATGCCTTATCCGAATGTTGCTGGTTTCAAAAATACAGGGCGTTCAATGCTAGAATTTTATTTTGAAATATCTCAATAACTTTGAAACATGCCGGAGTTTTCAACTAATTTTGACGTCACTAGTAGAGTGCGCCACTTATGGCACATCATATTTCTTTTAAATGGCAGAACTTTTTTGCAGCTTAGTGTATCCATCTGACTATAGAAACAATCGATTCTCCTACCTGTTGTATCTGAAAAAGGTATACTCTGTTGAAGCCGTTAGGAGTAACAGTTTTCGAAATAATCCTATTTGAAATATTCAGTGCACCGATTGAAAACTGTTATCGTTTCAGGTAAAGTGCCTTTTCTACTGAAAATACAGCAAAATGTTACTTGAAAAAGTTGTTCAGAACGGTAAATTATGGAGACGTGTAAAATTTCAGATTGTATTGAACTATTCAATTTTGAGTACAAATGAGATAAAGTGACTAGTTCTTTCTTCTTTTGCAGTATATAAACCTCGATATCGTCCGAGAAGGGAAGTTTACGAACAAAACTCTGAAGAAACTTCCAAAGAAAAGAACGTTAACCAAGATAGTCGTTACCTACGACACGGAGCCCTAGGTCATCATAGCCATCATGGGCCTCACCACCGCCATCACTTTGGCCCCCCTCATTTCTTCCCTCCACCCTTCGGAGTCCCACATCACCCCCCTCCGTACCCTGGGTCTGGTAAGCATTTATTTCTTAATGTTTGACCCGGTTTTAAAATTTTTGTACCTAGATTCAAGGAGGCTTCGAACATAAAAATAATTTTGGACATCATGGCCTGTGGGAAGATCACGATAGCCATGACTGCGATTCTTTTAGGCATAAGCCCAAATATCCCGGAGGCGAGCAACGTCCGAATAACAGGAAACCATGGCGTGGTGGTCCAGAAGACAATCCTTATCCCGACAGTAATGGGAATAATGGTTTTGATAGACCTTCTGGTTTTAAACCAAATAAAGGAACAGGTTCTGAAAACGACAATCCTAATGAAAGTGACGGTTCCAGTAAAAATGACAACAATACAACAACCGAAAATCCTACTGTCGAAGTTTTCTAAATTTAAATGACGCAAATGATGCAATTTGCATAAAAAATATTGTCATTTTCTTTGCTTACTTTAGCGTTAGCATTGATTCAAATAAAAAATATGACAATAAAATCTAATGGTACTTTTATAGTAACACATTCTGGTGGCGCTATCATATTCGTACGTGAATTAGGTGTCGAGTTTCTTGGACTGGACAGCATTTGGCCGTTTTCTAGAAAATAGCTTGAGGTGTAAAATTATACAAAATCTCTGTTTTTTTTACAGTCTTCAAAATGTTTCTGGGTTACTTTATATACGTTATTTTTATGGTTATTTATTGCTATTAAATATTAAAGATATTTATATAATTTGAACGTTCACCGCTGCGGTTTCATTTCACTTATTTCTCAACGTCATAAAAAATTACCATGCCATCGAATAGGGCACAGAAAGTTGTTGTTAATGCAGTTTTGTTAAAAATTATCAAATCATGTTTAAAAGTACAATATCATGAAAATAAAACACTATCGGAACATATTTTATGGCTTCATAGACATAGGAATTAGGATATAAAGTAGAAAATCATCCAAACACAAATCAACGTATAATTACTTTGGTATTATTGGCAGGTATTTGCAAAAGTCAAACTCGTTTTTCAGGGAATACAAGCAATTTTAAAGCGAAACATGTTATCTCTAGTCGATGACCATTGACCCGGAATGACGACAATACTTTATGTAATCAGTCATTGCATCGCTCAACAATCTGTCACAACTGGTTCTCTTGCAAAACAAGACTAAATTAACAGACACTTCGATGAAATGATGTATTTTTCTGCTTTAGTATTTCTTTACAACAGTTCCATAAAAATATACGGGAATATTCTGGGAAAATGCATATAAACGTAATTTTTGATAGTCGCGAACATACAGAATGCCTTCTAATACGTGAAGCGAAGGCAAATTTTGATAATGAAAAATGAGTACGTCAAAATATTATTAATAAAAATGATTTTTCTCTATAGCTTTTAGCATTTTGACATAAACCACATTTTAAATTTTGTACACGTGTATCAAACTGAAAATTAAATAAAATATGGGACATGGTGTGGTGTTAAATGTGATGAAGTATGCTCTATTTTCAATCGAAAGTATCCTTGGGATTTGGCAGAAACGAGTAACCTCTTCAATCTAGCTGTATTAACGTTTCATACCCTTCAGTCACAGTATACTAAGCAATCAGTACGGAATCTTAGACAATTTATGAATGAAATACGTCTGGCAGTTTTTAAATACCCCCACTCTAGAAAAAGTCGCCAAGAATATGGCGGATCTCGGAGAACATACAAAAAAATAGCTAATAATTTGGCGTAAACATAACCAAAGTTGTTCGTAGTTTTAATACTTTTGCATTAATTCTTAATTAACTGTTGTAATCCAGTGTAGTTTTATGTAATTGAGGTTTTGGTCACATTCTAGCAGTTATAATTTGAATTTGATTATAAAACCAGTATGAATTTAAATTTATTTAAAAAATCTGCGAAAACATGGAAACTAAGTCAACTAGTAGTGTAGTTTTATTTTATATTTTGTGGTACTTTTGCCTTCATGTCAAGATGTATACGTTTACCTTATTTTGTTAGCAGATTATCAAATTTAAGCCCAGTGTAATTTTCATATTTTTACAAATTTTTTTTATTAGGAAAGTACGAAATGAAATTAAAACGTGAATGTTAGGTACATTTTATTTTGAGGTTTACAAAATATAGGTAACATAATATAGGTAACATAATCAAAAACCCCCGTTGCTCTATTAGGTGTATGGAGTGGTTTCTTTCATTCATGTATGAAAGCAGTCTCTTTCCTATTTGGAGTTAAATCTTTTGCTCCCTTTCATGTTTTAATTCTTTTTTAGGATTTTCTTAATTAAGCTATCACGTCTAACTTGGTCTCCCATATCTAAAACTGTTTACAGGCCTTTTACGCCCAGAGCTGCGTTATGCCTTAGTTTTTTACAACACATTTATTTCCTCCCATAGTTTATTTATTATTTACTGGGTATAGTTCCACTAATAAATAATCACTAATATAAAAACACAAATAACTAAACACTCAACACGACATACAAAGCAGGAATATAAGTACAATAACGATAACGAGTGGATAACCATGTAATAATGTCAAAAATTAAAAAACCTAACTGACACACAGAAATTATAGTAATAACTGTCAGTCGCCAACAAGATGGCGGATTTTTGGAAGACGCGGGAAAGCTGAGTTTCCCTACTGATTGCTTAGTATACTGTGCCTTCAGTCAATTTGATTTTTCCAAACAGAAAATGCATCTTCATTTCGTCGCAAGGTCGCCTCCAATCTTGTAAAGGTTCTATGATCAGGAATGTGGCGCTCTGGATATCTTTTTTGATATAACTCTATATCTCTTTTTTTGAGATTCACCGTAAATTAGCAACGTATCAACTTTTTCTGAATGAGAAAACATTTTCTAAGCACAAAAGTTATGCGTTTGACGTTCGTATTGAATAATGACAAGTATTGTGTAACATTTATGCACTTTAAACAACGGCCATTCAATTATTTTCCAACGATTGCTTGATCCTTCCACCGCTAATGTGATTTTTAAGTGGTACTTCTTTTGAGACTCTTTAGGACGATATTGCTTATAACTTTTAAACGGGGAATATACAGAAAAATTCCTCAAGTAAAAGTTTATTAGAAAAACGAGAGCTTTCTAACTGGAACAAACTTGGGTATGTTTCTGGAAAAATACAAGTGATGAGATTTTTTTCTTGATATGTGACACAAAGTTTATTTAATGGACCTAACAAAGCATTTCAGTTATATCAGATTGGATTGAACTATTCAATTTTGAGTACAAATGAGATAAAGTGACTAGTTCTTTCTTTTTTTACAGTATATAAACCTCGAGATAGTCGGAGAAGGGAAGTTTACGAACAAAACTATGAAGAAACTTCCGAAGAAAAGAACGTTAACCAAAATAGTCGTTACCTACGACACGGACCCCTAGATCATCCTAGTCATCATGGACCTCACCACCGCCATCACTTTGGCCCCCCTCATTACTTCCCCCCACCCTTCGGAGCCCCACATCACCCCCCTCCGTACCCTGGACCTGGTAAGCAGTTGTTTCTTAATGTTTTACCAGGTTTCAAAATTTTTGCACCTAGATTCATGGAGGGAGCATGGCTACGAACATAAAGATAATTTTAAACATCATGGCCCGTGGGAAGATCACGATAGGCATGACTGCGATTCTTTTGGGCATAAGCCCAAATATTTCGGAGGTGAACAACGTCCGAATAACAGTAAGCCATGGCGTGGTGGTCCAGAAGACAATTCTTATCCCGACAATAACGGGAATAATGGTTTTGATAGACCTTCTGATGGTAAACCAAATATAGGAACAGATTCTGAAAACGATATTCCTAACGAAAGTGACGCTTCCAGTAAAAATGACAACAATACAACAACTGAAAATCCTACTGTGGAAGTTGTCTAAATTTAAATGAGAGCAATTTGCATAAAAATATTGTAATTTTCTTTGCTTGAAGTTTAAAAATATACAAAATCTCTGTTTTTTTTTGCAGTCTTCTAAAAGTTTCTGGGTAACATTATGTATGTTATTTTTATGGTTATTTATTGCTATTAAATATTAGATATTTATATAATTTGAACGTTCACGTCTCGCTCAAGGTCAGGTCGTAATTACGGCGTGTCAATAATTTCGATTGTCAACTGATAATTGAATGGTTCTCGGGAATTATAAATTCGGTATTCAATGGTAATCATTGCGTAAAAATGATTTTTCCCTAAATCAGCCGAGATCATATCGCCCACTTCCTACACGTTTCGTTTCGGTCTAGTACACCTTATCAGTCATAGTAAATTCCACCCGAAGGTAAAAACTACTACCGAATTAGCGGAGGCCGGTGAGAGGCCGAAAATTAATGTTTACAAACCGCAAGTAAATACGACAGGTGCGAGTCAATGGTAATTAATTTGTAAGTGGCAATATAGTGACTGTGTAAAAAATGGAGGATCGCGATGCGCAGTCCTTATATAGAAATAATGGTATATTATGTATTGAGCGTAGAAGTTTGCGTGCGAAACACATATACTTCTCCGAGTGACATATGCTATCTTTTCTTCTTGCGCCAAGATAAAAAAAATTAACTATGGATATGATTAACAGTTTTATTTACTATGTAAAGATTAGAGTAATAATCCTATATCTATAAATTAAATATAATACATTTAATTAGCATTTCTAAGTTATTATAATTTAAATTATCACATTAAGTTCAAAGTTAGTAGATAATAACATCATTTGTTAACGTGATCACTGAATGTACAATTTTGTACGGTGCAGTTGCTAGGTTTAAAGGCCTACTAGCTGTTTTTGTGTCAAGACTAAGAGTCTTTTCACACGGGCCGGAAGCGCCGTTGAGTGGCCTGTTTTGACGAAACATTATTTTATATAGACTTATTCATACGGGGCGCGCCACAGAATTAGCAGCGCCACGGTGGAGCGTAGTCGCCGACTCCCACTGAAACGTCAACCATAAATTAGTGGCTCCACTCAGCAGCACTGCATAGTGACCCATGTGAAAAGACTCTAACAGTTCTGAATAAACACATTACCAGTCGTACGGTTGTCTGGTTCATTTCTTAGAATTGTATTGGTAAAAAACTTGAATAATAATATTTTCATTACATGTTTTTAATTCAACTTGAAGTTCTCATTGTATCTTAAAGGGTTTAGAATTTTAATTGCTATCTGTTTCTTGTTGCTCAGAGATTCTTCAATATATCCTTCGGCGACGCTGGTAGATTTCCATCCACCATATCGTTTTAGTGTTGTAATATCTCCACCGTTGTCAACTAAGACAATTGCCGAGGTTCTTTTAAGGTAATGACCTGTATATCCATGTGGATTTGACAAAGTTAAAAACAGCGACATCTTTTGAGACGTTTGAAATTCTATGTATGCCCATGACACACGATAACAATGGCCATGTTGATATTTAATGAAAAATATATCAGAAGTTATGGCTTTCGGTCGAAGACTTACTTATTTTCTGTATTATTGAAATAATAATCTCTAATTATAGTAAATGAACAATGATTTTTAGTTTTAGTGTTGGGAATATTTACTAAGGTTAAGTCTCCTAAATCCTTTATACAGTATGCGCCAAAAATATGGAATAAATTCAATAAAAACGAAACATTTATTTTTTAGGAAAAATCCTCGAACAGGTCGATTTTTAATTTAAAAAATACATATTTTAGCGTAAAATGCGATTTTTAAATGTCATTTGTTTTCGAGTAATGACGTCATCGATTTTTTTTTAAATGGCAACACCAAATTTTTTTCCTTGATTCTGAAAGATCGTTTAATTCTCTATCAGACAGTACTAAAATTTTGCCCTCTTACATAGGAAAGTTTTCGAGTAAATGACGATTGAATGTTAGAAAACGTAAATTTTATCCATAAAAAAGTAACAATTCTGAGGTATGTAAAATAAAATACAATTGATTAAATTTTATACTTAAATTAAATGTTCGAATTGCCATCCACCAACTTCTTGACAATGCGCAAGTCTGTGAAGAAATTCTTCTTGCACATTATGAATGATTTCTGGGGTAACTGCGTATTTCGTCCCGAATGCGATTTTGAAGTTCTTCTAAATTACGTGGTTTATTAATGTACACTTTTGACTTCAAGTATCCCCATAAAAAATAGTCAAGAGGTGTAAGATCTGGCGATCTTGCAGGCCATTCTATCGGTCCACGTCTGCCGATCCACCTCCCAGGAAAACAGTTGTCCAAAAAATCTTGTACAGGGCACGCATAGTGCGGAGGTGCACCGTCTTGCTGAAACCATATGGTATCGTCAGGAATGTCAGGGTCATTATCGTTAGGAAAAATTACTGCAAGAACTGGAACAAGGTCATTTGCTAGAAACTCTAAATATCTTTGTCCTGTAAGTGTTCCTTCAAAGAAGAAAGGCTCTACTATTCTGTCGTCAACTATTCTAGCCCACACATTTTATTTCTGAGGGTGTTGGGTATGTGCCTCTGCCATCCAATGAGGATTTTCCCGACACCAATATCTGCAAGTTTGACGATTTACTGTACCATTCAGGCAAAATGTGGCCTCATCTGAAAAAAGTATTTGTCGGTGTAAATTTCTATTTCCTTGACATAAATCCATTAGAATTTCTCAAAAGTGTAAGCGGCGATCGGGATCATCTTCATTGAGTTCCTGCACAAGTTGAATTTTGTAGGAATGATATTTTTCCTTCCTCAAGATACGTAGCACTGTGCTCTGACTAGTGTCATTTTTTAATGCAACCAATCGTGAAGAATTATGAGGATTAGCCACCATACTTATCAAAATGTTCTGTTTCTGATTTTCATTAATACTTGGACGTCCAGGTTTTGGAATATTTACAACATTTTATAAAAATAACTAGTCTAATACATATTTTTAAACGTAGGTTCGTATGTACATTCGTTGTTAAATATTTACCATCAGGTGCCTTACTGAGTCATTTGCCAAACTCTTCTTTAGAAAAAACTTGTGACTTTTTCGGCGTGTAGTTATCACCTTCTTGCTTCAAATATGCAATTAATTTAGAATAATTATCTGTGTCTTTACATTGCGTTCCACATTTAATTTAGATTTTACCATAGAATATTGCGCCCATTTTTGTGATAAAAAAGTAAAATATGTTATTATCAAATTTTCGGAGTAAACAGTTGCATTAGTCGCGTCAAATTAGCATTTCACTTGTAACTTTTTGCGGAGAGGTCCGATTGAGATGCGGTTTTCTGCAAAATGTTCAGTGAATTTTTTATAACAAAAGGTACATTTAACTTCTGTGCGCTCGCAAATTTTTAATTTTTTATTTAACAAATGACCCATTTTTGTTGAACATATGGCAAATGTCACACACGATTCAACGAAAATATTTGGAAAATATTCTCTCGGGGGGTTTTCGAGGTCCCTCTTTATCATTTTGGTGTTAGCTTTATTATTTATTGCTAAATTGTTGTAACTGGGCTAACAAATTAAATACTCTACCCCCGAAATCACTAGAGAACCGGAATTTTTTCCAGGATTTCTAGCTTATTAAGGCAAACCAACGGCACAAGATTTTTGCAAATATAATTGTTTATTGTTCGATTGTTGCAATCTCGCTAATTAACAAATTAATAACTCTACTCCCGGAATCGTTAGATAACCAGATTTTTTTGCAATAACTCTGGGATCATGGGGAGAACCATCGGCACAAGGTTGTTGCACAAAATTGTTTATTTTTTTATTTTTGCAACCTGGCTAATTAACAAATTAATAACTCTACTCCCGAAATCACTAGAGACCCAAAATTTTTTCCGGGATTTCTGTCTTTTTGATTGATCCGAGAATTATTGCAAAAAAATCCGATTTTCTAACGATTCCGGGAGAAGAGTTATTAATTTGTGTGATATTTGCCACATGTTCCACAAAAATGGGTCATTTGTTAAATAAACAATTAAAAATTTGCGAGCGTACAGAGGTTAAGTGTACCTTTTGTTATAAAAAATTCCATGAACATTTTGCAGAAAACCGCATCTCAATCGGACTTCTCCGCGAAAAGTTGTCTATTTTCACATTTTTCATGCTAATTTGACGCGACTACATTATTTTTTTTCGTTCAATTCACAAAGTTATTGTCACAAACTTTTCTCGACTTTTCTGGAACTGCCACTGATGAATTTGCTATTTCTCTTACCTCAGTTGGAGTTCACTTATTTTAATCTTTACCTGACAACTAAGATCAAATGTCACATTTATCACTGAGAGTATATGGAAATTTATATATGTCACGGTCTTCTTGAATCAATGCCTAATAACACAGTACGTTAGGTGTAACAAGTTTCACAATATTTCAACGCAAATGTGGGCAGAAATTTTTAAAACAGAATGCTACATTATCAAAGTTTAAAAATAAAATGACGTAGTATAACAGTTAGGCATTGTTCATTTAATCATAACTATAATCATTTTATCACGTTGTCTACTAAAAAAAAATGATAAAATGATGATGAAAGCAGGAAGCCTAGCAGTAAAATACGAAGATTGCGATACTGCAAGTGCTGGTTAGAAAAAAAGAAGAAAGGAGGAGAGAATATAAGGACAGATTGAGATAAATACTACCGACTAAATGGATATGCAACCACAGAAATAAAACGCTTAAGAACTGGAGGCAGACAGATGAGAAAAAATTACAGCTAAGAGACAAAGATATAGACAGACAAGAAAGATGAACAAAAATAAAGATACAATGCAAAATATGAGAGGTTAATAACAGAGAATATACCGAGGTACTTAAAAAGGGAAAGTACGAAGGAAAGAATAATGTTAGCAAGATTCAGGTGTGCTAATCAGGAAAAGATAATAAATGGTGGACAGATGAAAGTGAGAGAAGATCTAAGGTCTGTTAGGAGAGAGAGAAAAACGATATCTACAGCTACTATGCGATTGTGAAGAAATGAGGGGAAGACATGAAAGCAGAGAGCAAATTTTGAACGAGGACGGAAGAGGTTTGAATGAAGTGAAGTTTGGATGAAGATAGTTAAGGAAGTCAAAGAATCGAGGGCCACGCAGAATAGAGTTTGTTTTGAGTTTTGTAATTAATGTCTACTATAAGGAATACTGTAATTATTTAAACCCGTAAAGCAAAATAAAACATTGCTAACAAAAATGTACATATTTTTTCAAACAGCAAAGTGTTTCAGAACGATTCAAAATAACCGAGCAATTTATTAATAACAATTACAAAGCGTTGGCAAGTTGAGAATGCAACTGGCTGACTATTTAAAATTGTTCTAGAATCATTCAAATGCTCTTTAATCGTAGTTTTTGAGCGTTTTCCGTGTTAAGGACGTTTTAATTTGCGTAAGACAGTAGTGAAAGCTTGGAGAGGAAAATAAATCGTTGACACCGCCTTCTTTTGACATTCATATTTCGGGTAGCCGGGGAGATATCTCAGCGAGCAGATGAGAGGATATCGATTTTACACCAAGTAGGAGAATAAAGGGAAAAATTGGATGATCAATAATACTTACGCTTTAGTATTCCGACTAAATAACAGAAATGAAAGAGCGGCCGGCACCAGGAGAATAAGAATTTGCTTTCGAGGCCGAATCCAACCGAAAAGAAAACCCCCACAAAACTCCCACGGTATTCAGTGCGTCGCTCTTTAAATGATCTTTAATGGCTTAAGTCTTCAAGAGGAATTTATGATCGAATTTTTAATATAAAACGAGGCGGTCAACTGCAGAATATGAGGAACATCCCGGTTGGCCGAATACAGCACCAGTCGCGTAAATCGGGCCAGGGCAGAGGCGTGGATGGTAAAAAATTAAGAGGGACAGAAATTTGGTTGTTCAAGTCGATTATACATAAATGAAGTAGCAAAAATGAGACCACAGATTTCTTAGGTGAAAATAAATCGATATAACCTCTATCCCAAGTCGACATTTGTAAATAATTAATTTCTTAAGAAATCCAAATATTTACATAAAATTTGTAAAGGAGCGGTTTTTGCGGGCGATAAATTCAAAGAGTAATTGCAAAAAACCCCATTTTTCGCCCGTTTTTGCGTAGTGCGTAGGAAGAACGGAGAAGGTCGTCCAGAGGTCTCCGTGGGCTTAAATTAATCGTCATGAAAAATCTGAGTGAGCATAATTCGATTTACCCAATATTTGCCCGACTTACCCCTACTTAAGGGGGGAGATCAGGGATGTTCTTCCAAAAATGCTCAAGGTGAAAACCACCCCCCGCGTGGGGGTAAAACCACCCCTATTGCTGAAAAACGGCGGCAAATGATGTTCCCTTCATGAATTGCCTTTTTTGTGCCACTCTTCCTTATAACTCCAAATGATATTGTAGGTCAGTGATCGCGCGGTTTAAGGCGTCAGTACTTGAATCGAGGTGACTAGATCGGTGTTGGTTCGAGCCCAGCTGCCGGTAGACCGTATATAAGCTGTATTCGTGGAGAGGTTTGGCGCCCTCTCTGCGGGTATGGTAGGGTGGAAGAATGTTGGCTTGGGTCAATGTGAGAGATTGATACCGGTTGATATTTGACTACCCCCCTAATTAATGAGGTTTTCCAGGTTTCCCTCATTCCTGCA
Organism: Monochamus alternatus; assembly: GCA_037114965.1. Classification (NCBI taxonomy): domain Eukaryota; kingdom Metazoa; phylum Arthropoda; class Insecta; order Coleoptera; family Cerambycidae; genus Monochamus; species Monochamus alternatus. The sequence continues at coordinate 58,908,465 of CM073429.1, read as the reverse complement.
CTGAATAGTGGTTAGGGCCTACCAACGTAAGTCGTTCCTGGGCGTAAATGCGGCCTGCTAAATAATAATATGCCGCCCCCTCTCCCGCACAAGTCTCCGACTTCTGGGCTAATCCCTGTGATTAGAATGAGGGGTAGAGATATTATTATTATTATTATCATATGAAATACATGCCTCCATAATTCGTTCTTCTGTCAGATTCTGATCAGTTACCCCTACTGAAGGGGTGGAAACCACCCCAAAAACAAAAAACAGAAAAAATGGTCAGCAAAATCTGGGTAAAAATTGGCGGAATTCCACATGGCAAGGGTAACATCAAGAATGTCCTCCTAAAAATGCTCAAGGTGAAAAACACCCCCCGAATGGGGGTAAAACCACCCCTATTGCCGATAGCAGACAGAGAATGATATCCACTGCATGAAGTACTTTGTTTTGCCCGACTATCCGACAAATGATACGAAAGACGGGCCCCATAATTCGATCTTTTGCGAAATTCTGACCAGTTTTCCCCGACTTCAAGGGTGGCTTAAGTAGCGGTAAGTTGGGCAAATATTGGAAAAATCGATTTATGCTCACCTAGATTTTTCATGACGATCGATTTAAGCCCACGGAGACGTCTGTACAACCTTCTCCGTTCTTGCTACACACTACGACACTAAGAGTAAAAACAGTTTTGCTTTCAAGTAAAGTACCTTTTCTGCTAAAAATACAGCAAAATATTACTTGAAAAAGTTGTTCAGAACGGTAAATTATAGAGACGTGAAACCATTTTTCAACAAAGCACAAAAATGTTATCAACGCAGGCCGATCTGTTTGAAATTTTGAAAGTTTTATTCTTTGTCATTGACGAGATATATTAAACAGAAAATTTTATTTGGAAACTAAAATTACATCTACTTGATTTTTCATAAATATTTTTCTTCAATGAATGTTCAAAATGTTTCTAAATATTTCTGTTTCAATTTTCTCTCTGGTGGAGATTTTAAATATAACCATGAAAATAGTCAGCAAATTATAAAATAGGAGTAAATAGAATTTTATCAATTTAACGTTTTTGACAATTTTCACAATATAATTGCATAAAATATATAGGGTGTTTCATTAAAAAAAAATATGTTCGGGTCATATTTTAAAGGTCCTGTAGAGAAATTACAAGTACGCCACTGAACTCTAAAAAACTATATAAAAAGCACTTTTGACCATTCCGATATCTCAGTCATTCTCTGAGATACGAAGAATTTCTTAAAAGTAGTTTTTTAAATTTCGCTCTGTATCTCAAAAAAGAAGATGAAAATTATGATTGCGGCATCTTAAGTTTCTCAAAAATGTAGCCCAGTGTTGAAAAAAAAACTCATCCTTCTAACTCTTGTAGTTACCAAGATACCCTACAATGCAACGAAATTCAATTGAAAAATAAAAGCCTGCCTTTTCTTCTTTACTGCCTAAAACAGAGAATGTACGTCAGCCATTATTAAGAAATTTTCATCATTGCTATTATGTACGACAATATCTGAGAACACGTCCTTGAGTTTTGGACACGTGCAAGAAAATGTTGCCGCTATTTTTATTTTGGGAAAACTGTAATTATGATTTTCTGCCGTGAACTGTACACATATTAAATTGTTCTTTGTAATTTGTGAAAAACCAATACGTTAAAAGCATCGTATTCTCGAAAGTTTATACAAATACAAACAACTTTAGCCATTTAAGAACTAAATAATACAGTATGCGCCAAAAGTATGGAATAAATTCAATAAAAACGAAACAATTATTTTTTGGGAAAAATGCTCGAACAGGTCGATTTTTAATTTAAAAAATACATATTTTAGCGTAAAATGCGATTTTCAAATGTCATTTGTTTTCGAGTAATGACGTCATCGATTTTTTTTAAATGGCAACACCATATTTTTTTTCTTGAAAGATCGTTTAATTCTCTATCAGACAGTACTAAAATTTTGCCCTCTTACATAGGAAAGTTTTCGAGTAAATGACGATTGAATGAATGACGATTGAAAACGTAAATCAATTAAAATAAAGCAAAAACGTTATCAAGTTTTGTTTTTCGAATTCCATAGTTCTTTTATGGATCACGTAGGTGAAAATTTTTGCAAAGTGTCATTGTCACACCGACTTTCTAATAAGTATTGTAAGCGATATAGAAATTATTATTCAATTTAAAGTATTATGGCACATTTAACTGTTACTCAATGAATTGAAATTTTAATTCTTATCGGATGCGGGAATATGACTAGAACTCAGCAGGAGATTTGCGATTTATTTAATGAAAAATATCCAGATCGCCCTATCAGCCAATCAACAGTCAGTAAGGTAGAATCTAAATTTAGAGAAACTGGCAATGTTGTAAATATTCCAAAACCTGGACGTCCAAGCACTAATGAAAATCAGAAACAGAACATTTTGATAAGTATGGTGGATAATCCTCATAATTCTTCACGATTGGTTGCATTAAACAATGACACTAGTCAGAGCACAGTGCTACGCATCTTGAGGAAGGAAAAATATCATCCCTACAAAATTCAACTTGTGCAGGAACTCAATGAAGATGATCCCGATCGCCGCTTACACTTTTTCGAAATTCTAATGGATTTATGTCAAGGAAATAGAAATTTACACCGGCAAATACTTTTTTAAGATGAGGCCACATTTTGTCTGAATGGTACAGTAAACCGTCAAACTTGCAGATATTGGAGTCGGGAAAATCCTCATTGGATGGCAGAGGCACATACCCAACACCCTCAGAAATTAAATGTGTGGGCTGGAATAGTTGACGACAGAATAGTAGGGCCTTCTTCTTTGAAGGAACCCTTACAGGACAAAGATATTTAGAGTTTCTAGAAAATGACCTTGTTCCAGCCCTTGTAGTAATTTTTCCTAACGATAATGACCCTGACATTCCTGACGATACCATATGGTTTCAGCAAGACGGTGCACCTCCGCACTATGCGCGCCCTGTACGAGATTTTTTGGACAACTGTTTTCCTGGGAGCTGGATCGGCAGACGCGGGCCGATAGAATGGCCTGCAAGATCACCAGATCTTACACCTCTTGACTATTTTTTATGGGGATACTTGAAGTCAAAAGTGTACATTAATAAACCACGTAATTTAGAAGAACTTCAAAATCGCATTCGGAACGAAATACGCAGTTACCCCAGAAATCATTCATAATGTGCAAGAAGAATTTCTTCACAGACTTGCGCATTGTCAAGAAGTTGGTGGATGGCAATTCGAACATTTAATTTAAGTATAAAATTTAATCAATTGTATTGTATTTTACATACCTCAGAATTGCTACTTTTTTATGGATAAAATTTACGTTTTCTAACATTCAATCGTCATTTACTCGAAAACTTTCCTATGTAAGAGGGCAACATTTTAGTACTGTCTGATAGAGAATTAAACGATCTTTCAGAATCAAGAAAAAAATATGGTGTTGCCATTTAAAAAAAATCGATGACGTCATTACTCGAAAACAAATGACATTTGAAAATCGCATTTTACGCTAAAATATGTATTTTTTAAATTAAAAATCGACCTGTTCCAGGATTTTTCCCAAAAAAATAATTGTTTCGTTTTTATTGAATTTATTCCATACTTTTGGCGCATACTGTATAGAGTTTAGCAAGTAACAAGAATGTTATCTCATGCTACCTGTGAATATTCAAAATAAAACGACATATAACGACAGAAACGGTCTAACCAACAAATTTTTTAGTACAGAAATATTTCAAAATACGTATTTTTTTATTCTAACTGTAGATGTAAATATTGTTAGAACATAAACTTACATAGTTCTGCATATTAGATTGTTCACTTTTGTTTATAAATATGTGAAAATAATTGTTAAAATATGGGGTTAGAATAGCAAAATAATGTGTGTCTTGCAAACGCTTTTTAAAAATATTATTTTACTGGCGGAGAAACTAAATAGTAAAATTGGATAAACAAAACATCAAGAATTTATTTTTGATATTAGTTTTGTTCTGCGCTTTTTATTTTCTGTACCTAAAAACATCACAAATTTGATTGACTATAAAGGCCACATACTATTTAATTGAATGATTAATCCCTAAAAAGCACAGCTGCCGGTGATTGATTGTTTTCATCTAGCATAAGAGTTTTTTTCTAATCTATAAACAGTTTAGTGTTCCACGTGAGTGGGTAAAACCAGCACTTTTAACAATTTGTTCGAAAAAATGTCCAATTTAACTAATTAGTTCCTTTACCAAATGATATATGTGTTAAATTAATTTACGCAAAGGTACATTATATCACCTAATTGTTCTGAAAATCACTAGTTTTTTTGCGATCTGACGCATTTTTGTTTAATTAAATTTATGAATACGACACGGAAAGAAGTCGGAAGATGATGTGTACTACAAGATGTAGCTTGAAAATTGTATTAAATATTTTTATTATTATTGACTCTCTGAATATAATTTTTGTTATAATTTTTTTTATTATGAAACAACAGTAATCGAATATTGACTACATTATTATATCCTACAATTGTGGTCTATGCTTGCCCTTGAAAATCTGTTACAATATTATAATATTGTAATAATATTATGTTATAATATTATTAAAATATTGAATAAATGGCATTTTAGCTATAAATTATTGAAACGTAATCTGTGAGTATTTTGGTATTCCCTTAATTTCAAATTTATAATCAAGGTCTGGTGGAAAGACCAAATCATGGTCTGATTAATAACCCCTTATTAATTAACAAATGTGGTTATGACAGGGAGAAAACTAGAGGAAGTTTTAATTTTAATGATTGCGGTATATGTATGTTAATACATAATTAATTATTTAATTCTAGATTTTGTGGGATATTAAGGTCAACTGAGTAATAAAAATTTAAAGTGGCTATTGTTTTTCATAATATTGTTGCTGCTGTTTTTCAACAACCAGTAACACGGCTTCTGTTGTTAGAGATTTTATATAAATTTCTCACAAAGTTCGTTATAAATTTAAATTAATACAATAGTGCGCATCAATCAATTCTATTTATAATACCATCAAGATTTCTACAAGGTTTAATATTAAAGTCACTATTTTTAGACACTTAATGATGATAGCCTTATCAGGCATTGTCTTATTCTCTTGGCGGTTAAAAATAAACAAATTTTGTTTCGAAAGCCGTTCCAACAAAATCAAACTGAAAATGTCAGTAACGTTTTTTTAGAATGAGAATATAAAAAGCAGTATTCATCTTAAGTTAACTTATACAAATATGACCTAAATTTGTTTATTCTTCAAACATAGTCGATACAATGAAACCTTTAGTAATTTTTAGTAAAAATTATTTAATTTTTGGTGTTGTCACAGTTCCGATCACAGCCTCCAATGCGAGACAGCATAAATCAGGTCTACACCCTGGAAGTGTATAGAAAATTTGGGACACTACCGGCATTTCTATCGTGACAATTTTATCAGTTTTAAAGATCAGAGTTTTGTTGAGAAATTGGCGATGATTAAGAGATTCTGGTGATTTCAATATAAATTCGGATTGTAATCAACTTTAAATATAAAAAAATTATTATAAAATTTGTATACTACAGGACAGAAAAAGATAAACACCCATTAAATATCATTTTATTTTGATAATTTTTTGCATGTTTACTTCTCTTTGCATATTTATGATAAATCGACTGTAGCGGTGAACAACAATCCAACAAATCTGTTTTGAATGTGTAGGTATAGTGGAAATTTTCTGTATTTTTAGTAATTTTGTAAACTTAAGTTATAAAAAGTGTACAAATTCTGTGGTGTTCCCCAGTGCTCTTACTACCTACTTCTGATATTCCCCTGCATAAATATCCCGTCCCATAGACTTTGTAAGAAGTGGAAAATTAAACTGAGAATCGGAAAACCAATAACTAAACACATGAAAGTATGTAGTAAACTTTTTCTTGTAGACGATTTAATGCCAGGTAATTACATCAAGGTTATTGTGTGAATTATTTAAGGATGTTTTTAAATCTGTATTACACAGACAATTTTCTCCATTTAATAAAAGTTGGATATTTCATAGGGTGGCTGAAGTAAAACAGTTACAGCATCTGCTTTTGACAACATGGGGCTTTTCGCGTTCTACCCCAGACAAAATTATGTACCTGACCTTCTTTTAGAGGTCGCCACGAACACCTATGTAGTTCAAGATATCTCAAACCGAACGCTTATATCTGCAATTAAAAGCTTTATAATCTTAGCGGTAATTGCAAACAAATATCCGACATCCTGAATTTTATAGCGTCATCTAGTGGTTCGAGAATTTTGTTCTGTAAAATCATCCAATAATAATTATACCAAATCCAATGGTAGAGATTTTTTGCTTTTATAGTTAAACTTTTCTAAATATCTACGTCATAAACTATTTATTTCACATTGTACTTATTTTAATTGGCACGAAATTATACAGGGTGTTCCGAAATTAATGGGACACAGAGCAAGAGTAGATTCCTTACATCAAAATAATGCGATCAAGCCAAACTTACCTTGATCCATTTGTGGCTAATAAAAAAGTTACAGGGCGTTAAAGTTAAACCTTATTTGTGAAAAATATATAGGAGAACAATATTTTTCTATTAAAACTTTCGTACACACACTGATAAAAAAGTTATAACCAGTTTTTATCAACCAAGAGTACATTTCGTAGCGCCCTCTAGCGTCTACAGCAAAATTAAGTACGGATTCGTTTTTCTTCTTCCAGAAAACTCCCTAATCCAAATTTTCAAAAGAATTCTTTGAAAACTTTCTAAGAATTTTAAGAATTTCGAATTCAAAATTTTAAATTTAACGCCCTGTAACTTTTTTATTAGCCACAAATGGACCAAGGCAAGTTTGGCTTAATCGCATTATTTTGATGTAAGGAATCTACTCTTGCTCTGTGTCCCATTAATTTCGGGACACCCTGTAGATAAATGAATAAATCTTGTAAATACATAAAACATGTCTGTCCAAATCACCCTGTCTTGACCTAAGCTGTGTTCAATTCTTAACAAATAATAAGTTATTACGTAACCAAGAAATAAGATGCATCCTTAGGGAAGCCCCTTTCTACACCAATGGTCTTAACCCATATATACCATACCACCCACACCTCCCTCCTTCGTCTCTCTCGACGTTCTCTCTCCCTCCAGCTGGATCTATTTTTAGAACCCCCATCCACTCCTTCGAATTTCATTCACGGGTTACTCCCTTCCCCTACGTGCCCTCCAAGGAGCAAGAAGTGGATCTACGCCTACCGCCGACAGGGATAGTTTTCGACGGGTTTTCGGCAGTATTTAACGTCATCAATAAAGGTCCGTTGCATGCCCGGAGTTCGGAATGAGCCCCAACGAGAGGGAGATCCTTGTTTGGTCCTTGCTTATTTGTATCCGAGGTAAACTAGGTGGGAATTGTAGGCAAACAAATTTACCTGAACAGGGTGGATTTAAAAAAAACATTTCGAATTAAAAAAAATACCAACAATTTTTCTCTTGCGAATGCATAAATACTTGTAGTTCAAGCCGTCATTTATAAATTTAACAATACTTAAAATTTGTTTTTAATTTCTAAACCGTTTGAGATAATTTAACCCTGCAAAATATTAGAAAAAAATTATCTTCACTTATTGCTTTTTTTATAATTTTTTGTATTCCAAACCGATTAACAACAAAAATGATTTATTTGATCAATTGCATTTTTACACAGTTACTTAAATTACTTAAACATATCCCAATTCTGGATGGTCTGTAAATAAAACCGCCACTAGCGTAAAAGCCAATCCCTATGCTCTCGCGCCCATCGGACGGGCAGCACGATGTCTTGGAAGTAGAGTGGAGACCCGTAATGGTCTTCTAGCACATAAATTTGCGTTGTGGAGTCGTCTTCGAATAGTAGGTGTCGATATAACAAGGCGAAACGTACCTTGAAAGTGGTCCCTGAGACCTGAAGCTGAAGATGTGCGGTGTCTACGGGCATATTGCACCAAATACTTCCCTTTCATTAGACACTCGAGGACGTCCACTATGTGGTCTGTTTCCCACTGTCATCAAATTCTTCATATCTGTGTACTATTCGTACAACAGATGATCTAGGAATGCCCAACATGTTCGATATCTCATGATTAGAATAGCCTGCATCATGTAAGCAGTCATTCTTGCTCGGGTAAATACCGAAATTTCACGTCCTGGCATTATAATGTACAAAAATTCAAAGTAACACTTGGCTGAATACACTGCCAAACTGACCAGATTTGTAAAAACATTGGTAATAAAGTAAAGGTCCATGGTCTGCAATTTTTATTTTCTGTTTTGTTCCCTAACTATTAACAATATTTTAGCAAACTTTTTACTGCAAAAATTATATAATATTTTGACATTCATAACATGAATATGACAGTCAAAACACCTTACTTTTAAATTTAACACTTCGTTCAACTCATAAATTTAAAAAAACAAATACACAAACTTTAATTAGAGGAATGTTTGGCTTTCACACAAAAAGTTCACGTTCAACTGTTAAAAACCGTTATGCAGTCCAAAAGTTTTCGCTCAATTCGCAAATGTCTTGTGTGAATTTGACGAAATCGCGATCAGCTGATAGTTTTCAAATTCAAGAAACGTTTCAGTATGAAAGAGGTAATGTTGACATTTTGCCTTGCTTCTATACTTTATAACGTCTATCAATCGACCACTGTCGACAATCGAAAATATCGATCGACTGTCATCAAATTCGTAATAAACATCTATGTTTCTCATTTGTAAGCAAGAGTTGTGCAAGAGTCTTGCAAATTGCGATACAAGATTTTCGCAATACAAGATATAACCTTACAAGATCGAACAAGAACAAGACTTTAAAGAAGCTCTTGTCTTGTTTTACAGGAAAAAAGCAAGACAACTATTTAGAACTTCTCTAAATTGTACTATCACTGTAAATATTCACTACACTTTTAGTTTAAGTTAGTTTGCTGTTCCTGGACTATGTTGCTAATAAGCAGGGTTTGTATCACAGTTTTCTCAGATAAAGCTCTATCCAGACCAATAAGAAACGTCTGTCGGGTTCATTAAAACCCTTCTAATGGAAATGAAATTAAAATTATGCTCTGTCTTGGCGTTTTGACAGAGCGCCGAGTGTCGTTTAATAGACAAAATCAACATTTCGGTTTAATTTACTGGAAAAGGGAGTAAAATTCGCGTCAAGGTATTAATTTCAATATACGACCCAAAGTTGTTAAGCAACGTAATGAAACAGACGCTGTATCGTGTTTCCGTAATGTTCCCAACGCTGCCGGCCTATCCTGCGACATAATAAGCTCTGCAAATCGCGTCCTAGTACGTGATGCAGACTGCGGATCAAACCACCCTAATCGCAAAATATCTAAACGCTGTGTGTATAGCAGAGATTAACAATATGAACGTCCCAACGAAAATTTCGTCACTTAAAATACGAAAAAAATGGTTTCAATCGATATTTTAACAGAATGGGGTCTTTCTCTTTATTACATTTTCAGAATGATTTTGTAATTTTAGTGTCGGCCTGAAAAAAATTTGAATTTTCTGATGTCTCTAAAGCCTTTGAAATAATCTGATAACATGGAATCGCGTAAACAGCTGTCGTTTACTTGCATTTAGAATACAAAGCTTGCGACATCGTCGATGTAGTTGGGATTGCAATTTTTATTTCAATTATAGAAAATTCTAATCGTGAAGGTTTTATCAGAGACACTGAAACAAAACAATCAAATTATTGTACCCAAATGTCCCAGTATGACGATAAAATGTACAGACAAATTATTCTTTCGTTTACCGTTGATTTTCAATACGCAAAACTTGTGGCAAAAAGCAATGAAGTTCGACATATTTGTTAGGCCTAAAACAACTAGGTACGTGTTGTTATCATAAGATTTATATATAAAATCAGTTTAATAATCAATTATAATATTCTTATGTAAGAATTTATTCCTGATTTTTAGTTTACTTAAGTTGAAATTACTAGGTACGAGGTGTGATCAAAAAGTAACGGAAATTTCGTAATATCTCGGGTTGTATTAGTCCAATTCATCAGATATTTTCTTTGTTGCGTTGGTAAACATGAATGAAAAGTATTTATATATTATTAGACATATCGAATGTTTAGTCTGTTGTCGTTTGTTAGATGTGTTTTGATACGATCACCGTTTATTATTATTATTTATGAATGGACCAGACCATTTGTATTTCCATTTTGCTATAAGAATGGAATAAAGCGCAACAATGTTTTAGAAATGTTAAATATTGCTTTTGGTGAGTCTGGTTTAAGTAAAACAAGAGCTTACGAGTGACACAAGCGTTTCCGAAAAGATCATGGAAACGTTGAAGATGACGAGAGGCCAAGAAGCCCCACCACATCAGCCAAAAATGAAAATAGTGAAAGAAATGATTATGAACTATTGCCGAATCATAATTAGAGAAAGCTCTGATGAACTTGACATATCAATTGGCTCATACCATGATTTTTTTTTATGTTTTAGCAACTAAGTTTGTTTCAAAATTGTTGAATTTAGAACAAAAACAGCGCTAATGAAGTCGTTAAATGAAATAAAAAAACGATACAGAACGACTAAACATCTAATATGATCAAACATATATAGATACTTTTCAGACATGGTTACCAATACAATAACGAACATATCGATCGAATAGGACAAATACAGCCCGAGATATTAGAAAACTCTAGTTACTTTTTGATCAAACCTCGTATACATCTACGTACAACCGTTTACAATAATAACACTCTTTTTGCGATTTCTTTTCAACTGCTGACATTTTTGTAATGAAATCTACTATCAACTTTTAACATTAGCTATTAGTTGTTTCATTCACAAATAGAGATTTAATGAAAGTTCTACTCAGATGTTCAAAAATTGTTTTGAGGGAGTGTTATTATTATTGCAAAACTATGTACCTTTAAAACTAAACAACATAACTAAGTAACATTAAGTAGGTAAGTACTTTATTAGTTTTTTTAATATCGAATTTATAGATCGTTTAATAACACTCTATTGGTTTTTAGAAACCGGAATATTCCATTTTATTATTAATTTTGTAACAGCCATACATATTTATTAGTTACTTCAGTGCCGATCTACATTATTTGAAAAACCTAACTGCATTAACGATTTTATGTTAGAACTTACTGTTGCATTTTTACAAGTCTCATTTCAGCACTTACAACCTGGTGATTTGTATTAAAATAGTCTATCATCATATACAGGGTGTCCGGACTATGAGTGCCTTAATTTTGTCATATGATGAATTGCGTTAAACAAAATATATATGACTTAGCAATTTTTATTTTCTGACCAAAGGTAACATAATTATGGCAGCAAACAGGCTTTGCGGGTCAATATTTCTTACATCATACCTATCAACTTATAATTCATTCTACGTAATAATATCGAGTAGAGTTACAACAAAGCTCCCGTCAAAGTTTAGTGGTAAATACTTATTATAATTATATATTAATATATTAAAATAAACTGTATCGTATTTTGTATAATGTATGTGCCATGCTCTTTAAAAAGTTTGAAATAAAAGCAAAATTAAAAAATTTGATAAACCTCACGACGGTTAAAATGTAATTGAAAAAGGATAAAATAATTTAAAAAACGAAGGATTTTCTTTGGTTTTTTATTAAGTTCATAGGGAGTTGAATATGTTGTTGCCATATCTACATCTTCGACAACCAAATGGGTACATAGAGAAGTGCTATGAAAACTGATACTCTGTTGCTCATATGTCCGACTCTGCGAGAGATCAAATCTACTTATACAACCTTTTTACGCTTATTATCTCTAGTTACATACATTCTTTAAATCAGGGTTTTTTTAATTATTTTATTCCTTTTCAATTACATTTTAACCGTCGTGGGTTTTTTAAAAATTTTTAATTCTGCTTTTATAGGTTTTAAGTTATCTCCAGCAGCCTGACACTGCAACGTTGTTGAACGTTACAGTACGTTACAGTTTTAAGGAGTTTCTCACAATTGTTTACTTCATTAATACTGATCCGTAAATCATATTATGAACAAATTACGTTACAGGTGGTTTTATTTAACCTTAATTGCACCTTAATTTGTAATTTCGTAACATAGTTTCGCATATTATTGCAGTTGTATTTTTATATTTGAAATGTATTTGTAGACAAACTATTCGTTTCAGACATTTTTTTCATAAGAGTTTTTTTTATTGCTTTAAGTCAGATATATAAACCCATAAAATTACGGCACTCATATTCCAGACACCTTGTATTTAAATCTACTATCGGTAGATTAGGCGAATATGCTTTTAAATAACATGTAGTTAACTTTTGCTAATCTGTTTCAATTTAACACAGGAAGACTCTTGCTCGAATTCAAAGTAGACGAGTACTGATAAGTTGTAGGAGGTAATGACGTCACGCCTCGCGAGCGTTAAATTCCAGTTTAGCCACATATATTTCGAAAACTACTTATCAGATCGACTTCGAAGTTTCTGAGTTGACCATAAATCATAAATGCTTTATAAAAAATTAAGATAGTGTGATTTGAGGTATGTATGACCAAATGACTCTACCGGCTACACTGGCGCAGGAATCGGCAACGAGGGTAGCAGTAAAGGGTTAACAGATTGCACAGAGTCAATAGCAGGTGTAAGACGTTTCTAAAAATAGCCCCTTCTGCGGTGGAGTGGGCCGACCTCCCCGAATTTTTCATCCCCGGGAGGGATGACGCGACAGTCTGGAGCCTGGGGGCGGTTTTGCACTCACCCACGTACACCCGCCGGCCAAATATGTTTGTAAGGAAGATCGGAATCCATAGTCTGGTGATCACAGATAAAATTATTGGTGGCGTCATCTGAGATTATGTCGGGTGTCGGCATTATGTAATATCTACGCTTGGACGGCTCTCGAACAAAAAATACTATACAGGGCGGCACAGTTATAATTCATTCATTAATTTTAACCGCGTATTTCTAAAGATTACAGACAACTTCCTAGTCACGACAACTTCGTGTCGAGCTGTGAAACGAACAACATCACACCCGCGTTGCCATATCACAACTAAATGTTTGTGTTCTTTTATAGACTATTATCTGTTAATATATGTATAACTGATTGTAACAATAGTATTAACTTAGCCACGCATGTTTTTGTTAAGTAAAAGTTTCCCACTTCCCCAGGTTAACTTTTATTAAAAGAAAATAAATAAAACAGAGGTATTTGCCTGTTTGAATTTGCACTCCAAAATTTATAATCAAAACAACCCAACGCATTTTATCAAATAAAAAGGTCTGAACACTAAATAATGCCTGAATATACAAAATATAACCTCATTTATATACACACAAAGTTAGAAAGCCACTTCTTGAGAAGAACATTTTTCAGGCGATTGCAGATATGTCAAAACAAGATCTGGAGCACGTCTGAACATGACGACACACCAGACATATACCGTTTCCCTCCCTCAATATGCCATATGTGAGGCAACCGATGACTTATTCGACAGAAGCGAACCTGAGTAGACGTGATACAACGTGAAACTACATCTTTTGGCCACTTGCTGAACCATGCATTCCTGTACACACAACTTTAATACAATTTGAACAAAATATTATTCTTTAAGTAAATCTTAAATTTAGTGTAATTTTAAGAAAGAAAAATGTTGAATTAAGTATAAGAATGCTTGAATGTCAAGAATATGTAAATATGTATATCAAATATATACACAATAATATACACTTGATGAGGTTTAAAATGTTAAATATATAATTGTCATTAAATACAGATTAGATTTTCGTAGTGTATGTACCAGTAATTTTTTAGTAACTGGAACAATTGAGAATTGTACTGTAAAAAATTGATACCTAGCTATACATCATTTTTCGTTATATTGTCTATATAACCTATATACTACAACAATTGCTTTATATTTTCTAATAGGTTACTATAGTAAAAACCACAGAAAAAATTCTAACAAATAATTATTTCAAAACAGCGTGGAACATAAATATACATAAAAGTGAATTTTTTAAAGCAAATCGAAGTTTATTTGGAAATAATTAATCATTTCCCAAAGTTCTCTATCCTTAAAAAAACTGAAAGGAATAATATAGTGGCACAGCCGTTCAGAACACCCTGTACATTTAACGTAAAACCCAATCAGATATTCGTGTTTATCTCTCAAAAAAGTCTCGTTTTCCAAAATTTTAGTTCAATTACCCAACAAATATGAATATTATTGTAAAGAAAATACATAAAAAAAATACCTTCTTAGGCCTCTAATATCTTAAGGAAGCAAAATTATACTAAGGTAAATTGATTTAAATTAAATTATTTTTGTCCAAAGAAGATAGTCTTAAATTATAGCCTATTCTATACTGAACTCCCTGTATACATTATTTTCTTCCTGGAACAATTTCATTTTTAAAATTTTGTACCTACCACCTACCTGGTCGTGTTTTTCATTTTCAATTCAATTATTATAATTTATTGAAGTATTTAGTATTATTATTTAATATAATTCAGTAAAAATTTTGCTAGTTTCAATTAGGATAATTATTTACCTAAATTATAGTTAACGAAATTTGATTCAAATTATAAAAGTTTTATTTGTAATTGAGCGAATATTTAAAACATTCCTATTTCCGTGTAAGATCTCGACCGACGGAAATAGAGGCAGGTTGTAGAAGATTCCGACGGTAAGTTAAGCAACAAATTTAATTCCGTTAACATTTATTTTTACCTAGATAAGCGTATTTTTGACATACGAAGAAATTGTGGTTGCGATGCATTTAGTAATTATATTTGACAGCACTATTCTCACTATTGTTTTCAACTGTTTTTTCATACTAGGAAAAAATATGAATATCACAGCATGTAATAGCGTATCAGAGAAGGAGAAGTATTTTTTGCTGTTTTTTATTATGTTGAATTTAATATTTCTAAATCAGGTAGCAGTAACGCCGGAAATGATACAAGGTTTCCATTCAAAATCCATCTGGAAATTACTATATTAGTAACTTATAGAAGGATATGTTAATTTAAGTAAAATAAAGAACATATATATTTGTTTTCTATAAATATATCTCAGTAGGTATTTTCAAACTTATGTACCTAGATTCCTTTATTTACTTTTGCAAAACTTCTATTTTACTTTACTTTAATTTTGTTTTGTCAAATAATTAATTGAATAAACCCTTGCACTAAAAGAATCAGTCAAGGGTTATTTTTGAAACTAGGTTTGCCCAACTACAAAAATTTCACACTCAAAAAGCAGATTCACTATCGCGCACTTTCGTATTTTTTGACGTTTTGAAAAACTCTGTTTTCGTTGTCAAAAATTGAAAATGTATTAAAAGTAAGTCAAATTTAACAGTTTAAAATTTGTTTATCTGCTTTCATAGAGATGTTAATAGTATATTATACACCGAAGCTATAATGGCACTCGTCTCTACAGTGGTTTATATAGTATTTTTTCCACTACTAGCTACTACACCTTAAATCGAGTTTCAATAATTGACATGCAATTTCGCGAAATTTGAATAAATACTCTAAAAACGCTGATATCATGTACAAGAATTAAGTGGGTACTCTTTTGTTTGAAATCAAACTTTGTAACATTTCACACAAATAAATTTGCAATTAATTTGACATTTCACACGAAGAAATTTGCAATTAATTTAATTTAAGGCTATAAATCATGGAAAGTGAAAGTGAAATGGGCTACACACCTTCTGAAATGAGGAAAATGGCAGAGTTGAAAACCAACTTCTGCCAGAAAAGTCCAAACATCTTTATGTAAAAGCATACATAGTTTTTAAAGATTGGTGTCGTCAGTACCTCAAAAAATGTCTTACTAGCATACTTTAAAGAGCACGAGGATAATAAAAAGGCATCCAGCCTATGCTGTACTTTTTCAATGTTAAAGGCAACCCTAAAATTAAAAGAAAATATTCACGTTGGAAGATCCTATGAATTAAAGAGAAAGAATGCCTCTTACTATATATTCTATAAATGTCAAGTGTCAACATTATTAAGTGTAATATTCATGATTTACCTTGGTTAATAAATCAAGGTCATCATTATTCACCCATATCAATAATGGTGGGCTTATAGGCTAGTAGTGCAAAAAAAAATTTTTTCCACGGTCGGGAGTAGAAATCAGTTTCTATGACATCAAAATTAAAACAGAAGTAGTCGATTATTCCCAAGGAAGTTTACATTATGGAGAACGTTTTTCATGCAAAAAAAAGATAACATTGAAATTATTTATTGACATTTAAATCAAATGTTACATTTGTACAATTTTCAAAATTAATGCTAGAAGAAATATTACTTTCGCTTACATTTACAGTTTTGTGATTGCGCTAGTAGTAGTACCTACTAAAATCTGATTAGCAATTTTGGTCTTATTTTCAATGGAGTTCTCGACATAACCCTCAGCGATTGTCGTTGATTTCCAACCAGCATGACGCTTTATTGTCGTGATATCCACACCAGCATCTGCCTGTAATGTCGCTGAAAATCTTCGTAAGCAGTGACCAGTATAACATGCAGCATCAGGTAATTTTAAATACGAAGCTACTACACTTGGAATTTTTCCCATGGTATTCTTGCCAACTGGCTGCGAACTACATTTTCCTGCTTTGTAGTACAAAAAAAGGCGCTTATGCTTGACGTGGGGAGGACGAAGAGACAGGTATTTTCGAAACAATTGAAGCATATTTCCCACATCGGTAACCAGAAAGGTTCGTGGAATCTTTGTCTTAGTGTTTGGAATTTTTACAATCAAGGAAGAGCCTACATCCTTAATATCATATACAGTTAAATTGACTAGTTCATCAGTTCGACAAGCTCCGGCCATCCCCAGAATTAATCCAACCTATAAAAAATCAAAATACTTAATAATTGAAATACCTAACAACAAAAGTAATCTTACCTTAATCATTAAGAATTCTTTGTCATCTGCACTTGATAGAAAACGGTCGATTTTACCCTTTGTCAATATTTTCGGTTTTTTCGTTTGATATCCGTCACCGGTTCTTTTCAAAAATGCGATCAGTTTGGGGAATTTACTTATATCTATATCGTAAATTATCAAGCATGAATTAACCATAGAATATTGCGCCCATAATGTGGAAGACTTGTAATTCTTTGCATTTTCACTGAAGTATGTCAACAAAACATTCTCGCTGTACACTTGAACATTTTTCTCGGCGCACCACTTTTTGAACCGATTGTAGGCTATATGGTATAAAGATCTTGACTTCGTAGGCAGCAAATTGCATATTGCAATATTTGCAGCCTCCACAATCTCTTCCGACTCACAATTATTCATTGTGCACTAAACAAACTTTAAACTAAACCAAACTAGCACCTTAATTTGATAATTCTTTTCGTTTGTTTATTTTGTAGTTATGACAATAACTCAACGACTACTAAATAAATGCTCAAATCCGAATACAATAATTCTGGTGATACTTATTTCATACTGACAAAATATGTGTTTTTTAGTTAATGATACCGTGGAAAAAATAGTATATACCATTCGGGAGAGATGCTATTTTGTCCTCGGTGCATTGTAGCCCTCGGGCTTCAAATTGCACCTCTGCCAAAATAACGCATTTCTCTCCCTTATAGTATAATGTACTATTATTTTATTGTTACTTACTTCTTGATATAACTGTAGCCAACAATGACCAATGTTTACTGTATAGTTTGACACACACTTATCTCCGTTCAACAAAACAATCGCGGTCTCTTTTAATTTTATTGTTGTTGTATTATCCTGAATGAACTAAAGAAAACAGTGGAATTATGCCACAAATAAATAGCTTCAGAAAATATCAAAACTACTATGTTTGTTGGTAACATAAACAGTAAGTTTCTTATTGATTACACATTATACACATTACAGTATGATGTGTTATTTCACACTATTGAACTAAGCAATAAATAACTAACAATCCACAGAGTAATATTGGAAATAATTGTTATTAGTGCAATATTAGAGACTTACTTAACAAATTAGTAATGACTTTTAAGCATACAGGCCAGATCTAACATCATTTCATGAGAATAAAAATACAGTTTATTTTTAGAAAATTTATAAAATCAAATATTTAACCCCCACTTCGAAACTATCGAAAGTTAATCATTTGGCAATATTGACATTTTTATAGTCTACTAAGCTTCAGGTTTTCTGTTGTACCTACTCTGAGAATTTCTTAAGTTGTTTTTAATTTTATGTCATCTCGAAACTAATTTAAAAATCTCGTAGAGAGCAATATAGAGAAACTTACTAATTATTGTAAAATCTAATCAAATTATATAAAATACCTTCAAATGATAACTTAAGCCAACATTCACAATATACAGGGTCTCGTTAATTATAGGAGATGAAAATTGAACCCCTATGTCTAGAACGTATTAATAATTATTTTTTAATTTTACAAACAACCAAGTTAGACATGTATAGAAAAGTGACAAATTTGAAATTTTGTTTTACTCGAAAATTAAAGACGATCATTTTGGTTTTGATCATTAATACCTCTTAAAAAAGAGATCAAGAGTGGGGGACATTTTTTCCTATCTTCTGTAGTTAACAAGAGCCTATAAAAAATTTGCCCACTCTGTACAAGTTTTTACGTATACTATGTTTTGTATCAGCGATATTCTACAGATATTATTTCGATTTGGAAAGTTATTATTAGCAATTCACGTTGTTTTTTTTTTTCGAAAAAAACAACAGCAGTCCGCCCATACCAATCGAACAGGCAGAAAGCAACGGCCCTGGATGCTAGAATGTGGAGGCGGTAGCTCTGTCTGGGACCTGGATAGAGATCCAATGCGGTATATGGCTGTAAATGGTCATTTTTCACCGCTTGTATGGTGTTAGCACTACACAGGACCCACCGCCACCAAAAAAAAAACCCACTTTTACTAATAACTATAAAACACAATCGATTAAAAATAATTACTTGAAATATACAGGGTGTTAATGAATGATGTTAATAATAATAATAATAATAATAATTTACTTATCCAGGCAGATCACACACACGTAACATTGGATAAGTCAACACAATTTCTTAGGTATAACATTAACAGTAAAATAAATAACTCAGCAACGAAACAAGATACAGTTCATCATAAGACTATATTACAAAATAGGTATATCAACTAATAAAATCTGCTATGGTATATAAACAATTCTCAGTCAAATATCTTTTCAATTTTGACTTGAACAAGTTAAAATTGAGTTCAGTTCTAATACTAACGGATAAATAAATGATTCATAAATCTAATTCCCGTGTAAGAAGGTGCTTTTTCATATAATGATGTTTTATGATGGGGTATTCTAAATAGATTGCCATGCCTAGTTCTACAGTACAGGATATTTTTCATTAAATAAATCGCAAACTTCCTGCTGACTTCTAGTCATATTCCCGCATCCGATAAGAATTAAAATTTCGATTCTTTGAGTAACAGTTAAATGTGCCATAATACTTTAAATTGAATAATAATTTCTATGTCGCTTACAATACTTATTAGAAAGTCAGTGTGACAATGACACTTTGCAAAGATTTTCACTATGGAATTCGAAAAACTACACTGTAAAAAATAATTACAGTAAAAATAGATGGCAATTTATTTACCATTCATTATTGCTGTGATTTTCTTATAGATTGTGATTTTACAATTAAAATATAAAATTGCATTGTAAATTTATTTTGCGATTTTCCGTTTAGTAACTGTAATATTACTTTGTAATTTTACAATACAAAATTTTTTACAATGTAACATATATAATTACTTATAAAAGTATAAAATAACTTTACAATCAATTGTATAATTACATTGTAATAAAACATTTTTCACTATAACTACAATGTCATTTTTATTTATTGTACCTATAGAAGGTTTCTCCTATTTTCGGAAAAGACAGAAAATAGTTAAGCAGATGTTTCGGGCTCAATTTTCGAGAAAAGTTGAATTGCGAGAATCACTTTTCGATTTATTAAAAAATACCTAAGTGATGTTTTTCAATTTTGGCCGTTTTCTATGATAACTGTGAAAATTTTCTACTTATAAAAATATTTAGCGGCTTACACTTTTTTATCACTTCTAGTTTTCCGTTATAACAAACTTTCATATTTTTTTAATGAAACATATGTGTTTTAATTTATTTTTATTCAACTTGTAATTTATTTCATCTTACGTAAATATTGTCGCAACATTTATTTACAAAAAGAATTTGCTAGTATATTTATAACTTAAAAATATTTTTATGCATACCTACGTATCAAGTACAAAACTTCATATCAAAAAATTTATAGGATGTTATTATTTTTTTTACAAGTTTGTGTAAGCCGCTAGATTCTACACAAAAAGCTGAATATAGTAATCTCATTAGAGAGTACAAATATTTTCAGAAATAAAAAAATTAGAATACCATAGAAAAAGCCTAAAATTAACAAATGTACTGTATCAAAGCGAATCAAGATATTGAAATGAAATTTTCGTCATTCAACTTTTCTCAAAAAATTTTTGCGTGACACTTGGACTAGTTTCTCAATAACATCACTGCATCAGGATGTTATTTTAAAAGAAAAATCTACTAAACTAAATATTCGTTCTATTAAACATTTTTGCACAAATTGTGTGAAAAACATTTACAAAATCGATTATATAAGTTCAGCTCAGTTAGCTAATCCGTAGTTACAGCTATACCTATTATATCTCTAATAAATTAACTAATCTTATTTTGCTTAATTTTTTGAAGTTAGACAAACATGTAGGTACCCCTAAGTGGTACGCTACGAATCTAACGAATATATTTTACTTTTTGATAGATTAGTAAAAACGTAGGTAATGGTTCATATTATTGTCGACTACAAAAATTCTGGTTTCACAGTTCCAACAATAATTTTACTATTTTTTCTAGTATGTTATGTAATTTTGAATAAGAGTTTATAATGTTAGAATAAATATAGTTAGATTATGAAAAATAAAATATTAAGGTCTTTCGATATTTTTTATTTAATTTGGTACCTGTACATTTAGGCCATTTTTAAAAACAGGACACTTAACGTTATACAAAACATATATAACAAAGTAAATCTATATATTGTATATATCAAATAATAAAGTTTATTGTATATGTAAACATAAAAAAAATATTTTATAATATTCAAACGAGATCTAATGTGTAATATAGGTACCTACAATTTAAATATAATTCTAACGTAGAAAATAATACATTGTTTATATGTAAGATGAACAGAATTCAATCTACAGTTGGTATCTGATTTTTGTAGATGCAAAAATACCATTGTTCCTTTGCTTCAATAATATATATAATGTATAAAATACATACCTATTACGTTATCTCATATAGGTTATGTTATAAGCAACACAAGACAAAACTACTTATTTTAATAAAAGCACTCACTAGTCACTCTAGATTTGATTATTTTGCTAGTCACTACTCACTAAATTAATTATGTAAGTACCTAGGTCCTAGGTACACGCTGCATTCATCGAAATGAAGCAAGAAATAATGAAGGCGTCACCACCCAACGCTCTCAACGGTTAGTGGCAGTGCGTTTTAAAATTAGTAGTATCTTCACACACAAATTAATCATATTTTTACAGTCAATTATATAGTAAATTTGGTATGTTCAGTAATTTTACAATGTAAAAGTGGATTTCACATTGCTAATTGTAAATGTATTACAATATATTCTATAAATGTACATATTACATTATAATTACATATGAAGTTTACGGTTTTGTTGTATATTGGCAGTTTTCTTGTAAAATTACAAGCGTCAGTGTAATATCATCATTATTTTTAGAATTATTTTAAGATAATTATAAGGATATTTTTACAAAGTATATTTGTAAAGTTACTGGCCTTTTTTTCAGTGTAAACTTGATAACGTTTTTGCTTTATTTTAATTGATTTACGTTTCCTAACATTCAATCGTCATTTACTCGAAAACTTTTCTATGTAAGAGGGCAAAATTTTAGTACTGTTTGATAGAGAATTAAACGATCTTTCAGAATCAAGGAAAAAAATATGGTGTTGCCATTTAAAAAAAAAATCGATGACGTCATTACTCGAAAACAAATGACATTTGAAAATCTTATTTTACGCTAAAATATGTGTTTTTTAAATTAAAAATCGACCTGTTCGAGGATTTTTCCCAAAAAATAATTGTTTCGTTTTTATTGAATTTATTCCATACTTTTGGCGCATACTGTATAACAATGAGTTTGATAATTTCTAATAAATTTACTAGAGTTCTTTGCAATCTGCAGAATGCATTTATAAATGTAAATACATGGAAATGTTAGTACTTATATTATTTTTTATAAAATACGGTCTACAAGTATTCAATGGATATAATTATATCAAAAATAAGACATATAATCCTTTTCTGTGAAATGAGAATTCTACTGATATTAACACTACCTGCATTACCCCATATGATTACATTATATGACAAGAGACAATAGATCAATGAATAATAAATATCGAGTTGTTTAGTATCAAATGTAGATTTTAATTGCAGGAGAGCGTAATAACCACTATTAAGTTTTTTACAAATAAACTCAACACTACTTTTCCAGCTCATATCATAATCAATATAGGTGCCTAAAAACTTCGTAGTGTCAGATAATTGAATTGTTTTGCCATTTACTGTGACGTCAAAGGGTGGCCGAACATTACGCAAACAAATCTGCACGTTAAGAAAATCTGTTCAGGACAAACGATCCTAAGAATATTTAGAAGGGCTTAAAATCTTTGAACTTAAAACAGCGTAAAAATAGTGATTTACCAATTAATCTTAGAAACCCTAAAATAATAATTAATCATTTTATCAATAGTACACCAATTTCAAATTATGATCATGGTCATTTAATAAATTATTGCTAGAATAATACGTATAAGGACAATCCTGCAAATTTGCATTCTCATTAGTGAACATAAATACAGTTTCTAAAATTTTATATTGTATTAAAACAAATAGCATAGGTCCAGATGATATACACTTGACAATGTTGAAATACTGTTACCCCTATTACCCCACATTACCCATATAATAAATAGCTGTCTGTTATCCTATACTATATCTATTCAATAGAAACAAGACCATGAGTTGTATACACAATTAATAGATCATTAAAAGAAACGAATATTATTGCACCTTTTCAAGCTGGATTTAGGCGAGATCACAGTTGTAAAGCTGGTTTTATCAAAATGACGGATGATATTTTTTAATCATTTGATAATGGCAAAATTAGTGCTCTAGTATTATTAGACTTTACTAAAGCGTTTAACACAATTCAACATCAGTTACTTATAGCGAAAAACTTCGTTTTGTTGGACTAGGCGATAGTGCACTTAGTATAATGCCTAGTTACATAGGAAATCAAAGCAAAGATAAAAATTGGAAATGAATTGTTAAATGTGAGCTCGCTTAAAATAAGTGTTTCTCAAGGTTCTATTCTGGGACCTCTATTATTGTGTATATACCAGTAATCTCTGCAAAAGTTTGAAATACTGTAGTTCACACATGTATGCTGATGATACTCAACTGCATCTATCCTTTGATAAAATTATGATGAGGCATTGAATAACATTAACTCGAATCTTAAAATTATCTACCAAGAATCAGGAGCACATTCCTTATTTTTGAATCCATTCAAGTCAAAATTAATTCTGTTTGGTAATAAATAAGGTGTAACTGAAATCTCCGATAATTTTAGGGTTGCAATTCGTTCCTATAGTGCAAAGTTCTTCTACTCGGGCCTGAGTTTTAACAATACATTTAGATTTTGTTCACAAGTTAGTAAATACATACAAAGATCATATATGGCTTTGAAACTGCTCTATCCACATAGAAATTATTTGTCCATAAAAATAAAAACGTTACTTTGCCAAACCTTTACTTTATCAATTCATTTCTTTTATTTTATTCACGGATGAAGCTTCATTTACCAGTGTTTTTAATTTCCATGCACAATGAACATTTTTAAGCGGATTAAAATACATACATTATTCATGAATCGCAAGGCCAACAGCAGCTTTCAGTCAGTGTGTGGGGGCAGGAATTATTATTGGTCGGGGCGGGTCTACTCCATGGCCACCCCAATTACCCGACTTAAATCCATGCGATTTTTACCTTTGGATCCAAAGCAAGTGATGTATTATACTCACATAGCGAATGAGACTGCATTACTGGAAAATATTTCCAATGTCTGTGAAACAATACACCAAACACGTGGAATATTTCGAAGAGTTAAAAGACAGATGCGAAGGCGATTTAGAGCATGTATTGATGCACAGGGTAGCCATTTTCAGCATTAATTTAAGTTCCAAATTTAATGCACCTTTTTTTTCTAAAGAAGTAAAATAAACATTTTATCCTGTATGTCAAAAATGAATGTTTTGAAAAGTGTTCTTTACTCGTAAGTTCTATTTTTTATTGATGGATTAATTTAGATTTAAGAGAGCGATACTAATTTGTCCAAAAATCAGTGGCGGACAATTTTTTTGCTAAAAATGAGGATTAAAAGGCACGAACCCCACTGATGCTAACATATTACAAGAGAAATGTATACACGTAAAAGTGGCTCTTCACTATACACTGTTGTGTACTAAATCTCATCTCAATATCTCGATCGGTCACCGAGAAATCAAGACTATAGTATTTAAAACAGAAAATTTTAAACAACCTGTATCTTGCAGACCCATGTTTATATAAACTTTTTCTGTTATTTTTAAACATTGAACCTGACTCTAGATTTTCTTAATATCATTCTGTATTGTGCTTTCAAAATCGTAAATAAAAAAACAGACAAATAAATAAACTTGACCAAAAGCAGAAAAAAGTAATTATTACCCCAAACAAAGTTTCAACGGTTCAGTTTAATACAGTTCAAAATTTCCAGAGCTTAAAAACAATTTTTACATGAAAAAGTGAGAAATACATTCAATCTTATTGGTTAATTAATTTGTAGAATAAAAAAATAAAAGGTAAACCATGTAGAATTCAAAAATGCGCAATATCGAGTTTTGAAAAATCCACTTATTCTATCCATTTTCAGCTAAAAAAATAAAAATAAAAAGCTAAATTTTCAGTTTTTCTTCGATAACTTCTGACTAAAAAAGCTAGGTCAAATTTCATTTCAGCATATCCAAATCTGATGCAAAAACTATTTAAAAGAAAGTACATGAATAAATTTCATTCGAGTAACAAAGTAAAGTCGTAACTTATCTTTAGTATATCCTGAAGTGCGTTCCTAGGCAACCTAAGCTTTATCCAAATTGATCCCGTAAATTTTTAGTGTAGTTGTAATAGTTCAAAGCCTGTCTGGAAGAAACTGGATAGTCGCCAATAATGTACTTCCGAATAGTAAAGTTCGTTGCCACTGAAGTCCCAGACTAGGAAAACAAGTCAATTGAAGTGTTATGTCTTCTAATATCCAGGAAATTCGTAGCTTCGATGGTTTTTGAGGTCTAAAATAGTCGGAACTTTTGTTTGTTCAAGCAAATTGTCTCTTTAAAAACATGTGATTGATCCATATCTTTTAAAATAGTTATGTAATTCCGTAGAAACTTAAAAATGTTGAGTAAATTCTTAAATTAAGTGCCTTATAAGAAATCATCAGCGTCTAAAAGAGTAGTTAATACCTATTGTTCGAATTATAAATTTTGAGAGCAAAAAACACGTGTGGATAAATACAGAAGTCAAAGAAAAGAATCGGTGGAAGAATAGAAACAATTGATGCAAAATATGCTAAACGACAAAATCTTCACAACTTTTTTTGAAATACTTATGTTAAAAAAGTTAATATACAGGGTTAACTATGACTTGGTACAAATATTTTAAGAGGAGATAGGAAAAATTCAGGATTAACGGTATCACCCTTCAAAAAAATTCCAAACTTATTCATAAAGCGAAAAAAAATTTTTTTCAAAACCTTATTAACCCCTAATTTCTCGGCGACTATGCCGTCTGTCAGTTGCGAGATTAGGTATATTCTGTCAAAGTCAAAGTTGTCAATGGTAGTAACAGAGCACCGCGTTGCCACGTGTAACGATTTACGGCGCTTTTAAAGAAAAATTTTTATTTGCGGAATATTAGATTATGTAATGAGAAACACGATATGGTAGCACTGAGAGTAAAACCTACCTTACTGATACTTCCAGAACTGATATTTGGAGATTTCAAGACAGTTAAATTATTTTCTGTTTTCTAACTTGTTTACATTATAACTTGTCGTTGTAAAAATTCTTGTACTTGCTCGCGTCCTCTTGGTTTCCCCCGACCATTTCATAAATAAAAAAATACTTTTTTTCTGTAAGTAT
Source organism: Monochamus alternatus (assembly GCA_037114965.1). Lineage (NCBI taxonomy): Eukaryota > Metazoa > Arthropoda > Insecta > Coleoptera > Cerambycidae > Monochamus > Monochamus alternatus. The sequence continues at coordinate 58,882,054 of CM073429.1, read as the reverse complement.
ATCTATTGTAGTTTAAAAATGTCTTATTTTTATGTCACTAAGTAAAAAAGAAGTTTCAAGGAATTTTAAAAAGTATGAGATTGGTTCTTTTTTATTTTCGAGTTAGGTAGGTACATACGTATTTAAAACTCCAGCACGTGTAAAACAACATTCGTGGACGTTGTACAATTCGTACAAATGTACGAGGATTTGACATATTCTGTCTATTTGGAAGACGTATTTGATATGCTGCTGCTGCACGATATGCACTTTTGTCGCACTTCCCATAAATTAGTACCATATCCATAACTTCCGCGATTACACGAATTTGAATGTGCGAAAAGCAAATACTGAAAGCTAATAATAGTAACGATATTAACAATTGTTAGGGTAATATTTTCTTTGTTAATTAAACAAATACCCAATAACGTTTTACTACTTTCTTTATTTCGCACTTTCTATCTTTACAACAACAACTCAACTCTGACACACCTCTTCTTCTTCTTCTTACATTCTTTCTGATCTATATTTTACAAAACATATTTATGCCTACTTTACTACAGTTTAAACTAAGATATTTTCATTAACAAAATAATTGTCCACACAATAATCGACCATGTTTGCATATAATAATATTGTAGTATTATTATTTTAAATTTCCCGAGACGTTTACAGTGCTCTGTAATATTACTTTTCTGACCACTACTGCTGTTTGACATTTGTAGAGTATTAGAAACAATGCAACCAACAACACAGTATAGGTTTATATCGACTGACAAGTGCTATGTGCGTGTAACCCCATGTCACGGAGGAAGTGTCAAAACAATACTAGAATGAAGAAACCCACGATCGTACATAAAAGAAGATAATGTTGATTATATTGATTGCCATAAGAATATTTATCTGAAGAATTTTAAGTTCTCGGTGTAGACAGACCGAAGACTGAACGGTGGCGTTGACATTGTAATTTTAGTTTTCCGTTTTTAGTGACAGTTTCAGTTTTAAACGTTTTATTCATTAAATAATGGATGGTTGCGATATATTGGGACATGTGTAGTTTTTCACAATTTTCTTTAAACGTACGTGAAGATATTTCCTAGAGTTGAGAGCAATGCAGTGGAGTGACCGTTATCGGACAAAATTTTATAAATTAAAAACTGCCACGGGTGTATTTGAAGTTTTCTGTTAGTATTTCTTTCAATCAATTTTCTTAAAATAAATGGGCAATTTTATTAACTGCATCTACGCGAAATCTGTATTTTGTGGCGAGTAATTCTGACGGACCTGTAATGAGTGAAAATGATGTTTTGGCAGTTTGGAAGGAAGGAACGAAAAACGAATGCAAAATACTGTAGCTAACCGGATTAACTGTTATCTATCAGGTACTTAGGTATTATTATTAATAAAAATGTTTACTTTCGTTGTTTCTACATTCGGCAACGTTGGAACGTTGTAAGAAACGACCGCATGGTACCTAGTTGCACAGAACATATGCCTAGTTGACATATGTAGCCATCTTGGACGATGACTGATGACATAGGCGCCGACTTTCCGTAGGAAAAGAGGGTTTTGCCCCATTTTTTTAACATCGAGCTAGAATTCCGAAATAAATTTTTTATTGTCTTTTAGGCTTCCCTGAGCACGTGGTTAAAATTTTTGTACTTAGTCATAGTTAACTCTGTATAAGTGTAAACTTTGTAAGAGGGTATAGAGGATGTTCCGCATAAGAACCCACACAGAGTAGGTACATGTAGGGGGTTCCAAAATATAGGAATTTTACTAAAACGATAAGAGATCTGGGTGTTCTGTTTGATTCCAAGTTAGTTTTTTGTGATCATATTAATTCGATTTTCTCTAGCGTATCAAAAATGCTAGGCTTCATACTTCGTAAATGTAAAGATTTTCATCATATTAATCCAATTATTCAGCTATACTATGCATATGTATTTAGTAAATTAAATTCTGCTTCGTCAGTTTGGAATCCCCTGTACAATGTTTACATTAACCGTTTGGAGAGTTTACAAAATAAATTTATCAGATTTTTATCTTAAAACTAATTTCACCATTTTAAATAGTAATTATAATGATGCTAGAAAACATTTTAATCTTATATCTCTTGAGAAACGTCGAGTTATAAATGACATATTAATTTTACATAAAATATTAAATAATAATATTAACTGCCCTGATCTCTTATTCGTAATAAACTTTAATGTACCTCATGAGCTATTTAATTTACCTTTTAGGAGAACTAATTATACGAGCAATTCACCCATTTGTAGAATGATGCGTTCGTCTAATAATTTTTGTTCTAATATGGATTTTTTTATGATTTCTGTTATATCACTAAAATTTAAATTAAAAATTTTTAAGGTTATAAAATTGTTTAAGTAGGATACGATGTTCCGTTATCCCGTTTGTGTCCCTAAATGTTTAAATAAATAAATAAATAAACATACCTATATACAATGTCGCAAGCAGGAGGCTTTGAAACTGGGGCCAAATATTTCGAAAAAAATTAATATGAATTGCTTTAACTTCGAATAACCAAATTTGTTACATGATTTAGGTTTATCATTGGTCGTCTTTGATTATAAGTTGAAGTAAATTGAAACATTACAAGATGTTAAATTAAAGAAACTGTTCAAAATAGGCAACATTTTCTCTGAAACATAAATTCACTATTTGGAGGAATAAACAAAATTCTTCAATGATCTGCAAAGAAAATAATCGTATTTGTTGAGGTTCGGTGATCGATTTCCTAGTCCTAACTTCTCTAACAGTAGCACTAAAATGAACTAAAACTCTAGTCTAAGTTGCAACGGTAAATCTTCAATTCAGGTAGAATATTTTGCAGAAATTTCAAATAACTTTCGCCTTTTAATCAATTTGGCAAAATAACTGGTCTAATGAAACGATGAATAATACCAATCCAAACATCTATCTCCAAACTCGCGTTGAAAATGTCTAGGAGTTATTGCATAGGGGTTTACATCGGAATATTCAGGACAGTTGTAATTCCTCTACGAGTGAAACAAGTCTCATCAGTGAAAAGAATTTTCTTGTGAAAATATCCTGATGCAAGATAAACTCGCAAAAGGTCACTCATGGATTCAAATCTTGAGGCAACAGCTCTTACATTTTTTGAATGTAATATATATGTAGTAGATTACGTTTAAGAATTCGTACCGAAGTTCTCGATAATCCAGTTTCTTGAGATGTCACTTTTTGTCATTGTCGATATTTAACTTCAAATAATTTTAATTTTTATAATAATTTTTATAGTTAGATATTTGATTCAACTTAAAGGAGACCACCTGAAGAAGCAATCCTAAAAATGCAGAAATAGGTCAGATCTCATCTATTGTGGTTGAATTTGTCGTGTTCCCACTGCCAAAAAGTGAAGTTAGATATTTATAGAGTGTTTCATTAGCAGGTTAGTAAATTAGATTTTTTTCTTTAGATAATTATTGAATAGAGCTTTGTCTGTGGAATTGTTAATTAGCATACCTAGATGTTTGGTATCAGAGAACATACATATGACTTCATTGATAGGAATTGTAGGAGATTTGATTTATATTAGCTTAAAATACCTTTCTAAAACAGTAAAAAAATGTTGAGTTGAGTTGAGTGATGTGTTGAGTTTCTTCAGATGTTTGCAAAATATTTTATTTAGATATCTTGTACCCTTATTGCACTAGGCCGTTTTCGGATATTATTGAAAAATTTCACTATCGAGCCCATCTTTGAACATTAGAAAATGTTTCTCTATGGGGAACCACTCGATTTGGAAATCTCCTACGATATTCTTCCACACTTCTTCTAGAGTTTCCTCCACAGAAACCTAGCATAGGTAACATGTCAACTTGTTCGCTGAATGTAAATTTTCCAGTCATTTTCAATAACAAACAGTGGCAGAAATAAAATAGTCAAATTTTAAAGAAAAAAGTGTTTTAAATTAATTCTACGTGGGATTCTTTTAGATCAATAAAAACAAAAGTTTGGTATAATTTTAGTGGTGACTCACCCTCAATGAACACCTTGTAATGTTTCAATACCAATAACAAACATAAACCATGTACCAAAATTGGTTATTCCAAGTTAAAATAATTCAGACATTAATTTTGCTCGATATATTTGGCCCCACTTTGAAGGCTTCTTTTTCATTAGAAGATATCTGAAGGATCTACAAATAGTTTACTTTGCTATTAAAACTTTCGCATGAGGAACAAACAGAAGAGGAACAACAGACTTATTTTAGGAAAATCGGAATCAAGATTATAAACATCGATCTAAAATGAAACAAGAAAATAAAAATGTCTTGGTAAAGGTAAATATAATACGCGTGGGCATGATAAATGGCTTTATTATGTGGAGGAAATCACAAACAGCCTATCTGTATCTACAAATGGCGTTCCAGGGTGATATATTCCTGTAACTCAATTGGGAAGAAAAAAAAAACTTGTTGCAACATCTACCAGTGTCAAATTCTAGATTAAAGGCCAAACATTTTGTTTTCTTTTTCACGATGGAGATACGAAATAGTTATACGCAAAGAAAGCTATACTAATATCAATATTAATAGACATTTCAACGCTGGCTTAGTTTCACTATTCCTCAACTATAGTAATACGTCATACACTTCATAAAAATTGATTGAAATAATGAGTGATACAGAAACAAAAAATTTGCCTCTAGATATTGAAAAAGCTGCTGCAACTACAGTAGCTTCACTTTTACCAGATAAATCGAGAACCATGTACGAACAATTTTATAAACGATTCACTGATTGATGTGCATCTAAGAATATAAAATATGAAGCAAAAGAAAAGCTATTATTAGCATTTTTTGAAGAATTATCCAAGAAGTAAAAGCCGTATATTCAACAATTTAATTTCTGAAAAAGCAATCTGTGAGATACAAAATAAAAAAGTCAAGACTATTAACGAAAGAGGATGTTTCAAAATTTTTACAACATACCGATGACACAATATTCTTGCTAACAAAGGTAAGAACAAGAAAATATTTGCTATTTGAAATTCACAAATGCATAATTTAAGGTTGCCTTAATTATTGAACTTGGAGGTGTATGCAGACTGGACGAGTTAACTAATTTGCTGTTAGAAAACGTAAAAAAATCAGATTTCATATTGTCAACAAAGAGGATCTTAGAGAGATGGTTTACAGCTGGACACATATTTTAATTGAACCAAATTTATAAATATATTTACAATCAATAGTGTGTCAATGTTACACAAGTGAAATTCAAAACAATTAAAAGTGTCCAGTGGCAAAGGTTACTATCAAACCAAACTATGTCTATCCTTCTTGCTCTCTCTAACAACCAAGCGATATAATTGCTGGCTGTTCCCATTGTTTCAATAGATAGTATAATTCTGATGTACTCAGCATTTTCCGAATGTGTATAAATACTATTGAAGCTGGGCTAAAGGCAGCCAGTTTATGGTCACCTATAACTGCTGGTTGACAGAAGCTCCTACCATGGCGCCCCCGAGGTGAGTATAACTGGACGTTCTCTTGAATATATGATTTATTTGTTTATTGCGTTTTTTCTCTGTACCTCAGATGCAAAGCGAGTTTGCCCCACGGTAAATAATTATTTTTTCCCCAGCCATAAGTATTTTTCCTTCTAAAGGTGGACGTGACAATATCTTCATATTGGATACGAAAATGTGAATATCTTGCCCTGTGTCCTAGTCATGCCGATCATATTTTATTGGTTACAGAGGTGCAGATGTATGAAAGTTCCTATTGATATAATTATTTTTAATGTAATGCCAAAGAAGATTGCTTTTTTTCTTAATTTGTCACAGCCTCAACAATATACAAGGCACTGTTTTTGACAATCATCTACTTCACTTCTAGCCAACACAGGAGCAGACCTTCTAACTATAAAATGTATGACCATCATTATTCAACTGAAACAGTGCCAAATAAATGCTGTAATGAGGCTCTTATAAAGTAGTTCACGTGAGTTATTGGATGTTAATTCCCTTGATACATAAATAACTATAATTTTTGTGCTATAACTAGCAGAATAAATCGAAATAAAATTAGCACATATTCAATCCGTGTATCTAAACCTACTTTTAAAAGTTTTTATACGAGTACTTTTCAAATGGTCGTCTAAATTATAGCAAGAAGCAAACATTTTTTGTTTTGTTTTAACGTGATTGTCCCTTTCACGTCCCCTACGTTGATTATTATGCATTAAATATTCCACATTCGCATCAAAACCAGGCGAAATGTTATTTACATAAATATAGAAGGATTTAACGGCGGCAGGGTTGTTTTTCATTTAACGTCCTTGCGACACATAGCAGAACTGGCAAACATTATTAGGCCTTTGGAGATAAGAGATTCAAAACGAACGTCAAGGTGGAATATTAATTGTTCTCATACAAATTTCAACCTACTTCTGTCGCGATAAACCACGGTGGGATGTTACTTTGTTATTTGCCTGTAACAATAGACGCCTGTTTGCATGTGATCAGTCGAAGGACGAAAATAGATGTGTCTGGAATATTTCTGGTTGCCTACAAGAAAATGGCTTCGAATAACACGAGCGGTAATGTAAGGCAGATCAAAGTAGGTGCAGAATGAGCTAGAAACTGCGCAAATTGACGATCGTATGGTAGGCAAAGCCCCACTATACCACCCAAATCAGCCCACAGGTCGTAATCAGAATTTTTTTAAATTATTTGTTTTGATATTAATTAGCAGAATATTTATATTCGTGAAGAGGATCGGCACCTTCTCTGCGGGTATGTTCGGGTGAAAGAATGTTGGCTTGGGTTAATGAGAGAGATTGATTCCTGTTGACGTTTGACTACCCCCCTAATTAATGAGGTTTTCCAGGTTTCCCTCATTCCTGTACTGACTTACCAAGGTAAGTCGTTTCTGGGCGTAAATGCGGTCTGCTTAATAATAATATGCCGCCTCCTCTCCCGAACAAGTCTTCGACTTCTTGGCTAATCCTCGTGATTAGAATGAGAAGTAGACATTATTATTATTACTATTATTATTATTATTATTTTCCAGTCACACCTTCCGAAGCTCCGACACTTTCGGAGGCGTTCTGAAGAGTGAAACAATGACCACTTTCCACTCCGTGGATTCAGTTATCATTGAGCCCGTAAATCGTGTGTTCTGAGTAGACGTAGCGAACCATGGACGATTCCCTTCTGCGTTCTGCCGGATAATATCTCTGCCGAATTTCGGCAAACTGGTATAATCTTTAACTCAGATAGCAGCGTATGTCTCATTCCACCCAGGACGCCTATAATTAGCACAACCTTAACAAAGTGGTCTGGATACAGCCTGCGGAGCTCGGAGAGAAGATCTCGATACTCCCTCCGTATCTCATCTTCTGTTAGGACGATGTTGTTTTTCGCGGGAGCCGAGAGCTCAATCACAAACATCGTCCTAAGCTGGTGGTCGAGGAGGACTACATCAGGCTTATTGGCTTGAATGTATCAACTTAAAAAATTGGGAATAGATGTTTTTTGATATGAGAAATCATAATCTGTTGTCTATTTCGACGTATTTCCTAGAGGGCGCCACATTTGTGACGTAAATGTGAGCGTAACTTTTTTCACCCTAACGTTATCACGTTTTCTATTAAAATTCATAAACCTACATTGTTGTTGAAGAAATAAGATATACTTGTCATTAGTCTCAGAAACTGGCTGTTTTCGAGAAAATAGCTTTTCAACAATCAGTTGCATAGTTCATTGCGTAATATTTTAACGTAGTAGGAGCCAAAATTTCCTTGCAAAATAGATATGTTGAAGGTAGATCTAGAAGCAATAAAATTTACAGTGGTGTAAAATGACACGTTCACTATTTTTCAACATACAACGTTTTTAAAATGGAAGTCATACTGATTATTGCAGCTCTAGATAGTCGTCCTGAATTAGTTTGTGGATAATCCGCAATGTAGTATGTCTCCATGGGCCGTGAGAAATATGCTAACGATATTATTAATTTCCGATTAAAGAAGCTGTTTATCGCGAGATTTATTAATATTTCCTTATCGTATTTATTCAACTGCAAATTAACATTGATAAATACAAGTAAATAAAATATTACGACGAAAGCTCGACAAAATAGTCAAATAAAAAAAAATACATAAATGAATTTATACAATATAAATACTTTTATCGATGGAGAAATTACTTCTTTACAACTGGTTTTAAGATCATCCAGTACATGTTTAGGTATTTTGAAGCTTTATACATCGAAATTTTTCAATTGGGTTTCCAGAACATTATTTTAAGCCTGACATTTTTTTATCTCTAAACCTCAAACTTAACATATGTTGTAGTCTACCAGTACATGATAATACACCGCCCCTTCTAACGCATAGGTTTCTGATTGATAAGTTCTTCTGATTAGAATACGTGCAACGTTTTATCTGTAATTAAAATGTATGAAAACCAACGAGAACAGAAACTGTATATTTTTTAAAACAACCGAAAAGCAAAGATGAAAGAGAGTAAATAAAAATGCTTCATTATGGCTAATGAACGCCAAATAAGACAACGAAAGTTAATATTTGACTAGTGGTATTTGAATTTAGGAATAAGCTCGTCAGGAACATAAAAGCATTCTCTAGTTATAACAAAATAACTTCGCAGATGCTTACTTCGCTAAAAGCATTCAAAAACGAGACTATAATAGGCTATAATGAAAGAAGGATTATATAAAGAGAGAAAATATTAGTAAATATAAATACCACGTTGCTTAATTCACTCCATCGTCTTTAAAAGTAGACTGCGAAATTTAAATATTCAAATGATTCGTCAATTGATTCGAGAATTTGCTACAACCGTCAATTAGATAAAATAAACACGAATTTTTATTAATTGATTGCTGGTAAATAAGAACCAGAATTGTTTACATATAATTATTATCAGAATTTATAACCTTCAATATTTAAAAATTAAAAATAAAGTATTGAGACCTTTCTAACCTCTGTTCATTTAATATTTCTCTCGCCTTCGATTTTAAAGGTATATGAAAAATAAAAGAAATAAATTTATAAGGATGGTTCAATATGACATCCTTCTTTTTGAATGCAAAGCTGATAACTTTACTAAATTTTACATAGCCTTATTTTACATTAACATCTAATTCGCAATTAAAACGCTTAACTTTATATCTTTCATTTAAAAAAAATTAACAATAAACATATAATATCTCTAAAACATTAAAACATAAGTATCATGTATAATATATTTTTGAAAAGTTAAGTTGATGGTGTACAAGATTTTGATCTATTAAGTCCTACTTACCATTTGGTATATGATTTATAATATATGTTTGCATTGTTCCAAATAATATTTTGCCAAAATAAAAACATTTTGTTTACATTCTATTTTGCATTTTTCTACAGGTAGTATTACATTTCAAGAATATTCAGCAAATGACTAAACAAAAATCCGATTAACCATTTACTTGGTTTGACGAAAATTAAACAGGCAATCCGTGAAAAATTTCAGTCAATCTAAGAAATATTCATTTCATTACAGCCTTTGCCGGCAATACAGCCAATGACTACGACATATACAAATGGCCTAACTTGTAAATGTCTTAAATAAATATAACATGTGTTGTTAATTAGAATGATTGAACGTTTACTGTCAAATATGGATGTAACAGCTTAAAATATTAACAAGCTTCTCTGAAAAATTGGATATTAAAAAACAGTTCAAATAATTCTGTAAACTTATGTATGTATGCTTAAAAAAAGTTTTATCAATTTTTTTACCTGAAACCAATAACTATGTATAGGCAAACGTATACAGCTGAGTCATAATATTTTTAAATTTCTATTACAAAATGGCGACCTTATACATACATCTGTAAATATGTCTGCTTTTGAAAATAAAACCATTAAGTAATACACATTTAAAATATATATTTATCAAAAACTAAGACAATCTAACTCTTTAGTTACATTCATGAAACAAGTGACCAATGGAACTAACTCATCAACTTCCCAGTTTCCAGCCAGTTAAAGATGATAGCAACTCTACAATAACGTTGTTTCCACTTTACCTTAATTCGCTATAATCTCAAAATGTTCACATTTGCGCATATCTAGTGTATATGTACAATAAGTTTTACAAATTTTGATCCCATGTAAAATGTGGAAATCACTTCCCAAGGAAGGTTCCCAATACGTCGCCTAAACCATTACAAACACTTTAAAGCTGCTGTCATTTCTAAGTAATATGTAAGTGATATGGCTTGACTGCCGTTACTTTAATATGCACTTTAGAGCTTGGGCAACTTTAAGGTGCTTCTGCTTGGTTTTCATAACGTTGCAAACACCAAACCGCCTCACCAAAAATTACAAAGCTATGATGTGCTCTTTAATGGTAAAGATTACGCACTTGCAGTAACTATGCTAACATAAATTTGAGTTATTTTTGGTATATACTGGGAGATTTAGTGATTACTAAGTAATAGCCACTTAATTGAAGTTGTGGTACCAGTTGTCATTACTATAATGCTACTTAGGATATTATTTCGCACTGTTGATCTAGGTGATAAATGACCAACAATTCATAGTGTAATATTACAAAAAATTGTTATCTGGGGATCCACAAATGCATTATAATGTCTCAGGGTCTTTGACATTGATTTAGTTTAGGTAAACACCTGCTGTAATAGGCGGTAAGCTGTGACGATAGACAAGCAAGACACAAATGTTAATTCTATCAGGCTCTATACAATTTTTTCTTCATTTTTCCTATGATCATTACGATGCTTAAAACAATCGACAAACAACGTGGACCATAGCTTTCCGTGCTGCCGTAAATCCCAATAGAAAGTTGTGGCCAACTAATGAATGAAATACGAGGGACCTTGGGCTATTGGGTGTTAATTAGATCCGCAACATACATCTGTTGGAACTTAAATAATGAAGCAGATAATCCTCTTCCAGGAAAAGCGGGCGCGGCTTCGGTGGCAGCAGGCGTCATTGCCAGGCTTTTCCGGGAAATCCGTCGTGTTTTCCTAAAGTTTGGATGGAAAAACTGCGTCCGTTACGTAATCGCCCTCAAAAATAGAATCCACGCGCCAGAATTAATAGCCTTTTTTCAGCTACCTTTTTGTATTGACAAAATTCCACGTTGTGACATCATCAGGTTCATCAGGAATGTGTTGCCTAATAGGGTCCTGAACTACACTCCAAGCAATAAATTGGAAAAACTTCAGCATGTACTGTACAGAGTGTTTCGTAAAGGTCAAATATCCATTCTGTGACCAAAAATAAAGTTTTTTTATTATATATATAAACTATCTATCAATCTATCAATCTATCTATCTATCTATCTATCTATCATTATTTGCCAAAAAATATATATCATCCTGCATAATATTACAAATAAAATGGGTTCATATGCACCATTGTATTATCTTTTGGTTTCTTTACCCTTTTTTGTACCGATTAATAACAAAGTTGATTTATTTGATCAAGTGCATTTTTACGATCCTCATCACTTAATATAGTAACAAAATAACTATTTAACAATGGGATTATTTTACTATGATTTACTATAACAAATGTTGAAAATGGCCACTTTTAGCCAAAATACATGCATCAGATCTTCTTGAAATTGCAGCTCAAACACGTGCAAATATTCCATCATAACCAACTATAATTTGTTGACGTAAGTGCTCCTCAGATTCGATGTGAATCTTAGAAACCAATGTTTTGAGATGTTCCTAAACAAAAAAAATCAATAGGGTTCATATCGGGTGATCTAGGTGGCAAGGTTGACCTGGTTCTTGAGTCAAATCACGTTATTACCGAATCTTTCGGTTAAAGTTCTTGGTAAAAAGTAAGGCTAACAAGAAAATTTTCATTAATACCCACCCATACATTTAAAGAACTGATGTTGAAATCGATATTCCATTATGGCATTAGGGTTTTCATAAGACTAGACATGTTTATTGTGGAAATTCATTATAGCATCTCTGGGAAAATTTGCTTCGTCGGTAAACAAAATGCCAGCGGTAAAGTCAACAAACTAATTTATGATTAACATTAAGATTTGCAGCTATCTTCCCAATATTTCAATCTTCTTCAATTTCATGTAGAATAGTTTCTTCCAACTCAGGCAGTCTAACACTCAATCGTCTAGGAATTGGACCTATCTGAAATGAGACTGACTCCAAAAGACATTGAAAAATATTTCTCAACATTCTTGGATTTGGAGTTAGATGGTTTGGAAATCTTTCCATATAAATTCATCTAACCTCAGTACCTTTCCATCTGCAAGACCATAAATCTAAACCATATTAGCCATTTAAACATTTGAATATGCATAAGCCATTACAACTTAGTCTTTTTAAAAAATAAGCTTAATTGGACAATACACAGTATTAAATAAAATGACATTTTTAAAAAATATGTATTATATTTGGTGCATGCGCCGGTATCAATGTAACGTATTTCCTTTTAATCAAAAATCAAGTACAACAGATCCATATTCTTATAAACAATGTGTTTAAATTGGACATATGACACGTTTACCAAATTTTATTAAGCTGGGCGATCTCAACCATCCATATACAGGGTGATGCTAGATATGTGAAGCCTGAAAGTCAGGTTAGACAGACTTAAAACAGCTGAGGTTACTCGTCGGTTCCTCACCTATGGCATACTGATGAGAGCTAATAAGCTCGAAATCAGTATGTGGGGTACTGACGAGTAACTTTAGCTGTTTGCTTTAGGTTTTCCAGGTGTAATTCAGTGCTGGTCGGGGCATTAGTCCGTAGAGTAGTTGTTTCCTAGAATTCCGTGTTGGCAGTAAACCTTTTTCTGCTTCTACTATTGTAAATGCCACATCTATCAAAACCCTTAGGTCAATAAAAATTGCTTAAAATTCTAATTGAGCCACACGATGGAATAACGCGCTACTGGCTTCTGTACTATCCTTCACACTGTTCTTAGTTCTTGCTTATCTGAAAATACCTATGAAAAATCATGTTTACTCAATCCAAAAGGCCTACGTAAATAGGAAGGCCTGGATTGAAGACGGGTAACTAGATTAGTTTAAAGAGAAAGGAGGCGCTGGCTAACGAAGTTACAGCCTCGTGGCTTTGGGGGCAATTATCGAATTATCCCTTGTCGGCAGTCATTTGACGGATTAGGTACCAAGAGAAATATTATTTTATGAAAAAGCTGTTAAGGGCCAATTCCTACTTTGCGCTTTGACAGGAAATGTAGATGTCGCGAGCGACAGGACGCTAGTCAGGCTCAATATTGCATAAATCCCTAAACAAGTTTTATACTCTAAAATGAATAAAGTAAATATTTATTTATTTAAAAAACAAGGCATCCCAAAATTCCAATTACAGGGTTGCACAGATAATAAGCATAAATGTATACAAAAGAAATGATATAAAAGGGAAACAATCTTAAAACTAAGTAAATCTTAACCTAAAAATAAAGTTCAAAATTATAAAAATGTAGAAGTTGCTAAACGCTTAACAGAAAACAGATGGAATATATCAATAGTAGAAGAGAATAAATTGTATACTTTTTGAAGTTGTTGTTTATAAGTGAGTAACTTGCATAATTTGTGTTATAGGCATTGATATAAAACAAGGAGTTTGATCTAGAATAGTAATGCCTAGCATTAAATTGTAATTTTTCTAATATGACATCAACCAATCAACAATCTACATTATTGTTCAGTGAGTTATGTAAGAATATAACATTACCTTTGTGAACAAAGTTCTATCATTTTATAATGGTGAATACAAAAATCATATGTATTGAACTGCAAATGTCTATTAAAATGATAATTAAGGTGACGTATAAGTTTAATCTGAATATTTTCTAACTTGTTTATATAAATGTAGTACATAGGATTCCAAACTATACTAGCAAACTCTAAATGACTTGTGACTAATGAATTGTACAATGTAATAATTTAATAAGGGCTTTTAAAAGACACTGTAGAATGTACAATGAAACCTAGCGAACGATACGCTTTTTAACAATACTATCAATATGTAACTCAGAGGTCAATTTCTTGTCTATAATTATTCCAAGACAGTATATGCAAAGTTTACATTATTAAACAAACTTGAGAAGGTGATGTAATAACATTTGTTAAAATTAAAAAATAATCTATTATTTTGGCAATATGAAGCCATATTATTAATATCTTTTTGAAAAACTGTACAGTCATATATTGTAGAAATTACTTTATAAATTTTAAGATCATCGGCGTAAAGGGAAAATTTTGTACTTGGAAAACAGGTATAAATGTTATTTATAAACAATGAGAACAACAAGGGTCCAAGATGGGATCCCTGTGGAATACCTGATGTAACATTTATATAATTTGGTACTACCTGGTAAACAGCAGCAGTAAAAGTTTACCTGGGGAAATTTTTATTTCCTACAAACTTAAACAATTTAATAATTGTACGACACGTTCCTTTAATGTTTTACAGAGATATTCAGAGTGTTCTAGAAGCTCTATGACAAATTTTGACAGATGGTAACTAAGTTAATGTCTATTTTTTTCTTAAATGAACACATAACGATTTGTTTTTGTTTAGAAGTTACAAGTATTTAAAAAATATTATTTCGTATTTCAATCAAAGTTGTCTGATAAATAAATGGTTGTTGTAACAATAATTATTGTCATTTTGTTTACTCATTTGATACTTAGCGTTAAAGCGCTATCAGATTGTAGTGTTTATTGGAAGAAATAAAAAAGTCAGTTGCGGGCTTTGTCTTTAAAATTTGACAGTTAGTAATAGTTAGTTTATTTCTGCTACCGTTTGTTCTTGAAAATGGCTTGAAAATTTACATTCAGCGAACAAGTTGACATGTTACTTATGCTAGGCTTCTGTGTAGGAAACTGTAGAAGAACTGTGGAAGAATATCATAGGAGATTTCCAAATAGAGTGATTCTTCGTTGTTGAAATATGGGTTCGAGAGACAGGAAAGTTTTTCAATAATATCCTGTAATGTCCTAGTGTAATAAGGGTACAAGATGAAGAACATATTTGACAAACAGTTGAAAATGAACTCCAAATAAATACTAAACGTTTATCTCGAGAAACTGGATTATCAAGAACTTCTATACACCGGATCATTAAACATAATCTACTACATTCATATCACATTCAAAAAGTGAAAGAGCTATTGCCTCAAGGTTTGGATCAATGAGTAACCTTTTGCAAGTTTATCTTGCATCAGGATATTAACTTTCACAAGACAATTCTTTTCACTGATGTGGCTTATTTCACTCGTAGAGGAATTACAAATATTCACAACTTTCATTAATATTTCGATGTAAACCCCTATGCAATAACTCCTAGACATCTTCAAAGATAAATGTTTGGGCCGGTATTATTAATCGTTTCTGCAAAATACTCTTCCTGATTTAATCGAATATTTACCGTTCTTACTTAGACTAGAGTTTTGATGTATGCATGATGGAGCACCGCCTCACTTTAGTGCTACTGTTAGAGACTTCTTAAAAAAATGATAATAAGTTTCCAAATAAATGGTTAGGAGTAAGAAATAATTGTCCTCACGCTCACCTTTGGTTACCACGATAGCTAGACCTCAACAAATGTGATAAATTTCTTCGAGGAACTTTGAAGGATTTTGTTTATTCCTCGCCTATTAAATCCTGGGAATACTTCAGAGCCAGGCTATACTGAGCCCAAAAAATTGATTTATAGATATATTTTTTCATTCTTACACTTAATTCAAACGATGCCTGAAGTTTATTCTACCCTTAAGATTTAAATAAAGTCGTGCTTTTTTAATGGGATGCTTTCCTTCTTCAGCAATTGACTGCCAAAGGCGATCTACATACATGATCGAATCTTGCAATAGAATTGTTCACTGCTGTTGCATATTTCATTCACAATCGCAAATCCAGGCGCTTCTCCAAAAAACAAACGGTCGTCGCATGACTCTACATGTACAACATGACGACCCATCGATTTCCCACTGAGACCATGCATTAAGTAGATGAGTAAAAGTAACAATATGTTGTCCAAGTCCCATCGATTAGGTCTTGAGGGTGGAAAATAGAAATTTATGAATGAAAAGGCCGGCGGGAAACCTAGGGGTATCATAAGGCAGGAAGTTGCATATATTATTGATGTGGCCCGGTAGTATAGCGATCAATACATGGACGCCGCGTTCTCCAATGGACGCGCAGCTTGTTGAATATGCGGCCAATCGGGGCGGATTGTCGCAATTTCGGCCGTCCATCCCCACCGCTCGAATTTTCATTGAGAACGTGTGGGTGATGCCCTTTCCACCATCTAGGGGAAGTTTCGGTTATATATAGGGGTGGTTGGTAAGGGGTAGCGTATTTTAATCTGAAGGTCTGCTCGTCGCCGATTCACAGTGAAGTGCCACGACTTGATAGTGTTTGAAAGTTTTCCATAAGGACAAACATGGTGAGTTGATTGAATCGCTTGAAATTAGTTTGAATATTTAAATTACAGTCAATTCAGAGCATGACATTTTAATTTACACAATTAAAAAGATAAATGAATATACAGGGTGCCCCAACATAATTTATATACAGGGTGTTTCGCAATTGCGTGCAGAATATCCAGGAGCGTCGGTTCCGAGACACAGGGTGTCCCTTTTCTAGCATGTTTTTAAAACGATAAAATTCGCAGCTTACGTAAAGCACCAGTGACGTACCCCTTTTAGGAAAATCAAATTTAATTCTAAACGGCTAGAGATACAAAAATTTCTGCAGATAGAAAAAATTATGAGAATGTAATGGATCATATAAAAGCATGATTTTACATATACTTTTTTGTGAAAAAGCAATTATGTTAAATTTGCCAAAAATATTCCAAGAGGTTTAGAAGTTATGAATTTTAATCTGATTTTTTATCACCTTTAGAAACGTATGCTTATTTTAACAAAATTACCCTAATTTTTATCATAAAATACGTCCCTGGATTATCAACACTCAATTAAGGAACACTCTGTATAAAATCAAAGTGCGGTAGTGTGGCTTAACTAACTTTATTTTTAGAGCATGTAATTTGTATTACGATCTAATTAAATATCTAAAAATTTAATTTAATTATATACTATTATAGCAACATATTAATAAGGTTGTATTAATAATCAAATCGTTTATTTCAAATAGGCAAAATAAGAAATAATTTTATCCCTATTTCATAACTTCCATATGTACATGATTTTGCGATAATAAATTGCCTCAAAACAATTTTTGAACTTCTGTAAGTTCTGAAATTTAAATAAATCTCTATTGATGAGTGAAACAACTAAAAACTAATGTTAAAAGTTGAAAGTAGATTTTATTAAGAATGCGTCAGCAGTTTAAAATAAATCGCAAAATTCATTTTAAAGAGTGCCATTATTTTTGCAAACGATTGTACATCAGTTTGCGTTAAAAATAATACACTCTGCAAAACAGTGTTTCTACTATAGTCAGAAAATATATCTAATACTTTTGGAGCGTCATCCAGTTTTCTAAATAAATACTTAAATTTTGTTTTTTGTGTATTTATATATATGTAGGTATGTATCTTTTTCAAATAAATGGTTCAAATAAATTTTATGCCAGTTGCTATGCAACTTAAATGCTGGTAAAATATGTGATGCAAAACGATGCATACAAAAATTTTGAATTGTTGTAATTTTTTTTTAAATACAAAAATGAAATTTTTGTTTAAAGCTTCCAGTAATTCCAAAATTGTCTAAAAATTAAAAACAACCCGTCGTCATTTCGAAAATAGTCGTGCCGCCATTTTGTAAACCTTGAAGATTTGCTTCCGGTTTCACTGTATCACTGCATGCATTATTAATATCGTAATGCAATCTAATAAATTATGATAAAATATTACCTATATCATGTAATTAGTAACGAACAAATGTTGTAATCGACGTACACGTACGCATATTCATTTCGATAACATCAAGATTTGTTTTTGACGTAAATTTCCCACGTCCGCGCTATATACACAGATAAAAAAACGTATTAGTCGAATGCCCGCACAATTTGTCAAATTGTTTACACACAGCGACGCCGATAAAACAAGTTTTCGCATGAGATATCAAAAAAACAAGATAAAAGCGAGCGAGCGTTGTCGTGTTGGAAATGGGTCGCACATATCGATCCCATATCACGGCCCACTACTAATTCCCTCGTAATTAGTACGCGACAAACAGAAGAGCGTTCTTTTTACCCTTTGATAGCGATAACGCATCCAAACGTTACAATCGTTATTTCTATATTGTTTCAGATGGCCGTCAAACTTCTACCTGTTGTTCAAATACTCCTAATTCTGTGCACCACAGGGTCCCTATCTTACCCGAACGCCATTTACGGAACTAAAAGGTACGGACGAGCCACCCCTCGACTCTCATACGACACCTATCCCTATCAAACCGCCATGCTAAGAACCCAAAGGTACCCCGTAAATTACTATAAACTCTATCCTTACAGCCAAGCCTACCCCGAGGATTACTACTACCCCCAAGAATCTTACCCTGTGTACTACCCCGCCCCTAGAACTTCTAAATATGAAGTTTACCAGGCGGTACTGCCGTATTACTACCAAGAGAGACCCGCAACAAGGCCAGCTTATAGCTACTATGGTTACGCCGATCCCATGGTAGATCTACAAGAAGAAATGATCCAAGAGGCTGAGAGGGAAGAACGAGAAGAAGCCCAACCAATTGGACACGAATCCTACTACGAGAACGATAATGGACCCAATGAAGACGAAGCTTTGGACGAAGTCAACGCTGCTTTCCTGCAGAACCTCATCTTGTCCCAAATGTATCAGGACTCTGTTGAGAACGAGAAAAACGGATACGACCAGTACGCCTACAATGACTACGATGGTACCTACGGAAGATTTGAAGACATCAACGACAAACCCACTTACAACAATGAAGACGAAGACGTAAGAGAGTTGAAACAACTCACTCAGCAACACGAAAGGAAGCAACAGCTCAGAAACCAAGACAAACCTGACGGCATCCATTGGTTCCAAAGTACCAATAAAAACCATAACAAGAACGCGAATAAAAGGTCCAATTCCAATAACGACGTACCTCAGTACTCAGTACTGTACACAGATCGCAAACCAATCATTAAACCTGTAACCACTACCGCTCAACCCCTCTCGACCACTGAAGAAGCTAAGAAGGAGGTCAGGGGTCAGAAAGAGGAATTCCAAATGAGACCTGCCACCCCAGTACGCAATCCTTTTTCAAACTCTGTACTGAACATGTTCTCCAGAAACGACAAAGAGAAGAAGAGAACGCCATCTGTTTACGACACCATCAGGCATATGTTGGACGTGGAAAAAAGCCTTGAAAATGTAAGTATATACATTTTATTTTCTTTCTTTAAAAAATCTACTAAGATAATTTAAAAGTTTACGAACTGACGAAATTTGTACGTATTTTTATTCCAAAGGGTTTATTTGGCGCCTAACGTGGGGTTCCAATTACCGCATTAAAAATTCGTAAGGCTTAATTTCATTCATGTTCAAATTTTCAACGCTTGTATGTACATGCATTTGTTCCCCGGGGTTCTATTTAAAATTTAACGAATCCCTGTACCGCCGCCGCCGAATTTCGGCACCAGAAATCCTGCTAATTCATTCAGCGCGCCACCCACTCATCCCAGTTCCGATTTCCACTCACCCCCCAATTTCATTCATCGCTACTGCACTGCGCTATACTTAGCCCGTTCGTTTGGCAACTTGCCAGGATCAAAACTATTCCGTCGGTAATATTGGGGTAGGCAATTTCGCCATATTTCACGCGATGACGTCACGCGCCCCACCTAGAGCCACAAAATTTTGTTGTATAACAGCCGGAGGTATGGATTTTTTTTCACGGGCCGTAGTTGCACTCGCTAGGATATTCACTGATTCAGTATATAATTTCCGATTAATTTAACTTACTATTTCATATAGTAAGCTAAAAAACTAATCTAACTGGTTTATCTTAACACATAGCCTAATGATAAATTGACGCTGTAAATTTGGTTGCATAACATAAAGGGTGATTCTAAATATATAACGCAACTTATAGACAAAATATATTGTTTGAATCTAATTCACCTAGATACTAAAATAAACTGCAGACTAGTTGCAACTGCCTAACATTGAAATAAAGAAAAGTGAAAATTTATATTTCTCTTAGATATATATTCTTCAAATTTGGTAAAAGTCAATTGATGGTATGAGCGTTATATAATATACAGGGTGTCTTAAACTCGATAATATGGGTCTAATATGGGTTTAGGAGGAATTTCAATTTCAACGATCGATGTGTGTTCTATCCTTTTTTCTCTATCTTTCCAGAATCAAAAGGACTCCGAAATGCGTCCTTCCATGAAGAAGAGGATAATCACTCCCGAAGAGAGCCTGACCCGCCAGCTTACCGTTCTCAAGAAATCGCAGTAAGCTGTTAGTCCTAGACGAACTTGATTTTAAATACAAATTTAACTAATCATTTAGACGGAGCCGTCGGCTCCCCCTGTCAATATGTTATACTCATCCGGTATAAATATTGACGACCACAAGGAGTCCAACTTAGGCTACTTTGAAACAAGGGTCCGGATACCTGAATTGTTTGTTATTAAGACTGACTGAACTAGTATTAGAAGCTACTATTATTGTCAAATTGTGTTGATAATCTTAAAATGTTGATACATCGGATAGAGGGGTTCATTTCTAGTTTCAGCTTGTAAATACGTTTGGGTAACTATGTATGTCTGCGTTCAACTGAATCCCTCATTGGTTTACTTTTTATTTAGCAGTTTTGAAACAATTGACGCTAGCGTAATTCTTAGGCGTACCTAGTTTCGTGCACGACACAATTTTCCGTTGAAAGTAAAAGACTGATTAGTGATTTTTCATTACTGGTAAATAAAAAGTGGACAAGGGGACAATAATACATATATTATATACAAAAGAAATAATATCATTATACATATTAAGAAGTTTACATTTCCAGAAGTGTGATCTATATATTTTAATATATCAAGCAGGTTGCAGAGTACCAATTTCTATCGTTAAGATGTTCGACATGGCTTTTTAAGTACCAGTAAATTTAATTGAATGCTTTCACCGACTTCACTCCGAGCATGCATGGATGTCTGTGTCAATTTAAAAAATATACGTAGTAAATGTTACACAGTTTCGGGAGTTGTTCAGGTACTTTTACTTTTTTGCTTGTAGTTTCTTCCTACGTACTGTGAGGACCACAGTAACAATAGGAAATCTAATTTCTATAAACGTAAATGTCAATTTATTCGCAAATCAATACCGTGCCTTCCTTTGCTATTACTTCAGCTTTTATACTAACGGAGAACGGGTACTTATCGTTAAAAAAATGCTGCTTTTGGAGGCTACACTTATCGTAAACACACTACTAGGTGATGGTGAATTAATATTCCCACTTTTTCCTCACCCACGCATTTGAGCCGAATCTACAATAAAAGGTAGAGATAGTATTGCTATTAGTTATGAGTTTTAATCTTAGATTTATTAGCAATGGAAGCTCGAACAAGTCATTCAAAAATTACCTATTGTTTTTTATCAAAGGTGCATGTGTATGACAAAGAAAACAGAGAGATAGAACGTGATTATTTCGACTACGTGCAACGCAGCATATTTGTGGTAAATAACAAAGCGCGTGTCGACAAGTTAATCTTATATATACAAAGATAATTTAGGATGGGAATAACTAAATTTTCCCCATACTAGACATTGGTGCATCATTTTATTAGAAATTTGAATAAAAGTTTTATTAAGAAACACCGAGAAACCACAAATTCCGACTGATAGCAACACTGTACACCGACACGGGACAGGTATGTCAATGAACACGTGCGTAGAAGAGTAGATAAGCAACATTGCCATACTTCCTCTACATTTTGTTAGTATGGAATGGCAAAGAAATACATATATTAAGAAATTATATAGGTATTGACTTGGTACAAAGTATTAATATAATTAGATTTTCACCAATCGACATTAAAGGCGTAGTTTTACTAAGTAATTTTATTTATTGTAAACAATTATAGTCAAATTAGAACACCCTGTAAGGGATATCCCTTGTTCTGTTTGCTTTGAACATTTACTTCGTCTATGTAGGTTGAAGTGTTGTCACTAGTAGATGGTTTATGAACTATTGAATCCTCCAAAGTGGTTCAGTTATTTAAATCGCTTCCAGCACTTGATGTACTTGTAGCAATTTTTTTTTGTAACAATTGATTTACAAGTTATGGGTATTCAGCTACCGTTGAAAATTTCTATACACCATGCATTTTTAAAGTTATAATAGTAGCTCCTGAATTTATTAATAGAGTTTGCTATTATGAAAAAATTAAAATTGATTGACTTGGCAGTAAAGTAGATTTAATAGCTTTACTGCTTTAATAGACTCGGCTGCTCAAAAGCAGTTAAACAAATAACAATATATTGCCATATGGATTTTAGTCTAGAATCCAGTAATTAATTTAAGCCAAACACTAATACAAATCTGCAGATTGCTGTAGAAAGGAAAATATGGCAACTACTTATGTAAGAAAAAACAAAGAAAGTTCTCAGATTGTTTCAAAACAATTTTATCTCCCTTTACTAATAAATCTATGGTTTTAATAAATAATAGCGCCTTCTTTGAAACTTAGCTACTACTAGTTTGTACCAGAATTTTATGGTCTAGTTAAAAATACAAATTGTGTCAATATCTCCTTCCAGAAAAGCGCAAGAGCTTAATTAGATTCACCAAGGTATTTCACGTAACGTAGAAATTCATCATGTAAATATTGCTTCGACAGCTTAAACCCTCAGTTTCATTACGATGCCAAATATTTGGTATTCATATGAGTGTGCAATTTTTTACCCTTTCCGAGTACGAACCTCCTCCCTAACCCTAACAAAATGCTAAAATATCCGCTCAATCGATAAAAGCGTACACTGATTGAGCCGATGATTTACACTTGAGAAGTTCCACTTTTAATGCTTTATTGGTTCACCACGTGCCTCTACCGTAAAAATCCTTTGGCTTGGAGCTTATACGAATCTGTTAAAATTTACGGTGGTCAACGCAAGCAAAAAATGTAGGAGATCTGTTTCATTTGAACACGCGATGTTTCAGTTTTATACGAGGATAGGCAATAGATGTAAGAAAAATACTGCAGTATAAAAATTATTATACTCCTCCACACACACACACACACATCGTGGATGTCTAGATCATTTTTCCCTGGGAATGAGAAATCCAAGGACAATTATATCAATCAGAAACCAACACAGAAATCATAAAATATATAGAAGTTTAGGAAGGACTTTAGAAAATAGCCATCTAGGGAAAATTTAACGTAAGGTGTTAGTTACACTGCATTGGAATGTTTCGGAATATTTGTAATTCGACTATAGAAATTATATGTTTCTACGAATTGGACGTATAATTTTCATAGTTTGAAATTCCCGCCTATTAGTATGAAGCTACCCCGTTAGTACAACCAACTCAAAAACTAGATGCAATATTACCAGACTCGCGTTTTCTCTGTAGGTTGACTATTTTCGGTACCTCCTTTGGCGTTCTATACAGGGTGAGTCATTAATAATGGTACATAGCTTAAGGGCAGATTGTTAACGTCAAAATAAAGCGATTGAGCCCAACATGCCTTATCCAGTTGTTGCTCCTTTTCATTCTACAGGGTGTTAAAGTTAAAAAAATGTTTTCGATTGTATGCTATATTTTAAGAACATATACGATTGTTTTGATAATTTGTAGTCTTATGTTTTTTGAGGTGGCAATTATGAATATGCAAACAGTGTTGGGGTCGCCACTAGGGGGCGCTAGTTATACTGTACTGTCGATGTAGAAATATGTCTAACTTTTTGTATTTTACACTTTTGAATTTTTTAATAAGAAGCTATTGAATTACCTTCAATTCTAAATAAAAAAGATATACATATTACAAATCGATAAACTCAACCATTTTCAAGAAACAGACAGTGTTTGAGATTCGGCGGGAATTAAATTAGATTAGGATTCAGATACCAAAACTGAATTAACAATAAGATGAACAGTACAACAACTGACAATTATTATACAGATTTAAATCAAAGCTACGCACAGGATTAGGAACTTCGCTGCCGTGTCCAATCCAACGTTGCGAAAAATTTCTATTAAGATATTCTCTTATCGTCGGGACTAATGTGCAGGAGCACCATCATGCAAAAACCAGAAGTTCGGCCGTAAATTTAAGGGAATACCTTCAAGAAGCAGTGGCAACAATATGGTATTGTAGTGACAGCTGTCTACTTATATTATTTCCACGCCTACTACTTAATTTTATTCCCGCCGAATCTCAAAAATTTAGATCCACCATGTAGAACGAAAAGGAGCAACATTTGTGTTAGGAATGTTGGACTCAATCACTTTATTTTGACGTTAATAATCTGCCCTTAAGCTATGTGCCATTATTAATGACTCACCCTGTATATTTTATGATTTCTATGGAAACAAAGCGAAAACAATACTGACGTATTTCCCACGTAGCACTTGATGTCTCTATTTGTTGTAGTATGTAAGTGACTTCTAGAGGCAAGAATCTTATGGTGCGTTGCTTAAAGCGAACTGTTTTGCAGATATTAGAACAAATGTATATATTTTCCGCCCTACTCTTAATATGTCTAATGGTGTTGTTTTTCTCCATAATTTAAACAGTATATAACCTGTACATGCCGCATCAAATGTAGCTATTTTAACTTCACATTGCAGATGAATTCTGTGATACAGAGAAAAAGGACTGTGCTTTCAGTAGATCAAATGCAATCTGTATATGTCATGAAATAAAATAGTTCAGTATTACTTAAATATGTCAATGTCCATTTAAAGCAAAATTTCAGGTTTTCAGTAGGTCTTAGCGATCGATCGATCACCTGAAACTTTGTACATATATATATAAAGCATTTATGAATGTTAATGTTTTGAATAATAATACTAATACGCTTTGTGAAAGGTACTGTTACCTGTTCTAGAGCTCTGTAAGTTATACAGTGTCATCAAATTTAATCTTGGGGACTTGGTTTCAGTTTTTATTATGAAATTTATGAAATACAGGGTCTTTCATTGAAAATATATATAAAAAAAACTTTAATGACACTTCCCTAATGTCATTTAATATATGGGGGCGAGTAGTGAACTGATTAATAGTAATTTTAATTGAGGATCCTGTATAAATATAGGTGTAAAATTTAATCTATTTAATTTTCAAAGACATAACATTGTAAATTTTTTTACTGTATTAGAAAGGTATTTTAAGCTAATATAAGTCAAATATCCTACAATTCCTAGTCATATGTATGCTTTCTGATACATCTAGGTATGCTAATTCCACAGAGAAAGTTCTATTCGATAATTATCTTAAAAAAAATAATCTAGTTAATTTACTAACCTGGTTTAATGAAAACCCTCTATATATATAAGTTCACTTTTGAAACTGTGGGAACTCGAAAATTCCACCACAATAGATAATTATTGAATAGAACTTTGTCTGTGGAATTATTTATTAGCATACCTAGATGTTTGGTATCAGAGAGCATACATAGGACTTCATTGTTAGGAATTCTAGGAGATTTGATTTATATTACCTTAAAATACCTTTCTAATAAAAAATGTTACAAAAGCTAATAATAAAGAATATATGGATAGATATTGTGGGTGTAATTCAACGCTGGTCGGGGCTTTAGTTCGCAGAGTAGTTAGTTTCACACAATATTGTTAATACCTAAATATATATATATATAAAATAACATTGTAAAATTGCAAGGAAATTGTCTCTGAAATTGCCCAAGTCGTTTGTAACTTATTTATTAAATATTTTTAACTACACATACAGGGTTAAGGAAAATTGTTGTACTAGCAGTATTCTATCAATATGGTTGTCACGCACATTTTACCTTTATTCTCTATCAGTGTGTATATAACTTCAGTATGTGCTGATATTCATATTCTTTCCTATGCGAGCGAAAATGGTATGTGGCTTTTCCATCAACACGGTATAAGTTTAAAAATGATAAAGTCCTGAAAATCGTGCAAAGTGTTAGCATTATTTAGAAATAGGCTGTCTATTTTCTCAGATGTAGCTGTAAGGATATATCTATACATTTTGTTGTAGATCTATTTTCATACCTCTTATGAAATCTAGTCAATTTTGAAAAATAGCTTCAATTGCTGGTAACGCAGATTACCCCGCATAATTGAAAATAGTCTAGCAGCTTTCCTTACCGTCACAATTATTACTGCCATTTAAGAGCAATACTTCCAAACTTAATACAAATAATCTAATAGAAAAAATATTTTCAAAAATCATGTGCTTTAGCTTAAAACTCTCAAATAAATGTTGCTTGATGTGTGAACTTTGTGTTGATTAATTTAAATGGCAGTGATAAGCGACTAAATGTTTCTTTCTTGTGGCAGATTGCGAAATCAAATTATCATTTTTCTTTAAATTAATGCAAACAGAGCTTCGTCAATTTCGCAACCTGGTCACTAATAAATGTAACCGACAAAAAATTTATTGTTTTAGTATATTTTCTGATCACGTCAAATGTATGTGTTACACCTAGTACACAACGTCACTAATAATTTATGTGTTTGGTCAACTTATAAACTTATTGAACATATCACGTTTAGGTTACAAAATTAGCACCGATAAAATTGGGATCAAAATTTCTTAGCAAAGGAGAATATAAATGTAATATATGCACTCATACTAAAACAATGAATTTTTCATATTTACTTAATCATATATCTGCATGTTCATCATTCACAATGCCATACATGTATGTCTACGTTGTTTTAAACTTACGTATACATGGTTAACTATAACTAAGTGCAAATATTTTAAGAGGGAGATAAAGAAAAATAAGAATTAACGGAATCACCCTTCAAAAGATTTCTAAGGTTATCTATAAAGTGAAAAAATTGTTCTTGAAATCCTATTAATAGACGACTATGTGGTTCTTCCTATTCTAAGGTTTTATAATTACTAACTAAAGAAATTTGTGTCGGGTCCTATAATATAGTTCGCTGTTTTCTATTATCTATTAGTATTCCTTTAATTCGATTTTCTTAGAATAAATGGGCATTTTATTTAACTGTACGCGAAGTGTGTTTTGTTGGTAGGAGCTGTAACGTTTAAAAATTAAGTTTTAACAGTTTGGCAAGAAAAACGAATGCAAAATAATGTAGATAAGGACGAGTTTGCCTCGTTTTTTAAATATAGAGCTAGAATTGCGATAATTTTTTTATTGACTCATTTTTTGTACTTAGTGGTAGTTAACTCTGCATATTTTATTAGAATCAGAAAGTGACAATAACTGGTACGTTCTTAGTGTCTATAATACGGCATAGTTTGGAGTTTATACTTTATTACAAGCCAACAGTTCTCGATTTTTTTTTAAACTGACGGTATTATAGTCATTTCGAACGCTGAATTACGTTGGATAGTGACTTTTTTAAGTTTGAAAAGGATTATACGTTGTTGTAATGAGAGTTATATTTTATTACATATTGTTACTGTTTCCGTTGAATCTAAGTCATACATTCATATTTTGTGTATATCCAAGAATTACAGAAAGTGACATTTCTTCAGTCGTCCTGCCAAATTGATATGATACACTATGCACATTTTGGTGTGAGTTAATGCACTTATTGTAATTCGTGGATATTTCTGTATATTTTTTGTGTGTGTCAAATGTCACATAAATTGTACATATCCCCGTATATTTTATAAAAATTGTAAATACTATATTTTGATATCATTAGAATCTAGCTGACGAACTATAACTGTTATAGTGAACAATACATTCCTTCTATCTATAAGGATCTAAAAAGAATCACGCTATTGAGTGTACATATATATTCTACTGACTGATAAATAAATGTCAATATATGAGATTCACCTGGCTTTTATTTATTTCCCAATATAATAACCCCGTGGCTATTTTCGGAGTGAACTCTGATACCCTACACATAAATAAATCTGTAATAGAAGACTGAAACTTGAAAGTAATATATTTATCATGCAATCAAAATGCGTTGCTTACAAAGAATGAAATAACAGACATGTTTTTAAAAAGACGTCGCATAACAGGCACGTTATAAATACATTTTTGTAAGCTGTGACTATTTAGAAAAAAATCAGACTAAAAAAACTATACAAGACTTGCCAAATAATTTAAGTACTTTTTTGCAATATAATCCATTTTAATGGCCGTTTCACTAATTTGATATATTTAAATACATGAAATCAGTAGCTGATTAGGTAGCTGAGTAGATTAAAAAAATTTGGGAATAGATTAGTCATGAAAAATAGTCAATATCATAAAAAAATTGTTTCCCAGAAAAAAATTATTGTATTATTTTCAACCTTTACATTGCTGGACTACTGTAGTCTCTAGCGTCATCGGAATGCAGGCGATTCCGAGTACTGGAATTCGATTGCAGTATTAACGTTTTTACGATAGTGTTTACATTAGTGTCAAAAATGGCTTACGTGTACAGAAACTCGAAACACATTTTAATTGTTGAGGATAATCTTCTAGTAAGCACCAAGCAGATTGCTCAACAAGTACAAGGAATGTCCCAATCAACAGTGTCGTGTATCATGCATGAGACTCAATTATATCAGTACCATATACCGCGTGTCCAAGCATTAATACCAAGGAAGTATTCCTATGACTTACACACAACACATTAATGTTAATTTTCCGCCACAATTATTTTTTCCACATCCCGTCCCATAACCTCAAACAACATAGGAAGGTGGATATATTTGTATTATTGTCTTCTTAAATTCATCACATTGTAAAAAGTCAATTGCCACATAAATTTTATATTTTTAACTAGTAGTTTTTCTGTAAAAGGTATAGAAATTCAAAATAATTCTCTCCGCACTAAAAGGCATTCGTAAAGACGGTTTGGCCTTACGTCACGATCCGGTCACAGATTATTACAGATTCTGCGCAAGGTTGTGGTGTGAACGGGCGGTAGGCAGTAGGCACAATGTCCCGTAGGTATACTGGTGCAGGGACTGCATGGCAAGGTACAAGTGAGAAGAAAACGTGTAACATATGTGACAAGGCAACGAATTGTACTGCTAAATAAAATATTGAGGATGGAATAATCGGAAAAAGGACACAATTAAGAATCTATTATTAAGGATCAACCTATCTATTTTCTCAGTGAGATATTTTGTTTTTAGGCAAAATAAAATGTACAAAATCAACTCCTTGACTGATCGTTAGGTGCAAGAAACTATTTGTTAATATTTTCATTTTTCAGTGGCAGGAATACCCAATGGGGAAGTTGCATGAATTTTATATTTATTTGAAATGTATTGATAATCTTTCAAACACATTGAAAAGTCACAACATGTGTATGGCGGCAATAATCACATAATAATTAAAATATTAACATTAAGAAATTGTCATAGAATGTAAACAAAACGACGTGCCGAAATCGCGATATTGCATTTTTGCGAATTTGTGGCATTAGTGAGTCATAAATACATAGTGTAAATACTGAACTTTTCGATGAACTTAAACCTATGGTCTTCACAAAGCAACGTTGCAATGCTCCCTTTCGTCGCGCTTCATCGCTCTACACCGCAATTTTCTTTTAATTTTTTTAGCACGGTGAAATATGTTTATGTATACGCTGTATGCTGTATTCGTGAGTCTATTTTGCGACTTTATTCAATACCAATGTCTATTTAATACAATAACACCTAATAATATCATCAAATGACAAATAAACTCTTCTAAACGTATGTACTGCGTTGTCCGAAAGCATGGAAATCATATACAGATATGACTAAAGCACACTGCTGTAATTAGGTGCGAACGGCTTCACAGGTCTACACTGTGGCGGCGACCGTTTTATGGGGGCCAGACTAAATTTTTAAAAACCGCTTATAGGCTTATTTTTTCACGAAATTGTGTAGGACAAACGTACGAAGCCGTAGAAGGGCCACATCTACAATTTTTTTTTAGATTCAAGCTTTAAACTGTGAATTCAGACTTTAATGTCCGAATAGGGCCTTCAATAGTATCTACAGTGTAGTGGGTCTCTTTCTGCTTCTAGATTTATTGAGGCCCAGTATTGAGTAATCAGTGAGTTCAAGTGTAGACACTAGATGCTACGCCTCGCGTACTTATATCTTCCGTCGGTAATAACAGAGCATGAACAGCCAGGGATGCTCGTCGTTGGCCTCACCTGTGGCATACTGATGAAAGCTAATAAGCTCGAAACTGATATATGACACCACTTACAACTAACAGTGGTGGTTTGCTATGTACATATAGTCAGGGCATTAGTCCACAGACTAATTATTTCCTAAAATTCCGCTTTTAAAAGTATGGCAATGGTTGGAGCTTGTGACTGTATTCAGGCCCAGCTTTGAGTAGCCAGTGACGACTAGATGTGTACACACCTGTTACGTTCTTGCGTACTCATATTCTGTTAACTATTATAACATATTGTGAACAGCTAAGGTTGCGGGTTATTGGCTTCATTTGTGATATATTGATAAGAACTAATCAGTTCGAAACCAGTACATAAATAGTGTCAAGAATGGAAATTTCAGTAGAAATATACTTTAATAAATTTAGAAATTATGCTCGAAAGCATCGACCCAGTTTTATTCAAAATTATTTTATCATATTTTATTTATATAAATAATATTATTAAAAAGTTACAACAGAAATAAAATCGGCAAAATTTATAACATTCCAAGTAGGTTGGTGACCAATGATTTCCTGCATAGAGTGTAATGTTGCTGACTGGCCGTGAGTGCATCGGGGACATTGCAAATGCAGCGAAATTGTTGTTAACAGGGTCGGTGCTCAAAAGTAGAAAACAGAAAGTCAGTCGGTTTTTGGAATACAGTGAGGTACGAGTGCCGCCAAAAAACGTGCATCGAGTTCCCCCCTGCCGCCATGAAGGCTGGTTAGTCCGGTAAGTAAAATTGTATATCAGGCTAAACCCTCCAGCTGGTAATTAGGTGAATTAGATTTTCTGTTCTTTAAACTAAATGATTCTTATTTTTGTAATAAACGAAATGATTCTTATTTTATAATAAACTATTTATCATATTTTTCTAAAACTGCTTTCTGAGTTACCCCCTTGTGCGTAGACGCTAAACGTAGACGTAACAATAGTGGCACGGCTGACGACTAACTGAGGCTGTTTGCTATAGGCGCAACGTTATTTAGACACCCAGTACTTAAATAATATATTGTTCATGACAATGGTACAATCAAATTTAATCAGGAAATTGGTGTTAGCACATCACGGCAATCTAGATCCAGAAATAAAAACAGTGGTCTAAATCAATTCCCAAACAAGTACAGTCGCACCTTAAATCGTCTGTAGAATTAAAAACAGTAAAATTATACAGAGTGTTGTAAAATTTCATAGTTGATGACAAATATCGTAAAATTTCTCCTGTACATTATGTCCTCTAAATCTCAATTCTCTATCTATATAGTAATCTCTGAGTGCAAGTTCAGAGATTAAAGTCTGAATTCAGAGATTAAACTATGAATTCAGAGTTTAAAGTCTAAATCTAAAAAAAAATTGTAAACGTGGCTCTTCTACGGCTTCATACGAACGCAATTTCGATTCAAGTAATATATTGTTTCTTCTGCACGTATTTGGGAGAATCGTCAAATTTCATCATTAAACAAAAAGAATAATAAAATTCTTAGCT
Organism: Monochamus alternatus; assembly: GCA_037114965.1. Classification (NCBI taxonomy): domain Eukaryota; kingdom Metazoa; phylum Arthropoda; class Insecta; order Coleoptera; family Cerambycidae; genus Monochamus; species Monochamus alternatus. The sequence goes on along the minus strand of CM073429.1, from coordinate 58,850,249 downwards.
CACGACGATATTCTCCATCGGCGACTGTTATCCAGAAACATAAATCTGCCGGCAGCCACAGCAGTTTACCGGGTCATCGGGCCCTCGCTCGTAAACAACGCAGTTATTCAAACAGGGGGAGACTCGGGGGAGATTTTCTTTTGAAGAGCCAATCGCGTACTGTTGCTACCCGAAAATAGTGCCCCCCGACCATCATCTGGGCGTAATAGTCAATACAGCCTTGAAAAGTGGGTCACCAGGATAGGTTGCAACTTGCAATCAGCACGGGCTGGTGCGGGGGTTGACGACCTTAGCTCCTTTTCCGGGTGCATGTTTGTGAGGTACCGGTAAACTCTGCCCAAGCACTTCGGGGTTAACGACATAGCTAACGAATTAGAAGTCCTATGGTGCAAGTGAGGCATTTTAAACCATATTTTTTAAGCTACGAAGGACACGGTGGGTGTATAATTAAGTGAAGATGTTTGTTTTTTGCACAACAAGTTCCGGCTTGTTTGAATGAGAGATTAGTCTGTTAAGTGAGCGGATTCAAGTTCTGTAAAATTAAATATCAAACGAAATTAAAGATTCTTCAGACCAATGCGTCAAATGAGATATAGAGCAAGATCCCTGACGATAAAATAATGCGAAGTTGATATTTATAAATGACTTTTCAAACAATTCAAATATTTGCATACATTTTGGATATCGGGGTTTTTTGGGGGCGAGAAATTCAAATTTGTTTCTAATTTTGACGTCACTAGTAGAGGGCGCCACTTATGGCACATCATTCTTCTTTTGTTCATTTGAAGTATCTAGCGTTCCGCAGGGTTCGATTTAGGACCCTTGTTGTTCCTTGATGGCTTGCATTAATCTTATTTTTGCAGATGATTGAAAAAATTATGCAAGTATTGAGAATATGAAAGATTGTGTATATTTACAAACTCAGGCTAATAAGGTTAACAAATGGTATCAAACAAACCGTTTGGCTTTAAACATCAACAAATGTTATGTAGTATCATTTAGTGGAAAAAATATATATTTTTTGACTATACACTTGGTTATACTCAATTTCAAGAAGTGAATGTGTAAAGGAGGGGCATCTACTTTGATTCTAATCTTACATTTGTTGAGCATGTTGACAACATAGTTAGTAATGACAATAAGGCTTTAGGTTTTATATTAAGAAACTGTAAATATTTTAAAAGTTATATTATCAATTATTTGGTTTCCAATTTATCAATGCCACATTGACAATATAGAATCTGTTTAGAGGCGTTTTTTGATATACCTTTCTTTTAAGGAAGATGACATCTATCTTGCCAGGGGAATTAATAATCAAATATTATTGCAGAGATTTGATATGACTTCTTTTCATGTACGACGAATAATATGGTCAGTTATTTCATTTTTATATAATTTGTTACACCATAATATACATTGCGATAGTCTTCTCAGTAAGACACAATTTTTTGTGCCACGTGCTGGAAGATATAATCAAACTTTTTATTGTGATACAGAAAATTTCCATTTTACTTACACATACAAAACAGATTTGTTGGATTGTTGTTCACCTTCACACTCGATTTATTACAAATGGTATTGTGTCTGTATTTTTCTTCATTCAAGATAAAATTATATACTAGTTTCAAACTGTCTACAATCTTTTTTAGATTGCTTTGAGTAGCCAATGACTACTAGACCTGTACACACGTGCTACGTTTTGCGTAGTTAAGGTTGCGAGTTATTGGCCTCATTTGTGATATACTGATAAGAAATAACCAGTTCGAAATCAGTACATGACTAGTGGCACCGCTGACGACTAACTGCGGCTGTTTGCTGTAGGCATTTCAGGTGTAATTCAAAGGCGCAACGTTATTTAGACACCCAGTACTTAAATACTGTTCATTATTATGATACAATCAAATTTAATCGGGAAATTGGTGTTAGCACATCACGGCAATCTAGATCCAGAAATAAAAATAGGTCTAAGGAAATTAAGTGGTCTAAATCATTTCCCAAACAAGTACAGTACACCTTAAATCGTCTCTAGAATCAAAAACAGTAAAATTATACAGGGTGTTGTAAAATTTCATAGTTGATAACAAATATCGGAAAGTTTCATTTTCCCCTGTATAGTATGTCCTCTAAATCTTATATCCCAACTAGAAAACTGTGAGTACTACGACTTATCCCATAATTTCGTTAGCAGTACAAGTTCAGAGATTAAAGTCTGAATTCAGAGATTAAAATATGAATTCACAGATTAAAGTCTAAATTTAAAAAAAAATGTAGACATGGCCCTTCTAGGGCTTCGTAATTCTGGTACTATTTATACAAAAAATATTAAAAAAACAAAAACTGAAATCTATCAACAGATGTCAACCACGTGATTATCGCCAATAGTTTCCAATATCCCAATAGTCACCCTTGAATTTTTGACTCCCAAAACGTTACAAAATGTCAATGGGACAGAATAGTAACAGTAACATAGTATCGACCAGATGGTGCCAAGCCAGCAACAATGACATATTTAATCCTTCTATTCTTAAAAACATATCTGTTTTTTTAAAACAGTCTACACAAAAAAGGACGATAAGGCAACGGTCTATAGGAAAAAATCGTCTTCATTTTTCATGTTAAATTAAGGCAAAAAATTTGAACACTGATTTCTAAGCACTCTTTATATGTCCTCTCATGAAAGTACTACACTATCGCCTCCTAATTATAAATTGCTCGGGCTGTTACAGAGGTCCGGGTCCTGGTCAACGTAATACTATCCCCTTTCCGGTTTCTATGGCCACTAGAGGAACAGTTAAGCGAAAATGCAACATCAAGGAAAATTGATTAATTATATAGTAATCTCATCGCCAGGAGCTTTGTCAGGTGCATGCTTGCTGTTCCTGCCTATTAATTAGTGAGTGTGCTGTGGTGCATTCTCAGCAGCATGGCCCTGGCTCCTTTGTTTTCATTCTGATTAGATTCCTGATTATTATTAATGGTGTTTTGATGCTTGCGATATATAATTATTTATGAGGATTTAAGAGAAGCGATCCTTAATGCTTAGATGTCCACGTTGATTTCTGCCATCCTTATATCCTACAAAGAACACATTAATAACGCCTTTTTCTTTAACGGGGAAATTGCATGAATTTTATATTGGTTTGATATGTACAATCGGTCCATATGTTCTTAAAATATAGCAAAAAATCGAAAAAATTTCTTACAAGATGTCATGGCTTAAGGAATTAATAAATTATTATTATTATTAATATTTTGAAACCCAACTACTCAATTTTAGAAAGACAAGGACAACGACCCATACCTAAGACTAATTTACTACCATCCACGGAAGTTAAACGGTTCAATCGATAGAAAACTGGGTTATTTATTTTACCTGTCATGATTTCATGTTTATGCATACGACCCTCCAATCGAGCGATGGGACGAGCTGGAATTTCAGGACGTGTCAAATCCAGGAAATATCGAATCTATTATTGTCCCTGGATTGCCTTTTACATGAACTCGTCGGAGTTTATTGGCAGCACAACGGCGCTACGTCGGAAATGAAACAATATTGTGCTCGAAATTTCTTCTGGGTGTATATACTGAGTGTAAGTTAAACGCAGAAACCAAGAGCAACTCGAACTTGAAGAACTGAATGTCGAATTATATTTACATACAAAAGAGACAAATTAAGCAGAAACAGTAGCAGTCGATGAGTCGTTTACTGTTCGCAATCTTGTCTTGCTTTTTCTTGGCATCGCAAGAAAATACAAAACAAGGCAAGGCAAGGCAAGGCAGGGCAGGGCAGGGCAGGGCAGGGCAGGGCAGGGCAGGGCAGGGCAGGGCAGGGCAGGGCAGGGCAGGGCAGGGCAGGGCAGGGCAGGGCAGGGCAGGGCAGGGCAGGGCAGGGCAGGGCAGGGCAGGGCAGGGCAGGGCAGGGCAGGGCAGGGCAGGGCAGGGCAGGGCAGGGCAGGGCAGGGCAGGGCAGGGCAGGGCAGGGCAGGGCAGGGCAGGGCAGGGCAGGGCAGGGCAGGGCAGGGCAGGGCAGGGCAGGGCAGGGCAGGGCAGGGCAGGGCAGGGCAGGGCAGGGCAGGGCAGGGCAGGGCAGGGCAGGGCAGGGCAGGGCAGGGCAGGGCAGGGCAGGGCAGGGCAGGGCAGGGCAGGGCAGGGCAGGGCAGGGCAGGGCAGGGCAGGGCAGGGCAGGGCAGGGCAGGGCAGGGCAGGGCAGGGCAGGGCAGGGCAGGGCAGGGCAGGGCAGGGCAGGGCAGGGCAGGGCAGGGCAGGGCAGGGCAGGGTAGGGCAGGATAGGGCAGGGCAGGGCAGCGCAGGGCAGGGCAGGGCAGGGCAGGGCAGGGCACGGCAAGGCAAGGTAATATATTTAATAAATCATATATTACCTTGGTGCAAAGTAGTGTTAGTATAATTGTATTTAAATTATATATACAATATACTACCATATGATATTTACGCTGGAATGTATTAATTAATTTATGCCAAATATTGATGTAAATCTGCAAATTGCTATATAATTGAAAATATGGCAACTGTTAAAACACTATCTCCTTACGAAACCTTCCAGTAGCCCATACTGATAAGTAGATTGAAGTTTACCGATTGCTTTGAAATGTAAACAATTATATTTTCCATTACTAATAAAATTAAGTTCTTAACCTCTTTTACTATGTCTAAAATTTTGTAACGTTTTTTAAAGTACTCTGTATATTCACTATTTCATCTATAATTTAATCAAAGAAGACTTACTGTTTGTGATACGAAAGATTGAGAGGCTAGAAGAAATTTAATGTCACCGTAATGGGTCATAAAATCGTTGGAAGTTTATGGCTAAAAGAACGACGTCCTTTTTCTTTATGGGGTATGATGTTATTCATGTTACTGAACCAGTGTAAAATAAATTACTCTTACAATGGGTCTAGTAAACAATAAAGTGTGTTTTGTTGGATGCTGTGGTTGTTCCTGTGGGATGAATTATTTTCACTACTACTGTGGCAGGCAAGTTAAATTAAGTAAATATTTAATAAATATAAATTTGAAGACATACAAAATATATCTATACAGAGAATTTTACAGAAAAATTAATGTCGAAAAACGATAATAATAAAAAATATGCAGTCACCAGATGAAACAAACAAACCTATTGGATTGAAAGGAAGTTTTATATTCATTATCTAAGCTGTTATAAACATTTACTGCATTGTAAGAAAATGTAGTATATAAGGTACTATAAAACTATAGCAAGGAAAGTATTGAGGTGTATCTCAAATTAATATCGTGTATGGTATCACGATGGTGCAATTTATTACATAAATAAGTGGGTATTCACAATACGATAAACAGTTAAAGATAAATGGAATTTCCAATCGCAACCAACCAAGTTCATTTATACCCTGAGACGCATGATCAAACGAAAACAAGACGAAGACAACAAGAGTTTTGAAATTATTGAAGACGATGCTTCTAAACATGAGTAATATATACTATATTACAGTAATTTAATTTCGATAAAAACAAAACTTTCACAAAGTTTCTCTCTTAATTTATAATTTACAGTATTGACATTGTTATAAAGATGTGTCAGGACAAAGTAACATTTTTTTTATTAGCATTGGAACATGATCATAAAATCTTAATTTAGTATCAAATAACAACACCAAATTTTTTGCATTATTAACTGCTGTAAGAATATTATTATCTATTTGCAGACATAAATTATGTAAAATATATGGTTTCTTTTTTTGAGAGCAAAAAATTATTACGGAACATTCATTCGGATTAAGCTTTAAGCTGTCGCCTCTCGCATAAGTCGATATAGAAGTTAATTCATTATTTATATTCTTCTCAGCTTTTTTATGTTTTTAGAATCGAAGAAATAAAACAACTGAGTATCATCAGCATAAGCAACAGATTTTATGAAGTTTGTATGGTATAAATTAAAAATAAAAGTGGACCTAATACAGATCCCTGAGATACTAAATAAAGCCTAGTTCCGAACACTGATCACTTAACATTACTTTTTGAAAACGATTAATAAGATAGGAATTAAAGAACTTTATAGATAAACCGTCAAACTCGTAATATTTTAATTTCGAACGCTAGAGTAGTCCAGCAATACCAATGCGCTAACACATCCATTGTCCAGGGAATGAAAAATGTTGCCAGATGTATGAAGTAACACAGAACATGAACTATAACCATGTATATCCATAATTGGGGGTTAAAGTTAACCCTTACCGATTAAATCGGATCCTAGAAGATTGTTATTTGTTCCAATCCCGCTAGGGATGTATCCCCGTACCTCGTTGAAATTTAAGAGAGAACTCATTAGATAGTTGGCAAATTGCGTGGTAACGCTGAATTATCCTACCCGCTATTAGACCCCGTCTTTGCGAGCTCTGTTCCACGTGACGCCCACGCAGATCCGATGCCGGCAGGCTGGAAGCGTGGGAGGATATTAATGGACAAAATTCGCCCCATACGCAAAATAAAGTGCCGCAATTTTGTAAAATAAAAAGTGTAATTTATTAGAACAACTACGTTGCTGGGTGTTAATCGTGAGTTAGGTGGTTTAATTCCATCTGGGAGAATAAGGGGAGGTGTAAGCTGTGGCAAAAGCTATGAATCCATTTTTCTGTATCTACAGAGTGTTAGAAGTTTGACTGCCATAAACTGAACAGACGATAGTATGCATAAAAATAAACAAAAATAACCTTTATATTCTAAAATAATTAACATATCTTCAATTTTATGTGTAAGAATTCAATTAATTAAGGAAAAACGACAAAAGAATTACACACAAGCATTGTTTGATTATTTTTAAAGCTCCGACAATTCCTAATTACAAACCCTAACATTCTTAAAACAGATGAAACCGTTTCATTGATGTGAGTATTAAATGAAAATTTAGTGTCAAAGATTACACCCAAATCTTTTACCGTATCGCATCGTGCCAGTACCATACCATCATAATTAAATTTGATTGGCTGTCTTTTTAATGTAAATGATATTGTTTTACATTTTTGACCATTTAAATTCAATCTGTCAATAGTACACCAGTTTTCTATTGTTTTTATTTGCTTATAAACTGACAATCTTCGATAGTGTCAAAACTAAGATATATTTGTAGATCGTCAGCAAATAAAAAAATACAATGTATAACCTCAGCAATATTATCAATAAATGACAAGAAAAGCAATGGCCCTAAATTCGATCCCTGTGGGATTCCAGACGGAGAATAAAAATACCTAGAGTCAAAACCATTGTAAGACACGAACTGCGATTGGTTACAGAAATATGATGTAAAAAACGTTAACACAGAATCACTGAATCCATATTTTTTTAATTTACATAAGGATAGTACGTGATCGATTCGGTTTTATTAGGTTATATATTCTTTTGAAAACCCTTAAATTAAAAAAACTCAATTTCCCAATATAGTCGTATCATCGACGAAACTATTTGATTGAAAGGAGTTGGTTTTAGATCAATATGTTATAGAAAACACAACTTTCAAAATTACCACCATTTCGGCTATTTATTAAACCTTCCTCAGGGCACTACAATGATAAAAACATAGAATAATAGTGTATTTTTATAATAATATAGAATTATAAAATTTGGATTGTTTCCTATAAACAAAAAAAAAATGTCGGTGTCCGTCAGATGTAGCTGAGACATGAAAAACCAAGGTTAGTCGTCATTTAACTCACCACTCATCTGTGGTGTACTGATGAGAGCTAATAAGCACGAAACCGGTATATAATGACTATTTGCTATAGATTTTTCAGGCGTAATTCTATGCTGGTCGGGGTATAAGCCCGCAGTTGTTCCTTGAAATTTCTAAGAAATAAGTTGTTGACCTTAAATAAGCAATTATTTAATTGGAAAAACATCTTTGAAATATACAAATACTGTTTTAAAAATCAATACAATCATTGAAAAGGAAATAATGTATTTTTAATGGAAACAAACGCTTTCTTTACACTATTAACTGTATTTTTACTTAAAAAAAAAGATTTATTATCAAGAAATAAATTTTGTTTGGCTCTAAACAAACAAATAATTTACTTCCATGAACCAAAATTTTTTTACAGGCACCAAATTTTTCTTTCGGTGTATTATTTGGTAGTTAAATGTGTCTAAGAGCTTTTTTAAGCAATTAATCTAATAATTAAAACATCACGTTAGAGAACGCGTGCGTTTCAAATCGACGCAAATGGCCGAAAATTCCACACGAATGCTTTAAATCCCTGTTCAGGTTAAGCGAGTCGGTTACATTTTGTTCAAAAATGGCGTTGTAACTTTTCAAAGGAAACAAATGCCTTTGTTTGGCCGTTATAAAAACAATCTCCTTCCCGATAGGATATTTTATTCGGCGACTTCGGGATAATACCCCGGCAGGTCCAGAGGAGTTGTTCATGACCTTGTTTATGATTTCCAGGGCTCAGGATGTGACCTTTGACATTTCGGTTCCTCTGCATTACGGGTACAGGGCCCACACACATTTCTCGAACAAGACATAATAATAAAATCGCCAGACTTATTTTACGGTAGAATAACCGCTGGTTTTTTTAAAGTAAACATCCATAATAGATTGTTTAAAATTCAATTTTTTTTTGTAAAAAATAAACAATTACCTTATTGCGTTATTTATTTTCAATCACTAATGAAAATAGGATTTTTGCTTGACAGTGACAAGTTGACAGTTATTGAGGAGTATCAATAGCAACCAAGTAAGCGTAGTAAATTTAACAATTGTCGAAGTTTGTATTTTGCGCAGTTTAGTTATTTAGTTGAGATAATTTTAGTTAAAAAAATGATGGAAATTGAAAGGAGTCACAGTGATATCCCGAGTACACCACCGGAGATTAGAAATGCTGTAGAAACTGTAACTTTAAGTATGTTACCAGAAAAATCAAAAAAGTTATACGAGAAGCATTTGTGACATGGTATAAGTCCAAAGATATTTGAGGACCGTAACTCCAAAGTACCAAAAACATGAATAAAAGTTAGGAAGAAAATAATGATTTTTAAAAAGACATATCGTGGATTAATTTTTATTTGTAATAACACAGTACAAGAACCCTTACGGACTATTTAAAGTACGAAAACAGCAAAACTATGATTTTTTAGACATAAATAAATTATAACGTTTATAAAAGGGTCTAAGTTCATAGACATAAAACATAAGGTCTAAGTGCCACTATTGGAAGCAGCTTGGGGTTCTTGCTCCTTGTTCTCTATTAATTTTTTAGAGAATGGTTGATGCTGATTTGGTATATACGGATTCATATCTTGCAGGTTTTTAAGCTTCTCTTTGGTAATGCGTGGTTTTGATATTTTCGGAAGGTTTTAAACTGGCTAATTGCTCAATAGATTTTTCTTTTTTTTTTAATGTTAGCTTGCTGTCACTCTTCAACCTCGCTGAAGGTTTTTTTTTATTTTTATAATGGTGGGATTATCTTTAGTTATTTTTAAAATAGATGCTTGAGATATATTAAGTTTTGAAGTGTTAAGATAAACATCAGCCGCCGCCTGTATATTTTTAAAGTTTATTATTCCACGTTCACTACGCGGAATGTTACGTTATATCTTGTTTTTTTCTATCATTTCTTTAACACACTGGTGGGTAAAACATTTTACGACTCTTTCTTTTTTTCAATCAATGCAAAGTCTCTGTCGCATGGCATATAGGAATGTCCACTGACTAAAAACTTTTGCTCTATTTCATCAAATACATCATTTAAGATTAAGAAAATAAATGCCAACAGCATCATTCTGTTTTTGTTGTGACCTATACAGTTGTCTGTCCATATAATTTATTTTTTCCATATCGACCAAAATGACCATCTTATGACACTTAGACCCTTTTGAAGTTAAGGTCTTCATTTATAAAAATTCAGAAAACGTACTCCTAGCCTATTTTTGTGAGAAAGCAAAGACACTAAAATCGTCATCATTTCGTTGTCGTCATCGTCGATTTACTCTATGCTAAAATCCACATTATCTACCAAGAATGATATTGACTTAAATTCAAAAAGTTGATGGCATTTTTAATGAAGCAAAGAGTTGAATATAAGAATAAGAAATTAAAAATTTTTTCGGAAATATACAGATTTTTGCGCCGATGATGAAACATACCTACTTACTTATTAAAAAAGATAAATTCTGTACATCTTGATTATTGTAAAATCCGTAACTTAATAGATGTATCTTATTATAGCTGATTGTAATTATTGGAATTTCGGATGCCTGTAGATGTGACAAATTAGTAAAAATGAGCGTTAAATATGTGGAGGACGAGAATAGAGAATCCATTTTGATAGTTACTATTTCTGATTCAAAGACAAGAAGCTGAACTTTTCCTGTCACAAATAACATTGAAGATAAATTTGAAATCGTCTAATTGGCAAAGCCGACTCATTTTAGATTTTGGTGTAACTTTGAAAATTTCTTCTCTAGGGTCCCAAACAACAAAATTTACACGAGTTTGATTATTACAAGCGCTTGTTTCCGCCTATTTAAAAAAAGACTCTTAAAAATTGCTATTTTTAAGCTTTATTAATTTTTGCTCTCAATTTTTTCTGTTTGAATATATTTGAATGATCAAGACGGAATTCAGAGTGGGAAAGATAATAGTTTCAGTATAAATGAAGATAATTGGCTCGGACGATCCCTTTGAATAATAGCAGCGTACTAAAAATGTTTTTTAGTCATTTTTCGTGAATTTCAATCGACTCTAGCGTCTTAGCTGTTGAGAGTTAAAAATTTATGCTCCGCGGGAATTAAGTATACATATCATAGACAAAATTCAGCCACAAGTTGACCTGAGTAGCCCACTCTTTATAGAAGAAAACTTTGCTTGAAATTTTGAAATTTTTAAAAATCACAATAATCAGGCTATGAAACGAGCGTGTTGACTGCGAGATAAAAATCTGATACTCACAGAATCTACTGTTCTTACCTTCAACTTTAAATGACTATATCACTTGTTTTGTTATTTTCATGTTTAGTGCATGTACGAGCCGTCATTCATTTTCAGCACTCTGCTATTATTCAAAGAGATCGTCCGAGCCAATTATCTTCATTTATACTGAAACTATTATCTTTCCCACTCTGAATTCCGTCTTGATCATTCAAATATCTTGAAACAGAAAAATTTGACAGCAAAAATTAATAAAGCTTAAAAATCGCAATTTTTAAGTCTTTATTTAAATAGGCGGAAACAAGCGCTTGAAAAAATCAAACTCGTGTAAATTTTGTTGTTTGGGACCCCTAGAGTAGAGTTTTTCAAAGTTACACCAAAATCTAAAATAGGTCGGCAATAATTTTTTTTATTTTCAAACTATTTTATATGGAATGACTCAAATCTATCAACTTTTTGTGATTCTATAGGAAGTATGCAGCTTCAAGACCTAGAAACGAAAACATACCAGCACGATTAATAAAGGCAAGTGTTTTGATCAAGTAGTAGGAATGAATGTTGCTAAAATACCAGACGATATTGCTATTTACCTTAACCTAACAGAGTGTCATTTATGCACAGGACATTGCTTTCGCCGAATATCGGTTACATTATTGGTCCATGATGGAGGTGATATTATATAATTGAAGCGACACGGGGCTGGAAGAGTTCTACAGTTGCAGAAAGGTCATTAAAAAAATTGAAATAAGAATGAAAATTTTACCATATCAGAATATAGCCCTATTGCCTTCTGGATCAGGAATTATTATTAAAGATTGTGAAGACTGTTCTTCAGCATTCAAATTACGAATGCTAACAAATGAATTTCTTACCTTTGTTCTATTTGTTATAACTCATGTTGTCGTTGTAATAAATTTAATAATTGAAAAGTTTTATTTTGTTGAGTGATTGTAGATAAAAACTTTGTATGCTTTACGAGCAAAAAGTGACATTACTGCTCCCGACAAACTGTCGCTCTCGAGCAATAATGTATCACTATTCGCTTTAATATATAAATAATTATTTTTTAATATACAATAACAATTATTTCGCTGTTTCACTTATTAAGTCCACGAGCTGTCACTGTCTGACATCTAATAAAAAGAATTGGGCGCCTTAATCATTCTTTCGATTCGCTATGCCGGTAATGGTATTGGTAGCGCGTGTATTTAAACAGACGACGGAAATATCCACCAGGGAAGGCATCGAAAAATTCATTCATTCCAATTATTGTCCGGCAAATGTATCGGAATTTTCCTATACTAGTCCCTCGCTCGCGCTGGGTAACTTGAGACGCGTGTAGTATCGTATGAAAATCGATCGAAGCATATAATACGACACTAAGGTTTGGTTGAAAGTTTTCAACACGATAAACAATAGAAAGGTTGAAATATATCCATTGTCATAGTGCAAACATAATTTAATAGCTCTGTAATGCGACATATCCGTCTTTACAAAGTGAGAAAATGATTTAAAGATTGAATCTACAGGGTGTTCCGAAATTAATGGGTCACAGAGCAATAGTAGATTCCTCACATCAAAATAATGCGATTAAGCCAAACTTACCTTAGTCCATTTGTGGCCAATAAAAAAGTTACAGGGCGTTAAATTTCAAATTTTGAATTCAAAATTCTTAAAATTCTTAGAAAGTTTTCAAAAGATTCTTCTGAAAATTTGGATTAGGGGGTTTTCCAGGACAAGAAAAACGAATCCGTACTTAATTTTGCTGTAGACGCTAGAGGACGCTACGAAATGTACTCTTGGTTGATAAAAACTGGTTATAACTTTTTTATCAGTGTGTGTACGAAAGTTTTAATAGAAAAATATCGTTTTCCTATCTATTTTTCACAAATAAAGTATACTTATTTTATGTCGATAAATTTAACCGTTTTAGATTTATTTCTTGTTTTTCTATTGGATGCAATAAAATAAAATAAAAGTTTTTAGTTATTTACGAAAAAAACTAAAGATTATTTTAAATAATAATTGAATTACACTCAGGTGGCTACATTAAATTTTCAATATGACCCCCGCTTACATTAATGCACATCTTATTCGTTTGATAAATGATTGTCTAATATTAAATAATGTTTTTTTATTTCTTAATAAATTCCTTGCATTTAAAATTGCTTGCCATAGCTCATACCGTGTATTAATAGGGTCACTGTAAACTTTTGATTTCAAAATACCCCAAATACTGAAATTGTGCGTTAAGAGAGTTTCGCACCTGTACAGAAAAATGAGCACGGACACCGTCCCAAGACCCAACACATGATTTCCAACAGTACCACACCAAAAGTTTACCTTAAATTCATGTTGGAAATGACGTTCTCTTAATACATGCGGGTTTTCATTATCCCAAACATGTTTATTTAGGTACCACTACAGCCGCAGACATTTGTCGTAAACTTATTTCAGGATTTTCTATTACACGAAGCAAAATATTCTCCTCTTGTTTTGGAGTAACAGTTGTTGGATGACCAGCATCTCGCCTTTTAGGACGAAACGATCCAGTATCTCCTAACCGGTCATAAAGATTTTTAAATAATTTTTGATTGTAATCTATTTGGGTAATTTTCTAAATACCTGCGACACGCACGACGTCCATTAAAATTTTCTTTTGCATAAATACATGCCATATCTCGCATTTCTTCATTAGAAAATAAATTATGGCGAGGCATATTTCACGCGATATTATTAATTGTAAACAAAAACTTAAAGGAATACACTATTTAACATAAGTTACTTGTCAATTAGCTAATTGTCAATAGTACAATTTGTTTTCAAATAACCAAAACTTACTATGACAGTTTTACGTAAGTATTGTATATCTAGAAAATCTTATTTTAAGCCGTAGGATTTAATATCCGGTTAATTATTTTCGTCATTAACCTTATCTGACCGGAAAAATCTGGTTTCGGCTAAGCTTACAGGTAAAAATAGCTTTTATTTTCTCTAAAGCCAACTTATCTTTTCAGGAAGTTAATAATAAAAAAAAACAAAGCGTGTTTACAGCTTTGATAAGGTGGCACACATGTTCTACGCGGGCACGCGATCCTTGGCAATATTTTGAGGCGGTACAAATAGAGAACAAAAACCGTTAAGATGGTTACTCAGTGTCAGTGATTGTGTCTTTATAAATTAAATTTAGTCACATATCGTCTACCATCTACCCTCGAGGAGAAATATATCAGTAAAGGTATATAAAATAGGCAAGCAAACTTTCAAAATTTGTTTTGATTGTGTCGGAATATTTTTTTTTCTCAAAACATGTGCTTATGTCACATCTCACTAACTAACTCACTACTAATTTATTAAATAATTTATAGCAACTTTTAAAACCACAGACACTCTCTAAATATACAGGGTGTTCTACGAGCTCTATGCTCAATAAAATAATAAAAAATGCATTTACTTACAACTCAAGAGTGAGTGTATTTGTATATGGGTATTCCAATGGAAACCCTAGACAAGCAGACCGAGAATACTAACGAAGATACCCAAATAGACATCAACCTGTCCACGCAGTCTTTAGTGTGGACAGGTTGTTTCGTAATCCCGCTCTAAAAAAGGCCACACGTCCTACTGAAGTGAATGTACAAAATGGAGAAGATATAATAGATGTGTATAGCAAGTAATCTTCATTTACGAGTAAATTTTATATGGCGTGTATTGAACAGAGGAATGAACATTTTACATTAACCTAGTTACCTACCTATCTGCCAAAGTTTGTCATAGAATTTGTAGAACACCCTGTAATTTTAACTTTTCCCGTAGTGATGTAACCATTAGCTTGAACCACCAATACGATATTCTTTATATTACCTTCAACCCATCTTTTACTTGAAACTAAGTTATATTTTTATTCGGCGCTAAGTTTTAGTTGTTAGAGCATAGTTAGTTTCCCACAACATTGTTAATACCTAAAAACATAAAAAACCATTACATAAGATTTTTTTATAACTAAGTAGGTAAATGTCATGTCTAATTTAAAATTTCTTGATAGGTCAACATCACTTTTGACATTATCGGTATTTAATTTAAAATAATTTTAATTTATAACTATAATAATTTGTATAGTTAAGATATTTGACTCAACTTAAAGGAGGCCACCTAAAAATGCAGAAATAGATCAGATCTGATCTATTGTGGTTGAATTTTCGAATTCCCACAGTTTCAAAAGTGAACTTAAGTATTTATAGAATGTTGTCATTCATTAAACCAGGTTAGTAAATTTAGCTAGATTAATTTTTATTTTAGATAATTAATTAAGTACCTATACCTATTTAAAAATGTTTCATTCGTGTTGCATTTATTTTTGTTACTTCTCCTGCTGTGGCGAGAAGATAAAAAATGGTTTACAGACAACTGTATTTACCGAGGACTGAGAATATTATTTTTGCTCCACGGAGAATACACACTAATCCTCGGCGACATTGAGCAAGGAGGTGCTTTGCGTATATTTTTTTATAGGGGCTGTAAATGTCCTCTCCTTCCAGGCCGTACCATATCACGAGATTTAGGAACAGAATAAAAAAAAAGTTAAGTATATCTAACGGCAATATAAAACCTGTAAGATAAAAAGAAAAGAACACGTATTTTATATTGTTGTCTGAGTATGTTCCGAAAAAATTACAGAGCTATATAAAGTGTTTCTAAAATGCTCGCTGATGAGTATTCAAAATTTCAGTGGATGTAGAAAAAACCTAAAGAAGACGAAAGCCTTAGCATATTTTTTTCTTAAACACCTAAGGGAGCTAAAGCTCCTGAAACATAAAAATGGTATGTCATGAATTTTTTTTAAGTTACTGAACTTTTTGTGTTTAAGGGCGTGGTATTCTTCAAATAGTGTTTTCACAAATACAAATAATTTTGGGCGATTAAGAACTGAATAATATAGAGCTTAGCAAATAACAGAAACCGTGCCACCAGCGAATATTCACAGAAAGCGGTCTAACCAACAAATTTTTAGGTACAGAAATCTTTCAAAATACGTATTTTTTTTTAATTTAACTGTAGATGAAAATATTTTTATAACATTAACTTATATAAGATTGTTCACTTTTGTTTATAAATCGGTTTATAAATATGTGAAAATAATTGTTAAAATGTGGGATTACAATAGCAAAATGTGTCTTACAAACGCTTTTTAAAAGTAATTGTTTTACTTGATGAGAGTTTAGATAGCAGAAGTGGTAACAAAACATCAAGGATGCTACATCATCGTCATCAATAAGAGTAAGTACCTTTTGTTTTTGTATGTAAAAACAAGTTTTCATATTTTCATTCAGCAATTAGAAAAATTAATGTATAAAAATACTGAAATTTTGAATACTTATTTTAGAAACACCTTAAATTTAATGTTCTATTACACTTACCTATGCAGCAGATTTGAGATCATATTGCTTTTTTATTTTTTTATGTCAAAACACAAAAAAAAGTAGTAAATAACATAACTTTCACATATCCACACCACAATTTTTATAAATAAAAAAAATTATGAATTTCGTTCACAGACTTTAAAACGTAAATTACACAGAAAAACTTCTCATGCCCATGAATACAACCTTTGATTTTCAAGTTTAAATTTGCTTTTAGGGGTATCAATTTAAGAAAAGTAAAAACGTGTCTATTCGTTACACGTTGCCCAAATTAAACTATATTTAGTGATACATGTAAGTACATAGAGTGAGTATTTCACTATGTTTTTAAAATAAATTAAGCACATATATAATGAAATCTAATTCTGGCTTAGATAATAATATATGAAACTATCATGAATTTGAGTCAATTTTATGTATATATTCCTCCAATATAGTTTCTATATTTAAGTATCTATGTAAATAATAAAATAGAAAACATCAATTAAGTTGTTATGAAAATATAAGGTTTGATTTGTATTGTTGACACCTATATTTCGAACTTGCGATATAGATCGTCCCGTCTGTAACCAAGACGACGTGTCCTTCTGGCGTCACGAGTTGTTGATGGCTTCGAAAGCTCTGCTGACGTCAAAACATCGACACAATTTACACTCATCTTAATTATTTTGCTTTAACCAAAACAGCGTAATAATAATAATCGAGTATGGAATTAGGTTAAGGCTAATCCAGTAAAATGTTTGTCACTAATGTAATTCTATTAATAATTTTATAAATTCTTCCCCACTCTTAAACATTGAAAGGAAAATGTACCTAATATGCAATCATCTCTTTTTTCAGTTTAAACACGTTTTAAATTATGTACCCATCACTTTATGCTCTAATGATTAAGTTTTATTAGCTCTATATTTACCCTTTTATACTAAAATGGTTATAGGTACCTAATATTTTTTCTGTTTCCACTAAGTAGGATATTGTCACATTACTTAGTAAGTACCTACCCTTGTCAAAACAAACTGATCGAGACGTAATAAAACCTAATTTCTATTTCATGGAAATGACTTTTATGTCATGGACTGTAGAGCACTGTGAGAGGAGATAAATTGTTCTGGAATCTGGAATTCTGGGAAAGGTAACTAGAGAAGAGGCTACAGCACTTAGGCCCCATTGGGCCATTTGTACTTCCTCCCATTAGATGATCAATCCACTTGCTCTGCTGACCAGCTTAATAAAGGGAAGAAGGTGGTGACGTTGCTCATGGGGATATCTCTATTGTAGGCCATAGAAGGCCATTGTTCTTCCAACATGGATTTTCTTATTGACGAAATGGCAGAGCACTCACAGAGTGCATCAAGTACTGTTTAGTCTTCTTGTTCGCAGCCCCTACAATTAAAGAAGTGTTTCACACTTCCTCATATAATAAAGGTGCTTCCTTAACCACCAGTGTCCAGGCCACCTTGGGTTTAATTCCCCAAAGTTTACCAACGGTCCTGTTGCATTGCTCAGGTTATGTTCGCCTTTTTTAGTCTCCTCTCCAACTGATGATTTCATGTTAACTTTACATCGAGCGTGACTACTGTGACTCCAAGATATTTCACATCCCATATCCGATGCGAAGCTCAACGTAGCGTTTAGGAGAGTTGGTGCCTTAATTGACCTCATTTTTCTCTTGCTCGTGAAGAGAACCAACCAGATAAAATGTTTTCTTCATCATTAGGTCTGTAAAATCGCCTTCAACTGATAAATGCTACTTGCCTACCATGTCACTAAATAACTATTTAAACTATGGCTATTGTGGAACAGTCCTTCCTAAAATAAGCACGTTTGGCAACACTATACACGCAACATTGGGTGTAAACTATACCATTGTCAAATGCAAGCGCCGCCAACGAGATTGTGTAACGAGAAATAATTCTGTTATTGTTCAGAATTCAGTCAAATGCAGTGCCTGTTAAGTAATTTTCTTTATAGAAAACAGAAGTGATGTAGCAGCTATCTGTCGCTAACAGATTCTTATATTCACAAGTGAATGAACATTAAATGTCTAGTCAAGACAATCAGTTGAAACAGACGCAACAGTAGAATATAGAACAAATAACCAACTAAAGAGGGCCCGAATGCTATATTTGTAAACCAAAATGGAAAGATTGAAATTATTTGGAAACATATTCCTATTTTGTTGGTGCTAATCAACGCTGTAAAACTCTTTGTTGTTCTATATTTAATGAATAAAAATGCTATATTGAGTTGAATAAAAAAGATACCTGACCTAGTTTCAATATATTAGATAATTTATCAATGATTTAATGGTTTAATTGCTGTATAATTACTGATATAGATTTGTAGAAAACGCTATTTCCAGAATACAGCGCCCTTAACGTAATTGTTGAGCTTGGAAATTAATAATTATGCAGGGTGTTTTAAAATGAGACCATAGATCCCTTAGCTCATGTTTCTGCTTTAAATAGCAGATTTTTTTGTAGCTTAGTGTATCCATCTGACTATCGAAATAATAGATTCTCCTATCTGTTTTATTATGCCACTTGGGATATAGGTATATTAGGTTAAATCGATTTAGTTTCACCTAAGGAATCTGTGGTCTTATTTTTGCTGCTTTATTTAAAAAGACACTGTATAAATTGTAACCAATTATATTTCAATTTAAAAAGTTATTATATTTAGCAATGTTCTTATAAAACAGTATGAAACACAACACGGAGAAATATGACAACATGAAAGATTGACAACATTTAAAAAATAAAAAAAACAACAGCAAAAACAATTAATAATAATTTATGTTTTGATTTTCAATTTTACCAGATACATTAAACAATCATTTTTTCCAAAATGGTGCATTTTAGCAGAATGCAACTAGTAAGCAAATAACTAATAATTTTTCAAAATCCTCTATTTTTAAAAACAGATCTGACAGAAATATAATATAACGGCACAGGCGCTCAGAACGCCCTGTACATTAAACTCATGCAATATCAGTTAGTAAAATTACCGAACAAATAAGAAAATTATCGTAAAAATGACATAAAAAAAGTACTTTCTCTTGCCTCTAACTTCTTATAACTGAAAAAATTTCTCTTGGAACGGTCATTGAATAGTTTAGATGAATTATTTTTATTGTAGCTAAATTACACCGGTACTGACTAATAACTGTTTTGTTGTTTTGTGTTTATTATTTTTTCCATGCCTATTCCTGTATATGTATGTATATCTTTGGAAAAATAAATGTTATTATTATTATAAGGAAGCAAAATTGTACTAAGTTAAACTGATTAAAATTACAACATTTTGGTCTAAGGAAAGTTAGCCTTAAAATGTGGCTATTTCTTTACTGAACATCCTGTATAAGACTTGGAATACACCTACCTTATTAATCTTTAAGTGGTGTGAAACTTCGATTTCATTTCGAGTTATTGAATCTATTTTTAGAAAGGTTATTTCCGATTCCTCCAACTTTAGCTGAATAATGAACGGTGTCTCTTCCAATTACTTCTATTTTCGGTTCAGTTTATTAATTTTTCATAATTACGTGGACTCACGGAAGTTCGTAATAAAATAGGTACAATACTAATCGGAAGTTGTAACTCATATTGAATTATATTTAGCAACAAACGAGCTTATTGGTGTTTTATTATAGAAGCCTTCCTTAAATGGTTTTATAAATATTCCACACACTGGCGTACTATGAAAAAAATAAATTGAAAAAAGATTAACTTTCTTAAAATAAAAAAATAATGAAATTATTAAAATAAAAAAGTACACATGTACAGGGTGCCTCAAACTCGATAGTAAGTGCGAGGATAAAAAAAATTTGAGACACGTGATGAGGTAAGCTCCATTTTCAATCGAACATATTATTTTTGGGATTTGACAGAAGCGACGTCATCAATTATATTTTTTCCAGAAACATATCCAATTTTTTTTCCTGTTAAAAACCGTTTTATTCTAATAAACTTTTATTAGAGAAATTTTTCTGTATTATTTCCCGTTTAAAAGTTATAAGCAAAATATCGTCCTAAAGAATCTCAAATGCCACCTAAAAATCACATTAGCCATGGAAGGATCAAGTAGTCGTTGGAAAATAATTGAATGCTCGTTGTTTAGTGCATAAATGTCACAAGATACTTGTCATTACTCAATACGAACGTCAAACGTATAACTTTTGTGAAAAAAATCCAAGGAGAGCTGCAGAGCTATAACGAAAAAGGTATCCAGAGCGCGTTATTCCTGGTCATAGAACCTTTCCAAGATTGGAGGCGATCTTGCAAAATGAAGATGCATTTTCTGTTCGGAAGAATTAAATAATTGATCACCGAACCGGTGTCAAAGAGCACTATTTAGCAGACAATGGGCGTATTCAGACGAGGTCAGCCGCTGAGCCGCTAAGTAAGAAATTCAAACTGAATAAAATGCTAAATGCTAACTGTTAGCGGCTGAGTATTTTTGTAAGCCAAGAAAATTTGCGCTTACTTCGTAAGCGAAGCGCTGACGTATTTGTGAGGTTATGTTATTTATGATTTACATGGTCATTATTCTAAGTATTTACAATTTTCCATGTGCTACTTTTTGGAATTTCAACGAATGTTTTGCTCTGGGTTTGCCTCTTATAGAATATAAATAATTTTTTTTATTACCTATTACAAATTTTTGTTATAATACGCCCTCATCCCTAGACAACCGACAAAAAATATGCAAGGGGCTTCTGAATCAAGCTCTAAAAAGTCATAATTCACCACTGGCACTGAGCTATTATAGATTCTTGGAATCAAAATAAAAATGTTAAGATAAAATTACTAACGTAGATAGAAAATTTTAATTTTTGTTGTACCATAAAGTTAACAATATTTTCTCATATTTTATTTTTAAAAAAGAACAAGAATATGTGAGTTACATGTACATGGAATACTAGAACACTATAAGTACATAAAGACCCATACTTAATAATGGTCCAATTTCAATTATTTTCCTGAATGTTGTTATCAATAAAAAACAGTTATTTTTACTTATTTCGACGTTTGGAACATTTGATGAATACATAACAAATTTATTATTCTGTGTAGTAGATATTATAACCCTAGATAAAATTGATTATGACTTTTTAGTATGACAATATAAGGTTATGTTACATACATTTTTTTCGCAGCTCCGCGGAGAACAATCAGCTCACTATTCGGTGTTGTTTAAGCGGCTGATTAACAGCCCTGTTACCATTCTAGCAGCTTTTAGTTAGCGGCTGACCTCGTCTGAATACGCCGCTGAGTAAGAATTGAGCTAAATGCGTGCATTTGATTGACCTGGATTTCTCAGCGGCTGACCTCGTCTGAATACGCCCAATGGTTGCACTAATAAGCGGGAATTTCAAAATATGAATATTTTACATTCAATTCGTAGAAACATATCATTGGTCTAATTAAACATTCCGTTTTGGTTTCAATTGTACGCCGAGATTAAAATTAATTATCACCAACAATATACATTAAGTTTTCCCTAAATATTTTTAAGCTACTCTATAGCCTGTTTTTGAGTCCCTAATATAAAGGCTTCTAGTGTTCTGTATATTTTATGATTTCTACGAGTATCACTTGCATATTCCTATAAATCTAATGCTTGTCCGTATAGAAGGCAGTGTTGAAAAAAATTGTTTAATTTTGATTAATAAATTTTGAAAGTTTGGCAGGCATTTCTTTTAAAGAAAATTGTATTGTCAAGTAAATCATAATGAATTATTAACATTAAAAACTGTGTATTTGGCATAAAAAACATACAATACAAATACATAACAATATCAAAAATGTTGGGCTTACATTAATCGAAAAGGCCTTAAATATTTAGCACTTACAATAATCTCGTTAAAATATACATAATAAATATTAATAACTAGATATTAATTTTTCCTAAAACTCCTCAAGATGGGGTAGATGTTATCCAGGGCGTCTTTGATGTCTTGTCGGGATTTCGCTCCGGTAAAAACAATTTTCCCGTTGACAAAAATGAGTAGTACAAGCCTCGGTTTGATCATTCTGTATACTAATCCAGGAAAGAGCTCCGGTTCGTAACTAAAAAAATGTGTAATTTCAATATATGTAGAAATATTGGACCAAGGGGGTAACCATCAAAATTGTGACAAGATTTCGATAAAAATTACCTCGAAAATTACTAGATATAATTATACAAATTGGGAAAGAACCACATTTTCCATGGACCAAAATATGATGACCTAAATCAATTTACCTTAGTCCAAAATTTTATAGTTTCCAAGATACAGGGTGCTGAACATTTCCGGTTTGAATGTTTATATATTTTTAGATAAACTAGTGGACGTGCAAAGTCAATAAAATAAAACAAAAAACATTAAACTTTGAAGATAATCAGCCTTACAGTAGTTACAAACAACTGTGATACGTGTCGCGCACTGCTAAAATGGAATCGTTTACAAAATGGTCTATAATGACGTAAGGTGAGGTGAGGTGTCAGCCTTTATGGATAAATTTGCCTCCAGATGAATTTTGTGTGATTTCTCAGGATTTTGCATAGTTTCGGACGATTTATCGTGATTTCCCACGATTTCACAAGATTTCTATGAGTGGTTACCTCCTCGTATTGGACAAACTGAAATCAATTACCTACTAAACTGTCCATGCAACATATTTAGATTTTCCAGCTTAATAGGAAACCTTAAATCGCAAGTAGCGACCAAATTCTGCACCTTGAAATTCGCAAATTGTACCTGCAGCAATGGAAAAAATAATTAATCAAATTCGGCTGTAACTTTATTTGTACTAACGTTAAATCCCAATTTTTGAATAATTCTAGCAAATTTCTTTGATGCTAACAAACCGTCGTGTTCGTTCCTTGCCCCCGTGCATACTATTTTTCCCGATCTAAATATCAGTGCCGTAGTCCTAGGTTCTCTCAGTCTCATTATAACACCGTGAAAGCGGCGTGGATTGTATTCTGTATTTCTCGTCCGAGCATTAATTGTCTGCAAGTCCAGTGTCGTATGTAGGTCTACTGTGGCAACGCAATTCCTAGAAAATATTGAGGTATAGGTCTATATCATCGATAAAGTAATATAAAAAATTTCAAAAGATGCCGACCGTAATTAGTGTGATAGTTTCAAGTATATTGGAAATATATTATTTTTGGAATATATTGTGCCTATATATCATTAGGATATACATATAATAAAAATATAACTATACACAAATGTCTATCAAATCTACTTACTGCAGTGTAATGTTCGTATGTGGCTCTCCGATGGCAGATCCAGGGGTCGCCACAGTCATAACAGAGGCATTGGCTTTAATTGAAGGTGTCTAAAAATTTGCCAGAATTATATTTTGATGGAAGACATAGTACAGTATTTTTTTCTTTATTTGTATTACACAATATTGCATCAGAATCATATGTTTTGTTGTAAATTGGCATGTCTGTATATAAATAAATAAATAAATTAGTGAGTTATATCTTTGTCAAAATTATATTTTTTTTTATATAAACTTACTGGAGCAGGCTGACTTGGGGTAGGTTGACTTGGAGTTGTAGAATTCCAATCTGGGGTGGGCACAGCTGGAGTAAATCTAGCGGGGCTATTTAGCATAGCCCTCAAATTGGTATCACTCTGTACTTTATTCTCCATGTTTATGGTTTATATTGAACTCAGTCACTTATTTTAGTTGATTGTTTCTGTCCTACATCTTTATAATTCTTATTTCATACTAAAACACAACACTAGTTTTAAACACAATGAATTAGGTTATATTTACCATATGGAGATATTTCAATTTTGACATGATTTTGACGTCCAGAAACAGGGTTGCCAACTTGTAGATTAGTGCGTTCACAATGTTTTAACCAAATAACAGTCATAGAATAACACAACACTACTACAAATTAATTTGTTAATGCGATAATTACTTAACACTGTGTAGGTTTATACAAATAGTATTTGTATCATTACTAATTATTAATGTTTCTTACTGTTAGGTACTTACACGTGTCATAATCTCAAGATGTAGTAAACTTTGTACTCCTATTTTACACTTATACACTCAGTTATTTGCACTCGTTTATAGGTCCATCATATTTATTGTGTCCTTGATTATTGACCTAGTCCGCTTTTTGACAATTAGTAAACTTTGAACTTTATTAAAATGGGAATTATTTTGAGCTTAGGTGTTATAAAACTTATTATTTACTCCTAGTTCATACATTAAGCAAGTTAATTATTTTAGTGTTACTGTGTACGTCTGTGTATGTTAATTATCATTTAACTTTTTTTGTTATTGTAAATACGCTCAGCCAATGTATTGATATAATTACAAAAGCACTACAAAAGTAGGGAATGCTTTCATCTTTATATTTTAGATATATCGCCTGCTATGTCTAAACGAGCTCAAGTTGTGGAAATCTATAAGACGGTAAATACACGAAAAATTATCAGTATTTAGCAACAGTTACTTTCTTTGTGTTGTAGCTTCTTCATTTAGGTAAAGACTGGCCAAATGGATATGATTATTTCCGTAAACGATTACATAGTGCATTTATGAAAAATAAAGACGAAAAAGATCCCGAAAAAATTGAAAAACTTATAGCACATGCCCAGTATATAGTTAAGGAAATAGAAACACTATATATGTTGAAAAAATATAGAACTCTGAAGAGGCGGTATTACAGAGATGAGTAAATAACAATACTATATTGTTTTTAATTCTAAACATTAAGCGTTATTAGATCTTGTATGTATTTGTATGTTGGCTTCAAATAAATTGTAATGAAATATAATTGTATTTTTATTTTGCAAATAATACATATAGTATTCTTTTTATCATATAAAGTTGAATGGGAATGAGAAATTATTTTATATAAGGCAAAATAAACAAAATCATTGATCTTTTCAACGTATTACATGAAACTTATTAGCATTGTTTTAAAAACATATTTTCCCGCGGTGATTTCTAATGGGTTGTCTTATTATGAGACAACCTTTTGTATGTGAACCGTGAACCTTCTTGATTTTCAATATATTTCCCTAAAAAGTAAAGTTGTCTGCCCTGAAGCACAGAACTTATTCACAGGTTTTTATCCGTTTTTTTTTGTTCATCGGTATGGGCGCATGCGGACAAAATGGAAGCCGTTTGAAAAGTTTTACGTGTTACGCATGTTAAAACGTTTTTTTTATTAATTTGTGCAGTGTACAAGTACTGTGAGTCATTCAGTGATCAGTGAGTTCACATCACTACCTAAAACATTTTAAGATTTGCTACCCATAGGTGCCGAGAACATCAGAAACTAAAAGTAAGTGTGAATTATTCTTCTGCAAATGTATCATTACTTTATTATTTGTTTTGATGTGAAAGATATTTAATGTATGTTAATGTCCATTTGTTAATTAGAGAAGCAAATGGCTAGTAGCTGTTGTAAATAATGACCGTAAAAAGTATCAGAATTCAGAATGGGCAAAAGTAAAAAAACAAACGTTTCATAACATGCCTACTCTGTTATATTTCCTTAATTTTGTTGATTTATTTTTGTCTTTATTTATAATTCATCGTTTAGGTAACATTTATCACTTTGCACAAACCAAAATGCGTTAGTATATAGACAGTCAAAATAAAAAAATCATCAAACAGGACGAGTGATATGATTTATTTTGTCTACTTAACAAGAGCATGATTTGCCACATTTTATGTTATTTCCCACAATATAATCAATTTTTATTGTTCTTTATAGAGTAACATTTAAAAATTAACTGGGGTAATAATAAGTGCTATAGCTAGGCTAGGTATTATGAAAAGCTGATAATATAGAAGTCTTTTGTCTTTCACTAAAACTAAACTATGTAAAATACGTACATCGTCTATTTCTTTTTATTTTTACAATCTCAATCTCTACATATATTGCCATCCCATAAGCTGGTGCTCCTCTATTATAAACTTCCATTGACACATTTGGACACAAAAAATTATTTTTAACATTTAAAGAAAATTAATTATCGACTATATAAGTATCTCCAAAATTTTGATCAAAATTCGTTAAGTTTAATTCAAAACAAGATGTAGATATAAAACAAATTTTCTTAATGCCTTTATGACGCCTGTGACATACTAATATTGTATTACCTACATTGTTAATCTGAAGAAAAATAATTTTTTGTGTCCATCGCAGTTATGTATTTAAAACTAAATATTTTATCACCACACAAAATGTTATTGGTGTAAAATAAAGCTCTACAGAATGGTGCCTGATTAAAAATCTCCTAAATCAGTATTAAACATTTTGGGCCCAAAGTGGTGTTTAAGGGTACATTGATTTTTAAGGTAGGTTTAAGGGCCATAACACTTTTACTATATAAGTTTACATATTTTTTTATATCATACACAACATTTTAACATTATTTATAGGTATGTACAGTAACGTTCTGATTCCCTGAAGAAAGTTTTCTCTTCCTACAGTGATTTGAAATAAAATATTGTTCATATAGCTTCCTACGTCACCATAGTTTGACGCTATGCGAATTGTCATGGACAAGTACATTTAAAATCTAAAGAAATGGTATAATTGGTCCTACTTAAGTTTCTTTAGAAAATCAGAAGAAAGAATAAGGAAGAATATCATTCATTTTGAGTAATAAATTAATCTAATAAAATTGAAATATATTTACAATCATATAACTTTATTAGATTATATTATTTTGGCTAAATATACATAAACTAAATATGAAATACCTATTGGTTCGGAATTCCAGCATTATCTATTGAACTTGGCGAAAAAGAGGAGTAAACTACACATATATTTCCTCCCCTTTGGTGCCGCCAAGGTAATGTCTAATCCATATATAAAATTGCTATGTTTCAGGTACTAGGTTTGTTGTTATTTCCCGTACAATTTTAAACAGACTTTCTTATGTTAAGCACATTATAAATTTTATATTTGGATTAGAGGTGTGTTGATCCTGCTTACAACAACACAACTTGAAATAAATATGTTGTTGTGAGAATTTTGTGCTCAATTTTTATAAAAACCCCAACAGAACTAACATATTTTTACATGATCTATGAGCTAAATTTCTATTGTCATTATTAATAATATAGTTTTATTTCTACCATCTAATGTTTACCATATTTACTTGTATGGTAATCCGTTAATTTTATATTATAGTATTAGGTAAATAAATCTAAAAACTTCATTAAATCACACAGTTTCTCAATATCGAACTTGGGCTCTCAATAAAAGCTATTTAGGAAAAAAAAATATCCATATACAACCTATATATTTGGTTATGTGTTGATGTATTTGTTATACTTATGATTTTTTATTAGATATTAAATTTTGGAGCTGTATGTAATGGTAACTAAACTGACACTTGTGTAGATACATTTTTTATGATAAAAGTTTCATAAGCTTCGTTTATTAATTTTAAAGGCATATTTCAGAATGTCTATATTGGTAGTAAGTACAGTAATAGCGTTTAACTCTTGGGGAAGAAACCGATAACAATTGAACATCAACAACAGTGCATAAATCGAAGACGAAAATTAGTATAAATAATGACATCTAAGATGTTGTACACATTTATATGATCTTATGTTTCGATGAAGGGTCTACATCATGCTGGGGGTTTATATATCTGATGAATAAATCTGCAAAGATAAACTTCAATCAAATAACTTTACAGGATGTTTATAAATGGGGAAGTTGCATGAATATTATATTTGTTTGAAGTGTATTACAGGGTAATACACTTCAAATAATAATAGTAATATTGAAAGGTCAGATAGATAATAGAAAAGTTTAGTTGTTTCTTTACAACGTTTCATTTTAATTTTTTCGATGAACTTAAACCTACCTATATTTTCAATTAAACTTAACATTCAAATGGTCTTCACAAAACAACGTTGCAATGCTTCTTTTTGTCGCGCTTCATCGCCCTACGCCGCAATTTTCTTTTAATTTTTTTCGCATTGAAATATTTTTCAATAGGCGATGTATGTTATATTCGTACATAATGGCATAATGCAATACTTCTTCCATTTGCTGTGAACTGTGCGACTGTGAATTTTTACAATCTCAAATATCAATAATTGAAGAGTGGTGTGAAACATTTAAACCGAGGGGTGTTTCACGTATTAAAAATTTGTACACCACTGCCAGTTTTAGGCAGTGCTCTTTAAAAATTGCCGTCATTACACCAATGCCCTAGATACTGCCTAAATGCCCGGCGACACTACCTCAATGCCGGCAGTGTCGACCATAATTCTGTTAATGTTGGTCACCACTGCTTTAATGCAGACCGTCACTGCCTCAATGCTGACTGTCACTGCCCCAATGCCAATCGTCACTTCCCCAATACAATTTTAAACAGTATTAGAGAAATTGGGCAATAAAGTGAGAACGATTAAAGGATATATTGTGTGTAATAATTATATGCATATTTTTTACAAAACTTTAAAAAAAAAATAATGGACAAAATTATTAATTAGATATGCATTGGTTAATATGCTATACTGCCAATAAAAAAAAACTATAAACTGATTAAAACTATGTATGCATAACAGCTACTTACTTAATTATTAATTTTAATGACTTGAGTTTGACGATTGTCACTTTGACTTGGCCATCTTCAGACTCGGGTGTTTTACTAACTACTAAACTAGAGTAGACCGCACAAAACTAATTTTATATTCGTGTTCAGCACCCTCGAAAATGTGGGGGTAGGAGTTTTTTTTATTAAGATTGGGGAGGTTTGCGCTAATGTAAATAATTATCCAGAATGCTTTTAAATACTATGACATTTTAGTCAAATCGATTTTTTTACTTTATCGTGTGCCTTACGTAACATATCTAAATTTAATGTAATGGTACCCCTTAAAGGTTTGGGTTGACATGCTTTGTAAATTTTATCTGCCAAATATGCAAGATACTGTACCTACAGTTCGTCGACCAGCCCAGGCTTACACGACTTATGCAATTGGGAAACAGACAGCCATGTATCTGCTGGCGAACTGTCGAAATATTATTACTAGCTACGAATAATAAAAAACCTCATAAAATACACAACTTACCTCTCTAAGATTTAGATAAATTTTTCGATCTCTTCGGTTGTATAGCAAACGTTGCTCTTTTGATTGAATCACTTTCTTCACTACTTATATTTATACAGTTCTTTCGAAAAGTAACAAATAAATTCATTATTTTTGAAATTCAGAAGTTTTAGAAAAAATCTCCTGACAGGATGATTTTGTTTTTTAAAAAGGCACTTTTTGACATACGACCTACACTCGGACCCACATTTGTAACGTCATCGTTGTTCCAGATATGACGTCATCGACAATTTTTTTAAATAGCAACCCCCAATTTTGACTATGTCATTTGAAAGAGCGTGCCATTCTATATACATACATCATAAAAAATTATGGAGTTACATAGCAAAAATTTCAAAAAAATAATGTTTAAAGATTTTAAAATTTAATTTTCACAATACTGAAAATGATAATGATTATGTAAAAAATCGACCAAATTAAATGTTGAAATTGTGCACCGTTGGCTGCCTGACAGTAGCCAAGACGATTAATAAATTCTTTTTGGACATTATCAATAACTTCAGGAGATATACGATGTATCTCGTGACAAATTCTTGCTTTTAAATATTCTAAATTAACTGGTCTAGCAACGTATACTTTGCTTTTAAGTATCCCCACAAGGAATAATCTAAGGGTGTCAAATCAGGCGATCTGGCTGGCCACTCAATCGGTCCCCTTCTCCCTATCCAACGATTCGGGAACAGCTCATCTAAATAAGCACGGACAGGTGTTGCATAATAGGGAGGTGCACAGTATTGTGAAAATTAAATTTTAAAATCTTCAAGCATTATTTTCTTGAAATTTTTGTTATATAACACCATAATTTTTCATGATGTATGTATGTAGAATGACACGCTCTTTCAAATGGCATAGTCAAAATTGGGGGTTGCTATTTAAAAAAATTGTTGATGACGTCATATCTCGAACAACGATGACGTCACAAATGTGAGTCCGAGTGTGAGCCGTATGTCAAAAAGTGCCTTTTTAAAAACAAAATCGACGTGCCAGAAGATTTTTTCGAAAACTTCTCAATTTAAAAAATAATGAATTTTTTTGTTACTTTTCGAAAGCACTGTATATCACTGCCATTATTTACTAATTTAATGCCGCAAATTGCAATCATTTCCGACAATTACGGTGCCACTGCTGCCTAAAGCACTGCCGACAATACCGTCCACTGCCGTTCACTACCTATTCAATACCTTCTTCCACTTCTGCTATTTTGTACACCACTGCCGATCATGAAACACCCCTCGATTTAAACTTAATTTGAACTTATCCAAATGTAAAGTGGTTACTTATTCTAGGAAACACGAACCTATTTTATTTCGTTATTCTTTAAACAATACTGTTTTTCAGAGGGAGTATACAATAAGAGATTTGGACATTGTATTTCACTCTAAACTAAGTTTTTCAGAACATATTAATAATGTAGTTAAATCCTCATTTAAGATGCTATCATAAGAAATTGTAGACCTTTTTCTAATATTAATGCATTAAATATGCTCTATTTTTCGTTTGTACGGTGTAAGTTGGAATATGGTGCTATAATTTGGTACCCTATCTATTAAACTCATTTTTTAAATATTGAGTCAGTTCAAAGGAAATTTTTAAAGTTTCTTTCCTTCAAGTGTAATGGTGTCTATCCCACTCGGGGCCGCAACCATAAACTATTGCTTTTTAGATTCGATATAAGAGCGAGTTTCT
Organism: Monochamus alternatus; assembly: GCA_037114965.1. Classification (NCBI taxonomy): domain Eukaryota; kingdom Metazoa; phylum Arthropoda; class Insecta; order Coleoptera; family Cerambycidae; genus Monochamus; species Monochamus alternatus. The sequence continues at coordinate 58,819,104 of CM073429.1, read as the reverse complement.
ATTCTTGGAGTGGATAACCGAACTTCGCCCTTCATCACTTCATAATTATTTGGTTGATATGAAATTTATATTTTTGTAGGTGGTGAATAAAGTCATTTATTATTATTATTATTATTATTATTATTATATTCCCTCATTAAAATTAAGGCAGGCGGTGAGACTTTCTGTGCCCATTTTATGAATTTATTTTGCAATTTTATTCAATCCCGATCTCTATTTAACATAATGGCATAATACTATCACAAATGACAAATTAACTGTTCTAAACGTATGTACTGCGTTGTCCGAAAGCATGGGAATCGTATACATATATGAACTAAAGCACACTGCCGTATTTAGGTATACACGTGCAAACGGCGTCTGACGTCACAGGTCAACGTTATGGCGGCGACCGTTTTGTGGGGGCGTGGCCAGACTAAATTTTTAAATACCGTTTTTAGGTTCATTTTTCTACGGAATTGTCTAGGACAAACGCCATTTCGATTAAAATAATCCATTCATCTGCACGTATTTTTAAAATCATGCAATTTCCCCATTAAGATTTTTAAAATGGCGATGTACCTTATGTAGTATAATAATCAGCGTTGTAAGCGACGTTTTGTTTAGTCTTTCTTTTCATCTTCAGGGTCCTTAAGGGTGTGCCACTGTGCGATCGGCCTACGGGGCGAGGCTAGCATGTCCGACCAGTGGCGTAGTTCCGTGCCGCTTGCATTATATCCTAGGACGACTTTTCCAATGGGTTCAGATGTTCCAATCCTGTCGTAGTCTACCACTGTCACTACTAGGTTGACTTTCTGAAAGGTAAAGATTGTAAATTTATTGTAATATGATTAAATGACTTGACACAGATGGCGCTAGTAATGCGTATTAATACTGTTTACATTTTTCTTAAAACCGTTTTAAATTTTTTATTTGAGCCTTATATTTCTAGAAAAAGTTGCTAAAGCTGTACTGCCATTGGCAAATGCGACTGAAAAGCCCGTAAACATTATGTTGCGCCCATTGATAAACATACTATACATACAGTATGTGCCAAAAGTATGGAATAAATTCAATAAAAACGAAACAATTATTTTTTGGGAAAAATCCTCGAACAGGTCGATTTTTAATTTAAAAAATACATATTTTAGCGTAAAATCCGATTTTCAAATGTCATTTGTTTTCGAGTAATGACGTCATCGATTTTTTTTTAAATGGCAATACCATATTTTTTCCCTTGATTCTGAATGATCGTTTAATTCTCTATCAGACAGTACTAAAATTTTGCCCTCTTACATAGGAAAGTTTTCGAGTAAATGACGATTGAATGTTAGAAAACGTAAATCAATTAAAATAAAGCAAAAACGTTATCAAGTTTAGTTTTTCGAATTCCATAGTTCTTTTATGGATCACGTAGGTGAAAATCTTTGCAAAGTGTCATTGTCACACCGACTTTCTAATAAGTATTGTAAGCGACATAGAAATTATTATTCAATTTAAAGTATTATGGCACATTTAACTGTTACTCAAAGAATTGATATTTTAATTCTTATCGGATGCTGGAATATGACCAGAACTCAGCAGGAAGTTTGCGATTTATTTAGTGAAAAATATCCAGATCGCCCTATCAGCCAATCAACAGTCAGTAAGGTAGAGTCTAAATTTAGAGAAACTGGCAATGTTGTAAATATTCCAAAACCTGGACATCCAAGCATTAATGAAAATCAGAAACAGAACAGTATGGTGGATAATCTTCATAATTCTTCACGATTGGTTGCATTAAACAATGACACTAGTCAGAGCACAGTGCTACGTATCTTGAGGAAGGAACAATATCATCCCTACAAAATTCAACTTGTGCAGGAACTCAATGAAGATGATCCCGATCGGCGCTTACACTTTTGCGAAATTCTAATGGATTTATGTCAAGGAAATAGAAATTTACATCGGCAAATACTTTTTTCAGATGAGGCCACATTTTGTCTGAATGGTACAGTAAACCGTCAAACTTGCAGATATTGGAGTCGGGAAAATCCTCATTGGATGGCAGAGGCACATACCCAACACCCTCAGAAATTAAATGTGTTGGCTGGAATAGTTGACGACAGAATAGTAGGGCCTTTCTTCTTTGAAGGAACCCTTACAGGACAAAGATATTTAGAGTTTCTAGAAAATGACCTTATTCCAGCCCTTCCAGTAATTTTTCCTAACGATAATGACCCTGACATTCCTGACGATACCATATGGTTTCAGCAAGACGGTGCACCTCCGCACTATGCGCGCCCTGTACGAGATTTTTTGGACAACTGTTTTCCTGGGAGGTGGATCGGCAGACGCGGACCGATAGAATGGCCTGCAAGATACCCAGATCTTACACCTCTTGACTATTTTTATGGGGATACTTGAAGTCAAAGGTGTACATTAATAAACCACGTAATTTAGAAGAACTTTAAAATCGCATTCGGGACGAAATACGCAGAGTTACCCCAGAAATCATTGCAAGAAGAATTTCTTCACAGACTTGCGCATTGTCAAGAAGTTGGTGGATGGCAATTCGAACATTTAATTTAAGTATAAAATTTAATCAATTGTATTTTATTTTACATACCTCAGATTTGTTACTTTTTTATGGATAAAATTTACGTTTTCTAACATTCAATCGTCATTTACTCGAAAACTTTCCTATGTAAGAGGGCAAAATTTTAGTACTGTCTGATAGAGAATTAAACGATCTTTCAGAATGAAGGACAAAATTTCAATTCTTTGAGTAACAGTTAAATGTGCCATAATACTTTAAATTAAATAATAATTTCTATGTCGCTTACAATACTTATTAGAAAGTCGGTGTGACAATGACACTTTGCAAAGATTTTCACCTACGTGATCCATAAAAGAACTATGGAATTCGAAAAACTAAACTTGATAACGTTTTTGCTTTATTTTAATTGATTTACATTTTCTAACATTCAATCGTCATTTACTCGAAAGCTTTCCTATGTAAGAGGGCAAAATTTTAGTACTGTCTGATAGAGAATTAAACTATCTTTCAGAATCAAAGAAAAAAATATGGTGTTGCCATTTAAAAAAAATTCGATGACGTCATTACTCGAAAATAAATGACATTTGAAAATCGCATTTTACGCTAAAATATGTATTTTTTAAATTAAAAATCGACCTGTTCGAGGATTTTTCCCAAAAAATAATTGTTTCGTTTTTATTGAATTTATTCCATACTTTTAGCGCATACTGTATACAAGCTGTTAGAGGTTTAATTGCCTAATTTCATTTTAAGATAAAGTATAAATGAACAAAAAAGTTAAATAGGATAAGGGCATAACTCAAGCCGTTTTTATAATATGTCGAGTTATATCTAGGAATTTTATCACAACGTGGCAACAGTGCGATTACACGAACTAGTGCGTTGCGTTTACGGGTTACCCACCACGCGCTAACTTGTTCTTTTAGTTACGACAAAAAATCAAAAGATGAACAAATATGTCCAAAATATGATCCTTCGTATTCACATCGATCTGGGTCATGATTTCCAGGACGAAAAACAACAGTACCATACCAGTATCAGGAAGACGTTGAGATACCTCAACGAATTTCCTTCTGTTAGGCAGCCGTTGAGGGAAACAATCTATAAATAAGTCGTGCTCTCGCAGAATTGCGCAAGCTTCTCCAGAAAGTAATAACATACCATGATACTCACATGCTAAACATTTTCACAAGCAAAAGAAATATTAAGGGAATAGTGATACGCAAAAGCACTTCCGACAATTGACGTTAACACTTCGCAATTCAGATACCAACTGACCTGTACTCCTAGTCGGTCCTTGAGTACATTCTCGCGCAGTTGCCACATTGCGCGATATCGAATTTTATTGATTAACGAAATAATTGTGTTATAACTAAATATAAATAAATTTAAAGAAGGGGTAATCATTGAATTTTTACATATGAAATTGGAGATTTGTTAATTTTTTTCTTGAAAATGGTTGGGTTTAGGACCAGGTTTTTTTTTATTTTGATGATACTGTTCAGTTTATGGCAGTCCATTTCTAATACCTTGTACAAGACAAATATTATCTAAAATAAAGTTTATAGTATTTTTTAACGTTTTAAAGCTGTAAGTCTATATACGAGTGTACATAAGTACTTTACGTTTTACACAAAATATTGTACAATGATTTAAATATTTTGCTATTCGTCTTAACTACTTGTATTATTATGTATATATATGTATTAGCTGTTGACGAACATCGTTACGAATTAAGTCATTTTATTGAATAAAACACCTGATAAATACTCACCTGTATTTGTTCAAATGGTACCTCAAACGTGAACGATTCATTATAGTATGGATTTAAGGTGCATTTTTTGATGCTTGTCTTCTTTTTCTTGAGCCGCTTGCCGTTTTGCATGAGAGCAATCTTCACGTAGGGATCTGTTTACAAAAATACAGTTATTGCATTATTTTAAGATTAAAAAATTATAACGAGCATCACTAGAAAACAAACTTTAATTTTTCTCTATTCCTTTCAAGTTTTTGTTTAACTCATATTCAGGTTCTGTTAAAAAAAATGTAATACCGGATAATCCACCAACGTCCATCTTCTTCAAGTTCTTAGCCTCCAAGATCACAACGGTTAACTTTCCTGCAGTCGGAACATATCTCAGAGAGAAGCAAATGTCTCCCAACTTGTTTTCCTGCAACGTCATATAATACAGTGAACTAAACATATCATTGATTGGCTGGCATTTTGGAGCTACACTTAAATATGATACAGACGGTGTATTGGAGGCATGGACATCTTTCCATATATCCGGGTGCCCGGGAAAAAGTGGAAAATCTCTCGAGTGCAGATAGAACGTGAAAAAATAAGGTGACATGTTCCTATAAAATTTTTTGCTACAGGTCCTCCCTACGGAGATATGTGTCCCTGAAGGACGCCGCGGTTTTCCTTGAATAACTTTTAAAGTACTCAATATAATTTAATAAAAATTCAATCAAGTACTTTTAAAGTTATTCAAGAAAAACCGATTTCCAGCGGCGTCCTCCAGGGACACATATCTCCGTAGGGAGGGCCTGTAGCAAAACATTTTATAGGAACTTGTTACCTTATTTTTTCATGTTTTATCTGCACCCGAGAGATTTCCCACATTTTCCCGGACATCCTGTATATGTAGCAGTTTTCAATTTAATTGGTGCCCTATGAGCATTTCGACTTTTCACCAATCAAACGGGTATCATGAGGAAGTTCTAAATTCCACCATCTGTTTCATATAGTCTATTCTCAACGGTTCGTATGACTAAACTTGATTTGTGAAGTTTAATTATAAGCCTTGCTGTCAAGAATAAACTATTAAGTAGGCCCCTTGCTTAATCACAATATTCATTTGTTTGCGATGCTTCTCGTTCCTTTATATTTTGAAAAATCGTGTACGATGGATTGTAACAAAGAAACAAATGTGGAATAACTCGATATTCTATAAAAATTGGAATATGAATAAGTTGTTCGATGTAAAATAACTGACAATCAAATTGGATAATATGAATAATGAGGTACTGGCACAGTTCGAGTACGTGGAAGTGTATAGACAGATAAAAAACATTAAAAAACACGAAAATACACTATTACACAAGAGACAAAAATTTGGGAAACATATAACAGATTCTCCAAAAGAAATCGAAAAAACAAATCCCTATGTCCATGCGCAATCAAAGAATAGTGTGGTCAAGCTTGAACAGTTGTGATAGCAGAGGCTTACGCAAGAGAGGTTTTTTTCCAGAGGGTTACCACATGCTCTTATTAACCTATTTTATAAATAACCCTTCTGCGTATGCCACTGTGAAGGACCAGACTTGGTTGGGGGGAGGGATATTCGAAGGATATCTAGGGATACAACAATCAGATTTGTGTGGAACTGAAAATGTCATACATTCAGCACTGTGTTTAATGCCTAGAAGCTTAGCCAAATAAGTATCATCAGGTCAGCAGTTGTCTCTAGATTTGTTATTAATTTTACAGCCTGTTGACCGTCATGATTGGATGCCACGTATTTTAATGAGTTTATTTAACATTTGAGATTTCAGTGTTTGAATTATTGTCAAATCAAACTTGTGATATTTATTAAAAAATTAATAAATGTTAAATACCATTATTCATTACTTTTATTTATTATTTTTCAAATTAAAACAAGCAGTTTAATGTGAAATCAGATGGCATAATTTTATAAATACCTCAAGTGAAACGGTATATCTAGACGTAACCAACAGTATTGATGCCATAATTTTTACGAACAGATCTATATTGTAAACATACAAATAAGTTACTTTTAACAATAGCGTAAGATCACCACATCACCACTAATAATTATGGTAATGTTAAAAACAGAAAATAATAATAAAGTTTAATGAATCCCGTTGCAAATTATTAAAAAAGAATATAAAGATTACAAAAAAATATGTACCTATATTTTTTATAAGAAATAAATATACATAAATGATAATTTCAAATTAAGTTTGTTTAACTTTTATTTAACTATGAAAGTATTATTGTCCTACTACTACTATATTTATATTTTAGAATTTGTTGAAATACCTAGTATGGTAAATAAAATCATTAGAATTAGCGGCATCCAGTTTACCTTTTGGCTTTGATTGTATATGTACTAGTAATTGTATCACGTGAGTAGATTGTATCTGAAAGTAACATATGTCTGCAATGTTTTAGTTTTTTTCCTAGTGTAAAATTTCTTCTCTAAACACCCAGCTCAAACCAAATCTTTTGAGAAAAACTAATCTGTTAAAAACTAACACAGTACAGTGTCTAACACTATATGTTTGTAATAAAAAAATGGTCGATTACTAATAAAAAAATATATATTTAAGTCTGTTAGTAGATGCTAATAAAAATCTTGTATGAAAATATTTGGAAAAGAATAAAATACCTTAAGTAGATAGACTTCAGGGTCTCCATTTTAACAATAAATGACAAACAGCTAAACAAAGATATATTAGGGCATTCCAGAGTTAAGCAACTATTTCCTTTTGAAGTAATATTTATATTTATTTTTACATAAACTTCGGTACACTATTTTTGAAGTAGAATTACAAGCTCTGATTTCGTGAAATACACCTTGGTAGAGAATATTTTGTAGATATTCAGGACAGTTTTTAATTTTACAATTACTTTTATCTTTTATTTGTGTGCAAGTAATTGAGGCAGCCAACATTACTTTTTTTAATTTGATACAAAAATCAGAGGATGATAAAGCATCACATACAGGGTGGTTCAGATTTCAGAACTTACTTATCTAAAAATATTTCATGCGTCATGATAAATGGAGGCAATATTATAAGTCATAGTCATAATACAACTTGTATTTTCAACATTTATATCGTTGGGCTACTAGAATCTCTAGCCAGGCGATTCCCAATATTAAAATGCGATTACTTATAGTAGATATTAAAGTTTCGATGATGCTAGTATTTACATTAGTTTTTCAACAACTCGGAGTTGATGGATATCGTTTTAATTTAAGGTGTTTGAAAATGATTTGCCAGAACGATTTCCTTTCCCTTCATTATTTTCATGTTACACCCAAATAAATGGATAAAACCTAAGTCCTATCTCATGGTCTCCACGTTGCCCAGATTTGAATCCAATGGTCTTTGATGCTCTATCTTCTTCTGATTTGTTTCTCTCACGCTGTGCAATAAAACTATTTACGTATATTATCGACATAATCATTTTTTTCCCTTGTCTATATTTGTTATTACCTAATTGGTATGCGGTTGGAAAAAATCATCCCGAGTTGATTTCTTCTGGAAGGCCCTTCGATTTAAAAATGTACTGTGCGTTTGGAACTAACTAATGGTGCTGGCATGCTAGATTTTTACACGCAGACCTAAATCAGTTCAATTATCTCAGTTGGTCAACTTCGATAACAACATTAAAAAACGATGTTAAAAACAAGTACCAGCCAAATGCAATGCCAAAAAAAGGGGTCATGCATATGCAGAAATTTAGGAACAAAGGAAAACAGATCGTGGGGCAATCATATAATAGAAAATTTCAATTGTCTTAACTACTCAACAAGGTCATTGTATCCAAAATAATGTTATTGGTTTGCTGGTCATTGCAGCCCAGAAGAATATATACAGCAAATTTGAGAAGAATATCTTAATATCAACAATTTATCTAAGATATTAATTCTAATAAAGAAGTATCTACAATTTGCTTTGTAAGCAACATAAATTCACTGACAAAACACATTTGATTGATAAACATAACAGTACTAACAGTTTTTGTTTTATTAATTCCTTTGATATTTTGGATACAATTTTAAATATAATTGTAATAATTGTAACTAAATTATTTTGTATAAATATAATATCAACGTTAATGCATAAAGATATAAAGAAGTTATTGATTGCTTAAAAAAACGGCATCGTTCTATGAATTTCACAAAAATGAACTAAATAACACACTAGTTTTGAACCACCTCTTCTGATATCCTCTTGTGAAATTCATAAAATTAAAACCAAAATTTAATATTAAAATGTATAAACTACAAGTGAATAGGTAGCAGAAATAAGCAAATGAGATCAAATTAGTTTTACTTATATCTGTTTAAGAATGTGCATCTTGCTTTTTCCTGCAAAAATATTAATACACACTGAAGGACGTAAAATGACCGACATATGGCGGCTGTTCTGCGTCAAGCGCCGTCATTTTACATCCTTCGAGACCACAGAGGTGTGGGTAATGCATCAAATGACTAGAAGGTGGTTGTTTTACTTGATCGAAATTGTAGAGTACAGAAATGATCAGCCATTGGATGTATTACTCGCCAACTAAGTACCTTATTTATGATTAATAATACTTACGTAGAAATTTTGATCGTTTTGGAAGCGTCATGCATATGAGCGTCGGCAACACGAACCATAACAGAGCCATAACCAAAAGCAGAGCGAGAAATTTTAGGGAAAAGAGAAAAAACAGTTTACGTCAATACATTGTCCACTGCTTTGAGTTTGGATGTGTGTTAGTCTCGATCACCTTTGCTTCGGTCGGCTTTCTAGATTCCTGTAATACTTTCAAGGCGCCTATATGTGTGTTAAAAATTGTTCTTAAGCTTGGACACTGCACTATCCCTGTAACTATACTATTTTCCTTGTACCACGTTCAGTAGTCTCGGCCTAATTGTATTAAGATTTTCAGACTGTCATTCATTATTCTGCATGCACCAAGATGTCTGTTAGGAGTAGAGTTCGGGAGGTGTGGTACCTTCTCACTATACAGAGCGTAGTGTTTATAGTGTATAGTGTTTCAGTATTTTTCCCTAGATTTATTTGGTAATAAATTTTAAGTCACATTTTTTTGCAGCTGCTACTCTACTAACTCTAGTGATGTCTCAGACACCTGAACGTCGTTATCACCGTCCTTAAAATATTTTTTAATATACAATACAATAAGTACGTGCTATAAGAAAATATGTAAACATGGCAACGTCGCGTCAGACCGACACCGAGTTGAATTGCCACCAGCGCAGCCTTAAAAAGGGGATTTAAATAATGGTTTGAAAATACTTTTTTTCGGCATAAATATGTATTTAAAATTTTTTCAAATCGCGTATTTGTATTATATTAATTTTTCCATATCTTCTCTAAAAACTACACTGACATTATGACAGAATCACCTGATATTTTAGCACTTAAGTAGGTATTAAAACGAATTTGACTTGTATTACAACAATAAATAAACAGTGATCAAGAATAATATACTATGGAATAAAAAGGAAGGTATGTTTTCTATATATTTATTCATATTTACATTGCTTAACTGAATACGGCTCTGTCAAGAGCCGCTGCTCCCCGAACTCTAGTTATGAATTTTTTGAAGTATATTCTCACGATCGGAATAGAAATATATTGTACCACAAGGTGTGTAGAGAACTATATTCCGTTTGAATTAATAAATAAATGTTTTAGTTTTGCATTTCGCTTAGTTTTGTCGTGAAAATAGCACAGTTAGGGGTAGTGCTGAGTAAGTGTGGAAATTGTGTAGAGTTATAATAAAAATATACAGCCTTAAAATGATGTCAACAAAGTTCAAGAAACAAGCAAACTTTAATACATGTTAACTCTACTGGAGCTCAAAATTCTCATAAAAATAACTTCTTATCATGAGAATGATTCTTTATTGGTACATGCATTGCTGGTACATAAAAAAAAAGATCTTCGTAACTAAAGTTTAGTGAAAAAAGTTTAATATTTCTGTATATGTATATATGTTTATGTTTTTGTTTGACAAAGAAATCAAATATGTTGGTTGAGATTTAGCTTTTGGCAGCATTAGGTGTACCAATATAGAAATCCGAGTTATACTCTGGATATAAGAATGAGAATTCGACGGTGTAGCAGATAAAGTGCTAAAAAGTCTTCTGTAACTTGTGCAAGCATCCAATGGTCAGAACTGGGTGTGAAAATGTAAAACATCCGATTGAAGCAAGGACCGGACTATACTATTGAAATTAAATTGAATAATTGATTAGGATATCACCTGACCACCTTCCCCTTCAACGCTCTGCAGCTCGCGCCATTCCTCGATCGTCTGAGCCAAATCCACAGTGCATAAGGGTACCTTCACCTCGCCTATCTGGTCGTGTTTAGAGAAACGGTCGAAGTCGAAAATGGCGAACACCAGCGTCTTGTTCATTGCCTCGGCGTATGGAAGACTCTGAAAAACATTATTTTTCATTTTTTATTTCATTGCCTTGCATAACTTCAACCTTTACTATACGCCACTGCTCAAGCGAGTGTCTTGTACTTTGTTTTGTTAATTATACGGTTTTAACCCCCCTCCCCTACCCCCCTCCTTCCTCGAAACTGTTAAACGGTTAGTAGAGTTTTGGAAAAACACGTCGATTTTTATTTTAGAACCTCCTTTTAAGTTATCGACATTTATATGATAGTTCCGGTTTTTTGAGATTCTTCTTCGTATCTCGGACATTAACTAAGATATCGGAATGGTGAAATTTTCTTCTGACAGACTTTCTTACGTAGAGTTCAGTGCCGTTCTTGAATTTTTCTCCGGTGTGTTTCTCATGAACTTTAATCCAAACATGCAATTTTTTAAATGGGACACTTGTATATTTTTATGCAATTCAATTGCACGATACTGTAATAATAATTGCAATAATAAATTCTGAAAAGTGTCAAAAAACGTAAAATTAGTCAAACTAATGTTGCGCGGTGCATAGATATAATTTTACAAAATTGGTTCATGAATAAATTAACTTTAACAATTCAAAAAATAGTTTTGAAGATAATCATATTAGCCAATTAAGTAATTGATAAATATATATAATCTACGATGCCATTATGCCCTTCATAAAAATACTCAGTGCCATTATGAATTCATAATAACACGCAAATTTTAAAGTAAAAAATAAACAAAAATAAAATTTACTTGTTATTATTAACTATAAAAAATTCAACGTTTATTTATTTGTAACATTAATTACAACTTGTGAACAATTAGTTCAGTGAAGTTAAATTAATTCCAGCAGATGAAGTGGACTGTATTTTTAGAGTGAGAGAATAAGTAAGTTTATTTCCCGAGTGCTTGAATTTGTTGGAAGAGCTATCAGTGCCTGAAACTTCGAATCTGCAAATTCAGATTATGGCATCTTAAGTTTCTCGAGAACATAGTGTAGTGTTGTGAAAACCGCATTCTGCTATTTCTTGTAGTTTCCGCGGTAAGGAAATTGGGACACCCAGTGTATCCCCACTCATTATCTTGGCAGTCCATGGTTTAATTTAACAACGAGAAAACTCGAGAATATGCTTAAATACAAGATTTAGTTAATGAAAAATAATAATTAAGTACTTTTCACAAATAGCTAGAAAATTATAAAAAATAATTCAACTTTTATTTAAAATTTAATAAAAATAGTTAAATTAAATTTTCTCAAAGCACATGGCACATTGAACATAAAAAGGAATAACACAATAAAGCTAGAACTATTCAATAACTTTCAAGAATATGTGTGCTAAATTTATTTATATTACCATGAATATTTCCTTATCAATGCCAATGTATTGATTTTTTTTACGAACTGCCCACCGAATTTTTATTAATAATGATAACATTGGAATAACGAATTTACCTTGTAAAATGTTATGGGATTGGTAATGTTTCGTATCGATAAATCATTAATGAATAGTATCCAAATGTGACTATACTGCAGCTAGTTATTATTCAATGACTGCAGTAATTTTAAAAAATCGATACCACTGATGACGATGGTGCTGTTGTAGAAGCCTCTACAAGAAAATTCAAAGATGAAATAATTTTAGTATAAAACAAAATCCATCCATTCAGATCATGTTTGGTCATTGATGAGGGTCATTGTTTGGACTTTTGTTTAATAATTGACTGGAGAATGATTTAATATACAGGGTGATTCAGGTTTTAAGGCACAAACTGAAATGGGTGATAGATCTTATCATTTTAAGCAAAAAAGTTTATATAAACATGAGTCCGATCTCGACCAGTAGCGGAGCTACAGGGGGTCAAAGTTTATTTATTTTTTTCTATTAATTACTTTTCAAAATATCAATTTAAAATTTGGTGTGGTTAATACTTCCTATAAGGAGATCATTTCAAGCATTTTAAAGATTTTTAAAATCTACAGGTTGATACGTTTTTGGGGGTTGAGGCTTCTTTATCCCCCCCAAACTTTTTCGTAGTACGCCTCTGACATCTTCCAGTTAGCAAATTGAGTGGCTAGTTCAATTTAAAGGGTTTTTTGCTTTTCAATTTTGTTCGAGAAAACAACCGTTTTCGAGATAAATAAGCATATCCGTTCTAAAACATGTTAATTTTGCCTGTTTCGCTTAAATTTTAATCTTGGACAAAATTCGTTAAAAATGCAATACATTGTACTAAAATTGCAATGTTTTTAAACATGAGTCGAATTTGGATTAGTAGCGGGGATACAGAAGGTAGAAGGTCAAGGTTGCTTTTAACTGACCAATCCAGCGACGCAGAAAATTCGTGTTAAGCCACTGGTTAACTATTCTTCCGTAATAAGCTAAAGCCCCATCCAGTTGTATCCATATTTCTTGTCTAATATCTTATCTAATATCATTTAAATAATCAAATAATAATTGCAGAATGTGATTATTTCTTTTGCGTATTCCATTATTGTTAATTCTGTCAAAGTAGGTTTTGATAAAACAAAAAAGCTTTTGACATTTTACAGTGACATAAGTAAACAAATTTAAGGTTTCAATAATTTAACCAGTTTTTCTTTTTAATATTCGCTGTAATTTGTAATTTAGCTAACATGCCCAACTTATTTACCAATCAAGAGTATGCTGATATCCATTTTGTATATGGATATTGCAACGGGAATGCGCGTCATGCAGTCCGTGAATATCGAAGAAGATATCCACACAGAAGAATACCAAGTGTAGGAGTATTTACAAACACACATAGAAATATTGTTGAGTTTTGAATACGTGAAAGGCACGAGCAAGATAGAATTAACAATAATGGAATACGCAGAAGAAATAATCATATTTTGCATTTATTTGATGTAAATCGAAACCTAAGTACACGAAGGGCCGCGATACAACTAGAGGTTTCTGAGTCAACTGTGTGGCGTACTTTGCACGCCGACTTAAGAAAACCATTCCATTTCCAACCAGTGCAGGGTTTACTACCAGAGGACCCACCAAGAAGATTGGCATTTTGCCACTGGCTATTAGAAGTGGTACAAAATGACTAACAGTTTTTAAAACATATACTGTGGACTGATGAAGCCACATTTACCAGAAGAGGTGTGGTAAATTACCATAACTTACATGTTTGGGCTCACGAAAATCCACACGCTAATCGTGCGCATGATTTTCAACAAGAATTTCATGTAAATATCTGGAGTGGCTTAATTGATAATGTCGTTTGTGGACTGCACATTCTGCCCAATCGGTTAAATTCCTTATTATTTTTTAATTTTTTAAATGATCATTTTAATGTGTTGCTAGAAGAAGTACCACTTAACATTAGGAAAGAAATGTGGATACAACTGGATGGAGCTCCAGCTCACTACGGAAGAGTAGTTAGAGAGTGGCTGAACACTAATTTTCCGCGTCGTTGGATTGGTCGATTAGGTCATATTGCTTGGCCTCCCAGGTCGCCCGACTTTAATCCCTTGGATTTTTATTTTTGGGGTACTATAAAAGATAAAGTCTACGCGACACCAGTCCAAACAAGGGAGGAACTTATCATTCGCATCCAACAAGCCTGCATTGAAATGAGGAATGATCGCAACTAAATATTTAGAGCAACATCAGCATTAGTTCGGCGATGTAGGAAGTGTGTAGAAGTTGAAGGATCTCATTTTGAACACTTACTCTAAGCTTTATTAGTAATTATCTTCAGGTCTGTATTATTACTTGTCATTTATTATTTACATATTTAGATTTAATTATTTGCGTTAGTAATATTCTTTTATTATGTCTGTAACTTTAAGTTTTTTTAATGTTTAGGGTGGATTTAAAATCATAAAGTAAATTTAAAAAACACATGTTATTTGTTTTAAGAGCTTACTTAACTTTAGGATGATACGATTTTAAAAATTTTCGAAATGGTAAAATGTATGTATGAACCATTTAACCAACTTTAAAACCTTAAAACAACTTGAACCTCTATCTTCTGTATCGATCCCTGCTACTGATCCAAATTTGACTCATGTTTAAAAACATTGCAATTTTAGTACAATTTATTGCATTTTTAACGAATTTTGTCCATGAATAAAATTTAAGCGAAACAGGCAAAATTAACATGTTTTAGAACGGATATGCTTATTTATTTCGAAAACGGTTGTTTTCTCGAACAAAATTGAAAAGCAAAAAAACCCTTTAAATTGAACTAGCCACCCAATTTGCTAACTGGAAGATGTCAGAGGCGTACTACGAAAAAGTTTGGGGGGGATAAAGAAGCCTCAACCCCCAAAAACGTATCACCCTGTAGATTTTAAAAATCTTTAAAATGCTTGAAATGATGTCCTTATAGGAAGTATTAACCACACCAAATTTTAAATTGATATTTTGAAAAGTGAGCAAGATATTTTAATTAATAGAAAACAATAAATAAACTTTGACCCCCTGTAGCTCCGCTACTGATCGAGATCGGACTCATGTTTATATAAACTTTTTTGCTTAAAATGATAAGATCACCCATTTCAGTTTGTGCCTTAAAACCTGAATCACCGTGTATATCCTTTCAGTGATTTTTTTTATTTACTGGCGAATCAACATTATAAATTAATGGGATGGTTTCTTCACAAAATGTTGGTACTGGACTAAAGAGAATCCAAATTTTCGATTGAAACATTTAGAAAATGACTGGTCCTCATTTTTTGGAAGAAAATTTTAATTCGTATTTAGAAATTCCCAATAATTTTGCTTTGGCAGAAATAGTTCACAAAAACTTAGAAGACAACTAATATTTCAACAAGCACATTTCACAATTTTAAGGGAAACTGGTTTAATGTTCACTTCCCCAACAACTGCATCCAATGCTATGGGCCAGTGTCTTGGCCTGCAGGGATATCCGAATTGCCTCCTTCAGAAATTATACAAATGATTTTGACAACACTGATTTACTTATGCAAAAAATTTGGAAAGCTGTATTCTTCCAATGCCTTAACAGCTATATTGAACTCAAACAAATTCTGTATTTGTACTACATCTTTGGCCTGCCTGGTCCCCAGATATGAAACCTTTGGCTTTGACCATTTAACAATAATTGACTTATTGCTCTGTATCATTACAAAAAGGAGTATATTAAGACATTGGTCCAGTGTATATGTATTTAACAATTTAGGTCTAAGTTGATTTCATATATTCTTTCTTACCTTAAACACAAAAGTCTCATTGAACACAGGGTTCAGCGTCTTTCTGTGGACTTTGGTTTCGAATTTCTTTTTCTTGTCCGGAAGTAAGTACACTTTAACGTAGGGATCCGACGTACCTCCCATATCTAGAGCCGGTAGATCTTCCGCTTGGATAACGGTCACGGAGAAGCTGTTTTGGTTAAAGTCGTATTCAAGCTAAAAATAAGGTATAGTTTTGAAAAGAAATAAGTGAATCTATAATTCAAAATTATTGCACTTATTTTGTATACCTTGTATTGAAGTTTTCCCAGTTTTTGAACTTCTGGTTTTTCTCCGTCATCTGGTTCCTCGGCATTTTCAGTTAGTTCGTCCATGTCAGGTTGCACCTATAGAATTTTGTATGAATATTGTCTGCGCTTTAGAAAATACTAGAAATGAGTTACTTTGCTTTAATAATTATAAATTTTACATAAAAGTCAATGTAGTGTAGATTTTTTAAATAAGCATATATGAAATACGCGGTATAAAAGCATTAAAGAAGAAATCTAATGCCTCTAGAGTAAGGTGTTATAAATCAAGATTATTTTTAGATAGTAGGCTGTCAGAGTGCCGGTAACTGGATATATGCAATTTATTTCTCAGATACTATGTTTCTTTGCTGTTAAGTGACACCGTTTTTGATACAGCATAAAATTTATCAATTCGGATGTACCGAAAAGTAAATTTGGAAATTTATTTAATGCTTATACAGGATGATAAGTCATAATGTCATTAATTTTAACCACGTGTTCGGAAGGCCTAAAATGACAGAAAATCGAGAAAAAATGTTGTGCCATCGCAGTCGCACAGTGAAACGAACAACGTTACATCTGTGTTGCCACATCACAGCTAAATATTTATATTCTCTCTTATTTATTAGAGAGTTTAACGATTGTTGATTATCATGAGACGTAAAACGTAGAACGTGTAATTTTCATGTTTACGTATTTACGTAAATTCTACGTACACGTTCGCGTATCAGACACAACTTAAACTCTCTAATTAGTCGAGGAATGCGGATTTCTGCATTCTCTTCCAAAAATTATTTGTAAAAAATGTGGCGACATGGAATTTCTGACAAATCGGAAATTGAATTGCTACAGCCAAAAATGCATTCAAAAAATGCATTATTTGAGAGGCCTCTTGGAAGATGTCAAAACTTGGTAAATAAGTGTCAGAACTGCCCCAGATCGGGTACTCGGAGGTTTTCGAGGTCGCTGATCACGAATATGATTGACCCCCCGAACACCTGGAGCTCAGGACCGCCGATGAACGTCATCTCCGTGGGACTCTCCCACAAATCACGCGGGAAAGAAGAGAAACTCGGCGCCCGGGGTATTTTTGTGTCGCTGAATCCAAATCTGGCATCGGCGAACACCCCACGGGCACCTGGTGCGCCGGAACCTGGTCGCGGACGTCATCTCCGAGAATTTTCCTGAGAAAAGTGCCAAAAACCACCCGAAAATCATAATAGGGGCGTTTTGTGGAGCGTTGAATCCAAATTTCACATCAGAAACGATTGAATTTGATTTGAGTTCAATAAAAAATTTTTAAACGTCAATTATATAAATATTGAGTTTCTATTACTTTTATTTCTCTCCTCCTCATATAATTTAAGTAGAATCAACAATTCCACACGATGTCAAGATAAAAGTTCCAGTGCGCCAGGCGTTGGGAAGGTAGTTTTGGGCGTGAAATTTGGATTAAGCGGCCCAAAAACGCCCCTATAATGATTTTTCAGGGCCACCAGGTGCCGGTGGGGTGTTCGTCCATATCATATTTGGATTCAGCGACCCAAAAACACCCCCATAACGATTTTCGGTCCGTCTTTTTCGATTGTGTCTGGAAAAGCCACGGAGAAGATGTTCAGGGTGAGGTTCCGGTGCACCAGAGGTTCGGGGGATCGTTATCGACGTGAAATTCGGATTCAGCGCCCCAAAAAAACCTCATAATGATTTTCGGTTCGCCTTTTTTGATTGTGTCAGGAAAAGCCACGGAGATGACGTTTCGGGTCAGGTTCCGGTGCGCCAGGGGCTCGGAGGGTTGTTATCGACGTGAAATTCGGATTCAGCACCCCAAAAAACCCCCCATAACGATTTTCCGTTCACATTTTTTGATTGTGTCAGAAAAAGCCACGGAAATGACGTTTAGGGTCGGGTTCTGGTGCACTAGGTGTTCGGGGGGGTCGTTTCAGACGTGAAATTCGGATTCAACGCCCCACAAAACGCCCCTATTATATTTTCGGGTGGTTTTTGGCACTCTTCTCAGGAAAATTCTCGGAGATGACGTCCGCGTCCAGGTTCCGGCGCACCAGGTGCCCGTGGGGTATTCGCCGATGCCAGATTTGGATTCAGCGATCCAAAAAAACCCCGGGCGACAAGTTTTTCTTCTTTCCCGCGTGATTTGTGGGAGAGTCCCACGGAGGTGACGTTCATCGGCGTTCCTGAGCTCCAGGTGTTCGGGGGGTCACTTTGAACATCATATTCGTGATCAGCGACCTCGAAAACCCCCGAGTACCCGATCTGGGCCAGTTCTGACACTTATTTACCAAGTTTTGACATCTTCCAAGAGGCCTCTCAATGCATTTTTGGCTGCAACAATGCAATTTCCGATTTGTCAGGTCAGAGATTCCATGTCGCCACATTTTTTACAAATAATTTTTGGAAGAGAATGCAGAAAGCCGCATTTCGATCCGTCCACCACAACTAGTTTTAGAACTTTTGCACTTTTTACTAGTTATTTGCCTCGACTATACGTATATGTATAACTACTAATTTTAACAATAAGTAGTAATAATAGTATTAACTAAACCACGCAAAATGTTTTTGTTAATTACAAAAGTCACACTACCCGAAGTCTACTTTCATTGAAAGAAAATAAATTTACCTCCTTCGCTACCTCCTCTTAAAATTAATGACGTGACTAAATCATCCTGTATGTCTAGAATTCAATTCTTCCTGCATGTTCTAAATTCTTTTTTTCCCTACAAAATAAACTAGCCAATAATTCATTTGTTTGCCATTACATGAATCTACTAGTTCACAATTAGGTTATGCTTTAAAATAAAGGAATATATTCTTTATTCAAAACGTTTTTCTGTATAGCGTCTGTGATAGAAAATCGATAGAACTACAATATAAATAATATTAATATACCTTTTCTTTGTAAGAGGAACCCAAGAGTTGTACTGATTTGAGGTCCACAACCTTTTTGGCATCCTTTCCTCTTCGTTTCCTGCAACATCTTCTTATACAACAGAAGCATATCCCAAGAATTATAACAGACACAGCTGAAATAAAGAAATGTCATTTTAAAAATTTACCTTTAGTAAAATCTCTCAGTTAATTCTCTAATAGCTGAAAAAGACGTTAGTTATTTTGTTGCAAATGAAAATAGGAATAAGCATTAGTAAGAATCACACGTTAACATCTCAGGTAGTTTTGAAGGGTCAAGGGTCGTTTAATTTGAGAGTTTACTCTCCACCTTCAAAACTCGTGTAGAAACTGTAAGTCGGATTCGGAACTTTGGCGAATTATAAGCATCATTAACTTTTCTTGGCTTCACATATGACTTTACGATATAGTAAAAATCGAAACGTGATTTACTTTGGCTTAGAACTTTGTAAAGTTAGCAGGATACTGTACAAAAAAGTTTGTTCGCAAAGTTAACCGCTTGTTTGGTTACTAATTAACGTTGTAGTAATATTTTTGATATACATATTTAAAAAAAAATCTTAGTATTTACGTATAATTCGTATGTATTTATTTTTCTAGTTTGAAATTCCCTACCTTAATTATAAGGTTCTATGTTGCATTAGAGATCATCTCTGAAAAACAGGTTTGAACATTTAGGGTATTATACAAGTTGGATAATAAATAAATATTATTTTGATGTAAGGAACATTTCACGGCTTCATTTGGTCTATAGATAAGTTAATTTTTTATTGATTTCTACTAATGAAACTAAGGGACAGTTTATTTAAAAAAAAACATACAAAGGACAATGTTAAAAATAGCCGATTTTTGGCTTATCCGGGGGAACGCATAAATCATAAAAAAATCAATTGATTATTGTTAATTAACATTAGAAATGGCCCAGAAATACGTCAGATAGCTGGGGAAATGTCGCTACTACCCCTAAACCTATATGAACTACCCTTAAATAGCTTTAAATGGATAATCATTAATTATTATTATAAAATTCGTGTAAAATGAAAAAAATGCTTGAAAATAATTTGAACAGACAGTACGTCAATATAAAAAGTGATAAATGACTGTAAAAGTGCCCATTCAATGGCGAAATAGCCCAATTGTTCTCACTTTGCGAGCGCGTACTGAAAAATGGCAATTTATCCTTGTGCCCATTTTTCAGGTCGCGATAGTATAAATGAACCTTAAAAATGATTTAAGCATTTTTTTCATTCTAAACGAATTTTACAACAATAAATAATGATTATCTATTTTAAGCTATTTAAAGGCAGTTTATATAGATTTAGGGGTGCAATTAATATTTCCCCACTTACTTAATATACTCTAGTATCAGTTTTTGCATTTTTTGACAGTAATCTATAATTTTTTTCTAGCAATAGGTGTTCCCTTGAACATTTAAGCATTATCTATATTTGATGTCGAAGTAAGCTCACCATTAGCTTTTGAAAGTCGTTTTTTTAATTTTTAGGGATGGAATGAACATTTTTACAGTTATTTATCACTTTTTACATTGACATACTGTCTGTTCAAATCATTTTCAAGCATTTTTTTCATTTTACACGAATTTTATAACAATAATTAATGATTATCCATTTAAAGCTATTTAAGGGTAGTTTATATAGGTTTAGGGGTAGTAGCGACATTTCCCCAGCTATTTGACGTATTTCTGGGCCATTTCTAATGTTAATTAACAATAATCAATTGATTTTTCCCCCCGCATAAGCCAAAAATCGGCTATTTTTAACATTGTTCTTTGTTTTACGGACATTTTTAAATAGTTGTTCACATATAACCTATTGGTTTATCAAACAGGAAAATGGTCACTGAGAAAATCTCCAGGAGAAAATACTTTGCTGACTTTTTTTTTAGCTAAGACTACATATTTTCTATAACACTAGCAGATCTGTTTTCTTCGCTCTGTACAATATACTGATATCACATTACTGTTAAATACTTTACTGTCATTATAAGTTACTTTTGTATTTTAGTACAGCGAATGATTATGAAATATATTTTTACTTATAGTAATTTACATCACTAATACCTCTAGCTAGATTATTGCCTGTGTTTAGGGATTTTTTTTTATTATTTACTACTACCAATGTAGGTATTTCTCCTATCACAGCAAAATTTATTTTATAAAGATGTTCGTCTGTAGTGAATTATCTGCAAGTGTTCATACATTCGAATTATTATAAATATACTATACAGGGTGTGCCCAGTATATTTTGTCTTGGTAATTTTTGGAAACGTAGTACCGAATTATTTCATCAAGGATTTAACATTAAAGTTATTTAATTAAAAAAGTCGCTTAAGACTTTATTTGAGTATGCGCTAGACAAATACCTTATTTTAAATAGTGTTTTTAACGAACAATTTTAGACATTTAAGAACTGAAGTTAATATAGAGGTTCGCAAATAACATGTTATCTCATGCCACCTGCGAATATTCAAAGGTACCGAACTAAAACGAATATTTGACATAAAGTGGTCTAACTAACAAATTTTTAGGTACAGAAATCTTTGAAAATACGTATTTATATAAATTTAACTGATTTAAATACAAACTTACTTAGTTCTGCATATAAGATTATTCACTTTTGTTTATAAGTATGTCAAAGTAACTGTGAAAATGTAGGGTTAGAATAATTAAACACTATTTTGAGAATTCTCTGTTAAAATGTGTTGAAAGACCAACATTAATACAAAATTATAGAAATACATAAACTTAATTTCCATGTGCTTGTAAGCATGCTTCTAAACGGCAGCAAAAATATGCCATTGAAGACAGGTAGCGTTGACAATGCGTGTTCGGTACATACTTACACACCATATCTAATTTTTGAGAGTAAGCAAATAAGACAACGTAAATCTATAGTCGACTACAACTTGTCCCAGGGGCATTGTAAACAATCGAATAAGTGCTACAGGGTCGGCTTAAGTTTGGTGTAAAAAATTTAGACTTTAGATCAAAGCACTCTTAATGATTGTTTATTACCACGTGATCTTAACCATTTCGAAAGAACGCACCACTTATTTCAGACGCACTCTGTATACCTACACAATAAAAGTATTATTGTTGTTTTAATGCAGTCCACCGAGAGCAAATTTAGGTCAAATAAGCACTAAAAAGAACTAACGTCCTTGCTTCGATGCAATCATTATGACACATGGGTAGACAAATGTACGTACTATTTGTTTACAGATATTGAAAGAATTTTTCATTTCAAACTTTTTCTAAGAATAAGTTTGCTTGGCGTTTATAACAGTTCAAAAGATACATTCCACTTATTCAGTAACTGGAAATTTTCGTTTTAATTTTGTTTTGTTTTAATCCCAATTGCCTATAATATAAAGTAGCCTTTGAAGAAATCTAATGAGGTGACTTGCATTATTTACAAAAGTACGTATTGCATTTCTAACAAGTGGTGGTTTTGAAATGTTATAATCGCAAGAAAAAGTTATCTGGAAAAAATGATATACATACTTCTGAGAAAAAAAATCGAACGGCCAGCGTTGATTATGGTTTCGTTATGTACCTTATTTTCAAGTCTTAGTGAGTCCACACAAACTTTGTGTGGCAACGCTTACTTTACTTCAACCCTTTAAAAAAAAATCGATCACCCTGTACAGGGTGGGCAAATTTCGATGTTTTATAGACTCCTCAGATCTCTACTCAAAAAAAGTGTCTGAAGAACGTATTAATTATTTTT
This sequence comes from Monochamus alternatus, assembly GCA_037114965.1. NCBI lineage: Eukaryota > Metazoa > Arthropoda > Insecta > Coleoptera > Cerambycidae > Monochamus > Monochamus alternatus. The sequence goes on along the minus strand of CM073429.1, from coordinate 58,796,249 downwards.
TTCTAACTTTACAAACAACCATGTATCGAAAAGTGGAAAATTTGAAATTTAGTTTATTACTCGAAAACAAAAGACGATAGGTCATTTTGGTATTGACTATTAATTTTCTCGTAAAAAAAGAGATCGAAAGTGGGGGTTAATTTTTTTCTGTCTCCTATAGTTAACGAGCCTATAAGAACATCGAAATTTGTCCCCCTGTACAATGTCAAATGAAAATATCTACAAAACCAGAAATGATTGTCGCTTATATAGGATTAAAACTCTTTTCTATCATTAACAACGCTGTTTCATTTGTATAAATTTGGATTTCACAATATATTTGAGGAGATGAAAATTTATAGATAGGTCAATCCTCAATGAACTGTTGCATGTATATTTGAATTATATTGAAACATTAAAATATCCATGATTATTTTTTAAATCTAGTTGATATTTACAATATCTTTAAGGTTGCCGTATTTCTCGCCGTCAAACGATCTAATGTGTGGTGTTTTTTAGGTACAGAAATTTCGAAAAATAAAACACGTGCAGCAAAAGTAATATCAAAAATAAAATTATTGACGTTTTGTTTACGCACTTTTACTATTTAAATTCTCCTCAAATAATGTAATAATTTTTAAAATGCATTTGTATGACGCACATTCTTGCTATTCTAACTTCACATTTTAATAATTATTTTCACATACTTATAAACAAAAGTGAGCAATCTTCTGAATTTATAAAAATACGTATTTTGAAAGATTTCTGCACCTAAAACTTTGTTGGTTAGGCCGCTTTCTGTCGTTATATATTTGTTCTACGTCGGCACCTTTGCATATTCGCAGGTGACATGAGATAACATTCCTGTTATTTGCTAAGCTCTATACTATTCAGTTTTTAAATGTCTAAAATTACTTGTATTGACAGAATACACTATTTCAAGAATATGGCGCCCTTAAGGTCAAAAACAAAGGTAACTTAGGTCACTCATAAATGTGAAAAATATATATCTTACCGATCAGAATGGTCACCAGCATCCAGGTCTCTATTCCCTTCTCGTGAGCAAGTTGCACCACTTCGTTCACGATGCCCGTCGTCTCATTTGTAGGCTTGACTGAAACCAATTTTACAACGTGATATAAATCTAGACAGGAAAACAGCGCCCCCAGAACAGAGTACTGAAACACGGGATACCATTTCAGCCTGTGTTTGCACGCGACTGTTTCACTGTTCCGCGGACTGAATCGTCGAGAACTGTAGGCTATTGCCATGGTGGGTACTGTATGGTACTGTGTTTTATGCGAGTAGTATTGTTGGTACAAAAGTTGTTTCAAGGATGAGATCGTCTACATAAAATATATATACGCGGTGTGCTGAGTTTTAATCTGGTAGCTGCTGTATACCTATATACAGGGTGATTCGGAACTTATCTAAAAAAATGCGAATAGATGCGTAATCAACGTCGTAAAAAAATGTTTGTAAAATCTTTATAATTTCCGAGTAAATAATTATTGAAGTTGAACTGGCTTACATGTATACAGGGTGATTCAGGTTTAATCTTGATAACTTCAGGAATCGATAGAACAGGTTAAAATAATGTTCATTTGTCATATTTCCTAAAACGCATCGTTTCCGAGATAGAGGGCGTTGAAGTAGGAATTTCCCACTGGTCCTTCGCAAGGAATACACATATTTGGGTGGTTGTTGGATTGCCGTCCAATCCATCGACGAGGATAATTCTCATCCAACCACTGCCGTACTTGCCTTTCGTAATGTGCAGGGGCACCATCCAACTGCATCCAGTTCCCTTGGCGTAAATTTAAGAGGACATTTCAAGCACGTCGGGGAGAGAGTTTTGCAGAAACTCATGAAATAAATCCCCATTTAAACGAGGAGGCAAAATATGCGGCCCACAGAGGTTATTACTTAAAACACCTATCCACACATTTACACTAAACTGTTGCTGAAATGAAGATTGTCTTACACATTGAGGATTGACTTCACTCCAAACGTGAATGTTGTGATAATTCACAATTCCAGCTTTTGTGAAATTAGATTCGTCGGTCCATAAAACCTTATGCAGAAATTGTGGATTAATTTCTGTTGAATCTAAAACCCATCTACAAAAATTTAAACGTTTTTCAGCATCTCCTGGCAACAAACCTTGAACTGGTTGGAGATGGAAAGCCCTTCAATGATCTTGTCTGAGTGCTCTCAGTACTTTTGGTTGATAAATGGAGTTGCTGAGCTGCTCGGCGTGTGCTTAAAGTTCTATCGATATCAAAAAGATTAAGAATTCGCTGATTATTTCTTGGCGGTACATTACGATTATGATCATTGTAGCGGCACAAACCATATTCCGAAAATCGACGATGTACATCTACAAAAACGTGCATTTGGAATTCTTCTATTAGGGAAGCGTGTTCGGTACTCTCGAACTGACGCGTTGGAATTTCCGTCACAGAAACCATAAACATAATGTATATCGGCATATTATTCAGCATTTGTAAACGTTGTTGGCATTTTTGATAATGATTTTCACAAACGTCAGTTTACACAAATCACTGAATTATGTTTTCATGGGTTGCTATAACGTTAAATGAAATTTACGCGGCTGGTGCGCTACACTGTCACCAATTTCTTTGAATATCTCAGAAACAAGACCAAACGTCGAAAAAAAAAACAGGAGACGAAAAATTTCGAAATTAATCAGGTCAAAGTGGTGTGTAGATGTTTTATTGAAATTAACTATTTTTTTTTGTAGTTTTGAAATAAAGTAAAAGGGGGGTAGCATACAAAATACACTTCTAAGAGGGGTAGGTAGTTCAAACTTACGAAGCTGATGTAAGATCATAAGGAGTGCTTGTGTTCCGAATTTCACTTAAATCGGATAAGTGGTTCAAAAGTTATGAGGAAAAACGAGAAAAAAATTCCTACTTCAACGCCCTCTATCTCAGAAACGATGCGTTTTAGAAAATAAGTTTATATGACAAATGAACATTATTTTAACCTGTTATCAAGATTAAATCTGAATCACCCTGCATATGGCAATTCGGAGTTGATGAATATTGTTTTAGTTTATAGCGATGTGAAAATGCTTTAGCAGAACGATTTTCCAGTAGTCATGTGCCAAATGCAGCTACTTTTACGGCGGTGTGCAGTGCAAGTGTAGTGCACCGCGTGGGAAATTTGAAACCGAAGAGTGGAAGAGATGGAGGTCCAGGACCTCCACGGCGTATTACAGGAGTGTGGTGTATCGTACACAAACGTATCACAGTTGTTGCCAATAACTTACGAGTTCAAATCTTCTATTAATAACAATAGCGGCAAAAGCAGTTGAATTTACTGTATAAAATAGGTGTTATAAAATGTTATTTATTTCTTAACAACTTCATCAATCAATCAAATCAACAATCATTTTTTTCTCGGATAATATAAAGATATTATAAAAAAAAATTTAGGATATTGACTCCATTGTTCATGATCCATCTATTCTCAATTTTTTTCGATTGTAAATCACCCTTTATGAATAATACAGAGTGGTCAGAACTCAGTCTATATAATTTCAACTATGACAATTTGTAGTGGTTTGCCTAAATATGTGACGTTACATTAAACGCGTCTGTTAAATAATTTGATCCTTAAATGTAGGTTTCATAAGGATCATTATGCCACTTAAGATGCAACTTATGCGGTCTAATAAGATTTTCAAATGCAAAACCAGATACCGTGTGATTGCTGTGTTGCCATGTATAGTATATCGTGTGTGTGTGTGTGTCGTGGCAAAACATCAAACAACATCTAGATACCTGGTTCCGGGAATGGAGTCGTACGACCATGAGATGGATGAAATGTTTTGTTACCAAAGATATGTTTCTGTGAGATGTCCGCACCTGTGGTGTCGAGTTCACTTCCCCGTAAACTACTGGTTTCAGGCATGATGGTCGAAGTAGAGGTCCCTTGGTCTGATTTTTGGATCTCATCTTGAGGAGTGTCGGTGTCCTCCCGTTTCACTCTAAAAGCTGATAGAGATGGCATGGTTCTGAAAAAAAAAGAGATAGAGGAATGAGTTTTCTTGAAATTTATGTGGGAGAAGGGACAATGGATCATTACTGCATGGGAAAATGCTGTACTACGGTAGCGGCCGAAAATCTAGAGCGTGGCTCATGTTATAAACCCGCTCACAATTTATAGCAGTAGACCTATAAAATTGTGTGCCGCATATCTCTGATTAAGATTAAGTAAAAGCGCCTGAAACGTAATTTGTTCATAATTTGATTTTTGGATTAGTATTAATGAAGTAAACAATTGAAGTTTCCGAGAAATTCGTTAAAACTGTAACGTACGCCAATGTAGCAGTGTCAGGTGCAGGTGATAACTTGAAAGTAATATTAGTCATATTGGGGTGTACAGCTAGTGCGATTCATTTTTGTCTAATTTTTCCTTGATGATTGTGAGTATACATAAACAAAAATGGAACAATTTATAGTAACTTACGGCGAATCTAGGCAAAACTCCCTGACTACGAAACGTTTGTACTGTAAACGCTTCTTGCAAGAAACATTTTAAACATTTGTATCTATTATTCTGTGTTGTGACATTGTGTAAAAAAATAGCAATAATAGAATGTATTATTGTTTCTTGTACCTTTCAACTTCTTCACGCTACTGTGCTTGGATTAACTTTTGTATCTTTAATAATAACATTAATAAAGGTGGCCTAAATATAATGAATAAAAATTTACGGAGGTGTCAAAAAAATAAATAAAATTGATCGTTATTATTCCTGACTTTTTTGCTCGAGATTTTGAAATGAATTGCATTTTCTCGTAACTACTTCTCTACAAAATAGCATTATTAGTTTTTCAAAGATTATTGTTCTTAGAATAATGCTTAAATTAATTAATTTATCGCGAAGACTAAATTCGTGCACGTAGAATTTATAAATCGTTTGAGACGTGTATTTAGTGCCTTGTAATGTAAATGCAATAAGCGAAATGTACCGATCTACAAATCAACCTTCCTAACTGTTTTGAATTGCTAATGGTTCTGTTGACTTTAACACTGCCAGACCATCTCCATAGTGTACCGGCAAATTTATTTTCACCACTTCATTGTGTTATGTCCGTTCTAAATTTAAAATTATTTTTATGCACAAATTTACTGAAAAAGTAGGTTATCACCTAATATAGGGTGTTTCTTAAGTATAGGCATATTCTGTGGGCAAAAATAAAAGTATTTTATGGGGTCTTAGATCTCAGCGTGTCAAAAATTAGAAAAAACACAGTAATAGGTCATGTGTGCCATTGTGTTATCTTCACTTAACAATAATAATAAGAAGCTGTCATCTTATTTAATATTGTGTATTGTCAAATTTAGCTTATTTTCAAAAAAAAGATTAAGTTTTAATAATAGGCACTCAAGAACCAGGTCAACTTTAACCACCCAGATCACCCGATATGAACCCTATTGATTTTTGTATTTGGGGGCATCTCAAGACATTAGTTTACTAGGTTCACATTGAATCTGAGGAGCACGTCAACAAATTATATCTGGTTGCTAAGGAAAATGCAGAGGACTGTGGTAAAGTTAACCAAGCGGTCCCTGTAATAGTACTTATTTATCACGTGAGTAAAGTCAAACCCCAAACTCTTCTATTTATATGTCACATTTTGTATAACATCAATTACAGTAAATTATTTATTTTCTGATATGAATAGTAATTTGTTCTTTGTGTTTTAAGAATGCCACTGCAGCTAGATCCCTCGTAACAATTCTTATATTTTTCTGTAATGGTATGGATGAAATTATTGTTCTTTTGGTATTATTCACACGCTCAAAGATGTACTTATCTGTAAAGCAATTTTTCTTACGCGAATGGTTAAATGTCTTTTTCATCAGTTCTAGCTGAAGGTTTTATCACCGATAAAAACTTTTGTTCCTCTTAAACTAATAAAGATATTTATTTTTGTTCTTCATTCACATACCTATTTGATCGTTAATTCGTCTTGTCAAAAACCACTCGAGCTTTCCTTTTCATGAATACATTTCTTTTTTACTCAAAAATTTGCCAATCATAAGATCGGCAAAATTATTTCGTTACAAAGGGGAATCTATCCGATAAAAACAAATCTCTTGTGATTTTACTGTTGATAAAATTTTTACTCGAGGCACTGCAACTGATTTTAGGGCGGTATTAACCTTAGCAACGATCTGCAGAACACAGACACAGCAATTTAGTTTTCGGAATGCTAATTCATGTAAACTAGTCGAGATTGTGGTGATAACAAACGTAAGGTATATACGTACCTCCATATTAAGTAGACTTTGCCTTTGCCTTTATCAAGTTAATGGGTTATATACTAAACTTGTCCTTTGTAAAACGTATTCGTTCTTCTGTTTTCACATTTTTTTATCAGGCTTTGACGCAAGTTTTCACAAAGCATTAAGTAATTACAAGAAAACGAAGTGGAAAGAAAATATTCTATATAAAATATCGTCGAGTGTGGAAACGTAAATAAGTATAATCGTAGGCGGTTTATATTTCCTTTGAAACTTGATAATTCTGGTATTGCGTGTCAGGGTGAACATTATAGTTTTACAAGGCTTGTTCAAGTCGATTCCAGATAATCTAAAGTTTTGCATGTTCTGTTACACATTTCACACCGCACTTTCGACATTGACATTGGCACTACTTTCCAAATAATGAAAATGTTCAAACAAATAATACAATGCATGTATAGTTTTTGCGAGGGGAAAACCACTGGGGTATTGTACTGTACAAGCTGTAGGTAATTAAAGGTATTTTTTGTATTTTTTGGGTATTTGTGCGTAATTATGGGTATTTTTTCGGAATTTTTGGGTATTTTGTGTATTTTTGGGTACTATCATAATGGGTATTTGTGGGTATTACGAAGGTATTTATTGGGTATTTTTGGAGAAAATTTGTATTTTTCCGCCAATTCTTAAACATAATGGCGATGGCGCATGCGTTTTGATGATGGTGTTAGCCCGTGGATACATAGGTTTAGGCCACAGTCTATCTTAGGCTAGCATAGCATAAGTCAGTGTAAAGAGTAAACTCGTGAAAGACGTGTTTGTCGGCTGTTGATTGACGAATCAATGTGCATTCCTTAAGGCTGGTTTCGCAGTGCCTGAATAAGCCGTAACCCATTTTTCTCCTTTATTTTCCGACAGAATAATTTCATTTTTTAACTGTAGTTCTATTTAACAATTATCTATTATTTCCTCGCGTTAGAATTTTGATAATAAATTCAGAAATACAGCAAAAAAATAATTTTCGATTTTTGTTTCTCTTATAAGCGGAAATTCGGCCACGAGCAAGTTATAGATATATTTTTTTAATGATTTTTCACGTTTGTCCCATTCCAATATATACAAAAATGACTGAGAAAAATGGGTCCAAATTTTCCAATAATTTCTTAAATTTACTGAAATTTTAAGATGGTACGTGAGACGTTTGGGTGGAACTTGCAATAAAGCTCCTCCTTTAACACGTCACAATTCTTTCATAAAATTCGAAGATGTTACTCCTATAATTTAACAGAGTGATAGACAGGGTGTTAATATAAAAATTGATAAGGAGAAAATAAAATTTTCAATTTCGAGGAAATTTTATTTTTGAAGATTTAACTTCGGAATGGTTATTAAACGTGCGAAAGACCGTTCTGTATACAAAGTGTTGAAAAATTTGTTACCGTTAAAAAAACTTAATAAACTTAAAAAAATTAAGAGAGCTAAAAAGTTGTTTTTGGTAAAAACGTCTAACAAGGGTTCTTTAGAATAATAATTAACCAAAAAAATGCAGGGTGTTTAAAAGACTGAGGTCTTTCCAATTTCTAAAAAAACCCTAAAAATTAATGGAATAAAAAATTATTTTTATTAGATATTTAACAAGGGTCTATTAGAACACTAATTAATGAAAAAATACAGGGTGTTTAAAAAAACTAAACAATCTTTAAAAACTGAAAATTAATGAATTTAAAAAAAATTGTAGATGAAACTTTTAACAAAGGTCTACTACATCACTAATTAACGAAAAAATACAGGGTATTTAAAAAAACTGAACCAATCTCTTAAAATCCTCAAAATAATAAAATTTGAAATAAAACTTTGATTAAACTGTTAACAAGGATCTATTACAACACTAATTAATGAAAAAAATACAGGGTGTTTAAAAACTAAACAATATCTAAAATCTCTAAACTTTAATGGATTTAAACAAAGGTTTAGATGAAACTTTTAACAAGAGTCTATTAAATCACTAATTAACGAAAAAATACAGGGTATTTAAAAAACTGAACCAATCTCCTAAAACCCTCAAAATAATAAAATTTCAAATGAAGTTTTGATTAAACTTTTACAAAGGGTAGGTTTTAAAAAGGATATTGCAGATGTTGAAAGAAAATATATATTTTATGGCCCACTTGATCTAATCGGCACTATAATTTGATGATAAGATATGACATAAATAAAATAAAAAATAATATAAATGCCTCAAAAACTCCTTAAAAAGTAAATAAAAATTGTGTCCAATATGTATCTTATTATATGTAACTATATACTTACATTTCCAAAGAACCAACATTATTTAGTTATTTTGTATATTAAATATTAGAATGTATTTATTGATTTATTTGAGTAAGGATTAGACCTTAGTTTGTATAACAATTCTCTGTTTTATGTTCAATACTTATATAAATGTGATGTCAGTCATTAAACTCTTCCTTACAAAAAAATTACTTATTTTTAATGAAATTACTGATAGTTCTATATTATTTACGTATATTGGAATAATTTCTAAGAAAATATTATGAGAGAGCATTGAAAAATTGAAGGTATAGTAAGCAAAATCGTGGGTGTAATTTATTTTTTGTTTATTAGATATCTGGGTATTTAAGGGTATTTTTGGGTACTTAACGATATTTTTAGGTACTTGAGGATATTATTGGGTAATACTCATAGGTATTCTTTGAGCATTTGTGGTGTTTGGGTATTTTTAAGGTATTTACTTATTTGCTGAGGTATTTTTTTTGGGTATTTATGGGTAATATTTTTAAAAATGGGTATTTCGTTCTAAAAATTTCAAACAGTGGTTTACCCCTCGAGTTTTTGGTCTTTTTTATATCTTTGTACTTTTGTGTCTTGTATCTTTTTTAAATGTTTTAACAGAGCCGTATACTATTTGTGTTTTTATTTGTAAGTAAAAGTTGGGTTAAGTGGATTAGCGCTAGCTAGACTTCGCCCAGCTGTTGACAATTTTTTTTATACAGGATGTTTGGAAAAGTTTGTAGCCAAAAAAATTAAAAAAGTTTCTATAAACTTTGATCCTCCGAAGCAACGTTACTGAGATATGGCCCTCCAAAGGGGTCTTATCATTTGGATATTTTTTAAAATAACTTTCTTTCTGAGTTAGATAATGGAATAAAAATTATAGGTAATAATCATACCATAAGGATACTATCCTTAACAGAAATTTTTCGAAATTGTTTTATTTATATACAGGGTGTCTTGCAAGTCGTTACAATAATTTTAGGAAGAGATAGAATACTTGATTTTGAGTCGATTAAAACAAATATATCTATAAATAATAATATTTTTTAATTTAACGGTGCTTTAATACAATTATTGAAGGGTAGAAGAAAAACGAACCTTTTTATAACAAATATTTCTATATATTTTTAATTAGTAATGAATGTATTATTTAAATGATTTAACCAATAAAATCCGAAGTGGCTTCGTTACTTACCTAGAACTTCATAAACATGGTTTTTCTACTTCGTAAAAGCGAAGAGTCAAATTTAATCGTGGAAATATTTGTTATAAAAAGGTTTGTTTTTCTTCGACCCTTCAATAATAATTGTAGAAAAGTACGGTTAAATTAAAAAATTAATTATCACAAATATTGTAACACTTGGTATATAGGTACGTTTGTTGCAATCAACTTAAAATCAAGTATTCTATCACCTCCTAAAATTATTGTAACGACTTGCAAGACACTCTGTATTTACAATAATAAAGACATTTTATTATTATTATCATAATACGCCTAGTAATGAGCTAAGTTCTACGTCACTGCGTTTTTTCGACACTCCCTGTATACAGTATGCGCCAAAAGTATGGAATAAATTCAATAAAAACGAAACAATTATTTTTTGGGAAAAATCCTCGAACAGGTCGATTTTTAATTTAAAAAATACATATTTTAGCATAAAATGCGATTTTCAAATGTCATTTGTTTTCGAGTAATGACGTCATCGATTTTTTTTTAATGGCAACACCATATTTTTTTCCTTGATTCTAAAAAAATCGTTTAATTTTCTAATATCAGACAGTACTAAAATTTTGCCCTCTTACATAGGAAAGTTTTCGAGTAAATGACGATTGAATGTTAGAAAACGTAAATTTTATCCATAAAAAAGTAATAATTCTGAGGTATGTAAAATAAAATACAATTGATTAAATTTTATACTTAAATTAAATGTTCGAATTGCTATCCACCAACTTGTTGACAATGCGCAAGTCTGTGAAGAAATTCTTCTTGCACATTATGAATGATTTCTGGGGTAACTCTGCGTATTTCGTCCCGAATGCGATTTTGAAGTTCTTATAAATTACGTGGTTTATTAATGTACACTTTTGACTTCAAGTATCCCCATAAAAAATAGTCAAGAGGTGTAAGATCTGGCAGGCCATTCTATCGGTCCGCGTCTGCCGATCCACCTCCCAGGAAAACAGTTGTCAAAAAAATCTCGTACAAGGCGCGCATAGTGCGGAGGTGCACCGTCTTGCTGAAACCATATGGTATAGTCAGGAATGTCAGGGTCATTATCGTTAGGAAAAATTATTGCAAGGGCTGGAACAAGGTCATTTTCTAGAAACTCTAAATATCTTTGTTCTGTAACGGTTCCTTTAAAGAAGAAAGGCCCTACTCTGTCGTCAACTATTCCATCCCACACATTTAATTTCTGAGGGTATGTGCCTCTGCCATGCAATGAGGATTCCAATACCTGCAAGTTTGACGGTTTACTGTACCATTCAGACAAAATGTGGCCTCATCTGAAAAAAGTATTTGCCGGTGTAAATTTCCATTTCCTTGACATAAATCCATTAGAATTTCGCAAAAGTGTAAGTGGCGATCGGGATCATCTTTATTGAGTTCCTGCACAAGTTGAATTTTGTAGGGATGATATTTTTCCTTCCTCAAGATACGTAGCACCGTGGTCTGACTAGTGTCATTGTTTAATGCAACCAATCGTGAAGAATTATGAGGATTATCCACCATACTTAGAAAGTCGGTATGACAATGACACTTTGCAAAGATTTTCACCTACGTGATCCATAAAAGAACTATGGAATTCGAAAAACTAAACTTGATAACGTTTTTGCTTTATTTTAATTGATTTACGTTTTCTAACATTCAATCGTCATTTATTCGAAAACTTTCCTATGTAAGAGGGTAAAATTTTAGTACTGTCTGATAGAGAAATAAACGATCTTTCAGAATCAAGGAAAAAAATATGGTGTTGCCATTTAAAAAAAAATCGATGACGTCATTACTCGAAAACAAATGACATTTGAAAATCGCATTTTACGCTAAAATATGTATTTTTTAAATTAAAAATCGACCTGTTCGAGGATTTTTCCCAAAAAATAATTGTTTCGTTTTTATTGAATTTATTCCATACTTTTGGCGCATACTGTATAAATATTGATATGGAAGCTCACCTACTTTTTAGTTTGCTGTGTGTTGTGTTTGCTCATAAATTCACAATTTTTGTAATACCTTTATTTTGACGTTTTCTAGAACATTCCGGGCCATTCGATTTGGTTCGAGATACGTTTTCGTTGACCGTGGAAACTTCGAGATTTTTAAAAATACTTACAGGGCGATTCTTAACCTATACACATAAACTTGGGAAATTATAACTGATGACAAATAATGACGAATAGTGAAAAAAAAATTTACGAAACATTTTAAGGTATATGTTTATATACACTGATAGAAATGTACAACATTAATGTAAAACAAATTCATACCGTACATTTACAGTTTAATGTAAAAATACATGTTTTTTTTCTAAAAATACATAATAACGTTGTGAAATTACATTTCATGTGTACAAATACACGGTTTTACTATAAAAACGTGCATAATTAGTAATTTTCCATTACAGTTGTAACATTACATTATGGTGTGTTATTTTACACTATTGACCTAGGCAATAAATAACTAATATACCACCGTGTAATGTCGTTAATATTTTTTATCAGTGTAGACTCGTCTTATTTTGCGGCCTAGAAAACGCTGTTAAATCTATGCGTTTACATACATAGAATAACAATTTTTATATAGAGGTATTGAATATGATCCAATATTAGCTTAGTTAATTCTTCGCGACGACTGTCCCCAAAAATGTCGATTATCATAGCATCTTTCATGAGTAAATATGTTTCATCATCTGCGGTCCTTAGAAACTTAAAATACTTATTCCCTTGTAAAAATTCTGAACTTGAATAATAATATTTCTACTCCTCTCCCCTATTATAATAAAATTTGTTTTAATTTTGTTTCGGTTATTTAATCAAAAAATGTGTTTCTTCTTCCATAAAATATCAGCCTTAATTTTTTTACAGGCTCACATGTTTCTAAATTAGCTCACGGTGTGAACACAAAGGATTTCTAGAGGTACTGCGAAGCACGTGGGCAGTATTGATTTTCACATGTATCGCTAAGAATAGTGTGTGGGAGAACTGTCTTATAATTTCTGCATTTGACAGCCCTCAGCATTTTCCGACGCTGAGAACGAATTGTTCTAGCCAGTCACGACCCGTTGAGATGGAAAGAATCTTTAAAACATAACAAAAGGATATTTTTCTTGCTCACCTAATTTTGAGAACCTCAACATAGTTTACAGTTTGAAATTATATCATGATCATGTATCCAGTTCTTTCTACGGATCGTTGTCAATTTTCCTACAAGATGTTTCCCTTTTTTTTCCTTTTCTTCATTTTCAACAATTTTTAACGCATACTTACAACAGACACTTGCGCAAAACGTTCTTTATCTGGTAAATTTCGGAATTTCGACTTTGGTATTGTGTTTTGTTTTTAAAACTAAAAATTACAGTTTCCGATATGTCTAAACAAAAACAAAAAATGTATTTTATGCCTTGTTTATACAGGATGGTCCGTTTTGATGGCTCTTCATTTTTTTCTTATGGATGCCATACCCATGACAGTAACAGAAGAATGTCTGATTTTTTCATAAATATTTCGACCTTGGTTTCAGCAAATATTCTCCACATATTTATCATATTTATGGTGTCCAGACCATAATACCTGAAAACCAAAGACGTTGGAAGGAATAGAGGTAACAAAGATTAAATTTTTTACTTAGGCGGAGGAAACATCAGGGTACTAATTAATGATTTAAAACAGACATATGTACATATTTAATAAAACTCTTCGATTAATAAAAAATGATTTTTGTATCTGTTATGTCACCTATACAAAATTCGACAGTTTTTATTTAATATCGGTTGTTAATATGTACTTTTTTATAGTTATACCGACGAAAAAAAATAGAAAATTGTAGTAGGAGCTTTAAATGTTAAGACTCCTGTACACGTTTGGCCAACTAGTTGGGCCAATGAGTTGGACCAACGTGTACAAGACCATTTGGCGTACTTGGTCGGTAACTTGGTCGTTGGCTGGCCAGAAGAATTGGGAAATTGCTAGGATGCGCAGTAGTCTTTGACTTCTCTCCCTCTTCATAAATCTGTAGGCTGGTGTGTGAGAAGGGGCCGCGTATTATTATTATTTAATACACAATCTATCAATCCTGTATCTAATTTTGATTCGTATTCAAGGTAGGCCGTGATACTAGTCCATTCATGCGAGTCGAGAGTCGCGAAACTGAGCGGCGGAAAACATACTTGTCAAAGGAAATTCATTAACGCTATTTTTAGTACGTGCAAACGCGTCTGAGAAAAATCGATAAGCTTGAATTAAATTCCTCGGCATTCGTTATGCCTGAATCCAATAAAAGGCACGAAAATAGACGCACAGTGTGGCAGCTTTTAGCCTGAAATGGTTTTTTACTTATCAATGTTGTAATGCCTTCGAGTAAATGGATGGGAAATATTTTGAATCGTTTCGTTTTCGTATTGTTGCGCCTGTACGTAATGGCTGTAATAAGGAAATCGTTGCGAACGTGTGATTGTCGTTAAAATGTGGGTGTAGAATTTTAGCAAGGTCATACTCGTAACCAAATGAGTATGCGTCACTTAGTTATTATAAATTTCATTCGTTCAGGACCAGTTTAGAGACTAATAAAAGTAAAAAAGTGAATTTGAAATAGCTTCCATTGTTACACTGAGAAAAATAGACCAGTAAAATATGTAGCTTTGCTAAGACAACTTGTATCATCGTTGGAATTTTTGTACAAATGAGAAATATTTAACTTAACTTTAATGTAAAGCATAGTAAAACATGTATATGCTTACTTACGTGCATAACGGTGTAAAAAAAAATGTTCGAAAAAATAACTATGCATATATAAACAGTTTCAGGAACGTTATATAAACCAACAAAAAAGCGATAAAAAATCAAGAGAAAAAATCTTCAACCCTGTAACATCACATATCTATTAAGTACCTAGTTAATTTTCTTTTGAAATTAATAAAATTTGATATATTGTTAATATTATTAGGAAGTTTATTGAAAAACTTTATATCTGCATAGGAAGGTGGCTTAAAAAAAAATCAGTGCGATGATACGGAATCTGCGGCATATTGTCATTTCTAGTAGAATAGCTGTGATTATCTGTGTTTGTGGAAAATATATTAATTTTCTTTATTGTATATAATAAGCATCCATAAACATATATTGAAGGCAGAGTTAAATTGTTATTATTTCTAAAGTAACGCACGCAATTTTCCCTTGGTTCAAGTCGGAAAATAAGCCTTCTATAAGCTTTTGTAAAATGAAAAATCAGTTCAATAAAGTTGGACTTCCCCAAACAATAATGTTGTATGCCAAATGAGAGTAGACAATAACATAATACACGCTTAAAATCTGTCAATCTGTGAATATACTTTTTAATTGAAGAATTGCATAGTATACACTATTTATTATTTTACAATATTGTCAATGTCAATCAGGCATCAACTGTTAATGATGAATCAAGAAAAGTACTAAGAAACTTCGTGAACTCTGACAACTTGTAATTTAAGTTTTCCGATGAATCTTGCAACGATAAACCAGGGAAATTATATTAAATCTCATTATAATGATTTTTTGTCGTTTAAAATTTATTGGTTATGTAAACACCACTCATTAAATCTATTGTATAGGTTATTTAGCTTGAGTGAGAGTTCATCAGATGTTTTACTAAAGGTTGCCTTTGAAACATCATCGGCATATAAAACAAATATCTCATTTAAATATAAAGCATATTTTCACAACAAAAATGAAATATTTATTTTTAGAAGTGTTCTACACCAGATGACCGAGTCCGCGATGAATTTCCTTGTTTCTTATACCATTTTGTTATTTTTTTTGCTTAGATCAGTAACACGTGTCTTGGTATCATATAAATATATTATAGTCAAAACTTACAGAATAGTGGTAGCATCTCTAGGCGTCACAAATAACAAATTTTTTGTTAACATTTTATAACGACGTTTATTTTTGTATCAGACAGGGTGGAAAGGTGGTCATTCTGATCGGGTCAAAAAATTTTTTTTAAAAATGTAATTTGTGATTGCTGTACATACAAGTGGATAACTTTGCACTGTGTGACCTTTAATTATAGAGCTACTTGCCAAGAATTAGGCTCATTACGACAAGTATGAAGCTCAAAATTAGTAATTTACTGATTTCAATATGGCGGCATAATAGAACGCTTTTAAGAGGAAGACTTTTTGCCGCAGCAATATTTCTTATCTTGTATCACAGGACGGAAACATAACACTATTCTTTAGACAAGCCTCAGTATGAAATTCGATTAAATCTAAAATATCTAAATGAACATAAATTCGGACTCATCCGTATTTCGGTGAAGATTGCTCCATTTCTTGGTCAATTATTGATCCAGATTTGAACTCATCTTATCCTTAACCAACCGCATTTCAAAGTAATGAAAATCTACATATTGAAAGTATGTTTACAATTCTCAACTTCTTTTTATCCTTTTTTACGAGGTGCCTCTGACCGGCGCACTATTTTTTATCGGCATAATATATCTTTACGATCCACATCAAATCGAAAAGAACGGTGTACAACGGGTACATACGGAGTGTTAAAGCTAAATATCTCCTTAAATGTCTACTTACAAAAGTAGAGCGATGTTTTATTGAAAATTTAATATACTGGTGTCTCGTAAAGTATGTTACAAACTTTGGGATCATAAAACATATGATTAAAAACTTAAACGCACCATTTTGCAATTTTAGACCTTCAAATACCTTTATCGTTCTTGGAAAAAGAAAACATAAATAATGTGGACATGAATACTATGCCCTTTACACGATATTGATTGTTCTTTTTTTAAATTGAGTAAATAGCTGTCATTTCTTGTAATGGATCTGCATCTGAGAGCAGCGTATTATATTTTGAGGCTCTTAATCGATATAGGAACACAGTGAAGAGGTAGGTAATGCGTCTTTAAACATTTTACAAGAGAAAGAAAATAAAATTATATTCATACGTATCTTATATTTTTTACATGTCAATAAGCAATTTTAATTTACAATTGTTATTAATAGCTCAGGACGAACAAGTTTTTAATATTTAAGAGTTGTACTTTATGAAGTTAATATAGATGCGTCTGTTTGCTATTAAGCATATCTGTTGTTGTAAGGTAGTTAAATTTATCGGTAACAACATTAATTACTACTTGAATTTGTATTCTTAATAGAAAAAGCTTGTCCTTATATTTGCAATTTAATATAGAATTAGACAATACATGACTGTTTTATAGCTTTATACATTTTATAACATCATTACCATTATTCGTTAACTTGTGATAAGAAATGTGAAACAGGAGTATCTAACCCATTTATGGGTCTAGGTTTTTAAATAAAACGTTTGTTTAATAAAAAAGGAGGCGCTTGACATCAATAAACAAATTTAGTAGAAAAGAAACAGCAGTTAGTAGTACGTGTGAAGGTATAAGTCGTTAATATTACATTAATAAATCATATATAGGATATAATTCTTTCGGCTTTATGATCACTTAATGTAGGTATAAAATGCGAACAGTTTGCGAGTGTTTTAATATTCCATACATCTGAATGGGAAAGGTTTTTTAAGAAGTTTTGACATTCAATTGTCAAAACGAAAAACAACAGTATTTGAAGCCACTTGTGAATTTTCAAAAACCATATAGTGATAAAAAAGTCATGAGATTCATTTTCTAAATCACAAGGAACAGTGAAAGAACATACCTGATTCTACTGAATTAAAACGGCAACTGAAACAGATATCGATTTATTTTAATCACTATTATCCTCTGTATAACAAGGGTATTTTACAACTGTCACACATTTGCAGTATCTCAACAAAGTTTTGGTCGCATGATACGAGGAATATTAATGCGCAGTGCAAGTTTAGCAGTTAAAATTATTTATAGCCTTAATTTCTTTTCCGCTGAAAATATTTCAACAGAAATCCATTTCAATTCGATTTACAAAATACTCTTTAGTTTCTTTGTGCTATTAGAAGTCACTCTAAATGAAATTTGATACAATCATTCGATTTTCTAATATGCACTGTTTTTTTCCTGGTAAACAAATTAAATATCAGAATTGAAATTATCGAATCAATATTAATAAAAAATGAAATAATTTTTTATGCTGTTAATATTTCATAAAGGCTTTAGTTTGTTCTCTTTATATTAATACTTTACCAACAAGTTTTGTGGTGTTTCAAATTTGCAGACTTTACATTGTTTGATAATGGAAACTGTAGTGAATATTTTACTACCTATTGGCCTTTCAGTATGACATTTGCAGGATTATACGACTTTGTTGGTATTTAAAGGGCAGTTATACAAATATACACCCTTACACTATTTATTTTGCAAGCGAAATGTTTATTTCGTGAAACGACCAAAAAGTGTGGGCTATTTCAGCGTATAAACCACTTCATTTACGAACGAAGTAAACAAAATATTTTCTATGGAGTACGCCGAAACGGTCCGTTAGCTATTACAAGCGAAATCTTAGTTCTACTCACATTCTGTGATGTTCTTGCACTCTTCTTCAGAATCTCAGCACACTCAAGGATGAAGACACATATTTGTCAGCTACAGCGGAGCGAAAGACGGCTGTGACCGTCTGAAAATCGGGTTCGTCCCGCGACGGTGGCGATTTGTTTCAGTAAAATGGCTGCCCCGGCACCCTGCTGAAACACGTAAATCGATAGCCGGAGCTCCGACGGTACGCAGGACTCCTGAAAAGATCCTGAAAATGCGCATGTTGGGGCTGAGCATTGATATATTTCGGCTTACTACAATTTTTCTTGGCTGTCGCCGATTTAACTCGTTATTTGTGTTCAGTTTCGGGCAGTTTTATTCTAAGATTATTGACCCATTTCTTTGTCAGAAGGAGAAATTGTGCCTGGCCCCTTTTATTGAAAATAATTTCAATTGCGATTGAATAGATGTTTATTTCAAATTTAGTTTACAGCAGAGCCGTGGCCAACCAATTTTTTCAAAGGGGGGTTCTGTACATACAGTCAACTTGAGAAATTATTTGACCTACATTTTTTGAAATTTTATTTTCTTGTATTTTAATGTTAATATTTTAATCATTACGTTATTATTACCGCCAGACATATGAAGATTACCTTATAATGCATTTCAAGCCAATATCAAATTTATGTAACTTTCCCATTATGGTAGTAGTACAATTTAATCACGTATCACATACCATATTTTATTATTAGAATAACAAATATATATATATATATATATATATATATATATATATATATATATATATATATATCGATTTTAGTAGAAACTAGATTATTTCTTCAAATTTACTAGCCTCTAAAAATTCGAGGAAACAGAAATTACTCTGTATATACGTTGGTGACACAACAGTCTTTATAAAACATGACAAAACCATTTAATTTATTTATTTCACACTGTTTCTTAATTTATTTACAAAGTAAACATTTTTTTTTTAGACATAAAGCAATAATTGAACGTGGGTTGCTTTAAGGTTTTATATTGCAAATATATATACATTTTTTCCCTAGCTACTGTCCTGGTATATACGAAACTACTACTAGTAGTAGTATTGACTAGTTAATAATTACGATTTTACTTTTAATAGATATTTAATATGTCAAACTCACTTGTTTAATTATTAGAGCATATTTATTAGAGTTTAAAAGTGCTACTGCTAGATGTCACCACTGACTTTATTGAATTCGTTAACACAATTCTGAACAATTAGATTAAATTCTATTGCAAAAAATTAATAACAGTTGCAGGTAATATCTATATAAAAAATAAATCTATTTATATGTATATACAATAACAGCTATTTAATAACAAAATCGAGTCTTCTCTTTCTTTTAATAAATTGTAATAATTATATATTTTGTTACATATTGTTGTCACTTCACACAATGGCTCTGATTCTTGGAGTGAAGGGGTTAGGTAGGGGCTAATTACCCCCATTAATTTTCCCTTGGGATGCGCCACTGTTTGTGAGAATTTATTTTTAAGTATATTAAGGAGTGAAATAAATGTGGTTCACATTTATTAGAACTAGTTTTCCGTACATTGTACTTTACACGATGTAATATCTACTTTCCCTAATTTTTTTTTGTCTAGTGTTCTACTCACTGACGTCTTGTGCAGTCCTAAAAAAGGATAAAAAGGATTTTTCAATCATTTTACCTACATTACAGTTTTCTCTTTTAGTATAAAAGTGTTCTCTGCATGTCGCGGAACTTTCATGTTGAGATTGAATTCATTTATAAAAGATGGCGACTCTCGTATGAACTGGAATTTTTAAGGACAAATATAAAATTAATCGACCGGCAAGTGTTCCTAATTTTTGACTAAATTTTTTGTTGTCACTTCCTTCATTGGCGTTGATTATGTTTATATTTATCAAGGTCTTAATATTCCTAATAATACACTGATGTAAGTAAAACGTAACTGTACAGAATTAACACTCTATTTGTTTGCTGCTTCAATAATTTCTGGTGGAGTTAATATGAATTCCTCTATCTCAAATAATAAATACGTTTATTTTTATGGATTTAAACAGGAACAATATAGCGATAACTGTGTATCTAAGTTATTTACTTAATAACACTCGTATCATAGCAACCACAGACGACCTAATGATATTATGATCCGTAAAAGAAGTATCATACAACATTAATAATATAAAATAAGTAGCTATGTTTGCTATTGTGATAAAATTAAAATTATATGTCTAACTTGGCGGTAAAGTAGATTTAATGTCTTGGCTGCTTTAATAGACTCGGCTGCGCATCGCCTATTAAATACGCGTGTAAGCAGTTTTCTCGAAAACGGTAGAAATTACAAGTTTTACCAAGTATTTTAAATTTGACACCTTGTATCTCTTTCTATAGCAACATTTTACTAAGACATATTTAGCCATATCTTCATATTTTATCCCAAAGATGTCGCCCCACTCATTTGTTGAATTTACATATTTGTCTTCGAATGTTAAAATATTTGGTTTACTGGAAAGGAATTTGTTAGCAGTTTAATACGTACACATTTTAAAGACCAAACGAAGTAATTCCACATTTTTCTGTTCGATTTTAACACGGCATTGCGATGTCGGCGACCTCTATCGAGCTATTAGGAAATCAAACGTCTGTGTAATTTCGTTCTAAGCCATTAACTTTCAGCAAAGTGCTATTTTGGCCTAGCTGGCAGCCATGTGCTTTGGTGTTTGGAACTTTTGTGTGTTTATTATTAAAGTTGAGCCCAATTTAAGCATTCCATTACCGCCAAATTATGAACATGTTCTCATTTCAGCCAAACTATACGTTATATGAGCTTCTCATCAAGAGTTTTGCTAGTTTACAAAATAAACCCGTCGAACGGAAGTGTACTGGCATGCATTCCGAATTTCTGGAGTTGCATATGCAGTTTAATTATGCGAAATG
Source organism: Monochamus alternatus (assembly GCA_037114965.1). Taxonomy (NCBI): domain Eukaryota; kingdom Metazoa; phylum Arthropoda; class Insecta; order Coleoptera; family Cerambycidae; genus Monochamus; species Monochamus alternatus. Next base: position 58,775,079 of record CM073429.1, on the reverse strand, counting down.
TAGGATATTTTATTAGTAGAATTTAGACACTGAACTGGTCGAAATATGCAAATATCGAATTTTGATATTAGTAGGCATATTTCGATTTGACAATCAAAAGAAATTCGAGTCATAGAGACAGACATTTTCTTAAAAATTGTTGGCACCATAATACCGATTTCTTTGAATACGATTCATTCAAACACGATTCACCTAAAAGTTCCTGGGCATAATCTTACAACCCCTTACAAATCATGTTGTTATCATGTACCTATAATAATAGTATTTTCCCTTAAACGAACATTGTTATTGAAACTTTCATGCTGCAATTAAAAGGTAAATTTTCTTGAGATAAATAGTTACAAAACTGTTTTAATTTAGACTACCAAGAATATTTTAATTTATTGTCATCTGTGAATAAAATTATTTTGTTACCATTACCTTTATAAAAAGCTATTCAAATAATGTCGATAAAAACTTTTCTTTAAACAGTTTACTGATGAAATGTATCAAACAGTAGCCAGCTGCTTGATGATTATTGTTGTTAAGTTACTTATTTATTTTTCAAATTATGCGATCTATGTAGGGTATGAAGTTATGAGCTTATCAAGATGGCGCAAATGGTTTAAAATGTTAAAAAAGTTAAAAGAAGTTCGATTATAACAGGATGGTCAGAATTGTTCTGGCGATGATCAGCATCAATCGATGAGTGTTATATTGCGTGAGTGAATGAATTTGTGCCGTCAAATCCTCGATTAAACTGCATCTAAGTTTCAGAGATATCCAGTTTCAGATGCTTTTGAGGAAGGGAGCGATATATTTTTCGGTACCTAAGCTTACAGTAGTTTAATTTAACAAAAAAATCTAAAAAACTTTTGATCATCCCTCGTATTGTGAATAAAACTTCAGACAGCACGGCGAATTAAAAAAATCCAAATGCCTCCGTATTACAAGCGGAGCGCATCTAAAGGACTCATACTTTTACAAAAGAACATATCTGTCAGGAACTGCTGCCAAAGAATATCTCTCAACAACGACTGATCGCTGTTGTTGACACCAGCATTGGGATATAAATACGAAATATATTGTTTCTAAATTCAACGCGACGGATAATATGGTGCAATGTTGCCAAGTCAACTTTCTCCACCAAACAAACTCTTGCATACTTATGAAGTTATATTGACGTATTACATGAAAGCAATTTGTCTTTGCAAGGATCACATCAAAATTAAATTATTGTTATTGGTATTTTAGAGTATAATAAATCTTGGAACAAGGAAAATTGTTGGCAAACATGGAGAACATAATTTATAAGACACTTGGGTATGCTAAAAATATCCACCCACGTGTACAATGTATTTCCTTATATTAATAAATTGTGGCAATCAGATATTTGTACTGTACATTGGCTTTATAATTTTGCGATTCTCAATTTTAAATTTGATTACTTTATCTTGATCCGTTTTGAAAATATTTGGAGAAAATCAAATTTTGGGGTCCCCCTTTAAAGAGCAATAGCTCCGTTAGGGGGCGTTTACGGACTTATGTTTATATAACTTTTTTCTTATTTTTGATCGTAAAATCCACTGTTAATTTTTGGCAGGCTAATTTTGGGACACCCTGTTAGTCGACTTAATCATTGAACAAACTCAAATTTTTTGTAATTATTTTGTTTATAAATCATAGTTCTGGTTTTGTTTTAATTACTTTGTTGTTTTAATTTCACTGAAAATAATGTATAATGTATATCTATTACATATTTATTTGAGGTCAATGCAAGGTAGAAATCTGGCAATGCCGTACCTCGTTCCGGTGTAATATTTCAGGGGAACCCTCTGTGAAGTCCGGAACAGAAGGGATTTACCAGGATATGTCACACGTGAAGAAAACTTAATACGATAAAGATGTATAGATTATTTATTTTAAAATCCGTACTGTCAGAACAATACCTTCGGGGAGATATAGTAGGTTTAATTTAGATCATATATCATATATCAGATATTTGATATCGTAAGACGTTTTGTTTGCTAACTGGAAATATCTTTAAAGCATGTACAATCAGAGTGAATAGCAGGAAAATTTTATTATTTTAGATTACATTGTGGCTATATTTGTGCAGAGGATTGGCGGGTATGGTAGGGCTTGGATCACGATGGCTTGGATCAGTCTAATTGATTGATATCGGTTAGCGTTTGACCATCCTCCTAATTAATGAGGTTCTCCTCATTCCTGCACTGAATTGTGCGTAGGGCCTACCAACGTAAGTCGTTACTAGACGCAAATGCGCCCTATTAATAATAATATGCCGTCCCCTCTCCCGCACAAGTCTCCCGACTTCTAATCCGTGATTTAATGAGGCGTAGAGATATTATTATTGTAAAACTATAATTTTTTTTATATTTTCAGTGTAATTTTTGTTAGAAAATGAAGTACATACACAAATTCTGTTTCAAATAATTTATTTTAAAAATATTTCTTGAACGAAAATATTTTAAAGGCTTCTGACATGCTCAAATTCAATGAATAGTTGTTCCACATTTGGTACACTTATAACGGGGACTTTTTCTGTAGAGTATGGCAAAGATACAGAAACTTCACTCTCTTGAGATATCACATCTGTTGGTACATGTTCAGTGGTCGGATCACCGTTGGATTGGCTTCTGTTAGATATAATAGTAGTTTTGAGGTCAATGTTTTTTCCTTCGTCATAGTGTTTTTCTGCCATGTTTCTTTTGGATCTAAAAAATGAGTCGTTTTTTCTCTGTTCAACGATTACAGGATCAATTTCTTCTTCATTATTTATATCCCTACTACTTTCATATTCTTTCGTGATGCGAACTCCATTTTCACCTTTTTCTAAACTATTTTGTGCAACAAAGACGAAAGTATCGTTGCCTATAGCGTAATGTATACTTTTTGATTCATCATTGATTTTGTATATGCATTCTCCAAAAATCGTTCCGTCTCTCTGAACTTCCTCATATTTTTCGTAATATGGAGTTTTTATCACAATCTTATATGATCCATCCAACTCGTCTTTCGTTATTTCTACCTGAGGTTCCATAGAATCTTGCTGTACTGGGGCAGATAGTACAAGAGGTGTTAGGCATAGTATAATTACCTGTAAAAAAAAAACAAAACGTTAAGTCGTCATTTTTCGTAATAAATTTTTTTCTTAAAATACAAAATAAAATTATGCATTAAAAAATTTAATCGTACGTCCAGTCTATTATGTTTCATGTTTCTTTTTAGCCACAAGAGGTCGCAAGACAGTTGGACATAACCTAACTTTGTAAGATTTCCATTTCCATTAAAATTCCGCCTTAGCAGCTCATATGTAGGTATGCTCGGGTATGCTTAGCATTTTACTGCCAGGCTTTATCCTCATGGAGAAAGCCCGTTGTATTTTACAAGGCAAATATGTCAGGGATACCATAAAGGATAATCCTATGAGTACTCGTAAGTATAAATAAAATAATTATTGTCCCTTTTCCAAATGATTGGATTGGGAGTAATGGGAGGATTCCATGATCTCAGAGAAGTCTGGATTTGAATCATTTTTCATTGAATTTCTATTTATAATGGCCGATGAAGATAACTGAATTAGAAACCAAAACGCCTTATAAAATCTGCTTTACCACCGTGAATAGTTTTGAGCAACTTGACTATTATAATTATGTCCTTTACCGAATTAAAATGAAATCAAATAGACTATATTCTATCTACAAAAATTTTCTAAGGAAATTGTAGTGGAATATTATGATGAAATGTCGAATGAGAAAGTGTACTTACCCAATTCATTTTGTTTGCTTCGATAAAAATCGGTTGATAAATAATATACTGAAGGAAATTTTACTGGAGTTTCGTTTATATAGTCCAGATACTATCAGTTACTTATAATAAGTAACAAATTAAGTTCTCATGATGAAACTAGTTTGACGATGGTATTTAGTGCTGGATAATTATTGCTCACATAACAAAGACAATATCTTAATTGTCTTCCAAATACCTATACTATCGCATTTTAATCTTGTAATATTTAGCATAGACATAGAAAGTACGTATATAAATCTACAAACAACCATTCCAGCTTGAACGTGGCGTTGCATTCCACAACGTATGGAGTTATTAAAGCAAAATCTGCCAGGAATACGGTTATCTCGGTCTGTTGCTTCATACGTTGTAGCTCTATCTGATTTAATAATTCTCTTTCTAGTGACAAGGTGCACACATTGCACACGGGAGATTTTAATTTAAATCTTGCTGGGGATTCATCATGCAGAACGTAGAAGTAATGCAGACATGGAAATGTTATGACTTAATCGCTGCCTATTTTAATTACTGATAGAAGAATGTTCAAAGCATCGACATCACGTATTAGTGGAAAAATAATTGTACCTGTGCAATTAAAAAATCAGGAAAAATGTTCAACTGCGCAATTAAGACTGCTTTTGCATGAAACTACGATTTGGAAGGGTCTTGGACTCATCCTCATTCTTGTTAAAGAAATCTTTTTGTCAGAAAAACCAAATACATTTATAAAATTTTGTGAAAAGAAGTAACAAAGCAAGTTCTCTACTTGACTAATAGTCGGTATGACTTCCACCACGTCCCAATAGCATATTGACACGTTTGTGCATTGATAATCAAGCGATTAACGATGTCTTGCGGAATATTGTTCCATTCCTTTTCTGCCGCCACGACTAACTCATCTGCAGCCTGAGGTGGAGGAATATGATTATGAATGGTTCTAGCAACGAAATCCCACATGTTTTCAATAGGCTTCATGCCAGGAGAGGCTGGCCAATTTAATCTAATGATATGTCCTGCTTCGAGTGTCTCTTGAACTCTTCTTGCGCGATACGGTCGAGCGTTGTTAAAGATAAAACTAAGATTTACCTTCAATTTTGTTCGGCATATAACCTTTATAGTATACTACTTCCCTAAAAAGTTTTACGCCCTACAGTTACATCCTTTTTTTTAATAGGTCCTTCATATATTGCGATTTTTCTAAAATCGGATATTTTCAATCTGAAATATCTCAGAAGGGACACACTTTAAACATCCAACATTTTCAGAAAACATTCTTTCATTGTATTGTAATAAATGATTAAAATCTCATCACTGAGACTTTATTAGTTTTGTAGGTATAAATGGTATAATTGTACGATAAAGACTTTAAAATAATAAATCTGGAAGCGTCAACATTAGACTAAAGAAAGGTACTCTTTTCCCGGACACCCTGTATATATACATTCTTTAATATTATTTATTTATTTCAGATCTGTGAAGTACCCAATCAAACTAAGCAGGACACGATACAGGATTCGTAAGGTGAGCTCGGTATCTATTTATAATCTAGAATTATTTTCCTAAATTCTAAACGTAAAGGTATGGTGAGAACGCTTCTCGCAATTTATTTTTTTCGCGTATCACATTATCGCTGATAAAAAATTCAGCTGGTTGATTAAAGGAAAACGTATTAAGGACCCCTGGAACGAAATGACGTGCCTGTCAGCAGTCGACCCTCATTTTTTCACGCATAGGCCATCGGGAGAGCGATTTTCCTGGTCACAATGTTTCTTGACAACTAAAAGCTATTTCAATCTAAAAGTTGATCAAGGTTGTGATATAATAATAACGATTGTAATGTATTTTCATTGGATTTACATGCAATTATAGAGAAATAGTTACTTTTCCGCACTTGTTAGGAACATAACTATTTCACTATGTCTCTGTAATAAGAATAATTTTTTTCCACGATGAAAATAAATATGAACATTTATTCCAATGAAAAAGACTCTTATTTGGTTCAAGTATCTTCATGTCAGAGGCGGCTTGTAACTTTTTGAACTAGTGAGGCAAGCAGGTTGGGATTGTTCCAAATATGAACTACAGAATTAACCTTTTTCTCTCTCAATCTTTAGTTATAGGTAAATCAGAAAATACAAGTATAGGATTATTTGAAAATGCTCTACTTTGTTAGGTGAATAAATTCATTTAGGTAAGAATATTTTAACTGTTTTAGCATCGTCCAATGCCGTTGTAATATTTTATTTAATTGTGCTTAGAAATGTTAATTTGCAGTTTGAAAAATTACAACGAGCAATTTTATTATGAAATAGGTATTAATAAACCTGGCGACAAATTTTTAAATCGGATATCTATTTTTGTCAACGTTGGAGAAGCGCGTTTATTTATTGAATAATTAATAATACCGTTAGCTTATTCCTCGCTTTTTCCTGTACTTGAAGCCTTGAGCATTGCTATTTCACATTACACAGGTACAGTACATACATCTGAAGCTGAACTAAACCCAAATAGAAGAGACAATAAAATTTGAATTACAGTGCACTGAAATTTTTAATATAATATACTAATAGCGGAAAAGGAACGACCGTACAATATGACAAACTATATTAGACTGTCTCTGTTGCACTCTCGTAGAGACGAGGCATGCCTCTCTCCCACAACTGGCTCTGCATCTCTTTCTTGCCTATATGTTATTGTATGAAGCATGCCACAGATGCCTCCTTATTTGTCGTATTGTGCTTATGAATGTATTGGAGATTGCTTATATACATTATTGCATATCAGTTATTACCGTAATTACGATTCACAGAGACAAATTCAAAAGTGCTTCAAAGTCGTTGTTTACAAGTTTCAACCTGTTAAAATGACAGGTTTCCATATTAGAGATTTTTCACTTACCTCAATTTAAGTTCCTCTGACTGCTTCCGAGTGAATCCCACTGGTATCAAAAATTGATAATTTTATAAAGTAATTACCTGTCGAGTTTCAGCCTGTTAAAATGACGGGTTTTCGTTTTAGAAATATCGAATTTTTAATTTACCCTAATTTCCACCCCTCTGACGGCTTGCGAGTGGGTACCACTGGTATCAGAAAATTTATAATTTTATAAAGTAATTACCTGCCGACTTTCAGCCTATTAAAATGACGGGTTTCCATTTTAGAAATATCGAATTTTTAATTTACCCCAATTTTCACCCCTCTGACGGCTTGCGAGTGGGTACCACTGGTTTCAGAAAATTGATAATTTTATAAAGTAATTACCTGCCGAGTTTCAGCCTGTTAAAATGATGGGTTTCCATTTTAGAAATATCGAATTTTTAATTAGCCCAATTTCCACCCCTCTGACGGCTTGCGAGTGGGTACCACTGGTACCAGAAAATTGATAATTTTATAAAGTAATTACCTGCCGAGTTTCAGCTTGTTAAAATGACGGGTTTCCATTTTAGAAATATCGAATTTTTAATTTACCCCAATTTCCTCTCCTCTGACGGCTTGCGGGTGGGTACCACTGGTATCAGAAAATTGATAATTTTATAAAGTAATTGCCTGGCGAGTTTCAGCCTGTTAAAATGACGGATTTTCATTTTTGCAACGTTATTCCGTATATGTATATTGGAGACCCTATTCATAAAATAACATCTGCAACTTTGCAAATGACTGAATAAAAGGTGTATACATATTATTAACGAAATTTGTTTTATGTTCTCCAGAAAACGTGGTTGAATTTATATAAAAAGTGTTGCAAACTCAAAAATTCAATAGAGACTGAATATCCCTCGATTCAGCGGTGAAAAACGAACCCTTCAGTTCCGAAAACTATCGGATACGTTGTGCAACTGTCTATGTACTACGTAAACTAGGTTTAACAACCCAGCGGAGGCGCGATTGCCGAGTGAACCGTGAAAGATATAATACATCTAAAAGAATGGGGCGCGGGAGAAAGAGACAATGGCGCCCTTACTCCATTGGAGATTTTCTAGAGGTGTACTGAGCTGGAGAAATTGTGCAGGCCTCGCAACAGGCATCAGGAAGCAATTAAGTGATTCGGAGATAATAAAATATTTCCTGCCAAGTTCAAGAATTGGCCATTAATTCCGTCTCCTGCAACGGGAATCGAATCGGATTCGAGAAGCTAGTTGCAATTAATTACAATTCGATATTATTATGTGTGTTACCGCATGTTTAAACCTTTCGTGACGTCCACCACAGGGTGATTCTTATCCTAAACGCATGAACTTGGGGAATTATAGCGGAGGACAAATAATGACTAATAGTGAAAACAATGCAGGCTAAGGACGATATGTTTGGTATTTGTAGCAGTACTATGCTATCAGTTGTGGTCCTATTCGTATTTATTTATTATAAAAATATGTCGCATAATTTCTCAAATGAAAAACTTATGGACATGGTATTTTATGAAATTCAGGTTCTTTTATACAGGGTGAGTCAGAAAGACTTTGTCAACACTAAGCTCGAAATACTAAACATCAATATATTATGTTTGAGCTCATCATACCTTATATGAATGTCGCTGGTTTGAGAAATACAGGGTGTTCAAGGTTTAAATTTTAATGTGAAATTTCTCAATAATTGAGAAAGTTTTGATAGCATGAAATTTAAAAGAACGTTCAATTCTACGTAAAGGTGTACTCTTGTTTAGGTCGCCTAACTTTAACGGTTTCTGAGTTATTTGCATTTAAAAGATGTATTTTGTGGTGATTTTATTTCAGTCGCTATTTCTTAGTAGGCTTGTGTCAAATTTTCATGTCAATAAATATTAGTGAATTTTGCGTGCGTTATTATTTGTGCAATTATTGAGTGCCACCCAAAATTTAAACTTTTCCGGGTTGACTCACTTTCGACCTGGAAAAATGCAGACAACTCTATATATTCGTAAAACGTAGACTAAGAACTTTCTATTGGTATATATTTTGTTGCATTAAACTAATTTGTAGTTCACACCCATAATTAATATTTTTAATGCATAATTAATGCCTCTAGAACCCGGCTTTGATTAGCAATTAAATGTAAAATGCAATTCTTTCTACTAACATTTGGGTGAAGGTACTTTGCAGCGGGATCTTGCGCTAAGAGAAATTACAAAAATAAATATAAATCTTACTTGAAAATTACATAGTAAAGTTAGTAAGACCAAGGGAAATAATAGAAAATAAATAGAAAGTTAAATATGAATTTTGCATAGAACTAATCCATTGTCTAGAATTGTAACATTACATTCTGGTGTGGTATTTCACGGTATTGACGTAGGCAATAAATAGCCAACAATCCACCGTGTAATATCACAAATAATTATCACTGATACAGGGCATGTTTAGATACAAAACAGTGCAAATAGTACCAGATAATCTTAGGATTGTGTTGTTGTAATATCGCATTGTCACACTCAAGTACATAACGCCATCTACGGACCGCCATTCGAAATGCATCACGCCATCTGTTGCTCGCCACATTGAAGTTTTACTTTCAAGCAAATGAATGTCAAAGGTCGCTTGATCGACGTCAAAACGACAAGCGTATCGAATATTGCCCTGTATCCTTTATCGATACGTATAAACGAAATAAAACTGCCATTACTAACGTAGCGACGTGTGTAATAGGAATGGATGCGGTGCATTTGACGATGCGGGGCGCTGAAGAAAGAGTAATAAATAGTTATTCCCATAAGAGAGGCAGCTTCAATCTTTCCAGTGAAGCTCGCCAAACGTTCGTGACAAATAGCCCAAACCCTGTGTATTGATTGCGGGGCAGCGCGTCGTGTGAAGAGACGCCTTGTATCTGGCGAAGAGATGCGTGCTGAAATTTTTTGGTAGCTGAAGCTAATAGGTCGCTTATTATTATTTTTTTCGAAATAAGGGGTCAAGTTTTGCATTCACAATCGGTTAGTAATATAGACATGTCTTACCTTTAAAACGGTAGAGAAATGACTCATTACTAGAGCGCGGAAACGTATTCCTGCTAACAGGACCGTATTTAGGGGGAAAAGAAATTGTGAACTCAATATAGTTGAAAAGACTTTATTTTATATAATTAACATCAATACTACAAAATAAAAAACAACTAAAAACAATAGGAATATCTATTATAAAAATAAGAAATCATAGAGGAACATCTGTACTAGAACTTTTGTATCTGAAATTAATTATAACATGTTTTTCTAAATTGGACATTGTAAAACTCTGTCTTCTGTCACTTAATAAATGTTTATATAAAGAGAAACTCCTCTCTACGTCTGTGGATGTTACAGGACAATATTGGAATAAAGGTGCTACGTCCTTGTATACTCCAGTAACATCGCCACTATCCAAAATTTGAACTATATCTTTTAGTTTTGATAAATCGGGATTTTTTTGTAGGACAGTTCTAAATTTTTGTTCAATTCGAAATCCTTGTGTATGTTGCAAATTGTCTATTGAAGATTCTACATTTTCCAATATTTGTAGAGATCTACTGAGGGGAAAATTAGCGGTTTCAAGGTTGTTTATGGCGTCGTGCAAAACTGTAAAATTTTGTTTTAAATACAGAAGATTTTCTTTGAGAGTAGGATTTTTTAGAACATCTTGGGCACTTCTAATATGAATTGAGTCATCGGGAACAAATTCTTGAATTACTTCTGAATGTATATCTATATATGATGTATAATAAAATGCCGCTTCTAGCCAAGTGTTCCACCTGGTTATAACAGGTTCTGGAGGTAATGGTACTTGTGGATATTTTTTATGTAAAGATAATACTCTTGTTGGAGCTTTAAGAAACACTTTTTTTACAGAAGATATCAATTGGTTTACTTCGGAAAAGAGCTTTGGTACTTCTTCTGTGACTCTATTAAGTCCATGGGCTACGCAAATAATGTGATATAAATTGGGATACACTTCTTTTAGACACTGGCCTGCTTTTACCATGTATGATGCCGCATTTGTTAGAAATACTAGAAATTTATTCTTGTTACTTTCATACTGTTCCCTCCAAAGAAATTTAAGAGAATTGTTCACAACATTTACAATATGGGCGTGATCTGTCCATTCAAGTTCTTTTGTGCACAATAAATAAGTCTGCGTACTTTCTCCATTTAAAATTCCCACAACAAAATTCACTATAGGTACCTATAACGTCCACAAACATCCGTTGTTTCATCCACCGTCACCCATATATAATTGTTGTCAACCGCTTCCCGTATCTCCTTTACTACATTTTCATATAGCATATCAAGGTAATTTTTTCTTAAGGTTGATTCTGATGGAATTTCTTGATGAGTTCATTCTGCTAAAAACCGCTGAAGATTATAGGTAATCTTATAATTTCCTTAATGGTATGTTGCTTGATACAAATGCCTTAGTCAATTCACCGGTGTGAAATCATCCACAGCCACACATTTAGGTAGGACTATAATCGATAAAGTCGTGGTCACAAAATGAAGTCGAATTTTACACAATTTTTTTAAATAATTCATATGGGGCTGATCACACAGAATATTAAAAACCTGAAAAATAAAAAAAATCCACCCACCCTTCCTATTTCTCAGACAGTTAGGGTTGTGCAAAGGGGCTGCAATTATTAAAACAGAAAATATTCAAATAAATAAAAATATAACTTGGTCGCTCACCATAGTCACAGAAAACATAACACATAAACATATTAAGAGATTTCACCCACCCGTTTATTTTTCCAGGCCGCTACGGTTGGTGAAAGGGGTAGATTTGATAACATTTTTATTTGGAAATATTCCAAATAAAAACAAATATTTCTTGACCGGACACCATATTCACAGAGAATGTTAAAAATTAGCATATTAAGAGATCCCACCTACCCGTTTCATTTTCCAGGCCGTCAGGGTTGGCGGTAAGGGGTGGATTTGATAAAATATGAAATATTTCAAATAAAAAAAACTATATCTTGAACGGCCTCCAAACTCATGGAGAATGTTAAAAATAAGCATATTAAGAGATCCCACCCACCCGTTTCATTTTCCAGGCCGTCAGGGTTGGCGATAAGGGGTGGATTTGATAAAATAGGAAATATTTCAAATAAAAAAAACTATTTCTTGACCGGCCACCAAATTCATAGAGAATGTTAAAAATAAGCATATTAAGAGATCCCACCCTCCCGTTTCATTTTCCAGGCCGTCAGGGTTGGTGATAAGGGGTGGATTAGATAAAATACGAAATATTTCAAATAAAAGAAACTATTTCTTGACCGGCCACCAAATTCATAGAGAATGTTAAAAATAAGCATATTAAGAGATCCCGCCCACCCGATTCATTTTCCAGACCGTCAGGGTTGGCGATAAGGGGTGGATTTGATAAAATACGAAATATTTCAAATAAAAAAAACTATTTCTTGACCGGCCACCAAATTCATACAGAATGTTAAAAATAAGCATATTAAGAGATCCCGCCCACCAGTTTCATTTTCCAGGCCGTCAGGGTTGGTGATAAGGGGTGGATTAGATAAAATACGAAATATTTCAAATAAAAAAAACTATTTCTTGACCGGCCACCAAATTCATAGAGAATGTTAAAAATAAGCATATTAAGAGATCCCGCCCACCCGTTTCATTTTCCAGGCCGTCAGGGTTGGCGATAAGGGGTGGATTTGATAAAATACGAAAAATTTCAAATAAAAAAAACTATTTCTTGACCGGCCACCAAATTCATAGAGAATGTTAAAAATAAGCATATTAAGAGATCCCATCCACCCGTTTCATTTTCCAGGCCGTCAGGGTTGGCGATAAGGAGTGGACTTGATAAAATACGAAATATTTCAAATAAAAAAAACTATTTCTTGACCGGCCACCAAATTCATAGAGATTGTTAAAAATAAGCATATTAAGAGATCCCACCCACCCGTTTCATTTTCCAGGCCGTCAGGGTTGGCGGTAAGGGGTGGATTTGATAAAATATGAAATATTTCAAATAAAAAAAACTATATCTTGACCGGCCTCCAAACTCATAGAGAATGTTAAAAATAAGCATATTAAGAGATCCCGCCCACCCGTTTCATTTTCCAGGCCGTTAGGGTTGGCGATAAGGGGTGGATTTGATAAAATACGAAATATTTCAAATAAAAAAAACTATTTCTTGACCGGCCACCAAATTCATAGAGAATGTTAAAAATAAGCATATTAAGTGATCCCACCCTCCCGTTTCATTTTCCAGGCCGTCAGGGTTGGCGATAAGGGGTGGATTTGATAAAATATGAAATATTTCAAATAAAAAAAACTATATCTTGACCGGCCTCCAAACTCATAGAGAATGTTAAAAATAAGCATATTAAGAGATCCCGCCCACCCGTTTCATTTTCCAGGCCGTCAGGGTTGGCGATAAGGGGTGGATTTGATAAAATACGAAATATTTCAAATAAAAGAAACTATTTCTTGACCGGCCACCAAATTCATAGAGAATGTTAAAAATAAGCATATTAAGAGATCCCGCCCACCCGTTTCATTTTCCAGACCGTCAGGGTTGGCGATAAGGGGTGGATTTGATAAAATACGAAATATTTCAAATAAAAAAAACTATTTCTTGACCGGCCACCAAATTCATACAGAATGTTAAAAATAAGCATATTAAGATATCCCATCCACCCGTTTCATTTTCCAGGCCGTCAGGGTTGGTGATAAGGGGTGGATTAGATAAAATACGAAATATTTCAAATAAAAGAAACTATTTCTTGACCGGCCACCAAATTCATAGAGAATGTTAAAAATAAGCATATTAAGAGATCCCGCCCACCCGATTCATTTTCCAGACCGTCAGGGTTGGCGATAAGGGGTGGATTTGATAAAATACGAAATATTTCAAATAAAAAAAACTATTTCTTGACCGGCCACCAAATTCATACAGAATGTTAAAAATAAGCATATTAAGAGATCCCGCCCACCCGTTTCATTTTCCAGGCCGTTAGGGTTGGCGATAAGGGGTGGATTTGATAAAATACGAAATATTTCAAATAAAAAAAACTATTTCTTGACCGGCCACCAAATTCATAGAGAATGTTAAAAATAAGCATATTAAGTGATCCCACCCTCCCGTTTCATTTTCCAGGCCGTCAGGGTTGGCGATAAGGGGTGGATTTGATAAAATATGAAATATTTCAAATAAAAAAAACTATATCTTGACCGGCCTCCAAACTCATAGAGAATGTTAAAAATAAGCATATTAAGAGATCCCGCCCACTCGTTTCATTTTCCAGGCCGTCAGGGTTGGCGATAAGGGGTGGATTTGATAAAATACGAAATATTTCAAATAAAAAAAACTATTTCTTGACCGGCCACCAAATTCATAGAGAATGTTAAAAATAAGCATATTAAGAGATCCCGCCCACCCGTTTCATTTTCCAGGCCGTCAGGGTTGGCGATAAGGGGTGGATTTGATAAAATACGAAATATTTCAAATAAAAAAAACTATTTCTTGACCGTCCACCAAATTCATAGAGAATGTTAAAAATAAGCATATTAAGAGATCCCGCCCACCCGTTTCATTTTCCAGGCCGTCAGGGTTGGCGATAAGGGGTGGATTTGATAAAATACGAAATATTTCAAATAAAAAAAACTATTTCTTGACCGGCCACCAAATTCATAGAGATTGTTAAAAATAAGCATATTAAGAGATCCCACCCACCCGTTTCATTTTCCAGGCCGTCAGGGTTGGTGATAAGGGGTGGATTAGATAAAATACGAAATATTCCAAATAAAAACAACTATATCTTAACCGGATGCCATATTCATAGAGAATGTTAAAAATTAGCATATTAAGAGATCCCACCCACCCGTTTCATTTTCCAGGTCGATAGGGTTAGTGATAAAGGGTAGATTTGATAAAATACGAAATATTTCAAATAAAACAAAAACTATTTCTTCACCGACCACCAAATTCACAGATAATTTAAAAATATGCAGATTATCATCCGTTTCATTTTCCAGGCCGTCAGGGTTGGTGAGAAAAAAATGGGATTAAATAAATTAAATTTGTTGACTGTCTGTTATTAGGGATAATATGAAAAAATAATAAAACGAAGTTTCCCGACCAATTTTAAGGCAAATAAGTTTCGGTATCAATACGAGTGGTAGGGGTGATACTTCCTAAAGGTATTGTTTCGAAAATGTTTTACATAACTCGCAGAATTTATTATTAATATTTCTACATCCTTTGTGGTAAAGCCTATGACATGATGTTAAATTTTCATCATTAGCATCTGCATCGTTACCACAAGAATTAATTTTTTATATTTGAAATATTTCGTATTTTATCAAATCCACCTCTTATCGCCAACCCTGACGGCCTGGAAAATGAAACGGGTGGGTGGGATCTCTTAATATGCTTATTTTTAACATTCTCTATGAATTTGGTGGCCGGTCAAGAAATAGTTTTTTTTATTTGAAATATTTCCTATTTTATCAAATCCACCCCTTATCGTCAACCCTGACGGCCTGGAAAATGAAACGGGGTGGCGGGATCTCTTAATATGCTTATTTTTAACATTCTCTATGAATTTGGTGGCCGGTCAAGAAATAGTTTTTTTTATTTGAAATATTTCCTATTTTATCAAATCCACCCCTTATCGCCAACCCTGACGGCCTGGAAAATGAAGCGGGTGGGTGGGATCTCTTAATATGCTTATTTTTAACATTCTCTATGAATGTGGTGGCCGGTCAATATATAGGTTCTTTTATTTGAAATATTTCGTATTTTATCTAATCCACCCCTTATCACCAACCCTGACGGCCTGGAAAATGAAACGGGAGGGTGGGATCTCTTAATATGCTTATTTTTAACATTCTCTATGAATTTGGTGGCCGGTCAAGAAATAGTTTTTTTTATTTGAAATATTTCGTATTTTATCAAATCCACCCCTTATCGCCAACCCTGACGGCCTGGAAAATGAAACGGGTGGGTGGGATCTCTTAATATGCTTATTTTTAACATTCTCTATGAATTTGGTGGCCGGTCAAGAAATAGTTTTTTTTATTTGAAATATTTCCTATTTTATCAAATCCACCCCTTATCGCCAACCCTGACGGCCTGGAAAATGAAACGGGTGGGTGGGATCTCTTAATATGCTTATTTTTAACATTCTCTATGAGTTTGGAGGCCGGTCAAGATATAGTTTTTTTTTATTTGAAATATTTCATATTTTATCAAATCCACCCCTTATCGCCAACCCTGACGGCCTGGAAAATGAAACGGGTAGGTGGGATCTCTTAATATGCTAATTTTTAACATTATCTGTGAATATGGTGTCCGTTCAAGAAATATTTGTTTTTATTTGGAATATTTCCAAATAAAAATGTTATCAAATCTACACCCCTTTCACCAACTGTAGCAGCCTGGAAAAATAAACGGGTGGGTGAAATCTCTTAATATGTTTATGTTTTATGTTTTCTGTGACTATGGTGAGCGACCAAGTTATATTTTTATTTATTTGAATATTTTCTGTTTTAATAATTGCAGCCCCTTTGCACAACCCTAACTGCCTGAGAAATAGGAAGGGTGGGTGGATTTTTTTTATTTTTCAGGTTTTTAATATTCTGTGTGATCAGCCCCATATGAATTATTTAAAAAAATTGTGTAAAATTCGACTTCATTTTCTGACCACGACTTTATCGATTATAGTCCTACCTAAATGTGTGGCTGTGGATGATTTCACACCGGTAGTCAATTCATACTTCTACTTATCTAAACTTTATGTTCCACTTCGAGCTACAGCATGAAGTTTGGTTTAAATATGTTTCTTAATATCATTTTAGCATAGCAGTTAGGGCGAAATTCTCTTTTACAGAACACGCACTTTACAAAGTCGTCACGAATTATAATAAAACTGTTAGGTTCACTTTCAATCCACGATTGCAATAAACTTCTTCGAGTGCTCCTCTCTTTGGGCATTTTGGCATCGGTACGTAGATACTTCTCCGCATTTCAAACTATAAAACTGGGTTTCAGCTCAATAGGCAATTTGCTTATAAATTATTCCAAACCGAATCTTCTAAAAACCTCGGGAAAATTCTCAATAATTCTAGATAAATGGAGATTTTGGTTTAATCGATATTTAAGTCACCGATCGAATCACCGGTTAACA
Organism: Monochamus alternatus; assembly: GCA_037114965.1. NCBI lineage: Eukaryota > Metazoa > Arthropoda > Insecta > Coleoptera > Cerambycidae > Monochamus > Monochamus alternatus. Next base: position 58,758,195 of record CM073429.1, on the reverse strand, counting down.
ATAGTGCATCTTTGTTTAACTCATAAAAAATGATAAGGACAACGACAAACCGGTGGATCCACCGACGGTATTCGTCATCGGTAACGCCTACTGTGGAGGGTACCTACAATAAATTAAATACGCAGCCAGTGTCAGGCTGGCCGGGCGCTGCCGGCTGCCGCAATGATGCACTATGCAGCGTGTCTAGCATTACGCACTAGCCAGTCGACCTTCAACCTTCGTTTGATGCGTGTAAACTGTAGTAACTTTAAGTTGATTTTGACCCTCGTTGTAACTAATTAATAGTGACTGTAAAACGCGATTGTGATTTTAAATTATCTGTCTGCGTCTAACAAACCCGTTTAAAAAATAGATAACAATACTAATCACAATTTACTTTATTGCGCGTGAATAAACATTACTAAATTCAAAAGTTCATTGGTATACTCATAGTAACATATTGTAACAAAAATGTACTGAAAATATATTACAACAGTCAAATCTGTCTGGTCACCCCTAAGTGCGGTCCTGTTAGCAGGAATACTTTCCGCGCTCTACTCATTACTTACCTTCATTTCCACGCGAGAAGCATGCGTCACTTTTCCGAAGTATGGCAGTGTCATGTTAAGCTGGTTTTAAGAAAAATAAGTTAATACAAACAACTAGTATTTATTTTATTAAATTATAACAAAGAAAAATATTAAGAACCAAAACTACTTTGAATTATTGTAAATATTAATTGTAACATTTGAATTCACATTACTGTGAACCGTTAATGTAAGTCCATATTGTTGCTTAACATTGTATTGGGTTTCGGAAGTTGACAAGGGCCGACGTTCCCGGATTTTCTGTATAGTCTAAGGCATTTAGATCAAAATTGACCGGAATAGCGGAAATTTTTAGGCACAGCAGATATCGAGATGCGGTTTTCTGTTCAAGAAGGTCCCAGGAAAAAAGTCTATATCGTCTGGTTTAGACATTTTTTGAAAAATGCTTTCTGGGCCGGAAAATGCATGTTCCAATTGCATCATTACTTGCACCATTATAGGAACGACTGGAAACTCGGAAAAATCGCCCGGAACTCGTTACTCAGGGGTTTTCGGGGCTGTCGAACTCGATTCTGGCATTAGAATTACCCGGAGATGCACGGGGATGGCTTTGTGGAAGTGCGCGAGGGACAGAATTGAATTCGGCATCCCCGAAAACCCCCGAGTATCTATTTTGGAGTGATTTTCATGGACGCAGCCATTTCCCGCCCAATCACCCCCAGACAACCCCACAGACCCACCCCCGAGCGCTCTCGGGGAAATCTAATGCTAGAATTGAATTTGGCATCCCTGAAAACCCCCGAGCGATTTTCCGAGATTCCAGTCGTTCCTATAATGGTGCAAATAATGATGCATATGGAAAATGTATTTCCGGCCCAGAAGACATTTTTCAAAAAATGGCTAAACCAGACGATATAGACTTTTTTCCTGGGGCCTTCCTGAACACAATGCAGAAAACCGCATCTCGATATCTGCTGTGCCTAAAAATTTCCACTATTTTTCCTAACTTCCCTGTACTAGTATGGGATAACATATTTGCAATTTTTACTTGACCATGTAACGAGTTCTCCACGTATCCTTCGGCTACGGCGCTGGATTCTCATACTCCTAATTTTTTTAACTAGGATGTCTCCAGTCTACCTGTATTTGCTAGCAATGTAGCTGAAGTACGTCTAAAACAATGTCCCGTGAACCCGTGAGCATTTTCTAATTTAAAAAAAGCCGCTATTTTTTTAGGAAAACCTCCAATAGCATTGTGGCCACAAGGCTGATTTGTAATCTTGCCATTCCTTATTTATAAAAAAAAGATCGGAACCAATGGTCTGCCGCGAACAGCTCGTCTGGTACAGCGTGTGTTCCCACTGTTGCCACTTTGTGATAAAATTCTTAACTAACTAAAATATAATAATTCGACTTATTTTAAGAACGGCTAGAGTTATGCCTTTCTACTATTGTATTCTGTTGTATTTATCTGAAGTTTCTTATAGTACATTATGTATTTATGATTTTTTTACTGCAATACATCATGTGAAGAACGTGTTAATTTACTATGAATATTATTATCATTATCATTTTATATATATTCATAGAAATTATTTTATAACTAGATAATTTAAATATATTAATTCAATGTTGGGAGTAAAACCGGGATGTGAGTATAAATATCGAATGTACGTCCAAAATTATTTCTATAGAGACTTATTCTACCTACATCTCGGAGGCGGACTAGGTCTTTTAAATAATGAAATGATATAGAGTCATTCGTAAGAAAATCAGGGAAAATTATCGGTCTTATTCGGCTCCGGACTCGCATTTAAGAAATGAGAAGAGTTCGATAAAGGAGTTTTTGTGCGGGGATTCCTAAGAATTCGAGACGAAATTATTAATTTTAAACTTGAAGACTTTTTCATCTCTGGAAAATCCACTGCCTGATTCGGGAGTTATAAAGGCGGTTCGTTATAAAATATAAAATCGTGTTGTTGAAGTTACCTTTATTATCTGGATCGGATTTTTATTATTCTTACTATTCCCCGATATTCAATTTTGCTGCCGGGGCTGATTTGGTTTTGAATTCTTCTGGCGAGTCAGCAGTCAGCGAGTCATTTATTAGGTTATATCTATCATAACTAAACATTAATAAAATATTATACTGATTTGGTAGGGTTGGAAGCCTTTATGTTGCGGCGAATATATATTTTGCTTCAAAAGGTATGCATGTCTTTAGAGAGATTTAGAGGTATTTTATTCAAAGAGCAGCTCGACTTTTGTTTTCTTCATAAACGGAAAATCGGCCACGAACAAGTCGGATATATTTTCAATAATTTTTCACATTTGTCCCATTTCAATATACAAGGTGAGTCATTAATAACAGTCTATAGCTTAAGGACAGATTGTTAACGTCAAACTAAACCGATTGAGCCCAACATGTCTTATTCAATTGTTGCTCCTTTTCATACTACAGGGTGTTAATGTTGAAAACATATTTTCGATATTTTAAGAACGTATGAACCAATTGTTTTGGAAATTTTGTAGTCGTATATTTTTTCAACTTTAACACCCTGTAGAATGAAAAGGAGTGACGAAACTGTTCTATATAAATAAAAATTGTTAATCTAACGTTCGAAAAGGTTAAATTTTGTATTTGTCTTGACAGTTTATAAATGTTATAGTACGCGCCAATATTTGTCGCAACAGTAAAATAAGTTGTCTTTTCTCAGTGTAATAAGTTCATACGCCCTGCTAAATGCTAAAATTATACCTATCACTTTAACTTTCACTCAAGATGTACGAGTATTTTGAATTTCATCCCAATAGAAAAACAAAATGCACTCATCATTTATTAAATCGAATCGACTTGTTCTTAATTAAATATGATTTTGTTGACGATGGTCGATTCGTTACGCGACATTCTCGCTTTTTTTCCAACCGCCCCAACAGAATCGTGATCGACGTCTGATAAATAAAAGCCCGATTCTGGAAAATCTTGATAAAAATATTTTAGTATCGCCTGGCGTTCGGCAAATGCATGTGACAGGGATCAGCAATGTATCATAGACAGAAAAGACCTGGGAAATAATAATATATAGCGCCTGACACATTGTCACGTATGATTAATTGATAGCTGCTTTTAGGGATCTCTTTTATTTCAGCGCATACTACCCGGCAAAAACAAACTTATTTATCGATTAACAGTTTAGGAATCCTAAGAGGCCGGACGGTGCGTCTTCTTGTGGTGGGGGTGGTTTACAGCCCGACTATTTGTTAAAAATGTTCGCTAGACTGTTTTTGTCCCATTTTGCTACGACGTTCACACACATAAGCTCATAATTCCCATGCTATAACCTAAAAAAATCACATATTGCTCATCGCTGCTTATTAACAGTTTCTAGAATACAAAATACTAACTAATTTTAAAGATTGACACTCCAACGATAAATAAAACAACAGTACTAACTTCGTTCGTTTACCATTTAGAGAGCATATCCCCACTCCAACCATATTCGACAGGTAGGTGTGTAGACACGCGCGCCACGCGCACGCGTATGTTTGTAATTTGCGCACGACCACACTAGGACACTACTTTAATACAATTTTCAGTAAATCATACTACAATTGTGTTTGTGGTAATAATGACTACAAGTGTATAAGTACAATATATGAATATTGTTATTTTGTGCTATACCCGCATTTTAAATTTTAACAATATAAGTTTTATTATGAAATATAGTAAGATTTTTTATAATTACATTAAAATGTACAACAACCCAATTACTATAATACTTTTGAATTTATCACAATAACAAACGAAACTGTTTGAGTAGTATTTTTTTCAGTGTATTATGCGTCGTTTACAATATACGAGGTGTGAATTAAGTTCCGGGAATTTAGTTATAACTCGGAAACTGGCAGCATTGCATCGTTCGTCAACGTTTTTCTAGAGAAGAGAGGCGTTCCTTTTAGTTTCAGTCCAAGGTTGAAGTCGATAGCACGTTTGGTTTGTGTTTTATGTGTATTTTTTGGAAGTAACTTTTTTAGTGGCGTCATGAAAATGAGTGACTCAAGTTACAAGCAACGTGTTGTGATTCAATTTTTAGTGAAATCTGACAAAAAACCCTCTAAAATCCTTTGAAAATTGCAGGTGGTGTATGGAGACGAGTGCATGTCGAAAACACGCGTGTTTGAGTGGGCAAAACGGTTCAAGGAGGGGCGTGAATCTGTAGAAGACGATACACGTGAAGGAGCTCCCGTCACCTCTCGTAGTGATGCGAATGTTGACCATTTGCGTGCACTGATCACGTCTGACAGGCGCCTAAGCATTCGTGCGTTGTCTGATGAGTTAAACGTCAACAAAGAAACCGTTCACAAGATGTTACACGAATAGGCGAAAGATTTGCGCAAAGATGATGCCAAAAGTTCTCACCCGTGAACAGAAAGACATGCCAAAATCGATCTGCGAGGATTTGTTGTCCCGCATTCGGAGCGACGGTAGAGACTGGATGAGTCGGGTAGTCACTGGAGATGAAACCAGGATAGTTGAGTATGACCGCGAGACCCGTAAACAAATTCAGCAATGGGTGGAAAAAGGTGGAGAGCGGCCAACGAAAGCGAGAATGTCCAAGCCATGACTGAAGGCAATGTTGATCGTTTTTTTCGATATCCACGGCATCATTCATCGTGAATATGTTCCTCCCGGTCAGACAGTGACTGGACAGTTCTATGTTAGCGTCCTGGAACGGCTGCAGGCCCGCGTTTTCCGTGTGCGACCCGAACTCGCCGTAACGGCTGTATCTTGCACCACGCCAACTCGCCAGTCCGTTCCTCGTTCATTGTGCAAAAGTTTTTGACAAAAAAAAAGGCATTCCAACATTGCAGCACCACCCTATAGCCCCGATATTGCCTCTGCAATTTTTTTTATTCCCCAAAATGAAGTCGCACCTCAAGGAAACTCATCAGGGCGGCGTACAGGAGGTCAAAGAAACTGTAACCGTGGTGCTGAACGGGTTAACTGCGGAGGATTACCAAGGGTGCTTCCAATCGTGGGAGCAACGTTGGAATCGTGTAGAGGTAGAGGGAGACTATTGTAAAGGTCGATAATAAAATTTTGGCGAAATTTAATTTGTTTGTCTTTTCATTGACAAATTCCCGGAACTTAATTGCCACAGCTCGTATTGAAGTTGTTTTGTGATTGTGACAATCGTTTTTGGCATGACAGTAGGTATTCCGAATTTTTGACAGCACTTGATTTAGCACCAAATTACTCAAAGTTGACTTTGAAGTAGAAGTTTTATATTGTTTTAGAATTGGTGGCCATCCTGTGCAATATAGCCATCTGCATTTGCTAATTGAACAGGGATATTTTAGGATTCCATTTAAAAAAGCGGTGTCTGTTACAGGTCACTACTTCATCGACTCAAAAAAGCGTTTTAGAGGCGGGTTTGTGCACGTTAAAAAAATTAAATTAAACGAATTTTATCCATTTCATCCAGCGAATGAAATAAATGCCCGCTTTTGATATATACAATTTGTTTGAGAACAATTCATTTAGAAAATTGCGATACATTGTATAAAGTGAAACCGACCATTATTTTAAACATTAATTATTTTAAACATGGCTTTAAATGTATAGGGGACATGTTTGCAAAATTATTTGGAATTTGTTTAGGTGTAATAAATAATTGTACTACGTTTATGATACAGGATGGCCCAAAAAATTTGGGATTGTTTAACGTACACGTTTACAACAATATGACAATTAAGAAAAATAATATACGCATTCTGAAAACTATTTAAAAATATTTAATTGCACCCCCCTGTAATCTGGTCTACTGTAATGGAATGGCAACGCAAACTGTCGATGTCACATATCGCAAGCAAAAAAAAAAAACATAAACTTTGTGATTTGCAGCGTTTTTACTTTAAAATTAACTTAATCATAGATAGATCTGACCAAAGTGCCGTGTCTTTAAAACGAAGAAAATTTTGTTACACTAATTTTGTAGAAGAATTGCAGTACTTGATCATAAAAAACATGAAATTTATGAAAAATGAACACATGCCTTATTACAAAAACTATTCGAAATTTTGTCCCTCGATTTGTACATATATTTGGACACGCCTTATCTAATTAAGCTGTACTAAAGCGAATGTTCTTCCTGGTTGATGTTCTCGTAAACGCAAATCCTCGATGGTTGCCGCTTCGGTACGGTATACCTCATTTTTAAATGTCTCCACAAACAGGAGTCAAGAGGGTTTAAATCGGGAGACCGCGGAGGTCATGCTACCGGCCCACTCCGTCTAATCAATCGTACTCCGTGTACTCGAACATCCAGCCGAAAGGAGTTGTTCTATCATGTAAAAATCGGTACTGGAAGGACGGTATTGGAAGTGGTCTCGTTCAATTGCGTGTGGATTTTCGAGTTCCCAAACGTGTGTATTATGAATGTTTTGTATTTCATTGCGAGTAAATAAAGCATCATCTGTAACTAATACACCAGCAGCGCCACGCCGTTGATTGGGATACTCCAGACATCCGTCTAGCAATCTGTTTTTGTACTTATACGCGGATTTTCAGTTTCAGCTGCTAAAATACGTTGTGATCGCCCGGGTCCATCATCTCATCCGCGATTTGCACGTAAATTACCAGAATCACGTCTACGTTGCACCACTACCGTAAAAGTTGTATGATTTGGCGTGTGTCGATCGGGAAATCGATACATACAAGCGCAAAACTGCCAATGTATTTTGTCAAACATCACCATAAATAAGAATCCTGTTCATCAACTCCTAGAGAGCATATCCCCACTCCAACCCTAAGCTATGGGCGCAAAAACTTGTTTATTTGTTTTGTATATCAGATGCCGTTGAAATAGAGTTGCACAGCTACGTACTCCTTTATAATGTTACAACTTTAAACATTTTTTACGTGAAATCCATTAGACTTATTTTAATGGATTTTATTATATTGGCTTTCATTATGAGGGCGCACCTTTTAGTTTTTCGGATAAGTTGTGAGTCACGCTATATAAATATACATCTAACTCTTGATTATTTTCCAGAGAGTTTTGCAGTTCCTAATTCATTTTTAACATCACCTCGGAGAATATGTTATTTGCCGGTGTACTGAAATTGCACTTTGCAATTGTGGAGCTTGTGCCATTTCGGCCGCATCTGAAATTATGACACAACCCGATCCAGAAATTAAACTAATTGGCCATAAATAACATTAATTCAATTCGTTCGCAGTTATTAATATTTTCGTTTGAATGATTCTGTTATTGAGGATATTCACTACATTAAACATTTAATCTGATTTCGAATGCAACATAAGCTAACAGGGTATTGTTTGTATTGTTATAAATTTAGCAGAATAATAGTAGGTGCTGAATAAATAGGTAATGGGTAAAATATTGTTTGATATGCTAAAATGTTATGCGAAGAGGGTATAGTAATGGCTTTACAGTACCAAATACGTACTTTATAAATTTTACATAGATAATTATTTATAAGTGCTAAAAGTGACATTTAATTTTGTGAGAATGGATGTTTGAAGATTGTCTCATCCCTTCAAACAAAATAAAATCCCTTTATCCATAGCATTTTATTTAGAATTATTATCAAAATTAACATTTATGTCAAGAACGAGCTTGTCATTTTGACCGAGATTAATAAAATTCACTCGATAAGGAGTTTCTGAAGGACTGGAGGGACCCAGGGGGGACCTGGATTTTTTCAGCAATTGCTATCTTGCTAGACAGTGAATCTGCAATATAACTTTCCGCTACCATAATCGTTTTCCAACCATCATGACGCTTCATAGTGGTAATATCATCTCCAGCATTGGCCAGTAATGTTGCCGAAGAACGAAATTGTGTTGATGTCTACATGTTGTGTAGTACATTTTCTACCCATCGCAAAGAAAAATATCCCACCGGAATTTTGATGTATTTTCAACACATTTCTGCAGCATAGACTGAAAAAGCTTCTTTCATGATCGTGAAACTTTTTGAAATAATTGTTTTCGTATCCGGAATAAGTACGTATAGGTAACTGCCTTTGTCTTGGATATGGGTGTTATCCACAAAGGTTAATCCATTGCATCGTCAAGCACCTGTGACTCCCATGATCCTTGCAACCTGTAAAGAGTTCAAAATAAAACGCTCAATGTATAAATTGAAATATTAAAATCGTGTGTTTTCTGCCTTAACTTGTAAATATTCCTGATCCGGTGCTTTTTTCAAAACTTACTCGATTTGGTTTCTCTCCATCTTTGCCTTATTTAGTTTATAACTTCTTGATTCTAATTTGAAATATGAAGTAAGTTTACCATGCTTCGAAATATCAACACCTTTGTGCACTTTCATCATTGATTTTAGCATGGAATATTTTGTCCACATTGAAAAGGCAGTAAACCATTTCTCCATATTGAAAAAGTAGGATAGTAGCGCTTCTTCTATAATTGCTTTTTTCACCAGTTATCGAATTCCACCATTCCTTCCTGGTACACACTTTTGCTTTTAGCCGGTAACAGATGTAATGTTGCTTCTTGGGCTGCTTGATGGATTTCAGCCGGAATGAATAAATTCTCAGCATTCTCACTCATTTTTTGTGTCGATTTTGCAAATTTTTTCACTCTTGTCTTGTCGACAAGACAAGATAAGCACATGTTATAGACGATTCAATGATTTTCAATATTCTTGATTAAAATAAATTTGTCAAATGTTACCTAATCCCCCTGGTGTTACTTACTTTCTTAATTTTATTGAATCTTATAATTTATCGCAATTAATTAACGAGCCAATACGTATCACGGCGAATTCACAAACTTTAATTGATATTTTGCTAACATCTGATGTAAATTTAGTTATCTCTTCCAAGGTAACTCATTCTGGAGGGATTTCTGATTCTATCGTTTCATGCTCTATGAATTTTAGCAAGCGCATCAATCCCGTACGGTTTATTACGTATAGAGATTTTAAATATTACGATGATCATTTATTTCGTCATGTTTTGTCTATTTTAAATTGGGATCATATTTATAGTTTGCAGGGTGTGGATGCCGTGCTTGAATATTTTAATTCTAATTTACTTGAACTTTTTGGTAGGCATGCACCTTTGCGTACTGTTAGAGTGACTAAAAGACGTGCTCCTTGGCTTACTGACACTATCAAGGAGATGATTAAGTTAAGGGATAAAGCTTATCGTAAATTTAAAAAAACTCGTTTAGGTGGAGACTGGAACTGTTATAAAGATCTTAGAAACTATATCACTGGGGCTATCCGTAGGGAAAAGGAGTCGTATTTATCATGGGTTCTTAAAAATAAAAATAGTAGATCCACTTGGAGTACGTTAAGATCACTAGATGTTATCGGTTCAGCTAGAGAGCATGATCTTCCTGTTCACTTACATGATCCCAATATAATAAATACTTATTTTAATATCTTACCAATTTCACCCTCCCCTGAACAAATTGAATTGCTTAACAAATATAACAATTATACTCCATTTAGAAATATTGATAAATTTTATTTTCATACTGTGAGCACTATGACATTCGTAAGTACATTAATTTGATTAAATCTCAATCAGCTGGCTCTGATCATATTTCAGTTATAATGCTTAAATTAGTTGCTGAACACTTATTAAATCACCTCACTTATATAATTAATACATCCATTTTAACACATACCTTTCCCAGAAGTTGGAAGAATGCTAATGTTATTTCTTTGCCGAAAGTACCTAATGCTACAGAACTTAATCATCTTCGACCTATTAGTATTTTGCCTACCATCTCCAAAGTTCTCGAAATGGTTATGAAAACACAAATGTCGCAGTTTGCTTTTGATAACAAAATTATACCTCCATTTCAGTCCGGCTTTAGGCCCCAGCACAGTACTACTACTGCTTTAGCACATATTTCAGATGAAATTTATAACGCCACCGTTAACAATTTAATTACTTGTTTGATTCTTTTAGATTATAGTAAGGTTTTTGACACACTAAATCATTCTATTGTTTGTAAAAAGTTAATGTACTTCGGTTTTGATAATAATGCTGCTTCTTATATTTTTAGCTATTTGTCTGATAGAACACAGCAAGTAATCATAAATTCTAATGTGTCTAACGCCTTGCCGGTGACTCATGGGGTTCCTCAGGGCTCCATTTTAGGGCTCTTGCTGTTTTCTATTTATATAGCTGACTTTTCTACATTTCTGAATAAATGTTCTGTACATCATTATGCTGACGACATCGGACGACGGATCTCAGTTGTCCCGTCGCGGAAGTGGCTTTATTTAACGATTAGATTAATTACAATTTAAACTCATTGCTAAATATATCTGCTGCTCATAGATTGAAACTTAATCCTGACAAATCTAAGGTTATAATTTTCGGTCCTAAAAAGAAACGTATCATGGCGAAAACGGCAATTAATTTAAAATTGAGCTGAGATTTTCCAAGCACGTTAACATTCTGTGTCGATCATCATATAATATTTTAAAACAACTTTACCCCCATCGTGCCATCATGGATTCATATTTGAAAATCAATTTATGTAAGTCCTTAATATTCTCGAAGGTCTCTTATTATGACTGCATTTATCGGTTCTTCTACATTCTGATACTCAACGTCTGCAGAGAATTCAAAATAGTTGTTTCAGGTTTGCTTATGGGATTAGAAAATATGATCGAGGAATTACTGATTTAATTAAAAAACAAAATTTTCTTAATCTTTCGTACTTGCGTAAATTGCATTCGCTATGTTTAACTCATTCAACAAAAATGTCCAGAGTACCTACATAAAAAATTTAACAAGCTACATAAAGCCACTTCTACGTTTAATCCACGTTATTCGCGCTTATTAGAAATTCCTCGCCACGCCACTGCCCTGTATACTAGAAGTTTTATTTATCACGCCTGTAAAGAGTATAATTCTTTGCCTGTTTCTTTCAAATCGTACACTATCTTGAATTTAAAAAAAAAAGTTAAAGCAATTTCTTATGCTGAAATTTACTGGTATACTCGCGTCAAGAATTCAGACGTCTTACGTCACGGCTGATTGTATAGCTAATAATCTACTTTCACTAAATTCCTTATAAGTATTTTCTTTTATTTGTGTTTTTTTGGGATGTTGGGTTTTTACTTGGATTGTTACTATGAGTTTTTGTTTTTGATTCATATGTAAATATATGTTGTATATCATATTATCAATTTTATGATTTAGCTATATAAGAATTTACTATATCTACGGATATTCTGTTTTTTTTTTCCATACTGTTGCTTGGGGTTAAGTTGAAAAGCAGTTTTAAACTGACACTTCGCCCCTTTATTAACTATTTCTTTTTTGTTTATATATACTCAATTTTAATGTTTGTTGCAATAAAAGACATGTATTATTATTATTATTATTATTATTATTATTATTATTATTATTATTATTATTATTATTATTATTATTAAATATGACGTTTTTCAAAAACATAATTTTTTCACATGCTCTCATACGGTTTTCACGTTTGAAATCTTTTTTTTATATAAAATTTTCATTTGCACTGTATATAATAAAAAAGACATCAAACGTTTCTTTATTTAAATTCATATTCATATTTTTTAACAGCAGGTAGCTTTACATAGAAAGGATGTTTTCATTTATACTTAAAAAATTCCTGTTGGCATACGGATATTAAATGACTGAAATTATACCACAACGAATAACAAAAAACGTTTTTAAGGGGCCATTTACCCGAGGAATGTAAATATTTCTATGTACGGCAATTTCGTTCATACATTTTGTACCAGTTTAATTCGCAATGGTGGTGACATTGTATCAGGGAAATTGTAGATGATCAAAATTACCATTAGCAGACATTATTGTAATGTGATAGACCATATGTCCTGTGTAAATTATCTATCGCACTTTTTTAGGTAAATTTGTTTAAAAATTGTTAATGTGTCAAATAACAATTTTTTCGAACGTGTTTCGACAATTTAGTGAATGTATGAAAATTAGTTATGAGTTTTATTTTAAATTAAAATTATATTATTATTAAGAGGGATAGAGAAACATAAAAATTAACGGAATCACCCTTCGAAAAATTTCCAAACATTTATAAAACGAAAAAAAAATTTATCCACGACTATGGACGCTCGTCTGCTGCGTGGTTATTTGTTTGACGTTTGGAGGGTACGGCAACCAGCAACACAACTGCGGCGGACGGAAAACTAAATTGCAAAAATTCTTGTTATTGAACAAGATTTTATAATTAAAGGCTGGCTCTTGTGCATTTGAAATTTTCTATTATTTATTAGTATTCCTTTTGTTTCCTTGCTTAAAATAAACGGGCATTTGATTTAACTGTACCCGAGTGTGTCTTGTTGTTAGTGGCTCTAATGAGTCAAAATGTAATTTTGACAATTTCGAACGAAAAAACGTAAAACGAATGCAAAATATTAATGCTGTCAGGTATTGTTATTAATAATAATGTTCATTTTTTCAGATTTTGTCTCATTGTTTAAACATCGAGCTAGAATTCCGGAATAATTTTTTTATTATCTTTTAGGTCCCTTAGAGCACGTGGTTAAAATTTTCGTACTTCTGTCAACAGAAAACAGGTTGGTAATACAACAGATTATTTGGGCTTTGCTTACGGTGCAATGTACATTCATTTCTAACTCAGTTTGGTAGCTTTGTTTATAAAGATGTGGACCAGTTTTTTTATAGTTTATTTTGTAGAGACTTATTTGATGCCCTGCCTCAATCTTTTCGTCTCATCGGCAATGTTTCGGGTTTACCATGCATTCGTATCTGATTTAATAGGTTTAAGAAAGTCCTAACATTTGAGAGACATTTTATATTACCCTTTAATTTTATGATTATAATACGAATATGCGATTAAAAAAAATAAATGCATATTTACGCCGAAAAAAATATTTTCAAACCATTATTTAAACCCTCTTTTCAGACTGCCACTGCCCGCTGGCGGCAGCTCAATTCGGTGTCGGCCTTGCGCTATGTTGCCAAATTTAAATATTTTCCTAGTACTTATGGTAATGTTAAAATATGTAACGAATGCTATAATAGCTATTTATGTAACACGTTAACGAAAAGAGTGTGTTTTAAGCACAGGATGGTCAGGTTGTTCTGAGAATTTTTTTTTTGTTTTCCGTGTGCGTGTGTTATTCGGTACTGATTAAGACGAGAAAGTCTGGAGAAAAATGGGAGTAAGGGCTTTGGTTCTGATTCTTATTTATAACCAAATGCGATTTGCATTATTTGGGAATATCAACGTACAAGGTCAACTTGATTTCGATATAACGAAATATGACAAAAAAAGGTGGATTTTGAGATGAATGCAAAAATTATGCAAATCCTGGTATTTTTCACGGATTACTGAATTTCACATACCTACTTAATCAGCACCTTAAAAATGCAATAATTTTTAAAGGCACCTCAAAAATATGTAAAATGCGTACATTTTAGATTTCAAATTCAAATTGGGCACAAATATATGATGTAATCGCAGTTATGTTATACCGGCTAGTGACTTCGTGTGGTTACTTTTTTTTTAAATCGAGAGAAATCTTAAGAAATTAAAGGTGAAAAGTTGTTTATTTGGCCCGCATTTGTTTAAGTGCTGAAGTCTCTTGTCTTGTAACTTCGGGAATAGTCTGCAAAAGACCATAAATATAAATTTGCTACGTCTGGCTCCCCAATAACATCCCCATCTAATTAAACGTCGTTGACGGCTACGGAACGAGCCAGGCGATCACCGAAATTCCATAATTTATGATGTTCGGCGCGCTAACACGTATGACGTACACGGTTTTGTTTACTTTCACGGCCGATGAATACAGTTTTAGAGAGTGTGTAAATTTATGTTATCGATTTATCCCGCGATTCGCACACATGGGCTGGCAAGTAAATATCGGAAAAGTGTATGTTTAGAGATGTTCAGTAAGCATACCAGTGATCTGTTCTTATGATTTGTATAGTCTAGTGTGTTGATTAAGGTTATGTGTTTGAGTTTTCAACGATATTTATTGATTAGTGACTAAAACAGAGTGGTTCAGTCATAATATCATTAATTTAAATATTTTAGTTCAATTATTAACAGCCTGGAAAGTTTTTCATATTTAAATTCTAACTGTAAGTAATACAAGAAACTCTTGTTGCCGACAAAAATTGAGACACATTCACTGATAAACAATCCGGCACGTCTCTGATCCGGTGCTTAAGTTTATCACGAGTGAATTTTGACCTATTGTAGGTTAATAATCTAGTTTTTACTGCGTTTTTATGGGTACTCAACGACAAGAAGTAAAGTGATGTTTTTTTTATCTAGATACATGAATTAATAAGATATTTTGCTTTATTATTAACTAATATTCGAGTAGTACCCTGAAAAAATAAAATATTTTCAAATAAGGCGGCTGGCGGCCTCGATCCATTCGCAGCTTCCAAATCAACCCGCTGTAGGCTTGATGCGACGTTGTCAAATTTAAATATTTTTGGTAAATTATTAAGAGAGGAATAAGAAATTTTGCCTCTTTATTAGTAAATTTTATTTACTTGTTAATTGAAACAACTGTAGATATATAAAGATAGTTGTTTTCGAATGTTAGTTTATTAAAAATAATTATTTTTAATATTTAACGTTTCTACTACGCTTTATAACTGAATATGAATTTTATGTTCATTTAATTTGTATTACGCTTTGCAAAAAGAAGTATGATACCTACCTATTTAAAATGTAAAATTACAGCAAGGGTAAAACAAGATTCATCCATCCATAACACTTCGTTAACAAAATTGGGATCAGCTGCATCTTGATTTTGAAACCAATTTGAAAATTCAAGACGACTGGGGAAATCAGTTGGTTCTAAAGACCGACGACGAAACAATTCGAAATAAGCTAAAAATTTAAATAATGTAATGAATATGGAATGCGACTGATGATCCCTTAATATTGTAATATTTTTATAATTATTTAACTTTTATATACTTTACTAGGTGACCCGGCAAACGTTGTTTTGCCATATGGATTATTTCTAGTGAATATTTTGGTAGTCGGCTTCGATCTCATCCCTACTCCGTGCTGTTTACTGGGTGAGAAGCACAAATCTAAAAAAAAATATAGACTGTGCCAGTGTCATATTGCCGGCGACCGCTAATTCATGGCTGCCCTAAAAGGTCCATAATCACTAAAACTTGTTATTATGCCAATTTACGTTGATATCTCATTGATGTCACATTCTTTAATGACATTTAAAATTACAGCAAGTTATTTAATTTCATATTGCAATGCAGCCATCATATTTGCACAACCGCCAACATAAAGCAATTAAAATATCAATTTTCTGGACCTTCGGTCCCTAGAAAACGCGCGACACCTGTCACGTGACCTATACCATGAACCGACGCTGTCTATATTTTTTCCTAGGTTTGTGGTGAGAAGTGACACCGGTAGACGCCTGACGGGAATAACTGATCTAGTGATAATCGATCAGTTATCTACCAGGTTTAAAAATGATTAAATTACTAAAATGGTTATTAAAAAATAATATAATGCCACATCATAACAAATTTTGTCCAAAAAAAAATAAAAAAAAATTGTTTGGGGTGGTTTTTATTTAGGGTTATGAAAAATAGAATACGACCGATTCTCTGACCTACCGAATATACATATAAAATTTCGTAAAAATCGGTCAAGCCGTTTCCGAGGAGTATGGCGTCTAACACTGTGACACGAGAATATTATACAGGGTTAACTATGACTTGGTACAAATATTTTAAGAGGGGATAGGGAAAAATAAGAATTAACGGAGTCACCCTTCAAAAAAATTCCAAACATATTTATAAAGCCAAAAAAATTGTTTTCAATATTATTTTAAATCCTTATTTAACGCCGCCAATGTAGAGTAGGCAACCAAGAAGCAAGTTGGTTACCTACAACCAACAAGCAAGTTGATTGCCTACTCTACAAGCATGCAACAGTCGCTCAGTCGGTATCGCTATCATGTCATAATTCAATTCCTGTGTTTACGTTGTAATTTTGTGTTCTTCAGTTTTTAGTGACTTTTTTAATTTCTAAACGTTTTATGGTCATTAAATAAAGACATTTGTGTTGGGTGCAGTTACTTTCTCACAATATAGTTCGCCGGTTTGGTTTTCTAGGTTATGGGACAAGACTGCCGCGGTTACATTAAAACTTATCTATTATCTATTCCTTTCGTTCCATTTTGTTATAATAAATAGGCATTTTATCTAATTGTACCTACGGGAAGTGTCTTTTATCGGTAGTGAGCAAATATGTAGTTTTACCAGTTTATAAGGAAATAATGAAAAACGAATACCTGTCTATCAGGTATTATTACTAATAAGAATGTTAATTTTTGTCGTTTCTACATTTAGAAACGCTACAAAAAGACGACCGCATGGTAGTTGACATTGTTGACAGATGTAAGCTTTATCTATGAATCTAAGCCATCTCAGTCGATTCTTATCATAGGCGCCGACTTTCCGTAGGAAAAAAGGGTTTTGCCCCATTTTTTAAATATCGAGAAATTCTGCAATAATTTTTTTATTGTCTTTTAGGCCTTCCTGAGCACGTGGTTAAATTTTTTGTACTTAGTCATAGTTAACCCTGTATATTAGATATCAAAAGATGGAGGTGGTACAACTACATTTTACATGCAATAAAAAAGCGTAGCGCATTGATACAATTTCCACCACCTCCGACAACACCAGTCTTAAATAATTAATTCGCAGGGAATGCTCGGATTAAAAAGTTGCCGAAGTCGCCTCCCCTCCCCCCCCCCTGCATACGCGCGTCCGCGTTATTACGAGGCGAATGATGCAGAAAGAGGCGGCCGAGGAGTGGAATACGGAATTGGAAACGGAAGTCGGCCAGAAACGGAAAAGTTTTCCTTTTTAATAAGAAATTTATATACAAACCTGTTCGTATCCGAACGAAACTGGGAATATTTTTCACTGTATAACTGTCTGCGTAACATATGGCGAATTTATTCAACTCTGTGGCCACTTGAAAAACAATTTTCTCTATTTTGGGTAAACATACAAGGGGAATGGCTACGTATAGGAGATGTAGTAGGTGCATGTATCATCTTGTCATTCGATGTATTGCACAAATCCTCTTCACTTCTTAAATAACCGAAAATATGAACCACTCGTTCCGTTTTGAAAGATATTACCTGTTGAAGTTAATAAAGTGAATTTCCCATTAAATCTGTCATAAACAAAAATATTTAGGAACCGTGAAGCAAGTAACAAACTATAGTCGAAGCGCAAAGTAATAGAGTGATCCATTTACAACACTTAAATGAGCACGGGAGGTGAGAGTTCCAGTGAACAGGATTCCATAGGCGTGCCACTTGAAAATGGTTCAAAGAACACACAATTACCAAAAACAAGTGCACGTTGAGTGAATCTAGCACTTTGACAGTTTGCTTTAAAAAGTTTATACTCACCCACTACCACTCATTTTTGAAATACCATCCGTGAATTGTTTGCGTATCTGTCTATTCTTTCCGCGAGTTTCCAGTATTAGTCTAAGAGCCAGTGGCCGGCAACCTATAAGTAAATGATTATACCTGAAATTTTGCACAGTTAGTTTCTTATACCTATCACCCATGAAGTGGGGACTCGCTAAGCCCGGCGGGGCCGACCTCACTGTTACTCAGGTGCGAGAGGTATGAAAATTTAAGCAACTTCGTTATTAAATGAACAAAGCTGCCGTTTGAAAATTTTAAAATATACAATTATTATTATATAAAAATAACAAAGGCAGACGATTACCGCGCTTCCAAGGTCATGGCAGACATTTGTGAAATTGACAAAAATTATAAATTTCAAAAGTATATTATCTCTTCCAGAGTCATTTACCTCTGTTGAATAAAAATTCGTTTAAAATGAAAACGTTCAAATCGTATTTGTTTCATCAGGTAGGACAGTGGATATTCCCTTTGATTTAAAAACCAATATTGTCGCGTATTTCATAGAGGATGTGTTAGGACCAGTGGCGTATCCAAGAGGGGGAAAGTAATGGGAATGATTGTCCAAAATTAGAGCTGTTCCACCTAATGGCAACAAAAATATGTAATTGTTGAAAAAGTATATGTTTTAAATAGCACATGTATATTTTTAATATATTGTATTTAAAATTAAAAATAAAAAAGATATTTCAATCTAGAGTTCGAGTGCAAAAGTGAAAGAAGGCTTTGGACTCAGTTAACGTTGATCGCTGACAAAAAATCTAGCGATAATGACCACTTAAATTGGAACATACTGTATAGACGTTACCACCTATAACTGTAATCTTTTTCTGCATGCAAGAGCTTGTTATTTATTTTCTGTAAAAAAAAGATAATATAATCCTATTGTAACAAAATTTAGTTTATTTTTTACAAGATTTTCCCATTAACCTAACCCAAAATGCTGGATGCGCCACTGATGAGGGCGAAAGGGCTGTTAAAACCTGGACTGTGCTGTACCGAAAAGTGATAAAACCATTGATTTGGTGGTATAAATAAACTGCTGATTTTGTATAACATAAAATCGTACTAGGTTTATATTTTCCCAAGGTAAATAAAAGTCCTTGCTGAATCGCAAGCAGTATGGCTCTACATCAACGACGGAATGAGATTCTTGATTACTGTGTTCAAAATAAATGCAGTAGTGTTGTAGATCTGTCAGTGGCGGTTTATTTCTTATTTAAACTTTTGATTACCTCGAACAATTATCTGTAGTTCGGTCTTGGATACAATGTTTATGCCAAATAACCTGAGATCTCTAGACCGCGGAGAGATTTTTTACAGAAACTTCATCAATCCAAATTATTAAACGTTATTATACTTACAACATAACTTTTGCCACTATTTATTTATTTATTTATTTTTGTAACGTTTCAAACCGTATTAATAACTAAATAAAACATTAAGAACAAATAATAAGCCAAGACAACTTTACAAATAACCCTAAATAATTTTAATTTCAAATTACACATTTGTTTTTATAAAACTTTTCATATTACTCGACAACGGTTACAATTACGATAAACATGCAAAACACAAAAAAGTTTCTACTTTTAACGTAGAATCCAAAATTTTTACAAATAACAGTGAGTGGCGTACCACGAAAAAGTTCTGGACGATAAAATTGGGCCCAACCCGGAAAAATATCGCCGTACGTTTTCAAATCTTTTAAGCATGGCAGAACTTGTAGACTATCATAGGTAATCTATGAAAAATTGAATAAATTGTTTCAAAAACTATAGGAACTTTGTGGAAAAAACTTTAAAAAGTATGAAACTTTGACATCCTGTATCTCAAAAACGAAGCGTTTTACGACATATGTTCATAAACTTAACTTAAAATAATTTCTATAATAATTCTCTATCGAATCCTAGAGTGCTGCTACTATAAACTGACTCGCCCTGTATATTACATATTTATATGTTATACTACTATAATAACTATTATTTTCCTAAATATAACAGGAAAACAGAGATAAAGGCAGAAATAATATATAGAAACGGTTCTACCATGTAGTAGTGATTTTGAATTCACTTTAAAGTTTTTAGTGTCGTGGCTGCTACGTTGTGATGCTAGACGCAGTGCGCTAGACAGTGATCGTTTCTTAAATTTTTGACATATTGATAACACAGGAACGGCTTATGGCCCGTTTTTCGAAATATAATACGTAAGAATCAAACTTTTTCATATAAGACTCTTTTACACTAAACCTTCTATAAAACGCTTTGCATGTTCGTAAAATTACGTTTGTTTCATCCACAACTAACTCTAAAAGTTTGGGGAAGGCTCCCCAGACTCGGAAGACAACACAATCCGAAATCTATTAGCGCCAAAGCCGCCTTATAAAAAATCCATAAAGCTGTTAAGGTGGGTCAGAACGGAGGCATTACAACGTATTATACCAACGTCTCGGTCGCGCGATGGCTCCTAGGGGAGGCGTTTGGAAAGATTCCTGTCGAAATCTCTCATAACGTCGGACCACAACAAAACCATTACGTTTGTGCGTACGTGCTCATATCTGGATTGCTCGAAATTAATTTCCACAGAAAATTAATTGGAGACGCGACCGTGGATCAGATCAGGATTCACGTAGTTGTTTTCAGGGGAAAGCGATAATAAAATAAATTATTCCCAGATTACTATAAATAGGCTCTAAGCACTCGTGTTTTTTCGACAATACAAAATATGCCATATTGTGTATGCTATAGTTTAAAATAAGTACTTTAAAACTAAATTGTGAGCTAATGTCACCAGCATTGATTTACACCTGAAATACCTATAGCAAACAGATAAAGTCAGGTTTCGAACTTGTTAGCTCTCATCAGTATGCCGTAGGTGAGATATCTGACGAATAAGCTGTTTTAAGTCTGTCTAACGCAACAAAAGAGACCATCAGTACGCGGTGTACACTTAAAAAAAATTATGGTTGCTATAACAATAATTATTATTTGTGTTTAAAGTTTAAACATTAGTTCTTTATTAACCAAATTAACAAATCTTAAGACTACAAAAATTGTTCAAAATGTCCATGCTCTGCTCGAATGCAAGCTACACATGGGCGAGCTATAGATTCCGTCACTCGACAGATGAGATTTAGATGGTCTCTTAGCTGGTTAGCTGTGTCCTGAATTCTTTCAAATAATTACTGATGGCTGTAGATATTTCTACATGGTAGACAAGCTACTTCATATGTTCTCATAATAAAGTCCAAATGATTTAGATTTGGGAAACGCGGTGGCCATGCTATTAGACTGTGTTGACCTATCTATTTATTTGAGAAATCATCATTTAACCAAGCAGTTGCTTGTCTCCTTCTATGTAATGGTACAACATCTTGATGATACCACATACTTTGATTTGATTTCAAAAGGCTTATTTTCCAAGCAAGTTCTATACAAATCTGCATTGCAAACGATCATTCAAAACATGTACAGGTAGTAAGTTATTGTTATACGGATCGTTTCATCAGATCAGATGACAAGCGAAATAAATCATTTTGTGCATGTTATGGAAGTAATCAGCAACAAAATTCTAATCGCTGAGCATCTCCAGCATGTAACGCTTGTACATTTTGGCGGTGAAACGGATGTAATATTCGAAAAAAGATCAACATTGCCTTCAGTCGTGACTTGGACCTCCTCGCTTTCGTTGGCCGCTCTCCACCCTTTACCACCCACTGCTGACTTTGTTTACGGGTCTCGGGGTCATACTCAAATATCCAGGTCTCATTTCCAGTGACTACCCGACTCATCCAGTCTCTACCGTCGCTCCGAATGCGGAACAACAAATCCTCGCAGATCGATTTTCGTGTCATTCTGTTCACGGGTGAGAACTTTTGAAACAACCTTTACGCAAATCTTTCGCATGTTCAAATTTTCGTGTAACATCTTGCGAACGGTTTCTTTGTTGACGTTTAGCTCGTCAGACAACGCACGAATGCTTAGGCGCCGGTCAGACGTGATCAGTGCACGCAAACGGTGAACATGAGTTACTACGAGAGGTAACGGGAGCTCCTTCACGTGGATCGTCTTCTACGATTCACGCCCCTCCTTGAAACGCTTTGCCCATTCAAACACGCGTGTTTTCGACATGGACTCGTCTCCATACACCACCTGCAATTTTCGAAGGATTTCCGAGGGTTTTGCACCAGATTTCACTAAAAATTGAATCACAACACGTTGCTTGTAATTTGAGTCGCTCATTTTCACGACGCCACTAAAAAAGTTACTTCCAAAAAATACACATAAAACACAAACCAAACGTGCTATCGACTTCAACCTTGGACTGAAACTAAAAGGAAGCCCCCCCCTCTCTAGAAAAACGTTGACGAACGATGCAGTGTTGCCAGTTTCCGAGTTATAACTAAATTCCCGGAACTTAATTGCCACACCTCGTATCTTCTTCATTTTGTAAATTCACTTTAGTAGGACGAATGGCCTTTTTAGGGCGAAGTTGCCTTATTCTTAAAGTGTACGAAATGATGCACTAAAGACTGTGTGGGCACGTTGATGTTTATTTGTGTATCTTCGACGGTATTCTCTTGCTGCTTGTCTTGGAATACCCATATACAAAGGCAATATCTGGATACTCTCAAGTTATAAATAATTGCATATTTTACTTAGGACTTTAACGCTAAGTGTAAAATGATTAAACAAAATGACACAAATAAAAATTATTGTTATAGCAACCACCATTTTTATTGATCAGGCTACTTTCATTGAAATATGAAATATTTTTTTAAATGTTTGTAATTTCTAAACAAAAACGAAACGTACCTATGTTCATATAACAAAAAATGTTTGACACTAACCCAGCTACTTACCATCTGTCAAAGAGCTTGTAGAACACCTTTGTTTTCAATTGAAAACATCTTAAACCAGTCTTATTGTGCGTCTCCTATGACGTGTCTGAATCCAGTTAATTTATATTCCTGTATTAATTTTAAACTGTAGACCCCTCAAGCCGGTCCTGTTTTAACGTGTCTGAATCCAGGTCATTTCTATTGTTTCCTGTATTAGTTTTAATCAATTCTCCATTTTATGTAGAGTTGGTGAAGTATTTTTTTTCACATTTTAACTTCAGTAATGTATACGTTGTATACAGGGTGTTTTAAAATCCTTATCGGAAATAATAAAGTAGTGAGTTAAGGACATCAAATGTGAGGTTTTCGAAATGTAGGCGAGAAGTGGGAAGTATCATAATAAAACGTCTATTAAATAACGAAAAATCATTTATTCAGATAACTGATAAATTTATTGAGATATGTGTTATGTTGTTACTTGGAGACCGAACAGCCAACATATTTTTAGAAACGTGTCTCTATGTCTATATAATATCACAAATTTATATGTACTACGTCTATAACACTTAACAAATAAGAATAATATTTATCAGATATTTTATTTACAGGAGCTTCTTTTTTTTATTATACATCATTTTTACAAAAATCTAAAATTCGATAAATACAAAAGTTCTGTAAAAATTACATTATTGTTAAACTAGAACGTCCTAGCTTGTAGACGAGCCGAAATATATACAGGGTGAATGCATTATTGCAAGTTAAATTCCTTAAGTCGCTCTTTTATCTAGACTAACAATCGTATAAAAACTGCTTAAAGATATGGCCTCGCATTCATGTTCTCCATTCATTCATTCCTCGACACCAAAAATTCACCCTATATTTACTCTTAGGTAGAATAGTTAAATACAATTCACAGCGAGTACAGTTTGGGACAAGTTAATCGAATATTAGGGCGAAGGTTGCACTTCGTCTTTTTAATAATAACGAGTAGTATGCAGACAGTAGATTTAAAATGCAAGACACGAAAATATTCAGTTACTTTGATCAGTCATATACAGAGTGAATCGATTTATAGGTGTTATAAGCCAAGCAAAAAAAAAACGATTGAAGGTAAAATATTTGGGACTCTAACTAACTGCAACTTCTGCAAACTTGCAAATCCTAAGCCTACTATGATTATTTTAGGTCGCGATTTTGGAATCATCGTTATTATATACAAAGTGTCCGGAAGTTATGCGTCTAACCAACAAATTTGTAGGTCCAGAAATCTCTCAAAATACTTATTTTTTAAAATTCAAATGTAGATGTAAATATTATTATAACGTAAACTTATACAGGGTGTCTGTGAAAGGTTGGGAAATCTCGGAGGTGGAGATACTGGTTTCAAAAATACAGGGCGTTTAATGCTAGAATTTTATTTTTAAATATCTCAATAACTCTGAAACCTGTCGGAATATTAAAAAAAATTGGCACAATTATGTGACGACTTCAACAAGGTATACCTTTGTCAGATATAACAGGTAGGAGAGTCGATTGTTTCTATAGTCAGATGGATACACTAAGCTGCAAAAAAGGTGTGCCATTTAAAAGAAAGGTGATGTGCCATAAGTGGCGCCCTCTACTAGTGTCGTCAAAATTAGTTAAAAATTCTTATTTACTGTGCCAAAAAACATAATTGTGCCAATTTTTTTTTAATCTTCCGACAGGTTTCATAGTTCGAGATATTTCAAAATAAAATTCTAGCATTGAAACCAGCAATATTCAGATAAGGCATATTTGGCTCAATCGGCTTTTTTTGGTGACCATTATCTCTAGCTCCGAGATTTTCCAACCTTTCACGGACACTCTGTATAGTTCTGCATACAAGATTGTTTACTTTTGTTTATAAGTATGTGAAAATAATTGTTAAAATGTGGGGTTAAAATAGTGAAATAATGTGTGTCTTACCAACGCTTTTAAAAAATTATTTTTGTTCTACGTGTATTTTCGATGGCCTCAACGTACGTGAATGTTTTTTCTCCAAAAACGGCGCATTTTTACGTGATATAAAATGAGAACAATTTTTAAAGATTTTTTGATGATATTTAATTAAGTTCTACCCATATCTATAAAAATTTTGAAACTAGAAAGTTCTGTCATTATTTGAAGGCCAAGGACAGTGTAGGCCCTTTGGTTTGGATAATATGCGTCAATTTAAGAACGTCGATGTAAAGGAATTCTAATGATAGATGTACAAAATAAAAAAAATCGGTATACTCACAAAAAGTTATTAGAAGAAATTCGTGAAAAAATTTTTTATGTACTACATTTTTTGTGAAGAATCATTTCTCAGAATATTGATGCGTCGTTTCCGGACACCCTGTATATTGTTATTCCAAATCCATCTCAATATATTTATAAAGTTTAAAATTTTGTATAAATTATAATAAAAATTGTAGGCGATGCCAGGTATTGGGACCTATAAATAACGTCATTACTGGATTTTGAATAAAAAAATGATAGCGGACTTAGAAATCACAATTTTGAAGAAGTGTTTCAATAAGGATGTTCTATTTTAATAGCGTATTCAGAGTCAAATGTCAAATTTATTACTGTTAATAGCGAGAGATATCAGTCACTGATAACCATGAAATTCTATCGGCTCTTTTTCCTTTTTTCCTATACTTACAAATACAAAACAGAAATACAACGATATCATTTACATGCTTCGTCTCATTTTATTTGAATAGTGGGACACTTATTGAAAGAACCTATATGTTCGGTTTTTAAGTTCGATTTAATAAAACAGTGTCAGGGAGGCGTAGATCATAACAGAGTCGTACTCAGTTCCCACTCAGTTGTCATTTTGGTTGTTCATCGGATGTTCGTAGCGATCGGTCGACTGTTTTTACTATTAAAATTAAAGGGGGTAGTTCGAATAAAATGTCGATTTTTGGACATAAATGCTTTAAGCAATTTTTTAAATTGAGCATAGGAAATACTAACGTGGAATTTCGCCAATAGGGGCAATTTCATGTAAAATAAATGAGAACTGCGTTATCAGAGTTGTTTTTATAAAAATTAAATGTTACGCCATTGTGAAAAGGAAGTACCTACTTTTCGGCAAAATTTTATTTGATTTATTTACCCCGTTTACATTTCATTAGGTGATTTAGTTGTGACATTGTCGAAAAGTATTTTTAGCTAGTACTAATATTATTCTGTTACAGTATACTTTCTGTAAACATGTTATTTGCTACATTAATAAACGTACGGTTCTGTAAGAGTCCACAGGTCCCTGAGTTGTAACTGTGTAAATGGCATGTATTTCCACAAATCGAAACACCATGTGTTTATGTTACAGGTCAAGATGAGTAGGATATTAGATATTTACATTTTTGCTGTATGTTTCTTTCAAATTTACAAAATAGGTAAGAACCAAATTCTGTAAGTTTTTTTTAAATATAACTTTACAAGCTCATTCATAGCATGTGTCAAAAAAATCTGAATGATTATTATCAGTTGTAATACCATTTTATAATGAACAAACTCACAAATGGCATCAATTAGCACAATACATAAATGGTGGCCATGTTTTGCTTAGAAATTTTTGAGAATTCAGAATCCCACATAAAATTAAATTATTTTCATTGGCATAGAAGTTACAGGGTGGAAATTTCCCAGATCTTTTCCTATGAATTATTTTATCATTGTAAACTTTCATCTAAATGTGTGTATTGACGACCAAAAATTGAAAAAATGTGTTTTTATGTTCCGCAGAAAATAATAAATAATATCACTAGATTTGTCCCGAACGCCTCCTCTGCGAAATCGGAGATGCAACAGGTTGAATCGCGTCGACGTGCTGGAATCTAATAGAACATTCGAGACGTTCCCGATTTTTCGATTGTGAGATATCAGATACAGTCAGTTTAGTCAGTTTATTTAAAATTTTTCGACACACGCTTTAAATTTCCATGCACAGTTATCCTTGTAACTTATTTTATTTTTTTGAAGATAGAAGTCATTACAATTTATCAAAATTTTTGGCCTCCACAGCGAACCGTTTAAGATATACCCAGTGGCGAAACGTAGGGGTAGACATTATCTACCCAAAATATTGTATTTTCCCATTGTATTAGCTCCAAACAAAACAGCATCGAGTCGAATTAATACCTAACCGGCTGATAAAATATAATTCAAATAAATTAAGTATATATTAAAAACTGACGCGAGTGACGCAACGCTAATAGTTGGTTAAACATTTGTCTTTTTTTGTGGTCAGAGGTAGGCGACCGCACCGCGAATCGCCACCGCGTCTGCAACTCCGTGCTGTAGAATGTATCGCTGGATATAAGGATGAAAAAGACAGCTGTTCACTTGTCTACCGTAGACGAGCGAAGTATTGTCTTGCTGTCTGCAGATTTTAAGTATATATTTTGTTTTATTTCTTGCATTGTGTTTTTGTTTTATTTGATATATTCTATTTAACTTATAAATTTTGTAAAATATTCATTCTTATTTTTAAGTTATAAGTACTTAACATTGATGTTTTTACAAAAAATGATGATGATGATGAATTTTTTTCGCTCAGTTTGAATTATTTTACTTTCAGTAGTAGACATTGGGAGTAAAAAAATATTTCACGCTTCGCCACAGGTTATACCATCGAGTATTTCGAAAATTATTGGAAGGCATAAATCAAAATAAACAAAAACTCAGTCTCTCAGTCCCATCCCACAACTTTGTAAACGCAGGACAAAAGGACATTATCACAAACATAAATTAGTTATTGAAAGCACCACTGCTGAAGTTTTGCGACAGACCTTTGGACACCAGATACTTCGTAAGTTCGTTCTCAAAATTCCGAAAATCCACCGAATCCTCCAATGACTGCGTCGAATTGGGCGACACCGCCGAATTGTTTTTCACGCTGTCGGACGAGCAGGGGGTCACCGGGGAAGTGGTGAGTAACTGACCCCTCTCCTGGCACAGCGTGTCGCAGGTTTCCTTCATTTTGGTGAGCTGTTTCTGCAGACACCTGTACTCCTCCAGGAACCTCTCCAGCTGGGCCGCGTGGTAGTCGTATGTACTGGCGGCGGCGACTGCGGTCGCGTTCGACGTGGGGGATATCGGGTCCCTTTCCCTCTTGCTGAACAGGCGGCTCTCTAGGTTCGACACGTCCAGGAGCGGCGTGGCGCTCATGTCGACTGGGGTCTGTAACCAAAACGATAACTTTATGTACCGCGGAAAGGGTGACTTGTACAGCTGCGGACAAAAAAAATTTGCGATATTTAAAGGACTAGGATATGTCTCAGAGGGCCAGGGTTATCTGAGGAGCGATTCAACCGTACAGTCAACCTTAGAACCAACAATAGCGGCAGAGCAATCCGAAAAATCATAGTAGTTAGGTCGGAAACTTTTTATTATCCACAGTTGTACAATTTTTTCTACAAAAAGACAACGAATGTTTTTCCTGTAGCGCCTTTATTTCTTTACAATTTTTTTACAGATTTTGTCAATTTAACATAGCGAAATGTAGTTTAAAAATGCAGGCATTATAGACCATAAAACTGTGTGATAGAAAACGAAAGACTTTATTTTCGTTGTTTTTTTTTGTGTTTCAGAAAATATCCTGTGTTAATAAAATATCGGTTTTATTTCCAGGAATTTCTCAAATAAGAAATGTACCAAGGAGCAACTTTAAAAAATGTAGTTACCAAAATGTTACATAAGATGATTTAAGACTAAGAGTGTAATTTTGTTGTAAATTTTCTTTTTCAGGAATTCTTCAAGAAAAGGAGAAATAGAAGAAAAAAGAAGCACTCGTACAAGAGCAACATTCGAAGATGTATGTTCCTAGTACCCAGGCGTTTATATTAAATCGCCTGAGGCTGGGAGTATATTTTTGTTGTTGCTCACATCACCATGGCCACAGAAAAATATTCGCATTAAATAGTATAAATACATTAAAATGTGTAATTTCATAATTGTATATTTATGTCCCCTACGAGAATAAAGTTTTTGCTCCATTTTTTGCCCCTTTTTTGTCGTCGGCAGAGAACAAAGGAAATTTTTTGCTCCATTTTTTGTCGAATTTTGACAAAAAATTTTAACGTAAATTTTAATAAAATTTTAAGTGAAATCGGGTGTTTTTTTTTGTCAAATTTTTTGCTCCATTTTTTGCCTCTTTTTTGTCGTCGGCAGAGAACAAAGGAAATTTTTTGCTCCATTTTTTGTCGAATTTTGACAAAAAATTTTAACGTAAATTTTAATAAAATTTTAAGTGAAATCGGGTGTTTTTTTTGTAAAATTTTTTGCTCCATTTTTTGTTGAATTTTGACAAAAAATTTTAACGTAAATTTTAATAAAATTTTAAGTAAAATTGCGCAGTTTTTTTGTCAAATTTTTTGCTCCATTTTTTGTTGAATTTTGACAAAAAATTTTAACGTAAATTTTAATAAAATTTTAAGTGAAATCGGGTGTTTTTTTGTCAAATTTTTTGCTCCATTTTTTGCCTCTTTTTTGTCGTCGGTAGAGAACAAAGGAAATTTTTTGCTCCATTTTTTGTCGAATTTTGACAAAAAATTTTAACGTAAATTTTAATAAAATTTTACGTAAAATTGCGCAGTTTTTTTGTCAAATTTTTTGCTCCATTTTTTGTTGAATTTTGACAAAAAATTTTAACGTAAATTTTAATAAAATTTTAAGTGAAATCGGGTGTTTTTTTTGTCAAATTTTTTGCTCCATTTTTTGCCTCTTTTTTGTCGTCGGCAGAGAACAAAGGAAATTTTTTGCTCCATTTTTTGTTGAATTTTGACAAAAAATTTTAACGTAAATTTTAATAAAATTTTAAGTGAAATCGGGTGTTTTTTTTGTCAAATTTTTTGCTCCATTTTTTGCCTCTTTTTTGTCGTCGGTAGAGAACAAAGGAAATTTTTTGCTCCATTTTTTGTCGAATTTTGACAAAAAATTTTAACGTAAATTTTAATAAAATTTTAAGTAAAATTGCGCAGTTTTTTTGTCAAATTTTTTGCTCCATTTTTTGTTGAATTTTGACAAAAAATTTTAACGTAAATTTTAATAAAATTTTAAGTGAAATCGGGTGTTTTTTTTGTCAAATTTTTTGCTCCATTTTTTGCCTCTTTTTTGTCGTCGGCAGAGAACAAAGGAAATTTTTTGCTCCATTTTTTGTCGAATTTTGACAAAAAATTTTAACGTAAATTTTAATAAAATTTTAAGTGAAATCGGGTGTTTTTTTTGTAAAATTTTTTGCTCCATTTTTTGTTGAATTTTGACAAAAAATTTTAACGTAAATTTTAATAAAATTTTTAAGTAAAATTGCGCAGTTTTTTTGTCAAATTTTTTGCTCCATTTTTTGTTGAATTTTGACAAAAAATTTTAACGTAAATTTTAATAAAATTTTAAGTGAAATCGGGTGTTTTTTTTGTCAAATTTTTTGCTCCATTTTTTGCCTCTTTTTTGTCGTCGGTAGAGAACAAAGGAAATTTTTTGCTCCATTTTTTGTCGAATTTTGACAAAAAATTTTAACGTAAATTTTAATAAAATTTTAAGTAAAATTGCGCAGTTTTTTTGTCAAATTTTTTGCTCCATTTTTTGTTGAATTTTGACAAAAAATTTTAACGTAAATTTTAATAAAATTTCAAGTAAAATCGGGCGGTTTTTTCGTCAAATTTGTTTGCTTCATTTTTTGCTCGTTTTTTGTCGTCGGCAGAGAACAAAGGAAATTTTTTGCTCCATTTTTTGTCGAATTTTGCCAAATTATTTGCTCCTTTATTTTGTTGACTTGACAGAAAATTTCACATCAACTTCTAATAAAATTTTAAGGAGAATGGGGAATATTTTGAAAAAAAAAACAACACTATTGGCAGGAAGACATTTATATTAAAAATTAAAAAAAAATACATATCGCAAGGTATCACTTACTTCTTTCGTAGGCACGCTCTCCTCCCTTGTTAAATTCAAGTAACTGCTCGATATCTTGTTTACCCTGTTTCTGTTTAAATTTGTTGTAAGCGGATACTTTTGGGAGTCAGACATCCGTCTGAACGTATTATCTTGACTTCCCAGATAGCTCTCTCCTCCGCTGCTACCTACGACAAAGAGAAACTGTCTAAACGTAATGAATTATTAGCTACACGTATACATAAAAGCTTTGAAACGGGCACACGCGTAGGCGCTTCAGATCAAAATGTCTAGGGTCGCCGTGACGAAAGGGTCTCCACACAGCCCTTCTGATCGATTATGGAGTTGATTTACAGATAAAAGCGCTTGTTCCTCACGTAGTGAGCAAGCATACGTCTGCGGCGACGGCGACTGAGAATGCAAGGAGATAGTCGTCAGACGCTAATTTCCAACAACGACTGAATAAACTGCTTCACAAAAGTTAAGGAAGTTCACAAATTGCGAGATTTCTTTTAAAGGTAGACGTTTTTTGTTTCCAAATGGTTCTAGATAATAAATAAAATGTTTACTTTCTTATCTGAGTGTTTTTTTTGCTCATGATTGAGTGACTTTTTCAGTTTTCGGCTAGTTCTTATCTTTGGGCTTTTTAAGAATTTTGGAATAGTCGTTTCGAATTTATATAGTCAACTCTTATTCAAGACCTAAAAATGTTGTCTCGCAATAATATCTCAGTGCAGTTGAAACCAATAGGGCCATTGGAATGATCGAGGCGGGACGCCTTCGGAAAGAAGTTGCTAACTTCTTTCAGGTCAGTGAAAGCATAATTTCAGGCTTGTTTATCGATATAGAGAAACAGGAAATGTCATTGAAACACCGAGGAGTGGACGCCCAAGTTCTACTACCCCTACAAAAGACCGGTTTCTAACAGTATCCACCCTCAAAGAGCATCTGAGTACTTCGGATCATGCAACAGCGACTTTTAAACGCTTCTGGTATTGCGGTTTCAATTGAAACAGTTCGTAGAAGACTGTGAGATGTTAATCTACGTTCACGACGACTTTTGAGAAGGGTTCCACTGACACAAAATCATATGCGACCAAAAATACAACTTTTTCAAAAACTGAAAATGCTTTCGAATAAGGAAAAAAAAAGCCACTCGTACAATAGAATAAACATTCAAGATGGCATATC
This sequence comes from Monochamus alternatus, assembly GCA_037114965.1. Taxonomy (NCBI): domain Eukaryota; kingdom Metazoa; phylum Arthropoda; class Insecta; order Coleoptera; family Cerambycidae; genus Monochamus; species Monochamus alternatus. The sequence continues at coordinate 58,726,228 of CM073429.1, read as the reverse complement.
AAAAATAATTTTGAACAACAGTTGTCAACCTTTAAAAGAAACTCAATATTTGTGATCTTCCTTAACTTTTGTGGAATTGTTTATAAGTACGCACGGTTAAATATCACTTAGTAGACAAATTTTAACCGTCAGGATTATCCACTTACAAAACACAAATGTCCATTTATTCTAAGAAAAACCAACAAAAGGAATACTAATAGTCTTTAATTATAAAATCCTGTCCGATAACCGTAGCTTCCTTGGATTTGCCTTCGACTTTAGAAAGAAAAACTGCATATAGCATAGGGCGAATCATCATATAGGACACATATTCTTTTATTTAATTACTATAAAACGTGAAAAAATAGTCACTAAAACATTATTTCACTATCAAAGTGTGTTAAGTCTAATAGTTATACGAGTATGCTGTTATAAGTTGCTTTCTTGCAGCTTCCACATTTATGTTTTTGGGGTCACTTGATCCAATGTGTGTTGGTTTGTGCATTTGAATAGATCCGTTCAAGCAAGGAATCTGGAATGATTTCAAACTGTCAGAAATACTCGACCAGTAACGTTATGCATTTGTTTTTACTAAAATCGTGCAAGAAGTAGTTGGACGAACGTTTTTGACAGTTTAGAACCAGTCCGGATTCCTTGCTTGAACATACTTGTTTTGGTTTCGATAGCGAACACTTCTAGAGCTGTTCAAAATAACTGACCATTTCATTAATAAAAATTACCAGGCGACAATAAGTTGAAAATGGAATTGGGTAACTAGAACCATTCAAATTTAGAGTTAAAACAAGCCTTTAATATCTCTCTTTCGATTTGACTCATATGAATTAATATATATGTCTGGTCCTTCGGACAGAGCACTTTTTTGTGGTGCTCTATTATTAAAATGATTCAGACACATATAAAATTGTAAAAGATTTCACACAAAACTCACCATATCTACTTTCCGGCAAGAGAGGAGATTGGCTGTCGCTACTGCGGTATCTCGCGCTATGCGCTAAGTCCTTTTTCCTGGGCAAAGTGCAGAAAATTTCGTTAATGTCCGAAACACTACCACTATCACTTGCCGCTCTAGAGGCGCCGCCTTCGTAGAACCGGCCCGTGGAGAAATTGTCCAAGTATTTACTCGACCCCGAGCTTCCCGCCAATTTGTTGGTCGGCGAGCTTTCCAACAGGTCGGGGAACTGCTTCTCCGCGTCCTCGGAGACTCTGGACAGTTCCTTGTTGCAGGTGGTGACGTAGGAGTGCGCGCTGGCCGTTGGGGCGTACCTCCTCAACAAGGCGCCGGAGTGTACGGACGTAGGCGGATTGGTTGGGTGTGGGTACTGCTTATATGTACCACACGTCGAATTGCAGCTCGTCTTGACTTTGTCTCTAGAAAAAAGAACATTACTAAATAAAAGGCTAAAGCTTCCTTTAGTACCGAACTCGTATCAAAGCATGTAAAAGATAACATTAGAACAAACCCCTGGAACAGTTGTCTTTGCAAAATCCTTTAGCAGTTGTAGTTGAATAATTTTCGAATTAGTTGCCACGTCGTTACGCCAAGAAACTAAAACCATGACGTGGCAAACAGCTCAAAAATTGTTCAACTAAGCTTCTAGCATAACATAAACTAAAGTAATTAGAAAAAGCTATCCAGTTTTGGACAAAGTAATAGTCAGCACTGACATGATTTTTGTGACATCAGCATTTCGCAAAGCATATCCGAAAAGTCCATAACCAATATTGCCAAGATGCGAAAAATGGGTGACATTTTATTAAGATCAATGTTATCAAATTGTAATTTTAAACATTGGTCGTACATGGTGATATTTTATTAAGGGCAAGTTGGCAATAATCCAATTAGAAGAAATTTGGTTACTATGTGCAAAAATTCTGAAATGTTGGTGAATGCAATAGACCAACTGTACAACAAGTTCCTCGCAGGAGAATAGATTGTATTGTGGACGATTTACATGAGCTTACAGACATTAGAAAATAGTACATATATTCATCCTACTAAGAAATGTAAGCATATAACAAATAAACATCTAGATTATGTAAATATACGTTATATTATTAAGTGCCTTCATTAGACGTACAATGTTCATTTTCAACATCACGAAAAGTTGTTTGCTTTCAACGACAAACCCACTGTACCCACGCCATCTTTAGTCGTAAATATTTTAATAAATTAATACAAATTTTATACTACTTACACAAAGATCTTACCTAGTCTCTTGTAACGTCCTTCTGGGGATATGCAGATCTTCCGGATCCAACAGGTGCTCGGGTGAATTCCAGTTCTTATCCCCACTCCTATCGTCGGCAGCAGTTCCCTTTTTACTACTAGACCCCGACTCCTCCTCTTCTTCCACCTCCTGATCGGTGTCTCCACCGGGTACTACCCTGTACTCCCCGTTCCTACGGCTAGAAACGACGGCAATCTGCTCCGGATTAGCCCCCACCCCACCGTTGGTATTCACCACTTTATGGTTCATCTCGATCTTCTCGTAATTGTCCTCCCTCCGGCATTCGCGGTTGCGCCACCTGATCACTTGCTTCTTGCGAACCGAGCATACGCACAACGATATCAAACATGATATCAAAACGAAGGCCACGCCCGTGCACACACTGGCCAGGAGCACCTTGTTGGTGAACCCGCTGTCAGGCGGCTTCTTAGACACTGCCAGCGTAACACTAGCCTCCGCTCTGCCCGCTTTGTTTTCAGCAGCGCACACGTAAGTTCCCGCGTCTTGGAGATCTGCACTGAATATTGTCAAATCACTAGATTTATTACTTAAGTGCACCACGTACAATTTTTTACCACTGGAGTAAGGAGACCCGGATAAGTTAGCTATCACTTTATTCTTCAGCAACCACCTCACGTTCGGTTCTGGGATTCCAGCTATCCTACAGGTCATGGTAATGTTCTTGCCTTCGATTCCGTGAGCCTTGCTGTCGTAGGCGAAGATTTCTGGTACGCAAGCGAATTCGTCCAGGTCCAGTTTGTCCCAGGACTTCAGGTGTAACCTTTTGGGGTACTGGCACACCGGAGGAATGTCGAAGGGGACGTTCTGCCTCAGCATCCACTCGCGTAGGGGTCGTAACGAGCAGGAACAATTCCACGGATTTCCGGAGAGTTCTAGACCGTGTAGGTTCTGTAGGATAGTGAAACTGGAAGCGACGACGTCAGTCAACTTATTCTTGTCCAACTTGAGCCACTCCAGAGACTTTTCAAGGCCCACGAAGGCTCTAGGTTCGATCATTAGGATTCGGCAGTCTGTTATTTCTAGTCTAATAAGTTGGGGAAGGTTGATGAATGCGTTGTTGAGGACCCTTTGGATGGGGTTGCCGTTCATTTTGAGTTCCCTCAGTTCTTGGATGGAGTCGAACGTGTGGGAAGGGATGCTACTTAAAGCGTTGTAACTCAAGTCTAACTCCACTAGGTTTATCAAGTTCTTAAAGGAGTACCTTTCAAGAGTTTTCAGTCGACACTTGGCCATGTAAACCTTCTGTAGGTTCACCAAACCAGCTTTGCTAAATTCCTCGTGCCTAATTACTGCTAAGTTGTTACCTGTTAGGTCTAGAACTTGCGTACCGGCGTCCAAATGGAGCGGTACTACCGATAGGTTGGCGTTCAGACATATTACGGACTCCTTTCCGCTTTTCCACTTGCATTCGCACAACCTTGGACACTCTGCTAGGCTCATTTGAATGTAAAAACTTAGGAATACTACGATCTGCAGCTGCAGATTGGACATTGTGGACGCGATACCCTCCCTTCCCTCATTTGGACGCATTCTCCTCGTTGTCCTCATCCTCCGCCTCCATTGCGGAATCACAGTTGGAGTACTGCCTGTACTGAATCTGAAATAAAATATGTACATTACTAAAGCGAAAACGGCGGAACGCGTAAGTTTTACTAATATATGAAAGCGAACGCAAGGATAACATACGTTTCCTCAGCCAGCTGAAATATCTGTTTCTATTTTTAAAAGAAGTACGACCGTAGAAGTTGTTCGTCTGGCGGCGAGCAAATCCCTTACAAATTAAATTTATGGCGTTTCCTTTTAAAAAGTAAATCCTTCAAGGAATCTGAATGTATAAAATAAATTGTGTTCTATTCCGGCAAAGCCCCAGCAATTCCGATGGTTAATTTTAAATGAGGAGAAGGGTTTTACGAAATGGCGCGGAGCAAGGGTAACTTAAAAATTAATGAGTTCCTGAGTGATCCTAAATCACATCAAACTAAATTGGAGTAGAGTAAACAACTGAATATTAAAAAAATCGATACGGGATGACGATAGCTAAAAATAACCGGGACGCACCTGTATCCCTATTTATTTTTAACGCATAACCCACATATACGGTATCCTTATAGCCACATATTATTGGGGTTAAAATAAACATTTATGTCATTCATTCATTATTTACGAATAAATACAGGCTGTCCGGAATATAAGTGACGATAATAAATGCTACAAATAAACGACTAAAACGAATAGTTTTTCTAAAAATACATTTCAAAAATAAAAATACAGCTGCAATAAAATGAAAAATTATGGTTACGAAATTACAAACTAAGGTTAAATAAAGGCTTCTGTAACGTAATTTGTTGTGTACCAATTTAATTAATCTTTAAATGAAACGTGCTGTAACGTACGACAACATTGTAATCCATCATCTGCTGCTGATAACCTAAAAATATGATTACTTCTTAGCATTGTGACTAGTGCGCTTCGTTTTTCTGTGCATAGTGCTTGCTTGATATTTGTGAGTGTACATAAACAAAAATGGAACAATTTATAGCAACAATGACCAGTGGAAGATATAATAGATGCTGTCATTGACAATTCTTCAATTAGTGTTCGGCGTATAGCAAACAATCTTCATGTATCACCGATTTTTGTAAGGCGTGTATTGAACAGAAAAATATTACATCCGTTTCATCGCCAAAATATATGACTCCTCAACTATTAGAATTTTGTCGCAAGTTCAATAGCAAGCACAAAATAATAGATTCATTTTGCTTGCCATGTGGTCTGATGAAGCGTGTTTTACGGCATAAATAATTATAATGGACATATCTGGGTGTTACAAAATCCTCGTGCAATTAGATCAAGACGAGTTCAGCAACGTTTCAGTGTCTACGTTTGGAGTAGCATTTTCAACAATAATTTACTGGCTACATGTTTTAAATGATCCTGTAAATACAGATCTGTATAGACCTTTCTTGGAAAATAACGTTTCTGATTTAATTGATGACATATGGCTTAATATTGTTCAAAGTATCAGCATATATCAGCACCATGGTGCACCACCACATAGAGGGAGACAAGTAACTGCTTGGTTAAAAAATCATTTCACGAATAAATGAATAGGTTAACAAGGTCCAACAGTATGGCCACCGTGTTCCCCAGATCTAAGTCCTTTAGACTCTTATTTATGGGGACATATGAAGCAGCTTGTCTACCATGTTGAAATCACTACCCGCCAGAGAGAAATGATCCATATCTCATCCGTCAAGTGAAGGAATCATTAGTTCGCGATGTGAGGCTTATTTTCGAGCCGAAGTTGAACATTTTGAACAATTTTTATAATCTTAAGATTTGTTAATTTAGTTGATACAGGTTAACTGATTAAACTTTAAACATAAATATAATAATTATATTATAATATGTCATTTAAATGCATCTACAGACACAGAAACAAGAGTTTTTGTGTCACCAAGGATCTTAGCAATAAAATAGCAATGAAACGAAATAACAGCACAGGTCTCATGTGTACGTCTGTCCTTCTCTCAAAAACTATTTCTCCCAGGGCGTATTTAACTGAAAAATAGAAACCAAATCTTGCCGTACCTTCGTCGAAATTCCAATAATGCTCCGGCGGGCGAAAGTTTGGCTTGGAATAAAGGGTCGATTAAGTTTAGGTGAAATATAAACACATCAGAAAGGTTTGCCGAAACCCTAAAAGAAGGAATGTAATCTTTTAAATAGTCATTCTTTACTGAAAAAGGGAGGGCGAGTTCAACCGTTCCAAGTCTCTAGGGACCTCTATTCCTCAGTCTGCCTCTAAGTAGCTAAACATACAGGGATATTATTAGGTTTTTTTGTGCCCTACGTTTCATCATAATATAGGAGAACCTGACAGTAGGAGGTGAAGGCGTGGTCCTAAGATTTTTATGATTACATATCGAAAGTAGGTGGTTTTATTATTTATAAATCTATGACATTGTGAGTCAAATAACTGTCACACTGCCATATGCATAAATATTAGTAAATACTCAACTCTACATATTGCATAATCTCTTACAAATACCTATTAAATAGGAAGTCATCATGTTACTATAAGATGCAGATACAAATTTTGATGTACCAATATAATCCATAATGAACAAATTAAAACTAAGAATTGAGTGAGAATGGTAATCTCATATTAAAAATTTACCTTCTAATGCCATTTTGATTACAATTTGATGTATGGCATACTCAGATGAAAAGTCCAAAATATGAAAATCGTCAAATGGTCAAATTACTCCATGTTGAAGGCGATGATCAACATACAGAATCAGGACATAAGTAAATATTACAAGCGTCTTGCTCTTTTGAAGCGAAAGGGCGAAGAATATCGACCGAAAAAGTAAAAAATTTTGACCAGGAAACAAATCGACAAATTTAGTTGCCGTAATTTTCGGTGTATTATTACTGATACAGCGAACGCTAATCATTTAGGAATTTTCTTAAAATATATTAAAAATGAACGTGCCATGACTCCAGTTGGAGTCAACACATTTGGTAAGACACCTAGATTGCTGAATTTCTAAATTGACTTGTTTTTATCAATTATACTAAATATGCGCTGTATTTTTATCTTGAATTTTTTATAGTTACTAGCAAAGTTTTATATAAATCTTGAGTATCATCTATTGTTATGTTGCATAGCTCTTCTCTACGGCAAGCTCCACACATGGCAAAAATCAGTGTTAATCAAAAAATAATGTAGGTACATTTTATTTTACATTTGAAGATGACAACATACCTCGATCATTAAAAATATTTCATCGGGGGCATCTCTCAAAAAAGTGTCAATTTCCTGTTTAGTCAATATTCTTCACTTCTTCAGTTTGTAACCATCATTTTTTCTTTTGAATGTTATTAATCTTGAATATTGGCTAATGTCGATGTTATGATGTAAAAGTACCATTGCCCTTACCATGGAATAATACGACCACAAAGGGAATAGCAGTTCTCATATTTTTCCAAAAAATATGCTAGGAGCACATATTCAGTGTAGTGTTTTACGTTTTTAAAGGAACACCATTTACCAAAATCATTATAAACTTTTTTAAACATTTAAATGCAAACAACTCAGAAACCGATAATGTTAGGTGACCTAAATAAGAGTACAATTTTTATGTAAAATTGAACGTTCTTTTAGATTTTTAACTTTTTTTAAACATAGCTCAAGGTAAACAATAATGTTTTGATTTACCTAAATAATACGGTGAAACTAGCGCCCTCTGGGAGCAACGTCAAAATAAGCTTCAAATTCGCAATTCTCACACCAAAAAACCCAACACTACCAATTTTCAGTCATGCTATCAAGACTTTCTCAATTATTGAGAAATTTCAGAATAAAATTTGAACCTTGAACACCCTGTATTTCTTAAACCAGCGACATCCATATAAGGCATGATGAGCTGAAAAATAATATTTTCTCCAGCTTAGTGTTTACCCATTCTTTCTGACTCACCCTGTATATAAAAAATCTGTCACTTTGCTAGAGATTTTTTGGTGTTCTAAATATGGCGTATATGAAAACAGCGTTTGTTGATATTATTGCTAGGCATCCATCACAATTAATTACATTCTAGTATTTTCACGCTACTGGTTTTACTAGACTTGACTTCCTTGACAAATAACTATTATTATTAACCATTAACTAAAAAAATGAGATTTTAGACACTGGCAGAATGCGTATACATTTCCTGACATTTATAGTAGTAATTAATTTATAGAAGTTGCATTCAGTGACATGGTATATTTTTCGATTCATAATAAAATTGTGTTGTAATACGGCAAACGGCTTATAGTAGATATAATACCATTTGTACTTTTTGTTCGAATTTTGCACAATTATTTTGAGCCGGATGGAATTGAAACAATCGCAAGTAACAACTCGGTCAATTATATTTAGGATATTTTACTGCGTCATTAGGGAGAGCATTAAAATTGGCTTACAGCCTGGTTTGGCTGGAATTATTCAGGTATTGAAAGAATCCACTTTACCGAAGCTGGCCCATAAAACTCCAATTACCATTCAAGCACATCCATCAGGCGTAATTGAGAGAAAGGCAGGGAACTAATTCGCAACATGCAGTACACATCCGCCGGGCTGGTTTTTTTTTGAGCGTTACGCTAAAGCGGATGTGCCCGATAAGTAGGCCCTAATTCCCTTAATAGATCCGATGCGCCGATCCTATTCCGAATCCATGAATCTTGCTAACAGGGCCCAAGGAATATTTGCAACCGGTCCCGCCTATATCGTGTCCCGATTTCCTACAGGACATTATGCCGTATTTGCAGCAGGACTCCGTTGCCTTATTGCAGTTATTTATACGTTCCGGGCTGATTTGTTTATTTCGCTTAAGTGCGATTTATTTGACTGATCCAATTGCGGAGGACGGAGGATCGGGAACGCTGCGTTTGAAATATGGCGGAGGAAAATATTAGAGGAAATCAGAGCGGCTTGCGAGAGCTGCTCGGGAAATAAACAGCAAATGCTCGTTTAAGGAGTTCCCTTCTGATATAGGATATAAAAAGTGGATGTTTCCTAAGAATTAAAATAATACCAAAACAAATACAACGATGTAGATATTCACTAGCGGAATAATAGTATACAGGCATAAGGCGAAGAGAAAATCAACAAAAAATTACTCGACCTTTCAAAAGATAAACAAATCACCTTATAACAATCGGCAACAAGACTATCCCGGTACGCTATAAATTTTCTGATGATGTGTACCACTATTGAAGCTAATAGAAGTCCAGCAGCGTTGTCAGGACCACATGCATTTTGAAGGTATTCATTAAGCGTTTTGTCAAGTTAAGACGTAAAATCCGTTCACCATGCTCTCGTAATACAAGTTCAAAAGCTTAGCAAAATTTTATACAGTAAAAAATAATTTTGGATAAAACATACCTATTTTGTATCATCTATTCGTTACGTTCTTGAAAGCAGAATCAAGTTGAGTTTGTACGTTGATATTCTCAAATAATGCAAAACGCAATGAATGAATATGAATCAGAATCGAATCCATTACTTATAATCAGTAGGTACCGAATAACATAAATGCACTTGTCTATTAAATTGTCTTTTATAAAATTTTCCACGGCTCTGTTCAACCACGCTCTTTTACTGCTTCACTTTACCCAACTTAAATTGCATTTTCACATTCACCAACCTCTACCACGCGAAAATAATAACTGATGGATCAGATGAAGAAGGGAGAGAAGTCGGGCCACATATATCTTCCAGGTTCAGTCGACGGCGAGCTCGCCTGCAAATTTCAACTGTCAACTTTTTAGCTATGCCGATTGCAGTTTATCTGATGACGGTGCTGATTACTGCGGTTGGGCATTTATTATAAAAATCTCATGATTTCATATTAATTACACCGGATGTTCTTAGAAATACAAATTTAATTATTGTTTGTTTCTGTTGTTAACGGTTCTGCAGCTGTGCAGCGCTTGTCATTGAGTAGACATTAAAAACAAGGCAATTGACCTAAATACGGTAAATAGGATTGCGGAATTGTTGATCAGTGAATAGGCATGTCTCAGACTGATATTTGTTGACAGCACGAGGGTTTTTTATTACTGTCTGAATTTAAAAGGCCTCTTTAGGTATCTTAAAACTAGTTTCAAAATAACTCCAGTAATAAAGATCCCATTTTGATGCGGCTTGCACCAGTTTTCTTAGAAAAAAATATAGTTTCTTGGATGCCCTACATCATATTTTTTGACACGAGTAGGAGTAGAAAGTTTAAACGGAAAAGAAACAAAATAAATGGACATCCTAGGAGCGGCAAATTATTTAACTAATTTATACAAACTTTGTAAATTTGGAACTAAGAAAGTGCTTTTTGAGTAAAAGCGTACTAAAGGAGCCGCTTACGTTCAAATAGTCTCAGGCAATGAAATACAAGGCAGACAAAGACAAAAGATGTAAGGGAAGTCGGACAATTTCAATGCGCTTAGCAGAACGATCGAGTTGACTTGCATCTACCGTTGCTCCTTAAATACAAAAATCGTTTCAATCTCAACAATTTAACTTAGTGAATATTGGATTTTATTTCACTATTTATAAGGATCCGGAAAAATTTTTTCAGGCGTAAATATGCCTTTATTTTTTTTTTAATCGCGTATTCGTATTATATTCATTTTTCCCTATACTCTCTTAAAATTAATATCATTATGACTGAATCGCCCCGTATAATAACAGAGCCATCCGTTTCTGGTACACCCAGTAGATACAAGGATAATTATACTCGTTCCTTTGTAACGCATCACAAAGGAAGACAAAAGACAACTCAACGCATCACTCATTATCCCTATAGGGGGCGCTGCGACACGTTGTTATACGTACCCATACGTCATATAATTCTGGACCTACCGAATTTCAATTTGCAACGATATTAAGTTCCCATTTGCAGAAGGTAGTTAAACAAGTACAACAAAGTGCGCCTGGGTATTAGTAGGGAACTTCCCTGCCATCAAAGAGTTTCGACCTAATTGCCTCGTCCTGTGGACGGCTCAAGCTGGGGACACCTTTTTAGGATAATGTTTCGTAATATAATAGCCAAGTTCTGATACACTTAATCGTTAATAGATGGGAGGATATCCCATTAAGATCCGGTTTGATGTGCATTATTACAATGATAAAGCAGTTTATAATTTGCGGGGAACGTGTGACGCTTAAATGTTTTTCCATTACGAGATAATCCCATCCGGATTATTAGTTTTTGAAGAGTAATATTCTAATGGAGAAGTTGCATGAATAATAATACCATAATAATGAAAATATTAACATTGATTAATTACCATAGCATGTAAACAAAACCATGTGGCCGAAAATGAGATATCATCCGTGTAACGTTGCCCGCTGTTCAGCGTGATTTTACTTAAGGTATTTGGACAATGTCAAAAGTGATTTTAACCTGTCAAAGAATTTGTCGATATTTAATTTCAAATAATTTTAATTTATTGCTATAATAATTTTTATAGTTAGATATTTGACTCAACTTAAAGGAGGTCAGATCTATTGTGGTTTAATTTTCGAGCTCCCACAATTTCAAAAGTGAACTTAGATATTTACAGAATGTTTTTATTAAACCAGGATAGTAAATTTAGCTAGATTATTTTTTAAGAAAATTATTGAATAGAGCTTTGTCTGTGGAATTGTTCATTAGCATACCTAGATGTTTGGTATCAGAGAGCATACATATGACTTCATTAATAGGAATTGTAGGAGATTTGATTTATATTAGCTTCAAATACCTTTCTAATAGAGTAAAAAATGTTACAAAAGCTAATAATAAAGAATATATGGGTAGATATTGTGGGTGTAATCAAACGCTGGTGGGGGCTTTAGTCCGCAGAGTAGTTAGTTTCAAACAATATTGTTAATACCTAAATATATATATATATATATATAAAATAAATTATCAAACTCAATATTCTTCAATACTCTCATCAGTCGTCAAAATACCAACTACCTTGATACTTCGATAGCTTTCTTTATTAGTTTTATTCAGATTATTTATGTTAATCTGTAATGCTTAGGTTTGTGCCAATTTTAACTAAAGATGTGTTATTATAATTAAATTTATCATTTAAGCATAAGTATTTTTATAGATGTATACATTTTTTAAATTAATATCTGTAATTATATATTGCATTTTAGTATATTAAACGTAAATCATGTTCGCGAAACAAGTGTTAATTCACTTCTCAAATAACTTTTATTTACCTACGATAGTTTTTTATTTCTTTTTTTAAGAGTATACATAAACTTTTATATGGTTTTATATTTGTTTGTACATGTGCCCTCCTACATTTCGTATTCGAAAGGTAAACGATAGTGAGCGCAACCCGGCGGCACGCCTTAGAAGGCAGTGACGTCACACAGCAGTTTACACGAATCCATGTTATCAAATTATTTAAAATGCTTTAGAGGTATCAGAAAACTGTAATTTCTGTAATGTGGGCAAAAATAAATTAATACAAGAACAATACTTGTCTGCTGTATCACTTAATATCCGCCCGATTCGCCAGATTTAACACCTTGTCACTTCTAATTGTTCCGAATTTTAGTGTGGGCCTAAAAATGATAAAACAGGACATCAGAAATGAAACTAAATTATAGCACTATTTGTATTTGTAGTAAGAAGTACGGTAAACGTATATGAAACGATTCCAAACGAAGTCGAGGGCACAAGTTGCGGTCTTCCTCATTCATTTATGCAGATCCGGCGCATTTGTTCATCTAGGCTATAGAGTGCGACATTTATTTGTATTCTAGAACGCGTTTGCGTCCCGGGTTCTTTACAGATGGCGCCCATCTCTTGCCAGCAAGTAAGGAGCATAATATTTCACAGGGACTTAAGAATTTCCGTTTTAATCTTTGCCGGTTTGGTTGTGCGCCGGGCGCCTTTAATTTTACACTTTTAATTCAAGTGAAGAGCTTAATTGTCGGATCGCTTTGATTTCGCGACCTTCCGCGATTTATTCCCGGTCTTCGTTTAAATTAAAAACCGGATTTATTAATTTATGCCTGAAACTGATACCGTTTTATACTGGTACGGCGTTTGATATCCAACCTGACAAAGGAAACGCTGTTATGGGAAATATTCTATCCTGGTGAGGACTTAGCACATCCTATTTACCATTTTTAAATTATTATAATTTAAATGACATTAAATTTAAAATTAATAATAATATCACTTGTTAGCGCGCATATGGAATGTAAAATTATATACGATGCAGTTGCTTAGGTTTAAAGCACTACTAGCTGTTTTTATGTCAAGACTGACAGTTCTGTATTTAATGGACACATTACCAGTCGTACGGTTGTCAAGTTCATTTCTTAGAACTGTATCATTATTGATAGAAAAATCTTGAGTAAAAATATTTTCATCCTAGTATTTCAGTGAAATTGGGGGCTCGTTATATCTTAAAGGGTTTAGAATTTTAATCGTTATCTGTTTCTTCTTGCTCACAGATTCTTCAATATATCCTTCGACAACTCTGGTGGATTTCCATCCACCATGTCGTTGAAGTGTTGTAATATCCCCACTGTTGTCAACTAAGATAGTTCAGAGGTCCTTCTAAGGTTATGGCATGGCCTGTATATTCATGTGGATTTGGCAAATTTAAAAATAGGACAATATCTTTCGAGACGTTTGAAATGTTATGTATGCCCCTTACAATACGACACGACAATGACCATGTCGATATTTAATGAAAAACCTGTCGAAAGTTCTTTTGGTCGAAGACTTACATATTTTCTGTATATATTCAAAAGAAAATCTCCAATTATAGTAAATGAACAATGTTTTTTAGTTTTAAAGTTGAGAATATTTACTAAAATTAAGTCTTCTAAAACTTTTATACCGTTAAGTTTTAATTGAACCAGTTCATTGCATATGTGCTCCTGTGATTCCAAATATTAGTACGACCTAAAAGATATTGTACATAAATTTTATAAAAATAACTGGTCCAATATAATTTTAAAAAGCAGCATTACTAAATATTTTTCATCAGGTGCCTTACTGAGTAATTTGTTAAACTCTTTTTTAGAGAAAACTTGTGACATTTTCGGCTTATAGTTATCGCCTTGCCGCTTCAAATATGCAATTAATTTAGAATAATTATCAATCTTTACATTGTGTTCCTTATTTAGTTTAAATTTTACCACAGCATATGGCGCCCATAATTATGAACTCTTCAGTTTTTGTGACAAATATGTATAATATGCTATCATCACATTTTTTCTGAGCTGCATTATTTTCTTTCGCCCAATTCACAAATTTATGATACGCATTGTCAAAAACTTCTTGAATTACTGTTGCCACTGATGAATTTGCTATTTATCCTTCCTTCATTCCTTTACATATTATGAAGTTCACGAGCAGCCACTGGCTGCCACTAACACTCGTCGTCTGCTTGTCGGTAACCGTGTTCAGTTGTTCGAAAATTTGACTATTTTATTCAGATCTATATAATGAAGTTATTTGAAGAAAATTGCATTCACACTTCATAAATTTTACAATTTTTTTTATAAATAGCATTATATACTTCATTTAAATGTTTTAATGTAACATGCTTCCGCGTATTTTGTGTGCCGTAGGTAAAGTTGAAAGGCCCCTTAATTTTTAAAACATATGTAAATTTATGTACACCGTATTACAATAAATTATGAAAACATGCCCAATGTGGGGAGATAAACCCAACTTGGAGCTATCTCTCGAATAATAAAAAAACACTTTCCTTAGAGCCGACAGAAGGGAAATGAAGCAATCTCGAAACAATTGTATCGCTTGCTGCTTTTGTACCGTTCTGCCTACAAACCAAAACTCTGAAAATTATAGTTTTATATATTAGTATGAGTTACCTACAGATTGAAATTCTCTTCATAAGTAAATATCTGCAGTAAGAAATCTGAGACAGCAAATCAAAGAAACAGTACTAAACTTTGTGGTAAGCGACCTTCTCATATACAGAGAGAAATTTAATGAAAACTGTCAAATTATTAAATAAATATGTAAATAAATAAGCTTTAATTTTTATTTGATTATACACAGATACAGTCTCATAGTAATATAGGTATGTTCCATCATTTTCCCACTGGTATGGAACGACACAGAAACGAATACCTTTCTTTTCTTTTGTAGGCACAATTTTTAAACGATTAATATGTACTTCAAGGGACTCCAAATTGGACAACAATATTCTAATGACGATCTGACTAGGGAATTATACAATAAAACAAAATAAAACAATAGAATGTGTGTCAGTAAACTCACTGGTTTGCCTTCTGATAAAACTGCTCATAGAAAAATATTTCCTTATTATATCTTCAATGTGAAGGTCAAAACGCAGCATGTAATCTATAATTTAATGCTCAGATCGGTAATATTTTCCCCTTTCCAATGTTAAGTTATTAATAGAATAATCTAATTTAATTTTGTTTTTCTTACGAGAAAATGTAATAACTTTTCCAATAATTCTGTTCCATGTTATTCAGTGAGCACCGGAACATCAAGGAATTCAGATTGATCTGTATTTTACGTTCAAAAACATTTTTAAATCGTCTGCAAATAATAAAAATTTCAAGGTGTTTATGCTGGTTGAAATATCATTTACAAATAACAAGAATAATATTGGACCCAAGTGACTACCTTGAGGCACTCCTGATGTCGCATTAATTTCATTTGATGCAAAACCATTAATTTTAATAATTTGGGTTCTTCCATATAAATATGCCACAATTTACACTAGATATAAACGTAACAGAACCGATTTTCTTGAAAAATTACGAACCTACGAAGAATTGTTTCATTTGTGTTTTTACGATAATTCCGTTATTTCTAAGATTGTTTCACGAAAGTTTGGTTTGAAGAAGATTTTGGTTTGAATATGAGCACTGAAATCACTTATACAGTCTTTTATTTTCCGCCATATTTTGAGTTGAATGATTACATTATTTAGTAATTTATGAACTCTAGGATTTATCTGAGTTTATACTTACAAACAATTCTCAAGAGAAAAAGGAATATTCCAACCCCTTTGATTATTAGGAAACGTAGCGTACGTGAGACATATTCCTACGTAACAGAAAGTTATCACTTTGAACTTGTCTTAGACGATGGAATTATTGAAAACTGCAGTTCCGTTTCAGAAGCGATGGCTACCGCTCCACTGTCATTTTTCAGTAAAGAAACTTTTCACAAACAAATGCCGTGTTATACGAGCGCGCTGAAGTTCTTCTCTGTAGTAACGAGAAAAATATATTTTACGGGGCGACGATGTAACGCGGCGTGAAAATGCATTTAGGTACAGGGGTGGTTCGAAGGGGAAACGGTGAAGTTTATAGACCTTGAAAATATAAAGTCTGAACTGGAAAGGAATGAAAAATAATGTAATCATTGAATAGATATAAAGATGAAAATTATTGAAGAGTTAATTTGTCATTGGGTCAATTCCTAATACGAGTATTGTATCAAGATAATTTGAGGCAAGGGTTGTTAATTCTCAAGCAAAAAAACCTCACACACTAAAAAAAAAGCAGAAAAATAGAGACAAATGTAAGCTCTTTATTTACTTTGGGTTTCGAAAAAATAATTGGTGTTGTTATTAACACTAGGAGCTACTTTCATTTTCAATTTAATGATTGTACCTTAGTTGTTAAATTCGTAACACCGTTTTTCATTTTATTGCAGTTCTTTGTTTGTGAAGATCATTTTAATGAAAGTTTCATTGGAATTACATAAGTACGTAGGTTTAAATTTATCGGAAAAAATAAAATGTAAAGTTGTAAAGAATCAATGAAACTTTTCTATTGCGCTACCAGAATGTATACCTACAGGATGTTTAGCAAATTAATGGTAAAGCAAACTAATCTGACTTCACTGCATAAAATTACCTGAATGTTGACAACATAATAAACAAAAGTAATATATAAGGATTTTTTTAAAATGTTTAAGGCAAAATCAAATACCAATATATTCTTCAATTAATTTCAAAAATTAATAAATGTTAAATAATATTATTCATTACTTATACATATTATTTTTCAAATTAAAACAAGTAGTTTAATATGAATGGCACATAAATACACGATATTTACACAATGTATCTATAATAATAATAATAATAATAATATTTATTAATCCTTTCTGAGATAAAAATGTATAGGACAAGTCAATTTACAAAGTACAACTATCAAACTTAATAACACAAACACAAACATAAAAATATATGAACATATACATACACATATATACAAACATATATATCCACATATAAATATAACAATATCCATAACTTACACCAGATTGTCGTTTAGAAAATCATGAACACTATAATAACATTTGTGAAGCAACAGTTCTTTAATTGATTTTTTAAATGTTACCAAATCTTTGGATGTATAGAAAGTTGGTAATTTATTATAAAGTGCAATGCCTTGATACATGTCAGACATTTCAAATTTGGCGGTTTTATGTTTAGGAACACTCAATAAATTGCCACTTCGTGTAGAATATCCATGATGGTATGAGTTTTTAGTAAAATAGTTTATATTACTTTTAACATATAATAACCCTCTATAATTGTAGATACAGGGGAACTAATAGCAAAAACTTTCCTGAGGCATCGTTTTTGAGTCACGAATATCCGATAACTATTGACTGAGTTGCCCCATAAAATAACATTATAAGAAATATGACAATATACCAAGCTGTAGTACACATTCAGCAGTGCACACAGCGGCATCGTATTCTTAATACTAGAAATTGCATAAAACGATCTATTAAGTGTCCTACTAATTACATCCACATGTTCAGACCACCGCAACTGGCAATCAAGGTACACACCCAAAAACTTCGGAAGACTGTAATATAAAGTTATTAAGATGCAGATTCAGTTTGGCATCAGGCACGTTGCGCGAACGGAAATACAGAACTTTAGTTTTATTAATGTTAACAATGAGGTCGTTAGATTCGCACCAGATGCGAGAAAAAACATGCAATAAAATTTTCGCAACTTATAGTGAGCTCTTCAGGGGCCCGAGCTGACACCACTAAAGAAGTATCATCAGCAAATAGCGTCAATTTAGACGAGTCAAAATGCTTTACCATGTCATTGAAAATAGCCATAAATGCCACAAAACGCAAAAATACAAGAAACAAACGCCTATTTACCTCACCAACACCGTAACCTGCACCTGTATCCACGGAAGCAAATTGCGCTGAATGGCGTGTATCGTCGCACCCATAATATCGCGTTTTCGGCCACGTGATTTTGTTTACATTCTATGGCAATTTATTAATATTTTAATTATGTGATCATTGTCGTCAAACATATGTTCTGGCCTTTTGATATGTTTGAAATATGACCCTGTAATACATATAAAACTAATATAGAGTTCATGCAACTTCCCCATATTGCTTATAATGAGGTAAACTTCGAAAATAACTTATGATTTTAAAAAATAGGTTCTGTTTCATGTCGTTTATATCGATTTTTTGATTAAATTGGTAGATTCCATTTAATAATGCATTTTTTATATTTAAAGACTCAGAAGCCGTAAATATTTCCGAAAGTGTTTTCTTGGCGTTGTACTTTGAAAGCCAAATATGTTTTATTTAAAAAAAACTACATTAACAAAAACTATCATCCTGTATATCAAATTAAATCTTTCTTCATGGCCTACCCGATGGCTTAATATTTTTTTATACAGTGCGTTAAAGAAATAATCCGCTCGGAAAAATAAAGTTTCATTTTGTAAAAAAAAATTTTTTTTAAATTAAATGGTTGGTACTTGAACCTACAAAATGGTCGTTAAAATATCTTAAAGAATAAAGGTATTTCCGTTATTCTTTAAAAGACGTTCGACACTGATTTTCACCTTTCAATACTAATACTAACAATACTAACCCTTGTCTGTATTTAACTTCACGGGTTTATTTTTTTGGAGGATTGAGAAAACATTTTTACATTTTGCGGTTGTATATAAGAATATAACTTTATAAAAGAAAAATCCCGTTTACCTGGAGAACGCCGCGCTGCTTTTCGCGAGGATAATTGAAATCTTTTCACCCCTGTCTCGTAGTCCTTCCAAATTTACAACCGCGGTCGCAGGACCAGGACGAGGCGGCAGCTTAATGCTATCACATTTCGTCGCGCAAGCCCCCCTTGTATATCTTATCGGCGTCCTTTGTAATTTCTTTGACCGTGGCCGGATGTAAAGGCACTTTGGCTTTCGGGAACCGCAGGAAATTGCACGCAGTCTGGCCCGCCGACTGGTCGGCCGGCCGCCCTCTTTGGGCCCTTGCGTTGTTTGCTTAATCTCGCTGGAGCGTCCCGCACATGCTTCTTTCTTGCACTTTAAATGTAAATGTTTATATTAGCTAAATAACCTTTCAGGACGACGGGCTGGCTTATTTGCTCGAAAGTTTTCAATAAAACGTGGACTTTACGAGTAATTTTTGGTTTTGTTTGTCACTTGAACAGAACGAAGATTTGATGATTTGCAAGACGATCGTGTTTAATTTGTTTTTATATTCGAGATTATGCAAGAAATCAGTATTCGTCGAAAGAAAATCTTAATAATATCTCGAAAACCGACAAGCTCCGTTGACGGTTTTTACAATGACGATTTGAAGTGAGTGACTCCTACATCTCAGAAATGCTCAATTGTTTTGTGATATATGCTTTAAAAATATTTTAAATCTTTATTTTTATAAGAAGGAATAATTAAAGGGAATAATTAATATTTAAACAAGATTTCTTCGTATTTATTTTCTTAAAAATGTTTTCGATAATTTTCAATATATGTTCCTGCTGTTACTGCATTGCATAACTACAAAAATTTTGTACAAGTGGTCGTTTGATAGTACTTTTTTTAATTTAGGCAATTATCTTCCGGGATACGTTATGTCTATTTAAACATACCATAATTGATCTGCAATACCATTTTTACGGATATCAATAAATAAAATAGTATATTATGTTATTAGGAGTAGAAAGTAAATATTATGTGTTGAGCGTAGCGTAGTGTAGTTTGTTCAGCCGAGACTAAGTAATCTAGGTGAAACAAACAATGCACTTTTCTGCTTCGGGTGACATATACTATTTTTTCTTCAAGCGTCAAGAAAAAAAATATAAAGTATAGATATGACTAACTGTTTCATTTACAATGTAAACATTAGAGTAGTCATCGTATATCTATGAATTAAATATAATACATTTAATTAACATTTTTAAATTATTATAATTCAAATTATCACAGTAAGTTCAAAATTAGTAATAATAGAATCACTTACTTAATTATAGTATCACGTAAATGTTAAATGTACAATTTTGTATGGTGCACTTGTCTAGGTTTAAAACAACTACTAGCTATTTTTGTGTCAAGACTGACAGTTCTGTCATTAATGGACATATTACCAGTCGTACGGTTGTCAGTTTCATTTCTTACAATTAATTGTTCATTGGCAGAAAAATTTTCATCATCAACATTTCTAATTTCACTTAAAGTACTGACGAAACGAAACAGAGCCATTTTCAGTAACTGCGTCAAGATTGTGGAAAAAACGCTCAGACCCGTCGACTTTAGATTAAAGGGGAACATTCTTTGCTGGTATTTTTGACGCCGCCACTTTCACCTCCAAGTAAGGGTAAGCATCACCCCAAAATATTTAAATGGCATTGGGGTTGAGTAATATTTATTTAGAAAGCTCTTCAATTCTCTTTACAACATATTTTAAATTTTATA
This sequence comes from Monochamus alternatus, assembly GCA_037114965.1. Taxonomy (NCBI): domain Eukaryota; kingdom Metazoa; phylum Arthropoda; class Insecta; order Coleoptera; family Cerambycidae; genus Monochamus; species Monochamus alternatus. The sequence continues at coordinate 58,705,690 of CM073429.1, read as the reverse complement.
ATTCCGCCCAATACTTAATAAGAATTTTGATTTTAAAGTTGAAACTTATGTACAAACAATTAGTAACGGTAAAAATGTCACTCATTCGAGTTAAGTACGCCAGTGGTATAAATTTAGTATTTCTTCCGTTACATTGGTTTTTGGCGATTTGTTATCACTTTCGTAAAAAAACAGAATTGTAAAAAACAGAAATGAATACTATACACACACAACCATCGTAAAATTAGTGGATTCCAAATTTATTTTCTAGTATTTCAAATAGGATTATTTCAAAAATGATTCCTCCTACCTACTTAAAAAGGTATACCTTCTTTTTCGAATAAAACAGGTAGGAGAATCGATTGTTTCGATAGTCAGATGGATACACTCAGCTGCAAAAAAGTTCTGCCATTTAAAAGAAACGTGGTGTGCCACAAGTGGTGCCCTCTACTAGAGGCGTGAAAATTAGAAACAAATTTGAATTTCACGACCGCAAAAATCCCCGATTTATAAATTTTATGTAAATATTTGGATTTCTTAAGAAGGTATTGACAAATATCGAAAATAAAATTTTAACTTTGACACCCTCTTTGTTATTATACGACTTGGAATACCTTATGTCAGGTTAAATCGACACCTAACGAATCTGTGGTCTCATTTTTGCTACTTCATTTAAAAACACTACACTAAAACTGCGTTATATGTATATTGCACAAAATTACAAACAATTATTCTTTTTAACGCGACCAAATATTGAAAATTACGTTGACAATAAAAACAATTGCGTAACGTCAGTCATGACGTAAGACGTCTGAATACTTGCCGTTAGTTTAATCATGAATGCATAACTTTTGGAAAACCTTGTATATTCCGGTGTGGTAACGAAGAAACAAAAATAATAATCAACTATGTAGATTTCCGCTGGGTAACTAAATAAATTCATTACCGCAGCATTCGGAATGGGCAATATAATAATTTCGTGATGGCACCGACTAAATATTATGTAAACTGCAACGGCGAAAGTTAAATTCGTGTAAATAAACATTGAAAAACAGGGGAGCGCTGTGCAAAAACCGCAACGGCACAATAAACGCCGTACATAGTAAAATAATGTAATTCGGAGGGCCGTATTAAAAGTTGGTACTTGACAATAAAACCAGAATGAGTTTACAGTACATTACGCGCAAAACCGTAATTAGTTGCGGCATTTAATGCTATGATATTTTAATTTAGAGACGGTGGGAATACTAGAAATTCGCCCAAGTTGCACTATCAACGGAATTTTATAACTAGAATAACTCTACGGCGTTTAACTGCATTAGAATTAATTTGCTTTATTGGTTAACATTACAGTGCATGTCTCTATTTAACGGAATGGAGTAATGTGAAATGAAATTGAAGATATAAAAATTATACCTGTACACTATAATACATCATTTGTTGATTTTAATTATTTGAAAGTTTTACGATTGTGTAACATAGTCTATTGTTATTTCAGCATTTGCAATGTGTATAAACCATTATTAAAACTTAATCGTTTTAATCTATTTTCCTGCCACGTTTTTTCTTTTCTTCACTTTTGCCATTTCTAGTGCACAATAAACACTTGCAACACATTTCTGTTAAAAAAAACTACATCTTTCCACTGCATCATCAACCAACATATGAGTGTTTAAATCATTCGTTTCCTGATACACATTATTTATTATACAACATTCTTTATTTCTTAAATTCTGAGAAATATAATAACACGGGTTTCCCATTTGCAAGCCTATGGCAGGTAGCAGATGCAAAGCTACAAATATCTGTATCTATGCAAAGGTACCTGGTTGAACTGGAATCATCCTGTATATTTAATGTTTATTATATGATATTATTTCTACCAATTTATGTTTTATTACTGTTGGCAAGTTTTCCACTATTATTTTTTCCTAGCGACCATTTTAGTTTGGACCGCTCACTTATATAGAGGAATATGTAGTCCGTTGAATAAGTAAATATAAAACGCGCGGGCCCTGAAGCAGCCCGCCCCTTTTACTTCTTATTTCGCCCGCTAAGTTCCATAAAATACCCCGGCAAGAATGCCAACTTGACTTGATTTTATGATAGCTTTCAGCTATTGTGTCCCGGTTAGAGCCACAATGCGTCTGACAACACGTGACAAAGCACCATCGACAAGTACCTCGTGAGCTTTTCTGTTTCCCTCAGATGTTGCTTTTAAACTAAAAATGGCATCTTTCATGTGCTATAAACAAAGACGCATAAAACGGAGCCACTCCACTGTTTTTGCTTTACCGGGTCCTCAGTCTGAAATATGCAGAAAAAGGCTCGAATCGACCGTATACGGCAGTACAGATACCTATAAAGACAATATAAACTTTGTCGTCACTTAAAAATTGAATGTAAGGGACAGTAGTACTACAATGTCTAAAATTTATTTTGTGATGTCATATTGCTTTACATAAAATGGGGGTAATATGGCAATGAAAGAACAACCATAATTTACCACACTACTTATAAGACAGACACCAGACATTTATAAATGGTCATATTTTCCATACCTATATGCTGGTAATATGACAACATAAATTGGGGAACATGACTATACGAATCTAATAAAATAATCAAAATTTGCTAGAAGATAAAATGTCATATTTTCGAAGATAAGAAATAAAACAACTACTAAATTTTTTTCTTAGGTACAATTGCCATATATGGGGTAGTATTATATAATTTATATATGAAATAGCAACTATAACTTTGTTACGTACGAAAAGGCAGCAAAAATTTAATATTAGATAAAAATGCCATATCTTCCAACCAAGAATTAACATATTAAATATGGTACGGTAATATCTTATAAATGAATGGCTAAAATTGCCATATGTGCACTATAAAAACAACTACAATTCTGTTAAATCAGACATTTATTCTATAGTAAAACTGTCATATTTTTAAGTAAAAATGACAACATATTTTGAGGAATAGGCTTTTACAATTTATTTAGGAGATAAAACTGACATATTTTCTAAACAAGGAGTAATATGGCAACAGATGTTGAGGAATATAGCTACATGTAAAATTCAACAGTAAACGAAACTATTAAAATTTGCTTATATGATATAATATAAAGTAATATGGACACAAGATGGGAACTAAAATAACTATTAAAATTTTCTGGAAGGTACAATTGCCATATGGGATATAATTATATAATTTATACTTGAAATAGCAACTATAACTTTTTAAAGCACGAAACAGGCAATAAGAATTTAATACTAGATACAAATGACTATATTGTCCAATATGAGTTCACATGGGGTAATAGGCATGGGTAATATAAATGAAAATTACTATTAAAATTTCTTGAAGGCTAAAATCGCCATATGTGCCAAATATGGGGTAATGTAACCTATGCAAAAACAGCTATAATTCTGTAACCTTTAAATCAGACAATATTTATTAGTGAATAAAACTGTCATATTTGCCAAATATGAGGTAAAAATGACAACGTATTTTGCGGAATAAACTTTATAAATTGATTAGAAGATAAGACTGTCATGTATTCTAGACAAGAGTAATATGGCAATAGCAGTTAGGGAATATGGCAGGGCAGATATTAGGGAATATGGCTACATATAAAATTCAATAGTAAACGAAACTATTAAAATTTACTTATGCATAAAATACTCACTTTCCGAAATATGGGTAATATGACAATATGATGAGAAACAAAAATAACTACCTATTAAAATGGTAGATAAAATTATTGTATTTTCCAACTATGGGATAATATTTTTTTTCTTTATTCTAATTGGGAATTTTGTCACATTGGGTAAAAATAGTTCTAGGGGGTAATATGGTACAATTTGTTACATATTATGGCTTTAAAATATATTACAAACTGACCAAATACTTAACAATAAGAATGTATCTAACAAAATAGGACATAAATAATCTAGATTTCCATAATTCAAAATGGTTATAATATATTTAAAATTGGTCTAAAATTATCATATTTAACACATTTAAGAACCACCTTGTACGCATTACCTAAACTTTTTGTATGTCATATTTCCCCACTTCAGAATTTTTATCTGAGCAAAATATCTCGATGATGAGGGGTAGTTTTACTCTTTCCGTTTTCCGCGATGCAATTTGGACGCCGCTGCTGGCACGTTGCGACGGTTCGCCCTAATTTATTCCATAGGAAGAAGAAAAATTTAACGAATACGCTGGATTTATTGGAGTGGAGTAGGTCTCCTCTTAGTGTTGGTAGTTTCTCTTCGCATCCATTTACATCGCTGTGCTCATTTCTAGTCATCCCTCACTGTCACGCCCTAGCGCCATGTATTTATCTCCGTCCCCGTATTGATTACCCCATAATTTATATTACTAAAGGCAAAATATACAACTCAAGCGGCAACTGCAGATATGAAAGACTCTATATTAGTGCTTACGTCGCCAAGAAGCCTTGTACACGTTTCATATTTCATGTGAGTCGTCGCTAATTCGAGAACCGTCGCCTATTGTCGCGCTCCCAGCAGGATATTCGATAGTCTCATACCAATTTGTAACATTCAGAAAATCATTATGCCTTTATTCGCCTTGTTTTAGTAGAAAAAAATATAGATAATCTGAATTTGTATGCAACAACTCTCAAATATGGAAATTTGATAATATGTCTGTTGGACTTAGATCTGAAAAGCGAAGAGGCCGGTGTATTAGTTTTTTCTTCCCATGCTCGAGCAAACAGGTCACTTAAACGCGTAGCTTCTTCTTTAACTAAACTAAACTACAACTATTATCATTCTGGGCTCCAGAACTAAATAAAATATTGAGAAACAATTTACAACATTCATAAAATTATTCTGTCTTTATCCGCCTTGGTTTAGTAGAAAAAATGTAGAGACACTTAATTAGTACGCAATAACTCTCAAATATAGAAATTTGACAATATGTCTGTTGGGCTTAGATCTGGAAAACGAAGAGTTATTTCTTCCCAAGTCCAGGTAAAAAGGTCACTTAAACGCCTAATTTCTTCCTTAACTAACTTAACTAAACTATAACTATTATCGTTCCGAGTTCTAGCTAAATAGGTACAAATTCATTGTCATGTAAGCCTAAACCGAGAGACCAATTTACAACATTCATAGAATCACTGTCTTTACTCATCTTGTTTTAGTAGAAAACATATAGAGAAACTAAATTCGTGTGCAGCATCTCTCAAATACTCGAAATTTGATATTCATAATCTGCTGGACTTAGATTTGGAAGCGAAGAGGCAGTTATATTAGTTTTTTCTTCCCATATCCAAACAAAAAGGCCACTAAAACTCCAAACTTTTTTATTAATCAAACTAAACTATCACTATTATCATTCTGGACCTCAGTATTACTAAATAAGTACAAATTCATCTATATGTAATCCTAACCGAAATTCCAATTTACAACATTCAAGCATCATCATGCATTGATGACAATAATATGTTAGATTTAGATCTGGAAAGCGAAGATACCATTGTATTAGTCTGATCCTTCTATTTCCAGGCAAACATTCCAATTAACCTGGTACTATATTATTACTTTGGGCTTGAAAACTAAATCAGTACAAATTCGCTGCCGGGTAATCCTAAACCTATTCGATTTCGTACGACAAAATATTATGTAGGATTGCTAGGCGTCTCGAAGATCTATTAAATTTAGGATACCGTTCTATGAGATATTACTGCATCGCGTAGATGAAGCAGATTTATCAACTTTTCAAAGCCATTACAGACTAACTTCTGGATGTAGCGCTGTGGATGCAATTATGACTTTCTTTATGCCACGCTAAATTAAAACGAGATTGTTGAAGGAGATTTTAACTCCGTTAATGGAGTTACATAAACAAACTCACTACCTAAGGAACAAATATCAGTTCTTTGGGAGTAGTAGTAAGAGCTAAATTTTGCTACATGCAACACGATATTTAAAGTTTGAGAGGAGGTGGGGTGAAATGATGTACTGCAATAAATTTTTGTTATTGATAAAAGGCTGTTTTGAATCAGTGGTTTCGTATGTTTACTTTGTGAGTTTCTTTAAGCACAAATTTATATAAAAAAATATCCTGACTTTACCGACATAAAACTTGTTTCACAAATATTCTTAAAACATACCGAGTAAATGTGTACAGGATGTCGCATTTGCGCTGTTCACAGCTGGTCATGTTTAAATAATTATACAAAATTAGTTCATGAATATCACCTTAAAAATTCAAAAAATAGTTAACAGAAAAATACACAAATTTAATTGATTGACATTTCGAAACAAACAAAAACAAAAAAGTATGTTAAATTTTAACAATTATTAGACAAAATGTATGTTAAAGTTAATAAGTATTTCCAAATGTAAGGAATTTATTAAGTTTTGGTTAAAATTAATTACTTTGCATAATCGAAAAATTCTGAGACACAATAATTTTTCTTATTCAGATATGAGACATGACTGTCATTTGTTGGCAATTAAATTTCAATGGACGTGCTGGGCAAGGATAATATTTGGGAGGATTTAGAAATAGATTACAACTCGATGATCAACAATTCAAAAAATCTGTTTTGTAATTTAGAAAAAAAAGGCGAAAAAATTGTTCACAGTGCGGTTATCCACAAACTAATTCAGGACGACTATCTGGAACTGCAAGAATCAGTATAATTTTCCAATTTAAAAACGTTGTATTTTGAAAAATACTATCCGTACCATTTTACACCAGTGCAAATTTTATTGCTTGTCGATCTACCTTCAACATTCTACTATTCTCGAAAGTGGCCAATTTTTAAGACTAATGACAAGTATACCTTTTTTCCTCAAAAACAATGCAGATTTAAGATTTTCTAATAAAAAAACGTGATAACTTTAGGGCCACAAAAGTTACGCTCACATTTACGTCACAAATATGGCGGATGTGACGCCCTCTAGGGAATATGTCGAAATAAACAACAGATTATGATGTATCATATCCAAAAACATCTACTCCCAAATTTTTAAGTTGATACATTCAAACATAGCGTAATTATTACAAAAAATCACTTTTTAAATGCCAACTTTGACACCCTGTATCTTTCTTATTATCAATATTTTATTAAATTGACTTAAATCGTAATGACGTGAAAAATCTAGTATGTCTCCATGGGCCATTAACATATAGTAAACCGCACAGGCACGGGACAACTATTACAAACGTGTTTAGATAAAAATGGGACACCCTATACTATTTAATTAAACTATCAGTGCATATATTAAATACCTTTATTCCATCTAAGCCTCTTACGACTAAGTTCTCAACGAAATAATTCCCCATGAATGCGAACTGAGTACTACTAAAATTCATAACTAAGACCTTCCCCGTCGGGGAAAATTACGGCGATGCGATAAATATGCAAAACGACACCTAGAATGGAACTAGATAGTTACGTTTCCTTTCATTTCCCTGGAATAACAAGAAAAACGGTTTTCTGTACATAAACTTAGTATACCCGTTCTGTTGTTAGAGGTGGTGGAGAAATGTGTTTAATTAACCCACTGCAAATAACTTAAAAGTTTCGAATGTACTATAATGCACTAGAGGAGGTGAAATATTAAATTAAGAAACCGGCGTTTATGAACCAGAGAGCTAGTTGTAACGGTAGTTATTGTTTTAGGTTCATTTAACCGGCGAAGCGGTGGCCCTTTTTCTTGTCCTTAGTAAGTAAGCGGTAATCTACGAAAGCACTTGATATATTGCACTGAAAATACAGGGTAAGTACTTTTATACAGTTTAGACAATTCTAAATACATGCTAATTACCAGTGGCGACTCGTGGACATAATAATAGATGAAGAGTGTTGGGTGTTTCGAAAAGTAACGAATAAATTCATTATTTTTTAAATTGAGAAGTTTTCGAAAAAATTCCCAGGTACTTTTTGACATACGACTCACATGTGTGACGTCATCGTTCGAGATATGACGTCATTGACAGTTTTTTAAATAGCAACCCCCAAATTTTGGCCATGCCATTTGAAAGAGCGTGTCATTCTACATACATAATCATTATCATTTTCAGTATTGTGAAAATTAAATTATAATTACACATTATTCGCTTGAAATTTTTGTTATGTAACACCATAATTTCCTTTCCTTTCCTTCTATGGCATGTCTTCACATCTTCGACTGTTTTATGGAGCATTGACCATAACGACGACAGATTGGGGTTCTAAATTTTCAAGAAAGCTTTCAAACCATTTTTAAAAAACTTCTGCATTCATATCTTTTTGATTATCTCCTGTCTTTTTTTACTGAAATATCAGTTCTCTATTCTCCAGAAATCCACTATCAATTCCTATGTGTGTCACTATCAAACAACGACCCTTTTCTTATAGCATTTTTAAACCAGTAGACCAACCTTCTATTGCTGCTTGTCAAGCATTTGTCACCATCTTGGTACACTTTTTTAACTGTATGTCCGTTGTTGACCCATATTTCATCCATGTAATACATTTTTCTTCCTTGTTGCCGATATTCTTTAATTTTCTGTAGATAATATGTCATCCATATAACTATATCATATTTGTCAAAAAAACTCTTTTTACCAACCTTCCCGTAGTGAAAGTCCATGTTATATAAAACTTTCCTCAATGTGTCCTTGCCCATTTTAGGAATTACTTTGTTTTTTGCAATAGCTTGCAATACTATTACGCTGGCAAATCATTTTTTTTTAAATGTGGAACGGTTCGTCGTATGACATATTTAGCATCTTCATTTATTTTACCACATCATACAAGGTGGTATATTTTTCCTGGCTGACCATTGGTATCTCGGAAATCGTAAATATACAACGTGGCTTAAATTAGAAAAACATTGTGCCTTCTGACGACCATTAAGACTTATCTTATCCTTATACAGGGTGAACCTTAAATAAGTACCAATATTTTAACCAGCAGTATAGTTCACTGTGTAGAACACATAATAGTTTTTTTTACAAAAAAATCAGAAATAAAAAAGTGAAATTTTAAATAAATGTAGTAATTTTTCTGTAGAAAACTTGTTGAGGACCGCTGACTTTCATACATTTATGAGTCATAGCACAGAATATATAGCTAACGCAACAGAAGGCTCGTCAAGTAGTGTTTAAATGTAGTCCCCGAAAAGAAGCCGGCTTCAAAAGCCAGCTTCTTTCAAACTGCGCATGTACAGTAGAAAGAGTAAGTTTAGCTATTAGCTCGTAGGTCGCGCCACAGGCGAGTCGATTTTAGCGCCCAATTCAGAAAGCGTTGCCAAATGAAAATTTTACGGAAGTTATTAGAATATTATACGTAAATAATAAAAAGTCTTAAATAACAATAATAATATGTATTCTTACACATCAGTGACAACTGACGTTTTTATAATTTACAGTAATTGTAATTCAAAATAAGGTAGACACATATGTAAATAAATAGGCACTTATTTAAAAATTTTAAATTGTGTTAGAATAATAATAATACATCAATAACAATTTGAGAAAACGTAAATATTTCTAATTTTATTAATTGATTAATAATATGACATGATTTTTCTTTCTGTATAGTTCCAGAATTATACCTTGTTTGTATTACTTCGATAATTACAACTGACATTTTTATAATCGAAGCAAATATTAAAACGACGGAAACAAGCTTATGCATACATACGTAATACCCGTAATACATACATATATACATATACATGTCCAAAAAAATTCCTTGTGCCCTTATCTCAGAAACTGTGATTCGGAAAAAGTTTAAATAAATAATCTTTGGGGATTTCTTTAAATTTATATGCGTTGAATTAAATATAGTGTTCTGAGTAGATAGATAAAATTATATTTTCACAAAAAATACAAATTACATTCCTCTGATGTTTTCATTATCATATAGATTATAGATAGTTAGAATGTTTATAATTATTATTGATTGTATACGAAAGGTAGTATATTTTACTACAATGATAATGTGACGCGGTTTACGGCATTTATTGGAGACGAATGGCTAAAAGACAAAGACGTTTGAGTTCGTTTTAGCCGAGCGGCGGCCGTTCGTCTATCTTTGTCTTAAGATATGGCCAAGGCGTGCATTCAACTGTTTTTATAGAATTTTTTACACACAGCGGCAGATCTTTTTATGTCAGTTTGTTTTGCTACTGTTTATGTGTACTTGTTAAGATGCTATTTCAATTATTATTAAATACGAGTATATTAGAATAAATCGACAATAATGGCTGGAAATAAGTGCCAATATTTTAATTGTGGTGAAACTCGAAAATCGGGAGTTCGAATGTTTCGGTTTCCACATAAAAATAAAGATTTAAGTAATAAATGGTTTATACATTGTGGTAATCGTAAAATGCCTATACGCAAAAAAACTGCTAATACATTTTTTTAACCCATAATTTAATTTTTGCAAACAATACAATTTAAAAATGTAAGATTGTATAATACATAACATTGTTATACTTATAAACGGTATGATACAACAATAGTTTCCCTTTGTCTTTATCCTAGGAGACACAAAATATATGATTTAAAAAATAATTCTCTAAAAAAATTGACAAATATAAATTTTTAAATTGACTTGCTTGCTTATTTAATATTCTATAGGAATTAGTCAATATTTCATTCAAATTAAGTATAAAGTTGAATGCACTGATTTAATTTTGATTTTTTTTTCTCTAAAACTAAATTTACCGCACAAAGTAAGAGCGTAAGAAAATGTTTATCAATAATTACCTAAATTACACACAGCTAAGGGAGAAAAAAAATCTCTCCAATTTTTTAAATAGCAATATAGCCACCAATTTTTATTATGACTGATCCAAAATAAGAATATAGCTTACGTTCACTTTTGTAGGTACCTATATCTATACACGTATTTAAGAGATAAATTCATAAAAAAATTATGGAAAATATACATAAAAGTTCACCAATTGTTTACAATTGATTTCGGTGTATCCAAAGAGGTTGGAAGGTTATTTTTATTTTTGCATTTTGATAAATATTTTATTTATTTATTACCACGATTTTATGTGATGTGGTAATTTGATTTAATTTATTGTAATATTTACCACTTTTTTATTTTATTTATGATTTATTTTACCCTGTTACCATTTATTTATTTATTAACATGTTTATTTCTGTTTTGATTTGTTTATGTGTTTATTTATTCATAATACAGTTTGATCTACAAAAAATTTCGAAATCGATAGTATATAGAAAGAGGATACCTACTATTTTTACCACATTTCACTGATTTTTGTATTGTCTCTAAAATATATAATAAATAAATAAGTATCTGTATAGAAGTTATTTTTTTTATGATTTCTATTTTTTTTTGTCGACAACAAAGTGCGATATGAGTCTTTCAAACAACAGGAAAGTTTCATTTTAAGATGCTTAATCCGAAGAAATATAAAATTAAAAAAACGCAGTGTTGTCCCAGAACGCACCTTAACGAAATGATTGAAAAATTTCATAAAAGGGTTTAACATGCGATAGGTCAAACTTTTTAAGTTCATTTTATCGACTATAAACGAGAGTACTTTTTTGTTGAACCTACCCAGATTTATTATTTTAAAGTCTTTATCATACAGGTGTTAAAAATTTAGGCAGTAAGTTGTAAAGTTTAGCCTATCCCTGGTAAACTAAAAAAGCTAAATATGTTTCAACGACACTATTTTAAGAGCTCCTTATTAGTGTCCATCACATTAAATTTTTATTAAATTATATTAAGTAGGTACTTTAAAAGTTATTAAATAAAAACGATTACCAGCTGCATTTTTCAGACACATATCTCTTAGACTTTATTTTAGATGTATTAAGTGAAATGGTTGATTTAGACTTTGTTTTAGATGTATTAACTGTTTCATTAATTTGAGCTTCGACAAGCCATGTGAAATTTTTAACATTTATTGTTCGATAATATATTTTGCTTATATTCTTTAGAATTCGTCTTCAATTTTCTTTTATATATTCAATACACCTTTCTTTGCTGGTGTTTTCAATTTCATATTTCAATAAATAAAAGGCATTTCCGCAAATTAAACATAATTAAACATATTTAAAAAATAATGAACATAAAAAACTCCTTTTTGTTTTATATAAAAAATTCCCTGTTTACAATTCTTTCTAATTTTGAAGAGGGCGATATCATAAATATATCTAATACAATGATAATATATATATATATATATATAATAAAAATCCTTTTTTTCTTTATCCAAAATATAGATATTTCTAATTTGCCGAATGAATGAACCGTCTTATTTACGAGCTTATTTATGAAAACATATTCTGTACCGCAAGTATAAGCTTATTCACACGTCGCACATACATAAAATTCAATTTAATTTCTTGAAAACCGTAACACATAGCAAAGTAAACTTAAAAAAAAAAACATTTTTAAAATTTTGCCTACATTTGCCTCGGTATAGCTATAGATCAATTTTCAATAATTAATATAGTCGCATATTAACATTTTTAATGCATAAATTTACTGCTACAACTTTGAAACAAATTTTTTCGAAAAGGCTTTTAAGTTATCAAAAATTGGTGTGTACCATTAGAAGCGTTATAGTTTTTTTATATGGGTTGTGAAAAAATCATGAACATTAGTAAAATCGCTGTTTTACAACTGCGATGTAATAAAAAAACATAATTGTCAAATAAAATTCAAGCATCAGTAATTTGATTTTAAGTCGGCTCTACTTAAAAAAGTTGTAGAAGTCTATTTTAAATTATGGTAAACGTTCCATTTAGTTATAGCTTTAGAAAATGAACCACAAATAAGCGAGTTAGCGAGGCGATTTTAGTCCACTATTAAAATTCATAAACGCAACGCACTTTATAAAGACGGCAAGATATGGCAACAGAGGCAGCGGTCGTCAAGGAAACGAACGCTTTAGGCTGCTTCTTTCGAAGAGCGCATATTTCTAAGTTTTAAAATTTTAACAAATATGTATCGTTGCGCCGTCTGTCGACAATCTCAGTACCTATTCCCTAATATGTCCCCACGAGAGTTCTGTTGCGTAGCTATATTTTCTGTGGTCATAGCACTGCAGATTGAACGTGTGGTTCTTAGTGTTGCCAGTGTTACACAAATGTCTTTGCTTTTCTTGATATTAAACGCATACGTCAAGCTGCTATTTTGTTATTTAATATTGTGTGTACCTTTATTTTTAAAATTTGTTTCACTGATTAAAGTGCGAAGTCAGTTTATGGTTCTGGATTCGAAATGGTTAATACTGACTCATTTGGGGTTATGTGGCGAAAATTAAATTTAATATACTGTGTGAAAATCATAATTTTTCGTTATTCTTCATAAAATAACTTAAGAAAATTGTGTCTTGTGTCTCTTTCTAACAGTGTACAATGACATTTAATTTGTGTGCTTGTGTGCACGATTATGTATAATTTTTGAACATTGAACATAGTAATATCACGTAATATCTTCCTAAATACTTTATGGTAGTATGTATTTAACTTGCGGAAATTCATTTTTTATCGTTTATAGTAAGGTCAGTTAAGCAGTTAAAATTTATGTTAATAATACTACGTATCATACTACATACCCAACTTTACTGTACTTATGCTTCAAACAAGTATTTTTAAAATAGAATTTAACGGTATTACTTTGCTATTACGTTAAAGGAAACTTAATATTTATATTAGAGGAGATATGGCAACCTCGCAAAAAATCATTTGGTTCATTAGGTTGGTTATGACAGCGGTCCTCAAAATGTATTTAAAAAAAAATAATAATATCTCCGTAAATATTAGAAATTTTTAAAAATGGCTTTCACTAGACTGATCTATGTGACGAACTACACCAGCAGTTAAAATATTTGTACTTATTTAAGGTTCACCCTGTATATAGCAACTCGCCGTTGATGGGTATCGTTTCAATTTATGGTAAAGTGAAAAGAGATTAGACGAAGAGGACCGGCACCATGGCTGCCACGATCTCCTAACTTTAAATCATTTGGACTTATTTCTGTGAGGATATTTAAAAAATGAAGTATACTCGTATTGTACCGAAGCGAACATTATTGATGATTTACGTAAACAAGTTCAAAACGGACAAGAAGCAGACACATTTATGTTAGTTTGTAGAAACTGGGTAAGACAGGCCTAAAATTTTGTGGTAACATCAGGTATGTCAAACTATTGTACTAATTAAAACCACAAATTAATATTAATAATTAATAACAATAGCGGCAAAAGCAGTTGGATATGCTGTATAAATTAGATGTTGTAAAATGTAATATATTTCTTTCCTTGGAAATTTCTTTCCATTTTTTGCCCGGTCGCCGATTATACGCCTTATCAGGTTTTACAGCGAACCAGTTTCCAGTGCCGTGCGGAATTGAATTTTTAAATCATTTTTGAACTGCTGTTTTTGATTTGATTCCACTGTACATTCAAAAAAATTTGTTTAGATAAGTTCTCGATCACCCTGTATATTTCGAGAGGCCAGCGGTGAACCATGAAAAACGGACCACCCTGTATTTTTTCACCTGTTCTAATTTTTTTGCCAGTGTTTTATTTGTCGGTATTCTCATATCTTCACACGTTTCTTCACGACGATCGGAATATTTTCGGGGGGCACACCGTACTATTTCAGGCATTAAATTTTCATCCGGCATCCTACGAAATTTACGGAAAGCAACCCGGGCCAGGTCGAAAAATCTAATATTTTATAAGATAAAAACCTCCATCCTTGAAGGAGTTACATTTATCGCAATGTGGGCTGGAAACGAGAAAGAAATTATCCTGCGAGACGGGTTGCCGAGCGGCCCCGGGTGTCAATTATGGAGCTCTCCCCCGCTAATGTTGTTAAAAGTTAATTACATGAAAAGAAGGGTTAAATCAGATAGAATCTAGTTTCGGGACAATAACGTTAAGGTTAATTATTAACCCTGTCGGTTAGTATCTTATTAATTTTCTGGAATTACATCCGGGGAAACGTTCCATGAGACGCATTAAATATTAAAGCTAGAAGTATTTCGAGATGGTACTTACCGTTATAGCTGGTTGTCATTGGGTGATGGTGGACTGGAAGCGGGGACCGAGTTTCTAAAAAGAAAATGACACAGTTAGTAATGACTGAAAAATACACTGAAAAATATGATTTATAATATTGACGAATGAAAGTCGTTTATAGGACAAAAATTTATTAAATAAATTATTCTATATGTTAACATAATGTACAATCGTTTGCAATAATAATGACACTCATTAAAATGAATTTTGCGATTTCTTTAGAAGTTCTGATGTATTTGTAATAAAATCTACTACACATTTTTAATATTAGTTATTAGTTGTTTCAGTCACCGATAGAGATTTAATGAAATTTCTACTCAGAACTTCCAGAAGTTCAAAAACTGTTTTAGAAGAGTGTCATTATTATTGCAAACGATTGTACTCTTGCTGACTAGTTCGCGTGCAGTAAACACTTACTTTTTGTACTTGTTGCATAAATAACTATTAATCTAACTTAAATTATGAAATGTTATGTTCATATGTATGGAAAAAAATGGTGATTTTATAAAAACCCATCTGATTTTGGAACTGACAACTTTATTAAGTATATTCGCATCATCATTCAAGATATTCATTATAGTAACGTAACTTTGATTTTTGATCTTATTTAAGTAGTCGACAGTCATTTTCCTTGCCATGTGGAAAGTGGCTGTCCTATTTTAAAAAGCAATAACCCTTGTAACATCAAAAACTACCGACCTATAGTCATTCTGCCCAATTTTGCTAAGGTGTTTTCGAAATGCCGTCATATTTATAACAATGTATGTAGCTGAATCTCTTCCAATCAACATAGCCTTCTTACGCTCTACGGTAACTAATTCAGTTGACGTTAACCAATTTGTCTCAAATCATATTGACAATAAAGGCCAAGTTAATGTTATATTACGGATTTTGAGAAGCCTTTTGACAAAGTAAATCATTCTTTATTAATACAAAAATTGAAATCTTATATGTTTCATATAATGGATACCGTTCTAACCCTTTTTTGGCTATATCTGGTGTACCACAGGGGTCTAACATAGAACCATTCTTATTCTTTCAATGTATAAATGATATGTATTTAACTTTGCAATATAATCATAATGATTTACTATAAACTGTTACAATAAGTGTCTACTTTTACATATTATTTGACTATAGTATAAATTGAAAGCCATTGTCACGTAGTAGTATTATTAAGGACTTGATGATAATCTTTCATTTTCTCAATAAATCAATAGAATATCTAGTGCTGTCTTTAAAATTAAATGTTTTTTTTCCTTTGACTTCAATGTTGGGGGTTTGTTGTACCACGTTACGAAACACAATTTCGTATCAAACTTTGGTAAGCTGATGACGTAAGAATTAACATTAATGCTACAAAAAAGATCAGCCGGAGAACATGCTGATACATCACGTTTACACCAGAAATAAGCCATGTAAGCATAAAAGTGAAAATCCAATAAGATGTATAACGGCTCTATTTATATTCACGTGGCGAATATGCGATCAAAAACAGTATACTTTGTCATAGAGATTGAATTCGTTTAACTATCGCGCGACTGTGGGAAATTACATTAAACTTTAATATAGAAAATGGAAGCATCGTCGTGAATTTCAAGGCGGAGCGACACGAGTCTTACGAGTATGTTACTGTACAGTGTATTTCAGGAGATGTATAATCGTTTGCAATAATCAATTCAGGAGATGTATAATCGTTTGCATAAAACGAATTTTGCGATTTCTTTTGAATTGCTGACGTACTTGTAATGAAAACTACCCTCAACTTTTAAGTTCTTAGTTGTTTCACTTTTCAATAGAGATTTAATGAAATTTCTACTCAGAACTTCCAGCAGTTCAAAAACTGTTTTGTGTCATTATTATTGCAAAAGCATGTACGTACTTAAGTATGTTATTCTGCGTTCAATTTTAAGCAAAAAATTAATTACATTTTCTTTAATAACTTTCGACTGCTTTAAGTTAAATTCATGAAATTTTGTATGCCGAGGTTTCTCGCTTCGGAAAATTCCAATTTTATGTACAATTGGCTGTATCTCCAAGAGGGCACCACAAGCGGTCATTAGGATCCTTTTAAATCGCTTCAAGTTTTTTGGAATAGAAAAACATTTTCTAGTAACTTTATTTGAGATAAAATATACAAATGTTTGAATGTAAAAATTATATTAATAACTTCAGTGAGTTTTTAAAAAGTTGCTATACAATCACATAGGAAATTTACAAAAATTTAGTAAGTATACCAAGCCATATTTACAGTAAAACTACTTCGTGAAATTACTGGTAATGGGTAATATACCCCTTATTTTACAAATAAATATTTTCGTTGTATGACTAAAAAGAGAAAACACCGTCAAATTACAGAATAATTTCGGGAGACAACACAACAATTTAAAAGGAGAATTTTGGTTTCCACATTCGAATAGTACTGTAGCAATGATGCCGTAGGGTAATCTGTTGGTCTAATAAATGGCTTCATTTTCTAAGATATTAAATACGATGTGGGATAAAGCTGGCTGTGAACATCAACAATGATGAAAGCAGGCCGGCGATTCTTAAAAGAAAACATCTACTTGGGATTCCCTGACATATTTCATATTCAGCCATTATGCTACGTCTCTGTCGGGCTACGCCACGGAATAATATAAAACCGTGTGGCGAAATACTTAAAAGAATAAATGGCCCCCTTAATACGACGTCCCGATTCACAATAAGAGTAATTTCTTAGTTAGGGCGCCACAACAAAATATTTTCCTTTGTATTTATTTTCCGGCTTACGCGCCTCGGAGATTGATATCCGGAAAAAACGGCTTTACTAACATTTTCCACCTGGAATCCGATTACCGCCATTTTTTCGAACGACGGTATGCCTAATTCTAATACATATTTTTTAAAATTACATAATTTTCTAGTAGTAACTTTGATAATAATGCGCTGCCGCTACTTACACACAATTATAAGGAATACTGACAATATGTTCGCTAATTTTAACCATCGGTTACAAACAGAAGCTTACTAGAATATGGTATCTAAAGAAAATCAGTTTTCCTGGTAAGATTTTAGAAAACAAACTTGTGGTACGTAAATATTAAAGTTAACGCCAATTCAAAGAGAAATGAAACTGAAATTACTTTGTGTTTTAATATTACAAATGCTAGTTTATATACAGAGTGTTCAATAAAGAACGGGCTGTATTTTAAAGCTAGCTTCCTTGGATAACATTATGTAATTTAGAACAACTTACCTTAATACAATTTTGCTTAAGAAGTTATAGGCTTGAGAAAGTACTTTTTCTATTTCCATGCTCAACATTCAACGCAGTTTTCACTCAAATGGTGCATTTTGGCGACATGCAACAAGTATACCTTTTTCGAAGAAATCGAAGGCTATTTCATAATAACTATTTTTTAAAAATTACCCATAAAAAATTAATGGGATATACGTATAGTGGCATTCGTTTTGCAAAATATTAGCATAATTATCTAACAAATATAGAAATCGTAAAAAATTAAATAAAAATAGTATATTCTTATATTAGGATTAAAAGTGGCACATCTGTGGCAAGTAATTTTTGTATTTATACAATATGTATACATATTGCTAATCGTTTTCATTTGTGTCTGTAAAAATGGAATCTAAGATTTAGGTGCACCTAAGAAGATACTGGAGTCTGCAAAGAGGTTTCCTTGAATCTTTTCCCAAAGAAATCTCGAAGAAATTTGTAAATGTATCTACCAACGTTTTATGGATTGGTGCAAAGAAAAAAACATTAAGTTATATCCTTGAGTATTTACACCAAGAGGGTCAATCCTTAATAAAGACCTAAATAGTTATCATAATTCCTGTTAGATTTCGTACTGTGTAACAATACGCATTTATTCAAACGAAGGAAATAAAGCGCTACTATTTTAATCTGCAAAAAACTGTGAAGGCGTTTCGAGGGCGTGGCCGCGTGACCCTTTTTCATATACCTGTCTAAATAATAAGATTGTGGCAATATATTTATATTCAAACCACAGATCATAAAGTTTGAAACATAAGCAGTTTATTTTATTGCGTTAGAGAAGTAAGAATATGAACTGTAAATTAATTTAAAAAAAAACAGAAAAATAAGATTGTTAAAAGAGTTTTCAGCGATATACCAAAATTTACATTTTCTGTTTTATTTCCTTTAAACATATTAAGATAATTCAAATGAATTCGACATACCTACTTCTATAAAGAGACATATAGAACTGCAGATTATCGTGTGGGTTTCTCTTACTGCATAAGATGCATTATTATTTTGCGAAAAATTCATTAGTAAAATTTCTAAAACACCAAGTATCTTTTTTCAATGTTTTTCAAGTATAATTTTGTGATGGTGTGAAATAAATATTATTTTGTAGTCTTTTTGAAGAGTAATTTTTAAATTAAAATTAAATATAAATTAATTTAAAAATTCAAATAATTTAACATTTGCGCATGCAAATTTAAATAAATTTACATGCGCTAATGTTTTTAGTAAAAATAATTTGTGAACTTTACAGGCCTCATCAGTAAAGAATGTGTTTCAAAATTTATTATTTTAAGTATATAAGGTGAACCATTAATGATGTGCCAGAGTAGGAATGACAGTTTTGGAGCAAAATATGAAGATATAGCTAAATATGCCTTATTAAAATGTTGCTGTGGAAAAAGATACAGGTTTACATATTTTTTTTTCGTTTTTTTTTTTAATAACTAGGATCACTCAACCGATTGTCATCAAATTTGGTAGGGAAACATATTTTAAGAAAAGCAATCATAATTTATGTAGTAGGTACCTATTAAAACAGATAGACCATTGCCAGATGATGACAATTTCTATCTTATTTTTTGTTAACGAAATTCCTACCGTTTTCCAGAGAACTGATCTAAAACAACCAAATGTATTTTTCGACGTGAGGAAATCTCTTAGGAGCATTAGAAAATTGCCACATTGAAAATTTTCTGTAATTAGCTGTAATAATTAGTTTAATTAATTAAGACATGTAGAAGTAGAGAGAGTTTGCTCAAGGGCTAAGTTGTTTTTACTGCTCTGTTGTTATTTTTGTCCATAAAAGTAAATATGTAGATAATTTTTTTTTTCAAATATGAGTTTTGTTCTAAAGTTACTCTGGACATTTAAAAAAAGTAAACGACTCATTGATACCTACTAATTTTTTTGAATTAAATTTCAGTTGAGAGATACTTGCGTTAATACAAAAAAAAAACACAAATAAAAATATTTCAACTTTGACACCTTGTATCTTTTTCCACAGAAATATTTTAGGAAGATATATTTAGCTATATCTTCATATTTCCTCCCAATGATGTTACTCCTCTTCTATGCCCCCTTATTAACGGCCCACCCTGTATATTTTTATCGACACGTATTGAATGACTTCTTCACTTGAATTTACCAAAGCTGGAGGAGTATGATAAAAGTGTTATCTGGCGGTTAATATATTTTAAGCTTTGACTTTCATTGATACGCGAAAGTGAATATGAACTGGATAACTGCACTTCTGTATTTCTTTTTATTAAAAATCGTGATGAAATTACTATAATTACTTATCAGAATTCAAAATCTATCATTACATTCGATTTTCGCCTTGCGCGGAAAAGTTTTATTCTTGGAATGTTTCATCTAGTTTTATTACATTTTAAAAATTAACATTTATTTCCTGCCTGCTTCCTCATGACTAACACATTCACTTAATAATAAAATAAACAGTAATCCTATCGAATGTCATTAAAGTTGTGAATTTTAAGTACATACAAGCTTTTGAAATAACAATGACACTCTCTCAAAACAGTTTTTGAACTTCTCGAAGTTCTGAGTAGAAACTCATTAAATTTATATTGGTAAGTGAAACAACTAATTACTAATGTTAAAAGTTGAAAGCAGATTTCATTACAAATACGTCAGCAATTCAAAAGAAATAGCAAAATTGAATTTAAAGAGTGTCAATATTATTGCAAACGATTGTACATAACATAATATGTATGAACCAATCATCTTCGATGGGAGGAGCTTTCAAAATTATATATCCAAATTCATGTCATTTTAGTACCTAATATTGCGCCATCTATTAGCAAATAGCCCAAGCGTGAACGTTCTTTTTGAGTTCGTTTCCCATTACGCGAGAGTTGGTTTCCCATTCAGGCCAACAAGGTCTCCCATTAGATTGACTAGTCTTAGTGTATATAGTCAAGGGTTATATTCAGAAGATGTATTGATGGTGTGTTTCTCAAACTTAGCAAATAAAATGAAGCCGTCAACGCTTTGATCACAATATTCAATGTTGCGGTCAATGTACGTTGGATATAAAGATCGCTAGTATTTACAAAGGAGCAAGTTGATTGTTTTTTGAATAGTATTTCATTTTTGTCTAAAAAACCTAGTCTTAAAATATGGCCCATTCTTTACTGAACATCCTGTACATCATGCTTTGTTTATATTTGAGATTTTCACTACTATGTTTTTAAAGTATTATAATATTAAATTTGATTTATTTTAGGCATTAAATCAATGTTTTTTGTAGTTAATACATTTATACCGTGGAATGTATATAAAATACAACATTTTTTTGTACCTTGTCGTTGGCTACTATGTTTGTTTGAACATAAATATGTTGAAACGTAATTAATCTCGAAATACCTGAAAATATATACATATTGCGGATTACCTGTAAATTTATTATATATTTTTTGTTCATTAAATTTCCGTAAACGTGACAACTGCAGTAGATAAAAATAGTGTTGTGGTATAAATCTACCCATTCCAAGTTTAAAAATGTCATATATATGACAATATACATAATATATATTTATACTGGCTTACATTAAAAAATGACAATAAAAAAGTAGTAATATTTACACTTTCTCTGGTATTTGAAACATTAAATGATGCAATATCAATATGCTCCAAACGCTATACAACTCTTCTCCTACTGTGTAAGAAAACTTCTTTAACAACATTTTATAAACTAATTTTTACATATCTCCCTACCAGAAAACTGTTCTGGACTTAATTAAAAGTTCTAAATTAGAAAACTGACAGGAATTGCACCGCAGATCAGCATTTTATGGTTAAAGTTAAATCAAGGCAAAATTCATCAAGGTAGATCTCACGTAATTACAAAATACTGTTAAAATTTAATTAGGAAGGCAAGCAGCTATGCATCTAATTGTACGTATCTGGCTGAGGATACGTCCCTCGCGAGTCGAGCTTTGATAACAGCTCATGCGTCAATTCAACGTGCAGACTGCATGTGTGGCACTCGAGACATACTCCAGTTTACGTGTATTCCGACATCTTCCGCGGCTGCTCCTCATTAAGGTTTTACTAAATCTGGAGTCTGCTGCGTTTCCGCGGCAGGGACAATAATTAATATCAACCAGGTAAGACACTTGCTGCCATGGCAATGCGATACGTATACAAAACATTGAACGTATGTTGTTACTATATACAGTATGCGCCAAAAGTATGGAATAAATTCAATAAAAACGAAACAATTATTTTTTGGGAAAAATCCTCGAACAGGTCGATTTTTAATTTAAAAAATACATATATTAGCGTATAATGCGATTTTCAAATGTCATTTGTTTTCGAGTAATGACGGCATCGATTTTTTTTTTTAATGGCAACACCATATTTTTTTCCTTGATTCTGAAAGATCGTTTAATTCTCTATCAGACAGTACTAAAATTTTGCCCTCTTACATAGGAAAGTAAGAGGGCAAAACATTAATAAACCACGTAATTTAGAAGAACTTCAAAATCGCATTCGGGACGAAATACGCAGAGTTACCCCAGAAATCATTCATAATGTGCAAGAAGAATTTCTTCACAGACTTGCGCATTGCCAAGAAGTTGGGGGATGGCAATTCGAACATTTAATTTAAGTATAAAATTTAATCAATTGTATTTTATTTTACATACCTCAGAATTGTTACTTTTTTTATGGATAAAATTTACGTTTTCTAACATTCAATCGTCATTTACTCGAAAACTTTTTATATATATATATATACGGTGTTTTGTAAATGAAGTAGCTCAGATTCTTTAGCTGAAAATAAATCGATTCAACCTAACATACCAATATCATAAGTCGCACATTAAAAAAGATACACGGTGTCAAAGTTAAAATTGTATTTTCGATATTTGCAGATAACTTCCAAAATATCCAAATATTTACATAAAATTTGTAAATCAGGGGTTTTTGCGGGCGAGAAATTCAAATTTGTTTCTAATTTTGACGTCACTAGTAGAGGGTACAATGTTTCTTTTAAATGACAATTTGTATAAAATTCATGTTGTTTTATATTTATTTGAAATAAATTTGTATTTCCGTATCTGAAAACATTTTTTCCCACTATTCGTCATTATTTCTGTTCAGCTATAATTTCCTAAGAATCATCCTGTATAATTGAAAACAAAATCGGAAAATATATAGAAGTAAGAGATATAATTATATAAAATAAGGTATAAAATAGAAAAGGATAATCAATTATAAAACATAGATAAATTTTAAAAGGTTTCAGATGACTGCAAACCGTTTTATATCCAACTACTTTCTCTATTTATAAATCTGGCAACCCTCCACTACACTTTTATCGACATATTCAATGATTTGACGTGTTTGTTTACTTTATTATACAACATTGCATTAATGTGATTATTACAGGCAATTATTTTAACATGTCAGCTTTCCAGCTCCCATCCTTTGGAAAGTGTCACTCAGTTTTACTGTTTACGCACGTCAAACTGTAAAACAGCTACTAATAAATAATTAAATTTCAAGTGTTAAAACACGCCATGTAATATTTAATGTAATAATAATTATTAACGTGAATAATCTTGCAAAGTTTCCCCGAACAAACGACTTTTATATATCAATTCTCCGCAACAAAAACAGTAGATGAATATTAAGTACCTCGAGGATCGAACTTGGGGCTCTTTCATTTATCATATAGGTAAAATAAGTAAATATCAATAATAATTACAATTACATCAACGTATGTAGTGGTAAATACATTCTTGTTATAAGTTGCAAAGATAACAAAAATATACATAATTTTATGCTGCTACAAGACCGTGAGATCGTATTTATTATTTAATTATAAATAAAAGTACAAATCGGCTTAAGATAATTACAAGAATTTCAAATAAATACCTCGAGAAATTTCCAGGCAGGTAGTTATGCTGGAATACGTTCCCAATTACCGACAGAGACAAATCTGGACGCGACCAGGAAATGCTGTACCTCGGGGCATCATCACGGCATCCTAGATTTAATCACGGCTGCTGCAGTTAATGCAGCAATCATTAAACTAGTGCAGCTGGCCCCTTTCTGCTGGGGTTTAGGATCCTACCAGGACTGTACGTAAAAAAATGTTTATTATATTTAATTACATTGCTATAAATCATTGAATGCAACTTCGAATAAGGGTCATATTTTTGCTGAGAATACCAGCACAGCGCAGCAAGTTTGTTTGTTCAAATTACATCATAAAACCTTTAGTTTTTTTTATTTTAATATTTCAAATAAATTTCAAAACGTCACGTTTGAACAATGCGAATTTTCATTCTGTTAACGCGCTAGTTAAAGAAAAAATTCCAAAAAATATCACAAAAAAAATCACAAGTACACCGAATATTTATGGATACTATAAGATTAGGCGGTCAATATGAGGAAGAAAGATGGGGCAGAATTCAAAGAAACAACAGTAAAGATTATGTGGAAGATTCGTGCAAACTTTTACAGGAGCCTTTTATGCAAACAGATCCATGTAAATGTAAAAGTAGTTCAGTTTCGTTAAGTTTGTCAGAAGTAAACCGAATAATATTGTTCTGGGATGAAAATACCCTTGAAGGTCTTATGCATAAATTCCACATACTGTTGCTGTACAATTAGCGTGGAGAGGAGGCGGGGCAGTTGCCTGTCTCTTGGGAAAAATAACGATGGTTCTCCAACAAATCGCATTGAATATAATCCGGTATTCAGTAAAACTTGCCAAAACGGCTTAAAATGCTGTACAAATAGTAAATAGTTGATTGAAGTTGATGAGTTGATATTGAAAGACAAAGCTGCCCTGTATGTATTTTTCATAAACTCATCAAAACGAAGCGAACATATTACCTCACCACGGTTGTTCTCAAAACCTAATCGAGACTGGAAAATAAAAACTGATAATTAGTATGATAATATGCCTGTTGGAAAAATACTATTAATGGATGGATTATTGGCTGAATGTAAAGGACAAAAAAGTAATAAACCATTCAAACAGGTGCTGTTAGTGAATTGGCAAAGAATAACAATTGCTGAAAATTACTGGTCATAACAATCCAAATTCTATAAAACCATACCTACTTAAATATCGACCATGAACACCACAATAAGATCATCTGTAGTAGAAAAAAATAGTTAATCTAAAGTTGCGTTACATTTTAATAACTGTACCTTTACCAACTGTACTTTTAATAAATAAATAGTTGTTTTGTTGTGTTGCGACTTATTTGACATTGACAGAAGCCTCATAATTTTATGTCAAATATTCAAATTACATCAAACGGCACGGTGGGTCGGTCTTTAGGAATTGCAGAAAGTTAAATTGAAGACTGTATCGAATATACTGGACAACGCAAGAAAAATTCAATACGAATCTTCTATCTTCAAATAAGCAGATATAACGGACATTTTGATATTCAGAGATGCAGAGAAGATATCTAGAAGTGACAGGAAAGTCAAAATTACTCTAAATGTCAATGTTTGTAATATAATAAATAATTATTCAATAAACTAAAATTATTTGCATTATTAATCACTCTTCAGTGAAATAAGATTAACAAACTAAAGTCAATTTTACTTCTCTAGTAAATAAAGTGTAGATTATTATGGTTCTAAAGAGTGAATGAAACGTCAGTTATAAGGTGCATAAAATTATTTTTTATTACGTAACTGCAATACAGTTGGTCCGCGTACTGTCAAGAAGGCATTTCAATTTATTTAATCAAAAAAAATATCATTTAACACTAATTGGCCAAAAAAACTGACACTACTAAAGATACGCCCTGTATACAGGGTGAATCTTAAATAAGTACAAATATTTTAACCAACAGTATAGTTTGGTGTGTAGAACACATAATTAATAGTTTTTTTACAAACAAATCAGTAATAAAAAAGTGAAATTTTAAATAAATTTCGTAATTTTTCAGCAGAAAACTTGTTGAGGACCGCTGGCCTAGACATACCCTTTCATACTTTTATAAGTCATAGTGCTGCAGACTGAACGTGTGGTTCACAGTGTTGCCAGTGTTACACAAATGTCTTTGCTTCAAGGGAGTTTTAAAATGTTGTCCTTATGGACGCAAAATTTGCGAATATTCGCTCGAATTATTTGATGGTGGGAAAAAATCTCAACTTTTAGCGAATTTCGTCAACTGTAACATTTTATATTATTTTTATTATCAAACTGTCATTGACTGTCATGACAGATTATCGGAAGCCCAAGTTAAACTTGCTAACCCCACATAATGCATGAAAATAGCAATAATAAAATTTGCTAAAAGTTGACACTTTTCCATTTTAAATAAAAAACGCGTGCATTTTCGCGAATTTCGTGTTCATGAAGACAAGGCATAACTAGAATTTTTAGACATGTCAAAGAATGGCTGTTTATAAAAAATGTGTATGGCCACCTCCTCCCCTCATTGCCATACCTATACCTCACCAATAAAGTACGTCTATGTACAAACATGAAACTGAAAACATAAAACAGGTTCTCTACTCACAGATCCAGAATGTGATCTATAATCATTTTTTCTACACTCCAACTGATTTCTCACAAGACTAATATCATTATCACTGAACTCATCACTGCACTCCACTGTTACTGCACTCCACTGTCACTGCACTGCACTGTCACTGCACTCCACTGTCACTGCACTCCACTGTCACTACATTCCACTGTCACTACACTCCACTGTCACTATCACTGCACTTCACTAAGAATGCACATCACTGTCACTGCACTGTCAGTATCACCGGTATTATAGCAGATGTTCGAAATGACCACCATTGCTTTCTAAGCATGCTCTTGCTCTTCTTATCATCGACTCACGTACATTTTGAAAAATTGTAATATTTCTTCTTATCATATCTCCTGCGTTATCTATACGAACTCGCAGTTGCTCCAAAGTGTTAACAGGTTCTGAATAAACTAGTTGTTTCATATGTCCCCATAGGTAGAAGTCACATGGGTTCAAATCTGGTGATCTTGGCGGCCAAGGTATAGGTCCATATCTTCCTATCCATTTATCCCTATAATTATTATTCAACCAGTCTGATACAATTCGAGCACTGTGAGGGGGAGCACCGTCATGTTGAATCCACATTTGTTGCCTCACAGCAAGAGGTACATTTTCCAACAAATCTTCCAAGTTATTATCAAGAAGTTCAAGGTACATTTGACCTGTTAGTCTTCTTGGCAATACATGGGGTCCTATCAATGTATTATCTACAATACCTGCCCAAATATTTAATGAAAATTGTTGCTGATAATGAGTTTCCCTGATGGCATTTGGATTTTCATCAGCCCAAATATGAGTGTTATGGGCGTTAAACATCCCCTCTCTCGTAAATCCCGCTTCATCTGTCCATAAAATATATCTCAAAAAGTCCTCCTCTAACTCACACTTCCTCAGAATCCATTCACAAAATTCTCTTCGCCTGGGTAAATCGTCTGGTAGTAAGGCTTGCACCTTTTGTACATGATATGGATGAAGTCCTTGCATGTGCAAAGTTCTTAGTACCGTTCTCTGGGATACATGAAATTCATGAGATAATCTTCTAGATGATGTGCCCGGATTCTCCTCTACTGCATTTAAAATTTGTGGCTCAACGTTTCTCACTCTTCTTGTTTGTGGACGACCCCGATCCTGGGTTTGAAGTTTAAAAGATCCATGGTCCCGTAATCCTTGAACAATATTGACAAATGTACGTTCATTTGGTATATTTCTTTCTCCTCCATACCAATTTGTATATAATCTTTTTGCAGCAAGTGCATTTTTGTTGCTTAAAAAATATGCTTTTAGCATGTCAACCTTTTCACTGTTTGAATAATGCGCCATATTTTACTTAATTACACTGTATTTCACTAAAAATATTAATTAAATACACAAGACACTTAATAGAAAAACACTGCCTGAGAAAATATTAAAAAGATTTAAATACGTTTTATACGTTATATACCAGTCTTTCAAAATTGTAGAGAGTGACTAATGTTATCTGCTTCTGCTACGCATGCGCTCAGTTAGTACGCATGCGCTGCAGTTAGTACGTATGCGATGCTGGCATTTCATTGGCTGCGACGAATTGTCGGATCCAACTGTTTCATTTCCAAGGCTATCATGGGCGGGTATATCGTTCGGGCGGGCAAAATTTAGGGTATATCTTTTCGTTAATTTAATTATAAATGTAATTAATTTTGTTAGTGATTTGATCGAAATGAGGAATATCGGATGATGACAAATGAAGAGTTTAGTGCGCGAGGTGAAAATATGAGTGTAAGTGATGTTGAAATTTATATTTCATTAACAAAATTGTACGTGAATAGCTTATGTGTGCAAATAAAAAAGTGGTAAAGAAGTACAACTGTGAAACGGAAAGTGATGGAAACTCGTGGAAGGAAGATTGTATTTTTAAAATGAGTTTTCCAAAAAAAAAAAAAAATTATTACTATATCTTACAAAATGAAACTTAGTCCATATAAATGAAATCGAAAAGAGTATACTGATAGAAAGGGCGAAATAGTGATATGGCGAAGAAACTATTTAGAATAAATATTAAAAAATAAAAATCTGGATCGAAGAATAATATACTAAATTTTTACGAAACATGGACGTATGAATGTCATACGGAAAGCGGTACGATATATGATTATAATAAGTGTTAATGTGTGACCGTTATAGTGACAGTGCGTAACCTATAGTAAATAGTGTGTATGTATTCTAAAGCCTTTTGTCCTTTTGAATGCGGAATTCGCAAATATTTGCACTATTTATTTAATGGTGGAAAAACAAATTTTATCTACGTTCATGAAAAAACCATAAAATGTTATTTAGATGACACTAAATCTAGGAAAATGTGACGTCGATTTGAACGTTTATGTTTGTCATGATGACAAAACGCTGTAGTAGAATGACAGATGAATGCAATAAACATTTTATTGCACTAGTGCAATAAATAACCACTTTTTCCACTAAATATAGTTCAATAAAGTTTTGCTTTTCGCATGAACGTAGAAAAAGTAAATTGTTAATGTGCTAGGTTCAGCCGACGTCAATTTATTTTTGATAATTTTGTGTGCTTTAGCTCTTCTCAAGTGGTACGCTTAGGTAATCATACTACCCGATCTTCCGTACTCATATCTGTGTTGTGAATTAGTCACTCTCTATTATTTTCGACCTTGGGCAATTGAAAATATAAGATAAGAACTTTAAATTTTGAAATAATTGTTATTATTTTTATTATCTAGCGCCTCGAAATTGGTAAAAACTGTTATATCACTGTTTCTACTCTAAAAATAATGGATGTCATGTAATGCAATTATTTTTGTCAATTTTGTATATTTTTTATATCTGATCGCATTCAAATTTAGTACACCTATGACTGGCATAGTTTTGCTTGCTCGACGTTTCCGCCTACTGCCCGTGATACCTACCTGTCGTAGGCACATTACTGAAAACTTACCTTGATGGTTTTTCTGACCAGCTTTTTTTATATGCGATATACACCTTTTTTAAACATCTTCATGAAATCTGTCTCGAGCTGCGCCTTTTGAAAAGCCCATAATAAATCGACCTCTTAATAATTCGTCCAGCATATTTCCCTTTCCCATTTGTACCGGCAACCCACAACACATTTCATTAGAGAGAAAATATTTTACTTTGCTGGATCTGCCGTCTAAATGTATGCATTTTATACATTTTTTCTTGATATTAAACGCATACGTCAAGCTGCTTATTTTGTTATTTAATATTGTGATTGTGTGTACCTTTATTTTTTAAAATTTTTTCACTGATTAAAGTGCGAAATCACTTATGGTTCTGTATTCGAAATAGTTAATATTGACTCATTTCGGGTTATGTGGCGAAAATTAAATTTAATGTGTGAAAATCATAGTTTTTCGTTATTCTTCATAAAATAACTTAAGGAAATTGTGTTTTGTGTCCCTTTCTAACAGTGTACAATGACATTTAACTTGTGAAATGTGGATTACTGATTAAATAGTTAATTTTTTAACAAACAGGTAAGCTTGTGTACATGTTTATGTATAATTTTTGAACATTGGACATAGTAATATCACGTAATATCTTCCTAAATATTTTACGGTAGTATTGAACTTGCGGAAATTCATTTTTAATCGTTTTAAGTATTTTAAGGTTAGTTCAGATGTTAAAATTTATGTTAATATTGCTGCGTATCATACTACATACCCAATTTTACTGTACTTATGCTTAAAACAAGTATTTTTAAAATAGAACTATTACGTTAAAGGAAACGTAATATTTATATTGGAGGAGATATGGCAACCTCGCAACAAATCATATGTTTCATTAGGTTGTTGGATGATAAATCAGCCAGCGGTCCTCAAAATGTGGGTATTTTTTTAAAAAATTAATATCTCCGTAAATATTAGAAATTTTTAAAAATGGCTTTCACTAGACTGATCTATATGACGAACTACACCAGCAGTTAAAATATTTGTACTTATTTAAGATTCACCCTGTATGTATAGCTTATTAAATTCGCGATATAAAATAACATTTACTAACTTCTTAATTTCTATTGGGATGATGATTAGCTGAAGAACTGAATTTTTTCGTGGCCCGTAGGGTAATTTGGCCACCGTCGTTGGCTGAGCCGCGCCTCACTCATTAGCGCCACGACGCTCTCCTCGCCGTTTTAATTGCACACCAGACGCCCGCACCAGTTGTCCTAACTTGTACAGCGTCCGCCCGACGAGCTGTACATGATGTTGAAGTTACAACTGTTCCGGCGACGGCAAGAGTTGTTGCTCTTTTTTTTTTGTCCGTTCCGTCCTAAACTTTATCATTCCATCTTGTTCAGGAAAACTTTGGTGTCGCATATTAATTTCGCGAATTTTACCAACCTCCCGGCGATGCTTTTTGCACTATTTAGTGCCAGAAGTGGGAGTTACTCGATTCGGCGTTAAAACTTTGTCATTGGCTGGGAAATCGATAACAATCAAGATTCAAGATTGCATTTTAGTGTTTGCCTATTACGAGTACGTAGGGAGCATATTCAATATATTCATGCCGGAGTTCAAAGCGGGGCCGCGTCTGTTACCAACTAGTAATATGAAAGTAGACACATATCATTTATACGTGTTTTTAGTTCATTCACGTAACCTATTAAAAAAATGTGCATAAAAAGGGTGATTAACAATTTATTCAAGAAAAATTAGGAAAAATAGTCAATATCGTAAAAAAATGTTGTAAAATTCTTATATTTCTTATATTCTTAAAATTTGAATTTGGGCCTCAAATTTGAATTTGGGCCTCATATCTCGGGCCCCATCGGGCCCAAAATCTGATGGGCTCAATCGATTGACCGAGAAAAATTACTAAGGATTTCAGTACCAGAATATCGATTTGTGTTCCCTGGTCTTGAACAAAAAACGCTGCATAGGACCCAAAAATAGACGAAAAAATTTTGGGTTTTAACCAATTCGGATGTAAAATTTCCCGCTGAATCCGAATCTGCAATAAAAAAGATGAGTTTGCATTTGAAATTTCAAAGTTGGGCCTCATATATCCTATAAGGTCCCATCTGGCCCAAGATCTGATACGATTCCTCGGGCGCAATTACTAAAGACCCCAGTATCAGAATTCTGATTTTCGACCCGTGCGCGAAATAAATTCACCGTTTCCAGACTTTTGGACCACATTGTATATATATTTTAAACTAATAGGTTTTATCTAATGTAGCATTTCCCCATTTCTTTGCGACTGTTATATAGTGAAAAACGTAACGATCTACCCCTGACCAATTGGCAACCGAACAATCCCCTTTCCTTTCCATCCCATTCCCTTTGTTGTGGTGTGGTATCCATGTAAATTTTTCATCCAGACAAGCGATAGTCTGGAAAATGGAAGACCCGCCGAGATTGCGCCTGTTTCGCCAGTGTCTCTCCCTTATCTTGTTTCAAGTTTCGATAGAATGATATTGGTATCTAAGCACTTTCGCTGGCTTTCCTTCGTGACGTCATTTACTTTAATATACACCACCGACAAGGATACGCCGCAGGCAGGACTTTCTATCGCCTTAGAAGGCTCGGGATGTGCTCGAGGAAGGATGTCAGGGTGTAATTTTTTATGGGAAGTAATAAATCCGCTTCCCACATTTTCATTTGGTAAACGATGCGCTTGGATACAGGGCAGCGATACGATGATAAAATTTAGTACAATAAACTAACGTTTAATATAATATTATTGAAATATCGTTCCCGCCATATTTTATACAGAATTCAGTCAGTGACTGAGTCAACTATTTTCATAGAGGAAAATAATTATAGATTGCCACTGATTGCAGTTCAATTCGGTGTTGACCTGACACGACGTTGCCAAATTTAAATATTTTCAATTAATGTTATAAATTACTTGCAAGTATGCAATTAACATATTAAGTTTCAACATAAAAAAATATTTAATATTGAAATTAAAACACACCAACGCATCAAAATATAGTGAAATAAAATCCAATATTCACTAGGTTAAATTATTAAGAGAGTCGGAAATGTTTTTTGTATTTAAATACATACAGTAATAAAAAACCCTCGTACTGTTAACAAAAAACAGTCCGAGACATACCTATTCAGTGATAAACAATCCGGCAATCCGAGTCTTGACCTACCGTATTTAGGTCAATAACCTTGTTTTTAATGTCTGCTCAATGACAAGCGTTGCAGAACCGCTAAATAAGAATACAAACAAACAATAATTAAATTTGCATTTTTATAAATACTCGATGTAATCAATATGAAATCATGAGAATTTTATAATAAATGCTTAACCGCAGCGATCAGCGCCGACATCGAATAGGCTGTAATCGGTACAGTCGGCACAGCTAAAAAGTTAGCAGTGCAAATTTGCAAAAGTCGAACATTGTTCCTAAGCAGGTAAACCCGGCATCGAACTGCATCTGGAACACATCCCACACTTCCCTTCATTATCCATCAGTTATCATTTTCGCGTGGTAGAGGTTGGTGAATTTCGTGTGTTTGAGTCGCCAGTGTAGTTTAAAACTATTAATAAAATTTGCTATTTGTCTAAATAAAAATTCAATTCAAATTTGTGTTATTGATATTACTGATCATGAGTAATAATGGATTTGACTTTGATTTGACATTATTTGGGAATATCAACGTACAAGCTCAACATGATTCTGCTTTCATGAACATAACGACAAAGTGCAGTACCTATTCTGATGTATTAATTCAATGACGTGTTATACAAAAACTTTTTTTTTCAAAAACGGTCAATTTTATCGAAACAAATGTAGAGTACCTTTTTTAAAGAGGAATGAAGAGAAATTTTAGCCCAATGAGTATGGTGGCAAGTTCGTTCCTGACTTCCCTGACAGTATAAAACATCTACTGTAGTATGGTTTTATGAGCCTTTATGACCTACATAAAATATAAAAATTTCATTAAATTATACAGGTCGGTTCAAAAGTTAGAGACGAAAAGGTAAATCGATGGGTACCCCTTTGGGGCTCTGTATCTCCGTTAAGGGGCACTTTAGGAATTTTTTTTATGACAAACTAGTGTTATTTTGACCTCCGCTATACACTCACGAAAATATTCCATATACTTACCGGATACCCTGTATATACCTAGAGTAAAAACTGTTTTGGTTTCAGGTAAAGTGCCTTCTCTGCCGAAAATACAGCAAAATGTTACTTGCAAAAGTTGTTCAGAATAGTAAGTTATGGAGACGTGCAAAATTTGAAGAAGATCGGCAAGGTTTGATGAAACCATTTTATCAAAACAGACCGATCTTTTTGAAATTTTGCACTTCTCCATACATCACATGCTTAATAAAAATTAGACAAATAGTATAAGTTGAGGTTCGACCCTATCGTAACAAATTTAGAGAGACTTTATCGCTTTGGGAGCGTAAACAAAGAGGATTTTAAGCAGTTTACGATTACGGGATATCCAGAAGATATATGAAATTGCAACACCTTCACGTGCCGTCGGACGGAAGAGAAACCATCGACTTTATCTGATTCTGGGCATGCTCGACATTTTAATAAGGATTCCCAACAGGTGAGGCGAGTTTCGGATTCAGGCGATCCCCCACAGCCGTGGCCCGGACCGAGGACGGAATCAATCAAAAGATGCATAAAGCCTGCCTTCATATGTGCCCAGAATATTTATCAGGCCAAAAAATGTTGCGCGACCCTTTAAAGGCTTCGGAGCGAAAAGCAATTTCTTTTAATGTACTTTAAATTCTTTCTTAGTCAAAAATATTTATAGTTGCATGCAAAAAAAATCAAATATATTTTTGAGGACTTGAAGAGGGTAATAGAGAGTGTAGACACTTCACTGCAGCGCAAAAATTTGGAAATTTCTATGTTTTGTTATGCTCTTTTTACATAATATTTACTAGTAATTTTTAATTTATATTATACAGGGTGTTCGATTTCTTGTAATCGCTGTTTACAACATCGATACTTCCAAATTTAGATTTAAAAGCGCTTTTTACGGATATACCAGCTGCATATATGAATAATTTACAAGCTATATGTCTAGCGAGATGGTAACATTTATTTTTAGCCGCGCAAATGTAAAAATTCTGCTATTTAAACCTGTTTCCGCAGAAGACCGGCGAAAATCAAAGTGAAAAGTTAATACCCCTAAATAATATGCAAAATAAAAATTTGCATTTATTTCTAGACGTGGAGAAAAATAATACAATCTAAACCTGTCTAACCGTTCTCATTTTTGGGTCCGCTGAACACGTATAGCGATGGGCGTGGGGTTTCAGTGAAAAGAATTTCCAATATTTCACTTTTAATTACAGTGGAAGGTCAATAACGTACCACATCCCTAGCAACGTCACAAGAATTATTTCCAATCGGTATCAATATCTGTGTATGATGGTTGCATATTTAATGTTCTACAATTAAAAAAATAATCTTTAAGGAAAGTTTAATTTCTATTATATCAAATATGAGTGTTACAGGTTTCACTGCCATAAATTTAACAGGTCATACTATACAGAGTGTTAAAAAAAGTGTAAAATATTTCAGGAGATAACAGCATGAAACAAAATAAGCAGAAAAGTCTTAATAAACATGGGTCTGCAAAATAACGGTTGCGGAGATATGGACCACTATTCGTATTTCAAACATTTTATTTTATTAGGAATAAACCGACAAAGAAAGCTTTTAACAAACAAAAAACAAAGTTACAGAAGATGTTCAGAGTGCCCTCCGTCCATTTCCAAGCAGGCACGACATCTTCGTCTCGACGATATTCCAATTCTTTCGAAAACACCCTCCTTGGTTTGGATTTCACTTTTTATTAATCCGTAGCTGTTCCAGGCTATTTACAGGAGTACCATACACTAATGTCTTCAAATATCCCTAAATAAAGAAATCTAGGGGTTCAGATCAAGCGATCTTGAAGGCCATAAAACAGGTCCGGCCCTTCCTACCCATCTATGTGGTGTATATGCTTTCTAACGGCCATGGAAAAATGAGCTGGAGCACCATGATGCTGGAACCACATTTGTTGCCTCTGATTCAAAGAAATGTCTTCCAAAACTCATACAGTGTGTTCTGCAGAAAGTTGAGGTAAACAGCGCCTGTTAATCGGTTTGTTAAAACAACAGGACCTAGAAACCTGTTACCTACAAAACCCAAAATGTTTAATGAAAAACGTGCCTGATGTCTAGATTCTATTAGAGCATGAGGATTTTCGTCGGCCCAAATATGCGTATTGTGAAAAATAAACACTCCATTTCTTGTGAACCCGGCCTCATCAGTAAAAACAATGTTTGCAAGAAAACGAGGGTCTTCAGCATCATGACGTAGAAACCAGTGGCAAAAAACCAAACGTGCTTGATGATCATTTATTGTATTTAAGGCCTGTACTCGTTGCACATGGTATGGGTAAAGCAGTTGCTCGTGAAGGATTATCCATTCTAATTCCTACCTCGGCTGATATTCTCCGCACACTCGTACCTGCATTCTGCTCTACCAGTGCTAGAATTTCTTCTTCTGCTCTAGGAGGGGATACCGACCTTGGTCTTCTGGATAAATGGCACTGTTTGCTCAAGGAACCGATATCACGCAATCTTTGGTGAATTCTTCCAAACATGCGTTGTGAAGGAATCTGGCGATTTGGATAAGCGTCAACATAAAGACGTCGCGCTTCGGTGGCGTTCCCATTAGCACGACCATACATGAAATGCATGTCTGTCAATTCTGCGTTAGAGTAACCAGCCAAAGCGATAGAAAACTGAGAGCAACTATCAAATGCGTACTGTGTATTTCACTAAACATCAACCAACTATTATAAGAAAATACACAACATTTTTGCAAAATAAAAAAAGGGGCTAAAAAACATAAAACATTCCATATCTCCGCAACCGTTACTTTACGGACCCATGTTTATTGAGACTTTTCTGCTTATTTTGGTTCATACTATTACCTCCTTAAATATTTTACACCCTGTATATCAAA
Organism: Monochamus alternatus; assembly: GCA_037114965.1. Lineage (NCBI taxonomy): Eukaryota > Metazoa > Arthropoda > Insecta > Coleoptera > Cerambycidae > Monochamus > Monochamus alternatus. Next base: position 58,668,867 of record CM073429.1, on the reverse strand, counting down.
ATGAATATTTAATAAAATATATGCCATGGATCTTAAATCCAACCAATTTCAAGGAAAAAAAAATCTCCAATTTCATGTATAAGATTCATTAAGGGTTCTCGCCATAATTTTCTCCATTAAATCATAAAATGCAATGTTTATCCGTTATTTAAATTTATATTTAGTTTTAATAAAACCAATATTTTCGTTAATCAATAAAATTTAACAAAGTCAACATCGCGGAATGTGCAACAGCGCGAGAAGGACAGTGGCTACAGATCAGTTGGTATTTGAAGTGTCTGTCACTTGTCGCAAATTCTTTTACGTACCTTTATTTCTTTAATTTTTCTTTGCTTGTTGAAATGTTGTGAATTTCGCGATATTTTAATTTATGGAGAAGTTCGCCGCAATTCTTCAAAAGCACGAAATATTTATTTAGATTGGCTCCCCCAACTATAGCTATCTAACAGAGACATTCGTTGAAGTATCTTAACATCTTCTTGATATTGGTTGTGTCCAAGAATTTTATAATTATAAAATTATTGGACAGTGTCGTGCATGTGCCAAAAATAACGATGGACATTTTGAACATACGTTGTAATTATGTGTTATGTTAGATAGGTAAAAATGGTTATGTAGTTTGGTATTTGGTTTAAATTATGTTACTGTTTTAAACATTTAAAACATTTAATATAAAAAAAAAATCATTAATTCTACCGTTCTCTGTTCAAAAATAAAATTGCAAAACAGTTGTCTAAACTAAATTCGTTAATTTTCACAACAGTTGTTTATCTTTGGATTTCTTGTCATTACTAAAAAACAAGCTGGCAATCCACAAACCGCTCGCCTGGCACAGTGTTTATTCGCACTGTTGCCACGTTGTGATCAAAATATCTGCTTTCTTGTTGATGTTGTTAAAGTTTAGTGTAATGCTTCTCTCTTACTTCGAATGTTACCATCCTGCCAAACTTTTAATACAGTATGGCAATCGCTTACCCATATTTAATCCATCTAATAAATCTTTTTGGCAGATCCACAAATTTCTCTTAGTTTTACTAAGTATTCTCTTCGACATAGTACAATTGCATCTTTTTGAACGAGCATACTTTTACGATTTAGTTTCAAATATCGACATTTCATGCCATGCATTTTCTTCTAAGAACTACATCAGATAATTTAGACATGTCCCCATCTTCACTACTGCAGTTGGAATTTTCTTTACTGTCAGTATTTCATTTCTGAAGAGAAATTGATGAATCGTATATATTACATCATCACTGACTTATATTTTTCTCTGCCTTTATGTTCCCACTATTCCTTGTTTTATTATAGCACGACAGATACTAGAAACTGACATTCGTGTCAATAAAATACACATATCAACAGCAGCAACAATACAATTCACTGCAAAATTTAAAAATACTCATTAAATGCTACATAATTGCTTGAATTTTATGCACAAAAATTGATAATGATACTGACATAAATGATGTTTAAGCTCTTATAAGAATCATTTTATATTTGATACTATGTATGAATCATTCTCTAGATGTTGCTCAATATTAATTTTAACACCTACCATACGCAGGTAGTATTTTTTTAAATCTTATACACTCGCTTTTAGGTTAATCACTTGGACACTGTTTAACGCCATGAAAGGCCGCGCATAAAATTTTTATGAAAACGAGCTGTAAAATCTGCAGGAAAAATGTAAAGTCCTGTAAATTCCAGACGTGGAACAATAAACACTTAATAGGGTCTGTGATACGTGAAGAAGGTCCCTGCATATATCACAGTCTCTGACAACCCAGAGAAACTCCAGAAAAAGGGAAAAAGCACCAGAGAAGTTTTCCATTAATAGGCGACAGTAGAGTTTGTCAATTGAAAGAATTTTATGCTATTACATACGTTATGCACGTCATGCAACTGTCTATAATTTTTAGATGGATTGTAGCAACATCAAAGTCTATACAGTTATATGTCTACATATGTAGAGACTTCTCTCTACGACAATCAGAAATTCAGCGTACAAGCAAAAAGTACCAAACTTTCCCGTTACGACTTAGCGGAGCATTGTTTCCCTAAACGCCAATTTGTACGCATTCACAAGTCACTGGACCAGGTAATGAACCGGACAGTCGAACCCAATCTATCGTTCGTTTCACTGATTGTTCAGATGTAGCTATTACAGCCTATTAATATGCCACGGTACGATCATTAATCATATTTGGGCGGCTCGTATGAATCATTTAATGTAATTTCTCCTTCGGTTAATTCAGGCGGACGCCTCTATTTCGAGTGTAAATAAGTTATTCTAATGTGCTTTGCACGTACGACTTAACAACTTGGTATGTCGACCGAAAAAATGATTAATTGGTTTTTAAAGGTAGGTTTAGAATAGTCATTTACAGTACATAAAACAGGAAATTATTTTATTATTTATTTATACTAATTTGATAAACATCAATTGGAGAATAAAGTATACAACTGATAGAAGGAAATGATAGAAAACATAAGAAAAGATGAACTATAAAGATATCCAATCTGTAATTTACACACAAAGAATGATTATAACTACACTGATCTGAACTTTTCTCCAAAAATGCATTAATCATAAATCATTTACCTGTCATTAATAAAATATAACAAGGGAGGGGGCCCCAGATTAGAGCTCTGGAGTGCTCCAATAGTAATAATATGCTAACTTGAAGTATTGACAAATTGTCACAAAAACAATATAGTTACTACAAGCTTACGTAAAAGAATTATTAAAAGCTTTGAAGAAGTCGGTAGATAGGGTGTCTGGAATAAGAGTGACCAAAACTAATAAAAAAATGTCTAAAACAAATAGTTTCTCTATAAATACATTTCAAAAATCAGTTAAATAAAATACAAAATTGCAAATTAAGATGCAATGCAAGCTAATAACGTAATTTGTTTTTTATATCAGTATTAATGTACACCGAAAAAACCACGACTACCATGATTATCATTATCTTAAGATTTGTAAATTTACTAATGTAAAATTTCGATATAATTAAACAGATAATATATGTCAAAATTATATGAATTTTTATCATGGAAAATACATATACTTGTACATAATATTCATATATGCATATAAAAAGTATAAGGCATGATGAGCTCAAACATAATATTTTGGTGTCTAGCATCTCCAGTTTAGTGTTGACCCATTCTTTCTGACACCCTGTATACTGCGTAAATTAACTGATTCTCCGTAAACTCCCATGTAATTAAAGGAGGATATGCGGAGGATATACATGTAAGTCTATAGTTTCTTATGCTTAAATTGTTTTAAGGATTGGACAAACATTCACCAAAAAAAATCCGTTACTAAGTGAAAGATTAAATACATACGAATATTCTTGAATAGATATGTTTACTATACGTAAGTTAATAGCATTCTCAATATTAAATGTAAAATTTCTGCTGCCTTTCCCATAAAGATATTATTTCCGATGTGAAACAAAAGAGCCCGAGGGAGCCTACTTTGATTCGGTTTGTTTTGATGCGGAGAGTGCCCAACGCATCCGCAAACATTATACGAAATTGCTAAATGGAATGGCAAATACAGTTTTGATTTCGCTGGGAGGATTTGACTTGATAACTTTACAACTGAAAAGCGTTCAGAAAATCGGGCTAATGGGTTCTTTCTTTCCAATACGGCGCAACATGTATTAGAAATAGAAAGTTGTAACAAACACGGTTTTTTGTAATACACTCTAAAAGATATCTGTAAAGTTGCTAAGATATTATTTATATTTACCTAATATTTACCATATTAATTATGATGATATTATAGCTAGCTCCTGTAATTTTACAAATATTATAGATATTTACAATACTAATTGAAATAATACTCAAAGCTTGTAATATTATTTTTTCCACGGTCGGGAGTAGAAATCAGTTTCTATGACATCAAAATTAAAACAGAAGTAGTCGATTATTCCCAAGGGAGTTTACATTATGGAGAACGTTTTTCATGCAAAAAAAAAGATAACATTGAAATTATTTATTGACATTTAAATTAAATGTTATATTTGTACAATTTTCAAAATTAATATTAGAAGGAATATTACTTTCGCTTACATTTACAGTTTTTGTGATTGCGCTAGTAGTGGTTCCTACTAAAACCTGATTAGCAATTTTGGTCTTATTTTGAATGGAGTTCTCGACATAACCCTCAGCGACTGTCGTTGATTTCCAACCAGCATGACGCTTTATTGTCGTGATATCCACACCAGCATCTGCCAGTAATGTCGCTGAAGATCTTCGTAAGCAGTAACCATTATAACATGCAGCATCAGGTAATTTTAAATACGAAGCTACTACACTCGGAATTTTTCGCATGGTATTCTTGCCAGCTGGCTGCGAACTACATTTTCCTGCTTTGTAGTACAAAACAAGGCGCTTATGCTTGACGTGGGGAGGACGAAGAGACAGGTATTTTCGAAACAATTGAAGCATATTTCCCACATCGGTAACCAGAAAGGTTCGTGGAATCTTTGTCTTAGTGTTTGGAATTTTTACAATCAAGGAACAGCCTACATCCTCAATATCATCTACAGTTAAATTGACTAGTTCACCAGTTCGACAAGCTCCGGCAATCCCCAGAATTAATCCAACCTATAAAAAATCAAAATACTTAATATTTGAAATACCTAACAACAAAAGCAATCTTACCTTAATCATTAAGAATTCTTTGTCATCTGCACTTGATAGAAAACGGTCGATTTCACCCTTTGTCAATATTTTCGATTTTTTCGCTTAATATCCGTCACCGGTTCTTTTCAAAAATGCGATCAGCTTGGGGAATTTGCTTATATTTATGTTGTCGTAAATTATCAAGCATGACTTAACCATGGAATATTGCGCCCATAATGTGAAAGACTTGTAATTCTTTGCATTTTCACTGAAGTATGCCAACAAAACATTCTCGCTGTATACTTGAACATTTTTCTCGGCGCACCACTTTTTGAACCGATTGTAGGCTATATCGTATAAAGATCTTGACTTCGTAGACAGCAAATTGCTTATTGCAATATTTGCAGCCTCCACAATCTCTTCCGACTCACAATTATTCATTGTGCACTAAACAAACTTTAAACTAAACCAAACTAGCACCTTAATTTGACAATTCTTTTTGTTTGTTTATTTTGTAGTTATGACAATAACTCAACGACTACTAAATAACTGCTCAAATCCGAATACAATAATTCTGGTGCTACTTACTTCATAATGACAAAATATGCGTTTTTAAGTTAATGAGACCGAGGAAAAAATAGTATATACCATTCGGGAGAGATGCTATTTTGTCCTCGGTGCATTGTAGCCCTCGGGCTTCAAATTGCACCTCTGCCAAAATAACGCATTTCTCTCCCTTATAGTATAATGTACTATTTTCTACACCCGTATTATAACAATGCATTTATATGCCCATAATCCGTTTCATAATGATACCCATTACGATACAGATTTTATAATGCGTTTCATAATGACACCCATTACGATACAGATTTTTCATTACGATACAGATTTTTAATCAATAGAAACCCATAATTTTTCAATCAAGCATGCTGTGCATTTGACGTTTATCCTAGGTTCCTATGTAATTATTTTAGATGTCAAAATCAGTACGTATTAAATTTTCGTAGATACCTAGCTAAACTTCGATAATTTATCAAAATGTCTGATATCAGCGATATAGAAGAATTACCATCGACTCCTCCACACATATCGGAGAAAGCAGAAAATGCAGTTCATACGAATAATTACTGTTACCTATTGTGTTCAATAAAAATATAAAATTTATGGTTTTTGATTATTTATCGGGTGTAGAAAAAATAGCGTATGCAACTCTCATGTAATGGTTATTAATACACGAGCATTAACCGGGATACGAAACGAGCCGAAGGCGAGTTTCGTATGGTTTATGCGATCATTACATGATCGTTGCATAATATACTATTATAGTCCCTTCCAGCACCCGTGCTGTAATGTGACAGAATCGTGCCATAAAGTGAATAGTAAATAGTAGGTTTTAACCTTTTAAATTGATTTTTTTATATATATTTTTAGGTATTAATAATATTGTGTGAAACTAACTACTCTGTGGACTAAAGCCGCAACCAGCGTTGAATTACACCCACAATATCTACCCATATATTATTGTTATTGGTATTGAAATTCGATATTGATATTACTTTATTAGGCTTTCTCTATGTCACACTATAATTTTAACATACTTATACTTAACATTACATATATACATTACATACACACTTATCTGTTAAATTATATTGAAATTTTACAGAGCATTGGTAACATTACAAATCGTAAGTAAAATTACGAAGATAGTTATGGGCGTAATATTGTTATGTACTATCTCTACGCACAAGGGGGTAGCTACAGATGTAGATTAATCACACCAAAAAAACAGTAACAAAATAATTTATTCATCAACAGGAAGTATAAGGGCGAGAAAATATTGCCACCAGCTGGAGGTCGTACAAATATCAATTAATAATAGGTCTTACCTATTTCCAACTCCCATTGTTTGCAGGGGAGATACCGCTATTCCAAAAAAAGGGGAAACTTCTACACTCACTACACCACCACCGACTGACTTCCCTCGCCTCCACATTCAAGTTCCAACCCTAGGTTCATGATTTTTGTAAAGTCAGCAATGGCCTGATGGACCACCGCCAATCAGTGCTTTGCAGTAAAAATGTCATCGTGGTCACTGCACCTGGGAATGTCGCAACCCGCCGACTGTACGTTTTTATCCACAGTATAGAATATAATTACGAAATTAAAATAAAATATGTTTTATGCAATGACTTTAAACTAGGTTGGAACTGGACTGCTTTGGAGTTTTGAAATGATTTTATTTTTAAAATATATTTACCAATTAAAATTATTTTCAAATAACCAATTTTCTATTTAATTTCCGTTCTTGACAATATAGCCAATGATAATCATGGTAAATTTACATAAATCATTTTTTCAGTACGATTAAGGACATCTTGCTACTAGAGATAAGCTGTTTAACTTTGCAAAGTTGTCGATAGCGTGCAAGGCGTCATTCGTAGAGCTCAACTAAGTGGGTTGTAATTTTGGGTAAACTTTTAAGAGAACACAGAGCCATATAGCTAAAGACCGGGGCCATCGGCTGAACCAGAAGCCAGAATTTGTGGTCGAGTGTCTGCAAGTTTCTTACTCGCTTTGTGCTGGAAATAATGTTCGTAATAACGCTACAAAGTTTGAATAAATTCCCATTATCCCGAAAGGACTAGGAGTTAAAGACTAGTTTAAATTAGCGAATGGCTTTTAGCATACCGAAAACGTGGAGTTACTTATTTTCCAACCCTACGTATAAGTTTAATATATAGCTACAACTGGCGTCTTGCCCTTTTGACACCGCGGCGGAGTTGAATGGAAATTAATTCACCGTTAAAATCTGCCAACTGCGGCTACACTGAACTATTTTGTACATTAAATTTAGAACTCTTAAAAATACATACAATCCTTCGCACAGTATAGTACAGGAAGTAAAGATTACAATTAACAGAAAACAGAACTTAAATATATGGTAAACATATATACATATACTCGCGTCAAGAATTCAGACGTCTTACGTCACGGCTGACGTTACACATTTGTTTTTATTGTCAACGTAATTTTCGATATTTGGTTGCGTTAAAAACAATCATTTTTTGCAATTTAGTGCAATATATAATGCAAACTTTTAGTGTAGTATATAGTTTTATTACTATCAGTTGCAGTTTCTTAAATATTTTATGAAAATATAATAAATTATTCATTTGTTCGTATGACATAAGTCGTCTGAATTCTTGTCGCGAGTATATGAGTTAAAAAGAAAAAAATACATTGAACACTTGAATGTATCTATAATAGATATGTCAAATTAATAGAAGCATCAAAATCAGATTTTATTGAAGCTACAGTGCAGTTAAATATATCAACGCAACTTTGCAATTTATTATAATTTTCACAAATCTGGTGAATGGGTGAATATTTTATTGTATTAATTCTAGATGTAGTAGTGTAATAGTTATTTACGTTACAAGGTCGGGAAATGGTATATTAAAGTACAAGTCTAGATGTTTACGGAATTTCTAGACGAGTACTTTAATGACATTTCACGGTCGTGTATCGTACAACGTTTTATTTCATACTGTGTTGTATTAAAAATTAAATTTTAATGTTTTATTTTACATAACCTGCCTGTATGTAGGTGTTAGCGTGGTTTCGATTCTTGTTTTATCGCATAGCTTTTGATTTAGTTTAGTGATGTAAAAACAAAAATAACAAATTTGCTGCTCGTTGTGAAAAGGAATACCAGCTCTTCAACGTGTGAAGAAAAACTTATAAGGTGGAAAACGGCCTGAATGAGAATATCCTTTTGGCGTACTTCTTGGATATCTCCAAAAAGATGATTCCTGCGACAATGTGGGCAAAATATTCGATGCTCAAGTCTATGCTAATGGTAAAAGAAGGAGGTGATATTTCAAAATATCCAAAACTGGTGGCTTTCTTAAAAAGGCAAGCAGTTGGTCATCAGGCAAACAAATCAAAAGTTCTAACAAGAGAAGAAGTTAATAGATTCATGAAGGAAGCCCCATCAGAAGAGTATCTTTTGATGAAGGTAAACAAGTTTAACCTTTTCATTAGTTTTGAATTAAACAATGTGCATCTTGAATGATATAGGTACTCAATATCAATTAATTACAAAATATACATTTCTTGGTTTCGTTAGTCAAAATTTCATCAATTTGACAATCAGTTTTAAACCATTTTCTCTATTGTTATAGGTAATCGCAATGATAGGCATTGCTGGTGGTTGTCGGCGAAAAGAGTTATACCATATGACCCTAAAAGACATTGAAGATTGTGGCACCAAACTAATTATAACCATTCCCATTTCTAAGACGAATACAAAACGGGTATTCACTGTATTGAGTGACGACAATGAAGGAATAAACTTCCTGGAAATATTCAGAGAATACGTTAAGCTCCGATCTAAAAATATGAAGGAAGATTTTCTTTTTTTGGGTTATAGCAGAGGAACATGTGTTTCCCAAAGAGCGGGCATACATACCATTGGGGGGGGGGAGGCACCAAAAAAAATTGCGGGATATTTGAAGTTGGAACACCCAGAAAAATATACGAGGCATTGTTTCCGCAGAACATCTGCCACTTTTTTGATGAATGCGGGAGCTGATTTATCAACACTGAAGCGTCATGGAGCATGGAAAAGCTCATCTGTTGCGGAACAATACATTGAAGATTCCTTAGAAAACAAAACAAAAGCAGCAAGGATGATTCAAAATGGAGAATAGGTTATAATATACAGGTTCTTCAGACCAAGCAACAAACTATATCCACCACCACTACCGTGTTTAGTGAAGATTCTGTCCCTAAAGATATTCCTGCATTCAGCCTGCAAGGAAATTCACATTGCACAGTTACTGTTAATTATAATTAGTTTTTATAGCCTTGAATTTATAGTTTTAATGATACAATCTTTTAAAAATATGAATATTGTGTTTTTTAAAGCAGTCCGGGAAGTAAACATTTTCCGAACTCAGTACTGTAGTAATACAGTATAAAACAAAACAATATATTAAACCTAGATCCAGGTCTAGGTATCCCGAGGTTAAGTATTTTATACATAAATATTTGTTGATCCATTACACGGCGCGCCACCAGACTTGTGACACCAAATCTGTGCAGTTAACTCTCATAAGGGTGTCCAATATTGATCTGACAATAGACTGATACAATAGTTTTTTAACATGACTGGAAATAAAATCGTTCATATTACGAATTATAAATCCCTTGGAAGTAATATTCTGTATATCAGGCATAAAGGATAATTTACTATAAAATGTTATCTCCAGGTCACAAAATGTGAGTGGTCTTGAAACAATAACATCGTACAATTTATAATAATATTTTATGACGCTATTTTTACGTGTAAAAAAACCATTGCATTTTTTCACATTTAATTCTAACTTATTAACAGAGTATCATGTATTTAAATTGTTAATAGAATTTTGCAAATCAATAAAATCGTCAATTGTATTATATATTTTCATGTCATCTGCATACGAAAGACACTTAACATGTTATTTATAAAAATATTAAAATGCAATCGTCCAAGGACCGAACCATGTGGTACCCCTCATGGTGGTATAAACTGATGGGATTGTTGAACAGAAAATTCAACAAGTTATTGACGATTGACCAGGCAAGATTTGTAGAATGTTAACATATTGAAACCAATATTGTTTAATTTAGATAGTAATACTGTATGATTTAATCTGTCAAAAGCTTTGCTGAAATCAGTATAAATGACATCTACCTGCGATTTTTGTTCAAATGCATCAGCTGCATAAACTGTTAAATATAATAAATTGGTCGATGTTGACCTGATTGTGAAAAATCCGTTTTGATATTCAGTTAATCTGTTCTTTATATATGCAAACGTAGGTTCATGTAAAAGCATTTCAAAAACATTTGAAGAATTATTTATAATAGTAATGGTTCTGTAATTTTCAACAACGCTATTAGAACCCTTTTTATGGGCTCGAATAATCTTCGATAGTTTTAATATGTACACAACAAAATGTGGAAAAGTAATACAAATTTGATTTGGACCATTTTCGGGAACAATCAACAACTGTCTTTTGCACAGTTTTAAGAGCTTAGACAAACAAAATGTATTTTTTAAACTATTATATTGCAATTTTCTTATTTGAAGCTTCTCTTGCTATATTCATGGGCTTACATTACACTGAATGTACTATTCGCTGATGTGCTAAATAATCTATAATCTTATACCTAACGGGTTTTATGTGAATATTTTATAAGATTCCCAGCAGGAATCTTGCACTAAGACACAACACAACTCTTGCTCTGCTGCTTAAATTTTGCTAAACATTAAAAATCGAGTGTCAGCCAAACTATAAGAATGTAACGTCATGTTTAGTATACTACCTGACAAAGAAACATCCATATTATTTTATTTTGATAATTTCTTCCATGTTTACTTCTCTCAGTGAAAGTAAAAAATGATTCAATTTTCAGGTTCATCTGTTAAGTTTTGCATAGGTCGTACTTTGATAACGTAGCATTGTTTTAAAAATTTCTGTTCACATTTGTGTTGTAAAGCTTGCTGCAAATGACATTTTTTACAGCTGATTATGCCCAGAGTATGTAGCTTTGAGCAGATTTCCCAACTTAGTGACTTTGAGAGGAGGTGAGAGAAATTTCTAGAAGAACTAACAGATCCTTACGTACCATAGTAGCCTAGATGAATCACAAAGCGTGAAGATTGTCGATTGCGACTTTCATCTCTCAGCGACCGATTTAGCAGCAGCAGATTTTAGATATTAATTTCATACTCCTATATTTCTGTTGGTACTGAGATTTTGAAAAAACGTTACTTGAAGAATTTGCTTAGTCTTTTGATGTCTATGTAGTGTCGTAAGGACGACTGCTACTACATTTTGATGACTACTTAAGATTGTTCAAAGCAGAAGCGCAGAAGTTAAATTAAAGAAATATTTTACTTTTATGGCGCGAAGAGATCCACGTGTTATTAAAAAAGTGTCCCTCGCCTTATTTATTTAGGTTTTATATGATTTATTTTGGTTTATAGCTAAGACCGTTTTATTAAAGAAACGCCGAAATTTAATACGTCAAGGAATGCGGAGGGCAAACTCGCCCCCACTCTATTGAGAAAGTGTCAAGAATATTAAGTCGAGAAACTGAATTTACGGCAGACATTTCATTTTGTAGTCGGTGAAAAAGAACGTCACAATCGTCTCCGGATTTGCTCCCTGCAATTTCTATCAATATGTAAGGATCTGTGAGATCTGATATTGAAATAACAAGGTCGGAGTTGGCTGACATAAAAACCCAATCTAACTTCCTCCGCGCCACATGCTACAATTTCAACTTTCCCCAACTGTCGAAATAATATGAATTTGCGAGCAAATGCCTTTTTTATAACTTCTCATACATATCGTACAATGCCGCTGCATGTCGCAGGGTTGGCAGTTCCAAATTACTCCACTCCACATATGACGGTCTTTCTCGCTCCCACCATCCCAATACGCTGAAGATTTTGCTTGGGTCTTGTATTGTATCTCTCAACGACTTGTGCTAAAATGCGAATAAAACACAAAAAACATGTAGACAACACATTCATGTATGTTTTTCGTGACTGTAAAGGTATTTAAGCCAATTAAAATCAATGCTCCTACAATCAATGAAGTCATATAAGTAGGTACAGTATGGACAATTAAGATTAAGACATTCTTCTAAAAAAATTTTGGGACTCGCGATTTTTTATGATTTTTTTATATACAGTGATTCAGTCAAAACGTCATTAATTTTTATAGAAGATAGAGGAAAATGAGTATAACGCGATTTTAAAAAATTTAATGCATATTTACCACGAAAAAAACATTTTTAAATCGATATTTACACCCCCTTTTCAGACTGCCAAATTTAAATATTTTCCTATAATACCTACTTATTGTAATATGTATTGAATGCTATAAATTATTTTTTTAAAGTATGCAATTAACATTAAATATCAACATAAATAGTACATTATACTATAAGGGAGAGAAATGCGTTATTTTGGCAGAGGTGCAATTTGAAGCCCGAGGGCTACAATGCACCGAGGACAAAATAGCATCTCTCCCTAATGGTACATACTATTTTTTCCATCTCATTAACTTAAAAACACATATTTTGTCATTATGAAGTAAGTAGCACCAGAATTATTGAATTCGGATTTGAGCATTTATGTAGTAGTCGTTGAGTTATTGTCATAACTACAAAATAAACAAACAAAATTGTCAAATTAAGGTGCTAGTTTGGTTTAGTTTAAAGTTTGTTTAGTGCACAATGAATACTTGTGAGTCGGAAGAGATTGTGGAGGCTGCAAATATTGCAATAAGCAATTTGCTGCCTACGAAGTCCAGATCTTTATACGATATAGCCTACAATCGGTTCAAAAAGTGGTGCGCCGAGAAAAATGTTCAAATATACAGCGAGAATGTTTTGTTGGCATACTTCAGTAAAATGCAAAGAATTACAAGTCTTCCACATTATGGGCGCAATAGTCTATGGTTAAGTCATGCTTGATAATTTACGACAACATAGATATAAGCAAATTCCCCAAGCTGATCGCATTTTTGAAAAGAACCGGTGACGGATATCAAGCGAAAAAATCGAAAATATTGACAAAGGGTGAAATCGACCGTTTTCTATCAAGTGCAGATGACAAAGAATTCTTAATGATTAAGGTAAGATTACTTTTGTTGTTAGGTATTTCAAATATTAAGTATTTTGATTTTTTATAGGTTGGATTAATTCTGGGGATTGCCGGAGCTTGTCGAACTGATGAACTAGTCAATTTAACTGTAGATGATATTGAGGATGTAGGCTGTTCCTTGATTGTAAAAATTCCAAACACTAAGACAAAGATTCCACGAACCTTCTGGTTACCGATGTGGGAAATATGCTTCAATTGTTTCGAAAATACCTATCTCTTCGTCCTCCCCACGTAAAGCATAAGCGCCTTTTTTTGTACTACAAAGCAGGAAAATGCAGTTCGCAGCCAGTTGGCAAGAATACCATGCGAAAAATTCCGAGTGTAGTAACTTCGTATTTAAAATTACCTGATGCTGCATGTTATAATGGTTACTGCTTACGAAGATCTTCAGCGACATTACTGGCAGATGCTGGTGTGGATATCACGACAATAAAGCGTCATGCTGGTTGGAAATCAACGACAGTCGCTGAGGGTTATGTCGAGAACTCCATTGAAAATAAGACCAAAATTGCTAATCAGGTTTTAGTAGGTACCGCTATTAGCGCAATCACAAAAACTGTAAATGTAAGCGAAAGTAATATTCCTTCTAATATTAATTTTGAAAATTGTACAAATGTAACATTTAATTTAAATGTCAATAAATAATTTCAATGTTATCTTTTTTTTGCATGAAAAACGTTCTCCATAATGTAAACTCCCTTGGAAGCATTATACTCCCTTGGGAATAATCGACTACTTCTGTTTTAATTCTGATGTCATAGAAACTGATTTCTACTCCCGACCGTGGAAAAACATATTTAATATTGAAATTACAAAACTCCAACGAATCAAAATAAACCATTCACATTTCATTACATAAATAGTGAAATAAAATCCAATACTAACTGGATTAAATTATTACGAGAGGCTGAAACATTTTTTGTATTTACATACAGAGAGTAATAAAAAAACCCTCGCGCTGTCAACGGAAAACACTCCGAAACATACCTATTCAGTGATCAACAATTCGGCAATCCGAGTCTAGACCTACCTACCGCTGCAGAACCGCTAAATAATAACAGAAACAAACAATAACTAAATTTTAATTTTTATAACCATCCGGTGTAATCAATAGGAAATCATGAGAATTTTAGATAGGCTGTAATCAGCACACTGGGCACAGCTAAAAAGTTGGCAGTACAAATTCTCGTTTAATGTTACTGGCGCAATAAGTCGAACATCGTTCAGATCCGTATTCCTATGCAGGCGAGCCCACCGTTTACTGAATCTGGAACAGATGCACGCGGTCGGACTTCTTTCCCTACTCCCTTCTTCATCCATCATTATTTTCGCGTGATAGAGGTTAGTGATTTTCGTGTGTTTGTGTCACGAGTGTATAATTATTAATAAAATTTGCTATTTGCCTAAATAAAAATGCAATTCAAGTTGGGTAAAGGGAAGTAGTGAAGGACCGCGGTTGTCTTCTACCGAACAGAGCCGTGGAAAAAGACATTTTAATAAATATTTGCATCTGTATTTTCCGCGGTATCTTCGTAACTGAAAAAAGAAATGTTTTTCGCTATTTGTTATTTGTCCTTAACTATAGTCTATGCGTATAAATTAAGTATCACCCTGTGGATTAGGAAAATATGCAGATTAAGTGCGTTACAGCAGTACATCTCTTTATAATAAATGAACAACAGACTTTAAAAAAAATTGCCCAGTTCTATTAATGTAAACAAGGATCTTGTTATAGTGTCTGAAGAAAATATTTGCATCGAACGATGCAAAAATAAATTAATCATCATAATCATGGAAATATTTTTTGTCAGAGCGAAATTTAAAAATTCGCAACAAATACGCTTTACGTTTTAGCCGTCGCCGTAAGGCCACGTGAAAAGTAATTTTTCTCCGGTAACGAACCTGGCAAACTAACCAGATCATAATGGTCGGGTTCGCAGTTACTCGACGTTATCAATATGGCATTTACTGCTCTCAATCAATTCCGAAAGCAATTTTTGTAGTAGTCCTTAATTGAAATTTGCTGAACCATCGGGCCGCTTGTTCATTTTCCAAACTGTTGTTGTATGAGTTTAATTAACGTTTTTATGGACGACGCAAAAATAACTTGTTTCACTATGCGCGTCAGAAAGGTTTGATTTATTAATTTGTTTTGGTGGAAAGCGGATTTGGGTTTTTGGTGCTTATTGATAGTAAAAATAATAATAATACATGTATGTGTCCAACACTACACATCAATTACAGGACAAAGTTTACAAAGGAACAAAAATAAGAAAAAAACAATGAATAAAAATAAAAACAAATGAATAAAAACTAACAAAAGCCACTAACACGAGCGCAAGTATATTTGGTTAATGAATGGCACTTTTATAGGTAGAATACAACGGTTTCAAATTACAACGAAAGGTATCAAACGTTAGTATTGGCGATGGATCAATAAAAAGTTTGTATTAGTTAAAAAAACGAATTTAAAATTTGAGTACATTCGTTATTGTTATTTAGAAATACATGTAAAAACTTAAAGTCGAAGTTAATAATTAGTTATAATCACATACTCTGTTGAAATATTCCGTAGACATGAAAAGCTAGATATTTAAAAAAATCTTTTTTGAACAATTTCAACCAGTTTGACATAGTGTTTGTAGTACGGATACTAAATTAGAAAGCAGTATTCAAGTTTAGATCTAACAAAAGTACAGAAAATTTTTTACTAGTACTTTATTATCATTGAAGACAAGACTCTGCCTTATCACAAACTCCAAACGCTTTAAAGAAATAGAAACAGTTTGTTGAAGCTTAATTTTTGGTCGAAGTACACACCCAAATCCCTAGTCATGTCTCTTCTTAGTAGGGCTTCAAGATCTATATTATAGTCGAAATCGATAGAATTTACTTTGCCCATGTATGATATAACTTTACATTTCGATATATTCAATTTTAAGTTGTCAGAATTGTACCACTCTGAAACTCTGTTTAAGTATACATTTTTAAATCGTCATCAAAAAACAATTTGTTGTCGGTAATACAAAAATTAAGATCGTTAATAAATAATGAGAATAGTATAGGTCCCAGGTTGGATCCTTGAGGGACACCTGACGTATAGGATTTAAACCCATTGTAAGTAACATAATTATAATGACCAGACAGATACCATTTTAACAACCCTAATGCAATATCAGTAAATTCATAACTAGATGATTTGTGCAATAATATTTTGTGGTCTATCTAAACGATCAAAAGCTTTTGAAAAATCTGTGTAATAACGTCAACCTGGCTTGATCGTCTATTATATTTGACAAAAATTGGACAGCGGGTCCTCACAAAGCCTTGCCCGAGAACAACAAGGGCAAGTCAAAGAATCGCAGCTAAAGCTAGGAATGCGCACTTTAATTCTGTTCATCACTATTTTCGTAGTGAGATCTCGTTACACAAGTAATGTTAAAAAAAAATTGGAATTGATACAACGCAGAGCATAATACCCCAGACAATAGCGGCCTAATGTTATAAATTCCGATTGGATTACGACATTTATTAATTTCGGTGTGATATATAATGTAATTTAAAAGTATTTGCATATTCGGATTTGTATATAATCTACTTGTTGATCAGCGCTGTTGAACAATAACGCAATTATGCTTGATGTAATAACGATAGGGGCACCGCAGACCATGGAACAAAACGGAGCGTTGCCCTTTGTGCCCATGGTCCTATTACGGGATGCAATTGATTTTGAGCCATATGATGCGTTCGGTAACGTGATGAAGCTTAACAGGTACTATTTTAATTTAATTAAAAAAAAAATGAAATAATTGAATCGCATTGACTAATAAATATTTCGTATTTGTGATGTAAAATTTAGAAATCCATACATATACCTATAGGGTTAACTATGACTAAGTACAAAAATTTTAATTACGTGCTCAGAAAGGTCTCAAAGACAATAACAAAAATATTCTAGAATTTTAGGCTCGATATTTAAAAAATGCGGCAAAACCCTCGTTCCCTGCGGAAAGTCGAGGCCTAAGATAAGCATCGACTGAGATAAGCCATCTGTCAACAATGTCAACTACTATGCGGTTATTTTTTTGCAGCATTTCTAAATGCAGAAACGACAAAAATGACCATTCTTATTAATAATGCCTGATAAATAGGTAACATTTAATCCAGTTAGCTGCAGTAACTTGCATTCGTTTTTCATCATTTCGTTACAAACTGGTAAAACTACATTTTAACTTATTACAACCACTCACTACCGATAAAACACACTTCCTGTACGTACAGTTAGATAAAATGCCTATTTATTATAAGAAAATCGAACGAAAGGAATAGATAGGTACTAATAGATAATAGAAAACTTTAAATGCACTCGCGGTAGTCTTGTCCCATAACCTAAAAAAATAAACCGGCGAACTATATTGTGGGAAAATAGTTGTATCCGACACAAATTCCTATATTTAATAACTATAAAAGGCTTAAAATTAAAAAAAGACACTGAAAACTGAAGAAGAACACAGAACTACAATATAAACACAGGAATTAAATTATGACATGATAGCGAATGTACCGATGCGTTGCTGGTTGTCTACTCTGACTCTGTAAGCGTTAAACGTGCGGCGGATGGTCGCATAGACGGCGTTAAATAATGATTTAATATAATCTTAAAAAAACATATTTTTCGCTTTATAAATAAGTTTTGAAAGGTGATTCCGTTAATTCTTAATTCTCTCTACCCTCTTATAAAATATTTGTGAGAATCCAACAGCTGGGAAGACAAGAAATATTAAAATTTCGTTTGAATCGATCCGAAATTACAAATGTTTAAATTATGACGTTGCAATCGACAAAATCATGATATGAATTCAAGAGAAAATTCAAGCAGGACGTCACTGCTCATCGCCTTCTCTGCATATTGCCCACGAGAGTATCAAACTTATTCTCCATGTGTTCTGTAACTTCCTTTACATGTCCCAGGGGTTCCCTACTTGTGGTCGATGTCCGGCAAGACAGACAACATCTGCCTCTGTGCCACAACAGTGGCGACTCGTCCGACATACGCAGGACAGGCAAAAGAGAAGAAAAAAAGATCGTTCGCATAGGTTCAGCTTATGTCTCCTAATCTTACATTTTACTCAAAAAAAAAACTTGTTATGTAAAGATACAGTGTGCGGTATATTTATTTTACTGTATGATAAATTGTACCAAACAAAAGACTTTTTATATAACAGAAGAATGTTAGTTAGTTAGGTCAGTTACATAATAATAACAAGTACCCCTAAACATATTAGCACAATTGTTGTGACGAGATATTATGAATGATAAACTCTGTAGAAACTTAACAGAACAAAATTCTAACACTAATTAAAAGACAAATTTGACATAAACTATTTTGAAAACGTTTGTAATTGTTTCGGTTTTTATTTGCAAGACTACTTTGATAAAGTGCATCTATAGATGAAAAATAAGAATTAACAGAATTTCCTTTCAAAAAATTTCCAAACTTATTTATAAAGCGAAAAAAAATTTTTGTCGATATTATATTAAATCGTTATTTAACGCCGCCAATGCGAGAATCAGAGTATGCAACCAGCAAGCAACCGTCATGCAACAGTCGGCCACAGTCGGCAGTCGGTCCAGTCGAGTCGGTTCACTGTCATGTTATAATTTAATTCCTGTGTTTACGTTGTAGTTTTGTGTTCTTCTTCAGTTTTGCGTGCCTTATTTTAATTTTAAACGTTTTACAATTAATAAATAAAGAAATATGTGTCGGGTACAGATATTTTCCCACAATATAGTTCGCCGGTTTGTTTTTCTAGGTTATGGGACAAGACTGCCGCGATTGTTAAACGTTCTCTGTTATCTATTAGAACCTACTTACCCCTTATCCCTTTCTTAGATTTTGTTATAATACATAGGCATTGTATCTAAATAACTGTACTTACGGGAAGTATGTTTATCGGTAGTGAGTGAAAATGGAGTTTTACCAGTTTGTAACCAAATAATGAAAAACGAATGCAAAATACTGGAGCTAACTGGATTAACTGTTATCTACCTATCAGGTATTATTACTAATAAGAATGTTATAATAATTTTTGTCGTTTCTAGCTGCATTTAGAAACACTGCAAAATAATGAAAAACGAATGCAAAATACTGGAGCTAACTGGATTAACTGTTATCTACCTACCAGGTATTATTACTAATAAGAATGTTATAATAATTTTTGTCGTTTCTAGCTGCATTTAGAAACACTGCAAACGACCACATGGTAGTTGTTGACAGATGTAATGTCAACTATGGATCTAAGCCATAAGCCATCTCAGTCGATACTCATCATAGGCGCCGACTTTCCGTAAAAAAAGGGTTTTGTCCCATTTTTTAAATATCGAGTTAAAATTCTGGAATAACATTTTTATGGTCTTTTAGGGCTCCCTGAGCACGTGGTTAAAATTTTTGTACTTAGCCATAGTTAACCCTGTATATTGTAAACAAAGAAGAAGTTACGTTTAACAATACCAAAAGTCCACCACAGCACTACTAATAATTATGGCATTACCTACACAGTATTTACACTATCTATGACCCAAAAATGCCACAAAAATACAAGAAACGAACGCCTAATTACATTACCAACATCGAAACCTACCCCTGCATCTATGGTGACATAAACCGCGCTGACCGGCGTGCCGCGTGGTTTTGTTTACATTCTATGGCCACCTAGTAATGTTGCTGCCAAACACATGATCTGACCTTTCACTATGCGTGAAAGATTACTCTGTAATACATTTCAAATCAATATAAAATTCACGCAGCTTCTACATTCATTATGGGACACTCTGTAAAAGATATGTCGATATTCATATTGTCATATTCAGGACACCCTGTGTAATAAAGGCCAAGTGAACTAAAATTCAAATAGTAGAAAGTTATTTACGGTTAAAATAATTAATTTTCATACATTCAAAAACCTGCTGCTTTCACAATGGAGTGAACAACGTTCTCTTTCAGCTGAAGATCTCATAAACCGTGTAGCCAGGATACAAACTAGTTTGGAGCGTAAACTTTACGGATTCATATAATATAAACTTTCCTCATATCAGTTGGAGCCAAATAATGTAAGGCAATATGCAACGAGAATTATTACTGTAAAAATGCATTCGCACTTTAATATTATCTGCCTCGATGAAGCTGGAGAATATTATATCTTCGATAAAATTTTATAGATAAATTTAATTGGGACACAATACAATCTTATAAAGTTAGAAAATTAGTATCTATATGAAACTTCTAAATCCGCCCAACGATTATTTTAACTGAGTAAAGGCATAAGAGTAGAGAGGGAGAATCAATCAAATGATGCAGAAACAATAAGCAAATGAAAGCGCAGGTGTGTAAATCGGTGGAAGTGTATTGGAACCTGAACTAAAATGGTAATGTAAATAATTTATTGATTCTAGTATCAATTTGTAGATGTGTATTTAGGATATCAAATGTTTTGCATTCGACGGGATCGCCTAAATGGTATTAGTTAATATTGGATTCACACTTTTTTAATTACTTATATTTCTTCATTCTGAAAAATTGTGCATTATACAGGTTGATTCAGTCATACTGCCGTTAATTTTATGAGAAGATAGGGAAAAATTAATTTAATACGAAGTTACTAAGCAACGAGTCAAATAATGAATAGTACCTAACCAATACGGAACGGAGATAAGTGTGTGTCAAACTGTTCAGTAAACATTGACCATTGTTGGCTACAGTTGTATCAAGAAGTAAGTAACAATAAAATAAAAATCATTTAACATCTCTATGGAAGCAGATAAACAAATTTTAAACTGTCAAACTTGGCATACGTTTAATATTTTTACTACTATTTTGAGAACAGAAACAGAGAGTTTTCCGAAACGTCAAAAAGTGCGCGATAGTGATGTGATTTTTGTTATTTTTTACTTATCTGCTTTTTTCAGTGTGAGATTTTTTGGTTCAGCAAACTTAGTTTCAAAAATAACCCTTGACTGATCCGTTTGGCGCAAGGGCTTATTTAATTAATTTTTTTTCAGAAGTGTGGCAAAAACACAATAAAACTAAAGAAAAACATATAGTTTATTTACGAAATACATATTTAGATTTGTGGCTGTTCCGAGAAAAATGTTTTGACGAGAAAACCTGGAGAAAATAAAGAATCTATTTCGTAAGCAAATGCGATTACATTATTTGGGAATATCAGCGTACAAGCTCAATTTGACTACGCTTTCAAAAACAACGAAGAGATGACAACAAATTTTTCAACTTGCAATACGAGGGCATAATGAATCCAAATCTTCTCAAAATCCTGGTATTTTTTGTGGATTAGCGAATCTTATGTCACAACTTGACAAAATGCTTAATCAATACCTTAAGAATGCAACAATTTTTAAAGACACTTCAAACAATATACAAAATGACATTTTAGATTGCATATTACAAGTTTATCATTAAGAAAAATACGGGTATATCACTTCAGTAATGAACTTTAACGAACATGTTATTATGTATGTAATGCTGACAACGTGGCAACGCCGTTTTGCTTTAACACTCGAACGCGTCATCACAAAGTTTGCGCCGTGTTACTGATTCTTATGGGTCGATTTGTTTATTTTTTAAAAGCTCGAATAAAAACGTAATTTTCGATGTTCTGTCTTTATTAGGCCTTTCAAATACGTAGTTAAAATTAATGACAATATGACTGAATTATAATAATGACATATTTATGTGAATACAAAAGGAAAAAAAAGTAAACATAAGTAGATAGCACTGTATAACATCACGTTGCTTCGTGTGTTACAAAAATTATCATTCCGAGACACGAAACATAGCGAACAAGTAGTGTCTGGGAGTAAGAAAGGAGTCTTATTCAGTTCCCGGCTCCAAAGCCAGAAGGGGCTCACTTAATCCAATTAATAACTGAGTTGTGTTAAATATTAATTGTCCTATCGTTAAGGAGGGAAGTGCGAAATTCCACACAAAAGACGCCGAGGGCTGAAAGACTTAATAAAGAACATTCCAATTTGAAGGGGGATCCCATAGATGGAATCCAAATTGCGTTACAAATAGTGTACTACCGAAAATCTTCGACGATAAGGGAGAACAGTATATGATGTAAAATGAGCCATATAAGGCCTACGCCAATTTTAAAGACATAAATACTTAACAAAAATCAAGAAAAGAATAAGAAATATTATGTAAAACACCACTAACACTTCGGAGAGTATAACGAATTGATTGACTTTTTTGTTAAACAAAAAATGCAGATTAGTGAATAATATAAAACAAATTTTTCTTCATGAAGAAACAACATGAGACTTTCATATTTTGTCACCACCTACCTATATTTTTCTGCAAAATTATATACCCAAATATGACGTTAAATACGCACGCTTGTAGAAAATAGCTATTTTCGATAGAAGTTGCGAAATAATGGTGTTTTAGGCACGCGACGTGAAGTTTGGCAACACGTTAAGTGCCTAAAACACCTATTTCGCAACATCTATCGAACAACGTTTTTATAGAGAGGAAGGACCTTCCTTTTAGTGTCAGTTCAAGGCTGAAGTCGAGAACACGTTTGGTTTGTGTTTTATGTGTATTATTTAGAAGCAACTTTTTTAGTGGAGTTGTGAAAATGAGTGACTCAAATTACAAGCAACGTATTGTGATTCAATTATTAGTAAAATCTGGAGAAAAACCCTCGGAAATCCTTCAAAAATTGCAGGTGGTGTATGGAGACGAGTGCATCATCAATCATCTCTCCTACTGACGCGAATGTTGACCGTTGGCGTGAACTGATCACGTCTGACCGGCGCCTAAGCATTCGTGCGTTGTCTGACGAGTCAAACGTCAACAAAGAAACCGTTCGTATGATGTTACACGAAAATTTGAATATGTGAAAGATTTGCCCCAAGATGGTGCGCAAAGTTCTTACCCGTGAACAGAAAGACATGCGAAAATCGATCTGCGAGGATTTGTTGTCCCGCATTCGGAGCGACGGTAGAGACTGGATGAGTCAGGTAGTCACTGGCGATGAGACCTGGATATTTGAGTATGACCCCGAGACCCGTAAACAAAGTCAGCAGTGGGCGGAAAAGGGTGGAGAGCGGCCAACGAAAGCGAGGATGTCCAAATCACGACTGAAGACAATGTTGATCGTTTTTTTCGATATCCACGGCATCATTCATCGTGAATATGTTCCTGCCGGCCAGACAGTGACTGGACAGTTCTATGTTGGCGTCCTGGAACGGCTGCGGGCCCGCACGTTCCGTGTGCGACCCAAACTCGCCGAGAACGGCTGGGTCTTGCACTACGACAACGCGCCAGCCCATTCCTCGTTTATTGTGCAAGAGTTTTCGGCAAAAAAGGCATTCCAACGTTGCCACACCCACTCTATGGCCCTGATATTGCCCCTACGTTAATTTGCTTGTTTTTTCATTGACAAAGTCCCAGAACTTAATCGCCACACCTCGTACCTACCAGTT
Source organism: Monochamus alternatus (assembly GCA_037114965.1). NCBI lineage: Eukaryota > Metazoa > Arthropoda > Insecta > Coleoptera > Cerambycidae > Monochamus > Monochamus alternatus. The sequence continues at coordinate 58,644,986 of CM073429.1, read as the reverse complement.
ATTTAACCTAATCTAATCTACCTTACTAGAATGGCATTGTTTTCTCAGCATAGCTAGTAGTTCCCGAAACAAAACGACGGCGCAAAAATATGACACAGGATCCATCTTATTTACGGTCGGGATAATGCAAATGAGACTGAACAACTTTGCCAGCTATCCGCTAGCGCCGAGCCCCGGTTGCGGCATTAATAGTTCAGGACAAAATCGAGACCTGAATACTGAAATCGGACCGAAACGAATAATTCGTCGGGGCCGCCGATATTCACGTCCGCCGTAATTAGTCGCATCATCCAGTTATGCCAAATTAAATAAAGCCGTACGTACGTACAACAGCGGGAGCGGGGGTCGTTACGGGCCTCCAAGTTGCCTGCAAGCTGCGCGACGTTGAATTGCATCGTTTCGTTCCCGGGAACGTGAAACGAAATCTCGATGTGACGGTAGAAGGTGGATATTTAATATTTATAGTGACGTCGTAACGTTTAAGTCAGTAGGTTTGTTCCTGCACGCAATCCACGACAAATCATTGACAATCACAGATTTACACTTTTAGTTCTACATATTTGCAAATAATACCTCAATTTATGAAACATATATAGTTACGGCAAGAATTCGGACGGCTTACGTCATGGCTAACGTTACGCAATTGTTTTTATCGTCAACTTAGTTCTCGATAGTTTGTCGCGATAAAAATAGTAATTATTTGTTATTTAGTGTAATATAAAGTGCAAACATTTAATGTAGTATATAGTTTTTTCCACGGTCGGGAGTAGAAATCAGTTTCTATGACCTCAAAATTAAAACAGAAGTAGTCGATTATTCCCAAGGGAGTATAATGCTCCCAAGGGAACGTTGGAGAACGTTTTTCATGCAAAAAAAGATAACATTGAAATTATTTATTGACATTTAAATTAAATGTTACATTTGTACAATTTTCAAAATTAATATTAGAAGGAATATTACTTTCGCTTACATTTACAGTTTTTGTGATTGCGCTAGTAGTGGTACCTACTAAAACCTGATTAGCAATTTTGGTCTTATTCTCAATGGAGTTCTCGACATAACCCTCAGCGACTGTCGTTGATTTCCAACCAGCATGACGCTTCATTGTCGTGATATCCACACCAGTATCTGCCAGTAATGTCGCTGAAGATCTTCGTAAGCAGTGACCAGTATAACATGCAGCATCAGGTAATTTTAAATACGAAGCCACTACACTCGGAATTTTTCCCATGGTATTCTTGCCAACTAGCTGCGAACTACATTTTCGCTTATGCTTGACGTGGGGAGAACGAAGGGACAGGTATTTCCAAAACAATTCAAGCATATTTCCCACATCGGTAACCAGAAAGGTTCGTGGAATCTTTGTCTTAGTGTTTGGAATTTTTACAATCAAGGAACAGCCTACATCCTCAATATCATCTACAGTTAAATTGACTAGTTCATCAGTTCGACAAGCTCCGGCAATCCCCAGAATTAATCCAACCTATAAAAAATCAAAATACTTAATAATTGAAATACCTAACAACAAAAGTAATCTTACCTTAATCATTAAGAATTCTTTGTCATCTGCACTTGATAGAAAACGGTCGATTTCACCCTTTGTCAATATTTTCGATTTTTTCGCTTGATATCCGTCACCGGTTCTTTTCAAAAATGCGATCAGCTTGGGGAATTTGCTTATATCTATGTTATCGTAAATTATCAAGCATGACTTAACCATAGAATATTGCGCCCATAATGTGGAAGACTTGTAATTCTTTGCATTTTCACTGAATTATGCCAACAAAACATTTTCGCTGTATACTTGAACATTTTTCTCGGCGCACCACTTTTTGAACCGATTGTAGGTTATATCGTATACAGATCTTGAGTTCGTAGGCAGCAAATTGCTTATTGCAATATTTGCAGCCTCCACAATCTCTTCCGACTCACAATTATTCATTGTGCACTAAACAAACTTTAAACTAAACGAAACTAGCACCTTAATTTGACAATTCTTTTTGTTTGTTTATTTTGTAGTTATGACAATAACTCAACGACTACTAAATAAATGCTCAAATCCGAATACAATAATTCTGGTGCTACTTACTTCATAATGACAAAATATGTGTTTTTAAGTTAATAAGACCGTGGAAAAAATAGTATATACCATTCGGGAGAGATGCTATTTTGGCAGAGGTGCAATTTGAAGCCCGAGGGCTACAATGCACCGAGGATTTCATTTCTCTCCCTTATAGTATAATGTACTATTATTATTCTCAGTTGCAATTTTTTATATATTTCGATGAAAATATAATGAATTATTCATTATTCTATGACGTAAGTCATTTAAATGTTTGTCCTAACTGTATCTATAATATTTATTTAAAATATGCCATAGTTCATTTCCCGTCGTAATTCTATGGATATTACAGACTTTTTAACTTTACTACAGCAGAATTCTACAGTCTCACCTTCTCCTCTATTAGATTTTGAAAGACCCACGCCATTGGTCTTTCGTATAACATAATATAAACGCGATCTCAATGAAATTTTACAACCCGCGAACCTCAAAGAAAGAAACGGGTTTATTACCCGGCCGACAAAAATGCGTCTCTGGAAAACATTATCTCTGGAGGCCTGCATTGTAGCGTTAAAATTAAACGAAGCGTAATAAATTAATTTTTTCATCAGTGTAGGTATAATGATTTCGGTTAATTACGCAAATTTAATTACGCAACCGGCTCCCCCAGGCGGAAGGCAACAATAAAATATTTATTTGGAACTGCTCGGCGCTTTTTTTCCGTCGCGAAGGTGAGCGTCGCGACGCGACGGACTCAACGGCGTTCGAGTCAAATTAATTACAAATAAAAGAGGCGGAACAAAAAACAATGAATGGAATGGTAATTCTCGGGAAACTGCAAAAGACATTTTCATTTGTACGTCTGGCCTTAAACGTAATGTACTTTTTTAAGTTAAACAAACCGAGTCAAATACTAATTTTCTTCCCTTTTGTAGATGGAAAAACTTTAGGAAAATTAATTTTCGTTTTAGTTTTTCCGCGCGGATTTTTTCCTAACCGAACACAATTAAGACCTTTTCGCACTTCCCTTGGCCAATTCCGTCTGAATGGGAGGCTACGGACAGAGTTTAATTGTCCGCAGTGAAATGCAGTTGCACGAATTCTAATTAGTTTTTCGAATTCAGTGCATACGTACCAACGTTGAAAACATCATCAGCGGTGCATATAATATTTTCTTAAATAATATCCAGAACAATACCTACACACACTCCAACACTGTTATTATGTAGTAAAACAAGTTGACGTCGCTTACAGTGATTTTAGTAAGGTCCTTGGCAGGATTTATCACGTTTTACTTTTACATAAACTTAAGCAAGTAGGTTTTTTAGTCTCATACAGTTTTTCAAATCATATTTACATTTTAGAAGGCAGTATCTTGTAATGTCATGATTTCAAATCCGATGAATAATTGTATTTGGAATTTCACAAGGCTCTTACTTAGGTCCCTTACTATTTATCATTTTCATTAATGACATTGTTGATATGAATGACGTCAATTGCCTTCTTTACGATCAACAAGGCTATATAATAATAAACCTAATAATAATATGTATAAACACACATTTTTGTCATATAAAAATTATTATACAAGTTGTAACAAAAAAAAAATAACGTAACTACAGATTTTTTTGCGGCAAAATATGACGATTTAACCCTAGTTATCTATATACCTCTCTTAAAAGATACAGGGTGTTAAAGTTGAACTTTTAAAATTGTTTTTCGCTATAAACTATTCATATTTTCAGATATCAATTTGAAATTTCATATAGATACGTCTTGTTATTAACCAAATTCTCAAGGAAGGGTATTATTGTAAACGACGTCTAAAAAACAAACGCAGAAAGGAGGGGAAGAGGTAATTTTATCACTCTACTTTTTTCTGACGTATGCCTGTGCACGATATTAACATTAATAAACTGCCATAGAATGTAAATAAAACACGTGGCCGAAAATGAGATATTATTGGTGTGACGTTACACGCTGTTCAGCGCAGTTTATTTCCATGGATACAGGTGCAGGTTACGGTGTTGGAATTTCAATGTGTATCCTTGTGTGTTTTTCTATGTTTTATATTTCAATTGTTCAAATGATCTAACTGTTGTGTGCCGAACAATTAGTCTTAACTGACTGTGGGGTGGTGTTAAATAAATAATTAAACAAACTGATACATTTCGGCCACTAAAAGTAAGCGCGTTCATTATTGTACAAACGTCACTCCGTTCCGACTGAAACGATAATTATCAATTTTGATCAGTTCAATTAAATTAATAATATTTTGTACAGATGCATAATCGCATTTCGAGCGTTGTAATTTATTTTTTGTCAACAATTTTAAACATTCAGATTAATTAAACTGCGGCTTCCAGCATAATCTGGCGCTGTATTTAAAACTTTATAAAACAAATATTGGACGCATAAAGCCCGCGCGTATAAAATATATTTGTATGCAAATTAGCATCGCTATAAACATTTCCAGTGGATTTGTTATCATAAATACCGAGGGTGTCGATTTAAATAGCAATTACATGAATTATTTATTTTATTTTATATAAAATCCAGTGGAATGTGTTCTGTTATTGCGTAGGGCATTATTAATATTTCAGTGTTATATAGAATGATAAATAATTGGCAGGATGGAATTACCCAGATGCTCCAATGGTACAGGCGACCATCATTCCGTTTTTGGAAAACGCAACAGGGGAAATTATAATTGGCCAATGGCTATTTTATGTCCATACTATCATGGTAATTTTACTTACGGCGTGTAAAGTTACTAATGCACTGTAAAATTTCAATCTAATTACGTATAAAATTCATATGTATTTTTACCGTAGAAAATACGTACCTACATGAAAAGAAAGCTTATTTTCTTTGGGAATCATCAGATAGAGTAAGTTTCAATTGCCGGAGAACAGTAAATTTATGTCTCAGAGAAAATGGTGCCCATTTTGAAGAATTTCTTTAATTTTAATTTATTTTTCTTTATTTTTATTTTATTTTACAGTTTTATTACTAACTGCCAAATTTGAAAGAAGTTTACTAATGACTTTTTGATTTCTTCTAATAAACACTAGTCAACGAAAACCAATAATAAACCCAAATCATGTACTAAATTTAATTATTCCAAATTAAAGTAATTCAGAGATATTAATTTTTTTCGAAATATTTTGCCCCACTTTGAATGCCTGTAACTCCGCCTGTGTGCAATTTTGTACATAGGTATAATTTGCTGAGATATTTTGATTGGACATTGCCTGACCATCTGGACGTACCGCCACTGAGTCCTACGCCGCTGTCGAGCCACTCTCCACTTATTATATAACGGAGACCAGAGCCAGCTATTTAATATCTGATCCGAGGAGCCTTTGTTACTACATGTACACTTTGGGAGATGTGTGAATTGAATCTTAATTTAAGATCAGTCGCCTCGCCCTCTTTCCTTCATCACCTCCCGCTTAATATGCCGCTCGTACGTAGGAGGCAATAAAGATCGCAAAAGTAGTTTGCATAACAGACGACTTTGTAATTAAGTTCAAGACTTACCGTTAAAATGCTTTAATATCGCCCCGAGTGTTTACAGATCCCGATGCTCTGTTAGACTAGTAAACTATTCCCATCCTTAACAGGCATCTGTTGGCGTTTATTGTAAACTGCAACAGCACGGCGCTTCCACTCAAAAGATGTTATTGGTTATATATTATTATGGTTATGTGTTGTTTTCCATATTGCTACCTGTTTAAAAGTTTTAAGCAATATCGTCCTAAACAGTCTCAAATAAAATACCACTTAAAAATCACATTAGCGGTGGAAGAATCAAGTAGTCATTGGATAATAATTGAATGTTTGTTGTTTCAAGTGCATAAATGTCACAAAATACTTATTACTCAATACGAACGCCAAACGTATAACTTTTGTGCTTACAAATTTATCATTCAGAAAAGGTTGATATGTTGCTAATTTACGACGAGTCACAAAAAAAATTCAAGAAGAGCTGTAGAGTTATATCGAAAAAGGTATCCAGAGCGTCTCATTCTTGAGGCGATCTGCGACTAGATGCATTGTCAAGAGATTCAAAATGACCTTCAAAATTTATTGACATGGTGTAATAACAATCAATTGTACCTGAATTCTTCTAAGTGTAAAATTGTTTCATATAGTAGAAAACAATGTATTTGTTATTATAAATTACAGAATAGAGAATAGATATAGTTTTGGATCATATTGACTCTTATAAAGATCTAGGCATTCTGTTTGACCATGAGCTAACATTCAACCAACATATCTCTTTGAAAATCAGTGAAGCGATGAAAATGTATGGAATTATTATTAGAAATTGTAGGACTTTTACTAGCATAGACACTTTATATATTACATTATTCTTATGTTCGTTCCAAACTTGAATATGGTTGTGTGATCTGGTATCCTTTCTATAGACGTTACAAAGTTAATATTGAATAGATACAAAGAAAATTTTTGAAATATTTAGCATTTAAAATGGATGGTGTATATCCTGAAAGAGGTATAGCCTATAGCCTGTTAAAAAATAGATTTAATTTAATTAGTCTAAATTTAAGGCACACATGTTCTGCGCTTTCTTTTCTATATAAGCTCTTGAATGGTCAGATTGATTGCCAGTCAATTAAACTTTGCTGTGCCTAGACCGTCGATCAGACATAATGTAACATTTTATTGTTGTGCACCGGAGACAAATTTGCTATTCAAATCACCAATTTTTGTGAAGTGTGATAATTATAATAAGCTTAGTTACCCCTGTGATATTGACGTATGTACACTAAGAGAACTTATACAAATAGCTGTTCTGAATTTGAATGATGGTGTTTTTACTTAAGTCTGTAGCACACATATGTATATATGATTCTTTATTATTATTATTATTTTAGATATTGTACTGTAATTAGTTTAACTTTTGTTCTTTGTTTTTTTTTTCTATAATTCCCTGTAAATGGAATTTCTGTTGGGAAATAAAGCAACTATTATTATATAAATTTTACAACTTTCGATGTGCATTTTGAAACCGCTAATTAAACTTTAATTTAATATGTCGTAGATTTTCACAATTCAAATAATACATATGTTAAACTATAGCGACATCTAATTCCCTAGATTTAAGAAACTCGTGTTAGATAACGTGTTAGAAATAACATCGCCATTATTTTTTAACAGTTACAGGGCGATACATACTACAAAAATTTAAGGTGGTGAAATATAATGTTTAACCTTGAAATCACGTAATTGGTATTATGATCAAAATGGCATACATACTTGGGCTGATTATATTTGACATCGCTTAAAGAAACGTGTGGGTAGGTATGTATTCCGTTACGGTTCATGTTAAGATTTATTGACTGATCGGCAAGTATAGACTGACTTTGAACGAGAGATATCCAATGTATCCGTAATGAAGTCAGCTGCAGCTTACATACACTGAAGTCCTATTTTATGGGATACGTAAATAAACTAAGATTTATTCACAGAAAGGCACTTCATTTGCCGTACCAGTGTGTGGGCTTCGCCCTCTGGAAGGTTGCAAATAATACAGCTTGACACATTTCTAAATAGGAAACTGCGGCTACGTTATGAGAATTTACCGCACTTCAGCCGAACACAAGGTGTTACTAAGTTCATGTTGTAGTTCTACGGAAAAAAAACTATAGCAAATATTCACGCTATTGTCAACGACACAAATGCAAGGTATAGCAGTGTAAACGTCAAACACACGTAATAATAAAATTCCCTCGTTTTCGTAGCCAATAATGTACAGGATGTCACAAACTCGATAGTATAAGCCTACTGTGAAGATACGAAAAATTTAAATAAAATTTGGGATACGTGGTATTAAATGGGATGAGGTAAGCTCAGTCAGCTGAATACTAAAGTCTTGGAATCATTTCTATGACATGCGTTTATTTATTTGTCAACAAGAGTGAAAAAATTTCCAAAATCGACACAAAAAATAAGTGAGATTTTCTTCATACCGGCTGAAATCCAGCAAGAAGTCCATGAAGCAATATTACGTAAGTAATATTGCTTCTTGGACCAGAGAGAAGTAAAAGTGTGTACTAGAAGGAATTGGTGAAATTTGATAACTGGCGAAAAAAGGGGTATAGGAGAAGGAGCAATTACAGAAGATGTCCTTCTTTTTCAATGTGGAGAAACGGTTTGCTGCCTCTTCGATGTGGACAAATATTCCATGCTAAAATCAGTGTTGAAAGTGCACAAAGGTATTGATATTTCGAAGTATGGTAAACTTATATCATATTTGAAAGTAGAAGCAAGAAATCATGAACCAAAGAGAGAAACCAAATCAAAGAATTTTTGAAAAAAGCACCGTATGAAGAATATTTACAAGTTAATGTAGAACATACACTATTCTAATATTTCAATTTATATATTGAGAGTTTTATAGATTGCAACGATCTTGGGAGTCGCAGGTGCTTGTCGATGCAATGAATGAACCTTTTTGAATATCACCCATGAGTAGGTAGGGCGTCGCTTGAGACTGGAAAAATTTCTTGGACCGTGGGAAAATTTGTCGGTGAGATCAAAGGATACTGCCGAACAGATGTTAATTACAGGTGTGGCTTCGCCCCTCCTTAACCTAATAGAAAAAACATGCGCAGTAGGAACCTAATCTAACAGAAAAAACATGCGCAGTAGCGACCTAACCTATCAGAAAAAACATGCGCAGTAGGTTACAGAAAAAACATGTGCAGTAGCGACCTAACCTATCAGAAAAAACATGCGTAGTAGCGACCTAACCTATCAGAAAAAACATGGGCAGCAGGTTACAGAAAAAATATGCGCATGTTTTTTCTGATAGGTTAGGTTGCTACTGCGCATGTTTTTTCTGTTAGATTAGGTCCCTACTGCGCATGTTTTTTCTGATATGTTAGGTCGCTACTGCGCATGTTTTTTCTTTAACCTACTGCGCATGCTTTTTCTGTTAGATTAGGTCGTTACTGCGCATGTTTTTTCTGTAACCTACTGCTCGTGTTTTTTCTATTAGGTTAGGGAAGGGCGGAGCTACACCTATAATTAACACCTGTTCGGCGGTACCCTTTGATCTCGCCGACAAATTTTCCCACGGTCCAAGAAATTTTCCCAGTCTCAAGCGACGCCCTACCTACTCCCGTGTCCAAGAAAAAGATAGTTATCTATACGTACTCATTCCGGATACGAAAACAAATATTTCAAGAAGCTTCACGACCATAGAAGAAGCTTTTTCAGTCAATGCTGTAGAAATGTGTGGAGAATACATCAATCTGCGACCTAAAAATTCCGGTGAGATTTTTCTTGTATGTGGCTGGAAAATGTACTACACAACATGTAGACATCAACACAATTTCGAAAACGTTTTCAAAACTGGCTGAATTCCTTGGGTTCCCTGATCCATAAAGTTTTACCGGATATGGAATGAGGCGTTCTTCGGCAACGTTACTGGCCAATGGAGGGGTTGATACTACCACTGTGAACCGTCACGATGATTGGAAATCGGCTAAGGTAGCGAAACGTTATATTGAAAATTCACTGTCCAGCATTTACCATTGCTGAAAAAATCCAAATACTACCTGACGAAGTTATGGGCCCCTGCAGTCCTTCAAAAACTCCTTATTGAGTGAATTTAAATAATCCCGGTCAAAATGACAAGATCATTCTTGAGATAAATGTTAATGTTAATAATAATTCTAAATGAAATGCTATAAAATCGAAGTGTGGTATTATGAATTCTAATCCACTAGTGTGTTAAAATGCCTTTAATACACGGAGAGCAGACGTATTAAAACTTCTTAATATACTGGTCGTGGATAAAATATTTTATGGAATTGTAGGTATAAGATTCAAAACGCACTCATTAGAGGAAATAAGTTTGATTGCATCACAACAGTCAGTAGAAGAAAAACTAACTACTAATAATAATTTGCGACAAGTGCCAACAAACTAGACAAATTCCAAACAGCTTAGAACGTAGCCGGATATTTCATCCGCGGGAAACTCGCAACAAGAAAAATTGGGTGCACACTATTAGTACGGCAAAGAACTAGGAGGACTATGATATATTACGTTTAAGGACTTTGCCATTTATTGTTTCTGGTACGTTGAGGAAGTCGGCCCGGGCCTAGTGGAGTCGGCAGCGGCGGATAGTTTAGAACGAGTCCGCCGAAGGTCAGCAATCAATCACGCCCTCGAAAATTTACCCCCACGGCTGATTTGGAGATTTTGACAGTCGTTCATTACGGCCGATATAAATCACTCGGTAAAAAGCGATGTTACTTCCAATTGCTCGAATCGGATGTATTATTTATCAGTTGTTATCGCTAAATCAAGAATTTTTCAAATTTAAACTTTGTCCACTTATTAGAATGTAACGAATTATCATACTGGGGACTGTTTCATTCATAGATTTGTACAGAAACTATATACAAAATTATATTCGAATCCAATTTAAGAAACAATTGAAAGAATAGTTTATAAAAAATGTTCAACACCGTTTTTCCAAATTATTTAAACAATTATGAATCATTTAACCTAAAAGATCTAAATAACATTGGTTATCAGAAAATAAATGATTTTATTACCCAATTTGATAGGTCGACGGGATGATAAGATAAGTTATGGAATATTTGAATAATAGTTATATAGAATGTTTAGGAAAATATGGAACCATACGATGGTGTTTAGAAAATGGGACAGAACCCTCTTTTTTCTGGAAAATCTGGCTTATGATAATCGTCGTTCAAGATGGCTCCGACTGTGAACAACTGTGTGGCCACTTTTCGCTGCGTTGCCAATTTTAGCACGAAAAAAACAAAAATATTTCATTACTGTAGCTGGCAAGACATATGACATTGTTGTGTTGATGTTTGCATAACTAAGATGCAGGATAATGCTTGGCCCTAGAATTGCGTGTTGCTAAAGTGAATTTCTTTGTGTAAGTGTCTTATAAAGCATGTTCTGTATGTAAAACTACTGTTTATGCAACACATGAAATCTGAACAATTAAAAGACGCATTTTAAAGTAAGGGTCGATCAATCATAAAACAGTAGATTAAAAAATGAAAAAGTATATATTTTTTATTTGGATGTCATCCGAAAGTATAATATATAAACTATTACATTTTACATTTAGCCGTTTTTATTACATCTTCAGAACAGTAACGTTAGTGTTATTCTGCATAAGAACATATAGATAAAAAATGGAGATTGTTATAATCTTATCTATCTCATATACGAAGCTCGAGAATACTTGTGTAGCTTTTACCCTTTCTAATGCGATTAATCTAGGGGAAAAAAATGGCCTGTTAATTACATTAGTCGTTAGACCTTAGACGAAAACGATTAATTTCTATTCAAGAAGCCATTCGCTCGTCACAATTCCTCGCCCGAAAGATTAATTTCGTTATACCACGCGAAACAAGCGCATATACCGAACCCCGGTTTTATTAAAACAAACTATATATCTCCTTCTCTTGAATTGTGTAACTTCTCACAGTTTCGATATAAATCACTGGCTCAATAGCTGTACGCAAGGCATTATTAATCTAAGCCGCGATTCCTGTAGGATTTCCCCTGGTAAGACTTATATTCTGCGTTTGATGGCACGTCAAACTTTTAGAGCGATCTCGATCATGTCGGAAACTTCTGTCGTGGAGGAAATCATTAACGGCGGCGTATCGACTGACGGCAACGGCAACACTACCTAATGGGAGGAACGTGACGGGTTCCAGACTGGTATTTTTTCCTAGCGGTTATTTTCCTTCCTTACAGGATTGAAATTTGCGCAAAATATGGAACTACAATAGAATAAAAAAAATTGGCTACGGAATGAAGTAGGACAAAGAGGTGTGCTGTAACAAGATCATAACTCAAAACTTGCCTTTGGAGTGGTCCGATAATACTATTTTGGTTGCTTTTCTCCAGATTGAAATGTTCTGCGGAATACGGATCTTCAACAGAATGAAAAAGTTGACCACTGAAAAAATGGGACGAAGATATGCATTGTAACAAGATCATCACTCAAAAATTGCATTTCGAATTATCTGATATTACTGTGATTGTTGATTTTCTTCTTTCGGGACTGAAATTTGGGTACTGCGAAATATCGAAAAGAATAAAAAGTTGAATGACGTATGACAAGATATGTGTAACAAGATCATAACTTAAAATCTCGTTACGAATATAATGATCATGCTGTTCTGGTTGCTTTCCTGCTTTCAGTAATGTGGATACCTCCAACAGAGTACAAAATTGGCCACTGAAAGAAAAAGGGACTAAGATATATGCTGCAATAAGACTATACCTAACTCAAAATTTGCAGTAGAATGATCTGATAATATTATTCTGGTTGCTTGCAGGATTGCAATTTGGATGCCGCTAAATATGCATCTCCAATAGAGAAAAACATTTGACTACAGAAAATATGGGACAAAGATGTGTGTTATAACAAGATTATTTCTGAAAAATTGCATTATGAGTAGTCTGATAATGTTATTCTGGTTGTTTTTCTGCTTTTAAGATTTTAATTTGGATACCGCCAAATATGGATCACTAGGAGAGCAAAAAATTGACAACGGAAAGGAAAGGGACAAAGATATGTGCGATCATAGGATTATAACTCAAAAATTGCATTAGGAATGGATAATGTTGTTCTTGTTGCTTTCCTGCCTTCAGTACTGAAAAATTGCATTCTGAGAAGGCTGATAATGTTAATCTGATTGTTTTCCGGCATTTAGAATCTTAATTTAGATACCTCAAAATATGGAGCTCTAGGAGCGAAGAAAAGAGTAAATAAATTACACACATGCAGTAAAGTTTCCTTCCGTGTAATTATCAGACACAGTTTAATCATGGGAGATATTACCGCTAGACTATACACTTTCCAATACCAAATAAAATATAATACATGGCTGCAGAAGGTGCAGATCAAACCGAATTATTGAATAATTCCATTACTCTTTCCGATTGGCGATTGTAAAATCGGGAAAAAACAATTATTCTTACTCCGACCCCAAACCGAATTGGACAAAAGGACCAATATGTCAGGGTGAGAAATAGCCGGCGATTTACGTCCCACACAACATAATTCCGGACCGATATCGGCGGCCGGCTGTTGATTTATATCTAGTTATCGGAACTTTATAGCGATCTTAAAATTCAGGGGAAGCTAACCGGTTAATTAAAAAGTTTCCACTATTTTATGAAGGCGTTATTCAATAAACTCGGCGGCCCCGATAACAGATATGATTCAGTAACGACCTGCGAGACCGTTCAATTATAAATATCGACCTTAAGAAGGCGCAGACCAGCACAATTTAATGAGCACGCGAAGTTCACGTTTAATTAATATTAATGGTCCGGTTCGGGACTTAAATTGGCTCTTAAAGACATTTTATGACTAATATTCCGCAATTTATCAAAAACAGAATCCGCTCCGGCTGCATTCGGCAAATTTTCCCCGGTCCTGCTATATAAATGGCCTGTTTATGTACATCCGATCAGTCAAGTATAATAAATGAGACCTTAATACCTGGTGTGTGCCCCTGAAAAATTCTACCAGACCAATGGGGAGAGCGAAAATTTCAAAAATGGCATCATATTTTGAAGTATCCGTTGATTTTAGTCTTTATCTAAAAAAAGAAGCGAGATGCAGATAAACAAATATAATTTTCAGGCATTAGAAAAGACAAAGCTCTATTCAATAATTATCTAAAGAAATTAATCTGTCTAAATTTGCTAACCTGGTTTAATGAAAACACTCTATAAATATCTAACTTTCACTTTTGACAGTGGGAACACGAAAATTCAACCACAATGGATGAGATCTGACCTATTTCTGCATTTTTAGGATTCAGGTGGCCTCCTTTAAGTTGAGTCAAACTATAAAAATTATTATATAAATTAAAATTATTTGAAATTAAATATCGACAATGACAATAGTGACATTAGCCTGTCAATGAATTAAATATGACAATACCGACGTGAATAATGTTTACCCTTTATGTAAAAGTTTTTATATATTTTTAGGTATTAATAATATTGTGTGGTCGAATTTTCGAGTTCCCACTGTCAAAAGTAAAAGTTAGATATTTATAGAGTGTTTTCATTAAACCAGGTTAGTAAATTCAGATTAATTAGAGATTAATTTCTTTAGATAATTATTGAATAGAGCTTTGTCTGTAGAATTGTTCATTAGCATATCTAGACGTTTGGTATCAGAGAACATACATATGACTTCATTGATAGGAATTGTAGAAGATTTGATTTATATTAGCTTAAAATACCTAAAAAGTATTTGATATACATGAAACATTTAATATGCTTAATAATAATATGCTGCCCCCTCTCCCGCACAAGTTTCTGACTTCTGTGCTAATCCTAGTGATTAGAATGATAGGTAGAGATATTTTATTATTATTATTTAAGACACGTTGCGGTTTTTCTTGTCCACGGCCTTTATCTCTGCTGGCGTTCTACAACCTTTCATGCTATGTTCTAATTATAAATATTAATTTAATACTTTTAAAAGAAATATATAAAAGTTGTGACTTAAATATAAACTCAATTAATCTGCACAAAAAATGTTTATTAGATATACAGGGTATCCCGAATAGGAATACCAACACTAAAAGCAACAAAAAAAACTCTTATGCAAAAAACACAAAACACAAAAATATAAGTACTATAAAATGCAAAACTATGTCATATGTTATGTTAAAGACTAAGCAAAAGTTCTTTTAACTCAGTTTGTTTCTAATTTGTTTTTTGTATCAGTATTAATGATGCAAACAATAGAAAATTGCATGATTTTTCCAAATACGTGCAAAATGTATTATTGTAATTGAAATGGTGCTTCGTCTAGACAATTTCGTAGAAAAATAAGCCTAAAAACGGTATTTAAAAATTCAGTCTGACCACGCCTCTACGAAACGACCGCCGCCACAGCGTAGGCCTGTGCAACCTGTACCTGTATCCACGGAACCAAACCGCGCTGAACGGCGTGTGACGTCACACTAATGATATAGCGTTTTCGGCCACGTGGTTTTGTTTACATTTTATTTATTATATGATTATTGTTGCCAGTCACATGTTCTGATCTTTCAATACGTTTGAAAGATTACCCTGTAATACATGTCAAACTAATATTGTCCTAAAAATTCTTCAAACTGTATTGTGCTGTAACGCGTAATAACATTGCAATAAAAATAGTGCATCGTACATAATTCCTTAGTATTTTAATACGTGAGATGACTGAGTTTAAAGTTATTACTTTCGAAATCACCCTGTAGTTTTGACAGTGTGGCGAACTAGCATCCCGTGCCTCATAGAATTTCAGAAAATAAAAATCTGACCTCGCGCTATATCTTTAGCCCTTTAATCGCGTCCCTCTTCGATCATACGCCGCCCCCATGGGAGATAATTTTTTCTCCATTTCCCGAGTATTTATTATCTCCTCGATAAGGATTCTCTTTTTGCACTCGGTGCCGCACGCCGCTAAAAATGTTTTCCTAGACTTGGCTCTCCCCCGGGCATCTTAATCTGATAGTTGTGAAAACTCGCTTTTCTATTTACAGGGAACGATACGCCTGGGAGGAAGAACTCTACTGCTTTATAATTACCATTTTGTTGTACTACCACAAACTTGTAGACGGCATACGGAGCCAATTTATAAAAAATGCCTTTATGGTATGTTCAAAGTTTCGAAAGGTATTATTTTTAGTTAATTGGATAATTTGATTTAAAATTCATTTTTACGTCAGAAAATACTTTAATTTACCAAAATTAAAGAAAGGCATAAAAGTTGACCGTGGTACACACAACGTCAAATGTCTTGGACCCCCTGTATACAAAATGATTCGATTAAACCTAGTGGCTTTTCTTAATGTGATAAAAAAGTACATGTAGGTATTTAGGGAATAAAAAAGACACTAAAAAATTGCAGACCATGAACCTTTACTTTATTACCAATGTTTTTACAAATCTGGTCAGTTTGGCAGTGTATTCAGCCAAGCGTTTCTTTGAATTTTTGTACGTTATAATGCCAAGAGGTGAAATTTCTGCGTTTACCCGAGTATGTTGGGCACTCCTAGATCATCTGTTGTACCAATAGTACACAGCTATGAAGAATTTGATACAGTGGAAAACAGGCCACGTAGTGGACGTCCTCGAATATCTAATGAATGGAAGGATCGGTATTTGGTGTAATATGCCCTTAGATACCGCACATCTTCAGCTTCAGCTCTCAAGGCCCACTTTCAAGGTTCGTTTCGCCGTGTTATATCGACACCTACTATTCGAAGACGACTCCACAACGCAAATTTACGTACTAGAAGACCATTACGGGTCCCCACTCTACTTCCAAGGCATCGTGCTGCACGTCTCCAGTGGGCGCAAGAGCATATGGGTTGGCTTTTACGCCAGTGGCGGTGGTTCTTATTTACAAACGAAACAAGAATTAGGCTGGATACTGATGACAATCGACAAAGAATCTGGATTCGAATTCGCATACCACAAAAGAAGACTAGACAAATTTACATCGAACAAGTTATTACGCCCATTATTTACCCCCTACGTAATGAATTAGGTGAAAATTTTGTGTTTATGGATGACAACGCTCAACCACATCGCGCAAGAAGGGTGCAAGAAACACAGCAGGGCATGTCAATAGATTAGATTGACCAACCAACTCTCCTGACATGAATCCTATTGAAACCATGTGGGATTTTGTTGCTAGAGCCATTCATAATCATATACCTCCACCTCAGACTGCAGATGAGTTAATCGCGGAGGCAGAAGAGGAGTGCAACAATACTCCGCAAAGATCGTTAACCTCTTGATTATCTCAATGCACAGACGTATCAATATGCTATTGAAACGTGGTGGAGATCATACCAACTTTCAGTCAAGTAGAGAACTTGCTTTGTTACTACTTTGATTTAATAAATTTTGTCAAAAATGTCACACATTTGCTGGTTTTTAATTTTCAAGTACTCAGTTTATCGAACATATCCTTTTCACAAAAAAAGATTCAGAAAACAATATACTTTAATAAATGTATTTTGGTTTTCTGACAAAAAGACTTCTTTAACAAGAATGAAAGAGAGGTGTCCAAGACTTTTGACGTTGTGTGTATTTTGGAACACAATTTGTGTACTTACTTATCCTGAATAGAGTGGTAACAATGCAGAATTCATGAACAGGGCAAGTTTTCAGCAGTTTGAGTTATGTCGTAGTTTTTTCAACTGTGCTACCGTTTTTTATGATAAAGTCGAGCGACGCGTTTTAATTTTTAGGCCGTATGAATTATTCCGACTAACTTACGGTTATGTTTAGAACAGCGCGTAAAAAATTCGTTTTTATGATGCTTTTCCGCTCGCAGATAAATCCCCATACGGGCTGACATTTATACCATAAGCGCGTGTAAACAACTTATTTATTTTTGAGGCACGGGACGTACAAAGGGTACGGTTCCCCGCGTTTTTTATCGATTGATATACAGTTTCGTCGGTTCCGAAGTCGGGCCCGTCTTGAAAGCCGTGTGAGATTGGGAGGAAATGATGTGAATGAATTCTGTCACCGATTTATCCGCTTTCCGTGTTACGTATACTCCATTATGTTTTTGCTGCACGTGATACTTTTATTATCTGTCTCAGTCTCTCGGGAGATTTCGTCTGAAGCACGGTCGTTTTCCTTAAAATCAAAATATGTTTTCAAACCAAACAGTTTTTTAAGGTTATGGCAAAATCGAGGTGACTAGATCGCTGTGGGTTCGACCCCCGCAGCCGGTAGACCGTATATAAGCTATATTCGTGGAGAGGATTGACACCCTCTCTGCGGGTATGGTAGGGTGGAAGAATGCTGGCTTGGGTATTAATGTGAGAGATGATACCGGTTGATGTTTGACTACCCCCCTAATTAATGAGGTTTTCCAGGTTTACCTCAATCCTGCACTGAATGGTGCCTATCAACGTAAGTCGTTCCTGGCCGCAAATGCGGCCTGCTTAAAAATAATATGCCGCCCCCTCTCTCGAACAAGTCTTCGACTTTTGGGCTAATCCTCCTGATTAGAATGAGGGGTAGAGATATTATTATTATTATAGTAAACATGGTTTCACCTCCAAATCTGAGAAAATATATTTTTTTGTGGGGCTATGTAATTATTAAATATGTTCACAATTACAAAATAGTCATTCTGTTGAAAAATGAAGCAGAAAAATGGCTTATATGTAGTTTATTCAGGTACTACGAAATGAACGTTAAGGTAGTAAAATCAGCAAGATATGATATTTATATATTGTTTTCTAAATTCGTTTGACGATTGCATTTGAATACTATTTGTGTTCTGTCTCAGGAAACTCGGCAATTTTTATTTGAACAATAATTACCATATAAATATGCAAACGACTTGTTTTCAACTCGAGAGACACACGCTTCCGAGACCGTTCTGCCCCTGACAACGCCGTTTTATTCCCGTTCGGCCCAATTATCTCCCACTGATTAAATTAAATTATTAGTTTTCTTCTTTTGTGATAAACTTCCCACTCCGTTCACCGCCGCAAAGTGCCGAAAACACAATCGTGGAATCGTAGTCGCGCCTCTCCTCTCGATACCAGAATTATCCAGGACAAAGTTTATAATTTAGAGTCGGTAAAGTAGTGCTCGTCGAATCTCATTGTCAACAAAATTAGCTGAACTTTTAAGAAGAGACAATTCTGAAGTTTAGTTTTTCAAAGTCTAGACCGGGATTTTCTGTTGAATCTAAGTTTGGCTGGGAATACTGGCGGTGCAGGGGAACTTTTCAGGGAAGCGTTCTTCCTTTAATTTAAATCTTTAATTAAAAATTTACACAGTCTGATTTTTTAGCTCGCTTTGGGCCGCGGCACTTAAAGAAGGCTGTTACATTCCTTTTAATTAAAATATCTAAGGACACCTACTCAAATGCGTCATTATTTTGACAGTTTCGCAATGTTAGCTAAATAATAATCAACTAATTGGCATTAATAAGAATACATACCTTTTTAAATCTGCATGGATTCAGTTCTGAAACAAGAAAAATACAATTTACTCTTAAAATACAGCATAATTTCTACACTATAAAAAATAATTACACATTTTAACATGAAACAACACAATACTGTGTTAATCGAGGACCACACGGGATCTAGCAGCATGTTTATAGGCTTAACACAATCCTAATCCTAACTGTGCTAATATAACAAATGTTATGTATAACTTTTACACATCTCAGTAATATTTGTATCATAAAAGGTGTAGACTTTATCCATTGACATGTTAATTTTTTAAGATACTGTCTGAAGCTATTTATTTGTGACACAATTTTAATTTTTTTCTTTAGTTTTATTGGGTTTTTGCCACACTTCTGAAAAAAATAAAGATTAATTAAATAAGCCCTTGCGCCAAACGGTTCAGTCAAGGGTTATTTTTGAAACTAAGTTTGCCTAACCAAAAAATCTCACACTGAAAAAAGCGAATAAGTAAAAAATAACAAAAATCACATCACTATCGCGCACTTCCGTATTTTTGACGTTTCGGAAATCTCTCTGTTTTCGTTTTCAAAATAGTAATAAAAATATTAAACTTATGTCAAGTTTATCTACTTCCATAGAGATGTTAAATGATTTCTATTTTATTGTTACTTACTTCTTCTTGATACAACTGTTTTTTAATTCCTTTATTTTGACATTTTGTCGTCGAGAATGTATAGAACAAAGCCTGAAATATTCTAGAAAACCTCAAAATAAACGTATTATAAAAATCAAAAGCGAACAAAAACATAATTAACAAACTAAAAAGGTAGGTGGGCTTCAATATATAGTATTTTCAGAATTGTGGTGTTACAGTAATAATAAAATAGAAGATAGGTATTTTACTTTTTATGATTTTATTAAAAATATATAATTTAGTTCAAATGAACAACAATCAAGTTTTTCTAACAAAATATTTATAAAAATTAGTAGTAGTACATATTCTAATAAAGGAAATTCGTTCTACTAAATCATAAACAATGAAACAACAAACAACGATGTATATAGACACTATATAATAGGAGTTTATGAAAATTAACTGATAGTGATACGAACATATCATTTTCTTTCTTTAAAGAAAATTAGAATACAGTAATCTAAAACGTCAAAGTGAATTCCTAATATTTTTAAGAGTAATAGTCCTAATTAGTTTTAGCTTTATCACAATTATCAGCAATATTTGTTATACTTACCATTCTCTTTGATCAAACCTCAGTTTAAATGTTCTCCATTGAACACAGCGAAGGAGAGGTAACTGAACACAACAACGCTGCACGACCAACATGGCGTAGTGACGTGTGTTGGAACAATTGATATACTACAGCCGCGCAGTTGTTTTTAATCAGTCAGGAGTAGGGATATAGAACACAGAGGTGTGTTAAGTTTATACAAAATGGTGTACTTTTAATATATCTCTGGTAAATATTACACAAATTCACTATATTTTATTTTACTATTAGTAATTTTAACACATTTTGCCGATTATTTGCATCACTTTGAGTTAAAACTCCGACTCTTTACAACGTGTGAATCGGATCGAAACAAACTAGTTTTCACTCTTAACAGTTTTCATTGCCCATAAATAGTTATCAAATTGACATAATTATGCATAATAACCGCAATTGCTTATAATAAGAGTTATTTGTTGCTACGAACAAATATAATTTATTGCTAGGAATACATCAAACAAAACTGTAATTTCATGAAAATTATGGTTTTATATCTGATAAATCTGACACGTGCAAGTAAACCAAGACTACCGCTAATGAATCGTTGAATATTTCAGTACTTGTGAATATGTAGCTGGTATTATGGACAATAAATTGTTTTATAATGCGTACCGTTAAATGTTTAATTGGTACTATTAAATACACATAAAAAAACTGTTGGCTTTTAAAAAATGCATAAACAGGAATGCGAAACTACTACATTGTAAAATAGTTATTTATGGTGAGAGTCTTTTATTCCACAATCAAGCAAAATTCTTTTTGATCTTGCTGGTCAACACTGAAAAAAGAATTTGGTGCCTTTAAAAAAATATTGTTTCATGGAAATAAATTGTTTGTTAGTATATAGCTAAGCATATACTTATTTCCTGATACTAAGAAAGCATTTATTTGATTAAAAAATATTATTTCGTTTTCAATGACACACTCCTGGTGTTGATATATTTATATTCCATATCCAACAATATTTCAGAGATTTTTTTTCCAATTAAACATCTGCTTATTTAAGTCAACAACTTGTTGCTCAGGAATTTTAAAAAACTGCGGGCTAATCCCCGACCACCATTGAATTACACCTGAGAATCTATAGCATACAATCAACATCTATCGGTTTCGAGCTTATTAGTTCTCATCAGTAGGTGAGTAGTGAGATAACTGACGACAAACTCTGGTTGTTTATGTCTCTCAAACGCAACATACCTGAGTACGCGAAATATAGAACAGCTACATCCAGCGAGCACCTATTGACAATTATTTTTTTTTGTTTATAGGAAACAATTCGAATTTTTTCTTCAAACAAATACGTTTTTTATATTAGGAAATTGAGTTTTTTTAATTTACGGGTTTTTAAAAAATTATAGAACCTAATAAAACTTAATTTAAAGACTTTACAAAAAGAATTAAGAGATTACATATTTTCTTTATAACATTTCTCAATCAAAAACATGCATTTTTTATTAAATAAACGCATTATTTGATTCTAAATGAACATTAATTTCAAACAAAAATAATTATTTTCATTTCAAAACATTATTTTTATACAGATTTCAACAAATTGTTTAGAGAAATAAAACAAAAATATTAATATTTGAGATTCATTTTTTAAAATTAAGTTTTCAAAAGATCAGTTCAGTAATAGTAGTGAGTGCGGGCGGCATTAGCCTGGCAATTAGGCCACACGTGGGCCCTTTTTGCCTACACTAGCATCCCATCACCTCTCTACTATCCGCCCTCGGCCTTCCTCGGACCTACCCGAAGCCCTGATAAACGCCAGGATTTTGGTCCATAATAGGCCCCTCATCTCTTCCCTCTGCAGCTCCTTGGAGCCAAAGATCCTATATCTTAGTCTTCCAACGGCCGCACAATATCCTAGAAAATGGATAGGGGTCTCCTTCCCCTCGCCACATTCCGGACATAAGGGACTCTCCTCTATGCCTATCAAATTCAAATGCCTTCTGAGTCTCCAGTGGCCTGTCAGGAACCCCCACCATTTGGTTCAGGGACCTTCGACTAAGACTCAGCAGCCACATTGTCCTAGATTTATTGGGTTCATTGAAGAAGTTGTGGGCATGTCTACCTCCTCCATTCCTTCTCCAATTCCCTCCTATTCCCATCTATTAACAGTACTATTCATACTGCCTCGAGTAATTCCAATAATGGGTTCGGGTCCCTGGCAAGGTGCCCCAGATCCGAGACGACAAAACATCAAATGGAACAACTATTTGTTTCAACAAATACTCTCCAAAAAAATTTTCTTACTAAATAAATTAATTTAGAAAAGATTGAGCATTACATCAAAAAATATTTGTTTCCTGAGAATTATGTTTAAATAAATTGAATTGTTTGCTGATAAAAAAAAAATTGGTGAAAGAGATCTAAAATACTGTAAATGTCAATGATTTGTATTAATTATTCTTCGATTTTAGTGACAGTAAAATGACTTCTTTATTTTAGTGAAATAATTTCATTTCTCCTCAATAAAGTGTAGGTTTTTATTGCTCTAAAGAGTGAATAAAACTTCAATTATAGAGTAATTGTGGATACAATTTTTTTAACCATAAGTAATATTTTAAAATTATTTATTATAAGTAGCACACCCTGTATATGCAATAATCGTGAAACCAAGCGGCATGGGCACCGTTTCCCTTTGTGATTTCATAATTTATGGGTTTTCGGGGTAAATTCCTGAACTTCTAATATGCTCAATCAAACAATTAACCGCAAATTAGTTTTGCCAATATTTTTGAACGCCTCGGTCTAATGGCGGTGGAGACAAATATAGATGCTGAATACTTAACCGAAACTATCCGAACAGTCATTATTAGACTGTACCTGAATGCGGTCGTGGCAGTAAGTCTACCATAATGATTCTACGTTGATCACACAAATTGGAATTCGGTTTAGGTTGTCGGATGTGGTAAATATCGATATGTCTAGCTCTCCCGCTACAGAGAATTCAAGATAGAAGTTGTAGTTGGTAGAGTAACTTTGGGGTACGCCCCCCAGGGGGCGACCGTACACGTCAATCGATGACGGTCCGAAATTAGTGCCAGTTTTTGATTACGTTCTATCAAATTAAGTTTGTTTATTCAGGAAATACACTGTTCAAGTGTTTCTATAACTTTTATATATATATATATATATATATATATATATATATATATATATATATATATATATATATATATATATATATATATATATGGTTGTCCGTTTGAAGGGTAATTTGCATGTGTTTTTTTAAAAAAGGAAATTGGTATCGACTTCCGGTATAAGCGGACGTGGCAAAAAAGTAAAAATATATTTTTCTACAAACGTCAGTCTAACATGTCACTTTAAGGCGCTGGTGTTAGACATAATTTACTTTTAGTACTGGTGTCAAGATTTGCAGGGATCTTCCTAGTATTTGGATTTTCTTCAATTTCGTGTACAATAGCTTCTTCCAACTCATGCGTTCTAACAGCTCAAAAGTCTTCCAGGAATTGGACCTTCCTGAAATGAGCCTGACTTTGAAAGATATTGAAAAACATTTCTGAACATTCTTGGATTAAGGTTTAGAAACTTTTTCATATAAATTCACCTAGCTTCAGTACCATTTCCATTTACAAGGCCATAAATGTAAACCATATTGGTCAGGAAAAATTCAAAAAGGGCAGCTCGAAAATGAACACACTTCTGCATTGCACAGAAAACTGGTCTACTGTAAAACCTGATAAGGCGGCAATCTGTGACTGGACAAAAAATTGAAAGAAATGCTCAAGGAAAGAAATAAATAACATTTTATAACGCCGATTTTATACAGTAAATTTACTGCTTTTGCTCGCTTTTGTTATTAATAGATTTAATTTGTGGTTTTAATTAATAAAATAGTTTGACACACCTGATGTTACAACATTTTGGGCAAACAAATTGCCAGATTTTTTAATCTATACAACCCACAAGAGTATATTGGCTCAGCGACTACGTTGGTAAGTGCAAGTGCGGATATTACAACGTTGCAAAGACATGGAGGTTAGAAGTCTTCTCAAGTAGCAAAACGATACATAGACAATTCTCTGCAAATCGCAAATATATGAAGCAAATCAATTAATTTCTTCTTGATCTTCTCAACCTACAATTCTTCCTGCTACACGACTGTTAAATCTGCCTCTACAAATTAATCTGCTTTGAAAAATATTGCAGAAAATATTTCCAGTGCATCAGTTTTTAATTTCAGTAATTGAACCGACAATATAAATATTAATACAGTGTAATATAAATATCTTATTTTGTTTAGCTTTAATTTAAATGTTCTTGATTCATACTTTTTGAGAAAATATAGTATGTTACTCGGTTACAATGAAAATTCGATCTCGTATCGAATATACTGTTATAAACAAGAATAAAAATAAAGCGGAACCAAGATCTTTGAACTCAGTCTAGGCATCTTGCAATAGAACGACATGGCATTTATTGTTAGATGTAGTAATCCGATTACATGCATGTTCCAATGTCATTGTCATTAGTCACCTTATGGAAGTAGTGCACGATATTTCTGAACTTTGAGGTGATAATTTTACAGGTTCTTACTGCAGTGCAGGAAATAAATTGTATGAACTCCCAAGACAACGAATTGGTTCGCGGTTGTTCGTGAGACACACTGTATATATTATGATCATGGCAAGCACTTAGCGGGTAATTAAGACTTTATTTCGAAGTTTTACTTCGGTGTCTATGTAAAAATTAGTTGGGAAAACCGTCGAAAGTTCTCATTATCCGCACTTAATTCAATTACAGGGCTTACAAAGCAATTGTGTATTATGAAAATTTCCACAAATTCAATTATGATTCAAGTACAGAAACAAATTTTTAATGAAAGGCTGCGAAAACAAAGAGGCCCCCTCCTTTGTTGGCGGTAATGAAGAAGTTTTTGAAATAACCTCTATCTTACAGATATATACATGACATAAATATACGAAGTGCTTTCATTTAGATGTCGCAACCGTAATTTAATTTTCGAGGTTCTCGAATGTATACTAATTACTTTTCTGGCAACCCTTCTGATAATAATATATTTCCATTTACGAATACGATGTCGCCGCGCTTACAAAAAGGAGTTTATAATTCGTACATTTATATAGATATCTAATTAATTTCAGTGCTGGATTATGTTACACAAACAAATGACTAAAGTTCTCGCTTCTATTCTGCTACTCTGCACAAAGGCAAAAGTAATGTAATATTCAATACACTTTCAGCTAAACGAACACGTAGATAGAACACAAAAACAATAAATAGTAACAAAAAACAAACGATCATGAAATAAAATAACAGACAGAACATCATAGTTGTAATTTGAGGTTAGAAGGACGTCAAATGGAAAGCTAGTAGTTTCCATTTGACTGAACCACAGTTTTAATATAAACCGCCGACACGTTTTTTTGCCTAAAGTAAATCAACTTGACAAGCATGTTACGAGGGATATCAACAAGTTTCACATTATATTAGCTATGTTAGCGCATATACGAGGGTGAGTGTTATTTATATTATTGCTGTGATAGATCCATTTATATTAATACAAATTTTAACACTGTAATAATAAATGTATTAGAATAAATTGATAGGTATATTAGTATATAAAGTTTTGCATATTTTAAATATTATTAGTAAAGTATTTCCTTTTTTTTTTTATTTTTTACATTTCGTAATAATCGATGCGCGCTAATCTCCTCACACGCTTCCCTTATTCTAGTGCACAATACCTCCCCTATTTGACCTTGTCTTATAAACTTTGGACTTAATAAAGCCCCACAGAAAAAAAATCAAGTAGAGTAAGGTACAGAGATCGGGATGGTCGATGAATTAATTGACAGTTTCGACCTATCCTATGAAAAATGTATAGAATTAAGAAAAGGATTAATGAAAACTACAAAAATTTAAATTTAATAACGTGATTAGTGTAAATCAATTTGAGAACCTCCTTTTCATTTTTTAAAATGTAATTTTCTAATCATTACTTTCTTTGTCAATTGTTGTTGGTTATTTTGTGTACTGCTTTTTCTGGTTCTTATTAATAATTATTACACCAGTGTTGGTACAAATGCATTCGAGAGGCTTCTAAATCTAGTGGTGTAGTCAGATTTTTTATAAAAAAATCGCAAAAATTTTACTATTTGAAAATCAAAATTTCGCCTTCAAATTTTGCATAAAGATATAGCTTTTGGAGATCTATCTTTTAAAAGAACCCGGTTCCAATCGGTCAATAAACAACTTTTGTACGCCAGTGTTTCCATTGGTAATGGGTCATCCTGTATAAGGAAAGTAAATATTTATATGGTGAACTTAACCATGGGATTGATTCAAACCTTACTTCTGAAAATTGTGTTAACATACTGTAATTGACGCCATGGCAAATACAAAAATTATTAAAAATATATATAAAAATATTTTTTTGGAGGCACTGTAAAATCTCTAAATCACTCTCTACTGTCTGCGTAAGCTTTTAGTTTAGAAAAT
The DNA here is from genome assembly GCA_037114965.1 of Monochamus alternatus. Taxonomy (NCBI): domain Eukaryota; kingdom Metazoa; phylum Arthropoda; class Insecta; order Coleoptera; family Cerambycidae; genus Monochamus; species Monochamus alternatus. The sequence continues at coordinate 58,618,143 of CM073429.1, read as the reverse complement.
AATGTAGTGATTCGAATTAGGTGCATTACAGTACTCTAAAGAAGTATCACATGAATGTTATATAAGGCATTTACGCAAAAAATATTCACTCACATAATAGCTCATTCCCTTCTTCTCTTCCCTTAACTCATTTTGGTACGTTATGGTACGATAATTTCTTAAACTTTACATTTAAATTAATATATTACATATTGTTAGTCTAATAATATCTTAATATTCAATTCTGATAATAATTTTATAGGAATCGCAGATTTTTACAAACGTTTCTCTGAAAGTGAATGATTCATAATTGAAATGTGTAGCACATGTTCCATACGCCTATAGGCCTCTGCTGGTGTTAGTTTGGCACATTTACGCTCTCCGATGAAGCCTAAACTATCTTTCCATTGCTGACACCTTCAGAATGTATATTTACATATTATTTAACTTCATTATATACTTTTAAACTAGCACAGCACAATACTTTATGATTAAATAAAAAATGACAGACCTTGATAATTATAATTCATAAATTTAAATTTTTGTTAATACATCTATTATAAATGTATTGCATTTCGGGATGATAGGAGAAGTGGAAAAATAAAATATTTTCCCACCCATTACCTTACAATCATCGACAGAACGTAAGATCCATGGCAAGCCATTATTACTGATCAATGAAATTAACTCACTCGAAATTTATCTTAGAACCATTTCACAGGACATTGAGTATCAAACAGACCCAATAAATAGTCAGATGATCAGTTGGTAGAACATAGGAAATGAGTTGGCAGAGGGGAAAACGAGGGGTGGGGGATAAAGAGAAGATCAACTGTGGAAGAGAGAAAGTGAGTTGGCAGAGATGTTCGATTCTCCTGAAAAGATCAATTCTTGAATTGATTCTGAATCGAATCCAAAAGAATAGAGTCTGTAAAAACCATAGTCAACGAATCGATTTTTTTAGAATCTAATAAAATGACGTAATATACTGATAAATGCAATTATTGGTGTCTAAATGTCTAATAATCCAAGATCCAATGAGATACAGAGTAAAATTTTGACGTGTTGAAGTTTGTCTCAGATCCACACACAGATCCATAGATAACATAGACCATAGACATAGATCACATGGGGATATTCTACGTTTTATGATGTTTGTCTTTCACTTCTATGATCTGTGGTATGGCCCTGCACTGTGCGTGCGTCGTAGAAAAATATATTCTGTGGTAAACGTTCAGTCAATCATTCAGATCTCAAAAACCCAGAAGATTTTAAATTTATAGAACTGAAAAGCCATTTTATTTATAGAACCTCGATTTTTGAAGTAAATAATAGATTCACTAAAAAATCGAATGCTAAAGAATCGGTTAAAAAAGTCGATATATTACCGGTGTGAAATCATCCACAGCCACACATTTAGGTAGGACTATAATCGATAAAGTCGTGGTCAGAAAATGAAGTCGAATTTTACACAAATTTTTTAAATAATTCATATGGGGCTGATCACACAGAATATTAAAAACCTGAAAAATAAAAAAAATCCACCCACCCTTCCTATTTCTCAGGCAGTTAGGGTTGTGCAAAGGGGCTGCAATTATTAAAACAGAAAATATTCAAATAAATAAAAATATAACTTGGTCGCTCACCATAGTCACAGAAAACATAAAACATAAACATATTAAGAGATTTCACCCACCCGTTTATTTTTCCAGGCCGCTACAGTTGGTGAAAGGGGTGTAGATTTGATAACATTTTTATTTGGAAATATTCCAAATAAAAACAAATATTTCTTGAACGGACACCATATTCACAGATAATGTTAAAAATTAGCATATTAAGAGATCCCACCTACCCGTTTCATTTTCCAGGCCGTCAGGGTTGGCGGTAAGGGGTGGATTTGATAAAATATGAAATATTTCAAATAAAAAAAACTATATCTTGACCGGCCTCCAAACTCATAGAGAATGTTAAAAATAAGCATATTAAGAGATCCCACCCACCCGTTTCATTTTCCAGGCCGTCAGGGTTGGCGATAAGGGGTGGATTTGATAAAATACGAAATATTTCAAATAAAAAAAACTATTTCTTGACCGGCCACCAAATTCATAGAGAATGTTAAAAATAAGCATATTAAGAGATCCCATCCACCCGTTTCATTTTCCAGGCCGTCAGGGTTGGTGATAAGGGGTGGATTAGATAAAATACGAAATATTTCAAATAAAAGAACCTATATATTGACCGGCCACCACATTCATAGAGAATGTTAAAAATAAGCATATTAAGAGATACCACCCACCCGTTTCATTTTCCAGGCCGTCAGGGTTGGCGATAAGGGGTGGATTTGATAAAATACCAAATATTTCAAATAAAAGAACCTATATATTGACCGGCCACCACATTCATAGAGAATGTTAAAAATTAGCATATTAAGAGATCCCACCCACCCGTTTGATTTTCCAGGCCGTCAGGGTTGGCGATAAGGGGTGGATTTGATAAAATAGGAAATATTTCAAATAAAAAAAACTATTTCTTGACCGGCCACCAAATTCATAGAGAATGTTAAAAATAAGCATATTAAGAGATCCCGCCACCCCGTTTCATTTTCCAGGCCGTCAGGGTTGGCGATAAGGGGTGGATTTGATAAAATAGGAAATATTTCAAATAAAAAAAACTATTTCTTGACCGGCCACCAAATTCATAGAGAATGTTAAAAGTAAGCATATTAAGAGATCCCACCCACCCGTTTCATTTTCCAGGCCGTCAGGATTGGTGATAAGGGGTGGATTAGATAAAATACGAAATATTCCAAATAAAAACAACTATTTCTTGACCGGTCACCAAATTCATAGAGAATGTTAAAAATAAGCATATTAAGAGATCCCGCCCACCCGATTCATTTTCCAGACCGTCAGGGTTGGCGATAAGGGGTGGATTTGATAAAATACGAAATATTTCAAATAAAAAAAACTATTTCTTGACCGGCCACCAAATTCATAGAGAATGTTAAAAATAAGCATATTAAGAGATCCCGCCACCCCGTTTCATTTTCCAGGCCGTCAGGGTTGGCGATAAGGGGTGGATTTGATAAAATAGGAAATATTTCAAATAAAAAAAAATTTTTCTTGACCGGCCACCAAATTCATAGAGAATGTTAAAAGTAAGCATATTAAGAGATCCCACCCACCCGTTTCATTTTCCAGGCCGTCAGGGTTGGCGATAAGGGGTGGATTTGATAAAATAGGAAATATTTCAAATAAAAAAAACTATTTCTTGACCGGCCACCAAATTCATAGAGAATGTTAAAAATAAGCATATTAAGAGATCCCACTTACCCGTTTCATTTTCCAGGCCGTCAGGGTTGGCGATAAGGGGTGGATTTGATAAAATAGGAAATATTTCAAATAAAAAAAACTATTTCTTGACCGGCCACCAAATTCATAGAGAATGTTAAAAGTAAGCATATTAAGAGATCCCACCCACCCGTTTCATTTTCCAGGCCGTCAGGGTTGGTGATAAGGGGTGGATTAGATAAAATACGAAATATTTCAAATAAAAGAACCTATATATTGACCGGCCACCACATTCATAGAGAATGTTAAAAATAAGCATATTAAGAGATCTCACACACCCGTTTCATTTTCCAGGCCGTCAGGGTTGGTGATAAGGGATGGAATTGATAAAATACGAAATATTTCAAATAAAAAAAACTGTTTCTTGACCGGCCACCAAATTCATAGAGAATGTTAAAAATAAGCATATTAAGAGATCCCACTTACCCGTTTCATTTTCCAGGCCGTCAGGGTTGGCGATAAGGGGTGGATTTGATAAAATACGAAATATTTCAAATAGAAACAACTATTTCTTGACCGGCCACCAAATTCATAGAGAATGTTAAAAATAAGCATATTAAGAGATCCCATCCACCCGTTTCATTTTCCAGGCCGTCAGGGTTGGCGATAAGGGGTGGATTTGATAAAATAGGAAATATTTCAAATAAAAAAAACTATTTCTTGACCGGCCACCAAATTCATAGATATTGTTAAAAATAAGCATATTAAGAGATCCCACCCACCCGTTTCATTTTCCAGGCCGTCAGGGTTGGTGATAAGGGGTGGATTAGATAAAATACGAAATATTCCAAATAAAAACAACTATTTCTTAACCGGATGCCATATTCATAGAGAATGTTAAAAATTAGCATATTAAGAGATCCCACCCACCCGTTTCATTTTCCAGGTCGATAGGGTTAGTGATAAAGGGTAGATTTGATAAAATACGAAATATTTCAAATAAAACAAAAACTATTTCTTCACCGGCCACCAAATTCACAGATAATTTAAAAATATGCAGATTATCATCCGTTTCATTTTCCAGGCCGTCAGGGTTGGTGAGAAAAAAATGGGATTAAATAAATTAAATTTGTTGACTGTCTGTTATTAGGGATAATATGAAAAAATAATAAAACGAAGTTTCCCGACCAATTTTAAGGCAAATAAGTTTCGGTATCAATACGAGTGGTAGGGGTGATACTTCCTAAAGGTATTGTTTCGAAAATGTTTTACATAACTCGCAGAATTTATTATTAATATTTCTACATCCTTTGTGGTAAAGCCTATGACATGATGTACAATTTTCATCATTAGCATCTGCATCGTTACGACAAGAATTAATTTTTTATATTTGAAATATTTCGTATTTTATCAAATCCACCTCTTATCGCCAACCCTGACCGCCTGGAAAATGAAACGGGTGGGCGGGATCTCTTAATATGCTTATTTTTAACATTCTCTATGACTTTGGTGGAAGGTCAAGATATAGTTTTTTCTATTTGAAATATTTCGTATTTTATCTAATCCACCCCTTATCACCAACCCTGACGGCCTGGAAAATGAAACGGGTGGGTGGGATCTCTTAATATGCATATTTTTAACATTCTCTATGAATTTGGTGGCCGGTCAAGAAATAGTTTTTTTTATTTGAAATATTTCCTATTTTATCAAATCCACCCCTTATCGCCAACCCTGACGGCCTGGAAAATGAAACGGGTGGGTGGGATCTCTTAATATGCTTATTTTTAACATTCTCTATGAATTTGGTGGCCGGTCAAGAAATAGTTTTTTTTATTTGAAATATTTCCTATTTTATCAAATCCACCCCTTATCGCCAACCCTGACGGTCTGGAAAATGAATCGGGTGGGCGGGATCTCTTAATATGCTTATTTTTAACATTCTCTATGAATTTGGTGGTCGGTCAAGAAATAGTTTTTTTTATTTGAAATATTTCCTATTTTATCAAATCCACCCCTTATCGCCAACCCTGACGGCCTGGAAAATGAAACGGGTGGGTGGGATCTCTTAATATGCTTATTTTTAACATTCTCTATGATTTTGGTGACCGGTCAAGAAATAGTTGTTTTTATTTGGAATATTTCGTATTTTATCTAATCCACCCCTTATCACCAACCCTGACGGCCTAGAAAATGAAACGGGTGGGTGGGATCTCTTAATATGCTTACTTTTAACATTCTCTATGAATTTGGTGGCCGGTCAAGAAAAATTTTTTTTTATTTGAAATATTTCCTATTTTATCAAATCCACCCCTTATCGCCAACCCTGACGGCCCGGAAAATGAAACGGGGTGGCGGGATCTCTTAATATGCTTATTTTTAACATTCTCTATGAATTTGGTGGCCGGTCAAGAAATAGTTTTTTTTATTTGAAATATTTCGTATTTTATCAAATCCACCCCTTATCGCCAACCCTGACGGTCTGGAAAATGAATCGGGTGGGCGGGATCTCTTAATATGCTTATTTTTAACATTCTCTATGAATTTGGTGACCGGTCAAGAAATAGTTGTTTTTATTTGGAATATTTCGTATTTTATCTAATCCACCCCTTATCACCAACCCTGACGGCCTGGAAAATGAAACGGGTGGGTGGGATCTCTTAATATGCTTACTTTTAACATTGTCTATGAATTTGGTGGCCGGTCAAGAAATAGTTTTTTTTATTTGAAATATTTCCTATTTTATCAAATCCACCCCTTATCGCCAACCCTGACGGCCTGGAAAATGAAACGGGGTGGCGGGATCTCTTAATATGCTTATTTTTAACATTCTCTATGAATTTGGTGGCCGGTCAAGAAATAGTTTTTTTTATTTGGAATATTTGGTATTTTATCAAATCCACCCCTTATCGCCAACCCTGACGGCCTGGAAAATGAAACGGGTGGGTGGGATCTCTTAATATGCTTATTTTTAACATTCTCTATGAGTTTGGAGGCCGGTCAAGATATAGTTTTTTTTATATGAAATATTTCATATTTTATCAAATCCACCCCTTACCGCCAACCCTGACGGCCTGGAAAATGAAACGGGTAGGTGGGATCTCTTAATATGCTAATTTTTAACATTCTCTATGAATTTGGTGGCCGGTCAAGAAATAGTTGTTTTTATTTGGAATATTTCGTATTTTATCTAATCCACCCCTTATCACCAACCCTGACGGCCTGGAAAATGAAACGGGTGGGTGGGATCTCTTAATATGCTTACTTTTAACATTCTCTATGAGTTTGGAGGCCGGTCAAGATATAGTTTTTTTTATATGAAATATTTCATATTTTATCAAATCCACCCCTTACCGCCAACCCTGACGGCCTGGAAAATGAAACGGGTAGGTGGGATCTCTTAATATGCTAATTTTTAACATTCTCTATGAATTTGGTGGCCGGTCAAGAAATAGTTGTTTTTATTTGGAATATTTCGTATTTTATCTAATCCACCCCTTATCACCAACCCTGACGGCCTGGAAAATGAAACGGGTGGGTGGGATCTCTTAATATGCTTACTTTTAACATTCTCTATGAATTTGGTGGCCGGTCAAGAAATAGTTTTTTTTATTTGAAATATTTCCTATTTTATCAAATCCACCCCTTATCGCCAACCCTGACGGCCTGGAAAATGAAACGGGTGGGTGGGATCTCTTAATATGCTTATTTTTAACATTCTCTATGAGTTTGGAGGCCGGTCAAGATATAGTTTTTTTTATATGAAATATTTCATATTTTATCAAATCCACCCCTTACCGCCAACCCTGACGGCCTGGAAAATGAAACGGGTAGGTGGGATCTCTTAATATGCTAATTTTTAACATTCTCTATGAATTTGGTGGCCGGTCAAGAAATAGTTGTTTTTATTTGGAATATTTCGTATTTTATCTAATCCACCCCTTATCACCAACCCTGACGGCCTGGAAAATGAAACGGGTGGGTGGGATCTCTTAATATGCTTACTTTTAACATTCTCTATGAATTTGGTGGCCGGTCAAGAAATAGTTTTTTTTATTTGAAATATTTCCTATTTTATCAAATCCACCCCTTATCGCCAACCCTGACGGCCTGGAAAATGAAACGGGGTGGCGGGATCTCTTAATATGCTTATTTTTAACATTCTCTATGAATTTGGTGGCCGGTCAAGAAATAGTTTTTTTTATTTGAAATATTTCGTATTTTATCAAATCCACCCCTTATCGCCAACCCTGACGGTCTGGAAAATGAATCGGGTGGGCGGGATCTCTTAATATGCTTATTTTTAACATTCTCTATGAATTTGGTGGTCGGTCAAGAAATAGTTTTTTTTATTTGAAATATTTCCTATTTTATCAAATCCACCCCTTATCGCCAACCCTGACGGCCTGGAAAATGAAACGGGTGGGTGGGATCTCTTAATATGCTTATTTTTAACATTCTCTATGATTTTGGTGACCGGTCAAGAAATAGTTGTTTTTATTTGGAATATTTCGTATTTTATCTAATCCACCCCTTATCACCAACCCTGACGGCCTGGAAAATGAAACGGGTGGGTGGGATCTCTTAATATGCTTACTTTTAACATTCTCTATGAATTTGGTGGCCGGTCAAGAAAAATTTTTTTTTATTTGAAATATTTCCTATTTTATCAAATCCACCCCTTATCGCCAACCCTGACGGCCCGGAAAATGAAACGGGGTGGCGGGATCTCTTAATATGCTTATTTTTAACATTCTCTATGAATTTGGTGGCCGGTCAAGAAATAGTTTTTTTTATTTGAAATATTTCCTATTTTATCAAATCCACCCCTTATCGCCAACCCTGACGGCCTGGAAAATGAAACGGGGTGGCGGGATCTCTTAATATGCTTATTTTTAACATTCTCTATGAATTTGGTGGCCGGTCAAGAAATAGTTTTTTTTATTTGAAATATTTCGTATTTTATCAAATCCACCCCTTATCGCCAACCTTGACGGTCTGGAAAATGAATCGGGTGGGCGGGATCTCTTAATATGCTTATTTTTAACATTCTCTATGAATTTGGTGACCGGTCAAGAAATAGTTGTTTTTATTTGAAATATTTCCTATTTTATCAAATCCACCCCTTATCGCCAACCCTGACGGCCTGGAAAATGAAACGGGGTGGCGGGATCTCTTAATATGCTTATTTTTAACATTCTCTATGAATTTGGTGGCCGGTCAAGAAATAGTTTTTTTTATTTGAAATATTTCCTATTTTATCAAATCCACCCCTTATCGCCAACCCTGACGGCCTGGAAAATCAAACGGGTGGGTGGGATCTCTTAATATGCTTATTTTTAACATTCTCTATGAGTTTGGAGGCCGGTCAAGATATAGTTTTTTTTATTTGAAATATTTCGTATTTTATTAAATCCACCCCTTACCGCCAACCCTGACGGCCTGGAAAATGAAACGGGTAGGTGGGATCTCTTAATATGCTAATTTTTAACATTCTCTATGAATGTGGTGGCCGGTCAATATATAGGTTCTTTTATTTGAAATATTTGGTATTTTATCAAATCCACCCCTTATCGCCAACCCTGACGGCCTGGAAAATGAAACGGGTGGGTGGGATCTCTTAATATGCTTATTTTTAACATTCTCTATGAATGTGGTGGCCGGTCAATATATAGGTTCTTTTATTTGAAATATTTCGTATTTTATCTAATCCACCCCTTATCACCAACCCTGACGGCCTGGAAAATGAAACGGGTGGATGGGATCTCTTAATATGCTTATTTTTAACATTCTCTATGAATTTGGTGGCCGGTCAAGAAATAGTTTTTTTTATTTGAAATATTTCGTATTTTATCAAATCCACCCCTTATCGCCAACCCTGACGGCCTGGAAAATGAAACGGGTGGGTGGGATCTCTTAATATGCTTATTTTTAACATTCTCTATGAATTTGGTGGCCGGTCAAGAAATAGTTTTTTTTATTTGAAATATTTCCTATTTTATCAAATCCACCCCTTATCGCCAACCCTGACGGCCTGGAAAATGAAACGGGTGGGTGGGATCTCTTAATATGCTTATTTTTAACATTCTCTATGAGTTTGGAGGCCGGTCAAGATATAGTTTTTTTTATTTGAAATATTTCATATTTTATCAAATCCACCCCTTACCGCCAACCCTGACGGCCTGGAAAATGAAACGGGTAGGTGGGATCTCTTAATATGCTAATTTTTAACATTCTCTGTGAATATGGTGTCCGTTCAAGAAATATTTGTTTTTATTTGGAATATTTTATCAAATCTACACCCCTTTCACCAACTGTAGCGGCCTGGAAAAATGAACGGGTGGGTGAAATCTCTTAATATGTTTATGTTTTATGTTTTCTGTGACTATGGTGAGCGACCAAGTTATATTTTTATTTATTTGAATATTTTCTGTTTTAATAATTGCCGCCCCTTTGCACAACCCTAACTGCCTGAGAAATAGGAAGGGTGGGTGGATTTTTTTTATTTTTCAGGTTTTTAATATTCTGTGTGATCAGCCCCATATGAATTATTTAAAAAATTTGTGTAAAATTCGACTTCATTTTCTGACCACGACTTTATCGATTATAGTCCTACCTAAATGTGTGGCTGTGGATGATTTCACACCGGTGATATATTTCCAAAAAAAATCGATTCTTCACAGAATCAAAACGGAATCGAACATCCCTAAATTCAATTGTTGGTACATTTAAACTGTGACTGAACTATCTGAACAGATCACGTTTTTTACCCCAATACATTTTACATTAGAGAGTGGTGGTTTATTATTAAACGGAACCAATATCCGCGTATATATATCCATCTATTTATATACCCACTGCGTAACGTATTAGGGAGTGTATATGACAAACTGGAATACGTGCTGCCGGCTTGTTTGATATTATAACAACTGATTTGGAACGTTAGGCTGTACAATAAAGAAGTGCTCCATTTGCGTGATTAATGAGACATCGTAAATTTCACCTGCAAATAAATTCTGCCGGAGCGATATAACAGAGTCCTTTACCGCAATTCGCGAATATCGTATAATAAATAGGTCGGTACTGATTTAACTTATTAATAGTTGAAGATTATAATTTTCAAACATTCGAAACAGATATATTCACGTTTTAAATGCCAACTTGCATTTTCTCTATAGTCACCTTTAATAATACCGTAAGTTCACCACATCACCACTAATAATTATGGCATTACCTACACAGTATTTACACTACTATAATTCGAAAATGTCAAAAAAATCGCAAAACCCAAGAAACAAACGTCTGTTTATATCACACCGACACCGTAACTTACGGAAATATAAACGGCGCTGAATGGCGTGTGAGGTCACACCAATGATATCGCGTTTTCGACCACGTGGTTTTGCTTACATTCCATGGCAATTTATTAATGTTAATATTTTAATTATTGCCGCCAGACACATGTTCTGACATTCCCATACGTTTGAAAGATTTCCCTGTAATACATTTCAAACCAATATAAAATTCATGCAACTTCACCATTATTATACGAACTAAATACAAATCGTGTACTTAATTACAATGTGTGGGAGGTCCAGAGGTGTTTACTTATCTCTTTACCAAATTGTTTTCAAATACGCGCCTAATGTGTTGTTTCAGTAGTTAAATACAAGGAACAAAAAGGATTTTAATTTCGTGTCCAAACATTTGGAATGTAATTGGATACCTTTGTCGATTTTGTAAATAATTACCTTGTAACATGAGGGTGTTTAATTTTTAATACACTACACAACAGTCCCATATTATGATAAATATTGACTTTGCCATTAATACGGTAATTTGTCATCACAATCAAGTGAATGCACCTGAACCAGATAATTACGTTAGTAAATATAAAAATGGCGGCACCCACCTACGTGGAAAAGATAAATTGTTTCAAAAATTGCCATTGCCATTTGTCTTTTTTATATCACGAAATCATTACCTATTGTTCTGTCCAATAAAATCGTCATGATAAGTTCCTCTTCTTAAATGATAACCATCATGGTGATAAAGAAGATGATGCTGATGCTGATGATGGTGATGACAATGATATTATCACGATGACCACTTCCTTGGTATTTATGCTTGGACATGCTGTACATGGTACGGATATAATTGAGCTTCGTGTTACGAAAAGATCATGAGAGTATTCAAGCCATATCAATAATACTAGCAGCTGTATTCTTACTTCTACTGTTTTCGAAATTATGTCACTTGTCGAAACAACTTAATTTCTAAAAACATTTTCTTTCATTTGAGCACAACTAAAGAACAAGCTCATTCTTTGATCTGCTTTTATCGTTTTCTCTGTTCCTGCGTCTATACATGTATGTTACTGTGTTTACTGTTATCTTCGACCAGAGGTCGAGCGGTTTAAGGCGTCTGTACTTGAATTGATGTGGCTAGACCGGTGTGGGTTCGAGTCCCGCAACCGGTAGATCGTATATAGCTATATTCGTGGAGAGAATTGACACCCTCTCTGTGGGTAAGGTAGGGTGAAAGAATGTGAGTTAGGGTCAATGTGAGAGATTGATACCGGTCGATATTTGACCATCCCCCCTAATTAATGAGGTTCTCCATGTTTCGCTTCATTCCTGCACTGAATTGTGGTTAGGGCCTACTAACGTAAGTAGTTCTGGGTGCAAATGTGGCCTGCTTAATAATTATATGCCGCCCTCTCTCTCGGACAAGTCTTTGACTTCTGGACTAATCCTCGTGATTAGAAAGAGGGGTAGAGATATTATTATCTTTTTGATAGATGCGTACACCTTTCTAAAAACCTACAATCGTTTAACCCTGTTCGGGACCTCTGATTTCCAGCTGTAACCCGTCCTATTTATGATTATCCTACATGACTGAACAGCCTTCATAAACGCGGCTTTAATTGGCTGGATACCATTCCTCTAGTAATAAAATTAAGCTAGACCATCGTGCTACCGTGCCATAATCAGTTCCGATCCTTTTAACAAGAAGATTTGCAAATAGCCAGAGGGCAACAATGCTAATGTCCCGCCTAGGGTCACTTCATTCGTACCCTAGGACTTCACATAAATTAGGATTGTTTGTACACATTAGCAGTTTAGATAACGTCAACCTGTCCGTTTCGTATCACCGGATATTTAATGAAAGTCGGCTGCTTTACCTCCGGTGAACGCACAGTGTTAACTGCTGTTTTTGAACAATGACATATGTAAAAGGTAAGGACAAGTCAGTAATGTCAGCTATATAGAACTATTAAAAAATACATTTAAACATCTAAATATCGCTACTAAATCTCAGACCAACAGCTGCAATCATCTGATTGAGGGTGCTAAAATTATTATCACATAAATCTGATACTATATTAAAATTGTGACACATAATATGCACTGGGGGCATCTTAAGACAATTTGAGGAACATGGAAACAAAACTGGCACAATAGAGTAGGACATTCAAATGAAATAAGTTGAATAAAATGGCTAGAACTCTACGAAACTAGAGAGAAGCTAAATTGAATCTATTAAGTAAAATAGTGTGGTTATAACGCTCTCTCAATATACGAGTTTAGATCTAATGTAAGAGTTATAAAGAGTATTTAAAGCAGTTTCATTAGAAAATGACTGACAGTTGTGTATAATACAGCCCAGCATCCTTAACGCAGATGAAGTGATCTCATTAATGTGCTTGGTGAATAGAAGCTGTGAGTCAAATAGAACACCTAAGTCTTTTATAGAGTTTACCATGTCAAACATTTCCGAATTCAATGTATAATCATATTATGTTATTGGATGCAACTTGTGAGTGTAATCTTGCATTTCATTATATTCAATTGCAGATGATTATTAGTGCACCAGCTGCCTAAGAGTAATTGATTTTGTAACCTCTTACAGTCTTCAATAACTGATACTTTATTAAATAGGTTCAAATTATCAGCAAATAGTAGCTTCTTACACTTGAATTCAGACGAGAGATCATTAATGAAATATAAGAAAAGCAGGGACCCTAAATTGGACCCTTGAAGAACTCCTGAAGTTGCTGTAAAAATATAAGAATTATGTCCAAAATACATATTGCTTTTTGTTAAGGAGACATGACTCGAAAAGGCTACACAATTTATGACTGAAACCAAACATCAATTTTTGTAAAAGAATTTTATGATTGACACGATCAAAAGCTTTTGCAATATCAGTGTAAATTACGTCCTACCTGTCTTTGGAAGTCAATTTCATTAGATATGAATTGTGTTAGTAGGCATAAATTAAATACCGTGGAATGTCCCTGCATGAATCTATGCTGATCCCACGATATTAAGGTTGCTGAAGCAGGGTAGATACGATTATATACAGCCATCTCAGTATTTTTTAAAAATTACATAACATTGAAATCGGTCGATAGTTCTTGACATCAGTATTCATACCGCACTTAAAAATAGGACACACTTTCGACAATTTCCATATATCAGGAAACGTAGATGTGTTTAATATTAAATTATAGAAAATAGATAATGGTTGATACGCGATGATACGATGGATAATACGCGTAAAAGGCATTTAGATTTAGAAACAGTATTATCCGAAGATAAAAATTTAAGTAGGTGTTACAGCAAATATTCCAGCGTTTTAAATTTCAAATCCGATGCCCAGAATGTGTAGAAAGGATAATCCAATTGTAGTCTTGGCGGCGACACTGTATTCCCATTTCGCAATTACATGTGAATCCACTCCAGTGTGGTCGGCAACTCCTTGGCATTTGGAACACATCGGCAGACTTTTAAAAATACTAGGACCGAATTCGTCTAAATCTCCGATACAGATATTAGCTTCGTTTTCCTTTATTTTCGTCCTATTTGTAATTATAATTCCTCGCTACAATGTATCACATAGAAAACACAATGGAATACGTGTTTCAGGTCCTAAACTGCTGTGGAAAATATACTTTAATACCAATAACTGAAATTTCTTCGACAAGAACTTTTGGGAATATAACGAAAAACATATTATATTCATATGAATTAAATAACACTGTTAGCTCTTTGACCAAGAAGATGTGTGTCTTATTTATAGAACAAACTGTCATTTACTTGTCTGTCAAGTCGATTCTCAAACTAACTCATATGTTATTATAATTCTAAACTGATACTGATCTAAAATCAATGTTAGTTAGTGTCAGTGTTGTGTAATATACGTGTAATTTTTTGAAGAAAATGGACACAAGGAATTTTGAATTGGTCTTTCACACTACCTGACAGAAACAGGTTTTGTTCCAAAAGAATATTTCCAAGAGAGAGTTGTAAATGACGATATTTTTAATCGATTCTAACTGGTATATGAACTTTTCACTGGGACAGCATTCTGCGTTTACTGTTCGGGCTGACGGTAGCCGAGCGGCCAAGGCGGTGACGAGCAGTCGCTGCCAGGGAAGCACGAGCGGCCGGAAGTTGGTTCGAATCCAACACGGGGCAGGAATTTTTCTGTCCTACCCATGGATGTTTGTGATTGTAAGGGTGGAGGGTAGTATAAGTTAGTAGGTAAAAAGGGCCAAATATGGCCTACTTACCAGTAAGCTTAATTACCTTTACCTTTTACCTTTTTACTGTTCACAGTACTGGGAAGATCGTTGCTACTGGATTTTTCAACTGGAGAAATAAGAAAGGAGTTGAGGAACATGACCGAAGCAAAGAACACGTCAATGCAAATTTTATTACAAATCTTCTAGCATAAATAAAATAAATAGCGATATACGATATAGTCGTCAGTATGTCTGCAGGCAAGTGTCGGCTGTGTTTATCAGTTAATTAGTAAAGGACAAGGTCGATAACACATACATTTTTCGCAAGGTAACAGATTAAACGATAGTGGTTTTTTTTCACGTCGCGTGACTTTTTCGGCAAACACTGAAAATCTAAAAGTACAATCACGTAACCATGTTAAAGCACCACATTACGGCAAATTATATATTCATGAGCATTTTAGTGCAACAAACTTCACGGATTGATTTTCACGGCACAACGCAGATTTACTGCACCGCATTTAGCATTTGGTTCAGCCAAATTTTCATGAAATTATTGGATATAAGTACATAAAACTAAACAACGATTCCAACATCAGCAATCTGTAGCGGTCACAGCTATAATAGTTATTTATTCATCCACGCAAGAATTTTTAAAGGCGATAACGTAGTTCGAGCGTTTAACAATCTTAAGTGGATAAAAAGCAATTAAAGCACGAATGCAATACAACATTTTATCCATAATCACATCACAATCATATTTGTAGAGTCAGAATTATTGTAATTTAATAAAAAAATATTCATCAGATTTGATATTTCTTAGTATTCAATGAAACGTGATGGCTTTTGTTAAACCTTGTGGTTGCTATGTAGACCAGGGTCGATAATTTTTGAAACCAAAAAAAAATAATAGTAGGATGAAACTCATTGGAAAAGGAAGAAAATACAACAAAAATGAAAGGAAAAATAGTTTACGGGCGATCTGAGGTCGGGAAGTGGAAGGGGGTGAGTTTTTAAGGGTAAGAAACGGTTTACCTCGATTTCTGGCAAAACTACAAGTCCTATGGAAAAAAGTTAAATAGCAAAGTTGTAGGTAATAAAAAGATCTACAACTTTTATATTTACATTTTTTTCACATAACCTCAAAATTTATGTGAAAAATTCAAATAACCAAGTTTTTGGTTTTTTATTTTTATCTTTTACAAAAAATTTTTTTTTTCACGATATTTGGTGACAACTTACATTTTTATGTCCCTAATACACTGTAATTTTTTTTATTTAAAATATATATTTGTTCACCTTATTTTAACTTAATATCGAAAAAGCACCCTAATTTTCAATCGAAAATTCTCACGTCAAAATATCTGCTATTTTAAAAAAGTCGGTGGGCTTTTTGTTCGTTGAAATCTCTACTTTCTGATGGTGTAAAAAAAATATACATTATTTTGGTAAACGATCTCAGAAAATGCAAAGAAACGAAAAAATATTGTAGATGTTTTATTAAATTAACTTTATTAACTTATTTAGTTGTTAATTATAGTAGTATATTTCGACTTGCAATTTTTTTGTTTATCAATGCAATATGGAATCTTACGTTTCTCGAGTAATTAATAATAGTTATTAATTTTCGAGTATAAATTTTAATAAATAGCTCAAAATTGTACATAATGATTAAAAAAAAATTTTCGGATTCGAGTTTTTCGCATCATTTCTTTGTATTTTCTGAGAACATTTACCATAGTAATGTATATTTTTTTACACCATAAGGTAGTAGAGATTCCAAAGAACAAAAAGCCAACCGACTTTTTCAAAAAAGCAGATATTTTGACGTGAGAATTTTCGATTGAAAATTAGGGTGCTTTTTCGATCAAAATTCATTTTTTTTTTCGTCAAAATAAGGTGAAAAAATGTATATTTTAAATAAAAAAAATTACAGTATATTTGGGACATAAAAAGGTAAGTTTTCACCAAATATCGTGAAAAAAAATTATATTTTATAAAAGATAAAAATAAAAAACCAAAAACTTGGTTATTTGAATTTTTCACATAAATCTTGAGGTTATGTGAAAAAAGTGTAAATATAAAAGTTGTAGATTTTTTTACTACCTATAACTTTGCTATTTAACTTTTTTCCATAGAACTTGTAGTTTTGCCGGAAATCAAGATAAACCGTTTTCTACCCTTAAAAACACCCCCTTCCACTTCCCGACCTCAGATCGCCCGTAAATTATTTTTCCTTTCATTTTTGTTGTATTCTCTTCCTTTTCCAATGGGTTTTATCCTACTATTATTTTATTTCACTTTTTACCATTTTCAAAGGCTTCAGCACTGGTCTAATGATACGTCGTTTATTATAAATTATTATAATAAACAGTTATATCTGAATTTGGCAAAAATGCAAGTAATTATGTGTCTGTGGCTGTTTCCGAAGAAGCTCAAGAAGCAATTTTCCATTTATTGCCAGCAAAATCCAGAGAATATTACGAAAAAATGTTCGCCGAATTTAACGAATGAAGGGAAAAAACGGAGAGTAATGACAATAAATTAAGAAGTCATGCTATCGTATTTTTTAAAATTGCAGAAAAACTATGCAGTTTCATCTATGTGATCGAAGTATTCGATGTCGAGGCTACTATAAGGGTCTACAAATATATTGATATTGGAAAATATAACAAGCTTACTGACGTACAGGATGTTGGCAGATACCTACTTGTTTTAATAACACCAAGACGGACATTTCAAGAAAATGTACAATTATAGAAGTAGAATTTTGCGTGAATGCTGTTGAAATATGCAGAAAATATATTTCTGTACGCCCAATTCGCTTAACACGAACATATTCTTTTTAGAGACATCAATCAAAAATGTTCTTCTCAGCCTGTTGGAAGCAACCCATTGGCGAAGGTACCCTTTCATTCCTGAATATCCAGAACCACATACTGGCCGTTGTATTAACAGCTTTATTGGTTAAAAAAAGGTGCTGATCTTACAACGATTAAACAGCACGATGAATGGACGAGCTCCTCTGTAGCAGAAAGTTCTGTTGAGGAGCCCATATCTGACAAACTTGATATTATAAGGAAAATATAAAGCTGTTTGTTACAAGAAGAGACATCCGTAACTTGTGCAAATTCTTTACAAACTTCGGCAGATGTTATACGTTCCAAAAATAATGTCAAGAGTTGTTATTAACGGAAAGGAACTTAAATGTGATAAAACAAAAACCTAAATGTTTACTACTATAAATGATAATGTTAATAAGTAAATAAATTAAATTTGATTTATTATAGATTTATTACTTTTTTCATTGTTTCATAGTGAAATAAAGTTACCTTATTCCACTAGTGGATAAATCACTTTAAACGGTTTATATGTGTGGATAAAAGTCCGTAAATAAATAAAGTTATCGTACTTTCCATGATAGAAATTTACATATTTTATTTAAATCTTAACTTCAAGATTCATTTCGTATTTCAAATTGCGTTATTTCCGTTACAACAACACTTTTGCCTCCCACTTATTATTCCTTTAATGTATTTTCTACTGGGCTGTTCTGTTATGGCTGGAAGGCCCAAAAGTGGAGAAACCTAAATCCAGAATACTAAGTCAGCCAAAACATTGATCATGTTCAAGTTTAATAGACAAAATAACATGAAACTGTATACATTTCCATTCAGAAATGCTATGGCAGGCTTGACCCTACCGAATAATTCGTATTATAATTAGAATGTCTGAAGTTTGATGTTGATGCAGGGTTAGCTCCTCTTAGAGAAGAAGAAATCATATTAGATGAGTAAGTACTACAAGATATTCTTAATTTGAATTAAAACTTAATTATATAACAATAATTGTAATAACAATAATAACAATAAATCTCTAAGAGGACCATTCACGGTAAGTATGACTTAAGTAAGTATGATTATTATGTAAGACATGACATGGTATGTGTGTGACGTTGTCACGTTGCTTGATGTCATAAGTTGCTACCGTTAAAATGATTTAAAAATAAACTTCTGCACTGGAAATTGGTACACTGCAAGACCTGACCTTGCGCAAGGCAATGCAGTAAAATTAAAATTTTATAACATCTATTGTTATTATTAAATAATAAAATTTATTTGTGGTTTTAATTCATAAAATTATTTGATATACCCCGATGTTACAACAACTGTTCAAAATTTTGTCCACCGACGTGTAAACACATTTGGACCCATCTTATCCAGTTTTTACAAACTAACGCAAATGTTTCTGGCTCTTGTCCGTTTTGAAGTCGTAAGTTGCACTACCGCTGTAAAAGTAACTATATTTGGCACATGTCTACCGGGAAATGTGTAGAGACGAGAAGTTGCTAAAGCATTTTATCTTACTCCATTATAAATTAAAACGATATTCATCAATTCGGAGTTGCTATACACGTAAGCCATTTTTGCCATTTGAAAAACTATCGCAAAACTCTTATTACCAAAATAGGATTTTAGTATTCAGAATCGCCTGTGCAGATGAAGAGAAAGCGCAGCGATGTAAAGGTTGAAAATACTAATTCAATATTTTTCTCGAAAACTATAAGGATTTTACAATATTGACACCATTTTTCATGACGCATTTATTTCCAAATTTTTTCCAAATTCCCAAAGTTGTGGATCATCTTTTATAAATGCGAAAAAATGTAGATTTGGTCTGGACCTCCTTGTATAACAATAACAATGATAAAAAGACAAATTGTAAAAAGCAATTTCTGTCTGTACTAATATGGGCTATTTTGCTACACCCATCATCTAAGTAATTACAAATTAATAACATTTGTCTCCAATCCTGAATGTTCAAAAGTAAACTTCTGAATTCATAACTGTAAGTATTTAATTAATTATATTTACTTACGTAATACAAATGTCTGAGTAAATGGGATTTTAATATATACATGAGTATTACTTATTAAAACCCCTTCAACAGAAACATTATAGGTAGGTAGGTTCATTTATTTTTTAATTATTTAGTTAAGCAGTAATTACATTAGAAATGCACATAAATGAATTTATTACATGCAATATTTTGCTGTTGATAAATTGTTCCAAACAAAACATATTGAACAAATTTTTTTCTTTGGCGAACAGTTATGTAATTATGACAGAAAATATGCGACGTCAAACACCTACCATATCAGGTGTTTGTACATAATAAACACAAATACACCTAAACATACTTAATGTGAAGGGTATAGAAAAACGAAATGCACTAGCCGTACTAATAATAATAATAATAATTTGAAGTTAACAGCAGCAGGTAATGGATGTTGTCGTGCGTTACAGTTTTAAGGATTTTTTGGAAACCTCTATTGTTTACCTAATTAATTCTGATAAAAAAACGAATTTACGTTAGAGGACCTTTTACTTAACCCTAGCTGTATTTTTATTTTTGAAATATATTTGTAGAAAAACTATTCGTTTTAGACATTTTTTTATAAGAGCTTTTTGTTGCTTGAAAAATACCTTAACTTATGATTTTCATATTTTAATACGCAAAATGATGCAGTTTTAGTTTCAGCGAAGAAGCGGCAAGAAATGCCGTATGTTTACTGATTCCTCAAAAATCCAAAGCTGTATATGACTTGGGTTATGAAAAATATGATAAATGGCGTGAACAGAAGAAAGTAAAATGCGTCTTTAAAAAAAGGTATAGACAATAAAACATACAATAGTTTGATAGCGTTTTTGAAAAGGCAGTCCGATGGATACCGCTAAGAAATCTAACGTTTTTTCAAAAGTAAATACAGTATAGACTTGATATTCCGGATCCTCTATAATTCGGATTCTTCGGTAATCCGGACTCATTATTTCAAACACTGTGTATTCTGTAATCCGGATTTTTGATGTTTCGGTAATCCGGACCCAGAAACCCGGCGCACGGGATTTCGCGCATCACCTCCTCTCTTTCCATTCCTCCCTTACACAGCGTCTAGACATTCGTTAGCGCTAGTGGTGAAGACCGGACAGACTGCTCGGCACGCGATGGCACCGAAAAAACGACCACACACAACTCTGTCGCTTCAAATTAAACAGGAGATCTTACGAAATTCTGGCTCAAAAAGCGAAACAACTGTTTGTGCAATGTTATGGTAACGGCAATTTTACCGCAAGTAGGGGATGGGTTATCAATTTTAAAAAACGGCATGGACTTTGAGCACTAAAAGTTTGTGAAGAAAAACTAACAAATGATTCAACCGCAGTTGATCCATTTAAACAGAAACTCTTAAGGATTATAGAAACTAACGATTTGCTTCCGAGCCAAATTTACAATGCCGATGAGTCCGGACTTTTTTGGAAACTTCTTCCAGAAAAAACTTTAGTGCATTCAAGGGAAGCCAATGCACCGGGGCGTAAGACAAGCAAGGAACGAATCACTTTTCTGGCTTGTTCTAATGCTGATGGTTCATACAAGCTAAAGTTGTTAGTTATTGGAAAAACTAAAAATCCCAGAGCTTTTAAAAACCAAAGAGTTCCGAATGAATATGA
The DNA here is from genome assembly GCA_037114965.1 of Monochamus alternatus. NCBI lineage: Eukaryota > Metazoa > Arthropoda > Insecta > Coleoptera > Cerambycidae > Monochamus > Monochamus alternatus. The sequence continues at coordinate 58,596,838 of CM073429.1, read as the reverse complement.
AAGTACGAAAAACGCTTGGATGACATCCGTAATTTTCAGGGACTGGTTCCACAATTCATTTGTCCGACAAGTTCGAAACTTCTCCCGGGAAAATAATTTAAGCGAGAAAGCGCTACTGTTAGTCGACAATGCATCTAGCCACAGCACGGAAAACAATTTGATAAGTGAAGATGGACAGATTAAAACAATTTTCCTCCCACCGAATTGTACGGCCTTAATCCCATGGATCAAAACGCAATCCGCTTGACCAAGTTACTTTACCGAAAACGTTCGCTGTCGGACGTTCTGAGCAACGAAGGAGAAGATATTACTCAATGTTTAAAAAATATTAATCTCAAAGATGCTATGTGGTTTCTTCATCAAGCATGGGAAGAGGTTCATCCTAGTCTCCTCCAGAAATGCTGGAATAAATTGACCGTTAGGCAGGAATGGGAAGACGAAGACCTATTGCCCCTGGCTGAAATAAGCAACAGAATTTCAACTGAAAAACGTCATCTTCAAGAAATTGAAAGAATGGTACAGCAAATTGTCCCTGACGATCAGGTTAATGAAAATGAAATTGATACGTGGCTTCATCAAGATGATGATTTACTACTCATGGCGGAAGATGACGCAAATGAGGATGAATTGGAAGAGGAGGAGGCGGCGGCGAATGTTTGAACTGTACCAGCCGTCCACGTAACAGCGGTCCGGAGTTTCGAAACCTGTATTGAATGGGCAGAAAACAATGACGTACCTATAAACGAACTGCTAATACTGAGGAATCTACGAGATAAAGCGTTTTCTCTGAGCCAGAAAAATATCAGGCAAACAAAAGTTATGGACTTCCTTCGTTAATGTACAAACATACGTATTTATGAGTTTATGTTGTGTTTTTTGAAGTTTAAGTGTTTATTTTATGAAATTAAGATGAATTTATATTCCGTTTTATACAAGCTGTGTTCCATAAATAAAAATAATTCCTAAAATAGAATTTTATTACATATCAGTCGTGAGTCGCAGTAATCCGGATTTTTCGGTAATCCGAATCGGGCTGGTTTTAATTAGTCCGGATTATCAAGTCTGCACTGTATTGCGAAGTTTTTGACGGAGAGGGATGACACTAATTTTTTAATGGCTAAGGTAACTAATAATTGCTTCATTTAGTTGTCAGTTTACTAATTCGCATTTTTTGCTTTAGGTCGTGTTGCTTGTGGGAATAGCCAGTGCATTTCGGAAGTCAGAATTAACATTTTTACGCGTTGAAGATGTTACAGATGAGGAGACGTATTTTCGAATAAATATTCCAAATACAAAAACTAGAGTAATTCGTGAATTTTTAATCACCCCGGGAGATATAGAAAGACTAACCTTCGCTGATATTATCAGGAAAAATATTAAACACAGTAGATTCTTTGTTAGATATAGAAATGGCAAATGTGGTGTACAACCAGTAGGAACTAATACAACTACTTAGTACAAATGATGTTACTTACGCCAAAATTAGAAAAAATCATTTATGTCACAAATTTCAATCTCATTTTCGAAACATAAACGAAAAAAGAGAGTATGCCATGGTTATGTTACAACCGGTATCTTATAGGCAATATTTTATATTACTATCAGTTAAAATAGTTTAATTGTCAATTGGACATATGCAAGCTATTAAAGTTTAACTTCAAAGAACTTAGTTAAAGACCTGGGAGATACGGCCATCAATACGCGTCACATTCCGCTTTTAGCGACCCGAAATTCATTAAAACGGTATCAAAAATAAATCCCAGAAATGTAATATGAATGGGAAGATAAATTATACGCTTTCCCCATTTGTTGTTGTCACATAATAAAAAATCTGAACGTGAGACGGGGAAGGTAGTGTAAATACGGAGGAAGCGGGGACTCCGGATCACCCCCAGGTGTCTTCAGTCATAATACATCACTCTCTGTCACTTGTAAGTCCAGAGGAAAAAGGGAAATCTATATTAAACTTGTTTTTTAGATAAAAGACTGACGCGCAGTTCAACATCTATTAGCGATCGGGACGAACTTTATATCCTCCCGCAAGAATTTGTCAAGGATGTCGATTAATAAAAGGGAAAACTTGAGGGGGCAACAGACACCCACCTATAGCTATAGGGGGTGTTACTACTCGAAATAATGTGTGTATACTCAACCGCCGAATATCTAGAGAGTGACACAAAGAAACATACATGCAACCCGTATATTTTTTCTATAAAATCGTGTATCGCATATCTTTGAGAGCATACTCGATTACACAGTGTCTGTGTTAGGCAAGGCGCATATTGAGACGCGTATGACGCGTGTGAGATGACGTGACCCGACCAGCATGACACGAATGCGCGACTTTCGCATATTGCTCTCGCGACTTTCGAACAGCCACGTCGTTCTAATTTGTCTTGTTTATTATAAAAATGAATGATTTAAACAGAAAACTGGATTTATAAATGAAATAGACCCCTGAATTTGGACCAGTATTGAGAAAACGTAAGGGCGAAAAAATTTGAAACTTGGACCATATGTAGCCTGTAGTTTCATAATCGTATTTTTTAGTTATTAATGAAAATGTAGAAAAAAATTACGGTTTTCTACCTACAAAATATACCATCTTTTAAGTGCAGTTCTTTTGCAATTTCACACCAGATCTTGTTTTTTATCTTCGCTTTCATATAATTCTCATGTCTGGTATCATATAGCTCTCTTACCAGCCTTCTTACCAGCTCTATCAGTTTTGTTTTCATTGTCACTGGAGAAAACATAACAAACCTCAAAATTATTACTACGTGGCGCGTACGGCGCGAAAAACTGTGCCACTGCCACTGCGCCGCGCGCCTCGCGTCGCACGCGAGTCTTGCTGTGCAACGTCGTGGCACGAATTTGCGCTGTCCCATTACTTTCCTTAAGCTACAAAAGTACGTGCTGTGCTGTGTCACCACACACGCGTCATATGCGTCTCAATATGCGCTGGTTGAGACGCGTATGATGCGTGTGAGATGACGTGACCCGACCAACATGACACGAATGCGTGGCACGCGTAGCGTCGACTTTCGCATATTGCAAGACAGTTCTTCTCACGACTTTCGAACAGCCACGTCGTTCTAATTTTTCTTGTTTATTATAAAAATGAATGATTTAAACAGAAAACTGGATTTATAAATGAAATAGACTCCTAAGTTTGGAAACCAGTATTGAGAAAACGGCAAAAAACGGAAACGGTAAAGGGCAAAAAAATTTGAAACTTGGACCATATGTAGCCTGTAGTTTCGTAATCGTGTTTTTTAGTTATTAATGAAAATGTAGAAAAAATTACGGTCTCTACTTTCTACCTACAAAATATACCATCTTTTAAGTGCAGTTTTTTTGCAATTTCACACCAAATCTTGTTTTTTATCTTCGTTTTCATATAATTCTCATGTCTGGTATCACAGCTCTCTATGCCTTCTTAACAGCTCAGTTTTGTTTTCATTGTCACGGGAGAAAACACAACTAACCTCAAAATTATCAACACGTGGCGCGTACGGCGCGAAAAACTGTGCCACTGCCACTGCGCGCGAGCCTCGCGTCACACGCGAGTCTTGCTGTGCAACGTCGTGGCACGAATTTGTGCTGTCCCATTACTTTCCTTAAGCTACAAAAGTACGTGCTGTGCTGTGTCGCCACACACGCGTCATACGCGTCTCAATATGCGCCTTGCCTTACAGTGTCTGTTGCAGGCCGCAGCCTTCTATTGGCTGTGACGAATTTACGGATCCACCTGTTTCATTTCCAGCGTTATCATGGACGAGTATATCGTTCGGGCGGGCATAATTTCGGGTATATCTTTCCTCTATTTTAATTATGAATGTAATTAATTTATTAGTGATTTTGTGTTCTTAAGAATGGAGAGTAAATCAAGCTCTACAGCGTATTCTCAAAATCGTAAATGCCCTAATCTAACAAGTGAGGAATATCGGATGATGACATGAATGAAGGGTTTATGGTGCGAGTTAAAAATATCAAGTGATGTCGAAAAATGTAGTTCATTAACAAAAATATACGTGAGTAGCATATATGTATAGTGCAAAAAAGAGTGGTAAAGAAGTACAACTGCGAAACGAAAAATAGTGGAAACTCGCGGAAGGAAGATGGGTAAAAATGAGTTTTCGAAAAAAAAAAGGGTTGCTAAGTATATCTATCTTACAAGATGAAACTTTGCCTAGAATATATAGAAGGGTGCTTTTGCGAATTATGTATGACATATTATGAATTATGGTATGTGAATTTCCGTATAAATGAAATTGAAAAGATTATACTGACAGAGAAAGACGAAATAGTGATATAGGGAACTATTTAAAATAAATATTAAAAGGTCGGAATCTGGATCGACAAATATGTTAACTTTTGATGAAACACGGCTACATACAGGACATCCAAGATTCGAAACTGAAGTGAAAATATAAAATTAGACAGAGCAATATATTCATTATTTGAAATAGCAGTGGAAGAAAACATTTAGGCACAAGATATTCCATTTTCGAACTTTCACTGCAGTGAAAGATAGAATTAAGTACAAGACATATCAATATCCTGTAGCGACAGTAAAATTTGGAACGAAACAAACTAATCTGATTACAGATATTTTTTTGTATTGTGCCTTGTGTGTATATGACATCTGTAAACATTTTGCTAGAATAATGGGAAATGTCAAGAATATGTACATTTAAAAGTAGGTACATTTTCTAAGTGGTTTTGTTATTTTTATTTCGTTTCGAGCATCTGGTATATTTTAAATATAATTACATCTTCGTTAACACAAAACCTAACTCCAACTGTGTTTTAAATGTATACTTTTCCTTAAAATTCGAATCCTTAACAAAATTGGCTTTGTAATAATTACTTTTAAATATACTTGCTACGAACTCCACGATTCGTAATAGAAAATCGTGGTATAATAAGATTATTACGTTACAAATACGCCGTGGAGGAACTTTTAAAGTAATTACATTTCCTCGTACCTGACAAGTTTTTTCCAAGTAACCCGGAGACATCTTTTTGTGGGAAATATTTAGTTCCGACAGTTTTAAACCTCAACTTTTCTAGTAATGCCTCATCTCGAGTTCAAGATATGTTTCATTTAATTCCATTAGCGAATGCTCCAGAGAGAGACCGAAGACTGAATTAAGCCGGGCAGATGTTTGTAGGGGGCGAATGTCTTGCGTCTTATTCTCCGTGGACACGTTTAAAATATTTTCTGTGGCTAACGCTCTTACACGCCACATCTACAGAGAACTTCTGAGATGAGAACGAAGAAAAATATTCCAATTTAGTACACGCGGAAGGGGGCTGACGGCCTCTTAACTGCCCGACCACAAATAGTGCAGGAAGATGAGATCTGGACAGTGAAGAGGACTAATCTCGTACTCACAGTGATTTCTATAAATGCAAAATGTTGTATATGCTATACTTTGGCAATATTTTGAATATTGTTATACATATACATCATTTAATAATAATAATAATAATAATAATAGTCTTTATTTAATAATAGTCTTTAACAAAAAATAAGGTATACAAAGAGTAAGATGGTAATGAATAACTATTACATATAAGCAACAACACCCAAAAGCTATTATTAAAAAGGCGGAGTTCAACTGCTCAAAGAATGAGCGCGTTGTTCTTCCACTCAACCTCATATTTACAAAATAAGAGATTAGCAGTTAAAATGAGTTGGATACATATAACACAACATAAATCTTAGCAAAATCACAAAGGTAAAATAATTAAAATCACAATTTAAAAAACAAATTGGTCATAGATTTAAAGTTACATTAAAACAAAATATTACCTGATGTAATTAACTTACGCACTTTAGTTTTAAATGTGGGCAATGACAAGGCTTCAAATTCCTTAGGCATAAAATTATAATATTTTGCAATTTGATATGAAAAACAGCGTTTAAAAAGTGTCGACTTATGTAACGGTATAGAGAGCAAGGAGGTATTTCTAGTGCAAACATTATGTATTTCTCCTTGATAGATAATTTTTCTATATAAATATTCAGGCGTTTTATTTTTAACAATATTGTAGTAGAACACACAACAATGCAGAACTCTGCGTTCCTTCATATTAAGCCAGTTAATGTCCATAATTTTTTTGCTAACCGAGATATGTTTACCAAACAACATTCTAATACAACAGTTCTGCATCATCTGTATTCTAGAGGAATCATGAAACGTCAGACAAGAATTATACAACACATCACCAAAATTAAAATGTGACAATACTAGAGAGTCACATAACATTTTCTTTGTTTTAAAGTTCAAGACATTCTTGTTGCCGTAAATTATTTTCAAACTACAAAATGCTCTTTTTATACACATATTGATATGTTGTGAAAACCTTAGGGATGAGTCCAAAATAATACCCAAGTTCTTGGCGGACTCATGGATATCTATTCTTGTATTATCGATACAAATGTTTAGTCCATGTTTTACAACTTCCAATTTATTTTTAGGTCCAAATACAATAACTTTAGATTTATTAGGATTCAACGTCAAACAATGATTCTTGGAAGCATTAAACAGACAATGTAAATCATTATTTATAACATTACTTGCATTGGGTAACTGTGACAATTTAAAAGAAAACATGAGTTGTGTGTCATCAGCATAGCAGTGCACCTTGCAAGTTTGTACACTCTTTATTAAATTAGTTGTATAAATACAAAAGAGAAGTGGGCCCAAAATTGAACCTTGAGGTACACCATTAATTACACTTAATGCTTCCGAATAAACATTTTTCAGTTTGACAATTTGTTTCCTATTTCTGAGATAGTTACCGATCAAATTTACAGAAGTTTGACTGAAACCCATATAATGCAAAATTGCCAGAAGCAACCGATGATTAATTCGATCAAATGCCTTTGAGTAATCTAATAAGACTAGCGCACTAAATTCGCCCTTATCAGAACTCGATAAAATATCATCAGTTACTTTCAGCAATGCTGTAGTACAGCTATGTAACGGTCTAAAACCAGACTGATTAAGAGGCAATAAAGAATGAGTTTGTAGAAATAGTCTAATCTGTTTGTCCATTACTCTTTCTAAAATTTTGGACATAGTTGGGAGAATACTAATTGGTCTCAGATCTTGTAGACTACTCGGTAAGCTAGTTTTAGGTAAAGGCACGACATATGCTATTTTCCATGCATCAGGAAAAGTATTTGTCTCCAAACAATAATTCATAATATGCACCAAATACGGTAAAATGTACGGACAAACAAGTTGAATGGTTTCGATATTTATTCCATCAAATCCGACCGAATTGGATCGTAAAGAACTAATTATGTTTAATATTTCTATTTCATCAGTCAATTTAAAGGAGAATGGTGTAAGTTCACCGTTTATCAAATTAGTTTTATAAAATTCTAATGTTTCAGCATCGGGAATATAGGGAGACTTTGAAGAATTAACAAAAAATTCATTAATAGCATCAATATCATTCGATAAATTATTAGGCACTTCCACCGTATTTGGTTTCCAAGACACTCCATTGTTCTTTAAAATTTTCCAGACATTATTTTTTCCTTCACCTGCTAACATGTGATTTAAATACGCCTTTTTTTCATTAATGATGGCTTTATTTGTTACATTTCTAATTTGTTTATAGTATTCATAATGACTTTTATTTTTACTATTTTTAAACTTCAAGTAAGCTTTATTTTTTAACTTTATCATAAACCTTAAATTATCCGTTAACCAAGGGGATCTTTTCTTATTTGTCCTGATGATTCTCACTGGTGCATGTTTATTCAGTAGTTCCAACAAGAATTCATTCAGCTTATCATTTATATCTTCAGTGTAAAAAATGTCGTCAAAAGATATTAATTTCAAGTCATTTTCAAAATCATTTAAATTAAAATTTCTCATGTCCCTATAATAATAAATTCTAGGAGAAGGTTTTCTCTGAAGCAGTGATACACTGCAAGATACCAATTTATGATCCGATTTTATACCAGGAATATCATAAACTTCGCAACGTATAACGTTTATATCACAACTACATATGAAAACATCCAATAATGATTGATTATTTGCTGTCACTCTCGTGGGGGAACTGACAATTTGTTGTAAATCAAAGCTTTCCAAAATATTGGATAAAACAACTGAGGATTTTAATTCCATATTAAGTAGATTTATATTGAAATCTCCACAACATACAACACTTTCAAAAGTTGCCAAATTTAAATATATTCCTATTACCTACCTACTTATTGTAATGTTAAAATATGTAATGAATGTTATAAATTGCTTTTTAAAAGTATGCAATTATGTTTCAGTTTAAAAAATATTTAATATTGAAGTCACAAAACTTCAACGGATCAAATAAATCATTTAATTTCATTACATAAATAGTGAGATAAAAAACAATCCCCACTAGGCAAATTATTAAGAGAGGCAGAAAAGTTTCGTATTTAAATACTGATAGTAATAGTCCGAGTGATAAACAAGCGGGCAATATGAATCTTAACCTACCGAATTTAGGTCAAAAACCTTGTTTCAATATCTACTCAATGATAAGCGCTGCAGAACCGTCAAATAATAACACAAACAAACAATTTAATTCGCATTTCATTCATTTTCAGATAAAAAAAAACATGAAAATGGTGAAACTCAACTTAACTTGATTCCGATTTAAAAAAACATAATAAAGAGGTAACGACAAAAAAAATGAGTATGTTTTATTCAAACTTATTTACCTACTGTATAAAATTTTGCAGACTTTTGAACTTGCACTACTAGTATATGATGAATTCAACAATTCTCAAAATCCTCGTATTTTTTGCGAATTAGTGAATTTTATATCAGAACTTGACACAACACTTAACGAATACCTTAAAAATGGAACAATTTTTAAAGACACCTCAAAAAATATACAAAATGATATTTAGGATTGCATACTAGAAGTTTGTCATTAGAGAAAAATATATCACTTTCATACTGAACTTTAATGAACATGCTGTTATTTATGTATGTGTTTCTGACGACATAGCAACGTTGTTTCGCTTCAACCCTCGAGCGCGTCATCTGAAAATTTGCAATGATCGAATCATAAATTTTTTCAATTTTCTGCTATTAAGCCTTCCGAATACGTGGTTAGAATTAATAAATGAATCAACTTGTATTCAAGTATTTTCCTTGCGATTGCATTCCTATCCTGTCTAATAATGAAAAAAAAAACAATATATCTTCTGTAACGGCGAAACGATTTCTTTATTTGGCTAACAAAAATCAATCCTTTTATCTCGTAAGTGAGTCGGAAATAAGACTGTAAGGGTATTTTTTCATTTATCAATTTTGAGTGGTTTCCGTTCGGAAATAAATTTAATTTCTCTCACGTTTCTTATCCCCAACGAATAACGTGAAACAAGGGCTATAAACAGCACTAGCTTCGACATTTTAAAACGAAAGGAGCAATTCTTAACATCAATTTGATAGTATATTAATACACATGGTGTTATACACAAAATAAATGTTATTACTAAAAACATTTTTGTCGCTCAGTATACAAAGCACCCTAATACTGAGAATCGTTTATGAATTTTCTCGTTACTGACAAACAGTAAAGAACATTACTTGCTAATGGAACAAAAGTTTGACGCTATCGTTTTTAGAAAGTCGCGCTCAAGAGGCCTATCTCTCTGTTTCTCAAGTAACCTATTTAATGTTTAATCGGAAAATGAAAAAGCCGAAGTGGAAATTAATTCTCCCTAAATTTCTTTTTTAATTATTTAAGGAGGGAAAAATACCGAGAGAAGTTTGAACTACATTAATTATTGATCAGTCGACAGAAACTTCCCCGTATTTTATAAATTGATGGAAAATATTGTGTTGCATACAAAATGATTTATTTCCAGGAGTTTCTACGTCGAATTTCGTTTATGCTGGAATAAATGGAATATGTCTTACCGTCCAAGTTTCAAGAAGTAATTACATCCGCATAATCCATCTAAAACAAGAAGGTACATATTGAACGTTAATGTACAAAAATTTTAAATAGAAGTATATTTCGTTTTGGGAAATGTTATAAATTCAAATCTCGCTTGGATGTAGATGGTGTTATGCAGTATTAGAAACTGCAGCAAAAGATATACGAAATATATGGTATTCGAAATTGTAGTAAAAGATAAAATTTAGGAACAAAATAAGCATTGAAAGGTAAAACAGATATTCAGTATTCGAAACTACAGTAACCGATGTATGAAACTGTAGAAACGGTAGAGTTTAAATATGTAAAAGATATTTAGTATTTCAAAAGCAGTCGAAGATATATTCATTCAGCAATCGAAACTGTAGTTAAAAATAACATTAAAGAAAAGATAAATAGCATACAACTGTAGCGAAAGTAAGGTACAATTTAAAAATCTACAAGACAATTAGTATTTGGAATAGCAGTGAAAATTAAACTTTAAGTATGATGTATTCTATATTTATAAATTTAAGTATGAATATGCAGTATTTGAAATTGTAGCGAAACATTAAAATGTTGACACCTATGTAATATTCAATATTCGAAACTATAGTGAAATATATCACTTAGGAAAGGACTAAACAGTATTTGAAATTGCAATGAAAGATAATTTAGATACGAAATATCGTATTTGACATAACTGAGATGAAGATTCATACAAGCGGATATACGACGCAAAAATGTTCGTGAAAGTGGCGAACCAATTCAGAGCTCCAAATTAAGTTCGCTGCGAACAGCGCCAACAATTAATGTAACTGGTGGAGAATGGCAGAACGCATTCCATCATATTTCATTCGTGAGAATAAACAAGCAACGTAATGTTTCTTGAGAGATCATTAGTTTTAAATGTGCTTTCTTTCGTCCTAAAAAAAGATAAAGTGTTTTCAAAGGACCGAAGGAAAATAGAGTAAAATAAAGGCCCGCAGAGCAGCCGGCATTTACCTTTTTCATGCTCTCATATAATAAACAGTTCACCGGTTTACTTAAAATGCATTTTCAGCTTGTTTCTAGAGAAAGTAATCTTCATAAATACTGAGGATATTAAGTGTTAATGAAGATAAATTGACGTAAGCATGAATTTTCTAAAAGCAGTTCCAGAAAATATTTAAAGAATAAGCGTCACTAAACTGTTGTGTAAATTATCCCTTCACACATTTTCGTCATTGCAGAAGTATTCTACAGGGTGTTTTTAAATAAAGTCACAAAAATGTGACAAATGAAAATAATTTAAATTCAATTCTTAACATTTTGCATGTCTCCATAATTTACCATTCTGAACAACTTTTTCAAGTAACATTTTGCTGTATTTTCAGCAGAAAAGGCACTTTACATGAAACCAAAACAGTTGTTACTCGGTGCACTGAACATTTCAAATAGGATTGTTTCAAAAATGGTTACTCCTACCTACTTCAGCAAGTATACTTTTTCAAATGAAACATGCAGGAGAATTGATTGTTCAGATGGATACACTTAGATGCAAGAAAGTTCTTCCATTTAAAAGAAACATGGTGTGCCATAAGTGGCGCCCCGAACGAATGACGTCAAAATTAGAAACAAATTTCAATTTCTCGCCCGCAAAAACCCTCTATTTACAAATTTTATGTAAATATTTGGATTCCTTAAGAAGCTATTTATAAATATCGAAACTAAAATTTAAACTGTGACACCCTGTATCTTTTTTATTATGCGACTTAGGATATAGGTATGTTAGGTTAAATCGATTTATTTTCACCTAAGGAATCTGTGGTTTCATTTTTGCTACTTCATTTAAAAACACCTTGTATAAAGTTAAAAGTTTTCAAAACCACACGCTTTGTGTCTCCGGTTGTATCCCATGATTATATTACAAACAAAATAACTAAACTGATTGTTATTACAGATATGTCAGATACGCCTGCTTTATGACGTCCGGTCTCTTGTCCCGAGCCAGGCTGAGGGATTGCTTACAAATGGCAGTCGCATCTTAACTCAACCCAAGTATAAATTTAACTTAACGGAATTAGGAAAGATCACAGCTTGTGACAGTTGTCGAGGAGAACCGCTCAGGCAAGCCTACTTTGCACCCCTTGCCACGCAGTGCATCTACGCAATTTTCGTCAACATTACGAGTAATTGCCTTGCAAATAAGGGCCGTATTTAAGTGCTTGTTCTTCTAATTGTAATGACTATAATTTAAAGTTTTGCACACGCAGCAGAAAAACTTACAGAAGCGGATAATCATCAACAATCCAACTAACACACTAATTGAGATTGAAATCTTCAAAAAGTAACTATCCAAAAAACAGCCACTAAAATTGCTACTTTGCCGTATAAGTAATTTCATACAACAAAGTTACAGTCACTGCTACGTATTTTCAACTACTTCTGGTTACTTTACAGTTATGTCACAGTTACCAGTGGGCGACCTTTAAGTTTTCAGACCTAGAAAGAGGCAAATGATAGTAGCAGCGACTAACTCATGTTACTAAAATATGACTTCTGAATTGCAATCACTTTGAAGTAGTTATGAGAGTTGTCGCGACGTTCAGGGAACCTTAATTGTTTAAAGTCGTTGTTATGAATATGAATGAGTGGTGGAAGAGTACTTCAAGTTCCTTAAAATCTCCATCTCATCTCCACGGAACCACAACGTCGCTAGAACGTGGCGGTACAAGTTCAGGAAACGTCACCGGAGCGAAGCAAAAACTTATTCCCCATTTTCGTCGTAGGCACGTAATGGGAATGTTTCTATTACGTGCCCATAGATGTGACAGAACACTTTAAAGTACCTACAATGGTCGTAACTACATTCTAACGGCTAGTTGTGCTAGTTGGGAAATGGATATCCGTCTGCAACAAATGGCGTCTGTCTTGATAATCCAAAGTTAGCTAACAAGGTGCACAGCTGCAACGTATCTACCTGTGGCAGTGCGACGTCTTTAGAGGAGATTTAGATAAACCGGAATCCCCTACGACTTGTTAGGCAGACGGCGATGGTGCTTGTTTTGTCCATTAGTGACGATGGGGTTAAGCAAGAGGTTTAACAGACTACGGCTTCTACCAACATAAATAATTGACGAAGGCATCGAAAAAGTGCCAATTTAATTCCTCTCATCCCTTTTCAGGCAGGTGTCGGGAAACGATTAACCCCAATGGTTATTTTTGGGGGATCAATTTAGGTGGGAGTACAAATTCGAAACTGACGTCAAATATGAAAATTTAGATGAGAAATATTCAGTATTTGAAACTGTAATGATAATATAAAATTTAATACACAGTGGATGATGCATAGTTTATTATTGTATAAATTGGATTCCTTTGTTGAAGTTTACGACTTCATACTTATCCAGAAGATCCTAATTTGTCCAAATTCTAGAAGCTAAGTTAGCCGTAATTGCCCAGTCCTCAGAAGTTCCACAGGGTTCTGTCAGGGATGTCTTAAAATTCACAATGCCATTAATGATATCGCACCTGATTTAAACATACATTTCTTGTTGTATGCTGATGACAATTATGTTTAGAAATAAAAGGAGAACCCAAAAACTGGAGAAATAATACTTATCAACGCAGCCCTGGGACACCCTGTATAGAAAAAGTGCAACGTCGAATTTTAAAGTCAGCTGTGTTCACACTTGATGGTCATTACACTCCAACGAGTTTTCTACAAGTAATTTTTTTATTTATTATCTTTAACATTATTCGTAGATTTTCATAATTCCTAGAACAAAAGCGTGACAAGCATCTTTTCAATTAAATAATCATTGGACTAATTTGTATGGGGTCGTTCCTATCTGTCAAATGTGGGCTAACTACTTGGAAGTTGAATCACGATTATGTATTAAGTTCTATAAAGAACTTATGTAATGTACATGCTTTTGCAATAATAATGACACTCTTCCAAAACAGTTTTTGAAGTTCTGAGTAGAAATATCATTAAATATCTGCTGAGTGAAACAACTAGGAACAAATGTTAAAAGTTGAAAGTAGATTGCATTATAAATACGTCAGCAGTTCAAAAAAAATCGCAAAATTGATTTTAAAGAGTGTCATTATTATTGCAAACGATTGTACATATTTAATTTTATTACTCTTATTAGTTTAACTGTATATGTATGTTTGTAATTTTGTCAGTGTTGTTTTGTTTATATTCAAACTTACTTTTCAAATGGTACAATTTTGATATTCATTATTCGAGACAACGAAAAAGAAAAGTTTAGATTTTTAATATTCAAAACTGTAGTGAAAAACTGAAATTTTGATACTCAATATTTGAAACTGCACTCGATAAGTAAAATTTAGATATTCAGAATTCTAAACTGCAATGAAGTAGTAAAACTTAGATATTTTGTATTTCAGGCCGTAAGAGTAAAAACTAAATATATTTCAAAGAGAAATAGGTGTTTAAAATTTGTGTAGAAAAAACAATAAACAGGACAAATTTGAGTCGTCCTCGTAGTGAGATACAAAAGGTGAGCGCGAACGTAAATGGCTGCACTCATAAACCGCTGTTTTCCCGTGCAAATGGAAATTCCAGTAAGTGTGACAAAAGTGAGCTTTAAAAAACAAACGGAGAGCAGATTAATTAAAATCTCTTGCCCCTGGCGCCAACCATGCAGCGTGTGGGAAGCAGCAGAAGGTAGGAGTTTTAAGGACAAAAAAAGGAGGAATTATTTCGGTATATTAGACTACATATGTATGCACTACTCTCTATTTTCAGTAGGAGGAAACTTGGTGCAGATAGTTTCATACACTAGTTTACCCAAGGCGATCAAATCATGAATATAATAATGAGATTTGATTCATACCAATTAGCAAATTAGACAGTACTGTAGATTATAAATTAAATCCTTGCAACTGCTCGAACATATTCACAAATATAAAAGAGAAACAATTAATTTGAATAGTTTGTCGTTTAATAAAACTCAGTTTCCTGCCTCTGTACTCTATTTTGTTTATTACTTCCTTATATGGCATTCATTTCCATTAGTTAATGAGAAAATAAAAAATGCCTTATTCATGTCACGGAATGCAGTGAACTAAAAAATGTAACATATTTACAAACATACTACACAAGTATTTAGCTCGCAGTTGAATAATTATAACCGCTATTACCATGTTTCGTTTTTCGAAATAAAAATGCAAATAACGTTTACCAAGATAAGCATTTCATAGCTGTAATTAAAAGAAACAAGATAAATGTTCAGGGTTTTCTTAAATGCAATGAGGTTTGACTTTTGACAAGACAAATAAGTGACCTCAATAATAATTATTGATTTAGTCTGCCTTCTTTCTTATTTATAAACGTACCTATACGTCTACATATTTCTAATATGTGTATTAGATCAAAACTGATTTAAATTGTTTATAGATTACGTTAGACATCAACTAAGATCGATGTGTTTCGTTTTTTTTTTCTAGAAGTATAGCAAAAAATTCAAAACTACAGCGAAATAGTAAAATTTTGATTAACTGTCTTAAATGCAATGCAATGATTTTTAATAAAACATAAATTAGCGACTTTATGATGTTTCACCTTTTTTATCAATAACATCCTCCGACTAGTGTCTTAAGCATTTTGTCTTGCTTTTTCTTGACATTGCCTTGGTTTCGCAAGTTAAGACAAAACAAGACTTGAGAGGTTGAATTGTAAGACAAACAAAAGTTACAAAAAGTCTTGCGAGACAAGACAAGAAATATTGATAAGGCGAGAAATGAAAACTAGCTGAACAAAATGAATATAAAAGAATTTGCGTTATGAAAAATGGAGTGAAAAATTGTTTGTAAAATCATAGTTTCCTAGAAAAAAAATGATTGAAGTAGTATTTTCAACCTTTACATTGCTGGGCTACTGTAGTCTAGCCAGCCTTTCCGCGGTGTACAGTGAGTGCAAGTGTAGTGCAACGCGGGGTGACATTGGAAATTTGCAACCGAATCGTGGAAGATGGAGATCCAGGGCGTCCATTGCATATTGTAGCAGTGTGGTGTATCATACACGAGGCTCAATTATATCCACACCGGATTGAACGAGGAGGACTGGTGCCATGGCCGCCACAAACTCCTCACTTTAAATCGTTTGGTTTTCTTTTTATGGAGATGAAATGTATCTCAACGAAGTGAACACTATTGACCAGTTTCTCAAATGTATTGTAGTTACTGTCAATAGCTTGGATAAAATGAACAAGAAGCAGAAACATTTATATTAGCTTGTAGAAAGAGGGTAAGATGAGCCCAAAATTTTGTTGTTGTAATATTACACTGTAAAAAAAGTTGCTGTGTAAGCGACAATTCCGTGTTAATAGTTTTACACACTGTGGCTTTTTTGTACGTTTTACACAAAATGTGTTAAAATTACTAGTATTATAATAAAATATACTGAATTTGTGTAATATTGACAAGTTGTGTGTTAAAAGTACACCATTTTGTGTAAACTTAACAGGCACACAACTTAATTGTGTTCTATATCCCTACTCCTGACTGGTCGAGCACAATTGGGCAGCTGCAGTAAATCAGCTGATCCAACACACGTCACTACGCCATACTGGTCATGTAGCGGTGTTGTGTCTCGTTCACTGTGTTCAAATGGAGAATATGTAAATTTAATTTGAGGTTTAATCAAGGAAAATGGTAAGTACTTACCTAACTATAACAAATATTACTGATAATTGTAATAAAGCTAAAACTAATTAGAATATAATTATTAAAAATATTAGGAGTTTACTCAGACGTTTTAGATTACTCTGTAATCTAACTTTTTTTTGTAACTTTAGAGAAACAAAAATGTTCAGATCACTACCAGTTAATTTTCGTAAACTCCTGTTATGTAGTGCCTAAATACATATTTGTTTGTTGCTTCATTGTTTAAGATTTACTAGAACATTATTAGTCCCTTATTAGAATACATACTATTATACTGCTAATTTTAATACATACATAGGTTGTTGTTCATTTGAACAGAATTTTATTTATTTAATAAAATCATAAAAAGTAAAATATCTTTTATTTTATAATTATATCATAATTCAGAAATTTCTTTATATTGATACGGATTTATATAATTTTTAATACATATATTCTGCAGTGTAATAGAACATTCCAGGCTATATTCAATGCATTCTCGACGATAGGCAGAACCTCTAGAAAATGTCAAAATAAAAGTATTTCAAAAATTATATTTATTAAAAATTATTTCTCTGTGGGTCTAAAAGGCCTGTAAACAGCTTTATGTATATATAAAAATTATTTCGAAAGTAAACAGGAACATAATTAACAAATTAAAAAGATAGGTGAGTCTTCCATATCAATACCTATTATACAATAAAATTAACATGTTAATGTGTAAAGCCTACACCTTCAATGATACAAATAACATAGAAATCTGTAAAAGTTACACATGAAATTTGTTATATTAACACAGTGAATTGTGTTAAACCCTTAACACACTGCTACATACAGAGAAATGTGTAAAAATATACAGAATTCCGTGTGGACCTCGATTAACACAGTATTGTGTTCTTTTGTGTTAAAATGTGTAATTATTTTTTTACAGTGTAGTCAAATTATTTTATTAATTAAAGCCACAAATTAATTCTATTAATAATTAATAACAATAGTGGCACAAGCAGCTGAATTGCTGTATAAAATAGGTGTTATAAAATGTTATTTCTTTCTCACCTCACCGTCTGTACTTTATTTCAATCGTTTGGCTAAAAAAATTTCCAATTCTGTTTCATGTATTTTATCCATTATTTATTAAGTAAAACTGACAGTCTACCAATCGACCACTATAGACGATCGATAATATTGATAGTTACGTGTGAACTCCAAACGGGACCTTAGTCGACCGAGAGTAACCACCAATTCGTAATAACGTCTATGTTTCTCATTCGTATAAAAGAAACTCACAAGAATCATGCAAACATGATCTTAAAAGATCGAGCACGAACGAGACTCTTCCAAGCCAAAACTTTTTCAAATTTGCCAAGTTTTCTTTTCTCAGCCAACACTACCTCCGGACGTCTTGTTGTAAGATGTCGACGTCAGGATCGCAGAATTCATTTTTAATCAGATTTTTCTAAAACGACGACGGCGCCGTCACGACTCGTGCAAGCACGATATAAATTCCCAATCCCGGCAGCACGATAAGGGAAGACCGATTAGACAGTGCATGTATTCGGCGAATACTGTGCTCATGTCGGGAAGGAGACTTGTTAAGGTAAATAATGGAGCTTAAGACAAAAAGACTACAGTCGCTCAGCTTTGTCGGGAGTTCCTTGCACGGCGACAATCTTCTAAGGAGGTACGGACGAAATTGTGGTAATTTATTCGCGAGTCTGTATTGATTTTCACGTCGAATCTCTACACATAAAAAGCCGAAACATCTTAAAAGTGAGGTATCTTACGTCTTGTTATAATGACGGGTTGGTTGTTTTATATACAAAAAGGTACTTTCACAAGGAATATACCTCTAATTAATACAGGAGAAACCTTACTATAATATGATTATAAGCTAAGAATGAGGTCGGTATTTAAAATAATGTTACAAAGAATATTTATTTTATATAAAAAATTACCCTTGCTTAGACGTTCAACCTGTTTATAAATACACTGTAAAAATATTCATTTAACCATAAAAAAAACAATTCTGTGTTAATTACGGTTCATATGGCATTACACACAGGACGAGGTACTCCAATACAGATTCATGTATTTTATTATATTACTAGTAATTGAAACTAGTAGTAAAATGTACAAAAAAGACCAAGTGTGTTAAACCATTAATACAACGTGCAAGAATAGTTTTTCAGTGATTTTTTCCAAATTATAAGCTTTGAGAAACACCACCAGCATGTTGCATTGGTAGAAATAATTGATCATTAAAGAGTATAAAATATTTATATTAAAATTTCCATTTCATGGAATTTTATTTTTGAAAATTTCCACAGAAAACCATAAAAGTTTTTCAAGATAAATTCGATCCTACTTCATTTCTAAAATCTATTTTAATCTTAACTTTAAAAATTATTATCGGTATAATAATTATCGACATATTTATATCATAAAACGCTTTGCTCTGCGTGCAACTGGCGACTCCGCCATTTTGTAGAAAATTTCTTACATATAAAAGGACTGCAATAAAATAATGTTTTCTATAAAAACTAATGATTTTAAACATTTAATAGCTGTAAATAATTTATTTACTTGACATGAGTCTTCTTAGAAGTTTTTAGTATTTATTTTTCAAGTTCTTATTTGGTTTAAGTTATACTACTATACTATTAAAATTTGCACACTTAAAACAGTATCTTAATATTAAAAAAATCATTGATTCTACAACTCTCTGTTCAAAAATAAAATTGCACAAACAATTGTCTAATGGAAATTAATTAATTTTGGATTTTTTGTCATCACTAAAAAGCAAGCTGGTGCGTGGTATGAAACCCGCAAACGTGCTCAGCTGGGGCAGCAAACTAGTTCCTGTATTCTCACTGTTGCCACGTTGTGATAAAAAATTCCTTTTTATATATTTTTAGGTATTAATAATATTGTGTGAAACTAACTACTCAGTGGACAAAAGCCCCAACCTGCGTTGAATTACACCCACAATATCTACCCATATATTCCTTATTATTAGCTTTTGTAACATTTTTTTACTGTTTTAGAAAGGTATTTTAAGCTAATATAAATCAAATCTCCTACAATTCCTATCAATGAAGTCATATGTATGTTCTCTGATATAACTTTTTCCTTGTAGATTTTGTAGAAAATGTCGATACCAGCTCTCTCCATAATAATAAATTACATTATTCGTGACATAAAAGTTTGCTATCTACATATTTAAGTACACAGCTGGACAAGTTTTTATAGAAACCGTAAAAACTTATAATGCTGTTAACATCGATATCCTAATCCACATCTCACGCAGATTTTTTACAAAAAACAACGCGTTTTTTCGCACGCAACGCCACCCTTGATACAAAGTTCCTTAAGAATGGCGAGGCGCAGAAAAATCTTCGCCCAGTTTTCCATCATTAATTTCTTTATTGAGCTTTTTCTGTCGCCCGAAATTGACAACGTACATAAAAAATCCTTATAAAATTATAATTAATGTTCCCCGATAAAATTCGGCGGAAAACAAAATCCAATTGAACTGTAATTAACTTGAAAATCAATCAAGGGGCTTACTGGGGCTCAAATATACATTAAGACACGTACCCCTATATAACAGTGTGTCGTTGATAACCTTCAAGTGGGCTCGAACCTGGAAGGGGTTGTCGGAATGAGGGATTATCCCGCATGACGTGTCTGCTATAGTGGTTTTAAAGATTATTCTGGCTTAATTACGCGGCGAACCTATCCGTACCCGGCCTCTAATTCCGTCTTGTCGTCGCTGTTACGCCACGGCTGTCGCCTTATCTCTTATGTTTTGATACCGACACGAAATGTTTCATTGGTTCTTTTGGCGCTTTTTGCATCTTCCACCGCCGCTTAAAATAAAACAATTGTGTACTGATTCGAATTCAAAGTATAGTGTAGTTCGAAGAAAATTTACCTAAAAAGTGTCCCAAGCGGTATTACTGGCATATTTCGAACATAAAATTAAACCTTCGACGTTATGGTGAGTATATTCCATATTAAAAAGTACACTTAATGCCAAAGAAAATGTAAATATCAGAAAATTTGCAAAATTAATACTATATTTGAAAAGCAAATCAGTTGGATACCGTCGAAAAAAGTCTAGAATCTAACTAAATAGGAAATTGAGAGATTTTTACAAGAAGCATCTGATAATATATTTCTTCTAGTTAAGCTGTAATGAGGTAGCAGTAACGCTGGAAATGCTACAACGTTTTCATTCAAAATCCATCCGGAAATTACCGTATTAGTAATATATAGGTGAAGGTTATATTAAAGCACAGTTTTAGGCAGAACAAGTATGACTTTTTCTACAATTTATACGAAAATGTTTCAAATCAAATGTGTACTTTTTACATTCTATTCTGTATGGCTAAATCTAATTATTGTAACGTCTACAATTAGTTATTCTACGACGTATTTATTACGCACCACCCTGTATACGTAACCACTGTCCAATATTTGTTATTTCCAGCAGCTTATCAATCTGTTTGGCTAGAATTAGAACTCCAATCGGATAAAATCAAACTTGACTGAACTCCTTCCGTCAAAAGCAAAGAACTACGTCTGTTTCCTGCAGAGCAAATATTTTTTTAACCTACGCCGGCCTTGGAACGTCTGGTAGATTGATGGAGGCCTATATTTCTGGTTCCGAAAAGATATCCAATTGATATAATTAATTTCAAAGTCAATCACAAGGGTTATCTGAGAACTATACATCAAGAGGCGCGCCCCTATATCGGGTAGGTGATAGGGGTGCTATATACAACAAGGATAAGTCGTCGGGCCCCTAACGGTATTGACGCGTACCCTTTCAACGAGGGTGTAATATTAATTGGTTTATCTGCATGGAGACCGAACTGTGAAATCTACATAACGTACTTTCACTCAATATGCAGGGTGACATCAAGAATATAAATCAAAAGTCTGTGGCTGGCTCTATGACGTTTAGATATTATTTTAACCAAAAAAACCTGTCATTGATAGTATATTATTCAACGAGCATATAATGGGCCGTAGGTGAGTGGTGTAAATAACCCGAGTGAATTACAACCATTATATGCAAGTAGACCTACTGTACTTTATACACGACTGTTAATATTTTAGCAAACTTTTGACTGAAAAAATTATACGTTATTTTGACATTATTTACAAATTGAACATGACACGACATACATCTCAATGATGTCAAAACACCATACTAAAGTGACAGTTCTGAATTTAAGTTATGTATCATGTTCATGTTATGAATGTCAAAATATAGTATAATTTTTTCAGTCAAAAGTTTGCTAAATGTTATACTTATAATGGTTGTAATTCACTCTGGTAAATCTTCACCCTCGTGAAATACTTGCTTGTTGAATAATATACTATTACTTTATTTTCTTTTAAAAACATATCTATTACTTAACTTTGATTTTTTTTAAACTACACTTTAAAAAAACTTGCTGTAAAAGTGAGATTTCCAATGTATTGTATAATTTAGGATGTGTAAAATTTCCTTGTTAATAGTTTTACACACTATGGCTTTTTTTAACGTTTTAAACAGAATGTGTTAAAATTACTAGTATTATAACAAGATATACTGAATTTGTGTAATATTTACCAGTGATGTGTTAAAAGTACACCATTTTGTGTAAACTTAACACACCTGCATGTTCTATATCCCTACTCCAGGCTAGTTGAGCACAACTGCGCAACTGCAGTATATCAGCTGTTCCAACACACATCACAGATTCAAATTTTGTTAAAACTGTATCATAAACACACCACAACAGAAGAATCAACGTAACACAATAAAATTATCAACGAATTTCAAGTTCTGTTCAACCGCCTGTTGACAAAAAATACATCTTATTAGCCATCCTTCGCTAGTGCAGATAATTTCTCCATAACGTTAGTCGTACCTTATTAAGGGACGTATCTAAGCACGACTTAGATATATTACAAACAAGTGAAGAGCTCAGAGGTAATATGTCGAGTTTCATGAACGTTTTATTGCTTACTTCGCCTTGGGAAAACGATTCTATTATACTATGATTTTCCGGGTTGTTACAGTCGTGACCTAGGTAACTGGTCGTTGCCAGTAACAGAATTGATGTGCACGTCTCCATACGAATTCAATTTGGACCATATTTAGACAGAATTTGTGTATACTTATTATACTTATTGTGTATAATAATAGTTACTGCTGAAAACTGAACAGATACACAACTTGTAGTGTCCGCATACCATTTCCTCGCACTTGTGTGACCGTGCGGCAGTTATGAGACCATTTAAACCATCTCGGCGGCGGCGTTATTTCAGAATCCGAAGAATATCCGCGCGACTGCAAAAAATTGCAAAAATAAATAGAGATCGGTTGCAGGCTATGGGCCGTACGTGGTTTGTTTTACAAAGTTGTTTTTGTTTTCGATCGCCATCGAGCTGGTTTGGAGTAATTCCAGACAATGGCTGGAATGGCGAAATGCAGGAGTGCTTATCTTTATTTGCCAGCCGCCATGCCGCAACGGACGGCCCAGGGGCGGCGCGGACTCGCAAGACGCGGGGCGGCGGCGGTGTCGTAAATAACCCGCATTGTTTGTTATTAAATTGTTTTAAAATCGATAGCCCGGAGGCCTGCACGGGATGCCCGACGTGCACCGCATCAGGAATCCGGTAAAATATTTCTTAAATTTATTCGGACTATTTAATAAATTAATATTAAGACAGAAATGCATATTTCAGATAAGCGTTTCCATTGAATAAACCTTTAGACGGGGCTGTTTCTAAAATAAAATATTTTAGGATTTTGCGTACGTCGAGCAGGACACATTTTATTATTATTATTATTATTATTATTATTATTATTATTATTATTATTTATTTTATTTTTTAACCGAGATTGTACTTATATTTATCTAGACGTTACAACTTGTTGAACAGCTACCATTTTAGTCGCAGAAATGATACGCGTAGGAAAAATGACAACTCTTGGGGTGTTTCTCAGTTCTGGTTTGTATAATTAATTTATTATGTTTTTAGTAACAAAATATCTTATATATAAATATTTATTTTCGAGTTTTAGTGCAAAATTTAAAAATATCTATACCTACAGGGTGTTAAGATAGCTTTAGCCAAATTTCACCGACATATTATATCGATGAATATAATTGGGGTTTGTCTAATATTTATATGTGTACTCATAAATTTAAAATATACTCCAGTGACGTAGTTATTGAGTTATTGGATGGGCAATATATATTTTTTTAAGAAAAGAAGTACGCCACTGATATTTCAATATTTTCAAGATATTTTTAGAATCTCCGATAAATTTTTGACAAAAAATTAATTCTTGTGAAATTTCCTAAAAACAGATTCTCAAGTGCCAAGTTACTTTTTTGTTTTGACTTAAGTGATAAATTATTGTTAAGGATCTGTAATTGTTGTAATGTCAATAAATAGTTAAAAGTGTCAGTTACTTTTCTTATATTTAAGTATGGATAAAAAAAAAGAAAAAATTCTAATATTGTTAATCTTGTAACTCCCTTATTTAAGCTTCAAATCGAAAATTGTTGTATAACAAACCTCAATTATTTTCATAGATAGAATATATCGGTTAATTAATTATTTAGATACTATTACGTGTTTTTTATAACTGTGGGTGGCTTGCCGTAATGAAATTTGGTACTTCTAGAAGCCTTCTTTTATGGAGGATGGCCGCTCACGTTCCTTTACAGTTCTATCATTGAGAATAGTTTTGGAACATGTTTGTAATTTTGGAAAATAAGCAGAAAACATCATTAGCATCCCACAAGGCTATTATTTTGCAATATCACTTTATTTTGAGGTACATTAAATGATAAATAAAGCCCTAGAACGTTATGGACATATTTATAACCCTCTTGGGCATTTAAAATTTTGAAATCATATGGAAATAAATGGAGGTCAATTCCAACATTTTCTGTAAGAATGGTAAGTTTTTAAGTCATTTTGTGCCCTGCTATTTTAGTGGTTACGAATATCACTATTATTTTGTGTCTACTCTAAACAGAATTTACTAGAAGTTTAAGATAATTCACTACCGAACTAAAAAAATAATAATAAAATTATGTTTTATTTTAAATCGGTACTTTAGGTAGTTTGTGTTTTTTCGTTCACAAAAATATCAAAAACCTCTTGTTAGGCAATACGTATTTGTTTATGTAGTATACTGATCAATGTAAGCACGTGTTGCATTTGAAAGCAGTTATAACCGCTGAATTCAACACCGTACTAGAGAAATTTTTCGTTAGAAGAATTTAAACTGCTTTAGATATGGCTATGAATTTTGTTATACATATATAGAGAAATTCAAATTTGTTTCTAATTGTGAAGTCACTAAGTAAGGTGCCACATATGGCACACATTACTTCTTTTAAGAGTTAAAACTGTTTTGGTTAAGTGTCTTTTCTACTGAAAATATTACTTGAAAAATTTGCTCAGAAGATCGGCCTGCTTTGATAAAATCTTTGTGTTGTGAAGATACCATTGTTGAAAATCTGTATAATAAAGTAATTGAATGTATAAGAAATAAAAATAATTAAATATATATGTCGTTCTAGATAAATCCACGATATTACTATTATATATATTTTGATATAGGATGTACGGCATAAAATTTAAAACGTATCAACAATTTAATGCGTACAATGGTTACCTGTGGAATCCAGAATCAGGCAACGGAAGCTCCGATCTGAAAAACGATACGGCAATTCTCTTTACTACCCGATCGCCCGCTATACGACGTAGGGTACGAGATAAGGATAAATTTGTATGTGCTTTTCACCAATGGCAGTAACCTAGTCGAGCAAATTCTACGTGACTCAATTTGAGGAAATCCTTAAAATAATATAGCCCTATTGATTGCAAATAACACCCCTTTCCCCCCTCCAATTACCTACCACGAATAGCTTTATTTCTATGTTTTCTGTTGATGCTGTTTTCTTTAAATACAAATACATTAGTCTTAAAATAAAATACTTATAATATTTGCTATCGCATATAAGGGTTAACTATGACAAATATTTTAAGGGGGATAGATAAAAACAAGAATTAACAGAATGCGTCATCAAAAAAGTTAAGTGCTATATTAAATCCTTAATTATCACCGACTCTGACCTTCTGTCAGCCTCGAAGTATATGCCACAAGTCAAAAGTAGTGACAAGGCACCGCGTTGTTACGTGTATTGATTTACGTCGCTTTGAAAGACAAAGATTTTTTTTGCCAAATGTAGATCATTATTTAATGATTTAGAGAACAAGGATATGGTAGCACAAGGAGGTAGCACCTACCTTACTGATATTTATTTGGAGAGATTTCAAGAATGTTGAATCATTTTCTGTTTTCTTACTTGTTTGCATTAAAACTTGTCGTTGCAAAGTTTTTTTTACTTGCTACATTTCGTTCTTTGGAAACTTTTCCTTCGACCATATCTACACAAATACATAAAATCACCACCACCCCACGTTTATAGCAGTTATTCATTATGGTCCAAAGAGGATTCGGCATAATATTCTGTCTACTCAGAAAACGTCTTTGGTATTACGTTGCCACACGATAATATCCACTTGTCATACTTCTCATAAATTTAACACAAAATTACCGTATACCTACGATATGTTATTTCCGACAGAAAAGATACTTTTGCCCTATTTTTTAAACAATGTTAGCATTGCAAAATAAATTTTGTATTATCTTTTAGGTCTCCCTGACCACGTGGTTAAAATTTTTGTACTTAGTTATAGTTGACCTTCAATATTTTTTTATAAAATAGACTGTGCCTGTTCTACGCCGCCACTGGCGAGCATGATACCCGCGCCTTACAAACCGCTTGCGGTCCGACCAAGAATAAATCCCAAAGAAATAAGGGCTCTTATTTATTTGTCTTCGAAATTGATTGTCAATTTTAAAGCAACTGTTTGTGCTTTGTATCGCTAAGACTAAGGATCCGAATATAATTATTGGTTCTCGTTGCGTACGTTTTTTCCTGTTCGATCTGTTTATTCTGCCGTATGCTACGCTGCAGGGAAATTAATTGGGTATTATCATATCTGCCCTTTCACGAGCCGATTCTATGCCCCCAGATTTATTACCTTATTTGAGGTGTATTTTTCTACCTTTCCCGAATTGAAAGAAATAATAAATACAAAGCTCCGGGAAAAATTTATGTTGCCCGAGATATTTATTGCTACGCTTTGTTTGATGCCATTCGGGATTAATTTTAAACCGTTATTGCTCTCTATAACTGAAAGGCTAGGGATACATTGATTTCAGCGATTTGTTAGATATCCGAGAGAAATATTTCGTCTACCGAAATTGTTATTAAAACATGCACACACTCCTAAAACTGAAATAACTGATGATATCGGATTTTTCGAATAACTACTATAGAAGTTTTTTATTTTTTGATTATTTGTTTGATAACGAAAAGAGAAAATTTGATGTACAGAGTTATTCTTAAAACCCGCACCTCGTTCGCAGATGACGTCATTATCAGGGGCGCACTTAGAACACACTTGTGTATTGTTGAAATTTTGAATTACTCTTTTTTTCTGATTTCAAAAATATGACATAAATATTCATTTAAACGTTTTCGAATATATTGAACATTATAAATTGTATTTAAGCTATTTTTTATACGAATTACAATTATTAAAGTAGTATATGAAAATGGCTGGGGGAAAATGGACATTTCATATCGATTGAAATACATTGTTTATAGTTTTCTTAATAATTTATCAATTCTTATGTTCAATAATTCGAAAACGGTTGGATATGAATGTCATATTTTTGAAATCAGAAAAAAAAGAATAACTAAAAAATCTGTCCAATTTAAAAAATTTTATTAATAATTTTGTATTTACTACATTTTTCAGCAGTAGCGCATCCCCTACTTATTCTATTGTTGACATCTTCATATATTTATAGTATTTTTATTGTGAAGAAAAATAATACACCGATTTTAAAAAATCTGAGTAAATAATACTGTACTAAACTTATTAAATATAGAAAAATCCTACAATTTACGTACATAACTCGACAATATGTTTAAAAACGTAGTATTGATTGTAATTAATTGTAATATTTTTATGCACAGAAATTTCTACATAATATATGCAGCTTATTCTGCCAAACTATTTTTTAGAGTACGGAATTTTAAATCGTATAAATTAGTGTTTGGTAAAAAACACATTACAAAATACGAGGATTTCACTCCTATCAGTTAAAAACTGATTGATACCTTGTGTAATTAATTATGAAATGAGAGATTCACAAAAAAACAGGAGCGATGCACTTATGATTAATGCATGATCGCATATGAATGCATTATCCTAACATTTAGTAAGCCGCAATTTTGCCCGTGTCGGCTTTTTCATTGATAGTCTATCTGAAATTTGTTCACCTGCATGTTGCACACATTTCAGCCCGTATAAACAATAACTAACTGATTGGTGGAATAAAAGAAGTAATCAGAACAATTCGGTTCGTTCAGATACAAATATGAGTATATATTATTTTTTTCAAATTTCAATCTAAAATAAACATTGAACATTTCCATTTCCTACTCATCTGAAAGGTAATCAGCTAAAAGTAAGAAATATGAAACATTGTTGCCATAGAACCGTCATTTATGACTTGAATACTAAAATTAAATAAAAATTTACACCGAAAAAAAAATTGGTACCTGTAAAAAAAAATGTTCTTTCGAAGAAATAAATTATTTCTTTGTATTGTGACAAACAAATATTTATTTTCTGATACCAAACCATTTTTTGAAAAAGCAAAAATACTCGTAGTTATTTTCCTATATTTCCTTTTCAATTATACACTCCTGGTGTTGATTTAATTATATTTTATGACAAAACAATTTGTGTTTTTATAAATTTCTTTTTTCCAAATTATGCAACTGATTATTTAAAGTCAACAACTTATTGCTAAGGAATTTTAGGATACAACTACAAAAATCTAGAGCAAATCGCCAACAAATACCGGGTGTTCCCTCTAAGACTTTCAGTGCGAATATCTCAGAAACCATCATAGCCAGTGCGACGAAATTTGGTATACAGACACTAGATGGCGCGTAGAATCTGATGATAACATCAATTTTTATACAGGGTGTTCCATTTTCCAAGAAATCGATTTAATTTTGATTTTTTGGTTGTCAGCCCTGCTAAAACTTATGTTTAAATTGAAATATACTTAATTATGAACACATTCTGATAAATAAACATTCAAAAATTTCAAAATTTAACATAAAAAAACGCCTCCAAAAAGTACCCAAATTTCATTGTTTTGTCATGTAAAATGTGTATAGCCTTGAGCCAGACTTACACAGAAGAAACTAACATCGGTGAACGTCAAAACTATGAATTGTCATTGAATTGTCAAAATGGCATGAAGTATTTTATTTTACATAAATAACGCTAAATAATGGATTTAATGCAATTTACGTATGCACAATGGTGTTTGAGACTTGTCGATAAAAATTTAGACTTGAGGCTTTTGGAGCATTGTGGTCGCCGTGCCGGCGCAGTCTACCGCTACAGCTAGAGTTACAGCGTGAAGATTGTGTAAAATATCTGTGAAAATTTTTAAATTATTCCATTATAATGTAATAAAACTTCAGTAAATTGTTTTTTTTTATGTTACTACAGTGTACAATAATAATTAGGTACACGTATTTTTTATGACAAAATAATTTACAAAATTGTGTAAGTACTTAAAGAATATCCCTGTTTTCCAACTGCTGTAATAATTATTGATTACTTATTTAGCAACAAATAAATTCAAACAAAACCATTTCTAAAACTTTTAATTATAATGTGAACGTGTTTGTCGTTGAAAGTCAGATCTGAACCTACCCTAGCCCCACAAAAGAAAATATTACGAAAGCATAACCTAGAAATGATTGATTCTTGTATCCACATATTTCAGCACTGTACTTATGTACTTATGTTTAAGAAGAACTCTACATCTGTAAAATAGTAAACAATGAACTACAATTTCTGTATTTCATGATACAGAACTGAAATAAAGCAACTGGTTTTTGCTAGGAAGAATCACCTGCAAATGTACTATACCCAGTAGGTAGGTACCTATCAAATAGTCGTTTAAAGCTAGATAATAATTTGTAATTCTTGTTGTAATTGTTTTTATCTTTCAGTTATGTGTGTGCAGTGCCACAAATTACATTAAAACAGACACCAGAAAGAATAAGCGAAAAATATTACGGACATTTTCTTGGAAATAATTCTAAACATGGATAATATTATAAACAAGTCTGTAACTCACATTCTTTGAAGAGTATTCTATAAGACATTAAATTCAGTTGTCTGTCGTGGGTTTTAAAATTTCTAAACGAATAAAATTAAGAAAAATAAACTAATTTCATAATTCTATGTACAGTATGAAAACATCTTGTTAGAATATCTTTAAAATGTTGAAAGCTAACTGTTGTTACAACATATACACAACATAACGTAATAAGGTAGGTATTGAACGATGAAATGGCAAGATTTGTTTCTAATCGTACATGCATGTACATTCCTCAGATTGAACGTTGCTCTGTAAATGAAATTAGAATACAGAATAAGTGTTTAATATAAAATCAGATGTAATAATGTAGATACTTAATGTAATTTTATTTTATTGTTAATAAATTAAAGTCTGTATTTGTTGTTTTTTATTCTACTCAAATTATTAAACAGAAATGTTTCAGAAATAATATAAAATTAATTAATACTTAAAGATGAAGGATCAAGTTATTCAATTTAGTTACTAATTAAAAAATAAGCCACAATGTAGGTACGTATTACTTTTTAATTAAAATTATGCTGGTTACAACTGAATCATATAATAAAATATAAAAAATCACTCCTTTAATCTTTTTTGAAAATTTTCTTTTGTAAAATAATGTCCAATGTGAGTTAGGGGACTTCTTTATATTATACATCATTCTATGTATAAAATTAATTCTAACAAAATATCTGCGATATTTTTCCTTCATTCTGTTTGGTGTCCTATTTTACAAATCGTTTTGTTTCAATGTAATTTGTGGCACTACACACATACCTAAAAGATAAAAACAATAATTACAAATTACTGTCTAGCTTTAAATGAATTCTTGATTAATTAACAATAAAATAAATTTACATTATTACATCTGATTTTATATTAAACACTTATTCTGTATTATCATTTCATTTACAGAACAACGTTCAATCTGAGGAATGTACATGCATGTACGATTAGAAACAAATCTTGCCGTTTCATCGTTCAATACCTACCTTATTATGTTATGTTGTGTATATGTTGTAACAACAGTTAGCTTTCAACATTTTAAAGATATTCTAACAAGATGTTTTCATACTGTACATAGAATTATGAAATTAGTTTATTTTTCTTAATTTTATTCGTTTAGAAATTTTAAAACCCACGACAGACAACTGAATTTAATGTCTTATAGAATACTCTTCAAAGAATGAGAGTTACAGACTTGTTTATAATATTATCCATGTTTAGAATTATTTCCAAGAAAATGTCCGTAATATTTTTCGCTTATTCTTTCTGGTGTCTGTTTTAATGTAATTTGTGGCACTGCACACACATAACTGAAAGATAAAAACAATTACAACAAGAATTACAAATTATTATCTAGCTTTAAACGACTATTTGATAGGTACCTACCTACTGGGTTATAGTACATTTGCAGGTGATTCTTCCTAGCAAAAACCAGTTGCTTTATTTCAGTTCTGTATCATGAAATACAGAAATTGTAGTTCATTGTTTACTATTTTACAGATGTAGAGTTCTTCTTAAACATAAGTACATAAGTACAGTGCTGAAATATGTGGATACAAGAATCAATCATTTCTAGGTTATGCTTTCGTAATATTTTCTTTTGTGGGCTAGGGTAGGTTCAGATCTGACTTTCAACGACAAACACGTTCACATTATAATTAAAAGTTTTAGAAATGGTTTTGTTTGAATTTATTTGTTGCTAAATAAGTAATCATTAATTATTACAGCAGTTGGAAAACAGGGATATTCTTTAAGTACTTACACAATTTTGTAAATTATTTTGTCATAAAAAATGCGTGTACCTAATTATTATTGTACACTGTAGTAACATAAAAAAAACAATTTACTGAAGTTTTATTACATTATAATGGAATAATTTAAAAATTTTCACAGATATTTTACACAATCTTCACGCTGTAACTCTAGCTGTAGCGGTAGACTGCGCCGGCACGGCGACCACAATGCTCCAAAAGCCTCAACTCAAGTCTAAATTTTTATCGACAAGTCTCAATAACACCATTGTGCATACGTAAATTGCATTAAATCCATTATTTAGCGTTATTTATGTAAAATAAAATACTTCATGCCATTTTGACAATTCAATGACAATTCATAGTTTTGACGTTCACCGATGTTAGTTTCTTCTGTGTAAGTCTGGCTCAAGGCTATACACATTTTACATGACAAAACAATGAAATTTGGGTACTTTTTGGAGGCGTTTTTTTATGTTAAATTTTGAAATTTTTGAATGTTTATTTATCAGAATGTGTTCATAATTAAGTATATTTCAATTTAAACATAAGTTTTAGCAGGGCTGACAACCAAAAAATCAAAATTAAATCGATTTCTTGGAAAATGGAACACCCTGTATAAAAATTGATGTTATCATCAGATTCTACGCGCCATCTAGTGTCTGTATACCAAATTTCGTCGCACTGGCTATGATGGTTTCGGAGATATTCGCACTGAAAGTCTTAGAGGGAACACCCGGTATACTGATTTCGAGTTTATCAGCTCTCATCAGTCACTTACTCCACATGCGAGTGGTGAGTTAACTGACGACTAACCCTGGCTGTTCATGAGTCTCAAACTCGACATACAATGAGTACGCGAAATATAGCACAGCGACATCTAGCGGTCACCTATTGACAATTATTTTTTTGTTTATAGAGAACAGTTTGAATTTTCCCTTTTAAATAAATACTTTTTTTGACGATACGGTAATATTAGGAAATTGAGTTTTTTTAAATTACAGGTATTCAAAAGATTGTGCATTCTAATGAAATTTCATTTGAAAACTTATTTTTATACATATTTGAACAAATAGTTTAGGGAAATTAAAAAAATATAATTATTTGGAAACCATTTTTTAAAATTAAGTTTTCATAAGATGTCCAAATGGAATAACTATTTGTTTCATTTAAACAAATACTCGTCAACAAAATGAAAAACAGTTTTATCTTTAATTTTCTGAAAAAATACTATTTTTTAAAAATCGATAAAAGGAAACTTTATTAGTTAATTATTTGCTACGACACAAAACAATCATATTAAGAAAATTCTTATTTTGAAAATTTAAAAATCCCTCTTCACTTCAAATGATTGATAAACTGTACACTAAAACAGTACAAAATAAGGTAGGTTATTATTATTATTATCTGTACACAGTACCAAAATTATAGCGATCGATCGATCGTCTAACCAGACTGAGCATCTATCCTGATAGTACTATATAGTATGTCATTCAAAATCTAGGGACTTTAGTCGAAAACTCAAATTAACTCCTGTCAAGATGACAAATTAATTCATAAACTAACATCAACCTCATCATCATAACAAAATCCGAGTGAAACATCAACCAAAACCTCCATCCAAAGTAAAAAATGGCTGCTGCTGCTGCTCCCCGTCAAGCTTCTGCCTCTGCAGTAACTGGACCTCCCGTAGGAATAGATCTCGGAACCACGTATTCTGTCGTGGGTGTGTTTCGAAAGGGTACGTAACACTGCGTTTTCGTTTCTTTAATTAAATTAAATTTTCTCTCAAAGGAGCTGTAGATATCATAGCCAACGACCAAGGCAACCGCACGACTCCAAGCTACGTCGCCTTCACAGAAACCGAAAGACTTATTGGAGATACAGCGAAAGCCCAAGTAGCCATGAACCCTGCTAATACTGTATACGACGCTAAAAGGTTGATTGGTCGACGGTTCGACGATCCTCTGGTGCAACAGGACATGAAGCACTGGTCTTTCGAAGTCATAAACGACAAGGGAAAACCGAAGATCCGTGTCAAGTACAAAAACGATATGAAGACGTTCTTCCCAGAGGAAATCTCCTCCATGGTGTTGGGAAAGATGAAGGAAACGGCGGAATCTCACCTGGGGATGCTGGTATCCAGGGCTGTTATCACTGTACCAGCATATTTCAACGATTCGCAAAGGTAAGTCAACGCTCTAAGAAAAAGCTTAATGTTTGTGTATAGTATGAAAAGTACTATATTCTTCTCTTGAGGTAGTTAATCCTTTTATTTACAACCATATATGTAATGTTGATATTTCAAACTTACAGTACGTTTCAAAGAAACATATCTCTGAATGAAATAATCCAGATGAAAAGTGACATTTATCAGAGTGGAAATCGATTACTTTCCACCCGGATAAATGTTACATTAAACCCAACATTCAATGAATAACCAAAATGTTTGTTCCAAAAAATATCTTATTGTACATTAAAGTATTTTCAACAAATTGTATTCAAATTAAGTATTACAATTATTTTACTAAACTGTAACCTTCTATTAGTTATAAGCGACAACAGAAATTGTTAATATGCTGAACATCATGTGTAGAAATCATTTAGAATGTCTCAACAAAGTCCAACATGCTTTAATTAACGTAACCCATTATTCAGTACTCACTATAAATCCTCTTGATTGATAGATTTTTGATGTTGGAAATTCGATGTGAACCTTATTTTCCACGATATTAACATTAGTCAATTTCATTGTATACAGTTGGTCACTTCAACATGCACCTGATACACCAATTATGAGTGCAACCTTTTTAGGTAACATATCATCATGTGCATTCTTCAAAAACGCCACAAATGTTCTCACTGGAGAAAGTGCTCGGCTTTTTGGATACATGTCCTAGATTTTGTTGTTTCAAAAATGCCAATAACTTCGAAAATTTGAAGATATCCACTTCATCTTTAATGTTTAAAGTAGTATGCAACATCGAGAAATGGGCCAAAGGTTTTTTTATTTTGGCAATTTCGCTAAAATATGCCAGCACAATAGTTTCAGAAACAGCTTTTTGAACACCTTTTTGCGAGCATGAACTCTTGCAAACATCATAAACTTTATCCTACCTTGCACTACCCTTCTGAGGTAATAATTTTTTTTCCAATCTTTCAGCGGCTTCTCTCAGATGAGAAGGAGTACAAATAACTTCTTCTGAATCGCTGATTGTTTTCGAAAACACTTTTTTGATGACAATGCATCAAAATGCCAACTTGACGTTTTGTTTATCTGTAATCTAGGTATCTTACTTTGTTAATTTCTCATGTAATTATTTTTGTTACAAAAACCGTCACTTGCATTTAAAAGGTATGGTTGGTTGTAAATAAAATAGTATACAAACCTCGGTGAAAAGTTTCATTCTTGTCAAGAGAATTGGTTTAGTAAACCATCCTTTCTCTCGACACTTTCCACCTCGGTGTTTAATATACTATTACTTCCGACGATGATTAAAGGATTTTAATGTTATTTATAGTAATATTTTTGAAGACAGGCGACGAAGGACGCTGGTACCATAGCGGGACTGGACGTCCTCAGGATCATCAACGAACCAACTGCAGCAGCCATCGCATACGGACTAGACAAGAAGAGTGACAACGATCGCTACGTCCTAATTTTCGACATGGGCGGTGGTACCTTCGACGTGTCCATATTGCAGATATCTGCAGGAATATTCGAGGTCCAGTCTACCGCAGGTGATACACATTTAGGTAAAAACTGTTCCCTTACGTTGAAATTCTGTAGTGAATGCGTTATCGTATTGGTGTTCTAGGTGGTGAAGACATTGACAATAGGATGGTACAACATTTCGCTGAAGAGTTTAAAAGGAAATATAAAGTGGATATCAAAGATAATAAGAGAGCTTTGAGACGTTTGCAGACAGCTTGCGAAAAGGCCAAAAGGACTCTATCCTCGACGAACCAAACAAGCATAGAAATAGATTCTTTGGCGGATGGAAAGGATTTGTATTCTTCAATGACGAGAGCAAAATTTGAAGAGGTAAATTTACAATTAAAACAGTAATTAATAGATAATTAAGTTTTATATTTTCTCGCCACACATCAGTTTGAAGTTATGACGAACCGCGTCTAATACTTCCACGAAATCTATATCTCTTCCATGCTTGTATACACAATTTAGCTCGGCAACGACTAATATTGCCTCATGCGATATTTGACCGTTTTCAGCTGAACAATGACATTTTTACGAGGACCCTGGAGCCGGTGGAAAAGGCCATAAAGGACGCAAAAATTAACAAAAGCAAAATAGACGAAGTGGTCTTGGTCGGCGGATCGACGAGGATCCCGAAGGTCCAGAGCCTTCTATCGGGCATGTTCAACGGGAAAGAGCTTAATAAATCCATAAATCCAGATGAGGCAGTGGCGTACGGGGCAGCTGTTCAGGCTGCGATCCTGTCGGGAGATAAATCCGATGTCGTGAAGGACCTCTTGCTGCTGGACGTGACTCCGTTATCCTTAGGTGAGTCCGAATATACAGGGTGAGCCATTAATAATGGTACATAACTTAAGGGCAGATTGTTAACGTCAAAATAAAGCGATCGAACCCAACATGCCTTATTTAATTGTTGCTTCTTTTCATTCTACAGGTTGTTAAAGTTGAAAAAATGTTTTCGATTTTAAGAACGTTTTTTTGAAGTGGCAAGTACGAATATGCAAACAGGGTTGAGGTTGGTCACGACTAGGAGGCGCTAGTTATACTGTACTGTCGATGTAAAAAAATGTATAACTTTTTGTATTGCCCACTTTTGACTTTTTAATAAGAAACTATTGAACTACCTTCTAAACAGAAAAGGCATACCTGTTACAAATCGACAAACTCAACCGTTTTTGAGAAACAGATAATTTAAGTTTTTGAGATTCAGCAGGAATTAAATTATAAAATTAGGGAGTCTTAAGATATCAAAACTGAATTAACAATAAGACGAACACTACAACAACTGAAAATTCTATTATTCATATCTTAACAAATTATTAATCATAAAAAATTCTCGAAGTGAACACCAGCGACTTTAATGCACTTCCTTAACCTCTTATTTAAATTTTGTCTGATGTTGAATAAAGTTCTATGTTGCTTGATAATATTAACCAATTCTTGAATCTCTTCCCACAGATAAACAATTGAACTGCCTGTTCCTTCATATATATGTTCACATATAAACCGAGTGCAGATTCAGTTTAATTGTCAGTCATCTCACCTATGGCATACTGATGAGGGCCAACAAGCCCGAAACCGGTCTATGTCTGGTGGTGTGGCCGACAAGGGTTCTTGGCTGTTCAGACAGATACCGCGGAGTAGTTGTTTCCTGCAATATCATTTATAAGTTTTATAATAGTTTTAAATATTTAACTGTGACAACTTCCTGAAGATCATTATTATTTGGGCCCTTTTTGTATTTATTAGACTCTTAAGGTTACTGTAGCAGAAATATATACTTATTAGTGGTTTTATAAACAGTTTTTATGAATATTATGTAGGTTATTAAACAACTAAAATTGTTATATACTTGGGTACGAGTAGAAAAAAACTCATTAATTAATTTAATGTATGTATGGAGACGTCAAATTTGTAACAATTTTTAAGTGTCTTAAAACTAAAGAATTTCACGTATAATCTTCCCAAAGACAATATTTACTTCCTCAGTCTGCCATTTGTCTTTGGAAAGACTATAGTAATATGTATCGGCTTCTTAGACTAATCAATGTAACTGAATGGCAAGAATGCCGAGCACTGTCAAGTCTACGATCGTCAGGTCGTAAATCTGAAATCAATTAGAATTCTATTCTTAGACATTCCATTCCTGAGACTCCAACTTCGGCGCGTTAGTTATTAATTACTTCA
Source organism: Monochamus alternatus (assembly GCA_037114965.1). Lineage (NCBI taxonomy): Eukaryota > Metazoa > Arthropoda > Insecta > Coleoptera > Cerambycidae > Monochamus > Monochamus alternatus. The sequence continues at coordinate 58,559,244 of CM073429.1, read as the reverse complement.
TCGCTTCGTTGTTCCACCCTTTGGGGCGATAGAATTGTAAGTGTCACATAAGTGGCAATGAGAATTAGATCATTATTCCTCGGGAGCAGACGCAGACAGCCGGATTACCCACTCGACTAAATCGGATGATGAATTTTTAAAGAGTACTAATGAATGCCGTTATATTAGAGAATAGGTATACGACAGTCGTGCCCCAAAAAGTTTAATTTGATGTTGCTGTACCGATTGTGTCGTTTCTCTTCCGCTCATCTCATTCAATCAACAAAAGATATTATAAAAACGACTAAAATGACCCAAATCGCCCAAGAAATAGCCTTCTAGAGTTACAACACGGAATTGAGAAGAAAATTACACATTATAAAACACTTCTCATGTAATTTGCTTCATTGAATATTAAATTTTATGGTGTATTACGTTTTCCAGGCATTGAAACCGCCGGTGGAGTGATGACCGTTATTATAAAGAGAAATTCCACAATTCCGATCAAGCACACGCAAACATTCTCAACGTTTGCCGATAATCAACCTGGTGTTTTGATTCAAGTGTATGAAGGCGAGAGGTCTCTTACTCGCGACAACAACCTTCTCGGAACATTCGATTTGATGGGTGAGTAAAAAATGTAGAGACGAGCCAATATTTTATTATATGTAGCCTGATATTCAACCTACAAGAGAAAATTTAGAAATTGCGTCTATCGGAATCTTCTATAGTGATTTTTTCCTATCTTTTCAATTATTATGTCAAATCTTCGTCCTCTAGAAGCCACATCAGAAGAGAACTTGAGTTATAAGGCTTCTAAGATACGTGTGTCATCATTGTTAGTCAAAAAGATCCTTGCGAACTTCAACTGGATCTGGATCTTGATTCAAGGCTATTAACCAGGAAAAAATTTTTATTGTTCTTTCACTCGAGTAATATGATACTACGACTGATTGTCAACCTTATTTGGATCTTTTAAATCATTTGGATCGTATTAGCCAAAACTTCATGTGTGTAAGCAGTTCGCATCATTTGAAAAGCTTCTGTGAATGATTTTTCCACATAATATGATGATAACTCTTCTCCTCAAAGAAATCATAAAATCACTGAATACACAAAAATGCTTTTACAAAAACAATTGAGCTTCACAAGTAGTTCAGTTCAGGAACTTTAAAATCAGACTGCATATTCAACATGAAGCCTATCATTACCATTGATCAACATGGTTTTATGGCAAAACGTTCCGTTCCATCCACACTAACCAAATATGTTTTACAGTTTATATCTAATATTATTGATTAGCAGGGGCAGGTGGATGTGGTTTCCACGGATTTTCAAAGGCATTGGATCGTATTGACCACAAGACTCGATATGGTTTTTCCGTGCCCTTGATTAAATTACTAACTTCTTAACTAACCAATCGTTTGCTGCAATATGTTACATTTAACGGTTTTAAATTAAATGTTTTCACTGCCACGTCGGGGGTTCCACAAAGTTCCAAGCTTGGTCCGCTTCTTTTCTCTATTTTATTAACGATTTAAACTATTATTACGTGTCAAAAATTATTTTTCGCCGATGGTTTAAAAATATATACATCTGTTATATCCAGAGAGATTTTGCCTTTGTCTTTGCCTTAATAAATCTATTATTATTATTATTATGACCACCTTATTTGTAAGAATTGAGTTAAATTCTACTCATTGGATCATTTATAGGTATCCCTCCTGCACCTAGAGGTATACCCCAGATCGAAGTAACCTTCGACTTGGACGCGAATGGCATCTTAACCGTCAGCGCTACCGAAAACGCCACAGGTAAGAAAAACAACATAAGAATAAACAACGACAAAGGTAGACTGAACAAAGACCAGATCCAAACGATGATAGCAGATGCGGAAAAGTTCAAAGAACAGGATCTGGAAGTGAAAGCGGCAGTCGCGGCCAAGAACGATCTGGAGTCTTATTTATACCAGATCAAAAATATATTCAACGATCCCTTGGTTGCGTCCAGGGTCAGCGAATCGGATAAGACCAAGATCCATAAAATGTGCAAGGAGATCACGGATTGGATGAACAGCAAGGATGTCTACAGCGAGAAGGAGTATGCCTTGAAGAGGCAACAACTCGAGGATCTGTGCAAACCTGCCATCATGAATATTTACGGAAGTCGGGGAGCCCCAAATCAAAACGACAGGCAGTTTCCTTCCTCTGGGAATGGAGGACCAACCATTGAAGAAGTCGACTAGGCAACTTATTGTAAAATGGTCATATTTCATGAAACAGCAACTTTAATAAAATAATCTAGTACAATTCTGCCCCATATTGTTTTAAGTTACTTATGACAGATTACATAAAAATTCTTATAATTTAAATTGACATCACTACTACACGATAGATAGTCGAAATATTTTATGTGCAACATGGAGGTAACTGAATACTAAATCTTCTGAAAAACGTATTACTCAAAAACTGTATACAAAAATCGTGATTAAAACCTGTCAATCAGTCAAATTTTCGGTGTATGAAAGCTCGGTTGTTGCCCCTGAGCAAGAAGAGTGAATAACCTTTGTTGTAAGGAACTATGAGCAGCCAGCAGATCTCAGATGCACTTTACGGTGCATTTCCTTATCATGAGAAAATAAACAAATGTGAAACTGGTTAAATGTCCATGGGACGAAGACCATTAACAAGAAGAAGAAGAAGAAATATTCAAACATAAAAATACACTTACATGTCAACTTTTGTCATGTCACTTTTGCTTACTTGGAATTCATAAGTGAGGCTAACGTTTTAGCAAATTTTGGAAAAATTTCTCTCTGCCAGGACCAAGACATATTTTCTACACCATGCAAAGTAGAATGGTAGCTTTACCAAAAAGTATCAAAATTAGAGACAACGTCTACTTTCTTTTAATAGTGAAGCCTTTTTCTTACTCTTTTTTCACTTGAAAATATCGATCCCCACCATTTAAAAACTCCTCTAGTGGATAGACCGGTTACCCAAGTCTAAGGGAGTGTCTCATATAATTATAAATTAGCAACAAAAAAAGGAATCGTTACAACTAAAAAAAAGTGAATCAGTTTTAAAATTACATGCTGTATTAAAGTTTAGACTTTTTTTTTATTCACAACTATTAATGCTTGTAATAATTCCGAAATCATTTTACAGACTATAAGTACTTTTATATATTTTCTCAACAGACTATAAGTACTTTTATATATTTTTAGCTATTAATAATATTATGTGAAACTAACACACAAACAAAACAAAAACAAAAGCCCCAACCTGCGTTGAATTACATCCACAATATCTACCCATATATTCCTTATTATTAGCTTTTGTAACATTTTTTACTGTTTTAAAAAGGTATTTTAAGCTAATATAAATCAAATCTCCTACAATTCCTATCAATGAAGTCATATGTATGTTCTCTGATACCAAACATCTAGGTATGCATACCTACCTTTCTAAAACAGTAAAAAAGACTATAAGTACCACTCAAATTGTTAAATTAAGCAATTCAATAATTTGCTTTTACTTCCTGTCGATTCTTAACGAAAACGACTTCGTCGAAATCACTTTAAAACGCGCGGTATAAAGCCAAGCCAGACCAGACGTAGTTATTAACATCCAATTAATAGGGAACTATCTCCTCATTTTCACCCAGAACATAATTAGGGGCAGATGAGCCGAAGTAAATCCAGAGCGATATAGAAGTTCGGAATTAGAGCAAAACCCATTAATTGCCTAGACATTATGCGTAATTATTCCCTAAACCGACATCTAAATAACCGAAACCACAAACATCGCTTAATCATAATCTGGAATTGTGACGATTATATTTCAAATTACAAGTAAACGCTTTCATCGTAAACTGTGTTTACCGCTTTCAGTTCGCCCGTCGTTCGAAATGTCTGATGTGAAGTATGCGTACCTGTAGTGGCTCCACGATTTCATTCCGCATTCTGTGAAACTACACTGAGAGACATCTTTTAGTCAAAACGTCATAAATAATAATTTGTTATTTCTAGCAAGAGATCTACATTAAATTGTATTTATTGCTGCAATCTCATCTTATTGTAGTACCAAGTACACTTTTTTATTTTATTCTTCTGTTATCTTAGGATAACTGATTCTATCGAATCAAACGTTTAATTTTCTTAAGTGAATAAAACGCGACTAAAACACGAAGGCAATACAAGGTTTTATTCATAATAGTCTAATTTAACCTCACCTAAATTATACTGACACTCAAACTTTAAACACGTCATAAAGTCATAGATTATTTTTATAAAATTATTTTTTATTGCAGCTACGCTGTATCTTCATTTGTTTCACACACAGGTAATTTAAAAAGGTAACAACATGCAATACTGAAGTTCGTGTACTGCATAAATAAGAGCTTAAATAACGAATTACAGCTTCGACATTGAAATACTGATTTCAGATTAGTATACTGGGGAGTATTGGCAGAGACAAAAAATTCCAAGTCTTGTCTTGGCTTGTTTTTGCTCGATCTTGCATGATGTCTTGACTTGTCGCAAATTTCTTGTCTCGCAATTTTGCAAGAAGATTCTTGCGGGAATCTTGCATACAAATGAGAAATATGAAACTATATTACCAATTTGGTAACAGCGGTGATTGCTCTCGGTTGGTATGGTCCCGTTCGGAGATCACACGCATACCTTATCGATATGGTCGATTGGTAGACGTTATAAACCATAGAAACTGCCCGATTTCACATAATTACTTATAAATAATGGACGGAATAGACGAAACAGAATCGATGAAATGGTAATGCCCATGGCCTCAAGTGCAGGAAAACGTGAGGAACATGCTAACGATATTAAATAAGCGCGCTTTTTCAACATTGGTAAAAATGGATATTTCAATTTAAAAAGTTGTCGCGAGATTTATTAATAATTCATAATAAAATTACTTATTGTAGTTTTTCAAACTGCAAATTAACATTGATAAGTACAAGAAAATAAAATATTACAACGGCATTGGAGGATACGAGTAAAATAAGAATAAAAAATTTATTTTAATCTGGAAAAGTTCGAGAAGACCTCAAATAGTTAAAAAATTCTTACTTAAATGAATTTAATCTCATAACAAAGTAGACTAATTTCAAATAATCTTCGATTTTAAAAATAATTTTATCGGATATCATCTAAATAAAGTATGTAGGTATATACTTTATTAATAAAAATGCAATATTTATTTTTCCAGCTAATTTTCACTTAAATCTTGTGAGAACAAAACGAAGTTGTAGCTGAGAAGAACAATATGAGTGTTGCAGTGTTAGTGATTATATTAAAAAAAGTGAGGCAGATGTGAATATGGTCCTATTAATTCTTTTATTAATGTAAGCCGAAACGATAAACCTGCACTACTTTTAAATGTGCAATCGGTAAATATGTTTTCAACTGGCGCAACGCTCTGAACAATGCTAACAAAGCATTACAGTAAAGTCGGGGAAATAAATGTCACCACAGAACACAAGGGTTAATCGCTGCAGTAGTTAGCCGGGTAAAGTTAAAACAAATATTTAGCGGACGCAAATATTTTTCACCGTACAAATTGAGTTCTAGAAATTATTATTTTCGATTCGACATCAGACGCCTCTCGCTGTATGGTTTATTTCATAGATATAAGGGAATATAAAAAGTTTCAACGCCGACAATAAGTAGTAGAATATAGTGGTGCAATACAATTTCTAGCAAGTGACATCATTAGAATATGTGGAAATATGCATAGTATATTATTACAATTCTATATGCCGTTTTTTCCATTCCTTTATATCGATGAGACGTACTATAATCTAAGGTATTCATACGACGGAAAAATGCTTCTCAATCAGCTTTTATGGCCTTCCGTAAATATTAACCAGGAACCTACCTACCGTCGAGTCCGTCTGCACGCAACAGTACAGTCAGAGTTCCATTAAAAAACATTCCACTCATTCCGTTTGTCAAAGCGTATAAAGCACTTTATCAGACGCACGAACAGAAATTACAATATCAGCGCGCGGCTCAAATAAAAGCGAGCGATTTAGATTGACAACAATGAGGGCGCGCGGCAGCGTGGCAAGTTGAGAGCCACTATCGAAAAACAGAAAAGAATCCACGCGACCGGTCCTTGATTGCCAATCTCGCTGGACCTTCGTTACATTTTGTTTGAAAGTTAGATAGGCTAGAATCCGCCCTAGTCGCTTCCTAGAAGTTTTCAACTAGGCGCTGCTCGTTTCACTTAGCCGCCACCGATTCTTCTCAATATGCGACGTTTCAAGTTGAGGAATTTTTAAAATATCTACCTTTAATAGCATATTTACAAAAAAAAAAAGTTTGCAATGTGTTGATTGTTTCGTTTATCCATATTTACTATTTAAAATCTCCTGAAATAAAATAACAACTTTTATCCACGACCATTTTATTTAGAATTATTATTATTAACATTAACATTTCTCCTCTTATCTTGCAAAGCAACACAAGAGTTTCTTTAAAGTATTATTTTTCCTTGATGTTACAAGATCATGTCTTGTCTTGTCTTGTTTTACGAGACCAAAACACGACTAAGAAAAAGCAAGACAAGATTATCAACATTAATCATTTATCATTTACTAAGGCATCGACTGTATACGACTCAAATTCCATTATTTTTCGACCTCCCGAGCTCTTACTTGTGCAACTTTCCTTAATTACTTAAAAACCAGTGAATAAATCCAGTACCAGTGCATTTACTGGCTAAAAGCAGAGTTTTATTCGTGGAAAGGAAAATTTTATTCCGTAAAATAACTTCCGAACGACATTTACTCCCGAAGTGTAAGATAGATAAAAACTACAATATCTATCGATGAAGTAAAATCCATCAATTTATACTTGGGTAATGGAGGACGAGAGCCGGCGCGGCGGCGGTAGTAGTAGGTCGGAGTAATGCCGGAAAATAGAAAAGAATCCATGAAAGAGGTCCTTGATTGCCAATCTGGCCGATCCTTGTTACATTCTGTAGAAAGTTGGCGAGACCTTAACACGAGTTTTTAAGTTGCCCAGACTTCTAAGCCAGATAGAGGTCATTTTATTCCTTTACCGGGTGTCATTAAACGGCAGGAAGTTTTAATTTAATAATATCGCCCGGAATTATTGTATGCTGCAGTAGGTCACGCCATCCGAACCCGGGAATATCTAATATTTCCTGCGGGAAAAGTTCGCAACTTATTCCATGAAAAACTACTTTAATTATTGCGTAGTCCACAGTTTTATTTGACTTTAACGATGTCTTTACAGAAGTATAGAAGATTGTATACAGAGTATTTTAGTTTTTAATACATTTTTTTACAAAATAAGTAAATACGGTGAATTATTCCTTCGATGAATTGGCCATACATTTTATGTATAAAAAAAACAAACGGAAATTCGAATGAAGCAAAGCATCTCTATGAAGATGCATTCATCAAAGGAATAATTCATCATATTTACTTATTTTGTAAAAAAAAATATCCACAAAATTTCAGTTTCACTTGAAAATGATAGCGAATGATAGATTTATGGGCACTACAAATTGCCGTGTTTCTCAAAAACGGAACATTTAAACAAAAAATTACAGAAAGAGATGAAATGATGAGAAGAAAATTCTATGTTTGATATTTCAAGAAAAAGCTGCATAGGCGTACTTAAAAATAATTGGAAGGGATAAAGGGTACTGCATCTCTCAGTTACCTCCATTCGCCCTTCGATTATTTTCACCAAAATTACATGATGCCGGAATAAGATAACAGTACATGTAAAATTTCAAGTGTGTATCTTATAAAACAGTGGAATTATTAACAAAAATTGTTTTTTAAAATGTAACTTTAACACTCTGTATATTGAAACAGGGACGCCCAAATAAAAAAATTCATAAGGAGAGTCACATTATTTTTGTCCAAAGAATATGAGGTAAATTCTATTTTGGGACACTGTAAAAATTTTTTTTCATTTTTAAACATAGAGCCTGCCCCTTTCTTAACATCTTTCGTCCTTTTGATTTGTGTGTGTATTTGGAACATCCTGCATAAAACTGAAGGGTAAAATAAAAGTAATTCAAATAGTCCCTTACTTAGCGACTTAGCAAGTCGACAGTGTTACTTAATTATTTCAAAACAAATTTCAATATCAAATCACCAAGAAAATATAATCCTCAAAGCAAATGCCTCTGAACTAGGTATTAAAGTTATTGGTGAGACATTTGACCTAAAAAACAGTTTCCACTTCGATAGACCTATTAAGAGCTTAATGAATGTTCCAACATTGCATTGTATAAATAAATACCAGAGTAGATTCGTTGCAGTTTTTAAAAATGCAGCTAATTACTTAACCGATCGGGATGTGAAGCGCTTAATTCGGTACAATGAAGCGGTTATGAAAGAACTATTCGACTCGCAGTGGTTCTATTTGGGGGTGGGGTGGTCGCAGACCTAAAGCAAATAATGTAAAGCCGCGGAGGAGGCAAATGCGAGATTTAAGTCCGAAGCTGAAAAATGCGCCATGCGAATAATATACGGGACGAAAAATGAAAGTCCCTTTCGACACCTACGAATATAATAAAACATTAAAAATCATTGTAAATACCAAGCTGTATAGAGAATTTGCATATAAAAGACCACCGCTTAATAAAATTATAAATAGTATCCCAATGTTACTACTGAAACCCCATTTCTGGGTACATTATGTCGAACAGTTTTGTCAGATAGAGTATAAATATTACCCTATTAATTTCACCGCATAGAACCGTTTTAGGGGAAACCCCCGAAGCTTTGCAACATCATTCACAATAAAAATTCGAGTAAATAAAGATTTACGCCATGGCAATTTATTGGAAAATCAAAATTTATTGATATCGACCACCGGCAGCGGGGCTAGACCGTTATATTCCAACTATCATTTCATAATTTATTAGGGCATCTACTTCGGTAAATTCTATAATTATAATGTAAGTAGAATTTATATGAACAGTCAAACAATCATTGTTATTTAGAATAAATAATTATAAATGTGTAATGTAACAATGTCAAAAGCAAAATAAAGCCCTCAAATGAAGGATTTTTTATATATAGTGCGTTCCATTTTTTCAGGTTAACACCTCTAGGAATGTGAGAAGGCTGTAGAATTTCCGCAAGCCATTTTTTTGCAATTGATGTGACAAAAGCTTGGCCGACTAGGATTTTTTAAAAGGGTCGTTTTTCCAGAAAGTGGTATTAGGCATTTTTTTAACAAAAAGATAATATTACCAGGCTATTCAACACCCAGTAAAATACCAAATTTGATCGAAAAAATATCTATTGTATGGTTTTATGGAATGCCAAATTTCGAAAAATCAGTTAACTAAAAATTATAATAAGGTCAAAGATTGCCATGAAAGTAAAAACAAATACCAATCACACAGAGAAAAAACAAATACACTACAAATTTAACACTTTTAATTGCTGCCACGGTAAAAATAATTAACCTACAAAAATTTTAGTTTTCTCCCATCATACCTCCTTTCAGTGGGACACATTTTACCAATCGTTTTCTTAAATTTACAATTATTTTAGGCGAGTAAAGTGAAAACAATTAACGTACAAAAAATTTATTGAATTATTAATAATTAACTTATTAATAAGTTATTAAACAATGTTTAGCTGTGTAACTTTAAATTTAAGAAGACTATTGGAAAAATGTGTTCGTCTGGAACGAGATATTGTCACGCAAAGTGTGACCCTATAAGAGGGAAGTCTGGGGCTTCCACCAATGTCACGAAAAGTCCTCCACCAACCTTTAAACATATACAAAATACAAATAATACCTCTATTATATTCTTGGGGTACTCGCTTGGCTCGTGCGAGAGGTAAAGAAAATAAACTTTTAATATAAATTCATTAAAACAATCATACCAATAACCATACTTACAATAGATTAATTTCTGCGCTGGGGAGAATCTCTTCTAGAGATCAGAGCCAACCAACGGCTGACCGCCGTCTTTTGGTCATGAACTGGCTGACATTAGACCAGTTTCAATAGTATTTATACGCATTAGAGAAATGCTGAGTACCTATCGAAGCAATGGGAACAGCCAGCGAGTCTATCGCTTGGTTCTTGGAGAGAGCAAAAAGGATATACATAGTTTGGTTAGATAGTAACCTTTGCAACTGGACACTTTTAATTGTTTTGAATTTCAGTTGTGTAACATTTATAAATTAATTTATAAATTTGGTTCAATAAAATAATTTAATATTCTTATGTACGCTAACAGGTTTTTAATTAAAAATAATTTATTCAAATATACGTCCAACTGTAACCATCTCTCTAAAATCTTTTTTGTTGAGATTATGGTGGAGAAAACTGAAATTTAATTTAGATTAATGGTTACTAAATGTAAAAGACGGGACACACCGTATCTATCAAGCCGGAATGTCTTATCAAAATAGATTAAAATATGTCGATTTGATTTTCAGTATGCACTGCACTGTGCTACCTAAAGAAACCATGTAATATAATACTACTCATATTATTACAGTCGACCACTGGAAGCGCAACTTCAGGCCGACAGATATCATACTATTGGTCGTTTACAATTATTGTTTGATCTTGCTGAGGGTAACATTTAATAGATAATAAACATTTCTATAATTTTAATTTTATATACAAGGTTAACTATGACTAAGTACAAATATTTTAAGAGGGGATAGAGAAAATTAAGAATTAACAGAATCGCCCTTCGAAAAAATTCCAAACTTATTCATAAAGCAAAATTTGTTTTTTTCGAAATTATATTAAATCCTTAGTTAACGCAGCATATGCGACTTGTCCGTCACACGTTTACAGAATCAGAGTAGGTAACGTAGGCAACTAGCAACACGACTGTAAAATTTCCAGTCATGTTATAATTTAATTCCTGTGTTTACCATGTGTTTACGTTATAGTTTTGTGTTCTTCTTCAGTTTTTAGTGCCTTTTTAATTTTTAAACGTTTCATAGTTATTAAATAAAGAAATTTGTGTTGGGTGCAGATACTTTCCCACGATATAGTCCGCCGGTTTGGTTTTCTAGGTTATGGGACAAGACTGCCGCGGGTACATTAATAGTTTTCTATTATCTATTCCCTCCGCCCGATTTTGTTATAATAAATAGGCATTTTATCTAGTTGTACCTACGGGAAGTGTGTTTTATCGGTAGTGAGTGGTTATAATGAATGAAAATGTTGTAGTTTTGCCAGTTTGTAACGAAATAATGAAAAACGAATGCAAAATAGTGGAACTAACTGGATTAACTGTTACCTACCTATCTATCAGGTATTATTACTAATAAGAATGTTAATTTTTGTCGTTTCTGCATTTAGAAATGCTGCAAAAAAAACGACCGCATGGTAGTAGATATTATTGATAGATGTAAGCTTATCTATGGATCTAAGCCATCTCAGTCAATATTTATCATAGGCGCCAACATTCCGTGGGAAAAGAGTTTTGCCCCATTTTTTTAATATCGAGCTAAAATTCTGGAATAATTTTTTTATTGTCTTTTAGGCCTTCCTGAGCACGTGGTTAAAATTTTTGTACTTCATAGTTAACCCTGTATAAAGTGGTTGATAACGAATTAACCTGATATATTTTACAGTACATTTGCCAATTGACATTTAAAAAGATTATACAAATAATTTAACTTTGTTTTAGAAACATTTCTTCCACAATTTAGTAAAATTAAAATAATGTTTATTTCAAAATACCATATATTGATAAACAAGGTTAGTGCTAAAATGTGAAAGGTAAGCGCCAAACCGTAAAAGATAAGTACTAAAATGAAAAAATTAGTGGTAAAGGTAACTAAATAAATGTGTTTGGTATCAGTCAGACTTAATTTAGCTATCTCCTTTTGTTGATAAATACCGTATTTATATTTTCCTCTATTTTTTATAGCCATGATTTAGCTACAACCCAATCAGCAATTCTCATACCTCAGTGCGTACTGTAGGCTGGGTTTTCGTCCGCTTGCCACTACGTACTTAATTATTAATTCATCAGTCGACAGGCCATACTTCAGAAAAAAATTAAAGGCAACCACGTAATTCTTTCAACTTCGAAAATAACACTTCCGCGTGGGCGAAAGCAACGCAGTTAACGATCCCCCAAGGAACGACTTCGATGCGGCCCGTACACCATTAGAATCATTATTTTTCATTTAGAATTTTAAATATGTTTCGCGCAATAAACGAAATCTCTTTCTTTGTACAAGACTACGTACTTAGCATTTAAATTAACCGCTCTCCAACCCCTCATCGAATTAGCCCTCGAAAATATACGGCGGGTTAATTAAATTCATGTACGCCGCTGACCCCTGCTACTACATGTGAGGGCATGCCGGAGTGCTGGCTACTATTTGCGGGGCTTATGATGAATGTTTTTTTACCCTGGCGGGCGGGTCTCGGTAATATAAATCTTAATGGTATCCGTCTATTAACGGCGTAGGAGAAAATGCAAAACTGAACTTCTTGACCACGCCTTAACGAAACCAAATAAATAAGAAAAGGTCCCCGTGACAAGTCGCTTACCAAATTAAAAGTCTTGCCAAAACACGAGTGAATATACAGGAAAACGTTAATACGAAGGGGAGAAAGTAAGTACTGAAATGTATAAGGTTATGTTCACATGTAAAAGGTAAGTGTTAGAATGTAAAAGGTAAGTACTGAAATGTACAAGGTAAGTTCTAAAAATGTAAAAGTAAGTAGTACAGTCTAAAAGATAATAAACCTATGAAGTTAAAGCTAAACTTTAATGTAGACAAGGTAAAATGCAAAATACAATAGATAAGTTGTGTGTGTTTTCGCATTAACTTAGTTTAGGTACGAGTATCTCCTGTTGGTAATGTCCAATTACAATTGTCCAAGTAAATTCCTTCTCAAATCTGCTTTCAATTTAATTACGGATTAACGTAGACAAATAAATACGTCGCCGTACCTGCCGCTTAAGAAATTAAAAGGCTTATAATACTCAACTGTAAAAGGTAAGTGCTAAAATATAAAAGGTAAGTACTAAAATGTAAAAAAGTGTAAAATGACGAGAGTTACAGACGAAATTTCAATATGGAAAAGGTAACATGCAAAATACAATCGATAAGTGGTAAAGGTAAATTATTTCTCAAGTCTTCTTTTAATTTACTTTAAAAAAAAAGTTCTAATTACGTATACCGGCATCTTCCACTTTGCTCGGTTGGCTGCGTCACCGACAATGCCCACTTTAACAAGTTTCCTGCATCTAAACTTTTCATACCGAATCGTTCTTTGTCGTGCCGAAATAATTCGCTAAGCAGGACGAAATCAAAACCGGAAACAAAATCCAAAGGAGTCTCGAGTATAATTACGTTAACTGCGTATTCGAAATCATCTTCCATAGTTAATTACCAGGCAGACGCCGGATCTGGGAAGTGTATAACTGAAAAGAAAATTAACCTGCCCCCAGGGCCTACTCAAACCCGATCTCTTCTTTATGAGCTGTATATTAAATTTCAATTCGCGGAAGAATAATAAATAACATCCCGTAATTCACAAAATATGGCCACTGTTCTGGTGGCAGCGATTCCAAGCTTTAGGAAAATAATGAAATAAATATTAAAATCTGTGTGAAGTATAAACAATTGATCAAGTTCGCGCTAGCGGACTTGCCTACCATTCCAACGATTAGATTATGGCCTCTTATCTAATTTCGTTTTCCCTCGTAAAATTCTGGGGAAGTGAAGTAAAAGTATCTACAGATGTAAAAGCCATACCCTTTTATTTGAAACGGGTATACCAAACAGCGGGGTCGTATAACCTTTCTAGGATGACGGAGGCGAACACGAAATCCCATCCACACACCTAGAGGATCTGGACTAACGTCCCCTTTCCTGGAGAGAATGCTAGCGCGCTTTGGCTGCCGAGGAAAAGTTTATAAATTATCGTTTAGTGTTAAAGAAACAACGGTGCTTACGGCACTGAACTCGCCAGGTTCCAAGGGAAAAATCACGACGTTGTAGTCGTAAGGGAAGTATCAAGAGGAAATTATTAGAAACCATAACAGAAGTAAGAAAAATAAAAGGTCGTTTCTCCCAAGGGTTGGCTTTACCCGACGATAGAATAAAAATAATGCCTATTTCTTAGGTGGGTTTTCCTTTCGCTCTAGGAAAACAATAAGGTGTAAGTTTTAAGGGAAAAGAATATGATTTATATTTCATTTACCGAAAACGAATCGTAGTTTAATTTGTACGTATGCAAAATACAAAATTTTTAAAGCTCTAAATGATCATTTTGCAACAAAATAATTTATATGCTTGTCAAATAACATACTTTTAGACATTCAGCCCAAGTGTGTATCCCATTTTGGTCATAATAACATTTACGTTATTTCAATGTTAAATGTTATATTTCAACTTAAATTTTTGTAGTATGTCTCCCCCGTAACTGTTAAAAAATATGGACGATGTTATTTCTTATACGTTATGTAGAATTTTAACAGTTTCTTAAAGACATGGAATTAGTTCGCTATTAGGTCGCTATAGTTTAACATATGTGTTTTTTGAAGTGTGGAAATGGACGACTTATTATATTTACATTTAATTCGTGGTTTTATAAATAATAATAATAATAATTTATTATCCAAAAGACCAATACAATTGGTATAGGACTAGTCATGCATTACAAAATACAATAAATACAGTACTACAAAGACACAATTACAAATTAAAATACAAGGTGTATACAGTGTACAGTGGGTAGGTACTAAGCCTAGAACAAAATATAAAAATTAAACCTGATCATTAATACAATTGAAAATATAGTCCAACAAGATAATAGCTGATGCATTAAACATAAACCCAAATAATCTATAATTATTCAGTACCTAAAAATTCATTAATCGAGTAGAAACTATTTTGAATTAAATAATACTTTACTTCCTTCTTAAATCTTTTATTAGATGTAACACTTTTGTAACGATCAGGTAATTTATTATATATTAATATCGCCATATATTTGGGACTTTCCTCATATTTGGTTAAATTATGCAGTGGAATCATGAAATTTTTACCGCGTCTGGTATCATAATTGTGGTAAAAGTCACTGGTTAAAAATAAGCTTATGTTATCTCTTACATATAAAAGAATGTATAAAATGTAAACACATGGTAGAGTTAAAATTTGCAAATCTTTAAAGGTATTTCTACATGATTCGTATCTGTACATCCCTAATATATTTCGAATAGCTCTCTTCTGTATTCTAAATATTCTTTCAGAAACATGTGATGCACCCCAAAAAATTATACCATACGATGGTCTTGATAAAAATTCTGCATAATAAAAAGATAAAACTGTTTGAGTATTTGCAATTCTAGACAGCCTGTATAGAGCATAACAAGTAGATGATTTATTTGCTAATGTATTAATATGCATTTCCCAATATGCATTTTCAATGTGCAATCTATTGTTAGTCCCAAGAATTTAGTAGAATTTGTTTGTTTAACAGATGTATTTCCTATTTCAATTAAACTACTCTTGTCCCGAACTGAATTCCTAGGTGAAAATATCATAAAAGGCGTTTTAGTAATGTTTAAAAATAACCTGTTTAATTTGAAGTAATCGGCATATTTTCTTACATCGTTCTGCAGAAGGGATAAAGCATCTTGTTGATTATTTCCATAACACAAATACGAATTATCGTCAGCAAACATAATTAAATTTTCATTGAAATGGGTTGATAAATCATTGACATAAATTAGAAAAAGTAATAGTCCAAGTATCGAACCTTGCGGTACTCCAAGTTTAGTGTTAAGTTTTCCCGAAATAGATCCATTTACTGCAACTACCTGTGATCTATCACTAAAATAAGATCTTATCCAGCTATTTACTTTACCACGTAATCCATATAAATATCATGATCAATTAAATGAAATGCTTTACTTAAATCCATAAACAGGCCAATGCACTTTGAATTTTTATTGAGATTTTCATATAATTTTTCTATGAAGGGCATAATAGCAGTTTGAGTCGAATGATTTTTCCGAAAACCGTGTTGTGCTTCTGACAATATATTAAAATTTTCCACGTACTGTATAATTCTGTTAAATACAACGCGTTCTAATATTTTAGATACAGTAGACAACAATGCAACTGGTCTATAATTTTCAATTAAAGAACCATCACCAGATTTATATAGCGAAATAACCTTTGATATCTTGAGAACATTTGAAAAAATACTTTCACTCAAAGACATATTTAATAGGTGCATCAGTGGAACCATCAAAAAGTGAACTGATTTCTTTAATAAGTCGGACGTTATGTTGTCTAATCCAGCAGATTTAGAGTTTTTTAAATGCATTACAATATTATAAATTTTACTCTCACACACGGGTTCCAAGAACATCGTAGGGTATTCTGAATTTACTCTAAAATTTAATTTTGCGGTTACGCCCAATTCATTATTTAATTTAATTTAATTTAAGGTTCGGTCAGTGGTCGCGCGGTTTAAGGCGTCAGTACTTGAATCGAGGTGACTAGATCGGAGTTGGTTCGCGCCCAGCTACCGGTAGACTAGAGATGGGCTTAGCAGTTCATTTTAATGATTCAGTTCTCGAGAACTGAATCACTACAAAGAACTGATTCTTAAAACCAGCTCATTAAGAACTGGTTTTACGTCAAACACTGCACAGATATACGCTTCTCTCCGAATCCCGCATCTCCGTCAATCGCAACGGTCGGTTTCTTCCGCGTTTTACGATTGCGACCCGTTTAGCGTTTAGACTTTAGAATAAGAATTCTTAGTCAAAATATTTGAAGCTTGTTTTTTCCAAAATATCTCGAATCATTTAGATACTGATTTTTATTTATTTTTTATTACAGAATTTAATTAATATTTTTGTAAAGTTGTTGTATTTTACTTGTTAATTAAATTCAGTTCTTAATTCTTATACATCATATAATTATAATTAATGGCACATACCTATATCGTTTTTATTAATGTAACAATTTGATACGGACGCCTATGTGCGCTGGTATACATAACTTGGATATTATATTTAACTAAGAATGATATTAACGCTCCGCAATCGGATCACCAATCAGTTATTCAGAATTCAGATCGCCCGTATGATTTTCAAGCTCACATAGGCTGTGCACACTCGTTTACTATTCACTGTACAGTTCTTTCTGACGTCTAAACTTGCACTTTCGCACTCTACATCAATCGATACAAATCAGTTCGCAAAGAACTGATTTGTCAACTTCTCGAGAACTGATTCTCGCAGTTCAGTGTCGAAACCTGTTCTTTTAAACCAGTTCACTCGGGAACTGCCCATCTCTACGGTAGACCGTATATAAGCTATATTCGTGGAGAGGATTGGCACCCTCTCTGTGGGTATGGTAGGGTGGAATAATGTTAGCTTGGGTCAATGTGAGAGATTGATGCCGGTTGATATTTGACTACCCCCCTAATTAATGAGGTTTTCCAGGTTTCCCTCATTCCTGCACTGAATAGTGGTTAGGACCTACCAACGTAAGTCGTTCCTGGGCGCAAATGCGGCTTGCTTAATAATAATATGCCGCCCCCTCTCCCGCACAAGTCTCCGACTTCTGGGCTAATCCCTGTGATTAGAATGAGAGGTAGAGATATTATTATTATTATTATCATTATCATTATCATTATCATTATCATTATCATTATCATTATCATTATCATTATCATTATCATTATCATTATCATTATCATTATCATTATCATTATTATTATTATTATTTAGTAGGTAGATCTCTAAAATATTTATTGAAATGTTCAGCCGTTATTAAAGAATCAGATATATCTTCTCCATTTATTGATATTTCACTAATAGACTTCTTTATTTTATTATTAGATAGGTTATTATTGATAATAGTCCAAGCTGCTTTAGATTTATTTCCAGAATTATTATAGAAGGAGTCATTACATAACTTTTTCGCGTTAGAAATAATTTTCTTATAAAAAATGCACATTGCAAAATGGGATACATACTTGGGCTGATTATTCCTAGAGCCTTAGTTACGGAAACTTGTTTTAGGTTAATTTTATTAAAATGATAGATTAATGAATACTTATTAACGTTGCCAGACGAAGTAATATACAACAATGTAAAACGACCATTAACATTCCTTACAAATAATTATAAACCATTCTAAAACTCGTTGTATGTTATCTGTGCGCGTAAATATCAAGGATAAGGTTATGTACTATTCTTTTTTCAACATTATAGTCTTTGAACATTGTAGTGTTTTAAACAATAAGTAGTTCCCTATTAATACAAGTTTATAAAGCAGTGAATCGCAACTGCTCTTAAAAGCGTCGCTTAACTTGCCGACGTAAATTATGAACATCTTTCTAAAATTTTCCGGTAGTGAGGACCCCGCCACGCAAAAAATATGCAGTCTCGGCGTCGCTCAAATTTAATCCCTGGACAAAACATCCTGCAAAAGCTCAGTGCCGGAAGGGGTTTAAATTACACGTGTAAGTTCCATCATTAACATATGTACGTCATAATTCCGGGTAAATTATTTAGTTGCTAACCAAGTCCGACAGAAGGAATTGTAAACTATCCTGAATGGCGATTGCAAATTTACACGCGAGTTTTGATGGTTTCAATTATTGATTCGGGATTGCATGGTAACTTGGGAGCTTCAAATAGTTCATAAAACTCAAATAAATTTGAATTACTTAAAGATTTAAAGATTCCTGGAAACGTTAAGTTTAAAAGAATATAAAAAGCATTTTCGACTAAAAAAAATCGTTACTACTTAACTAAACTGAACTTTAGTTAGATATACAGAATGTCCGGATATGAGTGCCTTTATTTTGCTGGATAACAAATTGTACCAAACAAAACATATTTTAATTCAATTTTTTTTTTCTCTCTGACCAACGGTAACAGAATTATGACAGTAAACATGTCAGGATTATCAGGTGTTTATACAAAGTAAGTAGTAGTGTTCTAATATACCGAAACATACTTACTGTGAATGTTTTTTTAGCGCTCGTTTCACGACACAGAATAAAATGTGGAATACTTACAAGTGTTTAGAATGACTTATATTGCTTGCGAAAAGCATTTACCTTACTTAAGTACGTCTCGTAGCCAGAGAGTTTTGTCATAAATTAACATGTAATGTTGGTGATGGTTACTATAAATTGCTTAATTTTTGTTTATATACATTCACAAATATCAAGTAACCACAAAAAAATGAAACGGACTAGCCACAATAATAATATACTATGATTAATAATACTTTTATGTATAGCAGCAGGTTATAGATTATATTTTTTATTATTATTTTAATATTTTTTCTTTATTCAATTGTTTGTCACATTTTCTTTGTGTTGTATGCGTATATTTACACTTATATTATGTTTCTAATTATTACTTTCATAAATTCAGTGTTTTTTGTAGTTTTTTACATTAAAACTGTGACCTGCTTCAAATGCTTGTTAATAAACACTATTCTATTCTATTATATTCTATTATATTATACGATACAGTTTTAAGAATTTTCTGAAACAATTCAATTGTTTACTTCATAAATACTGATACAACAACAAATTACGTTTCAGGAGCTTTTACTTAACCTTAGTTGTATTTTAGTTTAGAATTTCGTAACAAACTTTTGCATTTTATTGCTGTAGTATTTTTATTTTTGCAATGTATTTATAGAAAAACTATTTATTTTAGACATTTTTCTCATAATGTCATAGTAACACGCAAAAATACGATTTATCATAATTTCCTGAATTTTCCTAGAACTAAAATAGTAAGTGAAATAACTTCCCCGACTACCAACAGTGGCTTTGCCTATCACAGTTCGACTGATGAAGATATTAATTAAAATTATACACAAAGGAGATTACTTTGATCCGATTGGTAGTCATCTTCGTTACGTATAATACGCTGCTGGAAAAAGTCTGCAGGTGCATGAGAATCGTCATATATATTCTCTTTTATTTAATACTGTCAGGACGATTGGAATCTAGGAAATTTATATAATCCAAGGATTGATATAGGAGCGGTACAAAGCCCTTGATTCATTAGTCTTTGCCGAAAAGCAAAAAATAGTATTTAATAACGAACAAAAGTTACTCGAAATCTTAGTACTATTGCATAATACATCAAATTCAACATTTTTTATGTTTAAATGAAGGAAATGCAATGCAAATGGGTTATAGTTTGTTATAAACTGATTTGTACGGCCGTTTCAAAAAGTACCTATATATAATCAAGATAAGGGTTAAAAGAAACAATGGCTATATTTCTTTAATTATATTATTAAATATTTAAATATTATGTTTACAATTACCTTTGTAGCTAAATACGTATCATCAGGTGTCTCCATTAGAATTTTTTTAGTATATTAATTTTCTAAAACGCGTGATTTTTTAGCACGATGTCCATACGATTGCCGTTTCAAGAATGTTTTTAATTTTAGATACTTTCCAATATCAATGTTGTTATAGACATTCAAAGTAGTATGAAGAAAAATATACCAATAACAGTAGGTCCACTTAATGACATAATGTTATTCTCAGTCCGGTAACCAATAACTTTTTTATATGTTTGCTGATATATCTTCTTCGATTTTTCTGTTAATAAATTACACTATATTTGATTTGCTGATCTATAATTTCTGGTTGAAGTCATTTACTTAATAACGCTCGTCTCATAGCAACCACAGACAACCTGATGAAATTATTATTCATGAAAGATGTGTTATACAATTTTAATACTATAAAATAAATAGTTTTGTTTGCTATTATGATAAAATTAAAATTGATAGGCAAAAAAAAATATGCGTTTAACTTGGCAGTAAAGTAGTAATGCCTTGGCTGCTTCAATAAATTCGGCTGCGCCTCATCTATTAAATCCAATTCAATCTATTAAACTGATTCAAATCATTTATCCTACTATTCCTACCAATATATGCCCTTTGGCACCAAATATTTAAAGAATAACATAGGCAGGATAGGATGCAATAAATATATAAAATTAATAATGATCTAGTTAAATTTACTGACAAAATTGTACATAGTACGATCCTGATGCAGCTGCTATAAGCGTTTTCAAGGAATCTAATAAGTGCTAATTCATAAACTAGAAAATTTATTTGTTTTTTTTTTTTCAAGATTAAAGCATGCATAACTTGACATTAATAGGAAATGTAGGAAAACTTATCCGAATTAGCTTAAATACCTTTACAAGAATGTAAAAAAAGTAACTGTACTCTTACAAATTCTGAAAGCGAGCAATCTTTTTAAAGTACAGCGAATTTCGCGGAAAAAATTATACCCGCAGCCCCCAAAACTTCTAATGAGCCATTCGAGGGCCACTTCTCGATATAAAAAGGTACGGCAAATTGGGTCTGGTACTTAGAACCCGGCCCCCCGCCCGTCGCCGTATTTACGGGCGTCCAGATAAAAGCTCTCCGACAACTAATAACCTGTATCCAATAATTGCCCACATAAAGTACTCCGCCATTAATATTTGAGGGAGACAAATGTTCGCGCCACCGCCTAACGATGCTCCTGCCCGAAAGAGAGTGGAAGCGAAGCAATCAAAGGGGAAAGTAGCGTCGGGGGCGACCGCGATGTTAATGGCACCTCCGGTTGAAAGAATGATACCGCCACGCTCGACCGAAGGGCCGGGTCCCGCCACAACACAGATTCAAAAGTTTCTGCGGCTTTATAAGCGAGAACAAATTCAAACAACGACCGGAACTCCTGCAACACACGAGATTAACGCTACGGTGAAGAGGGGGAAACCGGAAATAAAGAGGGTATTGAGCTCTCTAGACTGCACTTGGGATACATACGAATAAAGGTGTGGAGTTTTTTGGTTTACAGAACTATTGTTTAGTTTATTTATTTACTTATTTATTTTACGCAAGGCAACCCAACACAATGCTATAAAAACATTACAATTAAAGGGTGCACAATAACTAAAAAAATAACAGAATACAGATACGTACAATGACGTGTAACGACAATAAAAATATCCTTAAACTAAATTATACTACAACTAAGCTAAAAAAGAGAGATATTAAAAAGAGAATAATACATAACATTTTAGTAGTTAATTAGTCAGTTAGTTAGTAGTAGTAGTTTTAGTCATACTACACTCCAAGAAACAGCTTGCTTGATAACAAAATTTTTCTCAAAATAATAATCTGAAATATACTGAGATATTACAGAATGATGTTAAGCAAATCTAGGTGCAGGTTCTATGTTTAGAAATAAGAAATAAAGTTTATATGAACATGAGTCCGGCAACGCCTCATTTTCGAAATATAGGTGGTTTAAAATTTTCTGTCTTATATATTATAGTCTTCATTTTTCGAAAACTGGTCGAGATATTGAGATGAGATTTGATACACAACAGTGTATAGTGAAGGGCTACTTTTACATATATAAACTTCTCTTGTAATATACTAGCATCACTGGCGTTCGTGCCGTTAAATACTCATTTTTAGCAAAAAAAATTGTACACCACTGAGTTTTGGACAAATTGGTATCGCTCTCTTAAGACCAAGTTAATTGTCAAATTTTAAAGACAACACCTACTACTGATTTTTTTATTTCTTCTAATAAACACTATTAAAATCATATTTTAATTAATGCATTTTTTCTTCAAAACCTTAAAGTTTATTCAAATTTAACAGGAGTAAACAGGTGTTTTAAATTCAATTCTGCGCATTCTTTTTAAATTCGATCAGTGGAAAAAAAGTTTGATATAATTTTAGGGGTGCCTCACCCTCAATGAACACCTTGTAGTGTTTCAATTTACTTGAACTCATAGTCCAAGAATACCAATAATAAACCTACATCATGTACCAAATTTGGTTATTTCAAGTAATTCAGACATATTATTTTTTTTTCGAATTATTTGGTCCGACTTTGAAGGTCCGTAACTCCGCCTATGTGCAACTTTATATATAGGTATGTTTGGTTAAATTGCAATATTTTGAGACCCACTACATACACTTACTCTACTACTACTGTATTGGTTCTTATACGGAACCTGTATATTTCAAAGTTACACCTAGTATAGTATTTTCGAGGACATACGATTCTGAAAATACCATCGAATTTTGTGTGGTACGTAAATTTGTTTAGGTGTCGGCCATATCCGAATATTTTTCAATTACGCATTTCGATCTCGGCCTTTCTGCCTTATATTTACACTACTTAATAAATATAAAAGGTGGGTAGTACTCGGCTACATCCCTTCTCAGGGCGAATTAACATAATTTCATAGATTTAGGTCGACCTATCCGCTCCACGCTAGCCATCCCACGGCGCGGCGCTAGGCAATACCTAAAACCTAATGCGCACTATTTGTATGCCGTATCATGTCCGATGGTAATCTATGGCACGAAACCCGGTATGAAAACTTTAACTTAATTTTCATCGGAGAGTGGCCAGCGTCACGATTTTAGGTATCCGCTAATTATATCGTCATTTGTTATTCCGTGTATGTTCAGCAGGAGACCTTCCGAAGCCGTTCGCTCATTCCGTAATTATTAAAATACAATTAGCATACGCATATGTGTCTGCAATGTGGCGTTGCACACAGCTGAAGTGAACAAATAAGGGGATTTGACAGGATTCGTTACTTTTATTATTACATTACAATACCATTCATTAGTGGGTAAGAATGTGTAGTTATTGTCTATTGTTAGTCTGGGGTCTTTTAATGCTATTTATTTGCGTATAAGTTTTCGAAGATAAACGTTTAGCTGAGAAAAAAACTTACTAAAATGGTTTTCGGAATATTTTTCTTGCCTTTATGGGTCTGTTCTACTTCTGCTATGGACTGGATTTCTATTCCCTATGGTGGTGAAGAAATTTTTTGAGCCTTTGAAAATAAGCTAATAATATCTTTTCATGTATTATAATAGATAAATATTTTATTGGCTTTTTCTTTCGTATCTATGGTTACTACTTTGTACGGGATTTCTAAGGTAACGATGAATTTTTTACTATTTCAGCTACACCCTCAATATCCGAAAGCAAGCTCCTGGATTCAATCACGCCTCAAATATATTTTATTACACATTTTCTTCCCAAAATCACTGCTCGAAGTAAAATAATTTTTGTAAAAATAAGCACGATTTTAATTGTTCGTTCCTTTAGAACAATCACGGCAAAGACTCCATGAAGGCATTTCCATTTTTCTTAGTTTGATCCATAAACTATTACATTTTTTCACTGATATAGCGTCTCCCAATTTACTGTGAGTTGAGTGGCTTTAAACTTCGATCACAAAATCCGGAAAGAGATCGCTTACGCGGATATATTATGTTAGAAAATGCTTTGTTGCCGAGATGTAGGCTGTTAAGTTTTATTATTTTATTTCCTGGATATTCCAGAAACTGTTCGTGTGTTCGACTGAAACTCCGCTTTATGACTGCGCTCTATATTTAATATCACCATTTAAATCGCTCTATTCGATTTTTATGTTTTACTTAAACACACACTGAATTATTTCCATGTCGTGCACGACTTAGAGACCTCCGGAACCTCTATTTGGACGAAAAATCATTTCATGCTGTCACGTCTGCCGTGAAAACAACCAACAGACAACTTCTTGGCACGGTTTAGTAACGTCTAAGGCTTCATATGGAAGTAAAATTTAATGAAAATAGTCTTAAATAAATAATACTTTATATATTTCATGCTTTTAAAGTTTACTTCAGGTGGCAAATATAAATGACCTGTGATCTTTACGTCCATGAATTATAACTGAAATGTGTCAATAGTAGTTTAGGACAAGGGAACGAGTTTGAATATAAACATAGGTGAGACAATGGTGTAGGTGATGCGACTGCAGAGGGAACAGAGGTATTAAGGGACGATTGCTGACTGACAGTTTCAGTGCGAAATAGTGAGATAAATTGGCTCTCTAATATTTATTTGTAGATCCAATATTCACAATGCTTCAATTTCTGTGACAAAGCTTAATTTCAATTCGATAATGTGTTACAATTTATGATTCTGATTAAGTACATGTATTTAACAAATCTTTCCCCACGCCCATAAATAAAATTTAGCAATATTATATCTAGCACTAAGTTTGTAATATAAGAATGTTTACATCTACCTACAGTTAAATATATAGAATATACTTTTATCATAAATTTTGATACCTAAAACTTTGTTGATTAGGTCTATTCAACTATACAGAAATTAGTAAAATCTCATCTATTTGTGGCTGTTTGTATCTTCGTATTAGTTCAAAATATAATATGATTTTGAATATTATTAATTTCCTTAGTAAATTTGGCTAAATTTAGTTGGAGTACCAAAAGTTTGAAAATTGGTGCAAAACTAACAAGATAAAGGAGGTATCTGAGAAAATCCTTTTATATTTCCGGAAAGTAACGTTCCTAGAAACCATTGACACTATAGACTCACTACTCAATGTTAAAAACTGTGATTTCAGTTAAGAAAAATAAAGATATAAGTAGTTATTCTCAACTAATGGCATTTTTGAAAAGAAGTTGAGAGGGTTACAAGACCAAAAGAATTTTTTACAAAAGAGGTTGTATATAAGTTTGTAAGTACCTACTGCAGATTAAGAAACATATTTATTCATGAAGGTTACTATAATAATCAGCATTTTTGGAACTTGTCGTCGCGCATAATTAAATAAGCTAATGTTGGACCATATTCAATCACCTCTATATAGAAATTGTGATTACATGCACGAAAACAAAAATTGTCCGAGAATTTGTTATAACAGAAGAAAATGTGGCAAGTATCAACTGTTCACAAATTTTTCAAAAATATACTGAACTTCGTACTCCTAATGTAACTCACAGAACCTGAGCCAAAGAAGAACATATTAAAAATTTTATAGAAAAGGTATTAGTAGCCTATTTCCTGAAGCTATCCAGTACGTTAAGGCTGTCAACTTTGTGGAGTAAATATATTTATAATAATTTAATATGTTCATTGTTTTAATCTCATTTTTACTGTTAAGCACTAGTGCCTAAAAGAGTATAATTTCGAAATATAATCAATATCGAAAGGCTTTCACAAAAATAAAAAAATCATTTAGGCATTTGAAACAATATCAAATCATACTCATTAAGTGATAGTTGCAGTTAATTTCTACCGTTATAATACAGTGAAAAATCCGAAGCCTAGTTATAACACAATTTGTATGAGCTGAATCCCACAACCCTGTTTATTTTTGGTCCTGTTGTCTCGCTCATAGTAATCTCCAGTGTTATGAAGTAACGTTTCGTCCTGTACGCTTTTATCCACCGTACCGTGTCGAGCCACCCAGAAAGGCCAGCAGCGGATTAGTCCTGCGATAAGTACGTGGCGGCGATAGGTCGGAAGTGAACGAGGAGCAGACGTGTGGGGACCCCGCATGAGAGCTTGTGGTCGTGCTGGAACTCCCTTTGAAGTCGTCGCCGGAATCATTTGTTGGAGCACCCCTTTTAGACGTTTTATTAGCATGACGGATTCCATATGGAGGAGTACCGTCTCCCCCCGCCGGCTTTATTAAAATTTAGAAACAAATTGCGGAAGTTCCAGGAGTTAAATCGGAGTTATGGCGTCACACTTTTATCACACGACACGAAAATATGAAATTCAAGTGGCGGATGACATGTTACCGCGCTTCTTCGTTGGAATCGTTCAAACTGTTCCTATTTTCAAATGTTACATGTACTCGTAGATGTTTCTTTACCAAAATATGAAAATGTGAAATAGTTGAAGAGTTAATTGGCTTTATTTTATGAAACACTATGATATAAAATAGTTCATAGTAAAAAAACTACAACACATTTCAAGTTTAACCTTTATATTAATATATTTGACATAATAACAAAACTACTGACACACACAGTTCCGATCACTCACCAAGC
Organism: Monochamus alternatus; assembly: GCA_037114965.1. Lineage (NCBI taxonomy): Eukaryota > Metazoa > Arthropoda > Insecta > Coleoptera > Cerambycidae > Monochamus > Monochamus alternatus. Next base: position 58,532,343 of record CM073429.1, on the reverse strand, counting down.
TCAAGCTGATAATAATTTTGTATTTGAATATGCGAAATTTAAAAAATTGCTTTCAGTTACGAATTTCCATGTAAATTACCATTGAAGCACACCAAACATTAACATTTTAGAATGTTGTCTTCTAGTACAAACATTTCTCTGTATTCCAATATCCATAATTCTGGGAATTGATCTGATAAATCTGACCAACCCATAAACAAAAAAATTACCTTCTTTTTTTTCTTAACCTTACTTATACATTTTTGTAAAAGCGATATTCTCACATACATTTTGAATGCACATTTTGTGGAAGCATGGGATGCAACCAGTTGCAAAAGTTGTTACCAAATGTCTCCCAAGACCACTAAGTAGCTGTATCAACCGCAGCAGCCGTAGTACCAACAGTAGGTATTTTGACAATATTATACGAAATAGATGTAAATTGTCCGATAGCGTTAGAGACCATTAAATATATGAAATTTTTAAATTTTTGAAAAACACCCATCTATTTGCATTGAAAATTAATAATTTTTATTTTGAATACAAACTACTTAAAAATACAGTTATTAATAAAAAGATTTTTAATTTTTAATACAAACTTTTTGTATACGATGTTTTGCCAAAATCTAATATAAAACCATTTTGCCTCTCAAATATTTCACATTTTCTTAGATCAACTGTTAATTAACGAATATGCATTTCAGTTCGGAAATTATATACTTCTTTTTTTTAGGAAAAAAGATATATAAAAAATGATACGTGATTTAGGAGCATAAAACACATTTGCAATATTTTTTTGAAGGTTCAAATCGATCGAGAACGTTTCTCATATTCCCACACGCCCATGTTTTAAAAAAGGCGACGAATTTGCAGGTGCAGCTATGTGTGAAACATTTTTAAAGAGCTTTAAGAGCAAGACACATTCGTATTATGATGATGCGAAATTATACAAGAGAAAAAAGAACGTTCCCGCAACAGATTCAGCTCCGCTTACGGCCTTGATTTGGTTTCAATTTATTTCTAAAACGTCCCAAGCTTAGCACCGGCAGATACACTTAGGGACAGATACAGCACGTACGACCCCTCGTTCCCCAGCCATCTAAGCGCCATTTTGAAGTTCCAATTTAGTTTTCGTGCATTTTTACGGATATCTCTCGAATTAATATCGGTTTGTACCAATATCGATAAGGGGGAAGACGACGACAAATCGTCTTTATTGTTTACAAAACATTTCGCTCCAGGGTAAAGACGGGAATCTGTTATTTAAATCGGAACCTATTTTCCTTTTATTCCCGGCTGGATTTAATTGAATATAAGCGATTGTTCCCCTTTTGACTTTATAACGGATAACAACCTACTAATTAAAGAGATTAGAAGAAAGCCAGGCCGGTTTCTCAGTCGATTCAAATTGCTATTTGGAGGGGTGTGGCACTCACTTTACGGAATACACAAATTTTATTCTGTCTATACTATCTATTAATAAAAAGTAGTAATTTTTTTGTTCTTGTCAGTTTTGAATCATCACTAGTGTCCACTTCGGTGCGATACACTTCATTTTATGAATATTGCCACAAAAAGTCTAAAGTATTTATGTCGGGATATCGTAGCGGCTATGGTAACGGTCCTCCTCTTCCAATCCATCGTTCTCTTTGAAGTTCATTCAGGTGTAACACGTCAGCTGTAAATTTGAGATTTTGAGTATTTTGTTGCAGCAACCATTCACAAAATCTAATTCGATAAGAATAATCTCTTGGTATTAATCTTGGCCACGCTCTACATGGTAAGGATATCATTAAGCATCATGTATACACCACACTGCTGACTGGGACATTCCTTGTACGTGTTGAGCGACTTGGCCGCCTGGCACTTATTCGGGGATTCTCTTCACCAATCTCTAAAATGTGTTCCCTCGCGACTTCAATACGCCGTGGACCTCCATCTCTTCCACGATTCGGAAAATTGCAAATTTTCCGTGTCACGCCCGCGTTGCACTCCCACGTTAAAAGCAGCTGCATTTGGCGCATGGCTATCAGGGAATTGGTCTGCGTACAGACGAGAAGCTGCTAAAGCATTTTGACTTAATTCACCAGATATTAAAACGTTATCCATCAACTTGCTATATCCGTAAGCCATTTTTAACACTTGAAATACTAATGTAAACACTATCGCAAAAACGTTAATACTAAAACCGGATTTCCGTATTCGGAATCATCTGGAGAGACAGCATTTTGTTGCAGCAATCATTCAGAAAATCTAATTTGTAAGGGATAATTTCTTGGTATTAATGCAGTAGCCCAGAGATGTAAAGGTTAGAATACTACAACTATTTTTTTTTCTCAGAAACTATAAGGATTTTAAAAATTAAAAAAATAAAATTTTGTTTTACAATATTGACTTCATTTTTCATGACGCATCTATTTCTTTTTCTTATTTGATAAATTGCAAAGCACTCTGTATGTTATGTAATCAACACTAAGAATGTCATATAATATGATAGTGGATTACTGCTGGATGTTCAGAAGAGAAACAAAGGTAAACTACGATGACTTAAAACAAGTTAGAAACTCACTTCACACACAATTCAGGAAGAATAGAGTTTGCTACAAAACGCTGCATTGAATTAGAAGATTATATGTTACATTTTATGTTCGTTAAAACGTCAGTACTTGAATCGAGGTGAACACTACCGGCAGGTTTGAATCCTGTGGCAGGTTGACCGTAGACTAGCTATATTTGCGGAGAGGATTGGCACCCTATCTGTGGGTATGGTAGGGTGGAAGAGTGTTGGCTTGTGTCAATGTAAGAGATTGATACCGGTCAGCATTTGAGCACCCCCCTAATTAATGAAGTTTTCCAGGTTTCCCTCATTCCAGCACTGAATGGTGGTTAGGGCCTACCAACGTAAGTCGTTCCTGGATATAAATGCATCCTACATAATAATAACAAGCTGCCTCCTCTCCTGCACAAGTCTTCATCTTCTGGACTAATCCTCGCGATTATTCTTCCTTGAGACATTATTATTATTACAATTTAAACACTCACTATATGAGTTATTAACGTTACGAGGTTCTTTGGATCCACTAGAACTTTTTTTGAAAACATCATTTTGCTAACACGAAGGGTTATGTCATACCCCCAACTAGAGCTGTCAATCCCGGGAAAAAATTTCGATACCGAGATTGACTGCTGTCGACAATGTCGATATATTATGAAGAATTAATATTATTTTAAGTTTGATTTATTTAAAAAGAACATAATGGTAAATACAAAAAAGTTATATTATAATTAATAAATATGAATTCCTAATCATATTGTATATATATACAGTATGCGCCAAAAGTATGGAATAAATTCAATAAAAACGAAACAATTATTTTTTGGGAAAAATCCTCGAACAGGTCGATTTTTAATTTAAAAAATACATATTTTAGCGTAAAATGCGATTTTCAAATGTCATTTGTTTTCGAGTAATGACGTCATCGATTTTTTTTTAAATGGCAACACCATATTTTTTTCCTTGATTCTGAAAGATCGTTTAATTCTCTATCAGACAGTACTAAAATTTTGCCCTCTTACATAGGAAAGTTTTCGAGTAAATGACGATTGAATGTTAGAAAACGTAAATCAATTAAAATAAAGCTAAAACGTTATCAAGTTTAGTTTTTCGAATTCCATAGTTCTTTTATGGATCACGTAGGTGAAAATCTTTGCAAAGTGTCATTGTCACACCGACTTTCTAATTAGTATTGTAAGCGACATAGAAATTATTATTCAATTTAAAGTATTATGGCACATTTAACTGTTACTCAAAGAATTGAAATTTTAATTCTTATCGGATGCGGGAATATGACTAGAACTCGGCAGGAAGTTTGCGATTTATTTAATGAAAAATATCCAGATCGCCCTATCAGCCAATCAACAGTCAGTAAGGTAGAGTCTAAATTTAGAGAAACTGGCAATGTTGTAAATATTCCAAAACCTGGACGTCCAAGCATTAATGAAAATCAGAAACAGAACATTTTGATAAGTATGGTGGATAATCCTCATAATTCTTCACGATTGGTTGCATTAAACAATGACACTAGTCAGAGCACAGTGCTACGTATCTTGAAGAAGGAAAAATATCATCCCTACAAAATTCAACTTGTGCAGGAACTCAATGAAGATGATCCCGATCACCGCTTACACTTTTGCGAAATTCTAATGGATTTATATCAAGGAAATAGAAATTTACACCGGCAAATACTTTTTTCAGATGAGGCCACATTTTGTCTGAATGGTACAGTAAACGGTCAAACTTGCAGACATTGGAGTCGGGAAAATCCTCATTGGATGACAGAGGCACATACCTAACACCCTCAGAAATTAAATGTGTGGGCTGGAATAGTTGACGACAGAATAGTAGGGCCTTTCTTCTTTGAAGGAACCCTTACAGGACAAAGATATTTAGAGTTTCTAAAAAATGACCTTGTTCCAGCCCTTGCAGTAATTTTTACTAACGATAATGATCCTGACATTCCTGACGATACCATATGGTTTCAGCAAGACGGTGCACCTCTGCACTATGCGCGCCCTGTACGAGATTTTTTGGACAACTGTTTTCCTGGGAGGTGGATCGGCAGACGCGGACCGATAGAATGGCCTGCAAGATCGCCAGATCTTACAACTCTTGACTATTTATGGGGATACTTGAAGTCAAAAGTGTACATTAATAAACCACGTAATTTAGAAGAACTTCAAAATCACATTCGGGGCAAAATACGCAGAGTTACCCCAGAAATCATTCATAATGTGCAAGAAGAATTTCTTCACAGACTTGCGCATTGTCAAGAAGTTGGTGGATGGCAATTCGAACATTTAATTTAAGTATAAAATTTAATCAATTGTATTTTATTTTACATACCTCAGAATTGTTACTTTTTTATGGATAAAATTTACGTTTTCTAACATTCAATCGTCATTTACTCGAAAACCTTCCTATGTAAGAGGGCAAAATTTTAGTACTGTCTGATAGAGAATTAAACGATCTTTCAGAATCAAGGAAAAAAATATGGTGTTGCCATTTAAAAAAAAATCGATGACGTCATTACTCGAAAACAAATGACATTTGAAAATCGCATTTTACGCTAAAATATGTATTTTTTAAATTAAAAATCGACCTGTTCGAGGATTTTTCCCAAAAAATAATTGTTTCGTTTTTATTGAATTTATTCCATACTTTTGGCGCATACTGTATAAAATTTATTTTTTAATCATATTCTGAAAAAAATATATAAGAAAAACTAATTCATTCAGCACATTCGGATTCATACTCGAACGAATTTTGGTTGACTACATTCCAACAGACGGGAAGGGAATCTCCGATTTTACACTGGTAGGTGAAATTAATAATAAAAAAATCTGAGGATATACCAATTTTATATAATTCCGTTTCTTTGGTTAAAGTAGAAAATAATGTAACGGTCTTATTTGTACTTGAATCTTGCTGAAATGACTATATAGACTCTTTCAAACCTTGCTTTTATGTACCTACTGAACAAAACTGTATTAAAAATAACTATTAGACTGTAAAACAGTTATTACATTGTAAAAATGTGATCTGTGTTAAATTTTTTAGACGTGGTCACTAAATTAAATATAATATTTGTATATTAATGAATTATTCTGTGGACTCGTAGTTCGCATTAGATCGCAACCTATCTATAAAATTGACAAGGTCAAACCCGAAAATCCCGGGAACCAAGTTGGCGGACTGAAAATTAGGAGAATCCCGGGATCTCGAATTTGCGAAATCCCGGGATAGACAGGCATACTCCCAACTGTATTTTAGAAATGATATGCAGATAAAACTATGTCAGGGTTAAGCAAAGTAGTACTGCATAAATGTTCCACAGATTTGACACAGTTTTATTATAATCACGTGATAACTCTCTTACACCTAAAAAGACAGCAAACTAATTCCTTTTCGACCATTCGGAGTTGTTATCCATTAATCCCGGCAAATATTTACCTTCAACAGCGTCGGGCGAGCGTGACGTGTGTAGGCTAGTCAATCCCACTTCTGACGGCTTCCGCGTCTATATCTCTTCGTTACAATAATTAGCCGGCCCCTCGACAACGTACTAGTGTGGCAGAGTAGCAGTGCCATTTACACGTTTGATCCCGGACGAATTGGCCAATATTTCTGGAGCAGTCGGCGCCGGAAGGCGGTGAAATTAAATGGCCGCGCTTTATAATGTATCATCTCGTGTCATAAACAGGGCTTGCCAAAAACTCGGGGCATCTGGCGGCGCACATATGACACTCTCGTAGTCCGCCGACCATCGATTACCCGTTCTTGCCGTTGAGAGCCAACGAACCGTCCTGCTAGGGCTTTAAAAATATCGCCGAGGATACGTTAGAGGCTGGAGAGGACGGGATACGGTTATAAAAGCGTTGCACTTGCGAAAAGACGAACGATTAAACGATATTCTTTGTAGAAAACGTACTTGTACACAGCATTATCGGGTTTTTGATGGACTCGAAAGAAAAGCGGGGAAACATGTTCATGATTAGAGATAGTGCAGCACGGAGTTTAACAGAATCGTAGTCAGTTTACGAATGAACATATTAATATGTTCACAGAAAATATGTCGCAACTAGTATTATTACTAAATAGTAAGGTCGAGTATAAAATACCTATATAAATGTAATGTAATGTAATAAATAATAAGGTTTCCGTAGCAAATTGGAAGTGGTTGAAGCATATTATTACGTGTTTTTGTGTAGTGAAAGGGCGACGTTTATCACTTAATATTGCTTGTGCAGAGAAAATGACCGTTCAACTACTGTTGACAACGGACAGTTTGAGAAATTGTTGAGGCATGAACTATATATTAATATATTTGCTGGTAACTCCTGATATCTACCCGCTAAAACTTACATATATTGTCACGACCACCTTTGAAAGGAAAAATACTTATGGCTGGGGAAAAAAAAGTAATTACTTATCGTGGGGCAAACTCGTTTTGCCTCTGAGGTACAGAGAAGAAAACGCCATCAACAAATAAGTCATCTATTATTCAAAAAAAACATTCAGTTATTATACTCACTTCGGGGGCGCCATGGTAGGAGCTTCTGTCAACCAGCAGTTGTTAGTGGCCATGAACTGGCTGGCTTTGGCCCAGTTTCAATAGTATTTATACACATTCGGAAAATGCTGACTTCGTCAGAATTATACTATCGCTTAGTTTTTAGAGAGAGCAAGAAGGATAGATATAGTTTGGTTGATAGTAACCTTGCAACTGGACACTTTTAATTGTTTTCAATTTCACTTGCGTAACATTGACACACTATCGATTGTAAATATGTTTATACTTTTGATTCAATAAAATAATTTGATATTCGTATGTATGCCAAAAAGGTTGCTTGTAAAAAATGTGTCTGTACCTTTATAAAAAAGTACAGTCCTCAGCACTTTAGTTTTGTCACAAGAATTTATAACGTGTCACACGCAGTACAAAACTGGTCATTTCCTTTAATATTTATGTCCCTATAACATTCGGGATCTCTGTCAAACCACATTTGGATTATTGTTAGACAAGCCATTGGCGTAGGCAATGCGTGGCTGTAATTCCCAGCTCTCTTAACTAACTTTCCGTGCTGTTTACAGCTGCTTATAACTATAAATAATTATGTACAAACTTAACCCTTATTATCTTGTATTAATCAACAATTGTAGTTTGTTTGTGTATCTGGGTATGCTTGCACATAATGCAATAATAAATCCTTAAATCGTTTCAGCTGACAAACGCGTTTGGTAAATGAACGTACCGTATTTGATTTAAAGAAAATCCCGCTGCAGCCAAGCATTGATAGGAACGGCATTAATACGTTCCTTAATTCGATATAAATTTTAATAAAGGCATCACATTGCGGGAATTTAATCTTTGCGAAAACAGCGCAAATCTTACTTTTTAATATGCAGCCTGCGGACTGCAAAAAAGTCTTTAATTTATTAACACCTGAAAGCAGCAGAATCGGTTGCAGCGCATTCAATTTTAATTTAATAAAATCTTTCTTTCACCTCTTATGAAATGGGAGTCTCTATTGGAAGACCAATTTAAATTATTAAGTAACTGCGACGCGACGGACTTCTTCTTTAAACACATTAAATCGCAGTGAAATATTTATTGCTCGTGAAGTTCCCCGGATAAATTCTCCCGATTGCGGGCGCTTGTTGTAGAATTATCAGGACATCAATTAAATTTCCGGAGTGTTCAGTACATAAAAAATCCTTTAATTCGATAAGATTTAATATACAGGGTTAACTACCACTAAGTACAAAAATTTTAACCACATGTTCAGGGAGATCGAGGACTACAAAAAATTATTTCGGATTCTAGTGCGACATGATAAGCATCGTCTGAGAAGATTATTTTTCTCTTAAAATATTGGTACTGAATCATAGTTAACCCCGTATATGTTTTACAAGCAGGCATACCTAGCTATTAAAACTAGGTACACCTAAACTTCAACGATGAATATATAGAATGACGTCATAAATACATCAAACTACAATTTTACAGGTTGTTATTATCTTATTACCTTATAAGATAATTTTGAGTATTTTCTACTTCTTTAGCATAGCTGTAACCGACCGAATTTAACAGATAAAAATATGATGAGATAAATAATATATATTAGGAAATGTACGTAAATATATCGATGAATGATGCTGTGGAAAGGTGACGTGTATGTAGCAAGTGTCTATAGCACCTTAAAAAGCGGTTAAAGTGAAAAAAGCGAAAACAGCGGCAGGAAGTTGAAAATGACGTAATCCATAGGAAGACTAACTTTTTTTAAAACAAAATTCCAACATAAAAATATTCAAGCTGTCTCAATTATTTTGATTGAAATACGTACCTAGGGGGTAATTACCTAAAGCTGTTGACTGCATTGTCACATTCATAAAAAATATGGTTAATATACAGCAGGAACAGAAGCGAAAAAAATGTGGATACTGTACTTATACGAAACCACATACATGAAAAATAATAAAATAGAACATGAATAAGAGCGTATTTCAATACAGTTATATTTGAAAATTTCTTGGTGACGCTACCGATTTTGCGTACAAATATCAAATTCTACCTAAGTACAACCAACAAAAATAATGGCATAGCAGAAGCTGGTGGCGCCCTCTGCAATGTATACTGAAACTGCTATCAGATATTGATATCTGATTCCAAAAAAAACCCTAAGAACCAAATTTCATGCAAATCATGCATCACGATCATACAAAAATGTATTAAAAAGTAATAACTTAATACCCTGTATTTCAGAAACTATTTACTTTTGGACTAAGGAAAATTAGGCTAGATTTTTGCCACAGGAATTTGTAGGTACTCCATAAATTAGGAACTTATTGAACAACTGTATTATAATTTAAATTGTTAATATCGATAGGTAATATTTAAATTACTTAACTGACGACTCTCAATTCAATCTTTTTGCGTTGTTTTGATGTCAATCTCAAAGATAGATTTTCGAAATTATTAGCGTACAGACACATTACAAAAATTTCATTCCTCGTATTCGACAAATCATTTAGTTATTTTCATAACTCTGTTTCACTATGTCCCATCCTGCACAATAATACCTCCTACCAAAGTTATCTGGTTTATTATAATTAGTTTTATATCAATTCTCACACCGGATACAGTATATTAGATAAGCAATAATACACAACATTGTAATCTCATTAGACTCATGCAAGGTTGACTGACTAGCTTAGATTTCTATTTTATGTTAAGCAACTAGAACTAGCCGACTTTGTATTGTCAAAGAGCCTGTTTATAGACTGGAAATTGTAATTTCTAATCTCATGTTTAGCATGCTAAAGCGCTTGCCTTCCACAACTCAGCTCGTATCACAATGTGGCTTTACGGGGCTGACAGAAAATGTAAGATATATTTTAACCAATTGTCATGGATGTTCAATACCTTTTCAGATCTAGTCAGAAAATGTGGAGAAAAACTTTACCGATATTTATTATTTATTGTTTTATTTGTTTCTTTAAAATTCAAATGTTCAATAAAGCAATATATCACGAAAAATATTATATAACATTTCTAGAGTAAGAGGGTTTTTACTGACGGACAGAACGATATGACTGACGAGTCGTCACTTTCTGGATTGTTATTTTACGTGTATTATTATATATTTTATTTGTTATTGGTTATTTATGAATATATCACACAGATATTCAAATTTCAATTACAAAAAATCCTCAATAATTTTTCGTAAGCTTTGAAAGTGCTATGTGTGTTGTTTATATCAGTGTTTATTTATTTTGGTTTGGAACATGTTCTGTTGGCTTACATGAATCATGTTATTGGTCCTATTCTATTTTTGTTGTATGTAAATGAGCTTGATATGGTAATTAAAAATAAATTCTGTTATGTATGTGGACGATACAAGTTTGTTAATTTCTGACATAAGTGATGATGTTTTAGAATTGAAATGTAATAATGTTTTTAAAATTATTAGTGACTGGTACAATGAAAATAATCTTTACTTTAACTGTAATAAAACTCATCTCCTGAGATTACATAATAGGTAAAAAAATTGTTCTCAATTAAATATTAAACTAAACGACAATATACTACGATTCAGTAATCATGTTAAATTCTTGGATATTATGGTCGATGATTGCCTTTCGTGGTCATTACATTGTACTCAGTTGACTTCTATATTGAATTCACTTTGTTACTTATTTAACTATACCATGGCCAAGTGTCTTCTAGATTACAATATGGGATATCCTTCTGGGGTAGCTCAGCTCAGCCACTGAATGTATATAAAGCGCAAAAAAGGTTCTTAAAATGTATTTATGGAGCTTTCCAAGACACTTCAGATGCTCTAAGATGCTCTTTAAAAAATTTAATATTTTAACATTAACTTGTATGCTGTATCATGAACTATGTACTTTTATTTTTACAAAAAGAAAGGATTTTGTTTTAAATAGTGATATACATAATATAAATACACGCCAAAAAAACAAATATCATATTAAGAATTTTAAATACTATGTTACTTTTAAGTCGCCACCTTACTTGGGTTTATATATGTTTAATAAGTTGCCAAATTTTATAAAAGATTTTCCAAATCTATCATGTTTTAAAAAACAACTAAATATTTACTTGTTAGAAAAATGTTTTTATACTGCTGACGATTATTTTAAATGCAAATAACCTTAATTTAAATGTTTGTTATATATTATATTTTAAATTTTTTTTCTTTTTTTTGACAATTCCGATACCGATTCCGATTTGTCTTAAGGAATAAAGATATTATTATTATTATATTATTAATTATCTGTTAGATTCAGTCCGAATACATATATCATGGGTCTGTACTAAAATCAAGAAACATATTCAAATTTGCAGGCTTGTTTTTTATATTAGAATTCTCTAATGAATATAATATTTCTAACTTGTAAAATTGTTAGTTAACCTGTAAAAATTTTACAAGTTAGTAGTTTGTAAAAATAAACATTCTTGATTAATACGGTGTTTTGATAAATTGACGTTTACAGATGACTAATAAGTAAAATTGGTAGTTTTCCTCACAGAAAGGTCTAAACTTGTACTTGGTTAGAGAGAACCTTAAAATGTTGTACTGTTTGCTGCAATTTGCCAATAACTCCTCTCTAATTACAGTTTATATTGTATACATGGTTAAATACCCTCGAGCTTGATTATTAGACTTAATTGACTGTCAAATTCCACCGTTTCTATTTGCTGGATCATTAAGTAAAAGGGTTTAATTGATTTATTTGTCAAAGTAATAGTGTCGAGCAGTATTTGATGTTATCTGATATATCTTATATTACCAAATACACATACGTACATAAAACGGCTATTGTGACCTAATGCCTTTTCAAAAATTGGTGTTTTCACTGCCTAGAATCAACTACACGTAATTTTTGTAGCTTGAATATATACGTTTCTGTAACGTATTGGATACACTGATAACTATAAGCTATTTTAGTAATATATTTCATATTGTAAAAATAGTCAAACAACTCGTTTTTTATTTTAAAAAATCTTACAAACAAGGTAACGCTGCGTCGCATAAATTCTTCGCCTTTCCAAATACTAAACCGAAGACGGAAACAATCTCAGCCTTACCCATTATATTAAGTTGTGTATTTCAGCGAGATTCGTTAAATTTAATAGTTTTCTTTATACGCCCACAGGTATAAAATACGGGGAAACAATGGACGACAAACGTATGTGGGTAAGTTTTTTGTTGTACTTTCGAAAAGTTCGAATTAATAATGATATACTTTAATAAAATAGGTGCTTTCTTGATTTTTTTATATATTATAGTTTCTTAAGCATCAGTTGTATGTTTTGGAGACGGTGAATCAGCAATCGGTCCATCAGATATATGAATGAAAATGATGATAACGTTTAGGCATGTTATTAGTTATTTGATATATACCATAAATTATAAATTAAAACTCAAAGTATAAGGTTAGCTGAAAGCATATGAAAAAAAAAGTAAGTACTACTATCGTCACTTAATTTTGTCCTTATACAGAGCGCTCTACAACGAGTATGCATTAGACATATTTAGGAAACTTTTTTTTTGTTTTATCATGACTATATGTTTTTTTACTGTTTTAGAAAGGTATTTTAAGCTAATATAAATCAAATCTCCTACAATTCCTATCAATGAAGTCATATGTATGTTCTCTGATACCAAACATCTAGGTATGCTAATGAACAATTCCACAGACAAAGCTCTATTCAATAATTATCTAAAGAAAATAATCTAATTTACTCACTCTATAAAAATCTAACTTCACTTTTTTGGCAGTGGGAACACGACAAATTCAACCACAATAGATGAGATCTGACCTATTTCTGCATTTTTAGGATTGCTTCTTCAGGTGGTCTCCTTTAAGTTGAATCAAATATCTAACTATAAAAATTGTTATAAAAATTAAAATTATTAGAAGTTAAATATCGACAATGACAAAAAAGTGACATCCTGTCAATGAATTAAATATGACAATACCTACTTGAAAAATGTTCACCTTTTATCTAAAAGTTTTTATATATTTTTAGGTATTAATAATATTGTGTGAAACTAACTACTCAGTGGACAAAAGCCCCAACCTGCGTTGAATTACACCCACAATATCTACCCATATATTCCCTATTATTAGCTTTTGTAACATTTTTTTACTGTTTTAGAAAGGTATTTTAAGCTAATATAAATCAAATCTCCTACAATTCCTATCAATGAAGTCATATGTATGTTCTCTGATACCAAACATCTAGGTATGCTAATGAACAATTCCACAGACAAAGTTCTATTCAATAATTATCTAAAGAAAATAATCTAATTTACTCACTCTATAAAAATCTAACTTCACTTTTTTGGCAGTGGGAACACGACAAATTCAACCACAATAGATGAGATCTGACCTATTTCTGCATTTTTAGGATTGCTTCTTCAGGTGGTCTCCTTTAAGTTGAATCAAATATCTAACTATAAAAATTGTTATAAAAATTAAAATTATTAGAAGTTAAATATCGACAATGACAAAAAAGTGACATCCTGTCAATGAATTAAATATGACAATACCTACTTGAAAAATGTTCACCTTTTATCTAAAAGTTTTTATATATTTTTAGGTATTAATAATATTGTGTGAAACTAACTACTCAGTGGACAAAAGCCCCAACCTGCGTTGAATTACACCCACAATATCTACCCATATATTCCCTATTATTAGCTTTTGTAACATTTTTTTACTGTTTTAGAAAGGTATTTTAAGCTAATATAAATCAAATCTCCTACAATTCCTATCAATGAAGTCATATGTATGTTCTCTGATACCAAACATCTAGGTATGCTAATGAACAATTCCACAGACAAAGTTCTATTCAATAATTATCTAAAGAAAATAATCTAATTTACTCACTCTATAAAAATCTAACTTCACTTTTTTGGCAGTGGGAACACGACAAATTCAACCACAATAGATGAGATCTGACCTATTTCTGCATTTTTAGGATTGCTTCTTCAGGTGGTCTCCTTTAAGTTGAATCAAATATCTAACTATAAAAATTGTTATAAAAATTAAAATTATTAGAAGTTAAATATCGACAATGACAAAAAAATGACATCCTGTCAATGAATTAAATATGACAATACCTACTTGAAAAATGTTCACCTTTTATCTAAAAGTTTTTATATATTTTTAGGTATTAATAATATTGTGTGAAACTAACTACTCAGTGGACAAAAGCCCCAACCTGCGTTGAATTACACCCACAATATCTACCCATATATTCCTTATTATTAGCTTTTGTAACATTTTTCTTACTGTTTTAGAAAGGTATTTTAAGCTAATATAAATCAAATCTCCTACAATTCCTATCAATGAAGTCATATGTATGTTCTCTGATACCAAACATCTAGGTAAATTAGATTATTTTCTTTAGATAATTATTGAATAGAGCTTTGTCTGTGGAATTGTTCATTAGCATACCTAGATGTTTGGTATCAGAGAACATACATATGACTTCATTGATAGGAATTGTAGGAGATTTGATTTATATTAGCTTAAAATACCTTTCTAAAACAGTAAAAAAATGTTACAAAAGCTAATAATAAGGAATATATGGGTAGATATTGTGGGTGTAATTCAATGCAGGTTAGGGCTTTTGTCCACTGAGTAGTTAGTTTCACACAATATTATTAATACCTAAAAATATATAAAATGACTATATGTTATTCAGTTACTCAGGTAATTTAAACAAAAAGAGCTAAAAGTGATTTGTGAAGCACTATACACAGACACACCTGTATGGCGCGCTCCTAGTACCACTTTAATAACAATACCCAAACACGCGATTTGACGTTATCGAGAAAGGTCACTCGGCTTTCCGGGCTTGCTGCGGTTTATCATAAATATTCGCGTTCGCCAGCGGTGTAACGGGGAAGAATGTATATTACCGAGCTTTCGCAATATGAAAACCACTTTCAATTCCCGTATCTCGTTTATTATTTATATATTTATTTGTTTATTTATTTATATATTTGAACATTTAAGAACATAAACGGGATATACCCATAAACAGCTTCCACAGTCAAACTTAACAACACCACATCATAACATCTACTTTTCAATTTTATAAACTTAAAGATATATTTCTTCATATATGTTTGAGTGATATAATCGAAATGGTAAAAAAGTCCATATCAGAACAAAAATTATTAGAGAAACTCGTCATTCTACACAGAAAAAAATACATTTTTTCTGCAAACAATTCAATTTATGTAAACATAATTTTATTCTCTTGGTGTTATTCTTTTGTGTCAAGAATAAATTGATTTATTTGGTAAGAAAATTTAATTTTTTTGACGAATATTGGTTTAAATGAAACAAATAGTTATTCCATTTAAACATCTGATGAAAACTTAATTTATTTTTTTTATTCCCTAAACAATTTGTTCAAATCTGTATAAAATTAATGTGTTGAAATAAAAAATGTTTTTTGATTGAAATGAATGTTCATTTAGAATTAAATAATGCGAATGCTGGTCGGGGCATTTGCCCGCAGTTATTTTCTACTCAATAAGTTCCTGATCTGAATAAGTTCTTTAATTGGAAAAAAATAATATACAAATATTGCTTTTCATAGTAGCATTTTAATGGAAACAAATGTTTTCTTTACATAAAATAACTGTATTTCTGCTTTTTCAAAAAAGTGTGGTTTCAAGAAACAAATATTTGGCCCTATACAAACAAATAACATATTTCCATGAAAAATATTTTTTTACAAGCACCAATTTTGTTTCAGTGTACAGATGAGTGAATTGCTCATACAATTAGTTCTTCTAAAGAGTCATTTAAACGGCTCATGGTGTCTTAACAAGGTTCTTGGTTATCCTAATAGTCATTTCCACCAATTTTCTCAACTTGCTTGGAATCCCCAATTTATCATTGCCTCATACAGCCTTTTCCTTCTAATTGTGTCATGCCTGTTTATAACCTATGAATAAAATATTGTCACGGATTTCCTTCCTAATCCGTCTTTTACTATTGCCAGAAAAACAATCCGTTAATTAACTACTTCTTTATTAACTATACTCAGTACACTACTGAACACTAATTAGAACTCAACTAAACACTTATTTAATTAATCGCTATCTAAATCACTTTGATATCTCCAACTAAACACTTCAATTCAACACTGTAATACAAGACTTATACAAGACTAACTTAATCGGCCGTTTATTTTTCTTTTATAGACATAACGAATATTCCAGGTATATTCTAACATCTCTAGATCTATTTTCTAGCATCTCTCGAACGACTCGAACGCTTCTCGTCGTTTCTCAAATTTTCTAGTCCCGTCTCGATCCACGGCATTTTGTTTGTTTAACAGAACCGTGTACGGGCGATCGGGGCAATCTTAGTAATTCGCGGTACCACAGTCGTCGATTTGGGTGTGAGTGGGGCAAATTCCGTGACAATATGCAAACTTAGATTATGCTCGTCTGCATTCTGTTGTAGCTTCTTCATAATAAAGATTTGATCTACAGTCGATCTGCCTGCTTTAAAGTTCAGACGATCTTTTATTATAATTATTAACACTTTGTATGTTAAATGATTGCTATGCCTCGGTAATTAGTGCATTCTTCCTTCGGCCCTGCCTTGTGTATGGGCATGATGAGCGCTTTGTTCCAGTTCCAATTTTATTTAATTAAAATTCTTAAAAAAAAAGAAAATGGATATTATAGTTGATTCTGCTGCGTCTGATACTCCCTAGCACGGCTACAAAACAGATAAAGCATCTCGATTTTTTGCACAAGCCATTTACACTCGCTCGAAACGACCGCGTACCTCGCTGAAATTCGCAGGAGAAGAACACGGAGATCGGCCTAATGATAATTATGGTCATAGAAACGGCCGCATTTTTTCTCCGGAGCACGCAGACGCGCTTAATACGGGCAAATGCTTTTTTTACAAGTCTCTCGGATCGCCCTTTTCACGAAACCAGCGTAAAAAGCTAATTCTAGAATCGGATATGTAGATTACCCACTATAATTAGATGAGGGAGTCTAGTCACAAACAGTCTTTCACCCGAAACTTTCGAATTAATAACCTTGTCCTGGAATTGCGGGATTTGGCAACAAATACCGTCCGACCCAGCCAACCGCACTCGTCCACTAAAAATCTTAACTTGCGTTCTAACCAATTACATTTTAATAGTTCCATTAAAGTGTACACGATATTCGAGTTGCCTTGGCTTTGTTCTATGACCGAACAGTCTACGGTTAGCTGTCGTTACATAAACTCTTAGAAAATCTCTGTTGTTTAATGTTTATAACAGTTTGTTCCACCTCTGTTATTCATACAGTATGCGCCAAAAGTATGGAATAAATTCAATAAAAACGAAACAATTATTTTTTGGGAAAAATCCTCGAACAGGTCGATTTTTAATTTAAAAAATACATATTTTAGCGTAAAATGCGATTTTCAAATGCCATTTGTTTTCGAGTAATGACGTGATCGATTTTTTTTTTAATGGCAACACCATATTTTTTTCCTTGATTCTGAAAGATCGTTTAATTCTCTATCAGACACTACTAAAATTTTGCCCTCTTACATAGGAAAGTTTTCGAGTAAATGACGATTGAATATTAGAAAACGTAAATCAATTAAAATAAAGCAAAAACGTTATCAATTTTAGTTTTTCGAATTCCATAGTTCTTTTATGGATCACGTAGGTGAAAATCTTTGCAAAGTGTCATTGTCACCCCGACTTTCTAATTAGTATTGTAAGCGACATAGAAATTATTATTCAATTTCAAGTATTATGGCACATTTAACTGTTACTCAAAGAATTGAAATTTTAATTCTTATCGGATGCGGAAATATGACTAGAACTCAGCAGGAAGTTTGCGATTTATTTAATGAAAAATATCCAGATCGCCCTATCAGCCAATCAACAGTCAGTAAGGTAGAGTCTAAATTTAGAGAAACTGGCAATGTTGTAAATATTCCAAAACCTGGACGTCCAATCATTAATGAAAATCAGAAACAAAACATTTTGATAAGTATGGTGGAAAATCCTCATAATTCTTCATGATTGGTTGCATTAAACAATGACACTAGTCAGAGCACAGTGCTACGTATCTTGAGGAAGGAAAAATATCATCCCTACAAAATTCAACTTGTGCAGGAACTCCATGAAGATGATCACGATCGCCGCTTACACTTTTGCGAAATTCTAATAAATTTATGTCAAGGAAATAGAAATTTCACCGGCAAATACTTTTTTCATATGAGGTCACATTTCGTCTGAATGGTGCAGTAAACCGTCAAACTTGCAGATATTGGAGTCGGGAAAATCCTCATTGGATGGCAGAGGCACATACCCAACACCCTCAGAAATTAAATGTGTGGGCTGGAATAGTTGACGACAGAATAGTAGGGCCTTTCTTCTTTGAAGGAACCCTTACAGGACAAAGATATTTAGAGTTTCTAGAAAATGACCTTGTTCCAGCCCTTGCAGTAATTTTTCCTAACGATAATGACCTTGACATTCCTGACGATACCATATGGTTTCAGCAAGACAGTGCACCTCCGCACTATGCGCGCCCTGTACGAGATTTTTTGGACAACTGTTTTCCTGGGAGGTGGATCGGCAGACGCGGATCGATAGAATGGCCTCTTGACTATTTTTTATGGGGATACTTGAAGTCAAAAGTGTACATTAATAAACCACGTAATTTAGAAGAACTTCAAAATCGCATTCGGGACGAAATACGCAGAGTCACCCCAGAAATCATTCATAATGTGCAAGAAGAATTTCTTCACAGACTTGCGCATTGTCAAGAAGTTGGTGGATGGCAATTCGAACATTTAATTTAAGTATAAAATTTAATCAATTGTATTTTATTTTACATACCTCAGAATTGTTACTTTTTTATAGATAAAATTTACGTTTTCTAACATTCAATCGTCATTTACTCGAAAACTTTCCTATGTAAGAGGGCAAAATTTAGTACTGTCTGATAGAGAATTAAACGATCTTTCAGAATCAAGGCAAAAAAATATGGTGTTGCCATTTAAAAAAAAATCGTTGACGTCATTACTCAAAAACAAATGACATTTGAAAATCGCATTTTACGCTAAAATATGTATTTTTTAAATTAAAAATCGACCTGTTCGAGGATTTTTCCCAAAAAATAATTGTTTCGTTTTTATTGAATTTATTCCATACTTTTGGCACATACTGTATAAACGAAAATCAACCATAATAGAACAGATAGCATCGGGATTCGACACAGCGGATGAAAGTAATTGAATTAATACTGTTATGTTTATAAATATGTTTAAATTTATAATTTTATCTTTGGATAATTAACTTTCAAAACATTTATTTATATGATGTACTTTATGTAAGTGAACAATCCATCGAGTTTTCTGTAAAGTATTTTATTTCGATGTAGTTCCTCGCAAAGACATTCCTCACTAAAGATGTAGCCAATTTAAAAAGTCTGACAGAGTAAACTAGGAAACTTCCTCTGTGCCTTTAAGCCGACTTCTCTATTTATTGTCACTTCTTCCTTCTACATTTTGAAATTTTTAACGCCGCTGGTATACAAAGAGACGTTCCGTCACACTGTTTCCAATTAATTTAAGCTCAACTTTTTATCCATTCAGATGAAATAACTCATCAACGAAGAGGTTTTTCGGTAGTTTTTCTAAACTTGTTTATATTTTATTATATGTTTGCTTTGAGAAGCTGCTCTGTGAGGCAGATAGCTAGGAATGTCACGACGATGCTAGCCTTATTTCTCAGTTACGATTACCGAATAATAAAATATTACATGGAAAAATATGAAAATTGTTACTGTTCAGATAAATTTGTATCTGTTCAACCATCTTTCGTGAAACACTATTCAGTCATAACATTCCTAAGTATTGCCATATTCCCCAACTTCTGTTGTTGTTTATATTACTCCCACGATATGGCAGTTTGACGTTTATTTTACTGATATTAGTCGTAGTCGCATATTTATAAACAAAACTGGAATACTACACTGCCCTATTACCTCTATTTGCTGATTTTGGTACTAGAGAAATTATAACATGCATATAAAAATGAACTCTACTAGCTAGAAAACTTGGAATGAACCTATAAGTTCCTATTACATATGGCCATATTTCCCAAATTCGGTTGTCATATTACTCTCGTGTTTGTATTATATGACAGTAAGAATCACTACGTAATTTTTGTTGCTAATTTGATTGGTAATGAATAATGTGTAGACATATAACTATTATTAGCTCTTGGTTTCAGAATTATAAAGAAAAGTGTAGTGTAAAAGATACTCGGGTATTGCCATATTTCCCATCGCCTATTATCATATAACTACTCTATTTGGATTAATAATTCCATATAGTCTTTATTTACTACACAGTTTTTATTAGTATCAAATAAAAATAAATAAAATGGAAATGGGATCTTTGGCTTATATAATATACACTAATATAGTGCCATATTCCTCAAATTACGTTGCCATAGTTTCCAGATTCGTAGGTAATACGATGAGTTTTTGTACTAGATTATAATATATGCTTTAAACTCTATAAAATTAAAATTTAAGAACAACATTTTCAGTGTCGATAGCCTCTGTCAGAAGAAATAAATATTAGTAGCTGTAGTAAGAAAATGATGCCTTCGAAAAAATCGCGTGTCTGGATATGGCCATATTACAGGTACATCGACACGAAAGGGGGACCGAGAACGTCGTTATCAAGTTACAAATTGGACCTATACATAACAGTTTCCATTTATTTTAGAGGTTACCACCATAATTACGAACGACAGTGTATCGCTGGTTTTTCAGGTGTAACAGAGGTATTTCGCGCGAATGGAGATTTATTTCTTTTGTATTTTATCACCACTTTACCGGTTGATTGAGATAAAGACATTCACATGTTATTTCCTCATAAATCAGAAAAATGTACACAGTAAAAAATAACATTGAGTAAGTTAACTAATTAACGAGTGAATTAATTTAGTGTTGAATTTTGAATAACTTTAACATTTTAACAAAGAAATGAGCTTTCTAGACAATATTTAGTTAGAGAAATCAAAATATCTGTTAATGAGAACAGATTGTATAAAAATAACATCAACCGTTGTAGATATTAAGCGGACCTTACACGATCAATAATACTGTCAATAATTAAAAATACTGACAGTATTATTGAACGTGTAACGTCAATACTGATGGAATGACCGTTGTAATGATGCAAGTTCCGGATATTTTGATATTCGGACATCAGTATTGGTGAAGAGAGGGGATACTGTCATTATTATTGATCGTGTGTAGGGTCGCGCTTCAATAATTCAGTACTAGTGAGTGTTTCTGGGTGTGAAAATGGAAGATAGCGAGAACTTTAACGATGCCGAAAGCAGCCAGGAAGATATCCATGAAAAGCCGTGCGATGCAGATCCTAAAAACAATGAACTTCGTAACTTCATAGAAATGTATGAAACTTCCAGAATTGTGGAATAATCAAAACCCAAATTATATGAATAAAACCAAACGAAATCTGGCTCTGGATAAACTGTTGCCTATTTACCGTAAATTAAAGCCCGAAGCTACGCGTGCAGATGTCAGAAAAAAAAACCCTTAGATCAAACTATAGAAAAGAGTTAAAAAAAAATATTTCGTCGAAGAGGTCTGGATGTGGCACCGAGGACGTGTATCAGCCAACGTCTTGGGTGTTTTATGCTTATGCTTATGCTAAGTTTCTCCATAATGTTGAGCAACCCGTTAACTCAAATGATCAACTAAACGAGGTAAATATTTAGAAAATATAACAGTGATTAGATTATTTAAATAATAATAATAAATAAATAATTAATATATAATGAAATAATTTAAAATAAATAGTTTACAAAAAAAAGCTTACTAATTTTGTTATAAGAATATTTCGACCGGTTCGTTTATGTAACTATGGGACATAAACATATATATACCAGTAGAAATGAGATTTTTAAAAATTAATATGGTCTTACGTCTGTTCTAACAACACAGAAAAACGATTCCAGAACAGTTATTAATAGGTAGTCAGCTACGTTATCAATATATTGTAGTTAAGAAAAGGATAAAAGCGAGCTGTACGACTGCTTTGAACGGTTTGAATGGAACAAACCTCTTGTTTGGATCTTTATTGTAATGCTTTTATAAATCGGTGTTATTGGGGAAGACAAAAAATAAATCGTTTTACTCGTACTATGAAAAAAAATATTAACTTAAGTAATTTTTTCAGACTGTAATTAACGAAGAAACACAAAGTAATGTTAATGTAACGGAAGATACCGGACAAAATTTGGCCGAACAAACAACGGGGTATGCTTCGATATCATCAATTGTTCCTTCGAAACCTCCAGTCAAAAAAAAAAATGATGGGAACTAGTGGTAAGCAAAATAAACTTTTATCGCTGGCCTGTAAATATCTGGGAAAAACAGAAGAGAATTGCCCTAATATAGCTAAAGTTTGGGGAGAAAAACTCATGCAATTAGAACCATAACAAAGGGTGTTTGCAGAAAAAGCGATTAACGACATATTTTTTGAAGCGAGTTTGGGCAATCTTCACAGATATTCTGTAAAAATTAATGAAGATAATGTTCAAGGTGGAAGTTATTCAGGTGAATCTTTTAGCAGTTCCGCTGAACCTCCTAGAAGTTCTTCAGCTCAATGTTATAGTTCAAAATCTACCGACATGATGTCCCCTTCCACTACACAAGACAGTATCGAACCTAATGATTATGTAACTCTGCATGATACCCCTTTAGTAACCTTGTTTCAGAATTGTGTAGGATAACATTTAGAATGTCTGGAATACAATATAAATAAATATCTCTAATAAAAGTACGTGTTGTTTTAATTAACTAAGCAATCTTAAAAAAAGGAAAAACAAAAGCAAAAAAAGATAAAACCATATTTATTTATTAATGATACATTTTATACTAATCAAATAATTGTAAAGAAGAATCTTTAATATTACAATACAATTATTGCAATTTTCCTTCATTATTGTAATACAGGCAAAATTTTTCTCGAATATCCTTTGCATTTAAAGTACTATTTCTCCTTAATGAACATTGTAAGTCGACTAGATTGTTTTCTGAAGTGTTTACTTCAGCAAACTGAAAATATTGTTTGGTTTCCTTGGCCAGAGAATTATGTAAGTAACAACATACAGCCGTAATTGTACTGGCCTTTTCTGGTGCAAGGTTTATTGCCTTTTGGAAAATTCCAAATCTGGAGGCCAATATTCCGAATGCATTTTCTACAACCACTCTACTTCGTGACAATCTCTTATTAAATTCTTGTCGGACATTATTTAGATTTTTTTGTGAGTAAGGTTTTAATAAATGGCGATCCAATGCAAAGGCCTCATCTGCCACAAAGACGTAAGGAAATTTTTCTGGTGTGTTTGGTAATGGCGTATCTTCTGGCAAATTCAGAGCATTTTGTTGAAGAAGTTCTCCAAATTTTGAATAAAACATAATACCTCCATCAGATACTCGTCCATTGGTCCCAGTATCTACCATAATAAACTCTCTTTTAGCGTTCACTACTGCCAATAAAACGATACTAAAAAAGCCTTTATAGTTATAATACAGAGAGCCAGAATTTGCAGGTTTTGTAATTGCAATATGCTTTCCGTCGATCGAACCTACACAATTCCAAAACTGACATCGAGATCCAAAATCGTTAGCAATGTTTATCCACTCTTGGGCTGTTGCAGGAAACTGAAATAAAATAAAACATTACTCTAAGTTAGTTATGATTTGCTTCTTGATTTTCACTAATAGAAAGGCATCACAGAAAATTTTTCCAATGTAAATGTAAATTTTTTGAAGTAATCTTACCTTTATATAGTTCTTCAATACATATATTAATACTTCGCAGGTTTCCAGGACATCCGTGCTTATTGAAGCTGGCGACATTACAGCAGAAAATTTCATGTCCTCAAAGCTTCTACCAGTTGCCAAATATCTAAAAGTTAAAGCTAATCTCTCCTTCACAGGTAAACTATTGCGCATGACGGTATTTTTTCTACGTAGAAAAGGTTCCACCATTTTCAATAATTTATCAAACGTTTCTTCATTCATACGAAAGTAATTCTTGTAATCAGTTACTTCTGAGACACTAATTTCTTTCAACAACACAACGTGTGAATACTTTTCCCGTTTTTTAAGCCATTTCTTCACCCACACACGTCTTTTAACACACCGTTTCATTGATAGGGCTAATAAAATAGCCAAACAGGCTTTTTTTTCAAATCCATTTTTAAATAAAACTAAAATGCTGTACTGTCACGTAGGCGACTAAATTGGTACTGAAATAAAATAATGACAATAATACTGTTCATGTAAAAGCGTAAAAATAGTGACTGAGTATTGATGACTACTGACAATATTACTGGAGCGTTATTACTGACAGTATTATTGATCGTGTAAGGTCCGCTTTACACATTGTTTAGTAAGTGGAAGGGGAAAAATAAAGTTGGGTACGATCAGGTACCGACGCGCAGTTGTAGTTTGTTACTGCTGTCTGTGGACGATAATAATCATAAGTGTATTGTTCTAACCGGATCATGGACCATGGATCGCAATTGTAAATACATTTTCAAATTACAAGCTGTATACTATGGTGTAAATTGGAAAGTGAGATTTTGTGCCATGAAGATGTGATAGAAATAGGTAAGTAACAATGGTCGTCTTCATCCCATACAAAAAAATTGTTGATTTGCTTCTTATTTCAGGACACATATATTGTGTGTGCCATTCTATGATTACCATTTCATTTGATCCTTAACTACTTAACTATACAATTTTTGTAAATAGAACAAACCTGGAAATTATTGATGGTTTAGTACAGTTTATTCAATAGAGTCGTTTGAACTTCATCAGTCATACAAAATCACTGAGTAGTTTGTGACACCAAAGTACATAATTTGTTAAATTTAGAAAGAATGTATTGTTTAATAATATAATAAAATAAAACATTTTTACATACTGCGTCATATTATTATCTACAAATATAATCTCGACCTTTACCTTATTTAACTTGTTATAGCAAATAGTGTGTAGTGTGTTAGTAGTAGTAATAAATATAATATATTCATTATTTTTATTGTTACTGTTGTTATGGTTGCTTCCACAATTCCATTAAACCTATATTGTGTACCAACTAAACAGGTTTTCTTTTTAAAGACTGTAATTTATATAACAAAATTATTTATAAATATTTTATTATTATCTATTATTATTATTATTATTAATTTAATTATATTTATTTGTAATAGTCATAGCGTTATTAATACTAATAGTAATTATTATAAATATGTATAAAGTAATAATTTTATGTAAAAAATTAAACACGTTTAACACAATAGGTCTAATATTCATAAAACCTGTGTAAGATCCAACACAGTATAATGAAAAATCATCACTATTTTGAGTTTTTTACAACACTAAAATTATGTAAAGTAACTCACTGCTGATTTAATTGTATACATATTGTAAAAAATAACGAAAGTAATAGATAATATAACTCAATTTTGCGTTTGAAATAACTAGTTTAGAAAGTTAACTCAAAAATTGTTGTGTTACCCTTGAAATATTTATTTAGCTAACAAATAACTGAGTGAAGATTACTGAATAAATTGTGTTATAATAATAATAATAATAATAATAATAATAATAATAATAATAATAATAATAATAATAATATCTTTATTCCTTAAGACAAATATATACATTTGTATCGGAATTGTCAACAAAAAAGAAAAAAAACATGTTAAAATATAATATAACACAAACATTTAAATTAATAAATTTAATTATTTACATTTAAAATAATCGTCAACAGTATAAAAACATTTTTCTAACAGATAAATATTAAGTTGTTTTTTAAAACATGATAGATTTGGAGAATCTTTTATAAAATTTGGCAACTTATTATACATATATAAACCCAAGTAAGGTGGCGACTTAAAAGTTACATTGTATTTAAAATGTTTAATATGATATTTGTTTTTTTGACGTGTATTTACATTATGTATAACACTATTTAAAACAAAATCCTTTCTTTTTGTAAAAACAAAAGTACATAGTTCATAAATAAGTATACAAGTTAATGTTAAAATATTAAATTTTTTAAAGAGCATCTTACATGAAGTGTTCTGAGAAGCTCCATAAATACATCTTAAGATCCTTTGTTGCGCCTTAAATACACTCAGTGACTGAGCTGAGCTACCCCAGAAGGATATCCCATATCGTAGCCTAGAAGACACTTGAGCATGGTATACCCGAACAAGTTGATCAATTGTCAGTACTATTTTTAGGTTACGAAACAAGTAACAAAGTGAATTCAATGTAGAAGTCAATTGAGTACAATGTAATGACCACGAAAGGCAATCATCGATCATGATACCCAAGAATTTGATATGATCACAAAATTGTAGTATATTGTCGTTTAATTTAATATTTAATTCTTTTGCCTATTATGAAATCTCAGGAGATGAGTTTTATCACAATTAAAGTAAAGATTATTTTCATTGTACCAGTCACTAATAATTTTAAAAACATTATTGCATTTCAATTCTAAAACATCATCATTTATGGCAGAAATTAACAAACTTGTATCGTCCGCATACATAACCCAAAATTCATTTTTAATTACCATATCTAGCTCATTTACATACAACAAAAATAAAATAGGACCAATAACAGATCCCTGAGGAACTCCTACACTGACATTAACCTGTTTCGATTTGCAATTTCCTCTGTTTGTAATATTAACATATTGTTTACGGCAATTTAAAAATGAGGCAACCCAATTATAAGCTACACCACGGATACCATATTTATCTAGTTTACATAATAATTTTTCATGGTTAACACAGTCGAATGCCTTGCTGAGATCACAAAAGATCCCAACAGGGCACTCGCCAGCCTCCAAGTACTCAATTAGTTTATTATAGAAGGAATAAACAGCAGTTTGTGTAGACAAATTAGAACGAAATCCGTGCTGATTTTTTGAAAATATATTACATTGATTTAGAAATTTTAGCAAGCGATCTAAATAGCTATATTCAAAAATTTTAGATAAACCACATGGAATAGTAACAGGCCGATAATTTTCAGCTAATTGAGAATCATGTTTATTATTTCAATACAATCCAGTGTGGTCTCGTTTTGACAACCATTTGTGTCGATTTTGAGCGAAATTTTCATCAAATTTTTTTACGGTGTATCCTATATTTCAAATTTTGCCTATTTGAATCGATAGTTATACATTAGCTTTTAACAATGTTCTATGTTCAGACAAAGCACATTGTATAGTAAGATATTTGTGATACACTGTAGCTGTCCTCTTTAATTAATATCAAATTCCCCTGCATTAGGCGGCTGTGTGAGGGACCCTTAAGTTAGTTAATTGTTTGAGAGATATAATTACACAGTCCATAATAAAGACGGAGCTTATGAGCCCTATCTGGCAATAAAACGGTTTACAACTTGACCACGTCGTAAATTGCCATAGAAGCGCCCATATCCTAACGTCTTACGATCATCTTAGGGTCCATATAGCGAATAGGCTAACGGCCCCGCTAGCTAAATAATGCTAATTTTGAAGTTTATCTAAAATATAATTGTTCTCGAAATGTGCATAGTTCATAATATTCTTGTCAGACACGGGATTCGTGTGAAACAGAGCAGAACTTAAGTAAAATAATAAATACAAATTATAAATGTGTATACAAATTGTAATATCGAATGCAGGTCTGATCCATTTGTACAGAGCCCGAGACGTGTAAGGAAATTGTACCACCACGTTCCAGTGACGTTGTGGTTCCGTGGAGAGTACGTCACAGCATGGTCACCACAACTTTTAAGGAACATCAACACTCTCCCACCACTCTTTGATATTAGTATGTTGCTTTCTGGCAGTATTATATTTATATTATATTTAATTTCTTTATACATATTCTATCTCCATTCCCTTAACTCTAAATCAAATAGGTATTAGGCCGATATTTATAAATGCAGTACGTATTACTTATGCAAGTGAAACAATGTAAGTACTTCGAAATAAATGTTATTCCGCTATTGTCTGAACCCCAAAATTAAAACGAATGAAATATTATTGACAAACATAGTGATAAAACTTACTAATCCAGCACGCGTCTTTAAAATGTATATGTTTTAACAGCAAAATTTCCTAAAATATCTTATATCATTATGTGTGAATGTGATACTCTAGATGGTGAAAGCTATTTTTTATTGTTCGTTAGAAATGAGATTAATTTTTATCCATAAATGTATTCAATTTGATGCAGAAATAACGACAAAAGCTTTATTTGTGAAATTAAAGTTAACATTTTGCAATAATGGCTACTTATGTGTTGCTTATCAAAATCGCGCATTTCGCAAATCTTACTTTTACATTTTTTAATTTCCTTCTGGCTTTGCGTGTTACTTCTGTTGCATGTTTTATCCTTGGGGAATTTTGTGGTATTTTGATGTCCATACAAAATGTGATATATATTCAAAAAGACAAAAAACATATACCACACGTGACATGATCAAATAGACATTACACAATGACGAACAACATGAAGGCTTCCAGTTTTGAGAAACTGCACGGAAAATTTTACATCGTGGTTCATTTAAAGAATGATACGCACTTTGTAGTTGCTGTGTTCGATGATCCTTAATACTTCAACGAGTATCGATAACGCTGTTTGGACTAATAAATACAAGTTCCACGACTTTAAACAAACAATTGGACGTGATTGCAACTTTAAGCTAATATTTTAGTAGCAGGAGCTAGTCGCTGCTACGATTATTTGCCACTTTCAAGTTCTGTAAACTTAAAGGTCGCCAAACTCTTTGAATGTTCCATTTTCAGTTAGTGTTACTTTGGTATTGGATGGGTTATGCGATGGGGTGTGCAGGAGGTAATCTTAAAACGTTTACTAGACCAACTCGTTCCACATCATTGTTCTATCTGAGAAATATTGGAACTAATGTATTATTCTACTCGCCCCAGTCAAATTAAGTAATTGTTTTAGTAATTTGTCTTTGCATTTTCAGTTGTCTTGTGAATTTTATTAATTAGTAGTATATCATATGTAATATTTTCTTATTTATGATGTTTTATAAATAAATAAATAAAAACTTTCCGTCAAAATTGGGTTGTAAGTTCACTACAACTTAAACGCCTTGTAGAAGTTTGGCAGTTGGATAAAGAGAAGAGTATTAGCCAAATATTCTCCTGAATTTAGTGTTGAAGCATATCTCGAATCTAAAAACTGTAGATGAAGGCGGTACGTACCCGATAAATGTCATAATGGCGAGGACGTCGCTATGCCTTAAACGTGGGATGACTAGCGACAGTAAAATAGCAGTAAAGTGTTAAACCTGTAGATACTTTGCCCCTCTGAACCGTTATGATATGTTAGGTTCAGTGGGACTCCCGGGATCTATTCGCAGGATCCATCCTTCCCAAGCCGTCGTAAAAAGCTGGGCCTAGCTTACTGCGGCTGTAATTTTTGTGACTTAATCAGTCATTGCGGTTTATTGCCCATGCTAAAAAATATATCGTGCCGCTAGTAATTACCGAGTTAAACTTCTATAGTATTTAGATGTTATACCTGTAGTGTGCGGCCCGCTTTAGGAAGTAATTGTTCTAGGGATCGTATTCTGTAGTCGGCGAGAATATTCTCTCTAAAACTTAGTATTAGGGCACCGGATTTGCTTGTATAACTCATCAATAGGCGGCATTAAAGTAAGGGGGGCCACGTGACAAGGGGATAACGTATTAACGTGTATCGCTGTTATCGCTTCTAACTAGTTCAACATTAGGAATCTGAAAGACGATTCCGTTATGCTAGAAATTGTTAATTAGAATAGCTATTTGTAATATATAACTGGATATTTGCAACGAAAAAATTTGTGTGCTAAGTGTATACCGCCATCCGTCAGGAAGTATTGAAGATTTTTTTATGAATCTGGATGCAGTTTTGCAAAACGTTAGTAAGCAATACCACAGTATATTTCTTTGTGGGGACCCACATATTGACTTTTTAGAAGATACCGCCCAAAAAAGTACATACTAGATCAATGAGCCCTACTAGAGTTTTTACGAATTGATTTGGATAAACTAGTTCAACTAAGGCCAAGTATATTGTAACTAATATGAATCTGCCTAAATGCAACGATAACGTTTGTGAACCGGACTTTAGTGATCATAGGATCCTGAGTTTTATTTATGATTTTGGTGTTTATATAAATAGTACTATACAGATATAAATCAAAATGTCTATTACAGGGATCTATAATCTTGACCAGTTTTGTAATGCTCTGCAAAACACGAATTTTAACGATGTATATATATGTTGAGCGATGTTGACTTGGCCTTTGAGAAATTTTTTAATATATTCTATTATGTTTTTGATAGACACTGTCCCCAAAAACGCCGTAATTTAAGAACTTTTACGAACTCTACACTGTTAATTGGATAACCTCCCAAATTAAAGAAGCTAGCAAAAAACCTTAAAGATTGATATCGGTTGACAAGAACATTAAATCATGAACGTACCATGTACAGCGTATCCAAGCAGTAATACCAGGGGATTGGACGAAGAGGACCGGTACCATGGCCGCCACGATCTCCTGACTTTAAATAATTTCGGCTTATTTTTATGCGAATATTTAAAAACTGAAGTATACTGCTCCAAAGTGGACAATTGATGATTTACGCAAACGTATCATAGCTGCTGTTAATAACTTACGAGTTCAAAACGGAAAAGAAGCAGAAACATTCGTGTTAGTTTGTAGAAATTGAGTGAGACGGACCCAAAATTTTGTTGTAACATCGGGTATATCAACTTATTAATTAAAACCACAAATTAGTTATGTTAATAATTAATAACAATAGCAGCAGCAATTACCCTGAAAATGAATTATTTTATAAAGCATTTTAAATGTTGCTAATTATAACAAGCACCCCCTATTTTTAATTACCGGTAATCATTTAAATGTCCAATAGAGCGACGGCGTTTGTACGTAAGTAGAGCCTTCATTCAATTTTAAATAGTTACAAGCCGGCTGTAAACAAATATGGGAGATCGATCGGGTTTTTGTTGCTCCACCTTTCTCTGTATCTCCCGTCGGAAGCGCGGATTTAAATTTAAGCCCCGGCGCTCCGAAAGGCTTTGTTATTTATTTAAACGCACTCTGAAAGTTCGGTAAATGTTATTTTATTTATTTATTGAATTTGCAAGGGCTTTATATTTTATTGACTGTGTTGCCTTTCTTGATACTTGACAAATACGTTTTGAAAGGTCTCTTTATCATCTAGGAGCTTGAATAAATTCGCGAAGATTGATGTTTGGAGACTTTTTTCGAAAGGATCGTGTCGAAGCTGGGAATTCTTCGTTAATTTTTTTTGTTCGGGAAAAAAAGATGTTCATTTGTATACCAATTGAAAAATTGATCATAACTCTTTTGTGACTTGATATACCAAATTTATAGTTAAAAATTCTTATTTTTTTACATATTTTATCGAAAAAGGTATACCCAGTAGGAATTTGTGCTACTATTACTTAATTATCATTTATCTGTGTCTAGTTATGTAGGTATAGGTTTGATATATTGGCCATTGCTGTTATAAATAATAAATATATTTTGATTTTATTTTTTGTACATACTTTTTAGAGACCCTGTTTTAGTTCTCAACAGTAAATATTGTCATTATTTTATTTATACAAAATATAACTCTTTAAATAAATATGATGTGATGATGATTTTTTTACCTGTTGTAACTACTTATCAAAAATGTACAAGAAGCAATAAACATTCAACAGTAAAGTATTAGTAAAAATAATTTTGTATCAAACGAAAAAGACAACCTCATCTCATGAAAAATACAGAGTTAACTATGATTCACTACAAATATTTTAATATAAAAAATAAGAATTAACGAAATCACCATTCAAAAAATTTCCAAACTTATTTATAAAGCGAAATATTTTTTCAAAACCATATTAAACCGTTATTTATCCACCCTTAATTCGAAATAAATATTATTGTGCAGAATAACAAAATTATAATAAATTAAATTTTTCTACAAAACTGTTAAAAGTGGGCTTTTTAATTGTCATTTTTGATGTTAAAAATGTCATTTTTTGACACGCGTGTTAAAAGTTTATTTAAATTTTATTTTGAAAATTAATAAAACGTTTTAACAAACACATGAACAACTTTTTATTTTAAATAAGTACAAACTAGTTATTACTATTAACATTTATAGTAAAATTAAAACAATTTGAAATTGTAATTCCCTGAGGAGTCATCATACTTCAGTTGGTTTTACTGTCAACATGTGTGACACATCTATTTTCTGTAGAAATCCTACTGATAGTACTGGTGGTCTTGCTAGTAGTTGCAGCAGTAGGAAGTATTTGGCACGCAATTTCCTTCTTCCAGTGAATTTTCAATGTAGTCTTCAGCTACCGTCGAAGATTTCCATCTCCATGTCTCTTGATGGTAGTAAGATTTGCACCAGAATCTGCTAACAATGTCGCCGATGAACAACGAAAACAGTGTCCGGTGTAGAGTTGAGGATTTGGTAGATTCAAGAACTCTGCAATGTCGGCAGGCATTTTACCAAACATGTTAATTCCGACTGGATTCTTCACACATTTATTCTTCATATATTGAAGAAAAAGTCGTCTATGGTCAGCGTTGGGTGGCCGGAGTGCCATATACTTTCTAAAAAAGTTTAAATAGAATTCACCAACAACACTGAAGGTCCGAGGCACTTTCGTTTTAGTATCTGGTATGGTCACAACAACCGAAGTGCCCAAATATTCGATATTATCGATGGTCATCTGACACAATTCCTCCCGGCGACACGCCCCGAAGATACCCACTATTGCTGCGACTTTCATCATCAGATACTTTTCGTCTTCTGCTTCTGTGAGAAATTTGTCGATATGCGTCTTCGTCAAAACTTTTGACTTTTTTGCTTGATATCCTTCACCCCTCCGTTTTAAAAAAGCAATAAGTTTATAATGTTTGCTTATATCTTGATCTTGCTTTATTTTTAACATAGTTTTGGTCATGGAATAATTTGACCACAGCGTTGACGATTTCCATATCTTGGCTTTTTCCTCAAAATATGCCAGTAAAACACTTTCGTTACATTTCCCAGGGACCTTTTTAATGTTGCACCATTCCGAAAAGGGTCTATAAGCGATTTCGTACTGTTCCTTTGATTTCGCCGGCAATAATTCCAATGTTGCTCGACTGGCGCCTTCTTCGATTTCAGCAGGGATGGATTCGTTACGCTCATTATCGAGATTATTCATTATACTTATAATATTACTAGAAAATGCTGTCAATATTTTTGCGTTTTTTCCGTAACTAACAACAGCACTGGTTGCTACGAAAATTTTGAGTCATAAACATTGCGATCTGTGTGGTATTTTTTGATTTCTTATTTTTATTGAGTTTAAAGTTCTTCCGATTGTTTTGTAGAAAAAATAGTGTATGATATACGTGTTAAAAGTGAATTTATTTTGTTCGTGAAGTTAAATCATCTTCACTCACAAAATAAAATCTTACTTTTAACACGTATATCATAAATAGCTATTTATTGACAAACATAGTGATACAATTTCCAAATACAGCAGGGCCCTTTAAAATATATGCTTTAATAAAAATATTGTCTAAAATATCAATTGACATTATGTGTGAATTTGATACTCTAGATGGTGAAAGCTATTTTTTATTGTTTACTGGATATGACATTAATTTTTATGCATTCAAAATGGTGCATTTCGCAAATCTTTATAGTTTAGTATAGATATAGTTTTATAAGACGTTTTGTCCATATTCAACATTAAAAAAGTAGACTCCACACGTGACATGATCGAATACAGCATGAATGTTTTCAACTTTGGGAAATTACTTAGTAAAATTTACTTCATGGTCAATTTAAGAGGTGATGCGCACTTTGTAGTTGCTGTGCGTGGTGTTGCTAAACAGTTAAAGTGGCGATAACGTTTTGGGCTAATAAATATCACTTGAAAGTTCCACGACTTTAAAACAAACAATTAAGATTCCCTGTACCTCGCGACAACTATCAAAACTGTTTGAAATTGATTACAAGTCGCTGCTACGATCTTTCGCCACTTTCAAGTTCTGAAATCTTAAAAGTCGTCCCACTGGCAACTAAGACATAACTGTAAAGTAAGCAAAAGTAGTTGTGACCGTAACCTAGTAGCAAATTTGGTGGCGGTTAAGTAATAGTTACTCTTCGAAGGTACCAGTCTCAATTAATGTTACTTTAGTGCTAGTTGAGAGCTCCTCTAGGACTTAATGTAAAAAATTCATATGAAAGAGCGGTCACACAGTCTACCGTCAATTTTTTTGCATACTATTCGGGATTACCCTGTACAGTTGTGTACATTTGTGGGCTCTAGTTAAGTTCCCTCCGATTTCATTACAGCGGACTGATAATAAAAAAATAAAATACCACCCGAATCCCAGACATTGTAGCCGGCAATATATTGCGGGTAAACAATATCGACTAAATATATTTGCCTCGGGCAGACTGAGTTAACAATAATCCTAGTAAATTGGATAATATTTCAAGCTGATGTGTCCGTGACCTAATTGTAAATAGATGCCCCATGTATAGGTTTCTAAATTAACAAAATAATTAATGCTGTCAGTTTACCCTCATCACGGGCTTTTAAGGCATCATCTCTGCATGGATAATAGAATAGAACGGGCAACTGTGCTCTAGCTTAATCCAGACGGAAGTTTTGGATACTATTACTTTGTTGTATAGGTGCGCCTTGCAATGCGAAATGACGTGCTTGGATGTGTTGCTATCAAAACTGAATATACTGCCACAGAAATAGTCGAAATAGTAGGTATTTTCATTTGAAAAAGAAAATGATAGTATAGCTATAACAAACAATCATGTGTTTTTATTATGTATATAACGACCATAACTGTCCAATCTCTTCAAGAGATACAAGAAATCTTGCAAAATTGTTTTTCCTAATTTGCAAGCCACTTGCATGAATATGCAAGACTCCTACATACAAATAAGAAACATTAAACTATTAAAAGTTTTAAAACATTATATGGTCGCAATGTATTTGGAAGTCAAGTAGGTAGTAATATTTAGAACTTAGAACAAATATATGAGCTGAAAACTTCTTATAGATATATTTGTATCGTGCTTATATAAAGCATCTTACAAATACGGTTATACAGAGGTTGACGGACATACCTCTAAAATAATGAAATTATTCATGTGTTTGTGAGAAAATGTTAATACATTATTACAGTATACAATATACAGCGTGATTCACAGCTTATCTATTAAAAAATTATGAATAGATGCGTCATGACGGTTCCAGTGTCTCATACCAATCGGAGGGATTTTAGTCGGTTAAAGTATGGTGTACAGTAATTCTGAGTTCATGAATATCGTTTTAATTTATGGTGAAGTGAAAATGCTAGTGAGTGCTAGTGTAGTGCGACGAGGGCGTGATAGGGGAAATTTGCAACCGAATCGTGGAACAGTAGTACAGTGTGGTGTATCATACACGAGGCTCGATTATAGCCGTACCATGTACAGCTGTCCAAGCATTAATACCAAGACTGGACGATGAGGAACGGTACCATGGCCACCACGATTTCATGATTTTAAATCCTGGACTTCTTTTTGTGGGAATATTTAAAAAATTAAGTGTATACAAGTGAATAAATGAATCTAACCAAATAATTATTGTCTTATATAGTATAGTTTTTTTTTATTTCAAATTCCCACACTCATATCTCCGGTATCATTTTAAAGTTCTATTTAAAACTTTCTGAGACAATCTTGAAGGATTGAAGATTTAAAGAATAACATAACAGCAGGATTTGAAGCTATTCATAGAAATGTTCTGGAAAATGTAATAAATACATAAAAAATACAAATTAATATAACGTTAATTTTTGAATTGCTCATAATTATTTAAAAAAAATCCTCCCGTTTCATGCTGTTTATTTCCATTTTTAAAATAAAACTGATTTAGTTTAGAGATAACAATGCATTTTTTAACATTAAATATAAGACTCAAAAGCTATAAATACATACATTCCAATAATGTTTTGTTTTAAAGCCATTGTATTTTGAAAGCCAAAACATGATTTGACAACTACAGTAACAATAGCTATCATACCATATATCAAATTAAACCTCTTTTCATGGCCCATTCAATGGTATAATAATTTTTTATACCGTGCGTCCTTACAACACAGTCAAGGAATTTAGTCTTACAAACTTACTTTCGAATTATGCAAAAAACCGCATCATGATCAATCAAAGAAGGTCAAAGTCAACAAAACGCTTTTGTAGATATAAAATATTAAATAATAAATAAATTTGTTTTATAACATCTAACGTCGTTTTCGCTGATAAACGTACGCGTTTGAGACCACTACAGATCTGCAACCACACATAAAATATAAATAACTGAAGGACAGGTACTATTTCTACAAATTCGAACAAAACTTGGAAAGATGTTACCTCTGCTGTGCATGGCATGGCACTGTGAAAGGTAACTTGTAGGGGGTGTAATTCAATTCATTCCGTAATGGAACGAAGAGAAAAATTACCTCCGCTGCAGGATTGGAACGGGGCTGTTAGCGAAGGAGGGTCTGCTATGTGCCAATCAGCCGGCCAATCTATGTAACTAGTAATTGTCGATGTGCAAAATGCGTGTAATTCCATCTGGCGCTGCTCCGGAACACAAACATGAATTGATTGAATAATTTCATCTCAGCATCCAACTTTAATTTTACGGATTTATTCGGATCGATGTGTTGCACGGATCGCCAGATTACCGCACCTGATTCGTCGCCCCGGTTTGATTACTAATTCGTATCAGTCTCCACTGAAAAATATACCAAACGAGGTGGATACGGGGTGTTCCTGTGGAAGCGTACCAAAGTTATAGATCTGATCAAAGTAGTACTACACTGACAAAAATTAGACGGATTTGTGATTTGTTCTTCACATACAAGTCATATGATATAATGTTACTACTCCGTGCAATTATTGTAATACGACCCTTCCAAATCTGCGTGTTTGTCGCCCTTCGAGAATTTT
The DNA here is from genome assembly GCA_037114965.1 of Monochamus alternatus. Lineage (NCBI taxonomy): Eukaryota > Metazoa > Arthropoda > Insecta > Coleoptera > Cerambycidae > Monochamus > Monochamus alternatus. The sequence goes on along the minus strand of CM073429.1, from coordinate 58,495,070 downwards.
CATATAAAATTTTGGTGTTAATTATTTGGCACACGCATTGGCTTATGTTTTACACATAATGCGTTAAAATTACTATATAAAAAATGTGTTTATAAAATTTTCCAGTGTATAACTCAAGGTGTATACGATTTTCGCGTGAATAGTTTAACACACTTTGGAATTTCTATGTTTTATAAAAAAAATGTGATAAAATTACTATGTAAAAAAATGCGTAAATAAGATTTTCCAGTGTATAATTGAAGATGTATAAAATTTCCGTGTCTATAATATAACACAATTTGGTATTTTTATGTTTTACAAAAAAAATGTGTGAATAGATATATTTTCCAGCGCATAATTGAAGGTGTATAAAAATTCCTTGTTAATAGTTTAACACACATTGGCTTTTTATGTTTTACACAAAATATGTTAAAATTACTATGTAAAAAAATGTAAAAATAAGATTTTCAAGATTGATTCAAGATGTATAACATTTTTGTGTTAATAGTTTAACACATTTTAGCTTTTATGTGTTTCACACAAAATATGTTCAAATTACTATGTAAAAAAAATGTGTAAATAACATTTTCAGTGTATAATTTAAGCTAGTTAATAGTTAACACACTTTGGATTTTTTATGTTTTACATAAAATGTTTTAAAATTACTATGTAAAAAAATGTGTAAATAATATTTTTCAGTGTTAAATGAAGATATATAAAATTTCCGTGTTAATAGGTTAACACACATTGGCTTTATGTTTACACATAATGTGTTAAAATTGTTATGTATAAATAAGACAAGACTTTCCTGTGTACAAGGAGGGTGGAAGAATGTTAGCTTGGGTCACTGTGGGATATTGATACCGGTCGACATTTGATTACCCTCCCCCTAATTAATGAGGTTTTCCAGGTTATATAATATGCCGCCCCCTCTCCCGCACAAGTCTTCGACTTCTGGGCTAATCCTCGTGATTAGAATGAGGGGTAGAGATATTATTATTATTATTAATTATCTGCTAGTTTGAAACCCGACTATAGAAGGGAGAAGTCACGTGTCTCAGACGAGTCGTCACGTTCGAGACACTGCCTGCGTCGCGACGGAATACTTACAAACTTTTAATTGACAATTAAAACTGACTACGCATTGCCTGATAATCGCAGATATCGACTGGGAAAGGGTAAGCTGTGCGGTCACGGGAAGCAGCATCCACTGAACTTTATCAGATTATCCGTTGTAACTCCACGGATGTAACTCTAATTACCATAACACTAACGAGTGCCTACTATAAAGCATGTTATTAGCTTCGGTACGCATACGTTTTGTTTTGCTTGGTCGGCGGCAGCCAATTTGGCTCTAATCCTGGAGGAGAGCCGTCCAACAGTTGATTCTGCTTTCGATCTGTTAGGTACTTAGGTAAATCAGTTCTGTTATTCTCGATGGAAATCTAGTTTACAGCCGTTTAAGCTACACCTTTGATACATAGAATTGCAAATATTTTGCTGGATCTAGTATTTATGGACTCATTTTATGCAAAAAAGGAAATAGTACTGAAAGAATCGATTGGTAGACTATGTTGTGAACCACATATACGGGGTTATCAAGCTCTATCTGTACCTAGAGAATTAAATGCATAAAGATACTCTAGAATACAAGTTAAGTTACGTTACTAAATTATTTTCGACTTACAAAATCTAAAAAATAAAATGGCAGATGCAGAAGAATAATTATTTTTTATGCAACATGATAAAATGTTAATGTTAAAAGCGACAATAGAATCTCATCATCGTGTGTAAAATAATGATTTCTTCTATAGCCCAAATACGGAAGAGTTTTTTAGTATGAAGAAAAATTTAGAAATTATTTGAAGCGATTTTAAATTAGGAAACCTTTTGCATAGTTAGCATTGGTTTCTATGGAATTTGATTTAAACAAAGTCATCCCTTTGGGTGGCATTGTAGTGTCAACATTTATGTCTTCTTTGGTGTCGTTTTGTGTGGTTGTTGGAGACAGAATTGTCTGAAACGCGATAAAAGAGGAATTAGTATCATCCGATATTCGGACTGAAGCGTCAGAGATCATATCCAAGTTATTACCATCAAAATCTCGATTGATCTATGATAGGGAATATAAAAATATTCAAAAATGTAAAAAACACATTAAGGATCTACATTCTGTATTGTTAGCATATTTTTTCGAAAAAATCAAAGAAAATGCAGCCTTTAAGTTTATTTAATGCTTAAAAGTATCATACTGGTGAATGAAAATATCGATATTTTAAAGTAAAGATGAACTGAAGAACCACTTAAATTTTTGAAATTTTCCACGTCTCCATAATTTACAGTTCTAAACAACTTTTTCAAATAACATTTTGCTGTATTTTCCGTAGAAAACGCACTTTACCTGAAACGATAATAGTTTTCAATCGGTGACGTCAAAATTAGAAACAAATTTGAATTTGTCGCCCGCAAAAACCCCCGATTTACAAATTTTATGTAAATATTTGGATTCCTTAAGAAGTTATTTACAAATATCGAAAATAAAATTTTAACTTTGGTACCCTGTATCTTTTTTATTAGGCGACTTGGGATGTTAAATCGATTTATTTTCACCTAAGGAATCTGTGGTCTCATTTTTGCTACTTCAGAAACTAAGATAAATGTTGGCACAATTCATGCTACAATTGCGACAAAAATCAACAATTGCAGCATACAATTCGCCAATAGATTGAGACAATTGCATTGATAGATGCGATTAAATCCAAAGCATTGTTGATTTAAAATTGGAGCTGTCAAGTCTTGTCTTGGTCTAGTTTTATTTTATCTTGGAAGATCAAGAAAAAGCAAGAGATGCCAATCGCGACTAGACGCGACTGTTGGTACAACTGTTGGTCGTTGTTGGCACTGCCAACTTATCGACAAAATAAGACATGATAGGACTACCAACGTATTAAATATAATTTCATCTATGCAAACTACTACATTCTAAATGAGGTTTTCAGCGACTCAACATAAAAAAGTATTTACTTTGCGAGCTGCAAGGAGTCAGCCGTGCATTTAATAATTTCGACAACACCGCACAAGTCGGCTGAAACTCCAACAGACATACGGTCGAACGAATTCCAACTAATTGTCCCCCATTTGAATAGAAAACTGCAGCAGTTTTGCCGCGCGCACTGAATCCAAATTAGCTACTGGCAGCTTCGCCGTCGCTGCATATCCGAATAATTATTGCAGTAAGTTTTGACTGTTTTTAACGGTATAATGCGTTATTCTGTAAACTAGCGGCTCTTTAGCGGAAACACAATTGATGTAACATAAACCGGCTAAGCCGGCATTTATATATTTAATCCGGAAAGTTTTTACGTCAGCGCGCACGGCCAGCGTTCCGGGGCGAAGCCAGACGCTGGAAAATTTAACGAAAATCTCGCGACCTATTTTCCACAGCGTTAAATAGCACCTGCGATGTCTCTCTGTGAATAACACTCGCCTAGATTACACTTTTCCATTTTTTTATTGCCTTAGAAAATATGCCAGCCCGCGAAATAGCTTCTCGTACTGAATTCAGCCACTTTTTGCTCTCGAAACAAATTCTATGCTGCTATGTTGAAATTATAGGTAGTGACGTTAATTCAACAAGAGGAATCGCGTGAGGGTTGCAATTCCATGGGCGTATCATTTTAGAGGGTTCAATATACAGGGTGTTTAGTAAAGAATGGGCCAAACTAGACGTTCGGATAAAAATAAGCTAAAGTAACTCAACTTACCTTAATCCAAAAGTTGATACTAACGGAGTTACAGGGTGTCAAAGTTGAAAAAATAAGTCACATTTTCTCTATTATTTTTCGATCGCATCGACCGTATTTTATGAAAGTTGGTATAGGGGGGTTTCTTGGGACTAGAACATTCGAATATTGTTCGATTTTGGTGTATCTGCTAGAGGGCGCCACCAACAATGGTTTGGACCCCTTTAAATCGCTACGACTTTTTTGTGCTACACTGTATCTCATTTTGGACTGGATAATTTTCTTCCCTATCTTTTCTAATTAAAAAAGGTACACCTTGTTGATGTCGCTAGAACCAATGGTTTCTGACAAAAACGCATCTAAATATCATGATGCATGCAATTTATCTAAAAGTAAAATCAAATCGTTGCGTAAATAATAGGCCATACTGTAACAGCATAATACTGCGACCAAAATAAGCGAAATTTCATTGAAATTTGCTTCAAGCGATCGAAAGATAAAGAAAATGTGATTTATTTCTTCAATTTTGTTATTATTGATTTTGATAGATTTTCGATTTTTTTTAAAGTGGTTTTATGCCAAATTTATGAACTACAGAGTTCAATATTTTGATGCCGCCTTGGATGTCTCTTTCTGTCTGCTACACTCTATGAGAGATATAAATAGGAATATAATATAATAACACTATCCACAATGAGCAGAACATGCAACATTTTTTTATACTCTGTCATTATGTAAATATTTTGACACAGGCTAAGAATCACCCTGTTCGAGAAATTCGATATTTTATTAAATCGATTTAGACATTAAAATTAAACGAACCAAATAACGCTGACCTCCCATCATGGGGAATAGTTTAAACGTTTTGAATAATTGTATTTCATTAAAATCTCGCAGTCCATGAGATAATTGAATATAATTTCAACGCCTGCTGCGCCGAGACCGTTTCGTGCGTTCCGTAGCGCGGAAGTTTGTTGCAAACATATGAAGAAATGAAACGATTGTTATTACGAGCCATCAGGAAACAAAATTTGCTTGGTGAATAATGCATGAAACTCAAAACTAGAAAATGTGCGTAGAAATTTAACGCGTTAATTGCATCCGATATATACAAGGTGTTAGAGGTTTCACTGCCATAAATTTAACAGGCGATACTAAATACCAAAAGGAACAAAAAAAACCATACACGACATGGGTTCTAAACCCAAGCATTTTCGACAAAAAAAAACAAATCTCCAATTTCATGTGTAAAAATTCGGTTAATTAAGAGTTCTCACCAATTTTCTGCATTAAATTGTCATAAAACATAATATTTGCCCATTCATTCAAATTATTTATGTCTAGTTTTAATGAAAACAATTTTTTTTATTAATCAACAAAATTCGATATCGCGGAATGTGGCAACAGCGCGAGAAGTACAGTAACTACAGATCGGTTGGTATCTAAAATGCGAAGTGTACGCAAATTCTTTTGCGTACCACTATTGTTACTTTTTGCCTGCTTTGCGGAGTATGAAAGAAACCAGATGTAGGTTATAAATGTGTTTATGGTATTTGGCCTGAAAAAGGGCACAAGTGTATTTTCTTAACAACAAGTGTAATAGGAAAGCAGTCGTACTTGAGACCTCAGCAGACCAGGTACTCTAGAGCCGTTGGAGTTAGGGGTATAAAATAAGTGTCTTGATTTTTTACCCATATGTATATATCTTGTACAGTTCGAATAAATTAGTATAAAAGGAATCGCATGTTTAGTATCTCGAAGCCTATCGAATAGGCGACTGGGTAGTATCGTGAATGTGTGGAAAATAAGGATGAACATTTTGAACATATGTTATAATTATGTTATATTAATTAGGTATTTAAAAATGGCATTGTATGTAAGTGCTTAAATTATTTTTATTTTGTACATAAATCATGATTATTTTTGCAACGTGTCTTCTTATAAGTTTTTACTACTTATTTCTCAACTTCCTATTTGGTATAAGCTATGGTACCTATTTTAAACATTTATGAATCATCAAAATGTAAACATTTAATATAAAAAAAATCATTAACTCTACCATTCTCTGTTCAAAAATAAAATTGCAAAACAGTTGTTTAAATTAAATTCATGAATTTTCACAATACTTGTTTATCTTTGGATTTTTTGTCGTCACTAAAAAGCAAGCTGGCACGTGGTAGGCAATCCACAAACCGCTCGCCTGCCACAGCGTGTATTGACACTGTTGCCACGTTGTGATAAAATTCCTTGATATAATAACTCGACTTATTTTAAGAACGGCTTGAGTTATGCCTTTGTACTATTTAACTTTTTTGTTCATTTATACTTTATTATTCTTATATTCAAGTGGCAGTCAAACTTCTAACACCTTGTAAAAGGCCGGTTTTCATATTTTTTTACAAAAAAAATCTATAGTACCTAAAGTATGGGAAAGGGTCATCACTTTTCATTACTTTTGTATAAGCGCAGTAATAATACATTTGTAGTGGGGGCGTCTCAAATCCCTATTCCATAAAATTAAATCTCAACAATGTCAAACTGACGAATTGACCATCGATATTGAATTGATTATTTCTTAACAAGATATACGACTATCTATCTTCCATTACATGCAACTAACTTCACACAAGTGTGTGATGTGAACAAGACAGCCAGCCCTACGAGTATGCGATGTCAAAAATAAGATACAATACGACACAAACATTATTTCTGTATTGGCACATTTTCTCAGTCGGGAACTGCCACGTTGTAGGGTAGAAATTACTTGTATGTGCCGTTCTATGATGGCGCATATTTTACACGAAACAATTACAAGCGGGGAACGTTTTGAGTTGGCGAACAGGTGCCCCGCATTTGTGTTAACATCCTAATTGCGAGATTTAATTTCACATTTCCATGTTATTATGGTGTTTGTTGTTGCCATTCTGACAGCTGCAATGCTCTAATTAACAATTAGCCTCTCGATAAAAATTCTGATCCGGTGAAACGCTTTGGTTCATCAAAAAAATTCGTACAAAATGAAACAATGCACTGGCATTCATCGATTTCACGTTTTGTTTTTGTTACCTTAATAGGATTTCGTTAAAATTTAGCAGACAATTTAAAATTTAATCATATTATTATGTAGTAATTTTGATAACTTGTGTTACTCATTAATAAAAATTAGGCAAAAAATGATTAAAATGATATTCCCATAGGTAACTGATTAACATCATCGTATTAACAATGTTGCATGCAATGTGGTACGTAATGTGATAATAATTTGGACCCGTTACATATACCTGATTACTAATTGATATATGCATTAGTGTCATAATAATTATAAAGCTAGTATAACTATGTTTTCCTGTAAATGTAATTTAACCAAGCCCTTATTTGTCTAGCTTGTATGTGTATCTATAAAATTACATAATTAATTTTATATAGAAAAATAAAATTGAACAAAACTTTACTGTACTTATAACTAACGAATCTATACAGGGTGATTCATTAAGAATGGGCAATCTCTGAACTGGAGATACTACACAGCAAAATATGACGATTGAGCCAAATATGCCTTATTCGAATGTTGCTGGTTTAAAAAATACAGGGTGTTTTCATTGCTAGGATTTTATTTTGAAATATCTCAATAACTTTGAAACCTGTCGGAGTATTAAAAAAATATTGGAACAATTATGTTTTTTGGCAGGGCAAATAAGAATGTTTAACTAATTTTGACGTCACTAGTAGAGGGCGCCACTTATGGCACATCATGTTTCTTTTAAATGGCAGAACTTTTTTGCTGTTTAGTGTATCCATCTGTCTATTGAAACAATCGATTCTCCTACCTGTTGTATCTAAAAAAGGTATACCTTGTTGAAGTCGTCAGGAGTAACAGTTTTCGAAATAGTCCTATTTGAAATATTCAGTGCACCGATTGAAAACTGTTATTGTTTCAGGTAAAGTGCCTTTTCTACAGAAAATACAGCAAAATTTTACTTGAAAAAGTTGTTCAGAACGGTAAATTATGGGGACGTGCAAAATCAAGAAGATCGGCCTGCTTTGATAAAATCTTTGTGCTTTGTTGAAAAATGGTTTCAAAATCAAACCTTGCTGAAAAAAACTACATTTGTATTCATTACAAGTCCATCAGAAGTATCCACTAACAGAACACAGAATCCGTGTTTAATAAAATACTCATTTATCCTAAGAAAATTAGAATTGAATGTAAGGTATACTTGCCAATAGAAAAGTCGGAATGCACCTGCGGCAGTAGTTAATTATAAAATCTTGTGCGATTGTCGTAGCTCCGTTGGGCTCTCGACTCGAACAAACAGCACATAGCATAGGGCGAACCATGTTATAAAGAAATATCTATACTCGACATAAATTCCTTTATTTAATTACTATAAAACTTTTGAAACTAAAAATTAGTCACCTTAGTTCATCCAAGAACACCGTTCAAAGCTATTACTGTAAGGATCAACGGTAGAGGATTTTTGGAGAACAATGTAAACATATCTGTTATAGTTTAAAATAGTACTTACTAATTATTTTATGCAAACATTGTTTTATATCAGGATCAGTGAAATAAACAATTGAAATTTCTCAGAAAAGCGTTAAAATTATAACGTATTGTAATATTCGACAACATAGGTCTGTCCCCACAAGACTGGGTTTCAAACTGTTAGGAATATTCGACCAACTCAGTTGTGGATATGTTTTCATTGAATGCAACTTAAAACGTAGTTGGTCGAACATTTCTGACAGTTTCAAACTTGTCCTAGTCACATTGCAATGTGTCCGCTGCTAGTGAATTTCGTTTTTCTCTATAACAGTGCTTCTTTGATATTTGTGAATCTACATAAACAAAAATGGAACAATTTATAGTAACCATGACCAGTTGCATGTTATGTTAATTTATGGCAAATTTGGGCAAAATTATTTGGCTAAGAAATATATAGTAAACTCTCCTCGCAAGCAACATAAATCTTTTTGAACTATTTTATTCTGTGTTGTGAAAAGAGTTCTAAGAAAACCATTCACAGTAAGTACCTACGTTTTCTAGTTATTATGTACAAATACCTAACAATCTTGGCATGGTATGTGAGTGACGTTGACACATTCAACACCTGTTTACTGACATAATTCTGTTGCCGTTGGCCACAAAAAAAATTGTTAAGTCAAATATATTTTGTTTTTTACAATTTATACAGCAAGATACGCTCATATTCCGTGTTTGGGTATCTTTTATTCGGCTAAACTTTTAGTTTTATGAAAGAATCTATATATAAGTAGGCTAAAACGGTCGCTATTATATTATTTAATTCAATTTATTATTACATTTTCCAGCTACGCGGAGGCATAAAAGGCTTTTAGCGATATAGGAAAAGTTTAAAAATACACCTTCTCCTTCGTTTATCCGAGGAATAAAGGCACAGGCGAAGAGAAACAGTTTTTAAAAGTAGAATTCAGATACTGAACAAGATATATTGAAAGTGGCATTGAGAATACGAGGAACGCAGTTAGTTACAAATGAAATGGGACTTGAATTAGATGAAAATGGAAGAAATTGTGGAAATCTCGCAGAAATAAACGGAATGAAACACACAAGTTTAAAATACGGTACGTATTTCGAACACATAAAGTTTTTCAATAATGTTTCTTTGCTTTGTTGAAGTTTTTACCTACATATGTGACCTAGCTGTGTGTGTACTTATTGAAAATAACAACAAAGTTGGTACGGCTGTTGACAAAAAAAAATCTCCTACCTAAAACCTTTTAAGGGGTTCAAAGTAGTAGAAATTACAGAAATCTTGTTTTAAAAAGTTTATAACTATTAGAAGATACAAGAAATATATCGTGTGTACAGGGTGGGCAAATTTCGATGTTTTTATAGGCTATCGTTAACTATAGGATATAGAAAAATATGACCCTCCCACTATCGATCTCTTTTTTAAGAGAAAATTAATTGTCAAAACCAAAATGACCTACCGCCTTTTGTTTTCCAATAATAAACAAATTTTCCACATTTCGATACATGTCTATAACTTGGTTGTTTGTAAAGTTAGAAATAAATAATTAACACGTTCTTCAGACACTTTTTGAGTGGAGTTCAGTGGCGTGCCTAATTTTTCTCTAACTTTATTAATTTTCGAGTTATAACCTAAAGTAGTGTTTTTTTTAATACAAACCATCATCATGGGTCAGTTGAAATTGTTATTTTTTCTCTTTACATTAATATATAATATGTGTGGTTAAATATGATTATTCACCATTTTACTAAAGAAACAGTTTGTTCCGGAGTTCCAATCTAATTTTTTAAATATTTTTGACAACACATGTAGAAGAAATCATGACAGAATGAGTTACTAAATAAATAATAGTATTAAAATGATATATTCGCAATAGCAATCATTCTGAGAATGTATCCAAGACGTAATTAAATTAATGTACATTGCTGATATGTAAAAATGCCAATGATTGGTAACAGGCAGTTATTTTTAATGGCACACGCCTACTTCAAGAAAATGAAAGAAACAAAATATGCTATAATAAATTATTGTCTCAATAAAATGGCAAATAATCACATTTAATCCTACATATTATATATTAATGGAAGGAGCGAAAAAATAACGATTTTAATTGGACCATGGCCACCTATGGTTTGTATTTAAAAACATACATCTTTAGGTTATAACTCAAAAATGACTAAAGTTACAAAAAAAATAGACACGTCACTGGACTCTACTCAAGAAGAACGTATTAATTATTTTTTCCTAACTTTACAAACAACCAAGTTACAGACATGTATCGAAAAGTGAAAAATTTGAAATTTTATTACTTAAAAACAAAAGACAGGTAATTTTGGTTTTGACAATTAATTTTCTCTTAAAAAATAGATCGAGACATCGAAATTTGCCCACCGTGTTCATGGGAGACAAAATAAATAATTAATAACCTTTGAAAACTATCGCTAGGTAGGTTATAGTTAATTCTTGAGTTAGATAATCCAGGGTAAAAGCATTCCGGCGTTAATATTTCCGGTCATGGCTTGCTTATAATGGATCAGAAAGGTAAACAACATTTTGTCACTACGGTAATCCCCAACGAAACGTAGGAATCGATATTTCGCAAAAATAATGGACAGCCTGCTCCTTCTAAGCTCACGGCAAACGTGATTACGTTGACTGTATTTGGCTTCCATTAACCCAGCTTTACCGTAAATGGCTCGCACCCTCATATTGCCCATATTAAACCATACTTATGTGGACGAAGAAACACCTATGCTAAACCTGTAAGAAACACTTTTCCAAGTGAATTTATTTGATCGTGTCGTTAAATGTTAATAATGACACTTTCTCAAATCAGTTTTTCAACTACTGGAAGTTCTGAGTGAATGGAAACAACTAAGAACTAACATTATGAATAGTTCAATAGTTCAAAATAAATTGCTAAATACGTTTCAAAGTAGTATTGCAATAGATTGTACAAGCAAAAAAAGCGATTGCGACAATCACATCACCATTTCATCAGAAATCGATCACTCATAAAGTCAGAACCAATGACGCCATTAACATTAACAAAAATTCAGGTTAGGATTGTGCTGTCAAATTTTATTTTTCTATATTAGAATGAAAGCAACAGTGACTGAAGTATATTTGCAATAGAAAAGGTGTTTTTATAAGTTTCCTTTTAGATTTTACTTTGGCCTTATTCTCTTTTACACTTGCTGGTTAATTGAGATGTGCCTCGAAAAGCAGTTGAATAAATCGCATTTTAGCCAATTTCGCTGCCAACTTAAGATGAGGCAGTGCCGTTCATACATAAACCAAAACTCTAATCTAAGTTGCAACGGTAAATCTTAAATCGTAATCGATCAAATCAGACAGAGTATTTTGCAGAAATTCCAAATAATAATTGCCATTTAATCGATTTCGCAAAATAACTGGTCCAGTCAAATAATAAACAATAATACCGGCCCAAATATTTATCTTAAATTCACATTGAACATGTCTACGAGTTATTGCATAGAGGTTTACATGGAAATATTCATGAAAGCTGCGAATATTTGTAATTTCTCTACGAGTGAAACAGGTCTCGTCAGTGAAATGAATTTTCTCTTGAAAATTATTATCCTGATGCAAGATAAACTCGTATAAGGTCACTCGTGGATAGAAATCTTGTGGCAATAGCTCTTGCACTTTTTGAATGTGATATTTATGCAGTAGATTATGTTTAATGATCCGGTGTACAGAAGTTCTTGATAATCCAGTTTCTCGAAATAAACGTTTAGTATTTATTTGGGATTCATCTTCAACTGTTTGTCAAATATGTTCTTCATCTTGTACCCTTATTACAATAGAACATTATAGGATATTATTAAAAAACTTTCCTGTCTCTCGAACCCATCTTTCAACATTAGAAAATGTTTCTCTATGGAGAATCACTCGATTTGGAAATTTCCTACGATATTCTTCCACACTTCTACAGTTTCCTTCACAGTAACCTAGCACAAGTAACATGTCAATTTAGCAAGAGTAAAAAAATGAACTGATCGTCAAAGAAGACCAATATAAACATAAACCATGTACCAAATTCGGTTATTCCAAATTAAAGTAATTCATAGGTATTAATTTTTTTCGAAATATTTGGCCCCACTTGGAAGACTTGTTACTCTGCCTGTGTACAACTTTGTGTACAGCTATGTTTGGTTAAATATTTTGTGTATTTTGTGTTTTTTAGATACAAGCTGATTATCAAAGCCTGTAAAAGTTAATTAGTTGTTGTTTTTTTGTTCCTATTATTATATCCCACGCAGCTTATCTTCGACATTGGATGACTTCTATCTCAACTAATTTCGAATGTATCTCGCCTCGCGATGCATTAAGCATTTTAAAGCACGAAATACCCCACCAAACACGCATTCTCACGTAGCCGTACAGTGTTTATAATGCATACATATATACGTTCGAGGTGGTTGATCAAAGGAGTTAACGCAACAGACGAATCCAATACCATCGGAGCATATCAAATGCATTCCACTTTCTGTATGTGCAGCTATGGCATTATTGAATCCCGGGTCAGCTTCCGCGAATGGGGCGCACATGTTGCTAAACTTCAAGTTTTGAATTGATGCGCGAGCCGTAAATCCATTGGATTAGGCGCTCTGTGACGTGAGATGTTTTATTATTTTTTAATGGGTACGTACGTACGGTAGCGAGATTGCATGTGAAGGGCAGAAATATATTACATGAACTAATCGCAATTTTTTAACTATGATTATTATTAAAACATATCAATCAGAGTTAATACCTGCTTTATGGCAATAAAGTTATGTATGTTTCCTGTTGAAATTATAAGGTGGAAATACAGGGTGTTCGGGAAAAATGGCTTCTTCCTTGCCTAAAAATAATATCAATTAAACGCGTAATATGTATCTGACATGCCTACTATTTTTGAGCATTCCTCAAAAACAAATTATTTTAGAAGACTATGATTTGCAGTAGTCCTATTGATAGTGTTCTGGAGTTTCAGGCCAAAAAGTTCACTTGGAATTTTATTTTTTACGAAAAACTGCACCTACGCTCGGTTATGCATTCTAGATTTCATCGATATACTTAAGAAAATATAAAAAAATTCAAAAAACACCACAACTAAGTCATGATATAGAGTGACGCAATTAATTTCATGCAACTGACTTAAAAATCATACTATATTATCATTATTCTATAGATGATGCATATTTTAGTCATCTAACTAGATATTATTCAAAGCGGGGTGGTTATTAAGAAAATATTTTATATCTTGTCGTCAAATCAGTATTATTTTACCCCAACCGAACACACTGCTGGAATATAAAAACTTATATTGGAACGACGGCTACAAGCCGCTATTTGAATGCAACGTTCACATCTCACACAATAAGGTAATCGCTTTCTGTACATCCATGGATCCCTTTCTTCATAAAATTTAGTCTTTTAAAAGGTATTAAATATGTATGTACATTTCAAATTTTATGAATCGTAGGCATCAAACTTGGCAACTATGCAATATCTCGTCTACGTCGCTCTTGAACACCGACACCGACAAAGAGGGATGTTAACGATGTAACTTAGATTATTGCTTGTGTACTCAGTGTTGTATTGTTGTGTGTGTGTGTCACACCTATATGAAATGTATTATTTCTGTTACATATTTTATATATATATATTATATATATATATATATATATATATATATATATATATATATATATATATATAAGGATAGGAAGATGCTACTTGAATAAGAATTTGGTTTCTGCATATAATTGTCAAAAATATGACATGCATTTATATACAGGGTATCCCAACGAAAACTTGACCCCCCCTTATAATTAGAAAACTGAAAAATATTTCAAAGTTTGGTTGGCTTTGTTGACAGTCAAGCCAACTCGATATCCCCAACTTTAAAATTTCAAATTGAACTATCCCACTTGTGGCACATCATTTTAAAGACCTTTTCATTGCGAATACAGTAATGTATCGTTTTTAGAAATCGATTGAGATTGGACAGAATTATTGGCTAAAAACGAAAAGTTGACAAACCACATTACCAATTTTTAGTGATGTGTCGATCAGTTTACAAAAAAGTCATAAATAAAAAAGCTAAACCAAAAAAAAATTATACGAATTCGTTGGGGTACCCTGTATAAAATTACATAGCACAAAATGCATCTGAATCCAGAAGTAGAGGGTAGTGATTCCTCTAAATGATCGTAATAATAATTCTTAATTATTTGTTTGACTTAATCAATTAGTTTTCTCTGTGCGCGGAATTATGATTTGAAAACCTTTCCGATAAAAAAAATAAATTACATATTCACAAAATCAATCTATACCATTCACAAGTAAATAAAGTTGTCTACAAATCAAAACAGTGTTTTACATTTAGATTTCGTCATGTCCCGCCCTATACGTCATTTTATTATTCCTCCGCTACTTCCTAGTAGAAAAAAATAACAAAGTAATTACTATTTGTCAGGCCGAGTCGGGAAAAATGATCCGATCTAGCCGACCTCTATCCGCTACTAAATATTTCATTTCCTCTATTTAGCATACCGCCCATCAGCCGCCGCCTGCCCATCCATTTATCACAGCATGTTTATCTAGCAGTGTCCAGAAATAATTAAACAAAAAATACTCGCACGAAAATAATAATTAGAATATAAATGATAGATGAGTTTCATATAAAAACAACGGCCCCGTCAAAACAAGACGTGTTTTCTAGCAATCAATAACAGGTTTATATAAAAAAATGTATATAACTAACAATGTGTGAAATTGTATTTAATTTAATTAGATGACCTTATGGTAAGTTATTTTCCTGTTGTTTTGTAAGACACACATTATTTTGCTATTCTAACCACACATTGTAACTATTATTTTCACATAGGTACTTATAGACAAATGTGAACAATCTTATATGCAGAACTATGTAAGTTTATGTTATAACAAAATTTACACCTACAGTTAAATTTAAAAAAATATGTATTTTGAAATTATTATATTTTGAAAGATTTCTGTACTTAAATATTTGTTGGTTAGACCGCTTTCTGTTCTTATACAGGGTGAACCTTAAATACGTACAAATATTTTAACCAGCAGTATAGTTCAGTGTGTAGAACACATAATTAATAGTTTTTCTACAAAAGAAATCAGAAATCAAAAAGTGAAATTTTAAATAAATTTTGTAATTTTTCTGTAGACAACTTGTTGAGGACCGCTGACTTTCATACATTTATGAGTCATAGCACTGCAGATTGAACATGTGGTTCACAGTGTTGCCAGTGTTACACAAATGTCTTTGTTTTTCTTGATATTAAACGCATACGTCAAGCTGCTATTTTGTTATTTAATATTGTGTGTACCTTTATTTTTAAAATTTGTTTCACTGATTAAAGTGCGAAGTCACTTTATGGTTCTGGATTCGAAATGGTTAATACTGACTCATTTGGGGTTATGTGGCGAAAATTAAATTTAGTATGCTGTGTGAAAATCATAGTTTTTCGTTATTCTTCATAAAATAACTTAAGGAAATTGTGTCTTATGTCTCTTTCTAACAGTGTACAATGACATTTAACTTGTGAAATGTGGATTACTGATTAAATAGTTAATTGTTTAACAAACAGGTAAGCTTGTGTGCATGTTTATGTATAATTTTTGAACATTGAACATATTAATACCACGTAATACCTTCCTAAATACTTTATGGTAGTATGTATTTAACTTGCGGAAATTTATTTTTAATCGTTTATAGTAAGGTCAGTTAAGCAGTTAAAATTTATGTTAATAATACTGCGTATCATATTACATACCCAACTTTACTGTACTTATGCTTCAAACAAGTATTTTTAAAATAGAATTTAACCGTATTACTTTACTATTACGTTAAAGGAAACTTAATATTTATATTAGAGGAGATATGGCAACCTCGCAACAAATCATATGGTTCATAGGTTGGTTATGACAGCGGTCCTCAAAATGTGGGTATTTTAGTTTAGTTTTACTTCGGTACCTTTGAATATTCGCAAGTGGCATGAGACAACATTGCTGTTATTTGCTAATTCAGTTCTTAAATGTGTAAAATTATTTGTACTTGTGGAAAACATTATTTTAAGAATACGGCGCCCTTAATAGAAAGTAGATTCGTTTTAAAAACCAATTGTGTTGAAACTGAATGAAAATGTAGGTACTATTTTTTTTACCGTGTATATCTCAATAAGACAGTCAATTCCTACTGATAGAAAAATACACATCTAGAGCAATAGGTACAGCCACACAACTGCGAATATGCATTTCTGCACCACTAATTACCGAGCCAATTTAAAGTAATTAATAACGCTCCACGCGAATCGGAACACGGGCATTATTAGGGACTTTTATATTAAATCGGCGGCCCCGACGTAATGAGGCTATAAATATTTGAGAAGCGCCGCTAGAATGATGAGAAGCGGAATGCCACGGAACTCGCATTTTTCATCCAATATATAGCTATTTACCAATATCAGAGATTGCTCTGAATTATTCATGGGAATTTGCTTAAAAACGATCGATATCGGATTTGCGCCTAAATTAATTATTGTTCTCGGCTCGGGAACCTCGCCGTTAATATATTTCGCACGGTATAGTGGAAGTCATAATGAATATTTATAAATATCGAACAATGTTCTGGTCCGGTTGTTTCATAATTCGCGGGTAGAGAGATTGACGGATTGTTCCGAGGCGACATCTGGACGCGTTGTACAGAACAAATGCGTCAAATACTTGCTAAATATGTACGTATCCTATACAGAAAAAAGTAATATGGAGTACTTACAATGGTAGTTGAATACGTCCTCAGATCCAAAGATCAACTGAAAAATGAAAAAGAAATTAACGTTTGTAAATAACAATAATAGATATAGATAATATATATGTACCTATACAGGGGGAACCTTAAATAAGTACAAATATTTTAACCAGCAGTATAGACACTGTGTAGAACATTTAATTTTTTACAAAAAAATCAGAAATAAAAAAGTGAAATTTTAAATAAATTTTGTAATATTGCTGTAGAAAACTTGTTGAGGACCGCAGACTTTCATACATTTATGAGTCATACTGGTTCACAGTGTTGCCAGTGTTACACAAATGTCTTTGCTTTTCTTGATATTAAGCGCATACGTCAAGCTGCTATTTTGTTATTTAATATTGTGTGTACTTTTATTTTTAAAATTTGTTTCACTTTATAGTTCTGGATTCGAAATGACTCACAGACTCATTTGGGGTTATGTGGCGAAAATTAAATTTAATATGCTGCGTGAAAATCATAGTTTTTTGTTATTCTTCATAAAATAACTTGGAAATTGTGTCTTGTGTCTTTTTCTAACAGTGTCCAATGACATTTAACTTGTGAAATGTGGATTACTGATTAAATAGTTAATTCTTTAACAAACAGGTAAGCTTGTGTGCATGTTTATGTATAATTTTTGAACATTGAACATAGTAATATCACGTAATATCTTTCTAAATACTTTATGGTATATATTTAACTTGCGGAAATTCATTATTAATCGTTTATAGTAAGGTCAGTTGAGCAGTTAAAATTTATGTTAATAATACTGCGTATCATACTACATACCCAACTTTACTGTATTTATAATTCAAACAAGTATTTTTAAAATAGAATTTAACCGTATTACTTTACTATTACGTTAAAGGAAACTTAAAATTTATATTAGAGGAGATATGGCAACCTCGCAACAAATCATATGGTTCATTAGGTTGGTTATGAGAGATCTGCCAGCAGTCCTCAAAATGTGGATATTTAAAAAACAAAATAATATCTCCGTAAATATTAGAAATTTTTAAAAATGGCTTTCACTAGACTGATCTATATGACGAACTACACCAACAGTTAAAATATTTGTATTTATTTAAGGTTCACCCTGTATTTGTCACTGCGGAGAACACTTCTCATGGTCTTATTTTGCAGCAGTTGCAATCTTCCAATACTTTCTATGTTGTATGCAGTATGAAATTACATTGGTACGAGACCTACTTATTCATTTTTGTCTTTCATTAACTTTTCTTATATATTGCATACTTTTATAATTTTTATATTAATAGCGCAATAACACTTCTAACTTATACAGTAGTAGTATGTAAGAAGACAACAATCAAATAAATCAACCATAAAATTATATTATTTTTCTTCTTGTTGCTACAGGTAAAATGTCCCGCCCATAACTAATTCATATGCATTTGCTGACTGTTTCTAGAAAATTCGCATCATCAAAATGCTGTTTTGAAATAATTATTTTACAGTATATAGCATATCTACAGAAGTAGGTACATATTATTTACATATAATTTTTTATATTATCTGTTTGATTTTACAGAGCATTAGTTATTTTACAAATCATAATTACCATGACAGTTATGGGCATAAAAACATGATAATTATGGTAAATTTACATAAATCATTTTTTCACTCTACATACAGTTATGTGCAACCTTGCAATTTTCACAGAAACCTGTACAGGGTGATTCTTTTATCATGGGAAATGAGTTTTTCTCGTAAACGGCTGCAGCAAATTGAGTTCTGTAAAAAGTATTTTATTTGGGCTGATTGATGCTTGAAATTGCGATGGATATGAAAGTTATAATTAAGCGACGCTGGGCGTCACGACCATCCAAAAAATTTTTTGTCAGAAGCATACCATTTTTATTTTAGAAATTGGAAGATCTATTAAATAGAAACACTTTTTCTAAATACCATTTTTTTTATCTAAAACCATTCAAAAATTACAGACCAGTTTTTATGTGTTAAATTGGTCGATTGCCATGCATGGTTTTTTAAATTTCACTAAAGCAGGCAGGCTAACTTTTATGCTGATATTGACCACAAATATATTTAGGATTTAAAGAAAACAATTTACAAAATGTTACTACATTTAATAACACTAATTTAATTGTTTAAGAAATAATGAACGTTTACACTAACAACAACCAATACATAAAACACTAAAGAATAACATGAACTATATTTAGTAAAAATTAACTCTTAATTCACAAATCTTATTTTAACAATTACTTGATATAGGCGCCATCGTTATCTAAACATAAATTGTACGGCTTTCTTATTTCGCGATTCGATGTAACTTTTCTTAAAACATCACCAGATATTCCATTGCATGCATCAATAATGTTTTGTTTTAAATTATCTAAATTATTAGATTTTGTTTTATACACTATATTTTTTAAAGTTCCCCATAAAAAGAAATCTAAAGGTGTCAAGTCCGAGGACCTAGGCGGAAATTTCAAGAGCCCGTGTGTCCCCAACCATCTTCCGTGGTAGAATTCATTCAAATAATTTTGAACAATGGCCGCATTGTGTCAAGGAGCTCCATCTAGTTGAAACCATAAGTTTCTTCTGATTTGCAGTGGCACATGTTCCAGCAAAAGAGGAAGATGATTTTGGAAAAAATCTAAGAGGAAGGTGATTTTGGAGAAAATCTAAGTATCTTGCGCCCATCAAGGCGCCTTCATAAAAGTATGGCCCTACTAAGTGCCGCCCGACTATTCCGCACCAGACATTTATGCCAAAGTGGCCCTGCCTTTGATGTTGCCTGATTTTATACGGGTTTTCGTGCGACCAATAATGGGTATTTTTTTTGTTTGGTAATCCATGACTAACAAAATGACTTTCGTCTGTCCATAATATATGAGAAAATAAATTAGGATTATCATCCAAAGACACCAAAAACTGACAAATAAAATCCTCCCTCCGCTCACAATCTCTCAGCGAAAGTTCTTGCAAATTATGAAATTTATTGTTATGGTATTTGTTGCTTTTTAAAACTCTTTGTATCACGCTATAATTTAAATTTAAGTCTCTTGAAACCTCTCTTATAGAAGCTTCATGATGATTGTTAAAGTAATTTTTTAATAATTGCCACATTTTCATCCGTCGTGACAGTTTTTGCTCTTAATATTTTACCTGCAAATTTGACTCATTGAATTTATGGAGATTTATAAAAAAACACAAAACCTACCTTCAAATGCTTTAGGGTTTTGACGCAAACTACTTTCTAACCTAGCAAAAATTTTGTGGTCTGGAAGATTCCGTTCGGTGTATTTTTCCGCATATAATCTTCTTGCAGTTAAAGCATTTTTTTGGGCTTCTCCGTATAACAAAAGCATGTCAACTTTTTGTGAATGTGTAAACATATTTCTGATTACTTACTATTTTAATAGAAATAATTAAAATTACACTGACAATTTCAGACATCAATTAATATAAGCCAATTTTGTTTTTTCAAAGCCTACCTGCTTTAGTGAAATTTAAAAAACCATGCATTCTTTGCATGACAGTCGACCAATTTAACACATAAAAACTGGTCTGTAATTTTTGAATGGTTTTAGATGAAAAAAAAATGGTATTTGGAAAAAGTGTTTCTATTCAATAGATCTTCCAATTTCTGAAATAAAAATGGTATGCTTCTGACAAAAAAATTTTTGAAGCGTCGCGACGCCCAGCGTTGCTTAGTTATAACTTTCATATCCATCGCAATTTCAAGCATCAATTAGCCCAAATAAAATACTTTTTACAGAACTCAATTTGCTGCAGCCGTTTACGAGAAAAACTCATTTCCCATGATAAAAGAATCACCCTGTACATTCAAAACATCCGTCCTATATTTTTGTCGCTGTGCTCGGAAAGTGCTATTTCCTCCGTCGACTCACTTATCGAGGAAGCGAAAAACTAAATATTTGTTATACATTTTTCTATATTCACTCCATTAAACATCGCGGCATGCATGCAAACAGTTTAAGGGAGTCGGGAAGTGTTTACCAATATATTGGCTGTCGAGTTTAATATAATTTTTATCGATCCCAGAAATGATTATTCTATGTTTACCGTCAAAAGTGTCTATCGGTGACAAACACATAGTAGAGGGTATATTAATTTAAAACTAATATTTCTTTTAAATATTGATGGAAATGGAACAGTTGATATGTTTGCTTTTCACTCACTTCAAAATGAAAGTATTGAGATACTGAAATATTAATGTTTAAAGTAGCAACTGTGGAAAGCATTAATTTTTAATACCATTTATTATCAATATCCACCCAAATATGTACATATTTTCAAAATTTTAATTGTTTACATGCAATGAATTAGCCTAGCTCAGTCTAAGGTATTCCTATAACTTTCCTGTAAATAAAATTCATCATATACACACAAAGTCTTGCACCCCCTCTCATTCTTGTTAAAGAAATCTTTTTGTCAGAAAAACGAAATACATTTATAAAAGTATATTGTTTTCTGAATCTTTTTTTTTTGTGAAAACAATATGTTCGAGTACTTAGAAAATTAAAAACCAACAAATGTGTGACATTTTTAACAAAATTTATTAAATCAAAAAGAAGTAACAAAGCAAGTTCTCTACTTGACTAATAGTCCAATGATCTCCACCACGTTCCAATAGCATATTGACACGTCTGTGCATTGAGATAATCAAGCGCTTAACTATCTCTTGCGGAATATTGTTCCATTCCTCTTCTGCATGAATGGTTCTAGCAACGAAATCCAACATATTTTCAATAAGGTTTATGTCTTCATACGGAGCAACTTCAAGGGGAAAATGAAGTCGCTGTTGACGAACACGGCGAAACCTACCTTGAAAGTGGGTCCTGAGAGCTGAGGCTGGAGATGTGCGGTGTCTACGGGCATATTGCACCAAATGCCTTTTCATTAGATACTCGAGGATGTCTGTTTTCCACTGTATCAAATTCTTCTTCATATCTGTGTACTATCCGTACAACAGATGATCCAGGAATACCCAACATGTTCGATATCTGATGATTAGAATGTCCTGCATCATGAAAAGCAAACTGGCCAGATTTGTAAAAACATTCGTAATAAAGTAAAGGTTCATGGTATGCAATTTTTTATTGTCTTTTTTGTTCCCTAACTTTGTTACCACATTAAGAAAAACCACTAGGTCTAATCGAATCATTTTATATAAAGGGGGTCTAAGACTTTTGACGTTGTGTGTAGATGCAATAAAAACAGTTTATAACGCTGATAAATCAAATTAAAGCAACAATCAATCTCTTTGTCAATTTACTTCTGCAATATCTGTCCAAAGAAAATAGAGAAAACTTTGTTAGGAAGGTAAGTTTGATGTGTTGGTTATAAAAACAAAAGTTTGTTTTTTAAACTATTGTTTCAGGGCAGTATTCGAGAAGTATACAAATTTTATCGTTCAACTTTCTTTTAGCTCATAAAATTAAGAAAAAATAAAAGCACTTATACATTAAATAGAGGTTGGTGACTTGAGACTTTAGTGGTGCTTAATTTGATTTATTTTTACATATCTGTAAAATCGTTAGGTTTAGAATAATTACGTACTTTTTTAACGAAACAGTATCAATTTTTAAATCATCTAAATTAGTAGGCTTTGTTTACTTAGCTACTACTTTATTTTTCAAATAACACCAAAGAAAAAAATCCATTGGTATTAAATCTGATGACCCTCACAGAAAAGCTTATCTTCTAATCCATCGGTTACGAAAAACTGTATCTAAATAATCGCGGAATGAACGAACATAATGAGTTGGTGTTCCTTTATGTTGGGATGAGATGATGTCACTAGGAATATCTGGACCTGGTGAAAATAAAACTAAAGTACATAATTAGTTATTCAATTTCAGTATTTTTGTTATATTGTAGTCCTTGCTGAGTAGTTACTACTACTTTATTCACTTTGTATAAATAATTAAACCACTCACTCAGTAGTATTTAATTATTTATATAAGGAAAGTAAGGTCTATAGAAAACTGTCAGTCATTCTTTCATGTTCTGTACAGTCTTTTTCCTTCAGTTAAAGGAAATGAATCAATTTAAACTATAAATGATACTGCAGGAAACAACTACTCCGCGGACTAATGCCCTGACCGGCATTGAATTACACCTGCAGTATCTGTCTGAACAGCCAAGAACCCTTCAATTTCAATATTATATTAATAAGAACTGACTTACTGGGTGATATTTTGTGCATCTTTCAATGCGACCCTTTGTCTTTGACCGCCACCTTTAAGTTCAATCGAGGTGTTTATTCACGTTTGCGTACACACTGTCTGCACGCGGATGAACTCCACATTCAAAATGTAATTCCCATCGATTTCGGGAGGGATTATCCGCATCTCGCAGGCATATATTAGGTACCTACGTATCCTCGTGCCGGCGCCATAACTCACGTCATTAAACTGCAGCACCCGGTATATTAACTGGGGAGCAATAACTCTCCCTGGAGAAGGTGAATAGAAATTCTCCTCGGAGAGAGAGTTCTTCCGCGTTATTGTGCCTCCTGTCCTCAGCCTGTTGAGTTGTGCGGGGCTGGTTCCTGTTCCGGTGCCTGCTTTCTGCTTACACATTCGCCGCGGTCTCGTGTGTTATCGCGGTCGTCTCGACGTCTCATAGTCGAGCGCCTCGACCCGAAAGGCGCTTCGGATCGACTTTGACACGTTTACTGCACGCTTTCGAATAATATTAATAAAAATATAGCTTCGGAGAAATGTAATAAATAAGTGGATGAAGAATCTAAAGTTCCCTGCTTCTCGTTATTAAGTAGAAATCATAGCAACCACTCAAGAAATACATAAAAAGTGGTCGCCGATAGATGGAGCGCTATAGTTCACGCGGTAGAACGCAGATGGCGGTTTGTATCTCACCGTGAAACTTCTATATTTAGCTATAACATACAGAATGTAACAAACACATCTTCTCATTAACTGTATTTTTAATGAGAAACATAATAATTTAACCCTACTTACCTATATACACAAATACCTCCCTTACAAGATACAGGAGTTAATGTTGACCTTTTGAAACAGTTTTTCCGCAAATAACTCTACCAAACAGTTTGAAATTTAATAGAGATATCTCTTGTGGTCGGCTAAATCTTTAAGAGTATTATAAACGACACCTAAAAAACAAACTGGAGGGAAGAGAGTACTTTGCGCGAAAGGGCAATTTTTTTTAGAATTTTTCGTGTAATTCTTTTTAAGATAACTTCGATTTTTAAAGTCATGGAACGTTACAGTTTCAGCAGGACACTGGCGTTTTAAATTTCATATGCTAATGAAACACCCAAGAAATAGTTTGTAGATAATTTACAGAGATTTTAAATATCTGATAACTGATTTCAAACGAACTGTTTCTGAACATAGAGCTAGCACACTTCACACTATTTTTATGCAGAAAAATAGTTATTTTCATATTAAGTGCGCAAATCAGTGCTTTTTTTTTAATAGCGTGTGGGAATGTACATTTTTGGTCGAGAACGTAGGTTGAGACAAAAAATCATTATAAAGCCATAAAACACTGATTTCGCGCTAGAAATATAAACAATACCTATTTTTTGTCCACTGTTCCACTTATACTAGATTTTAAAGTATAACTGTGATGAACTAATCTGTTCCTGCTGTTATTTTTCTTAGTTAACTATATAAAGAAAAAACATTTGTTTGCGTAAAAAGGCAACTCTGTAAATCAGGTTATGTCTATGTTCGTACACTCTATATAAAAGCAGTTAGGACATTTAACATCTCAGGTAAATTATCTACGAATGGTTGCTTTGAGCGTTCCTTTGGAAATTGAAACTTAAAATTGTTCCTCTGCAGATATTTCTAACGTTGCACTTTAAGAATCGAATGTATTTGGATAAAGAGTTTTGGGAAACATGATCAAGAATAATAAAATATTCTAAATAAAATTTTACACTACGATAGTAGAAAAACTTGTCCATAGGCATATCTCACAAAAAATAGAAGAAGCAAAGTACCCCCTTCCCCCTAGTGTCTACGTTTGATTCTTAGGATTTTACAATAATACCCTTAAGAATTTCGTCAACCACAAGAAATATCTCTATTAAATTTCAAACTCATACGTGACAAAGTTATCGCGGAAAAATAATTTTAAAAGTTCAACTTCAACACCCTAGAAATATTTTTGTGTATAAATAGTTGAATCGTCATATTTCGTTGTCAAAAATACGCAGTTAATGAGATGATCTGCTTTTTTGTTACACCCTTATAACATAATAATTATTTACGCTGCATGGGAGGTAAGTAAGTACTATTTATCAGTTGAAGATTTTTCGTCCAAGCAGAGCGAAGACTGCCAATAGAGACAGGCTGGCAATATGAGACAAGATTGATAAAAGGTATTTGACTGCGTAGCGCACATTTTATCTGTTCCAACAGTTCTGAAGACACAGATGATATTACCTAATTCACGTACAAATTTTAATATAATTATTTATTTTCAGTCGATTAAGGATAATTAAGAAAAAAATGAGATATAATCGTCGTATCTAACCATCTCCACCGACTGATATTTCGAAATCGCGGACCAACCGCCCGCCTCTCGCCGCCCCTAACCATTTAATACACTCAATGTGGTCCTATTTCACCCTCTATGCGCGCCGTATCGCACGCGTTACCCGATCTTATCACTCGCCCTGTCGAAAAACATAAGGCCGGCTTTATTTCACTCGCCCGATGTTTTTAATTAAGTCGCGACCCCCGGAATCGTTTCACCGGAACTGCCGGATTACACGTTAAAGGTTGCCCGGAGTTAATTAAGGAAAATAGGAGAATACACCCAAATGACAGGTTACGCAGTCCTCAGGTTTACGCAATGGCACAGTTACAGATCTGAAGTGCGGATATGGGAAGAGTGACGCGGGGTTAAAGCGGAGAGGGATTAAACGGAGACACTATACACTATACTCAACTGCTGACAACCTAGAGTGACACATGTTCTAAGCCCGCTCACATTTTGTATAATGAAAGAAACAATAATATTTATACTTACTGTTTTACTGTTTTGTAAAATTTGTCAAAAATTGATATTTTCCCGTCACAAATAATTAAAACAATAAAAACTAACAAAAACAATACACTTTACATATACAGGGAGTCTCGCGTTCTGCCGCTGCAGCATTGCCATCGCAAAAGCCATAAATAAATATCATATCAACTAACTCTTGTCCCGTAAACCTTTTCATTTTTTTCGCTTAGAACTATTAAATTGGCAATCGGGTTGACAATACTTTGACATAAGAATACCTTGATAATTTTGTTTAAATTACTATGAAATTGACCAAAGTGGGATTAATTCAAGAGCTATTTTCTCAGAAACCGCTAAAGATAACGATTTGAAACAAGAGTACCTTTTTAACGTAAAACAGTTCAGGAAAACGGAATTTGCTGTCCAATTTGTTAAAAAGTCAAAGATGAAAAAGTTACACACGCAAAATACCAAGCCCGCCCCCCCCCCAGTACCCATCCCACCTTGTGGAAATAAATGGATTAGCCCATCAAAATTTAGCTGTGTATACCAAATTTGATTCATTTATCACAACGCGATTGAGAGATATTGCGAAAAAAATGATTTCCATTCCTCCCTCTTCAATGGGTCCCTGAGTCCTTAGGAAGCATTTCCGGACCCATATTCATATGAACTTTTTTACATAGTTTTGACAATAGAAACGGCCTGTTCAGGGTTGGCAGCTAATTATGAGACACCCTGTTATACTCGTACAAATAGAAAATCCATAAATAATTATAAAATACGGTAAAATAGTTGAAAATGTGCTGAAAAGTTAAATAACAACAAATAAATCGAAACAGGTCATATCCGCAAACGGAATAACAAACAAAGTCGTGCACTCAAATTTGCCAGATGACGGTCATAACCGTTCTTGAATGAACTGATGGATGGACTCTCATATAAGCGCATAGTTATTAAAATTATCCAAAAGGACAAACTATACCGCCTCGAAGTATACACCACAACTACATAAATCTTAATGACGATGAACTGATCTAATTCATGATCCTTCATCACATTTCACCTGTGGGTAATATTTAACACACCAGATAAAAAATGTACGGTAATAATTTATTTTTAGCAACATAGTTTATCTGGTGGTTTTTCGCAGTGTAACTATCGATATGGTTGATCCTCGACAGTTTTTGATTGGTAAAGTATAGAAACGGCCAGTTTTACATAATAAGTAATGGACGAAATAGGCGACACAGAATCGGAGCTCTTTCAGTCAAGTGGCAGTGAATTTATTCACTCTGTATAGGATTATGGTCCCTACAGAAATATTTCACATATTTTTCGTTATATCACTCTGTAACGGCACCTCTGAGTGTGACTGGCATACTGTCACGTTCCTTATATCTCCTTAACGTGTCCATCTTTCATTTCCTCTTTTCCGCGGCCCCATTTTATCTCTATTTACTGTTTTCGACGTCCGGCTCGAAAATTGTCGTCAAAATTTACCCTCATCAGCAGTCAGGTCCCTGATTTTCATTACAATTTCATTGAATGTTTAATAAGAGCGGGACAGATGAATCAAATGAGAATGTAAACCACTGTAAAATGTAAAAATGCAATCGAAAATACTCCCCGGAATATAAACCGACCGAATTGAACGACGGATGACTGTAAAGCATCTTAATGTCATTTATTCGACGTGCGGCGTCGTGCAAAAGGAAGTTTATCGGAATCGGACGAATCCCGGAATAGAGAAAAATTATCCACCAGATAAAATATTCATAATGAGGGCGGCGTATAGTTTAAATTGGGATTTTATAACAAAAAGGTACGGAGGCGATAAATATCCCGCAGCGGAAAAAGTGGAACTCCGAGAACTGCTTCTGGAAGATTTTAAGGCTTTCTGGAAGAAGCACCTTCATTAGCCACAATTTACCGCTCTATCTATCGATTTTAGACGTGATGGAAATACACTTAAACAAAATTGATACTGATATATAGCTGACGCTGGCTGAAAATCTACTTCAAGAAGGAATGGGAGGGCAAGGAGGAAATACAGAGTGACTGACGTAAAGCTGACGAGAGGTTTATCGGAATTATTATCTGCATCGAGAGAGAAACCTGAGCTTACGTCTAATCATATACAAATTGCTAAACTGTAAGTGCACGATAAATAGGCCTCAATAATAAAAATGACTCTTAAGACTCATCTATATGATGAAGTACATCTACCGTTAAAATATTTGTACTTAATTAAGGTTCACCCTGTATTACGAATGTAATTCAATGCTGGAATAGTTAGTATCACACAATATCATTGATACCTATTAAACAATGTTTAAATTTAGCTGGTTTAAAAAAGTCTAGTACACTGCAACTACTCGGTTTTTTTTATCTAGAATCTCTAATTAAAGTAGGGTTTTTTGTATACAGAACGAAAAGTTGACGTTTACGATAAAATCTAGCAAACCCTCGTCGTCAATAGCAACCAAGTAAACAGCGTCATTTTTAAATAGTAAATTTAACAATTGTCATATTTTATACAATGGTATAAGTCGAAGGTAACTTCAAAATATTCGGAAAACGTACTCCTCGCCTATTTTTGTAAGAAAACAAAGACACTAAAATTGTCATCATTATGGTGCTAAAATCCACATTATCTATCAAGAATGAACTGACTTAAGCAAGTTCAAAATATTGACGGCATTTTTAAACAAATTAAAAAGTTTTTCGCAAGCGGATATACGTTAAAAAATATAAATACGTACATATTGATTATTGTAAAATCTGTAACTTAATAGAAATATTTTCTTATAGGTAATTCTAATTATTGGAATTTCGGATGCTATTTCAGGTGTTAAAGATGTTGAAGGCAAAGAATCCATTTTGATAGTTACTATTCCTAATTCAAAGACAAGTATAAGTTGAACTTTTACTGTCACAAATAACATTCAAGATAATTATTTCTACTCTTTGTCATTCTATAGGAAATATTGTAGTCTTGAGACCTAGAAACGTACACACCAGTACGAGTATTTTTAAAATTTAATAGAGGCAAGTGTTTTAATCAAGTGGTAGGAATACATGTTATTGCTAAAATACCAAACGATACTGCTAATTATCTTAACCTACCAGAGTGTCATTTATACACAGGGCATTGTCTTCGCCTAACATCGGCTACTTTATTAATCGATAGTAAATGTGACATTATACAATTAAAGCGACACATGGAATGGAAGAATTCTACAATTGCAGAGAGATACATAGATAATAACATCAATGAAAAAATTGAAACAAGAAAATTTTAACTAGTCCGTCAAATAATGTACAAGTAATTGAATGTAACAATCGTAGTAATGAAAATTTTACCATATCAGAATATAGCGCTAATACGCCTCCTGGATCAGGAATTATTATTAAAGATTGTAAAGGCTGCTCTTTCAGCATCCAAATTACGAGTGCAAACAAATGAATTTCTTAGCTTTGTTTTATTTGTTATAACTAATATTTTCGTTGTAATAACCCAGCTAGCAAAGTAGTTCTATAAATTTAGAGTAATAGGAGATTTATATTCTGTTAATATTTTATAGTTGTATTTAGAATACTAAATTGTTGCATTAATGTGGCACATGAGACTATTTTGCCTTCAGAAATTGATTTGTTTTTTAAATTTGTTGCAAGAACGTTCTTAGAGCATAATTTATAGAGCACTTATAAGATAACTGCTAATGTAGCCCTATAAGTGTGTATAACACAATTTTGCAGCAACGGTGCTTGTAGAATCAAATTACTGTAAAACCGATGCAAAATACTGCTTTATCCTGTGACAATCTTATAAAATTATTCCGTAATGTCGCTTATAGTTTAATTATAGAACTATTGTATAAGGCGTTGTTAAGTTACAATTCTGCTGCGGAAAACAAATTACAAATATGGCAGCTGCTATCGAACTTAAGAGAAAAAGCTCTTTAAAGCAATTGTAGAGAATAATATTACAGTTGTTATAAAATCATTATTGAGTAAATAAGTAACAAAAGCCTTTTTGTTCCATAAAGAAACGCTATAGAACTATCATTTTTTATGTATGTAGGTTTCCCATAGCCCCATCTGACGAAACCTGCCTGTAATATAACGAAATATTTTTATCAAAGTGTAATGGGGAAATTTGTATAATATAGTCGTGACTTGTAAAAATTATTATCTGCTTGCAGAAAGAAAATTTCATTATGATAGATAAGATTTATTTGATTACTAAGAGAAATTGATTTTCTTATAGAAATTTAGTAACATATTTAATTTAGACCATTCCAAACCTTTTCCATTTGCATTTCTAGATGTTGAAGTTAAAGAATTTTATTAGATTTATTAAATAAGATTAAAATAAGTGAAATTACCACAATAAAATATGACAACACTGTGAATATTAAGTAGTTGCTTACGAAGCATATTTGCTCTATAATCATTGCAATCGACACAAAAATGTCATATTAGTGAGAATCCATTGGAAGTACAAGATGAAGCCTTTCTTTCTGTCGCCATATTATGAGGAAAGAAAAAAAATCTTAATTAAAAATATATACAATATAAATAGGTGAAATGATATCAATAATATGGATATACTTACTTTCTGACTATTTTATATACAGTTGCAGTTCTTACGATTTTTACAGAAAAAGAAATTGTTAGCTGGGAATGTTAGTAATTGAAAAGTTTTATTTTGTTGATTGTAGATAAAACTTTGTATGCATTACGAGGAAAAAGTTACATTACTCTGGAGTGATTACCGCTATCACTCTCGAGCAATAATGTATCACTTTTCGCTCTTAAGACACAAATACCTATTAAATCATCAGTTAAATAATGAATTTATTCAGAAATAAAATAGTATAACATGTCATTGTACATATATTTTTAATATATATTGTTTTCGTGTATGGCCAGACAATTACAATGCAGTGTTTATGTATGCGACTATTGTACATCTTACACGACAACGTTTATACCGAGCTATTGATTGGCTCCCATTTCAACGAGAAAATTTGTCGTGTCTAGTAAATCCCAACATGTTACCGATTTAACGAAAAAGTTCAAAAAGACCAGCCTGTACGTGCCGGCAGACCTTTTGATGTAATTTAGAAATAGGACAGAAAATCGAAAGGTCATTTACATGGACGACTGGATAGTGCAATATATCTCTGTCAAATGGTATCGGCGGAACAAGATTACCTTATGCTGAAATGAACTGGCCGATCTGACTTTCAACATTTAGCAACTCCATTTGGTTCCGGCCGTAGGTAGAATGTTATCACACGACGCCGACGCTTTACTGGGCGTCGTGTCGGCGATTCAAAGTAAAAAAACTACTTCCGAATTGGGTTTTTAATTAAACGCGTATTTACTTAAACGGTAATAAATGATTAATATTCTGTACATGTATATACCTGACATTCGAATTTGTTCGATATTTACAACGTCACGCCCCCTCGGATGAAGGTTTTGTGGGTTTTTGATGACCGGGTTGTCAGATGAAACAAAATTATTCACATTTAAGCTTAATAAGTCTACTGAACAAACAAATAAGATGCCTTAAGTAACGTTCAGATAAACGTTAGTGCAATAGCACTGCAGTTGTACTGTTGTATGGTAATTGCATGGTATTAAATATTATTTACTCTGTTTACATAAAATTACTGTAGACTTAAGAAGTTGGGGAATTTTTCCGCTGTAAGTTGGCGACATGCAAAAACTCAAGATTCTTGACCTTCAGATGAAGAGGTTATGTTTATATTTTTGTCAACTACGTCCCTATCTACGGAAATTGTTGGTTTTTATCATTTGCCGAATAGTAATTAAAAGCCTACAATCTGCAGGAATAGATGGTGTATTTGACTGTTTGGTTAAGGTCGCCGTATTTCTCGCCGTAAAATGATCAAATTTGTGGTGTTTTTTAGGTACTGAAATCTCGAAAAATAAAACACGTAGAGCAAAAGTAATATCAAAAATAAAATTATTGATGTTTCATTTATACACTTTTTCTAATTATACTCTCCTCAAACAATATAATAACTTTTATAATGCATTTCTATGACAGATTATTTCGCTATTCTAACCTCTCATTTTAACAATTCTTTTCACATACTTATAAACAAAAGTGAATAATCTTATATGCAGAACTATGTAAGTTTATGTTATAACAATGTTTACATCTATAGTTGAATTTAAAAAAACACATATTTTGATAGATTTCAGTACCTAAAAGTTTGTTGGAAATATCGCTTTCTAACGTTATATATTGATTTTATTTCGGTACCTCTGAATATTTGCAGGTGGCATGAGACAACATTCTCGTTATTTACTAAACTCTATATTATTCAGTTCTTAAATGTCTAAAAATACTTGTATTTGTAGAATACTATTTCAAAAACAAGGCGCCCTTAAATGAGGCCTCACTAATTTCAGCAAGTCATCAAACACTGCCACTGTCATTCGGGTGAAATAAAAAGATAATCGGCATTCTTATTTCTTTATGTAAATTATAGAAATCACCTTGCATGTGCTATCTGCGATTAATAGGTCGCACCCACCATCTCCGAGTTCTTTTCATTTTTTTTTTTGCATGTATAGTTTTTGTACATATTGACGTCGCTGCGAGTAAGAGCAGCAAAAGTAACTGTTTCTAAACCAAACAGTCCTCTTCATCCATTTTTTTAGAAACAAATCAATTCTAAACTAAATATCTAAATTAGAATTTAATTTAAAAACTTAACCTGCAAAAATGTGAATCTTCTGTTTAATGTCAAAATAGCAGTTTTCTGATTGGTCCTTGTATGATTGTTGCAAAAGGATTGGTAAAAGCTAAAATGCTTTTAGCTTCTGCCATACAACTGCAGTACAAAGGCGTTACTGTTAAGTTTATCTGAACGTTACAAAAATCACCCGTATTTCTCGCCGTTTTACTTCAGTATCTTTGAATATTTGCAGGTGGGATGAGTTAACATTCCTATTATTTGCTAAACCCTAGATTATTCAGTTATTAAATGTCTAAAATTATTTGTATTTTGTAGAAAACACTATTTCAAGAATACGGCGCCCTTTTTAATAACTTTTCTGCAGTACCAATGCAACCGCACTAATCTTATGTGAATGAAGCTTTACGTATAGAATAAAACCACAGCTTAAATAACAATCAGCTCACAGACTCGTATGAGCGGGAACGTCTCGCGCAGATCTTCGCGCATGCCGCCATTTGGGGATACAACACTGCAGGGACCTGTGGTTGCAAATTATGCCCTTATAGCCATACCGTTCGACGACTGCGTTATTGGCGCACGACTGCTGTATTTTGTGATTTATTGATTTTCTTGTATTTTATACTGTTATGTTATTTTATTTTTAAACAATTTCAAGTAAAACAAGTTTATATTTCGTATGTTAGATAAATTGCAGTTAAAACACTTTCTAAATTGGGACAACTATTTTTAATCCGGTCCTGACATGTATCCCGAGCGAGAGAGAGACAACAAGCTTCAAGGACAAATTTTCAGGTTTTAATACTTCAAAGGTGCCGCCGTAGAGTCTGTGAGCTGATTGTTATTTAAGGGGGGCGTTTTTATGTGCATTTTTCAACGAATTTATAGGTGTTTCTTGTCGCAGTTAAAGAAAAATCTAAGCAAGTTAGAAAAAATATCTCTTCACTGTGCCAATCATACAAGTTTTCTCCAGGGTGTGACATATTTTATAGGCTGGTAAGTCATTAGGAAATGGGAAGAAAACCATGTTTTCGCCTCCTATGTTTCATTGTTACGTTTCAGAACTTTATAGGGCAATTATGCACTGAAAAAATCGTATGCGGTATTATAATCACTGTCACAACCGGCAGGATACTTTTTAAAAGACATTAACACTTGAACTGATATAAATTATTGAGTATTTATCACAGTAATTACAACAAGGCTAAAAGGTGCAATTCACGGTCTTTGCATAGGTAAATCTGTTTTCTAGCACGTTTCTTCACCAAAAATTAAAGGACGTGAATTAATTTCAGCATGTTTTAGTTGGGACACTATCGAAAAGATGCCGTTAGTTACGGTCTGTAGGGTATTGGCACTTGAGTATTTTTTTTATCCGTCAGGGTCGGACTAGCTTTTTAATGCTTATTATCAGTAGTAGTAGTACCTAGCAAATCACACACAAATTGTTATACAAAATTCAGAAAGTATCATTATTGATGTTGAACATTATGGAGGAGATAACAGCAAGTACAGCGTCATGCAAATCACAACGAAATAGTAATGTTTTTTCAATTACTATATTAAAAGAAATTTTTTGATAAAACCTCTAACAGGGGTCTAGTACAAGACAAATTAACGAAAAAACTACCTTAAAAATTTATGGAATTTAAACAAATTTTTTTATGGAACTTTTAACAAGGGTCTGTTGGTACACTAATTAACTAAAAAATACAGGGTGTTTAGAAATAACCGAACCAATCTCAAAAATCCCTAAAAATTGGGAAATTAGGTTTTTGATTAAACTTTTAACAAGGATCTGTTAGAACACTAATTAACGAAAAAATACAGGGTGTTTCGAAAAACCGAACCAATCTCTAAAATCCCTAAAAATTAAGAAATTTGACCAACATTTTTTATTAAACTTTTAACAAGTGTCTGTTAGAACACTAATTAACGAAAAAATACAGGGTGTTTAGAAAGAACCGAACGAATCTCTAAAATCCCTAAAAATTACGAAATTTGACCAAGGTTTTTGATTAAACTTTTAACAAGGATCTGTTAGAATACTAATTAACGAAAAAATACAGGGTGTTTAGAAAAACCGAACCAATCTCTATAATCCCTGAAAATTACGAAATTTGACCAACATTTTTGATTAAACTTGTAACAAGGGTACTGTTAGACCACTAATTAACGAAAAAATACAGGGTGTTTAGAAAGAACCGAACCAATCTCTAAAATTCCTAAAAAATACGAAATTTGAGCAACATTTTTGAGTAAACTTTTAACAAGGATCTATTAGAACACTAATTAACGAAAAAATACAGAGTGTTTAGAAAAACCGAACCAAACTCTAAAATCCCTAAAAATTACAAAATTTGACCAACATTTTTTATTAAACTTTTAACAAGGGTCTGTTAGAACACTAATTAACGAAAAAATACAGGGTGTTTCGAAAAACCGAACCAATCTCTAAAATCCCTGAAAATTACGAAATTTGACCAACATTTTTGATTAAACTTTTAACAAGGGTCTGTTAGACCACTAATTAACGAAAAAATACAGGGTGTTTAGAAAGAACCGAACCAATCTCTAAAATTCCTAAAAAATACGAAATTTGAGCAACATTTTTGAGTAAACATTTAACAAGGATCTATTAGAACACTAATTAACGAAAAAATACAGAGTGTTTAGAAAAACCGAACCAAACTCTAAAACCCCTAAAAATTACAAAATTTGACCAACATTTTTTATTAAACTTTTAACAAGGGTCTGTTAGAACACTAATTAACGAAAAAATACAGGGTGTTTAGAAATAACCGAACCAATATTTAAAATCCCTCAATTATGAAATTTAATTAAACTTTTTGATGAAACTTATAACAAGGATCTGTTAGAACATTAATTTACGAAAAAATACAGAGTGTTTAAAAACCCAAATCAATTTCTAAAAACCCTCAAAATTTATGGGAATTAACCAAAATTATTGATGAAATTTTTGAGAAGGGTCTTTTAGAACACTAATTAACGAAAAAATACAGGGTGTTTAGAAGAAACCGAACCAATCTCTAAAATCCCACAAAAATTATGAAATTTAACCGAAATTTTTGATGAAATTTTTGACAAGGGTCTGTTAGAACACTAATTAACGAAAAAATACAGGGTGTTTAGAGAAAACCGAACCAATCTCTAAAATCCATAAAAATTACGAAATTTGATGGGGATTTTTGATTAAACTTTTAACAAGGGTCTGTTAGAACACTAATTAAGGAAAAAATATAGGGTGTTTAGAAAAACAAAACCAATATCTAAAATTCCTCAGTTTATGGAATTTAAACAATTTTTTTAAAAACTTAACAAAGATCTAGTAGAACACTAACGAAAAAAGTACAGATTGTTTGAAAAATCAAACGAATTTCTAAAAATTCTTAAATGTCACGAATTAAAAAAAATGTTTGTCAAATTTCAGCATCAAATGAAGATAACCCGATTCAACATTTGCAATACAGGGTGTTAAAGTAACCAAACATGAAAAAACCACAAAATTGACAGAATTTTACATCTTTTTAAAATGAAATGCCAGCTACTTTTAAAAATTATTGTCAATAAAAGTCAGCCAAGGTCGGGCAGCAACCTTGCTGTACCTTTCTAGTTAATATTATTTGATGAAAAATTGACGTAACTGAGCTTAATGTAATATAGGAATGTACGTTACTATTAGGACTAAAAATTAATCATTTATTTCATATTTTAAATTACACAGTATAATAAAGCTCTAAGCTAAAGCATGAAGTACATTATTTCCATCACTGTTGCCGTCTCGATGAGTTGTTGGCTCCAGAAACTGAATAGAGATCTTCGGTTTAGGGAGCGATTCATATTTATGGCTCGATACGCAGTGGATCGCGTCAATGTTATAATTAGGTGCGCCCGATGGATTTTAAAATTAAGTTAAATTTATTCAATAGTAATAATGGCATTTTATTTTTATGTTGGCAATTTTAAAGCAAACTAATTTCT
This sequence comes from Monochamus alternatus, assembly GCA_037114965.1. NCBI lineage: Eukaryota > Metazoa > Arthropoda > Insecta > Coleoptera > Cerambycidae > Monochamus > Monochamus alternatus. The sequence continues at coordinate 58,458,235 of CM073429.1, read as the reverse complement.
GGCGGTTTGTTTACTATAATATCAGAATTTTAAAAAAGTAATTGAATATTAAATTTGCGCTAATTGTAACGGTACGAGTTTACCTATATGTATTGGATATTTTTTATACGTATGCATACCATATTTTTTTTACAAACCTTCATGTAAATGAAATGAAAAAGACCAGTAGCGTACACACTTCATTCTTTTATAAAAAAAATATTGCGCTTTGTATGAAGCAGAAATCATATGATATTTAATAAGGAAACAAAGAATTTTCAATAAAATTGTGTATGAACACTAAGTAATTTTCACCTTACATTTTAGTGGTAACATTAAATCGATTAGCAACTGAACATTCAGGCAGCTAAATCAGAAATTTTATCATCACGTATCGTTGTTATTTGTCACATTACCTTCTTATAATAGTAACAATTTAGCTCTAGTTATAGAACGACTTGGAACAATTATAAATTAATAGATTACGTTATTATTATGTTTTATCATTTTTTCCTATTCTGTCCATGAAAATCTTGAAGAAATAGGCAAATACTGTAAAAGTCAGTGCAACCTTATAAATATTTATCTAATTTAAAAGTCCCAAACGTTTTTTTTTTTACTGTTTTATTTCAATGTTACTTTATGACAATGAAGAATGTTTCGTACATAAATAAATGTCAAATAATGTGATGGTAATCGAATAACTATCTATATGAAAATCTATTAAAATAATTTCTTTTTTCAGGCGCACACTTATTAGCAATCTTACGACTGCTTTGACCATCTAGTGCGTGTACATTTGATACACGACACATTTATATCTGTATTGACTATTGACCTTCGGGACCACAGTATATGGAGTCTACCTATGCTGTGTTCGGGACCGGATTACCTAAATCACGATACTGAATAGGTTGTTACGCGCCGCAAATTCTTGTGATTTATAGAGTATCTCAAACAATTCGTAGTGAACTTATTTTATTTAATAATGTCCAGACATCGTTAGTCTGCGGATGGGTTTTTTACTGCATACGATAGGTTCCATGGGGACCATTTTCCAATGAAAAGAGGTAAACACAATATAATAATAAATTCCAAAACATAGTTTACGACTCAGATTTTTCTCCTGTAAAAAGGTAAATTTTCAGCAAATATTTGTATAAGAACTTTCTTACAGAAATAATGCTTTATGCTTTAGAGAAACACATAAATATGATGATATTTCTGCAGATCAGAGTTATAAACTAATAATACAAATACAAATCTGTCGTTCCTTCTCTAACTATAAAAATTATAGGTGAGTTAGCAAAATAGAAATCCGTATCATTTCTTTATAAGAAACTGTATATATATTATTACGCATGAGAATTAAAATGAAAACAAATAACCTTTGAATAAAACGTGTATGTATTAAGACAAAAAAAATCATTTGGTAGCTCTAGAAATATTCTGGATTACATAATAGCAATGGAGGATGCTTTTCTTGACATGTTTAACAATTTGTGAAAAGTCATTTGGCTAACAATTAAAAAGTGAATTTTTAAAAATATTATATCACCACCCATGTACTAACTTTCCTTTCGACTATTTCATTTCACTATATACAAGAGTATGTATTTATTTTACTTTAAAATCATAAATATATACATAATATGTAATAAAACATGAAACGCTGTTGCAAAACTTAATCTTAAAAATTTATAAAAAGAAAATATATTACAAAGTTGCTGGTAGTTAGGTTACTATGTCTTACTGTATTAATATATGTTTAAGAAGTTCTATGTTATTTTTTGGAAAAATTACGCCAACAAATTTTTACAAACTTGATACACATATGTAATTATTCCAACGAAATAAAATTATTTAACCAATTTTAATGGGTAGGTATCCAGTTTCTTTAATAAAGTCATATTACGGAAAATAGTTACAAAAAGTCATTTGTTTTTTAATTTCATTGATATTAATATCGATCCTTGTCAACGCCAGAAACAGAATTCATGACTGGGTCACCTCGTATAAACCAGTCCTCGGACTGTTTGGCGGTTGCGCTTTGACCTGACTTTTTCAAAGACGTCGCGCTGAAATAATTCTGTAAATTTCGGTACGGTGTACGACTCAGTGCTTCACTACCTATCGTATAACTTTTTCAGTTGTATTTGATAGATATACAAATACTCGTATATACGTAATATTGGGAAAATTTTTAATTTACTTCAGGTATCATTATTGTATTAAACGATTTTCCATGTCTTTACTGTAGCCGTACTTTATAAATTTCTTTTGGCTAAATATTTTACTACAAATAAAGTTAAATATATACCTATATATTAAAAGATGAAAACCAACAAAACTATTGCAAGTATTTTATCTAACCGCTTTTCGACATACAGGATCTACCTCTCAGTTATTAAATAAATCGACATTCTTAGTAATAGTATAGATAATTATCGGAAAAATAATATATCTAAAAATTTGTTTCAATAATGTGTTACTTTTTCCTGGAACAAAAATTTATTGTATATTATTTATCCCAACAAACCTTATAGAAACATCCTGGTATGTTATGACTATATTCTGTGCAGATACTGATATTGTTTTGTTGTTTCTGTACTTTAGGCCGATTTTCCTTAATACGTCTCTGATCCTACGGATAAAACGTTAGGCGAATCTACCGAGTAAAGAAATCTGCAACACCGATCTTCTACGCGAAAATGTATCTAGCTCTAGTTCGGCTTTACGCTAATTGGAACCGCCACATCCTGAGTGGATTGTCTTTGGGCGATTTTCGACGACTAAAACGCGGCCCTTAAGCTGTGATAAAACTTTGACGCCGAATATATTTTAGAATTGAAATCGAATAAAATTTCTTTGCATAACTCCCTCTGGCGTCAGACGCCATTCACACGTGTATACCTAAATAAAGCAGCAATAAAGACAGCGTTTTAGTTCATATCTGTATACGATTTCAATGCTTTTGGACAACAAAAAAATTAAAACAAAGATGTGGTGTGTGAAGCACGACGAAAGAAAGCATTCCAACATTGTTTGATTGTGAAGACTACTTTAATGTATGTTTAATTGGAAATACAGGTAGGTTTAAGTTCATAGAAATAAGTAATATGTAAAGAATCAATTAAAATTTTCTATTAAGCTACCAGAATGTATGCAGGACGTTTAGAAAATCAAAGGTAAAGCAAACTTACATTTTTCTCATTTATTGTATTCAGCGCTTCATTTTGATTTCAAAAAATATGTTCTGTATTTACTCCTACTATTTACGTGATATAGAATGTGATTTGAGGCATTTATAAAATTTTGCTATTTGACTCCACTACATTAAATTACCTGTTATAAACAAAAGTAAAATAAAGATTTTTTAAAAATGTTTAATGAAATCAGTAGCAAATTTATTAAAATAATTTAAAAAATTAATAATTATTCATTGCCTTTACCCTTGCTTATAAATAATATAGTTAGCCGACCAGTCAAATTTAGGAGTAGAAACAATAGACACTTTTTTAAATTCTTATTTACACTATAGGCAAGAGTGACTTGAATTTTAAAAGCGTATCGCCATCTTTTATTTTTACTCCTAAATTTGACTGGTTGACTAACCATATTACATATAAACAAGGCTTTTACTTACTATTCTTCAAATTAAAACAAGTAGTTTAATGTGAAATCAGATGGCATAATTTTATAAATACCTCAAGTAAAACCATCTGGTATTTACCCAACAACAGGTTTCATTTAACAATACCCTAAGTTCACCACATCATCACTAATAATTATAGCATTACCTACACAGTATTTAGACTATATGTATGACCCACAAATGCCACAAAAACGCAAAGACACAAGAAACAAACGCCTCTTTACATCACCAATACCGTATTCTGCACCTGTAACCACGGAAACAAACCGCGCTGAATGGCGTGTAACGTCACACCAATAATATCGCGTTTTAGCCACGTGGTTTTATTTACATTCTATGGTAATTTGTTAATGATAACATTTTAATTATTATGTGATGATTGCCGCCAGACACATGTTCTGACCTTTCAACATATTTGAAAGATTACCCTGTAATACTTTTCAATAGAATATAAAATTCATGCCCGATTCCAAATTCCATAGCAACGATGATTTCCGTTAGATAAACCTCATTATCCAGTTAGCTAAACCAATTCACATTTTTAACGACGCTAATAAACAGGTATTTGATATTTCGATCTGAAACTTTTCCTACATAAGATAAGAAATATTAATAACGTGAGAAAATAAAATATAAAAACCTATATTAATATTTCACCAGCGTCGGGCTCACTCCCGCCGTGATTATAACTGATTATCCACTCTTCGATAGCGCGGAGTGGTGTTGTAGCATCTAAAAATTGCGTGACAAAATATACCTCGAGGAATAATCTAGCGTGACATGAATATTATAATGGCTTGCGATCCTAAAAAATTTCAACGTCGTATGTATGGAGCAATCGCTCGCAGAAAAACATAAAAAATCTAAGTGGGATTACTAATAGTGAATTAAATTAATATATTCATTTTTTGCATACTTGGAGGGTGGTAATAGGTAATTATAAAAGTCGACACAATTAACAGCTCAAAAATTAATGTCACGGTGATTTAATGAATGTATTTTAACGTGAAATAAAACAGTTACAGAGCAATTAAAAAAGCTATGAAAGGTCTGACGTTCGTAGAACTGAAAATGTATTCGATTCAGAAAATAGTACCAGAAATCAAAAATGGGTCAAGTAAGGTGATGCATTACTTCAAATACAACATAATTAATTTATTAAACACATTCATAGAGAAAATATGCATAATAAGGCCTAACGTGACAAACACCATTATTACCGGTGAGATACGCATTACGCACGATATGTTTTCTGAAAGCATGTAATATATACCTCAAAAATAGGTTAAACTTTGTGAAATAAACTCGGGCAAGGCTTGGTTTGTGCTTATGTCCGATATGCTATAAACCTTTACCATCTAGATGGACTGATGAGGCATGTCCTCACGTCAGAAGTGACAGATAAAAATTAAATTGTAACCTGAAGGTCATCATTTAATTGTCGTTAAGAACAGTACGACCTTATTTATTGAAAAACAGTATATTACATACCGAGGTGGAAAATGTTTCATTCTTCTCGAGAGAAAAGGATTAACCATATTTCGAGACAAGCATGAAATTTTTCATCGAGGTTTGTATACTATTTTATTTACAACACATCTTTTAAATACAAGTGACGGTTTCTGTAACAAAAATAACTACGTGAGAAGTTAACAAAGTAAGATCTCTGTATAATCAGATTACAGTTAAAAAAATGTCAAGTTGGCATTATGACAATGATACCATGATACTAAAAAAGTCAAATATACAAAATTTAATTAATTGCATACATGGAACACTGCTTCCGAAGAACAACAGCCACACTATTGGTAAATAGCGGTAGTGATATTCTCCATTTGAAGAGATTAGGAGGATAGAAATCTTCCACCATAGCGCAATGGAGCGTCGACAAGTCTACAGATTCTCAGGTTAAAATTGCAAGAATATCTGATTAACTCCAGTACTAAAAACGTTACTATTTCTACGCAGGAGATTCAGGATGGATTAACAATTTCTGTTGCCGCTTATAACCAATCGAATGCTACAATTAATTTAGTAAAATAGTTTGTAATACTTAATATGAATGAAATTTATTGAGAATGTTTTAATGTACAATAAGATATTTTTTGAAACAAATATTAGGGTTATTCAATGAATGCTGACATTTACCTGAGCTGAACATGACGTTTGTCTGGGTGGAAAGTAATCGCTTTCCACCCTGGTAAATGTCACTTTCCACCTGGATATATGTCAAAGTTAGAAATATGTTTCTTTCAAATTTACTGTAAGTTTGAAATATCAACATTACATATATGGTTGTAAATAAAAGAACTTACTATAAAACATACTGTACTGTATAAAAACATTAAGCTGCATTTCAAAGGAACGGTTTTTTAATATTCCAATAAAATAAATAAAACAAATCTGGACAACTGTGTGTCAAGATATGGAGAATAACTTTACAGACTGAATATAGAAAGTAGATAACTTTAATACTGAACAACTACATTTATCTAACTGAGACTCTAAAGTACCTTGGTTGAATCGTTTAGACCCCAAAGGAGAACTAACTGTCACAAGGTTCATTCATACACCGTTCGATTCAGTCGTCGAGCAAATACGGCGGTTTCTTATCTCTGTTTTAGCTATTTTATATTGGCTACTGATTATTATTGGATCTTAGCGGCTGCTGTACTTGAACCATATTGTTTTGAAAACTTGACAATAGCGTTTGATTAATAAACGTACACATTTGAAGAAACTACTAAAGAATCTATTTTAAGGAAACATATGTACATGTTACTTTCTTGATTTCTTAGTGACCCTACTGACTTCACACGCAAATGCCCAGCTCTACTAACAAATAAACCCATACTTGTATTTCAGTCGCTGGTAACTGACAAATTAAAAGTATCATGAATTTGTAAGTAACTCACCCGTCCATATGCCTAACATGTTTTTTTTTTGTTCGCTGATTTTCGCTATTTCCACATTCGACGTAAAACAAAGTTTATTTAATGCTATTACATTACATGTTATATAAAAAGCCATAGCGTTCGCGGGACTGAATTTTATGCGGCGCCCCCGGCGGGCCGTTTCGTCGCTGCCTATGATAGTTGTACGCTTAATTGGTTTGCAGAACCGTGTCCGCTATTCGACTATACATGTAGAATTTACAAACGTTGTCCGAGCGAAACGGATTTATTCAATATTCCATAAAATAACTGCAACATTTTTGTCGGCTGTCGGCCCTCTGACGGGCATTTCGCAGCACGTTTACAAACATCAACGAAATTACGCATAGCGTTTGAAAAGCCGATGTCAACCGGAAAAAAACATCAGAGATTAAGCAGATTCAAGCGCTACAGGGTATTTTCGCATTCATAAATGGAAGAGCACGAAAAATTAATAGTTTTCTCCCTTATAATATCACAAGAGCTTGAATTATTTTCGGAAATTTAGGTCACGAATATTTTGATAGTTTTCTTAAAATATTCGTGACTGAAAAGTTTCCAGGAATAACTTAAGCACGTGTGGTATTCGGTAAGAAAATTTCACACCCCAAGTATAAATCAAACCTGACATTTTATAGTTATTTATGCAACAAGTACAAAAAGTAAGTGTTTATTGGACGCAACGTGAAATTGTCCAACGAGGTCGTCAGACCGAGTAGAACAACACATTGAGTGCAATAAACACTTTTTGTACGAGTTGCATACAATATTTTTTTCTACGTTCATGTAAAAACCAAAAAATGTTTTATTTAGATGACACTAAGTGTAGGAAAATATGACATCGATTTGAACGTTTATGTTTGTCATGATCACAAAACGCTGTAGCAGAATGACAGATGAATGCAATAAAAATTGTATTGCAGTAGTGCAATAAAGAACCACTTTTTCCACTAAATATTGTTCAATAAAGTTTTGATTTTTGCATGAACGTAGAAAAAATTAATTTGACTCGGCCAACGTATTGTTGTTGCGATATATGTTGATTTGTCATTTTATTTAAACGGTTCTGTCACAGTAGATGTCAATTACTAATTCGAAGCGTATATACGTTTAATTTAATAAATGTATGTCACGAATTGATAAAGAAAATCAAGTTATTAGACAAGAAATTCAAAACCGAATACCAGATAACACTAGAAAATCAAAAGTGTATGGAAATAATTTGTTGAATTTTGCAGGTATATCCACCATATGGGTCGGTCAGTGGTCGCGCGGTTTAAGGCGTCAGTACTTGAATCGAGGTGACTAGATCGGAGTTAGTTCGAGCCCAGCTGCCGGTAGACCGTATATAAGCTATATTCGGGGAGAGGATTGGCACCCTCTCTGCGGGTATGGTAGGGTGGAATAATGTTAGCTTGGGTCAATGTGAGAGATTGATACCGGTTGATATTTGACTACCCCCCTAATTAATGAGGTTTTCCAGATTTCCCTCATTCCTGCACTGAATAGTGGTTAGGGCCTACCAACGTAAGTCGTTCCTGGACGCAAATGCGGCCTGCTTAATAATAATATGCCGCCCCCTCTCCCGCTCAAGTTTCCGACTTCTGGACTAAATCCCTGTGATTAGAATGAGGGGTAGAGATATTATTATTATTATTATATTTCGTCAAATAAAAAAGTACCAACCTTAGTTACATCAAATGTTAAAGCTCGGATGGGTGGTAGTTTAATCTATCATTCTTTGGCAATTTTAGGTCACTAAAGATGGTAGAAATATATTTTATACAACTAACACGAAGCAATTTCGAAGAAATTCATATGTAGGTATATCCACCATATTTCGTATAAGATGCCAATGTGTAGATCATATATGTTTACCTTCTCAACTGTTAACAAATTTCCACTTAATTATCGCCTCACGACGAAAAAATTTCTGGAAATTTTTCTGATTGCCATGGCAACGAGTCAAAATAAAGTCCTTATTGGTTTTAAAGTAGAGGTGTGAAATTTTCCATAAAATTTTTCTACTACTAAACTGTTTTTTGTTCGTAATACAAGGTGTTCAAATTTTGAGGAGCAACTTTAATATATTTTTAATTAAAATATAGCACCTTGATTACACTACCCTGGGCAAAATAATAAATTTGGGTTTTATTACAACTGTTACGTAAAACGTTTAAATAATAAATGTACAAGGTGTTTCTAAAATGAGTACTTAAAATTTTATATTCATAAAAAAACATAAAGTTTTCATATTTTTGATTCAGAAATTAGAAAAAATCATATTCATCAAAAATTATTTTGATGGAGTATTATTATTATCGTATTAACTTGTATCTCGATGAAATGTAAATATGCAACCAACAGTACAATCACAATCCCACAAGTTACGGCCGTACGTTTTTCGTAATAGTAATAGTTTTCGCGTCCAGACATGCTCTAAACCTTGCTTTGGGTTATATGCATTTTGCAATCGCATTGAAATTATTCTTGTCGAAGAAATTTTCAAACTTTGTATATGTGTATTTGATATATTTTGTATATTCGGGCATTATTTAGTGTTCTGCTCTTTTTACTTAATGAAATACGGTGTGCAGTTTTGATTATAAATTTTGTAATACAAATTCAAACAGGTAAATACTCCTACTTTATTTATTTTCTTATAATGAAAGTTGATGCTGAGAAGTGTGAAACTTACTAACTTTCCAAAACATTTACTTATCAAAACATTCTTGCATGGCCAAGTTAATAGGTATAGTCGCGGCAAGAATTCAGACGCCTCAACTATACTATTCTTAAAATCAGTTGTAAGAAAATTCAGCATGTTACTTAGTTTCTTGGATTTTATTGGTTTCGTACATATACGTATTAGCGGATAATAACCTGTGAAAAACCGTCAAGTGGCAACGTAAGTGAGATGTTGCTCGTTTCACCGCTAAACACTCTGTGAATTTTGTCTTTTTTAAACATCCGAATACGTGGTTAAAATTAATGACTTTATGACTGAATCGCCCTGTAGACCTTATGCATTTTATTAAAATTTTACATTTTAAAGGCCTATTCCCAATTAACGGTGAAGAAAAATTGTTCTAACAGCGCCGCATTCGGGACGACTGCATTACGCGATCAAATATGTGATTCCGTGACCCAAACACAAAACGAGCAGCAAACTCGGGGGTATTTATAGCGAATGCATTCCATTGTTTGAGGGAATACACAGAGAAATTAAATGTTTAATGCCGGAACAATGAATACATATTTCAGATATCTCTGTAAAGGAAGCTACTTAGCGAGAAACAATACGCAGAGCCTTCGTTGTGATAAAACGCTAAATTGCAGGCTGCACTGCAGATTCGCCTCTTCTGTTCCACGTTTCACCCTTTATTCGTATCAGAAGGGGTAGAGAAGGATATGTTACTGTATAACTATCGGTCGATATAGGTCAGTAAAGTTAAAATAAACCTAAGAGTTCCTCAAGTCAAACCGATAATAGTTACTTATGTATCTAGGACGTAATTGAGGCGTTTAACGTTCGCGGCACGAGGCTTCAGATGAAGGCTTTTACACGCTAGGGTGTTAAACGCTATTTACGACGGAGTCGCATACAAATGAGAAACATGGAACTTTATTACGAATTTGGTAATAGTGGTTGTTACTCTCGGTCGGCGGTCAATTTTACGAAACAAAATGTTAAAAAATTGTACGTTTAATGGAAGAAGCATAGTTTAAGTAAAATGCGTTTAGGAATTTAGTAACCCAGTCGACAATTTCATTTTGTGTAGTCGCCATTGCTTAGCAGCCGCTCGTGTGCAATTCCTACTTAAAAAAGAATGGAAACAGACACACATGACCATGTTTTATTGCTAGATGATATGTTAGAACCTGCAGAAGCCACAAAAATGGCATACATCCAAATCAAAAAATTATATGATACCTATCAGGAGTTTGTTTTATGGTGCAGAAAGAAATGTGTCGTTGGTAAATACAATAAAATCAACTTATTGACATAGTTAACGAAAAATCTATGAAGAAAAAATCGTCGTCATTGTGGAGCTACTATAAACTTAATCGACAATGTTGATGTAAATTCCCAAAGTTACTGCAATTTTTAAAGGACAAATGTAATGGATACATATCAAATAAGTCTAAGATTTTGTATATGAATGATATAGAAACATTTCTAATAGAAGCTCTAGATGAAAGTTATTTGCTGTTGAATGCTATAATTTTTGGTGTGTGGAGCATGCAAAGAAGAAGAACTATCAAGTCGGTGATATCCAGAAGTTAGAAACATTGCTTAGAACTATAAAAGTTAATAATAAATATTTTTCTTTGAAACCAATTAATGTTGAACATAATAGATTTTCCATACTACCAAAAATGGAAAATATTCCACTCAAGTCGTTGGACAGAATACGTTTGGTCAAATGCAACATAGCAGAATATTTGAACTTACTCAAAGCAAAAGAATTCACAGCACACTGTTTCAGGCGATATTCAATTTTAGCAGCAAATTCCAACAATGGCCAAGTAAACGAACAAATAGATTCAGTGATGCCATCGATAAATCAAATCAGCAACAAATTCAATATATTTCATTAGTACGTTCTAAACTGGAATATGGTTCTTTAATCTGGTATCCTAAATACCAAAATTATTCTTTATCACTTGAATCTGTACAAAGGAAATTCTTAAAGTTTCTATCTTTCAAAAAAGATGGTATATATCCCGACCGAGGTTATAAGTATGAGTTATTATTATCAAGGTTCAATATTCCGTTTAGACGTATTCTAAACAGTATAATATTAAACAAAAATATTATGCTATATTTATTTAATAATAATATTGATTGTATACCTCTACTGAAATGTTTTAATTTTAGAACTCCTGGTTTTAACTCTAGGCATGGTAAAACGTTTTGTTTACCGTCAACTAGTACCAACACTCTTAAAAAGTCACCCGTGTACGTTATGTCTCATAATATTTCGGAATGTGATATAAACTTTTCGTCTATCAGTTCTTTGAGAAAGGCTGAAGTGGAGAGATTTCAACAATCTTAATTTTATTAGTTTATTTATGCTATTTTACTGTATGTCTTTATATATTTATGCACTTGTATTATTATTGTTAGTATTGTTGTATGTATTTACTTGCATTTAATTTTAGTTGATTGTTTTATATTATTTTATTGTTTCTTTCTATGATATTTATTATGATTTTTGTACTGTAATTTTAAGTTGAATTTGAACAAATGTTACCCGAATGAGACAAAATCATCACAGGCCAACGGGAGCATCTGTCTAAATTAAGTCCAGCAAAATATAATTAACTTTCGAGAAGTGTTATCTATTTCATTCAAAACCCTGAGACCTCTCTTGTAAACTCAAATAATTAAGTCAAATTAAATAGTTATAAAACCAAGTGCATTTATTTTCCAATAGCGAAACGAGTCCTGCAGTTTCTAACATTTAAAGAAAACCATACCTGTATATGTTTTCTAGTAACCACATCGAGGAAATTTCAAGATAACTACATCTCATGGGACTTGATCTGGGATGCTGAAATCCAAAGTTCTCTAATGATATACAATCACATCTTTAATATACATCCTAGTGGAAGCAGGGGAACTAGGCAAACAGTAAAAAGTTTCAGTATTAGGTGAACTAAGGTAGTATTACCTGACAAGAAAATAGCAGGCTGTTTAAAATATGTGTACGAAGACAAGGTAAATACCTCGATACCGTTGAATACGTATTAGGATGTATAACACACGATATTTATAGCGACACAAAGTCTATTGTAGAATCTACAAATTCCGCCTCGCCTATCTGCTTAAATCCCCAATGACATTCAGTGCACTGAAGACGCGAAAAATTGATCCTAGTCAAAAATATATATACGGCAAATAAATATGCATTAAACGTCAGACATAAAATTGTAGTATATCTCGTAAATATTACGATTCATGCATAGTATAACCGATCTGCCACTCTTCAAAATTTTAAAAGGATATGCAATGTTTGTACTAGTTTCCATTTACATAATACTTTAGAAAAATATCTCCAATTTATTAGGTATTGGTTCCTTTACTGTTTTACCTCCATTTCTTTAGTAAAAAAACTACCTACAGTAAATTATTAGAATTTCATCCAAAACTACCACTACTCGAGTCGGCAAAAAAACGTAAATACGCCACCGGGACAGCGCTGGCGGCGGCTACAATGTATGCAAACACATCGAGATACGTAAAAGTGGAGTATTCCAACAACATACGGTCCCGGTTTATTATCACTGCCACTCATTCGTAAATGGCGAACAGAACACAACAGCAAGATGCTGCACGGTGGCATTTTCAATAAAAATAGCTCAAATATGACGCCATGAAATCGTTTGTTGCCGTGATACAAAGATTTTTATTAGAGACGATGGCGCACCATAAAAATCGCACTGCTTCCATGCTAGATACCTATTTTTGCATGGTCAATGGCTTTTACTGGCTTCCTAGCAATATGCATTAGCGAAGCTACAATGTGAATTCGTCAGCAAACTTCTGATACATTGCAAATGGACGTAGTGATACAGGGTGTTTCTTAAGTAGATGTACAAAATCCAAGAACGTATTCTGTGACCAAAAATAAGGGTTTTTTATTATTTATTAGTTTGATGAGGTCGTAAGAAAAATAATCAGTTTTTAATGTCTAAACCGCTTGAGATAATTTAACCAAATTCGGAAATTCGGTGTGCATATTTAGTATGATAGTAGTTATCAAACAAAAAATTACCAGCTTTAGAAACTTACCAGTGGCGGAGGTGTGGGTATCAACGATCATTATTTGTGAATATATATATATATATATATATATATATATATATATATATATATATATATATATATATATATATATATATATATATATATCAGTCAGTATAATATTACAAATAAAATAGGTCACCATTGTATTATTTTCACTTTTAATTTCTTTAAACTTTTTTGTATTCCAAAGCGATTAACAACAAAATTAATTTATTTGATCAAGTGCATTTTTATAGAATTACTTAATTTACTTAAACGTATCTTAGGGGGGTTATGCAAAACAATAATAAAAAGAAATTTAATATTGTTTATTGTCAAATTAAGCTTACTTTTTAAAAAGATTACGGTTTAATAATGAGTTATGCTTATTCAAATGGTGAAATGGCCAATATGGTTTATATGTATGGTATTGCAAATAGAAATGGTACTGAGGCTAGGTGAATTTATATAGAAAGATTTCCAAATCATTCAGTTCCAAATCCAAGAATGTTCAGAAATGTTCAATTCCTGGAAGACCTTCGACTGTCAGAACGTCTGAGTTGAAAGAAGCTATTCTACACGAAATTGAAGAAGACCCAAATACTGTGTTGCAAATCTTAATGTGGATCATAAATTAGTTTGGTCCATTCTGATGCATCAACAGTTATACCCCTATCACATACAAAGGATTCAAGTCGTACTACAGCCTATCCTTACTACCGCAAGACTATCCTGCTAGTCTACAATTTTGTCACTGAATTTTTGAAAAAAAAATAAACTGTTTAGGCCTGTATTTAAAATATAATAGAAAATTGTATATATAGTTGCCTATACCTCCACTTCGCCGCGTAAAGGCGTTCATGCGCGATGGAAAATCCAAACGAATCAATACTTAATCAGTGAAGGAAGTTAAGCCCAGTATTTTTGATAGTAGTAACCATATTCCTATATATTATAAAAAATATATCATATATCACTTGTGTAGTGCATACATAAATCTAGTGTACGGAACCTTTTTCCCATCTAATACCCTTTCCCACAAGGTTTCGTAAGCCTGTCTGCACTACGAGAAAGGAGAGTGATTTACCTTTTTTTTTTTCTCTTAATTTGGTTTAGAGATATACCTATTTCCAATCATTATTTTCGTTACAATAGTTACAGTTCATTCACATTCGAAATTCAACAATAAACAAAATGTAGATTTTACCGCTTTTTTTCCAGAGATTTTTTCCAGAGATGCTATAATAAACTTGCGCAATAAAAACGTTTGGTCTGATGAAAACCTTAATACCATAATGGGTGGGTTGATTGAATGTATGGGCGGGTTATTGGAAATTTTCTTGTTGAGCCTTACGTTTTACCAAGAACTTGTGTCTCCTACAGACATTTTTTTAAGTTCTACCTGAACTACTTGACCATGTTCCCTATGCGCTAAGACAAAGAATGTGGTTTATGCATGTCGAGACGCCCTCACATTTTAGTTTGATTATTCGTGAATTTTTAAATGAAAGATTCAGTAATAACGTGATTGAACGAGGCACTCAGAACCAGGTCAACCTTGGCCACCCAGATCACCCGATATGAACCCTATTGATTTTTTTGTTTGGAGGCATCTCAAAACATTTACAAGGTTCACATTGAATCTGAGGAGAACTTATGTCAAAAAATTATGGCTGGTTGTGGTGTGGAATTTCTGAACGTGTTCGAGCGTTGATTAGAATCGGAGTGTCATGATAAGACATGCTGGTTTTTATGGTAGATTATTCTTTCATTTAGTTTTTTTCGGAAAATGGTTGTTAAATGTGTTTTTCCTTATCTCTCAAAAAATATCTTCAGAAACTAAAGCAAGCAGTTCTGCAGATATTTGTTTAACTATAAAAGTTATTAGAAATTTTCGTGTTTTATAACATCTTGTATCTCTGTTAATATTAACATTACCCCCGATATACATGTAAGTGTATTTTTGAGCTGTAACTACTACATAGCTCTGTGACCCATTACTTATGAAACACCATGTATATACTGCGATACACTACCGATTCTTTGCACATTTTCAGTGTTGCTACTACTACTACGACTAATTATTGTTGTTAATTTTCATCCAACGTTACATTTTTGAAACACATATTAAGCCAATTTAAATTTTCAGTCACATCATGAATCCAAATCGCGTCGAATTACAAACGTTTTCGTTTCTAGCAGACGCCTTTCATACCCGGGATCTCGAGCAAGCAATTCAATGAACTTAACATAAGTTGGAAGCCCTCTATCGGCGGGGTTTATTAAATAAAGAAGGGCTTCGTTAGGCATTAAAGCACACTAGGATTATCACGTTGGCGATTATATCCTTCACGGGCTCGACCTGTACAGGCGGAAATGCACGTCCCGCCGCTCGAAAAGGGACAATTGAAACTGTTTCGTTAAAAGGTGCCGTCTAATAATAAAATTAAACACACTTAGGAGACGTTGCAGGGGTTCAAATCTCGCTCCAGTCTAATTTAAAAACATGAGATACCAAACGGAGGTATAACAAGGAGTGAAGTACAGTACCCGTAGACGCTCTATTTAAAAAAGGGTTTACTTTAGAACTGCTAGAAAAGTAAACGATTCAAGGCAATTGTAAAATGTGGTTCACAGTTTAAATGTTTTACAAATAATCAATTTTTTAAATAATTTTCAGTAACATTAAGAAATATTATCAGTATCTATGGGTGCAAAGCGTCAAGTAAAGACGCAGTCCAAGAAGGACTAAAAGAAAGACAAGAAATCGTTTAATAATCTGTTGATAGAACAAAATTTCCCATTGAACATTATTTTCTTAATCTCTCTTAATAAATCTTAAACCAATCCTCGCTCTAATTATCAAGTAAGTATTGTAAAAAAAACAATATACAGGGTTAACTATGACTAAGTACAAAAATTTTAACCACGTGCTCATGGAGCCTAAAAGACAATAAAAATGTCATTCCAGAATTTTAGCTCGATATTTTAAAAATGGGGCAAAACTCTTTTTTCCTACGGAAAGTCGGCGCCTATGATGAGTATAGATTGAGATGGCTTATGGCTTAGATACATAGCTGGCATTACATCTGTCAACAACTACCATGCGGTCGTTTACAGTATTTCTAAATGCAGAAACGACAAAAATTAACATTCTTATTAGTAATAATACCTGATAGATAGGTAACAGTTAATCCAGTTAGCTCCAGTATTTTGCATTCGTTTTTCTTTACTTGATTACAAACTGGTAAAACTACATTTTCACTCACTATCGATAAACACACTTCCCGTAGGTACAGTTGTTAGATACAATGCCTATGTATTATAACAAAATCGAAGAAAGGGGTGGTAGGTAGGTTCTAATAGATAACAGAAAACGTTTAACACCCGCGGCAGTCTTGTCCTATAACCTAGAAAAACAAACCGGCGAACTATATTGTGGGAAAATATCTGTACCCCCCCTTTATTTATTAACTATAAAACGCTTTAAATTAAAATAAGGCACTAAAAACTGAAGAACACAAAACTACAACGTAAACACAGGAATTAAATTATAACATGACAGCGAACCGACTTGACTGGACCGACTGCCAACTGTGGCCGACTGTTGTATGACGGTAGCTTGCTGGTTGCTTACTTACGCATTGGCGGCGTTAAATAAGGATTTAATATAATATCGAAAAAAATTTTTTTCGCTTTATAAATAAGTTTGGAAATTTTTTGAAAGGAAATTCTGTTAATTCTTATTTTTTTCTATCCCCTCTTAAAATATTTGTACTTAGTCATAGTTAACCCTGTATATCTATCTACATTTGTATTTTGTTTATTTACTTTTTCAATAAAAATGAGTTTACTCTATATTTTGGCGGAGGTGCTAGGATTATTCCATAATGCATGACTTACCTAATACGTGCAGAAGGAAGAATGTATTATTTTAATCGAAATAGTGTTTGTCCTATACGACTTCCATGATTTCGGACAACGTAGTACAGTTTAGAAGAGTTAATTTGTCATTTGTAATATTATTAGGTGTTATTGTCTTAAATAAACATTGGTATCTAATAAAGTTGCAAAATAGACTCGTAAAATGGACACAAAGTGCATCATCTTACCGAGCAAATGAAAGAAGCATGCCATGCCATTATGTAAAAATACAGCGCTAATAAAAAATATTTTACAGATGCCAAAAGTAGGACATTCAGAGATAAGACCGAAAAGCTTTTCATAAGGATTGCCTTAAGGACAGTGAAGTTCCAAAAGGTATTATGGTGTGGGGATGCATATCAACAAAGGGTTTAGGCACCTTGAAATTTATAGAAGGCACTGTCAATGCGGAGAAATATCAAGAAATTCTTCATACCGCATTGCTACCAAATATCCCAAAATTATATTCAAATAAAGATTCTGTATTTCAACAGGACGGTGCATCATGCCATATGGCAAAAACTACAAAAAAAATAGTTTGGGGATAACAATATAAAGGTGTTATCACATCCATCCAGCATTCCGGATCTTAATCCAATAGAGACGAGACACTGTAGCATAAAATGAAGCAACACCTGAAAAACAATACCCATCGGACAATTCCCCAGTTGCGCGCCAAATTTCAAGAAATTTTGGAGAATTTTTCACCAAATATGTATGAAAACATTGTTGATATTATGCCTGCTAGAATTCAAGCGATTGTTAAGGCTAATGGCGATGTTACATCTTATTAACTGTATTTCAATTATTATAAAATTTATTTGTTCCAACATTTAGTTGTGACCAAAATCAAACATTTTATAATTAAATAAATTATAACAAAAAAAGGAAAGGTAGTTTGCGGTTAATAATGGTTTAAAACGGCAAGGAATATGTTGTTAACGCATACATAAAATTACAAGAAAATCTGTCAACGCATTTTGATAGATTGTCACATGATTCAAAAAATAAATGCTTGTTCCAACATATAGTTGTTAAGGCTCGTATGTCCCTCTAATTTTTGAAAAATTAAGCACGCCTAAGCAAACAGCCACGGTTAGTCAGCGGTGCCACCAGACATATACCGGTTTCGAGTTTATTAGCCCTCATCAGTATATTAATATTTGAAACTTATAGCATGAATAAAATGTAGGGCACCCTTTATGCTAATAAAGCCGTAAATATAACACTGACTTTTCCGATATCCCAAACTTTAACCGTGATGTAAATCCGCCAAGCGCGAGCTATTATTTCGCGTATTGACGTAATACTGCTCGATCTAATAAATGAATAATTTATCTCTCACCGTGGCCACTTAAAGCCGGCTCCATTGGCTGTATATGGATAAACGTAAAATAAATTCTGGAGGGAGTGATAAAACCGGAGCACTATCTGGAGCAACTAGTGGGGATCGATCAGGTTATATAGTAGGAAGGATAATTTAAAATCGTTAGAGAAATAAAAGCGGCGACTCCTCTGACGGTTTAACGAGGAAATTCTCCAGTCTTTGATATACGTAATGGGTCTCACTTTATAGATACGGATACGGGGCAATACAGATCGAAATGCGATAATTAGATTCTAAATGGTTTAGGTAATTACCATCTAGTAACCGGGAGTAGATAGAGTTATTCGAAATATTGCATTTCCATGAATCTTCCACAAGCAAATTGCATTTCTAATGAGATGATACTTCTTATATAGACGTTAATATTTAAATAGGTATACTTTATATTAAAACAAATTTAATTGTATTCATGCCAGCTAATCTACCCATTTATTTACCTGCAGAGGTTCTATTCTCGAGTTCAGTAGAACACATTCTTTAAGAAAATGACGTAAATTCTCATGAGAAAATGCAAATTTATATTGTTGACCTTTCTCATTGTAGTTACTTCTCATAAAAAATTAAAAAATTATTTCACATAGTTTTTGCTAAAGCAATATAAGGTTTCAAGAATTGTAAATATACACATAGATAATATAATATACTCAGGATTTTTTTAAGTGGAATGAATTCCCACTCGAATTTATTATATAAACTAGATGCAAACAGAGATTATTGAACGTAATAAAATAATTTAGAGCATTATACATATATACTTGGTATTGTGTATAGTGCGTTTCCTTATCATATAAAACTATATTTTTTATACCCAGTGTTCATTTAAAATTTATAATAGTGCATATAAACAAAAATAGAAGATTTTGGTAACTAATTTTATGGGCTAACTTGCCCGATCCCCTGACCTTAATCCTCTATACCTTTATTTCAGAGACCAAACCATTCGCGAATATGAACTGTTTCTGTAATATGTAACTGTATTCTGTTAGGGTTGACCAAAGAAGAAAGAAACTATTAAATAAATTAAGTTTTTTAAAATACAATTTATTACATAGAAAAATAAAATCACTTATATTCGAGACCCTCTGTATAAATATAATAAAAAGTTGCTTTAATGCCTACAATCGTAAAAATTTTTATGATAAACGAAGCTGCTTTATGGCTGTAAGTAATAATATGATAACACTTTTCACAACATGTATTAAAAATAACATAATGAGTACTTGTAAAATCCCAGACAATGTGATACAATCCTACCGACTTAGTAAGATTACATTAAAACTAGTTTATTTCACTCTGGGGCATTGTAAAATATTTCACGACTCTAGTTATTAAGATGGTTGCATCTCGACTCGAATAAAACCGACAGTAACACTGAAGATCGCATACCTACACGCGCTGCACTTATTATAATTTTATGCATGTAATACGTGAAGAATTTCTTAAATGAGAAAAGTTTTTTATAATAAAAAATTGAATTTGCAGGTAATTTTCGCAGAAGAGCAGTAAGTTCTACTAATACTCGTAGACCACTGTATAAATACCCTGTATGTTTTTAAAAATCAGCATAGATGAAAATTTTTCAACAACTCTACTATTATTCTGTCATAGACTAACATCACTGTCAGTATAAGCAGATCTATTTATTATACCTAAAAAATCGATAATGCAGCTATCACCCAATGAATATTGTGAAACTAGGCCATTTCAACGTCGATTTTGTTTGAATTATTTATTTGTTAGCCAGGTATGTGCCAAATTAATTTATCAATATGTTGATGCAACTTGCATAGTACACCATACGCCAATCAGTCCACTGAATAGTAATGTTGACTTTAACACATATGTTTATAACTTTATCAAACTCCTCTTCATAAAAATTAATGAAAACCGCGATATGATCCCTTTAAAAATACTTAGTGGAAATGTACCATAATTATAATATCGAAAAAAGTTTTGATTTTATTCACTCCGTATCAACTCACATCGGGAACCGTTCTGGTGTATTATTAAAATGCACAACAAACAGACTGCAATCGAACCCTGCCTTTGATCTTTCAAATTCGCTTCCCCCTTTTTCTCGTTTCCTGCTTTTTGGATGCGTTAACCGCCGTTAACAAATGTGCAGTACTTACCAACTGCTTTATATCGCTAATTTAAATGACGTAAGCGCGCTACAATACACTGACAAATAGACGTCAGATATTAGACGTCATAACAACGCAACATACTTAACAATCATAATTTTCATCAAATATTAGAAAATTGTAAACAAATACATCGCATTTGAACAAAAAATGCTGTGTTGTGTAAATTTTTTAGTTAGTTTTTAAACAATTTAATGGCAAATTTAATAACATTCCAAATATGACAAAAACTGGCAAAATAATAGAAATTTGCAAATACTCAAAATGTAACGGCAAAAAAAAACGGTATAATAATTTTAAAAATACGGTTATTCCATGATTTAGTCGTTTAAATTCTCCATGCTTCGGTGCTCTCTAGCATACGTTAATTTTTTTTTTAACTTAATAAATTAATATCTCAAAATACTGTAAAAAACAGTGAAATTTTCAAGTGTGTAATTCAGGATGTGTAAAATTTCCGTTTTAATAGTTTTACACATGGCTTTTTTATACGTTTTACACTAAATGTGTTAAAATTACTAATATTATACTGAATTTGTGTAATATTTACCAATAATGTGTTAAAAGTGTACCATTTTGTGTAAACTTAACACACTATCCCTGATTGGTTGAGCACAATTGCGCAGCTGCAGTATATCAGCTGTTCCAACACACATCACTACGACATGTTGGCCGTGTAGCGTTGTTGTGTTCAGTTACCTCTCATTCGCTGTGTTCAAATGAAGCACATTTAAATTTAAATAGAGGTCTGATCAAAGAAAGTAGTAGGTACTTACTTAAATATAGCAAATATTACTGATAATTGTGACAAAGCTAAAACTAATTAGGACTATAACTCTTAAACATATTAGGAATTTACTCTGACATTTTAGATTACTCTGTATTCTGATTTTCTTGGACAGATCAGTACAGTTAATTTTCGTAAACTCTTTTTATGCAGTGCCTAAGTACATGCATCTTTGTTGAATGTTTGTTGCTTTATTAGAATATGTACTACTCTGCTACCACTACTAATGTTGTTAAATATTTTGTTAAAAAACTTGGATGTTGTTTATTTGAACTGAATTATATAGTTTTAATAAAATCCTAAAAAGTAAAATATCTTATATTTTATTATTACTATAACACCATAATTCTGAAAATGCTCTATATTGATCGGTAAGCCCACCCACCTTTTTAGTATATTAATTATGTTCCTGTTTGCTCTACAAGCTATAATTTTTATAATACCTTTTCTAGTTTCTGTAGTTTTTCCAGGCTATTTTGGATTTGGTTCGAGATGAATTCTCCTACCTTTAATAATAAAAATAACACTGAAATAGTTTGGTTTGTAGGCTTCCGTCAATGGTTTGACGAATTCGAGAGACATTTAAGTCTTAAACCGACGACGTGGCCAACAGCCCGGAAGCAGCCAAACACTGAAATATGTAAAAGTTACACATAAAATTTGTTATATTAACACAGTGTTAACTCTTAACACACTACTAGATGAATGCACAGAGAAATGAGTAAAAAAATACACAATCCTCGACGACTTGACCTCGACGACTCGACCTCGACGACTAACACAGTATTGTGTTCTTTTGGGTTAAAATATGTAATTATTTTTATACAGTGCATAGGCATACAAAGCGCCAAAAATGCTATAATATACAGAGAGTCCTATTTAAATAACGAAGTTCCGGTATAACCGGAAGTGCTGGAGAGTTTTAGATATTTGTGTTTTTCATTTGCACTAAGAAGATGGTTTGGAAATGACGAAAGGTCGCTTCAAGAACCCTCCTTTCACATTACGTTTGCTACAAGGTGAATTACTCTAAAACAATGAATCTGGAGAGTCCGGAGACGTTTAGTATTCAGACGTCATCCCTTAAGCCGTCGCTTTCGAAAGTTTTTATCACTTAAAAATAAAAGTCACGAGCAGGAAAGTAATCATGCATGTTAGAGGTTAAGTCCCTTATCGTGGTAAGCGGCCGGATGGCATGTGCATACGAAAGAGCCTTCTGCAGCACCACGCCGAGCTATTTAGAGTTGTCATTGTAATAATGACTATTCTCGGTGTAAGCAAGATGAAATTGCGCATTATGCGGAAAACGTACGGTTTGTGCTCCCGACATTCTATTACAGCGAAATGGGTCGCCGCATTTCACCTGAATATGTAAGCAATTCGTTAATGTTTTTCTATTACTCCGAATTACAGCCGTTACACTTACGTTGTAGCTTTTTTACTCTATAAAATGATACAATTTCAAACATATTTTATAACTTCTTGAAGATTTTTATGGAAAATAGCTGACATACCAGCTGTTTTGATAAAAATGGGACACTGCATTTGTTGTTTTATGCTGCAAAAATTGTGTCTGAAAAATGGTTTAAATAGAATGTCTACTTCTTTTTCACATACTATCATGTGTAAAATTGTTTGTATTCAATTTATACAGAGTGTAATGAAAAAACAGGTAATCTCGTTAACTGGGTATCATTGATATCATAAAATATGTCGATTTAACCCAACTTTTCTATATGCAAAAGTGCCTTCCTTAAAAAATACGGGGTGTTAATGTTGAACTTTTAAAATTGTTTTTTCACTTATGATATCCTTACCGAATACTGCACTAGTATAAATCAAACCTGACATTTTAAATTAATTTGACTCGGCCAAGGTATTGTTGTTGTTGACATATGTTGATTTGCCATTTTTATTTAAACGGTTCTGTCACAGTAGATGTCGATTACTAGTTCAAAGCGTATGTACGTTGAGTTTAATAGTGTACACTGAAATGTCGCGAATGGATAAAGAAAACCAACAAGTTATTATACAAGAAATTCAAAACCTAATACCAGATAACACTAGAAAATCAAAAGTGTATGGAAACAATTTGTTGAATTTTGCAGGTATATCCACCATATTTCGTTAAATAAAAAAGTACCAACTTTAGTTACATCAAATGTTAAAACTCGGATGGGTAGCAGTTCAATCTATCATTCTTTGGCATTTTAGGTCACTAAAGATGGTAGAAATATATTTTTTTACAAGTAACAGGACGCAATTTCGAAGAAATTCATATGTAGGTATATCCACCATATTTTGTAGATAAGATGCCAATCTGTAGATCATATATGTTTACCTTCTCAACTGTCAAAAAATTTCCACTTAATTATCGCCTCGAAAATTTTTCTGGTTACCATGGTAACGAGCCAAAATAAAGGCATCTTATTGGTTTTAAAGTATATATATATATAAATAAAAAGGAGAAAAACAAAAGGAAAAAAAATGACTGACTAAATAGCAACAAATAATTTCGAGATTATAAAGTTCAAGGTATCATGATTAATATCGCAGATATCAGAGATATAGTTAAAAATACTAAATAATAAAGCCCCACATTTCACTCAGATGCAATTATTTTTTGAAAATGAAGGTTAAAAGATAGCTTGTCATCACAGCGATTCCTAAATCTCTAAATTCAGTGCATCTATTTGACAGTGTCATTTATTTGGTAATGAAAATAAATTTGTGAAATTTTCCTGTTAAAAGATAAGACGAAACATTTGATTATATTTAAATTTAACTTATTCCTAAGATACCAGTTATTAATAGCGACTAAATCATGTTGTAACAATGAACAATCATTGACAGTGTTGATAGTTTAAAACAGTTTCATATCATCTGTATATACAAGTTTATGAGTTTTGACTTCATCAAAAAACTATTAATAAACAATAGAAAGAGCAAAGGACCTAAATTGGATCCATGTGGGACACCCGATGTAAGAACAAAATGTGGCGATGCAATGCCTTCATATTGAACATTGGTTCATTCGCAATAAATAGGACTTCATTAAATTGTAAAGCTGCTGGGAAAATCCGCAGGAAATCAATTTGATCAAAGACCTTTTGAAAGTTAAGAATTGTGGAGTTTCCGAGATAATATTGACAACGTAAGACAGTCGCAGCAAAAGTTTTACAACTTATTTTATACAGAGTTTGTCTAAACATAGGGGGTATTATAAGGAAAACAGGGACTTAGGAAACATATTAGTTATTAAACAGAAGATTTATACTAAAATTTATTAAAATATTGTAACCTTCAGATTTCAAATCACTAATTCAACAATTTAATTGCTTCATACGGCCACATGCCTTCAAAATGCATAAACGAGCAATAGAGAACATCTGATATTTTGAAAAAATTGTGGTTATTGTCTAATTTGTTCACATGCATTTGTAATACGCTTTTTCAGTTGATTAATTCGTCCTTCATAAATCCCGACACACCGAATTTCAATGGACTAAAATCGGAAAAACGTGGTGGCCACTTAATAGTTGCGTCTCTTCCACATTTTAAACTTAAATATTGTCTAACATTTAATTCAAGATGAGGCGGAGTACCATCAAGTTGCATCCACAAATTGGACGAAGAGTAAGTGACAAATTGTCAAGTAAAGTGATAAAATCATTTTGCAATTTTAAAATTTAAAAAGTTGTTACACCCTATAGAGACGTACAAAACAAAACAAAATATTACGGAAAAGAACCGATATATTTAAAGTCGCAAATCATGCTGCATGCAATTTAAAATATATTCGAAGACTGTGGGCGTAACAATTAATTATTCTGACATTTTATAAATATCTATAGGATGTCACCCTTACATTTCACCCTCCTACATGCACGTACAAAGCAAACAAGACGATAAATTGCCATTTAGGCTTTTATAACTGGGGGAGCCGATTGAAAGTGATTGAAAGCCGGGCGTATGAAATAGTATTTAACCAGATTATTTGTCGCTTTTGCCAGTGTAGACCACTATTTTTAATTAAATGCCAAATAGCAGCAATATTTGTTTAGATTGAGTGGAAACCGTAAAATTTATCGCGTCCGTCCCAGTCGTTTATCCTGATAAATTACCGTGCGACGAATTAAGTATCATATTTTATCCGGCGGCACGCAAACCATCCGGGAGCGGAAGAGCAACGAAAAACTATAAAAAAAAACGCTCATTTTATCGAAAAAAACATACAACATTTGCCAAATGAATATTGGCTGGCATGTCACATGAAAGAAGTGTAAGTTCAACAGAAGATTCTTGTAATTCGGAAAATAATTTCAGTGGAAAATTCGACAATTGTCAGTTTATTTTAGTTTAATATATTAGAGTGAGTTAAAGATTTATAACTACCTAGTTTAACTCCTAAGGAAGTTATGAACATGTTTATAGTTACGGTAACTAAGGGTTTATTTGTGTATAATGTATTAGTAAGAAGTAAAACCTTTTATGAAAGCTTGCAGACAAAATCATGAACAAAGAGAAATGACGCTACTCCAGTGTGATTCTTCGTTTGAAATCTGGCACACCGGCAACCGTACTGATTTTCCCCGTCACCACTCTTAAGAGAATAAAGAGATTACCTCCCAGGAACCTTATTAGATCAAACTGTGCTAAGTACAATCAGGATATTATACAAAGCTAATTACGTATAAACACGTCTAGCAGAGTGCATTAGTAACGAGCTCATATCCTCTCGCAGCTTCGCCCCTCATTATTTCCGTTCCATTTATTAAGCTGCTAGTAATCTTTTACGGAATAAAGTCTCTCCGCGTCTCATAAAGAGCTCGTTCGGTGGAAACACAGTCCTTGTTTGAAGAGCAGACCCACACACAAAGTAAAGGCTTGGATCTGGGCTGCAGGAACATTTAATAACCGTTGCGATTTAGCTAATAACAAAATTCAAGGGTAGATGGTCCTAATATTAAGCATTTAAGAGGCCAGTAAACGTTTAATCATATTGTCTAAAATGGATATTTCAATGAAAACCTTATCAAAGAATTTTGAAATTTAAATACGCAAAAGGGTCAAGACAGTTTCCCTCTCGGGCCCTAAAATGTTTCACGGCCGCGGAATATACAGTTTTTTGTGTGATGAAAATAATAAATTATAAAATAAAAAAAAATAAAATAATATAAAATAAAATTAATAATAAACATAAAAAATAATGTTAATGTTTTAAAAATAGTACAGTTTCACCACAAGTAATAATTTAAATATTGCTTAGTCCTGCTCTTGTTTTATAAAGGTTTTATGATTAATTAGTATCAAAGAAGGTGTATCTGATATCAAATATATTTCTAGAGTGAAATAATTTAACGAATAGCCTTGTAATATACAGCAAAACTGACAATACATAAAAATATGGGCTTATGAAACAGCTTAATTTGGCTCGTTTGATGCATTCAAATAAAAATCAACTACAAATTCAAGAATTGTTTAAATGGTTTTAAAACTATAAAATATTCATGTACACTTCCTGTATACTCTTCTCTTAAGAAAGTATACCCTTCTCAAAGTATCTTTTAATATATCTCAATAAAATTGAAATATATTAAGAGAATAATTAGGCTGATGGCATATCATAACCTAAGATTTCATAAATTTGTATGCAACATGTACAGAACGTCTAAGTATTAAGTATGATGAGTATTATAAATAAACCATGGCCAATTATTTTACCATAAGATCCAAGGACTCTTTTAAACTCCTCAAGAAATTATTACAGGAAATATTTGAGAAGGGTTACTGGTATGAGCATTTTAGAACACGTACTGGTAATATTTTTGCACATATTTATGAACCACTAGAAATATTAATTAATATTAATATGGATGAACTGCCCATATTTAAGAGTACCAAGCAAAATTTAAACACAACGAAAAACACTCACAAGTAATAACAGATAAGTTAGAAATTTAGGCGGGAAACATAAAACCATTCATAAGACCGCAAGAAAGCTAAGCGGTTTTATGAACTTTCTGGAACATTTAGTTTTATCTAGAATTATAAAAATGTATCTCAGTTTAAGTTAATCGACTAATTATATTTATGAAAATACTTAATGATTTACCTATACTTTCATAAAAGTTGATATCTTGATATGTTATTTTTATTTGACGAAAATAAAATAGTTTTATTCTAAAAGAGGCCATATTAATATGGTCTCCATTTTTGACGAAGCGTAGTTCATTTTCAATAATTAAAGCAAAAACCATTAAATATATTTTCTGTATGATAATCTTTATTTTAATACACACAGATTATATTAACGAGGATATACAACTTTTATAAAAAAAATATTGATTTTTTGAAATACAAGTTTTTATAAAATTTAAGAATTGTTATAAAATTGAAAGTGTAAAGAGAGGTATTAAAATTTTTGAGCTAGTTTCATACATTTCATCAGTAAACTGTTTGTCGTTTGAAAATTATCAACATTATTTCAATAGCTTTTTCCAAAGGTAATTGATAACAAAATAATTTTACATGATGTTGCGTATATATCTTTTCGTATAGGAGTAAAATATTTTTGTTTTATTGCAAACAACAATAAATTAAAATATTCTTGTATTAATAAGCATTATAAACTAAAACAGTTTTAACGCTAATTATTTCCACTAAATTTACCTTTTGATGGAAGCACGAAAGTTTCAATAAAACCCTTTGTCTAAGGCAATAATACTTTTATTATAGGGTTTATGAAACTCTCTAAACTTGGATATAGACAAGATGATAAGTTGTTCTTAAGTAGTTTTATAAATGTTTTAAAAATTTAGCTTTGACAACCTCCTGAAGATCATTATTCTTCGGGCCCTTTTTATATTTAGTACAGTTTTAAGGTTACTGTCGCAGAAATAAAGACTTATTAGTGGTTTTATAAATATCCTGTAGATTATTTAAATAATAGAATTGTTACTTGGGACGCGTTTCTATAAAAACGACATATTTTATATATATACGAAGAAATTTGACAGTTTTTAAAGTTATCATAAAATGCCCTAAAGTGACAAACTATACTAATAATAACATACTAATCTCGAGCAAACTCGAATTAAATAATTTAAAAAGTTTAATTTCAACCCAATTGAATTTGTTCATCGCGTGTGTTTTCTGCATATTGCAACAGACGCCGACGAGGCTTCACTTTTAGGCGAGCTATTTTCCCGCAACGACTCTCGACAGGTTTTCCAAACTATGAAATTGCAAATTTTATTTGCCGCGCTGCGCTGCAGCGTCCTTCCGTTACAATTTCCCTACCGATTTTTCTCGGTGCTCTCCACGTACCCCCTTCAAAACGTAGTAATTTAGTCCTAAAATACTTCCACAAAGGATATTAAAAGATGCAGGAGCGCCTGCGAGCGTCGCTGGAGTTTTATTTTCTTCGACAAGGCGATATGTATTTAAGAGCGAAATTTTCGGAATTGCCGAATAGACAGAGAACTAGAACTAGAAAATATTGCATTAAAAATGCTTATAAATAATGTCAATAAAATAACTAAAAGAACAGGTTATGTTTATATAAAGCTGTTTACATGCCTTTTAGGCCCAGATGTGCGTTGTTCACCTCCACTCCATTCTGGTCTTCGCCATTCTTTTCTAATCCGTTACATTTTTCTCCCTTAGATCTATTGCCACTGCCTCTTTTTTTTTCTTGTAGTTTGGTTTACTCTCTACAATTTTTTTAACTGTCTTTTCAACTTCCATACGTTCTAGATGCTCCAGCCACTGCATTCTTCTGGCTTTTACAACTTCGTCTATTTTTGATGCCTGGTACATTGCATATATTTCCTCATTATTTCTCCTTACATAGTCTTCCTCCATCTTCTTTCCCCCTAGAATTCTTCTTAAGATCTTCCTTTCTCTTGACTTCTTATTGAGGGTCCAGGATCACTGCCATACAGCGCTGCCGGCCTCAAAATTGTTTTATACATTCTAATTTTTACTCCTCTGAACAAATTTTTTTATTCATTGGCAGTGGTTGACTGCTGCCCAATTTCTGTTTGCTTTAATTGTCCTATTAATTTCTTGCTCCTCATGACAGTTAACTGTTATCAGCGCCCCCAAATAAACATATTCTTGAACTTCAAACTCCATCTTTCCATCCTGCGTTCTCAATTTGAAATTGTTATCTTTTTTGGTTTTCCTATTCTCAAAAGCTTACTTTTCTCTTGATTTATCTGCAATCCCACTTTACGTGCTTCCTCCACAAGTTTTCTCGTTACTTTTTCTAATTCCCTACTATCTCTAGCAATAATGGTCACGTCATCTGCATAACTTACTATTTGGTGACTTTTAAACAATATGTGTACTTTGTTTAACTGACTATCTCTTATGACCTTTTCTAGTACTAAATTAAAAAGAAGCGTTGAGAGTGGGTCTCCTTGTCTCAGTCCTGTGTCAATAGTAAAACCTTCCGAACATTCACCTTTTATTCGTACTTTGCTTTTAGTATCTTCTAAGGTCATTTTCAATGCCTAATCAGTTTGGTTGGTATCCCAAATTGTTTCAATATTTTACATAATTTATTCCTATTGACCGAATTATATGCTTTCCTGAAGTCCACGAATAAGACCATGCCATATTCATAGCATGTCAGGATTTCCTTCGCCATGAAGATTTGGTTCGTTGTTGACCTTCCCTTTCTAAAACCTGCTTGGCACTCCTCTATCTGTAGTTCTGCTTTTGATTCTATTCTCTGTTTTATTAACGTTGCCCTGATTTTATACCCTATATCTAGTAATGATATACTCCTCTAGTTTCTGCAGTCTGTTGCATCTCATTTTTTCAAAATTGGTATAACCACAACATTTCTCCAATCTTCAGGCATAACTTCTCCAAATCTTCCGGATCATTTCGTATATTCTTTATCTTAAGCTGCGTTCTCTACCGTTATTCCGTTTTTCCCTGAACTTTTGTTATTCTTTAAAGCTTCTATAATTAAGTCTATTTCCTTTTTTTTGTAGGCTCTTCTATTTCCAATTTGACATAATTCATTGTATGATGAATAACACTTCTTACCTTTTGACTGTGGGTTTTGTCTCACTCGCCCTGAGGAAGATTTAAAATAAATTGAAAGGTTGGCTTGGTCAGAAAATCTAGACTCTTAATTGTACTCTCCTTTTTCCGATTATATCATCTTCAATTAACATCTCGCATTGGTACATTCCTGATACCAAATATTACTTTTAGCTGCTATTAAAATCCCACGTTTAAATGTTTCACTGTAATAATTTGAAAATACCCACCTTTTATTTATATTATTAAAGCGCTATTATTAATTGAACTAATTTCGAGAGCCACACAAAATAATTTCATACCAACTCCAAGAGGATGAAATTCCCTCTAGCCGCAAAATGCGTAGCATGTGGCGTTCAGCAAATAGTTTGGCGAATTTTGCTTTGATATACATTTAATGAAAATCATAAAACTTTACAAACTACCTTCAAACCGACGTCTAAATATATCACTGTAGATTGGTGTTTAACCGCAAACATAAAATTATACAGATTTTGTGGAGGCACATCCTTCGAGAGCTTTGCTATGCATTAGATACTCAAGATGGAAGCGCTCTTCAGACTTCGACAATGCCAAATAGTGGATTAAGGTAAAAGGGTAAGCCAAGACAATCGGAACTTAATTTAATAGTGATAATTAGTGAGTCGGTTGGAAGATCTATAGGTATATGCTGTGTTTACCTGCCGTTCGTTCGCGTTATTATCAGACAATTAATTGTTAAATACGCGACTGGAATCATAACGTGTTTGCCTAGTATATTATAGCCGGGATAGGAATCCTCTGATGGGGTTAATTTTATAATCATGTGACTATTCATACACGTACAAGGTGTACACTAATACAAATCTGTTGTTTACAACTGCAAAATGCTTTTTATGAAATAACACATGGGAACAAAGTTATAATATTTGTAAGTTTAGTTAAATCTGACTACTTTGATCACAGGATACTGTGGCAGTAGATACACGGAATATTGGGACAACCTATACAAGACATTCTTTTGTCAAACCGTTGGATGAAAAAACATAATGGTTCATTTACTCGAATTTAAAATTAAAAAGGTTATCCTTGCATAACTAATTTCATGATTTTCAATTCGGAAAGTAAATATTGACCGGAAAAATCCTTTCATGAAAAAATTGCCAGCGCAAATAAGAATTATAATTATTATTTCGGTAAGAAAGAACCGAAATAATTATTTATTTCGTAGATGGAACTAAACTCGTTATCAAGAAGACAGGAGTATATTTTTATGAAGAAGTATGAATACGTATTAATATGTAGTATGATAGATGCTTATTGAATGGATGATATTGGTAACATTACTGTATACTGACATCGATTAATAAAAAAAATGTATGAATACCCATTGTCTAACATCCAATACATCCAAATTTGATATATTATGACACACATTTTATAAAATTCCTACTTCCATGGAACACGCTCCAAATTATAAAAAAAATTGATATAGCTCGACATATTACATAAATTCATTCTTGGGTTTTTGAATAAAAATGAAACAATTAATTTCGACTCCTAATACATTAAATTATTAAATAGAACGACAAATGTGACGACCAAAATAGGTTTTAGCATGGTAGGGGTTTATTCGTTGCCTGGCAATATGACGAAAATGATGAATTATTACAAAATAATAACGGTTACTGGAAATGGTCTCTACAATTAACTATTATACGAACAGTAATTACATACATTTTTACATAGGGGCATGGTAATAATATAAAAAATTCGTTTATATTTTTCCATATTATTTGAATATATCTCATTTCCTAACATTAGAAGGACACATTTTCAGTTCTTAAGGTTTAATTAGTACTTTCTAAACAAAATATTCAGTCTTTCTTTTCTTGAAGTGATAAATTTAACGCAACTCCCATGCCATTCCGCACCAAGCCGCGCCAGTCCACGCCATTCCCCGCCACTCCATGCCATTCCACGCCAAGCCACGCCAGTCCATTACATTTCGCACCAGTCCATGCCAAGCTGCGCCAAATAGCGCCATTCCGCGCCAGTCCATCGCGCCATTCCGCGCCAGTCCATCGCGCCATTCCGTGTCTGTCCACGCCAAGCCGGGCAACGCCGCGCCAGTCTACGCCAATCCGCACCAATCCATGGCAAGCCGTGCCATTCCGCGCCGGTCCACGCCATTCCGCGCCACTCCGCGCCAGTCCACGCCAATCTGCGCCAAATAGCGCCATTCCACGCCAGAACATCGCGCCATTCCGTGTCTGTCCACGCCAAGCCGCGCAACACCGCGCCAGTCTACGCCAAGCCGCACCAGTCCACGACAAGCCGTGCCATTCCGCGCCGGTCCACGCCATTCCGCGCCACTCCGCGCCAGTCCACGCCAATCTGCGCCAAGCCGCGCCAGTTTACGCCAAACCACGCCAGTCTCTGACGTGCAAGTATCTGATAATGGAAAATTTTCGAATGAGGAATACAGGAATATCCATTTCATTTACAGGCCATGAAAATGCTTTAAGAGCGCGAAGATTGTACCTAACTTTACTAGATATCAATGTGTAAATCTGATATTGGAAAAGAAACTGTGTGTGTAGGGTCGTAAACTTTATTATTTTTTTACTCAAAATCTGTACTAATCAAAAAATTACTAGAGACAAAAAAACTTCTAAATTCGACCAAGGCATTTGAACACAGATTTTTTTTTCAATAAAAAAAGTTAACCTAAAAAAAATTTAATGAAAAATATACTGGGGAAAGGTCGTTTATTTCAGAGCCTCAATTTTTTGCAAATTATTCGGGTTCACCCTATATAATAAAAAATGAAACGTCGTTAAATAGATTTGATCTACACCTATACTGATGAACCAGACGGAGATAGGCTAATAGCCAAAACAGAAACGCGGAAAATTTTATATCCACGTAGACGAAATCGATAAAATTAAATCTGAAAGGCATGAAAAAACATTTTCCTTTTTAGGAAACAGTTTTCAAATCTGTCGGAATAAATTAGATTACATAACCTTTTGTAGTGGCCGAACGTATCCCTGGAAGCCTTGTGTTCAAACGGTCAGCTCCAAGAATTTAATTTCTGTTGCGATTTAAAAAGATATTTCAAAACAGAAAACAGAAACCAGTTTTTCTTTTTCGGATGCATTTTTAAGATTGTAAAAGCTAGTAGAAATGAATCCTATATACCTTTTAATACAAAAAATAATAATTATCTATTTTTCTTTTTTTTTACATTTTCTACCGATCTCATTCGAATCATCCAAATTATATCAAAATAGCTACTAGACGAAGTTTTTCCGAAATAACCTGGATGCTGTTCGAGATCTAGAAAAACTAAAATTTGGCTTGTCTAGAGCTATTCGCTTATTTAAACCGCATGCCTCTATTGCACTGAGAGAAATACTGCTAAAACAGTTATTACTTTGTATTTACAATTCTGTCGAAGAAACTGCAAATGTATAAACCATATAAATTCGCTGTTGTGGTAAATGCAAAAGTATTTAAAATACGGTGAATAGTGCGCAATAACAATATTTATAAATTGTATTGTATTAATACATTTGTAGTCATCAATACTAAAACTACAGAGACACGATTATAATATTAATTATTACAAATAGTATTAAAGTAGTGTGTTTAGGTGGTCATGTGCAAACTGGAAAAGTATGTGTGCTAGAACTACTGAAGTCGACTCCCGAACAGTGAAGTGAGTAGTAGGTTTTCAATTATTCCTTTGGTTATCAACGATTTTGGTTTAATAATAATATAGTGTATCGATATATATATGCCACATTAGATTTGTTCGTACAGCAGTTGGAAACGGTTTCAAACTATCGGAAATGTCCATTCAACTACATCTTGCGTTAAATTTAGAGGTAACTTGTTCTCAACTTAACTGATTTCAAACCATTTTTAATTATTGCAGGAACAAATCTATTAAACAATAAAATACCTTGATAATACCCGTTAACAATACACCGTTAGATAATATGTTGAGTAATCTAGCAAAAATACTACTGTCTCTAATTAGGTCAATGATATAGGCTCAGAGGCCATCTTGATAAGTTGTTGGTCTCCCCTAATTGCATATACTGTGATAAGAATTATAAATTATATGTGGTACGCTACGCGAAATTTTGTGGAATTAAATGACTGTGCCAAAATTACCGTTTTTATTATTTAAAGACCGAATAAAAATAATAATCCCCTTCAAGATACGGTTACGACGGCAGCGTTCGCCCCCTCAAGCGCATATGTTTCCGATGGCACCGTAGGACAAGGGCATATTTTATCCGGCGACGAGATATCCCTTAGATCCCGCCATA
Source organism: Monochamus alternatus (assembly GCA_037114965.1). Classification (NCBI taxonomy): domain Eukaryota; kingdom Metazoa; phylum Arthropoda; class Insecta; order Coleoptera; family Cerambycidae; genus Monochamus; species Monochamus alternatus. The sequence continues at coordinate 58,423,251 of CM073429.1, read as the reverse complement.
TGTTCCTTCCTTTTGGGTTCGCTCTACGCCGCGCCTGCCGTACGTGTGTGTGAAGACGATGTTGGCGGATCCATCAAAATTTTTTCATTAATGCCATGTAAATTTTATGGTATCACACTTATAGGCGATAAAGGATACGAAAATCAGTTGCTAAGGGCTCCTTTCTCAAATGAAAAATTTTTAAATTTTATCGGCAATGTTACAAATACTTGAGGTGGATATCAACCGGCTATTTTGAAATTTTACAGAATGATGTTAAGAAAATCTAGGGACAGGTTCTATGTTTAAAAATAAGAAAAAAGTTTATATAAACTTGGGTCCGAAAATGCTTTGTTTTCAAGATACAGGTTGTCTTAAATACGATAGCCTTTATTTCTCGAAAACCGATCGATATATGGAGGTGAGATTTGGTACACAACAGTGTTATAGTGAAGGGCTACCTTTACGTGTATAAATGTCTCTTGTAATGTACCAGCATCAGTGGCGTTCGTGCCGTTAAATACTCATTTTTAGCAAAAAAAAATTGTACGCCACTGAATAAAATCCATATTTTTGTTAGCAACGGTAGCATGAATATGATAATTAAATGAGAATCCATGATCAAAAGTAACTCCTAGATCTAGAACAGATTTGGGTTTAACGAAAGACTAATGTACTTTTCTTACGAGAAAAGAACAAAATATTGCATTTTTTTATGTTGAAATTAAGATAAGATTTTTTATTTTGAAATTAAGATAATTCGATCAAGTCATATGTATGTTTTCTGATACCAAACATCTAGGTATGCTAATGAACAATTCCACAGACAAAGCTCTATTCAATAATTATCTAAAGAAATTAATCTAATTTACTAACCTGCTTTAATGAAACACTCTATAAATATCTAACTTCATTTTTTGGCAGTGGGAACACGACAATTCAACCACAATAGATGAGATCTGGCCTATTTCTGCATTTTTAGGATTGTTTCTTCAGGTGGCCTCCTTTAAATTGAATGAAAATATCTAACTATATAAATTATTATAAAAATTAAAATTATTTGAAGTTAAATATCAGAGAACATACGACTTCATTGATAGGAATTGTAGGATATTTGATTTATATTAGCTTAAAATACCTTTCTAATACAGCAAAAAATGTTACAAAAGCTAATAATAAGGAATATATGGGTAGATATTGTGGGTGTAATTCAACGCAGGTTGGAGCTTTTGTCCACTGAGTAGTTAGTTTCACACAATATTATTAATACCTAAAAATATATAATAAGATAATTCGAGTTGCACCAGTTACTAATCGTTTTCCTATAATAATTCACAATTTGCAACGGTAGATACTGACCAGTAAATTTTCATATCATCCGCATATAATAAGTAACATCAAGACAAAACGATATATCATTAACATAAATTTTAAATAACAAAAGACCCAAAATTGAACCATGAGGAAACCCAAATAATGCACTAAAGTCTGGCATTGGACTAATTGTAGTGGTGAAGATAAGACGTAAAGGGTTGACATAATTTACCACAAACATCTATGCGATCAAGTTTTTCAATAACAATCTCATGGTGGAGACGATCAAAGGCTTTCGTCATGTCAGTATAAAATACCTGACCTTGATTATCAAGGATTTCTGATATATATATTGAGTACTAGAAAGAAAATTCATTCTCAGTCGAAACTACGTTGCCATCCTGTCTTACTTTTACCTGATGTTGCCTTGGTTTCGGAGAATAGGACATGCCAAGACCAAAACAAGACTAGACCGCTCGAATTGCATGACAGCCAATAGGCTCTATGTGAACATATGTTTATTAACATTTCTCTAAAACAAGATGATGTCTGAAGCTTGCTACAGACGCATTCATGAAACACTCTACACACTATGCACAAATTCCTTACAAATCACGAATAATAAATTCACGCATAGTGTGTAACCAGACTAATATAACAAAACCTTATAATTTAAATACAGCGATATCAGACTGAGAATGGACCCTCGTATAATACCTACCTCAAGTAAAACCTATTGATGCTTAAATGATTTGCCGCATGGTTTGTTCTCAGTATATTTGATGAACTAGTTACTTAGACAGTCAAACAAAGAGACCATGAGGTAAATTCCAGCAGAATACAAATAAAACATCTCCTGTTTGTTTCCCGCGCACCCCACGCCACTTATTTCCTTAGGAGCTCGAATCCGGACCGAAATATATCACCGCTCCCATCAAACTTTCCAATTTAATTAATCTAACAGGTTCGAAACATCTCTTAACACATCTTAATTGAAGATGAATCATTGTACTACGGAGAGAGCCCGTCGCCGAAGTTCCTTCGAAAGTTCCTCCAATTAATCTAAAAATTATGTCCCGCTTCCAATTCCGCAGGAAACGGAGCCATGTTGTCTTTGCGTGAATTATTGAATGAGCCAAAACGGATAACGCATGAATTTTGAATCTCGTACGGTCGGCTGATGTGTGATACATCGTTTCTTGCCTCCCTTTTTTTGAATAGGCGGTAATGCGGCTCGACGAGCGTAAAAATGCGCAATATGTGCGTGGATGGGTGGTGTATACCATTCCTCTGTACAGGGTGTCTCAAATCGATAGTATGGGCTTATTGTGGGGATACAAAAAATTTAAATAAAACTTGGAACACGTGGTGTTGATTGGGATGAGGTGAGCTCCATTTTCAATTGAAAGCATTTGATTATATTTTTTCCAGAAACATATCCAAATTGTTTCTCTGTTTCAAAGCTCTTTTTTTCTAATAAACTTTTATTAGAGAAATTTTCCTGTATTACCGTTTAAAATTTATAAGCAATATCGTCCTAAAAAGTGCCAAAAAAAAATACCACCTAAAAATCACATTATAGGTGAAAGGATGAAGTAGTCGTTGGAAAATAATTCAATGTTCATTGTTTAAAGTGCATAAATATCATTAAGAATGAATGAAAGGATTAAACTCGATAATTCTTTAACACAGTTAAAACAAAAGGTGATGATAACAATAACTAATCTTAAAAAATGGAAACGCCCCGATACTACATACAATCTTTTCACTATATGAATTTAGGTAACTCATATTGTTTAATGTATGTTCATAAAAATAAGGTCCAATTAAATGCCTACCGATGATGCGGCATTTACTCCAAAATGATCCGGGTTTTGGAATGGACTAGTAGTGTTCGTTGCGCCTGTTTGGCATTCCATTACTGACAAACCGATTTTCGTCCGTCCAAAGAACTGGCCAAAAAAGGTTTCTACATTTACTACAATTTGAGCCATAAAATTAAGTTTTTAATGTGACGCGCTCAGGAAAATATTCCAAATTGTGAATTTTGTTGTCATAATAACCATTGGTCTTTAAAATTTACTGAACGGTTGATTTACCAAAATTCGATGCCCGGCTACCTGCCGTATAGAATTGTGTGGATTTTGTTCAAAATACTGTAACAATCTAGCTGTATTAATATTGTTTCTTACTCTTCGATCAATTTTGGATTCTTTCGAACAGAAAATGCATTTTCAATTCGTTGCAAGGTCGCCTCCAATCCATTCAGTTTAGCTGCTATATATTGCGTCAGACACAACAAATTAGTAATTGTTGAACGACCGGGATAAAAGCCGTGCATTCAAAGACTTTGAAAGCATTACAAATCATTTTTAAAGATGGGACCATTTCGGTCAGAGTTCTAAAGATCAGAGAACATACCCACCGTTAGTCACTGATTATATAGAAAACATAGCGGTTTAGCAAATATTATTGCACAATCTTTAAAGAAAAACGTCCAGCCCAGAGGTGGATTTTGTTTTTTTTTTTTAAGACAATTAACACTTGAGACTCAGAAAAGGTAGGAATACTGGACGACGAACAAAACACTTTTCGAATCTGCACTAATAAACATTTTTCAGCTGTTCCCAAGACTTCTTGCATTAAGAGAAGAATGAAAGAGGAAAAACACAGATTTCGATGAGATTTTTGAAATTTATTGTTAGTTTTTCGATATATTTAATGATTTCAAAATAAGGTTAGGTGTTTTTCTTCAACAAATGAAATTCTGATTATTAAAAAGCCCAACCATTACATTTTTGTAATCATTGATCAACCTCTTTGTACTTACCTATTTCACTTTGTCGTCGGTGACATTAGAACAGCATTGCGAGAGAAGACACCCTTATATGAACTTTACCGATGTTCCACCCCTAATCGAATCCCGGGATTTAACGATATAAGAAAGGTTTTCCAATATTACAGATTTGGAATTATACGATTCGCGGAGCAGACCGAAGCGCAACGAGTCGAAAATTTCTTCCAAATCAGTGATGGATATCAAATGTGCGCTCAAATTTTCTATTTAATTTTAAAATTCTGCCGGTCGGATTTTAGTACGTTCGCGTGAGGAAATTGTGGTGGCCGGTGAACTACTTGCTTATTGATCGGGAACATCTATCAGACGCCGAAAAAAAATGTCCCTTTCGGATCAGTTTGACCCCCTCGCATTTCCCTTTCGTTATCGTCCATGGAGCTATTCGCCTGTAAGATATGCGATATATTATGACTGAATTTTAGCCTTGCATTATTTATTTAATAATCCCTTAAAGCATTTCAATTTTCCAGCCTAGAAGTAGAGATAAATGACTCTAGCCGCAAAATATTCATTAGGGAAATTAAATTGGCTTTTATTTCAAGTAATAGACACATATTCTGATCTTTTAATATGTTTGAAAGATTATCCTGTAATGCATTTCAAACTAATATAAAATTCATGCAACCTCATTGAAATTACTACACTTTCGCAAAGCTAGGTATTTTCCAAAATGGAGAGAGTCAGCCTAAGCAAACGATTACATGATTTGTTTTTGTTCGTCGGCATTACAATTCTTTTTCCAGATTCAATTATGGCAAATTTATTAAATGCCTCTGCTGCGTACATTTATTGATTGTATCAAAGTTAATTAAATTGGCAAAGTGGATGTGGCGAATAAATTTGCTACGAAATGACAGTACTGCTGTGCCGGATGACTCTCATATTTCGTCTCTAATTATTTAATCCCATTACGGTTTCATTAGTAACAAAAATGCGACTGATTAAGATCTTTCAGTCCAGTGATGTCGCTTTTACCTAATAAATTTGGTACAATACAAGTGCGTTTTCCTTTAGTATGGGTGAAACCACTCGTTGTGATTTTGGTATGGTCTACTTGGTGTGGTGTATTATCACAAAACCCCACGTATTTTTATAAACAGGGTGTCCGGGAAAATATGGGAACCCAACTAACATTTAAGCCTAATAGACTACTACACAAGAAAAATAATTCTAAATTGATCAAGATTTACTACTTTCCTCCATAAAAATAGTCTTCAATGTTACAAAATCTTATAATACCAAAATTTTAGTCAAAAATTTGTTAATTAAGAGTAATATAATGACTTCCAAGTAAAATGAAATTTATGTCAATTTATACAGTTGTTTACCTATTCTATGTTTTCAAATGCTAACATTCCAATAACGTGTAAGACAAAGTTATAATTTACTTAATTTCGCCTTGAAATCTGTCTTCAATATTCAAGGATTTTTTAAATTACTACAATAGGTAAATATTTACATATTTATTACGAAATTGTAAAACTTATTTTGTCTTCAACTAGTAGTTAAAAATAAGGTAATAAGTAGTTATTTTGCCCTATTCAATCCTTCAAGTGGTTAAGTTCCATTTTTATTACAATATCAACCTATTTTCAACTTTGTTGATAATTTCTAAAGAATAATTAACCATTTCAATTAACCTAATAGAAATATTGTTCTATATTATGGTACAAATTTACTTGTTAATAATACTTCGACGTAAGTATGTCTTATAAAGGTTTTTTAAGAAACAAGCTTCTTGTTATATGTAATCCAACAGATCTTCATGTAATAGCGCGTAGAAATTGTTTTATGTTTTGGCGATCTGCAGTGAAAACCAAGCCCTACACAATATTACAGAGTTGTAAAAAACGAATTTAAGCCAACACTGCATATTATGTAAATCAATCTGATGATAATATATCGATAAACACTTCATATATAAGTATTCTTATGACTGTTATCGTGTCAGATGAATTCAGTAGTGCACGTAAATTGAAATTCGAATTGAATTCCGTTCGAAAATATTTATTTTGTTTTTGTTATTACTGCTAATCCAAGAGTAGAATTTTATATATAGGTACCTAGTAATAATTTAATTGGTAATAAATTACCATGAAATATCTTCATTTGAAGGAAATCTCAACCACAAAGTTAATATTTTCCTGTGACATCAACATTGGCATAGGCAATCTGCCCTATAGGTTTAAACTTACAGACAAATTGACTTCAAAGTTGATTTTATTTGAGCGGCCATGTTGTAATAAACACTAAATGTTTTGTTCATTATTTCTAATTGATTACTCATTAAAATTATGTTAATACAGATAATATTAGTTAATACATTTATGACGAAAGATTATTAAACACATTTTATCACGAAGTACATTCAGTTTTTATTTTAGGTTATTTTTCAGTATAGAAATATTATTAAAAAGCAATAGTAAAAATGTATATTTATAAGGCGCGTTATTTTTATGAAAGTTTGGTCATGACATTATACGAAAAAATTTCCTGGGTTGTACAATTTGATAAATGGAAACCAAAAATACAGACTTTATTATATTAAAATCTAAATATCTATAAATATACTAACTCCTACTGTACTTGTAGTTTAGTAGCCTGACTTATAGTCTTTCTTTTTCTTCCTATCCCTGTTCGCTATTACAATGTATAAAATCAAACATATAATGTTGTCTCTCTCTGGCAAAAATATGTCATATAAAGGGCATAATTAGGGTATATTTTGATAATAATGTCTTTTATATTTTGAAATTTTAGCATAAAATTGGTCCGTATTTCTTTTACGTCCAATTATCTTATTGGAATAAAATTCTTGCCGACCAATTATTAACTTCCATATTAATTTAGTTTTTTTCCCCACATAAGGAAAACGGCCAACGAATATAGGTAAACTTTCCTTATACGGAATTGGTCATGAAAAGTTTTTGACCAATTCAGAGGTCAAGTTAACGTAATTTTAACTTTAATTGTTTTCTGGGAAATCTTTGGGGTATTGATAGAACATGAAAAAATAAGATGACAAGTTCCTACAGGCCCTCCCTACGGAGGTATGTTCCTGAAGGACGCCGCTGTAAATCGGTTTTTCTTGAATAATATTTCCTACATTTTCCCGGACACCCTGTATATACAATATTAACTCATTTTAGGTCAATGATAAATCAGCTCTAATAATTAAAAACAAAAATCGTTCAATATTTTTTATAAAACGTAAACCGCCATCAAGACAGTAATGATTAATAGTGTCAGATTTCCCGATAAGGATTTCCGAAGTATAGGCGAGCCGAAAGTTTTATGAAATAATAATTATTAAGGGGAAAATAAATACGAGGGATGAAGTTTTCCCAGGGCGTCCGCCTAAGTGTTACACAAACATCTTGCTCAAAGTAAATTGTTTTTTTAGAGCTTTTAATAGAGTTTGTCTTTTGTTCAAATAATAGGAGAAGGAAAAAAAAAGAGCAATTTAACTTGGAAGGTGAACGCGCGACGACGGTTAAATGATAATCGATTTCGGCTTCAGGAAGTGATTTTCCAAATTCGCACATAAAAATTTTAAAAATAGTTCCTATTTTGACAAACAATAAGTTTGATACGATCTAGTTTCTCAGTAATAATAATAATAATATCGGGAGAGGGGGCGGCATATTATTATTAAGCAGGCCGCATTTGCGCCCAGGAACGACTTACGTTGGTAAGCCCTAACCACTATTTTGTGCAGGAATGAGGGAAACCTGGAAAACCTCATTAATTAGGGGGGTAGGAAATATGGAAACTTTACCCCAAATGCAACATAGAAATTAAGAAAATTTAGAAATTTAAAAAAAGAACATATTAATTTAATTAATTTATAATAATTTTATTTTGAAAGTTTTGCAACAATACTGGTGGATGCTACGATAGATGTTGGTGAAGTAATCTTTAATAAATTGCTGATTTTAATTGAATTCAAAATTTCATTGGCTATTTTTAGCAAATCAATCCATAACTCCTGGTCACACATATAGCGTTCGAGAATTGAAGCAAAACATTGTTGCCAGCATGTTATTCAAATCCACCAGCCAATCGCACTTCCTGCAAAGGACAATGTTAAAAATAGCAGATTTTTGGGTTATCCGGGGGAACGCATAAATCATAAAAAAATCAATTGATTATTGTTAATTAACATTAGAAATGGCCCAGAAATACGTCAGATAGCTGGGGAAATGTCGCTACTACCCCTAAACCTATATAAACTACCCTTAAATAGCTTTAAATGGATTATTGTTATAAAATTCGTGTAAAATGAAAAAATGCTTGAAAATGATTTGAACAGACAGTATGTCAATATAAAAAGTGATAAATGACTGTAAAAGTGCCCATTCAATGGCGAAATAGCGCCAATTGTTCTCACTTTGCGAGCGCGTACTGAAAAAATGGTAATTTATCCTTGCGCCCATTTTTCAGGTCGCAATAGTATAAATGAACCTTAAAAGTGATTTAAGCATTTTTTTCATTCTAAACGAATTTTACAACAATAAATAATGATTATCTATTTTAAGCTATTTAAAGGCAGTTTATATAGATTTAGGGGTGCAATTAATATTTCCCCACTTACTTAATGTACTCTATTATCAGTTTTTGCATTTTTTTGAGAGTAATCTATATTTTTTTCTAGCAATAGGCGTTCCCTTGAACATTTAAGCATTATCTATTTTTGATGTCGATGTAAGCTCACCATTAGCTTTTGAAAGTCGTTTTTTTAATTTTTAAGGGTGGAATGGACATTTTTACAGTTATTTATCACTTTTTATATTGACATACTGTCTGTTCAAATCATTTTCAAGCATTTTTTTCATTTTACACGAATTTTATAACAATAATTAATGATTATCCATTTAAACCTATTTAAGGGTAGTTTATATAGGTTTAGGGGTAGTAGCGACATTTCCCCAGCTATCTGATGTATTTCTGGGCCATTTCTAATGTTAATTAACAATAATCAATTGATTTTTTTATGATTTATGCGTTCCCCCCGATAAGCCAAAAATCGGCTATTTTTAACATTGTCCTTTGGATATCCCACATATGGAGGATATGTAAAAGAACAATGTAATGCAACCTGCAGTACCTGCATCCGTAACTCATTATTTTATTTCTGATTGTATCACGTGTCGGTCGCAATGCAATGGCCAATTTTACGAATTTCAAATATGCGAGGGATTCAACGTCTTCGCGACACCCGGTCTTTAAGATAGAAGCTGTTTTAAATGTAATTGAATTTTGCGCTTGATCTCAAAATCAGTGTACAGACGATTCCAACTTTATCAACAAAGTGCTGTGTTATATTACCTGTTCTGGCATTTTAAACAGGTAGGCTTCAGACACTTTTTCAAAAACAATAAGTTTCTAGATATAGGTAGCTACACTACACTAAAAATTCACATTCAATAATTATCAAACGTAGTAAACATTCGAAAATAATTATATGTATTTAAGTAATTAAAGGCCTGATTACTCCTTGTCGTTAAATATGCATTAAACATTAGGTTATTGACGTAATAATACGGTAGGTTAAGATTCACTCTCAATAAACAGGGGTATCGAATTACAGGCGTGTCGGCTTGTCTTGAACTGTTATTTGTCTACAACATGAAGGTCTTTTGTCTTACTTACAGCCACGATACTACACTGGATAATTGTCTTATCTAAGGGACTTAAGTTAAAATTATCAACATGTACAAGTTTGGTTATTACATTCTTGATCAAATTGCCCCAGATATATTGAAGGCACTGTATAACCGTTATACTCGTAAACGTCTAAATTTCGAGAATGTAAATGAGCGAAATTATGGCTCTGATACGTACGGCGGCGTCGTAGGTCTTTATCGCTTTAAGTGTTTCGTTTTATCATTAGGGTCTTAGAATAACCACAAAAGGCAAATAAATTGTATGCATAATACCAGAAACATTTTTATTCATTAAGGAAGTTAAGGCCGCGTGAATAAGCAGCTGTTCCACTTTCCATGCAGATTCAGGTGGAAAACTCACCATAAAGCTCCCCATTATCAGCGAACTTATTCACGACCACGCAGTCTATTCCAAAAAAATTAAGTTTTTTATTTTATACGGAATAAATCAAGCCGGCCGCGGAACGGGCGCTCCCCACTTTATGAAGATATTAAGATATTTATCATTTTTAGTTGGCAAATGCTGCTGCGGTAGGCGTATTTCCGCGGCAACGAAATACTGCCTCAGTGTGTAAAAATCAACCGCCTCGATGAAATAGATGTCAATCGTCACGCATTGAGGGAAACGCTTACATGACGAAAGTGATAGAAAGGACGAAGGTTGGAAAATATAATAATATACATCCGGAGCGGAATTAGTTTCGAGTACCCCCGTAGGGGAGACAGAGGCAAGCCCCAATTGATCGCTTTATTATCGATTATGGTTTTTAATCGATTAATCGATTAATCGATTAAAAACCAAATAAGATTGATATCAATTTTTCAATCACCAAATTTTGTCTTTGATAAATAAATGTAGGGTCATTTGATATGTACTGATTTCCGGGGTTATATTCTATCATAAAAGTGGAATAATTGCAGTTTTAGCAGCTAACTATTGTTTTTGAAGGAATTTTATAGAGAAAAACTAGTGAAGTTGCTGTAAACTACGCTTCATTCTAAGCAATTTCAAATTTGAAACGTTTAAATACAATTATTTTCAATATAAAGTTCAATGCGATATTAAATACTCTTTTATGTGTAGACATTAATAATTATTGATAACTTGCAAAAGTAAAATCCACATTGAAACAATGTCCTTGCACTATGTTAGTTGCTAATTCTTAAAACTTCAATTACACGTCAATTCAGACGGACTATTTAATTTTACAGTTTTTATTAGTGCTTCCAGCAAGGTAAGTAAGTATAAGTAAGTAGTAAGAGGTACTCTAAGCAGCGACGTTGGTGTCATAACCCGACGCTATCTCCACCGCATCCAGTAACATCAGCAGCCTGGTCTCCAGAGAGCGGCCCTTAAGCACGTGTATAAAACATGTTAATCAGTCAGCATAGTTGCAGACACAGCCGACAAAACACCAAGTTCGTGTAACTCGGCACGAATGCGAGCACCCAGACCGGCAAAATAATAATTGCACGGGGTAATTAGCGGGTGGATAAAGTGAAATAATTAATTAAGATGTATCGCAAGTCGCAAGGGATTTATTTCTGCTCCTGAAGCCAAACGGTAAGTATGCCTCGAAGAATACTACATCCGAAGCGCTAGAAATCCATTTCGTTCGATGTTTAATTTGTGGTAATTGTTAAAAGTTCAGTATACCAAAGGCGACTTATCAGATTTCTCCTAATTCTAATAACATTAATTTTAAAAAGTAGAAACTCCTAAACTTAATATTATGTCATTATTTTTTTTATGTCGGAGGTTAATGACCAGTCACTGAAGGTTCTTGACTGGGGTCAACGACCCCAATCCTTGGATCCTTCTCATTTCTTATCTACATTGAACACAGTTCGTTCAAAATAAGAACGTGAATAGTGTATGTAAAATCTAAAGCAGTACCTTTAATGTTAATTACACACAAATATGCTGCTGTAATAACATCGTACCAACAAGAATATCTGCACCAACTCATTACGAAAGTGCATCAGACGTAGCAAAGCTGCTAATTTATTAGAAATTATTTCACTATCGAGAAAAACGAAATTATAGTTTTTGCACGCTTTGATTAATGTTACCCAAGCACCAAGCAAGACCATTTATTATTTATGTGAGTGTGAAAATAAGCTCAGATCTAGCAAGTATTAATGGAAGTTTACAAGACGACATTAAGACGATCATTATTTATTGTCACCACATCAATAATAATCAATGTCGAGGAGAGAAAACCTTTTGTAGTATTCATTGGCGGTATACGATATACAGACAATTTGGTTATAAAATAAAAATCAGCATTTACTGCCGACAACATATTAATATAAGTAAAATATGGAAATTCGTTTGTTACCTTATTAATATTATGGAAGGAAAATACGAAAGTGTGTGTGTGAATTTTTCGTATTTAAAATTTAAAAAATATATGTCTTTACATCTTAACAATTTCAGGCATAGGTTTAAGCCTTTTTTAAAACTTTTCAAGAAAAAACACAAACTAGGCATATGACGAGTTCAAGAATGATTTATTGTTGTTTTTAAGGAATGCTACTAGACAATAGTCAATGAAAAGTTCAATTAGAAAGCAATAGTGCAATTATTAACGTTAAAAATCGAAGTGTATTCAAACCAGAACCCTTAAAATTGATAAACAAATATTACTACATGGACATTTCTATTTATCCTGCGCCTGTCGCCTCCACAGAATCAAGACTAAACTGAACCGTAATAAGTACAGATTGTTGTATCTCCCTTCTCAGCTGTTCCTTTACCTCTCAAATACATCAGAAATACTAAATTGCTCGCGTGGCGAAATTTCTAATTGGCAATTCAATCCGTTGGTTTTTTTTATATTCTCCCCTTCTACCCTCGCTTTAATAGAAAAGAATAAAGTCAAGTCTTTATTCAGGGTATGGACGGAATTAGGCAGCTAATAAAAAATGACAAACACGTCCTGGTCTCAGGGAGGAAAATTAAATTACGACGTTAAAGACAGAATGAAAATCATACACATAAGGGTTATTATGCAATAAGGGAGGCTAATTCAAAGGGATAACGAATTTACGAAGCACCTACATTTGTGAAGTGAGGGACTGTAATATTCTACAACATTACTTGTTACTGTTAACCTTAAACTATAGATCAGAATAGTTGCGCATCGAACATGCTTCCTTCGTATTGTGATTAGTGGATTTCGATTACACCGGTCTACAACATTTTTGCGCACGGGTTATACATACCTAATTTTTATTCCTTTTATACCTAGAAATAAGAAAAATAACAAAAAACTGTTCTAAATTTGTTTTTATGTGTGAAAAACGGAAAATTCAAATAAATGAAAATACATAAATTTTATTAAAAGATACCAAACATCCATTTATGATTCATTCTTACAATAGAAGTTTCAAAATAAAGTCCAAACGTTTAAAAATGAACAGTTTTACTTTTCCTTTCATGTTCAGTAGAAGTTTCTCTTATTAACCCTCAAATATAGTCCCCCATCATGCTTTCGGTATACTGGCCCTGGTAACGTCTCTCAAATTCCATTATATATTGATGGAAGCGTTCCCCTTGCTCTTCCGAATAAGCTCCCATATTATTTTTAAATTTATCCAAATGAGAATGTAACACGTGCATCTTTAGAGACATTCTACATCCGATAATGGAAAAATTTGTAATCATATCAGCTCGTCATAATTTTCAGCTCTATGGTTTCCAAGAAAACCATGAACTACTGCCTTAAAACTGTTCCAGGCTTTTTTCTCCTCATTGCTAAGTAAGTCCGGGAAAATATCACAATCCATGATTTTTTTTTTATTTGAGGGCCCACAACAGACAGACTCGTATGAGCGGGAACGTCTCGCGCAGATCTTCGCGCATGCCGCCATTTGGGGATAGGTAGCGGCAGGGACGTGTGGTTGTAAAATATGTCCTTATAGCCATACCGTGGCCATACCGTTCGACGACTGCGTTATTGGTGCACGAATGCTGCATTCTGTGGTTTGTTGATTTTCTTGTATTTTATACTGTTATGTTATTTTATTTTTGAACAATTTCAAGTAAAACAAATTTATATTTAGTATGACACTTTCTAAATTGAGACAACTATTTTTAATCCGGTCCAGACGTGTATCCCGCGCGTGAGACAGACAACAAGCTTCAAGGACAAATTTTCAGGTTTTAATACTTCAAAGGTGCCGCCGTAGAGTCTGTGAGCTGATTGTTATTTAAGCTGTGACGATAGCGCGCAAAGACCGATATTAATCAGGCGTGGAAATCAAAAATGCTATAACTTCTTAAAAAGCAAATATTTTCGTTCTGTAATCGCAATTTTTTATATAGATTTGCTTATATAATCAAAATATATTAAGTAAAACCCATGCGCAAAAAAAAATTATTTTTTTGTTGACCGGTGTTATTTATAGCTACTGTTTGCTTGATGAGCTGCATGAGAAAAGCTCTAAAAAAACTATTCACGGTATGTATGTTTAGGGATATTAGTGATTATTATGTACAAACTTTCGCAATATTAATGACACCGCTTCAAAACTGTTTGAGAGCCACTAGATTTTCAGTAGAAGTTTATGCTCCTGTCCGCATTGCCCTCTTACGACGGAAAAATACACTGTATATGAATAGTATCCCCGTCGTGAGAGGGCGATGCGATCGAAATAGTTTAGTGGGAAATTCCGTATAAAAAATAAATAAATAGAGATAGAGAATTATTTGACCAAGGTCAAATGTGTTACCACATTTATTCACAAAATATTTACTGCTATCTTTTCTTTTTCTAATAAGAGAGAAAATATCATAGCCAAACAACTGTAATATTTATACCTGTGAACTATACTATATAGGTATATTATTTATTTATTCGTCACTTTTTGTTGGTTATTGTTTACTTCTGATAATACATACGTCGTAACATAAAAAAAGTAATACGTTGAAGTAGTTGCTACAAAAAATATAGGTAATTCTCTTTAAAACACATAAAATAACTAAAGATTAAAAAGCTTAATACATTCATTTTATTTCGAAAATCTAAATCGCAGGTTTTACAATATATCTGAGAAATCCGTGGAATATATATCGTCTGTTAAAAATCGCGGCACAATCGCGTGTCGAACATCTAGTATATGTTTAAAAAAGTTCAAAATTCTCTAGGTATAAGTAGGTATAAAGAATAATTTTCAGCACATTTAGGTATGATAAATGTTATGATTTGGCTACTATTAAAATTCAAATCACGTCATAGAATAGATTTTCACCAATAAACAAAAATACTTATTATAAGCTAATTATTTATACACAGACAAAATATACATATTTATTTTAAAGCAAAGCAAATGAATTTTTTACTGTATTAGCTAAAATATTTTGCTGAATAACAAATTACCAAATTGTACCAAACAAAACATATTTTACTTAACAATTTTTTTCTTTAACTAACGGTAACACAATCATGACAGCAAACAGGTCTTGCATATGTAACAACGTCGCTCACATACCATGTCAAGGTTGTCAAGTGTTTGTAGATAATAATTACAAATACACCTAAACATAATTATGTACTGTGAATGGTTTTCTTAGAACTGTTTTCACAACACTGGCTAAAATGTAAAATAGTGTTCAAAATGACTTATGGATCGCAAAAAGCTTTTACCTTACAAATATTTCGTTTCCAGAGAGTTTTACCCAAATTCACCGTTTACATGTTATGATGGTTACTATAAATTGTTCAATTTTTATTTGTGTACACTTCCAAATATCAAGCAAACACAGAAAAACAAAACGTACTACTATGACTAATAATACTTTTAGGTTAACGGCAGCAGGTGATAGATTAAGATGTTGTACGTTAACTGAATTAAACAAAAAGATCGTACCTACTGTTTTTTCAGTGTACCCAAGGAAGGAGATGTTGGTTAACACGAAAGTTTTATATTTTATGTTTTCTATTACCAAAGTTAAATTATATCAAATATCCTACAATTCCTATCAATGAAGTCATATGTATGTTCTATGATACCAAACATCTAGATGCTAATGAACAATACCACAGACAAAGCTCTATATATAAAAACAAAGCAAATGAAGAAGTCATATATACACAGGAAAAATTAACTACCTCTCTATCATTTGGCGGTAAATTTGAAAAAAAAACAATATTATAATTCGTTGCTAGCTTTTGAAAAATATGATTTTGGATTAACAAAGGGAAAGAATAAATACAAATTAAAACTACGAAGTGGCAATAACATTCATATTAGGCTAATATAAAATATAACACATTTAAGTGGTTAGGATTAGTAGGTAATTGACATTTGACAACATGAATTTATGGAATCGTGTAAGCTTGGCGACAAATTAACCAATAAAAAACTAGCTTTCTGGTGCGAGAAATTTGAATCACTTGTTTTAGTTTAAAAATAGTTAATAAAAGACTATCGTTTCTCATAAATCATTTTAAATGTGCCAATAATAAGATTATCATATAATTTTTTTTATGGGGAATTAATTTCTAGTCAAATTTATTTATACAATGAGGCATTTTAGAATCGAGGCCCAAAGTTGTGTTCTTTTACTACTTGGTGGAATTTTCAAATTATTTAAGAAAAATCTTGCTGAAACGTGTGTTGTATCACTTTATTTCAATACTACTACCATAATAACCATAAACAAATTTAAAATTCTCTGTTCTATCTAAACTTTAACCTGCATGTGTCATAAAATTATCGGATAAATACCGGATTTTGTTAAAATATAAAGATTATTTTTTGACTGAAAATTTTAATATTAACTTACACCTATTATTAAAATATTTTACTATTTAAACACCTAATATTGTACAAAAATTGGACTTTTATTGTAATTTAGAAGACAGTTTTTATCAAAAGTATTATAAAAGTTACTACAAAATCAGATGTTTCACAGACTTTTACAGAAAAAAAAAACTGTGGTTCAAAACCTCCAGTGATTGAAAAAGGTACTCTAGTACAAATATTTTTACAAATATTTTTAAACAGATTTAATCTATTTTCTTTAATAATATTTCTCTGCCATTTTCTCAGGCGACACAATTTTTAATTCGAAATAAATAAAAATTCACTGTGGGAACAAGAATTCAGTAGACAAGGTGATTCTAAATATACTACCAGTTACTGCATTTTCTAGACCCCAAAATAAGACGGAAAGTATATATAAACATCTATTATGAATTCTAAATATACTACCAGTTACTGCATTTTCTAGACCCCAAAATAAGACGGAAAGTATATATAAACATCTATTATGAATTGCATATAGGATGTAAAAAGTTAGTTCCTTATGATAGTTTAATATTTCCCAAATGTCTAGATATAAATTAATGACATTTGGTACAATCCCATGTCTAGCGGTGGATAAAACAAGGGCGAGAGTGCCTAAATGCTCAAATTTTTTGTGTTTTTAAACATTTTTTTGGACAATTTCATAGCAAATATGATAGCTCTAAAGATTTTTACATAAAAAAGGTGGCAAAAGGTTATTAACATAATCGTATGTTCAGAGTTTCAAAAATGATTAATTTTTTGCAACGATTGTCGATTGCTTGTAAATCAAAATTTTTATAAGAAAAAACCATACAATCTACTAATCAATGTTTACTGCAAAACAGTTTTTTTTAGTCAAATTTTTATTTGCTAGATGAGCTAGCGATAGTTCAATAATAATATCCTTATGTAATAGCAATGTTTAACGTCAAACTGAAAATTAAAACGACCTTACATTCACTGAATTCTTGCCAAAACTGTAGTCTTTGTTTTACTTTTTACCTTCGTATATTGGTTTTTATCATTAATACAATTGTGAAAATATACACTTAATAATAAATAAATTATCCATTAAAATGTTGGCACAAAAATGGCTTGTCTACAACACTAACACTGAAACCACAAAATACACCGTATTCTGGATGGAAAGTACCACAATGTTTTCAGAAACTTCAATAAAGGTATCATTTTTCAAAACAAAATACTCAAGATTGAAAAGACCCTTCAGCCGTGGCTTGTTCCTGAAAATATTTTATTATAAATAAAAATCTATACATATAAGTAAAAACATTTAAACTTACGTTTTTTATTGACCTTTTCATCAGTTTTGATTCCCAAATTTATGAAAACATAACCTCCATTTTCTAGATTGTCAAATGTCTCTTACAGATCATAATTATTTGACCATTGAGTTTATATGAAGCTTATATAACCAATGATTAGACTATTATAAGGTCACATTGTTTTTGAAAATTGTTATTACTTTACTAGTTTTACAATTAAAATGTAAGAATTATAGATTACGACTACGAATTACAAGTTACAAATATAAATTGTCAAATTTTTTGTCTTTTTATGACCTTTACAGAACATTCTTACTTTCTTAGAGCTCCAGCCTCTATTGGTGATTAGAATAACTAATAACTAATGCAGAAAGTTGAAAGTAGAATTCATTACGAATAAGCCTGCAGTTCAAAAAATGTCGCAAAATGCATATTTATTGGTGTCATTCATATTGCAAAAGCTTGTACATGGTAGGTGTGCGACGTTATCATATATACGAAACCTATTTCTAACCAATAGTAATTCTATTACCGTTGGTTGAAAAACATCGTTAAATCAATTACGTTTTGTTTAGCACAATGTACGTACAACAAAGTATATGCATTGATATCCCTAACACCCTGTATAACAAAGTCTATTTCCAAATGGGTAATTCACCTTTTTCTCGTTTTATTCTCTTCACTTGTGACCTTATAATACAATAAAAAGACACAATTCATACACTAATCTGGGTTAACAGAAAACGTTTTTGTATGTGAATCGAATTGAAAATATCGCATTTTCGCAAAATGTAACTTTTTCATCACTACAAACATAAATTTAAAGAATTAACGGACCGCTTCGCAAGCGAGGTGTCTGAAGGCATATAAAAAAATTATATTTTATAGCGTATTAGAGGTTGTGGAATTTACAGCTTTAATAAATGAAAATGTCTGGCTTGCTCATAAAAACAGAGCCTTTCCATTCCTGGAATAATAACTTGGAAAACAAAATTTATGCAGAGGCGGATTCACGGTGGAATTCTTTGTTCGAATCGTTCAAAGCAGGGCAAAAGATGAAGAAGAAAATATAAATACATAAGAGTAAAAAATTAAAGTTGCTACATCGTGCCGTACCTGATTACTTTGAAGAAGGTTATAATAGATCTGGCTGCAAAAAAATAATTTATAATAAAATTGATTAAAATTATTCCCTAAACCCATTATAAACGAAATATTAAGTTTTTTTGCGAAAAAAGTCCATTGGAAATACAACAGGGACCGGAGAAGTTACTTGCTCCATTTGAATGAGATAAACGCTATTCGATTATAAATATTGAAATTTGTCGAAATATTTATAATTTTTGGTCACATTTGTGTGGAAATACCATTTTCTAGATGAAAAATTGAGGATGCTTTTTAAATTCAATGAGACCTGTGCCTTCACTTAAAATTGACAAAAATGGAAAATGAAAGCACAAAATCTTAGAAACCTTTGAGAGGAATGGTAGGTATTCACAATATAAGTGACTGTGTGGAAACATTTACTTTTAAAAACCTTTTTTTACACCGCGTTTAATTGCTGCGAAAAAAACCGCTAGAAAATCTTACTTTTTAAATTCGCAAATTCTGAAACATATTTTATGACATCATTATTGTCGCAAACATAACGTCCACTTTCTCGTTTTCCATAATGGCAACCCCATTTTTTGATAACGCCATTTGAAACGTTATAGTTTATAGAGAATGATGAGTTTGCAGATATAGCTTGCTCATGCAAGGCGATATTTAAATTCATTTTTCTAATTTTGACATATAAAGTGACACTTTTTAAAACTGATTGACATTATGAAACGTCTTACGTTTTGTGATTTGGCATATATTAAAAGGCAAGCGGACGGATACAGTACTAAAAAGTCAAAAGTTTTTATTAAAGAAGATTTTGCCAAATTTTTAGTGGAAGCTGATGACAAAGAATACTTAATGGCTAAGGTTGCAATGATAATTGGAATGGCAGGAGCATGCAGAAAAGCAGAATAACATTTCTTCCAGTTGAAAATGTTATAGACGAAGGAAGCCATTTTCGTGTTGATATCCCACCTTCAAAAACAAAAGTTATACGGCAGTTTGCAATTACCACTGGAGACATTGAAAATACGAATCTTGTTGAAATATTAAGAAAATATATTAAGTTGCGTCCCCAGGTTCTTAAACACAACAGATTTTTTGTAAAATATGCGAATAGAAAATGTACCAGAAATCCTGTGGGAATTAACACATTTAGCAGTCTGCCAAAAGTTATTGCACAATTTCTTGGTCTTTCAAATCCTGTTCTATATACTGACCACTGCTTCAGAAGAAGCTCTGCCACTTTCCTAGCAGACAGTGGCGCTGATATTTTAAAATTAAAAAGGCACGAAGATTGGAAATCTAGCTCTGTTGCGGACGGATATGTTGAAAATTCCATGAATAATAAAAAACTTATAGCGCAAGAAATATTTGGTGAAACATCTAATGCAATGTGCGCCGCTTCCCAAATAACAGCAAGTTCGAGCAATGAAAAAAATATGTCGTCGGGAATTAATTTGAATAATTGTGTTATCAATATTTATAATAATTAATTAATTTATAATTTATGTTTTTAACTTGTATTATAACAGTTTAATAAATAGAATAATTCTTTTTGTCACTAATTTTGAAATACATTTGGCGTCACCAATTACATAAAATTTTAATTTATGCAACTAGTTACAAAAAGTAAGACGTTTCATAATGTCAATCAGTTTTAAAAAATGTCACTTTATATGTCAAAATTAGAAAAACTAAATTTATGTTTTCCAAATTTTTGTCAATTATATTAAATTTTATTTTTTTATTACTTTCTTCAAAATTAGAAAAAATCTTGTATGCAATACGTTACGAAATGAAATTTTGTGTAACTTGTGAGTTTTTGCGAAACTCACTTCGTTCGTTCCGCAAAAATCTCACGCGTTACACAAAATTAGGCATTTCGTAACTGATGGCATAAATAGCTATTATGACACTATATTATCCTGTAATCATGACGTTTCTGCCTACTAAAAGTTAGAAAAAAGTTTTTCTTGCTCAAAAAGAATGAAAACTTATTTGGAAAACTTAATGACAAAAACGAGACAATGGCAAAAACTTTAGTGAAAGTGTTACTTATAAGTGCAGAACCATTTTACAATCTATAAGTCGCAGCTTTAAAAAATTGTAGAATAGGTCTTATATTTAAAAAGTAGATGGGTGAATTAGATAGGTACATTTTTTGCTATAAAATGACAAATTCTCTACGAAGTATTATTTATCCTTCTGCTTTACCTATTATTATCTCCACGAGCCGCCACTGTACAAAGTAAAAAGTAGATAAGTAGAGATTTATTTAATATTTTGCCGTACGACTATATATTATTTGCTTTGGAACGCTTACACATATCTCAGTTGGAGTATTTGTTGTTGAATTAAAAGATGGTTTATCTTAATGGTCACACATTTACCAACAATGATTAGGTATATTATCAATTCTTGTTCGTAGGTGTATTTAAAATACCGCTGATCTTAGACCGTTTATGCATCCCTAAACGAATAATGAATGAAACTCTCTAATAATGTAAAGGTAATAAAAAAATATATTCAAAAGAAAGTCGAGGTACTTTCGGCAACCCCAGTTAATACGTCAACCTGAAGAATATGTGATATATTACGACGACGAAACGCGACCTAACGCATTGCATAAATAACAATATGGTTTAAAAGGTCAGCTCCACCGGAGCCGCTCACCGCGGATGCAAAATCCGTGTTCCGGGTCAGAATCACGGGCGGGAAAAGGCGCCGGCTTCTAGGATATCCTTTATTCGGAAAGAGTGTTTTGTATTGTAATAAATATTTCGTAGGCGGCTGCGGAGCCCGGGGCTATTATAGTAGTTTCATTTTTGGACAAATTTAGAATCTATCCGGTCTATCGACTTGAATTGCATACCAGACCTCTGCAGAATTTTTAGTGGTATATTTTTATGATGCCTACTGGAGTTATTATACAGTATGCGCCAAAAGTATGGAATAAATTCAATAAAAGCGAAACAATTAGTTTTTGGGAAAAATCCTCGAACAGGTCGATTTTTAATTTAAAAAATACATATTTTAGCGTAAAATGCGATTTTCAAATGTCATTCGTTTTCGAGTAATGACTTCATCGATTTTTTTTAAATGGCAACACCATATTTTTTTCCTTGATTCTGAAAGATCGTTTAATTCTCTATCAGACAGTACTAAAATTTTACCCTCTTACGTAGGAAAGTTTTCGAGTAAATGACGATTGAATGTTAGAAAACGTAAATTTTATCCATAAAAAAGTAACAATTCTGAGGTATGTAAAATAAAATACAATTGATTAAATTTTATACTTAAATTAAATGTTCGAATTGCCATCCACCAACTTCTTGACAATGCGCAAGTCTGTGAAGAAATTCTTCTTGCACATTATGAATGATTTCTGGGGTAACTCTGCGTATTTCGTCCCGAATGCGATTTTGAAGTTCTTCTAAATTACGTGGTTTATTAATGTACACATTTGACTTCCAGTATCCCCATAAAAAATAGTCAAGAGGTGTAAGATCTGGCGATCTTGCAGGCCATTATATCGGTCCTCGTCTGCCGATCCACCTCCCAGGAAAACAGTTGTCCAAAAAATCTCGTACAGGGCGCGCATAGTGTGGAGGTGCACCGTCTTGCTGAAACCATATGGTATCGTCAGGAATGTCAGGGTCATTATCGTTAGGAAAAATTACTGCAAGGGCTGGAACAAGGTCATTTTCTAGAAACTCTAAATATCTTTGTCCTGTAAGGGTTCCTTCAAAGAAGAAAGGCCCTACTATTCTGTCGTTAACTATTCCAGCCCACACATTTAATTTCTGAGGGTGTTGCTTTATTTTAATTGATTTACGTTTTCTAACATTCAATCGTCATTTACTCGAAAACTTTCCTATGTAAGAGGGCAAAATTTTAGTACTGTCTGATAGAGAATTAAACGATCTTTCAGAATCAAGGAAAAAAATATGGTGTTGCCATTTAAAAAAAAATGACGTCATTACTCGAAAACAAATGACATTTGAAAATCGTATTTTATGCTAAAATATGTATTTTTTAAATTAAAAATCGACCTGTTTGAGGATTTTTTCCAAAAAATAATTGTTTCGTTTTTATTGAATTTATTCCATACTTTTGGCGTATACTGTATAAAAGAAGCAAGTACTGCTAATAAACATTTCGTTATAATCGGCAAAATACTTTTGACTAATTAATACAAATCAAATATTTTATTCATACCTTGATAATCTGTTTGGATATGTATAAACATTGTTTTCATGAAATACAAAAAAAAAAATACGAAGGATATCTGGATTTATACGAATCACATTGTTTGGGAGACTTGAGCAAGCCGTCTAATAATTTGTTTGTCGATGTCGCAAAAAATTCGCTCTTTACTTCCTTGCTTATCCTTACAGATGTCGGCCATTTGTTACTCGTGACGTGCTTATTGTTTGCGTGTTCAGCGGGAAACGTTGTGCTAGGTTTATTAATTTATTTGTCTTTTCTAACGTGAAAGACACAACAAAGCTGGCCCCGACAATGATGAAAATATATGTCGCCGTTATCCATTTTTGTGAAATCTCTTCATTGTGTGAGCGAATGTGTTCGGGATACACAAAAAAAATACAGTCGGCGGTAAATATTAAACATATATCTTATTTACAGAGGGTCCGCGTCTAGTGACGTCAAAGACAGGCCCGTCTCTAGGCACTAAAACCTTTATATCGTTTATAGTTCTGTATATGGTCTGTGGTTTATACGGATAAAGAAAACACAGAATGGGTATCGAATGTATTGATATTTATTAGAAAGAAGCTTATGTTTACTAAGAATTATGCCTTCCAGTAATGAATGTTTGAAGAGAGCCGACTGCATGCTGCAAGAACGTCGGTTTTTCCGCGAATATATTTATAGAGGCAATATTTTAAGACAAATCCTTACATGACTACTCCATACACGTACGTATACGTTTTCAATGGCAATAAAATTTTATACTGCAGATATTTTACAGGAATAGTATTTCTATTTCAACTGAGCTGAAATAAAATTCTCTTTGAACATTATATTTCGTGCAGTCATTTTCGGAGCAATGCAATGCGGAATCGTGTGCAAGCGAGATAAACGTTTTATTTGTGCTTCTGCGGACAGTAAACTGAACCGTTTCCATTGGATGAATGATTAGAAAATCAGTTAATGTATTATTATCATAACTGTGGCTATGTACGTAATCAATTTTATTCGGATTCCAATACCACAGTTTAAATAACAGTTAGACCACTCCTTTCATGTGAACAGAGCCGAACCGGTTTTTTGCCTGAAGTCGTAAATCAACTTGACGGGTGCGTTACGAGGGATATCAACTAGTTCTACACGACATTAGCTACGGTGGAACATATACGAGGGTTATTTATAAAATTGCTGTGCTAGATATGAAAATTTTTATTAATACAACTTTTAACACTCTGATAATTAGATATAGTGCTGCGTGGAGTTTAACAGGACCGTAGTCAGTTTACGAATGAACATATTTATATGAAATCACAGAAGATATGTCGCAATATAGTACTATTATCAAATAGTAAGGTTAAGTACTGTATAAAATACCTATATAAATTAAGATAAGGTTTCCGTGGTATATTAGACATGGTTAAAACATATTATTACGTGTTTTTATAAGTTTTCTGTAGTGAAACGGCGTTATTTATCACTCAATATTAACTTGTGCAGGGAAAATGACGATTCAACGTCTCCTGTTGACAACGGACAGTATGAAACATTGTTGAGGCATGAAGTATATATCAATATATTTGCTGGTAACTCCTGACATCTACCAGCTAAAGCTTTACATGTTTTCCAAAATGGTGTATTCTGAATTTTTCCAACAAGCTTTGCACTTTCTTTTATCGTACTTACTGACTGAGCGTATATTATTGGCATCCGTATATATTTTTTTGTACATCATCCATTATGTCAAATGCTTCCTTTAGGGATAGTCAATGTGATTACAATTTCTTTATTGCACTAAATAAGAAACCATAGTATCTATTAATGTAACGAATGTCATCGCGAATATGTTGGTCCTTCAATAAGTCAGTCCTGCAAGACTTATCATTAGGATTAAATCTACAAATAACAGGTTTTATGCCATCGAAATGTTTATCATAAGATGCTACGGCTTTTAACCAAGTACCTTATCTAGTTATAATTGCTTCAGGAGGCAGAGGTAAAGCCTCCCTAAAAACGTCCCGTCATGTAGGCGCCTTAATGAAAACTATTTTGACTGTTGATATAAAAGTATTTACTAAAGAAATTGGTTTTGTCCAACACCTTAGAAGGCAGTAAGGTGGCTGTCACTAGCAGGGCCATTTTATAACGCACCAATTAATAAATTGACAACTGAACGCCCACAAACATCAGTAGCTTCGTCTACAATGAAACAAACGAAATTGTCCGCAATGTCCTCGCATATGATGTCAGTACATCTTATCGACATATCTTAGTCTTAATGTACGTTCATGAGGAATTTTTCGGTCCATATATTTTTCTAAAAATGTACGTAACTTCGAGATCTCTAGTTTGCTTAATGGAATATTGCTTGTAAGAAAGGCGTCTTTAAGTTCATAGAAAAATACAGAGTCTTGGATGTCGTGTCATTTTAATTTTGTCAGAAGAATTTATAATGCGTTCATACACAATACAAAACAGATCATTTCCTTTAATACGTACGTCTCAATAACCTTCAGGATCACTGTCATGCCACATTTAAAATAATTCCCGTCTATTTCTTCTCTCCTTGACATGTTACTTCACTTCATTCACTTCTCCTCTTAAGTAATAGATGTTAATGTAAATTATGTTACTATTTATAGTTATTTAAATACACACGGCGAATATAACTTACAACAGACGTAAAAAAGAAACGTATCTACGCAACACCCACTATTACAGTGCTCCGTAAACAACTAAAACTAAAAGCGTAAAAGTAAATATTTATATGAGAAGTCTGGGCATGTGTGTTCGAACGTTTCCCTGACAAAGTGAGTGATTCATAATTGAAATGCGCAGCACATATTCGTATTGGGCCTCTGCAGGTGTTAGTTTATCAAATTGATGCTCTCCGACAAACCCTAAACTATCTTTCAATTGCTGACATCAAAATGCATATGTATTATTGAACTCATAAAGCATTATAAAATTTTAACTAATACAGCACAATAATGTATGATTAAATAAAAAGTTACAGATATTGGTACCTTTTAGTACTGTACTAGAAACTCTGCCTTTTTTCTGTATTATGATTAACGTAGGAGGTATTTAACTTTATCACACTAATGGCTCATCCTGTATATATCTATATAAATTATTTATGTTAAAAGTAGATAAGTACTTGTTTTTTTCGTAATGTATATGCGGAAAGTGATACACCGGTCTCCAAAGAGCAAGTTAAGTACGGCAGAATTTATTATTTATCTACGTAGAGAAATAATTTTGTCCTCTCGAGATGTCATACATAAAAAATCGCAATAAGTAACAGGTTAAAAGCCATCGTTCAGGACATGATAAATACTGGCATCTCGCAATAAATAGACCTTTATCTGTGGTCAAATAAAACGCCGCCCTGATACATTTGGATCTGATAAAGGGACCGAAAATGTATACAAATCGCCTGGAAGCTCATGAATACTGTAGAATTCCCTGATTCAACATAAATTGAATTTCATTTCAAGACATCAGGATCCTTTTATACTGATGGGCCTAAGGAATTTTACTGCACAGAAATTGATATTAATAGGTTTTTTCTGTCCGTCCCGTGGTGGTATTACGTTTTTAATTTTAGTTTAATTGCGTCCCGGGCATTTTCAATTTCCTTTAATGGCCCGGGCACCAACTGCGTGTAAAGAAAACGTAATTTAGAAATATCCAGCTACTGATACAATCGAAATTGCGGAGGTCAGCGGAACTGTATACTGCATTCGAATTGAATATATCTAGTAAAGAGGATAATAAGAATTACGACTGTCTTAGGAATTTAATACAAAACATCATTTAATTTTAATAAATTCGACGCTAGGGATGGTCGATCGACATTAAAGGCGTAGATTTAGTTCCTATCAGGAACTAATGTGTCACATTTACTGCCTAGATATTATTATTACAATTTATTCTTTAACGAAAGTAATGTTATTTATAGTGAAATTAGAACAGCCTGTATCTCTTGTTCTCTATGTTTTGAAACATTGGTTTATGAATTATTGAATCCTCCAAAGTGGTTGAATTTTTTAAAACATCGCTTTCAGCACTTGATATATTAGCAGTGGGGAAAAATGTTTTGCTAACTGATTATGGACTCCTCAATGTAGCCTTCAGCTACCGTTGAAGATTTCCATCCACCATGTATTTTTAAAGTTGTAATATCAACTCCTGAATTTATTAATAGTGTAGCTGAAGTTCTAGCCAACTTGTTTTTGCATTCTCCCAAATGTATGAATTTCTTGGTTATATGCTTTAGATTTGAATATTCAAAAAAAAAAATTTGTTATTATCTATTTGTGTAGGTCTTGCGGAACTATATTTCCCATATAAGTATTCACTTTAATAAAGTATATATTTTTTCTTTATTTTTGTTTAGTAGAGTGATCAATAATCTGTTTCTCATATCTTCAATTCAATTCAATAATTCATCGACATGCCCCAGATATGGCTAAAATAATTTTCACCATATTCTGCGTTTACAAAAATATTTTGTTTATATTTACCTTTGTATCTAAATACGTATCATATGAAATTTTTTAATTTGTTGATTTTCTAAAGCATCGTGCTACGATGTGTGTCCAATTGCCATTTCAACAATACTTTTAATTTTAGATAATTTCCGATATCGATATTAACCATAATGATGAAGATTTCATACTTTTGCTTAATTCAGAAAAAAATACCAATAGTACAATTTCTAAAAAAGACATTATTATTCTCAACCCGATAATCAATATTTTTTTATATGTTTGCCAGTATATATTCTTCGGTTTTTGTGGTAACAAATTACACTCTATTTGATTTGCAGATTCAATAATTTCTGGCGGAGTTAATGTGAATTCATCAATATCATATAATCATTTTTATGGATTTAAATAGGAACAATATGGCGATTAATGTGTGCCTAAATTATTTACTTAATAACGTTGGTGTCATAGCAACCACAGGCGACCTGATGAAATTATTATTATTCATGAAAGTATCATACAATCTTAACAATAAATAAGTAGGTTTGTTTGCAATTATAATAAAATTAAAATTAATCGGCGAAAAAATTATGTGTTTAACTTTGGCATTAAAGTAGATTTAATGCCTTGGTTGCTAAGTTAATATTACTTATAGTTCAGCAACTTTTCCTGGAAAATTAAGCTTTAAATAAAAAAAGTAAAGAGTATTTGTATGTGTAGAATCAAACGGTGCTTCTAATGCACGGGCAAGGAAATACAAGTTTTTTAGAAAACTAAGTGGAATTACGCATAACTAACGCCTTCTGTGACAAAACTGCTGTCTGCTTAACACATTATTTAGGATACTAGCCGCTTGACTTTGCCGCACTATGCCTGGTTTTTCTGGAAAACGGGCAAATTTTAGCACTTTTTACAGGAGCACCTTCTTGTTTAGAATAAAATATACTATAGCAGCAAGTAAATAGGACAAAAGAATTAACCTCAAAAAAATTAGGACCTAAAATGTTGCCGCGGAGTACTGCAGTGACCGCCCTGTATGATATAGCCAAAAATTAATAACTCCAGAGCATTTAGCAACCCGAGGAACCCCACGGACCTATCCTTCATAAAATTCGGTCGAATTTTGTGAAAGATAGGTCCGAAACAAGATTCTAAAAAATTATATTCAACGCCCTGTATATTGAAAGCGGAAAAAAATACACTTATGGTTAATAGAAACAAATTGTAATATTTTTTGAAAATCTATCAGACTGTGAATTTATGCTAGTGCTTTTCAGAACACCCTGTATAACGAATTGTTTTCCCAGTATTTCTAAATCATCGTATATTTCAACTGTTTTGCAAAATTCGCTAAAAGTAGATTAAATCAAAATTGTAAAATTCGTGCTAATATCAGCGTTTTTCGCATCCATAAAGACTAGGCTTCAGCGTCTTAATAATTGAGAACCTGATTTTGACAGTTCACAATTAAAACACCTCAAAGTACGGCCTGCCGCGACCGAATTTTTTTATCGCGACGGTAAGCCAGTTAATCCAGTCGTCCTAATTTCATTAATTCCGGGTGGAGATCCTTAATTATATCTGAAAAGATTCCCATGCTACCAGTGATAAATACGTTAATAGCCGCCTAATTTGATTTTGATGCTTGAGAGTACAAAAAAGCACTCTAAAGTTTTCTCATTTCAATATTTTCCTTTAAAACTTTCTACATTTATCTTATTCAGATTAATCTCGCCGTGCGTTCTCCTATAACGTTATGCGGGTCTTTTATTCCTTAAATGATTTATACCGCGGTCCGGACTCATTTACGGCATTATTATATGCACGCGGAATCTCCAACTATTGCGCTGATTGCGATCGCATTCACTCTGGTAATTAAAACTGAATAATTTAGCTTCCATCCCCCGACGGCCGGCCGTGCATCAGCATAATTCATGCAAATAATTTCATTGAGGGACTCGGCGGAGTTGTCACAAAAATGATCCGGTAATTCCTTACAGACGCAGAACTTTTATTATTCCAGTGGTGAAATTGAAATGTGGTGCTGCTAATTCCTATATTTTACAAAATACAGCTGATTTATTTATCCGAAAAGTAGGCAATCAGTGTCCAAATACAGGTTTACACAAATCAAAGTTCGTGTTCGGCGTTGGTTTACCAGTAAGAGGAAAACCTCTGCTAATACAGTTCGTTTTACATAAACTCCAACCGCAAAAACACTGTAAAAATGCAAAGGTAGAATAATGGATTCGGAATTTAACACATTTTCAGTTGGCTCCGAAAGTTCGTCACAACTCCCTCCAAAAAATAATCGCGTTTGCATCTAATCAAAACTTCTTTACAAATCCGAAAACTTCTGTCACTGCCCTCAAACCAATTCCAACTTCGACAACTTTGTACCGATAATTAGGAAATAATCAAGGATTCGATTTAGGGGCCGAGGAAAAAATGTCAAGGCGCAAAGTCGACTCCGGAAGCCAGTGCAAATTTCAGACGTCTAAGTACAGGGTGTCCCGAAATTAATGCATCATAGAGCAAGAGTAGATCTATGATCTCAATGTAATAATTTTTTAAAAATTCCAGATATTTGTATACATAATTTTGACGGTGCCCAATTATGGCACATCATGCTTCTTTTCAAAGGTATAACATTTTTGCGGCTTAGTGACTCTGACTATTGAACATATACCTTTTTCACTTTTTTTATATAAAAAAGGTATACCTACAACGTACGCCTATGGTCTTTAATCTACATTCATTTGATATCAAATTTGGTTTCTAAACTTTTGTCTTGATATTCTTTGAGTAATAGCTGAATATTTTAGATATTTAAGATTTTCTTAGTCAATACCGTGTATTAGCTCCCTAAGTGCTACAATTTTTTTTAATGTTTTAGAAAGGTAGAAAGGTTTAGGATTGCTTCTTCTGAAGAAGCAATCCTAAAAATGCACAAATAGGTCAGATCTCATCTATTGTGGTTGAATTTGTCGTGTTCCCACTGCCAAAAAGGGAAGTTAGATATTTATAGAGTGTTTCATTAGCAAGTTAGTAGTAAATTAGATTATTTTCTTTAGATAATTATTGAATAGAGCTTTGTCTGTGGAATTGTTCATTAGCATACCTAGATGTTTGGTATCAGAGAACATACATATGACTTCATTGATAGGAATTGTAGGAAATTTGATTTATATTAATTAGCTTAAAATACCTTTCTAAAACAGTAAAAAAATGTTACAAAAGCTAATAATAAGGAATATATGGATAGATATTGTAGGTGTAATTCAACGCAGGTTGGGGCTTTTGTCCACTGAGTAGTTACTTTCACACAATATTATTAATACCTAAAAATATATAAAAATTGACTACAAAAATGTAAAATATGTAAAAAATTGGGCTTTAAATGAAAAAATATCAAAATACATTAAAATTACAAAAAAATAAATTTTGTCAACTGTCAAATGTATTAGTATTAAGGCCATAGACGTACAGTAAAAAATATTTGAAGGGATACAAGGGACCGGACCCAATTTGTAGGATTCTAAATATATTTTTTTTCAAGATTTTTTCAAAAAAGCAGCATAAAGTAAAAAAAATATTTGGAGGGGAGAAAAAGGCTGAGTTACCTAATTTGTAGAATTCAATATAATTTTTTTCAAGATTTATTTTAAAAAAGCAGCATAAAGTAAAAATAGTTGTGCCAATTTTCAAATTTGTATCTTTATAATTAAGGTCATTAATAAAATATAGTTATTTTTTATATTAAGTACACAAGAGCAGTTTTTTTTGATTATGCATGAGAATGTGAATTTTTGACCGAGACCGTGGGTTGAGACAAAAAATCATTCGAAAGCACCATAAAAAACTGATTTTGTGCACGAAATATAAACAATTTTTTTTGTTCAAATGTCCAAAGTACTTGCCACTGTAGGTTTGTCATTGTTATTTGTCAATACATTTTTATCTGAATTTAGTGTCAAGTGTCACGATCGTAAAGAAAAGTACCCGAACTGTA
Source organism: Monochamus alternatus (assembly GCA_037114965.1). Taxonomy (NCBI): domain Eukaryota; kingdom Metazoa; phylum Arthropoda; class Insecta; order Coleoptera; family Cerambycidae; genus Monochamus; species Monochamus alternatus. The sequence continues at coordinate 58,391,533 of CM073429.1, read as the reverse complement.
AAAAAACTTTTTTCGTGATTGCGTGTTTTTGTTTGCATTTTTTCACGACAGCTTTTGTTCATCGCCGTTAAAAAATGGCCAATTTTTGTGCATATATAGCAATTAAAGAAAAGTCCTTTTTCCCGTGTTACGCGGACAAAAAACATTTATCTTGCAAAAGTTTTGGTACCCTGGATCTCGGGAACTAAGTATTTCCAGACTCACGTTTATACAAACTTATTTTCTTATTTTAAAAAGTTCTAGCACTGTTAAAATTTGGTCCATACAATTCGGGATACCCTAAAACGTTCGTACTGCGAGCAGATGCCGTCCATGTGTTGAGCTGTTAAATGAACGACGACCTTTAGACTATGACCACATTAAAGAAGTGACCCAACTTCTGACAATATCTTTGGACGATGTTTCAATGAAGACTATGCAACGTGCGATAGACAAAGCGTCGGAGATTCTTTGTCAGTCCCCGTCGCCTTGATGTTTACTTAGGCCAGCAGAGTCATAATCCTATACACACAAAACGTGTGTGATCGTACTGCAAACCAGTCTGTCGGACGCACTTAATTAATCCACGGAATATTAATAAAGGGGTATTTAAATACACAATGGGGAGCGGTAAGTGGTAAACGAACGCGTTGATTGAGTTACACTCACCTACGGTAATTACGACCGGCTGAATCATTTCGTCTCTGTTGGCAGACGGTTCCGTTCGGAGTTGGAAATTAGCGTCTGTTAGGGGACGCGGCCAATTCGGACTAGGCCGCGGTGACGAGCGGTGTTGCCAGATTATACGACTTATATCAAAATCGGCGACTTCTGCTGTATTTTTGTCACAACTTTGAGGCTCAGTTAAGACATAGTTTACAGAATATAGTGTGTGGCGCTTAAAATGTATAATAGTTATTTAACAAGGTAGTAAATTACAAGATTTAATGCCGTATTTAATAGAGTAGGCGCAGCCGAAATGTGACACTTTAGTGCCTGACAGCTGTCGATCTGAGAAAATGATTATTTCTTGTAAAACTGTTTCAGGTAGCGTATTAATTACGCAAAAATGTGGTGACTTAAATGGATAAAATGCAACTAAAAGACGCATACAACGTGTTATCAACAATCGCAAACTCAAGTTAGTAGAGTTTAAGAATTTGTAGAATTTAAAGTTGGAGCAAAAAAACGGTTTATAAGGACTGTCAATGAGAAAATCATGCTAGCATATTTTTTGCATATTTCAGCAAAGAGAACGCGATTTCATCAACGTGAACAGAGTATTCTATGTTAAAAACTACTTTGAAAATTGACATGAAATTAAACCCGTCAAAATACAGTAGATTGATGGCTTTCCTGGAAAGAGCTTCTACAGGATATAAATCAAAGAAAGCAAGCAAGAATAGAGTTTCTGATAGAAAATTTTAAATTTTTAGACAGTATTAGGTACAAATTTTGAATTATTTCAGGTTTCATTAATAATGTAACTCACAGGTGCGTGTAGATTATATGAACCGACGAACTTGAAGATCGATAATGTACAAGACCATATTTATAGGTTTCCATACTCGATACTAAGACCAATGTTTCATGTAGTTTCACCATCCTGATGTAAAGATTTTATATTATTTCTCTGTATCTCTACAAAAAGTACATTTCGCTACGTCCAAATCGTCATACGGCACCAACCAAAAATTGGATGTATTTATATCCGTTAAAACAGTTTTTAAATTTGGCGACATTGGACGGTTTTTAATATTACAGTTGGCGACAGGGGTGGCAAGATATCTGGCAACGCCGGGTGTCGCAGATGCAGCTTCGAAGTGACATCCATATCACGATTCCGAACAGATATTCCGCGCATATAAGGTACAAGCCTTTTTCCGGTGATTTATGGTCTGGTTCGAACAGCGAAAGCTGCAACATTTATTTCGTTTAATTAATCGTTTTCGGGGAGGGGGAGGGGATGAAATTAGCGATCTCATTTCACCCCCGGTCGTGTCCCGATTGAAAATTATTCATTTATCGACATTCGCCTAATTACAAAACACACGTTTATAACTGAAAGTCTCTTTGACATAATATTCAAATTATAGATGTTATATTATCCAACATGGAACGTCTTACCGTAGTCTGAGGAGTAGCTCCGACCGGAAAAGCTTTAGAAACAACAATAAGAACAGTCATTTCGAAATATTCAAATTATACGTACTATATTATACATCTTACCATTGTCTGAGGATCAGTTCCGATCGGAGAAACCTTAGAACTAACATAAAAAACCGATATCAATATATGGGCGAATCCAGAAGTACTGATAGCAGGTCTGGTTCTAAATAGCCTAGCCTGAAAGCAATAAGCAGGTCAAACAATCCCAGTTAAATCTAGAAATATCTACTTTAGTTCTGTTACTGGCAGCGGCCTGTTAGGTCATGGCATAACAATCACTATAGATCAAATAACTCTTTATGAAGGTATTTAGAATCACCAATTACTTTTTATTTATTTTTTAAACTGATCTACCTAACTGTGCCACAAATATTGACTATTGTCCAAGAAAGAATGCGTGTGCAGAAAATCCACCCAGAACTCCTATTAGAGTAAAACCAAACCAAATACCAAAATAGTCATTTATTTCTTATTTAATATTGTGTATTGTCAAATTAAGCTTACTTTTTAAAAAGAGTTTTAATAATGGCTTATTAATATTCAAATGCTGAAATGGCCAACATGGTTTACATTTATGCCTTGCAGATGGAAATTGTACTGAGGCTTGGCGAATTTATATGGAAAGATTTCCAAATCATTCAACTCCAAATCCAAGAATGTTAAGAAATGTTATCAACGTCATTCGGAATCAGGCTCATTTCAGAAAGGTCCAGCACTAGGAAGATCACTGTAAATCTTAATGTGAATCATAAATTAGTTTGGTCCATTCTGAAATACCAACAGCTAGGTATACCCGTATCAAATGCAAACGGTTCAAGCCTTACAGCTGCAAGACTACCCTTCTCGCCTACAATTTTGCCACTACATTTTGCAAAAAATTGAACAAAATGTTGGCTTTACAGCTGGCATATTATTTACCGACGAAGGTAATTTTTCCAGCCATAATGGAATCTCGATTTCATCATCAGTTTTCTTTGAATGTATGAGTGGGTATTATTGGAAATTCTCTTGTTGAGCCTTACATTTTATTAAGAACTTTAACTGGTGCCTCCTAGAGAGATTTTTTTGAAAACGTTTTACCTGAATTACTTGATAATGTTCCCTATGTGCTAAGACAATGGATGTAGTTTTATGTACAACGGAGCTCTCCCACATTTTAGTTTGACTGCTCGTGAATTTTTAAATGAAAGATTCGAATTGGACGAGGCACTCAAGAACCAGGTCAACCTTAGCCACCCAAATCACCCGATACGAACCCTATTGATTTTTTGTTTGGGGACATCTCAAGACATTAGTTTACAAGGTTCAAATTGCATCTGAAGAGCACATACGGCCTTTTTAATTTCTGACACCCTGTAGGTAAAGAATCCTTATTTTTGACCACAGAATATGCCCATGGATTTTTGACCTTTATTTAAGAACACCCGTATAAATAAAAGACGTCTAGAGATCTACCAAACGAATACTTTAAATTTTAAGTAGCTTACCATCCATTTTTTTAGCATCAGTTACTTTCTCTTACTGCGTAAGTATGATTTAATTACCGTCCCATTAAAAATGCAATTTAATTATCCGTCTTATATTACCCACGCTGGCGCTTTAGGAGATGTGTCATAAACCGAGATAAAACAGAAAACATTCTAGATTCCATCAGAGAGCGCGTCTAGTTGCCGAGACATTTTCATTAAAAGTTTCCTGCGACATAAGACATACCCTCCCTGGATTTCATAATTAAAATTACTTAAGCGAATGTGTAATTGCAGCCAGAGATAATCTAGGTATGTTGAGAACTCAGCTCTAGGAAGCAACCAAGGCTCAGAGACGAAAAATCCATTATGCACCAAGTACCAAATTCGCCGAACAGTGTAAAATAACTTGAATGAAAACATGTGTAGGCCTTTATTAAACCGCATTATCCGCCACAGACATGGGCAGCCCCATTAAAAACACTCTTCCACTAAATTTATCTTTCGATACAATAAAACGTTCTATTATTCAGTTTTCAATCATTCACTCGAAATAATGAGTTATTTACACTCAAAAAACTGTATTTAGGAAACAATGAAGAAATTTCATGACTTTTCCAAATACGTGCAAAAGAAAGAATGTATTATTTTAATCGAAATGGCGTTTGTCCTAGATAATTTCGTGAAAAAATAAGCCTAAAAACGGTATTTAAACTTTTAGTCTGGCCACGCCCCCTGAAAACGGTCGCCTCCACAGCGAAGACCTGTGGCGTCATACGACGTTCCCACATTGTGCTTTATATTTGTGTACGATGTCCATGTTTTCGGACCATGCGGTACATACGTTTGGAAGAGATAATTTTTTGTTTGCTATATTATTAATCGCTATTATGTTAAATAGACATTGGTGTTGAATAAAGTTGCAGAACATCATGTACGAATACAGCATACAGCGCCCAATAAAAAATAGCTATCTGAGCGTTTAGATAATCAATCATAAAGCAAACTTACATTTTTTTTTTTCATTTATTGTATTCAGCGCTTCATTCCTGTACCAAATAACATGTTCTGTCAGATGGCATAATTTTATAATATAATCAACAGCATTGTCGCTGTAATCATCACGAACGGATCTATATTGTAAACAAAGAAATAAATTAGATTTCACAATATTGTAACTTCACCACATCACCACCAACAATTATGGTAATGCTAAAATCGGAAAATAAACACCTGCTTGTTGAACATCGTGTGACGTCACACCAATGATATTGCGTTTTTGGCCGCGTTTTGTTTACGTTACATTATATACATTCAATTATATATTTTAATTTGTGTTTTTATACATAATTTCTGTCATTTCTCTGTACGAAAGCTGCCAAGTATTTCTACAAACTACTTGAAGAATATTATTGTGCGATTTGGATCCTATGAACGTCGGAGAACCTGATCGTCATCGATGACAACAATATTTGAAGAAGTGGAATTATATTCGTAGCAAAACGGCATACTGTTATGATATTCAGTTTCAATACTTTTGACAGTTAAATTGAATATTACGAACATGACGGTTAACGGATGTCTAGATTATGAAATGTTTAAAATTACACGAGAAATTAATTAATTAAAAATATACAGGGTGATCCATTTGAAATAAAAAAATTGATGGGCACCTCCGGTGTAACCAGAAGTAAAAAATATTCCTATTAAATAATAAATACATAACTGCAAATTTTATGCACAACAAATATTGCATAATAATTTGTATATTGCATAATTCTAAAAATATGTATTGCGATTTTTCCATGTAAATGATAGAAAATGTGTTTTCTAATATGTTTGATGAACTAGTAAGTACAAACAAGTCGAGTACAAATCTGCACTCAGTAAATATGATATTACGTAACAAAAACAATCAATCACTGACATCGCTGTTGATTAAAATGTACTAGAAGCAAACAATTCCCACAAAAATGTCCTGCTTTGGGGATAAACACTACCCGTAACCAATATCGGAACAAACTTCGTTCCACAAAAATAATTACACGGGCTTTATGAAAAACGCGTGAAACTGATTTGTAAACATATTTATCGCTTTTTTTCAGACCTCTTTTCCACCGCTAAAACAAAAATAATCTTTGAGCTGAAAGTACACAGAGAAAGAGATTACTTTAGATGAGGAGTAATATTTATTTGGTAGGCATGTTTATGAATATATGAAGGACACGGGGAAAGGGTCAAAATAGTCAAAATATTTACACCAGAGCAATTTAAAATACAGTTTACGTTTTTGAAAAATCTAAATGAAATTGAAAAATATACAGGATGCGATTTTACAAAATAAAATTAATTAGTTTACATTTCTTCAAATTTGTCACCATTTGGCACTTGTGCCATATAAAATTTTTATTTCATGGTATTCTCAAGTAGCCTTTATAGCTATATAGTCGAGGCAATGAACTAAAACTAGTTGTGGTGGACGGATCGCAATGCGGTCTTTTCATTCTCTTCCAAAAATTAATTGTAAAAAATGTGGCGACATGGAATTTCTGACAAATCGGAAATTGAATTGCTGCAGCCAAAAATGCATTTAAAAAATGCATTATTTGGAAGATGTCAAAACTTGGTAAATAAGTGTCATAACTGGCCCAGATCGGATACTCGGGGATTTTCGAGGTCGCTGATCACGAATATGATGTTCAAATTGACCCCCTGAATACCTGGAGCTTAGGAACGCCGATAAACGTCATCTGCGTGGGACTCTCCCACAAACAACGCGGGAAAGAAGAGAAATTCGGCGCCCGGGTTTTTTTTGGGTCGCTGAGTCCAAATCTGGCATCGGCGAATACCCCACGGGCACCTGGTGCGCCGGAACCTGGACGCCGAGAATCTTCCTAAGAGTGCCAAAAACCACCCGAAAATCATAATAGGGGAGGTTCCGGTGCACCAAGGATTCGGGGGGTCGTTACCGACGTTAAATTCGGATTCAGCGCCCCAAAAAAACCCCCATAACGATTTTCGGTTCGCCTTTTTTGATTGTGTTAGGAAAAACCACGGAGATGACGTTTCGGGTCAGGTTCCGGTGCACCAGGGGCTCGGAAGGTCGTTATCGACGTGAAATTCGGATTCAGCACCCCAAAAAAAACCCCATAACGATTTTTGGTTCGCCTTTTTTGATTGTGTCGGGAAAAGCCACGGAGATGACGTTTAGAGTCAGGTTCTGGTGCACTAGGTGTTCGGGGGGTCGTTTCAGACGTGAAATTCGGATTCAACGCCCCACAAAACGCCCCTATTATGATTTTCGTGTGGTTTTTGGCACTCTTCTCAGGAAAATTCTCGGAGATGACGTCCGCGTCCAGGTTCCGGCGCACCTGGTGCCCGTGGGCTGTTCGCCGATGCCAGATATGGATTCAGCGACCCAAAAAAAACCTGGTCGCCGAGTTTTTTTTCTTTCCCGCGTGATTTGTGGAAGAGTCCCACGGAGATGACGTTCATCGGCGTTCCTGAGCTCCAGGTATTCGGGGGGTCAATTTGAACATCATATTCGTGACCAACGACCTCGAAAACCCCCGAGTACCCGATTTGGGCCAGTTCTGATACTTATTTACCAAGTTTTGACATCTTCCAAGAGGCCTTTCAAATAATGCATTTTATGAATGCATTTATGGCTGCAGCAATACAATTTCCGATTTGTCAGAAATTCCATGTCGCCACATTTTTTACAAATAATTTTTGGAAGAGAATGCAAAAAACCGCATTCCGATCCGTCCACCACAACTAGTTTTAAAACTTTTGGACTTTTTACTAGTTTATTGCCTTGACTAATATAACTTACTACAAAAATTGTTCTTTTAATTCTTTAAAATAATGACGATAGCTGCAGTTAAATAGAGATGCAAAAATACAGTGCTTTTTGTAAGTGTACAACCTTTTAACGTAGTAAGAAATAGTTAATTAAATTTTAACAATTATTAGACAAAATTGATGTTAAAGTTAATAAGTATTTCTAAATGGAAGTATTTATCCCGTTTTAAAATCAATTACTTTACAAAATCGAAAAATTCTGAGACAATAATTTTTCATATTCATTTTAACTGAACCAATTCCCATCCTCTTTACCCCTCTAGTTCGGCAACTCTTTCATCCACCCTGATTAAAAGATATCCAAAAGTTTACTGTCCGGGCAATTAATATTAACCCACCCCTGACTCGCCTATTTTTTTTGTGCCGTGTAAACATTTTCGCCCCCGAACATGTTTCACGTGGTGTGGTGTACCTGTCACGTAGCTATATTTCATATTCATTTGAACAATTTTAATACCATTTATCAATAGCTACTTGCCGTAGTTCTTTTTTTATACACGTTTAATATACTGTTCGTAGCATAAGATAAATCTACCGTGCTCAATATTCTTTTTATTTTATATAATCAATCATTTGATGTATGCATGTGAAAGTATCATTTAGAGACACGTATGTCGGTTTGAAGTAAATAAAAAGTTAGTTTTGTGTGTTATAAATGCACGAATCGATTTCTACGTGTATTAATTACATTTCTTTAACAAGGAATGTATACTTTTAATTCCCTTGGAGGTCCAGGGATGTATCGCAGGGATGTATTTCAATATCTTAAAAGCCTCTTAATGACGAAAACCGTTATACCCGTTGTGACCCTCAAATTGGTATAGAATTTTCCCGTTTTGCGAAAGGTTCATCTCTATAGAAATTAAAATTTGGGGGGTGGCTTTTATGTAAATGTTTTAAATATGATTTACTCTCTTAGTAAATTATTTAGATATGGGGAGCAACGAGCAGAACATCTGCTATAAGATATTTTTTCACAGCAAATAGTTTTTTTATCAGCAAATACGGAAATGTCAGATATCTTATACAGGGTGGCTCAAAGATTGCTTAAAAAATCTCTATCAAAAAATACAAGCTTATTATGTATGCAAATCGTAAATAAATGTAGTGCTGGCGCTTATATTCAATATTTTTATATTATGTATTATCGGTATACATGAGGTGTATGTATTTTTAAAAAGACTTGTGTGATCGGACTGGACTAAATTGTAGCAGGTAGCTAAAATTTAATCCCCGACAATCCGTCTTCGTCTATGCCGCTTTAATTTCTCGATCCATTCTCCTATAAGTAAACAATATAAAAACAGCATTTCAAAACATGAGGCTACTTTAAGCATCATAATCGGGTTAAGAGGGTTTTTAGTAATTCAAATAAAATTATTCAATATTATTATCAAAATATTTATTTAAATTTAATGAATAGACTTTTATTCCACACAAAAATATATGTATTTTGAAAATTCAAATTATGGTGAGTAAATGTAGTGTTGCATAAATGTACAATAAAGAAAATAAAAAGTAGGTATATTAAAACTCATCCTCTGAATATTCTGATGAATTATCTTCGTCTCCTATTCCTTCGTCTCGGCTCATCTTTGCCAGTTATCTGCAGTTACTCGTTCCAAAGAATTTTTTAACAAAATTTTCACGTCACTTAATTTAAACGTCGTATTATTTCGCGCTACATCTCCTTTTACCTGCGCCCAGACTAATTCGATTGGGTTAAGTTCACAGTGATAAGGTGGTAACCGTAGTACCGTTATTTGGCGATTTGTTGCCATTTCATCGATAACATATTTTTTCTGATCTTTATTAAGATTGACAAGTGTCAAAAGTTCCTTTTTCACCATATTTGTTTCAAAAGAAATGTTTTTTCCGGATAACCATTGAATTATATCGGCTTTCCTCCAAGCAGTCGTAGGCGCTCTCTCTGCCGTGAATGGTAGCTGGCATTATCCATGACAATTACAGACCCCGGAGGAATAAGATCCAACATCTGTGTAAAATATTCTTCGAAAACATCTGCGTTCATGTCTTCGTGATAGTCACCTGTATTTTTAGATTCAAATAAAAGTAAACCGCCATCTACAAAACCACTGGCACTACCTATATGTGTCACTATTAATCTTCGCCCTTTACCTGAAGGTGTCTTGAACCCTGTTGAAAGTCCATCCAAAAATGCTTGTCGAAAACTTTTTACATTTTTACCTTGCCATATTTTTGTTACAGTATATCCCTCGTTGACCCAAGTTTCGTCACGGAATTTTCTAATTGATCTTAAGTAGGAGCTTCGCCAACAAATAATTTCATCTTTATCGATAAGAACTGACTTCCTGTTCTGCTTTTCCTAGCAAAAATTCAACTCTCGTAAGACGGCACTATATAAAAATAAATTCAGCATATTAAACAGAAATATGAATATACATCTAAAAATCTAGGTGTGCTTGACTTATTAACATTATTAATGCACACTTAAAAACATTCTTCTAATGAGTATGTTCGAAACTACAATATTTAACACTCCAAAAAAAAACTTAAAACTTATAAACTTCCCGATGACCTTTGAACACTATAAAACAATTTCTTAGGATATAACGAAACTTTCGATGTTCCGATCTGACAAATTAATAAATCTAAAATGCCTCGAAACATTTCGCAGCGTAGAGTACCCCGAACAAAAACCCAGTTCTTTTGTGCCTTTCGGTTATTAAATTAAAAACAAACTTCGAGAAAGTTCTCTTTGAGGAAATATTAAATTAAATATTATAGACACACAAAGAACTTCCCAAGGAAATTGGTGCAGAAACCCCATTAGATCTCACGAAGAAACGATCGAGATTTTACCTTTTCGTCGATTAGTTTCCGTAAAAAAAATTGTCGTTCAAAATAGTCACGTGCGCTACAAGTTTACAACGCTTTATTGCTCTTGTACGGGGTGTAAGTGGTTTTACTGCCATAATTTCAACAGGCGATAAACAATTATACAGGATGTCCCAAAATTAGCCTACCAACATTTAACTGTAAATTCTACAACCAAAAATAATAACTCCTAAAAGGGCGGCCAAGAATGTGTTCTCTTCTAAATATTTCAAAAATCAACTAAGATAAAACAATAAAACTATGTATCATCATTATACAACAAATCTAATATTCCAAAAATAAATTTGCAATAGTCATAGACCCGAGATTTTCGTCGTCAGATTTAAAATTTTACATGAAAAAGATACTCGATTTCAACTGGATAAACTGCTTCCTTTTCGAATAATATTAATTTAAAAATGCTGTGACACACCACAAAACTTCAAGATGGAAACTGCAAATAGTCAAAATGTGTCTACTACAGTAGTAGTAGTGAGAAAATCTTGTCAAACGTTCTATACAGGGTGAGTCAGTCATAATGTCATTAATTTTAACCACGTATTCGGGAGGCCTAATAAAGGCAGAAAATCGAAAAAAAGAAAATTTTACTCGACCTTTAAAAAAATAAACAAATCACCCTATAAAAATCGGTAACACGACGGTCCTGGTGCGCTACAAACTTTCTGATGACGTACCCATACGACTATTGAATGCCGGATTAAACATCGTTGCCACATCATGTTTACATACATAATATCATCTAACACTTCAACGTGTTATTCAAATTTACCCCTATTTAGCACTTTCTGCATTTCCCGTATTTCTTTCCCCCGAAATTTGTAAATCACGCCACACATTTGGAGGGGGGATGGAGAGAATACAAGCAGTAAGCAGTAATTTGTTTATTTCGGTCTCGCGTATTCGTAATTAACATGCATAATGCATAATTTTACAAATTTTCTGAATATGCGGAAATAGTAGTGTTATACGGAAAATGTTTACGAAATGCGAATGCCGCTGTTACGGAATATTGGAGATGTCTACCTACCAGATGCGCGAACTTTGTGTATCTAAGTGCATTCGCGATACGTTCTGTGAAACTGCGTCGGGTGAGACTGTTTTAAATTTAGTTACTACTAGTTCTACAAGAACCATTTCAAGGCGATTGGAGATATCCCAAAGCAAGGTCTGCAGAATATTACGAGAAAACTCACTGAACCCGCATCATTTTCAGAAAGTTCAAGCTTTAGATACTTTAGAACCTGCTGATTTCCCCAGTCGTCTTGAAATTTGCAATTATTGGCATCAAAATCAAATTGTAGCTCACCCTAATTTTATTAATTAAGTGCTTTGGACGGATGAGTGCAGTTTTACTCGAATTGGCATTTTAAACAGGTTAGTACCATACTACTTATAAACAATAAATTTCTAGGCTAGATGTACGTAACTACAAACGGAATAATTAATTGTACTTACCAGTAATACTATAATTCATATTTATTTGTAAAACGTAGTGAAAACGTAATATTAAAAATTATTAAACTGTAATAACCTAACATTCGAAAACATTTATTTATTATCTATATTTGTTTTTATTAACAAATAAATCAATATTTAAGAAGAATTCATTCATATATCTAGATTAAAAAAAATAGTTTTACTCCTTGTTGTTAATTAACAGTACAAAAACTAGGTAACTAGGTTATTGACCTAATAATACGGTAGGTCAAGATTAACTCTCGATAACTTTTTTGAGCATCAGATCAGAGGGGTGCCATTTCGGTCTTGGACAGTTTTCTGTCGACAACACGATGGTTTTTTATTACTTAGTGTTTAACGAAACACTTTTCAGCTTCCCTTGATTAATTTTTTGATTTGATGGTGAAAATCTCGAAATAGGAAAAGTTGGGATAATATTTAGAACATTAAATTTGCAATTTAATTGTGATTCTCAATTTCAAATTACTTTATCTCGATCCGTTGAAAATATTTGATGAAAATTAAATTTTGAGCTCCCCTTTAAGAGGCTATAGTTCCGTTAGAGGGCGTTTACCGATGTTTATATAACCTTTTTGTCTTATTTTTAGTCCACTTTGGGGTACCCTGTATATCCTTCAATTCCAATTATTGTATTCTTGGCTTTTACTTGGATCAAATTGGAATTTCTCCTTAATTCCAATTGTATTCCAATTTGATCCAGTTGTTTTAATTCCAGTTGGATTTGAAATTTGAATGTTCTATAATTCAAATGTTATGCCAATTTGATCCAGTTGTTTTCTTACTCAGTTTCAGTTCGACTCTTTGGCTTGGAATTTTATTTGAAGCCTATAATAATCACAAATTGGACTTTGATTGATTGATCCCCCAGTTTCAAATGCATTCTAAATTTATTCAAGATGATTTGTTACTAGATTCATAATAGAGGTAGTAAACAAGGCATGTTATAATATACCATGCAGAAAAATTAATTACAATTTGATTCTCGTTGGCTTATACTTGAACATTAATTTGATTAGAGGCCTACAGAAATCAAGCAGAACTTTCCTTTAATTCCAATTCTATTCCAATTTGATCCACTTTTCACACTGGTATTTTCTTCAATTCCAAACGTATTTCAAATAGTTTTGTGATGATTCCAGGTGGATTTCACTAGTTGCCTTCATCAAATCTACATCTAGAATGTGTCTCTTTCTTTCTTATTTCGAAACTGTATAACCTCTAAACTTGAATTGAACTGAACAGCTACCCTACAACCCTTTGCTATATTAACACAACGTTTCTAATCAGATGCTAGTTGAATGAAACATTGTCGGACCTACATAGCGAAATAAGCAATTATTATTTTAATTATAGATAAATTAGCGCGCCTATTGATGTTTTGTCGGTCCTAAATTGTAGGTTTTCTGTGGAATTGAATGTAATTTATTAGTTTAATTGCATATAGAGCGCGGTAATTAACCAGTCCATTCAAAATTAGAAGCACCGTAAATCGTGTGTAATTTCGCCACTATTTAGAATTCCCGCTTACTATTTAATTGCCTCGTTTCTTTTTCGTCACGTATGAAATATTAATTAATAAAGTTTCCGTTCGAACGGCGCAAACTTCGGTAATTAATAATGTATTGAAAATAAAGCGGGACCCTGCGGAGCACGGCGCGGACTTTGTATTCGAAATTCGCCCGATTTGAAATTTAATAGTCATAACCACTTAGGAATCCCATACCTTTTTCCAAAGATCATCTTATTTATTCATTTAGGTACGCGAAACTATAGTAAAAACCCAATTAATAGACAGAGAAAGTTACAGAACTTTATGTTATGTGTCCCAATTTTGCTGTAATTGCATCAGGGTATCTCGGAAACTGCAAGAAATAGAAGGATACGATTCTATCAACACTGGACTACTTTTTGAAGAAACTTAAGATGCTGTAATCAGAGCTTTCATAGACCTCTTCGTTTTTGAGATACAAGCGAATTTAAAAAAAAAGTCGGAGAATAGCTAAGATATCAGAATGGTGGAAATTGCTTCTTATAGAGTTTTTTTACACAGAGTTCAGCGGCGTACTTATAATTTCTCTACAGGGCGTCTCTTTTAAAATTCAAACATACATTTAAAAAATGCTTGGATCATATTTTAGAAGAGAGACCCTGCAAAAAAGTTTATCCGAAGAAATTTTTATCATTCCGATAGCTCAGCTATTTTCTAAGATACAAAGAAGTCCATAAAAAGTAGTTTTTTTTTATATTTCGCCTTGTATCTCAAAAACGAATCTATGAACATTCTGATTATGATTGTGGCATCTTAAGCTTCTCGAAAAAGTATCTATCTCTTAATGTTCCTATACTCTATTTTTAAACTAAGAGGTCATATATACACAGGTAAAAGTAACTACAAAATATAACTAGATCGTTTTGGCGGTAAATTTGAAAAAAAATAAAGAAAATACACAAAAAGCAATACAATCCGTTGCTGAGTTATGAAGCGAACTATTAGAACTATTTCATTTGCTTTAGGATTAACGAGGAGGGAGAATAAACACAAAATAATCGAAGTGGCAACGTTAATCTTAACCATATACAATTGATATTTTACATGAATTTATGTGAAGCTGTGGCGACAAATTAACCAATAACAAGCTAGTGTTTAAGCGCGAGAAATTTAAATCACTCCTCTTAGTTTAAAAATAACTACACTGTAAAAAAATTTGCTGTGTAAGCGAGATTTCCCAGTATGTAAATTAGGATGTGTAAAATTTCCATGTTAATAGTGTTACATAATATGGCTTTTTTATATGCTTTACACAAAATGTGTTAAAATTACTAGTATTATAATAAAATATACTGAATGTGTGTAATATTTACCAGTAATGTGTTAAAAGTACACCATTTTGTGTAAATTTTACACGCACACACCTTAATTGTGGTCTATATTCCTACTCCCGACTGGTTGAGCATAACTGAGCAGCTGCAGTATATCAGCTGATCCAACACACGTCACTACGTCATATTGGTCATGTAGCGGTGTTGTGTACAGTTACCTCTCCACTGAGTGTTCAAATAGAGAATATTTAAATTTAAATTGAGGTTTAATCAAGGAAAATAATAAGTACTTACCTAACTATAACAAATATTACCGACAATTGTAATAAAGCTAAAACTAATTAGAATATAACTATTAAGAATATTAGGAGTTTACTCTGACGTTTTAGATTACCCTGTAATCTAACTTTTTTGTAACTTTAGAGAAAGAAAATTATATGTTTAGATAAAAACATCCTTGTTGTTGTTTCATTGTTTATGATTTACTAGGACATTATTAGTCCCTTAGTAGAATATGTACTATTATACTGCTAATTTTAATACATACATATTTTGTTAGCAGACTTGGTTGTTGTTCATTTGAACAGAATTTTATTTTTTTAATAAAATCATAAAAAGTAAAATATCTTTTATTTTATAATTACACCATAATTCATAAAATTCCTTATATTGATAAGGAAGCTCACCTACCTTGTTAATTATGTTCCTGTTTGCTTTTGTAATTATAATTTTTAATACATATATTCTGCCGTTTAATAGAACATTCCAGGCTATATTCAATGCATTCTCGACGATAGGCAGAACCTCTAGAAAATGTCAAAATAAAAGTATTTCAAAAAATATATTTATTAAAAATTATTTCTCTAGGCCTAATAGGCCTGTAAACAGCTTTATATATATAAATTATTTCGAAAGTAAACAGGAACATACTTAACAAATTAAAAACATAGGTGAGTCTTCCATATCAATACCTATTATACAATAAAATGTGTAAAACCTACACCTTCAATGATACAAATAACACAGAAATGTGTAAAAGTTACACATGACATTTATATTAACACAGTGGATTGTGTTAAACCTTTAACACACTGCTACATACAGAAAAATGTGTAAAAATATACACAATTCCATGTGGACCTCGATTAACACAGTATTGTGTTCTTTTGTGTTATAATGTGTAATTATTTTTTTACAGTGAATAGATACCCTGCAATTACAACGAAACTAGGACACTACGTCAACATTAGATTCGACTGATATTTTGCTAGCCTAGGAGATATTGAAAAAATGAAACGTGCATTCTTAACTAATTTTTCACAAAGATTTCAATTTTTTATCAAAAAACAATGGAGCATTGCACTGCAGAAGATACTGACATTAACTGTTTTTTTTTAAGAATAACCTAAACGAACAAAAATCTATACAATGAAATAGTCTCAGACCAATCGTTACCCTTCACACATCGATGAAACTTTAATAAATACATCATCATAGCATTAGAATCACAAAGGCCTTCGTTCTCGTACAGCCTAATTGTGTGGGACACAATTACTTCGGCCCATACTAATTTTCGTGTCCATTTTTTCTGTCACATCAATCATACTGACTAACATTCGCTGCATCTTAATCAGATTCTTTGCCAACATTAATTCGCCAGCGTGCAAAGGGACACGCACGATACGTTACCCGAATATTTTCCAACAGTTAATTTTACAGGGAAATTGTGTTACGTATATATCTAAAAGCACTTGTTTAATTAGGCATACGTTTATATTACATTTCCCAAACATAGACATCTAGAAAATAGTCAATATAAAAATCTATGCAGGGTGAATCTTAAATACGTACAAATATTTTAACCAGTAGTACAGTTCACTGTGTAGAACACATAATTGGTTTTTTAACAAAAAAAAAAATCAGGAATAAACATAAATTTCGTGATTTTTCAATCGAAAACTGGTTGAGAACCGCTGATCCGACTCCGATACTAACATTTTTAAGAGTCATTGTGGATGTGAATTCCACAGCGTTACCAGTGTTACACTAATGTTTTCGGCTTCAACAAAATTAGCTAGAATTTCTATACATGTCAAGGAATGACTAAAATATGTTTATTTAGATTCTCTACTCACAATCATATTTATCCAGAATTTGGTCATTATCCATTTTTCCTACACTCCAACTGATTTATCACAATATGTCATCGCTATCACTATCACTGATTATCACTTTTTAAACAAATATGCTTTTAGCATGTCAACCTTTTTCCTGTTTGAATAATGCGGCATATTTTATTTAATCACACTGTATTTCACGAAAAATATTAATTAAATACACAAGATACTTAAAAAAAACACTGCGTGAAAATAATAAGACGACTGGAATACGTTAGTGCGGCAACTCTTAAAACAGATGCGTCAAGTAATGCATTACTTAAAGAAACCATTAGCTTAGTTCGGTTTCAGAAAATGCCAAATTATCTAATATTAACTTTCAATTTCCACAAATATTACATGTTTTGTTTCCACTTGTCAATTAATTACCTTTGCCACAGCTTATTCCTTTGCCGTGAACCATAATTCTAGAGCATGGGACTGGTGCGGGACATTTCGCCTACTGCTCGTGACTTCCCTGTTACCTGTGCCTACGACACCAGTTTCTTTTTTGCATGCCATTCACTCTGCTTTTAAATATTTTACTTTGCCTTCTCTTGATATTGAACGCATACATCAAGCTTGTTTAATTTATGTCATTCCGTGTTTTGTGTTTGTTATTTTTAAAATCTGTTCACCTACTACGAAGTACGAAATGGTTAGCGCTGACACGCTGTTTAAGGTTATGTGGCAAAAATTAACTCTAATATGTTTTGTGACCATCACTTTGGTGTATCAGTGATCAATTTCCTATTCTAAATGAGTAATTATTCTGTAATGAATTCAGATGTCAGCGATTAGAAGAAAACCTACTACTATTTTCTCGAGAAATAACACTTTTCACGAATAATCAGTCGCCTATACGTTCGCAGGAACTATTTCGTGGAATTTCCCAAGCGAATCGAACAGTAAAATATTTCTATCCATTTAAAGTTCAAGTACCTTGGAAAACACAAATTTTAACTTACTTGAATTATTAGGCATGATTTATTCGACCCCCTAAGGACCGTTCGATCAGGCTTTGCAGTTCCAGTTTAAAAATGATTTCCTATTTTTAATACGAAAGTTTCGAAAGGAGGTCTCGCCCCAACAATATTTCGTGTTTGGATGATGTATTATGCGTTGTAACGAACAGAATCGAAAATAATTCATTTAGAAAATGGGCTATTGTGGGAAATGTTCATTGCAAAGCTTAATCAGGAAAATTGAACGCATAAATGAAAACCAAAAAAAAAGAAAGATATAGAACAGAAATAAACTAGACAAAAAACATTTTCATATGCAAAACTAAAATAATAATAATAATGAAGTTACCGAAATAAGAATAATGTTGAAACGTGAAAATGTTTCAGATTGAAATATATCTATACTGTATAAAAGTTCTTCTTGAGAATATGTGGAATAAAAACGTCTAATATCGGAAAGTTTTCTATTTACTTGAAAAATTGTCGTTAGTACGATCCTGTAAGTAACAGTTTTAAACTGTATGAAATATTAGCAAAAGGCAACATGTTATTTTTAATATTCTTACATACGGATTCATCAACAAGACGTAACGTTAGTCAGACTAGCGGAGGTTAGGCGAAAAATTTACGCATCTGTTGCACCAATTTAAATAAAAGGCATACTCCTATTCACTACTATGTATAATACTTACTTTATGATATGTTAACTAATCCGTAGCACTGAAAAGTACTGTTTTTGAATATAAATACTAAATATACAATGGGAAACGCAAGGAACTAGAGGTCGAAGTTACGCGATTTTTAGACAGGTACAATACTGGGTCTAACTTTTGGCGCAAATATGGACGTAAATAAACAGCCTACCTAGCAACGCATGTTCCGCTACCTAGCAACGCATGTTTCGTGAATGGGCGCAAGGCTGATTAGACCAACTAACGCGCTTTACACGGGCGCAAAGCTGGTTAGTCCGACTAACACTACGCCCGTTTTATGAATCCGGCTGTTAATATCTAAGCATTCTTATACTTAATTCAACATTTTTCTTTCTTAAAATAACACTAAATTTAAGATTTACTTAAATAATAATATGAATAAAATATTATTAATTACAAAATACGATATTCTTCCTTAAATTATAAGTTTATAGATTTCCACGGATTAAAATTATTAATATTTTGTAATGAATGTCATACTATAAAATTTAAAATGCAAAATATAAATTACAAAATTAATTAATTTTACGTGGAGTCACTTGCGTCATCTGGCATGCCCGTACTGGGTTATATAGATACATTTTGGTCTGACAAACACATCTTTGAAATTTAAATCGCTCTGTACTGGAGACCCTGTATAAAAATTGTAACAACGTTACATGACTTCTACATTAATTAATTAATTAGAAATAAGTTTTACATGTAGTCGTCGAAACGTGTAAAGTTTCTGTATATTAGTCCTACACAAACAAGTTCTCTCATTAGCAGGTAGCTCTTTCCATCAGGATCTTTGTTTAAGTTCAAATGTATTACTTACGTATTTAAATAATTCCTCAAAGTGAGCATTCCTTCAATAAGAAGATACACAATCTAACTAAGAACACATATATCACGAACGTTATACAAGTTAATGTAATTAAAATAAGGCAAGTCTCAAACGGTAGTATGTGGTGTAACAACGAAGTCATTTTCCAATTACTTACTGAAGTATCTATGAAGTATGAAGGTGTCTGAGTAGAGCTTCGACTACAGAAGCAAAATATCACGTAATAAAAAGAGAATTGTTGGTAGTAGCGCATCCGCCACAATGTGAAAGATAAAAAACACATTTTATAAAAATATTTACAAAAATTTTAAAGGGTAAATTCTAGAATTCTAATTATTTGATTAAATTTACACCAATATAATTTACCAAATCGAGTTTAAATTTTAAACGAGAGCGGGTAAACCCTAGTCACTTCTCAACTATAACCTCCGTTTGAGCCAATAAGCATGCATACGATCGTACGAAAACGATTCAACGAGTCAACAACAAATGGTGTAATAGTGAATGTTTGTGCCTGTTGTGTATTAGAACTGTACCTTATAAAACCCTGTAGTAGAAAAATGCCATATTAAAAAATTTAATAGCTGATCTTATTTTTTTTTTATTTCAAAGTGCTGGAATATTTTCGTCACTGATTTAACAGTTCTAATATATAAAAAGCTTTATGAACTTGTACATGCCGTACAAGTTCATAAAGCTGTTTCAGTTAATTCAATAATATGGTAGGTTCCTAACTACAATTTTCTCGCAATAACAAACAGTATAGTTTTTAAGGTCTACATTTCGAAAATATACATCTCATATAGTAATTGATATACACCAAATTTTAGCATATACACTGAGATTTACCTAATTGCAAGTATACTCTACCAAATATTTGTTAAAATACGTTCCTCAAGCGTCCTTGTCAAATTAACCAAATCGAGATGTAAATTTTGTCCTTTTTTCCGTGCGGATTTCCCTGGACCAAAAATTATGTAAATTTCGTGTAAACTCAGTCGCGACAAAGCATTGCCGGGGCAACCACCGAAGATAGTGACAATGAAGAGCGGCGAAACGTTTGAAAGTATGGGATTGCGGCCAGTTGCAAATACTACCACGGGAAAGCTTAAAAGACCAGTGTTGTCTGAGGTGTAGTTCCGATCGCACAGCCGTAGAACCAACAATAATAACCGGTAGAAGCGAGCATTATCTTTTTTTGGAAAAGGTTACAAATAATCAGCTGGTGATGAATAAATGAATGGAAACTTCTTATTTTAATAAAGTTCTAACATTCATTAATTGACATTCAACAACCATCAAAATGCACTTATTTTATTAGCTAATTTTTTGAAAATAACTATTAGACATCACAAATTAATATGATTTAATGACTGGACCTAGACTCGATAGGCTTTGACTTTAAAAATAATTTCCTGCCACCCCTTTATAAAGTACTGTTCACTTAAACCCGTTCTTATTTTTGCAAGATTTCTTGCCTTTTTTAAAGCCTATCTTGTGTTGTCTTCGAGTTGTCAAGTCTTGTCTGCTCTTGTCTTGTTTTGGGAGACCAAGACAAGATGCCAACACTATATTATAGATCATAAATTAAATGATTCTAGCAATTTTGAATGCTCAAAGGTTTTGCGACCGTTAATAGTTGAAAGGGTGAATAACTTTTCTAATTACATAAATTTCATTTAAGCCACTTGACCAAAAACACCGAGGACTGTACTAAGAGGAGCGAAATGTAATTTGATAATTGAAATTAGCTTGTTTTCAGTTTCTGTCTCGATTCCATAACAACCTAGAAACCGGAAAAAATCCCCGTATTCCTTGAATAAGAATTAATTAATTATGCCAGGGGATCATTATTAAATGAAACCAACAAGAAAACAACAAAACTCGGACGCGATTCGGACTCGCCTTTCATTTTAAAACTGCCAGGTCATATTACTCGATCCATCACTAGCTTGATTTTTACTGCGAAACCTAAAAGGCCCTTTAATAAAGTCTTTCCTACGGCTTCGATAATAATAAAGGAACGAGAAAAGTCACTAATCGACATCGCGTGGAGTCTGAAAGGGGTCGCAGCTCTGTCCCAGACACAGTTTCTGTACTAGACCTAGAATCTTTTAAAACATTGATTGTTATCAAAATTGCAAGAACCTACAGTCTAGTTTGAACCAGTTAGAAGCTTGGTGTAACAATAATGATTTGTTTCTGAATTCTGCAAAATGCAAAATTATTTCCTTCAATAGAAAACACACAGAATATTTATATTGTCACGGAATTTGCCCCACTCACACCCAAATCGACGACTGTGGTACCGCGAATTACTAAGATTGCCCCGATCGCCCCTACACGATTCTGTTAAACAAACAAAATGCCGTGGATCGAGACGGGACTAGAAAATTTGAGAAACGACGAGAAGCGTTCGAGAGATGCTAGAAAATAGATCTAGAGATGCTAGAATATACCTGGAATATTCGTTGGGTCTATAAAAGAAAAATAAACGGCCGATTAAGTTAGTCTTGTATAAGTCTTGTATTACAGTGTTGAATTGAAGTGTTTAGTTGGAGATATCAAAGTGATTCAGATAGCGATTAATTAAATAAGTGTTTAGTTGAGTTCTAATTAGTGTTCAGTAGTGTACTGAGTATAGTTAATAAAGAAGTAGTTAAGTAATAGAAAATTCGGATTGGGAAATCCGTGACAATATGATTCCATTAATAATACAGTACTTGTCCGTTGTGATACTACTAAAGACCTAGGTATTGTTTTTGATCGAAAATTTTCTTTTAATCAACATGTAACATTAAAAATGATTGAAGCTACTAAGATTTATGGTTTCATTGATAGGAATTGTATATCATTTACAAATATTAATGCATTTAACCTTTTATATTTCTCTTATGTTCGTTCTAAAATTGAATATGATTCCTTAATTTGGTATCCTTATTATACCCGCCATAAGAGAATGGTTGAGAGAATGCAGAAAAAGTTTTTGAAATTTTTAGCATATAAAAATACTAAGACTTAACGTACAATAGGTACGTCGTATAAATTGCTGGCAAATGAATTTGGATAGTTTGGATTTAAGGAGTAAATTGGTTTCTTTTACTTTTTTTATAAAAATTATTACGAAACCAAATTGTTGAGTAAGCTAAATTTTCATGTTTCTAGACTATGTGCTAGACATAATCTCACTTTTCTCTGTGCAACAACCAATACAGTACTTAAATCTCTAATTTATGTTATGTCTAACAATTTTAATGAAATATGCCCATTTTGCGACATTCATGACTGTAGCTTGCCACAATTTGTTCTGATTGCTATGGAACATTTAGATTCTGATCTACTTAACTAGTTTGCTAACATATATAACCTGTTTCAATTTGAATTGTACGCATCTGCTGTATTCTAAACCTTTTGCATATATTTATTTATTTTTTTTTCTTTTTGTAGTGTTAGATATACATCTGTATTTTTTCCTCTATTTGTTCTTCCTTTTCAGTATTTTTTTGTGTATTTGTATGTATGTTACACTCTACTATTATTTACTTCTTTCTAATTTTGCTCTGTAAATGGATTTTCTGTTGGGCAATAAAACTATTACCTATTATTATTATTAAGGCATACAAAGAAACAGTTGATTTGTTTTGATTATTCCATTGAATACAACACGTTTTTTAGACCTGATACCTTATGTGACTTAGGTGTTATATTTGACAAAAAGTTGTCTTTTTATAACCCTCTACATTATGTAACTGCAAGGAGTTATAGATCTCTTGCTTTCATTATAAGGAATAGTAAACAGCTTCGGAATTCTAACACTGAAAATTTTCAGATGCAATTGCGAATACGAATCAATTGTTTAGTGTCCTAATTATGCTATATATGTGTATGTTCAGCGTAAATTCTTAAAATATATTAGTTTTAAAGCCGATGGTGAGTCTCCCTCTGTTGGGTTCCCTCAATTAGAAATGCTGAATAGGTTTGGTATTAAACCTTTGGAAAGTCGACGTAAAAAGGCTTATTTAATTTATTTACATAAAGTAATGCATAATGTCATTGACTGAAGTGTCATCTTGAGAATGTTTTCATGTTCTCAGAACTGAATCTAGACAATTTAATATGTTTTATTTGCCACCTGTTCATAATATGTGTGATATATATATATATATATATATATATATAATGAAGTTATCTTGCCCGTAGATTTTACGGATTGTAATATAGCAACTGTGTGCTATGTCCAAGTATTGTGTAATTTGCTTCATGTATGTTTTTTATTATTATTATTTATATATATATATATATATATATATATATATATATATATATATATATATATTTATATATTATATATATATATATATATATATATATATATATATATATATATATATATATATATATATATATATATATAATGAAGTTATCTTGCCCGTAGATTTTACGGATTGTAATATAGCAACTGTGTGCTATGTCCAAGTATTGTGTAATTTGCTTCATGTATGTTTTTTATTATTATTATTTATATATATATATATATATATATATATATATATATATATATATATATATATATACGGGAACCATACAATTCTAAGCCATCGATAGTAAACTGAATACACAAACCTGAACCACTTTCACAATCCTGAGCCGTATATGTGGCTCAGGATTGTTTTGCTTTATATTTCGAGATTATTCACTTACCCAGCTTAACTACTCCTTTTGGTCGATAGACCACTTCGTTCTCTCTTTATTTAGTATGACTCATAAATTCTACATAAATTTGATTCCCGCCAATTTTGAAAAGAATAGTGGCTTAGGATAGATAGAATCGTGAAAATGTAGTTCCACAATCTTCCATGTGTAGGTGTGGCGCTTATTTTATATATTGGTATTTATATACAAACCTGAGCCACGGAAGCGCGGCAACACAGCTAAGGATTTTAAGATTGTAAAAATATATTTAATCCATTGAAAAGTTACATTTGGGGATGCATTTTTTAGAGGACGCAATTTTATTGTTTAGCTGTGAGGGGGGAGGGTCAAAAAAGCTGAACTTGAAGTTTGTGGGGTCACAACCCTCCAACTTCGGCTGCCATGTTGGAAAAGAAGGTTAAATTGTTTTTAGCATTTATCAGGTAAACTATTGGTCATACAAAATTTTTTTAAAAACATTTTTTATTGAAAATTGAATCCTCTACAATTTTAGTCCAGTAACTTTTTGTTGTCAAAAATAACAAAGATATTATAGAAAAACAATCAAAATTTTTGGACAAATTTTGGACGCCATAATTTATTTATTTTCTTATTAAAAAAAAATGACATCAGAACATTTTTGTAGAGTGGTTTTCAACGAAGAATTTTTATGATATACTTTTTTTATTATATTCATTAGTTTGGGTTTTACAGTGCTGTGAAGTGAACACTAATTTTCCCTACTGATAAATATACATTTATATCAATGATATGGTTTTTAATTATTTTTATAATAATGTTTTTTATTATAGACATTTGAATATTGTTATGCTCTGATGCCCCACTCATACCCAATTCGACGACTGTGGTACCGCGAAATGCTAAGATTGCTCCGATCGCCCCTACGCGACTCGGGTAAACAAACAAAATGTATCGAGGCGGGACTGGAAAAATGGGGAATTGACGAGAAGTGTTCGAGTCGTTCGAGAAATGGATCTAGAGATACTAGAAAATACCTGAAATATTCATTCGGTCTATAAAAGAAGAATAAACGGTCGAGTTAGTCAGTCTTGTATTACAGTCTGAAATTGAAGTGTTTAGAGCGATTTAGATAGCGATTAAAAGGGAAATAGTGTTTAGTTGATCTATAATTAGCACTCAGTAGTGTACAAAGTGGTTAATAAAGATAAGTGATTAATTAAAGACGGATTAGGAAATCCGTGACAATTGGTGTCGGAAGTGGGTTTTACTGGATGTTTGAAGAACTTTCTAGAACCCTGTGAGTAAGTGGATTTAAGTGGAAGTTCGAAGAACTTTCTGGAACCCCGTGCGTGGGTGGAATAAAGACCCGAGTGTGGCATATCTCCGCACGTGTCGTGACGTAAGGAAGTGAACGGTGGTATTCGAGAAGGAAAATCTCGAACATTCTAGAACTTTATACGGGAGTGAGACAAAGATCCAAGTGTGACATATCACCGCACTCGTCGTGACGTAAGGAAGTGAACTGTGGTATTCGCGAAGGACAATCTCGAACATTCTAGAACTTTATACCGAAGTGAGACAAAGACCCAAGTGTGGCATATTACAGCACTCGTTTCATTGTGAGGAAGGCAACGGTGACATCTAGAAATACCTTTGTGGACATTCTAGAACTTTCCAAAGAAAATAGAGTGAATGCCGGTAACTAGAAGTCAAGTCAATATGGATGCACAACTGGCGAAATTGTTGGAAATGATGCAAACAATGCAAGAACAGGGACGTACGATGCAAGAGAAATTAGAAGAACAAGGGCATAAAATAGAAGAGCAAGCGAAGACGATGCAAGAGAAATTAGAAGAACAGGGACAGACAATGCAAAAGAAATTTAAAGAACAAGAACACAAACTCGAAGATCAGTCTGAAACAATGCAGGAGAAATTATAAAAGAAGTTAGAAGAGCAAGGGCATAAAATGAAAGATCAGATACAGGCAATACAACAGGAAGTGAGGGATCAGACGAAAGAAATGCAGACAAGGTTAGAAAAATTAGAGAATACACTAGAAGAAAAACTAGAAGAGCAGTCATATAAAGTGACACAACTAGATGAAAAATTAGAGAGACATAGAGTTGAAACACAAGTAGAAGAGAAAATGTTAGCACAAAAAAAGGAAATAGGCGAAGAAATAAACTTGGTTAGAGAAACCTGCGAAAAGCTTAGACATAAATTAGATAAGGTAACAAAGAAGGGCATGATCAACTCAGAAGGACCTGTTATCCGAACTCAGAAAACGAAGCCTCCTGAATTCGGCGGCGAGATCTCTTGGAACGTCTATCTGCGTTAGTTCGAAGCGGCAGCTGTGGCACACGAATGGTCTGATTGTGAAAAGTCTACTGCTCTGATAGTTGCTCT
This sequence comes from Monochamus alternatus, assembly GCA_037114965.1. NCBI lineage: Eukaryota > Metazoa > Arthropoda > Insecta > Coleoptera > Cerambycidae > Monochamus > Monochamus alternatus. The sequence goes on along the minus strand of CM073429.1, from coordinate 58,365,134 downwards.
ACGAGGGAAAGCTCTTGACGTTTTACAAAGAGTTCCTGCTGGGCAGCAGAATAACTACGACATTCTAAAACAGCATATGGAAATGAGATATGGGGATAAGCACCTGCAGCAAGTGTAACAGGCACAATTGAAAAATCGTCACCAACAGAGTGGAGAAAATTTACAACATTTTGAGACCGATGTTCTCAGACTGGTTCAATTAGCTTATTCAACAACCCCGTCCGAATTTGTAGATCAGCTCTGCATCCAAGCTTTTACCGACGGCCTAAGAGATTGTGAAACCCAGCAGGCACTACGACTCGTCAGACCTAAAACACTGAACGACGCTCTTTCGCATGCACTGGAATTCGATGGCATCCGGTAGGCATGTTAACGTTCGGGCCATCAGTGATAACAACGATAATATGGGAAATGGAGACACAATAAAGACGCTGAAGGAGATTATCGATAAGCTCAGCCCAACTACTAGGTCAAAGACAGAACAATCTGACAGTCGAAAGGATCGCATTCTTCAATGTTGGAACTGTGGGCAGACGGGACATCTGAAGAGACAGTGTAAAGCCCCAGTTGCAGATCAACAAAGACGCGACTTCCAAGCGGCAGCCTCCTGGGAACATGTTAAAGTGCAATAGTATGGGAAATAGAGAGATAATCAAAACCCTGAAGGAGGCCATTGATAAACTCAGCCTAACTACCATATCAAAGAGAGGACAACCTGACAGCCGAAGAGGTCGCCCACTTCAATGTTGGAACTGTGGGCAGACGGGTCATCTAAAGGGACAATGTAGGGCCCCAGTGGCAGATCGGCCATGGCGCGACTCCCAGATGCCCTTTCTAGATTTTGTCCGACCAACTGCAATCACTGATAAAATTTTGAGTTGAACATCTGGAGTTCAACGGTTTTATCAATATTACGTAATATAAATTAATTGTAAATTTAGTAACAGAAGATGTAGTCATTTTATTTGAAAAAAATCCCACAGACAAATATTCGATCAAAGAATCAAACAGGAAGACTTAAATGCGCCACTATGGCAAATTCACTATAAACACCACTATTTTTACTCTATTCAATATTGAACATATTTTTTAAAATTACTTTATACAGGATGTTTTCTCTGACTATAAACAAAGTAATAAATTTAATGAAACCGGACCTGCATATCAGTTTCGCTCATCATGACGTTGATTGATTTGCCAAAGTAAGTAGAGTATTCATACCAAATATCACATATTCATACAGTGGTTCGCCATTTATGGTAAATTAAAGAAATAGTCAAAATCGGTAGAACCCCCTCCGATTCTCCATGTGCGTGAACTTAGCTCTCCATTTTTTTTATAAAATAAAAAAATAAAAATTGTGCTGAATTATACCGGATTTGTGCTACGTTGTGCCGTAAAACTTTTAAGAAAAATAATAGCCATTTTCCTAGAGTATCAAAAAACTATGTTTTCCACGTAGCCCCCCATTTCGTAAAAATCATATATTTTTTTAATATGCTATATTGTGCTAGTTGTTCCAAACATTGTGCCGTTTAAAAGAAACTGATATCTGTCTCCATTTTCAGGAAAATGCAAAAAACCGAAAATTTTGGTGTGATCTTACTGTGTCCTCTACTTTGCGAAAATCGTATTTTTCTTAAATGTGCTTATTTGTGCTGGTTGTTCCGAACATTGTGCCGCTTAAAAAAAATTGATATCTGCCTCCGTTCTCAGAAAAACCGGAATTTCTTAAAAAGTGTAGCCCCCCATTTTTTTCGAATATTAAAAAACGGGATTATGTTGAATTGTGCTGTTGTGTCTGTTCATAATTTATTAAACGGCACAGCGTTTGACAAAACCAACACAATTCAGCACAACCACGTTTTCCGATTTTTGTGAAAAATGGGAGGCCAAAATTGTCGGTTTTTTGAATCTTGAATTTTCGCGAAGTAGGGGGCACAGTAAGGTCACACCAAAATTTTCGGTTTTTGCATTTTCCGGAAAATAGCGACATATATTAATTGTTTTTAAACTGCACAATGTTCAGAACATCTAGCACAATTCAGCACATCGAAAAAAAAATCGGATTGTGATAAAATGGGGGAGGGGCTAAGAAATTCCGGTTTTTCCAGATGTTCCAGAGAACGGAGGCAAATATCAAAATTTATTAAACGGAACAATGTTCATAATAATTAGCACAATTCAGCACATTGAAAAAAAAACGGATTGTGGAAAAATTGGGAGCTAGGATATTCCGGTTTTTTCGAATTTTCCGGAGAACGAATGCAGATATCAAATTTGTTTAAACGGCACAATATAGCATATTGACCAAAAATATGATTTTCGCGAAGTAGGGGGAGTTACTTGGAAAACGCGATTTTTCCATTTTCTAGGAAAATAGCCTAATATTTTTCTTAAAAGTTTTACGGCACAATGTAGCACAAATCCGGCACAATTCAGCACAATTTTTATTTTTTATTTTATTCAAAAATGGGGGCTAAGTTCACGCACATCGTATCTCCATATTTAAGCGGGCAACTGTGGCAAATTCACCATAAATTCGATTATTTTTACTCTCTTCAAAATCCTGAAAATATTTTTGAGGGTGTTGTATCTACATAATATAAACAAAATAATAAATTTGCTGAGACCGGACTAGCACGACAATTTCGCTCATAATGTTTACTAATTGGTCCACCAAAAAAATGTATTTAATATTTACTTTTACCATCTACTTACAAAACAAAACTGTTCAAAAATGAAAAGTAATTTTAATGTAATGATAGAAAAGTATAGAGTTCAATATGTGCAAAAAATTTCACTCGTGAGAAATTGGCACTTTTCATCACTTGTTATACATTATACTATTTTCTAACGCAAAATGAAATAAACACACATGCATCGTACCTATATACTGACAGTAAGTAATTGTTGATCGCTTAAATCAAAAAGAGACACCTGGCTCTGAATATAAAAAAAAGAACGGAAAAAAGATAAACTGTCTAATCTGAACATAAGAGTAAATTTTGAAAAACACTGTGATTAATTCAAATTTGTAATTTTCCAATCCATTAAAAAAATAACAGATTTTATTATTAAATAAAAATTATATTTGCTACTACCACTAGGAAAAGTTGCAGAATATGCGTAGTTTATATTGAAAGTAGTACTTTTCTGCACAATTTTTTGATCACCATATACCTGTACTATACAAATTATTATTATTTTTATTTTCAGTAAAAATTCCTATCATTTCCATAACAATACGACTTATTATTGTTATTTTACAAGACAAACTTTCAGTCATTTCAGTAATATAGTTCAGTTTTCTTTTATTTTCATATCAAAATGAATGAAGAAAAAAATTTAAAAAATAAAAATTGTACGTTTAATTTCAATATTTTTCGTTAATATAATGTAGTTTAATAAGTAGTACTTAATATGGATGTCGTAATATAAATAAAATAATATAATAATTTAAATATTTGCCTGCTCTCGATCGTAGGAAAATTTTGTTCCTAATGTCCTAACTCATACGCAAAGTGTCTTTTTTACATTAAAAATATTCATCTTATAACGTCTACAGTTGTCTTTATCTATTTCATTACCATCATATCCTAGATCCACTTTGGCAACATTGTATTGGCTCAGCTTTGAGCGTAGAACTACGTATTTGGCTCAGGTTTGATAGAAATGTGTTTTGGTTCAGGATTGTGTGATTAAGTAGTTGTATATAAATATAAATAGAGTTGTTTGTATAGTTTGTATATGTCAAAGAGTAGGTAGAATATGGACCAATTAGAAGATATATGCATTAACTTATATTTTTTTTGTTTACCCTACACCAATAAAGCGGGTGGATCAGGATTGTATGGACAGCCAAATGGCTCAGGTTTGATAGAATGACGTATATATATATATATATATATATATATATATTTATATATTATATATATAAGTTATCTTGCCCGTAGATTTTACGGATTGTAATATAGCAACTGTGTGCTATGTCCAAGTATTGTGTAATTTGCTTCATGTATGTTTTTTATTATTATTATTTGTTTTCCTATTCTTTAACTGGGTCTTTGACCTGTTGAATAGTGTAAGTAAAACAAATAAATAAAACATTTAATGTTTTTCGTTTACTATCGCACTCTCTTATAAAAAGATGCTTACCAATTACAATTTTTTAACCACATTTCTGACGTTCAGTTATTTATGTCCCTCTCAAACGCAGTACAAGCCGGCAAATCCAGATAAAAAATGAATTATGGATTACTCTGTATACAAAACATTTATTTACGAGATAAATAATAATTAATGAATTCATTTATAACGATCTCTCACATTCGTTTTAATTTTTTTTAAAAAAAACGGGAATCCGAATTAATGGAAGCTTCATTATCTGTACGTAAAATTTACATGTCGAATAAAATTTTACACGAAAATTTACGCTGTCCTGCATACATGCATTTAAAAGTATTAATTTCAATAAATTATCGGGCACGTGTACCTATTTATGATGAAAAATAAACGGAAAGAAACGATATTTTGGTATCCATCTAAAATTATAATCAGTGTACATTTTTGAAGAAAAGTACGCCTTGAATCTGCTAAATTCTGACAATAATTTTAATATTTTTTTTTAAGTCGATTTGTGACAAAAAGGCGTTTTTGTAAAATGTCCATAAGACATTTGCTTGACATTTTTTTAATAAGTTCATGTGAATTATAAATAAAAAATGCGAAAACAATAAATTTACATCATTTTGCTTCCCTATAAAAAAATTTTTTTTTAATATTTAAGTATCCTTAAAATAATATATATACTTAGGATTAAATAAAAACTCTATAATACTTGAACACCCTGTAACCTTATGAAACTTTGAATTAAACAATATATATATTATAATATGATAAACCCCAATTACTATCATGGAATAGATCCCAAAAGTTGGTTAAGTTTATCGTTAACATCCTGTATACATAGTTAACGATCACTAAATATAAAAAAATTAACCACGTGCTCAAGAAGGTATAATAGACAATAACAAATTTATTTCAGAATTTTAGATCGATGTTTAAAAAACAGGGCAAAATCCCTTTTCTCCCAAAAAATCGACGTCTATAATAATAGTTGTTCGAGATGGCTTCGAACTGTATGGTCACTTTTCGCTGCGTTGATAGTTGTAAATACAATGAAATACAAAATGTTATTAATAATAATAACTAACAGAACACCATCACACGGTGTTCTGCTGTTTAATTCATTAGTTATTTAAAATTTCAAGTTCTTGCTACTACAACGATTCATTTCATCGAATAAATTTGTAATAAAAATAATATTACATACCACACAAAATATCTAGGAACAAATACTATAAAATCGTTAAAGGAAAATAATATCTAAAATTTATATTAGAAACATAATAAATTCACTTCTGCCGAAGGTTTGACAATTTTGACAAAAAGAAAAATTTTTCATTACTACAATTCCATCTATATCCCTATATAGCCACCATAACCAAATTTAAATTCGTGTCTGACGAGCCGCCCTAGGCGTCGATAAATTGGGTTTTAATATACTTAAATATGTTTGAATTTTTTTGAAGGACTATTACATTAATTCTTATTTTTCTCAATCGTCTCAAAATATTTATACATAGTCATAGATAACCTTGTATACATAGGTATACAACAAAATGCAGCATACATATAATCTTTCAAAAGTTTAGAAAAATAGCGATAACTTTCCTATTTGCCTTATTTTAATAATGATAATTTACAAATTACTATATACCTTAATTGTTACTTCTTAAAAAATAAATAAAGAATAAATGGCAAATACAAAATTTGTAGCAGTGTATCTGAATTTTTTAAAATGTTAACAAAAAAGCAATTATGTATGTGAATTTTTCTATATAATTCCATGGATTTCTATTTATTACAGTCAAAAAGTTACTTAAAAATAAATTAATGTCGAAATGGCACGTGAAAGCTACGTTAAAATCGAGTGATATGAACCAATTAAAACAAGGGCACGTAACGGTGACATTGACATCCTTTATCTCATTATAAATACACAAGTAGAAGACATCCCTCCCCCTCCAACTCTAACTAATGGTCCCCTCAAACATTCGCCTTACCTCCAGCGGCAAAATCCAACAAAAAACACCTAAATACAACCCCAGGAAACCGCGAAAGCTCACGGAGCCGCTCACAGACCGCCAGCGCTCCCCCCCGCAAAAGCGAAACTCGGCGGATCGCGAACACAGGAGGCTGCGAAACACCACGACAGAGCGCCGTTTCATAAACTGCGAGCTTTCAGCGCGCTAACTTGAGCTTTCCCGATGGTCCCCGGAGACGACCGACCGCGGCCGACCGAACTTCTGATTGGAAACGCATGAATATGTAACGGAATTATATCTGATGTAACGAGTTTTCATTCGTTTCAGCGTAAATCTGTTTTTGTTACGGAGGGATTGCTCATTACCCGCCGGACGATGCAATTTTTAATAGCGGGCCGTCGGATCAGAATTAGATTTTGTATTTTTTAATAGTCTTTCGAATGGGGGGCATTCTTCTGCCGGCAGGTAGGCCGATGCGACCATTGTGGCCACAGTGGTGAGTGAACGCCGCAAAAAAGTTGGCGTTGACGCCAAAGTGGACGAAATCAATCGCAAACTGAACAATAAAAATGTTTGATGAATGATATTTACATTTGGTTACGTCCTACAAATATTTTACGTGGTATAGTGAGGATAACGATCAAAAACCACCCTGTATATGAAATGACAAACTGACGTAAAAGCGATGTATAAAAGCATTGTCTTCACCGGATGCCACTACCAATGCATAAGCAAGAAGTGTCGCGAAATCGGCATCAGTTCAAATCCGCTGCAGTTAATCAGCCTTATTTACGGCGGTTGGTATGACAACAGGGGCGCGTGTAGATGATCAAAGTTAGCGAGTGTTGCGAAGGTAGAGAGATACTCCGAAAAAATCAGGAATAAAAAAGTCAGATTTTAAATAAATTCCGTGATTGTACAACAGAAAACTTGTTGACGAACGCTGACGTCACTCCGATAGTAACGTTTTCACGAGTCATGGTATCGTAGATACAATCTACGTGGATTCCACAGCGTTGCCAGTGTTACACTAATATCTTGATATTTAGTTTTTTATATAAAATAAAGGAAATTAATAGCTAAGATTTTTAACCAACATGTCGCAACATGCCCCTTTTGCCCATAATAAAATGGTGTTTTAGTAATTTGTGCAAGATATTTCCTTTGAATGTCGCTGGCAAATCACACATGGATTTTAAAATTTTATATAAATTTTCCAATTTCCAACCTTTTTATCTCGATATTGAACGCATACGTCAAGCTAGTTATTGTATTATTTCACGTTTTATGTGTAAATTACCTTTTACAATCTGTTTTACCGACTACAAACTACAAACTACACAATCACTATATGACTGGATTTGAAATGACCCGTTGTTAGAGGTTATTTGGCGAAAATTTACTTTAATGTGTTGTGTGAAAAACATAGTGCTTCGTTATTCTTCATAAAATAGTAACGGAATAATTTGCGTCCCTTCTAACAGTGTACAGTGGTATTAACTTGTGAAATGTGGATAACGGTTTCAACACTTGGTCCTTCAGGAAGTAGATATACTTTTATACACGTGCATGTATAATTTTTGGAATCATTGAACAAAGCAAGCCAGGCGATTCGGAATATTAAAATACCATAATTTATAGTAGGCATTAACGTTTTTGTGATGTGAGTGTTTACATTAGTTTTTCAAGTGTCAAAAATTAGCAACTCGGAATTGATAAATATCGTTTTAATTTATGGTGAAGTCAAAAAGCTTTAGCAGAACGATTTCCCAGTAAACATGTGCCAAATGAAGCTACTTTTGTAGTGTGTAATGATTGTGTAACGAGTGCAAGCGTATGCAACGCGAGGAAAACTTGAAACCGAATAGAAGAAGAGATGGAGGTCCAGGACGTCCACGTATTGCAGCATGTAATAAATTCAATAAAAACGAAACAATTATTTTTTGGGAAAAATCCTCGAACAGGTCGATTTTTAATTTAAAAAATACATATTTTAGCGTAAAATGCGATTTTCAAATGTCATTTGTTTTCGAGTAATGACGTCATCGATTTTTTTTTAAATGGCAACACCATATTTTTTTCCTTGATTCTGAAAAATCGTTTAATTCTCTATCAGACAGTACTAAAATTTTGCCCTCTTACGTGGAAAGTTTTCGAGTAAATGACGATTGAATGTTAGAAAACGTAAATTTTATCCATAAAAAAGTAACAATTCTGAGGTATGTAAAATAAAATACAATTGATTAAATTTTATACTTAAATTAAATGTTCGAATTGCCATCCACCAACTTCTTGACAATGCGCAAGTCTGTGAAGAAATTCTTCTTGCACATTATGAATGATTTCTGGGGTAACTCTGCGTATTTCGTCCCGAATGCGATTTTGAAGTTCTTCTAAATTACGTGGTTTATTAATGTACACTTTTGACTTCAAGTATCCCCATAAAAAATAGTCAAGAGGTGTAAGATCTGGCGATCTTGCAGGCCATTCTATCGGTCCGCGTCTGCCGATCCACCTCCCAGGAAAACAGTTGTCCTACTATTCTGTTGTCAACTATTCCAGCCCACACATTTAATTTCTGAGGGTGTTGGGTATGTGCCTCTGCCATCCAATGAGGATTTTTCCAACTCCAATATCTGCAAGTTTGACGGTTTACTGTACCATTCAGACAAAATGTGGCCTCATCTAAAAAAAGTATTTGCCGGTGTAAATTTCTATTTCCTTGACATAAATCCATTAGAATTTCGCAAAAGTGTAAGCGGCGATCGGGATCATCTTCTTTGAGTTCCTGCACGAGTTGAATTTTGTAAGGATGATATTTTTCCTTCCTCAAGATACGTAGCACTGTGCTCTGACTAGTGTCATTGTTTAATGCAACCAATCGTGAAGAATTATAAGGATTATCCACCATACTTATCAAAATGTTCTGTTTCTGATTTTCATTAATGCTTAAACGTCCAGGTTTTGGAATATTTACAACATTGCCAGTTTCTCTAAATTTAGACTCTACCTTACTGACTGTTGATTGGCTGATAGGGCGATCTGGATATTTGTCATTAAATAAGTCGCAAACATTGCTGAGTTCTAGTCATATTCCCGCATCCGATAAGAATTAAAATTTCAATTCTTTAAGTAACAATTAAATGTGCCATAGTATTTTAAATTGAATAATAATTTCTATGTCGCTTACAATACTTATTAGAAAGTCGGTGTGACAATGACACTTTGCAAAGATTTTCACCTACGTGATCCATAAAAGCTAAACTTGATAACGTTTTTGCTTTATTTTAATTAATTTACGTTTTCTAACATTCAATCGTCATTTACTCGAAAACTTTCCTATGTAAGAGGGCAAAATTTTAGTACTGACTGATAGAGAATTAAACGATCTTTCAGAATCAAGGAAAAAAATATGGAGTTGCCATTTAAAATAAAATCGATGACGTCATGACTCGAAAACAAATGACATTTGAAAATCGCATTTTACGCTAAAATATGTATTTTTTAAATTAAAAATCGACCTGTTCGAGGATTTTTCCCAAAAAATAATTGTTTCGTTTTTATTGAATTTATTCCATACTTTTGGCGCATACTGCATACGCAGCGTGTCGAAGCATTTATTCCTAGAGATTTGACGAGAAGGACTGGTACCATGGCCGCCACGATCTCTTGAAATTAAATCATTTGGACTTCTTTTTGTGCGGATATTAAAAAAAATGAAGTGTATCGCACCGAAGTGGACACTATTAACGGTTTACGCAAACGCATCATAGTTGCTGCCAATAACTTACGAGTTTGAAACGGACAAGGAGCAGAAATATTTATGTTTGTAGAAACTGAGTCACAAAATGTTGTTGTTGTAACATCAGGTAGGTCAAACTATTTCATTAATTAAAACCACGAATTTATTGTATTAATAATTAATAATATACGGCAAAATCAGTTGAATTTGCTGTATAAAATAGGTGTTATAAAATGTTATTTATTTCTTGCCTTGGGAATTTCTTTCAATTTTGAGCGTATTAACTTTTTAGATAAATTCTAAATCACGTTGCATAATACTGCACAGTCTTCCAATTGACTTCGGTCAGACTATACTATTTTACTTAAGAAATCTACTTCCAAACATCTGTGTTAAAGGCAGAGTTAACCGAGGAAGACGTGGGGCCGATGCCAAAACGGCCGTCAAAGCCTCTCAGGCGAATCGACGGCGAAGGCTGGCAGAGCAACCTCAATTTCTGGGTTGCGTCCCAGCCTTTGACTAAACGCCATGTGACGGATATCGCGCGGCACGTCAGCTTCGCTGTTGTCTCTGAAGGTTCTCCCGAAATCGGACTTATGAATTTTATTGCCGTTTGGAGTCGGTTTTCGCCATTTCGAGTGAATTAAACGGGCCACGCAAACGATCTGGGGCGAAGCGAACTAGACTCCGTTGATGGAGGCGTTTTTGAACAAATTTAATAACGAACGACACGAATGTGACAGCGACGCCCTTCGCACAGAATTGAACATATAGAAAAAATATATTTTATCTACAACTGCTTTATAAGAATCTAATTACAACATTTATTTGGCACTGTTTCAGTTGAATAATGAAGGTCATTAGGTCATTACACCACTAATAATGGAGTAATGGAGTAATGTGGCATATTACTCCGCTTAATGGTTATTTTTATTAAGAACCAACAGATTTATCAATTTGACAATTAATAAATAATTTAGCTTAAATTAAATTGAATTACTTGTTATAAATATTAACAACACAACTTTGGCAATTCGTAAGATTATAACCAGATCAATGCAGCTGGTCTGTATTTGTATTAAGAATGCTTACACTTTCTTTGTAAGCACTTGAAGTAGGTTCAATGAAGGCAATATCTCCTCCAAGAACTTTTGTGGCGATTTCTTTCTTGTTTTCTAGAGACGTATCAATATAGTCTCCACACACGGTGTTGAACTTCCCACCACCACGCCATTTTATAGTTAGAAAGTCTGCTCCTGTGTTGGCTATAAGTGAAGCAGCTGATTGTAGAAAACAGTGCCCTGTATATTGTTGTTGTTGTTGCCATCGGCATCTTGTAAAAATTTTAAAACATCCTCTTCCGTTAATATTCTTGACTTTTTTGGTTTGTACCCTACTGATTGTTTTTCAGAAAAGTAATTAAATTGTTGAATTTACTGACGTCAACATTTTGCCGCATACAGTAGACCGCATAGAATAGAACGCCCAAAAATGAGATGATTTCTACTTCTTGGCTAATTCTTCAAAAATGCTAATAATGCCTTTTGCATCATATTTTATATGGTCTATAAAATTGTTCTTACTTGGTTCTCGATTTATCTGGTTAAATGACGCTACTACAGTTGCAGCAGCTTTTTCAATTTCAAGAGGAAAGTTTTCTGTTTCTAAATCACTCATTACTTCAATCAACATATTTTCTCAAGAAAATGTAAAAATGAAAACACAATTTTCTTTATAACAAGTTTGACAGGTTACGTTAACAATGCCAAGTAATTAAACTTACGCTTTTCTCATTGAATTTTTTATTGACTAAATAAAATATGTGATACATATTAAACTTGAATGCGATTATGTACAGGATGATTCGTTAAAATCTTCCTGTTTTGACATCTTAACGAGTTGCTGCAATCAAAACGAGTACCCTGTACATTAATTTGCATAAGAAATATATAAACAATATTTGCCATAGTAAAATTCTGTTCCGAGTCGGGTTGATGCGCGTTTCAAATCTTCGAGGAACAATATATTACGTTTTAATAGACCCAAAGGCGTTGTTTATTCTGTTATACTGTCCGTATAAATCAGACCTTCGATGTAGGCGGCACGAAATTCCATATCTAGTCCAACCTTTATAGACTATTTTTCGTAAAACTATAGTAACCAGTGCAAAGTTAATATTTTGTGTGTACATAGACAAATGCTATAGTTTAAGTCTCATGTTCTTTTCAATTACAGGCAACTTTGATTTTTTTAATAACTTCAACCTTAAAAGGGTGATTCAGAATTTATCCAAAAAAAAAAAAATTGAATGTACAGGAGACTTACAAATACAATCTTGTAAAAATAAAATCAAAAAGAGCAGTTGAAAAATGATTTAAAAATACACTTCCGCGCGGCACTGGAAACTGGTTCACTGTAAAACCTGATAAAGTGTATAATCGGCACCGGACAAAAAATGATCAGAAGATGATCCAATTGCTTGGTATTAATGCTGTACATGGTACGGATATAATCGAGCCTCGTGTATGATACGCCACACTGCTGCAAAAATGCACTGCACTGTTGTAAAAATAGCTGCATTTGGAACATGTTCTGCTAAAGCATTTTCATCTGCGAGCTGCTACAGATGTAAGCCATTTTTGAGATTTGAAAAACTAATGTAAATACTTATCGGATATTTGAAATCGCCTGCCTAGAAACTACAGTAACCCAGCGATGTAAAGGTTAAAGCTACTAGAACTTCAATATTTTTTTCTCAAAAACTGTAAGAATTTAAAAAAAAATTATTTCATACTGTACTATAATGAGTTATCCCGGACTCATTTAAGTCCGGGAAATGGTTACTTCCAGGACTGCTGGTTTATGAGTAAATGGTGCTAAAACTTTTTTAATGTATGACTAAGACTCCGTACTAGAAGAAATTGGGAAATATGATAGATGATTCCACTGGCATTTTTTCTTACCTAAAAAGTTTTAGGACCGCTGAAGCATGAACATCGCCGAACGATATGCAGGCTGGTGTTTAAAAACAGGGGTAATTAGCACCCTGAAAGTACCCTCAAATTGCGCCTCTGTAAGTACTTCGGAGATGGATGGCCTGGCCATTGGCGTTACGAATTTAATTGATAGTAAATGTGCATCAAAATCGCGATACGAATCCGATCGCACTGCCATTACAACTTTATTTCCTATACATTGCTTTTAGAAGCCATAAATTTCGAAGAGCAGTCTTTTTCTGTCCCCCTTAACTGAATGAATTGTTGAAATTGAAACGTAACGGTTGGCAATAATGGAAATACTATATATTAGGTGGACGATAAAAGTTAAAGTATAGATATTTTTTGTCTAGCGCAATGAATAATGCTCACTTAAGTTACTTTCGTGCCTTCCGTAATGATACAATGATTGCTGAGTTGAAATTTTCAAATATGTACAGGGCCTGCTGTGAGAATACAAAATATTTAAATAAAATTTGGGACACGGGGCGTTAAGTAAGATGAGGTAAGTGAGGTCCTTTTTCATTGGAAATTACTAACTTTGGGATTTACAGGAACGAGTAATGAAGTTATCCATTATAAGCAATATCGTCCTAAAGTATCTCAAAAGAAATATCACCTAAAAATCACATTAGCGGAGGAAGGATCAAGTAGTCATCGGAAAATAATTCAATGTTCATTGTTTAAAGTGCATAAATGTCATTGAGAATAAATAAAAGGATTAAACTCGATAATTCTTTAATACAGTTACAACGAAAGGTGATTATACCAATAATTAAACTTAAAAATTGAGGCAAACGCCATCATACTACATACATATTACAATATATATTCTCTATGTGACCTCTCATTTCAACCACAAATATCTAATCTTCGCCTGACATTCGCCTCTCATTATTAATATCTCGCGAATGTGTTTTGTAAACTTCCCCCCATAAAAAAATCGAGGTATGTTAGATCTGGTGACTGAATAGATCCATTAATCCCAATCCATTTTTTTGGTAAAGTTTTATCTAAACATTGCTGCACAATCCTGACCTTGCGGGCTGGAGCTTCGTCGTGCTGAAACCGTAGCCTTCTACTTAGCTGCAAAGGCACCTTCTCCAGAAGTGCAGGAAGTTTTTCTTGTAAGAACTTTAGGTTTTCAATGTGATGTTCAGACAACAAATACTTGAAATTGTGAATTTTGTAGTCATGATACCCATTGGTCTTTAAAATTCGTTGAACGGTTGATTTATCCAAAGTCAATTCCCGGCTAGCAAGCCGTATAGAAATTCGTGGATTTTGTTCGAAATACTGCAACAGTCTAGCTGTATTAACATTGTTTCTTATTTCTTCAGTTAATTATTTGAGTCTTCCAAACAGAACGTGCATCTTCATTGCGTCGCAAGGTCGCCTCCAATCTTGTAAAAGTTCTATGATCAAGAACGAGGCGCTCTGGATACCTTTCTCGATATAACTCTTCTTAAATTTGTTTGTGACTCGCCGTAAATTAGCAACATATCAACTTTTTCTGAATGAGGAAAGATTTTGTAAGCACAAAAGTTATACGTTTGACGTTCGTATTGAGTAATGAAGATAAGCTAGTAATATTTTGAGAATTTTTAACGAATCTCGAGGTTTGATAATAAGTAAATTTCCCTATAGAAATTCAAAACAAATCTAAATTAAAAAGAAACAAATATATCTACCTAACTAAATATATGCCAGCAACAAAATCCAGTGGTTCCCAAAATGTTCTTGAATCAAATCAATGTAGATGGAAAAAAACGTGCTAATATTAAATAATATGTAGAAAGAAAAGTTTGATCACTTTCTCTTTGAGGTGAATAAATAACGTGAATCATAAACGCCACTTTTATGTTTATGTATTTCATCACAAAATGTTTATAAAGCCAATGAGCAGAGAATGACTAAAATATGTACCCAATTTACTGATGTGCGTATGTAATTATGTCTCCTGTTCAATGCTCTTAGACGAACAATCAGATCAGAGCCATTATTTCCTTGAATCACAGCCGGCCATGAAAGGTCGCCCCGCTCGCTTGGCGACACAAAGCCCCCTCTGTTTAAACAATTTCCAGTCCGAACTAGGGTTACTATGGATCCGTAAAGGTCAGGGCCGTACTGGGGTTTCATTAAGTATAAATATAAAAGGAAATGGTAAATGTCCTAGTCGACGACAGCTCAAAGTAGATTTATTCTAGAATAGTTAAAATGTATCAAATAATAATGTCTAGTAACACATAATTGTAACACGTTGCGCAGTACATTTCTGATCATATATCGTGAAAAGAATCTGCGGTGTGACAATTCATTTGGTCGTAGTGAAATGTACTTCCAAAGCATTAATAGAAAATATAATTATTTAAATTAGTGGTTATAGGTATTTACTTAAAAAATAAAGATTTCTGTCCATATTCACCTTATAATCGAACTTTTACCCACACATATGAATCGTTTAAAGTGATACTTTATCAATAATAATGAAAAAAGTAATAAACCTATAATAAATCAAATTTAATTTATTAACTTGTTAACAGTAACATTTACAGTAATAAACATTGCGTTCTTTGTTTTATCATTTTTAACTTCCTTTCCGTTAATAACAACCCTTGTAGCATTGTTGTCATCATTTTCGGAACGCATAACATCTGCTGAAGTTTGTGAAGAATTTGCACAAGTTACGGATGCCTTTTCTTGTAAGGAACAATTATATTTTCCTTCCAAGTTCGTTCGTATCGAGATATAAACTCCACCATATGACTTCCTGTTATAGAAGAGCTCTTCCATCCACCACGCCGTTTAATGGTTGTAAGATCAGCACCGTTATTTATTGGCCAATAAACTTGTTGAAGTGCGCCTCATACAAAGGCCAGTATATGCTTTTGGATTCGCGACATTCAGGAATGAACCAATTACTGAGGGTACCTTCGCCAATGAGTTGGTTTCAACAGGCTGAGAAGTACACTTTTGATTGATGTATCTTAAAAATAATCTATCTTCTATCTATTTCAACAGCATTCACGCAAAATCCTTCTTCTATAATTGAAATGCTAGTCTAATTTCTTGCATTTTTTCCAAATGCATATAGAACTGTTTATTAAATAACCGATAATAAAAACCGTACCATAGCATCAAAACCTACCACGTTTCATTGAGTATACTAAGAAAGATCATGTCGTGCGAATATTCTTTAATTAAATTCCAATAATTCTGACTTCACAAATATGATTCTGATGTGATTATGGATAAAGCGTTGTATTGCATTCGTGTTTTAAATGGCTTTTATCCACTTAAGGATATTAAACACGCGAACTACGTTCTTGCGTTTAAACATTCTTGCATGGATAAAATGCTACTTAAAACACTTATGCAATAAATTACTATCATCTGTCCTTAGTGTTAAAGAGTGTTAGTATTATTTTATCTACCGTTACAGTTAAAGTTACTTTATCTCCAATTTTTAGTAGATGAAAGGCAACTTTAAAACGTCGTATTGCATTCGCGTTCTGTCCCAGAAACTATTAACTTTTAAACAGAACTATTAACCATTATCAACGCCACACGCTGTATGTAATTTGACCCCGATTTTCACGTTTTAGTTTTAACCCTGGTCCGAACGCATAATTCCACGTCACTCAAATGCATTCACACAGCACCGCCCTCCCTCCCCCCACTCGGCGCCCTTTGTAATCCGTCGCTAATTAACCGCCCCTGCGAGCCACGGAATCACACAAAAGATTGCCCTAAGAAGTAATTAATTACTTCTGTTATCAAGCGGAAAACAAATTGCGGAGCAGGTGATTTTTTACCGGCCCTCACCGCATCCGGCCGTCCCAGGCCCGTTTTTTGTCAGGCCCGGCGACCGGCCAACGTACCTTTCGGCCGGACCATCGCGATAGTCGCAGCGACAATCCACTAATCATCTGCGTCGGCCCGAATTAGCCTATCTTTCGCATAAACAAGTCAGGCGGTATCACGGCGCGCAGGCCGTCCTCTGATAGTTGATAGGTATGAGCCTGTTCCGAGCAATATCGGGAAATTTCATGATTTCATGACTTTGGTACAATTCTATAAACTTCGTGAACAACTCGTGAGACTAGTGTCGTAACTCTAATGCCATTTTGTTTAACCACCAAAAATACCAGTTGCAACCTCCACCATGGTTAAGAACAGATTGACAACGGAATTTGACAGATAAAACTAACTCATGTACTGATTTGTCTACCGTCTTGCTTGTACACAAAGCTTCAGCCAATGCGTCTTTTCTGAGTTTGTCAAAATATCATTCAGTTTATGCAAAAAGTCAAACTTGCCGTCTACACTTATGATCATGCGAAACTGACGACAAAACATACGTATAGAACATACTTTATAGACTCCAACACCTTGTACAGTAACACTTTCCTTTTCCATATCTCAAGAATAACATAAACATATTGCTACCCGTTGCTACTCCTAGTCGAATGGCTGCATATTTGCGGTAAATTCTTATAAAGTTAATGTTAGTAATAGTAATAATACATTATTTTGTCGATCTTCATCAAGAATGGTTGCTATTAATCACACATCGATCTCATCTCGTATGTTGAGCATACACTTCAACATAGAATAGGTGCTCCGTAAAGTGGAACTTTTAACTTCTCCATCAAATAAGCCAATAAAATGTACTCGGAGACTGCTTTCGCATTTTGTTTGTCACCCCATTCTTTTAACTCACTATAACATTTTTCATATTAATTCCTAGATTTTTTAGAAATTACATCCGAAAGTGTGCGGAATTTACGATATTTTTCAGCCATGGAGAAATGTAAGAAATTGAAACACTGTTTTAAAAACTGTTAAATCGATTCGTATAGATATAAAATACATCGTTTGTATCGAAATATTGACGTCGGAACCTCCAGATTACTTTTCTATTTATTTCGGTTATTACATAATTTATTCTTAGATTAAAAGTGTTAATTTATAAAAGTTTATTCAACAATAATTTTTGCTTATCCATATTAATATTCACAAGACTCTATATCCATTCTCCATGTCTTTTAAGACAAGTGAGGTCACCACCGCCGTCAACTAAAAGGGTAGCGGACGTTCGTCGTAATTCGTGTCCACTGTACTTTTTCTAGTTCCAGCTTCAAAAATTTAGCCACTTTTGCGAGATGGCACTGATTTTATGAATACCGACCAGCATTCGATGACACTTTCCACTAACATATCTGAGAAATAAGCAACGTTCTACTAATCCGGGTTTACTTAAAGCAACATATTTTCAATAAAAACTTAAATGATTGTCTCCCAGCACAGTAAAAGAGCGTGGTCTCTTTATTTTGGTATTAGGAATTTTTATAATTAAGGCGGATTTCACATCTTCAACATTATCAATTGTTAAATTGACTAATTAATCAAAATATGCAATATTAGGACGACCTATAAAGAAAGAAATTTAGTTCCTTTATTTTTAAAGCGTTTACCTTCATCATCAAATATAAATTGTCAGGTGCACTATTCAGAAAGCAATCAACTTGCTCCTTTGTAAATGCTTGTGATTTTTTCGGTATGTGTCCCTCATTTTGTCTCTTGAAAGAAGCACGTAACTTTGAATATTTGCTTATATCCCCTTTCTTTATATCTTCTTCTTTATATATAATTTGTTTTTTTCTTTGCACCAATACATAAAAAGTTGGTAGACACATTCATAAATTTCTCGAGATTTCTTTGGGAGGAATTTCAAAAAAACCTCTCGCACACTCCAGTATCTCCTCAGGTACGCCTAATTCTTCATTAGATTCCATTTTTAAAGACAGCAAATTGAACCACAAACAATCACAAATGAACTCAATTAGCAATATGGCGACTAATGTTTGGCAAAGTATCCATGACTACATCGATACATCTTACTTACCTACTTTGATTTATTATCCAAATTTGGTATGAATAATTTCAAAGCACAAATTATTTCCCATTAAATGGGCTTTTTCGGTTGGAGAAAAAATAGCATGTTTTATTCAGATTAAAATTGTCTTTTTTGTCTCACAAGCTTGCATCCGCTCGGCTACGCTACGACTCGCCTCACAAATACAAAATTTGCTGGCCATAGAAGTGATACTTTTAATCCTAATATAATAATATAGTGCGTATACACGACGACCAAATTGTCTTGTCTGTATTTTAAAAATAGGACAAGGCCGTTTAAGCATCGCTCCCCCCCAAACCGATCGGTATTTTATTTAATTCTTTACCTCTCGGAGGCAGCAAAAAGCCCCTGCGAATGTTTTCTTTAAATTAAAGTCTACAAATATAGCTTGCATTCCCTACGAAGTAATTCGATTCCATCTATTGCTCCTCGACTGTAGTAATTGCTTTCCCAACCGGAGGTCGGCGGGAAGTGTATCTGGGCCTTGCAATCTGTCGATGGTGCTGCCCTCTGGCCATCAATCAGCCCGAGGGTCCTTACCTGTCAATGACCAAGCCGGATCCGGAGAGGCGGTCGGCCTAGCCGGGACTCCGGTGGCGTTATTTCGTTGCTACCTTCGGGGAAAAAGGCCATTTCATGCTCCGGGGGTGTATAAGGAGGGTAGCAGTTTCTTTTTTATGCCTGGAAAATTCAGTTGATCTTCGGCCATAAGCGGTCTTGCATGTTTTAAGGTAAATAAGTTAGCTCTGGAAACAGAACATTGGCAACTGAAAAGCTTCCTTGATTTGATCGAGACAAAATGTATTTATTAATATTTATAAATTGTAATAACAACAATTAGTATCAAGAAAGCATAATATATGCTTGTAATAAACGAATATACTATAATACACTGCTGCAATACGCCATGGACGTCCTGAACCTCCATATCTTCCACGATTATGTTGCAAATTTCGCGTATCACGCCCGCGTTGCGCTATCCTTGCACTCATTGCACCCCGCAGTAAAAGTAGCTGCATTTAGTACATGTTTACCGGGAAATCGTTCTGCTAAAGTATTTTCACTTCACCATAAATTAAAACGATATCCATCAACTCCGAGTTGATATGCACGTAAGCCATTTTTGACACTTGAAAAACGTTAATACTATAAGGAATCGGATTTCAATATCCAGATGCCTAGCGATGTAAAGGTTGACAATACTACAAAACAAACATTAATGTATCTTGTGTTCTCTATGGAAGAACCTATAGGGAATCTCTAAAATTATTTCATCAAGTAATTAAAGTATTGCATAATTCCATTCCCAAACATTTAAAAGAATTGAACTGTGGCAACCAACCGTCATATATATATATATATATATATATATATATATATATATATACAATTCCTCTTTTCCAACTAAACTAAACATCATGAAAACATGGCTGAGCACGATTGATACGTTGTCCATGAATAGTTATGACGTGTGCAGCAAAGCAAGTATTTACTCTCCATAAATTCACGACGGAACATCTAAATATTTGGACAGAATCAACTTTACGTAACGACATACGTTCATGTATACAATATTAGAATATATAGCTAGGTGTATATGTTCAGCCAAAAAATGATATGACAATATGACTGATATAAACTTCGTAGGAATAAAATTCAGCACTTTTTGACTCTTTTGACTTTGATATGGTTGTGAAACCTGGTTAACAAATAATTCACAATTAGGAAAAACTACTAAAAGAAATTGCATTCCTATTAACTATCACGCATTGTTTCGCAAAAAAAAAACTTTTTAGTTAAATCTGTAGCGCATCTATGTACAGGGTGTCCCATTTTCGTTGTAGATAGAAGGATGCGGTTTTCACAACACTTTTTCGAAAAACTTACAATATCGCAATCGGAATTTCGTTTAGGAGATACAGGGTGAATTAAAAAAAAACTACTTTGTATATAAACACGTTTCGCATACCATGTCAGGTGTTTATACATAATAATTACAAATACCCTAAATATACTCGTACTTAACTGTGAATGGTTTTATTAGCTCTTTTCACAACACAGAATAAAATCTGAAACAGTTATATGTATTCAAGAGTTTTGTCCGAATTCGCTAAAAATTAACATATTATGCAGCTGGCCATGGTTACTACAAATTGTTCAATTTCAAACACACTAGACACAATACTACTATGACTAATAATACTTTTAGGTTAATAGCAGCAGATGATATATTACAATGTTGTCGTATGTTACAATACGTTATAGTTTTAAGGATTACGTTACAGGAGCTTTAACTTAACCTTAGTTGTGCCTTAGTTTGTATTTTGTAACACAGTTTTGTATTTTGTTACAGTTGTATTTTAGAAATAAAGACTTGTTCTAGACATTTTTTCATAAGATTTTTTTGTCACGTATACTCAGATGCCCCTTTAGTAGCGGCAGTTGTATTTCGGACATCCTGTATATGTCAAAATTAGAATCTTATAATTTTCAGATAGCAACGTATCCATTTAATAAAAAGCGAAATATCTAATTGAATTAGATTTGATTTAGATGTTTGACATGGTATTATTGGTTGTCGACTAGTTTCGGTATTTCAAGTACCAAAGGTTAAAAATATATATTTTTTTAAATCCCTATTCAACAATTTTAATATATATCTTACTTCATTTTCTAGATATCTTTAAGGTTGTAGTGTAACATCTTGTGGTAAAATAATCAAATTTATGATTTTTTTAGGTACAGAAATATCAAAAAATAAAACACAAGTAATATCAAAAATAAAATTCTTGATGTTTTGTTTATACACTTTTACTATTTAAATTCTCCTCGAATAAAATAGTAACTTTTAAAAAGCGTTTATAAGACACATTATTTTGCTATTCTCACCCCACATTTTAATAATTATACTACAAAATTATAAACAAAAGTGAACAATCTTCTATGCAGAACTATGGAAGTTTATGTTATAACACCATTTACATCTAGTTAAATTAAAAAAAAAACGTATTTTGAAAGATTTCTGTAGCTAAAAATTTGTTGGTTAGACCGCTTTCTGTTATTATATGTTCGTTTTACTTCGCCACCTTTGAATATTCGCAGGTGGCATGAGATAACATTCCTGTCATTTGCTAAGCTTTATATTATTAAGTTCTTAAATGTTTGAAATTATTTGCATTTGTAGAAGACACTATTTCAAGAATACGACGCCCTTAATTTATGATCGTCGTTGAAAATACTGCAACCTTTCCACTTTACTTCTAACTACTTCTATTTTGCCTAATTTAAAGATATATATGTCACTGTTACTTAAATCGCCGGCGCCTCATTTCCGAATTAAAGCGGAAGTTCCATTTCTGAGGAATAAATTCGCCTTCACACTTCAAGCTTGAGAACGAGCAACCCACCGCTTCTTGTGCATGTCACTTAAATTTCATTACTAGTCAGAAATGCTCAGTGCTGAAATAATTGAACATAACTCTCGGGAACCTCTTCGCCAAGAGCCGGAAAGTTTATTATGGAACGGCTTACTTTCTAATAGGCGTAATCGACCGGAAGTACGAACTCGTATCGAGATGCACCAAGTTTCCACCTTTGATTCAAAGTGCATCTCGAAGAGGCTACGCGATCGTTGTCAAATGCACACACGCGATGCGCCGAACAGCAGGCATTAAAATTAAGTAGGAGGGACAGAAATTATTGTCAAATACTTTCAAAAACACAGAGCATGAATTTCTTCTGAATCGGGTCTTCGAAGTTTGTATATTTCATTTTTTTAGTACCATAGTAACCATTGTCAGAATG
Source organism: Monochamus alternatus (assembly GCA_037114965.1). NCBI lineage: Eukaryota > Metazoa > Arthropoda > Insecta > Coleoptera > Cerambycidae > Monochamus > Monochamus alternatus. Next base: position 58,342,562 of record CM073429.1, on the reverse strand, counting down.
CCAAGTTGACGTTTTTTTTTTTATCTGTAATCCGGTTATACAGGGATTTTACTTTGTTAATTTCTCACGTAATTATTTTTGTTACATAAACCATCACTTGCATTTAAAAGGTATGGTTATAAATAAAATAGTATACAAATCTCGGTGAAAAGTTTCAATCTCATCTCGACAACAGTGATGTTAACCTTTTAAAATTTGTCTCCCTACGACGAAATATGAAATTCCCCTACTCTACTAGGAATTTCCCAACGCTGCCTGCCCAAGCCATAGACCAATCCCAAGTTAGAAATGTTAAAATTCTGTATAAAAGATAAAGCGCTGTTGGCATATTATTGTTTACAAACGAATATGAGAAATGATCCATAAAATCTTATTTTCTTTTAAATGGTAAGATAGTAAGTATTTGCGAAACTTATTATTTTGTTAAAGTTCTTTTTCCCCTACAAAATAAGAATATTTTCCCTACCAATCAATTTATTGACAAATTTTTCCCTGCGTGTTAACAACACTGCTCGACAAATGGTTCACACATTTTTCGAAAACATTTGCAAAATGTGAATTCGGCTATACTTTTACAAAAAGATTCATAGATATCCTCTATCTCCACCACTGGATTTAATATACGATGATTTTCGAAGTCGAATTATTTGCTCTCAATGGCATTTTTTTGACAGCGGTTTCGTTAAAAAGTAAATAAAAAATAAAATTCAACTTTTAGTCCCAAAACGAAGTCATCTAAAGACACATAGTCCTGCTATTTAAAAGTGAGACACCCTGTATAATCAAAATATCATTTTACTAGTGAATAAAATTATATTTTCTGAATTTCCAAGACTTACTGGATTTTACAGTTTTAAAACAACTGCAAATTTTATTTTACAAACAAGGAGAAATATGTATCTATATTATTAAAATAAGGACATTTCAATAATTGTTTTGATTTCTTAACAGCATTGAATCTGTAAAATCAAGATGTGTAAAACAAATCCTATATGGGACTTAATAGAATCAAAACTTGAAGGACGTAAATTCTATGTTAAAGACTAAGCACCTAAATCACATGAATCTCAGGGCTTTTAGTTTGTGTTTAACTTTGAATTCATGTTTAGCGGATTTGGGAAAGACGTGGTACAAGTAACTTTCGATGATTTTATTGTTTAACTTGGATTCGTGTTTCTCATATTGAAGCTACATTACAAGGAGTCGTATCTTTGAAAATACACGTTGGACTAAATAATTTTTCGAAGCTACAGATCAATCTCTCGTTTTTTATTCTTGGGCTATTTTTCCTCTAAAACGAAACTTTTTTGTATACTACAGAGTGAGGTGAAGAATTACATTTAGATATATGCTAATCTCAAGAAAACATATCTGTGATCATTTTTTGTGCTGTTATGTTATATTTTACAAAGTATCTACAAACGACCTTATATACTTGGATACTCATTTATTATTATACTTTTAAAAAACAATTTTTAGAAGTATATAGGAAAAAAATATGTCGGAGGATGTAATTGTAATAGTATTTTAGAGAAGTATTGCTTCTCTTTTATTTTATGTTGAATTTAAAATTTCAAAATCAGGTAGCAATAACGCTGGCAATGCCACAAAGTTTCCATCAAAATCGTAAACGGTTCAGTTTATCGACAGTAAATAAGAGTGCCCTTTTTTAATGTAAGGTTGAAGCTACCTAGATTTATCATTTATCATACAGGGTAACTTTAGGCATTAAGTTGTAAAGCCTAGCCCGCACCTGGTAAACTTATAAAGTTAAATATGTTTCAAGGACACTGTTACCTTACTAAGTCCATCACATTAAATTTTTATTAAATTATATTAAGTACTTTAAGGGCCGGTTGTATAAAGATTTTGAACTCAAGTTTAATGTTAAACTGTAAATCAAAGGCAAAATCAGGTTGTATAAACGTTAAACGTCGATCAAATCGTAGTTTAAACTGACTGACCGATCTCGGCCGTTTAACCAAGTGAACTGCAGTTCAACTGTTTGACACTTGACAAGTGATTATAAACTCGAATATTGAATTATACATTTTTGAGTATTTTTCTGCGTTTTGTTACGATGAACTAGACTAATCCCTAACAGATGACGCAGGGTTTTAGTAAATGATGTCTTACATTCTAGAAGTGTCAGTTCAGAGAACGATCAAACCATTTTGTAAAGTGAAGGTAAATCGATTTTTTGCAGCGATTTCGCTGCCAAATGACAATAGAATATTTCCAAAGCTTATTGTTAAGAGTATTACCTATATCTGTAGTTTATTTATAGAAGGATCTTCAAAAATCCTAGCATTTTTTAGTTTACTTCAATTGAAGCAGAAAATTACAATGTAAACCATGTTGTATTTAATTATTTATTATAATAGTTAATTATAAGGTATTAATGAAAATGTAGAAAAGTGTAGTGATACGTGTGGAGTTTTGTCTTTATTTGGTTTGTAATAGCAATGAAAGAAAATAGATGGGAGAGAAATACCCACCGCCACTATTACTGAAAGTAAATTAGATAAAACATGGATAAAACATTATATAATTTATTATTTAAGTAATATATATATCCTAACAAGAATGTTCAAGATATCTACAGTAAAATAAAACTGAAAGGGTAGAATACAACCATACAAAATTGAACAAATTTCGCGCCAACTTAGGTTAAATTGTCAAATGTCAGTTGAAAATCAAAATTCAGCAAGCCGCACTTCTACCAACCTCGGTAATGCATAGTTCAGCTGAACTACACATTAGTTTCGTTTATACAACACACATGTAAATAAACCAGATTCAGAATTTGAACTAAGTTTCATTAAACGGCAGTTCAGTACTTATTATACAACCGGCCCTAAAAGTTATTAAAGAAAACCCGATTTCCAGCGGCGTCCTTGAGAGACACATCTCCGTAGAGAGGGCCTGTAGGAAATAATTTTATACGAAATTGTCATATTATTTGTTCATGTTCTATCTGCTCCCGAGAGATTTCCCATATTGAGAGGAAGGGGTTTATTGAGGTTTTTGGACATGCAATGACTCAAAATATCACTCTCGATTTACGACATGGACCTAATATGCGTCCTGTATATAACAAAACACATCGACGAAGGTAAGCCAAAGAGTGCTTAGCATTAAGACTTCTATTAAACTTTAGTTTTTAAAAACCCACGCGAGGTGCATATTTTCTATATTGTATCAGGGCTACGTACATTATCCATCGCACCGTTTAAATGGAATACACTCCGGTAAGCCGCACGGCTTTGGAAACTTTGAATCTAATACATACTGAACAAAATTTATTATCCCTTTAGTTATAGATTCAATCTAACTTGCGAAACTTCCTCGAATTAAATAAGTTCTGAACACGGATTAGTTTATAAATAATCTAAATATTATTTATTGCTAGCGAGGCGAAGATATATACCCGATTTTTCAAAGGAGCGGGGAACAATGTGGGAGAAATCTTCACGATTTTATATGAAAATTACTTATTTTTAGTAGACAGTATTCAGAATGTGGATAGTGAACGAAGATCACAACAATATATTCCCGTGCAGGTAGAAGAACAGTTAGTAGATATTATTGACGATAAAAAAGGTTCAAATAGAAATAAAATAACGGTACATAAAATACGGTATAAACAAATGCGTGGATTCAAAATACACCTACTTTTATTCCAATTTTATTTTGTTTTTTAATTAAAACATAAGTACTTATTTTTGTCTAGTAATAATTTCATTTATTTAAGACACATTTAAATACGTATTTAAAAGTCTTCAACTTTTAATTTTTAAAACTGAGCATAATAATATTTTTTACGTCATCAAAATTTCGATCTAGATAAAAACAAAATTGAAAGAAACATGCTACAAAAAAAATGTAAGGTTAAGAATTTTTATAGTGTTTTATCGCCTAGAGGGTAAAAATATTTTATTAGTATTTTGCTATATCTTCCGAGTTATGTATCATCTTTCATGTATAGATATTTGTCTGTATAATGCTAATTGTGCTGCTGCATATGCACTCGATGCACTTGTAATTTTTTTAGAGATATAAAATATGTTTCTTCTTAATCTACATGGTGCTCCCCTAATAAGAATAACTTGCTCATGCTAGATGTAAGTCATAAATGTATTATTTGCAACATAAACGCACCTGAATTGAAATCAAGACTCATATTTTGTAGCAGCATAGAAAGCACTTGGCATAACTAACTCCTTAATTACAGTATAAACTGTCTGTTTCAGATTTTTTGTTATATGTTTTAAGCTGAGTAAAATCAAATATCAGTGACGTCATCCTGTCTCAAACATACTGCAATGCTATTAGACGAAAGTTTGTAGACCTCCTGTTTAGGGATCTTGGTTAAAGCTTAAATATTTATATTTTCTTGCTTCAAAATTTTTTAGACGTAATTCGAAAGCGTTAAATTTAATTAAATCCATAAGTTACCCGAGAAAGAGGACATAATCTTGTAATGAATTATTTTTTGTAGCGGTCCGAATGACGTCAGTCATGAACATAGACAGAATCCTAAACAAGGCTACATCTCAACATAACGATAATCATTTCAAACCAAATCATGACTAAGGTCACAATTCATTCTCATTGAAATTTATTTATAAATTTTTATATTTTTTAATTTCGCAAACCCCGTTCAGGGCTAAAACCTGTTTTGAAAAGTTTCAGCCGTCACAGGCGGTGGATTTGTTGTAGGGACTTGAATTTGTTGTGGCACTCGAATTCATCCAGGATTATCTTATTAGGGATAGAAGTTTATTCCTGAGAGCTTCAAACTGCCGGATTTATTGTGTACTGAAAGCTGTTTTCCCTTATCTCGAAACGTATCTACAGGTATTGTTTCGCGTGGCCCATTGTTCTGACTATTTAATGAGGTTTAGCGAGAGACATCCCATTATCGTTAACTAAAAATTGCCTCCGTGCGTTTCGAATACATCCAAAAAACAAATCAAATTAAGCGCTTTGTGTCACCGTACGGTATTAATTAATATAACTGTGAATATTTGTCATAAATTTAATTTCAGCATGTTTTCAATTACTCTTTGTCGGAAATAGCAAGCTAGAATACTTAAACAGGAAAAATAAATCACTCACAATAAAATATTTAATAATATTTCTACCCCTCATTCTAATCACGAGCATTAGCCCAAAAGTCGAAGACTTGTGCGGGAGAGGGGGCGGCATATTATTATTAAGCAGGCAGCTTATTTTTGGTTCTATTGATAAGATAAAAATATATTTTGTTCAAATAAAGACTATTCTCACAGCAAGGCAATATTTTGTTATTTTAACAATTTATGGACTATGCAAATACTGGGCTGTTCCCTACATCCTGAAAAATCTATAGCAAACAGCCACAATAACAAAGTTGTCAGTAACGGTGCCACCAGACATTTACAAACTTCTAGCTTGTTAGCTGATAGCTAGCTGTCCATTTACGTTCGTCATAACCGACGGATGTCTGCTGAAGTGTCTGCATCTGCATCTTATGACCGGGTCGACTACTTACATCGGAAAAAAACACAAAGGATAAGAAAAAAATACACGTAAATGCACCTTATCCGTCATCTAGGCATTTGAATACATGTTTGAAAATACACAAAAAATACGCGAAAAATTAAATTTGCGAAAAGCAAGTACTGAAAAATTATTTCAAACTAATCAGATTACCGTAACCGTATGCAATATTTTTTGACATCTGCAGACGACATCTGTAGGCCACTAATGCAAGGTGGACTTCACGGCAATAAATTTGTAAACGTGTTGTGTTGTAGGGGAATTAAATTCTGTTAATACTTAAAATAGCAACAATATTAACAGCAATCGACGATGTTTGCGTAAAACAATTGGTAACATTTTAAAGTATAACATCCCAAGATGTTTCCAGTGTTCTATAAAAATGTTTCTTAAACCCTTAGAATATAACTAAGCTTTGCTTATGTTCTTTGAGGTTTGGAGAGTATGCAACTAGCAATGCAGTATTCTAGGTTATGTTATTTTAGAACAGTTAAGTGACTAATTTTAAACGTTTTTTAGTAATTAAATAAAGTATTTTATGTCGAATATGTGGATAATTATGACAAATCTGCAAGGAGTGAAAATAAGGGGAGGAGAGCAACTGCTGCATGGCTACCGTACAAGCACATAACACATGGATGCTCTTATAAACCTTGCATCCAGGACCGTACTAGAGACAATTTTTCTTTGCAAGAATTGATATTCACAGAAAAATAAGAAAAGATCGAATTAAACTTTGTTTTTTTTATCCCAAATATTATCAATAAGCTATCTCATAATACGAGTATATTATAAATTGGAATCAGTTACGACATTAAGTAAAAAAGAATTTAATTACTGTCTTTGATATTTCACAAGTACGTCGCTATTAAATCTAGGCATCGGATTCTCTTTACTGTGTTCGTATATATTAAAAAACGGCCTTGCCTTGTTCCCCTACGTCGTAAATGAAATTAAATTGACACTCTCGAACCTGAAGCGAACACTTCACTTTTTAATACCGCCCCTTGGATCTGAAATTAAATTTTTCGACATTTTTGTTCGCTAATCCTTCAAAGGCAGGTTCGTCACGTTAAATATTAAGCCGAAGGTGGTAAATACGTACGAAATACTTTTAATTTAACCAGTGGCGGCCACTTCGATGAGGCAATGCTTCAGTAAAATTTTGAAAGTAATAAAATAACAAATAAGAATCACTAGCTACTTACTTTAATCACCTATTCAATTTATTACATCCAGTAACATTGAATATATTGCCTATGTAATACCTTTGTATTTATTATAAATTACTGTAAATACACAAATGTTACACCAGCAACAGTATTAACGGTGGCACCAAGAATTAAATGTAAAGAACTCCGCACATTTTATATGGAAAACGGTGAAATTCGCTGAAAATTTGGGAAATTGTTCATTTTGTACCCCTGAACAAAAGTCTCAATGAGACTTATACACATATAATTAGACATGGACATATTCCCACATAAAAAAAAGAATTTTGACCGTTTTTGGCCACTAAAAATAGCCGTAGAGCCTAAAGATGGGCATTTTGAGCTTCGACCTCATTGAGACTTTTGATCAAGGGTACAAAATGAACAATTTCCCATCATTAAACGTGATATTTAAAAGAAATGAATTTTGACCGTTTTTGGCCACTAAAAGTAGCCGTAGAGCCTAAAGATGGGCATTTCGAGCTTCGACCCCATTGAGACTTTTGATCAGGGGTACAAAACTAACACTTTCCAAGCATTACACATGATATTTAAAAAAAAAATAATTTTGGCCGTTTTTGGCCACTAAAAATAGCCGTAGAGCCTAAAGATGGGCATTTAGAGCTTCGACCCCATTGAGACTTTTGATCAGGGGTACAAAACGAACACTTTCCGAGAATTAAACATGATATTTAGAAAAAAAATGAATTTTGGCCGTTTCTGGCCACTAAAAATAGCCGTAGAGCCTAAAGATGGGCAGTTTGAGCTTCGACCTCACTGAGACTTTTGATCAGGGGTACAAAACGAACACTTTCCCAGCATTAAACATGATATTTAAAAAAAAATGAATTTTCGCCGTTTTTGGCCACTAAAAATAGCCGTAGAGCCTAAAGATGGGCATTTCGAGCTTCGACCCCATTGAGACTTTTGTTCAGGGGTACAAAACAAACAATTTCCCCAATTTTCAGCGAATTTCAGCGGAAGACCGTTTTCCATATAAAATATACCGGGTTTAATAAGCCGTCTATCTTCACAATTCAAATAACAAATGTGAAACTATGACGACACCTAGTTGTAACATTGCCGTTATTTCTTAACAGTTAAAAGGGGATACGTACTTGGGCTGATTGTTTACATCTTTAATGCTTTTTTTAAAACGGCTATCCGAGATTCAGAACGTTTTAATGATTGTTTCGAGTCGACTTTAGAAACAAACGACTACATTTCCCGTGATCGCTCGAGTCGTTCGTTTTACTAAACGTCAGAAGTAATGCATCGATTAGGCCGCAACGGATTGAAAACGGTGGCCCAATTAGGAGTTAGAAGTTGCTCGTAGGAAGACGTTACATTCTTCAAATTTACTCGCGGGCAATCCAAAAGTTTCCCTGGCCGGATCTGAAAGTTTAATACTTTCGCGGAACCTGTGAAGTCTCGTAAACCAATATTGATTTATCTCCCCGAATACGAAACAGGCGTGTATTGGATTAGGTGAATGAAGAGCCACAGCATTAACTTATGAAATACATATACACATATTACTCCCATATACCACTGACGTACAAAGGATTTTCATTCGGAGGAGGGGGGGATCTAAGCTGCATAATTTCCGATATAAATATGTCTTGTAATTTGTAAAGTTTAAGTTTTGATAAAGAACCCTAGGTTTATAACCATCGCAATCACTATAACTTTATTTAAACAAAACCAAATATGATATACAGGGTGAGTCAGTCATAATGTCATTAATTTTAAGAGGAGATATGGAATAATGAGTATAATGCGAATACGTGATTAAAAAAAATCTAAATACATATTTACACCATAAAAAAATATTTTCAAATCATTATTTAAACCCCCTTTTCAGACTGTCACTGACCGCTCACAGCCTTGGTCGTTTACAGTTCAACTCGATGTCGATCTGATGCAATGTTGTCAAGTTGAAATATTTTCCTCGTACCTACCTACCTAGGTTCTAGACATCACAAATAAACGGCTGTACTGACTATTTTGGAATATCATTTTTTCTTTCTCAGTTCAACTTCAGCCAATAATAATTTAAAATGTTAATATCCAATGAAATCAAATAATAATAATCAAATAATTCTATTAAAAATTGCAAATAACGGGGTCCACTCAGGTTTTCCGGTAGAAAATACGGTCCAATCAAACGATACCCGTACACTCCTGCCCATACGTTGACAACAAATCGCCTCTGAAAGCTAAACCGACAAGTAGCGTGTGAATTTTTCTCTGAACAAATGTAGCTGTTATGACTGCAACAAAACTCCAACGTGTCTAATAATAAACCGAGTAATAAACTATTTACGTACATTACATAAAAAACCTATACCCAATGGGTAAATTATTAAGAGAAGCTGAAAAGTGTTTCGTGTTTAAATACTAAATAATAAAAAACTATCGTGTTGTCGACAGAAAACTGTCCAAGACCGAAATGGCACGCCGCTAATCTAAGTTGTCGAAAGTGAACCTTGACCTACCGTATTATTAGGTGAATAATCTAGTTACCTAGTTTTTGTACTGTTATTTAACGACAAGGAGTAAAACTATTGAATGAATTTTCCTTAAATATTGATTTATTTGTTAATAAAAACAAATGTAGATAAATAAATGTTTTCGAATGTTAGGTTATTACAGTTTAATATTTTGTAATATTACGTTTTCACTACGTTTTACAAATAAATATGAATTTTTAGTATTACTGGTAAGTACAATTAATTATTCCGTGTGTAGTTACGTACATCTAGCCTAGAAATTTATTGTTTTTTAAGTAGTATGGCACTAACCTATTAACTGCACTCATCCGTCCATAGCACTTTATTAATAAAATTAGAGTCAGCCGCATTTCGTAAACATTCTCCATATAACACCATTTCCGCATATTCGGAATTTATAAAATTATGCATATACGACGAATACGCGAGACCGAAATAAACAAACTACTGCTTACTGCTTGTATTCTCACTATTCTCTCCATCCTCCCTCCAAATGTGTGGCGTGATCTACAAATTTGGGGGGAAAGAAATGCGGGAAATGCGGGTAAATTTGAATAACAAGCTGTGTTAGACGATATTATGTATGTAAACATGATGGCAACGATGTTTAATCCGGCATTGGATGGATCCGGATTGTCGTATGGGTGCGTCCTCAGAAAGTTCGTAGCACACCAGGAGCGTCGTGTTACTGATTTTTATAGGGTGATTTGTTAATTTTTTTAAAGGTCGAGTAAAAAATTTTTATTTTCGATTTTCTGCCTTTATTATGCCTCCCGAATACGTGCTTAAAATTAATGTCATTATGACTGACTCACCCTGTATACATATACATATATGTAGAGAAATAAAAAACTCAAAAATAAAATATGAAGTATAAGTAATAATCGTCTGGATTTTTGAAAATTAAAAAAAAAACTATTATGCGGCCAAAATCCGGAATTGAAATTAAAAAATACTTTTAATTTCGGGAGGGTCCGGACCCCCTAGACCTCCCCTGGCTACGTCACTGCATATACATTCCTTTAATCTTTGTGAACATGACGCAATGGCCTTAAACTGGATTGCAACGTTGGCATATCAACTGTAAAATATGGTGCAATTAATCGTTTTTAAAATTTGAATATATAATACAATACAATTAGGCAATATCAATGAAAAGCTGAAAATAATTTAAAGATTTTATGGGTTTTATAGGTTTTGTTCATATTTTATAACGTTGATTTTAAAATGTCTGCTGAATAATACATATATTGTAGGTAACGGTTAAATAAAATACTACTACTAAAAAGATCGCTGTAAATCTTAATGTAAATCATAAATTAGTTTGATCCATTCTAAAGCATCAACATCGTATTATATACAAAGCCTTACTGCCCCAAGACTATCCTGCTCGCTTACAATTTTACCACTGGATTTTGCAAAAATATTGAACAAAATGTTGACTTTACCGCTCGCATATTGTTTACGACGAAGCTAATTTTTCCAGAGATGCTATAATGAATTTCCACAATAAACACATTTAGTCTGATGAAAACCCTAATGGAATCTCGATTTCAACATCAGTTTTCTTTGAATGTATGGGTGGCTATTATTGGAAATTTTCTTATTGGGCCTTACGTTTTACCAAGAACTTTAACCAGTACCTCCTACAGACATTTTCTTGAAAACGTTTTACCTTGACGATGTTCCCTATGCGCTAAGACAAAGAATGTCGTTTATGCACGACGGGATTTCCCCACATTTTTAATTTGACTACTCAAGAACCAGGTCAATCTTGGCCACCCAGATCACCCTACATTAACCCAATTGATTTTTTTGTTTAGGGACATCTCAAGACATTAATTTACAAAGTTCACATTGAATTAGGTCACCAAATTATATAGCTGGTTGTGATATGATAAAGGCTACTCCTGGAATTTTTACACGTGGTCGACCTGCAAATTGAAGAATAACTGAAGCATGCATTTTGGATAAAGGTGGCCGTTTCCAACATTTGTTATAATAAATCATAGTAAAGTAATTCCATTGTTAATTAATTATTTTATTATTTTTTGTTATTTAGTAATGTAATGAGTATCGTAAAAATGCACTTCGACCGAATAAATCAATTTTGTTGTTAATCGGTTTGGAATACAAAAAAGTGGTGGTTTTTGGTAAATAATGATTGATAATATCCACACCTCCGTCATTGGTAAGTTTCTAAAGCTGATAATTTTTTGTTAAATACCTACGGTCGTACTAAATATACACACCGAATTTTGTTAAATCATATCAAACGATTTAGAAATTAAAAAATAAAAACTGATTTCTTTTCAATTTTTGACACGCAGTAGCTGGACAATGACTGTCCTAAGACCTTTATATAATAAAAAACGCTTATTTTTGGCCACAGAATACGCTATGCTCCTGGATTTTTTATCCTTACTTACGACAAACCATGTATAATGACATTAACTGTATTATTTTTAATCTATGGAGAACTGTTTCTTTTTTATCTCCAGTACAGGCGCCTCAAGACCAAATCATCCTGTATAGTAGGTAACAAAGAAATAGAAATTGAATTTACCTGTAATTCAAAACGAAACAATCTGAAAATGTCGTAACAGGAAGTACATTTTTTTAGAAAGAGATTTCGTTCACTGCGATTCTTCTTCAGCTGTATTTTTTAACAAAGTATAAACTAGACAACACGCACATTCCAACAAAAGCTTATTGTCGACATTATCAGTTCTTTTAAACTCCAAATAATTTTCTGTCAACCGCATCTATGTCCATTCAGACCAAACCAATGCGAAATAATTACAACACCGAAAACGAAAAGCTTGTACAGAACATTGACCGACCATACAACCAGGTCTATTCATTTGCAGCCTTTCAAAAGAGAAAATAATTAACATTTATAATTGAAGCCATTAACGAATTAATTATTCCGTTTATTTGGGCGTAATTAAAAATTAAAGGCGACAATAACCGGTCTGCGTTTTAATATAAACTCACGAATGCGGCCGTAACGATATTTTTGGCCAATATTGGGGAGTCGCGTTGCCATTGCAGGCGCTAATGGTCCTCAGCTTGAAAATGAAGATAATAAACTACAAATGTAAGCATCGCCAAGGATAGAATAAGTCGACTGACTTTCGATTTTAGGCCTAAAGCTTCCCTCCTACCGACGCGCTTCCCCTTGCCTACCAACTTAATACTGGGTCATTCAGTCATAATGTCATTAATTTTAATAGAAGATAGGGAAAAATGAGTATAATATAAATACGCGATTTAAAAACATGTTAAATGTGTATTTACGTAAAAAAAATATTTTCAAACCATTATTTGAATCCCGTTTTCAGACTGTCACTGATCGCTGGCGGCAATCAACTCGGTGTCGGCCTGACGCGACGTTGCCAAATTTATTTTTATTTTCCTATAGTACCTATACTTATTGTAATATGTAATTAATGTTAGAAATTATTTTTTAAAAGTATGCAATTAACATATTAAGTTTCAACATAAAATATATTTAATATTGAAATTACAAAACTCCAATGGATCAAAATAAACCATTCACATTTCATTACACAAATAGTGAAATAAAATCCAATACTCACTATGTTAAATTATTAAGAGAGACTGCAACGTGTTTTGTATTTAAATACAGACAGTAATCAAAAAAACCCTCGTACTGTCAACAAGAAACAGTCCGATTGAGTGATAACGATATGGCAATCCGAGTTTTGACCTACCGTATTTAGGTCCATAATCTTGTTTTTAATGTCTACTCAATGACAAGCGCTGCAGAGCTGCACAACCGCTACATAAACAGAAAACAGAAACAAACAATAATTAAATTTGCATTTTTATAGACACCCGGTGTAATCAATAGGAAAGCATGAGAATTTTATAATAAAGTAGTGAAAGACCACGGTTGCCTTCTATTGAACAGATGTGCCAAATTTATAAAAGGCATTTTAATAGACATGTGTGTCTGTGTTTTCCGTGTGCGTCTATATTATTCTCATTCCCATAGATACCACTTTTTGTAACTATAATTCTGTATTTTTATAAATTAATGCAACGAGCTATTCTAGTAAATTATCACTTACTATAAAAAAAAATTAACACAAATTTAAGTACCTAGCACAGTAATATTATGAATAACCCTCGTAAACCATACCCTGCCTTGCCTGACGTGTTGTACAGCTTATTGATAACCCTCCTACCTGTCAAAATCCAGCATCAATAATCGTAACATATGAAAATGAAATATATCTATTCTTTGAGACTTAGAACCAGCTTTAAACATTTGCGATTAGGCAACATACATTACAGGGGAAAGTTGCTCTAAAGGGATCTCCAGTAAATCTCAATTAAAAAGCTTCTTTGTTGGGTGATGATGTATACCACTGCTCCAACATGGCTTGATTATAGTTTAATGATAAGTCAAGCTATTGAATTATCACGAAGAGGGAGGAGGATTTTCTTTTAGAGGAAACTGGGTAAGGTACAAATTTATTTCACACTTCACGCATCACGAAAGCTAACATGTCTTTGTAAAAACTTTTAAAATATTAAACATACTAATTACAAAGTGCAGTTTGACTTATTTTACCTTAGGACTACGAAATTGTTGAATCAAGTTGTAATAAGTTTATTTGAGTGGATGCTAACATGCCCCCTTATAAAGATACAGGGTGTTGAAATTTAGGATAATAGAATAATCACTATGATGAACCTTTTTAAAAAAAAAGTATTTTTAAATATCTAGTTGTTTAAAAATTATTTTTTCTTTACTGATATTGTTTTCCTTTATTAACTTATTGAGAGAGCTAAGATAAAACCGTCAAATCCGGTAATTTCGCCAGTCATACTTCACTGCTCTTCCCTACTTATACTTAGCGCAAGTCCCATCCTTTACGAAGTCAAACTTTAAAGTCAACTAAAATCTAATAAGATTATATCAGCGGTAGGAAGCAGCTGTAAGTGTATTTTAATGTCGCCCTCCCATTAATATCATGGTAGGTAAATTAACTCCATTTGAAGTTGAGGTGCAGCAGTTTCAAAGAACTAATCAATATACTTTACTATAAAAGCTGATTATAAGTATTATTTTTTAAAATTAAGCAATTAGTCAATAAAACGTTCAGCTTCTCCTTTTTATGTTTGACATGAAATTAAAATACATAAAAAACTAATACTTAATTTTTGACAAAAATCCATAAAACGAAATGTTGCTATTCTTGGCATTAAATATATAATTTTATAATTTGTGGTCTATGATGTGAGCTGTATTAATAAGTCTTGACCTCTTGGATGCAAAATTCCTGAATATTCACGCAAATTTCGCAGTTTTCCATTTTAAATATTAGCTATGTTCGTAGTACCTACACCAGAATCAGTTTACAATCCTCAGAAGCATGCTTACAAAGTATTTGCAACCTTATGAGGGAAACTAATTCTGGTATACTACGAACAGGCTTTTAATGACGGAAAAGTCTCACTTATAGCGAATTTCGTAAAACAGTAAAACTATTAGGTCTGTTCAAGCAAGGAATCCAAACTGTCAGAAATATTCGATGAGTAAAGTTATGAATTTGTTTTCAGTAGACATCGCGCAAGAAGTAGTCGAACGAACGTTCTTGACAGTTTGGAACCAGTCTGAATTTTTTGCTTGAACCATCGTCTATTATCGCGTCGCCTTTGTTACTTGTTTGTCGAATTATCTAAATTTCAATCTAGAATTCTGTTATGTGCTATAGTGTGGCGATAGCAATGTTTGTAATTGGAAACACACATCAAGCTATAAATACCAGAATGTAACATTTGATATTGAGACTGTAATAACTTATCTTTTAATAGAACCTATTATTTAATTTGGTTTGTAAAAATGTACGTATTTTTTATCGACTACGTTAGAACAACAATATGCAGCACTGATACCATTCCAATACTTCACACAAAGCTTTTGCGTCTAAATATTTTACATTTTTTACAAAATTGGGTACATACCTATTAATGATGGACTGCTGCTCCTACATTTTCACTATAAAAACGCAATGCTTATTATTTTAGGTTGTATCAATTTCTAGATTTAAAAATTATACAAAAACGTACACTTTAACAGATATTTGACGAAAACTATGTCCGACTACATGATTTGTACTGTAAACTGTAATGTGCTGCCGCGTGCGATGAGACTGCAAACGGACAATGGAACATACTAAAAAAAGCACGGCTGCTGCGATTTAGGAGACGATGAACAGACCTTTTGAAATATTATCACTATTTCCATCATTATGTAAGATAAGTAGAAGCTTTGTAGCTTCTGAAAATCATTATAGTCAGTGACAGTTTCATGATGAAAAGGATGAATGAGAAAATGTTACAGTTGCAAAGGTTGAGACTTCCCCATTAAATAATTAGAATGCCAATTTCGCACCATAAGGGCCAACATTACATTTTTTGTTTAAGCCTATAGATAAATAAAATATATGCTCCGTAATAGGTTCTATGATATCGTTAGTATGGTTTATTGAGTTTATAGCTTCAGATAGGAAATCCTCGCATTGATAGAGATCATAAACATTACCAACCTATAGTGTAAAAAAGTCACTAAAAAAATTAGCTGATAATCAATCAATCTGTTACCACGCTATATACATTATATAAGGCACAAATTTACAAATGGTTAGGCTAATGCTATCAATTTTCAGATTCATATTTAAAAAGAACAAAAATTGGGCAGTACCTTAATTGCAGAATTTATACTGCATCCTCCTATCCTCTAACGTCATAGGTATTTTGTATGACAGATGACAGCACTTTGACAAGACGACAACATAACATAACCTATATTTAAGGTTTAAAAATTGTAAAACATACACAACTTGACATGTTTTGATTTCCTCGAGTTTTGCTGCTGTTCATAAAATCTAGTTAATGGTTGATTCAAACAATTTAATTTCTTTAATCGGCGTTTCAGCAATGGTTACAGCAGATACAGGATTCCCAGACCCCGACAATCCCAGCAACGAAATCAGAGCTACAAACGACGTAATATTGGTCACGGATGATGAAGAGGACTCCGATGACCAGGAAACTGTGGTTTTAGATGAATATCAGCCCCTTCCAATGGAAGACACCGGAGATCTACACCAGTCGAGCAGTGACGACGAAGGTTCGGTGCATTAGAAACGATTTTTTAACTTGGAAATTACTTGAAACATTTTTACAGCTCACGGTGTCCAGATACCAAATTCTCCCCCGACCGATTCTATACCACCTATAATCCCAATGGAAGAAGTATTGGTAAAAGAGGTGTGGACAGGCTCGCCTCCTAAAGCCGTGGACATCGAAATGGACAGTAAGAGAGTTGATGAAGTTAAGCAAGTCATGATGAACGTTACTTTGCCTCAGAGTTCTATACCGGAATGGGCGGCTAATATACCGGAAGAGGAATGGAAGAATCAGTTGATGAAACGACTTCAAAACATGAAGGATGAGAAATAATTGTTTTTTTATATTTGAAAAGAACAATGTAAAGCCAGGATAATTCCTTAAATATAGCCTGATTAGGTTCAGTTCTCATTTTCAAGTGTGAAATTTATATTTATACAGAGCGTTTACTATTTTTTTTATTATACAGTGAACATTTTTCTCTATGACACTCTGTTTTCCTCGCACAGGCATTCAACTTTTAAAAAATATTTTGTTATCTACTAAACAAATAACTATTTTTTGTTCAAATTTTTTATGCAGTAACCGTAATAAAAATTTTAATGTCTTGACGTAAATAACTTTTTTCAACTAAAACCAGTGGGGTAGGTATGGGGTATTGTCCACCCTTGTACCCCCTAAACTTCTACACCAATAGTGAAACGTATTTTTTCACTGCAAATATTAAAGTTTAATTCTATTTTCGAAAAAGTGTTCTTGTTGAAATTTATTAAGAAAGTTTTTCAGATATTTTGACTTTTTCCTTACAAAATTTATTAAGTAGACATTGCTTGTTTCTAAGTTTGTATCAATAATACTGAAGGTAGGGTATTCAATTACCATTTTGAAGAGGAAAAAACTAATTTTTCTCGAATTTGGAATTATTTTTCTCTTGTCAATTTTTATTTTAACACCCTGTCTATAAAGCTTTTTAAATAGAGACCCCATACCTATGCCACTGGCTTTAGTTGAAAAAAGTTATTCATGTCAAAATATTAACTTTTTATTACGATTATTGCACACCACGTTTGAATGAAAAATATTTTGTTGAACAATCTGTATCAGAAAAACGGAGTATCATGGGGAAAAATGTTATAGAAAAGACTCTTATTATTTTTTCATTGCTCTATCTTTTTCCAAAGTTAAGAACGAAAATAGAGGGACACCCTCTATAAAAAATATTTAATGTTAACATCTATGCTTACTATTAAGGTCAACATTTTACCTAATAATTACACAAGTTTATAAATTCAGGTCAACTTTTGGACCTGAGCAGATGAACACGATTATTAACGTTATTTGATACCCTGAACTCAGACCTTCAATCCGTGTGTCAAGATTGGTTCTAGTTTTCGAATTCGCATGGTGGCAGTACTGCGCTCTTACAACGGCTATCAGCTGACCACGTTGCATCGAACATCTTTTGAAACTTGTTTTTGTACTGTGGTTGTACTTCGGAAAGTGTGAAAATGCAGAGAAAACGTTGCAGAGTCGATTCAAAGTGTTTTTGTTACGTTTGTGGATGTTATATACTCGGAAAACGTGGAAAAATCATGACAAATGCATTTTTTGCAAAATTACCACAAGATTGGAGCTCGAATAATAATAATAATAATAAATAGTTAATCGAAGCAGGCGGTCTACCGGCTGCGGGGGTCGAACCCACAGCGATCTAGTCACCTCGATTCAAGTACTAACGCCTTAAACCGTGCGACCACTGACCGAACTAATGTCTCTCAAGATACATTTTCTATATTCACATCTAGATTTCTTCCTACAAAACTTGGGCGACACGAGCGACGAGCATGGAGAGCGGCTACAACAAGATATAGCGAAAATCGAAAGGCTATACCAAGGATTTTGGGACGAAGGCATGATGAGCGATTACTGTTGGACCCTAATGCGTGAAACAGATCCAAAGCAATATAAAAGTTTTGGTTCAACCTCTGCTCATTTATGATTTATACTTTTTAATTCAATAAATGGCTGTTAATGGTCAAAAATAGTAAAATAATTAATTTATTGAATATTTCGAAAACTAGAACCAATTTAATAAAACGGGCTGCTGATTTGGATTCAGCCCCCAAATTTACCTTATAAACAGCTTTTGGTTGCTCAGGTCCAAAACCGTGGACCTATACTTGTGTTATTATTGTCTTATGAATGTTTATTTAAATTAAAAAAAAGTCAATATCAATGTAGAAATACCGACGGGAAGGAGATGGAGGATGAGTGCTATAGAATAACACACTAATTTACTGAATTGTTTATTCTTTAAATTATAATAAAAAAATTCTAATTGTCTATGCAATATTTACAATATACAACTATATAACAATAAGTACAAATAAATGCCAGTCATATATACAAAAAAAAAAAAAATGGAAGTTACCTTTTTAAAATACTACTTATTGTCTACGTAAAAATTTAATATGAGTATTATTAATAATCGTGCAATTTTAATTTTTTTACCCTTTATCAAAATAAACGTATGGGTTTGTTGCTTTAGATACAATTTTTTATGTAACGCGACCAAAGGTATACCCGTGTAAAGAACTTAAACTCGTTCTAAATATTTAAATATATACACACCTAGATCAGATATTAATAGAATTGTGAGAAAAAAAAAATTGAGAAGCAATTACAGAATGGATTCGTCGATGTATTAATATCTGATCCGTTATTATTTGTAAAAAAACACATATTTTACACAATAAAACATCACAACTCTATTAGAAACAAAAAAATCGAGTGATGGATATTTATTTATGTCTCCTACTACCTTTAACGTACAATTATGGCGGGATTTGTTTGGTAAAATAGAAATGTTTGAGATAAATATGGACGTATACAGAGTGTCCAGAAACTCCGCGTAGGGGATAATACTACTGGTTAAAGTAATGTGTCAAGTTCATATATATAGTCAATATTTTTAATTTTGAACTTTTTTAATAATGGAACAATTTTTTTCAAATTTAACACTTATTTTTATTCAGATGCAGGTTTAAGTAAAATATTTCTTAAATTGTAATGCCCTAAAGGGTAGAAATGGCACGTGCTATGTGAAGAAATAATCATAAATTTTCTGTCTTTCATTTGATTGGAATTTTGATGGCATACCTTTAAAGACTGATGATTTATCTAAAAATTTGATTTTGTCATTTGAAATCAAATAACCAATCATTTGCGAGAAAAATCGAAATTTAAAGTTTTTGGTCATACATTTCTTTTATAATGTAAACAAAGTGTACATTGAAAACAATTGAACGATAGCTGTCAAAATATTACTTTGACGGTAATTTCAAATCTTATCATTGTTTATCAAAATACAAGCAGAAATTTAACGTTTTATGAGAAAATAGACGTTTAACTAATTTTAACCTTGGTAGAATAATTTCTAGACCACTCGCCACGTCATCGATTTAACTTCCTTGACATATTCAGAAACATATTTTGATAAGGTTAAAATTTGAAAGTCGCTTCTGAGAAAAAGAGCGACATGGCAACCAGTTTATACATTTTTCTACCAGGGTTAAAATAAATTAGTGAAATGTCTATTTTCTCATAAAGGGTGCTTTTACCTTGTGTGAACGAAGCATAAGATTTGAAATTACCATCAAAGCAATACTTTGACAGCTATCATTCAATTGTTTTCAAAGAACACTGCTTACATTGTAAAAGAAATGAGATTCACCAGCCCAAAAATATGTAAGCATTGATTTATATTCCTTGCAAACAATTAGTTATTCCTTTTTAAAGAGTATTAAATTTTTAGATAAATCATCATCATAGTCTTTAAAGGTATGTCATCAAAATTTTAATAAAATAATCATTCCAATATTAAAAGTCATAACCAAAAAAAAAAACAAAATGTTACATAAACTTGTCACATTATTTTTTCGAGTAGTATCACTCTAAATTTTCTGCACGGTGTTTCAGGACACCTTGTAGGATAAAATCTTTCGAACCCAGAAACCAATTACCCATTCGTTTTGGAATATATTCAACATAAAAACTTTAAACTTTACAGTGTCAATTTACAGATTACTCGGCTTCTTCCCTCACGACAGGTTCTCCGTCCAGCTTTTTCAAATGGGGTAACCTCTTTATAGCCTCGGACTTATACACCGATTCCTCCAAATTGTCGCTAAGTGGATTCCCCACAAACAAAATGTCTTCCAGAGACGGTAGTTCTTGAAATTTCATGAATTCGCCTACCGATTACTCTCAATGAGAATTGTAAAACCGTTAGAATCCTACCACTTACCCCACTCCTTTATGAGATTGTTACCGATATACAAAACTTTCAATTTCTTCAAAACTTGCACCCCCTTAACTTTCTCGATTAAATTGTAGGAAATCCACAACTCTTCCAAAGTATCGGCCACTCCTTCGAGTCCGGAGAACGATTTTATATAATTCCTGCCCAGCGATAAAATTTTCAGGTTCTTCAGCGCGCTCAGTCCCGCAATTTTTTCTATCATGTTCGTGGAGAGGCTCAGCTTAACGACTTTGGTCAGGGCGGACAACGAATTGTCCATTTTCTCAATCGGAGGCCACTGGAACTGGAATCCTATATCGGTAGCATCGGCAATGGCTTTGTCCGGGTTTTTTTCCTCCCATCTTTTTATCGCATCTTTTATGGTTGTGGGTTTTGACATTTTTATGAAATCTGACGATCGATTATGTCTCTATGGCAAAATTCTGGCAATTCGGTATTGATCAAACAGTGAGGGTGTTGGTAGGCAACGGTTTTGCTTAAAAACGTCTTCTAATCAATACGATTGTCCATTTTACCAAACAAATGTCCTCGAGAAGGGAGAAGGTGGGGGAGTGGTGCATATTTTGGATTTATTTACATAAATTGATTTGATATGGAAAAATAAAGCTATGAAAGTTAAAAATATGTATTGCATAAGTACCTAACACAAAAAAATATCAAATTACTTTTCTACTTATCTTAATTGTTAAAAAATGTCTTTTTGTTCCGTCTTCATACTTCACAATCAATTTTGATCAACCATAATTAAAAAATCATAGTCGAATAGTTATATAAAAGTTTTATTTAATTTTATATAAAAAATATTCTACAATAAATTAAAAAAAAAAGAAATTGCACTAAAACCATCACCATCTACTTGAGATGGTACTTTACACTTGTCTTCAAAATTGTCAGGCTAAACCGTTACTTCTTCCTTCTATCTTCCAAAAATAATTTATTTTTCCACTTCAAATCACACAACTCAATATTCATGGTTTTACACTGTACAGGGTCCTCAAAACTTAATACTAACAGAGAATCGTCGCAAATAACTTGCGACTCTTGCAACAACCATTGAAATAAATAAATTTCTTCCAAATATTTCAATTAAATTAGTTATAGTACAACCTTTCACGACTTGCCATCGAATTTTAAAATAAAAAGCATAAGACTGTATACAAAATACAACTTATTATAACCAGATTTACATTATTTTTCTTTCATAAAAATGCGTATTGCAAAAAAATCAATGCACAAAAGTTCCTCTGATGTCTTTTTTCGATTATGGTGGCGTTTATACTATACAGGGTGTCCGGAAAAAAATATTAGTAGTTCTTATGTCCCGAATCATAAGAACAACTGACGGGGTGACACCTATCGTATAAATTTAAAATTACACTAAATCTATAGCTTTTACCTTTTACTATACATGTCAAAATATTTGCATTTTATAATACGATATAAAATACAATAACAAGGCAATTAAAAAATAAATCACATCCATAATATTAAAAATCATGACTTGTTTTTCCTACGATTTGGACAGGTCTTCAAAACTGCGCCAACTCTTGTTTTTAAAAGTTACGTAACCTCAAATAAATTTTCCTCAATTTTTTTTATCAGTTAAACGATTATTTTGCGTCATCTCTATATGACGTTTCATCAAGTTTCTTTAAATTCTATGAATTTTTAGGGTTTTTAGAAATTGTTCGGTTTTTTTAAACACCCTGCATTTTTTTCGTTAATTAATGTTCTGATAGAACTTTTATAGGAGTTACATCAAAAAAAAGTTTTTAGTTCTCCTAATTTTGGGTTTTTCTTTAACGGTCAAAACTTTTTCAACACTGTACGCGAAACGGTCTTCAATAACCATTCCGAGAGAAAAAAACTAAATTTCCCTCAAATTTGGAATTTTTATTTTAACACCCAGATTATTAAAGTTTTAGAATTTATCATGTTTACGTAAAAATAGATATAAAATAATAAAATCATTTTTATAGATTATATTTCCACCTCATGCCTACTGATATTTTAGTTTTTAGGTTATGTTGCAAGTTGAGACCTACTTGCAAAATCACTTTTCATTTTGAGGTAATTTTTTAACCTCAAGTTAATTTGTAGGTTATATTTTAAGTTGACACATATTTCATTATTTATTTGTATGTAATCCAACTTTGTTAAACAATTTGTATATAGTGCCCAATGGGAGACTTCTGATTAATAATAATAAAATCTTTCATAAAACGGCTTGCATAAATAACATGAGAAAGTTCAAAAAAGTTGGTCAAGTGCCTGGTCCAATTTTGTTAAATACATAATTTTGAGGTATATATTGAAATTTCAAAGCAAAATTGTATATTTTTTTTGCTCATAGTGTCCGAACACCCTGTATTTTCGTTTCAGAAATGCTAATTACAAATACGCTAAAAATTTAGTATTTAAATAATTTTCGTAAACATGAAAATAAATATCACTCTCTATAGTTACTCGTAATGTACAACAATATATTAAAATCTTTTCGTTAAGTACTTCATTGAAAATCAACGTATAATGGTATAAAACATTATCTACAAATGTTTATGTAAAATATACACCACGACTATTAGAATATTTGTAGGTATTCCTTTTTTTATAATTGCAACGTTGTAACCTTGTCTTGGGAAATATATAACGCGTTTTTCACCCCGTAACTAATAAGTGCGTATTTTTTAAACTACCAAACTATCAAAGGTGAAAAACGCTTTACTCTCGCTGAAGTCCCAATTCACGAACCTGTCGTGCTTCGTTAATAAATGAAAACTAAAAATATTTGCTCCAAAACAAAAATTCGATTCTAATAATTTAACAAAATTAATTTCCGACCCACCTTTCAACTCGCTTTCAAGCTCCGATTCCTTAGTTCAAGGGTACTTTAAAATTTTACAGAAGATCTCACTATGCAAGTCGAAAAATTGAATATCCTAAGAATGTCAGCTCGTCTACTTATTACGAGTTACTGCTAAGCTGCCACCTCTGCGTTTCCAAGTTACTGTTGCACCTTTCAACGGTCACGCCTTTGATGTTGGTGTATTTCGTGTCCAAGCACAACGGGTACCTGGAGTGCCTCAGGAGGCCGCCGGGTTCGATTAGGTGCCATTTCTGGCTGTCGGAACTGTCGCATATCCGCATCACCACCTGAGAACCTGAAAAATAGCGAGTTACTTGTAGCCTCATAGTTTTGTCATTGATCCTGAAAAATTTCTCCCAACTTTTTTAATAGTGCTTTAGAGTGATATAATAAATTTGTAGACAAACACAACAAATGATGATAGACTTACAACTAAGTTATTTTTTTAAATATCTAAGATAAAGGCAAGCGTCAATAATGAACACAAACATGTTGGAGCAGTATTTGTCACCTTAGGATACAGAATTAGCAGCAAAAGGTAGCTTAAGCTTATTTTAAACTCAACTAATAACAATGAATACAATCGCAAGACCTAAGTGTTGTAGGTAATCATGCCATATTAACAATAATATCGACAAAATATCAATGTCGATGCTTGTGAATGAATTAAGTTACTTAAAAATTTCTAAAAGAATTTAGACCATTTGCCTATTAATTTCTTATGAGAAGGAATATGTTCTTACACAATGAGAATTAATTATACTAAAACAAATTTCCATTTTTTAAATATTGTGTTTTTAATATCATTAATTCTTCTAAATATTGTTTTGTTAATGAACTGACACATCTCTCATCACTAATAATAGTTATTTTGATTGTTATATTTATTGCAAAATTTAAAGGTTACAGAATATTCTTAAGATAAAAATATCCTAAGGAACCAAAATGGCGGCTACTGTGATGTCCACAGAATACACGAATTTTATAAAATCTGAGTATTCGCACCTCTTCTTTTCAAATAGAAGTAACACTGTCTCACCACAGATTACTCCAACTCACTGAAAAATTATTTTGCGAGATGATTACTTAAAATTCCACCCGTGCTATTCACTCGTTATTCGCAGTAGTAGCCATTTTGGTTCCCTATACTTACCACCAAATAAACCACATTGAACCAAATAAAATTAGTTGCTCAATTCAACTTAAATCTCTTTTCCTATTGGTGAAGTAAGATTTTTTAAAAACTTTATTTAAAAAATATATATATTTTAGGATAGCTGGCCTGAAACTAGCAAATAACTAATTCAGATGAAGAGATCCCTTAAAGTCTATCAATGAAGAAATAAAGAAATTCCAATGTTCCTTTTTTAAGCAAAGGATTTAAATCTTAAATACAAATTAGGATCATTATAACATTTAATTGAAATGCAAGTTCCCATGAAACAAAGCAATGTGAGTTGCATAGCTTGTAACATCACGTGTTATAAACAATTGTTCATAAAACACAAAAAAGCATAGACAAATTTATTTATACATTAGTATTTAAAAAAAATGGCAAAAAGATAAACATAACCTCAACATTCAAATTCGTTGCTGATAAATGAAAGATTTTTGACAGATGAACAGAGGGGTCATTTCTGCTTTGCTATTGGTGGAGCAAAAAGACATTTTTAAATGATTTAAAGAGAAAAATATTTTAGGATATCTGTTAGAAACTAGCAAATGATATTATTACATTGAATTCAAATAAAGAAATCTCTTAAATATGTTTATGAACAGAGAATAATCCAAATCTTGATTTCCCTGTTTCAATCAAATAATTTGGCACTTAAATTTAGGTTCTGTAAGGAGCATTTTAACTATAATTTATTTAAATATAATTTTTTATGACAAAAAGTACTGCAGATTAAATATCTAATTTTGAACATTTAAATTCACGGATCCCACTCCTGATTACCGATAAAGCACCAAAATGGCGGCCACTGCAAATTCTTAACTGTAACGAAAACACTGAATCTTTACAACTGAAGTCGTAACAATAAAAAATATACCAAAACAAGTGAACCTTAGTCTCAGCAAAGAACACTTACCTTTCAAAAAGTTCACGAGTGTCAAACAAAGATCGTGATGCTTGATGAGCCCACCACTAGTAAAACTCCACTCCTGGTTGCCTCCCGTATGATGGCACTGATACAACGCCACGGTACCATCCAAAAGGTGACCCATGGTGTCGAGGCAAAACATACCTTGGCGAAGTTCCCCGATATGTGACGTCGTCGCATGAGGAATAGCCAACTCAGGATAGACGTTCTGTAGGTACCACTTAAATGGCTTGCACTGCAAGTTCTTTTTTAAACTTAAACGATCGCTTATGCTGAAATGAAGTAATCGATTAGTACGTTAATCGGACACACATTTACAAGTTCTTACTCTCCGAATGGCACGTTCTTGGCGAGGGGAACAGCCGCGTAGTAATAGTTCTTGTAATCGTCCATCCAAACTTCGGCTGCACGTCTCGTATTTCTCGCAAATACGTTACCGCTTCCCCCGGGGAAGGTATAAGGATGGCGCTTTCGAAATACATGACCAACCTATAAATTTATATAAATATAATATATGTGCATCAATCTTATTTTATGTAATTTTCATCAAAAATAATTAAAAAATTGAAATGTATGTCAAAGTAATAAAGAATAAAAATATAGCTCCTACTAAAGATTACATATCTAAACATGTTGTTAGAAAATTAGACTATAGACTCACATTTTCGTAATTAAAGTACAGTATGACCATACAAAAATTTACTGGGTTATAGTGACCAAAATTTTGCCAAAGTTTATAACTTTATATTTTTTTTATTTCTCCATCGATTTAGACAATTCCTTTGGCAAGTTGTAGATATTCTCGTTGGGTCTCAACTAGAATACCTACAACTTGATAAAGGAATCGTCTAAATCGATGAAGAAATAAAAAAAATATAAGGTAATAAACTTTGCCAAAAATTTTTGGAGTCCCGGTTTTTTGCTGATCAGTATAAATCAGATAAAAATAATACTAAAATTATACATATTTTTTTGTATCGTGTACACGTAGTGAAATACAAAGTGTTAAATTTTAAAAAGTAACTTTTTTAATTAAATAATTAGGTATTATAAAAATTATGAACAGGAAATTTAATTTAGCAAATAAAAACCATACAAAAAAATGCTGTCATTTATCTTGTACCGTTTTTTTAAAAAAAAGGTGTGTTTTAAAAGACAATAAAACAACAGCACTTTTTTTATTCAAAATCGATTGCGGCATAAAAAAAACATATACAGTGCAGTCTATTAAGAACAAAGACACGGATCTAAAGAATTTTTAGGATGGGCAATTCTAATGATTTTTAATTTATATTTATTTCTCTAAATATACTTATTACAGCCTATTGCGTTTTTTTTTAATAAATTTATAATTTTATTTTTATGGTTAACCTTTTCAATGTAATTTGTTGAAATAAAGTATTACCAGTTATTGAAAAAGTATTATTTTTATGTTAATATTTTAATTTGTGAAGCAAGTAGAGAAATAATATTGTAGATTAACACTAATTTTAAGACATTTCTAATATCTTCTATATGTATATTTTAAGGAAAATACAAATTTGATAAATTTAAAATTCAAAACTCTACTTACCCTGCTGCATGGAATAATCTCAAGACTGCCTCCGCACTGCCAGACTCGGAAGGAAATCTCCAAGTTCTCCCCACCCCACACGTCCATCTTCATATCGTACTTCCCTAATTTATCAAAGTATGCTTTATCGATCACAAAAAGACCTCCTGCTATCATAGGAGTCCTTATAGCCTAAAAATGCAATTAAAAAATCCGTCTATACGATTTTTTAATACAATTTTTGTACCTGAGTGGGATCCCTTTGTCGGTTCTCTCGTTCAGCGTAACTCAAATATTCCCATTTAAAAACGAGGTTCCAATCGAAACCACCTCTTAAGTCTGCCGAAGCTCCGATATATTGGAAGGTATCCATGCTTATTACGTCTATCACAGGACACACAACACGTGTGGGGTCCTACAAAAATATTAAATTCGGTCATCGATGACATCGAAGTTATTTAAATTTGATGCAAAAACCATTATATTGTTTTAAATACAGAATTTACACAAGGGGTTTTATGAATTGGAATACATAATTTAGTCAATTAAAGAAACAATTCAAAAGTTTGCCTGAAGCCTGAATCGGTTTGATTATACATTGAAGTTCTAAAGTTATTTCATAAAGTCGAGTTGTTATTATACAGTTTAAAACAAAGTTTCACTACAGAATGTAAATTTTATATTCTGTTTTATATTTTCAAATATCAATTAGTCTTCTTACATTTCAAAACATAGATATTTTATTGAAAAAAAAAAAAAAACAGTGAAGAATTTAAAACATATACAACACAGACACAGTATTGAATTGAAAATTTGACCTCTTTCATTCTACATTTGGATATAGAGTACTCTTTTAACAATAATGTAGAAGAATAAATGAAAAATAAAGATACAAAGGAAAAATGCCAAAATAATTACACTATATAGGTACCTACATTTTAACATTCGAAGAATGTTACTTTCGCAGAGATGAAAAACAGAGCCAACTAATAAAGGGTACAGAAAGTTATTAGGTCTATTTACCTTGGGAGATATTTTCCGGTTCTTTCAATTCTGCAAACAACCCATGACCCGTGCATGGTGGAATAGGGAGAGATGAAAATGGGATGAAGCCGGAAATCGCGAAAATACTTTTATCTGCTCAGTTAATTACCACTTACCTCAGCGACTCTTTCGAGCAACGGCTCCAGCCAGTTCGTATTGCACTCGCAATGGCTGTCGAGGAAAGTCAGGACGGAAGCTTTCGCCGCGTCCGCTCCTCGCACCCTGGACCTCATCAGGCCTTCCCGTTTTTCATTACGCAGCACACGGACTTTCTGGATCTTCGCTAATTCTTCCCCGTCAGCCGCTGGATTAGCAAGAAAAGGAAATATTTTGCATTATTGCATTCAACAATAGTAGATCGTCATTTGTTTGAATTTAAATTAATCGGGTACCCCGAGAGGATTAGTTGTTTTTGTTTAATTAGGTTGGTAGGACGGATAAACATAACGGTGAACCTATTTTTCGCGAACTGAAAATTATAACCTTAACAACGTATGACGTCACTAAGACTTGGAAATAAACGTGATAAATTATTTACGTATATGTCAGTTCACAGTTAATTTTACTTAAAAGTTTTTACATTACATAATAAAACGGAGGTTTGTTCTTCATAATAAACTTAATTTGTTTCTGAACTGTACAGGTATAATTTAATTAAAATTCTTATTTTCGCAAAATGTTGTATCGAATTAAATACGTCTTTCTAAGCTCGGCAGTTTTCAGGAAAATACATAAAATTTGCAATAAAAAGCTTTCTCTTCAAAGGCATTTAAAAAGAGCGTGTTTCACGAAAGCCTTTTAGATGTTAATTTTATTAATATTATTCTTATTCACACTTTTGCACTTCTTTTAAGAAAAGGCTGGCGAAAGATCTTATCTTTGTAATCTGTATCAAACGAACTTGATAATGCAGGGGTTTAAATTTAAAGAAAATTTGCGTCAACGAAATTGGATCTCAAAAATAATCATTTTTACGTTAAAAGATAAAATATAATTGACTTTTTCGCACTGAACTTTTCTTGTTAGTTTATAAAATAAAAACAAAATACTTACGATTATCACTGTAGTCATCGACTAGAATTATTTCTTTAATGAGATGCTCAGGACTTCGATTTAAAACACTGAAAAAAATTCATAAAATGGTATTATCTACTAAGAAGTTAGTGTTATTTAAACAGAAAGTTAACTAGTGAGGTTATGTTACTTTAACAATGTTCTTTTCGGAATTTACAACTACTTATTTAACTCCTATTAATAGTTCATGTAACGCGTTTCTGAAATATTCTGAATATTCTGAATAAGCGGTGTGGTCGGTTATTGATTGATTTCGAACTCCTTTCTTCTTATTCGTCACATTTAAATGAGCTTTTATACACACTCCATTATTTCTCCAGCATTCGATACAGAGCAGTTAAAGCTTTATTGCCTTCCACTTCACGCTCACGGGTTCCGCTCATTTTAAATTCAGTGCTTTTGGAATT
Source organism: Monochamus alternatus (assembly GCA_037114965.1). Classification (NCBI taxonomy): domain Eukaryota; kingdom Metazoa; phylum Arthropoda; class Insecta; order Coleoptera; family Cerambycidae; genus Monochamus; species Monochamus alternatus. Next base: position 58,312,761 of record CM073429.1, on the reverse strand, counting down.
TTAACCCGACCGAGGGAAAATTCTTTTAGCGCGCTAGTAAATTTTCTTTCCATATTCTTTTAAAGTGCACGAAGAAAATCTATCGACGCCGATAAAATATGGTATTACATTTAAAAAAAAAATAAGAAAAGTAAATAATATAGCCTCACTTTTTAGCTATTGGCACGCCTGAAACGACAAGAACGAGAACGATAGCGAAGGTTTATAAACCAATGTAAGAACATCTAACAAAGTTCTCGACATAGGCACGTAACTCGAATTTTTTCCTGCTGCTGACCCATATCTTTACGAGGCCATAAGCTTTTCTTAATGTGACCCCTTTAACTGCTTTCATTAGCTCTGCGGCCATTTTTGCTGCGCGATATTATACAGAGAATTAAACCGCCATGAAAGACTGAAATTTACTTGCCGCAATAAGAAGTACCATTAATCAAGGAGGTTTAATGCAAGCTTCTATTCACACCCCCGACCCCCACCACAGCGGCGCACGTTGCAAAAATATGTACAGGTCGGCGAAATTCAAATACCAGCCAACCTTAGTTTATTATGTAATACAAATATTGAGATTTGCACCTTTTTCTTCCTTACGTATTATAATGTAAACATATTGACATGTTTCTCTCTTGAAAGAATACGACCCTAAACTTATGCGTTGGGAACTAAAGCTGAAAATCCGCGCCCTTTATTTGTGATATAAAGATTAAATTCTATTTAAAGTTATAAATATGATTAAAACATACCAAAACAATAAATTATACCTAGTCTTACATAATTTGCATAATCATCTTTTCTAAAATGCCAAACATGCACTGAATTTGCAAACTCCGTCCAATAAAAACGAAGTCTAAATTAATTCGCACGGTTAACGTTTACAGAGTTAAGCAACCAGCCACACCAAACGGTAAAATTCGTTGTCATAATTGAAATCATGTGTGTTTATGTTGTGATTTTGTTTTTAGCGTCTTTCTTTTATTAATTTTAAACGTTTTATAATTATTAAATAATGAAATTTGTGTCGGGTACAGATATTTTCCTATAATGTAGTTGTTTTTGTTTGTTTTTCTAAGTTATCGGAGAAAACCACAGCGGGGTCAAAGTTTTCTATTATCTAATAGTATTCATTTCGTTCGAGTTTCATGGGCATTTTATTTAACTGAACGCGAAGTGTGTTTTGTTAGTGGGTAATTCTGACGGACTTGTAATGAGTGAAAATGTAGTTTTGACAGTTTGGAATAAAAGAACGAAAATCGAATGCAAAATACTATAGCTGTTAGATAAGTATTAATAAAACACTTCTATTAGCTGGGAAAAGCTGTTTGAATGTTTCGACTTGATGAAAATTATTTTTGATAACTGAAATGCATCCTCCAGAACTGAATTCACTTCCTAAATCAATTTGGTCGTTCACTGACAAAAGTTGGTGTGACCGCCTTCGGTACGTATCTAGTAGATAAACTAGATAGTATGGGAAATCGCATTTCTATCAAGCAAATACGATACACGGAACTCAGAAATTCCGAAGGAGGTCAGATTTTATTTGATTTGTTTATTTGTTGAACGTGTTTTGTTATTTAAATGCTTGTAATATTCGCTTTCTACCGTCAAAATGAGTATGGTCAAGATGCACCAATGAAAAAATTACAGTAAGGAATAAATAGAACTGTAAGTTTGATAGTACCTATGAAAGTTATAAACAATATCAGACGGAAATCTGATTCTTATGATCAAAGCTCTCTGGTTAAACGAAAAAAGGCATGCCTCATACCAATAATATATAGGTAAGAAAAAGATGGAAAACATGGAACCCGTTGGTAGCCAATTGCAGGAAAGAGAGGCCCTTCAGAGGCATGCCTCGTCTCTATGAGAGTGCAATAGAGACAGTCCAATATAGCTCGCTATATTGTACCGTCGTTTCGTGGTTCCTTTTCCGATATTAATATATTATATTTAAAATAATTGTAATTAAAATGTTATTGTCGTTTCTGATTCGTTTTAGTTAAGTTTGAAACGTGTGTACTGTAAACAGATAATACCCAAGGCTTCAACCACCACCGAGGAACAGGAAAGAGAGAGGAATATGCCAACGATATTATTAATTAACCATTAAATAGGCGCGTTTTTTCAACATTGGCAAAAACGAATATTCCGATTTAAAAAGTTGTCGCGATATTTAGTATTTCATAATGATATTACTCTCTGTATTTTTTTAAACTCGCTACCAGGACAGTAATAATTGTATATTATAGATTTATTCTGGACGTAGGTACGTACGCCTCTGAGAACAAATTTTAGAAAAACGTGCGCAGGATCCAGAAAAGGCCTTTGTCATATTTTACGATGAGTCGCAGTGTCCTGGGGTAGTTTTATCAGAAACATAAATAAATATTAAGGGATTCAGTTTGTCTGGGTAAAAGGCGAAATAAATATGAATAGACGCGTGAAGAATAGAAAGGTAATCTCTTGTGAAAAATTACCTTGAACACTGTACGCCTAAAAAATACTGTTATATTTAATTCTTCTTTATATACAGAGTTGTCACTGTTACGACCGGCGTACCCCTATTAAGAAAATCAAATTTATCTCTAAACGGCTAGATACAAATAAATGCAATGGAGCATATTAAAACCAATATTGTTTGCATGATTATAAATGATAATATACTTTTTGTTGTGCAAAAAGTCATGACATTTTATACCATCCAATATACCAAAAAAATATGCTACAAAAATATCTCGAGAGGTTCAGTAGTTATGAATTTTAATTTGATTTCTTTATCAACTTTGGAAACCTTATATCTCGAAAACGATGCCCTTGGAATCTTATACTTATTTAACAAAATTACTTTAATTTTAACCATGGATTTTCCGCACGCAATTAGAAAACCCTTTGTATATATGGTTGTATACGGCTTTTCGGTGATCAAATCAATATAGTGGCAATAATAGAATCAAATGTTGGTTATGAAAATCTGATAATCTAGTTGGTGTAGAATTTTTTCCACCTCCATTGGAAAGCTTATGCCGAATATTTGAAAGAAACAAAATAAAAAAGTTATAAAACGCACAACTTTTTCCAAATGTAATCCACCTTGTAAAGAATATTATCATTTCCGAGGTGTCAGTATTAGATGTCCTAAAAGTGAACACCCTGTATATACAGCAAAATTTCGATAAAACCGGAACTGCCGACGTTCCGAGTACAATTTCCTAATGGAATCGATATGAATTTTGTATGTGCGTCACAGTATGTATTTCTGCAAGTATGGAGGGTAAAATCGTGGGTCAGTGACATGTTTGCAAGCAGCCACTGATGGACGTAATGTATTCAGGCAGCCAAATATATGTGTCTGCTACATATATTGGAGAAAATTTCAGAAATTCAAATTCATTTCATGCAGATACACTAGGTTTTATTTTCATCTAAAAACGTTGCGAAGGACTTACATTTGTATGCATTTTATTAAGGAATATGAGTGCCAATATTCAGAGGGTTTCTATACCGGGTGACAACGGAAAGTGGGAACACGCTGTAACTTTTTTATAATTGCTGATAAAAAACTGAAATTGGGTGGGTTTATACTAGATGATGCCACGAATTCTTTGAGGTCATTTCGGACTTTATGACACTTCCGGTTTGACCGGAAATGACCGTAAATTTATATTTTTAAATGGGACACCCTGTATTTTTTGACATTTTTTTAATTAGCGGATCATTTTGCATATGGTAGGACCAATTTTCTGACACATTTTCTGGATGTAAGTAATTTTTTTTAATTTTTAAAAATAAAACTAGAAGGCCGCGACTGGCAGAAATTGTTTTCTTTTTTGACGGATTTTAGAAATTGTTGTACCACAAAATTCAGAAAAAACTCCTTTATTAAAAAATCAATAGGGTCCACCCTCTTTACATATGAAAAAATGAATTTTTAAGGAAATACAATAATAATAACTAAAAAATGTACAAAACATTGAAATTTAGAATTTTTTCCATAATTACAAATAAAAATGAATACAATTTCTACCAGTCGCGGCCTTCTAGTTTTATTTTTAAAAATTAAAAAAAAAATACTTACATCCAGAAAATGTGTCAGAACATTGGTCCTACCATACGTAAAATGATCCGCTGATTCCAAAAATGTCAAAAAATACAGGGCGTCCCATTTAAAAATATAAATTTACGGTCATTTCCGGTGAATCCGGAAATCTCATGAAATCCGAAATGACCTCAAAGAATTCGTGGCACCATCTAGTATAAAATTTCAAATTTTATCAGAAGTCATAAAAAAGTTACAGCGTGTTCCCACTTTTCGTTGTCACTCTGTATATATGCAAAAGCAACAAAAATATCTAATAAATTGTTTTTCTACGAATATATTTCAAAAATACAACTATAAAATGCCCTTTTAACGTAAGATATTTTTCCTACGATCATGCGGAAAAATGTACTTTTTCGCACGATTTTTCGTGGCGAAAGGGCACTTTTCCGCACTAGTGCATTGACTTATGCTTTCAAATTCTCAATCAGTTCAGTTTGAAGATAAATTAAAATCATGCCAACGTATTCATTGTTTGCGTACAATTTTTAACCTTTAGCAACCACTTATTACTTTTTTATCTCAGAAGAAATAACGTTTGACAGAATCTAATATGTAAACAAACTTGTGACAGCAGTTGTTTTTCACGACAATGTTGATTAAATCATGGATAATTCAAACATAATTGAATAAAAAATATTCGTAAAAAAGATGATTTTAGTTATCATAAAATGTGGGTATGTTCCTTAGTTTTTGAGTTTTGAAACAAAGTGTTTTTCAAGTGAGAAAAGCCATCTGAACAGATTTCTACTGCCGTTTTTAATTTGTTTGAGCTGGAAACGCAAATTTTGGGACACCCTATACTACTGTTTACTTGATTGTGAGCGCATATAAACAAAAGCGAAACTTTTTAGTAAGGACAAACTGCATGACATTTTTTTGAACACTTAGGTATTATAATTATTTCAAACTTGATTCTCCGTTGTGAAATAATTTCTGAGAAAACCATTTATTGTAAGTATGATTAGAGGACTTGTGATTATAATGCAGAAACATGTGGAACACAGTAGGATTGCGACTTTCTCGCATATTCAAAACAAATTTTTGCTCTCATAATTCTATTACCGTTGATCAAAGAAAAAAAAGTTAAGTCGATTACGTTTCGTTCGATACAATTCATCACGCAACAAAAACACCCTATACAAAAGAGGTATTCAAATTCTTTAAAAAGTCGCTTTGGTTTTGTTGCATGTTCCCTTGAAAAAACCGTTCCCTTTGTCAGAACTTAAATCCCTACATGAACATCCCCTGGGCTAAAAACGACATAAAGAATATTTTATTGCAAATAAAAGCAGAAGGTAGCAAATATATACCCTCTGCCTACAGGTATTACTTCGACTTCATTGCCTGTAAATTCAGGGCACGGGAGTTTACTGCCTATTAAAGGAAAACTGAAAATATTTCCAAACCACCGCATAAATTTAGGCTTGAATGCTTTACGAGGGGGCGGAAAATTCTGTCAAAAACGTCCCTATATTCTTTACATAGACGAAATAACATGATATAGATTCCTGAATTTAGAAAAATTTGAAGAGAAAACATGTTTTAATGAAAAAATAAAGAGAAAGAAATAATTGCTATGTATAAATGGCACTTGACATTATCTAAATAACAAATGACGTACTTTCTATGAGTCACAACCACCTATTGAGTCATTACATTCACCCTTCAACGTTTTTTGTTCTATACAAAGCCAACTTGGGTTATTTTCAGCAGTGGCGTCTCGTGGCATTTGAAACTTCAAAAACAAGTCACTCGGCACTTCGTGCTATCTTTTTTTGCTTGTCTGATATGGAATTTATATCAAACTGACACATGTCAACTAGATTATTGTTTTTTAATTAGCATTCCAATGTTGGTCTATTGTAATGATTAATAAATTAATTTCTATTTATAGGACCGAAACTAGATTATAAAAAATTATATTCAACACCTTGTATTTTGAAAACGGTTGGAAATACGCCCATGGTTCATAGGAACGAATTGTAATATTTTTTGAAAATCTATCAGATCCTCAATTTATGCTAGTATTTTTCAGAACACCTTGTATATACTATTGATTTATGTACTCGGGTTTTTTAAATGAAGTAGCAAAAATGAGACCACAGATTCCTAAGGTGAAAATGAATCGATTTAACCTAACATACCTATATGTCAAGTCGCATAATAAAAAAGATACAGTGTGTCAAAGACTCAAAGTTAAATTTTATGTAAATATTTGGAATTTTTAAATAAAATTTTAACTTTGACACCCTGTATCTTTTTTATTATGCGACTTGGGACATAGGTAGGTTAAATTAATTTATTTACACCTAAGGAATCTGTATGTGGGCCCGTTTTAGCTATACTCGCGACAAGAATTCAGACGACTTACGTCATACGAACAAATGAATAATTCATTATATTTTCATCAAAATATTTAAGAAACTGTCACTGATACTAATCAAACTATATACTACACTAAAAGTTTGCATTATATATTGCACTAAATTGCAAAAAATGGTTGTTTTTAACACGATCAAATATCAAAAATTACGTTGACAATAAAAACAAATGTGTAACGTCAGCCGTGACGTAAGACGTCTGAATTCTTGACGCAAGTATACTTCATTTAAAAACACCCTGTAGACATTGATAATGGTAATCGTTTGCAATAATAATGACACTCTCTTAAAACAGTTCTTGAGCTTCTGGAAGTTCTGAGTAGAAATTTCATTAAATCTCTATCGGTGAGTGGAACAACTAATAACTAATAACTAATATTAAAAATGTGAAGTAGATTTCATTACAAATACATCAGAAGTTCTAAAGAAATCGCAAAACTCATTTTAATGAGTGCCATTATTATTGCAAACGATAGTACAACTCAGTACTCAGCAACGAGTACAAAGTAACGATTACTGATTGTGGGAGTACCTAGCAATCGCGATTACATAAAAGTAATCGGATCTGACGTCACTAATGCCGAGCAAAGCGCCAGAATTCCTGATTATCATCCGACGACGCGTACTCGCTAGGTGGCTGAAAATCAAATTCTAATGACCGCGTTCAGAGCGTCGGTTTCCCCTTCGCCCGCGGCCAAGCGGAGGCGGCTAATTGCTCACCTCCCCGCATATTTGGCGGTAATAATAACGCCGGTATCGATCCGGACGTAATTCTCACCTAACTACGGTTCTAAGCAGCGTCGACCTTGCCTCGTTGTGGAAAGTGATGATCACGCTGGTGGCAGGAAGGTCCGATCCCCAGTTCTTTCGTCTGCACCTGCATCAATGTTATTAAACTTTAATAAACGGTAATCAGTACTGTTTCGAAGATGAGTATGTAGGAAGTTTGAAAATTTCAAGAAAATGCATTGATTCTAACAAGATTTGAATATTGTTTATTAGAATAAATCAAAACAAGTCAGTAGTAAGCTTTGTCTCTAAAATTTGACAGTTAGTAATAAAACTATAATATAAAATTGAAATTTACTGTCATTTAATAATTTTTACATTGCATGATAAAATAGCTATTTATGATATACGTGTTAAAAGTAAGATTTTATTTTATGAGTGAAGATGATTAAAAAACGAGCGTAGCGAGTTTTTTAACTTCACGACAAAATAAAATCACTTTTAACATGTATATCATACACTATTTTTTCTACAAAACAATCGGAAGAACTTTAAACTCAATAAAAATAAGAAATCAAAAAATACCACACAGATCGCAATGTTTATGAACCAAAATTATCGTAGCAACCAATGCTGTTGTTAGTTACGGAAAAAACGCAAAAATATTGACAGCATTTTCTAGTAATATTATAAGTATAATGAATAATCTTAATAATGAGCGTAACGCATCTATCCCTGCTGAAATCGAAGAAGCCGCCAGTCGAGCAACATTGGAATTATTGCCGGCGAAATCAAAGGAACAGTACGAAATCGCTTATAGACGCTTTTCGGAATGGTCCCTGGGAAATGTAACGAAAGTGTTTTACTGGCATATTTTGAGGAAAAAGCCAAGATATGGAAATCGTCAACGCTGTGGTCAAATTATTCCATGATCAAAACTATGTTAAAAATAAAGCAAGATCAAGATATAAGCAAACATTATAAACTTATTGCTTTTTTAAAATGGAAGGGTGAAGGATATCAAGCAAAAAACTCAAAAGTTTTGACGAAGACGCATATCGACAAATTTCTCACAGAAGCAGAAGACGAAAAGTATCTGATGATGAAAGCCGCAGCAGTAGTGGGTGTCTTCGGGGAGTCTCGCCGGGAGGAATTGTGTCAGATGACCATGGACAATATCGAATATTTGGGCACTTCGGTTGTTGTGACCATACCAGATACTAAAACGAAAGTGCCTCGGACTTTCAGTGTTGTTGGTGAATTCTATTTAAACTTTTTTAGAAAGTATATGGCACTCCGGCCACCCAACGCTGACCATAGACGACTTTTTCTTAAATATATGAAGAATTAATGTGAAGAATCCAGTCGGAATCAACATGTTTGGTAAAATGCCTGCCGACATTGCAGAGTTCTTGAATCTACCAAATCCTCAACTCTACACCGGACACTGTTTTCGTCGTATTTCTACAGAAAATAGATGTGTCACACATGTTGACAGTAAAACCAACTTAAGTATGATGACTCCGCAGGGAATTACAATTTCAAATTATTCTAATTTTAATATAAATGTTAATAGTAATAACTAGTTAAAATGTTGGTTTGTACTTATTTAAAATAAAAAGTTGTTCATGTGTTTGTTAAAACGTTTTATTAATTTTCAAAACAAAATTTAAATAAACTTTGATTTACTTTTAACACTAGTATTAAAAGTAACTTTTAACACACGTGTAAAAAAATGACATTTTTAACATCAAAAATGACAATTAAAAATCCCACTTTTAACAGTTTTGTAGAAAAATATATTTTTATTCTTATTTCATATCCTACGTATTCCTTTGTAATAACAAAGTCGATAGCAATGCTTATTTGATTACTTCTTATGATCTTAAAACCACGATTTGTGGTTTGCAAAAAAATCTTGGGTATTTTTAATTTATAATCTTAGATAATGCATAGGACTGTAAAAGCTAGCCTAAGATTATCACTAGTCCACAAACTACATACTTTTTTCACCCCATAGCTAACTATAATATGTACAATAACAGACTGAAAATATAACAAACGGATCAAATTCACGTCAAAAATAAGAAAACACACTATAAATAATAAATATAGTTGATATTTGACAAGCCGCTGGCTTCCAAACAAATAGCATCTGCAGCGTTGCCACGTAGACGTTTACTTCGAAGCGAATTTAATTAAGAAAATTGTAATATGATTTTATTTTCAAAATTGATAAGTACAAAGTAAGTTCAGTGTTTGTAATGTTAAATATTTGTGTATAATGCATTAAATATGCACTACGTTATTATTAAATGATCTTTATTCTTACGGGAGTATCTGCATACTTAAGAAATATGAATACATATGTCAACGTTGGATGAAATATTGGCTTTGGTTATTTTTGGATATGTTCCCTCTATTTTCATTATTGCTCTTATTGCTTGATCTTAATATTCTAAACCATGTGCAAAATATGACCATGATCAAACAGTCAATTGAAGAAACATCTTAACAATATAATTTACTCAATAATGCGGTAATTCATACTGCCATGAACTTGCTTAAGTGGTCCAATTAACTTTCGTTTAAAAGGGAAGCGAACAACCCATAAAGTGCGACGTTTATAGATCTTGTTTACCAACGTTTTGCTATAAGAATCCAAATTAAATATTCAACAGAATATAGTGCATGTTTTAACTTTTCCCGGATATTTTAACACCTTCGCTTGAGGCCGTAATGAGGTCAATAAAATTTAAGCAATTTAAGCAACGACCAAGTTGGGCCGTTTTTGCTCGATGTTATTTTTCATAAAATTTTATGGAGATGCACGACGCTGTAAATTTCGCGAAGATAAGGCAACCGAAAGTAACTGATAAATGACATTTTTTAAACGAGGCTTGATATCACTGCTTCGCATATTTAAGAACAACTTTGCTTATAGATACACCGAGAAAAAACTGTTAAATTTACTCATAAAATTCTTAGATTAACAGTTTTGCACGGTTATATATGACTACACTTAACCTTTTAAAAGTGTCAACAAATATTTTTTTATTCAATATTCAATTATTATTTTAGTTCCACGTATAAATATTGGTTAGAGGAACCTACAAATGTATTAATTCAAACAACGATGTTGATTATATTAAATGAAATAAAGATTTCAAACAACAATTATGAAACTGTTCTATATAAACAGCATTTAACCTTCGAAATATTATAGTGCGCGCCAATACTCTTGGCAGTATAAATGACGTCAGATATACTGCTACTTTCTCGGACTTATAACTTTTTAAGGAAGCAAGATGGTACTAAGTTGATTTAAACCATCTTATTTGCGTATAAGGAAGCTACACTGATAAAAATTAGTGGAAATCTCCATGTTTTGTCATGCTCTTTTTACATAATATTTAGTGGAAAATATTAATTTATTTTTATATTAAGGAATAATCAAGTGTATGTGTTTTACGCAATAAAATTAGGCAATTTCAAAAATAGTGTGGAAATATAATGTACTACAATATTTACAAAAACCAAGGAATATATACTGATGTTTCAAGAATAATTATTTAGAATTTTCAGTGAAAATATTCATATATTTTCAAATGATAATGAAGTACATACCTACATATCAATGCATTTTTTGATGATGGGTGAATAATACACTTTTACAGAGAAGGATTCCACTAAAAAATCTTCCTACACAAAAGTTATTTCTGCTACTGACAAGGCCTTCTTAACTATATGAATATAAATATGACGCGCATGTGTATTTACTATTGAATTCTAATAATAAAATCTACTGTATTTCTAATAATTTGTTAGTAAGAGAGATCCTGCATCCTGCGTATTATATTGATTAGCTTAAACCTATACTTTTGTACATTTTAATAAGCAGAGACTTTCCCATGACATTCAAAGTAAAATCTTTTCTGCCAGTCGCGGCCTTCTAGTTTTATTTTTAAAAATTAAAAAAAAAATACTTACATCGAGAAAATGTATCAGAAAATTGGTCCTACCATACGTAAAATGATCCGCTGATTCCAAAACTGTCAAAAAATACAGGGTGTCCCATTTAAAAATATAAATTTACGGTCATGTCCGGTCAAATCGGATATATCATGAAATCCGAAATGACCTCAAAGAATTTATGGCCATCTATTACAAACCCACCCAATTTCAAATTTTTATCAGCAGTCATAAAAAAGTTACAGAGACACTTTCCGTTGTCACCCTGTATATAAAATGACAAAATTTAAATTATCTACTCAGTAAAATTACATATCTATATTTTGCAATTTCAACCTAAAAATTACAATGTATAAATCAAAATAAATTATAGTGATGCAAATTGACGATGGAATTTAATATAATAGTTGTAAAATCACGTAACATAATATGGAATTTTATCCATGTTTATTTCTGTAACATTACAGTGTACTTGTTTCATGTACAAAATTATGTAATTTTACAAAACGTTCACACACACAAATCACAATCACAAATTGCCAACGTAAAGTTATGTGAAATTACAGACAAATTTTCATCAGTGTAGCATTAAATTATGGTCCATTCTTTAATAAACACTCTGCATATGATTTTTTTACAGTTACCCACTCTCCCCTATGTATGTTCCTTCAAATTTTACATCCCCACATTTTCAATTACTGGCCTGCCAGCAATTAACACCCTCGTTTTGAAACGACCGAGCCACGATTCACCTAGGATGCAGCAAATTGCAAGTCTTACGCAAGTCCGATTATATTCATAACTTTTGCAGCTCGCTATGTTGCAAACTAATAATTGGAAAGGCGCATACCGCCTCGAGCCGGGCTTTATTTGAACCGTAATAAACACAAAGGAACTCAAAAAGTCCGTAGGGGCAATCTTCGTGGGCGCCTCGTGGAGAAAGGAAAACAATTAGCCTGAATTCCGACCAGAACAGAGCCTTTGGTCTGGCACAGCTAACGATCTCTAGTTTGAGAAAAAAAATATAATGATCACGTTAATAGTAGAATTTGCCAAGGAAGTGTATTTTTTAGCGCACAATGTAGCGAGCCGTTACTTCTTAAGCGTGTGTAATTTCATAATTAGGATATGAGCTAATTGAATTACATTAATTTGCTTAATTGCAATTACGTGGAACTAATTGAAATTAATTATTCATATATTCTACTTTCAGAGGAAATGAACAATTTTATTATAATAATAATAATATAATAATAATAATATTTTTATTTCAGGAGACGGTACACAGTGACCGTATTGAAATAGTCACAAAATACATTTAAACAAACAAGGAGTAATACTTATAAAAGTAATGAGTAAAGTACAGTCATGTAGAATAAAAAATTAACAAACAAGAGAATGAACAAAGAAAGGGAACAAAATACAATATGATCTACAATGCTAAAAAATAAAAATATCACACAAACAAATCATCAACAGAATAAAAACATTTGTCAAGTAAATACTGCTTCAAACTATTCTTAAAGGATGCAACAGTGACAGAGCTCCTAATATGATGTGGAAGTTTGTTAAAAACTTTTAACCCATATATATTGGGAGATTTAAAAGTGGCGTTTATTCTACTATATGGTATATTAAAATCATCTCTGTGCCTCGTATTCATATTATGAACATCTCTGTGTCTATAAAATTTATCAGTGTTATTAAAAACATACACTGCTAGTTCAAATAAAAATAACGAAGGCAAAGTCAAAATACATTAAATACATTTTTTATATATTTTTAGGTATTAATAATATTGTGTGAAACTAACTACTCAGTGGACAAAAGCCCCAACCTGCGTTGAATTACACCCACAATATCTATTGCCAACCAGTAGACAGACCCCACAAACACAATCCGTACCTAAGTCTACTCTCCACCTGAGCTTAATATAGCGTAAGCAAATGCGAATCGTGTAATAATGTAATATTAGTTTTAAATTTTATTTTATATGTTTATTACTATCTGTCAAATTTTGAAGACAAAGCCTACTACTACCATTTTGATTTATTGTAGTAAACACTATTAAAATCTCTAAAAAAAAAGTGAAAAAGTGTTTTAAATTAAATTATGCGCGGGATATTATTCTTTTATTATTATTGTATTACTTGTTTACGCTGGTTCTCTCAATAAAGTCATTATTATTATTATTCGAATTATTATTATTATTATTTGATCAATGGAAAAATAGTTGTCTATAAATCAATCTATAAATGATTCTGCAGGTAACAACTAGGTACTAAGCGGACTATTGCTCCGACCGACATTGAATTACACCTACAGTATCTGTGTGAACAGCCAAGAACCCTTGTCGGCCACACCACCTGACACAGACCGGGTTTGGGCTTGTTAGTCCTCATCAGTATGTCATAGGTGAGATGACCGATTGAACTGGCTGTTCCTTCATATGTATGTTCACATATAAATCAAGTCTTAGTCTGTATATGGTTAAATTGGGAATATACCCAAAGTAAGACAAAACTATACTCACATGGCGTTCCTAGTATCCGGAATCTCGCGGTTGCTGGGCAGGCTGTCGCTGGCCTCCTGGTTGAACCTGTTCCGGATGTAGGGATCTTCCCCTTGGCGGAGGCCGCCGCGGGCTATGTAGCCGGCCTCGTCGAAGTAGTTCCACGTGAGCCGGCCGTCGGTGGTCTCGAAACTCTGAAGGGCCAAGGGGAACCCCGGGCCGGCGGCGCTCTCTTCCACCAGCGGCGACGCCGTGATGCCGTCTTTCAGTCGCAGTGCTTTGTTTTCAGTCTGCGAACAAGAGCGGAACTGAAGAAACTGAAGGAAAACTTTTATGTATCTGGTACGTTCAATTTTTATGGAAAAAAAGCGCAGAAATGTATCACACTCGTATAGAAGGTGATACATTAAGGGCAGCCAGTTTCTAAACTGGAAATAAGCAACACTAAAATATGAAGAAATAGCTGGGTAGAATTTCTACATATACACTGATAAAAATGGGTTGAAATTTCCATGTTCTGTTATGCTCTTTTTACATAATATTTACTGGAAAATTTTAATTTGCATTATATATTAAGTAATAATTAAGTGTATATATTTTTACGTAATAAAATTAGGATTTCAAAATTAGTATGGTAATACAATGTACTACAATGCAACTATTTACTCTTAATAAATTTATTATGAAATTTTACAGAAGTTTTCATGTGATTTCTGTGGCACATCAATTTAACCTCTAACTTAATGCGTTTTAGTTGTGTTAAGATGTGGTAGACAAACATATATGGTTCATTAAAAAGGCCTTTTTGTGGGATATTCGGAAAATCGTATACTGACGTTTGTGAAAATCAAAAAGTTATATTTAAAGAGTGTTCTTAGTGTTAAGAAAAAATGCCAATAACCTTAAACATAAATTTAGTAACAACTACTTATTACAAGATTTACAACAAACTTATCAATTACTAAAAAAATTACAATAATTGTTCAAAGTGTATTCCTCCAGCCTCAATACATGTTTGGCATCGACGAACTAGTGTATTAACCGTAGCTGCTATTTGAACAGGATTGTTTTTATGTCACCACAAGCATGTCTTATCCTTTGGATCAATTCCTCAAAGGTATGTACTGGCGTATCATACACAATTGCTTTTAGATGGCCCCAAATGAAATAATCCAGAGGATTCAGATCTGGCGAGCGCGGAGGCCAAGCCACTGGTCCTTCGCAAGGAATCTACATATTTGAGTGGTTGTTGGGTTGCCGTCCAATCCATCGACGAGGATAATTCTCATCCAACCACTGCCGTACTTGCCTTCCGTAATGTGCAGGGGCACCATCCAACTGCATCAAGTTCCCTTGGCGTAAATTTAAGGAAACATCGTCAAGCACGTCGGGGAGAGAGTTTTGCAGAAACTCATGAAATAAATCTCCATTTAAACGAGGAGGCAAAATATGCAGCCCACAGAGGTTATTACTTAAAACACCTATCCCCACATTTACACTAAACTGTTGCTGAAATGAAGATTGTCTGACACATCGAGGATTGACTTCACTCTAAATGTGAATGTTGTGGTAATTCACAATTCCAGCTTTCGTGAAATTAGATTCGTCGGTCCATAAAACCTTATGCAGAAATTGTGGATTAATTTCTGTTGAATCTAAAACCCATCTACAAAAATTTAAACGTTTTTCAGCATCTCCTGGCAACATACCTAGAACTGGTTGGAGATAGAAAGCCCTTCGATGATATTGTTTGAGTGCTCTCAGTACTTTTGATTGAGATAAATGGAGTTACCGAGCTGCTCGGTGTGTGCTTAAAGTTCCATCGATATTAAAAAGATTAAGAATTCGCTGACTATTTCTTGGCTGTACATTACGATTATGATCATTGTAGCGGCACAAACCATATTCTGAAAATCGACGATGTACATCTACAAAAACTTGTGCATTTGGAATTCTTCTATTATAGAAGTGTGTTCGGCACTCTCGAACTGACGCGTTGGAATTTCCGTCACAGAAACCATAAACATAATGTTATATCGGCATATTCAGCATTTGTAAACGTTCTTGGCATTTTTTCTTAGCACTAAAAATGCTCATTAAATAATACTTTTGACAATGATTTGCACAAACGTCAGTCACTGAGTTTTGTTTTCATGGGTTGCTATAACGTTATATGAAATTTACGCGACTGGTGCGCTACACTGTCACCAATTTCTTTGAATATCTCAAAAACAAGACCAAACGTCGAAAAAAAAACAGGAGATGAAAAAGTTTCGAAATTAATCAGGTCAAAGTGGTGTGTAGATGTTTTATTGAAATTAATTTTTTTTTTGTAGTTTTGAAATAAAGTAAGAGGGGGATACACTTCTAAGAGGGGTAGGTAGTTCAAATTTAAGAAGCTTATGTAAGATTATAAGGAGTGTTTGTGTTCCGAATTTCACTTAAATCGGCTAAGTGGTTCAAAAGCTATAAGGGAAAAACGAGAAAAAAATTCCTACTTCAACGCCCTCTCGGAAACGATGAGTTTTAGGAAATAATTTATATTACAAATGAACATTATTTTAACCTGTTCTATCGAAGTTATCAAGATTAAACCTGAATCACCCTGTATACGTAGAACGTTCCATAATCAATTGTAAAAAGTTACAGTTAAAATTTATAACAATGATAAAAAATTATTTAAGTTGACAATAAAAGAATAATTAGTTCAAGAATTATGATGTATTTTCTGCGTGCGGAAATTTTTATTCCGCACTAGTTAGAAGAAATCGAACTTTTCCCACCTTAAATTAATTACTAAATGTACAATATTTCGAAACACTGTCAAAAAAGTACAAAATTAATTGAAATTAATCAACGATTGTATACTTATAAATTAGTCATGGCGCATTCGCCATTTTCTATACTAAGAATGAAATCCTTTTCAAGTTACTAATCAACAATATTTAATCCAATCGAGTTTCATTTACATCTCTATACTATTTCAATTCAGTAAATATTAAATATGTCCTTGTTTATATTTACGTATATTACACAATTAACATTACAATAAATTTTCAATTCATAATGTTCGCTGAACGATTAATGAGGTAAAGCTATTTTAAGCGAAAGTTGAGTAATGATTATGCATCGAACGTGAAATATTACCGATAGATACTGCAATTACGGAAATCTGCACATCCTGGGTATAAAATATACGTTCCTTAATCGTGACAATTCAGTATTTTATATCCGAAACCATAAACGACGAACGTGCATAGAATTTGAAATAATTTAATGGATGTTCGTTTCAATAATGTCGGAAATATAAAAAATCAAGGTTGTTAGCAGCAATTTGAGATTGAATCTATATAATTTATAAAAAGTCACATAACACTATTATATTTTTGCTGTAAAATATAAAGAAATCGAATATATTACCATTTTTTTCTAAAATACAAAACGTAGAAAGAACCATATATTTATTAGAAACATGAAATATAAAAAACTTGTGAAGACAATTTCCTTCCCTGTAGCGAAATTAGAAAACTTTGGTGCAATATTTCTTTCAATTTGCCCGGAAATTAGAAACACTTAAAAAAATGACGGATATGGCTAAAATTGGTTAAAACATAAACCTGATTTTTGTTAATGAGTTCCTTCTTGATATTTTAAATAACACGGAAGTTGTAAATGTCGTTTTCCTTCTTTTACATTTTAGATTCGAAACTAAAAAAATAAGCGCGAAACAACTTCTGTATAATAAATTATTTGTTTGTATACGGTCATACAATCATTTGTTTGAAAAAGCAAAAATGCAGTTACATTATTTCTTTTTTAATGATACACTTCTCACTTCTGGTGTTGATTTATATTCTATGATAAAACAATATTTTTATATTTCAAAGAATTTTTTTTCAATTATACATTTGCTTATTTCAGTCAACTACTTATTGCTCAGGAATAGCAAATAGTCAACATATATCGGCTTCGAACTTATTAGCTCTCATCTGTACGTCACAGGTGACTGGTGAGTTAACTGACAACTATAACTAAACCTGACATACCTGAGGACGCGAAATATAGCACAGCTACATCTAACGGGCACCTATTGTTAAATATTTTGTGTTTAGAGGAAACAATTCGTATTTTTCCTTTCAAACAAATACTTTTTCCGACGATACGACTATATTAGGAAATTAAGTTTTTTTATTTTACGGTTTTATAACCCAATAAAATTTCATTTAAAAACTTTACTACTTTACTTTCCACATCCCTCAATTAAAAATATGCATTATTGAGTTAAATAACGCATTATTTGATTCGATATGCCCATTCAATTCAACAAATTGTTAAGGGACATAAAAAAAATATTTAATTGAAAATCATTTTTTAAAATTAGTTTTCATATAATAATAATAATAATAATAATAATAATAATAATAATAATAATAATAATAATAATAATAATAATAATAATAATAATAATAATAATAATAATAATTTTTTTAATTTAAATTTAAAAGAATTTAAAACTTGAATTCCTCTTATTTCCTCTGGAAGGTTTTCATAAACCTTCAACCCCAAACAATCAGGAGAATTTAAAGATATTTTATACCGGTAATGAGGCATATGAAATTTATCTTTTTGTCGAGTATTTAGTCCGTGAATATTACTTTTTGTTAAAAACTTAGAATGATTTAAATATACATACGTACAATGCTCGTCACCTTAAAGTCACCACCTTTTGGAAGGTTCTCATTCTATCGCGCCCCACCATAAACAACTGCGGAATGTTTCGGACTAGAAGTGGGGTTTGTAGATATACTACACTGTGGCACCAAAAACTCTTATATTCAATAGATGTTTATTATTTTATGAATATAGAAGTAATGTAACATATCCTTGTTTAGTGAAATCATAATATTGAAGAATTCTTTAAAAATTAACAAACTATGCAAAATGTATATTTTTAAATTAAAATAAATATTTCAACAAAGAAAAGACGTAAACGTCATAAATTCGAAAAAGCTTAATAGACAGAGTGTTACAATACAAATTGCCGAGAAAAAATAAAAATTACAAATTCGAGGAAATTTTTGGTTTTTGTGCTTCACGATGGTTATCAAACGTTCGAAAGACCGTTTCGTATACAAAGTGTTGAAACATTTTTGGCCGCTAAAAAAAACTCAAAATTAAGAAAAAAATATTGTTGAAACCTCTAACAAGGGTCTATTAGAACATTAAGTAACGAACAAAATACAGAGTGTTTAAAAAAACCTTAACAATCTTTAAAAATCATAAAATTTCATGGAACTTAATTTTTTTTTTAATGAAGCCTTTAATATCGAATAAAGATAACATGATTCAACTTTTAAAATACAAGGCGTTTAATAAAAACCGAACCAATCTCTAAAAACTCGTGGAATTAAAAAAAAATTGATGAAATGTTTGTCGAGGGTCTATTAAAACACTAATTAACGAAAAAATACAGGTTTTTTAAAAAACCGAATCAATCTCTAAAAACCTTCCAAATTCATGGTACTCAAAAAATATTTTGAAGAAATTGTCAACAAAGGTCTATTAAAACATTACATAATGGAAAAAAATACAGAGTGTTTAAAAAAACCGAACCTATCTCTAAAATCCCTCAAAAAATGCTGGTTACCTTAAAGTCACCACCAGTTGTGTTGGAAGGCTCTCATTGTGTCGCGCCCCACCACAAATAATTGCGGAATGTTTCTGACTGGGAGTGGGGTTTGTAGATATACTACACCGTGACACCAAAAACTCTTATGAATAAATAATCTAATAACAGTTGCATTTGATATTTTCTAAATATATTTTATTAATGAAGAAATTAATGTTTAACAAAGTATATGAAGGGTGCAGGGGAAATAAGACGGATGTCGTAAAATACATATAAAAGTTTCAAAGACTGACTTGTTAAAAAACATTTGACCTTCTTTTAGTTATTTTTTAAATAAATTAAGTTATGTGGATCTATGAATAATAAATAAATATTTAATAGACATTGTATATACTAACAGAAAGAAAAAACGATTTCAAAAAAAAAAAGTGAGAAAATAAGATTAATGCCACTCAAGGAAAGAGTAGCCAGAAAATAGAGGAAAAACCAATTCGAGTAGCAAGGTTAATATAAATACCTTATATTACGCTCGCTACAGACTATGCGTGAATTAGCGATTCGCGATGCGTGATTTGTATGGAATTCGTGCAGTGTGTAAGTTTTTATGAATAAATTTTTAACGAACAAGGCAATACACACTATTCGCGAATTTCTCGCATATCACGAATGGCGCGTAACGAACCGCGAATTCACGCATAGTCTGTAGAGGACCTTGGAGAACTTGAATAAAAATATAATATAAAATAATAGGAGGTAAGTCTCATTTAGATTGTGCGTCAACGCGTTTATGTTGCTTTTTGTTGTAAAATAAATCCTCAAAATAATGTTGCGTTACACTACCACAAAATCTTTTCAGTTCTTATAAGTGTTGCTTTTTTTAGACTAATCGGAACGGATTGTTTTGATCAGTGGCGTATTTAGGATTTTTCTCCTAGTGGAGTATAACACTCTTTTGACAACAAAATACTTTTGAATGGTTATTTATACATGAATGGCAAAGGATACAGCAAGTTCCTAGTTTTATTTACGTAAAGATGAAATCAATTGAGAAGATTTTATTGAAGAAAATAGTTAGCAAAAAGTAAATGCAAATAAAAATTAAATTGAACATTGAAATTTTGGTTTAAAAAACGTTGTCGATCTAGGGTTACAAATTGAGCTTGTTTTTAAGACGCTCGCGGATTAATCTTTCTCTATAAGACCAATTTAAAGTACGCTATATCTATCGACCCTCAATTCAGTATGATTGTTTTCAGATAAGTAGTTGTCCCTCGGGCATCGTTACCTATATTTGTGTAGAATTGGCTATTAAGTATTCATTTTTTTTCGGCTGTACCCTTTTTAAATTAAAATAAATATTTAAACAAAGAAAAGATTGACAAAAAAAATGTTTTCAGTACTTCGTATAATAGCCCCCAGAAGCTATTACATCATTTAGCCTTTGTCCCATTGAATGGACAAGTGAAGCACAGTATTGTCTGGGAACGTTGCCTCATCTGTCATCAACATGTTGCCTCAACATATCTCTATTATTGATATTGTTTGGCCAATCTCGAGTTAAGAAAGGTTTACATTTGAAACATAAAAACGACAATAATTCGGACTGTCTGTGTATTATAATGGCAAACAATGAAAGTCATTATTAAGGCGTTGGTGCTTTAAATTTTTTTATTCGTGAAGAATCTCAAAATTAGAACTATTACCTGTCTGTGTGTTTTCAAAACGACAAATCATGACAATGAATGAATGAATTATTCTCACGGTGATAAAAACAGACAAAAGTTCTGGACCTCATAAAAAAATATTATAAAATTTCAGCTCCAAGTCGAAGTGCATTTAATATTAAAAAAATCAAAATTTTGTTTTTTTATATTCGTTAATTCTAATAATTACGATTATCTTCGTTATTTACAACTGGTTTCGTAACTTCATGACTGCCTTTAATAATTTGATAATAATGTCTGCATACTTTTTCGGTTACTGGTGGTAATTGTGAACATTATCGTTTGAATAATATTGTTCATTGCTTGCCACTATAATTGTGCAGGTATAATTTGACATTTTGAAAACACACAGACAGATAATAGTTCTAATTATTATGGTCGTTTTTATAGCTATTTCGGCAAAAAGATGGCACATTCACTTAAGTTTAACAAAAATCGTAATTTGCACAGAAAGTAAGTTAAAATAAAATTCCGAATAAAAAAATATGCACAACGTTCCATTTAAAAATAAAATAGTTTTAACCATAGATTTATTATAAGTTTTGGTTTTAACAGTTTCGAGTTATATAAAATTCAGCACTTGATTTTCAACACTTTCTATGAAATTAAACCAGTTGTAACACATTGTTAGAAATCTTAAAGGTTCAACCATTTCTTGAAAAATATTATTTCTTTAACTTGCATAGCATTTAATATAGCTAATTTCAAACAAAGCGATACAACATTATTATTTTCCGAAATATTTTAAATATCTCGGAAACGACAAAGGTTATGTGTATAGGAAAGTCTTATTGAAATAACGCGAGAAAATTGAATAAAAACTATATCATTCCATTTAGAAACTAAGTTGATGACGACATCCGGTATAATCGGAACCGACAGCTTCTTGAAAATATTTTCGTTGAAAAGGTCATATTGGACTATGTAGGGTATCAAATTTTCAAAAAAAAAAATATATATATATATATATCACTACAACTATGCGGTGAATCAGCCTGTACTCGTATATCTAATACAATGATAATATAGGTATAAATAAAATATAATACAAGTAATTTTAAACATTTAAGAACTGAATAAAATAGAGTTTAGCAGATAACAGGAATGTTAACGGCAGAAAGCGGTCTAACCAACAAATTTTTAGGTCCTACAGAAATCTTTAAAAAAAACGTATTTTTAAATTGAACTGTAAAAGTAAATATTGTTTTATAACATAAACTTACATAGTTCTACATATAAGATTGTTCACTGTTGTTTATAAGTATGTGAAAATAATTGTTAAAATGTGGGGTCATAATAGCATAATAATGGGTGTCATACAAATGCATTTTAAATGGTGTTATATTATTTCAGGAGAATTTAAATATTAATAAAGGATAAACAAAACATCAATAACTTTATTTTTGATAATACTTTTGCTCTACGTGTTTTATTTTTCGAAACTTGTGCACCAAAAAAACATTACAAAATTGATCATTTTACGGAGAGAAATGCGGCGACCTTAAGGAAAGTATAGATGTTTCTGACAAACTCCTAATCGCCGAATGAATACGCTGTCCTATTCACTGCAAAGCAGCGGGAGGGTGTCACCTAGTGAAGTATTTTTTTTGAAACCAACTTTTTTATACCTTGACTATATTTGATTCGATATGGCTATGTATAAATTTTCAATAATTAATACAGCTCTCCGCATAGTGTTTTTTTATATAAAGTTGTGAACATTAATAAAATTTACAAGCGCGATGTATGTTACAAAAAACATAATTAACAGTTCATTCCTACTGAAAAAAGTTTTAGAAATAAAAATGTTTGAGAACTTTCTTACACGAGAGTAGTAGGCATATGAACATGTTCCAGTATTTTTTTTAATTGTTAGTATAAGCTGTGTCAGAGAAAGCAACTTATGAAACACCCTGTATTACGGTTTCATAAAATTAGATAATTTAAAATGAAATCGAATAATTTATCCATCAACGCAGCTATGGAATTTTGTAGTAATGACGCGGTCGCGGCAAGTCAGCATCAAGAAAATAAAATCCTACAATGCACTCATATACAGCCATGGTTTTTAAAACCGCATCGTTGTCACTGCCATGCCTCCTTTACCGCGTTCGTCGGTAAATTGATCCTTAAATTTGCGCGGCCATCATCGGTAAAATATATTTTATTTTATATAAATGAATATACAGTAGAGTCTAGAGTCTCTATATCATATATGGGACCATAGACCGACGGATTATTAAAAATTAATTGAATGCGAAACATAAATTAGAGATAAAAGAATTCCATTAATAATTAACAACAATAGCAGCAAAAGTATTGAATTGGCTGTATAAAATAGGTGTTATAAAATGTTACATATAAAATTCTTTCCTTGGAAATTTCTTTCGATTCTTGTTCGGTTGCCGATTGCATGCTTTGCTGTCTTATCAGGTTTTACAGTGGACCCGTTTCCTGTGCCGTGCGGAAGTGTATTTTTAAATCACTTTCTAACTGCCTTCTTTTAATTTTTTTGTAACAAAATTGTATTTGTTAGTCATCTGCACATTCAAAAATTTTTTTTTGATAAATACTGAATAACACCCTGTATAAAACACCAAATCGACGAAAGCAGTCACTGAATCCAGACGTGTTTTCCGGCTGTAGGATATTCAAAACAGTTTTCAAAATTGGCCAAGGATTCATCGCAAGAATGCACTGTTTCACAAAAGTCATCATGAGAAAACACTTCAGATGCATGTTTTTGTCCCCAGCGAATTCTCCACCTGGACCCATGTTGAATGAGTTATTCTATTTTTTATTTTATTATAATTGTTTCAAGGATATGCAAGCCTTAAACCTTTTATAAGTATCCTATACTATAATAGCACATCAACCACAAGCTATTTTTTTTTTCTATTACTAACATGTAGTTTTATGATTAACTACGTTTAAAATTATCTCTCTTAAAAAAAAACTAAAAAAAATTGGAATACATTAAAGTGCACTAATAGCTCTTTTCCAACACGGCACCTGACTGGTTGGAAACCTGTCCCAAGTGGATAGCCAAATCGTTCAACGACTTACTGTAGCGGAGTTGTATCTAATATTAAACTGACTGACGGCTTCGGACAGATTTCAAACTAGTCAGGTGCCGTGTTGGAAAAGAGCTAATATAAATACATATACTTACTTAAAATGTTGCACATTACATTTAATTAAAAAATGAAAGTAAGCTACGATACTTTTTCTTAATTTTAAATAAAATTGTACAAGGAAATGACGGGTAATTAAATATGATTTGAACTTTTTGATACTCAAATCCTTATTTAAAATGCGGCCTATGTTACGAACTGAATCTCCCTGCTGCCAAAGGGCAATTATTGCAGCTTTCTCCTGGTTAGTGCAACGCATAGTTTCGTATTAACAACAGCAACAAACGATTAAAATTTGCCTATTTAAAAACCTGACTTAAAACAGAAATGCGAGTAATAAACAAAAATGTTTAGTCCAATGGCTAATAAATGGTAGTGACATTTAAAGCGCATGCGTGAATGGCTGTTGTTTCTGCAAGTGCTTTATCAAATTTTTAGTGCCGTGCATTCCGAGACTAGAGTTAAAATTTTTAAATCCCACGCATGCGTAATGCACTATTCAGCAGTAGTAGGGTGGATCATAGATGTCTCACATATACCGACTGTTTTTATATTTAATATTTATATAAATTAAGAAATTCCGCTACGCAGTTGCTGTCTATAGTAAACTCAATTAAGCTAGTTATGGACGGTGAGCGATAATATAATATATAATTTATTTCTTTGTAATGAGATGTATTCCTACAGACAAGTAAACGGCATATATATAAATATATATTATAGCGTCAGTGCGTAACGTTCTATGAATTTTAATCACAAGCGATATTTTTGTAATATATCAGATATATATTATAGCTCACCGTCCGTAACTAGCTTTAATATTATTAGATATAGCTAGCGTTACGAGATAAATGATTTAAAAAATTGGGTAATATAAAATTTTATGAGATTGAGTAAAAATATATGAAAATATATTATGTACTGTAAAACACCTAAACTTTTAATAAATCAATAAACATTCAAAAATAAACTCTATTATTCCATTTTTATGTGCATATTGAAGACCAACATACCAAAATTTAAAGAAACATTACACATTTCTGTAATTTTGCATGAATCAATGAAGCATGCACCTTGAAATCTGCACAAAATATATTAATTGTAATAATTAACATAACATAGAAAAATAGTAAAAAAGTCAATTTGTTTTTTGACTTTTTCAACAACTCCGACATTGCAATAATAATTTATGATCTAACATAAGAATTATTGCAGTAGGGAAAATCCAAATTTTATATTAAACTAAGTTTACGTTTGATTAATGTCTCTTGTAACGGACCAATTAGAAAAAGAAATCTACATATGCCGTATTGCAAGGAATACTGAGAGAGAATAAAAGAATTAATTTTATAAATGTTCGGTAACTCCGACGTGTACTTAACTAAAATATACATCTACGTCTCATTTTGTTTGTCATAATGAAAATATATGAGAGGCAGGTTCATATTAATTTATGAGTTCGTTTTCTATACTTATTATTTTTTAATAGCAGTTTTTTTATTTGCCTTATTTATTCTATTGAATATACGATACCAATTTCAGTAATTGCAGAATTATTTAAATTAATGGAAACAAAATATAAACGAACAGACAGAGTAATCTATCGCTACTCCATAGTCTCACCAATTTTTGGTGCCATCGTATAGCATGTACGCATACATATCATCAGATCCCACTCCAGTTTGAATTTAAACGCGGTCCGGACTTATTTGTGGTGGGGCGCGATAGAATGAGAGCAGCGCAAGAGGTGGTGACTTTAAGGTGACGAGCATTGTACATAACTCAAATATAAAAATTCCTGTAAGTGTTAGCAGTCCATATTCTTTAAATAATGCCCGGCAAGTATGGTACCTCGGGACACCCGCTATACATCGCAATATCTTTTGTTAAACAGTAAATACATCCGACGACAGAACAAAATTTCCCCAAAAACACACCCCATACCTCAATCGGGAGACAACCTGAGCATAATAAAGTTTTATTAATTGATCTTTTAAAAGTACGGACTTTAGACTTTTAAATAAGTAGCACAAAGAACTCAATTTTGATGTTAATGTAGTACAATGTTCTTTCCAGTTTAAACACTCATCTAATTTAAAACCCAAAAAGGTTATTCTATTTTTGCCATCTGGCAAGGATGTGTCATGAATCTTAATATTAATTTTAGAGTACTGTTTCTGATAATTGTGGAATCTAATAGAAGCTGTTTTGATAGGATTAAAATACAAAGAATGAGCGCCAAACCAATCACCAATTTGCTGCAGAGTTGAGTTGCATTTTTCCTCCAAAACTTGATCAGTTTTATCTGATATAATCAGAGATGTGTCATCTGCATACATAATAAGAGCTTCATTATCTATGCAAGATGGAAGGTCATTTATGTACAATAAGTGTAACATATGATGTTCAAATGGAATAACTATTTGTTTTTTAGACATATTATCTGAACCTTTGTTTAGAATTACCTTCTTCGAAAAAATGTCAAACAGTTTACAGATATAGGTAGGTGTGAACACCCAGTATAACAAGATGTGCCCAATACATCACGCAATAATTACTGAAATAAATAGTATAAACATTGTCCCGATCAACACAAAATATATGGCAAAATACGCCCTCTAATATTTTCATTCATAAAATTTAATAGCAGAAATTTATAACTGTTAATATCTAGCTTAATGTCCCTGCAGCGGATTCAGCTGAATTGAAAATCAAATAACGCCCGATATTGCAGTTTGTGTTATTTATTAATACGACTCTACTAAACTTTAACGAATCGTCCCTCTCTCTCTCTTTACATATCGTTACATCGGGCACAAACATGCACCATAATTAACCAAGTAGTATTAAAACTTGATATATCACGGGCCCTTTGGCAAACTTGTAACTAATTAGTGCAGTCTCCGGGATAGGATACGCTACAAGTTTGGATTGTAACACATGCTCCTGAACAGTGGCTAACTTACAGCGTTATGCGAAGATAGTAGTTCTTGGAGACGACTATTTCAAGTCGGTAACACATTAAAATTTTCATATGTTAGATTACAACGGTTTTTAGTCGTCGAAGATATTGCATAACTGTGCTTGCAGCTGTGGTCCGTTCTATTTACAAATGGGCGTTCTAAATAAGTCCCATTAAATCTAATACGAGCCCTAACAACTAAATGTTCGGACGGACTATTATATTTATAATTAAAAATTGTTTTTGAGTACTACATCTGGAATTTAAAAAATCTACATAAACTTAATTGTTAAATCAAGTGTTTTGACCAATAAATCATTCATTATTTTAATAATTATCGATTTGCTGGCTTTGGCAAATAGTTTAAATGTTTATTTAACGAAATTTGCTGACAACTTAATGTTCGGACAAAGATTCTTTTCATCAATGAAATACAAGCAAGCTCTGAAAAAAAAATGCCATCTGTCACCATGGCAAAATTAATATATTTTTATGACATTAGCAATAGTGCATTCGCGAACAAAATGGCTCGCGGAGTTGCTACTGATAAAAAAGTGCGTGAAATCATAATAAGACAATATGCCAACGGAAAAACTATGGGAAAAATAGCAAAAGACCTCAATATTGCCAAATCGACCGTGGGAGAGGTAATAAAAGCGTATGGGGAAACGGGATCCTTTGATGTCCGCGGCAAAAGTTCTGGGCGACCAAGGATTGTAACAGAAAGGAAAAAAAGGGTTCTTGTTAAAATTTGCAAGCAACAAAGAAGGGGTACGGTACGGGATATTCAAACACGATGGACTGAAGAAGCAGATTTAAATGTTTCAAGGGAATGTTGCAGACAGTGGATACACAAAGCTGGATATGGATTTTATAAAGTAAATATTATTTGTGATTGAAATACAAAAAATTGTAATAATTAGCTCAGCGCACTTTAAAGCAATTCACATTTTTAGGCCAAAGAAAAGCCACTGCTCACTGACATACAAAAGAGAAAACGTCTTATTTGGGCAAAATCTAAAGTACAATGGACCAAAGAAGACTGGGCTAAAATTATTTTTAGTGATGAATCCAAATTTGATGTTTGTGTTGGCGATTTTCGGAAACGGGTGATAAGAACGAAATCTGAAGCATTTCATAAAGATTGTATTAAGCGTACAGTAAAGTTCCCACAGGGTGTTATGATTTGGGGCTGCATGTCCACTAATGGTGTAGGCAGGCTTGAGTTTGTAGATGGCACCATAAATGCCCAAAAATATCAAGGCATTTTGGAAAGAAACTTGTTGCCAAGTACGATGGAGCTTTAAGAACATGGGAATTTCATATTTCAGCAGGATGGGACTTCCTGCCATACAGCTAAGAGTACCAAAAAATGGTTTGGGGACAATCAAATTAGTGTCTTGTCCTGGCCCTCGAGTAGTCCCGACTTAAATGTCATCGAAACACTATGGCATCACATGAAAAGATCCTTAAGAAATAGCCCCCAGCGATCAATTCCAGCACTTAAGGCCAAAATCCAAGAAATTTGGAATGCATTTACCCCACAATATTGTAAATCTTTGGTGGATACTATGCCAAAGAGGATCAAGGCGGTAATAGATGCCAAAGGGGACGTTACATCCTATTAATTTCCCTAAGAACGTTCTTTAATTAAGATTGTCCGAACATTTACTTGTCACTTTATTTTGTAGTTTGTTGTTAGATATTTAAAGAAATAATTTATGTTTGGAGTAAACATTGTTCTGAAAAGATTATAACTTTTGTTTTATGACAATAATTGGTATAGTTTCAGCAGAAAAAATTCTAATTGAATTCAAAATGGAAACTGAATATATTTGGAAAAAATAAACTGTCGTCCGAACATTTAGTTGTTAGGGCTCGTAGAAGGTATATATGCACTCTAACACGATACTCTCGAGAATTATACAGGCTGAACCTTAAATAAGTACAAATATTTTGACTGCAGGTGTTGTTCGTCATATAGAAGCATCAGTTGAAGGTAAATTTAAAAAAATTACGGATTTCATTTTTTTTAAAATACCCACATTTTGAGATCCCATGACCAGATAGACCACTGACGTAATCTAATAAACCATATGATTTACTGCATCCATAAACGTGCATAAAAGCTTACCTACTGAAAAGCCAACTGTTCAAACAGTTACCCACATTTCATAAGTTAATATCATTAAATTTGAAGATACGCAAATTATCCCTTAAATTATAAATAACAAAAAATAATGATTTTCACACATCACATATAACCTCAAATAAGGTCTCAGTGCTAACTATTTCGTACTTTGTAGTGAGTGAAACAGGTTTTAAAAATAAATATAAAACATGTAATAACAAAATAACCAGCTTGTTGTATACGTTCGATATCAAGAGAAGGCAAAGTAAAATTCAGTGTCACAAACTGTCAATCGTATGCAAAAAAAGCTGGTGTCGTAGGCACAGGCAACAGGTAGGTGTCACGGGCAGTAGGAGAAATGTCTGGAGGTTATGTTGATACCGGTGCACTGTTCGAAAGCAAAAGAACAAGCTGTGGCAAAGGCAAGGTACAAGTGGAAACAAAACATGTAATATTTGTGAAAAGGAATTTGATAATTTCAATACAAGTAAACTGAAAGTTAATATGAGCGTCATTCAAGCAGTGAAGAGGTTGACAGGCTAAACCTATTTGTTAAGCATTGATAGTGATAACGATAGTTTGTACTGTGATAAGTTGTGATCAGTTGGAGTGTAGTAAAAACTGATATTGACCAAATTTATTTATTGGTGGGGTATAGGAATGGCAAAGGAGAAGCGGTGGTCATTAATATTTTCATAAATAAACATATTTCAATGATTCTTTGACATGTCTAAAAACTCTAGTTAACTTATTGAAGCATATGCCAATACACTGGCAAAGCTGTGAAATACACATCCACCATGACACTTAAATCTATTATTAGCGGTCCTCAACAAGTTTTCGATTGAAAAATCACGAAATTTATTTAAAATCTGACTTTTTTATTCCTATTGATTATGTGTTCTACACAGTGAACTATATTCATGGTTACAATATTTGTACTTATTTAAGGTTCACCCTGTATTGTGCACAGTAATAAAGTATTTACCCATACACACCGATTGTCTAATCCATTTACCTCGCGGAAGAGAAAGTAATGAGATTATACCAGCATCGCGGGGTTAAGCTGCTTTTCGAGAGATTCGCAAAACAAGGGAAAACACTATGTGTAACGGACGCCTACTGGATTCTTATGTAACCGGAAACAAAAGAACTTCAAGTGTAAAAATTAAAAATAAAACTTTAACAAGATCCCTAAACTTTCCTATAAACTTTCGTCCAAAAGCACTGCAGTATTTTTTTGAGACAGGATAATGTCGATGGTATTTAATAAGATTTTCGCCATCTAACTTAGTGTTAATTAATCATGGATCAACTTTTAGTAGAGGCAGAGGCAGCTTACTAAATTCAACTTCAATTCAATATATTATACTAAAATATCTACAACACAGTAACGAAGCAACAGAGCACAATTTAATCTGATTGGGTATTAGCGTGTAGTGGTAGATTTCCTAGTTTAGAGTTGCGTGTAGTGACGTCACAAGCGGGCACACCGTTATTAAGACTAGCACTAATTTCAACCCCTTATATCTCTAAATCACAGAAAGTAAATCATTTGAAATTTTAAGGGCGTAATAAGAGTATCACGTACTATACAAAAATCGCAAAAACAGACCTATTAGTACTACCTATACATACAAATATGTATACCTGAAATATGGTACATAACTCAGCATATACAGTGCTTTCGAAAAGTAACGAATAAATTTTTGAAATTGAGAAGTTTTCGAAATAATCCCCTGGCACGACAATTTTGTTTTTAAAAAAGGCACTTTTTGACATACGACTCACATTTTTGACGTCATCGTTGTTCCAATATGGGTCGTATGTCAAAAAGTGCCTTTTTAAAAAACAAAATCGACGTGCCAGGGGATTTTTTTCGAAAACTTGTCAATTCACTTCAATCACAGTATAGTAAAATACATAGTTTTACCCTAAAAGAGATAACACACGATAAAAAAAATTAACCTTAAAAATGTAAGTAGCCTCAGTCAATTTTATTTTTATCTAGATCGAAATTTTGATGATGCAAAAAATATTTAAAAAAACTCCTTTGTAACAAATTTTTACATCTACATTATGGTCGATCTTAAAAATTTAAAGTTGAAGACTTTAGGAAAGGCAGTTGCGCCAATTTGAGGCAATAAAAATCACCATTTTCTTGGCATTATTACTTATTTGCTTAAGCAATGCATAAAATAAATGCAATATGAAAATAGCTATACCTACTAACCATCACAAACAAATAGTAACTATAAGTGGTACAACGCAATCTCAGTTACTGTTCAGTTAATTGTAGATACTTATCTGTACGTTTTTGTAATTTAAAATTACATTGGTAACTGGAATTTCTAGTGACCATACTTGTCTTATTGTGGCTTTTGGCTTCAATAGTTCACTTACTATCTTAGCGTCGGTTATTTCAAAGAGCGAACAACCGGGGTGGAGATGATAACCAATTAATTGTAGAAATCGTTTTAGTGGATTTTATGCGTCACTTAATAAATTCTGTAAAAAATATTTTGCAATAATAACACAATATTGTTCATAATTCAACTTAGGTAACGGTTGTTTTTTGTTACACAATATTAAGTTACAAATTCTATTTTAAGTTACTTATAAAATGGTTTTAGTTCGGTCTAGTCTTGTGTTTTTGTTGTGTTGTGTATCCTTAAAATATATTCTACATCTTTGTAATTATTTCTAAATATTTGTAATTACTCTATAAATGGATTACTGTTGGCAAGTACATCAAATATAATTTCAATATACTTATACGAAGCAAATAACATGGACAAATACTGAAACATCAGTTTTTTTTACTATCCTGAAGATGTCGCAATAAGCAACGAAACGTTGACAAGTAAAAACATTGTGTTTTCGTTCAAGGCTATTAGTAAAACTAGTTGTGGTATTATTATTATTACAAAATGCAGAACGGCACTACACCAAATATGTAGATAATAATTATTTACACAAATTATTCCTATCACGATTTTAGGGCCAGTTTGGAGAAGTGTTATGCACAATTAGCAGAATTTCTGCAAACAGTGTATGCTATTTAGAAATTTTTGTGTATAAAAGTCTTACAATTATGTACTTAAATTTTATGCTTACTCAACAATTACTTACTTATCCTGCTCACAGATTTAAGAGGTAGGTATCATAAACGAACACAATCGAAATTACTGTTATTTACCTTGATGTATCAGTGTGTTATAAAGTATTTTCTCAGAAACTAAAATTTGAAATAATTCAATACTAAACATCCCCGAAGAGACCAGCCTCTGGGAAATTTAAGAACCTGGTATTAAACTTCATTTATTGGAAAAGTTTCTTATATAAAAACTCATACAAAGTGGATTACTATTCTATCAGACGTAGCTATATTCAATAACCGAGGATCGTTTCGAAAGATTTAATAAAATGACTCGTCGACTTACAATTTTTCAATTAAGAAACTGGCCTCATTAGAGCCGAGCAGCCAGCCATTTTCGAGGAAAAAAAAGTAGCCGGGACCAAATTAGCTTTTCATTGATTAATGTCACAAGAGGGCAGTGTCCCTCGTTATTTCCAGAGAGGAAAAATAAGAAGGTTCCGACTTGTGTAATACGTTTCTTGTTTTCCAATAATATAATTAAACAGGCGACTTATAGCTTATAAAACTTTTTAGCTAATAAAACTAAAGTGTTTTATAATAATTTGTTAGTAATGTTCCATAGTATTTCTAACCGCGCTATAAATAAATTATATACGACGTGTGGCAATTAAGTTCAGGGAATTTAGTTATAACTTGGAAACTGGCAACACTGCATCGTTCGTCAACGTTTTTCTAGAGAGGGGGGACCTTCCTTTTAGTTTCAGTCCAAGATTGAAGTCGATAACACGCTTGGTTTGTGTTTTATGTGTATTTTTTGAAGTAACTTTGTAGTGGCGTCGTGAAAATGATTGATTCAAATTACAATCAACGTGTTGTGATTCAATTTTTAGTAAAATCTGGCGAAAAACCCTCAGAAATCCGGTTCAAAACGGTTCAAGGAGAGGCTTGAATCAGTAGAAGACGATCTACGTGAAGGAGCTCCCGTCACCTCTTGTACTGAAGCGAATGTTGACCATTTGCGTGCACTGACCCGTCTGACCGGCGGCTAAGCATTCGTGCGTTGTCTGACGAGTTAAACGTCAACAAAGAAACCGTTCGCAAGATGTTACACGAAAATTTGAATATTCGAAAGATTTGCGCAAAGATGGTGCCAAAACTTCTCACCTGTGAACAGAAAGACATGGAAAAAATCGATCTACGAGGATGTGTGGTACCGCATTCAGAGCGGCGGTAGAGACTAGATGAGTCGGGTAGTCACTGGAGATGAGACCTGGATATTTCAGTATGACTTCGAGACCTGTAAACAAAGTCAGCAGTGAATGGAAAAGGGTGGAGGCCGGCCAACGAAAGCGAAGATGTCCAAGTCCCGACTGAAGGCAATGTTGATCTTTTTTTTTTTCAATATCCACGGCATCATCCATCGTGAATATGTTCCTGCTGGCCAGGAACGGCTGCGCGTCCTCGTTTTCCGTGTGCGACCCGAACTCGCCGAGAACGGCTGGATCTTGCGCACCACGACAACGCGCCAGCCCGTTCCATACACCACCTGCAATTTTCAAAGAATTTCCGAGGTAATCACAACACGTTGCTTGTAATTTGAGCCACTCATTTTCCCGACACCACTAAAAAAGTTACTTCCAAAATGGAATTTATGCTACAAAAATATCGTATTATTACTACTAAAAATACCGAAATAAATATAAAATTGATGTTTAGTTAATTTGTTGTTATTATATCATATAACTATTTTTTAATTGTTTCCAACAGGCCTCACAAAACATCAACGGTGGCTAAAGTGATAATGCTGTGCCCATTTTGGTTGTATAGTTGCTGTATAAACATTCTTACAATATTGTTGTGATTTATGTTGTCTTAGAAGAAAAGACAATACCTAACCTTTGTAAACTTTCTTTTAAACACCCTGTATATGCAGAAACTCTGCCAGGCCATTTCTCAGTCTTTATTTATATAACTTACTTTTTTGTGATGTTTATAATTATGTCACGTTGGTTTTTATTGCGAAAACAAATTCGAGATCGGATGAAGAAAAAAGATGGGCCATGAAACCGCGATACAAATATAAATAAAATAGTACTAATAGCATCTTCCGTATAATTATGTAGAAGTCTCGTCACGGTGGCCAGCAAATTTCACTTTCATCGTTACATAACGGTAGAAAATAAAAACAGCGCCATTAAAGCAAAGCACTAAAATAGGAGAAAAACTCGATCCGATAAAAATTCGTTCTGATTCCTACCAGTAATAAATCCAATATAGAATTCACAAATCACGGTCGGGTATTATTTTTTAATGTGCTTAAGTGTAATTTTAGTTACTAGCTCTTGGGATTAGATAAATACCCCACATGAAACAACTAGGCGATTATTTATTGCAGTACAAGGTATTTACTGATTTCCATTTTGTCTCCATTCCTGATTTCTGTTGAAGAAGGAAAAGAAAATAGTATCAAATTTCAATATTTTATTGAAAGAAGCAAAGTGAAACCCTGCTTTTCTCTTAACTTCCTGTCAGATATCAAAAAAATATATATCCATTTTTAATATGAGCTCTCAAAATATAAATTAAACAGATGTTCTATAATTTATTAAAGACTTGCATGACTGCGACTGTGTATTACATAAAACTCTTTTAATAAACAATGCACTACGTAGTAAGATACCGTTTAAACTAACAAAAGCCTGATATATAGTGATTTTCTGAATTGTTATGCCATGACCTCGATAACTGGTCGCTGCCAGTGACAGAAGTGCACATCTCTAGCTATAACTGTGATTCTTGGATCTGCCCTTGTTGTTCTCAGACTAGGCTCTCTGGGGGCAGACCCGCTATTATTTATGAACTGAAAACTTCGATCATGATGGCTTGTTTCTTCGATATAAATCTTGTAAATGTACCGAACAACAACATGGTATAAATACTGTTGGCAACGTGCCAAAACTGATTCCACGATTTCTTAAAGTGAATAATCAACTGCGCATACTAGTCACTGTTTCCGCTGATCTTCAACCTCCCTTTTAGCTGATTGAGGGGCAAATCTTTCGAGTATAAAGACATGGTGGCTGGAAGTCTAATTCTGTCGCTGAATACTACATCGAAACTTCTATTGAAAACATGAAACGAACGACTATGAAAATTCTGAGCGAAAGCGAAAATATTTCCTCGAAAGCCGAAAATATTCCCTAAACAACCAAGTTACTTCATAGGCATCTTAAAATTATGTCCACACGCAAAATATTTCTACCTCTTCGGGCAAATTGTTGGGTATGTTATCACTTGGTATTAATTTATCCAATTGTAAAGATTTTAATGTCAATGTCTGTGTCAGATATTAGGGACTGTCTTATGTCACTTTTTATCATTGTCGATATTTAACTTCAAATAATTTTAATTTTTATAATAATTTTTATAGTTAGATATTTGATTCAACTTAAAGGAGACCACCTGAAGAAGCAATCCTAAAAATGCAGAAATAGGTCAGATCTCATCTATTGTGGTTGAATTTGTCGTGTTCCCACTGCCAAAAAGTGAAGTTAGATATTTATATAGTGTTTCATTAGCAGGTTAGTAAATTAGATTATTTTCTTTAGATAATTATTGAATAGAGCTATGTCTGTGGAATTGTCTGTGTTAGCATACCTAGATGTTTGGTATCAGAGAACATACATATGACTTCATTGATAGGAATTGTAGGAGATTTGATTTATATTAGCTTAAAATACCTTTCTAAAACAGTAAAAAATACACTATGGTTGATAATTAGGTACTCTCGGATACGAAACTTTGTTGACATTTTTCACGATAATGTTTGGCATATTAAGAGAATTTTTACTGGTCATTTGTTTTCTTAGTTTTAATTTTAATTATGGTTAATTTGTTTCTGTGTTCTTGTGTTTTTCATTGGTTTTGTTTTGTAACATTTTTTCGTTATATTTTTTTATCTTGTTGGCTGCTTGCTACAAAACTTTATGTTATATTTTAACACTAGTTATGTATTTATTATATTATTGTCACTTTTTTCCCCACCCATTAATTGGTTTTTTACTGTCGGGTGGTGTAATGAAAATAAATAAATAAATGTATTTAACAAACGAGTTTTCATATGGTCTTGCATATTTTGCCATTATGACATTCGAAAGATTGTCAAAGTAATACAACTTACCGCACTTAAAATAGTAAGTGCAACTCTATTTACCGAACGATTGTAAATAAATTAATTAAGACACTTCCTTATATTATACTTAGTTATTTTTCATACAGATTATTTTAATCAGCATAGATATTATTTTTCAATATGCTACTATTTCAACAATGATAGAGTGCCTTG
This sequence comes from Monochamus alternatus, assembly GCA_037114965.1. Taxonomy (NCBI): domain Eukaryota; kingdom Metazoa; phylum Arthropoda; class Insecta; order Coleoptera; family Cerambycidae; genus Monochamus; species Monochamus alternatus. The sequence goes on along the minus strand of CM073429.1, from coordinate 58,276,046 downwards.
TCATGCTCAGATGACTGAATCCGCTATTATTAGAAGAACTGTTTATAAACTAGAGTAAACAGTGCTTCATTAGTAACAGACAAGCGCCAATTACTGGCAAATATGAGACACAATCGTTGTGAAATTAGAGAATCCGGGGTTGTACTACAAAAAACCCCACCGCCTCTGAGCTGAATGAAATTCATTCATTATTTCAGGATTTATGAACGTAACTATTAAATTCATTAATTTAGCAATTAGTTTAGTGGGAAGTGAATTGTAGACCTTTTTTATAATTATATTATGTGGATAATAATTAATTTATTAATAAGTATTTGGAAGTATAGTAGACTATTGACTAATAACTTCTTCCTGGTTTTGAAAAGAAAGCAGGATCTGGTGAGTTGGTAATTTCATTCAATAAACTCTTAGTAACATTATTACTGTTTTTACAATGACATACACATACATTTAGGAAAGGTATTATATAATTTACTAAAATCAAATTAAAAAACGCTTTTACTTCCATCGTCATTTCGTTAAAATTAAAACAGATGGTATTCGAGTTGGTACGATGACAAATATGTCACGTCACACACGTACAACATAAGGAAATAATAGCAATGTCCTTTATAAGGAATTAACTTCTGCATTGAACAAAGAACAATTATTCGTTTTTCCAAATAGAATAATTACATATTAATATTATTAAGAATGGTGCAGAATTTTTAGCAGCAATTTACTTACACTGATAAAAATCTACTATTTACTTTTACTCAATTTATTTTGAAATTTAACGAATTTATCATGTTTGTCATACTTTCCAAACTGTTGCACATGCGCAGAGGCACATCAATCTAACCTCTAGCCTAATATTTTAGTTGTGTTAAGGTGTAGTAGAAAACCATGCAGCTTATGCCAACTTAAGTGCTTAAGTGTTAAGTGTTATGGTATAATATTTACATAGAAATTGAAACGATACGTTGTTTAGATGCTTGCATCAAGACTGCGCCATTACCTGTTTCTTTAAACCATACAACATTCATTTGAACTCACTCAACTCAGCCAATATATTTATCGTTGACAGTAAAAATAGTAATAGTTTACCACAGATATTATTATTATAAAAGGAGACACCCACAAAGAGTTTATGAAACGTTGGGATGAAACAAACGGCTGTAATTTTGCTAAGGAGTTCCTAGAGTACCCCTGCAAGGATACAGCCAAAAAGTACCTGTCTAAGACAAACCTTCGTCTGGTGACAGGTATTCGAACTGGACACTGCTGGCTAAGAAAGCACCTCTATTACATGAGGTGCTGATACACCTCTTTGTAGGGGTTGCGAACAGGAAGACGAGACAGTACTCCATGCACTCTGTGAGTGCACTGCCATTTCGTCAATAAGAGAATCCGTGTTGGGAGAGCGATGGCCTTCTATGGCCTACATTAGAGAGATCCCCCTGAGATACGTCACCACCTTTTTCTCCTTATTAGGCTGGCTGGCGGCTCAGGTGGACTGATCTCCTAATGGGAGGAGGTACAAGGGACCCAATGGGGCCTAAGTGCTGTAGCCTTTTTGCTACCCTCCCCTTAATTCCAGATTCCAGACCACAGATATTAACATTAGTTGTAGTTAAGTGAATTGTAAATTTACTATAAATACAAATATTTATTTTGACATAAATATACGCATATCTACAAACATTTGCAAAAAACAAGGAAACCAAGAAACCAGGGATATACCAATGTTTCGAGGAGAAGACACTGCATTACATTTTTGGATGATGGATCAACAATACACTTTTAGAGGAAGAGATGGATAATACACATTTAAAGAATGGATGGTAAATTCTACTAAAAAATCTTCCTACAAGTATTTCGACTTCTGACAAGATATCCTTAATTATTTGGAAATAAAAAAAGTAATTAATTGGCATAGTGTATTATCAAATTCTAATAATAAAAACTACTATATTTCTAATAATTTGTTAAGTAATAAACATCCTGCATAACTTGCCTCATTTAATCCTGTATTTTTATATATTTTAACACAATTAGAATTTTTTAACCCGAGCAACTTTTTTTCATGACATTAAAAGTAAAAAGTTTCCCTCTCTTTAACCTCATCTGTCGGCACACTCTATATAGCTACAAAAATAATATTACGAGAATATATTCTTAAATTGGTTTCTGTTACACTATTCACAATATTTGAATTGAATGATAAACTCTAGTATAATTTTTTTTAATATATGCATATTGTTTATTTTTTCACACTGATAGTCATATATGTGAAACAATGTTAGTTAATGAAAATTTATCCATATTTCAATTCTAATTATAAATTTAAGTAATTACTCAGTAAAATTACATATATTTTCCAATTCCATTCTAAAATGCAATATGGAATTTAGCATAATAATAACTGTAAATTAATTACATAATATAATATGAAATTTGATCCATGTTTACTTCTGAAGTATTCCAGTATTATTTTATTTACAAAATTATTATGTAATTTTACGCTGGTCACAAATTGCGATCGCAAAATTATATGAAATTACAGATAAATTTTTATAATTTTAACACAATTTTTTTGGTGATCTTGGAGAAAGTAGTAACACTCTTTTTCACTTCTTTCAGCTTCTGTACATTTCTTATGTATTGTCAGGTAATTATTTAAAATTAAATGTTTCGCCTTTCAATAAAATTCAATTAGGTTTTATCGTATATACAAATAATTAAACCTTTTACGAGTCATCCAACGGGAATTAAATAAAACTGTGTTAAGTGATCGTACTCGATTGACGGAGTAGCGAAACATACAAAAACGGTGGTAATTCGAACCGCTGGCTGCGCTGATATAGTAATTATAGGAAGCTATTAAGACAACAAAAAAATCGAGGCTTAACAACAAATAAATCTAATCTCAGATTATTCCACTTAAGAAATATTTCAACAGGAAGTTGTCGAAAGATTTATTTATGAATGCAACGACCTCTCCCCCAACCTAAAGCGGTCTGCAGACTACCGAATTTAACCGTCAAGCTAACAATAGACCAGAATTATTTTTACGTTTGCATCATAAAATATTGGTTATAATATGCAGTTCATTGTGTAAAGTATGTATGAATTAAGTTTTTTTTTTTGTAATATCCCAAGCAGAATGCGAATTGTGAAAATTAATATCCTGATGCAAGATAAATTCGCAGAACGTCGGTGCAGATCTTGAGGCAATAGCTCCTGCACTTTTTGAATATAATCAGGATATAGTAGATTACGTTCAAGAATTTGGTGTACAGACGTACCTAATAATCCAGTTTCTCAAGATACACGTTTAGTACTTATTTGTTCATCATCAACTGTTTGCAAAATATTTTCTTCATCTTGAAGTCCTAGTATACTAGGACGTTCTCGGATATTATTGAAAAACTTTGCTCTCTCAAGCCCATCTTTCAGCATTAGAAAATGTTTATCTATGAGGAATCACTCGATTTAGAAATATCCCTCACAGAAACCTAGCATAAGTAACAAGACAACTTATTCGCTGAATGTAAATTTTCCAGCTATTTTCAACAACAAGCACTAGCAGAAATAAAATAATTTTAAAGATAAAACCTATGGCGAGTGAACAAGTAAGTAAATTAAACATTAAACACGATTTTATGTACATGAAGCACCATATTCTTCTATTCTTCTATTTATGCGCAGTATACATCACTATATTATCTCTAAACGTTTATTGAATAATTGGAAAGGATGCCAAGAACACACGTATATTTTTCTAAAAAAATATCTATTAATTCCATTTGTTCCCCTACTAAAATCGATAAATTAAATATTTCAAAATATTCATTAGGCAGTCATAATTACAGTGCCGCAACCTCCAATTATGCATTATTTAGAGACGGCAAGTATTTCTTGGAGCAATGCAGGTATTATAAAATGCATTATTTATGAGATGTCATTTACCAGCCGACATGACTTCATTGCGGCAAGTTCAGCTATTGCGTGGGTCGCAGCCTAACGCTTTATGCCAAGTTAATGGCATTATATGGTTCACATTTTGTTTGTTCACACTTGGTCAGAAGCCCGAGTCTTGCGCGTCATTGTTTATTTGCCGAGGTTACAGTGTGAGCTGCCAAAAATTTGCCACCCAAGCTTGCTTCGTTTCGATTAAAAAACTAAAAGAACGCTCGGACCTGTCAAATTTTTTGTGCGAGACGGAGGGCATATATTATTGTGAAAACGGCGTTATTTCAATTTAGTTCCTGGTTTCCTTGGAATATTAGTGACTCATGTTATAAACCCGTTCACAATTTATGACAGTCGACACAAAGAAATATACATGCAGCCCGTATATTTTTCCTACAAAATCGTGTGCCGCATATCTCTGAGAGCATACCCGATTACACAGCTTCTGCCGCAGCAAATACGCATGCGACAGATCGAAACGTTGGATTTCTATTGGTTCTGACGAATTGACGGATCCACCTGTTTCATCTCCAACGCTATTATGGGCGGGTAAAATTTCGGATATATCTTTCCGCTAATTTAATTATGCATGTAATTCCTTTTTCAGTGATTTTGGGTTTGTAAACATCCTAATTTAACAAATGAGGAATATCAGATGATGATATGTATGACGGAATTAGGGTGCGAGATCAAAATATGTGATGTTGAAATATATAATTCATCAGCAATAATATCCGTGAGTAGTGTATATCGTATAGTGTAATAAAGAATGGCAAAGAAGTACAACTGCGAAACTGAAAATAGTGAAACCTAGCGGATGGAACAATAAAAAAAATTGAGTTGCTCTATCTTAGAAGATGAAACTCTGCCTAGAATATATAGAAGGATGCTTTTGCGAATTATGCACGACATATGAATTATGGTATGAGAATTTACGTATAAAATAGATTCAAAAAGAGTATACTGATAGAAAAAGACATGATAGTGATATGGCAAAGAAACTATTTAAAATAAATATGAAAAGGTCGGAATCTAAATCGAAGAAAATATTTAATTTTGACGAAACATGGATACATGGAGGTCATACGGAAGCTGGTACAATATGATATAATAAGCGTTTAAGCGTTCATGTGTGACTATTATAGTGACAGTGCTAGTAACCAATAGTACATATATATATATATATATATATATATATATATATATAGTGCAATATATATATATATATATATATATATATATATATATATATATATATATATATAGTGCAATATATTCTAAAGCCGTTTGTCCTTATGGATACGAAATTCGAGAATATTTGCGCGAACTATAATGTTTTCATCATGAAACTGTCATCGTAAATTGTCAGAAACTAAAAACAAACTTATTAACACCATATAATAATGAAAGTAGCAATAATATTTGTACTGTTTTATTGTTTTGCAAAATTTGTCAAAAGTTGAGATTTTCTCACCATAAATAATTAATACAATAGTTGCGAATTTCGTACAAAAATCCATGAACGTCACGTCCCTGAGGTGCGGGCTTAAGTGTTAAAGTGTGATATCTGCGGAGTGCGCATCAGGCAGATGTAAGTGGGTGGTGGAGGGTCATCGCCGTCCAAGAGGACGGCATTCTAATTTGTGGAGAGGATGGCACGAGGGAGGACATTCACTGTCAACTTATTTTAGATAATTTTGTGTGCTTTGAACCCTTTTCAAGTGGCACGTTTAGATCATCTCATCATCCAACCCTCAACTTCCGTACTCATCTCTGTGTGCTGTGAATTAATCACTATTATTTTCGACCTTAGGTAATTGATAATACAGGTTAAAAACTTTAAATTTGGAAATAACTCATCATTTTTATTATCTAACGCTTCGAAATTAGCAAAAACTGTTGTATCACTGTTTCTCCTAAAAATCATGGATGTTATGTAATGCGACTATTTTTGTATACCTATTTTTCATATCTTCCAATTTAGTATGTCTATGAAATGTTGCTACTCGCATGCTTGAATTAGTCACTCTCTATTATTCTCTACCATGGGTAATTGATAATACATGATAAAAACGCAAAATCTGTTATCTACTAAAAATAATTAATGTTTTGTAATACAATTGTTTTTATTGTCATTGTTGTATATTTTTTATATCTGAGTGCCTTCAAATTTAGTACGTCTATGAACTATTGCTATTCGCACGTTTCGCTCGCCGCGCTGGTCTCAAGCTAGCTATGAGTCACTCTCTAAATTTTCGGGTATACCCACAGTTTAGACAAATATTTTTGAACCAGGATTAAAATGGATATCCTTCATTAATCAATTTCGGTATTAGGCCTCCGCTTCGCGCTATTCTCAATCAATCTCTCGGACTTCGATGCCATTTAAATTTATGTCAGTTATCACCTAAGACTGAAGCCTCGACTGAAGGCCCTAAATGAGTTTTGCCACCCACGTAATCTCAACAACGACAGCAGACAATCGATTACTTACAAACATCGCCCAGCAATCCTCCAGATTAAAATAAGTGAATTAAATAAATACCTACCTGTGAAGAATGCGAAACAAATTTCAGCTGCCCAACCCAAAACCTTCTACTCGATTCATCATTGAATGGAATGGTTTCCATTATATTATCAACTCCTGCGGTTAGATTTTCTCGGTAAGGTCAGTCTTTATTATAATATTGTGATACACTTTAGAAATTGAATTCTCTTTTTTTATAGATATACACTGAATGAAATGTGCTTATTAAACTGTTTATCTAGAATATGTATATAACCATATTAAAATTATTATTATAGCCTTTACGTTCTATTTGTATAATAGGGAAGATTTGTTGTACAAAGACCACTACCCTAATCTGTATATAACAGCTGTATTTAATAATAATTTGTTTTACTAAGAGTTTAAAATATACATATATTATTGCACTACAAAACATTTTTATTTATTTACTTACTTTTTTTGTTATTAGTGATATATACATTTTTTTGGGATTTTTTTAAATTTAAAATTTGACGTTTGAAGTTTAGTGGACAAATAATTTATTATGATTTTTTTTCATCTTAAATGATCTACGTAAACCAGAAGACAAGTTTTCAGAACAGAGAAATTATGTTTACTTAACTTTGAAAATTTTTAAATTGGAGATAAAAGTGCAGTAAAATGTAAATTTGGAAAAAAATTACTTTTTATTATTTTGTTTTGAGACTCTCATTATAGTGAGTACAAGAAATATGATCATCTACATAATTTGAAGATGAGCCGTCTTGTGCAGGAAACGTTGGAACGGCCTCTTTGCGTAATCTATTGTGCGAATCGTTAGAAAACATATTATTTTAAAAATGTATTTGACATAGTTTGTCTATTACTAATCCTGAGCAGCTTTTCTAATAAATCTTCTCTATTAGAAGCATCTGCACAGAACTTTGCTCTAAAATAAAAATTTGTATTTGTGAATAATATAAATATGTATATTTTAAACTTCACTTTTATGAGAAGTATTTATATTCCAATGTTATGCTTAAGAAATAAGTTAATAGGTAAGGCAATAGCAGTAAAATATCATTTATGGTTTGTACAGTATATTATAGATTACTTATTTATGTATTTATATATGATATATTTAAACATCTAACTGCTGCGCAGCGACTCGTTCCTCGATCAGACTCAAAATATTGCTTTAATACTGCTCTGTATAACCGATGTTCGCACTCCCAGAGTTGGATGTAAACTGAGGTCTCTGCAGCTTGAAATGGATGCGCGAGCTGCTATGCGCGACTTATTATTTCGGCCCGAGTGTTTTTACTGGTCTCCCTATACTGTGTCCGTACGTAATCGGTTATAATCGCAAAACGGCCATCTTGGTCAAGTCAAGTTTTCTAAACCTAACCTACACATGATCATATCACGTTCTCGTTATGCGTTAAAAGTGGTACTTGGCTTTCAGTCATTTTAGTTTATCAAAATGTCTGTTCCATTTTATGGTAATTATTTTGTTTAGTCATATTTTTAATCATCGCGTGCAAAAGTAACAACCATAATAAATTTAGCATCAGGTTTTTGCCAAGTCAGAGATGACCCTGTTAAGTTTTAATTCTTAACAATCTGTAACTAATTCGTAAAGAACATATTAAGTTCGTGTAGAAACATATTAGTGCGTAGATGCTTTATATATAGGTAGTTATACATTTTTGTACATGTGCTTGCTTAGGTTAATTATAAATTGTAGATGCTTCATAGCAGCAATGGAAAACTTATTAAGCCAATGGGGATTGGAATCTTTTTTGCCGAATTTTCTATGTAAGTTTTAAATGGTAAAATGTACCTGTAACAGTGGAAAATATATGTTTTTTTTAATGTAAAAGTTTCATTTTACCCTTGTCATCTCAATATCACCAGTAGTAATTATAGAAATAATATTTCTTTGAGGGAAAGAAAAAACAACTTTCATTAGTTCATCTATTACTTGGGCTTATAAAACAAAATTGCATTTAAACTTTGTATTCTAAAATTAAATCAATTTAAAAAATCAACAGTTAATATGGTACAAAATATATTACTTATGTATACATGTACACACTTTCAAAAATGAATACAAACCATATCATCACTTCGTTTATTTAGTAGGTACTGAAAATTTTGCTACTTGCTCCGGCAGCAAGGTAGATTTTTAGGTTTTTTTTTTTCATATAAAAAATATAACATGTTTAATTCACGAAGTACAGAAAGAGGGAAAATAATAGGTAAGTACATATAATCATAAAATTATACAGTGTCCTAAAATTAAATGGCCATACTAAAACTACAATCACCTATAGTGTAAATGTTCTTATAATGGTGCTTAGACTTCTAATAAAGAATACAGCGTATTTCTTTCAATGTACTTTCATTTACATCTAAACATTTTAATTGCGATACTTCCTGATGCAAATAAATTTTTGTTCTATTGGGACACAGCTATTATAACAACTGCACGAATGATACAGTAAGGTGAACCGAGTGTCGATCGGTACTGTAACCTAGTTCTCATAATAGTGTAACATGGAATTGAATCATATTCCTAAAATACGGTAACGACTGAAAATTTCCGTCGCCTGAAAAATATCTAACGTAAAAATTGGAAACTAGATTGAAACAAGAAATATGGGTAATATAACCATTAAAATACGAACAGAATAATCGTAATATTGAGTTTTATTGTATTTATGTTTTACGTTTGGTAAATATCAAGAGTAAAATACCTGTGAAATCTCAGAAATACAAAAAAATAGGTGTTTTTTCTCATACTCAACTAATATCTCGTTACTAGTGTGGCATCTTGCCTTGCTTTTTCTTACAAAAATTGACAGCTCGAATTGCAAAACAGGAAAGGATTTAAAACAAAGTCCTGCGGGACGTAATAAAGTTCCATGTTTGTCAATTGTATGCAAATCTGACAAGAATCCTGCAAGTCTTGCAAAATCGAGGTAGAACAAGACTTTAAAGAAACTCTTGTTTTGTAAGACAAGTTTTGCTGTCTCAGACAACATCAAGTATCATATGTTCCTTTTTTCTACGTAACATGTTATATTTTTTAAGTTTTTTTCACTGTTTCACTTGCTATGGTCAGGGTTAGTGATATATGGTTGTAATATTAAATTCCACATAGTTCCAACATAATTAACCATAAAAATCAATTATTACCTCAAGTTTTTGATAAGATAAAGAAACGATTACATAACTACAGGGGCTGTAACATTTATTACACTAATAAAATTTGAATACAAGTCACATTTTTTCATAATTTCATTTAATGTAAACTATGTATGTTTCTACAACGTTTTATTTATTTTTCGGTATTTACAACTTCACACGTCTTGCCAAATTAAACATAAAAACTTCTCCTTTAAGGTCGCCGTATTTCTCGCCGTAAAATGATCAAATTTGTGATGTTTTTTAGGTACTGAAATCTTGAAAAATAAAACACGTAGAACAAAAGTAATATCAAAAATAAAATACTGATGTTTTGTTTATCCACTTTTACTATTTAAACTCTCTTCAAATAATATAATAACTTTTAAAATGCATTTGTATGACACACATTATTTCGCTATTCTAACCCCACATTTTAACAATTATTTTAACATACTTATAAACAAAAGCGAACAATCTTAAATGCAAAACTATGTAAGTTTATGTTATAACAATGTTTACATCTATAGTTGAATTTAAAAAAATACGTATTTTGAAAGATTTCAGTACCTAAAAATTTGCTGGATAGATCGCTTTCTGACGTTATATGTTGATTTTACTTCGGTACCTTTGAATATTCGCCGGTGGCATGAGATAACATTGTTGTTATTTACTAAACTCTATATTATTCAGTTCTTAAATGTCTAAAATTACATATATTTGTAGAAAACACTATTTCAAGAATACGACGCCCTTAAATACCTTATTTGAAATGGAGTTCTGAAAAGAGGCCAGTATTTTCTCCTAACTTTGACGATTAAGTTATGAATCAATAATGTGTAAAATGATATTCAAGAAACAAAATGGAACACAGAAAGGGCCTACATAAACTTCAATAATTTGACCAATATTCTAACAAAAAGATAGGGTTCCACCCTCATTTTTATACTTTAAAAACTTTGCAGTATAAGTACATATCATGTATTTAAAGTAGACATTTTTTGCTGTGCAAAAAAATAATGACAAACAATCCGGCAATCCGAATCTTTACATACCGCATTTAGGTCAATAACTTTGTTTCAATGGCTACTACATGACAAGTACTGCAGAACCGCCAAATAATAACACAAACAAATAATTAAATTCGCATTTATATCACGCGCAGACATCGAGTCAGATGTGTCAGTCGGCACACTCGGCACCGCTAAAAAGTTGGTAATTCAAATTCCCGATTAATACGTTCACGACTGAACAACTCGAATTCGTTCAGGATCATTTTCCTAAGCCAGCCGACGAACTGCATCTCAAGCAACGTGGTCTCTTCCTTCAGTCAGTCCGTTCTCCCAATTCTCCATCAGTTACCATGTTCGCATAGGATGGTGCGTTTCGAATTTTATATTTTTTGTTTGTGTCGCCCGTGTAGTTTATAATTATTAATTAAATTTACTACATATTTACCTATCCGATTCTGATATGATTCTGATGCACGTAAGTCAGAAAATAAAAAAAAAAACATGAAAATGGTAAAACTCATATTCACAATCTAATGCGACTTGTATAATTTAGGAATATCAACGTACAATCTCAACTTTCTTCCGCTTGCAAAATCATAATGAAGAGATGACAAAAAACAGGTATTGTCTCCCCAAATTCATTTCGCTACCGTATAAAATTTGGCGGAGATTTTGAACTTGCACTGCGAGGATATAATGAATTAGAAAATTCTCAAAATCCTGGTATTTTCACGGATTAGTGAGTTTTACATCAGAACTTGACAAAACGCTTAATGCATAGCTTAAAGATGCAACCATTTTTAAAGACAAATACACAAAATGACATTTTAGATTGCATGCTAGAAGTTTGTCATTAGAAAAAAAATATGTATCACTTCAGTAATAAACTTTAATAAACATGCTGTTATTATGTATGTAGTGCTGACAACATGGCAACATAGGTTTGCTTCATCCGAAAATTTGTAGCGTATCTGGAGCGCCGTGTTATCGATTGTTATAGGTTGATTTGTTAAAAAAAAAATTTTTTTTCGATTTTCTGTCTTTATTAGACCTTCTGAATACGTTGTTAATAATGATACTATGACTGAATAACGCTGTATATGGACAAATACTGCCAAGCTATTGCTTGGAGACATCAATTGCGTCTGAAAAACAAGAAAAGCAGAGAAAATCTCTTAATGCCGATACAGCTTTCCTTTGTTAAAATAAAGTCTTTAAGAAAATTGCGCTCTGTCAGCATTGTAAATCCATTGAAAAAGTTGCAACGAGATAATGATGTCTCAGTCTTCGCTACAAAGCTTCAACTTTTAGCGAGACGTCGATATCTGCAACTCGAACATAAACACGTCCAGTCTGGCAAAGCCGCTGGAAAGAGGAGTTCTTTGTTTTCACTGCCCGCTTTCGTACGGAATTACTGTAACCAGTGTCAGCACTGCTTACAGCTTTGAGACACCAGCTCAGTTCAGATTTTCCACTTTCTAATTATAAAATGTCCGATTCGATGCTACAACTATAAAAAATATAACCTCTGTGGAGATAATAGTATTATAACAGTTTATAATTTTAAAGCTGACGTCATAAACGTAGTTCCAATTTGGAAACCAAACTATTAAACACAATGCACACAGTTATTCCACCAAATTAAACTAGAAATCGACGTTGAACCCAGTATTTAACTGAAACTGGCGAGCATATGGATTTATTGCTAAACCACACCGCTTGCAACAGAGCTATTGTCTTTCGAACAACAGTATCATGTATCAATATACGCAATTGTATCAAATATAGGTGAACTGTATTTTTTTATTAAATTTATTGTCATAGTAAAAAAAATAATTTTTTCTACATAATCTGCATTATTATTAGTACGTTTTTCTTACCACATTGGAAGTTTTTAATTTTTTTCATTGAAAAGTTGGTTGTTTCAGTAACCAATTGCGTACAAACCCTTCCACAACTTGATCATCACTTTGAGGTGTCTTTGTATAACTGCATCTATCCCCTCATAGGAAATATTATCTCAGTTGACCAGCATGGACGTATGGAAGAACGCTCCACTGGTTTCACTCAGTTTTCGTCTTAGGAAGTGGACAAGTTAGGGCAAGTGGATGTGGTTTACACGGATTTCGCGTTTGACTACATACTATTATCTAGATTGAGCGGGAACGATTATCCCACCTTCTGGTCAATTTCTTTCAGTCTTCTTGCTTAATAGTTTTCAATACGTCACTTATAACGGATTTAATTCCATTCCATATTTAGTATCATCTGGCGTTCCACAAGGGTTACTTTTTTCTCTGTTTATTAATAATCTCGACAGCGTAATTGATTGTGAAAAATTGTTCTTTGCCGATAACTTGAAACTGTACAATGCTGTTAACTCGGTCGATGGCTGTGTTCAACTTTAGCTGCAGCCAAACAATGTGAGTCGATGATGTACTTTGAACACATTATTTCTTAATAAAATAAATACAAAGTAGTGTCGTTTACTCTTAAATGAAATAAAATATTGTTCAATTATGTTATGGAATCGCATGTGCTGTGATGCAACTAACGACCTTGGAATCCACTTTGACTCAGAATTAAGCTTTGCATCCCACATCGAGCACACTGTATCTGATTGTATAAAAGCGCTTGGATTTGTAATCAGAGAAGGTCAAGATTTTTATGATATTCAGTTTGTAAAACTGTGTTTCATTTGTGTGTAAAAGATTCAAGCTCGAATATTGCTCGCTTGTTTGTAGCCAATTTTATGAGAATCATGTTATATCGATTTGGGCAGTACAGAGAAGATTTCTAAAATATCTTGTTTATCGTATTGAAGGTAGATATTCTGAACGTGGTTGTGATAGTCACATGGTGACAAATCTGGGCTAAAGAGTGGATTTGAGGGTGTATCGATGTATTTTTTCCAGTCTTATTGTCTAATCATTTTCAATACGTAACTTATAACGGATTTAATTCCATTCCTTATTTAGTATCGTCTGACACTCCGCAAGGGTCAAATTTAGGCCTGTTACTTTCTTCTCTGTATATTAATGATCTCGATAGCGTAATTGATTGTGAAAAATTGTTCTTTGCAGATGACTTGAAACTGTACAATGCTGTTAACTCGGTCGATGACTGTTAAGCTTCAGCTGCAGCTAAACAATGTTAGTCGTCGATGGTGTACTTTGAACAAACTACTTCTTAATAAAAACCGCAATTCTACCGACGCCTGCATGCTGCAGGAGGAAGTGACGTCACACAGCGATTTACTCGAGTCCATGTTCCCAAATTATTTTAATCGCTTCAGAAATTTCAATTTGTTTCCAGATCGCATTCAAAATACAAAATTATTCAGAAAATATAATTTAAAAAAATGCTAAATGAGCCCATAGAGCCATAATTGCACTGATAGACGTAATATAACTTTTTCAATTAAGTATACACTTATTTTGGAAGGTCAAAATAAAAAGTTAGGTATTTTAATTGCATACTTATCGCAAAAATTATGAAGGTTTGTGCTATCATTATGTAGGCGCCTAAATAAATTTTTTGACAATATTTTAGACATTAATATCTTTGCTTTATGGTTATTTTATACAATTATCCTGTTCCACAAAGCAGATACTCGAAGTCCATATATCTTTTTACTTTCTTTTTGTCTGGTTTGTGCTCATACCGCGCGCCGCTTTGAACTATCGACTGCGCTGCCGGTCAAGCGAAGCAAAAAATTACGGGTATTCGCCTTTCTATTTCTAATCGACGATTTGCAGCGACGTATGGGATGGCTGAGATCGGGAAAATGATGGGTTACGGCGAGTAGAAGTTGCTCAACACACATGATTGCCATTTAAGACTAAGTTTATTGCATTATAAAGGCTGCACGTTCGCATTAACAGGTAACAAACAAGCTACATCTTTCAAAAGAAAAAAAAAAACGATACGAAATCTTAAAATGCCGCGTCTTTTTCCACTGATAAAATTTATAGTATACATGTATACATATAGTATACGTTGTTAACATTATTATTACTGTAAAAAATGCCAGATATACACTTTACAGAGTTTCTCAAAAATCACATTAGCTGTAGGAAAGTAACAAGTAGTCGTTGGAAACTAATTGAATGCTCATTGTTTATGGTGCATAAATGTCACCAAATATTTGTCATTACTCAATACGAACGTCGAACTTATAACTTTTGTGCTTCCAAAATGTTTTTTCATTTAGAAAAAGTTGTTATGTTGCTAATTTACGGCTAGTCACAAAAAAAAATCAAGAAGAGCTATAGAGTGATGTCGAGAAAGGTATCCAGAGCGCCTCATTTCTGATCATAGAACCTTTACAAGATTGGAAGCGACCTTGTGACGAAATGAAGATGCATTTTCTGGCAGAATATTAATACAGCTAGGTTGTTACAGTATTTCGAACAAAATCCACGAAATTCTATACGGCAGGCTAGCCGGGAATTGAATTTGGATAAATCAACCGTTCAATGAATTTTAAAGACCAACAGGTATCATCAATACAAAATTCACAATTTCAGGGTCACAGTGAAAACAGACTTAATTTTATAACTCAAATTGTAGAAAATAATATAATAATAATATCTCTACTCCTCATTATAATCACGGGGATTAGCCCAGAAGTCGGAGGCTTGTGAGGGAGAGGGGGCGGCATATTATTATTAAGCAGGCCGCATTTGCGCCCAGAAACGAGGCCCTTACCACCATTCAGTGCAGGAATGAGAGAAACCTGGAAAACCTCATTAATTATGGGGGTAGTCAAATGTCGACCGGTATCAATCTCTCACATTGACCCAAGCTAACATTCTTCCACCCTACCATACCCGCAGAGAGGGTGCCAATCATCTACACGTATATAGCTGGTATATGGTCTACCGGCTGCGGGGTTCGAACCCACACCAATCTGGCCTCATTGATTCAAGTATTGACGCTTGAAACCGCGTGACCACTGACCGACGCAAATGTAGAAACTGTTGATGAGAACGGTTCTTTGGACGAACAAAAGTCGGTTTGTCAGTAATTGTTTGCCAAATAGGCGCAACGAAAACTACTGATCCATTGAAAATCCACACATTTTAAATCCAGCCCAAAACCAAAGCAATTTTGGAGTAAATTTATGGTGCGGCATCATCGGCAGCCATTTAACTGGTCTTTATTTTTATGAACATACATTGAACAGCGTGACTTACCTAAATTTCCGACAAGGAGACTTCCTGCACTTCTGAAGAATGTGCCTTGACAGCTAAGGAGAAACCTATGGTTTCAGCACGAATTGCGCAGTAATATTTAAATAACACTTTTCCATAAAAATGGATTGGGATTAATAGACCTATGTAGTGGCCTGGAAAGTGACCAGATCTAACACCCCTCGAATTTTTTATGGGAGGTTTTAAAAAATAAGGTTTACAAAACACCTTTGCGAGATATTAACAATTTAAAAGAAAAAATCACAAATGCTTGTAATACATTAAACAGCGAAATGTTAACACAACTTTTTTTTCAGTGTCGATATGTCCAAAAAATATTCAACATAATAGCCGCTACTTCAATCTAAAACGACAGCTATTTCAACGGAGGCCTCAATATTACAGCAACCTTATACGTCTTTTCTGTTATTTGCAATAAATAACAGTGCCCGCCATAAAATATTCAGCCGTTCGCAGGGAAAACAAAAGGAAAAGCTTTCAAATAAGAGCAGCTTTAAATTTAATGTCCACAGAACTGATGCCTTAATTCAATCTAGACAACCGATTATCCCGTCCTCCGAGAAAAGCTGAGGAATACAATTTAATTTGGTGCAAGCTTTTCTGGAGAAGAATTTTCACAATACCCATGGAACAAAATTCGAATAACCGAGTTTTATAAGTACTTTGTAAATTAACAAACGAATCGATATAAATAACACCCTCGGAAAACAGTTCTACCAATAGAATCGATGTAAATATGATATTAATATACAAGCTGAGCTGCTTAAAACGTAATCTATCAAAGTGACATTTATATGCAGATTTATGGACCGCAACTATAACTTCTCCGACTAATAAACCCGCAGAAAAACAAGTTGGGGTTTGATAAATGAAATCGGTAGTAGAGGGTTCTGTCCCCATTTACATTCTTCGCCGGAATACAAAGGCGGATGGTATTCGATGTAGCGCAGCCTCTTATCTTGCGCGGGCAAAGTGATAAATCAAAACGGAAACACGAAAGCTGTTGTGTAGTAATTGTGAGGATTTGTGTATCAAATTGGTACAGTTGTGGATTATTTCTAGATCTAAAAGTTTCAGAAATCTAGTGAAGTTTCATTGTATACCGATATAAATATAGTCAATTGTATGATTATTTCTAGACAAAGAATTCTAGTACTCGTATAGATGAACTGTGCCATTATTTTTAGACGTAGAATAATAGTGGAAAAATCGACTATTAGTACAGATGGATTGTGTGATTATTTTTAGAACTAGATTGTCAGAAGTAGTAAAAAAAATTATCAGTCATATAGACGGATTGTACCACTATGTCTAGACCTAGAATTTACAGAAGTATTGTGAAAAGTTGTGAGTTGTGCGACTATTTTTAGACCTAGAATTGTCAGAATTATAGTAAAAAAATGATTAGGCGTATAGATGGAGTATGCCACTATGTCTAGAAATCTAGACCTAAAATTTTTAGAAATACAGTGAACAATTATGGATAATGGGACTATTTTCAGACCTAGAATTTTCAGAAATATAGTGATAAGTTTAATTAATTGTATACTGATATAAATATAGCCGGATTGTATGATTATCTCTAGACGAAGAATTCTAGTAATCATATAGATAAACTGTGTCATTATTTATATGTACAGATGGATTGTGACTATTTTTAGACCTAGAATTGTCAGAAACAACAGAAAAAAAAAGATTAGCCTTATAGATGAATTGTGCCATTATGTCTACACCTAGAATTTTCAGCAGATTCACCATGTAGATGTATTGTACAACTATTCTTAGATTAGAATTTTCAGAAGTATAGTGAAAAATTCATTAGTTGTATAGATAGATTAAGTGATTATTTTTAGACCTACCATTTCTAGAAGTACAGTCAAAAATCGATAATGGTATAGAGAGATTTTGTGAATACTTTTAGACTTAGAATTTTCAGAAGCATAGTGATAAAATCAGTTCATCAATAGTTATAATGGAAATGTGCAACTATTTCTAGTATTGATGAATTGGTTAACTATTTCTAGATTTTTCATTTTTAAAAGTTTAGCGTCAAAATCAGTTAATGATATAGATGTCAAAGTGAACCAATAATATGCATTTTTTACAGTAATCTTCATTTCACCTAGACAATTTACCTCTCTCTGTAACTTCCTAATTTATTTTTTGAATAAGAACGCACGTATTTCAAAACTTAGTAAAATATAGATGATTCTCATTGCAAAACTATAATAATTGTATAACGGCCGATTCCCATATAAAGTACCCATCTTCCGCATTCATACACAACAACCTTTCACATTCTCTTAAAAGCAAACAGAATGTGAACTGAAACTCACTCATTAGTATTGGTAAATCGTGAAAAGATTTTTTATGGTAAGTATTAGATCATACCTGATGGATTAAATGAAAAAAAGAGAAACAGATTTCACTCCAAGGTAAAAATCACGTTCCTAAGAAAGCATGTTAAGTTTTAATTACTCTAATTGATATCTAATAAGCGAGGAGTATAGAATAATTTATAAAACAAGTTTTAATCAGTATTGTACATGTTCTCTCTAAATCGAAAAATTTAAATATAATTTGGGACACGTGGTGTTAAATGGCTCCATTTTCAATCTAAAATATTATCTTTGGGATTTGACAGAAACGACTAATGACGTCATCAATTATATTTTTCCAGAAACATACCCAATTTTTTTTCCTGTCAAAAAGCTCCCTTTTTCTAATAAACTTATAAGCAATATCGTCCTAAACAGTCTCCAAAGAAATACCACTTAAAAATCACATTAACGGTGGAAGGATCAAGTAGTCGTTGGAAAATAATTGAATGTTTGTTGTTTAAAGCGCCCAAATTTTATTTAAATCTCATATCCTCACAGTAGGCCGATATTATCGAGTTTGGGACACCCTGTACTATATTAAAAAAATAATTTATTTTAAACGTTAAAAAGAGAAGAAAAAGAAATTATTAAATAAAACTGTATAAATGACAAATCACAAATAGGATTAGAAATTGCACATAAAAAATGTAAACCATCATGCTACATTAAAACTGTTCTATAAATTCGACTTGAGATTTGAGAATGATGTAACCCAGGTCGAAGTTCACTTGTTACATTGTTAGTTTAGACTAGAATTGCCTCGGCCTTATAATTTTTCAGTTATGTAATCCTACGCCGCTCGGATCGCGTTACATTTTCTGGAGGAATTTCGGCTAAACTTTCCTGAATAAAATATTCCACCCGCAAGAGGACATTTATCAAATGACAGCCGGGAAACGTATTTTTGTATAAAACGTATTCAATTCGGTTGGAGATATGCGTGGCCCGAAAGTGGAAATAAATTATGATAGGCTTTTATTAACCGCATTGAATTTTTATCAGTTTTTGGGCGAGGCCTATACAAATATAGCATTCCGTTCTGCCAGAAACAGAATCCTATATTTCTATGGAAATGCTAGAAGGGATCCGACTATCATGTAGAAAAAACCAAGATCCCTAAACAGAGGAGGTTGCCTACAAACTACTGATTCCCTTCTATCCGCCCGCCCACAAACTCTCGTGTGACATTACTGGTATCTGAATCGAAAATTTCAAATATTGCTCGATAATATATTTCGGCTTTTATTTGTATTTCTGTGTCCCCTGTTATTATTTCTGTGTTACTGGAATGTACATACTTCAGTATGTTGTTCTACGTTCAATTTTAAGCAAAAAATTTCCTATGAACTTAGGTCTGGTAACGCTTCGTTTAGAATATACAGGATGTCAAATTTAAAAAAATTAATTGCATTTTCTTTAATAACTCTCGACAACTTTGAGTTAGATTCATTAAATTTTGTATGCGGAGATTTCTTGGGAAGGAAAATTCAAATTTTATGCACAATTGGCTGTATCTCCAAGAGGGCGCCACAACCTAAATTTTTTGTGAGAATTGCAAAAATAAAATCTCTTAACAAAATGTACCAAACCTGACAACCTGAATAACGTATACAAATTTAATGAATTTATAATATAATGATTGCCATGAAAATTGTGATTTTTATTGCCTCAGATTGGTGCAGCTGCCTTCTTTGTGACCTGATATAAGTAAAGGTCGAACGTCCTAATTATGGGGTAAGTTTTTATCTAAAAACGTTTCTAAATTTGTTACGAGGCAGTTTTTTAAAATAGTTTTTACGTTTCAAAATTTCGATCGAGATAAAATTAAAATTGGCAGAGACGTACTAACAATTTTGAGGGTAATAATTTATGGTATTTTACTATATCTGTTGATGTACTTGTATGCATATGTAATTATGCTGCTGCATATGTACTCGATGAACTTGTAATTTTTTTAGGGTATAAAATATATTGCTTCTCGTACCTACAAAGTGCTCTCCTAGTTAAAAATAACTTGACCATGCGGAAACTAAGTTATAATTTGTAAGGTAAACGCATCTGAACCAAAATCTCTGAGTTAATACCATCCACGTCTTACCATCTCAAAAATACCGTAACGTTATTGGGCGAAAATTTGTAGACAACCTCCTCTGTTTAGCGATCTTGGGAAAAAACAACATACAATCTAGGCAATCAAGTTTTACTTTCGTTTCAAATAAAATTAGAGTTAGGCAACAATGATGTGTGGCATAATTTATCATTAGATTATGTTGAAAAATGTCAAATTAAGTAAAAGAGGAACTAATTTCCTGCAGTAGCAGAAATGCTATTTCATGTGGTAATGCTGGTAAAGCTGCTAAAACATTATACAACTTTCTTAACCGTTACTTTTAAGGAGATAAATACCAATTTTGTTTAATGTTTTTAATGTGAATGAGGATATAATGAAAGAAACAAATATTGCCTATGCAATTTTCACAAACCATTACACTTACCCATTAAGTAATAATGCATCAATTGCTTTGTCTCACCTAGAAAAGAAAGAAATGGTATATTAGCAAAGGCAGTCTTGCAGAATTTACTATAATGAAATACATAATAGTCGTTAGCGAGTGAACGTCTTCTGACACAATTCTGCATCTCCTTACTACAGGCTGTCGCAACCTGTGATGAAACTGCTGTTTCTCTGAATTACTTACATAATTTGCTATTTTATAGTGCAATTGATTACCAACTGGAAACATTAGCAGAGACAAACTGAAGTTATTTCAATGGCTCGTATTATGACATTTTCCCTAACGCGACAATGATTGTTTTTAGTTTTTTATCAATGAACTGTGTCAATATTCTTTAAAAGCCTTGAAAATTGAGAGGCTAATATATTTAACAGTATTTCAGTTAAAGCAAAGGTCGTTGGTTAAAGGTATACATATCTCCAAAACTCATGGCCTCCTTGTTAATTTTTAACTTGTGGAATGTAAGGTGGCCATGTTTTCTGTATAAATTCTTTATTATATTATCATGAAAATAACAACCAAAGCGAGTCACATCCTTTCCCATTTTATTAAACACATCGCACATCAAATATATTAGAGATTTAGCCAACATATTAGTCCTAGAAGTACGAGAGAAATAAAGTTGGCTGTCTTGAGTTACCACGTGATACTCGAAATGAGATTTTACTCAACAAAACCTTACATCAAGAGAGTTTGTCAAATCATATTGCACGTCGTCTAAAGATGCCACGAACTGCGTTAAGGTCGTCGTATTTCTCGCCGTAAAAAGATCAATAATAATAATAATAATATATCTTTATTCCATAAAACATAAAAGTGTAGAACGCGTCACATTGGCAGAAAGACATGATAACATATGATACAACATATAGAACATACAGTCATAGAAAACAGACAATGGTAAATTAAGCAATACAAGATTACAATAAGGTTTCCTAAAATGATTACACTAAAACCCATCCGAATATAATTCCTGAAGTGAATAATATGTCTTTACTGTTAAAAGTTCTCTTATTTTTTTCTTAAATAATTCAGTGTTTAAAACTTTTATATATATTCCAGAATATGATTATAAATTTTTATTAGTTGACCAACTGCATTTTTTGTAAGAGAGTCAAATCAGTTTTCAAAGGGACTAATAAATTACCTTGCCTCCTACCATATTTATGTTGGAATTCATGTTTGGAGAATAATGTAAGATTCTGTTTTACAAAACATGCACTCTCTAATATAGTAAGACAAGGAAGAGTAAGTAGTTGTTTGTTTTTAAAGATTTCTCTACAAGAATCAGTTTTCTTCATGTTATACATAATTCGGATGCATTTTTTCTGTAGGATGAATATTCGTTTAGATTCAGAGAAATTACCCCAAAAAATAATTCCATATTGAATTATTGATAAAACATAAGCATAATAAGCAGTCAAACATGCAAATTCGTCGGACGAATGAGACAGTATTCTGAGAGCATAACAGAAACTACTTAATTTTGAAGCTAAATATTTGGCATGTTCTTTCCAATTAAGTTTACTATCTAAAATGACACCTAAAAACTTTGTATGAGAAGATGAAGTGAGTCTTTCTTGCTGAACAACTACGTCTATAATCTCCCGATTTTGAGTACTTATATTAATGATTTTTTTTATCAAGATTTAGTTTCAAGTGATTACGACAATAATATGATTGTATCTCAGATATGGCATTGTCTATGTTCCGTTGAAGATCATTTACATTCTTTCATCTAACTAATAAAGTAGTGTCATCAGTAAATATGATAGTTTTGTAATTAATATTTCCTGATAGGTCATTAATAACAGTAAAAACATTAGAGGACCTAATACGCTTCCTTGTGGGACTCCCTTCACGCATTCATATTGGGATAATAGGAGCTCACCAGTGTGTACATCTTGTATTCTGATGTACTGTCTCCGATTTCATAAGAAGGATTTTAAAAGATTTAGGCTATGACCTCGAAAACCATACATTTCTAGTTTTGTGAGCAACTGATTATGTTCAATGCTATAGAATACCTTGGATAAATCAAGAAATATTCCCGCAATATGATTAGAATTAAGTGCATCACTAACCTCATCCAAAAATTGGTATATGGCTCTGGTGGTGGATCTTCCCCTTGTGAAACCATTTGGTGTTATAGACAGAATACATTCCTGTTCAATAAACTTTAATATCTGTTTGGATATAATTTTTTCAATAATTTTTGATATGACAGACAGCAACGCAATCGGTCGATAATTTGATAAATCACTTTTTTACCATTCTCATGAATAGGCAAAACATGTGCATCTATTAAGATCGTTGGAAAACGTCCTTCAGGGAAACATAAATTAATTATTATAGCTTTTAGGTACAGTAATATCAAAAATTAATAATGTTTTGTTTATCCACTTTTACTATTTAAATTATCCTCGAATAATATAATATAATATAATAGCTTAAAATGCATTTGTATGACACACATTATTTTGCTATGCTAACCTCAGATTTTAACAATTATTTTCAGAAACTTATAAACAAAAGTGTAAACTATGTAAGTTTATGTTATAGCAAGATTTACATCTACAGTAGAATTTTTAAAAATACGTATTTTGAAAGATTTCTGTACCTAAAAGTTTGTTGGTTAGATCGCTTACAGCCGTTATATATTCGTTTTATTTCGGTACCTTTAAATATTCTCAGGTGGCATGAGATAACATTCCTGTTATGTGCTAAACTCTATATTATTCAGTTCTTAAATGTCTAAAACTACTTATATTTGTAAAAAGCACTATTTCAAGAATACTACGCTTTTAAGGCGCATAGTGGTCCTTTTCCAGGAAGAATACTGAAGGAAGAAAATATCGAAAGAATGAATTGGCCAGCAAACTCACTATACATGAATCCCAACGAACATATGTGGGATTACCTTAGCGGAACAACATCGAGAAAACCCCCTATTTGACTATAGCAGTTCAAGAAGCGTAGGACAACTGATTGAAAGAAGAGGCGACCATACAGACTATTAAGTTAAGTTTCTGACACAACATAGAAAATTGTTCTCAAAAATAAAAATTTATTACCTTAAAATTTGTTCATATTTCCAATATTTGTTTTATTCTGCATTATGCGGGAACCAAGTTAAAAAAATTGAGTACCACGTAGTTTGATTAAAACAAGGAATAAGGTCTACCCAATTTTAAAACTTTAATTTTATTACTTTGTAAAACACATAGAAGGGCCAAGACTTTTGGGCATGCGTGCATATGAAAATAATAAATCACGGGTAATTTGAAAGAATGTGTACAAGCAAATGAGTATTTGATCAACCTAGTGCGTTGTGGAGTGACATAATTCAAATGAACAAGCTCTTCAGGGTATTCCCAATACTACTCATGAAATTAAAAACGCTCTCGAGGGACCTGAGGGTCCCAGAACTCTCAACTTTCAAAAGGACACAAGCCATTAGGTAAATTATTTATGCAGTTACTATGTTGTAAACTAAGTGGAAAATGGAAGTTTTAGTCCCATTGATAGTTCATGGAATAAACCGAATCTTTATAGGAAAGACTATCTACCTACATGAGACGATTGATTTTTTTCTCTACATAACCTCATCACAAAATCTAATGGGAGGTACCCATAAACGCAATCAGATTAAAAAAAAATAAATACTCGCTTTGAATTAATATTTCTGCCCAAATTTCGAGTACATTTACGTGGGACGACCTGTACAAATTAAATTAATGTTCGACGATCTAAAACTTGTCCCGTCACGCACCAAACTGTGATAAATATTTTTAGATTCCCCCAAAAACACGCTAAAAGGGATGAGGAAATTATTCATTGCCACTTCAAAGAGTTTATCGCGTTTGTCAGAGAACCTACCGAGGCATTTTTCAGTGACCCCAAAAGCTCCTCCATTGATTGATTGAACAAGAATATATTACTTGAAGTATCAAGCGCATTTTTTATTCTTTCCGTTCCATATTTGTAATTAAATACTTGCTTGAGTTGCTTTGTTGTAGAAAATTTTAATCCCTGTAGATTAACTTAAGGGTGCCGTTTTTAAAACCATTTCCATCGAATTTATAGATGTTTAGAGGTAGTCTAAAGAATACCTTAGTAAGTTAGGAAAAATATCTCTTCACAGTGCTAACTGTACGACTTTTCTGTAGGGTGGAGAAGTCATACAAAGCCAAGTCATTTAGAATAAGAAAAAAATATATTTTTATTTGTTATGTTTCAGTATTACATTTTCTAATAATAAACAATATCACAATCCGTACGATTCTTTTAAAAAACATTATTAATTGATGTGGCATCAATTATTAAGTGTTTTTGGAGAAATGCTATACAAAACAAGGCGGTACAATTGCCATGTTTTCTAATGCTTTCCTCCAAACAAGGTTAGTCTGAAGTAGCGCATATCTATCAAATGAACAACTTAATTAATTATTAATTAATTAATCTATAAATGATACTGCAGGAAGCAACTACTCCGCGGACTAATACCCCGACCGACATTGAACTACACCTGTAGTATCTGTGTGAACAGTCAAGAACCCTTGTCGGCCACACCACCAGACATAGACCGGTTTCGGGCTTATTAGCCTTCATCAGTATGCCATAGGTGAGATGACCGACAATTGAACTGGCTGTTCCTTCATATGTATGTTCACTTATAAATCAAGTGAAGGTGAGATATAAGTGGTCTGCTTACTTCCTGCTCGGCCTAAGCGGCTCGGCTTATATCTCAACTGAATAATTAATTTACTTTTACGTGGATTTAGAAGTATTTAAGAACAACCAACATTTGTTTCGTAAAATAGATATATACTAATGTGCTTAAAACTTACCAAAAAGCATTTTTCTTTTATTTTGAGAGTACATTCGGATTTATGGAAATCATAACGTAACCTTTAACATTTCTACAAACATTAGACAAAAATGTACCAGCGCTTGATTTGATTACAAAATAATAACGTGTAATAGTGAATACAAAAACCTGTTTATGCGAAATATAACATCTGGAAACTGTGATATTATATACATAAAAAACTAATAAGTATCTTCAAATTAAGATATTTAATTACGTCGTTATTTTAATTTTTAAATTTTCACATAGCTGCTTTCACTTTCGGTCATCTTTAAATTTAAAATGTTAATTTACTATTTTTTTAGACGCCGCGCCCGGTTATTTGTTGCAATGTTATAGTCAAATTTCGCCGTTTTTATACTAATTTATAATCTGTGATCTTCACTAATCTCATACATATTTGCGCAAATACAGGAGGTGTCTGAAATGTATGTAGTCTAAAGTACAACGCACATGTTTATAACTTACAACACATTACCTGGGTCAAGGTCAGTATTTTATTGTGGACGGGTCTCGTCAACTTTCGATTGATTTATTTAGCAATGTCTTATTCAAATCACGAATTGGCAGACATGAGGTGAGTGAGAGGGCCTTTTGAGGTGCCAGCGATATTAAACTGTGTACTTTTGCTGTGAAATAATTTTCCCGTTGCTTACAAGCATGCTTATTAAGCATGGAAATAATTTCGAACAATATTTGTACCTACTGTTGTTTTATAGCAAATAGTATTTTTTTAATTTGTATAACCGTTGTTGCAACACTTTCTAGCTTAATAAAGTATTTAAAAACACACCAAAAAAACGCAAAATAACGAGTTTTTATAAACGATTTGTAAGAGACCTTCACAGGTTAACCAATAAACGCAGTTTCTGATACAATCATTAATGACATAAAGGACAATGTTAAAAATAGCCGATTTTTGGCTTATCCGGGAGAACGCATAAATCATAAAAAAATCAATTGATTATTGTTAATTAACATTAGAAATGGCCCAGAATTACGTCAGATAGCTGGGGAAATGTCGCTACTACCCCTAAACCTATATAAACTACCCTTAAATAGCTTTAAATGGATAATCGTTAATTATTGTTATAAAATTCGTGTAAAATGAAAAAAATGCTTGAAAATGATTTGAACAGACAGTATGTCAATATAAAAAGTGATAAATGACTGTAAAAGTGCCCATTCAATGGCGAAATAGCGCCAATTGTTCTCACTTTGCGAGCGCGTACTGAAAAAATGGCAATTTATCCTTGCGCCCATTTTTCAGGTCGCAATAGTATAAATGAACCTTAAAAGTGATTTAAGCATTTTTTCTTTCTAAACGAATTTTACAACAATAAATAATGATTATCTATTTTAAGCTATTTAAAGACATTTTATATAGATTTAGGGGTGCAATTAATATTTCCCCACTCTAGTATCAGTTTTTGTATTTTTTGAGAGTAATCTATAATTTTTTTCTAGCAATAGGCGTTCCCTTGAACATTTAAGCATTTTATAACAATAATTAATGATTATCCATTTAAATCTATTTAAGGGTAGTTTATATAGGTTTAGGGGTAGTAGCGACATTTCCCCAGCTATCTGACGTATTTCTCGGCCATTTCTAATGTTAATTAACAATAATCAATTGATTTTTTTATGCTTTATGCGTTCCCCCGGATAAGCCAAAAATCGGCTATTTTTAACATTTTCCTTTCATATCGGTAAAAATAAGGTTTACAAAACACGTACGTAAATCATTTGAAAAAAAAAATTGTATCGTATATCAAAGCTACAGCGATATTTATGATATAATAAGTTAAATATATATATATATATATATATATATTATTCTAAAAATTTACAATACTGTTATAATCCAAACATCTCTATATTCTTCCTAGTAATCAGGACGCCAACGACGATATTAGAATTTGAGACACCCTGTATCCGGCGCACGCCACTGGAACAGTGAACGAGTTCGAAAGTAAAGATGACCTAAAAGAGTTGCGCTCCGCCAACAAGTATGTGTCAATAATCTGAGTTGCTCACATTCTAAACCCCCCCGATGGCTCGGCGACCCGTCGTCCTCCGCGGCCTTCACTTTTTGTTCCAAATGCTACTAAATATCACGCAACATCTCGACACGGATCTTCTGACTCACTAATTTACCTTCACCGCTTGCTAAAACACGAACGGAAAGATATATACTGGAGGTTTCTAGAAAAAAATCCGATTCATAATAATTACATGGTGAAGATTGTGACCCAAAGCTTTTGAGTTTATGTGAGGAAGGTGGCACACACAATGATGTAAACTTTGGAAAATATGGGCTCTATCAAACTGTTTTTTTAATTTATCAATATTTCGTCCATTACTGGTCATTTCTATACTTTATAACGTCTACCAATCGACCAAGGTCCACGATCGATATCGATAGTTACATGTGGCCCCTTATTTGGGCCATAGCCAACCGAGAGTAACCACCACGTTTGTTTTATGTATGCAAGACAATATAAAACAAGATCAAGCAAGAATAAGACTTTAAAAAAACTTAACAGGACGTCTCCGAAGACCATCATTATCCGAGGAACGGTTCCGACAGTAGCAGTGGTAATACCAACAACAGGAGTCAAAATTAATACATGGGCGGGCCCATCAAAGAATCGCAGCTAAAACTAGAGATGTACACTTTAATTTACCGAGGTCACGGCATAACAACCCGGAAAATCACTATATATCTTATAATAATATAGGTGCTTAAAATTTTAAACTTAATTCAACATTTTTCGTTCTTAAAATGTGACTAAATTTAAGATTTACTTAAAGAATATTTTATTAAAATATGAAAATATTAATTATAGGATAAGACGTTGATACAAAATTTGTGAATTAGTTGTATTAATTAAATCAGCATGGATTAGAAAGTGTTTTAAAATATTAACAAAATATCGATTTGGTTTGTTAGCTCGGTTGTTAGTTAAACGTTTTATGAAACGCTGAATTAATTACACTTTGATCATGCAAAAAGTTTAATAATAATGAAACATTGATTATGAATATGAGATAATGCAACATTAATTAGAATTATAATTAACAAATTACCGTGCACGACAATATATTTATGAAGATTTCATTACGGATTTAATTTCAAAATATCCAACGCTTATACAAATACAGACGATTCGTTTCCTTAGATTGGAATTCTGTAAATGTAAATTATATAATATAAAATTAAGTAAATAAACAACATAGTTATTTTAATAATGGAAATGTTTAAGAAAATGGAAGTGCAAATATTAATATTTTGGTGTAAGGAAACATTATAGGGCTTTAATTTGATCCACAAGTAGTCAATTTTTTATTGATTTTTGGTAATGAAATTAAAGTACAGTCTATCTCTAAAAAAACAAACTTTTTTATGTTACATGTTGTGCTGGTTCGTGTGCTATAACAAATTAAAATATTATTCTCTAAACTTGCCTAATCGAATTTCTGTCGGGAAGTGATGCATCGAATTTTACAAGCCTCAACGATTAAACTAGTAAATATACGATTCAATTTTATTTTTAGCTATTTATTGCTCGCAACATAAATCGTGAAGAGGAAATAATTTCAGCGTATGCAGCGAGAGTAATGTTATAGCAATCATCACCTCGTTAAATGGGTTTCAATGTAAATGTGATGAAAACAGTCAATCAAATTTATTTGAATTTGCTTCACCGCATTGTTTTCAACATGACATTATTGCATTTTATACCAGGTTATTACTGATAACAAAGCATTAAAAAGAAAGCTGTAACCATAGTCTTGTGGTTATTCGACCTTTAAAGGTCAAATCAACCCATAGCAATCAGTAAACACGGACAAAGGACAATGTTAAAAATAGCCGATTTTTGGCTTATCCGGGGAACGCATAAATCATTAAAAAATCAATTGATTATTGTTAATTAACATCAGAAATGGCCCAGAAATACGTCAGATAGCTGGGGATATGTCGCTACTACCCCTAAACCTATATAAACTACCCTTAAATAGCTTTAAATGGATGATCATTAATTATTGTTATAAAATTCGTGTAAAATTAAAAAAATGCTTGAAAATGATTTGAACAGACAGTATGTCAATATAAAAAGTGATAAATGACTGTAAAAGTCAATGGCGAAATAGCGCCAATTGTTCTCACTTTGCGAGCGCGTACTGAAAAAATGGCAATTTATCCTTGCGCCCATTTTTCAGGTCGCAATAGTATAAATGAACCTTAAAAGTGATTTAAGCATTTTTTTCATTCTAAACGAATTTTACAACAATAAATAATGATTATCTATTTTAAGCTATTTAAAGGCAGTTAATATAGATTTAGGGGTGCAATTAATATTTCCCCACTTACTTAATGTACTGTAGTATCAGTTTTTGCATTTTTTGACAGTAATCTATCATTTTTTCTAGCAATAGGCGTTCCCTTGAACATTTAAGCAATATCTATTTTTGATGTCGAAGTAAGCTCACCATTAGCTTTTGAAAGTCATTTTTTTAATTTTTAGGGGTAGAATGGACATTTTTACTGTCTGTTCAAATCATTTTCAAGAATTTTTTTCATTTTACACGAATTTTATAACAATAATTAATGATTATCCATTTAAAGCTATTTAAGGGTAGTTTATATAGGTTTAGGGGTAGTAGCGACATTTCCCCAGCTATCTGACGTATTTCTGGACCATTTCTAATGTTAACTAACAATAATCAATTGATTTTTTTATGATTTATGCGTTCCCCCGGATAAGCCAAAAATCGGCTATTTTAACATTGTCCTTTTCTGATCATTCGATGACGCGTTCGAGTGTTAAAGCGAAATAACGTTGCCATGTCGCCAGGACCTCATATATAACAATAGCATATTTATTAAAATTCAGTACTGAAGTGGTTTTTTTTTCTAATGACAAACTTCTAGTATGCAATCTAAAATGTCACTTTGTATATTTTTCGATGTGCCTTTAACAATTGCTGCAGTCTTAAGGTATTCATTAAGCAATACTAGGATTTTGAGAATTTTCGAATTGATCATACCCTCATAGTACAAGTTTAAAAGCTAAACATATAACCAAATAATGTAAATCGCATTTTATTATGAATATGAGTTTTACTATTTTCATGTTTTTTATTTTCTCACTGATGCACTTATCAGATCCCGTATTCCTGTTTCCATCTAAGTTTTCGCGTCGTGATCAATATCAAATAAAACACGGGACACATGTCTTTATGGGGACGATCACGCTCTTTAACTATTAATTACTGTGCCTGGTCTGGCCTGCCTCTCTAAATAAGTTATCTAGTTGATATTGTTTTTTATCTCTCTATTATTTGATCCGTTAGAGTTCTATAATTTCAATATTTTTTAAACTGAAATTAAAAAAATAATTCATTACACATTTTAACATTACAGTCAGCAGGTACAAGGAAAATATTTAAATTTGGCAACGTCGCCTCAAGCCAACACTGAGATAAACTGAGAGTTGAATCAATGGCAGTTTTGAATTGTGTGTTGTGTGTCACGTTGATGTAATGTATGTCAAAATATTGTATCATTTTTTCAGTAACAAGTTTTCTAAAATATTGGTAATAACCGTATTCTACTTCCATATAATGGTTGTAATTCACTCGGATGATTTACAACACTCGATTACTGCTCGTGCCGTAACTTTCGCCCTCCTGGATTACATCGATCATTATATGCTCATTGAATAATAGACTATTAACTATAATTAGAAAATATTACCATATGATATTTATGCTAAAATTAATTAATTAATTTAAGTCAAGCAGTAATATAAACCTGCAAATTACTGTATAAATGAATATATAGCAATTACCAAATCGCTTTCACCGATAAAAACCTTCCAGTAGCCCACCTGATAAGTAGAATGAAGTTCTCTAATTGCTCCAAAATGCAAACAATTATATTTATTTACTAATAAATATAAGGCTGTAACTGTGACGAAGTACTTTGCAGAGAAATTTGTGTTTCGCGCAATTATTTTAGGTACCAAACAAACCACAATGATCCTGATAATATACGCTTGTGCCGACCCGGAATACATTGTTATTAGCTGTTAATGACTAATTAATTATTAGCCTCCAGTTAGATTTCCGAGTAAACAGAGTAAATTATTCAGTTTATATTTAATGATATTCGTATTGACTATTTCATTTTAATTTATATCAACAGTAATGTATCATATAATTAAAATTAACTCGATATTTGCTCAAACACAAATATTGTTACAATTTTGAAAAGTTAGGTGATAAATCGGAAAGCATTTGCTCATCTTAAAATCGTTGAAGGTTCAGAAACAGTGGTGGCTAGTAAATTCTATACCAGACAACGCAAAAAATGTACACAATTTTATTTATTTATTTATTTGGTACTACAAAGAAGATATTATAAAATATATTAGAATAAATTAGATTAGAATAGAAAAAATCCAACTTAAAATAAGTTGGTACAGACTATGCGTGAAGGCGCGATTCTTAATAATAGTTTTGAAATACGGGGTGTTCAAATATTTTTATAATTAGTACATTATTTCTACTACAGAGTCTCCATTATTTACTGCCCAATCTATTAAACAACGTTGTCCAGTGGCGGAGATCTGGAAACGTTATTGTATAATTTTTTACCATAAATTGGACGCCACTGCCTTTTCCTGATATTTTTATTGAAGTTTCGTAATCTACAATCGATTTAGAAGAAAAAATACTACTGTATTTTTTCTTAAGATAAATAATTTTAGAGCAATTTAAATTTTACAATAGTTCTTTTTTCTTCCAAATCGATTGTAGATTACGAAACTGCAATAAAAATACCAAAAAAAGACAGTGGCGTACAATTTATTGTAAAAACTATACAATAGCGTTTCCAAATCTTACAGAAAGCTATATTTTTTATAAAACTTGAACACTCCGTATTTCAAAAACTATGGAGTATTCCACAAAACTTTATATGTATAATAGACTAGCCTCATTTTTACTTGTTCTATCACATATTCAGTATTTACTATACCTTTAGGAACACCCTGTATATCATTATGACGGAAAGAAATAATGCAATTGAATGGCAAAAAATATACAGGGTGTTCTATTAAAAAACATGTATGTTTGAGTCATATTTTAAAAGAGACAGCCTGCAGAGACTGAACTTTTCGCAAAAAACTCTTTCAGGAGCAATTTTCACAATTCATTTCACTATTCTTTGAGACACGAAGAATCCCTTAATAGTTTTTTAAATTTCGCCCTGTATCTCAAAAAACGGAGAGTTCCAAGGACGTTCTGATTAGGCATATTTTTCTCGAAAGAGTCCTCCAGTTTCGAGATAACCTGCAATTACAACGAAATTGGAACACCCTGTACACCTATTTACGTGTCATCGAACAATTCAGTTCTTCGACTGTACACCGAAACCGGTTTCCGCTAGGTTTTATTAAATTATTTATAGCCGCAATTTTTTAAAATTTCCTTAACGCCACGATCCTCTACGAGGAGTTAAAAGCCGTGTTTATCGCAAGGGAGCAGCGCCGACCTAAACCACACACCCACATCGCTTTAACGCGAAATTGTTTAAACCACTTTGCTAGAGTGCGCCTCACCGTGTTGACAGAAAGTAATGGAACATTTACCCGTCACTTTTGGGCGCTTGAAATGGCCCGCTAACTAGATTTTGAGTTCTAACTATGAAGCGGATCTAGAGTGCATAGGAAAACAAAAGATCGTCAGATAGAGTACGGGTTACGAGAACAGAATCTAGAATGGCAGTGTGGACTAGCCCTAAATTGTCTCGGTATCGTGAAGTGCATGGGCCATTACTTATATGGAGGAGGAATAGGTGGAAAGAGCAATTTATTGTTTGTCGATCTACGTTCAATATATCCAATTTGCAAGGAAATTTTGAGGTCTATTATGTTAAAATATTGTAGGAACTATGTAGCTGATTGCTGAAAAGTTATTATTATTATATATCCTGAAGTATTAAACAATATTATTATGCATGTGGTGCTAAAGTGGCAGCGCTATTTCGCTTGAACGCTCGAACGTTACATGATTTCATCAGAAAATTTGTTGAGTGCTAGCCTTGGGTATTTACACCAAGAAGTCAATCCTTAATAAAGACCTAAATAGTTATCATAATTCCGGTTAGATGTCGTACTGTGTAACAATACGCATTTATTCAAACGAAGGAAATAAAGCGCTACTATTTTAATCTGCAAAAAACTGTGAAGGCGTTTCGAAGGCGTGGCCGCGTGACCCTTTTTCATATACCTGCCTAAATAATAATATTGTGGCAATATATTTATATTCAAACCACAGATCATAAAGTTTGAAACATAAGCAGTTTATTTTATTGCGTTAGAGAAGTAAGAATATGAACTGTAAATTAATTAAAAAAAAAACAGAAAAATAAGATTGTTAAAAGAGTTTTCAGCGATATGCCTAAATTTACATTTTCTGTTTTATTTCCTTTAAACATATTAAGATAATTCAAATGAATTCGACATACCTACTTCTATAAAGAGACATATAGAACTGCAGATTATCGTGTGGGTTTCTCTTATTGCATAAGATGCATTATTATTTTGCGAAAAATTCATTAGTAAAAATTCTAAAACACCAAGTATCTTTTTTCAATGTTTGATCTAAGTATAATTTTGTGATGGTGTGAAATAAATATTATTTTGTAGTCTTTTTGAAGAGTAATTTTTAAATTAAAATTAAATTTAAATTAATTTAAAAATTCAAATAATTTAACATTTGCGCCTGTAAATTTAAATAAAATGTTTTTAGTAAAAATAATTTGTGAACTTTACAGGCCTCATCAGAAAAGAATGTGTTTCAAAATTTATTATTTTAAGTATTATATAAGGTGAACCATTAATGATGTGCCAGAGTAGGAATGACAGTTTTGGAGCAAAATATGAAGATATAGCTAAATATGCCTTAGTAAAATGTTGGTGTGGAAAAAGATACAGGTTTACATTTTTTTTTTTCGTTTTTTTTTAATAACTAGGATCGCTCAACCGATTGTCATCAAATTTGGTAGGGAAACATATTTTAAGAAAAGCAATCATAATTTATGTAGTAGGTACCTATTAAAACAGATAGACCATTGCCAGATGATGACAATTTCTATCTTATTTTTTGTTAACGAAATTCCTACCGTTTTCCAGAAAACTGATCTAAAACAACCAAATGTATTTTTCGACGTGAGGAAATCTCTTAGGAGCATTCGAAAATTGCCATATTGAAAATTGTCTGTAATTAGCTGTAATAATTAGTTTAATTAATTAAGACATGTAGAAGTAGAAAGAGTTTGCTCAAGGGCTAAGTTGTTTTTACTGCTCTGTTGTTATTTTTGTCCATAAAAGTAAATATGTAGATATATTTTTTTTCAAGTATGAGTTTTTTCCCAAAGTTACTCTGGACATTTAAAAAAGTAAACGACTCATTGATACCTACTAATTTTTTTGAATTAAATTTCAATCAGTTGAGAGATACTTGCGTTAATACAAAAAAAGAAAACACACATAAAAATATTTCAACTTTGACACCTTGTATCTTTTTCCACAGAAATATTTTACGAAGATATATTTAGCTATATCTTCATATTTCCTCCCAATGATGTTACTCCTCTTCTATGTCCCCTTATTAATGGCCCACCCTGTATATTTTTATCGACACGTATTGAATGACTTCTTCACTTGAATTTACCAAAGCTGGAGGAGTATGATAAAAGTGTTATCTGGCGGTTAATATATTTTAAGCTTTGACTTTCATTGATACGCGAAAGTGAATATGAACTGGATAACTGCACTTCTGTATTTTTTTTTTATTAAAAATCGTGATGAAATTACTATAATTACTTATCAGAACTCAAAATCTATCATTATAGTCGATTTTCGCCTTGCGAGGAAAAGTTTTATTCCTGGAATGTTTCATCTAGTTTTATTACATTTTAAAAATTAACATTTATTTCCTGCCTGCTTCCTCATGACTAATACATTCACTATCGAATGTCATTAAAGTTATAAATTTTAAGTACATACAAGCTTTTGAAATAACAATGACACTCTCTCAAAACAGTTTTTGAACTTCTCGAAGTTCTGAGTAGAAAGAAACTCATTAAATTTATATTGGTAAGTGAAACAACTAATTACTAATGTTAAAATTTGAAAGTAGATTTCATTACAAATACGTCAGCAGTTCAAAAGAAATAGCAAAATTGAATTTAAAGAGTGTCAATATTATTGCAAACGATTGTACATAACATAATATGTATAAACCAATCATCTTCGATGGGAGGAGCTTTCAAAATTATATATTCAAATTCATGTCATTTTAGTACTTAATATTGCGCCATCTATTAGCAAATAGCCCAAGCGTAAACGTTCTTTTTGAGTTCGTTTCCCATTACGCGAGAGTTGGTTTCCCATTCTGGCCAACAAGGTCTCCCATTAGATTGACTAGTCTTAGTGTATATAGTCAAGGGTGCTAGGAATACCGTTGCACCGGGAGTTATGGATTGATGTGTTTCTCTTTTAATGGCACGTATTTTTTTTATTTTCTATCTTCCTTCCGAATACATAGTTAAAATTAATTACTGAATCACCCTGTATATAATTTGGTTTAAACATATGTCAAAGAACGGTAACTTTAAATTTAATTATATTACCCTTTGAAGTTTACATACAAATTCTAAATGACCGTAACCATATACATACCTATAAACATTTGAAACTATTCCAAACAACTCCAAACACTTCCCCCCATCTTAAAACTTCTCCTACGTTAATTTATTTAAAAAATGTTCATGTAACACTAAAATTAGTTAATTCAGGTGCTCCGATTCAACCAATACTACTGAACAAACCTAAACCTAGTACAAAATATAACAGAGATTTCGTTCACGGGTCAAAATATTGCGCAATTCCTTTTGTATCCATTAGACTATCAACCTACAAAACACAATTGAACCAATTATAGGCAGTTTTGTAACACCAACCGCAATGTCACCCATGCATTCCTAAGAGGATAATTTAACTTTCTATTGTGAACCGCCGCCGATCCTAATAAAGATATACACTTTTACCATAACTTTTATGTCATTCAATAAATAACTTTCGATTTTTAATAGCGATTTATAGTAAAATAGTAACCGTTAAGCTTGTTTTACTGTCGTAATTTATTACTTTATTATAATAAGCAAGCACATCTTGCAAACCGTAAATTGACACACTTACGACTACCGATATCGGTCTTGGACAAAATAGGATGAAGTTGATTGGATTTCTCGAGCAAAATAAAGCATATAGCAAGATCTACGACAAGTTATCCGATAAATATTGACCATATATGCATTTAAATAAGAAATTGTTAAGGCTAGTAATTATGGTTCAACAAAAATGGCACACGTATGCAGTAAAGAGAAGTTACTGGACAGTTTTAGCGTACGGAGAAGCAAGACAAAACTCGTTAGCGGGTTTTCATTTGTATTCCCACCGATTTCTACAATAGCGTTTCCAGATCTCGCTACTGGACAACGTTGTTTAATAATTCGGGAGTAAATAATGCAGACTCTATAGTAGAAACGCTGTACAAACTATTAAAATATTTTAATTATCGTGTCAATAGAAATTTACAGAAAGCTATATTTTTTTAAAAACTGGAACACCCCATATTTCAAAAACTATCGAGGATTCTATGATGAACGAATCTGTATTCTTGACCATTCTTAGTGTAGTCATAAAAAAATGGGGTATTATTTCACATGGTTTTTGCTAATATAAAATTTCAAGAATTGTAAATATACACGTAGATAATCATATACTCAGGATTTATTTAGGTGGAATGAATTCCCACTCGAATTTATTTCACTGCGTTTTAAAATCGTAGCCCAAAAATGTTGTTTTTATTTAGACATGTTTAGACTTAACAGCAGGTTACTTCGTAAAACAAAACAGTTGCAATGGAACCATACGTTAGGATACATAGTTAGAAGCAACATCTTACTACTACGTACATTTTGACGGCAGAAAAGGTATTCTAGAGCGACTACACTCAAGTGATGCTACTTCTATTTTATATGGTTCAACGGATATTTAACGTTCCTTGAATTCGCGAAGACATACATTTTAATTATTCAGGGATACCGTCTTGTATCTTTTATTTGCGACAGTTTATTTTCCAGCTATAAGGACCTAGTGCTGAACATGTGAAGAAGAATATCGATACCATTTTGAAGAACAATCCGGGATTTCTTGACTTTATGCCGTATAGTAGATCTTTTTGATGGCAAAGATTTTTCTTAACCCACCCTAAATGTGCCGTCCATGAATAATGACGTATACTTTAAATATGCCCTAATATACCCCGAATTGCGGGTTTTAAAAAAACTTTAACAATTTTAAAGTTTGTTACCTTTTTCTGTTGGATTTTTGTTACATTTCTTCTTCAAGAACGGATAAAAATTGTAGAAGCAGAACAAAAACAAAAAGAACAGAAAGAGAAGTAGAACGAAATAAACAGCGAAAATTACTCTACGAATTTCCTTCGCATTCGAATAGGAGGCCAGATGTATCTGATAAGAATATATATCTCTTAATTGTTAAAAAAGAGAAAGGTGTTACGCAGACGCCATTGTTTGTTTAGTCCAGTGACTCGGTTATGTGAAACTGGACCATGTTCAAGACCCTGAATTGCAAGAATTTGGACTCGGTATGCATTACCAGTAACGCGAAAGAAGGTCGTCGAGCTTGATGTTGTAAATAAATTATATGGACTTGTAAAACATGCAGGAAGGAAGTAAAAGGTGACGACAATTATCTTATTATGCTCGTTTTTGTGTGCTTTCGACCTTACACTTTGTTTCTTACTTTAGAACTATGGTCATGTTTTTCATTTCAAATATTTTTATTGCTCCACTATTTTCGAATGTACCTCTGTCTGTATGTATACAGGATTAACTATGACTAAGTACAAATGTTTTAAGAGGGGATAGAGAAAGACAAGAATTAACGGAATTACCCTTCAGACAATTCCAAACTATTTATAAAGCAATACAATTTTCTTTTTTTTTAACTACGAGTATATTAAACCCCGATTTACCGATGATTATGGGCGCTCCTTCATCGCGAGGCGTTTGAGAGTACGGCAACCAGCAACACAACTACGGCAAATAAGTATTTAATTAGTAGATTGTGGGATCGGTTACATATTTGAATTTTAGTTGTTCAGATTCGAATTTGACAACAATAAAATTGACCGATAAATTGTTGTAAATATTAAAATGTGTAAAGCAGGACTCAATAAATTGCGAAATTGGCCAATTTTTTACAAATATATTGTAAATTTATTGTAAGTTTTGTATTATCCTGTCAAGAGAAATTTACAGAAAGCTATATTTTTTTTTAAAACGTGGACACCCCGTATTTCAAAAATTATCAAATATTCTACAAAACTTTATATAATAAACTAGCCTTATTCTTTCGTGTTCCATCACCTCCTTCAGTATTTACCATACCTTTAGGAACACCCTGTATATTATATTCCTTTCTAGAGCAATATTTATTTGTTTATACAAAAATTACATTGCCCCTCAATGAAACTTTTTATTGGATAGCTCTAGAACCAGGAAACATTCAAAAACAAATTATTTTATACATATTTTATTTATTATCTGATATTTTATTTTAAATATACAAATCCTTACAAATTTTGCCTTTTGATAGATTGCCAAAAATTGTATAAAAACAAATCTCTTACATGGATTTGTAATCCGTACAAACTGTTACAGGTACAGAAATCTGGAAAAATAAAACACGTGAGAAAAGTAATATCAAAAATAAAATTCTGTTTTGTTTATCCACTTTTACTATTTATATTCTCCTCAAATAAAATAAATAACTTTTTAAAAGCGTTTGTAAGACACATTATTTTGCTATTCTAACTCCACATTTTATCAATTATTTTCATATATTTATAAACAAAAGTGAACAATCTTATATGCAGAACTATGTAAGTTATAAGAACTATGTTATAACAATATTTACATTTACAGTTAAATTTAAAAAAACACATAACTTGAAAAATGTCCGTATCTAAAAATTTGATGGTTAGACCGCTTTCTGTCATTATATATGTTTTACTGCGGTACTTTTGACTATTCGGTAGTACGAGTAACATTCCTGTTATTTGCTAAGCTCTATATTATACAGATATTAAACGTCTAAAGCAATTTGCATTTGTAGACAACACTATTTCAAGAATATGGCGCCATTAACAAACTTTATGTCAGTCAACCCAGAACAACTGACTTCATCGCATCTCCAAAACGTAACGGAATTTGATTGGTCAAAGACTGTCAACTAAGAAGCGACATGGATACAGTAAACAAATCTAGAAAATGTCTGCAGTGCGTTACTATATAATCTACAAAACACTGAATCTTTTTTCACCAAAAAATTCCCTATCAAGATGCAATGGAGTGACCAATTCGATCACCAATTTAATACTCCTTGACTGATAGTGAAGAGGCCTTAAATTTATGGTTTACGGCCGCAAATGGGATCGTTATTAATGCCCGTGTATAAAATACATTAAAAACTCTGTCACGATTAAAATGATTATAAGCGGAGCAAAAGAAGCAAATATTTTTTTCTCCTCGCTGTCCAGCGCTGCGTAAAGTATGACACATCGCGCAACTGTCACAGAAGAACTGGATTCAATTGAAATTTAAATGCGTCCATCGCAATACCCATAAAAACTGCTCGATTTCAACCATATCCATCGGATCGACTGGCGAAATGATTTGTGGTCGCCAGAATTATGCGCTTGGGAGCCATTTCTATGGTACGCCGTAGAGATAAGGAAATAAATTATGACAGCTAGAGATCGATACTGCTTTTGTGGAAAAAATCGCGGACATACAGTGTGTTTCCTTGACATTTTCGTTAAAAGATTGATCTTTCGATCATTTCAAAGTTTTTTGAAAATTAGCTGAGAAAATATACAAATACGCACTAAAAACTCATATATAGGGTGTTCACTGAAGAATGGACCATGTTGTTGTTGTTGTTGATAATAGCGGCACGGATTGCCCGCAGCACTCAGGTCTGAAGACTCATTGCACATGCCGCTGATTATAGAGTTCAAAACAGGCCCGTGCTGCGCGCAAATGCGAGCACCAACTCTGCTGGAATCTCCCTAACGTCTTGAGAAAAGCCGCCCCAAGATATTTGTGTCTTTTTACCATTAAACAAACACAGTTACAAAGGATGTGAATCGAATCCTCATCTGCATTATGGCAAAGTCTGCACCTCGCGACATTGCTTAAACCAATCCTATGTAGGTGCTTGTTCAGATATCCGTGGCCTGTTAGGACACCCGTGACAATCCTGATGTTTGGACCTTGCAAGATGGCATTGTGGTATCCCCAAAACTGGTTCAGGTCCCACAAATTGACTACTCGAGCCTTGTCTGGCCAACATGTCAGCTCTCTTTACCTGTCACACCACTGTGACCCGTAACCCAGGTACCTCCAAATATTAACACGATTGTCCCTTCCCAAAAGAGAAAGAGCTCTGCCACATTCCAGGACCACACGAGAGGTGATCCTGAAGGACAGAAGCGCTCCTAAAGCTGCCTGGCTGTCTGTGCATACTTGAATATGTTGATTGACATATCTCCTCCTGATATTCTCTTGAACACAGGCAGAGATAGCAAATACTTCAGCCTGAAAGGCCGTGGCGTGTTTCCACAGGGAGTGAAGTAAATGAAAATAAAAGAATGAACCATACTAAGGCTTAATTCATTGCGCGAAAATAAAGTGATTTAAATCGACTTAGCTTAGTACCATCTTGCTTCATTTTTTGCGTTAATTTATTTATTTTTCAAAATACAAAGTACCAACGATTACAATTGAATGGCATAAAAAATATGTTTGGGTCATATTTGAAAAGAGACACCCTGTAGAGAAATTATAACTACGCCTGATAAAAACTATATTAGGAGCAATTTTCACCATTCCCATATCTCAGCTATTCTTCAAGATACAAAGAATATTCTAAAAGTAGTTTTTTTATTTCACCCTGTATCTTAAAAACGAAGAAGTCTACGAAAGTTCTAATTACGAAATTTGAGTTTCTCGAAAACCGCATCCTTCTATCTCTTGTAGTTTCCGAGATACTTTGGACACTATATTACAAGTCCATCTGTAAAATTCAGAAAACCTTGTGATGAAACATGTAAATATGCTTCTTTTGCTGCTAAAACTATCTAAGAACTGAAAGTTAGTTAAACCAAAAATTTGTAAAAGGAAAGCAGGCAGCTAATACGTCTACCCTACACACTCTAAATAAACGAATAGTTTTTATGACCGACATGATTTCAACAAATCGCATACATTTGCCGAGAAAGTTAACCAAGCTCTATATGCCCAACTAAATCGATTAAATAAATACCCGAACCGCTCACGCACTGCCAGCAGCATATGATAAATACGCTCTAGTAAAAAGAAAATGTATCATTCATAAAAGCCATGCTATGATACAGAAATGGCTCAACGAGAGGCATAATGAAACTTAATTAATGACCGGAGTAAAGATAGCGTTGCTGGTTTGTGAATCAACTCGTTTAATTGAAATGATTAATTCGCTCGTGTTTCGAATTCCTTATCGATTTGAATATAAAATAGTTTTAGATTAAGTTACACTTCGATTTCGGACCTAAAATTCTTTACTGACATACTGTACACCTTTCTACATGTTGTTAGGAACTGTTCAAATAAATTTGGGCTTTAAAAATGGCCTAATATGAATTCTCATGGTCCAATTTCGCGTGGGATGTCGATTTGGATGGGTTTTGAAATAAATAACTAAAATACCACAGTGTCTGTTAATATATTTAATGAAATCACGAACGTTTTGATTATTCAAAACGTTCTGTTAAGGTCGCCGTATTTCACGCCGTAAAATAAACCGGTATAGAAATCCCGAAAATAGAATACGTAGAACAAAAGTAATACCCAAAATAAAATTCTTAGTGTTTTGCTTATCCACTTTCACTTTTTAAATTGTTCTCAAATAAAATAACAACTTTTAAAAAGCATTTGTAAGACACATTATTTTGCTCTTCTAACCTTACATTTCAACAATTATTGTCTCATACTTATCAACAAAAGTGAACAATCTTATATGCAGAACTATGTAAGTTTAGAGAAGAAGAATTTTAGACAATATTACAACCTGTAAAATTCTTTTATAAAACTAATAATAATTTGTTTATTGCCCAACAGATTACATAATCCAGAAATGATTCAGTTTCAGTAAATCTAAACTTTATTCTTTATACTCATCTGTTAAATCCAGCCTTAAGTATACACCCAAACAACTAAAATACCTAAACAGAAATGAAAATCGGGAGGCGGGCAGAATACGACCCTGTAAGAAGCCGCATCTCTCTAGTTATACCCATAGAAATCGTAAAATATATAGAACGCCAAAAGAGGTACCGAAATTTCAAAATATGAAAATTTTACGTTCAGTTCGTGAAATCATATGATTCCTATGGTTCAATTACAAACATTCCGCTTTTTCAATAATTGTATGCTGGTACGTTTGCCCTAGATGGCTGCTCTCTAAATTTATTCATAATCGACTATTTTTGAGTGCCTAATGTTCGTTCTATATATTTTATTATTTCTATGGTTCCCACAATATTAAATAAAGCGTTTGAATTTTAAATCTCG
This sequence comes from Monochamus alternatus, assembly GCA_037114965.1. Taxonomy (NCBI): domain Eukaryota; kingdom Metazoa; phylum Arthropoda; class Insecta; order Coleoptera; family Cerambycidae; genus Monochamus; species Monochamus alternatus. The sequence continues at coordinate 58,232,643 of CM073429.1, read as the reverse complement.
CATGTAATTCATAAAACGAGGGTTTGCGTTTTTCACAAAGCCTTAATTAAAATGCAGAATTTCACGGTACACGTGATAAATCTACTTTTTGCAGACGCGGTATTGTTCAATTTAGTTACTGACAGAGAATATTTGTCAATAAAATTGCTGCAATTGTTTACCGCTTGCAGCTGACAGGGGATCCATTATTTTTACCCAAACAATTATAACAGATTGTAACGAGCTGACCAGTCCAGAATAACTTACATGGAAGAGAGATGACATTGATTGTTCTCAGCTTCAAAAACGTGACCATTTGTTAATAATTAATGACAAATTATTTACCTAAATCTAAAATGAGTAAAATAGCAGCAAATAGGTATCCGGAAATGATGAGCAGAAAATTCAGGGAATAATTCTAGACCGAAAATAAATGGTACTTCTTTCTATAACATTTTTTTCAACACTGATTATTAACGGAGTTACAGGGTGTTAAAGTTAAAATTTTATTGTCGATATTTGTAAATAACTTCTTAAGAAATCCAAATATTTACATTGAGGTTTTTGCGGACAAGAAATTCAAATATGTTTCTAATTTTCACGTCACTAATAGAGGGCGTCTCTTGTGGCACACCATGTTTCTTTTAAATGGCAGAACTTTTTTGCATCTTAATGTATCCATCTGACTATCGAAACAATCGATTCTCCTACCTGTTTTATTTGAAAAATGTATACCTTGCTGAAGTCGGTAGGCGTAACCATTTTTGAAATAATCCTATTTGAAATGCTCAGTGCACCGAGGAAAAACTGTATTGGTTATTTTGTAATAAATTTGGGCTTTAAAAATAGCCTAATATGAATTCTCATGGGCCAATTTCGCGTGGGATGTCAATTTGGATGGGTTTTGAGATAAATAATTAAAATACTATAGTGTCTGTTAATATATTTTATGAAATCACGAACGTTTTGATTTTTCGAAACGTTCTGGCTTTACTTAGATTGGAATAGTTTAAGGTCGCCGTATTTCACACAAAATGAACAGGTATAGAAATCTCGAAAATAGAATATGTAGAACAAAAGTAATACCCAAAATAAAATTCTTAGTGTTTTGCTTATCCACTTTTACTTTTTAAATTGTTCTCAAATAAAATAACAACTCTTAAAAAGCATTTGTAAGACACATTATTTTGGTTATTTTGTAATAAATGTCGTAGTGTACAATAGATTGTATTCATACAACACTTGTAGTATTACCACAACTACAGAAACACAATTGTAGTATCGTTTGCTATAAATAGTATTAAAGTAATATGTGTAGGTGTAAATTATAAAAAAAAAGTGTGCAATAACTTAGTCCAACAAATGAGAAGTAGATTTTTATTATTGTTTTTGTATAAATTTGTTATAAACGATTTTGTTGTTAATAATGTATCTACATGTGTGTCTCACATTAGGTTTGTTCTTGCAGCAGCTGGAAACGGTTTGAACTGTCATGAATATCCGTCCAACTACTTGCATTAAGTTCACTGGTACCTCGTTATCAACTTAACAGGTCGAATATTTGTAACAGTTCCAAACTGTTTTTAATTGTTGCAAGAGCAAACCTATTGAAAAAAAATATATCTAGATAATATCCATTAACAAGCGTTAGACAATAGACTTGTTTTGGTTATGACAGCAAACTGTTCCAGATCGTTTCAAAATAGCTGAACTAAGCGATGATCATTCACATTCGAAACCAAAGCAAACCAATATATTGAGCAATTCACGGAATATTTGATATAGTGACAGAAATTTAATGCTTTTACGTCACGTGTTTTTTACGTTTTACAGAAATATATTATCAATACTGTCACTAAATATATGAACTAAATAAAATTTATTTCCTTTTCTAAGGTAATAATCTCCCTTCAAAATAAATTAATTTAAACACATAATCTAGTCAAATTTAAAAATCAAAACATTATTCTTAGCAAGTTAAAATAGTGAAAATTTTTTTCCGTATACGTTATCAGTTTTGTGCGTGTTGTGAAGTAGAGAAAACTTTGATTGCTCCTTTTTATTATCCTTGCATATAATGTATCAAACTGCATTAAGTTTCGTATTGCTAATTTCAGAAGTGCATCGACAACAACTAGAGATTTACTAGAGATAGGTAGGTAGGGATATTCTGCTCGACTAGTAGGAACTTTGTTCGTTAATACTTGCAAAACTGTTGGTTATCGTCTCCAAATTGCCGAGATAACTTGCATAACTCAAAAAGTTACGAGGTTTGAGACGAAGAGGAAATTCCCAACCGCCTTAGGATATACAGGATATATTAACAGGGACAGTAATTATTAAGGGATCTTTGGAACAGTTAAAAAATTTTTTCGGACCCTGAGAATGGAACCCGAAAATGGGGGAAAATGCACGATTTTAAATTGGTCTGAAATGTTATACAGGGTAATTTTTCAAACATATTGAATGGTCAGAACATGTGTCTGGCAACAATAGTCACATAATAAAATATTAACATTAATAAATGTAAACAAAACCACGTGGCCGAAAACACAATATCATTGGTGTGGCGTTACACGCCGTTCAGCACGATTTATTTCTGGTGGTGTAAACAGGCGTTTGTTTATTGTATTTTTGTTTTTTTATGTGGGTCATAGATACATAAATTAAATACTATGTAGGTAATGTCATAATTATTGCTGGTGATGTGGTGGTAAAATTCCGGTATTGTTAAATGTACTTATTTCTTTGTTTACAATATAGATACACTCGTGACAGTGACACTGACTCGTGAATTGAATTGAATTGAATAATGATATTTAACATTTATTTTTTTTTTAATTAATTTAATAGGTTTTTATTGCTATTTACTATTGATTGCCAGACTAAATTTGTAAATACCGTTTTTAGGCTTATTTTTCCATGAAACTGTCTAGGTCACACGCCAGTTCATTTAAAATAATACATTCTGTCCGTATGTATTTGGAAAAATGATGCAATTTCCCCATTGCTAAATATTATTTCCCAGGGACCAATTGAACAGCCTATAATAAGCTGATACTGTAGTTCAAAGTTATTGTTTATTTTTTCAAATAAGTGTTACTGGAATTTCTCAAACAAACAGATGATGATGACGATGGAGATGAAGAACAATTACTTACATTCTATTCGACTGCCCTGTTTTGTAAGCTAAAATTTAGAAATCTGATGAGCCGTATGTTAAGCTGCCCCCTTTGTAATTAAAATTTTAATTAGTAGTATAAATTGTCTTGTTAAAATAAAATTATACACGAGTAGTGTTGAAATAAATAATAATCTCTCATGGTTCCAGCCTGCGGCAAAAGATTTATGTGTAGCGCCTACATTCTAAACTTTAATTAAGCGTGAAAGTTTAATTCTTTGTTTAATTATGCTTGTTTGAACAAGATCCGATAGTTTAAAAAATCATAATTATGTTTATTAACTTCACTGCTTTATGTACAAGGAATACCTCTTTGCATCCCTCAATTGTCTATGCTCCTGCACTGATAAAAATGGGTGGAAATTTCCATGTATTGTTATGCTCTTTTTACATAATATTTACTGCAAAATTTGAATTTACAGGGTTAACTATGACTAAGTACAAAAATTTTAACCACGTGCTCATGGAGCCCTAAAAGACAATAAAAAAGTTATTCCAGAATTTTAGCTCGATATTTAAAAAATGGGGCTAAACCCTTTTTTCCTACGGAAAGTCGGCGCCTATGATGAGTATAGACTGAGATGGCTTATGGCTTAGATACATAGTTGGCATTACATCTGTCAACAACTACCATGCGGTCGTTTGCAGTATTTCTAAATGCAGAAACGACAAAAATTAACATTCTTATTAGTAATAATACCTGATAGGTAGGTAACAGTTAATCCAGTTAGCTCCAGTATTTTGCATTCGTTTTTCATTATTTGGTAACAAACTCGTAAAACTACATATTCACTCACTACCGATAAACACTACCCGTAGGTACAGTTGTTAGATACAATGCCTATGTATTATAACAAAATCGAAGAAAGGGGTGGTAGGTAGGTTCTAATAGATAACAGAAAACGTTTAACACCCGCGGCAGTCTTGTCCCATAACCTAGAAAAACAAACCGGCGAACTATATTGTGGGAAAATATCTGTACCCGACACATATTCCTTTATTTATTAACTATAAAACGTTTTAAATTAAAATAAGGCACTAAAAACTGAAAAAGAACACAAAACTACAACGTAAACACAGGAATTAAATTATAACATGACAGCGAACCGACTCGACTGGACCGACTGATGCATGACGGTAGCTTGCTGGTTGCATACTCTGATTCTCGCATTGGCGGCGTTAAATAAGGATTTAATATAATATCGAAAATTTTTTTTTCGCTTTATAAATAAGTTTGAACATTTTTTTAAAGTAAATTCTGTAAATTCTTATTTTTTTTCTATCCCCTCTTAAAATATTTGTACTTAGTCATAGTTAACCCTGTATATTAAGGAATAATCAAGTGTATGTGTTTTTACCTAATAAAATTAGGAAATACAATGTACTACAATCGAACTATTTACTTTTACTCAACTTATGAAATTTTACAGAAGTTTTCATGTGATTTCTATTGCACATGCGCAGAGGCACATCAACCTAACCTAATAAGTTTTAGTTGTTGTTAACGACAAACATATACTGCTCATTAATAAGGACGGTTGTGGAACATTTCTAAGGCAGTAAGTATAATAGTACATTATACTATAAGGAAGAGAAATGCGTTATTTTGGCAGAGGTGCAATTTGAAGCCCGAGGGCTACAATGCACCGAGGACAAAATAGCATCTCTCCCGAATGGTATATACTATTTTTTCCACGATCTCATTAACTTAAAAACACATATTTTGTCAAGTAAGTAGCACCAGAATTATTGTATTCGGATTTGAGCATTTATTTAGTAGTCGCTGAGTTATTGTCATAACTACAAAATAAAAAACAAAAAGAATTGTCAAATTAAGGTGCTAGTTTGGTTTAGTTTAAAGTTTGTTTAGTGCACAATGAATAATTGTGAGTCGGTGGAGGCTGCAAATATTGCAATAAGCAATTTGCTGCCTACGAAGTCAAGATCTTTATACGATATAGCCTACAATCGGTTCAAAAAGTGATGCGCCGAGAACAATGTTCAAGTATACCGCGAGAATGTTTTGTTGGCATACTTCAGTGAAAATGCAAAGAATTACAAGTCTTCCACATTATGGGCGCAATATTCTATGGTTAAGTCATGCTTGATAATTTACGACAACATGGATATAAGCAAATTCCCCAAGCTGATCGCATTTTTGAAATCGAAAAATCGAAAATATTGACAAAGGGTGAAATCGACCGTTTTCTATCAAGTGCAGATGACAAAGAATTCTTAATGATTAACGTAAGATTACTTTTGTTGTTAGGTATTTCATTTATTAAGTATTTTTATAGGTTGGATTAATTCTGGGGATTGCCGGAGCTTGTTGAACTGATGAACTAGTCAATTTAACTGTAGATGATATTGAGGATGTAGGTTCTTCCTCGATTGTAAAAATTCCAAACACTAAGACAAAGATTCCACGAACCTTTCTCGTTACCGATGTGGGAAATATGCTTGAATTGTTTCGAAAATACCTGTCCCTTCGTCCTCCCCACGTCAAGCATAAGCGCCTTTTTTGTACTACAAAGCAGGAAAATGTAGTTCGCAGCCAGTTGGCAAGAATACAATGGGAAAAATTCCGAGTGTAGTAGCTTCGTATTTAAAATTACCTGACGCTGCATGTTATACTGGTCACTGCTTACGAATATCTTCAGCGACATTACTGGCAGATGCTGGTGTGGATATCACGACAATAAAGCGTCATGCTGTTTGGAAATCAACGGCAGTCGCTGAGGGTTATGTAGAGACCTCCATTGAAAATAAGACCAAAATTGCTAATCAGGTTTTAGTAGGTACCACTACTAGCGCAATCACAAAAGCTGTAAATGTAAACGAAAGTAATATTCCTTCTAATATTAATTTTAAAAATTGTACAAATGTAACATTTAATTTAAATGTCAATAAATAATTTCAATGTTATCTTTTTTTTGCATGAAAAACGTTCTCCATAATGTAAACTCCCTTGGGAGCATTGTACTCCCTTGGGAATAATCGACTACTTCTGTTTTAATTTTGAGGTCATAGAAACTGATTTCTACTCCCGACCGTGGAAAAAATAATGTTTTGTTACTTGTGTCAATTTAAATATTATACAATACATAAATATCATAGAAACTGAAACAGAACGTTATTTAGATGTTTGCATCAAAACTACGCCATTACATGTGTCTAAACTTTTTGTTCAAACAACATATTGTCACGGAATTTGCCCCACTCACACCTAAATCAACGACTTTGGTACCGCGAATTGCTAAGATTGCCCCGATCGCCCCTACACGCTTCTGTTAAACAAACAAAAAGCCGTGGATCGAGACGGGACTAGAAAATTAGAGAAACGACGAGAAGCGTTCGAGAGATGCTAGAAAATAGATCTAGAGATGCTAGAATATACCTGGAATATTCGTTGGGTCTATAAAAGTAAAATAAACGGCCGATTAAGTTAGTCTTGTATAAGTCTTGTATTACAGTCTGAATTGAAGTGTTTAGTTGGAGATATCAAAGTGATTTAGATAGCGATTAATTAAATAAGTGTTTAGTTGAGTTCTAATTAGTGTTCAGTAGTGTACTGAGTATAGTTAATAAAGGAGTAATTAATTAACGGATTGTGTTTTTCTGGCAATAGTAAAATTCGGATTGGGAAATCCGTGACAATATTTATCTTCGTAACAGTAAAAATAGTATTTTCGTACAACAGATATTAACTTTAGTTGTAGTTACGTTAATTTACTGTAACTAAAATTCGAGCTAAGCATATTTATGTTAACACAGATATAGGTATATCTACAAATATTTGCAAATACCAAGGAATATATACTAATGTTTCAAGAATTATGCAGTATTTTCAGCGAAAATATTCAACAGATTTTCTAATGCGAATGAAATACCTACAATGCAACACATTTTTAGATGATGAATGCACAATACACTTTTACAGAGAAGGATGGATAGTTCACACTTAGAGGATATATGGACAAATTCCACTAAAATCTTCGTGCACAGCAGTTATTTCTGCTCCTGACAAGACCTTCTTTACGATTTAGTAATAAAAATATAACTCGCATAATGTATTTATTATTGAATTCTAATAATAAAATCTATTGTATTTCTAATAATTTGTTAGTAAGAGATATCCTGCATATTATATTGATTAGCTTAAACGTGTACTTTTCTACATTTTAACAAGCAGACTTTTTTCCACTACATCAAAAATAAAAACTTTTCCCTTTTTCCAACTTCATCTGTCAACACACTCCCCATATGGCTACAAAAATAATATAATACATTTTTAAATTGGCTTTTGTAACACTATTCAGGTGAATGAAAATATTTAAACTGATTGATAAACTGTTTGGTATACATTTTTTAACATGTACATATTGTTCAATTTTCTACACATTGATCATATATATGTGAAATAATATTAGTTATTGAAAAAGTTTTCTCTATACATATTTTTCAATGTTAGTTAGCTATATGTAAATATATATAAAACACGTATACCAATAATTTAAACAGGTAGTAATATAATCAATTTACCAGGAGTAAAATTAAAGGTGAGCGTCCTAAATTTTGGGGGCAACGACAGTGATGGCTACCACGTTTTGACTGTTTGGATACAAATAGATAAATATGTACAAACTTTTTACAAGAAACTGTTAATAACACCAATAAAATACAATAACACCACTTTTCCTGTGCATGCTCTAAATAATAAGCTGCAAAGTATAACAATATTTTCTCTGCCAGGTTGCTACTATGTATTTTAGAGATTTAGTACCCATGGTCGACAAAGCGTAAAATATATTCGCATATGCATTACCGATACGTCAAAAAGTCATCCACCTCTGACTAATAACAGATCCCACTATATGGTCAGTTAGTTATAGCACATTGTATAAGAAAAATAGTTTTTACATAAATACAGGGTTATTGGGGTGGGGGGAACCTCCAATATTCGAAAGAGGTGTTCAGAAGGCAAAAGTGAACAAAAATGCCTAATAAACATATAGTCGAATATCAATAGTTACTGGGATAGCAATGAAAGTATTTTTACAAGAGTTAAATATTATAATGCATCAGTAGAGAAAAGTGTTTATTCTGTAGGTATTATAATAACATTGACTAAAGATCTAATAAACGAAATTAATGAATTAAATTTTCATATATACCACCGTCCGTCTCGATGCATGCATCAGCTCTTTTGTGAAGTGCACGGTGATTTTCTCTTATGAATGCTGCACAATTGACAATCCGATCGAATGGCGCTTCTCTTGTGTTCATTTTTATTGCATATACTAATAATGTATACCATCCCAAAAGGCAGTAATCAAGGGGATTCATATCTGGTGACCTTGACGGCCAATTCTGGAAACCACCTCGGTCAATCCAGCGTTGTGGAAAACGATTGTTAAGATGATTGATCACAACACGACTAAAATAGACAGAGGCACCATCATGCTGAAAGTACATGTTTTGCCTAATATCTAATGGAACATCGCCCAGTAGATCTGTCAAATTATTTTCTAAAAATTCTACATATCTAGCTCCAGTAAGACGACCATCTAGCACGACTGGGCCAAGTAATTGACTATTAATCATACACCACACGTTAATGCTGAATCGATGCTGAAAGTTACTTTCCACCGTGGCGTGCGGATTTTCATCTGATCAACGATGTTCGTTGTAACAGTTATTTACTCCATCACGAGTGAATTGAACCTCATCAGTGAACAAAATATACTTGTAAAGTGTATGGTTTGCGTTTATCCATATTTGTCGAAGACTCTCTGGAATACGTTTCCATCTGGCACTCTTCTGTTCGGGAAGCAACGTCGATATTCAGCAACCGCACGATTAGCGCTACCGTTGCAATACCCACAAATAAAAATAATATCAGCATTCTCGATGATTAAATGTGGCAGGCATTACGAAGTTATGTGTGACAATATCGACTGGACGAACGCACATGTAAAAATAATTGCGACAGTTATAAAATAAGAGTTTAAATCACAAACGTCAGAATAAATGTGACAATTACTAATCACTAATGTGAGTTTGGTTTAGAATGTATGAAATACTCAAAATAAAATATTAAATAAGAACATCTCTCGCAAAAATAGCAAAAACAATATTTTCTTAGGTTTTTTTGTTCACTTTTGCCTCCTAAACACTCCTTTCGAATATTGCGGGTTCCCCCCAATCACTCTGTGTACATCTAACATACACTAATAATTTACATCAAAATACGCTTATTCTATAAGACAAAATTCATTTCCCATAAAAAAATCCCGAAGGATCAAATCAGGAGAGCCTGTTGGTTGCTCTTTCCAGTAGAGTTACAGTTACATATGCTGTGTGTAACGAAATGTTTTGAAGAATTTGTAAGAAATTAAGGCAGAGGCATCGTTGCCAGGTGAGCTCATATTTCAGTTACGCTTATTAAAAGTGCTGTTTTCTTAATTCCGGGTAAATATTTACACTATCCTACGGAAGCAGAAGTTATTCTAAAGGATTTCGCTCGAGCTCTTGTTCAAATATTTAGCTAGAAATATAACGAACCTTTGCCGCTCCGTTGGGACGCACTTTTGCAAGTTGAAGTAAACTTTATAAAACAAATAGTCGTATACCATAAATATAATCAGATTCTAAGGAAATATATTGTGCATCATGTCCCAATTTCGTCGTAATTGCAGGGTATCGCCAGAACTACAAGAAATAGGAGAATGCGGATTTCACACCACTGGACTATTTTTTAGACACACTTAAAATGCCACAATAAGAACACAGTATAGGGAGACCAGTAGAAAACTCGGGCCGAAATAATAAGTCGCGCATAGCAGCTCGCGCATCCATTTCAAGCTGCAGAGAGCTGCAGAGCCGTATTAAAGCAATATTTTGAATCTAAATCGAGGAACGAGTCGCTGCGCAGTAGTTAGATGTTTAAATATATCATTTATAGATAGTAATTTAAGTTTCTTTAAATTTCCTAAAGACATAAATAAGTAATAAATAATCTATAATACACTGTACAAACCATAAATGATATTTTACCTATTAACTTATTTCTTAAGCATAACATTGGAATATAAATACTTCTCATGAAAGTGAAGTTTAAAATATACATATTTATATTTTTCACAAATACAATTTTTTATTTTAGAGCGAAATTCTGTGCACAGGCTTCTACTAGAGAAGATTTATTAGAAAAGCTGCTCAGGATTAATAATAGTTCATACAAACTACGTCGCATACATTTTTAAAATAATATGTTTTCTAACGATTCGCGCAATAGATTACGCAAAGAGGCCGTTCCAACGTTTCCTGCACAAGACAGCTCATCTTCAAATTATGTAGATGATCATATTTCTTGTAGTCACTATAATGAGAATAAGTCTCAAAACAAAATAATAAAAAATAATTTTTTTCTAAATTTACATTTTACTGCACTTTTATCTCCAATTTAACAATTTGCAAAGTTAAGTAAACATAATTTTTCTGAAAAATACTTGTCTTCTGGTTTACGTAGATCATTTAAGACAAAAAAAAATTATAATAAATTATGTGTCCACTAAACTACAAACGTCAAATTTTAAATTTAAAAAAAATCCCAAAAAAATGTAATTATCACTAATAACAAAAAAAGTAAGTAAATAAATAAAAATGTTTTGAAGTGCAATAATAAATATTTTAAACTCTTTTTTTTAAAGAGTCCAAAGAAGTAAATCGAATTTTCACACTGATATGTTACTAGCAGCAAATGATAGTATATGTATGTATAATACATATTGAATTACCCATTTATAACTGTATAATGAATTATTACATAATGTGGATAGATATAACGTAAACTTTCATGTGGAATAATTACGCTTTCACGCGCAAATAAAAAATTCTTATTCCGGTCCTGATCACCGATTCTGTAAATTCCATCGGATGCGCTATCACACTCACATTTCGAGGTTACCGCAGAAAACTGAAAGCAGTTCAAAGTGCCGACAATGGAGTGAAACTGCTGGTCTACCTATGCTGTGATAAGAAGTTGCATATACCATTTCCTTTTTGAGATACAGGGCAAATTTAAAAACAAAACTGCTTTTAAGAGATTCTTTGTATCTCAGAAAATAGCTGATATCGCAAAAAAGTTGGCATTTGAAGATATGCATCAGAGTAAGAACGTGGATAAAAAGGAACATAAGTGATACGTGTATAAAATTAGAAAAAGTCAGTAGCCTCACAAGAAAAGTTATTAAAAAAAATTCATAATTTCTTTTTGACGCCCTGTAACCCTGCTAATTTTGAGTTTTCGAAAAAATGTTATAGGACTTTTGGCACTAATTGTTCATGTAGAATCACCTCCAGGAATAGTGACACATCATGTCCGGAGACCCTGTATAATACGGTGTGAGTTGAGAGAGAAGTTTTTACAAGTTTTTTAAATGAGTGACGATTAATGTTCTTCTTATTCATTATTTTTTTATGTTTGTTTTTATTTATTTTCAAATGTTATTCAATTCAAGACATTTATAAATTTCTTAATTGGCTAATATAATTAATTATCTTGTTAAAATTATTTCTTGAGTTATTAAAGAGAAAATAATTTTTAGAATTATTAAAGTGAATTAATTAATGATCCAATTTTTTATAATTATATAAAATGCATGGCCAACTGTGCACCACGAAATATCAGTTTTATCAATTTAACGTTTTTTGACAATTTCCAAAATTTAAAGCAGTAGGTATATATCATCATGAAGGAAAAAATAATTCAACTGAATGGCATCCCAGAAGTCGAAGAGTTATGCGGGAGAGGGGACGGCATATTATTAAGCGCGCTGCATTTGCGCCCAAGAACGACTTACGTTGGTAAGCGCTAACCACCATTCAGTGCAGGAATGAGGGAAATCTGGAAAACCTCATTAATTAGGGGGGTAGTCAAACGTCAACCGGTATCAATCTCTCACATTGACCCAAGCCAATATTCTTCCACCCTACCATACCAGAGAGGGTGTCAATCCTATCCACGAATATAGCTAATACACGCTCTACCGGCTGCGGGGATCGAACCCACAGTGATCTAGTCACCTCGATTCAAGTACTAACACCTTAAACCGCGCAACCACAGACCGATCCATATTTCAGTTAGTCTCGGATATCCGAAGAATACCTTAAAAGTAGTGTTCTTAAATGTCGCCCTGTATATCAAAATCGAAGAGGTCTATGAAAGTTCTGATTATAGCATCGTTAAGATTCTCGAAAATAATAATAATAAACCCGAATTTAACAAAATTCTTTCTTTTTTTTGTGTCAAAGGAGAATTAAACACAAAAATGTCGACAAATTGTTGAGAATGTCGTGTATTCTAATAATAAAGGCTTCTACCACTGCTGCAGACTGATCCAGTTATCTACCAACTCGATCTAGGAAACTGTGCCAAGAATCGTCATTCCATTGTTTCGTAGTAAAATTCGAACACACACATGCGTGTATGTGTACGGGTATAATTTATTTTTAGCAATTTTTTTTCTTTCATTTACATTGGGAAAGTGCTAATTATATCCTGCAGCCACTAATCACGAGAATTGGTTCAAATACTTTCTACGACGGCGTAAACTAGAAAACTTTTCGAGTTCAATAGTCCGGTTAGTCTGTGTAACATGGCTAATTATATTCAGTCGCAAATGTTTACCGCAAGTACGATTCTTGACAACATTACATAAAGCCGTTCCAATTTTACAGTCATTACATTAAATTCACGAGTTTCATCGCATTTGTCGCCCATTTTTATTTGGAATTCAGCCACCCACGCCACTGTCTACAGGAAAAAATATTTGCGATGCCAAGAGATGTATTTGTCTCTGCAATATGTTCGAAATATATCCAGAAACTCACGTGTGACTTCACTGATATTTTAATCAAAATTGTCAAATGTTGCTAATAAATTTCGGCTTTTATTTATATGTTTGTCCACGACCACTCTATTAAGAAGGTTTAATACATCTATTTTCCGTAGATTAAAGACTTTTTAACACACTAGTGGATTAGAATTCATAATACTACGCTTCGATTTTATAGCATTTTACTTAGAATTATCATTATTAACATTAACATTTATCTCAAGAACGGTCTGTAGTCGATTTTCAACCACCATAACGCTTCACAGTGGTAATATGGCAATGAAGAACGCAACTGCCAAATGGAAAATAAGATAAACTCAAGAAAGAAAGAAGAAACCTACTAACCAGTAATATACAGGGTGAACCTTAAATAAGTACAAATATTTTAACCAGCAGTACAGTTCACTGTGTAGAACACATAATTAATAGTCTTTTTACAAAAAAAAATCAGTAATAAAAAACTCAAATTTTAAATAAATTTCGTAATTTTTTCAATAGAAAACTTGTTGAGGACCGCTGATCCGGGAGTCATGGTGAATGTGAATTCCACAACGTTACCAGTGTTATACTAATGTCTTCGAATAGGCTCCAACAAAGTTAACTAGAAATTTTAGACATGTCAAAGAATGATTGAAATATGTTTATTTAAGAAAATATGGCCATCTCCTCCCCTTTGCCATTCCTATGCTTCACCAATAAATTGAAAGGGTACACTTGTATAGTCATAATACGAAGAAAGTATATACGATGTACAGCTATTTTGATCTATAGTTTGAGGTTAACAATAATAGATAATGGATTGCAATGTTGTAAGACGTTATAGTTGGAAGGATATTTAGGGAAACATGTTCATTAATACTGACACAAAAAACAAATTACGTTAAAAGTGGTTTCGTTTAGTGTCAATTGTACCTTAATTTGCAATTTATTGTAGTTGTCGGTATTTTTATTTATAAAATGTATTTATAGAAAAACTATTCGTATTAGAAATTTTTTGCAATTTTTTTTGTTGCTTTTGGTCTGATATACAAACCCTTTCTATACTGGACACCGTATATACGTATAGTAATATTCAGATGAAAGGTCGATTTAATATAATTTTAACTCATGAACTGATTTACACGCTCATATAGCTATACAAATCAAGTATTATCCTTAAATATACCAAAAAAATATCGTTCTATGAACGTTTCAGTTTTAATTTATATTTAATAGATATTACAATTATGAATTTTAAATACCATTTTTAATATAGACTCTAATTTTCACGAACTTTCGAATAATAATTTGGCCGTGAAGTGTTTTCATTAAAAACAAAATAATTATTAATTCACAAACCAGTATAACATGTTCCGCGTTTTGTACTTATTTTATATTGGGTCGAATATAATCCGATTATATTTAAAAATGATGATATCTTAACATTCTACAATAATTTAGAAACTATTTTCTCTCATTCTTAGACGAAGATAAAAATAACACATTATTTGATGAAAGTGAATAATTTGTGTTTCGTGAAGTGTTTCTTTTTAGATTCATTCCTAAAATAAACTCAGAATAGTACCTATTCTTTCTATCAAGACGTACAGTGAAGTGAGCATTATGGTAGAGAAAAACGATTTATTAAAAATTTATTTATAAACGAACTAAAGTTACAGCCTACTTAAAATATGTATAAAGCTTTCCAAAAAATACTGCTTCACCACTGAAAAAGCGTTGTGGGGGAGCAGACCACCATCAAATTTATTTAAGAGGCAATTATGCAAATGAAAAGAGGGGGGAATAAATTTTATCTTCGGTTGGCAATTTACAGGAAACAAAAGCTAGTTACTTAGTTAACCATATACATTTTAGGACAAACTATGTTTTCATACATCCTAAGTAGTTTCCCCATGAAACTACACACGTCTCCAAGAGTCTTGTTATTCTACACTAGATGCTATTTGTCTATTTTGTTAAACATTAAGTATACACAACAAGCAATGTGTTTATTACAATACGAAATTATGGTATTGACAGTTTAGCGATATATATTTACACAAATGATTGTGATATTATTTTTTAGTTATTTCCAGATATTGTACATATTCAAACGCACACAAAATCATAATCTTATGTCACGTGAATATACATCAACTCAGCTTCCTTTACAATGTCAATTACATCCTACCTCAACGTCGGAAATCTCTGCAAACTATCATCGCCACTTATTTTGACATACTAATAACTTTTCAATGTGAGAATCAAACAGTAAATACACTCCTGCTGTTTTGTTTTGCATGAATTGACGCTAATGACAAAATATTTAGGTTAGTATGTGTTTAAGATCGCTTGTATTTCGGCAAGAGAAAGTAATGATTTAAGAAAAGTTAAAAAACAGCATCGCGCCGCTTCAGCGATAATTAAATATAAAGAAAAAGTAATCGACTTATATCGATAACATTTTGACGTCACGCATTCCAATGCAATGTCATGGCTGTTCTATAAACATTAAGAAAATATTTTCCATAAGCTCACTTGATTATTTTTGTTGCATTTAAACAGAAATGTTATCAAAAAAACAAACTGTCATAAACATACAGTAAATTCAATTATTATTGTTGGTTCTGAGACTTATACGTTGGACCAACTTCTCAGACAACAGAGTCATATCTTTATCTGAGCTACCGCGACGACATTAGAACCAAAAATAGGAACCGATAGCGGAACATAGCCTAATCCAGAACAACAAGAGCAGGTCAAAGACTTATGGCTTTTATGCAGGTACCGGAAATACTATGGTAATCTGAATATGATAATACTTATGTCCATTATAAAAAAGATTTAAAAAAAAATTACAGCTTTTACCAGTAAATGTATAATTACACTGTCACCACGAAATATATATCATTTATTGAAATAAAGGCAAAATTCCCACTGCAAATCTACGGACTTTAGAATGTGAAAGGAAACTTGACAGTGCAAAGAGGTTCCAAAAAAGAATTAGGAATATTAAATAATTTAATAACTAATAATAAAAAAAACAACATCCTATCTTATATAACTAAACTGGAACTGGTTTGTAAAATATAATATGTATAACCTAAACGACTAAGCATTAGAAGATGGATATTTTAATTGATTTTCTGTTGACTGAATTAATTCGAGTAACTTATAATCTAGAGCAACTGATGTTATAAATCAAATTGTTTTGACAAAATCGTTAGCTCATTTTAGTGCTATATATGTGCGCATTTCTTAATGAAATGGACGTAGGAAGTCGAATGTATGTCGCCTTTAAACAGTCAAAGATAATAATGTTAAAAAAAAATATAAATTGTTTTTTTATTATTATTTTTTTTTTGTATTCACACATTTTATAAAGTTATAAAATATTAGACCAAATATTATTTATACTAAAGCATTTAATATAAATACTAAAAATAATATTCTGTAATATATTTCATAAAGATCTTCACTGATACGTACAAAAATTTAGAGAAATAAAAAGTGAAAAGTTACATACAATATACCCATCCAAACGTAGGAGACGAAATATTTTTATAAATTTCTCTCTTTGATAAATTTGAAAGTGTCTACACCAAAAACATAATGACGCACTTTACTTAAGCATCAGATTTTAAAATATCTTGTATATTTTTTCAAGATTTATACAGGATATGCTATGATTACAACTATTTATTTTGAAAACATGTTAGAATTAAGAAAAATTACTTCAACAATGTTGCTGTTTTATAAACCAGGAGTCCTCAGATTCCAATGATCTTTGAGCATCGTTAATGTCAAAATTTCACATCTAATTTGACAAATAGTTCACACTCTTATTTCCAAGGTTGCTTATGACCTTTTATAACAATTTTTTAAAACGACGAAACAAATGACATGCATGCATGTCTTGATTTTGTTATTTCCAAAGCCGCCTTAACTTTTATAATGTGAGCTATACAGGGTGAATCTTAAATAAGTACAAATATTTTGACCAGCAGTACAGTTCACTGTGTAGAACACATAATTATTAGTTTTTTTACAAAAAAAAAACGAATAAGTCAAATTTTAAATAAATTTCATGATTTCTCTTCATTGACTTTTTATACACTGAATGTGAATTTCTTTTAGGGAAATTGCAATTTGTAACATCTAGGCACCAAACACGCCAAGAAAACACTGCATTTCTTGCCGAACTAATGCTTTAGTTAAGCCAATAAACAACATGTGCAAGCTTTTCAATAAAATTTCACATTTATGTGATATTAATTTCAATACTTTAAGTCAAATTGTTGAGGCATATGAAAATATCTATCATAGTTAAACCGTATGTAATATTTACTATTTTCTTTCTCTTAATTAATTCTATGTTTCCTAGTGTTATTTTGTTGTTTGTGTTTTTCTTTTGTTACTATTATTATTCTACTGATATTGTAATATATGTATGTATATATAATTATGTATGATTTGTGATGTTCCTGTAATTAGGAGAGCCCGTTGGAATACAATTATTATTATTATTAAAAGAATACAAAACTTTATGAGGACCGCTGTCCCCCTCCAATATTAAGGCTTTTATGTCATAATATTGTGTAGATTGGATGTGTATTCCGCAGTGTTGCCAGTATTACACCATGTTAAAGAATGATTGAAATATGTTTATAAAAATGTTTCTGGTCACCTCCTCCCCTTTGTCATTCCCATACCTCACCAAAAAAGTATGTCTATGTATGTACATGACATTCAATTGAAAACATAAAACAGATTTTCTAGCCACAGTTATCCAGAACTTAGTCATTATCTATACGTTTTATACGTCAGTACAACTCTGAAAACGGATACATTAGGCATTACCTTACCACAAATATTACATGCTTTGTTTTCACTTGAACCTTGCCATGCAGTCCTTGCACCCTACCAAAATCTTTAATAATTTGTAACCCGATCGTGACGTAACACCACGCTGTCTTTGTTTACGACTGCGTTTTAGTGTGGAGAGAATTATTTTGAATCGTTCACAGAAAGACTATTAGTTAAAAATATAAAGTTGAAGTGGCAATTGACTTTTTACGATGTGTTGAATTTAATAAGAGAAGATTAAAAAAATATGCAACTTCCTACGTTGTTTATCGTTATGTGACGGAATGGTATAGAAAAAATAATTGTGTGGAAATCATGTGGAATTCTTTATAAAAAATATTACGGAAATAATTTATGTCTCCTTCAAAAAGTGTACAATGGTATTAACTTGTGTTAGTAGGTAAACTTTTATGCACGTTCATGTATGATTTTTGGAATCATCAAAGTCAGTTCCTAAATACCTTAATTTTTGGCAGTATCGAACTTGTGGAAATTAATTTTTTAATCCTTTATGGTAGTCAGTAAAGAAGTTAAAATTTGGGTTAATATTGCAGTAGCGTAGCGTACTACCTACGCATTATTAATTAAGCTGTGGCATAAAATAAGTAATTTTAAATTAGACACAATCTTGGTGTTTAAGACTTTATCGCCGCACTGTATAGCAACTAGAATTACTTCTACCGTTATTGGTCGCGCAATATTACCTCATTCTCTTCTCTCTGAACTCCGATTACTTTCGTCTCATCGCCGAAGCTCGCTCAACAGATCGATAAGGCATTCCTCGACGAACCTACCCAACAACTTCCCGAATGACAAAACTTAAGAACTTGATAAGAAATTCCTGGTCGTATTTACCTAAGTTTTCAAAATCAAGTTAGGATAATATGAAAGCTTTAGTTTGCTACGCTTCGCGGACGATGGGGGTCGAAAAAGGGTGATAAAAGTAAAAGAAGTCGAACCTCACAGCGTAGAAACTTTTTAGTCCTCTTTCTCGTTAAAACTTCAAAAGGCTGACACTGTTTCCGGAAATTAGGCACACGAGAAGCACTTAAATGATAAATGTTGAAGTGCTGCTGCGATTCTTTATTCACACTTGAGTATATTAGCCAATAGACGGAATGAATTTACTCCACTTCTGAATACAAAACATACAAAGTTAGTGATAGTTACTACAAACTGGCTATATGGAACACAATAATAAGTTTATTTCCCCGTTACTTTTCTTCAACAAAATATTTCCGAGTACCTTTGCATGTGACAATGCATTTATGCAATCAAGGAATCCAGTATATTTATTTTCAAATTATGTTTTTCCTCACGGAAAAAATCGTTATACATTTTCAACATCCGTTATGCAATCATTTTTGTGCATAAAACTCGCACAATTATGTGGCCAAAAATAAATGTTTTGAAATACAAAAAAGTGTATATACAGGGTGAACCTTAAATAAGTACAAATATTTTAACCAGCAGTACAGTTCACTGTGTAGAACACATAATTCATAGTCATTTTACAAAAAAATCAGGAATAAAAAAGTCAAATTTTAAATAAATTTCGTGATTTTTCAATACAAAACTTGTTGAGGACCGCTGTTCCGGGAGTCATGGTGGATGTGAATTCCACAGCGTTGCCAGTGTTACATTAGAATTTTTAGACGTGTCAAAGAATGTTTGAAATATGTTTATTTATGAAAATATTAATGGCCATCTCCTCCCCTTTGTCATTTCTATACCTTACCAATAAATTGAAAATATTAACCAGATTATCTATTCACAATCATAGTTATCCATTTTTACTACACTCCAACTGATTTATCACAAATTAAATATGTTGTGTGAAAATCATAGTTTTTCGTTACTCTTCATAAAATAACTTAATGAAATTGTGTCTTGTGTCTCTTTCTAACAGTATACAATGACATTTAACTTGTGAAATGTGGATTACTGATTAAATAGTTAATTTTTTAACAAACAGGTAAACTTGTGTGCACGTTTATGTATAATTTTTGAACATTGGACATAGTAATATCACGTAATATCTTCCTAAACACTTTACCGTAGTATTTAACTTGCGGAAATTCATTTTTAATCGTTTATAGTAAGGTCAGTTAAGCAGTTAAAATTTATGTTAATATTGCTGCGTATCATACTACATACCCAATTTTACTGTACTTATGCTTAAAACAAGTAAGTATTTTTAAAACAGAATTAACCATATTACTTTACTATTACGTTAAAGAAAACGTAATATTTATATTAGACGAGATATGGCAACCTCGCAACAAATCATATGCTTCATTAGGTAGGTTATGACAACGGTCCTCAAAATGTGGGTATTTAAAAAAAAATAATATCTCCGTAAATATTAGAAATTTTTAAAAATGACTTTCATTAGACTGATCTATATGACGAATTACACCAGCAGTTAAAATATTTTTACTTATTTAAGGTTCACCCTGTATATAAAGCTGTTTACAGGCCTTTTAGGCCCAGAGCTGTGTTATTCTCCTCCACTCCATTCTGTCCTTCGCCTTTCTTTTCCAATCCATTATATTTTTTCCCCTTAGATCTATTGCCACCGCCTCTCTCCATCGCTTCCTCGGCCTACCTCTTATTTTCTTGTAGTTAGGTTTACTCCCTACTATTTTCTTAACTGCCCTTTCATCTTCCATACGTTCTAGATGTCCTAGCCACTGCACTCTTCTGGCTTTTACAAATTCGTCTATTGTTGGTGCCTGGTACATTACATATATTTCCTCATTATTTCTCCTTACATAGCCTTCCTCTGTCTTCTTATCCCCTAAAATTCTTCTTAAGATCTTCTTTTCTCACCTTAAAAGGTTTTCTCTTGACTTCTTATTGAGAACCCAGGTTTCACTACCATAAAGCGCTGTCGGTCTCAAAATTGTTTTATACATTCTAAATTTTACTCCTCTGGACAAATTTTTTGATTTCAATAAGTGGTTGACTGCTGCCGAACTTCGGTTTGCTTTAATTATTCTCCTATTTATTTCTCGTTCCTCATCACAGTTAGCTGTTATTGGCGCCCCCAAATACACATATTCTTGAACTTCTTCAAACTCCATCTCTCCATGCTCTGTTCTCAATTTAAAACTGGTATCCTTCTTTTGTTCTCCTATTCTCAAAAGCTTACTTTTCTCTTGATTTATTTGCAATCCCACTTTACGTGCTTCCTTCACAAGATTTCTCGTTACTTCTTCTAATTCCCTACTATCTCTAGCAATAATGGCCACATCATCTGCATAACTTACTATTTGGTGACCTTTAAACAATATGTGTCCTTCTCTGTTCAACTGACTATCTCTTATGACCTTTTCTCAAAAAAGTGACACGTAACAAAAATCCTTTAATTTTGGTCACAATATTTAATTTGTTACCTCTACTTAAGAAACACCCTATATATGAAAAAGAAAACAACCATTTAATAAACTTTTGTCTCAACTTGCTCCGTTTCAAGTTGTAGTGTTAAAATATCTCAAGAAAAAATGTTTTATTTTATAACTTTTAGTATAACACTGCACTGTATTCGTATTAGTATATGACACAGAAATATTCAGGTTGGGGCCTTGAGGCACACCGAAAGCTTAACTCAAGAATCAAAATGGTTTTGTTTGCAATTATTGTTGTTAAATGTTACAGTAAAATCTGAGAAAGAGAGAGGCGCATTATTTAGCAAGAAGAACTGGAATCTCTATGCAATTATTATTTCAACAACCTTCAGACTATCTCTTTTCATCAAACTAAACTTGTGTACAAATCAAATGTCAGCTGATACATTAAAATTTCAAATATTCCACTTAAGCCCCTTTAAAATTCTTCAATTGTCGTATTTTGGTGTATTAAGAAACACTGCAGTAAACATAAGCGAAACATGTAGCACCAATTTGTATTAATTTTAAAGATAATGTATGCAAATTCTAAAAAATATGTATGAAACTAGGTAAAAGGATAACAACTTATAAATAATGCAACATTCGAAAATTGTAAGCTATTGAAACGCGGATACTTACAAAATCTAGAATAAATTTGAATACGTATGACCTCCAACGATGACTAGATGCTCGTGTGACAAAATGAAGCGATGTTCTTCAACTGTTTCACGGATCTCGGACAGTCCGAGAGAAACGCTCATGCGGCATCGATTACGGTGACTTCGGTACGTGTAATTCAGTAAACGGCGTAAAAAATAATCATATTAACAATAGTCATACTCCAATGAGCTGAAACTTTTTTACAAATTAGCAGTGCAGGAATGTAAGATTACGTTTCTACTTTCTACTTAAAATGACTATAATTAAAAACGAATTTACATCATTAACTGAGCGAACTGAGCACATAATAATAATATATGTATAATCTTATGAACAAACATGTGTTGCAAGTTTGCAGGAAAGTATATTACCTATCTTCCTACGTATTGCCCACCATGTCTATATTGTTACAAATTTCGAATCGAAGAAAGGGATGAGTAGGTAGGTTCTAATAGATAACAGAAAACGTTTAACACCCGCGGCAGTCTTGTCCCATAACCTAGAAAAACAAACCGGCAAACTATATTGTGGGAAAATATCTGTACCCGACACATATTCCTTTATTTATTAACTATAAAACGTTTAAAATTAAAATAAGGCACTAAAAACTGAAGAAGAACAAAAAACTACAACGTAAACACAGGAATTAAATTATAACATGACAGCGAACCGACTGGACTGGACCGACTGCCGACCGTTGCATGACGGTTGCTTGCTGGATGCATACTCTGATTCTCGCATTGGCGGCGTTAAATAAGGATTTAATATAATATCGAAAAAAAAATTTTTTCGCTTTATAAATAAGTTTGGAAATTTTTTGAAAGGAAATTCTGTTAATTCTTATTTTTTTTATCCCCTCTTAAAATATTTGTACTTAGTCATAGTTAACCCTGTATATTTTCCAGTCTAAAAATTCGTATTTTCACCGACTTTTCCGACCCCCACTGGGGTATTTTACTGTACAAGCTGTAGGTAATTAAAGGAATTTTTTATATTTTTTGTAATTTTTTGGTAATAATGGGTATTTATTGGGTATTACGAAGGTAATTAATAGGTACATATTAATAGGTAAGTAAACAAGTGACCGACGCAATGGCAAATATAAAAATTATTAAAAATATATACAAAAATATTTTCTGGATATATTAAATAGTTTATAAAAATTTTCGGAGGCACTGTTAAACCACTATGTGGCCCTTTATTGTCTTCGTAGGCCTTTAGTTTTGAAACTAATATAGGATGATTCGAATTAGATACAATCTATTGCAAAAGTAATGACAGTTTTTTCAAATCAGTTTTTTTACTGCTGGATGTTCTGTGTAGAAATTTCAATAGATTTCTATGGTTTTAAGCACTAATGTTTAAAATTGAAAGTAGATTTCATTACGAATATGCAGATCGAACTAAATCGCCAAATTCTCTTGAAATAGTGCCATTATTATTGCAATAGATTGTACAGTACAGTACCCTATAAACAAATATATGAATGTTTTATAAGGCATTTACGCTGAAAATATCTACTCACATACTAGCACATTCCCCTCTTCTGTTAACAAATTTTAGTATGGTATAATTTGTTAAACTTTATCTTTAAATCAATATATTACATATTATAGGTACGATATGACGTGTTAACGATAAGTTTGGTCAAACTTCACCAACATATTCTATTGATGAAAAATATGTATTAAAAAGTGAATGAGACTATAATAAAAATTAAAATATTACTAAAATAGGTTTTCCTATCATATTCATATTCTATTTAACAAAAAAGAAGCCTTGGCCTTTTTGTGTAAACAATAATTATCTAATTCTAGTGATAGAATGCCGGAAAACAAACTAGGTCTAAAATTAAATTCTCCCTCTATATCCATCCATTTATACTTGTCCATGCAAGATTTTGGTTGTGCTTTGTACTGGAGACACCGATGGTACCCAGTAGTCGTGTACCCGATGAGAATATTATGATTTCATAGGTGAGGAAGAAGTTTGTTTTAGGTAGCTTGAAGGGGGCATAGTGTAAGTATTTATCATCCTTTTTGGGTGCGCCAATGGGTATATGATACAGTTTATGTAATCCAAAATATGATTTCCAGATGTATTCAGATCGAGTCGAGGGATCGCTCTAAGTATCAATTCCACGATCAGTCGCAATATGATAATCCACAATATCCTACGAACTTGGACACGAGTTTAGATTTGTTTACTAATAATGAATAAGGATTAGAAACTAATTTCCCCTTAAAAAGTTCTTTTATTTACGCATATCTGTAGATGGAATGATTTCTAAAGAAATATGAGACAGTTTTGGAAAATTAAAGTGAACTCGTGGGTCATTTAATGTATTTTTCGTTTCTTTGATATCTAGGTATTTAAGGGTATTTTTGGGTACTATTCGGTATTTTTAGGTATTTAACGATATGTTTAAGTAATTAAGGATATTATTGGATAATAGTCATAGGTATTCTTTGGGCACTTGAGGGTAATTCGTGATTTTTGAGCATTTTTTAGGTATTTGCTTATTTGATGAGATATTTTTTTTTGGTAAAATAAAGTTATATTTTTCAAAAAAATTTCCAAACTTAGAGAATGCTTCTGCCACGTTCGTTGCTTTCCATCCACCATGCCTTTTGAATGGTGATGTCTACTCTTGCATCAGCCAGTATGGTGTTCATATCAGATGTTCTCCGAAAGCAGTAGCCGGTATAATTTGCATTACTCGGCAATTTCAAAAATTCTGCAGTTTTTTAGGAAAACCCCCTATAGAATTTATACAAACGCATTGTCTTGTACATTTTCCATTTCTATATCCTAGGAAGAATCTTGAATGCTCAATTGGTGATAGACGAATAGAGGAATATTTTTGAAACATTTCGACAAGATTGACTCCTTTGTTCCCGTTGGAAATAGAAAATTCTCTTCTCACGTTCGTCTTTGTGTTGGGACTCTCTATCAATATATATTCTCCCATCTCTTACTGAAAATGTTGACCTGTTTGTCAATTTGGACAACATGATCATTAAATTATGTTTCTAAATGTTTGCTTTGCTGAATAGATATCGATTTTTCTGGCATGATTTTATTAGCAACTTCTATTTTATGGGTCACTGAATCTGCTGTATATTCTTCCGCTACCTCTGGCGACTTCCACCTCCTTTGCCTTTTCATATCTAAAATGGCCACACCTGAGGCATTTGAATTCATACTCCACGTCCTTCACTTTTAGATTATATAGCTCGTCAGTTCGGTATGCCCCAGCTACTCTAAAAATCGCTACCACTTTTTTTCATTAAATATATTTCATCAGGAGCTTCTAACAAAAACGTTGATATCCGTCATTTGTCCTTTTCATGAATGCCTTCAAGCGGCCAAATTTCTAAATATCCTAGTTCTTATTTAATAAAATAACATCTTCCTGAGCATCTTCCCTTATTGTGGACACATCTTTCGTTGTACAGCATTTGATGAAATTTTCATAGGCTTGATTGTAAACGGTATTTAGATTTGTCCGGTACAAACTTCTGCACGCAATAATTGCTGCTTCTTCAATGGAATTCATTTTTAACTAAATTCTTGCCAAATTAAACTTAAAAGACGTTTATACTTATCAAATTTATATCGAAGAAAAATTATTTGATAACTGCCAAAATAGCTATTTTCGTGAAGTTAAAAAACTCGCTACACTCGTTTTTTAATCATCTTCACTCACAAAATAAAATCTTACTTTTAACACGTATAGCATACACTATTTTTTCTACAAAATAATCGGAAGAACTTTAAACTCAATAAAAATAAGAAATCAAAAAATACCACACAGATCGCAATGTTTATGAACCAAAATTTTCGTAGCAACCAGTGCTGTTGTTAGTTACGGAAAAAACGCAAAAATATTGACAGCATTTTCTAGTAATATTATAAGTATAATGAATAATCTCGATAATGAGCGTAACGAATCCATCCCTGCTGAAATCGAAGAAGCCGCCAGTCGACCAACATTGGAATTATTGCCGGCGAAATCAAAGGAACAGTACGAAATCGCGTATAGACGCTTTTCGGAATGGTGCAACATTAAAAAGGTCCCTGAGAAATGTAACGAAAGTGTTTTACTGGCATATTTTGAGGAAAAAGCCAAGATATGGAAATCGTCAACGCTGTGGTCAAATTATTCCATGATCAAAACTATGTTAAAAATAAAGCAATATCAAGATATAAGCAAACATTATAAACTTATTGCTTTTTTAAAACGGAAGGGTGAAGGATATCAAGCAAAAAAGTCAAAAGTTTTGACGAAGACGCATATCAACAAATTTCTCACAGAAGCAGAAGACGAAAAGTATCTGATGATGAAAGTCGCAGTAATAGTGGGTGTCTTCGGGGCGTGTCGCCGGGAGGAATTGTATCAGATGACCATCGACAATATCGAATATTTGGGCACTTCGGTTGTTGTGACCATACCAGATACTAAAACGAAAGTGCCTCGGACTTTCAGTGTTGTTGGTGAATTCTATTTAAACTTTTTTAGAAAGTATATGGCACTCCGGCCACCCAACGCTGACCATAGACGACTTTTTCTTAAATATATGAAGAATAAATGTGTGAAGAATCCAGTCGGAATTAACATGTTTGGTAAAATGCCTGCTGACATTGCAGAGTTCTTGAATCTACCAAATCCTCAACTCTACACCGGACACTGTTTTCGTCGTTCATCGGCGACATTGTTAGCAGATTCTGGTGCAAATCTTACTACCATCAAGAGACATCGAGGATGGAAATCTTCGACGGTAGCTGAAGGCTACATTGAAAATTCACTGGAACAGAAGAAGGAAACTGCGTGCCAAATACTTCCTACTGCTGCAACTACTAGCAAGACCACCAGTACTACCAGTAGTATTTCTACAGAAAATAGATGTGTCACACATGACAGTAAAACCAACTTAAGTATGATGACTCCGCAGGGAATTACAATTTCAAATTGTTCTAATTTTACTATGCATGTTAATAGTAATAACTAGTTAAAATGTTGGTTTGTACTTATTTAAAATAAAAAGTTGTTCATGTGTTTGTTAAAACGTTTTATTAATTTTCAAAACAAAATTTAAATAAACTTTTAACACGCGTGTCAAAAAATGACATTTTTAACATCAAAAATGACAATTAAAAAGCCCACTTTTAACAGTTTTGTAGAAAATAATATTTTTTGTTGACATGAATACCAAAGTAATGTTAACACACATTTTATTAATCTAAAGAGAATTTTCAGCAAGGGGAGGGGAAAGTTTAATACATTACACGCTGCAAAAGTCCTTTCAGGTGCTCGGAGGTATTCAAATACACTTCGCATCTAAAAGTAAGCTTTCCCAGCTTGTAATGTAAATACTTAACTATAACATTTCTAGCAACTGTCAAATATCATTTAATCGTCAGTTTCGCGATTAACTTAGGAATCAAATTTCTAGTGCGACACTGAATGTGCGCTATTTTAAACGACATCCTAGAAAGTGTTTATAGACACAAATATTTATCGCAATTTTCAGAAACTAGAAAGCCGGCGCTCAATCCATTAAATATCCCTAGAGTGGCGTGGTATACGTCCATTTCGTTTGTAACACATCGGTGTCTATATCAGGTGGCATGTACAGAATAATTTATAGGTGACGTTTAACGTAAAGCAAGCTACGTACTAGCACAGAGGTATGTTTTAATAGTCCTATATACCATATACGCACCGAAATAACAGTTGAACAACACAGAGAACAACAGGAAATCGCATTTTAACTGTAGAACAGATTAGCCTAATCGCTTTCGAATTCGTCTGAAGGGTTTTACATGCAGAAGTTTTTAGATATATTTGTCGGGAAGTGATAATTAAAAGGCAATTTGGACCAATTCTAGCAACTGTAACTTAATTTTTAATTTTGTTTTGTTTGAGTTTGTACGTACGCATTTGTCGAACTCTAAAGCTGGTTACAGACTAAGCTTAATAAAAAATTGTGAAAGTCAGGATCGACATATAAAGATCATTTTTGTAATGGCAATACTACACTAATAATGCTTCGATCTGTCACCAGGATCTTAAAAATTTCGATCTCTAGAAAGTTCTTGCACAAATCAATACAGAACAAAAATCACATTTGATCACACCTTATATAAACCACATAATAAAATTCTATTAAAATTGGCTGGCTGTTCAAGAAATATTTGCAAAAAATAATAATCGTCCGCAAAAGATATTCCCAATGACATTACGACATCTTCTATGAGAATTTTAAAGGAATTAGCGGTATATAAGGACTGCCCGAGGGATTGTCTTTAACTATTTAGTCACGTTATTAGACCCCGAAGCAGGCGCGTATGGTACGCGTATAGCAGCAAAAGTACACCAATAAATACTCGTTGCAAATTCACCAGCAAGGCCAACGCGAGTACGGTGAAAGGGTTTTCCGATAAGGGTTTTAAGCCCCACTCGAAGCTTTATCAGTCCCAAGGCATCCCTCCACCATGCCTAATTGTGTTGGGATAGACACAGAATTAATCTTGTTCGGTATATGCCTCTGAATGGGGACAATCTCAATGGCGTCACTTTACAAACATCGCCGCCCTTGTTTACAAATTTGTCGAAAAATATATAAGTAAAACAAAAAGAAAAACTCGTCAAAGTCAAAAGTCCTTTGTTATGTTGTTTAATTTTAATAACTACTTATGTGTGATTTTTTATCCCACTTCTGATTTTATGACCTTAACCGACTGAGAAGGTGAAATTGCGTGAATATGTATTCTAAAATAAAGTCGAAAAAATGTTGATCAATCTGTCACAGTATAAGTATTAGTTGCGGCAAAATTTTGACGACTTACGTCGTGGTAAGTAATTACTGAGATAATTACTTAAATTCAATACATTATAAAAAAAAATTTCAAGACATAATGATTTGTTCAAAATAATCGAAATCAAAAATATCTTAAGTTTTTTTTTTATAATTAAGACACTATTTTTATCGTAAAAAAGGAGAATGTCACAGGATTTCTACGCCACTGGTGGTAATGGGAATATTTACATATAATGAATAATTAGACAAAATATATCCCATTGCAATTATTGTTGGTTTATCACGAAGGAATTGAACAGTGAACTTTTAGATACAGACTTGGATTTAGATATATTTAGATAAATATCATTTATTTCAAAACTGTACAATCACCCCTGCCGAATTCAAATTTTATAACACAACAATACCAACCAACTATCTGGTGGGAGATATGTAGATGACATTTTTGTAATTTGGCCTTTTACTGTTACAGAATTAAATGAATTTTTAAATGATATTAACAATAAAGAACCAACAATAAAATTCACTTTGGAAATAGAAAATAATAATATGTTACCATTTTTAGACGTTTTAATTAAAAAACATGAAAATTCTGTAGAAACAAGTGTTTATAGAAAACAAACTCACACCAATAGATATTTAAATTTTAGTTATATCACATTGGTATTAAGAAAGGTGTTGTTAAATGTTTAT
Organism: Monochamus alternatus; assembly: GCA_037114965.1. Lineage (NCBI taxonomy): Eukaryota > Metazoa > Arthropoda > Insecta > Coleoptera > Cerambycidae > Monochamus > Monochamus alternatus. The sequence continues at coordinate 58,203,170 of CM073429.1, read as the reverse complement.
ATGATAGAGCAAAATTAATTTCATCAAACAATGATATTTTTAATAACGAACTTAAATTTATTAAAAATGTTTTAATAAATAATGAATACCCTCCAAATTTTGTTGATAGAACATTTAAAAATATTACAGATAAAATGAACACTTTAAGACAAATAAAAGAAACTAATTATACAATAAAAATTCCATACATTCCTATATTATCAGAAAGGTTAAGAAGAATCGGTGATAAATTTAATATTCAAACAGTTACACAACAACTAGTACTTTACGATCATTTTTGTCTAAAACGCGTCCAAAAAATGATATACAAAATTCAAAAATTTGCATCTACAGTATACTTTATGAATGCAATAAACATTATGTTGAAGAAACGCCTCGGCTTATGAATGTTAAAAGTTGAGGAACATAAAAATTATATAAAAAGAACCGGTGTGAAATCATCCACAGCCACACATTTAGGTAGGACTATAATCGATAAAGTCGTGGTCAGAAAATGAAGTCGAATTTTACACAATTTTTTTAAATAATTCATATGGGGCTGATCACACAGAATATTAAAAAAATGAAAAATAAAAAAAATCCACCCACCCTTCCTATTTCTCAGACTGTTAGGGTTGTGCAAAGGGGCTGCAATTATTAAAATAGAAAATATTCAAATAAATAAAAATATAACTTGGTCGCTCACCATAGTCACAGAAAACATAACACATAAACATATTAAGAGATTTCACCCACCCGTTTATTTTTCCAGGCCGCTACGGTTGGTGAAAGGGGTAGATTTGATAACATTTTTATTTGGAAATATTCCAAATAAAAACAAATATTTCTTGACCGGACACCATATTCACAGAGAATGTTAAAAATTAGCATATTAAGAGATCCCACCTACCCGTTTCATTTTCCAGGCCGTCAGGGTTGGCGGTAAGGGGTGGATTTGATAAAATACGAAATATTTCAAATAAAAAAAACTATATCTTGACCGGCCTCCAAACTCATAGAGAATGTTAAAAATAAGCATATTAAGAGATCCCACCCACCCGTTTCATTTTCCAGGCCGTCAGGGTTGGCGATAAGGGGTGGATTTGATAAAATGCGAAATATTTCAAATAAAAAAAACTATATCTTGACCGGCTTCCAAACTCATAGAGAATGTTAAAAATAAGCATATTAAGAGATCCCACCCACCCGTTTCATTTTCCAGGCCGTCAGGGTTGGCGATAAGGGGTGGATTTGATAAAATACGAAATATTTCAAATAAAAAAAACTATATCTTGACCGGCCTCCAAACTCATAGAGAATGTTAAAAATAAGCATATTAAGAGATCCCGCCCACCCGTTTCATTTTCCAGGCCGTCAGGGTTGGAGATGAGGGGTGGATTTGATAAAATACGAAATATTTCAAATAAAAAAAACTATTTCTTGACCGGCCACCAAATTCATAGAGAATGTTAAAAATAAGCATATTAAGAGATCCCGCCCACCCGTTTCATTTTCCAGGCCGTCAGGGTTGGAGATAAGGGGTGGATTTGATAAAATACGAAATATTTCAAATAAAAGAACCTATATATTTACCGGCCACCACATTCATAGAGAATGTTAAAAATTAGCATATTAAGAGATCCCACCTACCCGTTTCATTTTCCAGGCCGTCAGGGTTGGCGATAAGGGGTGGATTTCATAAAATACGAAATATTTCAAATAAAAAAAACTATATCTTGACCGGCCTCCAAATTTATACAGAATGTTAAAAATAAGCATATTAAGAGATCCCACCCACCAGTTTCATTTTCCAGGCCGTCAGGGTTGGCGATAAGGGGTGGATTTGATAAAATACGAAATATTTCAAATAGAAAAAACTATATGTTGACCTTCCACCAAAGTCATAGAGAATGTTAAAAATAAACATATTAAGAGATCCCGCCCACCCGTTTCATTTTCCAGGCGGTCAGGGTTGGCGATAAGGGGTGAATTTGATAAAATACGAAATATTTCAAATATAAAAAATTAATTCTTGTGGTGACGATGCAGATGCTAATGATGAAAATTGTACATCATGTCATAGGCTTTACCACAAAGGATGTACAAATATTAATAAAAAATTCTGCGAGTTATGTAAAACATTTTCGAAACAATACCTTTAGGAAGTATCACCCCTACCACTCGTATTGATACCGAAACTTATTTGCCTTAAAATTGGTCGGGAAACTTCGTTTTATTATTTTTTCATATTATCCCTAATAACAGACAGATAACAAATTTAATTTATTTATTCCCATTTTTTTCTCACCAACCCTGACGGCCTGGAAAATGAAACGGGTGGGTGGGATCTCTTAATATGCTTATTTTTTACATTCTCTATGAATTTGGTGGCCGGTCAAGAAATAGTTTTTTTTTATTTGAAATATTTCGTATTTTATCAAATCTACCCTTTATCACTAACCCTGTCGACCTGGAAAATGAAACGGTTGAGTGGGATATCTTAATATGCTAATTTTTAACATTGTCTATGAATATGGCGTCCGGTCAAGAAATAGTTTTTTTTTATTTGAAATATTTCGTATTTTATGAAATCCACCCCTTATCGCCAACCCTGACGGCCTGGAAAATGAAACGGGTGGGTGGGATCTCTTAATATGCTTATTTTTAACATTCTCTATGAATTTGGTGGCCGGTCAAGAAATAGTTGTTTTTATTTGGAATATTTCGTATTTTATCAAATCCACCCCTTATCACCAACCCTGACGGCCTGGAAAATGAAACTGGTGGGTGGGATCTCTTAATATGCTTATTTTTAACATTCTCTATAAATTTGGAGGCCGGTCAAGATATAGTTTTTTTTATTTGAAATATTTCATATTTTATGAAATCCACCCCTTATCGCCAACCCTGACGGCCTGGAAAATGAAACGGGTGGGTGGGATCTCTTAATATGCTTATTTTTAACATTCTCTATGAATTTGGTGGCCGGTCAAGAAATAGTTGTTTTTATTTGGAATATTTCGTATTTTATCAAATCCACCCCTTATCACCAACCCTGACGGCCTGGAAAATGAAACGGTTGAGTGGGATCTCTTAATATGCTTATTTTTAACATTCTCTATGAATTTGGTGGCCGGTCAAGAAATAGTTGTTTTTATTTGGAATATTTCGTATTTTATCAAATCCACCCTTTATCACCAACCCTGACGGCCTGGAAAATAAAACTGGTGGGTGGGATCTCTTAATATGCTTATTTTTAACATTCTCTATAAATTTGGAGGCCGGTCAAGATATAGTTTTTTTTATTTGAAATATTTCATATTTTATGAAATCCACCCCTTATCGCCAACCCTGACGGCCTGGAAAATGAAACTGGTGGGTGGGAGTTCTTAATATGCTTATTTTTAACATTCCGTATAAATTTGGAGGCCGGTCAAGATATAGTTTTTTTTATTTGAAATATTTCATATTTTATGAAATCCACCCCTTATCGCCAACCCTGACGGCCTGGAAAATGAAACTGGTGGGTGGGATCTCTTAATATGCTTATTTTTAACATTCCGTATAAATTTGGAGGCCGGTCAAGATATAGTTTTTTTTATTTGAAATATTTCATATTTTATGAAATCCACCCCTTATCGCCAACCCTGACGGCCTGGAAAATGAAACGGGTGGGTGGGATCTCTTAATATGCTTATTTTTAACATTCTCTATGAATTTGGTGGCCGGTCAAGAAATAGTTGTTTTTATTTGGAATATTTCGTATTTTATCAAATCCACCCTTTATCACCAACCCTGACGGCCTGGAAAATAAAACTGGTGGGTGGGATCTCTTAATATGCTTATTTTTAACATTCTCTATAAATTTGGAGGCCGGTCAAGATATAGTTTTTTTTATTTGAAATATTTCATATTTTATGAATCCACCCCTTATCGCCAACCCTGACGGCCTGGAAAATGAAACTGGTGGGTGGGATCTCTTAATATGCTTATTTTTAACATTCCGTATAAATTTGGAGGCCGGTCAAGATATAGTTTTTTTTATTTGAAATATTTCGTATTTTATCAAATCCACCCCTTACCGCCAACCCTGACGGCCTGGAAAATGAAACGGGTGGGTGGGATCTCTTAATATGCTTATTTTTAACATTCTCTATGAGTTTGGAGGCCGGTCAAGATATAGTTTTTTTTATTTGAAATATTTCGTATTTTATCAAATCCACCCCTTACCGCCAACCCTGACGGCCTGGAAAATGAAACGGGTGGATGGGATCTCTTAATATGCTTATTTTTAACATTCTCTATGAATTTGGTGGCCGGTCAAGAAATAGTTTTTTTATTTGAAATATTTCGTATTTTATCTAATCCACCCCTTATCACCAACCCTGACGGCCTGGAAAATGAAACGGGTAGGTGGGATCTCTTAATATGCTTATTTTTAACATTCTCTATGAATTTGGTGGCCGGTCAAGAAATAGTTCTTTTTATTTGAAATATTTCGTATTTTATCAAATCCACCCCTTACCGCCAACCCTGACGGCCTGGAAAATGAAACGGGTAGGTGGGATCTCTTAATATGCTAATTTTTAACATTCTCTGTGAATATGGTGTCCGGTCAAGAAATATTTGTTTTTATTTGGAATATTTCCAAATAAAAATGTTATCAAATCTACCCCTTTCACCAACCGTAGCGGCCTGGAAAAATAAACGGGTGGGTGAAATCTCTTAATATGTTTATGTGTTATGTTTTCTGTGACTATGGTGAGCGACCAAGTTATATTTTTATTTATTTGAATATTTTCTATTTTAATAATTGCAGCCCCTTTGCACAACCCTAACAGCCTGAGAAATAGGAAGGGTGGGTGGATTTTTTTTATTTTTCAGGTTTTTAATATTCTGTGTGATCAGCCCCATATGAATTATTTAAAAAAATTGTGTAAAATTCGACTTCATTTTCTGACCACGACTTTATCGATTATAGTCCTACCTAAATGTGTGGCTGTGGATAATTTCACACCGGTTAAAAAGACGGGAATTTGAAAAATCCAAAATTTGCGAACACGCTTGGGAAAACGGTCATTTGATTCAATGGGGTTCGGCAAAAATTTTAAAGAAGGAAGAACAACAAAAAGAAAATTAAAAGAGACCGCGATTATTTTGTTGAACGGAGATAAGTGTGTATCAAACTGTTCAGTAAACATTGATTATTATTGGCTACAGTTGTATCAAGAAGAAGTAAGTAACAATAAAATATCATTTAACATCTCTATGGAAGCAGATAAACAAATTTTAAACTGTCAAACTTGACATACGTTTAATACTTTTACTACTATTTTGAGAACGAAAACAGAGTTTTTCGAAACGTCAAAAATACGGAAGTGCGCGATAGTGATGTGATTTTTGTTATTTTTTACTTATCTGCTTTTTTCAGTGTGAGATTTTTTGGTTAGGCAAACTTAGTTTCAAAAATAACCTTTGACTGATCCGTTTGGCGCAAGGGCTTATTTAATCAATCTTTATTTTTTTCAGAAGTGTTGCAAAAACCCAATAAAACTAAACAACAACAATACCTAGTATTAAAAGATTTTTTTGTAATAATTACTACAATCTGAAAAATCTCTTTTACCAAATATGTAGTAGGTAATATAAAAATAGCAAATTTATTGACTGATAGCAAAAGCTTCACATTTTTAATTTGCCGTATTTAGTATGTCCTTGTAAACAATATTTATAGCAACAAAAGATAGGAGTGAGGTTGCTGATAAAGGCAATTCGACTTACTAACACTGACACAAACATCAAAGAAGGCCAACAGAAAATAGAATTATAAAATGAATTATTCTCAAAATCCAGTGCGCAAAATGTACATGCAACATTTTAGGTCTATGATAAACATGTTATTTGTAAACATAATTAGAGCTTTAATAACTGCTCTAATGCCAAATTACAGAATGAAAATCGAATTTTCAAAGCCTATTTCGATTTTTTTCAACCACAAAAATCCCAGAAAAAGAAAGGATTAGAGATTTTTTTTATTTCCAATCTGAGTGCGCCAGTGGATCCGAGAAATGGCCTTCTGAGATTCAGCTTGTTTAAAAAACAAAATCTGCCATGATTTGAAATCCATAAAATCCCGAGTAAAATCCAGTAGGCCGTGATAATTTGGAAAAAAACTATATTAGACGCAATGCTATTAACAAAAGTTTCTCAGAATGAAAAGCTGAGTATGTGTGAAAAGCTTCATTAGCCTAGACCTAGTTTCATTTTTTCGAGGACTTTTTCCTTCGCTATTTTTTGCGGTTGAGAAAAATTGGGGATAGGATGAAGGATGTTCATGAATAAACAAGATATTGTTCCCGTAGAACTTCAGCTACACTATTAATAAATTCAGGAGCTGATATTACAACTTTAATAATACATAGTGGATGGAAATCTTCAACGGTAGCTGAAAGCTACAGTTGTTAGAAAAAAAAAATCCCTGCTGCAAATACATCAAGAGCTAATTCAATCACTTTGGAGGATTCAATAGATCATAAAACCATCTACTAATTTAAGTAAATGTTTCAAAACAAACATGACAAGGGATATCCCTTTAGGCTGTTCTAATTTCACTATAAATAATTACAATAAATAAAATTACTTTGGTTAAAGACCAAATTTTGTTTTTAATTTAGCGGCAGAGAAATGATTCTAATGTACAGGGTGTTTCAAAACAAAGGCAAAAAAATTCAGGGGGTGATTCCTTGTTGAAAATAAAAGGTAGTTTGTTATATAAACGTTGGGTCACAAGTCAACCATTAGGGAGATATCGCGTTGCAAAGATGGCGGAAAAAAGAGTGTTTTTATTGTTTTTCTAGGAAATGAAAAGCGTGGGAATGGCAAAATTTTGTGGAAGTGTTACCATCATCGAAAGACACTTGTGACATATTTTTCACTTTTTGAAAATAATTGGAAAGGGTTGAAATAAACTACCCCTTTCAGTTTTTTTAACTATACTCTCAAAAAACCTCCTTATCGACGTAGAAAAAAATAAATTAGGTTAAGCCGATTCATTTAGAAACTTTTTTCTCTCTTATATTTTTTTGATAAAATTAACTGTTTCGACGTTAAAAAATAAAATTTAAAGTATTGCACGTCGGGAATAGGCAGTTTTACTACACCCATTATTAAGAAAAACTAGTTGGCTGCTGTCAATTTCCGGATGTTTCCATTTTTGCTTTGACAGATAGCAAATGGTTTGTACTTCCCGGTGTCGGCCTGTATCAAAACTTCTTTTTTTGAATTTTTTTCCTGGATTCACATAGCCTTCGATGAAGCTTAGCAAATATACTGTGATGAGGAATTCTACGATTAGGATACGCTTCTGCATAAAGGCGACAAGCATGTAAGGAATTTCCATTTGCCCGGCCGTACATAAAGTGCATGTCTGTCATTTCTGCATTTGTGAAAATAATCATTTTTGTTGTATTAACTTAGTATTGAATCCCAACGTATTCCGCAATCAAACACATCACACAACGAAAGGCAAATTATCCCGTAAACCACTCTCAAAATGTTAAAATAGTACCAACCATTTGCTATCTGTCAAAGCAACAATGGAAATATCCGGAAATTGACAGCAGCCAACTAGTTTTCCCGACGTGCAATACTTTACATTTTATTTTTTAACGTCGAAACAGTTAATTTTATCAAAAAAATATAAGAGAAAAAAGTTTCTAAATGAATCGGCTTAACATAATTTATTTTTTTCTACGTCGTTAAGGAAATTTTTTGAAAGTATAGATAAAAAAACTGAAAAGGGTAGTTTATTTCAACCCTTTTCAATTATTTTCAAAAAGTGAAAAAATATGTCACAAGTGTCTTTTGATCATGGTAACACTTCCACAAAATTTTACCATTCCCACGCTTTTCGTTTCCGAGAAAAACAATAAAAACACTCTTTTTTCCGCCATCTTTGCAACGCGATATCTCCCTAATGGTTGACTTGTGACCCAACGTTTAACCAACAAACTACCTTTTATTTTCAACAAGGAATCACCCCCTGAAATTTTTCGCCTTTGTTTTGAAACACTCTGTATATAGCCAGTAAATCGAGCAGTAAATGTTACACTTTAATGCCTGACATTTGTCACTAAATCTACGCCTTTAATGTTGAAAAACAGTATTCCATATTTGTTATGAACATACACAATAAACTCGACAATAAATATATATTTAGGTATTCAGGAATTCCAATTTGGTCTCGAATTGACTTAAACTAAGTTATTATGACTTGATGAAAATTTGTTAAGAAAGAGTGAGCATCTATGCTAGGTATATTTTATATCTTTCGAGATTTCTTCACTACATACTAGGTCTAGTATTAGGTTATGTGACATAACTCGGTAAGCATTGTACTGTTTATAATGCTTGTCACGTTGCAAAACGCTCCATATACAAGACAATAACGTGAGAATTTCTTACACGATGCAAGATTGCGATACTATTATTATCTGCTGGCATGAAAACCGTCAAAATAGTTAGATTGAGAGTGAAGAAATCAGTCGCTGAACCAACTGGACCTGGTTATTTATCCGTTGGGCATTTAACACTTCACGTAAATATCAAAAAATCCCCCTCCCACGCCAAGTCACAAACGGATGTGTATCGGAGGACGAAGCGATAAAATATCAGAGGACACCAACACCTCACCTTTTACAGTGAAATCGTATTTCAAATGGAATTAACGAGTCATGTCCGCAGATTTATAGCTAATTACCTGCCCATCCAGCAATTATCGTCAATTTTGCTAACCTGGTGTAGGCATATGGATGATAGTACGTGTTTCTATGACTTGTCCGTGACATACGTGAATACGTTTCGACAGAATTCAATTCTCAGACTTTCATTTTCTATACTTAATGGGACTGCTTGTTCAATTTTGTTAATGTCAAGGCTGGACATATATCTTAAACCGAAATATCACGTCCTAAATATGTGGCATTTTACATTTTAATAATAAATAATATGTCGGGCTGTACAATAAATTAAAATCATTTATAGCTGTAAACAAGTAAATCAAAATCTAAAAGATTAAATAATACAATGTATTTTTAATAAAAATAACATCTGTTCTATCATATCGTACCTAAGTGGATGTATTATAATAATCTTAAGAATTTCAAAAATTTAGATAAAATATATTTGATATATTATATATACCCACTTAGAACGTTTTGATTTCTTTGTAAAGTGATAAAAGTTATGCTTTGAATTGTATTACACTAAAAATTAATTAAATATTTTTAATGTCATCTAATATCCACTCATAATATTTTAAAGACAATTTCCTTTTCACGATGTCATTATTGTAATGAAATTAAATACTTAGCTTATTTTAAATTTTACATCTCGATATCCATGAATTGTGGAACAAAAATGTAAAAAAATACATTATTTTACATCTAGATAGCATTGAAAAGTCATCAAATGGATTAATTTTAGCCAACATTTCATTGTGATTAAATAACAGAAAAAGCATCTACCTGTTTAAGCACATAAAAACTTACTATGCATATTCATATCAAATTTACCGGGCGCATTCACCATGATTTCAAATATAATATAAAAAATACCTACGTATGTACTATGTAGATTGAGTTTATAAAAATCTACATGAAATAAAAGTATTAATTCGATCAATAATTTATTATTTCAATATTTAAGTACCTACTTCAGGTAAAGGGGAAAGAGAATCAATAAAAAAAATTATAAAAAAAAGGTTAAGTAAAATTAGAATAAAAAGGTTAGATATATTATGTAAAGCAATGTTTAGCTTTTATTTTTTAAATTTTGCAAATGAAAATAATTGATTTGATATCGGTACTTTATGCATGCAATTTAAAAAAAAATGTGCACACCTGCCGACTATAGAATAGATATTGTCATGTAAATCATGTCTTGCACATTAGTGAAAGACCAAATGCAGAAAAAAAACAAACCTTTGTGTCTCCATTAGTTTGCAAGTAATAAATAATAACAAACATCCATGCCATGGAAAAGAGGAGCAAAACTTTAACATTTCTTCTCATCATTTCAGTTTTTCAGTCACAACACTAAAACACTAAGGTTCATGAATAATCAACGCACCATAAACGTGACAAACAACAAACACCACAGCATCCACGGACGCCGCGATACTGATTCGCCCATCGCCCGTGTTTGTGTTTTGTTTTTGCAACCAAGGGTGTAGCGTGTTAGAATGCATCCTCTTTTACTTTCACGAGGGCGCGATAGAGACGGCGAATGCTTCGATTCGTCATTTCTGTATTGATATCATTCGCTACACTCGTTTACTTTACTACCCTGTTCGATAAATTTGGTTTTAAAAGTTGGTGATAATAGTTGCATTTTGTAAGCAATTCTTAATTGGGTACTTATCTGTTATCTTTTATAGTCGAACGGCCTTGATACAATTTCTCAGAAATAAATTATGTAAGAGGTCTATTGACAGATACAAGAAGTGGACAAATTAAAATTTCGAAAATATAGGCGACATCTATGAATGTGATGAGGAACTCATGCTCTTCACGAATTAGATTTCTGTTTTAATATATTTTATTGACAACTGGCAGCTGTCTATTGACATTGACAGCTGTCAAAGAATATTTCTCTTAAATTATTAAATAGCACTAAAAGCGATTTTGGTTTAATGCTGAATTGAAATGCCAAATGAAAGTTTTTTAGTATTAATCTGTATTTAGCTTTACAATAAATGCTCATTATAAAACGTATAGATTTGAATAAGGAAATTATCTTGAGAAAAATAACTCTCTTTTATATATTTAATAATATTGTTAAATTTGAACTTATATCTGTCATGTCAGCTCACATAGTTTGTGTTACGTCTGGAGGTGGACTACCTATATTTTCCAGAAAGAAAGGCAATTGTGAAAATGTATGTTGAATTATTTTCATCCTAGTTTACGCAAACTGAATGTCATTCATTTTAGCTACCATTTTCAATTATCGGTTCTCTGAATGGAGTGCACATGTTTGGGAAGCCGTTTGGCACAGAAATAGTGGATAGTCTTACTGACGATTATGTTGTCGCCTGGAAGGAATTCATAGATAGGTAAAAATAAATTTTATAACCTAAACAATGCTAAGGTTTGTGTATTTTTAGTGTTGTTATTATTGGTATAGCAAGTGGTTGTTCTGTTGATATTTTGAATAAAGTACTCGAATCTGTTTTCAATGCAGTGGTTTTAATAGTGGGCATTGATGAAATTAAAACACAACGTAATATCGAAAGACTAAAACGTGAACTAAGAGTAAGATTTCTTTGTTATAATTGAATTTTTCTCTATAGGTTTTTGTTTTAGGTGTGTTATCCTCTTATTGATAGGTTACTAGATTCTTTGGACTGCGGTGATTCAACGAATAAACATTCTTCCGATCTAGTTGGTTTTATAGAAACTATACTATGTCCTGAAAATCACCTAATTCAGGTACTTTTATAAATCGTTAAACGTGAAATAAAGTACAAGTTGTCATATTTTTTAGATCGTACTGGATTCCTTTACTGAATGTGTAGATTCAATGTTCAGTTGTGTATTGATTTCGGGGAAGATTGCTGCCGCTACTCAAAGTTGGTGGTCGCTTCATCCTGATGAACTAAAGCTTCTTTCTTTACTTGCTACCTCAGAAAACACCGCTAATTCTAAGGATATCCCCGTTTTTTTACCACACAAGAGCCCTACAGTAAGTAATTGATAGAATTAAAGTGTAGTAAAAAATTTTTTGTGACATTTATAGGTAGCTTTCCGATTCGTAGCTTGTACCTTAATACCAGAGGTGCAACTGTGTTGTCTTTGCGGGCCCACTCCCGTTTTAAATGATGTCGAACATTCCGTCATGCAGTGCTTTAAGAATTCCACGGATATTTTAAATTCTGCCCTGCAGTGTTCCCCAAAGAATTTCCCTAATAACTACGCCATCGATGCTAACGTTTTGGGGTATAATCACACTTTTTCTTCATCTTCATAACAATTTTTCCTGATTTATATTTTAGATTATTGTTGGTGCACACGACTATTGGCAAATACATGATTTCGAAGAGCCCGCAACAGAACTCTGCCAAAAAATCTACTAGTAGTTCTCATCGCCTTGATATCCTGAGAACTTTTTTCTATCGGGCCGTTTTAACCTACTTGGTGCCTACTCTACCAAATAAGAACAATGGCGCTAACGTGACGGAAAATCAGCCTGTAAGGGACAAAATGAGTCCGGACGAGTTGAATGTTGGTACGGAGACGTATTGGTGTTCCGAATACCACAAATGCCATGCCGTGAAAACCAACGAAAATATCTTATGCGTTTTGTATAGTTCGTCGGTGCCTACGCATTGCATGCGGCTGATAACTCAGAAGACGCTGAAGCAGTTGATATCGGACAAGCAGGTTTGTTGGTAATTTTTTTTATTCGTTGTGTTAAATTAATTTCCGTCCAATATAGTTTACTATGTCTGTGATAAATTTATATTTCGATTTTATGTAAAACTCATTTTTATTAACAGTATTTTTATATTATTTTATTAACAAAAATTAAGCAATAAATCGTATATTATAAAAATAATGTATATTTTTTATTCCATTAATTCTGGAGGTACCGGCGGTACTTCAGGTGGGTTTATAATCTCAGCTTCATCATCACTAGGAACCGTAACGTTTTCAGTGGTTATGGATTTTCTCCCAGCGTAACACCCAATGAGCCACACTGTGTAAAGGCGCTCCTGTCCCTCAAATCTAAAGTTCTCATAATGACCTGTTTGCAGGAATCGTAGAGAAATTGCCGTAGCCCCCTAAAAATATACAGAACAGACTATAGCATTTTACAAAAAAATCTAATCATGTAAAAAAATTATATAAATGTGTCCTAAAGTTCTTTGTTTTTGGTATAGAGGGTGCAAAGTTCAACTAAGTACCGCAACCGATGTTCACGCTTGCCCCAAAATGGCAATTTGACAGATATCATCTATTCCAAATTCTGTAAAATAAGAAAAGCTGGAAAAATATTTGACACGTTTATAATGATAAATCATATACCTATATTTATCAAATTGCACAACAATATAGAAAATTCAAATCTATATTTCAATGTTGGTAATAGAGATTTTGTTCTAAAATGGCAGTCAATCTTTTTAACAATGCTTGAAGCTACCTTTAATCCCTTTAGTACCTTTGATGAAGTACCGCAATTAACCACCATTTTTGTTTTGAGCAAAATTCATATTACCATAACTGTAGTTCAAACTGTAGTATGTGATTGAAAATAATAAATATACAAATACCTCTTCAAATATTATGTCAGTTTTCACAATTTTATCAAATAAACGTGTGAAATAACAAATGACATAATATGCGAAATCTCCATTTTGGAACAAACAATAACAGTCCACATTCTTTAATAACATTTAAAGTCCCAAGATTAATCAAGTCCCTAATCCATTGTTTCTGCTTTCTTCAAAATAGTGATTTGGCAAATGTAATACATTTTTCTCAGTAAAATAGCAAAAACTGAAACAATATTTGAGTTCAAATTTATTTTCAAACATATACATATTATTTATTTATCCACTTGACATATACTGAAAATTCAAACGTATGAAATATTGGCATAGGGATTTACACCAAAAATGGCGGTTTACGATACTTTATCAATAATTAGCATTATTAACAATAAGAGAAATTTTGACCCAAATATTAATTTTAAGTACTTTACTGGCTTAATGACAAAGCATACAGTACAGGGTATTCTGCAAGGTTCTATGACAAACTTTGGCAGAATGTAGCTGGGTTAATTTCAAACACTTTTTTTCTTATATGTATGAACATGTCAGATTCGTTTTTGTTTAGACGTTACAACTATTTTAAAAAATATAATTCCATATTTCAGAGTAACCTGATAAATAAAAATGATCCAGAACTGTACTACTTTTTATCAAGTCCTAATTATTATTTATACATATTTTGTTTGGAAATATTTGATGATTTAAAAAATAAATAACTATATTATATAAAACATTTTCTTTCAGAAATATTTAACACCCTCTTGTCACAAAAGCAAAGAACTTTAGGATCTAATATACTTCCACATGAACATAAAATTCTCAATAAAATTTCAAGGCCCTGATCAATAAAATTGAGACTACAATTATTCCCAGAAATTTGAAAAAAATATTTATTAAAAGACTGTCTTCTACCTGGGTTATCATATATAAAATCAAATTCCCTACAATACCCCATCCAACTACTTGTTTCTTGTGTCGAATCCTCTCATAACAACCATCTGTAGAAATACTCAAATTCAGCTCTGGCGTATAGAGATATGCTCTCCCGGTATTCTCTATATTATGATGAATGCAGGGGAATATTGAGGACATCGCACAACAACTGAATGGAGTATGCCCCTGAGAATTGTCACTGAAAAGTATTTTTTTTTTTACTTCAATCCAATCAAAAACTGTAAAAGTCACCTAGCATTGTTTTTGGACAAGCTCGGGTCATACCATGTAATATTGTACCATTCGTCATACTTTTTGCTTCCGCAGCACTGAAATTCGATCTGCAACCTATCAATCTGGCTTTTGTATATGGAGTTGCTGGAATAGTTCGACATAGCTTGTATGATTCCGTTGTGTAGCTTTTCGTGTGTCCCGTAAATGTGTCCAATTATAACAAAGAGTAGCACTAAAGTGGCTAGGATTAAAATTAAACTAACCATTATTAGTACAAACATAATCCTGTTCAAGTTCGGTTTTACTTCAGGATCAAAGAGTTTGTATACGAAATACATTAATGCTACATCCAAGATTAAAAAGAATAAAACGGGAATAGCTTGTAGCGACGGTAAAAAATGACCATCGCCTTTTGATATCATGTTTATATAAGCTCCCAAATAAGTAGTAATGTTCACGGATGAGGAAAATAACTTCAGAGAAAAAATTATGTTACTAATGAGCAATGCAGCGGACACTCCCGTTAAGAACTTGATGGTTTTGAATGAAACTACTCGCACGAGTTTTCCGTGTTTAATAACGAGAGCAACATCACCTGCCTCCTCTGGAGGTTTCTTTACTTCCTCAAACTTCTTTTTAAAAAAGGCAGGCATATTCTTATATATTCAGATATGTCAATGTCAAAGTCACGGATGCCTCAAAAACGGTAAATGAAAAGTGAAATAAAAACGGTTATAAAGAATTTTTATTTTTACTTCTAAAAATTCAAACGTTGCTTTTATTAAATAATTTAGATCCTTTTCTAGCTTTTAATATCTTTTCTTTCAACGCTGCGACATCTATTTCTGTATCAACTTCCTTTTTCGATGTACTGGGTTCCTCCGGAGGTATAAAAGCCTCGTTCCTTTTTTCTGTTCTTCTCTTAGCGGCTTCGGCATGTTTCTCATCTTTTTCTTTCTGTTTCTTCACACGTTTCTGCTCTTTACTAAGGAAATACTCACCAGTAGCCAGTTCTTTGTCGATCTGAAAATAATTTCATGTTGAGAACTAGTTTAGATATTAGGAAATAAATAAATACCTTTCGTTCTTGTTGAGGTGGCGGGAAGGGAGTATAAGGCTTCTTTTCCTTCTTCTTTTTGGGCTGTTTGCGTTTGCTAATATTCTTATTGACAAATTTAGGTAGAAACCTCTCCCAATTTTCATTTTTAAGTTTTGGGTCCTTCGCCAATTCTCTTTTAATCATAAGCGCTTTTATATTGTAAATGGGATGTACATTTTTCATTGTGTCTTCTACTATTTTCCTAACTTGCTGAAGTCCTTTATAAGGCCCCAAAGCAGATACTGTTTGACCTTGCACGAGAACATAGCAGTTTGTTAACAGTTCTATAGACTTTAAAGTACATCCGTTTGGTCCTATCAACCTTTGTCGTCTCTTAACAAACTTTTCTCTATTTCTGGTAAGTTTACCTATTTTAATTATATCACAACCGACCTCGTCTTCCAACACTCGTTTAGCTTGCTCAAAAGGAACACTTCTCGACATTAACTTTATCATGTCTCTAGCTTTTATAATAATATAGGGATCCCAAGTTTTCCTTGTCGTTCGAACTGTCATACTACCCTCGATTACATCTAATTCTGCTTTAATATGATGTTCCCCCAAAGTCTTTTGAACTAAGGGCCACACTTGTCTTAGATACTGTTCCCTGTATTGTGGAAATAATGTCGCAAAACTGCTCTCTACCATTAGGCCATGGGGATTGTGTTCAGGTTTAAATTCTGGGACTTTCATTTCCCAGGCGTTTGTAATGGGGCCATTTATTTTTGAACCTTCTTCCTCAGTTAAATCTGCCATGCTTGCAAGAATTATCAGTTTTTCATATATGGTCAAAATCACGTTATAGCAATACAGTACGTACAGTACACAAGTGGTACACAATCAAACGTTAACCTCAAAAAAGAAAGCGCTTCTTCTTCGACTATTTCATAGCACTGTCTAATAGTTCAGTAATTTGTGGCTCTGTTTCTAATTTTTTTAAAGTGGGAATTCACATTTTAGTAGAGGAAGTAGAAGTAGACAACGAACTTATGAAAAATAAAAAGAAAAAACATAACCCTATTGGATAGTAGACGTTTACTGTATTTTAAATCCTTTAAAAACCAGAGTACAAACATAAAATATTCAGCGTTATTTTCAGTATTGAGGATTTCCACAAATTGCTTTGAAATGAAAACTAATTAGATTACTATGGCAAATTTAAAACCAGGAAGTCAGAATACTCGTAAGAAAGTTCAGGTATGCCTTTAATTAAGAAATATCATTCTAATTGTACTAATGATTTCTAAGCTTAACATGGCTTTATAGGTATCAATGGTAATATGTGAAGCGGAAGAAAAAAGACACAGATCGGGAGTTAACGCTCTTCAGCTTGACCCAGCACTTGATCGTTTATACTCCGCAGGAAGAGATTCTATAATAAGAGTGTATGAACATGAAAGGTTTCTGCATGGAATGGAACATCACACTGACTGGGTCAATGATATTGTGTTATGTTGTGGTGGCAGACACTGTAAGTTACCTGTATATTATATATTTTATATATACACATATTTCTTTCCTGCCAGTGATATCGGCCAGCTCAGATACTACCGTTAAAGTGTGGAATGCCCACAAAGGGTTTTGCATGTCAACTCTACGAACTCACAAGGACTATGTCAAAGCCTTGGCGTATGCGAAAGATCGGGAACAAGTTGCTTCAGCTGGATTGGACAAGTCTATCTATCTGTGGGACATAAACACTCTAACAGCTTTAACGGCAAGCAATAATACAGTTACAAGTATGATAGATAATACCAGATTATCTGTACAAATTAATAATATAATGATTATTGCAGCATCTAGTTTAATCGGTAGTAAAGAGTCTATATACAGTCTTGCGATGAACCCTTCTGGTAGTATAATCGTTAGCGGATCGACAGAAAAAGCTCTGAGGCTTTGGGATCCCCGAACATGTGCCAAATTGTTTAAATTGAAAGGTAAGTTTAGATAAACTACATATCTGTTTTAATTTTGAAACATTTAAGGTCACGCGGACAATGTGAAAGCCTTAGTTGTATCAAGAGATGGTACCATGTGCCTGTCGGGCAGTAGTGATGGTTCTATCAAGCTGTGGAATCTCGGGTCCCAAAGGTAATCGTATTATTGGAAATATTTAATAACAAAAGTTATTGGTGTATTTTTCAGGAATATTCAGACAATTCGGGTCCATACTGATTCTGTTTGGGCTTTACTTGCCACTGAGAGTTTCAGTCATGTCATATCAGGAGGAAGGGACAAAAAGGCGAGTATTTTTTGTAGTTTTAACTTTTCTGCTTATTTTCACTTTGACTGTTTTTTACGCATGTTAAACACTTGTAATAAACACTTTTGTTTGTTTAATAATTGCACCTTTCCATGGCATCATTCAGTTACATATTTGTATTTAAATTCTTCTTCTTCGTATGTTAAATTGGGTTGTTTATGGTACAGAACCATTTTATCATAATAACAACTTGTGTTTTGATTCATTTATCATGTTATTATCTATAACTTCGATTTTGAAGTGTTAACAATTATTATTTCAGGTTATAATGACTGATTTAAAAAACATTTCAAATAGCATTGTAGTATGCGTGGAGGAGGCACCTGTCTTAAAAATGTGCTTTACGGCAGATCAACAAGCAGTTTGGGTAACATTGACCGTTTTTTAATTTTTTACGTACATTTTTCTTACAGATTGTGTTTCAGGTGTCAACGTCAGATTCTAGCATTCGTTGCTGGAAACTACCGACCGAGAAGCACTTCAAGGACGAAGCCAAAATGCCTACATCCCCAGTTTCGCTCATACCAGGCGGTGCTGCCATACGACAGGCGGTGGTTTTAAATGACAAAAGGCACATCTTAACAAAAGATGCCCAGGAAAACGTAGCAGTGTACGATGTTTTACGGGTATGACAATGGTAGATATTTAGGCAATAAAACTAATTTTAAATTTTTTAGGCGAAAAAAGTGGAGGATTTGGGGCAAGTGAACTTCCAAGACGAGCTTAAACGAAGGTTTAAGATGGTATACGTGCCCAATTGGTTTAATGTCGATCTAAAAACAGGTGTAAGTGGGAGATTTTTATGTAATATAGATTTTCTTGACTTTTTTTTGTTCTAGATGTTAACGATTCACCTTGGCCAAGATGAAGTGGACTGTTTCTCTGCTTGGGTTTCTGCTCGAGACGCAGGAATAAAAGACACCCCCGAACCAGATCACAAAGTTAATTACGGGAAATTGTTGCTGCAGGCTTTATTTGAACATTGGAGAGGAGTCGAAACCGATCCCGAAAACAGGCTGTATTTCAGCGTACCAAAGCATATCCCACTCATTTTAAGGTAAATGTATTACTTTATAATACTTTTTAACTTTTTTAAGGGGTCAAACTCCTTATCACCGTAGTTATGAACGTGGACATGAAGTATTGAGCATTGCGAACATAAAAGATCTAAAGACTGTCATTCGTAAAAGTTTTCTATAGTGAGGTTAATGAAAAACATGTGTTTCTTAACTCCATACTTTTCTTTCTTTTTTTAAATCCCTCTACAGATTGGTTTAAGCTCTGAATAGTAAAACAAGAATTAAACTATGGTGACAATATATATGTAGGTTTATGTTTTATGTTCTTATCATTATTTCTGTCCTTTTAGCGAAGTTGGAGGCAGGACCCTTTACCGAGTACTAGTAGGAGACACTTCCGGCGATACGGAAAACGCTCTCCTAAACGAAACCGTTCCCAACTGGGTCATATCCAACATTGAAGAAAACTGTACCAACAAATTTATCAAAGTGCAATTCTATCTTCAGCCACATTCCAGCGTGCCGTCGCATCTCCTAAAGCAAGATAGGATGAAAAAAGTAAAACTTTACCTCTTGCTTGGATCGATAATAACTGAAATATTTTTTTAGCCGGACAGGTTAGTAGCCAACGATTTTATTCAATGTAGAAAAGTAGCGGAACATATTTTGGAGAAATTGTTGGGTGACGGTACGGCAAGTTCTCCCGGTGGGGGAGATGCAGATTCGACTCCGTCTAACAACGGCTATAATGTTGACCAAATTGAACTCACATGTAATGAACAGGTAAAAAACTTATCGTTTTTTCAAGGTATTGTTTTATTTCAAGGCACAGAATATTAATTAAAAAAAATTAAACTAAAATGAGTCCTTGAACAAAAATTGGACACTTATTTTTTTGGTTTATTTTTTATATCACTACTAATTTGTGAAATGGTAACATCACAAAATATTTTTTTTTTTTTTTGACAGAATTGAACTTAACAGGATCAACGAACAAAGTTTATTATTATTTCACTTCCGCACATATTTCACAGTTCACTCATATCGATTATTACTTCACAACCACTCGTTTACTTTATCCAGTTATAGTGGCCGTAAAGGATTTACAATGTTTTAAAAGAATAAAAATAATATCTTTCCATTTTTGTTGTAAAACAATCAATTTTTAAGCATACATCAAACAATAACCTTTATATATTGCAGCCAAAAAGTTGCATATTTATAGATGAATTTGTTTTTATTGAAGAAATTGTAACTGTGCATATTTTGCATCCCTTCAATGACCAATGTATTGAGTGTCACTTTTTAGATGCCATATATTGCTTTATGGCCGCTGATTTGGTCTGTCAAACTATAAGATGTTACATTATTTTACGTCCGCAAATATTTCTCTGAATCCATCCCACTTCACATCCAAATTTGTGTTAATTTTTTATCTGTGAAGTTATTTTGTCTGCAAATACTTAGACCCAATTATTTCACGTACACTTTTACTTCACAAGCTCTGATTCATTCCAATTATAGTAGATGTAATTGAGACCGCGAAATATTTGTGAATGTGAAACAGTTGCATTTCTATGGATGAATTGGCAATAAACATGCGTTTTGACAAATGTGCATTAAATTTTTAGATGTTATTTTATGTGTGCAATTACTTCATGAACTCATTCACTTCACATCCAAATTTGTGTAAGCTTTTTAAGAGTCATATTATTTTACGCCCGCAAATATTTCAGGGACTTAATTAATTCACATCCACTTTTACCTCACAACCTCTAATTCATTTCGATTATAGCGGATATGAAACAATTGTGTATGTTATTTTTAAGTAAGTGATTGTATGCGGGACCATTTAAATGGTTTCATATATTTTAGGTATTGGAACCTTCAATGGATCTGAGAACAGTCAAACACTTCATATGGAAATCATCATCAGATCTAACATTGTATTATAAAATTATAAATAAGTAGTCAGTTTTATAAACAAGAATTATGGTTAATTCTTGCCTGAAAATATCAACTACCATCTAATCATAAAAAAAAAAATCTCACCATTTTTCTTTAATCAACTTCATATAATTCTATTATCCTGTGACGGTATTAGCTGATTTTGTCTTAATTTTTAATTGTCAAATTTACGTAAAATCAAATACAGGTGATTTTATTTTATACACTGCAATATCAATTATTTTTAAGCAAAAAGGCAGCTTGCTCACTTTTTGATTCAAGTGAAACAGAGTAGTCTGGATTATCTTTTACGAACAAAAATTAAAAATATTTTTCTATTTGTACCTTTTATATATACTACAGAGAAAATTTTTCCTAAGGAAATCGTAGGTATAGTGTCGATATAAATGTTAGTATTTATATTTAGTATTTATTGTAACAAATGTATCACATTTAGTTCTAGTTCATTAAAAAAATTTTAAATGGTTTACAATTTTTTTTTTAAATAACGTGGACAGAAATAAACCCTTGGTTTGAAATTTAACTTTTATTTAACGCATATCTAAATTAATTAAGAAATAAAATAGTACCTACTCGTACATATACATGATAAAATCCTTAATAATTAATACTAGTTTTCTTCGTCACTTCCATCGGAAATGGGAAGCAAAGGGCCGTTCGTAACCAACAAACCCCTTTCCCACAAATCCGCCACCAATTGAGCCTTTTGTATGTTGTCGTTGATCGGTAAATCCTCGACGGCAACAAACTCCGGATAACTATTTTGTAGTTTTTTAATACAAGGCATTAATTCGTTCGAAAGAACTAAGAACTGCTCTTCCTCTCCGTGATATACCTTAGCATTGTCAGTATTGTAATAAATCTTGACCGTATCTTCTTCCACGACTAAACGGAGACAGTGGTACCGCAACAAGCGCACTTCCGTATCCATTCCAACCTCAACCCTAAAATAACGGTTATAAAAAAAATTGCAAAATAAATTCCTACTATTACTAGTAACCTATTATAGATTTTCCCGTCCTTCATAAAATCTCCGTCGAGTCTCGACGTATGCCCAACTTCTTTCTTGGCTAGCACGGGTGGCATAGAATCGTACATAAACTTTCTACCTAACTTATCAGCCGCCTGGTCGACGTCGGCGAAGCTTATCAAAGTTTTCATTAATTTCTGTACTTTGTTTATGACTGTCGTCCTCTCTTTAGCTTGGGAATCACTGTTTACACAACCTAAGTGCTTCAAGTAATTCAAAGGAAGCCCTTGCCTAAAGGAAATAAGATTTACAAAGCAATTTAATCACGTTATAAATATTTACCTGAACTCTACGTTCTCACTAGCAGCCTTTTGTAATGCAACTGGAAGAATATGTTCCAGTAAATCAGCGTAAGCAGTGTGTTGGTAAACGGACACCGTTATATGAAATGAATGTGACTCGGGATCAGTTCTACCCTCATGTATCGTACCTCTTGGGAAATACAACAAATCACCAGCATTCAATGTAACCTCCATAAAAGGTTCGCCTATATCTTCGTGTTTTAAATTCGGGCTTGAATCCCTTGCTAATAAATCCGGACCTCTAATTCAATAAATTTATTTATACTTGACCAAAAATAAAGAAAGTTTACTTACACGGGTTTATACAACTTCCAATGTTTCCTGCCTTCAAGTTGTAAGATAAACGCCTCTATATCGTCGTAATGAGGCGCAAAACCTTGACTACCGGGAGGCGTTAAATATACATTGGTCCCTACCATAGTTCCGAAATATTCTTGTAACGTAGCGATTAGCAAATGAACTTTCTGGTCGTAGGTCTGAGGATTTAAAACTCTGATGCTGCATCCGTTGGCATAATAGTCATATAAAGTTGCAGCTGCAACTCTGCCTTCGATATTGTGTACTTCCTTTACACCATTTTCGTAGGAAACAACGTCGACGTTCCTAGTGTAATACAAAGGAAAATCTCGGAAAATACCGTCCAGTCTATCTGTAGTTAATATTTGACTATAATAGGTGTTCTGATTTCTGCTTATGTACAATACTTTCTGCTCCCAGTACATTTCGAAAAATGATTTTGGAGATACGGGAGCTATCAGCCACTTAAATAGTTTGAGTCCATCGGGAGACGGGTCAGTTTTATTCAATTCTGTTAGAAACTCGGATATGCTAGCTTCATGGTAATCACGAGTTAATGGGGTTTCAGCATTTTTCTTTCCTACCACATCATTATTTTCAATTGGCACCAAAAGAGGTGGTTCTTCGTCTTCCACATGTGTAACCAGTTTCTTATTTTTCTTTATTTTTTTCTTTTTCTTTCGTAATTTCTGGATTCCATTTTGCTTTCCAATGTTGTTCACAATTCTTGCATTTCCATTTTTATGTACTTTAACTTGCTGATCGCTTTTTAGTTTTGGTTTTTTTGCCGGCAGAAGTTCAGGAGATTTATTCTTCGCTTTCTTCTTTGTTTTCTTTTTGTAAACTGCAAATGCTGACACAGGCTCTTGATTATTTAGAAACATTACATAAACTTTACAGATTATCAGGTATAAACTGTATCAGATTATTAAATGTTCATATAAAAAATTTGAATATTTTACTTCAAAGTAGCCACGAGAAGCGTCACTGTCACATGGAGGTTAACTGCTTCTTCTTCTTCTGAGAATGTTTACCAATATAAGGTTATTTTTACCTACAGGTTATCGATTTAGTTCTCATACATTTTGCGAGTAAAATGTCCTTTTGCCTTTTACTCAATCTAAAATAGAACTGCTTTTGATATTTTCATATGATATTGAATAATACTGATAAATACCTCTTCCATATATGTATAGTATGTATGTATAGTCTGAAATCGCTTCTTAAACGAGTACAATATCAATCTTAATTTAATAAATAAATTTTCAATTTCGCAAAATGAACCGTTACAATTTTGTAAATATTCCTAAAAATTAAATTTATACTTTTTAAATTTAAAAATTCTATTCATTACGTATTTTGATATATCGATATTAAACCGATAATTACTGCTGAAGTTAAATATAGAGAGATTATTGATAATTTTTGTTATTGTTAATTGTAAAATTAAACATTTTATTGCGATAGCTTTTGACTAATATGTTTTTATTTTGAATTAAATGAACCGAGTCGAAATTGTTTTTCAGAACGGATAAAGAAATTATATTTTCAACATTTACATCTCGCAACTTTTCCTGTGTAGGTACTAGTAGAGGCAAATGCGATACTTATTATTTCGTTTAAAAAAAAAAAACGTCGATCGATCTTTATTCAATCAGGTTTCTAACATCATAAACCATCCCTTAAAATGATAAAACTAATAGTAAGTATAAGTACCTATTTATTTTTACACGCTCTTCTTCATCATCAATCCATCAAGTTTGTCCTTTAATATGATCAATCTCTGTTAGTGCACTTAACGTAATCATAACCTTTCAAGTTCATTTACTGGGTGTTTCAAGATCCGCTTCCAAGTTCAAGAAAAGCTTCTCAATTAAAAAATGTAAATAAAATAAGATATAGGTACTAAAACATTTGAAGTAGATACCTATTAAAAAATAAATAGTTTTATTATATTGTTTATATTTTGTGAATTTATTGTAAATAAGTAACTAATACAAGAAACTATAATCCAAATTTATGTATTTTTTAATATATTCTACACATATTAATCACTGCTTATCTGTTTGCACCCAATATACACGATTATAAATATGTATTGTTTTGTTTATATTTAAGATATAGAAATAAGAAATTACTCAATACCATTACACGATTACTTCTAAAAAAAATATCTAAATGTTATTATAACTCGTTTAATTAATAAAAATAAAGATAAGTACCAGAAAGCTTTATACTTACTTAAATATTTGTGCAATTCATCTATGTCAGGGCAAGAGTAAACAGAATATAATATTAAAAAATCCGCCCAATATCATTTTACGTTATCCTTCGATTTTCCTTTCTCGCATATGTGAATCAAGTCGGTGGTTTCAAAATGAACGAATCACAGATCGACCAAGTATTTAAAACTTTACTAAATAATTGTCGCGGTTTGCAATTGGAGGGAAATGCCTCGGACGATAGTTACTGCGAGGCCGTATTCGACGGTTATTTTTGCTGGCCATTCACAAAAGCTGGTGAGTTAGCAGTCCAACCGTGTTCAAACGATTTGTTGAAGTCCATCAAAAAGGTAAGTTGTTTAAAAAATATACTACAATTTAAATACGTCTATATACTTTTTTTTAACCGTCATTCATATATTATTATTATATATAGTTATCAATTAAATTTATTCGAAAGTATATACAGGGTGAAACGGTATTTAAGGACGTGGAAGTAGTAGTAAAAATTGTACGTTATTAATTTTATTGCATGCAGAGGTCTTTATAACAATTTAGCTCTGCTCTAGAGATATGAAAAAAATGCTTATATTTAAAATGTATACAAGGCGACCTTTTTTTATTGTAGCAAATAAGGCAATTTTACTTGTAAAAAAATGTGGCTGTCACTGTTCATCCCACTTCTGATACAAAACCACGGAACTAAGGAATGAAAATGGGGAATAAATAATTTTAATGTATGTTAGAAAATATCAAAGCAATTTAATCTGTCGTGGACATATGCAGAAAAGCTCCTATTTCCTCCTTCCTTTCATTTTCTCTGTTATAGATTGCAGATAAGAAATAAGTGCAAGAAAAAAGTTTTAGAAAACAGCATTGTTTTATTGCAGATTCCCTTAATATTAAATGCAGATTTGTCAAACTTCATATTACTGCTACCTGATTTATGATTTTCCGGGTTGTTATGCCGTGACCTAGGTAACTGATCGCAGTCAGTAACAGAATTAATGTGCATATCCCTAGCCTTAGGTACTATCAGTACCGGAAGACCACCAGTTATGTGATGAGGGTTCCGACCAATACCAACACTAGGAACTGAAATCATCATATGGACAGGTCCTGAACACTCATATTACTGTAATCCCAAGAAAATGTTCCATGTTTCATTTAAATAAATGTTTTTGATATCGTAAAAAGTTGTGGATTAATCCCACTTCTGATGGGGTCGAAAGAGATCCCAGTTAACAATGTCCTATACTTTCCATATTTCAGGGAACTGCTTCGAGGAAGTGCACAGAAAATGGAACCTGGTTTGTACCGTTAAATTACTCAAAACCATGGTCGAATTTGACAGAATGCGGACCGTTCTATATTGAAACCAATGCGACAGAGGCACCACCGATACTGAGTCCTCTCTATTCTCAGTGGCTGCCCGTTTTGAAAAATATTTCCTACTTCGGATATGCTATATCTATTGTGTCTCTGATCACAGCACTTTGCATTCTCATAAGCATACAGTAAGAATGGTTAAAATCTACACACTTTTCAATGTAGCTTAGGTCAAATCTGATATTTTTTTTTTATTTTAGGAGACTGCATTGCCCACGAAATAAACTGCACATCAATTTGTTTGTGTCAATCATAATGAGATGCTTCATGTCGATATTAAAAGACGGATTATTTGTAAGCGGCACAGCACTGGTCTATGAAACCGATTACATAGATGGAGAACCAAAATTCATAAAAGACGTGAACTACGTAAGTTGTTTCTTCTAAAAAATTGAACGCTATAATTTACATATTTTCTCTCCAGTCGTGGGTGTGCAAAGCTATAATAAGCATTCGTTGGTATTTCATATTATCAAACTTTATGCTCATGCTGATGGAAGGCACGTATCTGCACAACTTGATGTTTTTCAATTTGTTTTCCGACAACCACAGCATAAGGATATATTGCTTGCTGGGATGGGGTAAGTGTAGAATCAATATGGTCCGAGATTTTGAGAAGTATAAGTAAAATACTATAGTTAGTCAACCACTTAAACATAGGAATGAAGATAATAGATGGCACTACTCTTAAAATTCATTTATATTACAGACAAGGTTCACTTGATTTTAAGAGTATCACCATCTATTATTTTTACTCCTAAGTTTGGCTGGTTGACTAACTATATTATACATATATGAACAAGAGTAAAACAAATTAAGATAAGCAAAAGTGTGTCTTCTTTCTTTTTTGCAGGTTTGCCATTTTTATTCATTATACCATGGATTGTGCTGAGAATTTTGTACGAGGATGTTCTGTGCTGGACACAAAAGGAAAATATTTATATTTCATTATTTATTGATTTACCTATAGGTATTACTGTTGTGGTAAATTTATTACATCTAATTTAACCTACACGTTTACACCTAATAACTTTTTTCAGATAAATTTTTTATTATTTTTAATTATGGTATTAGTATTAATTCTTAAGTTGAACAATGCGTGCATCCAACAAAGACGCTTCAAATACAGGTAATGAAACTACTGGTGTTTATTTATAAAATTCATAACACCCGATTTTTACAGGAAACTGCTAAAAGCAACACTGATTTTAATTCCGGTTTTTGGAGTTCCTTACTCGTTTTCACTACTAATGTCGCTATACATTAAAAAAAGTCACATTCTGGAGGTGATCTGGCTCTTCCTCGACCAAACATTCACTGCTTTTCAGGTAAAAAGAAAGGATAATTAGAAATAATACTAAACACCAATAAAGTTATCTTATTTATGAATCACACTGTACAATATTACACAATAACATTTCAGGGACTGTTTGCCGCTTTAGTTTATTGCCTTTTGAACACGGAAGTGCAGATAGAGCTAAAGAGGAAATACAGTTCTATAAAGGACAGGACTGACAAAGAATTTCGAAGGAGCAGGACTATTTCGCATACGCAACAGTTCATCCTTCAAGCCAAGGACGATTCTCCAGAAAATTGTGAGGGGGTGGAGATCGATAAACAAAACCCCGAGGAGACCATTTTAACCAAAGAACATCACTGTTACTTTTAAGGTATGTGTTTAAATCAAAGATCTGTTAAATGTTTAATGTTAAATAAATGGTTATGTAAACACAGGTAGTTTCATTTGAAATGTTACGAAAAAAAATGGTTTGCTATAACCGTCTGGTTTCCCAGATCTTTGTCCAGTGGCAGCTCGTCACGCTTATTAAAAAATCCTGTCTTCGTTTGTAAGAAAAAAAAAAGAGACAACAGCAAAATATTTTATGACTTTCAAAACACTGATTTACTTTGTTAAAGTAAGGTAATTTAGTTTGATTTGTATTTAGCCAAAAAAAAGGTAAATAATAATAATATCTCTACCCCTCATTCTAATCACAGGAATTAGCACAGAAGTCGGAGACTTATGCGGGAGAGGGGACGGCATATTATTATTAAGAAACGCCATGAAGGAATGGAAAGTCGTTTAAGACAATAATATTAATTTTTAAAGAGGTACATGTTTTTTCATCAACCTGTATACAG
Organism: Monochamus alternatus; assembly: GCA_037114965.1. Classification (NCBI taxonomy): domain Eukaryota; kingdom Metazoa; phylum Arthropoda; class Insecta; order Coleoptera; family Cerambycidae; genus Monochamus; species Monochamus alternatus. The sequence goes on along the minus strand of CM073429.1, from coordinate 58,174,963 downwards.
GGTAATTTAGAACTTATCTAAAAAAATTTGGGAATAGATGCATCATGAAAAATGGAGTCAACATCGTAAACAAAATTTTTGTAAATTCCTTTGTTTCCGAGTAAAAAAATTATATGGCAAATATGGTTTAATTCAAATAATGCAGACAAAAATTGAAAATAGGTTATGTTGTTACTAAACTAAACTGAATAAAAAATATACCTACCTTCCCACCCAAGCATCCGATCATGTTAACTTTCTTAAATCAAAAATGTTGAGAACTTCCTCAATAAATGTGGAAATAGATAAGTTTTAAAATTAAATAATATTTTTTATTTAGTTATTTGAATATTAAATATTATGGACATAAGATTTAACTTTGGTATTCTTTTTCAAATGATAACTTTAAAATAAATATATTGGATAACAAAAAAAAATTGTCTATTACATACTTGCTAAAAAAAAAAATTATTTGTTGTATTTGCTGACCTGCCAATTCTATAAATATTACTGTTCCTGTTCACGTGATTACGTTTTCTTCACGAAAACAAAAAACAAGTGCTTTTGTTTAAAATTTTATTTTAGCTCAGATAGAACTAAAAATTTTTGGTCCTGTTTACAAAATATGCATGAAAAAATCTTAAACTAAACGCTACATAAAATATGTACAAAAACCTGTTTCTCGGAATTTCCCAGCTACGATTACTAATTCTTACAAGTTAATTACAAATATTCTCAACAATTAAACAAATCAGACCTTGCTCGCAAGGAAAATACTACACATTAGCTAAATAATAAATAGATGCAGACTCACAAAAATCGTACTAGTGCAGTGCTGAAAACTCTCAATCTTTGCGGACCTTCCTTTTCCTCGTGCCGTCCCCGGAAGCTTTACCCTCCGTCGTATCTTTTTCCTTGAGAATAAATGCGATGATGTTTCATAAACCTCAATACCATTATGAATAAACAAAAACTTACCTCGACGGCTTCATTGTCTTCGTCGGAATCCGGCTCTGAATTCTTCTCGGCGTCTTCGTCGTTCGCCTCAGCCTCGGCCTCTGCTTCGGCTTCCACTTCGTTGTTCTCCTCTTCCACGTCTTCAGTCACCTCATCAGTCTTTTTCTTCTCGGCTGTTTCATTCAATTCTTCTTTTTCCTAATTCCACAAACAAGACACTCTAATTAGTACTTTGAATGTAACGAAGTTATCAGAATGCCATTCGAACAACTTCGCGCAAGGCAGGAGAAGCTCACGACTGGCCTTTTATTTACCTGTGTTTGACTAGCCGGGGAACTAGGTCTGCAGCAAAGGTACAGAACGAAAAGTACGGGTATGGCAAGGACTACTATGTACACCCCCCACAGAACTGGGTAGTCGTTTGTCAGGTTAGCTAATTTCTGGATTAGGCTTTCCTAATGAGAAAAAGAAATGGCATAATGACCTACTAGCATCTAAGACACACATGAAATAATAATTTACAAGTGAATTAAAATATAATATTTACAAATTAGCGGACAAATACAAGTTTTGAATGGTATAAATTAATTACACAGTATTTAAATGTTTGGCAAAGTTGAATTTCCCAAACTAAAAATGATGTACGAGTTGTGGCAACTAAGTTTCGGGAATTTGTCAATGAAAAAACAAGCAAATTAAATTTCGCCAAAATGTTATTATCGACCTTCACAATAGTCTCCCTCTAACTCTACACAACGATTCCGACATTACTCCCACGATTTGTTTACGGGTCTCGGGGTCATACTCAAATATCCAGGTCTCATCTCCAGTGACTACCCAACTCATCCAGTCTCTACCGTCGCTCCGAATGCGGGACAACAAATCCTCACAGATCGATCTTCATATGTCTTTCTGTTCACGGGTGAGAATTTTTGGCACCATCTTTGCGCAAATCTTTCCTATATTCAAAGTTTCGTATAACATCTTGTTGACGTTTAACTCGTCAGACAATGCACGAATGCCTTAGACGTGATCAGTGCACACAAATGGTCAATATTCGCGTCAGTATAAGACATGACAGAAGCTCCTTCACGTGGATCGTCTTCTACCGATTCACGCCCCTCCTTGAACCGTTTTGCCCATTCAAACACGAGTGTTTTCGACATGCACTCGTCTCTATACACCACCTGCAAAGGATTTCCGAGGGTTTTTTGCCAGATCTCCTAAAATTTGATGATGATTTCATGACGCCACTAAAAAAGTTACTTCCAAAAAATACACATGAAACACAAACCAAACGTGCTATCGACTTCAACCTTGGACTGAAACTAAAAGGAAGGTCCCTCCTCTCTAGAAAAACGTTGACGAACGATGCAGTGTTGCCGAGTTATAACTAAATTCCCAGAACTTAATTGCCACATCTCGTATGTACAAATTCCATGTCATGTGATGGAAACAGGAAAACTTACAAACAAAATGTATATAACACAGTTGTATACATTTTATTGAACAATAGAAAATTATCAGTCGTTAATATTTTATTGTGCATTAATTCATTAAAAACCTGTTACTTCTACTATGCCAAAGGATTATTACATTTGCATCAAAAACTATTTATTTTGCAAATACGCATTTAGAAACTGTTTTTTTTTTTATTTTTAGTAAAATTACCTCTTTTACTGAACGATACAAATAATAAACATAAAATGCAACTGGTATCGCACAATATATCCCATAAGCCGCCCACGCTTTGGGCTTGTAGTTCATCGCTCTCATCATTTTACCCCACATACTGGACTTTACATTGAATATGGATTGAAATGAAAGAAAAATAGGGTAGTATTAAAAGAAAATGAATTTTTGAATGCATCTGTTATTCAAATTTCGCTCCACAAATGTTTAAAAGTAGAAATATTAGAATTGTTTTGTTATACAGGGTGTCTCGCTTAAAAGTGGAACAAGCCTTTAACATGTCTACCGTGTGACCGATTTCAATAAACTTTTTTTTGTTGGATACACCTTCAAATAGTCTATCTTCGACATACTTGGTGTTCTCTAAAATTCGAAACCGTGGCCGACTACGATACAATTTATGTGGCCTAAAAACGGAATATCATATTAGGGATTTTTTTATTCGAAAAATTTTTACGAATTCTTGATCAGCACCCCAGAAAACCTTACCAACCAAATTTTCGTTGCCATAGTATACAGGGTGCTCAGAATAGCTAGGGTGTCTCGCTTAAAAGTGGAACAAGCCTGTAACATGCCTACCATTCGACCGATTTCAATAAACTTTTTTTTGTTGGATACATCTTCAAAAAGTCTATCTTTGACATACTTGGTGTTCTCTAAAATTCGAAACCGTTGCTGACTACGACACAATTTATGTGACTTAAAATCGAAAAATCATATTAGGAACTATTTGATTCAAATAATTCTTACGAATTCTTGATCAGCACCCCAGAAAACCCTACCAACCAAATGTTCGTTGCCACATTATACAGGGTGCTCAGGATAACTTGGGTGTCTCGCTTAAAAGTGGAACAAGCCTGTAACATGTCTACCGTGTGACCGATTTCAATAAACTTTTTTTTGTTGGATACACCTTCAAAAAGTCTATCTTCGACATACCTGGTATTCTCTAAAATTCGAAACCGTGGCCGACTACGATACAATTTATATGACCTAAAAACGGAAAATCATATTAGGGATTATTTTATTAGAAAATTTCCACGAATTCTTAATCAGAACCCCATCAGTCCCTACCATTGAAATAAAAACTACATTTTGAAATTAAGAAATTGTCGCTTTTGAATATAATTCGTTTATTTTTTCAAAATGATTTGGGTAATTGATCTATTTCCTATTTATCAAAGTTTAAGTTTTTGTATGGAGCATGTGACTCAATTCCTAAGTACAATATTAATTATTATTTTCAGAAGGCGAACACTGTATAGATATGGATGTATATGGATGGTCATATTTAAATTTGATTTTTCTATTTTAATGTATTAGTAAACAATTATAATAGGTTACAGTATTATATTGAATAGACCTGAAATAAAAGACAATAAATACTATTTTTGATTTTTTATAAACTCATAAATAAATTATACATAAAACTATAACAAAAGAAATGGTGGAAGCAAAATAAGGTAGGTACTTAGCTTTCAACCAGTATTAATAAACTGCAGCTAGTAAAAACTAATTTATCTTATGTCTACAGTATAATTCATAAATAAGGCAAAAAATGAAAAGCCGATGGGCTATCGAAATTTTAATAGTTTTTTCTAACTGCATTATTTTGGAAATACAAGAAATTTAAGTTGTTAAAGTTTCAGATATTACAGCATATTACAGTGCCTCTCAAATTTGTAGTAATGTAATAATAATTTTTCTTATTGAGAAAAATATATCTGTAAATTAACAGATTCACCATTATGTATCTTAAAAATGAAGCATTTTATGAAAAATGTTGATATGGCAATTATTTTTCTATTTTAAATCAAAGACAAATATGTATTTCAGTTAAGTAGACAGCGCACTAAGAGGTCGTGATCTAGGCGCATCGCGGACCGTTCAGTGCCGAGTTGATTTTTTATGTCAAAATATGTTCTGTGGAAATTTGTTTTCTGTTAGCTCTTTTATTTAATGCGACTGGCCGAAACTCTCTAAAAAGTTTTCAGGAAGACCGCGACGCGAGCGAGTCCAGTCCTCCACCTATTAGCGCAAACGTGTAGATTTAAAATCATTAAAAGATACTTCACTAAACGAGAACAAGACCTAGCATGGTCCGCAATGCGTACACAACAATACATTTGCTGTGAGAATTTGACACTCATAAGCGGCATTAAAAAACAAAGTTGAAAAAAATCGCCACTACTGTGAATTACACAATTTCAGAGGTTTTTTAATAGCAACTTTTGATTACCTTTAAAATGGCGTACGTAGTCAGCTTTACCCATAGAACGTTTCATTTTCTTGTTTTATTCTTGGTTTATTCCACATAATATTCGAAACTCATGTTACCTACCTACCTAAAGAGTTGATGTACTTAATACATTATATTAAAAAAACATTATTTTTACGTTACTATAAATTTGCTCTTGTCCATTTGCATAAAACAATAATTAATATTGTATCTAAGAATGAAGGCCCTCGTGCTCTAAACATAAACGTAAATATTCATAAATGGAAGTTTGAAATATATCGAAATAGACAATTTAATTTTATAAGTGGCATTCTTTTTTAATATCATATGGCAGTTTTTAATTCCTAAGAACCCTGTATAATGTGGCAACGAAAGGTTGGAAGGGTTTTCTGGAGTGCTGATCAAGAATTCGTGAGAATTATTTGAATCAAATAATTCCTAATATGATTTTCTGATTTTAAGTTACATAAATTGTGTCGTAGTCGGCCACGGTTTCGAATTTTAGAGAACACCAAGTATGTCCAAGGTAGACTTTTTAAAGATGTATCCAACAAAAAAAAGTTTATTGAAATCGGTCGAACGGTAGGCATGTTACAGGCTTGTTCCACTTTTAAGCGAGACACCCAAGTTATCCTGAGCACCCTGTATAATGTGGCAACGAAAATTTGGTTGGTAGGGTTTTCTGGGGTGCTGATCAAGAATTCGTAAGAATTATTCGAATCAAATAATCCCTAATATGATTTTCCGATTTTAAGTCACATAAATTTTATCGTAGTTAGCCACGGTTTCGAATTTTAGAGAACACCAGGTATGTCGAAGATAGACTTTTTGAAGTTGTATCCAACGAAAAAAAGTTTATTGAAATCGGTCTAACGGTAGGCATGTTACAGGCTTGTTCCACTTTTAAGCGAGACACCCCAGTTATCCTGAGCACTCTGTATAATGTGGCTATGAAAATTTGGTTGGTTGAGTTTGATGGGGTCCTGATCAAGAATTCGTAGGAATTTTTTGAATAAAAAAATCCCTAATATGATTTTCCGATTTTAAGTCACATAAATTGTGTCGTAGTCGGCCACGGTTTCGAATTTTAGACAACACCAGGTACGTTCAAGGTAGACTTTTTGAAGATGTATCCAACAAAAAAAAGTTTATTGAAATCGGTAGAACGGCAGGCATGTTACAGGCTTGTTCCACTTTTAAGCGAGACACCCAAGTTATCCTGAGCACCCTGTATAATGTGGCTATGAAAATTTGGTTGGTAGGGTTTGATGGGGTCCTGATCAAGAATTCGTGGGAATTTTTTGAATAAAAAATTTCCTAATATGATTTTCCGATTTTAAGTCACATAAATTTTATCGTAGTCGGCCACGATTTCGAATTTGAGAGGACACCAGGTATGTCCAAGGTAGAGTTTTTGAAGGTGTATCCAATAAAGAAAAGTTTATTAAAATCGGTCGAACGGTAGGCATGTTACAGGCTTGTTCCACTTTTAAGCGAGACACCCAAGTTATCCTGAGCACCCTGTATACTATGGCAACGAAAATTTGGTTGGTAAGGTTTTCTGGGGTGCTGATCAAGAATTCGTAAAAATTTTTCGAATAAAAAAATCCCTAATATGATTTTCCGTTTTTAGGCCACATAAATTGTATCGTAGTCGGCCACGGTTTCGAATTTTAGAGAACACCAAGTATGTCGAAGATAGACTTTTTGAAGGTGTATCCAACAAAAAAAAGTTTATTAAAATCGGTCACACGGTAGACATGTTACAGGCTTGTTCCACTTTTAAGCGAGACACCCTGTATATGAATTACTAATATTCCTTGCGTGTGGAAATACTAATTATAGTTCCGCTATTATCTATATAACCTCGATGATAAGCAAATCCTTCAGGTTGCAATAAAAGAATTATTTGCCAGCTTAAAATGTTTGAATTTATAACAATCTTATCAGAATATCAGAAATTAAAATCAATGGTTAATCATTTTCCAAACCAGAGTTCTTACGTTAAAAAAATTTATAATACTTACAGAATCCTTGGCAATCTTTTGGCGTTTTTTGTCAAACGTATCAGCCGCCCATTTTTCAGCAACGGCGATCTCATCGGTAATGATAATGTTGTCGAAAAGGATGTCCTTCGACATAGACCAGAGCTCAAAGCCAACCGCAGACTGTAAAAGAGATTATAGGGACAAAAATTTACATTTTCAACGCCAGGATCAATATATCGCTTCTTCGACCACTTAACACAATAATAAAATTGTATCAAATACAAGCAAAATCAATTTATTGTATATATCGGATAATAATCTGTATTGAACTCAAACATAGCCAATCAATCAATAAATTTATTGCATGCATTTTACTAATAAAACCATACCAACACACAAAAAAAAACATTTATTGCCTGTATTTAATTACAAAACTGAAATATAATCAATCAATCAATTTATTGTTTGCACCTATTAATAAAATTGTATCAAATACAGAATCAATTGATTCAATCAATTTATTGTTTGGATCTACTAATAAATTTCTATCAAATACAAACAGAATCCATTGAGACAAACAATAAATTGATTAATTGATTATGTTTCGAGTTTTATAATTAAATACAGGCAATAAATGTGTTTTTATGTGTTTAGTATGATCTTATAACAAGTTACAAACAATAAATGTATCAATAAATCAATCAATTTATTGCTTGGTCTAATAGTAAAATTGTATTAAACACAAACAGCATCGACATATGACTTGCAACTTAAATAAAATAATATCGCCTGTATTTAATAATAAAACATTAAACTCAAACACAGTCAATCATTTTATTGCTTGCACCTAATAAAAAAGTTGTATCAATACAAACAGAATCAACATATCGTTGCAACTAATGAAAACTGAATCAAACACACAAACAAATTCAACATGACTTGCAATTAATAATAAAACTTGATCAAGCACAAATAAAATTGATTTATTGCTTGTATGTAATAATAAATAGTATCAAACACAGAATCAATCTATCAATTTATTGTTTGCATAATCATATCAAACATAAAGAGAATCGATATATTGGTTGTACATAATTATACAAAAAACAATTCAATTTCAATTGAGTTAAATTTGATGTTTCCTTTCAGTGCAAAATAAAAAGAGTGTCACAGGAAGTAACTGTTAAATGTAAGTAAAGCTTAATTATTCATAAATACGTTGCCACTTTCAACAGGAAACACTAAACCACAACGAAATTTAGTAGCAAGAAAGCTATTTATAACATCAAAATGGATTTTTTACCTCAGACGTGTCTAAAAATACATTCATGGTTATATTTTTTTAAATATTTGTGGCTATTTTGACTAGAATGAGGTGTAGAAATATCATCATTATTTATTTAAAAAAAAAGTGTTGGGATGTCAAAAACTTACCACTGTATGCATTTTGAAGGGTTCCCTGTCCTCGAAGAATTCCGGATTCGGAATCTTCCTGGGCCTCCACTTGCCCTTGTAATTCGGATTGTCGATCATAGGCGGACGCCATTTACCCTTGAAAGCCGGGTTATTTATTAGCGGTGGTTCCCAAGCTCCACACCCAGGAGCAGTCTCACAAACGGGATTTTCTATTAGAGGTGGCTCCCATTCCCCGTCCATATCTGAGTCCCAGTCTTCCGGTTTTACAGCGTTGGGATCGGGTATGTGCGTGGGCTCATTTTCTAACCACCCGTCTGGCATGATTGCGGTTTCATCGATTACTTGGGCGGGGGCGTCTTCGTCCCAGTCATCGGGCTTCTTGGCATCAGGATCGGGAATTTTTTCTCTAAATTCAATGGAAATAAGTAAAAATCTATTATTTTTTCATTATATATTGTTACCTCTCGTCCCAGTCTTCGGGTTTCTTGTCGTTAGGATCGTCAATTTCCCTGGCGGGATTTACGGGAGGCACAAAGTCTTCCAACAAGCTTCCCGAGTTGATAACCTTTTTATCGACGGATATCTCAAAAGTGTTGTCTGGATTTAAGGCGAGTGTATAGAGATGTGGCAATTTGTCGGAAAATATTTCCTCCAGCCTTTCTTTTGGCTTCTGACAGTGTTTCTCTTCGATAGTGCCGTTACGAGGGTTCTTATGCCTGAATATGAAATGCAGTTTGTGGTCGTTGCCGCATTTATCCGGCCCGAACATAATCGTGTAAGGCGTCTTGTCGTGAAAACTGTTCAAATTTTTAGTTTCCTTGCTCTCGCTCAACAACTTCAGGTAAGCACCTCCACACTCCTGACCGTCTTGTAACAAGACCTCGTACTGCACGATCAACGGTTTGTTATTAAACACAAACGGTTTCAATAAGTTCGACGCAATGGCGGCATGTTTAGCCTTGGACTTAAGTACCAGGCCGCTATCACCCGGTAGGTTATCCTTCTGAGAAGGTTCCAGGGCCCATATTCCGTCATACTTTGCTATGTCCTCCTCTAAACCTTCTTTCTTAGCCTGTGATTTTATCCACAGCCTATCGAACCGTGCAGGGTCGTCGAAGTGTTCCGCAAAGTATACTGTTGTGGGATCGGAAACTTTCGGGCTCTCGTAAGGAATATCAGGCGAGGAACTGTCTTCGACTGTTTCTACAGTAATACCATCCTGTCAAAATATAATTTTATCATGATAATTGATTGAAAATAAAATATACGTGTCAAATATTCATACTTACATCAATATCTTCTGCTAAATTAGCACTAAATATCAGGGTTACAAAAAACAGTATGTAGCATATATTACTGTTCATTGTGTAGTCAATGCCACATAAACTGCAAATAAAAAACTGCTGTAAAATAAATTAATCGATGTACAAACAGAGATAACAGTTGAGTCTAGCAAAATAATTTAGTTTTAATGACCATGAGAAATAATGGGTTTTATATCAGCCACTTTGCCTTGTAATACTTATTACTGTTGGCACTAACATTACCGTACCTTCCCAAAAAAAATTCACACACAACCAAAATCAATTTAAATAAGTTAAATCTAATTAGACTAATAAGTTTATATTAAATTAAAAACGGGTGTAATGACACCTAACCTCAAAGAGTCTACGAACGATAAATTTCAAGCAAGTACGCTTAAAATCCCATTGAAATACAAAAAATAAAGTGGGTTAAAGTAGTTGGGAATTAGTTACCTCTAATCGAACTGCCCCTTTAACACAATTTTCTAGATCTCACTGAAAACTGGCATTCGTAATGTAACAAATACAAAATTCTGATGAATTGTGCGAATTGACAGAACAGCAGCCAATAGAAATTAAACAGATGGCCATGACGTGTTTCCATTCAAATCTAGGCGGCAAAATATTTTACCAGGTAGGATTTTAAATCGCACACAAACTCATATTATACTTTGTGCTCATAAATATGAAAACTTTATTTATTATTAGTTTTATTTCTATAAAGTAACTGCAATTTTGTTTAGAAATGTAGGATTTATGATTGAGGGATTTTAATAAATGAAAACAAATTTCTAACATAATTTATTGATAGCTATAAATAAGGAAAAATACCTGCTAAATAGTAAATACAGAACTACGTATCACAGGACAGTTAAGTCAGAATAAATTGGTTTAAAATAAAGCATAGTTTTTGGTTTACGAAAATACATCACATTATATTACAAAATCGTGTGAAATTTCTACGCTATTATAAATATTTCATCTAAAATTCGCTGAACTCAAAATATCTAAAGTAAAATATGAATTTTTAGACAAACATTCCTTTGAGCAGTATTGATAATATTTAGAATTATTCCCGACAGTCCAACAAGCCCAAAAATCAGTCAAGTCAGATCATATTGAAAAACAAAGTAGTCTTTCAAGATATGTACAAAAATTCTTCAAAAATATTTGTAGAGCTACAATCAGTTCAAATTTTCAACAAATTTCGACGATACAAAACTTTAAACTGTGCTAGAAAATCAAGAATAAATTTTATCACATTTTTAAGAGCATATCCATTCAGAAAATTTTCTAATAACATCAAAAACGTCTACAAAAAAATCTATCCTTGTACACAAACCAATATCGAGCTGCGAGATTCCAAATCGATAAATAATTTCTATAGTTTCTAAAATCAATGCTACTGTGAATTTAATATGATATATGTCGATATGTTCAACAAATCTTGTATATAGGACAGAATGTATTAAATATGTTGTCCTGGGTAAAACGTAAAGCAAATTTTATCCTTAAATAATAATTAGAATTAAATGCAAATAATACTTTAGTCTATGCAATTCATTTAATAGTTTCTGATTTTTTACCTTGCATTTATCAAATTAAGTGCAATAATGTTTTAAAATATATGGAAAACATTGTAATAAAACAAGAGCCATAAGAATTAAAGAAGGAGACATTTTATTTTCTAACGTGTAAAGACGTGGCATTGGAAAAATACAGTTAAGATCATAAATTTCCGTTAACATTGTACTTTTTTAAAGTAACTTCTATAGCTAGCTTCCCCGCAAAAATACCATGTTTTTCGATTTTATTCCAGATTGTAGCCATTAGAATTGTAAATATCATCAATACCGTAATTAAAGCTCTTAAAATGTAAAACAATATAACAAAATAACCCTCTGGCGAGGCCAATACGACAGATACCAAAAGAATTACGAACAAGACGAGAGAAAAAATCAAGTATACCGTTCGGTGAGACTCAAGTCTGTGCAGTGCTTCTTCCAAAATGACTAAACTCTCCTCTAGTACCATCTTCTTCTGCTCCAAGTCTTTAACTCGGTCCGGAATTTCTTTCCGATTTATAACCAAGGTAGCCTCGATAGCTTCGTGGTCGGAATAACTAAATGCACAATTGGGAACACGATCTGGTAATGGAAGGTTGTACTTTTTTAGGTCCACGTGGATTTTTGAGCCTGGGTGGTACAGAACGTAGTCGATACGTTTGCCAGATATATTCTTTCTAACTAAAGTAGAAGGGGTGTAGCTATTTCTTAGGCTTTCATTAGTTGCCACTTTGTCGTTTGGGACTTCGTTTGCTTCCGCGAAGGCATCGATAAGTCCAGGTACACTCAACGTAACTCTGAAAGTCGCAAATTATTCTAATTTTGTCTTTTTTATCTATATGTATTTACCTGTAGGCCAAATCGCCTGGTTCGGTATTCAAATCTCCCGCCAATACAACTAAATCAGCACCACCTGATGTGAGCATAATAAATTGAGCAGTATCGTAAGCTTGCAGAACGCGGTGCGCTTGATACTCATCGCATTCTCTATCATATTCAGCGTGTAACTAGAAAAAAACAAAATATTTTATTTCGTCATCACAACATTACCTATTTAATGATTTAAAAAATTGTACGTATTATTTATTCTAAATTTAGATGCAATGCAAAGACGTAATCAATAAATTCTATAAATACTTACATGAGCAGAGTATACATTGATATTAAAGTTGTTAATTTTTAATTTACATAGTCCCACGCCTTTTCCACCAAACCAATCTCCATGGTGTACCTTATGTATATATCCATTAACTGACCATTGGTGGAAGAAAGTTTCTTCGATAGGGTGTCGCGACAGGACACAGACACCTGAACCTGTGACTCCACTTAAAAAAGTAAAAAGAACTGTTTTTAAATCAGTTTGTTGTATATTTGTATATTAAAGGTTGTTACCCCTTTCTTTGCAGTCTTCAGAACTAATTTATTATAATGTATATTAAAAAAGTAATGGCATATGGAAATAGTATTTCTTACCTATAAAAATAGTGTGAAAAAGGTAGCACACCCGACACCTTTTTTCTAATTAAGTTATAATCCCTGTCAGTCCAAACTTCTTGTAGGCAAACAACATCATACTGACTTGTCGCTAACACCTCTGCTATTGCCTGCATTCTTTCCTTTCTATTTTTTGATACAACAGCCAGACCCCTAACAATATGTTATGTTTGCATAAAAAAGAAATTAAAAAGTTAAATTAGCATACCAACAATTCAATGTGAATATTTTTAGTTCCAATTCGAAATCCATTCTTAATAATATTAATTACCGAGATACAAAATTGAGTCTATACAGCCTAATTTTACTTTTACTTTATACCAGATGTAACCACATCACTTCTAATTTGAAAAATGTCATAATACATGTCGGAACGTCACAATGGCTGTCATAATCAGCTGGAACGTCTATTGCCAATTGCCAATAATTCTAAACTAAATAACCCTACTTTTACTATTAGGGATATTTGTTTGTAGAGCACTTTCCAACCATTAACATACCCTGCTTGTTTAGATCAAATTCATCCGATTCATGTCACATTTATCTTCTTGGTGACACTGCGTCTAGGCAATTTTTCGCAAATATTTAATTGCGTATGTTGATGTTATGTTTTCAAAAGTTGAAAAGTCTTTTGACATTTGAAATTTGAATTTAGTGGTTAGGAACGAAAGTTTAATTTACGGTAAGAAATAAATTGAACGTATATTGTGCGTTTATTAAAAGTATAGAAAATATAAAATTAATGTTATTATATTGAAACGCAGTTAAAAGTATAATTTCTAATGCTTTTTTTTAGATCAGAAAAATGAATAATCTAGTAATTCCTCCTTCTGCCAATTGGTATGAAACTTTAATTTTAGCATGTGCCCCTGATAATACCTTAATTTATGGTGCAAGAAATGATATCGTAATAATATACGATTCTCCAGATGATCAGCCGTCAGATGTTAGAGTAATACATAGAGCTCATTCCCAAAAGTAAGTTTTGCAATTTCGTATTTTTTTTTATATATTTAAAACAGTAAAGTTGATTTTGGCAAACTGTATGTGTAGAAGGACATATACTCTTCAGTTACTATTTTTTTATGTAATTTTTTTACATATATAAAGATAATTACAAGATAAAACTTTTTTGAGATTATGGATTATTTTTTTTATTATTTATTTCATTTGAAATGACGAATTTAATTTTTTTTATAAAAACTGCTATAAAACATACCTGTGTTGTAGAATAATATCCACAAATATAAACAGAAATTGGGGGCAACCGTATAAACTATTGGTGACTGCCGCAGAGGACAATATTGTTAAGTTATGGGATATAGAGACACGAAAAAAGAAACTCGGTCATAATTGTCATGTAAGTGAATAATTTTTAAATGTGACGATGTCAACATGTACGATCGAATTTTGCAGATTGGACATGGCAGAGTGATCGGAGCTACATTTGCTGGAGATGACAGAGTTATAAGTGTCTCCGAAGACGGAATAATAGTTGTTTGGAATATAAATCAGAACCAAACTAATGTTTTGAAAGAAATTTTTGGGTCAAAAGTCACGATTACTTGCATATCGACATGTCCGCATGCCAATTGGATGACAGCTTTTGGACTAAAGAATGGATTAGTGGTCGTAACCGACTTACGAAGTAAGAATTTATGTTTATTTACCATTTCAAATTATATCTTGAACATTTTACTTTACAGAACAAGGAAAAGTACTTTATAGACTTCGAGGACACGATAAATCAGTATTGTCTTTGTCGTGGTGTCCCGCTTCTGTTAATATATTCCCAAAAGATCCCAATAACTACGTAGGTATAAAAAATCTAGGTGTAAATGTCTCGGAAGAAAGTACAGAAAAGAAAGATATCATTTTGCTTGAAGATGAAACAAAACCTGAAGACTCATTGGAGCAAGTAGCTGAAGATGTCAAATCGAAGTCTTCAACAGAGAATAGCGTACATAAAAAGATCAATAAAAGGAATATTTGGTCGAATTTGAAGCATGCCGACGATGACGAGCTGGGAACGTCAAATGAAGAAAACAGCCAAGCTGCACTTAAAGATGTGACAGGAGATGACGATTTTTTGAAAGAATGTCGAAGCTTAATGAACACAATTATGGGACGGGTTATAACTGAAACTACTGAAAAAAAATGTGAGAAGGAGAAGGATAGAGTCGTTATTAAAGCGAAAAGAAAGCAAGATAGAACAACTGAAATACAACAGAAGAATTTAGAAGAGAACATGGAACTCTATAAAAGTGCCAAGAATGAAATGGAAGAAGTTAAAGTTTTGGAAACGTCTGAAGATATTACAAACGGAGATTTGGTGGAGGTAAAGGGTAAAAATGAAGATGATACTTTACCAACTAAAAAAGATAAGAAACCTGAAGAAAAAGTTCCACCAGCAGCTTTAGAAGATGCTGATGTAGAGGAACCATCGAAGGAGAGTATTGGAGAAGCGTCCTCTGATAATATGGAAACTCTTGGAGCCAACATGAATGTAGTCGATGCAGAAATAGTTGAAGAAAAGGCAAACGGTGGCAAAACCGATGAGACAGTTGTTGCAGAAGGTAATACCACATCTTGTGGTGAAGCCAAAAGAGAAATACCTGTAAATATACCTGTAGAGGAAGAACCACGAAGGGAATTCCTCCTCGCTTCTTCTGGCAAAGAAGGGTGAGTTATAGAGAATAAATCTAAACCGTACTATTTTTTTATCTGGAATTATTTTAGGAACATCTACATCTGGAGAGCCGGCACAGACGGTAGGATGCAAACGTTCCTGACCGTACCGAACAAAACAAGTCAACGTAAATCCAGCAAATCCAGTTCCGATAAAGTGTGGATCGTTCTGTGTTGGGTCAGCCCCACGATGCTTCTATCTTCCTCCAAATCCGCCGAGCTTATGAGGTGGACGTTACCCAAACCTAAAGAGTATGTTGCGTTTGATCAAACGTGGATTTTCTCAAGCTCTTATTTTTTTTTAGCAAAAGTAGACTGTACAGTATCCTCCATTGTGACCACAACTCGATGCTGTTTAGCATTGCCGCACCAATAGTGTTTTCAAACGAACAGAATTGGCTCGACGAGAGGAAGTCGAATGTGTGGACGGTCGGACACGATCGGTTGCTGCTCAATACAAGTTTGTCTAGCGAAAGGAAGAATTTGGCTTGCTATCCCACTTTGGGAAATGCGGAGTGTCTCTCGTTGTCTCCAGTCGATCCCAACAGGTAATATTATATGCATCCGATACTGTAACAAACTGGGATAACTCAAATACGGTTTAAAAAAGAACAAAACAAGATAAACAAAATAAAATTAATTTTAAAAAATCTGGGTAGATAAGCTGCTAATTCATGGAGTATTTCAGTCTTAGCAGCTTCTTATGTATGCACATTGGTTTCCTGCCGAGTTTCATTCTCAAAGAATTTACATGAGTTATTTTTTAAATTTTTAACGTTTTTTTTTTTTTCAGATTAGCCATAGGTACGGCTGAGGGTATAATAAAAATTTGGGACTTGAGCCGTCCCAACATCAAAAATATAGTAATGACAAATTTCTTTCAAAAGATACAAAGCAAAGTCGTCACGTTGGCTTGGCATCCAACTAATGAATTGGTCCTAGCATACGGAACGTTGGAAGGAAGGGTACGAAAGAAAAATACAGTAAATTTTTATTTCGTGAACATTTTTTCTTTATAATTAGGTCGGCCTACTGGATACAAGTAACAAATCGAAATCGCCCACTGTCCTACCGTACTTTTTTAAGACGCAGATACACAAGATTGAATGGGGCCCCATGAATGGAGATAAAGAGGATTTAGGACTGTTTGCTGTAGCGGAGGGAAAACTTGTGTTGTACGGTGTGAAAAAATCGGAGAAAGGTAATAATAATGTTGCTTTAATGTGAAAAACATCAATTCTGAGGAAAAATGTGTTTCGGATATGATTTTGGTTTTAAGTATTTTTAGAATTGAAAAATAACTCTTAACTCTAGGTGTGACATATTATCGTTTGCATAAAACCGTAAAATAATTATTCTTAAAATTCTTAGAACTGAAGAAAAATCTGCAATTTGGCAACATGGTGCGGTTGTGCTCAGGCATATGTAAACAGGCAATAGTTTTTCAGACCTGCATTCTATGACAATTTAGCTCGTCAATGTTATTTAAAAAGTTAGTTTGTATTTTAATAATTCATTTCATATATATTTACAAATGCGGATTTTAAAAGAAAAATTTGCAAAACTTAAAACATAAAATATTACTTTAAAAAATCCTTAGATCTGAAGAAAAATGAACAAATTGGCAACAAGGGCATACTTGTATAGGCAATAGTTTTTCAGACCTTTTTCTTTTATGACGATTTTGTTGCAAAATTGCATGTATAAAAGCATGTTTATATCATTTTTGAATAATTAACATAATTTCGTGTTGATTTATGTTATTAAAGATGCCATCAAAGTCTACCACGCCTGCTTTTGTAATATCTTGTTGAAAGATTAAAATTTTTTTAGCTCCTACAGAGGTTGACACTCCAGACGACACTTTTGTGTACACGTTCGGCTGGAAACCCGATTTCACGATGCTGCTGGTCGGCACGAAGTCGGGCATGACAATTGTATACTCGCCAGAGTTAAAGATACTGTCGACTCACTACTTTCAGCATAGGCTGAAAGACATCTACTGGCATCCCGACGCTGCGCAAAGTGACTTGAACGTCTCGGAACGTTGTTACTGGTTCGCATCAATTTCCAACTCGAAAGATGTGATAGTGTGCAACTTTCAGAAGGACGTCGACGATGGGAAGAAAATCGTGGCGAAATATGAATATTCAGATGACGTAATTAACTTCGTTTCTTGGAATCCATACACGTTAAACGAGTTGGTCATCGCTAGCGATGAAGGAACGGCACAGGTAAGATTTTCGATGATTACATTGAGTCAAATTAAAAAATGGCTCTGGTTGAAAATTGGAAGATCGCATTGAAAAATCAAGGATCACAAAAAAATACCATCACTTTTTTAAAGTGATCGACTTTTCCTTAACCTCAATAATAGTCAATTATTATTTTTAATGTGGACTAGCTTAAGAGAATAGTTTTTAAAATTTAAAAATGGCCAAAAGTGATTGGTCACATTTTAAGTTATCGACTTTTAAGAGTCATTTAACCAATACTAGGACTCTATAAGATTTCTCTGTGGTCTCACTTACCACATGACCATAGTTGGTGGCCATGAATGACCAGTCACATAAAAAAAATGATCAGTAACATTAAAAAATGACCGATCACATAAAAAAAAAACGATCACATCGACAAAATGAGGGATCACATTGCAAAATGAGCGATCACATTGAAGTCATCGCTAACGACGAAGGAACGGCACAGGTAAATTTTTGATCATTAAAAAATGATCGGTCACATTAGAAAATGGCAATGTTTGAAAATTTTAAGATCACATAGGAAAATAGAGGATCACTATAAAAAAAATACCATCACACTTTTAAATGACCAATTTTTCTCAGTGGTCAATTCTTATTATTTTTAACTAATTTAAGGGCATAATTTTTAAAATTTTAAAATGGCCACAAGTAACTGGTCACATTTTAAATTAAGTTATTGACTTTTAAGAGTCATTTAACCAATATTAGGAGATAGTAAGATTTCTCTGGTCTCACCACATGACCAAAGTTGGTGACCATGAATGACCAGTCACATTAAAAACATGATCAGTTGTATTTAAAAAATGACCAATCACATTGACAAAATGACGGATCACACTGGAAAATGACCGATGAATCACATTGAAACAATGACTAACGAAAAGTGATGGAGCACACTGAAACATACAAAATATGTAAATTCAGGTATGGAACGTGGAAAGTAATACAATTACATCGACTTACACAAGTCCAAATTTCGAAGGCGTTTTGTCTGCAATTTGGAGTCCAATCGATTCTGATTGCATCATATCGGCGATGAAAGATCACACTATTAGAGTTTGGAAGATTTCGGAACATCCACAGCAAGACGATAAAGGTGGTGTTATTTAAAGACTCTAGGAACGACTGTATATATCTTATATTTTTCAGATATTAAAGAATTAAGAAAAAAAGTTATTAAGGAAATTACCAAGGAGCAAACAGACTTGTTGCCGAAGGCACAAAAAACCCGGGAAGAGCCCCCGAAGAGTAAAGTTACGGAAACCAACCTTTTGCCGAATTTCTTTTATCCGAAAGACGCACCGCATATTATCGACGACCTTAGAAAACTTTTCTTGTGGAAAGAGGGCTCTTATAAGGTAGAAACGGGTGGTGGTGACAACAACTGTGATATTTTAAAAGTATTCGGGTCGAAATGTGATATGTTGAACATAATCGAGCAAAACGGTAAGTTGTGATTGCGAAAATTATTTATAACTTATTTGCAATATTACTAATTTTAGAGATTGTCCATCAAGAAAAGGGAAAGTTCGGTTTGAGCAACACCCTGTCTCTTTTCAAGGGCGATATTGGCGCTAAAGTAAAAAAAGCGGTGGAGGAGAGGAGGGTTACTCCTTGGATAATTGCGATAGCCCCAATGGTGTCACCCAAGTGAGTATATTTTTTAAATTTTCTGTGCATTTTGACGAATTTTGAGTACACTATAATAACATATACAAGTTCATTATTATCACTCTGTTAGCAAGTTACGTTTAACACAAAATGATACTACGTACACAAACTACAAAACACCAAAATGATAACAATAACATGAAATGGAATTTTGACCTTCAATAAATACTGCATGCTCAACTTATCATGTCGTTTGTCGATGCTGTGTTGTGAAATAGAGTTGCTTGACATGTTAGGGTAGGTTAGGGTTTCAAAGCCGACTTAAAAATTTGCAATAAACTCGGTTGTCTCGGTTGTTAAGATATTAAAGCAATTTTTGTAAAATGCTTTATTGTAATGTCTGCTGCCATCAGTTAAAATTAATACTGCACTTTCAAAACAGCGCTATATATTTTTGTCAGATTGCAGAAAAAATTAAGTATGACGATCATAAAAATGTGGAAAACTGCTGAATTATTATTCCAACTTTAATTATTCTATTGAAATACACTTTTGGAATAGAAAATGGCATCTGTCAAACTGCCGTTTTGAGACAAACGGGAACATAAGTTGCAGTATTTGGTCAATCTAGGTTCTAGGGTTTTTATGGACTACTACAGTGGTTTTATACAACACAGTGGCTACAGTAGTGTGGCAACTTTTTGATTGGATCGCCATTTTGCGTCAAATGTCAGAATCGACCATTTAGTGCTTAGAATAATGTCAAAATCTAAAGTGTCACATTAACGATTTTCTTAACAACTGATGTGTCACCACTGTCCTTAAAATGCTACTGTATAGACTATATGGTAATTGTGCCATCTATCAATAGGAAGTTCAACGAAAATCCCATACTATTGCCTTACTCGCTTTATTTACAGTGGTTGTTTTTGCGGTAATTTTTTCAGGCTCTGGCAGTCAGCCTGTGAAGTGTACGCTCAACAGTTAACAGAGACAGCCGATTCCGACCCTGTAGAAATAGCAACATATTATCTAGCTTGCCATAAGGTCGAAGAGGCTATAAATGCACTATGCGAGGGTACCATGTACCGCGAGGCTCTAGCCCTGGCCAAATGCCGTTTACCAGAAGACAGCTCTGCTGTAACACAGATCATGGAGAAGTGGGCAAAATATTCGGTCCTCGTGGGAAATTTTGAAGCAGCAGCGCAGTGGTAAGAAAAACCAGTTTTCTTTCAGGGCCAAAACGATGTGTATCTTACATTTTTTTAGTTACATATGCTTGAAGAAATACGAGGACGCCGCATCTGTCCTCTTCAGAAGATCCGATGTAAAAACTTTGGAATTGGCCATGGAATTGGCGGAGAAGTCGGGAAATGAGGAGTTGTATAAAGCAGTTCTGTTCAGGTACAATGCGTACAAAGACGAGAACGGCGTCGAAGAAAAGGAGTTGCCAAGTAAACTTGACGCGGTTTTGAAACAACATAACGGTAAGAAGAAAGTAGTGGAGGAAAAGGTGGATTTGGATAAGGAATGCAGCGATGGCAAAAGTAATGTAGAAATACAAAATGAAGAAACGGTTTCTCTGGAAAACACTACTATAGAGAAGCAAATATTAAGGGATGAAACGAGTGAAGAAAATGTGGCGGCAACAGAGATTTGCAAAATAAACGAACAAGAGTAAAAACGAAATACAATGAAATGAAAGAAATTTTGGAATCTGTGGAGTAAAATGAAATCTTTCGGTCACTGATTCATTACATTTTCCTAAAAAATTAAAATATCGCCATTAAAATATGCAACAATTTAAAAATTTTGTTTTAAACTAAATTTCTTGACTGATTTTTGAGTAATTTTATGTTTAGTTACTGTTGTAAAGTAAGAATTTTTTACTTATTCATTTCTTAGAATTAATAATTCGTTGATTTTTAATTTTTAATAGAAAACAATGTTTTTTTTTTGTTAATAAAAATGATTTATTCAAATTTTTTTTTTATTACCTTACATACCCAATATAAACTTCTATTACTTACAGCTGCATTAAAAAAAAATAATATCTAATAAACTACATAGACAAAATTTAGACGAAATCAAGAATATAAAAAATACAACTCAATTCTTATATATTTGCAAATGCTTGATAAATAAGCAAGTTTTCGGCGATATCAGACACTTCTAAGGCTTCGTTTGCAGGAATGAACAATGTTTTTCCTGGTTCTAACACTCCCACTCCGTTGTACTTTCCCTTTCCTGAAATTACTAGGAAAATGCTGGCACTGTCTCTTTTTAACAATTGGTACTTCTGTGTCGAAGAGGGTATCTAAAATTAAGTGCGTAATATTTTTTTTTTAAATTTCCTCCATAGTAATTAATTATTACCTCTATTCCGGCAACGGCAAAATCGGGGACCGGTGGTTTATACAGTTTTGTGAACTGATCTTCCTTTATTGTGTTGAACAGTTTATCCGATGGATTTTCTCCCTTATATTTCAACATTCCACATAAAGTGTCCACATCGATAAATTTGGGTGTCAAACCAGCTCGTACTACATTATCGGAACAAGCCATATTTTCAATACAATCTACAGAATTTTGTTTAATTAAAAATAATAGTATGTAAGGTAAGTAAATTTCAATAATAAACATCGCATGTATAGTTTTGCCACATTATTTATCTTTGAAAATTGTTTGATTCATAAATGATAATGATAATGTATTTTAGATTTTACTAGTGGCAACACTGGAATTTACAATACTAATAAGTGACATCATCAACTTATACAACCCAACTTACAGCAACACATTTGTTTTGCGGAAAACATTATTTAAACTTCATTATCAAATCACAACCAAATATTTAAAAAATAAGTGATAAAACCCACTTTGTTTTATATGAATAAATTAAATATATTTTTACTAACGACAAATATGTTGGGTACTTACCGCCAGAAATATAAGCATGTGGATCATTGGCTGCTAAATAAATAGCCTCACCAGGTTTCAGTTGCATATAGTTTAAAAAATACACCATTAAAATTCCGTTATCATACGGAAATTGTTCGTGCAAACGAACCACAAGGTCGGCTAAAAATATATCCCTTTGCACGTCATCTGAAATAATTTCACATTTTTTCACATTTTAAAAATTCATAGTTTGTTTCCTGCAAACATACCGATGGTTTCATATCGTTTTATAATGTTGTCTATCGTCTCTGCCATCATAGTTTTGTCACATGTTAAGACGGATCTGAAAGCTTTTCTTAGAAATACGCAGTCGTTTTCAATGTTTTGGCCGTCTACTATAGAAGATAGCTCAGGAATTTCTAAAAACATTATAACGTACTATGAGTAACAAAAAAATATGTTTAATTAAGTACCTTCAATAAATTTTCTAATCTCTTGGATGGGGCGAAAACCACATAAAGCTTCAAAGGGAGTTAGAGCGATTGCTAGCTCGGGTTTGTGATTTGGGTCTTTATAAATGTCTGGGTATTTCGTGTGGAGTTCCTTTGCATGTTCCTACTAAAAGCTGAGTATTAATACTGTTAGAATGTTCGTATTTTATAAAAATTACCTTTGTCGGATGTGCCTGAATAGACAGCGCTTTTTCCACAGAAAGAACTTTGAACAAAAAAGGAAGTTCATTGTCAAATAACTTTGAAACTTTCTCGCCTAGATACTCGGGATGATTAGATATCACAGACGATAATTTTTCTCCAGTTTCTCTAACAATAGAAGGAGCGTTGACATGAGTTCCCATCCAAAGTTCAGCATAAGGCACGTCCTCTTTTAATTTAAAATCCTTGTCCACATTGCTAACTAATGTAGCCACTTTGCTTTTGGAGCCTTTTTTACCCCAGGCATAGTTTTGTACTTTACACAAAAGTTCCATGACTATATATTTTACAAATAAATCAAGAGAAAAGGTAAAGGTATTTACAATTTGCAAATTACGTTTATTATGAATGAGGTTCTTAAGTATATTTTATCATGATTTTATCTAGGATTGAGGTTAAGTCGTGTCCTCAAATGTCAAGGTCGTTCATGTCATAGTCACTCCTTTGGCGAATTTTATTCAGCATCGGATTACTTGAAGGTTAACCAAAATGATACCAACCGCATTCTGTTGGAAGCTCATGACGTCAAGGCGGCAATTCGGTCTGTCAATTTTAGAACCACCCAAAACGTGAATCGGTTCAAATTTTTGGTTTATTACAGATGACGTCATAAATTTAGAACCAAAATAAAACCACTGTCAAAAAATCTGTCAATTTCATATCAACCGAAACCAGAACCGGAGCTGAAAAAAAATCGCCTAACTGAAACAAATGAAATTTTTTGATGACTGGAATAAGACTGATGGAATGCTCGTCAAGTTGCGCGAATAGATTACTCATGATCAGCGCCATATTTGTTTTATGCCTCCTAGCAATGACGGAGCAATAAAGATTTAGCTGAATGTAAATTGAAATGAATTTGAATTCTGGGTATGAAGAATTATTTGGTGCTATATGTTGGTTAATTTTACAGTCCCTTATAAAACATGCCATGCTCCAACAATAACACAAAGAATAACACTAACAAAATAAAACTGGTTAACCGCACTGTACGCCAATGATGTGTTTACAAACAAAATAAGAAGAAGTTTTCAAGCAATAAATATAAAATAAAAATAAAATTTCTAAAAGTTAACAGTATCAATCTATAAATAAAGAATATAGATAACTCAAGTTCAAAAATTCTCCGTCTCTTGTTAGGGTGGTTTAATAGAAAATAAACTATATGTGAAGTTGCTTAAATGTCCATGGGACATAATTCATCAACAAGAAGAAGAAAAACTTGAGTTTAAGAATTATACAGTCACGTATTTGAAAAAAGAGAAATACTGGGCGTACTACTGGCTGCTAGAATGCTAACAGGGCTGTTAATCAGTAACCTTAATTTTCTTAGTTTAACCTTATTACCTTCTCATAACCTCAATATTCACGATTTTGCGTATTACCTCAAAGTTGTTTTGATAAATTAATGGCTTTGTTTCAGTTCTGTTTATCGATATTGCAATGTTGGCATTTTTTATTCGTGATGCTTTTGAAGTAATTTTTTGTATATCGTTCGAATGGCTAATTTTTCAGTAGTTGAAGTGTAATAAATTTTTTACTAATTTTAAAAGGTTTTAACGTAGTTGGGATATTTATATTATTCCCGTTACGTAATAGAGTTTAAAATATTGTTTACAGAACAAGAAAAGGGCACATTGATTTTCGGATTATTCTAAAGATAAAAAACTAACTGAAATCTTCATACAAAACACTAAATTTAACATTCCCAGTAAAGAATTATATATCACATCAGTACTTTATCTTTAAATATGGAGGTAAGGCTTTCTCAACAGTGCGTATTATTTAATTTCGTATATTTGCTCAAGAAAATATATATTCAGTCGTTTTTTTCTGCACTATACTGTGATATTTGTGTTTCTCTTGGGCGGATAATTTTAAAGCTACTTTTTTTGTTAATTATAAATTACATACTCAATTTGTGTTTCGCTAGTCTTTTTTAGAATTTTTGTATAGAAGCGATCAAAAATATTTTTAAAATCGAAACTTAAAAAAGACATCTTCCGTATCTTCATGACAATCTAGGAATAGTCAGATTTTGTATTTATTTTTTGTTATTAACATACTAATTTTGTTAGGAAATTAATTATAAAATTTGGGAACAATAAATTGATGCACTGAAGTCTTTAGGAGTAAAGGTAGTTGAATATAAAACTTTTTTATTAAATTTATTTTCTTCATAAACGCTAAATTAGCATCTTCGAAAAAGTTTTGTAAAATGTTAAGTGAATGGATAATATATTTATAAAGCTTTGCAACATTTGAACTACACTGAATAATTTGACTAATGGAAATTTTATCTAGTGGCATTACTTCGCATGGCGTTGCCACAGTTTATTATACAGTTCGTCGAGTGAAGGTTCCAGAGGGTGTGGCTAAATCGCGACTAAATGCTAATAAAATTCATATGTACACAACGAAGTGGGAGAAATTCTGTTTCTTGACAAATCACCGTGCCCCTTGAGCGCGCGAATGTGCGCGGCTAAATGCGCAGTCGTCTTTTGGTAGTCTAAAAAAACAAAATCTGGGACCTCGACATCAAAGGAGCCGACGTGAAGACGCCGGACTGTATAATAGACTGTGGCGTTGCCAACAGCATACGTTAATTTGTAATGTGCGGGCCAATAGGAAATGAGCATCTTGCTATTCTCGAGTCTCGAATGTATTTCGGAAAGAATCGTTAATATTCGTAGTTCTAATTTAAATTCAAATGCTTCTTTTTCCGTTTATCTAACATTAAAGGAGCCCTAGGCCACCTGATATTGAATAATATATACAGGGTGTCCCAAAATTAGCCTATCAAAAATTAACAGTGGATTATATGATCAAAAATAAGACAAAAAAGTTATATAAAGATAGGTTCGTAAACGCCCCCTAACGGAGCTATTACTGTTTAAAGGGAGACCCAAAATTTGATTTTCTCCAAATATTTTCAAAACAGATCGAGATAAAGTAATCAAACTTAAAATTGAGAATCATATGTTCAATAACATTACCATGTCATAGGCGTGCCAAACTGAGGGGATTATTGGATAAATGTTGCTCTAACTTTTTCATGTTTCGAGGTTTTTGCCGACGGATCAAAAAATTAAAGTGTTGAACAATTTTACAAAAAAAAAGGTACTCTTGTTTTACTTCGATAAATTATTCCGTTTACGAGAAATATTAATTTAAAAATTCTGTGACATACCACAAAAATATTATGCATATAGATATGCAAGCGGTCAAATTGTCTCTAGTAGGCTTTGAAAAGTTATTTATCAGTTTATTTAACACATATTACATGTTTAAAAAATTTTCAAGTATTGATGGGCTATATCAAAATTCAAAAATTTACAAATACATTACATTACTGATATGCATTTTAAAAGTATTTTAATATGTTAAAACACTTAAATAACACCTTCAATATGTGTTAAATAAGTCGACACATGTTCTCAGAACCTACTAGGGATATTTTGCCTGTTTATAGTTTCCATCTTAAACTTGTATGGTCACAAAAGTTTTAAATTAAGATTACTCGAAAATAGAGCAGTTTATCAGATTGAAATAGGTATACCTTTTTCATGTAAAATAGACCAAAATTTTTAATTTTTTAATCTGAACGAAAATCTTGAGATACAAGAAAGTTACAGCAATATTTACCAACTGACCCCTCAGTTTGGCACGTCTATGACCAATTATGAGGAATTATTTTCAGAACATTAGATTCACAATCTAATTGTGATATTCAATTTCAAGTTTGATTACTGCTTTATCTTAATCCCTTTTGGAAATATTTGAGAAAAATCAAATTTTGAGGTACCCATTTAAGGGGCGTCTACGGTTGATGATTATATAACTTTTTTTTCTTATTTTTGATCGTATAATCTACAGTTCATTTATGGCAGGCTAATTTTGAAACACTCTGTATAACTTGTACCCTTATCAAAATTTTTGCTATTGGAAATAATTTTTTTCATTCAGCCGAAATCGATGTCGTTTCATTGCCGTAAAGTACACCACGTTACGAGTAATCTGACTTGGAATTTATAGCTGCATTTTTTAAAAAAAAGAAAGATGAGATAAATATGTTAAACATTTTTACTAAATATAAATTGTGTGATCATGACAGAGTTGTATAAAAGCGTGATGATTTTTATAATTTTAAACAAAAATTTACTTTGTACTTTCTCAAAATTGCAAATCTTACTACTATTTTCATTGCCAAGTTTTTAAAAACTGCAAGCTATATCGAACCAGTCGAATCTAATTTTAAACTCGGTTTCCTTCTAGCCTTCTTGGTTGTTAGTTTTCAAGAAATTATTTATTTATTTATTTTTTTTTGTCAACAGAGCCACTTCTATGAAAACAGAGTAAGAGTCTGGCAACTTACCTTTCTAGTTCTTTTTCGGCTTACTGCAAAAAAACGGTGGCATCAGAGAAGTGATCCATCTTATTAGAATATTTTAAATTCAACATATTTACTATTTAACTATTAAAAGATAAATGATTGTTTTCATTAGTTCCTTTATTGGGCATATAAACAGCATATCTTTGCTGTGCTCACATTTACGTCACAAATATGGCGGATGCGGCGCCCTCTAGGAAATATGTCGAAATATGAAACAAATTATTTAAATTTAAATTTCATCTTTGAGGCCCTGTATCTTTTTTTAGCATCAACATTTTATAAAGGCAAGTCGGCTTAAATCGTAATATTGTCACGGAATTTGCCCCACTCACACCCAAACCGTGTGTGTGTGCGTGTGTGTGTGTGTGTGTGCGTGTGTGTGTGTGTGTGTGTGAGTGTGAGTGTGAGTGTGAGTGTGCGTGTGCGTGTGTGTGTGTGTGTTTTTTTTATACGCACAATTTCGACGTACTCTCTTAGGCGACTAAAAACACATAAATAAATATTTTTACTGAGGCTTCCAATAAAGAATGATTAAGGTAAATATCTCTTTGCCTTTAAAATTACTGATGTACAGGATGTTGGAAGTTACCTATTTGTTTCAATAGCTGACACCAAGACGAGCATTTCAAGATTATATATAATTATAGAAGAAAGATTTTGCATGAATACTGTTGAAATATGCAGAAAATACATTTCTCTGCACCCAATTCGCTTAACACAAGACAAATTCTTTTTAAGATACATCAATCAAAAATGTACTTTTTAGCCTGTTGGAATCAACACAATGGCGAAAGTACCAACAATAGCTGCTTCATTCCTGAATATCGCAAATCCAGAAGTGTATATTGCATGGCCATTGTATGAGGCGCACTTCAACAACTTTATTGGCCAAGAAAGGTCCTGATCTTACAACCATTAATGGCATGGTGGATGGAAGAGCTCCTCTGTAGCAAAACGTTATGTTGAAGAGTCCATATCTAATAAATTTGATATTGCAAGGAAAATATAACTGTTCTTTACAAGAAGAGACATCCGTAACTTGTACAAATTCGTCACAACTTCGGCAGACGTTATGCGTTCCGAAAATGATGGCAACAATGCTACAAGGGTTGTTACTAACGTAAAGGAAGTTAAATGTGATAAAACAAAATAGAAATCTTTATTACTATAAATGTAAATGTTAATAAGTAAATAAATTAAATTTGATTTATTATAGATTTATTACTGTTTCATCATTCCACTAGTGAAACAAAGTATCACTTTAGTTAGAACCGTTCTACACACAAGAGATTTCTTGCAAAAATTATAACGAAAATTATGGACAAATTTTTGCGAAGAATTTTGATTAAAGTTTGTATGTATATTTCAGCTATCTCCGTTACTTTACAAATTGCCAAACTGGAAATTTGCGCAAATTCTGCCGCACTTTCTCGAAAAATATAGAACATGTTCTTATTCTATATTTTTACGAATAAAAATTTCCATTAAATTATTGTTATAATTCTCGTATGTATAAAACAGCTAAAAAGTTTCACCAAAATTTTTAGCAAAATTATGAGATAAATTTTTGCTATAAAGTTATAAGTTTGGTTTGGGTCCCATGTCTGGTTATTAAGATAAGATGTACCTGATATTTCACCAGCCGCCACTGGTTCTTGGACGGTTCATAATATGTGTGGATAAAAGTTAGATTATGAAGTGATAAATGGATGAAATATTTTAAATTGAACGACGCCCCGCCCACGTCGTTCATGATTAGTCCACACATTTACATTTTAACGCTAACCACGCTAACGTATGTTGTGCCTGTGCCAACGGTGACTGACATAAAAACACAGATTACAGGAAGACTAAAGACAGCTTAAAAATGATATCATCAAAAGTTAACTTTAAAATCTTGGCTGGTTGTAAATACGTGTATAATTTTTACGAAAAGAACAACAGAAACTGAAATCTGTTACCTCAGAAATACGTCAGCGTTTCGCTTACGAAGAAAGCGCAAATTTTCTTGGCTTACAAAAATATTCAGCGGCTGACAGTTAGCATTTTAGTCAGCGTACTCAGTGTTTTATTCAGAATTTCTTAGCGGATCAGCGTCTGACCTTGTCTGGATACGCCTATGTCAATTATTTGAATTTATCCAGAGTCTGAATTTATCGATGGAAGTAATCTTTGTACATAACCAAACTTTCACTTTCACTGAAGTGCAATGGATCACAAAGTTTGTATAAAAAAACAAAACAAATCAATAGAGTTTGAAGAATTAGACAAGTGTACAAAAGAAGAACTTATAGAAAGAATTAAGACCTTATCGGCTCACAATACACAGTTAAAAAATATAATAGCTAAAACTGTTGATAACAGTAAAAAACAAGTGGAACACAACAACTTAAAGACATTTGATTTCTCTAAGTAAATCATGATGTAAATGTGGTGACAAAGAAAATTGAATTTTTTGTTTTCAGATGTAATTTAAGACATATTGCTCTAAAAATATTCTATTTAGGATGGGACTACAAAGGATATGTCACACAGGAAGATACTACGAATACAATAGAGCATTATATATTCGAAGCCTTAATTAGAACAAGACTTATTAAGGATCGTGCTTCATCGAATTACCACAGATGCGGTCGGACGGATAAAGGAGTTAGTTCTTTTGCCCAAACAATATCTATTGACGTAAGAAGTAGCTTAACAAAAGAAGAACAAGGCAATGTCGAAAATGAAATCAACTATTGTAAGATACTAAACAAAGTTCTACCAGATAGCATACAGTGTGTAGCGTGGAGTCCTGTAAGTGATTCTTTTAGTGCTAGATTCGACTGTAAGACGAGGACGTACAAATATTTTTTCCCCAAAGGAAACTTGGACATAGAGGTTAGTGAAAAAAAGTATTTATTACAATGCAGTTAATTTTTTTTAGAAAATGAAGTTAGCATCTGAAAAATTACTAGGAACGCACGATTTTAGAAATTTTTGTAAGATGGATGTAGGTAATGGCGTAGTAGAATTTATAAGAAACGTTATGTACGTAGATATTAAACCTGTAAACGAAAATGATTTGGTACAAGGTTAGTTACTGCATTAAAGTATAAGTTCGAATGTAATAATTATTTTTCTTAGAGTATTCAATGTATATAATATCGATAAAAGGAAAAGCATTTCTGTGGCATCAGATACGGTGTATTATGGGCGTTTTATTTTTAATAGGACAAAATAAAGAAGAGCCAGGAGTAATTGATGAATTATTTAACGTTGAACAAAACCCCCGGTACATTAAATTTTTATATATGTATCACAATTTATTCCCCATTTCATTTTAGAAAACCAGAGTACAATATGGCGAGCGAAATTCCACTAAATTTATTTTGTTGTGAATACGAAGATATAAAATGGCATTACGATGATGAATCTCTAAGTCAAGTTATCGACAAGTTGAATACAATTTGGACGTATTCAGCTGCAAAGTAAGTTTTTTAAATTGTTCTCGTTACATTTCGTAAATATTCTTACTTTATAGGGAGAGTATGATAAAAGAAATGTTGAGGAATTTAAACGAACAGCATCAACGTATAAAGAAAAATGAACTTCAAAACGATAAATATTTAGGAGAGTGCCTTCTACAAGGTGTAAAATCTAGAAAATATACTCCAATAATGAAAAGGCCAACCTGTGATAGTCTGGAAGACAAGATAAAGCATTTTGCGAAGCGAAATCGGATCGAAGTTATCAGAGGGGAAACGGAAAAATCAAACACGTAACGGGTTACATTTCTTTGTATATTTTTCGAAAATAAATACAGTAAATTTTCTCAAGTTGTTTTCCTTTCTGAAAAAAACTAAAAAAAAATCTGTAACTGTTTTTTCTAGTTATACATTAGGATAATCCAAATATGCAAAATGTTTAAGGTTAAAAATGTATTGTTTTTGTTGGAATGCTCATACAACTGAAGATTGGAAACCTGATTCTGGTGTTGTGCGAACAAAGTTATCTTAGGTAATAAAAACAAAATATTGCTAGGCAAATAATCTGTCGATTGTATTTTGTCTCCAAGTGAAATTATATTTTAATTATTTGTTGTTGCAGTTGACGTATTTTTCAAATATATTTGTTATTTGCATATTTTCAACATTTTGTGCATATTTTGACTAAATTGTGAATATTTTTAATATTTCCACTTGCATATTTGAGTATCCGTATATATCACATTAAATTACCTTATGCAAAGCGCTAAACGTTTCCTCGTAACTGCAAACCCGTAACGATCTTTTAATCCAGTTCGGCAGGGCGTTTTTAACAGAAACTCGATTGTACCTCTCGTCCAGTAATAGAACGGTCGCGTAATCGTTCTTATGCCTTACCGCTCTTCCTATGCATTGATTAACGGCTTTCATACACATGTTTTCATAGAATTTTTTACCGGACCCTGAACCCTACACAAAATCGAACGTAATATAAATCTACTGTATATAACGACATATCACCTCTTTCTTATCTAAATAAGTCATTTTTTCTTTCAAATCCGCTGCAGTAACGTTAGCGTACGGCAAACCTACGACAATTACGCACCTTCCTAGGTCGTCGCTGAAATTTAAACCTTCACTTAATTTACCACCTGTGAAGAAATGAACATTAAATAATATTCTCAAGAACAAAATCTTACAACTTGCCTACTACGCTAAACAAGAGGGCGCCACCGCCTGATGGCCTCTTTATCGCAGATGCATATTTTTCTAAAACTGAATCGACAGCTCCAGACGTTTGAGGTTCCCTAAAAACGGGCCTGCCAAAAGTTACGTCCTTCACCTGCTGCCAGACCCAATTTTCGTATTTGTAAGACGGGAAGAAGACGACTATGCCCCCTTTAACCGTCTTGCAGACCCGTTGGATAATTTCCTTTAAATTATTCCCCTAAATAAGTTGAGAGAAATTTATTTATTACGGACAAGCAAAATTCAGTAAATATAACAAACAATAGTAATAAAAAAACAGAAAACTGTGACAAATATGTATACAATTTAGATTTAAAATAAAATGACAAAAAAAAATTTACAAAAATAAAAGTGCAGGAATAGAATGGAATGTTAACGACATACAGGGTGTGTATGAAATAAGCGCACTACTTTAAAGAAGTAATAGAGAAATGTCATTTTTTTAAATTAAAAAACTCAATTCAAAGGCATAAAATTTAAAAAATGGCCCTGTTGCGTATTATGAGAATGTTAAGGATGTCATTCGCAATGCTTTTTGCCATTCAAAATGTTTTACGCTAAATAGTTAAATCAGAAAATATTGAAACACTGCCAAGGCTGAAATTAATTAAAAAATACTAGAAATAAACTACTTACCATAAATGAATATTAGGTAATGCTACAAAAATTGCTCCAAATTATTTTCAAGAGCCTAACAAGCATGCTTTTAAGTGGCGGTAAAAAATTATCTTCAGATATCTAAGACAGAATAAATATCGTATTATGATGTCTTATAGAATGTAGCTAAACAAACTTTAAAATTATAGTCACATTTGACACTGCCATAAGTTCTGCAAACGAAAATAAAGACATTTTGCAAAGGTTAAGTCAATATGCGTTAGTGCTAGCGAGTTAGTTTTCTTATAGTGTGATGAGATTGTGATTTAGGCAGAACAGAAGTTATAAAATCAACTCCTTGGCTGACCATAATAGGTTATTTGTTACTGTTTTTTTTTATATTTTAATGCCAGAAATATCCAATTAAACATAAGACATTTCTAAATAAAATGACAAATCAACCTACAGCTGAAAGTGCAGGGTTAGTCAAAACTTTGTACAATAACTTTTGATTAATTTTCTTTCACTTTAGACCATAATTTGCTTAATAAAATTCATATCTTCTATTACCCTTTAAAAGAATGTGCTTATTTCATAAACACCCTGTATAAAACAGTATAAACTTACCATGGACAGCCGACTGTCGAAATTAAACAGCAAATTCTCCTGATTTGGCCCCTTAGTAACGATAATGGGTAAAATATTTTCTGGAGGGATGATGTGGTCGCACGAGAATTCCATTATCCGATCAGCTGGAGCTCCCGCGTTGATAAACAGTCGATCTTTGAATTCCGAATTCGGTTTCATCGTACCACCCGCAACTATGACTGATCTCGCTTCTTTGATTATATCGCTGAAATTCGAAGAAGGATTCAACAGTAGGAACTGCAGTTTGCGTTGTAACTTATCCGTGTTTTTAACTAATAGAATCCTACCGTCCTCGTAGGAGTACGTCAAGGATTCTAAGAATGATACGACTGCTAATAACGGGTTACTGACGGGTGGTATGGTGATTTTTGTCTCATTTTTACCGTCAGTTTTTGCTTCCGCTATATTGGCATTAACTTTCTTGTTTTCTATACTCGCTAGAAAGTCTTTCACTCCTTTTTTCGCCGGTTTTTCTGACACTTCCTCTTCTGTGGAATACTTAATAGCGAAACTTCGTATCTATAAAAATATTCTTAAAAATTGGATCGTTTCTATTATATTTCCTTACCTTTTGAGCGATTCTGCTTTCTTTACAAAACTTTATCAGTTTAAACATATTATAGTTGTCGATTTGTGCTGTTAGCACAAAGTTTTCAATCGTATATATTTCAGTTGTGTTTATGCTATTAATTTTATCTGAAACAGCAAAGAATAGTATCAACATTTTTTTTTTTTTAGTTTAGTTTTACCTAACATTTGCCACAATTTTGTGACCACGAAAACAAGCTGGTTTATCGTCAACAAATTCTGGGCAGAAAAACGAGTGTTGTACTTATTTTTGTAGCGTCGAAGTTGGTTCAATGCGTGATACAAGTGACTGTAGCTCAAATCGGCATTGTGCATTTGCGCTAATGCCTCTAGTAAGTTGTGTGCTTCGTCTATTATCACTATATTGTCTTTAAGTTGAATTCCGTTAGCTTCTCTAGTCGCTTTGTGTAAAATGGTGTTGTACGGTACTAGAACAACTTCTGCATCTTCGGCAGCTTTTCTGCTGGCGTAGTAGGGACAGGCCTTTAATTCTTTGCCGCTATTCACGAGATCTTCCACGTCCTGAACTTCGGTTAATACCCAGTTGCTTAATTCTTCAACCATCGTCTGCTTGAAATAAGGGCATCGGCATGTGGATCCTTTCTGTTTTTTCGTGACTTTACCCTCCGCGTCAGTTTTTAATTGACTTTTAGATTTTTTTTGCATATCGATGCATCTTAAAATATCCTTGTAACAAATTTGAGGCGACCTTATTATTTTACTTACCTTTCGTTTATCAAAGCCATATTCTTTAATCTGGATACTTCTGGGTTGACGCAATATGTCTGTCTGGAGGCCAATGATGCCACCCTTACATCTTTACCGAAAGGTGACTTTATAATCTCTCCTACAAGCTGTGACAGTTGGGAGTGTGTCCTACTGCAGATATATATCTAAAAATTACTGATTATTATGGTTATATGCCTTATATACCTAATTACCTTTACTGAGCGAAATTTATTCTCATCATTTTCTTCATCTGACGATTCTTCTTCGTTATTCGTTACACATTCTTCCAATAAAATGTCTTCATCATCAATACTCTTCTCAGGTAATTCCGTCAAATCATCTTTATCACCAGTCTTATTTTCTCGTTTAAAGAATTTCTTTTTTTTATCAAATGTTGTTTGTGCGACTTTCTTTAAATTTTCTATATTTTCATCGTACTTATTAATTTTATCACGTTCAATTTTTAGAGAATTTAACATATGCGTTACTTCTATTTCTTTAGACTGTGACGATAACCAATCGGTGCTCTCTGACTTTAGCTTTTCCTTTTCTGATTCTAATGTTACGATGTTTTGATTAAGTTTATTTCGTATAAATGTGTTGTGATCTTTTAACCACCTAATTGCTCCACAAAGAATGCTTAGCGATTTACCCTAAAATTTAATGAAAGTAATTACTCACTTTAGAGATATAAATTACCTACTGTCCCTGTGGGACTTTCGAATATCCCTAACTTTCTATTTTCCAATGCGAAATACAATTTTTGCATGAACTGAAGCTGTATATCATACGGTGGGAATGGAAAGTCAAATTCGTCCGGTATTTGTAATACACCTTTGTTTTCATTTTCCATTTTACTTATTTACTTTAGTTCAATATATAAAGGTTAGGTACTTGACAGCTTGAGATTTCCCGCTCTTTTTAAGTCATCAACATCTGTTTTTTGAATTTAGAGTACAGTTTCATGAAATTAATCGTAAGAGGGCAGTACCGGTGCTATTCTCGGACAATCCGATGTTACTATAAATATCTCTAATTCCAATATAATAATAATTATTATTGAAAATTACTGCCTAAAACTATTTTCTGTATTTAGTTTAATCACAATTTGCAAATGTTAATCCATAGACTAGCCGTGATATTAAAACTAACACATTTAAAATACTATTGAATATTGAAGTTGGATGCAAACGACAGATGATCACCGATTTGAAGACGTATATTTAAAAATGATTTTTTTACTTATTTTTATTTAGAATATTTAAATTATTATTATTAGAAAACAGCCTGGAACATTGCGTATATTATTTTTTAATGATTTGCGCCCTGCGTCATTGCTACCTAGATTAACATGTAGGTAAGTAATTTTATAAAATCGAGAAATCAAGTGAACAGAAACAAAATTTAATCGAAAAAAGGCAGTGCCTGTGACGTTTATTGTTAGTTGTGACATTTAAATGGATAGAAGCACTATTATAAGTACCGATGGTAGTAAAAAACTACTTAACAAGAAAACCGAATTTCCTACCCGCGGATATTATGCCGAGTTATTAGCGGATTTAAATTATGCTGTTAAACAGAAAAGATTGTACGCCGGAGTGCACAGAAAAACAAATTTTACATGGCAAATTAAAACAGAATCACATACCCCGATTCTTCGGCAGTTCGTACAACCTGAGAGGAAAGCGTTTTTAGCCCCGGCTGAAAGATGGATGACCTTCGATGAAGACAAACATATCGTAAGTACATGTATATTTAATTAAGTTATATAAATTGTACATTATAGGAACGATTTTTGTAACATTTTTATTTTGACCCTCACCCTTTCATGAAATCGAATTTTACAAGTAAATTTTACCGTCAATTTTTGAGGCTTGTAAAAGTGGTTGCATAAACAAATAAATAAATTAATTAATTAAATTAAATTGGTTTCCCGAACTATTATGATTAAATTTCAAACGGAAATTTATGTCTAACCATAAACTATTGTCTTATTCTGCATTAGCATATCTTAATGAGGTTCTTTTGGTTTTGATGACTCTATACAAATGTTAGATTACTCTTTTTGAATTAGAATATTTAACGATATTTCCAGAGTTTTCCTGTAGATACGTTTAAGCCCAAAGTACAGCTCCAACACGAAGTTGAGCCTAAAACTCTTCCTAGAAATGTGGCAATAGAACGGAGGCGACGTGAATATCAGGTAAATATTTCATTTACTTTAAATGCAAAAACGGGCCATTTGGAAACTACAGAAATACATTTTTATTGAAATTATTTCACCTCTATGATGGTCAGTAGCATCACTAATATATTTACAAATAATTTATATGTGTTATATACAGGGTGTATATAAATTTACGTTGATATGGATTCGTTCAAAATATGACGAAGTCTTACATAAAATTTTGCACAAGAAAATCAATTTCCAATTATTAAAACATTTTTTGTTCATTTTCATCATAAGACATATTAGATTGTCAAAAACTGAAGAAAAATTGACTAATCCCACACATATATTGATGAAAATCGCGATAATATTTCAACTGCTATTTTGTGAAATTCTCTAAAAGCTGATATTTTCCCGCCGTTAAACAATTTAAATAAAACACTGCAAAATTAGCGCGAATCACGAATTACGCCATTAATTTAATTTTCCAAGGGTCAACGGTTGAAAACAGTGTTGGACAATATGAAAATATGTCTAAAAGATATACTGCCCATAGACGTCCTAAGAACTTTAATTACTTCCAAACACGAATTATCCGGTCTATACTCCTGGACCAGTTTTTTGCCTCTCGAATTATTTGACGACGAGGACTATGACATAAGGTAAACCGAATCATTAGCGCCTAAATCAACTATGTGCATATTAAATTTCGATTTGAGGACTCCTGAGAGTTGGCTGGAACACGGCATGATAGAAGGGGTGAAATATCCCTTGCCTGGGGAAGCTTTCGTCCCCAATGCCGAATTCGAACCTGAATACGACAATCCCCTGGAAGACGTTTTCTGCTGGGTAAACGTCGCCGTGACCGACTACAACTTTGATACCAAACTGTGGTCGATCCTCACCCTCGACGGGCTGCAGAGGACGTTTGAATTGCCCAGGTTGCGGGTCATGTTCAAGGCTGAGGACCCAGCCAACTTTGCAAGAAGGATTAAGGCGGCTATCGATGTCCGGTTTGAAACTGAAAACAAAATCAGGTATGCTTAGATCGGTTTCCATTTTATATATGTTTTTCAAAATGTTTGTTTTTAATAAAACTTATGCTCATATGAAACTATTTTTCTAAACAACCGCATATAAAG
This sequence comes from Monochamus alternatus, assembly GCA_037114965.1. Lineage (NCBI taxonomy): Eukaryota > Metazoa > Arthropoda > Insecta > Coleoptera > Cerambycidae > Monochamus > Monochamus alternatus. Next base: position 58,137,173 of record CM073429.1, on the reverse strand, counting down.
ACAAATAATAAATACTTATAAGCAATAGCATCTTGCACATTTGTCAAGAGAATGTAATGATTTTGTTGATATTGTTTTAAAAATTTCACTTAAAACGAGTAAACTTCTAACCTGGAAGCTTCCAACTTCTATAACCACCACAGTTGCGTTCAAAATCCTCATTATAAAATCTGCATTAAGATTGGTGTATTTTAAAAATTAAACAATATGATTGGCTGCCGACCGAGTATTGGAAATCGCCGCCATTTTGGTTCCACTCTGTCGAAAATCGAGAACGTATAAAGCCACCTTCAGATAACAACACTAAGTTACGTGACTTTCAGCCTATTAAATTAATTGTATTCGTTGTTAAAGTCGAGTGAGGTTGAAAATTTCCAATTTCAACTATCCAGAGGAGCAACATTTGTACACATAACATAACCAACAAAAACAAAACCAACTTTACAAAGTCCTTATTTCACTGAAACTAGACTGGTGGTGGGGATGTTGCCAGCAACACTACATTGTTCTCTGAAGGAGGTTTTAACATCACAATAAAAGTAAAATTAAAAATGTTGAATAACAGTGTTCTGTTGTTCTTAATGTCCTATAAGAAATACAATTTAATCCTGCATAACATTTTGTCTGTAAATATGATATCCAAAATAACTACCATGCCTTTTTATATAGCCTTTCTAGAATATAGATAGATTTGCGCGCCTGCCTATACTGTAACCTTATTTCTAGTAAAGACTTCATTATTCCCCTGCTTTAATATTATTTTGAACAATTTCAATGAGCAATTAGCAACTGTATACTATTTACTGAATTTATTTTCTAAGCATTTTAAACTGTACTGGTTAAATAATAGAGTAGGTAAAATGGTTTTTCTCTATGACATAATGACCAGTATGAAACTTCCTATTTGTGATACAGGGTGTTCAACAAAACAAAACCTTAGAAACTTAAGATAACATTTTATTTATGGAAATAATTAGTATTATTTAATATGATAAAACTATATCCTAAAGAACTGAAACGTTGGCACATGATAAATATGTTATTATCCGACTGCTTTCTATGCGAAGGTATGATTTCTTTTTGGATTGCCTGTGTTTGACTGGTACAGCCTCGCTGAGCGATGCGGAGATGGAAAAAATTCTTTTCCTGGTTTCAAGGGGACAAATCCATACTAAAAGGTCTGAGAACAAGGAGCTTTTGGAAAAAGTATGTTTTATTTGAGACACTCCTTTAGAAAACATTAATTAGGAAACTGCCATTGCAAACTAATATAACTTTTTTCAGTAATTTCAGAAGCAAATTTTAATTAATCGTAAAATATATTCTATAATATTTGTTGCATCTTTTACTAATTTCTTTCAGTTAAAAGAAGAAATCAGTCTTTGCCATAAGAGAACTATCGGAGAACTGGAGTTTCGCCATATTTGTGAGAAGCACGCGGATCATACTTACCTGATATTGCCGGAAGTAGAGCCACCTCTTAAACCGCGCCGTAATATGCCACAATTTTTAACATTTTACATCTTTAGTTTCTTTTTAATTCAATTTGCCCAAAGAAATTTTAAGCTTTAAATGCGTATTCTAATTTTGGAAGCTACGAAATTACTTTACCGATTTATTCCAGGGGATATCAAGACGGGAATGAGGGATTTCAAAAAGATGCGCGACTACTTTAGATGGTATAACATTTATGTGATACCAGAGACATACATAGCCATGTCATCCGTGGTTGGGGAGTGCCTGAAAGTGGGACAAATGACCCTTTTCAATACGAATTATGGAGGAAGGGCCCTTGTCTTGGAAGAGTTCGAATCGATCCAGATCCAGTTCGCGAGCGTGGCAAGCACTTTAATTTTTATTAACGATTGGCAATTCAAATTAAGGACACGCGCTCTCGCGGTAACAATTTAAACTATATCTAGAGAGTCTTTGGTTTGGCATTAGGTCTTAAATTGTTAGATTAGTCAGTAGTTCGGCAATTTAAATTCAGCTAACTGTACTCTTACCTCGAATAACTGACAAGACAAACGCCCGAAAATTAATTTTAATCGCCAATAAAGGTATTTGTGTTCATTTTTTCTAGCCAAAACAGTGGATCAACTCAACCTTACCACATAACCTACAAACCTAATCATGGTTATCTTTTCAGGTGATCAAACAGTTGACGGGTCCGTGGCTCGAGACGTTGGTTTTCAACATCAGGATGTCCCTGGGGGACCTGGGGAAGGGCTGGTTCGATCTGAACGTGAAGGTCTTCCGCACCTACGAGATTTCCAAGCTGAAGCGATTCATGGAACTAATTAAATTCAGGATGCAAGTAAGTTAAACAACGATGATTATATTTCTGCCGCCGGATTTTTAAATATGGGAGAAGAGATTCTGTTTACAACGCAAATAAGACGAATCTTTTTGGAGAAAAGTGTATTTAAATGGACTGTAAATAAGGGATTTACAAGAAGCGAAAGAAACTTTGAAATTGAACTGGCTGCTGTAGGGTGTATTATCATTGTGAAAATGTTTAAGTTTACATGTTCAGAAATTCTCGGAGGTGGGTTATTGTTATCCTAGAATGTCAGAGTGTATACATATAAGAGTAAAGATCGTGAGAAAAAAAAATGATTTTATTCCGTCTCGAATATCCTTTATCCGCTTTTTCTTTGTATATGTTTTCAACGTTTTGGTCTCCAGTGTGTGATTTTTTTTACTTTTCTACTTTCCTTCTTTTTTTTTTGGTATTTCTTTAGGCAGTGGCGGCTTGGCTTTTTGAGATGAATGGCCATAATGTTCTTCTCCCATAACTTTACTTATAATATAAAACAAATATACTCTCTAACTAAAGTTTATTAAATATATAAATGATACTGCAGGAAACAACTACTCCGCGGACTAATGTCCCGACCGGCATCGAATTGCAGCTGCAGTATCTGTGTGAACAACCAAGAACTCTTGTCGGCCACACCACCAAACATAGACCGGTTTCGCCCTCATCAGTATATCATAGGTTAGATGACCGACAATTAAACTGGCTATTCTTTCATATGTATGTTCTCATATAAACCGAGTGCAGGTGAGATATAAGTGGTCTGCTACTTCTTGCTCGGCCTAAGCGGCTCCACTTGCAGGAAGCGACCTACAGAAACATATATTAGTAAAAATTTCGTCTAAATGCTCATCTCTAAAATTTTTCAAAATTTTAACAATAAATTTTGACTAATATATTTTTTTCGAAATACCACTGTGACTAACCCTAACCTTGACAAATACATACAGCGAGAAAACCTTAAAATTATGACACGTTGCGCTGAAATAACTTACCCATCTTAACGAGCCTCCACTGTCTCTGGATATTTGCCTTTCTGGTTCCCAGCGTATGATTCTTTTTATTTTTTTGCTATTAAACCCTCATTTTTTTGCGCAAATCGATTTCCTTCCTTTAATTTCAAGCATAGCCTGCGGGTGCTGGTGCTGAACTCCCTGAATACGTTTTCGAATCTCGTGGAGACCCCCTGCGCCCCCTGTATCAACGTGGAGGAGGACTTCGTCTGGGGGTCTTACCTGAAGACGAGCCCCTTTGTACCGAAGTGTCAGCCTCTGTTCAGTCTCCAGCTCAAGATGGACGAGAACGGTCCCTTCTATACTACCCCTCCCGAGAATTTCGGGGTAAGTGAAAATAAATTTATGTTTTATAACATACAGGGTGAGTCATTATTAATGGTACATAGCTTAAGGGTTAACGTTAACAATCTGCCCTTAAGCTATGTACCATTATTATTGACTCACACTATATATTCATTTTTCGTCACATTTGTTGATAATTCTCATAATAGCATTCATTAAACATTATTAACAAATCTTAATATCTACCGTCATTTAGGTAATGGGTAGGGAGAGTTGAAGCTCCTATCTCCTATGATGTATCGATATCGGGGTTTGAACGTTGAATGGTGACGTCACAAGCACCCAAAGCCTCGGAATAATATATATAATGACCACGCTTCTAAAAAATTCTTATTCAAGTTTGTGCGTTAAGATATTGGCTTTAAAATTAATTACGAAATTTCCCCTTTTCAACAAGAAGTGTATTGTCAAGTGTGTAAGTGTATTGTCGATGTTGGTGAATTAGTTTCTGGTAAAATTAAAACCAAATTCTAGTAACTGTCAAATTTGATCCATAATAACTGATTTGAACGTCGTTTTCTAAAAAAATATTTGTTCGGACGTCATTGATACGTTGTTTAGATACGTGAAAAGAAGTCTTAATTAATAAAACAACTTGTTATTCGCACGTATGCTATTTCTTTATAAATGTTGATAAATGACAAATTCAAAACGTCCTCTAGATTGAACTAATGACAAATCGAATTTATAGTTGAATTTACTTGAAATAGGTTTAGATTGTACTTTGCAGAATAAAGTGCGACTTTACAAGATAAATCCTCCCATGCCTCCGATTGACGGTTTATTTACTTTCTCGACAAGTAATAAAGTTTTGACGTACGTACAACTCGGGACTTCCGCCTGCGTTTGATGTCTTCAGTGGCGGCTGGTGAATTTAACAACAGGTGAAGCCAAAGAATAAATAATACAGCGGTGAATTTATTTTTTATTAAAGAAAAGTATCTAAGAAACTATTTACTTTTTAAATGTAAGATGATAACTTCTGTCGTAAATTTAAAAATTTTGTGACATACCACAAAAGTTTAAGATGGAAACTATAAATAGGCAAAATATCCCTAGTAGGCTCTGAGAAAATACTGTCGACTTATTTAACTGTTAACTTATTAAAGGTGTTATTCAAGCGTCTTAACATATTAAACTACTTTTAAAATGCATATCAGTAATGTAATTCTTTGCAAATTTTTAAATTTTAATATAGCCTATTAATACTTAATATTTTTAATTTTCTGATCTGACGGCAAAAACCTTGGAACATGAAAAAATTAGAGCTATATTTATCCAATAATCCCCCAAGTTTGACACGCCTATGATTAATTATGGTATTGTTATTAGAACATTAGATTCGCAATCTAATTGCGATTCTCATTTTTAAATTTTGGGGTCCCGCTTTAAAGAGTAATAGCTCCGTTGGGGGGCGTTTACGGACCTATGTTTATATAACTTTTTTTCTTATTTTTGATCGTAGAATCCACTGTTAATTTTTGGCAAGATAATTTTTGGACACCCTGTATATGAACTTTAGTCGCAGTTAATCCAGTTAGCTGCAGTATTTTGCATTCTTTGTTCGCTCTTTCGTTCCAAATTGTCAAAACTCTATTTTATCTCACTATTTTTTACAACCCACTACAACAATATATACTTCGGGTACAGTTAAATAAAATGCCCATAGTAAAACGAACGAAAGGAATACTATCAGATAACAGAAAACTTTGAATGCATCCGCAATAGTCTTTAGTTACCCTGTATGCAAAAGAAGAAACAGAAGACATTTTTAACATTAAAATTAAACCACAAATTTTGTATACGTACAATAGGTAACTTTGGGTGAAACGGTACGTCATCTCCGTCACTTGGCGAGCCGCCACTGACATCTTCTGGAGTTCGGTTGCAGTACTGACACGGATAAAGATCAAAAATGCAGTGACTTCTGAACTTTTGCTATGCGCTTGAGGCGTACCCAGTTGTTGAAACTTCGCAAACCGCGATGCAAAACAAAGAGAAAGGGAAATTTAAACGGAACTACAAGTCTGCTAAATAAAACAGTATTATACAAGGTGTCTCGTTTATGCGAAGTTATAGTTCGGTATTATTACGTAATGTATACTCCAAATAATTTTCCATATCTTATTCTAGCTATAAGACTGTAACTAGCTACCTCAGCAAGGATATGACGTCACAGGGCTCGCCTCTAACTGAGGAAACATTTTCTAGTCTCGCGTCTTTTAAGGGTAATTCTACTACAAATGTCTAAGAGAAGAAAACTGCTATAAATTTTTTAACTTCATTTTTTTTAAATTTAGACATTAATCTCTGACTCCATACTTTTAACTCTGAATTCAGACTTTAAACTCTGAATTCAGACTTTAATCTCTGAATTCATACTTTAATTTCTGAATTCAGTCTTTAAATCTGAATTCAGACTTTAATCTCTGAACTTACACTGCTAACGAAATTATGGGACAAGTCGTAGCACTCAGAGCTTTCTAGATAGAACATTGAGATTTAGAGGACATAATGTACAGGAGAAAATGAAACTTTAAGATATTTGTCATCAACTATGAAATTTTACAACACCCTGTATAATTTTACTGTTTTTGATTCTAGAGACGATTTAAGATGCGACTGTACTTGTTTGGGAAATGATTTAGACCACTTAATTTCCTTAGACCTATTTTTATTTCTGGATCTAGATTGCCGTGATGTGCTAACACCTATTTCCTGATTAAATTTGGTTGTACCATTGTCACGAACAGTGTTATTTAAGTACTGGGTGTCTAAATAACGTTGCGCTTTTGAATTACACCTGAAATGCCTATAGCAAACAGCCGCAGTTAGTCGTCAGCGGTGCCACTATTTATGTACTGGTTTTGAACTGGTTAGTTCTTACCAGTATATCACAAATTAAGCCAATAACTCTCAACCTTAGCTGTTCACAATCTGTCATAATAGCTAACAGAACATGAGTACGCAAGACGTAGCACGTGTGTACACAACTAGTAGTCATTGGCTACTCAAAGCTGGGCCTGAATACAGTCACAAGCATAAAGCAATCCACTATAGTGAGAGTATCTACTATTAAAAGCCCAATCATTGCCATATTTTTAAAAGCGGAATTTTAGGAAATAACTACTCTGTGGATTAATGCCCGGAGTATACATAGCAAACGACCACGGTTAGTCGTAAGTGGTGACATCAGACATATATCAGTTTTGAGCTTGTTAGCTCTCATTAGTAAGCCACAGGTGAGGCCAACGACGTGCATCCCTGGCTGTTCATGCACTGATTACTCAATGCTGGACTCAATAAAGCTAGAAGCAGAAAGCGACCCACTACACTGTAGATACTATTGAAGGCCCTATTCGGACATTAAAGTCTGAATTCAGAGTTTAAAATCCATCCACCTATTATTATAGGTACCCCTCAAACGCAAAACAGTTTACAGGATTTTCTCGAGGCACACTTGATATTGATTCGTGTACAAATTTTGAAGCTTTTATCTTCCGCCGATTGAAAGATTAAATAATTAAAAAAGTCCTCTTCACAGTAACAGCTTTTTGTACAAAGTAAGTACAAGCCGTATGTATTTTAAATTGATGTACAAAAATTTGTTGGGAAGAGGGAATTCTTTTTATTTGATATTTGGTTTCGTTAATAAGCAGCTTTCCGTGATGATATCCGATCTCCTCTCAGTTGCGTGGTATTCCTTAGCGACGGCAGGAAAAAACGATTTCCAAATCGAGGGCGAAAGCCTAATTAAACTTTCCGGAACTTCAGACAAATAGCAATCAGGTGATTCCACATAAAAAAAAACTTTAATTTAATCCCGACGAAACTGCTTCATATCTGACGGCACGGATTTAGATATCCCTCAATTTGATTCTCTTTCGCGGAAATGTCTTAGTTGCACGTTATCTGAATGAAACTGAATGCAGAATTTAAGGCAACTAACGGGTAGTCGCTACAAAATAAGTTTAGGAAATCATAACTGACGCAGTTTTTCAAATGTGAACTTACCTTACTTCTCTTTCTAAAATGTTCCAACTAAAGCTGTTCGATACGCCTAAGATAAACCCCATATTTTGTTAGTTTATCTGTAAGCGAAGTTTTCCAAACGTCAACTTACCTTACCAAACGTCAATTTACCTGACCTTTATATTTATACTGTCCCTTCAGAAAGTCCTATTAAAACTGTTCGACAACGCCATAATACAGAGTCTGCTAAATAAAACAGTATTATACAGGGTGTCTCGTTTGTGCTTAATAAAACAGAGAGAGGGAGTAACTTCTTGTTAGGGATAGTTCGTACACGTTCTTCTAAATAACGTTTTTATTTGCCCGTCCAACGACGTCATAAGACAAACCTCATATTTTGATATATTGCTTCTAATACACTGCCTGTAATTGTTTATTTGTAGCCGTTTTAGTACTTTTTAATCAATAAATTTAGAAAATGGTAACTGGCGAAGTTTTCCAAACGTTAATTTACCTTGCCAAACGCCATCTTACTTTGCCAAACGCCAACTTATCTTGCCAAATGCCAACTTACCTTGCCAAACATCAACTTACCTGACCTTTATATTTATACTGTCCCTCCAGAAAGTCCTATTGAAACTATTCGACAACGCCATAAGACAGACGCACCAGATCAAGCAGGTCCACCCCTTCCTGCTAGCCAACCTGCGCTTCCCCAAGGACCTCAACCTATCTTCGGTCGGACTGCTGGCCGACGAGGTGCGCGAAAGTAGGGAGCGCTTCCTGCTCGCTTACAAGAAGTCCCTGATTCCGCTCCAGGCCTATGCTAGGGAATATAGCGCCCACGTGAAGCTGTACACGTTGGACGTACCCCATTACATCGAGTAAGTAGGTATTTATTTCGTGTTTTATAATCGCTGCTGGTGTGGTTGTTGCTGGTAGTTTATAATATCACTGTGTTGAGACGAGATATACTGAATCGGAGAGAAATACGTGCTTGCGGAGTTTTTCATTTTACCTTTGATGAAAAAAATGTTTTCATACCTACTACCTACTCATATTTCACCCTTTCTAGATTCATTTGTGTTAAGTACAAAGTACCCTTAATAGGGAGATTTTTTTGTTTGTATATTTATTAACCTCAATTTTATCCCCCTTCAACGTACTTTTCCTGTCTAGTCACACACTTCTTCCAATAGTGTTTCCATTTTTCCGTTGTGATGATTAGTCTTTAGTCATAACATAGCCCTAAACCATGCTTCGTTACCTGTCATGATACTCTTAATGAATGTGTAGTCTTGGTTTACTCTCTCAAGAAGATCTTCTTATACTTTGACCCTATATCGTTTTGGATCCTACGTCATTTCTATTATTTTTATTAGCATATTGACCGGAACCAAATAACTTGTTGCATTCTTTATTTATTAACTGAATAATAATCGTCGATTTGATCGCGCAAGTTCATTTACTCGCGTAATGTGACACTCGTGGGACGATATTGATCATCGTTCAGATTGATGAGCTTTCTTCAACCATTCATGACATTTTGATCGACTGAACTGTTTGCATCAAAGTTATTAATAACCACCGAAACCAGCGACCCTCTAGTTATAGTTTAAATCTTTGCAATACCAGGGCGTAGTTTTCTATATCAATAGATTTGATCATGCTTAAATATAGATTCAAGACACCGTTCGTAGTTTGTAGTCTGTTTTATTTGCAACGAAAGGTCGACCAAAGCTCCAAAGACATCATGGTGATAATTTGATCATTACAATGTCCCATCGTTTCCCAGAAATTATAAAAGCGAGCAACACACCGCAGTCGAAATCAAGGACGAGGTGTCCTTGCACTTCAGGCAGAAGGACAGTCTGGAGGCCACTTTGCCCTCCACCATCATCATAGGACCTTTCCTGATACTGGCGGACCACCTGAGGACGTACCTCATAACGAAACGTGCCGAGCTGGCCCAGAAATTGCTGGATATGTTCTCGGCGAGGCTGAGGCAGTCCATGTCGGAGGTGAGTTGAGAAATGACAGTTGAATTTTTGATATCGCGAAAGAACACGTGTAGGTCCCGGAAGGCACAATAGCAACTCTTTGTCGTGCCAGAATAATATATCCGAATACAAAATCCTGTTTCATGAATTCTGATGTCGGATTTCCATTTCGTTAATTAAAAATACTTCATTATTTTGATAGGCAACCCGGTGGAATCGTGTTCTTCAGTTAAAATTGCATTTTAATTAAAAATCAGATCAACCTGGTAATCACGCGGTCGGATCTTGTACTATAAGTGTTACAATTTTTAAGTTTTTGATACTGAGAACATTGGATGCAGTTACTAAATAACTTTTTGTACAAACATGTTAAAAATGCAATTTCTAACACTCCCTTGTAGCATTAAAAAATATTGCTTTAAGGCTTTCTTTAACATGAATACTTATACTAAAGTTCAAACAATTTTAAAAATGAAACCCTTCCACAATTCTACCACTATCAACTGAAACGACCGCCTTCCTAGCCGACGTTTTAGCAGAAACCGCTGATATTGATGGCACTGAAAGCAGTTTTCGGGCAATCGAATTTTTACTTCGAATCTTCGATGTATCCCTCGGCCACTGTTGAAGATTTCCATCCCCCATGCCGCTTAATTGTCCTTAAATTTGCTCCACTATCCGCTAGTAAGCTTGCCGACGAACGCTGAAAACAATGTCCAGTATAGAGGTTAGAATTTGGAAGTTGCAGAAATTTAGCAATAGCAGCAGGAAATTTTCCAAACGTATTTATTCCCACAGTTGTTCGTACACTTGCCTTTCACATACTTTAGGAAAAGCCTCCGATGTCCCACTTTTTTTGGACCGGAGATGTATCTCCGGTAAAAATCCAAATAAAATTCTTCAACGACAGTGAAATTTCGTGGAACCTTGGTTTTGGTATCTGACATCTCAACCAATATTGAACTGGAAGTGCCCACAATTTCCAAGTTGTCGAGAGTCAACTGGCAAAGCTCCTCTCTACGGCAGGCATCAAATATTCCCAACATAGTAGCTACTTTCATCATTAAGATACTCGTCATCCGGTGAGCACTTCAAAAACTGTTCAATTTGGTCTCTGATCAATATCTTTGATTTTTTGGGTTGATAACCTTCTCCTTGACGCTTCAGAAACGCAATGAGCTTAAAATGCTTGCTGATATCTACACCGATCTTCGATTTCTCCTCAAAATAGGCCAAGAATACATTTTCAGTATATTTTCCAGGAACGCCTTTTTCTTTACACCAATCGTTATTAACAGAGTACGAAATAATTAGCACCTTTTGATGTAAACGTGTATTTTTAATTAGAAAAACTTAGTAATTATCGAAAACTTGAAAACTTCAACAACAACTCATCTTTTTCAACTGTCAACAACATTACATGTTAAAGATTCTTAATCATAACAAAAACAGTGTTCCCAACGCAAACATACAAAACAAACTAATAAATTCAAGTGAAAGTAAATAAACATCACAAAATATTTTAATACTAAACACCAATTCACAAACTTGTATGCAATTTGAATCCGATTTTCTTGATAATAAGTCCCAAGTGGCTCGGTTGTCCGCTTCATCGATTTCTTTAAATGGATTGTTCTTTTCCGTATTTTCTTTATACTTTTTAAGGGCAAAAAGACAACGTTTAAAAGTGACAAATCCAAAGCTTTCAAACTTTTCGTAAACGATGAATACAACAACGGTTGCCACCATGGTTACTATACATATATCATTGGCAAGTGCCCACTTCGAAAATTTGGTATAGCGCCTATGATGCTATTTAAAACTTAAAAAATATTGATATTTGTGTTAAAAGTGTTTTTAAGGCACTGATGTAAATTACAGAGTGAGCGCAGCGAATTCTGCAAACTTTTACATGCGTGCCTTAAAAATGCACTCATAAATAACTATTATGCGTTGTTGCCGATGTCAATGGTTTGTGACGTTACACAATCTTAAAACTGTTTCAGAGAAAGTATACTTGCAATTTGAATTCTGCGATTACTGAAAAATAACTGTTTATACCAAACATTCTAAGGATTTAAACAATTATTTACGAATCCATTAAAAACAAATTAAAAAAAATGCTTCAAATACCTCTATAAAGCCCTCAGCGAGTTTTACATATTTTTTACACCGAATATCACAAAAAATATATGATGATGTAAAGGGAAAGCAGCCGAAGTTTGATCGCCTCACACTTTGATGTTTGATACCCTTGGATTTTATAAAACGTGATAATATTTTTTTACAAACATGGTAGCTTTCGTTCCTCCAACATATCAGGTAGACCTTCTACCTGAAATGTTGGGATTCGAATTAATTAGGTTTAGTAATGCTAAATGTACGTGTTGGTTTTTTCAGTATCGTTTAAAATGAAATATACGAGTACGTACGTAGGCTGCGCATTCATACCCGGCAGGGACTAATTCAAAGATTTTTTAAACAAGTTTACTTATTTCGTCATAACTTTTAAGGGCGCAATTGCTCTTATGTAACTTTATGATTTTAATTAAAAATATACATCAAAATGTTTTAGTGGGTTTTCTTTTATTTAAAAAAAATGTTTAGGCGGTGTGAGCGTATGTGTTGTTGAATTTTTAAATTTACAGTACCATAATTAAAAACTGCTTCAAATTTTTTTCTGATTACGGGTCGCCGTGTTTCTCGACACGAATCTTTTGTTGGTTAGAGTTTTTTTATTTCAATTTGTTCGTTATTGAATTTGAAATGAATAATAGTAATGTTCAAATTCAATTTACTGGAACTGATGCCGGTGTCAAAATAAGCATATTATAATTTTGCTCTCCTGTTTGTGACTGAAATAATTCATAAATTTCAATGGGGAATCCGAAAATTCCTTCTTTTTACAACTCCAATTTCGCTAATTGCGATCCTTTTTATAATCCCGACCATTTTTTCCTCCTTTTATGAATAATTCGTGATATTTGTCCCTTTCCATATCAATATAAGAAATATTTGTTTTCCTCAACCTCCACATTTCTCTGTTTAGATTAAAATAGCAAGCTGCATGACTGTACCACATAAAGAACCCCTAAATTGACCTTAGAACGTAAAATCTTAAAGAATTATACTCATTTTTTTTGGGATCGGAAATTTAAGAAATTTTTTCTTTATTGTATTAGAACTAGACCTCGGCCTATTCGAAGATATGACAGAGCCGGACTTTACACATTGAATTAAAATGTCTATTTTTACGTCTATTACATTATCCATTTAAAAGATACACAGAATAATTTAATACATATGTGCACTTACTTTCTTGAATCCCCCTCTGTAATTTCATGTCTTCAAACTGGCCGATTGGTTGAAATCGGTCATGACGAAAGGAAGTTTATTTTTCTAACAGGTTCTGGAAGAGTACAAGCTAATCATGTCGAAGTTGTTCGAACGACCGGAATCGATAGAACATATTTTCGAGATCCGAGACTGGATGGAGACCATCCCCATGTCCGTACGTACCCAGGAGGAGCTGTGCAAGCGCTATCTGTTGGTAAGTACCGTCGCAAGGACGTGGTGCTATTCCTGAAAACATTGCGTCTCAGGAGTACGAAATTTTGGATCATTTCTGGTACGCCCTTCCCAACGAGGACTTCGAGAACAAGTACGAGGCGATAGCCTGGCCCTTTAAGATCCAGCAGCAGATCGAAGGGACGGAACAGTTCTTGAAGGAGGAGGAGGAGCGGTTCCTGAAGTTGCAGCTCAACGACGAGCAGACTTTGAACGAGAAGATAGAGACCCTTTCAGCCCAAGTGGTGCAGATGTCCCAGATAAGAGATTTCAGCAAGGTATGTAGTATGTTAGTGATGGGTAAATTTGTTTTGTGTTTGTTTTCTACGGTAAAAAAGTTCAATTGTTAGACTTCCTAGTATGTCGAATTTGGTTGAATATTTTCTGAGCTGGTCGCCACGCTGTTGATTTGGATATCGCTTTGATACTCAGAAGTAACTCGAAAAATGAAGATTAAAGCTGCACTCTCACTAATGATTTGTTTTTACGCATGAATCGTTCCCAACCTCCATGGATCGCAATCTTAATAATTCTAAGCTTTCGTACCATTTGAAATTATTTTGATTTGTCTGGATTTCTAGAGAGTCTTGTGTAGAATCTTTTCTTTGTCTATCCTATGTTCCATTAATGCAGACTTCTTACTCCTTCAGTTGCATTTGAGTACTTTCAACCTCGTTCTAACGTATATCTTTATTTTTACAATGTATACCTTCCTGCATATACCAGTATCTTTGAAAAATATCGTTGAGTTGATCTTAAAAAAGGCTATTGTTATCTTTCTGGAGCTATTGTACACGATATTGATATTGTGTTTTCTTTGTAAGCGACCTATTTTATCAGTACATCCTTAGACAGATTCTCGTCAAAGGCTCCAACTTTTGCTCACGTACCTAAATCAATGATAGCTCTAAACAATTTGAAGCGTACTACAGTAACGAAGAAAATCAATTTGGTGAGAAATTTCTGTACAACAGAAAATTGTTTAGTGTAATCCAAGATGATGTTATGCATCTGGTAGGACATAAGAAAGCTTTGTCTACTATAAATTGTTTCCGAGGAAAGGTAAATAAAGGAAGCAAACACGTATCCTGTATAATTCCTTCTTTTTTGCAACCCTTTTGTGGTTTTCTTTCGAATTGTGAAAAAAATCAACGGCGCCCTCATAAATCTACGCAACCGAACGACTTGTCGATGAATGTAGCGTGATATATTTACAACTAAATAATAAATTACCTTTGCACCTGGTCCTGGTTCTAAATAATTACCGAACATCGCCCGTTGCCTCCAGACGAAGGGATTTTTCGATATCGATATCGCTAAACTGGGATTAATGGAACTCCTCCAATCTGCTCGCTAAATTGCGAAGTCGCATTTTCCTCGGATACGGATAGTGTTGCGAAGAAGTAGAGGGTACATAAATCAAGATTTGCCCGTTCTGCGGACGTCAGTGAATGAATGTTTGTTTATCTGTCGGGCTGCGTACGCTGAAAAATATGGGACGAAAGCAGACATTCCGCTTTATATATTTGATAGCCATGCATTCAGTCCCGAATCGTGCGTAGGCACACCAACCGGAGAGAATAATGGGAAGAAATAAAATATCGTTTTGCCTAACCGGTGTTTCCTTAAATTCAAGTCTCTAGTGTATACTTTATCTTTTAATTTTGCTCGCAGAATTTCACCTTGTATTTCACGTTTATTATACACATGATGTTCTAAAATTTCTTGTACATGGGTACAACTATCTCAGATCTAGATAGTTCATGTCCTTATTTTTGAGTAACCTTACTATTCCCTTTTGTAAGTTTTTATATTAGTTTTAATTATAAGGAAATAACTGTCATAATTTTAACATTTGATGATTTGGGCTCAAACAAGAATTTATACAACATATGCTCTCAACTTAACCGTTTTCTAAATATTATCATTTAATTGAATATGCAGGACTTGGGATAATTTGGCTACACCGCGTCAGATGCACATGCGCATAAAGAAATTTGTATAGCTCTGTATGTAGACAAAAATTAAAAGAGTTATGTCGTATGCCATTCGGACTGTCATATGCCATAGGGAAAATAACTTCACCACAAAAATGTAATAGAGTTTGTTGATAGATGTTGCATATTAATAATAATATTTGAATTCTGATTTAAAATGTTTATGTTTAACAGAACACATTTCTATACTAAATTAATTTTCGCCAATAAAAAAGATCAGAAAATATAATATTTTGCTAGGTGAGATATAAGTGGTCTGCTACTTCTTGCTCGGCCTAAGCGGCCCGACTTGCAGGAAGCGACCTATATTGCAGCAGGTACTTAAATGCAGACCTCTCGCCCTGGGCGACGCGCCATTAAATCTATAAATGATACTGCAGGAAACAACTACTCCGCGGGCTAATGCCCCGACCGGCATTAAATTATCATTTATAAATATTTTACTAATTTCAATTATTTAGACTTACCTTTTGAAGAACATGCATAGCTTACGTTACACCATTATATATATCTTAGTTCATTGTTTATAAATCTTTTTTATTTTATTAAGATCTGTTACATAATGCGCGTTATTTGGATCCAATCTTATGACCTTTTACAATAACGACAGTTAATTCTCTTATACTCTGTAATAGTGCACATTTTTAATTATTTTATACTTTTGCTTCATTTATCGTCGAACGTCTAGATCCACGAAACCGCTGTGGACATGAGACGCGTATGGAAAAACATGAAAGAGGCCCAGGAACAAGGCCAGCTGCTGAACCAGAGGCAGAAAATGTTCGGCGTGCAGGTGGTCCCCTTCGAAAATCTGACCAAACTAACAAAAGAGTTCGAACCATACAAAAATTTGTGGGGTACCGCCTCAGGTAGTTTTCTCTCAGATTTATGAGATCCATTCCCGCATGTTTCTGATAATTTCTTTTCAGATTGGTTGCGGTCCTACGATATGTGGATGGATAATCCCATCCTTAACGTGGACGCAGATTCCATCGAATCTTGCACCACCGATATGTACAAGATGATGGTGAAGCTCATAAAGGTGTTTGCTGACATCGAAGCGGTACAAAACGTGGCCATAGAGATCAAGAACGCTATAGATGATTTCAAGCCTTTGATACCACTGATACAGAGCCTGAGGAATCCGGGGATGAGGCAGCGCCATTGGCATAAGTTCGAGGAGGAGACTGGTGAGTTTGGTGTAAAAATGATTTTCTGTTCCGAATTCACATAGCAAGTAATATATGGTTATATACACTTGACCATAAATCATAAGCAAGATATAGTGAGGCATGTACTGCCTAATTTTCCCAACCTACCTCGTTATCTCAGTGGTTCCAAAACACGTTTTAAATTAATTTTTTTCCCTATAAACTTAAATTTCCGATATAAGTTTGTCTCAGTTTTTACTCCTTTTCAACCCCTTTCAATATTTTAACATAAATTCATTTATGTATGTAATTCTAAGGAATCGCGCTGCTCTGGACCCCCACAATAACTTTCAATGATTGCCTTTCGCTGGGAATCAGAGAGCACTCAGATCTGATCATAAAAATAGCCGAATCAGCCAGTAAGGAGTACTCGATAGAACAGACTATGAGTAAGATGAAGGCCGAGTGGGAGAATAATCTTATGGAGTTGACTCCTTACAAGAGCACAGGTAGCTGAAGTTACAACGTGTAATTTTATATAGGGATCAGTTATTTAGATGTGTGGTGTGAAAATTTGATTGCTAGTAATAAATTCTCACGCCCTTTCTCTTAAATTTTGAAATTTGAAAACAGAGCAGGCCGCAGATCTCATGTATATACAGTTTGCAGCTGGTACGCGAAGTTATTTAACTTGATGTTAAAAAAATGTCTATTTTTACACTGGATTTTATGAAGACAAATTTGTCATACGTGTTTCTAAAAGTCAGAGAAAATCCCCATATAAATATGATCCCTATTCAAAGTTACATCTTGTACGCTTTAGGGCAAAAATAGCAATGAAACTATTTTTTTACGGGTAACGTCTTTAGGCACTTATATTATGAAAATATCGGACGAGATCCAACAGATGCTGGACGACCACATCGTGCTGACTCAACAGATATCCTTCAGTCCCTTCAAGGGTCCGTTCGACGACGACATTGATGAATGGGAAGAGAAATTGAGAATCACCGCCGAGGTGATAGAGGAATGGATGGATGTGCAAAAGTAAGGCTAATGTTATGCGTTACAGACAATTCATTATGTATCTCAATCGATAATGAACTTAAATCCTCAACATATAAAAGACGAGGGTACGGGCTCATCTATATCGTTACTTACAGACAATGGATGTACTTGGAACCGATTTTTACCAGCGCCGACATAACAAAGCAGTTACCAGTAGAAAGCAAGAAGTATAACTCGATGGAAAGGACGTGGAGGAGAATTATGAGAAACGCTCACGACACTCCAAATGTAAGTAAAGTAAACCATGTCTTATTCTCATGAATCTGTGATATTTACTTTTTCCCGAATAGATTATAGAGTATTGTGGCGACAGACCGCTTTTAGAAAGTTTGAAGGATTGCAATCACATCCTGCAAGTCGTCCAGAAAGGCCTCTCCGAATACCTGGAGGTAAAGCGTACCGTATTCCCGCGGTTGTACTTCCTCAGCGACGACGAGTTGTTGGAGATCCTTTCTCAAGCCAGGAATCCTCTTGCCGTGCAACCACACTTGAGGAAGTGCTTCGAGAACATTGCGAGGGTGCGTAAATCCCGATTTAATACGTTCGAAGCGAATGTTTTAATCGATTTCTTACAGTTAACGTTCGAATCGGACCTGCAAATAACGGAGATGTTCTCCGCCGAAGAGGAATGCGTTGCTCTGGATCCGAAACTCTATCCCGAAGGTAACGTGGAAAATTGGCTCGTCCTGGTGGAGAAGTCCATGAAGAACACGGTGCGCACCACCCTTGGTAAGTCCCTGGATGATATGGATGGACAAGAGCGTAAAGCATGGGTCTTGTGCTGGCCTGGTCAGGTGGTCATCGCATGCAGTCAGGCGTACTGGACTGCTGGCGTAGAGACCGGTATTAGGACGGAATCTCTCGATTATTTCTTGGAAAAGGTCCTGCTGGTGAACCTGGACGACTTGAGGAGCTTGGTCAAGGGGTCTCTGACTTTCCTCCAGAGGGAGATCCTGTCGGCTCTTATCGTTATCGAAGTTCACTCTAGAGACGTGACCCAAAATTTGGTGGATTCTAAAATTTTCAACGTGAACGATTTCGATTGGATCAGCCAGCTCAGGTGAACGGTACTTTAGCGTATTTTTCTCCTACTATTGTTTATTTTTTTCTAGATATTATTGGGTGGAGCAGGAAATGAAAGTCCGAGCAGTCAACGCAGAGTTCCAGTACGGATACGAGTATCTAGGCAATAGCGGTCGACTGGTCATAACTCCTTTGACTGATCGATGTTACTTGACTCTGACTGGAGCCCTTCATCTCAAGTTTGGCGGCGCTCCTGCTGGCCCTGCTGGCACTGGTAAAACGGAAACCACCAAGGATCTGGCAAAGGCGATGGCCATACAGTGCGTGGTGTTCAACTGCTCCGACCAGTTGGATTTCATGGCCATGGGCAAGTTCTTCAAAGGTCTGGCCAGTTCAGGTGCTTGGGCTTGCTTTGATGAGTTCAACAGGATAGATATCGAGGTGCTTTCGGTGGTAAGTACCGAGGAATGGCCGATACTCGACACGAATGAAACAAAATCGGACTTATCGCAGGTAGCCCAGCAGATAACCACCATTCAAAAGGCCCAGCAGGCGTGCCTGGACCGTTTCCTCTTTGAAGGCAGCGAAATAGTCCTAAAACAGTCCTGCGCCGTCTTCATCACCATGAATCCTGGCTACGCCGGCCGCACGGAGCTGCCCGACAACTTGAAGGCGCTGTTCAGACCGGTGTCCATGATGGTGCCCAACTACACCCTCATAGCGGAGATCTCGCTCTTCTCTTTCGGGTTCAGCAACGCCAAGCAGTTGGCCAACAAGATCACCACCACGTTCAAGCTTAGCTCCGAGCAGCTGAGCAGTCAAGACCACTACGACTTTGGGATGCGCGCCGTGAAGACAGTAATTGCGGTGGCTGGAAATCTGAAACGAGAGAAACCAAACATGGACGAGAGGCAGATAGTGCTGCGGGCTCTGAGGGACGTCAACGTGCCCAAGTTTCTCAAGGACGACTTGATACTGTTTAACGGTGCGTAGGGTTATTGACGCTTGAAAAATAGTCGCATCATGTTGCTTGCGAAAGGATTTTCTTCTATGGTGTGCCTGATATTTTCTTGCAACGGTCTTTCGCACCTGGTATAAGGATTCTTTCATATCTTTCCAGGTATCGTTTCGGACCTCTTTCCGCGTATGGTGGAAGAAGTCATCGATTACGGAGTGCTCGAGCAGTCGATTAGGGCGTCGTGTCTCAAACTTGGACAGGACGACGTTAACGGTAAGTGTTTAAAATATTCATGGACCGATGACGCGATTTCTCTTTCTTATATCGGAACGTAAATTTGTCTTTGATTGTGCGAAAAGATATTTATTCCCTTTTCATATATTCTTGTATATTTTAAAAGGAAAATCTTCTAAATGACTCATTTGCATTTGTGGGAAGTACGAGAATCAAAGCAATCGTATATGGAAGGTTTAACGGTTTAATATATAAGGTCCGGAAACGTGTAAAAAATTTAAAGAATGATTTTGTTCATTAAAATAATCGATGTGTCTAAGATACTTCTTGAAATTAACATTAACAAACTGAGCCCACAAAAAAAATGTAGGCCTAAAGGGTATACATGGCTTTTATTGACTATACAAATTATTTATCCCAAAAAAATTAATAACTCTCACTTTTCTGCTGTAATAAGGCAACAAAACGTCGATGATAAATGTTTTGTTTTCCTTAACATTGATCTAAAATTCATTAAAAGTGGCAGCAAACATAAGGGATTAATCTTAGTTTTTTATTTGACGTTTTTTACGTTATATTGAAGAATTGAAGGTTGTTAAAAAAATTCATTAAAATATGTTGTCGATAACATTATTATTATCGAGAAAAAAAATGTACATTGTTTTTATGGACTTAAGGCTTAAAAAATACTTTTGCAAGAAAAAGGAAGCAGATTGCATGTAAACAATATAAAATATAATACAGGGTGTAATGTTCAGATAATTAGAATATTCTAACTAGGTCAAGTTCAACCTCACTATAGTTAAAGGCGCGAGTGTGGAAGCATCTTGTCAATTCTTTAATTTAATTTCGTTGTTTTATTTGGAAATGCCTCATCCAAATCAAGAATTAAGCAAATATTATGTATGTTCAATAAGCGTATTTTTGCTGACAGCTAATTTTCACCGTTGCTTTGAAGCATTTTTATTAGTTCGTAGTAATTTTTGTAGAATTTTATGTTTGCATCTAGTTTTGACTTTTCTTGATCTTGTCTTGGTCTCGCAATGCCAGACAAGACAAGACTTGACAATTCGAATTGCAAGACAATATTTAAAAAAGTCTAAAAAAAGTTCTACTGAACTAGAACTACACACAACGTCAAAAGTCTTGGATCCCCTGCATTCAGGGTGAACCTTAAATAAGTACAAATATTTTAACTGCAGGTGTAGTTCGTCATATAGATAAGTCTAGTTAAGGTCGTTTTTAAAAATTTCAAATATTTACGGAGATATTATTTTTTTAAATGCCCACATTTTGAGGACCGCTGACCAGATAGACCACTGACGTAACCTAATAAAACCATATGATTTACTCAAGGCGGGGTTGCCATATCATCTGCAAGATAAATAATTGTTTAACGTAAATTAATTTTTTCCGTTTGTTTCTAATTTAAAAACACTTGTTTTTAATAATAAGTAAAGTAAAATTATCATAAACGATTAAAATATGAATTTCCGCAAGCTTGATACTATCAATTAAAGTGTTTAGGAAGTTACTTTGTTCAATGATTCCATAAACGTGCATAAAAGCTCACCTACTTACTGCAAAACCAACTATTTGAACAGTTACCCACATTTCAGAAGTTACTACCATTATACACTGTTCGAAAGATTATTTTTAAGTTATTTTATGAAGAATAACAAAAAAAAACTATGATTTTCACACAACACCTTAGAGTAAATTTTCGTCACATAACTTCAAACGACTTGTCAGTGCTAACCATTTCGTACTTCGTAGTGGGTGAAACAGATTTTAAAAATACCCACACAAAATATGGAATAACAAAATAACTAGCTTGATGTATGCCTTCAATATCAAGAGAAGGCAAAGTAAAATATTTAAAAGCAGTGTCAATCGCATGCAAAAAAGAAACTAGTGCCATTGGCGCAGGTAACAGGTAGATGTCACGAGCAGTAGGTGAAATGTCCCGCACCAACCCCACTGTCTAGGCTTGATAGTTTAGGTCGACAAAGAGGTTATGTTGATATCGGTGCACAAGTATGGTCCAGCGCCAAGGAATAAGCTGTGGCAAGTTACAAGTGAAAACAAAACATGGAATATTTGTAGAAAAGGATTTGATAATTTCAATACACGTAAATTGAGATAATTTTGCATCTTCTGAAACCGAATTAAGCTAATGGTTTCTTTAAGTAATGCACTGCTTGACGCATCGGCACTAACGTATTTCAATCGTCTTATTATTTTTGCGGGCAGTGTTTTTTTTCTATGTATCTTGTGTATTTAATTAATCTTTTTTGTAAAATACAGTGCGATTAAATAAAATATAGCGCATTATTCAAAGAGTGAATAGGTTGACATGTTAAAAGCATGTTTGTCAAGTAGTGATAAGATTGTGAGTAGAGAATCTGGTTTATATTTTCAATTTATTGGTGAGGTATAGGAATGGCAAAGGGGAGGAGATGTCCATTAATATTTTCATAAATAAACATATTTCAATCAATCTTTGACATGTCTAAAAATTTTAATTAACTTTGTTGGAGCCTATTCGAAGACATTAGTGTAACACTGGCAACGTTGTGGAATTCACATCCACCATGACTCCCGGATCAGCGGTCCTGAACAAGTTTTCTATTGAAAAATCACGAAATTTATTTAAAATTTGTCTTTCATTCCTGATTTTTTAGTAAAAAAAACTATTAATTATGTGTTTTACACAGTGAACTGTACTGTTGGTTTAAATATTTGTACTTATTTAAGGTTCACTCTGTATAGTTTATTTTTATTATTTATTATTATACACAATAAAACTTGATCGTGCAAACATGCGGGTAAGTACGAGGAACAAAGCGATAGTGTGTGGAACCCTTTACGCCTTAAAAAATTTGATTCGGTTTTTTTGCCGAGCTCCCCGGAGGTTTATAAAGCCGAAAATTATTCTCAATTCGATCTATATACCCTCCTAACCACCTCCCCGAATCATTTTCCTTTCAAGATTACGTGAAGAAGGTCATCCAGCTGTACGAGACCACCGTCGTGAGGCACGGACTAATGCTGGTGGGTCCCACCGGCTCCGGGAAAACAAAGGTAAGTCCCTATTTTTACGGACCGCGCATATTTCATCGCCACCTTCTAATATTAGTCCAGCAATTACCCGCAAATGGAACGTAACTCATATAGGAAGGCGGTTAAGTCCGCCCCGACCGAAGAAATTTATGCTACGGAGCTACGACGAGGGTTCTATAACGACGGGGGGAATTTCCTTTCGATTAAAGGGGCTCGTCTTGTTTATCGTGTCGTAATTCGATCGTATCTTCGGAGGCGTTGTAGTTCACGTGTCGCAGGGTCTTACTTAACCGGACAAACGGTTTGTTTGCAGCGATAATAATAGGCTCGAAATGGGAGCTGTCTGGAGCAGTCATAAAACGTGTTGTTTGGCGAAAATCGAGGGCGAAACGGGTCGAAAGTTTTTGATTGAGGCGTATCTAAATTGGCGTTATAAGTTGAAGGAAAGCCAGCTGCTACTCGCCCGTTTTTGAAGCGTATGGAAGTTGTTTTTCTCTTCAAACTTACGAAATAGTCACTTTTTGTATGTCTTTAGAGACCGAAAACTCAAAAAGTAAAATGTGTAGGAAAAAAGTAAACAAACATACGAAATTCTTTGTTTTGTTTATTCATCATTGCTACTTAATTTTTTCTCAAATAAAATAACATTTAAACAGAGTTTGCAAGACAATAACATTTTTGCTGCTGTCTTGACGCCACTTTTTAAATGTTTTGATATAACTGCAGGATTAACTATGACTAAGTAGAAATATTTTAAGAGGGGATAGAGAAAATTAAGAATTAGCGGAATCACCCTTCAAAACTTATTTATAAAGTGAAAACATTTTTTTTTTCGAAATTATATTAAATCGTTATTTAACGCCGTCTATGCGTCCGCCGCATGTTTAACGTTTACAGAGCCAGATTAGACAACCAGCAACACAACGGTAAAATTCGGTGTCTTGTCATAATTTAATTCCTGTGTTTACGTTGTAGTTTTATGTTCTTCTTCAGTTTTTAGTTCATCTTTTAATTTTTTCTACGTTTATGCAAAAAACAAAACTTTATTGAACTATATTTAGTTGAAAAAGTGGTCCTTTATTGCACTAGTGCAATAGAATGTTTATTGTATTCATCTGTCATTCTACTACAGAGTTTTGTCATCGTGACAAACATAAACGTTCAAATCGACGTCATATTTTCCTACACTTAGTGTCATCTAAATAAAACATTTTTTGGTTTTTGTATCAACGTAGAAAAAATATTGCATGCAATTCGTACAAAAAGTGCTTATTGCACTCGACGTGTTGTCCTACTCGGCCTGACGGCTTCATTGGACAATTTCACGTCGCGTGCAATAAACACTTACTTTCTGTACTGCATAAATAACTATATTCTCTCGCCATACTACAATTTCGTTTTAGAAACTGAGAAAATCATGCATTGTTCTTCTAAGAACTTTGTCAGGTAATTGAGGCATGTCCTCATCTTCAGCTATCGTAGCTTGAATTTTTTTTATCGTCGGTATTTCATTTCCTGCGAATTGCGTATTTTACGTCACCATCGACTTCTATTTTTTTCCTTCCTCGTGTTTCCATTTTTTTCTTCTTTGGATGTACTTCCACACTCTTTTTATAGCACGATATACACTTGAAACTGACACTTGTGTGAACGAACTGCACTTATCAACAGCTTCACTAACACTTATATTAGAGTTTTGCGCTCGAATTCCTTCGTATACGTTTTTTATTATTATCAATTGTCCATTACATAGGTTATGTCGATTACTAACAGACCTTTTACTAGAACCCACACTTTGATCCATTGTTAACTGTTATTTGTTAACTTCACGGTAGCAATAATTTATTGTTATAATTTAATATAGATAACACCACGAATAGCAGCTAATTCCTCAACGTACGCATATTTTAATGGCGTTCTAACCTTTGCGAAGTCATGTACTAACGCTCACGGTTTACACATACTAAAATATTGTTTTCCACAATGCAATAAACAGAGATAGAGAATACATCGAGCTTCAGTTTGACTGAGTCTTTATCGTGTTGCCGTGAATGTGATATAGTATCGTTGTGTATAGAAAGCGGCACAGTAACAATGAGGTAAGTAATGTGTAATCTCTTTTAAAAATATTATACGCTTAATAGTAATAGTGTTTTTATATTATCTATGAGTCACTCTCTACAATTTTGGACGTCGACTATAGATGATAGAATATTGGTTGTTTGAAATTTCCATATTTAGAACTACTACAATAGTACCAGTAGAAGCTACTATTGTCCGTTGTTAGCACCGCCAATCGAGAAGCTGAATAAGCTTATAATAAACAATGAAAAATATCCTCCAATGTAAATGTAATAAAATATTCTTAAAGCTTCCAGTGGAAAAGTCGTCTGGCTCCCCATTTTAATATAATTTTGAGGAACTGAAGTTGAAACGTTCAAAGAAATTTATATTATTCTTTTCCTTTCCAATGCTATGTCTCTTATACACGTGCGCGTTTTCTCTCATTCTCACTTTATTTATGTTGCTAGGGACAAGAAGTCAAATAGATTTGACAATAGACAAGTAATTTCGAGGAAAATAAATTAATTATGAAATTTTATATCCATTTTGCATGGTGTCATTCTGGACTCTATGATGTTATCCTTAATTTCTTTATTTTATTCAAAACTGCTTCCGCTATAATAAAAAGTGCTGCTCTATTTTGATTCCTCTTCTTCTTTATTTTAAGTCGTAATAACTCAACAATATAAATAATGATAGCACTTCATACCAATTTGTAAAGTTTTTAGATAAACTTTCGAAATGATTGAAATCGTTCCGAACTGGAAGTGTTTGTTTGAGATTGAGTTCCAGAAACTGAAAAATATTTATTGTTCTCGATGAGTTACCAATTCGAGAAGTGGATCTAGAAAAGAATCCTTGCGGATAGAAAGCTTTAAAACTTCGACCATTTACTTTTATAAGGTCGAGGCATTTTATAATAAATATTTCAGCGACTTACACGTACGGGAAAACTTTAGTTCGATCTGTAGTGATCATTAAATATAATGGCAAGGTGAATAAACAGAAGAATGTTTCTCATATGATAACTTTGATGTAATAAGTTAACTTATTCTTGTAACTAGAATTTTTTCGAATTATCGATGAGTGAAATTCAAGTCGGGTTATAATTCAATTTTCAAAATGCACTTACCTGCTACCTCAGTTGTATAAAGCGCGTTTATCATCAGTGTTGCCTGTTGTTGTTTTAAAGTCTCAGTGTCAATAACTTTAGGGTTGACCTACAGTTTCGGTCACTGATATGCCAAGACATGGATCTCCATTAAAACTCTTATTCTTCTATTAAAATTACGTTCTGTATTTTACAAAATCGCAGGCACAATAACACTCGGTGTAATATTTCAAAGCACCGTGGATGTTCGCTTTGAGACTGTTTACTTCGTTTTTTCGGATACTTTGTTTCGCTTATTTTGTTGAAAATGTCTCTGGAAGTTTTTTTCCCTTCGTCTGGAGTGTTGAACTTCGCGATCTAATAGACGGTAATCTCTTGCATTTAGGTGCATTGTTTGCCAGGAGGGAGCATCTCGTTTATTCAAACGAGGGAAAATACCACATCGATGATGTGGACGAACTCGCTGTATTATGAGGGAATGACAAATAGACAGGTAATCGAAAATTGCGGGATGAAAAATGGAAATGTTTCTGACACCTAATTTTAAAAAATCACCGTAATTAATAAAATAGTTGTCTAAATTTTCAGACGAAATATAAATTAATTGCAATTTAGGACATTCAATTGCAAGTTCAAAATTCAAATTTATCTCGAAAATGATAAGTAATAAAATATTCTAAACAAGATTCTGCATTATGACGTTATAAAAAATCGTGACGTCAAAAAAAGTGGAGGGATAAAGTAAAGCTCCCCCATTTCTATGTTTGTTTTTTTAGGCGTTATTTACAATAACACTTTTGAGAATTTGGTTAATAACAAGAAGTATTTCTATAAAATTTCAAAGTGGTATACGAAAATCTGAAGAAATTATACCGAAAAAACGATACGCAGTTAATGGGATGATCTGCTTATTTTGTTACACCCTGTATAGTTAAAAAAAATTGGTGTCGCCGATAGCGACTAATATATTTTTTAAAGATAGTTTTTCTTCTGTAAGGACATTAATACTTTAACGACGACATAAATATACAAAAAAAAACATGTTTTCCATTTACCTATTGTTTACCTCGCCTAGGATCTTGAAAAAAAATTCAATTAAAACTTAACTAGTCTCTTTTAATTGCCCCAAAAAAAACACTGTTTAATATTTTGCTAAAATATATTTCATCAAAAAAATTTATGATAAAATACAGCGGCACTGATATATACACATTTATATACGATAATTTTTCTGCCTAATCAACAGGGTCCGTATGTCCATATATAAAGAAGGACCAACTCGGGCCTATAAAGATATGCATATGTATATGGAGAGAATAGGGAATAAGATGACGAATCGACAAACGGAGATATATTTTTCAATTTAAAGTCTACTAAGATTACCAACCACTTTAAAAGGAAAATATCTGAAATTCTTGGAAACAATTTTTCCCACAAAACCAACACCACCTATACAGGGATGGCCAGAAGTAAACATGAAAGAAATCTCTTCAAATAAGTATGGCCAGCAAAAAATTAAATATAATTTTAAAAATTTAATTTGATATTCTATAAGTATTTTGAATTTCTTCAATTTTTTAACGGCAAATGATTCCCAATGATCTTCAAATAAAATTATACCGATAATTCTAAAATAAGAAACAAGATAGAAGCAGTCAAAGAAAATAAATACGTTATCGTCACCTTATCGTCTCCCTTACCTACTCTAAAGAGTACCACACACTCTCAGTTTACTGCCCACATAAATCGCATCGTGTACGAATATGTCATAGTCCTTCTATATACATGCTCGGACCCTTGGATATAAATTTTTCGTTCACAGTATATTTACATATAAATGTACAACATATAAAAATCTGCTTTACATCGATTTATATCTATAATATATATTGACTAAATACCACCCCTTTCGTTTATTTATTGATATTCATTATTTTGTAAATGATATTCTTGAATAGAGTTCTCAAACACAGCCTGAAGGTCTCACCGCACATCGTGTAAAGCAGGAAGTTTATGCTGAAGTTGGTGTAGTACAACAGCATGGCAAACATCTGGGCGCATCCCAGATTCTTTATTGTGTACTCTTCCAACATCTCCTCGAAATAGCCGCAAAGACGTAACAGATAGCTGCAACAAAAGTTCAAATAGAAACTATTATTCGTGAAAACAGATGGTAGCTGGGCTAATGTCAAACATTTTTTCTTATATGAACATACGAGGTGTGGGAATTAAGTTCCGGGAATTTAGTTATAACTCGGAAACTGGCAACACTGTATCGTTCGTCAACATGTTTCTAGAGAGGGGGGGCTTCCTTTTAGTTTCAGTCCAAGGTTAAAGTCGATAGCACGTTTGGTTTGGGTTTCATGTGTATTTTTTGGAAGTAACTTTTTAGTGGCCTCGTGAAAATGACAATCAACGTGTTGTGATTCAATTTTTAGTGAAATTTGGCGAAAAACCCTCGGAAATCCTTCGAAAAATTGTAGGTGGTGTATGGAGACGAGTGCATGTCGAAAACACGC
Source organism: Monochamus alternatus (assembly GCA_037114965.1). Lineage (NCBI taxonomy): Eukaryota > Metazoa > Arthropoda > Insecta > Coleoptera > Cerambycidae > Monochamus > Monochamus alternatus. The sequence goes on along the minus strand of CM073429.1, from coordinate 58,108,768 downwards.
GTGTTTGAATGGGCAAAACGGTTCAAGGAAGAGCGTGAATCGGTAGAAGACATCCACGCGAACGAGCTCCTGTCAGCTCTCCTACTGACGCGAATGTTGACCGTTTGCGTGCACTGATCACGTCTAACCGGCGCCGGCGCATTCGTGCGTTGTCCGACGAGTTAAACGTCAACAAAGACACCGTTCGCAAAATTTGAATATGTGAAAGATTTGCGCAAAGATGATGCCAAAAGTTCTCACCCGTGAACAGAAAGAGATGCGAAAATCGATCTGCGAGGATTTATTGTCCCGCATTCGGAGCGACGGTAGAGACTGGATGAGTCGGGTAGTCACTGGAGATGAGACCTGGATAGTTGAGTATGACCCCGACACCCGTAAACAAAGTCAGCAGTGGGTGGAAAAAGATGGAGAGCGGCCAACGAAAGCGAGGATGTCCAAATCACGACTGAAGGCAATGTTGATCATTTTTTTCGATATCCACGGCATCATTCATCGTTAATTTCGTGGTGGGAATATAAGATGGTGTGCTCACGCGCATCGCTGTGACCGGTTGGTAGGGTCTGTGGCGTCACTTGCGAGTATTTTTTACCGCCTTGTAGTGCGTGAAGCATAGACGGCAAACAATTAAAATAGATTTAGAATTATTATGCACCGCTCTTTGGTTTTCCAACGATAGGATATCCTTGGCCTACAATTTGTTAATGTCATTTTTAAAACAATTTATTAGCAGTATAAATAACAAACTTTCTACATAAACTATTTTGGAAGTAACATTTACTACCAAAAATTGTTAAAATGACCAACAGAAGTACAGCACGTTCCAAATTTATAAGTAAATACATTTTAAATAAACTGAAAAAATTGTAATAGTGATTGTGAAATCGGATCTATGTCCTATGTATTTGTGAACTTGGACATTTTTCGTTGCAGTTTTCGCCTACAATTTTCAAAGCTAATTTTTTTATTTAGATGTCTTAATCTAATGTAAGTCCTAGTTCTAATTAAACACAACGTAATTTCGTCAGGGAACCTATCATAAATATCACCAGAGGATGCCTTTACTAAATCTAATAATTTATTAAAAATGTTATTTTCTTTAGAAAATAAGTGATCGTGAAATTTTACAAATTCTACCTCTATTATTCGTGCCAAATTGATCAGACTTTCACTTGGATGAATAAGGTCTCCCCTTGGTATCACAGCACAGTTTGGCATTATGTAATATTTTACAGGTATTATGTATATTGTACCGTTATAATTATTGTATGTATAACTAGTCGAAAAATAAAACAAATAAAACCGAAAACAGACCAAGCAAATACGTTTCACACTAGCACATAAATGCACGAAAAGAAAGAACTAATAACTTAATGCAATGGTGCAAGCTTATGCTTGCTTGTGCAGCCGTTTAAAAGAATACTCATGGGTGACATCATGCGCGGTCGAAACGTAAATTCGTCTGTCTGGTGAGCACACCATCTTATATTCCCACCACGGTTAATATGTTCCTTCCGGCCAGACAGTGACTGGACAGTTCTATGTTGGCGTCCTGGAATGGCTGCAGACCCGCGTTTTCCGTGTGCGACCCGAACTCGACGAGAACGGCTGGATCTTGCACCACAACAACGCGCCAGCCCATTCCTCATTCATTGTGCAAGAGTTTCTAGCAAAAAAAGTCATTCCAACGTTGCCGCTGCGATTTTTTTTTTATTCCCTAAATTCGCACCTCAAGGCAACTTATAAGGTAACTGAGGAGGGTTACCAAGGGTGCTTCCAATCGTGGGAGTAACATTGGAATAGTTGTGTAGAGTTGTGAAAGTCTGTCGAAATTTAATTTGCTTGTTTTGTCATTGACAAATTCCCGGAACTTTATTGCCACACCTCGCAGGTCCGAGGTCCGATTCGTTGTTGTTTAGAAAGCTACAAGCATTTTAAAAAATATAATTTTATATTTCAAAGTTGCCCAGTAAATAAAAATGATGTTGCTATAATTATTTGTGTCATTTTGTTTATTCATTTGACACTTAGGCTTAAAAGTGTTACACAAAAAATGCATTTATTTACAACTGAAAAGAATGCAGAATTGTCTTTGTATTCCAATGGGAACGCCAGACAAGCAGCAAGAGAATACCGACGAAGATACTCAAATAGACATCAACCTGCCCACACAGTCTTTAGTGCCTCATTTCATAGACTTCGAAAGTAACCCCGCTCCAAAAAAGGCCATTTGTCCTACTGAAGAGAATGTACAAAATTATGAAGACATGATAAATTATGTCATTGATAACACTTCAATCAGTGTTCGTTGTATAGGAAGTAATATTCAGGTAACACCGAATTTTGTATAGCATGTATTGGACAGAGAAATATTACATCCGTTTAATTGCCAAAATGAGAGTTACATGCTGGAGATGCTCCTCAACGATTAGAATTTTGTCGCTGGTTACTTCAACAACGTGCACCAAATGATAGATTCATTTCACTCGTCATGTGATCTGATGAAGCATGTTTTACTAGGGATGGCATAAATAATAATCATAATAAACATATCTGAGCGTGCAATTAGATCAAGACGATTTCAGCAACGTTTCAGCGTCAACGTTTGGGGTAGCATTTTCAACAATAATTTAAGCGATCGTTTAAATGCAGATCTGTATAGAAATTTCTTGGAAAACAACCTCTTTGATTTAATTGATGACATAGGGCTTAATATTGTTCAAAATATGTGGAAGACAAGTAACTGCTTGGTTAAATGATCATTTCACGATTAAATGGATAAGTCAACAAACATGGCCACCGCGTTCACCAGATCTAAATCCTTTGGACTTTTATTTATGAGGACATATGAAGCAGGTTGTCTACCATGTTGAAATCACTATTCGTCAGCAGTTACTTGAAACAATTCAGGATGCAGCTAACTAGATAAGAAATGCTCCAAATCTCATCCATCGTGTAATGTGTCTTTAATTAGGTTAGGTTAGGCGATGTGGGGCTTGCAATCGAGTCGAGGGTGGACATTTTGAACAATTTTTAAGATTTGTTAATTTGGTTAATAAATGTTAACTAATGTTTAAACACAAATAATAATTATTGTTATAGCAATCAATTTCATTTATTAGGCTACTTTGATTGAAATATGAAATTATATTTCTTCTTCATTTTGTTAATGGTCTTGTTAATCAGCTTTGCATTTATTTGGATTATATCTAATTGTAACAAGCATTTTTGAATATAAGCTGTTTTTATTTTTAAAATTTTTAATTAATATATTCATTGCTTGAGAGTTTAAATTTTGTATTATGGTATTATAATACAGTCATTTGGTAGTTTTACCTGGAAAGTTTTCCGGGAGTTTTGAAAATTGGTAATTTTATAGATTTTGAGGTGCTCTTTCCGAATTTCGACTTTGCCACCTCGTATTTTTGCCGCTCGCGCCGCCATATTGGAAAAATGGCGCCTAAAAGCAGTTTTTTGACAATGCTTTCCGACTCGTTTTAAGATAAAAACTGTTATATACAAAACGAAACTAGAGATAGTTGCCTACAATTCATATATCTACCTTTTTTTTCATAAAGTCAATAGTTTTGGCGTATGAGCGCCGCAAAGTGTACTCCAACGCGCGCTTTGGTTTTTACTCATTATTCATGCAACCTGTGGCATTTAATTTCAACTCATTATATTTGTGAGTTATAAAATTAATGTAAATCTAAACTATACTGACTATAGATATTATATTATACTATAAGATACCAGTATATACTCTTTGTGCGAATGCGAATGCGCATCTTTGCGCATGCGAATGCGTCCTCTTTGTGTCGAGCTCCCTTCTCTCTCGTCTACGAAACATCAACAGAAGCAGCAGCATGACAACATTCGTTCCGAACTTACCACCAGGTTCAGTAGTGGTATGGGAATGAACAAAATGCAAAGCAATGGGTGTGGAAAAAAAACAAGAATGATCTAATTCCTGTCACCACACTCGAGCCCCCAGCTCCAGAAAGCTTGTTAAAACTCATTTCTTGCAAATGCAAAAAAGGATGTCAGAAACAGGGTTGCCAATAGTTCCCTGATGAAATACCCGTTAGAGGATTCGCCATTACCCACAAATACCCACATTACTATTTTTACAGGGCGACATATATAAAATAAATAAACAAAGGGTCTATATGTTTTTTTATTCATTTTAAAATGACATCATTAACATTTACTAACATCAGGTATTTAGGTAAATCTTGTGTCACTCAAACCTAGTTATCCAGTATAAAAAATAAAACAGTTTTAATCACTGCACTGCATCCATTCACTGCTGCACCATATAAATTCCTGGCAAACAATAAACGAAATAACCGTTTGGAATGTTTTGTTGAATTCGATTTTAAATCTGTCATATGCCTGTGGAATTAATTGTAATAAACCGGATGAGGCCGACATGGAAGCGAAAGATCCCAAGATCCCAAAAGTGTAAAAAAAAATTACATGGGCTGGGCTAGTCGTAGCACATCATAACCCTAGATAAAATTGATCACAACGACACAAGAATAATGAAACGGACGACGGCTGTTCTGTGTTACAACGAGAATGTATCTGTCTTCTATTATCTTATGTATAAAATATGAGACAGCAAATCGCGTAGAGCAGGCCAGTCATCTACAACACAAAACAGTGACTTCTCTAATAAAATAAATATTCCCCACAAAATTATCAGTATAAACAATTCCCCACAAAAAACCCACAGTTAATGAAATTCCCCACGTTTTGGGGAATTACCCACAGATTGGCAACCCTGGTCAGAAAGCTTGTGGATGCAGAAAGGGTGGGTTAAAGTGCTCTGTTATATGCACGAATTGTAGCGGTACCCGTGGTAACTCGCAAGTTCCATCACCAGATAGCAATGATGAAGAAGAAACGGAGACTATAATTGAGCAAACATATGATCAAATCGAGAACGAAGAAGATTGCGATGAAATTGGTACACCCATCGCGGATGATGTAGATGAAATACCGGTCTGTGAACTTTCGATTGGTACTACAGACAATGAATTTGCAACACCTGGTCCATCGAGAACAATAAAGCGAAGCGCTAAATTTTAGCACATTAAATTGCATGTGGGTTAGGCTTATTGAGAATACCACATTAAAAAAACGCGGCACTTACTCTACCTCAAGGTGGTGTGTAAATGAGTTTTTTTGGCCAAAATGCGCGTTGGAGTACACTTTGCGGCACTCGTACGCGTAAACTATTGACTTTATGAAAAAAAAGGTAGATACATAAATTGTAGGCAATTGTCTCAAGTTTCATTTTGTATATAACAGTTTTTATCGTAAAATGAGTCGGAAAGGAGATATTGTCAAAAAACTGCTTTTAGGCGCCATTTTTCCAATATGGCGGCGCAAGCAGCAAAAATACGAGGTGGCAAAATCGAAATTCGGAAAGAGCACCTCAAAATCTATAAAATTACCAATTTTCAAAACTCCCGGAAAACTTTCCAGGTAACCACTATATTTCTCACCAAATGACTGTACTATTAATCGACATTGTTTTTTTTTCAAAATCCAATCAATCAAACAAATCTCGCCATCAATATTTTATTAATTTTAAACAAATACAACCAACGAAAGCTTTAATTTGCCTTGAACTGCAACGCAGATATGTATTTGTAGAAACATATTCCGCAATTCAAATTGATTGTTTGATTACCCCGTGAATCTCTCCATTATATCGTTTGACTGAACCAGCTTTTCATTTCGCGAATATTGAAACACTGCTCAAATTAAATAAAATTCTGCAAATTGTTGATAAAGAAAGTATTTACCTGGGGAAATTTAAAGTAATGAAAACCGACGATATCACCAGCAGCATCTTGTTTATATTTTGTTGTATTTGTACAGACATGGCGTACTTGGATGATTTCTTGACATCTGAAAAAAAAAATTAGACTTTATTAAGGATCTAAACAGATACAAGACTAGAAGAATTCCGATGTATTTGTGGAAGAAAATAAGTAGTGATATACTCGCGACAAGAATTCAGACGACTTACGTCATACGAACAAATGAATAATTCATTATATTTTCATCAAAATATTTAAGAAACTGCAACTGATAGTAATAATACTATATACTACACTAAAAATTTGCATTATATATTGCATTAAATTGCAAAAAATGATTATTTTTAATGCGACCAAATATCGAAAATTACGTTGACAATAAAAACAAATGTGTAACGTCAGCCGTGACGTAAGACGTCTGAATTCTTGACGCGAGTATACCAAAAATATTTTCGATTTTTTGCTATATTTTAAGAACGTATAGACTGATTGTTTTGTATCAGGTATACCTTTTATATTTAGAATTAAATGTAGTTCAATAGTGTCTTATTAAAAAATTCAAAAGTGTAAAATACAAAAAGTTAGACATATTACATACAGTATAACTAGCGCCCCCTAGTCCTCAACACTGTTTTCATATTCATAATTGCCACCTCAAAAAACACAAGACTACAAATTTTCAAAATAATCTGTCCATACGTTCTTAATATATAGCAAAAAATCGAAAACATGTTTTCAATTTTAACGCCCTGTATAATGAAAAGGAGCAACAATTGAATAATGTTGGGTTCAATCGCTTTATTTTGACGTTAACAATCTGCCCTTAAGCTATGTACCATAATTAATGACTCACCCTGTATAGGTAATTTATTTAAAACGATACATTTTACTAATACTATGCATTGTAATAATCGAGGTAATAAATAATTATGAAGTTATTTATGTACAAAGGATGTTTTTTGAAGTGTCTCAAGTACATACTATGCTTTGATATATTTTTAGGTATTAATAATATTGTGTGAAACTAACTACTCAGTGGACAAAAGCCCCAACCTGCGTTGAATTACACCCACAATATCTACCCATATATTCCTTATTATTAGCTTTTGTTACATTTTTTTACTGTTTTAGAACACGACAAATTCAACCACTGCCAAAAAAGTGAAGTTAGATTTTTATAGAGTGAGTAAATTAGATTATTTTCTTTAGAATTATTGAATAGAGCTTTGTCTGTGGAATTGTTCATTAGCATACCTAGATGTTTGGTATCAGAGAACATGCATATGACTTCATTGATAGGAATTGTAGGAGATTTGATTTATATTAGCTTAAAATACCTTTCTAAAACAGTAAAAAAATGTAACAAAAGCTAATAATAAGGAATATATGGGTAGATATTGTGGGTGTAATTCAACGCAGGTTGGGGCTTTTGTCCACTGAGTAGTTAGTTTCACACAATATTATTAATACCTAAAAATATATCAAAACTTTTAGATAAAAGGTGAACATTTTTCAAGTAGGTATTGTCATATTTAATTCATTGACAGGATGTCACTTTTTTGTCATTGTCGATATTTAACTTCTAATAATTTTAATTTTTATAATAATTTTTATAGTTAGATATTTGATTCAACTTAAAGGAGACCACCTGAAGAAGCAATCCTAAAAATGCAGAAATAGGTCAGATCTCATCTATTGTGGTTGAATTTGTCGTGTTCCCACTGCCAAAAAAGTGAAGTTAGATTTTTATAGAGTGAGTAAATTAGATTATTTTCTTTAGATAATTATTGAATAGAGCTTTGTCTGTGGAATTGTTCATTAGCATACCTAGATGTTTGGTATCAGAGAACATGCATATGACTTCATTGATAGGAATTGTAGGAGATTTGATTTATATTAGCTTAAAATACGTTTCTAAAACAGTAAAAAAATACATACTATGCATTGTAATAATCGAGGTAATAAATAATTATCAAGTTATTTGTGTACAAAAGATGTTTTTTGAAATATCTCGGGGTTTTATACGAGAGCTGTGACCGTAAATTGAATTAGGTGTTTGATTTGATCAACATATTTTTCGTGTAATTTTTTACGTATCAATTCGGAGGCGCTAATTTCTGTTTGTGGTGTTCAACAGTTTTTAAGTATGACGTAAACATATATGTTTTAACTAACCGTTTTTCACAAAGTAACTATGTAATTTGCCGTTATTTTTATCGACAATTTTATTAAAAGATACATACAAATTTTCACGTCAACATTACTTACTTACCTATCAATACACTTTAAATTAAAATTAAGTACTCATATGTAAGTACTTAATTTAAAATTTGCTACATTTAATTTTTTATATTGCTTAATTTTCTATGTTAATTAAATGTTTTTTTAACATCACTAGCATGAAATTAGGTACATATACAGGATACTCCAAAGTTAGTGTGCAATAATTTTATCCCAAAATACAAGAAAAAATTTTATGCAATAATATTTTCTTCAAATTTACATACTTTTATTATTTTATAACTTAAGAAAATACGTCTATTTGGAAATAAAACAAATAGTTAATTTTGTTAGAAGTGCTTAATGCAGTATTTTCAGACGAATCCTGGAATAGCAGATCAGTTGGAAAAAACTTTTTAGGTGCATGCAAATTTTATATACAATGTGTTTGGAAAGTCGAGCATTCTTTGCAGGAGGTTATACCTAGTACAAATTTTTTTTGTTTCATATTGCGGAAACCGCTCAGAATATTTTAATAAGATTTTACAGGCTTTTACTGTTAACAACAATACATATTTTGCGATAAGAATATTGTTTTCAGTTTCATTAGTGGCACGTCTCTGGATATTTTTAAAGAAAGAAATTATCTGTCAGTCATGTTTCTTATAATAATTTTTTTTAATTTCTTGTTCAATTTGGAAGGGACGAGGCCCCTCAACTTTTTTCTTACGACGTACCATTTTCGAGTAAAAAAATTCGATTTCTTAAACTTTGGTACAAACCATATTTTTTTGTTAAAAACTTCCAAAACACATTTAAATCCCTTATTATATATGATTAATGTGATCAGAGTGAATATTTTCTTGAAAATAGTGAGCGTCGGATTTTAATTACCATGCCATCCCAGTAAACTAGATTGTTTAATGTAAACATAAAATAATATTTATTTGATATAAAATGCAATATGGCAAGTTTCTGGGATTGAGTCCGTAAAATAACTATTTTTGGTAGCATATACAAAAAAAAAAATTGGCACTAACTGAAAAAAAAACCGTTTACTATTTGCAATAGAGTATCTAAATCACGGGAAAATATTTATTTATTTCGCGAAGGCACTTGTCGCACAATGACGCAATATTTACTTTTTCATAATTTTTCTGTCATTGTTTAGCGCGACTTTCATTTTGAACCGGAAATTTAATATAAGTCATTTTCACAGACTCCATATACGCATTTATATCGAATAGTGATTATTTTTAAAGTATATTACACATACAACAATAAAAAATAGCTTGATAATGACCATAAGTACACGGTACACCCTAAATGTACTCAACGCTTCAAGTTGAATCAAAGGCCCAAGCCGAAACACACACGGCCCCAGCATCGAATATGCATATTTGTAGAGGGCTGCGACTGTTTACAGTTATTACTCAATGCTATATATAACATAATGCAACCGCAGAAGAATACAACTACAAGTTGATTAACAGTGTTCTACAACAATTTACGAAAAATTACAAAATTTTTGGAAAAATTTTATAGAAAACAATTGTTTGTTTTTGTATCCGACAGAATGTAAAGATGATCATTTTGATTAAGGTAAACAAATATTTTTTAAACATGTTGCAACTTTGCGTTGTGTGAATTTTAATTCAAAAGCCACTTGCCAACAATAGGCCCATTACAAGTATGGAGTTCAAAATTGGTAATTTACTAATTTCAATATGACGGCCTAACTATAGATGCGTGTGATGTGGGCAGAGTTTATCACATTGAGCGACTGACGAACCTTTAAAACTACGTTCGCAGCCTCATCCACACTTGCCAGCTGAGCTCATGTAGGAAGTGTCGCCAGTATGGATGGGGTTTCGAGCGTATGTTCAGTTCCATGTTTCATGTATTAGTTTATTTTTTTGTACAATATGTATATGTACACTTTTAACATCGTTTTCCATGCAACCATTTTATGTTTTATTTTTTTCTTCGTATATGTTGCTAATTTCTCTATTCGTCTACTACGGTAAAGCGAATGCGATGTGAAGGAAAATAGGTCAAACCGTTTTCCAAATATCCCACCATCCAAAATTGCCATTATAATTTCCTATTAGTCGCTACTCTACAGTCACTGCCAAGCTTTCTTTTCGATGTTCGACATTAATATTTTTTCTAATTACTTTCTTCACCATACCACTTACTATTTCGTCCTTTTCTGTTAGCAGGCTTTTTTGACTTCGTTGTAAGTAATGAAAATTTATTTCGAGCATTGTACGCAGTAAAACTTCTCGGCATAATGTAGGCAAATCTTCGTTTTCTGTGATTGCAGTTTGAATTCACTTTAATGTGTAAAAGCAAATCTATGTTATTTATTGAATAATTAATAATATCATTAGAATATTTCTCACGTTTTCCTGTACTTGAGGCTCTAGGCTGGGCAGTGCCATTGCATATTACACAGTTACAGTACATACATTTAAAACTTAACTGAAACGAACCAGAAACGACAATACAATTTTAATTACAGTGCACTGAAAATTTAAATATAATATATTAATAGGGTAAATAAAATATATTAATAGCGGAAAGGAGGTCAGTAAATGAAAATCTGCCAATTTTTTACGGTTCTGTCATTACTTTTTAACGCACGATAAACACTTCTAACAGACACTTATGTTACATAACTGCACCTTTCCACATCATCATCTAGCTACATATGCGCGTATTTTCTCGAATTGTCTGATGCACATTGTTTATCACACGACGTTCTTCATCTATTGAATTCGGTCATTTACATATACAAGGTGTCCTAAAATTAGCCTGCCAAAAATTAATTGTGAATTCAACGACCAAAAATAAGAGAAAAGTTATATATAGCAGTCCTGTTTACCGACCTATGTTTATTTGACACTTGTTTTATTACAGATGTTTCTAAATTTTTTTGATTTTAATAGGTTTTATTAAAATTCATAAATTTACAAATAATTACATTACTGAAATGCATTTTAATAGTATTTTAATACTTCAAAACATTTGAATAACACCTTTAGTATGTGTCAAAAAATCCAACAGTATTTTCTCACAGCCTACTAGGGATATTTCATTATATAGTTTTCATCTTAAATTTTTGGGGTATGTCATAAAATTTAAATTTATATTAATTGAAAACGGCAAAATTTATCGAAGTAAAACAAGAGTACCTTTATTTTGTAAAAATTTATAAGTAATTTTTTGATCTGACGCCGAAAATCTCAAGATATGAAAACGTGGGCAATATTTATCCAATGACCGTCTAGTTTGCCACGCCTATGACTAATTATGCGGAATTGTTATTGGAATATTACATTCGCAATCTAATTGTGATTCTCAATTTGAAATTTGGTTACTTTTTCTCGATTTCGTTTTGGAAATATTTGGAAGAAATCAAATCTCTCTTTTTAAGAGACACTACAAATATTATTGCTACTTTCATTAATATGTAGTGTTAATAAATTTATTTTGAGTTTCTGACAATCTGCGCGTATAATATAATAATTACATTCATAGTTTTGCCCGCCCGAACGATATAGCCGCCCATGATAGCGCTGGAAATGGACCAGGTATTCACCACAGCCAATAAAAAGCTGCAGCGCATGCGTACTTTCTGCAGCAGAAGCTGTGTAATCGGGTATGCTCTCAGAGATATGTGGCATGCGATTTTATAGAAAAAGAAAAAATATACGGGCTGCATCTGTGTTTCTTTGTGTCGCCTGCTATAAATTGTGAGTAGGTTTATAACATGAGTCACTCTCTAGATTTTCGGCCGTCTAGTATAGTATAGTTCATCGACGATTGTTGGTTGTTGATTCAAAATGTTGTGCTGGGTGCGGCCCCTCTTACCGTAGGGTGCGAATTTTCCACCCTTGTATAATATCCATTAGAAGGGCAATAAAGACCGAATCAATATTCAGCAGCTTGCGATAATAGGTGTTTGATAAAATCAACTCCTTGATTTATTTTTCCTATGATGACCTTTTCCACTCACGAAACCACTTGCCCGTAATAAAGGATTTTCATTATTGATGGAAATCCTGTTTTACACAATCTATTTGATATTTAATATCTGTGTAGTGATTGGCGTAGCGATCAGTGGCGGCTCGTGACTTTTTAAACTAGTGAAACAAGCAGGCTGGGCCTGTTCCAAATGCGAACTACAGAATTAACATTTTTTTGAAACTTTTTTCTTAATTATTATTTCTAAGTAATCCAAAAAATACAGATATAGGATTATTTGAAATTTCTCTGCTTTATTAGGTGATTAAATTCATTTAAGTAAGAAGTTTTTCTCATAGTACTGACCGCCACTGGTAGTGATCTATTTGGAGTTCAGATATGCAGGTTAACACAGTTATTTATTATTTTGAAATTGCCTCCAGGATCATTTATAAAACGCCAGATTCTAACTGCGGAATATAATCTCTTTCTAATTAATTATATATTGTGGTTTTACACGTTTTGAATTTAAGATATCAATTTGATCGCATTTGTAAACAACGGGAACACTCACATTGAGTGGCATCTGAATAGACTTAATTAATACAGCGAACGACGTACTATATTTTTCTCTTCATGTATGGCTTTAACCATTACAAAAATAATTGGCTCCTCTAAATACAGAATGGCTTGTCTGAAGTAAATGAAAATTTGCCTTATAATCCAAGTCCCTTTTTTATCACACTTCTTTTTATGTTACTCTCGGCGAGGAAGACTAGATGTTTCAATAAAACTTTGTTGAAACTTTAAATCAACCTCTCACCTTTGAACTAAATTAAAAAAGTGTACTGCGAACAGAAAGAGTAATTTACAGCAACTTTCAACTTACTGGAAGGTTGAAAATCGAGAAAATCTGTTTTAACGGATAACGGATTTATTTTTAACGGATTCAATAAACGTATAGGGTTACCAAAAGCGGAATTTTAGGACACAAAAATTCTGCGGGCTAATCACCCGACCAGTATTGAATTACACCTGAAAAACCTAAAGCAAACAACTACGGTTAGTCGTCAGCAGTGCTACCAGATATATACCAGTTAGGAACTTGTTAGTTTTCATCAGTACGTCGTAGATGAAGCAACCGACGACCCTGGCTGTTCACGTTCTGTCATAACGACCCAAAACGATGTTGAAAAATGTTAAACAATAAGACACTAATGAAACATGTTGATAACATGAAAATTAATCACTGTTGCGCGTGTTAACCTTGACCGATATATTTGTATAGACCACAATGAATTTTTTGAGCACTGACAAACCGAAGCAAAAAAGTGTTCAGCCAAATAAAATACTGTGCTTCTGAAGCCACAGAATCGGGTGGGTGGAGATATCACGTTCATTATTCAAATTGCTTGGAAAAAAATGTCAGTTTAAAGCAACGACTCGAGTACATTTCGTACACGTTTCCACCAAACGATTATGATCGCGACGCTTTTATCGTACAAACGCTTAAACAAACTGCCCTCCTTATGAATCACTCCCATTATTACATTCTTGTCTCGAATATTTTATGAACTTAGATCCTATTTGTGTTATTGCTTTGTTTTCCGTCGATACGTCGTGAATTCCCATTTAATTCCAGGAAACTTCTCCGGGACCGATTAATGGGACAAATAGGATAATTTACCTAATGCTAATGGTTTGCGGTTGGTAACGGGCAAAGTGGATTAACGTTATCCCCCTCCCCCCCCTTTCGTTTGCGGGACCTAAAGAAACAAATTTATGACGTAATTGTACAAGAAAAACATTATAGTTCGCTGCTGAACTTATAGTTTTTTATTTATTTTTAAAGTTACACTTAATTTTGTGAATTGAAAATGCCACATATTTTTACAAAAAATAATTAAATGTCGCTCTCAATGTCTACCATGAACAAAATGCACTTGCCGCCACTGATCTAATCAACAAAAAAAAAAACACACACTTTATTACCTTACAATCAACCTAGAGCTGAACTAAATCAATGTGTATGGCAACAGATGCGTGCACGTACATAATAACATCGGGCTTTACTGGCTTAACCTATAAATCCTGATAAATCTAGGTAAACCTTCCTTGTTACACGATCGTATTTTCATGTACAATACGTAATCCCAGAACAAACACCCGAAATCCTCATCAGTGTTACTCTTTGTTTGAATTCGGAGACGTAAGATGATACCTATTTAAGGAAACATCTAGATACAGGGGTTCCTTGATATAAACCGGGAGATTAAATTTTGCGTTTCATAAGATTTCAAAGTAGATGCAGGATGTTTTTGAGAACGGTTCTTTTGCTGTGTTTTAAATTAGTCAATTAATCCAACGAATTCTAACCTCTAGGAGAAGGCTTTTCAATTTTTGTCTGCGAATCTATACAGGGTGAACTTATCTAAAAGAATTTGGGAATAGATGCGTCATGAAAATGTGCGCAGGTCACGACAATGTCCCTCTGTCCATAATTAAAAACCAATTACAGCTGATTTTAGAACCCATAACATATTTAGTTAATCTTTTATTTTCGGAGGGACAACTTCCATCCTGTTTTAAAACAGGAAAAATGATTCTCGTTATCTAGCCAACTATAGGCCTATTACTATTTCTAATGGATTTTCTAAGGTGTTTGAGTATGCTTTCTTGGACAGATTATTGAATTTCACCTATATAAGTTTGATATACTTATAGATCATCAACATGGTTTCCGCGCTGAGAAATCTACCACTACTACTATTCATAGCTTCATAGATCGGGTTCATAGATGATGGTGAGTGCCCTGTTGGGATCTTTTGCGATCTCTGATCAGGGAATTCAACTGTGTTGATCATGACATTTTGTTCCGCATATTATAAAATTACGGTATCAGAGGAAGGTCTCTGGACTGGGTGTCAATTTTCCTGAGGTAACGTACTCAATACGTTAGTGTAAACTATTTGAGCAATCATGTTATGCAAACATATAGCTCGGACTTAGCTGAAATAAGTATGGGCGTACCACATGGCTCAGTTTTGGGCCCTGCCCTCTTTCTGTTGTATATTAACAACATTACTAAATTGTCCTGTGAAGCATTTTTTACTCTTTATGCGGATGATACATCTCTTGTAATTCCTGATAGATATGAAAATAACCTTTAGCGCAAATGTGAAGCCGTTGTCTCGGATTTGGTTGATTGGTTTAACAATATATATTTGTATTTTAATGCGGATAAAACTCAGTTTGTTTGGTTTCATAACCCACGGAAGCCACTTGTTGATTTGGAGCTTTCTGTTAATGGTGATACGAAGTTTCTTATTCATGATGATTGCTGTAAGTTTTTGGGTCTATATCTTTACTCGCATTTAAACTGGAAAAGACATTGTGAATTATTAGCATCTAAATTGGCATCTGTTTATTACCTTTTTTATAACATTAGAAATGTACTTGGCACTGACCATTTACTAAAACTGTATTATGTGCAAGTAGAAAGTCGACTAAGGTGTAAAATTGCTTTTTGGGACTCCACTCTCTCACCTGATGTTTTTTGTGGCGCAGAAGAGAATTTTGCGATGCATTGCTAATGCATCGCAAAATTAAATTTTAAAATCTTCAAACATTATTTTCTTGAAATTTTTGTTATGTAACATCATAATTTTTCATGATGTATGTATGTAGAATGACAGGCTCTCAAATGTCATGATCAAAACTGAGGGTTGCTATTTAAAAAAATTGTCGATGACGTCATATGTCGAACAACGATGACATCACAAATGTGGGTCTATGTCAAAAAGTGCCTTTTTTAAAAACAAAATTTTTTTGAAAACTTCTCCATTTCAAAAATAATGAATTTATTCGTCTTTTCAAGAGCACTGTATAATATGTTTTTATACATTGTGTATGTTTAAATATTTGTAACATTTATGACGTTTGACTGAAAAAAAGGAGTCAATATCGTAAAAACAATTTTTGTAAAATCCTTGCAGTGTGCGAGTAAAACATTATTGAAGTTGTAATATTTTCAACTTTTACATTTAATAATTAATAACAAAAGGAGTTAAGTTTGCTTTATAATATCAGTGTTATAAAACGTTATTTATTTCTTTCCTTGAGCATTTCTTTCCATTTTTTGTCCGGTTTTATAGTGGACCAGTTTCCAGTGCCGTGCAGTGTATATTTTCAAATCATTTTCGAACTGCCCTTTTTGATTTTTTTTTAGAAAATTGTATTTTTAAGACTCTCCTATACACTCAATTTTATTTTTGAATGACTCTGTCCACAACGGACACAAATTCTCGGTAAGATCGGGCGTCATCGACGAGATTTCGAAGACAGTACGTAGTTGGATGCGGCGGTCATTAGCGCGTTTTCTAACAATATAATAATGGTTTTTAAAGTTTTCATTGAAAAGAATAAATTAATTGGGTAATATTCTACAAGATTTGTAATTACATAAATATTGAAAAAGGTGAGACTACGAGTCGGTACTGATTTAGAACAATGGTCCTTCCAATACATTTGCTTATCGTTATTATTAGAACTAACAATTTATTGATCGACATCTATAAATGTTCCACAAAAACAATTTTAACAAAATGCCACCACCATTCGACAACAGATCGATCGTAGCATTAAACAAAGTCTTGCTTACATGCAATCCGATACAGATTACAAATACATAATATATGTATAATTTTCTGGATTGATCGCCATGTAATATCATTTTTAATCCCTAAAAAAAACTCGGATGTGATTCACATAACAGGGAATCCCTTTTAGAACACCATTAATCATGTTTTTCTTTGCTGAACGCTCAACTGTTTCTTCGACAATAACGCGGATTTAAAAGATTTATTAGGGAAAGTAGGCGTAGGTATTTATTCTACGTTTTGGCGGAGGCGCGTATATACATGTGAAAGATTTCGCGGCTTTACTAAATGATGTGATGATGGACGGTAGGCAAAAATTTACATCTAATATTAGTGTTTGTTAGTCTTTTGCTTTTTCTTGCACCATGACAAGACTTGGCAGCTCAAATTGCAAGACAAGACTTAAAAAAAAGTCTAAACACCTACGTTGCACACGAAACGACATGTTGAGGTTATTTTTATTTTTTGTCTTGAACTAATAACTTCATTATTAATAAATTATTATATTGCATACATCATTAAATATGCGTTTATCCATGACTCCATGGCTCCAAATCCATTAATGTTCAGATATGCTATAATGAACATGCACAATAAACACGGTTGGGCTGTTGAGAACCCTAATGCCATAATGGAATCTCCATTTCAACATCAGTTTTCTTTGAATGCATGGGTAGGTATTATTGGAAATTTTCTTGTTGGGCCTTACTTCTTACCAAGAACTTTAACCGATGCTTCCTACAGACAAAAGCGTAAAACTGGACTTGATCAAATAAATCAGTTTTGTTGTTAATCGGTTTGGTATATAAAAAAGTGTAAAGAAACGAAAAATTAAAATAATACAATGGCGCATATGATGACCTATTTTATTTGTAATATTATACAGGGTGATATATATTTTTTTGACAAATAATGGCCAATGTACACTTGTAAGTTTCTAAAGCTGGTATTTTTTTTCAAACCTACTGTATACTGTAAATGTATATATCAAGTACCGACATTATTTTGACCCCCCTGTATGCCCTACCTTTTTTGACCACTAGCTTCTGAGCACCCTGTGTATTTTTGAACTTTTGAAAGAACGTCAAAATTAATCAAACTCCATATGAAACGAAACTTGTATTTTGCAAAATTGCACATTTCGTGACTAATGGAAATTTGGGAACTGATTTGTAAATTAATTAATAAATGTTTTAGAAGGAAAAGTAATATCATCTGCAAATGAATTGTGTGTTGGCCAACGTGATTAAAATATACCTAGGTGATTGGAATCGAAATACGATGATTACGGCATCTCATTTTTCGTCGTAATAAAATAACCTATTCATGGTATTTTCGCTACCCCTCTCTATACGCATTCTGTTTGCATTCAATCTACTCGTATAATCATCAAAGGTTTTCTTGCGGACATATATGAAATCGTCCTCGCTTTTATTTTCTGAATTAAATATATTCTTTGGTGGAAAAGAAGCTATAGAATCCTGTAGTGAATTAGCAGACTCGACATTCTTTATAGGATATAATTCCAGTGTCCAATCGTCTGTCTCCCATTAAGATTTTTTTTACGGAAATAGTAATGAATCACTCGTAAAATTGAAGCTGCTTTCATAACACAAAATATCCTCAAAGTCGACGTACTTTTGATTTTACAGCTAAATCTGCTATAAGCAGTGAAATGTAAATACAAATCAATTAATTTAATCCAATTGTAACCGCCCCATTGGATTTTTTGGTCGATTGAATCTACGATAACAAGTAAAGGCATTAAAAATTTTAACAATATGCAAGTGTATTGGAAAACATTTTAAATTTTTTACTTCGGCATTTAATTTTAATTTTTTCTTGTGTTAAATTTCGTTGGACTGCTTATTTTGTAGGTAACCAAATTAAAACTTACGTATATGGGCGTATTTTTCGTTGTCATTGAGAGTCTTGAATATCGTTAACCTTTTCGATCCTGTCGATTCCAAGTCCTGCGAATGATCCTTGGACTTCTTAGAAGCTGTGCTCTGGAAAACATAAATAGATACTGTTAAATAGGTAATTCTTTTTAAAGAATACAGGGTGGACCATTTTTCGTGGATCACCATTGCCATCTTGGAAAACGTGGTGATTCAATTTAGAAAAAAGTTGCACCTTTTGCTGACGATAAGATAACATAAACCAAACAGATTCAATAGATATCTGCTGCCGTTGCTGAAATTGTGAAAAAACTGAATTTAGCGAAAAAAGAGTTGAAATTCGATAAGAGGGATAGGAATATACGAGAAATCGTATATTCGTCTAAAAAAAATTCTGCGGGAAATTTTTTCGGTTATGCAATATTCATTTTTTTTTCTCTCATGGACGCTATTGTTGGATCTTGACAGTAACAGATGTAGAATAAAATTATGAATAGGTCCAAATGTTACACTATTATTTTATTTGAAGAATAACCCGTAAAATTAAAAAAAACTATAATTTAAATAAAAAATCTACATTGTATTAAAAGTTACTGTGTAAGTGAGGTTCTCCAGTGTGTAATTTAGGATGTATTAAATTTCCGTGTTAATAGTTAAACATACTATGGGTTTTTTATACGTTTTACACAAAACGTGTTAAAATTACTAGCATTATAATGAAATATACTGAATTTGTGTAATTTGATTGATGTGTTGGAAGTACACCATTTTGTGTAAACTTAACACATCTCTCTGTTCTATACTCCTACCCCAGACAGCGTCATTAAGAAAATGATATGATCAGATCACTACCAGTTAATTTTTGTAAATTCTTATTATTTAGTATCCAAATACATCTTTGTTCATTATTTGTTGTGTCGTTGTTTATGTGTTCCTTATTAGAATATGTATTACTATTTGGTTATAGTTCATTTTAACTAAATTATATGTACATTTTTAATAAATTCAAAAAAGTAAAATATCTCTCATTTTATTGCTATAAAACCATAATTCTGAAAATACTATACAGGATGTTTTTAAATGAAGTAGCAAAAATGAGACCACAGATTTCTTAGGTGAAAATAAATCTATTTAACCTAACATGCAGGATGTCAAAGTTAAAATTTTATTTTCGATAAAAATCCAAATATTTACATAAAATTTGTAGATCAGGGGTTTTTGCGGACGAGAAATACAAATTTGTTTTTAATGTTGACGTCACTAGTAGAGGGCGCCACTTTCGGCACATCATGTTTCTTTTAAATGGCAGAACTTTTTTGCTGCTTAGTGTATCCATCTGACTATTGAAACAATCGATTCTCCTACCCGTTATATCTGAGAAAGGTGTACGTTGTAGGTATTTTCAGTTTTTTGATAATATTGCAGCAACGGCCCGAGCAATGAAAAACGGACCGCACTGTATAAGTTGGTTCTATTTATTCCATTTTTTCTTTTCAATAACCAAAGAGCTTTGTTTTATTGTTGACAATGAAATAAAACAGTGTGTTATAATGGTTTTAGATCGTTTTCAATTGGAAATAAGCACAGTGTAGTGTCTATTTGATTATTCCCATGTATTAAATTCGTTTTCAAGGAGTTGAGAAGTAGTTGTTTAATCAAATTCCGGGAATCCGATTCGAAATTTCAAGTATGCAAATTAGCTTTCGCGTTAACCTACGAGTGATTTAATGCGTTTAACCCGTTTTGTGAAACCATCAAAACCTACTCAAAAACTGTCATCTGGGAAACTTAAGGGTTAAATCAAATAAAACTCAAATTGCTTTCTAAATTTGTCTTCTTCTAAGGTCGTCGTATTTTTGTCCGTAAAATGATCAAATGATCAAAACACGTAAAGCAAAAGTAATATCAAAAATACAATTATTGTTCTTTTGATTATCCACTTTTACTATTTAAATTCTCCTTAAATAATATGATTAATAGTTATTTATGCAACAAGTACAAAAAGTAAGTGTTTATTGCATGCGACGTGAAATTGTCCAACGAGGCCGTCAGGCCGACACGTCGAGCGCAATAAACACTTTTTGTACGAGTTGCATACAATATTTTTTCTCCGTTCATGCAAAAACCAAAAAATGTTTTATTTAGATGACACTAAGTCTAGGAAAATATGACGTCGATTTGAACGTTTATGTTTGTCATGATGAGACAAAACGCTGTAGTAGAATGACAGATGAATGCAATAAACATTTTATTGCACTAGTGCAATAAAGAACCACTTTTTCCACTAAATATAGCTCAATAAAGTTTTGTTTTTTCATGAACGTAGAAAAAAGTTAAAATGCATTTGCAAGGCACACATTATTTTGCTATTCTAACCTCACATTTTAACAATTATTTTCTCATAATTATAAACAAAAGCAAATAATCTTATGTGCAGAACAGTATAAGTTTATGTTATAACAATATTTACGTCTACAGTTGAATTTAAAAAAATACGTATTTTGATTCCTGTACCTATAAATTTATTGGTTAGACCGCTTTATGTCCTTAAATAAATTAAAGCAGTGGACTGCGGAAAAATATTGGAAAAACTAAAAATGCGAATTTCGTAATGAAATTTGGTACAGGAGCTCCAAATTAGATTCTGAACAACTTTTTTTAGTAATTTTTTTCGAAATCTTCAACGCTAAGCAAAATATCGGGAATGGGCCCCATTTAGGGGGCTGTTTTGAATTATTATTATTTTTTTATAAAATCAACGGTAATAATGACCAGTGTTTCACCGTATAGAAATAAAATTATGATATACTATTACCAGAGAATATTTTGGAAGTGTGACTTCACCTAAAATTACCAGCTGTATCCACTACTTAAAATTATTTTTAATGTAATATAAATTTTGTAATTTTTATTTCGATATTAAAGACGTCTTTTGTTTTTTTTTTACGTGAAAATACATGATTAATGTTTATAGCGTAACTTATAAAAATCAGTAGATATGAAAAAAATATGTATTTATTATTATAAAATGTAAAAGATGAACTTATAGTGAAGAACCGTATGACGATGACATCATCGATAAGTTTTCACCTTTTAAAGATCAAAAAATAGACTTTATATTTAAAAAGTAAATGGGTTTGTTAAATACTTTTTTTAATATAAAATATCAAATTCGAAATATTATTTATCCTGTTGCTCCGCTTATCCTCAAGTTTGCGAGCCGCCACTGTTTGGGAGAATAGAAAATGATATGATGCAAACATTTTGTTTTAATTTCAAGCACCTATAATATCAACCTAGGTGATAGGTTATCGATGTTCTGAAACTTATAACAAATATTTGAACTAATTATAATTTACAGAGAACAATTTGCATAAACCAAAGCAGGGAAGACGACATGTTTCGTTTTAATATTAATATTAATCAGGAACACCTACCTAAAGTTTAACTAAAGTTCTTGGAAAACTACAAAAAGATTATGCACGATTTATACTCGACCTGACGGCCTCGTTGGACAATTTCACGTAGCGTGCAATAAACACTTTTTGCACAAGTTGCTTACAATATTTTTTCTACGTTCATGAAAATATCAAAAAATGTTTAGATGATACTAAGTCTAGGAAAATATGACGCCGATTTGAACGTTTATGTTTGTCAGGATGACAAAACGCTGTAGTAAAATGACAGATGGATTCAATAAACATTTTATTGCACTAGTGCAATAAAGAACCATTTTTTCCACTAAATATAGTTCAATAAAATTTTGTTTTTTGCATGAACGTAGGAAAATAAAATTAACATACTTTTAGGGTTTAAAAAGTTACGCATTGAAAAGTATTTAATGAAATTTCTACACAGAACTTCCTTAAGGTGTTTTTTAACTGTTTTAAGAGAGTGTCATTATTATTGCAAACGATTGTACAGTTTAATTCATCACGAGCTGCATGTAATGCTAAACGTAAAATCCTACAAGCACAACCCGAAATGAGAAAATCCAGTGCTTCAGCAGTTAATAAATGTGAAATATTTACAATGGTCAGATCGTATGACGAAATGAACCTGAAGGACATCAAAAGAAATTATATCACATATTGACGTTTGAATTAGCTTGGAGCGGAGGAGAAACAACTTACTGCAAACCAGCTTATTTCGTATCTGAAAATAATGGAAAAGAAACTGGACGTATCGAGTACCTATAATTCTCTATTTTCGAAAACGAAACAAGGCGGTGACATTAAATTATGTGACAGCAAATGAATTACGCCTAATGTTTTAGAGGAAGATATGTGCCCAGTACGCTTATGAAATTTCCAAATAGACTAAAAGCGGAATTAGAGAACAAGCTCTAATAAAAATAACAGGACACAGCAGTTCATCATCAATAAAACCATACTTACAAGTTGACAAAGAGTCATTATTCAATCGATTCGCTTGGAAAAAGAACAAACTTCAACATCTACTACAGAGACGATTAACTGTGGCACCCGTAGCGATATTAGTATTTCTCGTATGAATTTCAATAACTGCGTGTTTAATAATTGTACGCCTAACTCAAAATGTATTTGTTTTTAGTGTTTCATAAATAAAGCTTGCATTGATATGTTTCTAAATTTATTATTCATTAAATAGTCCTGCCGAATTACACTCGATGTTTGTATTAATACCGGGTAAATTTGGGTTACAAATTGCTAAAGGAAACAGTTTAGTTTTAGTGACGCGAGTCTATGTGTTCAAATTATTTTAAAGGTTTTAAAGGCGGCAGAAAACACAGGGTGTTTATTAATTGAATGCCGATATTTAAGGGTGTGAATCCTTCGGTCATTTTAAGAAGAAACTTACGCACCATTTTCACGTAAAAAAATTAAAACCAAAAAAAGTTGTTTCCCCAAGTCATTGGCAAAGATTTTAAAACATTTTTTACATCAAACAATGCTCCCTAATGATTACTAAAGTAAATTTTTTCTTAAAACTGTAACACCCTGTAGCTCAAAAATTAAGAGGTTTAGGACATATGTTGATATTAAGTTTTCTTCTTAAAATGACCGAAGGATTCACACCCTTAAGTATCGGCATTCAATTAATAAACGCCCTGTATATTATTATCAGATCGCACTAAAATTAGAAAATCATTCAGAAAATGTAATAAATAAATGAAAAATTACCCCATCCTCGCCTTTCGATCCCGTTCCCTAAATTATTAAACATTAAGCCTTTATGACTTTGACGGAAATCTAGCTACAGAGTTCCTGCTTCCATAGTTCGTGATATGCAATTATCTCGTCGATGAATATAAGTAATATAATTAGCAATTAACTCTTCGTCACCTTTGATTTAAGTCTGCTAAAGTAGAGCTGTGCACGTCTGCTTAAGAAAATTAATAGAACTTTAGAAAGCTGCCATTTTGATCATGGGCGAAGTTAGGGGGGGGGGGACTAGGGAGGCTAAACCCCCAGCTGATCTATTCTGTGACGCTGATCGTTACTAATTACTATTACCACAGTCTATTATACAGTCCGGCGTCTTCACGTCGGCTCCTTTGATGTCGAGGTCCCAGATTTAATTTTTTTTAGACGACCAAAAGACGACTGCGCATTTAGCTGCGCACATTCGCGCGCTCAAGGGACACGGTGATTTGTCAAGAAATAGATTTTCTCCCAGTTCGTCGTGTACAAATGAATTTCATTGGCGTTCATTGCGCATTTAGCCGCGATTTAGCCACACCCTCTGGAACCTTCACTCGACGAACTGTAGCGATATCGAAGAAGCGGCGAGAAATGACGCATTTTCACTGATTACTGAAAAATCCAAAGCGGTATATGACTTGGCTTATGAAAAATTTGAGAAATATCGTGAACAGAGGAAAGCACACGTCAATGAGAAAGTACTATTGGTATATTTTGAAGGTAAGAAGAATTTGAAGGCTTCTACGCTATGGACGACACAGTACTCCATGTATGAGAACTGAGCTGTCTTTAAAAAAAGGTATAGACATTAAAACATACAATAGCTTGCCAGTTTAGTAATTCGCATTTTCTGCTTTAGGTTGTGTTACAGATGAGGAAACGTATTTTAAAGTAAATATTCCAAATACAAAGACTAGAGTAATTGGTGAATTTGTAATCACTCCGGGAGATATAGAAGAACTCACGGGTGTAGCCAAGGGGGGGGGGTTTGGGGGTCCACCCCCCCCCCCCCCCGAAATAAGCAAAATATTGCCTAATATTATAGCGAAAGATACGAGGAGTGAAAGAGAGTTAAATTATTACATTTGAATATATATAGTAGCGCCTAGCGCCATCTTTTGACGAGAGGCAGACGCGCGATGAATATATAGATATCAAATTTCATGTAAGTATATTTTTGTTGTCTTATTTACTTCAAACCAAACCCCCCCCCCAAAACTAAATCCTGGCTACGCCCGTGGAAGGACTAAACTTCGTTGACATTATCAGGAAGTATAGAAAGTTACGTCCGGAAAATATTAAACACAATAGATTCTTTGTTAGATATAGAAATGGCAATATCGTATCGTCAGTTACCAAAGATGATTGCTCAAATGGGTTTTCCGAATTGTACATTATTCACTTATACAAAGAAGATCTTTGGCCACTTTACCTGCAGATTCTGGGGCCAATATTTTAAAAATAAAACAACACGGCGGCTGGAAGTCAAATTCTGTTGCAGAAGCATATGTTGAAAATTCTATAGAAAATAAAAAAAAAAAAATTTCCGGTGATATTCTTGGAGAACCGAGTAATACCAATAACTTATCACGGAATATTACTGCAAGTTCAACAAATAAGATTTCTTCTGGAATTAGTTTTACTAACCGTTCCAACTGCGTTGTGAATATTTAAAATTAAATAATAATAATTAATAAATAATTAATAAAGTGTTATTTATAAAATTATAAAAGTTTCTTTATTATTTTTCTGTTGTATTTTGTTTAATTCTTTTTTGCAATTAGTGACATAACGAACTTTTCGTAACCAGTTGCATAATGATTTTCATTATGGAACTAGTTACATAAAGTAGAACGTTTTGACACTTGTTTCGATAACAAAAGATGTTACTTTATCTGTCAAAATTAGAAAAAAACATATTTTTGACAGTTTACCCGGAGATTTAGCCCCCCTAGATTTGATGACCTAACTTTGCCCATGATTTTGATACTCTGCATCGCAGGAAATCCATACAACACGTGTAAATTTTCATTACAGTAGACCAACTTTCAACTTTAGAATGCTAATTAAAAAAATAATCTAGATGGCATGTGTCACTTTGTCATATATTCCATGTCAGACTTAAACAAAAAAAGATAACACAAAGTGTCGAGTGATTTGTTTTTGAAGTGTTTAAGTTAAGTTTTAAGTTACATTTTTTACAAAATAAGGAAATATGATGAATTATTCCTTTGAAACCAGCTCTCTAGTTTTTGGGCAGCATTGACGTTATTGGTAGTTTCAATATTGTCATTAGATAGATAGATTTATTTCGTCTTAGAACATACAGAAAATTGTACATAAACAGTAATAAAAGCTGCGTATTTTAGAACCGCCGTGTCATGTGTATATATACAATGTACACTTTACCAACAGTGGTATAAACTAGAACGATAAAACACTTTAAAATAATGTATATATACAAAATAAGAAAATACAAAATTATAAAACACATCACATCACATCAGAAACATAGCACATAATTCTGTTTTACATATGTGTGCAGAACAATTCGTCCACACTGTGGAAACATTTCATAATAAAAAACTGTTTAATTTTTTTCTTAAATATTATCATACTGTCTGCCTCTTCAAAGCATTTATGCTGTAGCATTGCGTGGTTATATACGTTTATACTTATGTGTACAGGACTCTACTGACAGTCTGAAATAAGGTAATTGTAAAGCATGACCGAAACGAGTATTATGTGAGTGGATATTAGACCTTCTTTCTAATTCTGAGACATTACTTCTCACAAAAATAAGAAGTGAATAAATATACAGTATGCGCCAAAAGTATGGAATAAATTCAATAAAAACGAAACAATTATTTTTTGGGAAAAATCCTCGAATAGGTCGATTTTTAATTTAAAAAATACATATTTTAGGTCCTTCCACCATACATATTTTAGCGTAAAATGCTATTTTCAAATGTCATTTTTTTTCAGTAATGACGTCATCGATTTTTTTTTAAATGGTAACACCATATTTTTTCCCTTGATTCTGAAAGATCGTTTAATTATCTATCAGACAGTACTAAAATTTTGCCCTCCTACATAGGAAAGTTTTCGAGTAAATGACGATTGAATGTTAGAAAACATAAATCAATTAAAATAAAGCAAAAACGTTATCAAGTTTAGTTTTTCGAATTCCATAGTTCTTTTATGGATCACGTATGTGAAAATCTTTGCAAAGTGTCATTGTCACACCGACTTTCTAATAAGTATTGTAAGCGACATAGAAATTATTATTCAATTTAAAGTATTATGGCACATTTAACTGTTACTCAAAGAATTGAAATTTTAATTCTTATCGGATGCGGGAATATGACTAGAACTCAGCAGGAAGTTTGCGATTTATTTAATGAAAAATATCCAGATCGCCCTATCAGCCAATCAACAGTCAGTAAGGTAGAGTCTAAATTTAGAGAAACTGGCAATGTTGTAAATATTCGAAAACCTGGACGTCCAAGCATTAATGAAAATCAGAAACAGTACATTTTGATAAGTATGGTGGATAATCCTCATAATTCTTCACGATTAGTTGCATTAAACAATGACACTAGTCAGAGCACAGTGCTACGTATCTTGAGGAAGGAAAAATATCATCCCTACAAAATTCAACTTGTGCAGGAACTCAATGAAGATGATCCCGATCGTCGCTTACACTTTTGCGAAATTCTAATGGATTTATGTCAAGGAAATAGAAATTTACACCGGCAAATACTTTTTTTAGATGAGGCCACATTTTGTCTGAATGGTACAGTAAACCGTCAAACTTGCAGATATTGGAGTCGGGAAAATCCTCATTGGATGGCAGAGGCACATACCCAACACCCTCAGAAATTAAATGTGTGGGCTGGAATAGTTGACGACAGAATAGCAGGGCCTTTCTTCTTTGAAGGAACCCTTACAGGACAAAGATATTTAGAGTTTCTAGAAAATGACCTTGTTCCAGCCCTTGCAGTAATTTTTCCTAACGATAATGACCCTGACATTCCTGACGATACCATATGGTTTCAGCAAGACTATGCGCGCCCTGTACGAGATTTTTTGGACAACTGTTTTCCTGGAAGGTGGATCGGCAGACGCGGACCGATAGAATGGCCTGCAAGATCGCCAGATCTTACACCTCTTGACTATTTTTTATGGGGATACTTGAAGTCAAAAGTGTACATTAATAAACCACGTAATTTAGAAGAACTTCAAAATCGCATTCGGGACGAAATACACAGAGTTACTCATCATTCATAATGTGCAAGAAGAATTTCTTCACAGACTTGCGCATTGTCAACAAGTTGGTGGATGGCAATTCGAACATTTAATTTAAGTATAAAATTTAATCAATTGTATTTTATTTTACATACCTCAGAATTGTTACTTTTTTATGGATAAAATTTACGTTTTCTAACATTCAATCGTCATTTACTCGAAAACTTTCCTATGTAAGAGGGCAAAATTATAGTACTGTCTGATAGAGAATTAAACGATCTTTCAGAATCAAGGAAAAAATATGGTGTTGCCATTTAAGAAAAATCGATGACGTCATTACTCGAAAACAAATGACATTTGAAAATCGCATTTTACGCTAAATTATGTAATTTTTAAATTAAAAATCGACCTGTTCGAGGATTTTTCACAAAAAATAATTGTTTCGTTTTTATTGAATTTATTCCATACTTTTGGCGCATACTGTATAAGGACGACAAAGTCATTATACCAAGATCCTTGAATAATGTTCTACATGATGTTTTCATTGATTTGCCCATCATATATCTTATTGCCCTCTTTTGAGTGTAAAAACCCCGATAGTCCATACGTTAAAACTGATTGGAAAACATCGAAATGCAAAAGTTTTAGAATATCAATAGACACTGTGTGTTTAATACTTTTAATTAAATAGCATGTCGAAGCAAACTTTGGTAATATCTTATCAATAGGAATATTCCATGATAATTTGTTATCGATATACAACCCTAGAAATTTTGTAGCATCTACATTTTCAATGAACTTACTCTCTACTTTAAATAGCAATGATGAATTATATGACAATGACACATTTTCGGTACAGGACTCGACAGATGTTGATTTCGCTTAATGCACCATTCAGTCTCATATTCTATATAAGAAGTTCCTGAAATAGTAGCTTGCACGAAACCAATGTTGGCAATTCGATAAATATTTATTTTTTCCTAGAAATCTGTTAATTCGTGTGTTAAAACAAAATTCAAAGATTTTATCCAGATAACATTGCTACGCCACAGGTATATAATTTTGTATATCCTTTGTTTTTAAAGATAGGTGATATTTTTGAAACCCAAGGATTTAGGAATATTTATCGGTCTCGAAACTAACCTTTTCTATTTTCGATATAATCGGTGACAGTTCCTTTTTGGCTGCAAGAAATACTGTACCAGGTATGTTATCAATTCCAAAGGATATTTTTCTACATACTTTAGATATTACATTCTCAATTTCACAGGCTACTGTTGGATATAAAAATAAGGAGTTTTGATTATCTTGTAAGACAGGAGTTTTTGTTATACATACTTTCCATATTTTCATTAATTATTTCCCAAGACTCTATTTATATCATTTGTTTCACTTAATCTTTTATTGTTTACATTTTTCTTATCAAACTTTACTTTGAGTATAAAAGGCTCATTATATTGACTTTTATAAAACGCACTATTTAAATGTTTATTAACTTGACGCATTTCCCTTACTGGTTGAGAAAGATATTTCATTTCTTTAGTAAGCCATTTAGGTCTAGATATTTTTCTGAAATTTTTACAAGAACTGATAAGTGGGAAACACTTCAAATAAATCTTTTATTTAGAGTAAAAAGTATCGAACAAGTCTATGTCGGCGTTAAAATCAATAACACTGTACCAATCCGTACACCAAACAGCGTGTTTGAAAATCTCCATATTACCTTCATGGAATCGCCTAAAACATCTAAATAGTGACAAATAAATAAGGGTCCTTACATTTAGTTTCTTAGTATAACAAGAATACATCCATTATTTGTTATTAAAGTTGACGCAATAGAATAAGAAAAGAAATGCTTTGACTTGGAATTGTAATTATTTTTCTGAATAATATTTTCATGAACTGAAGATACATTTCAATTGGACACACCTCGTATGTTATTGATCGATTTAAAACTCTGTCACAATTTATTTAGATACAGCTGGAAGATGAAGTGTAAACTGACGAAACGGGTATGCAATCGTTTATACTCTACATTTCAACAGAGTCAATCTCTTGTGCTGGTTCTAAGTGCTATAGATTTGGTAACTTTATAAACTTGTATTTTGATTCGTTATTCTCACACAGCTAATTGAAATCTAAATCTGTTCATTTTGTAACAATTTAGAAACTTTTAGAACAGTACGATTGAATTGAATTTATAATTGGACCTTTTCTTCCACAGATTAGTTGAAACTTGACGTTTGAAGTCTTTGTTCAGCTCCGTATTAAATTTATTCATATTCAGTAAGAAATTGTTTGAAACTTTAAAGAAATAGCTTGGCAGACCTAATGTACCTAAGTGACCCTGACCCAAGCGTTATAATAATAATAATAAATGTCCTTATTTAATAATAATGCAAAATTACAAGGTTTATACATACAATACAAAATTGTACAGGATGAACAAATAAACGTCATTATTATTGAAAAGGCTCGCTCAGCTGCTCGTTTTAGAAATGACACTTTGCTAATGATAATTAAATAGTGTTTTACTTATTTACAGAAGAGCGTTCTATAGGTCGCCATATTGAAAATAGTAAATTACTAATTTTGAGCTGCATACTTGTATTGAGCCTATTTTTGGCAATTGGCTTTAGAATTAAAGTCCACACAGTACAAAGTTATCCATTTTTATACAAAATAGTTAAATGTTTTTAAAAAATATTTTTTTTCTAGACCAAAATGGCCACCTTTTTACCCTGTCTGATACAAAAACAAACAATTTTTTTCCTATAAAATGTTTCCTAAAAATTTGTAATTTTTCGTAAATTCGAAATTCCTTGATATTTACCAGAGAGGTCCTTCCACCATGCTGTAAGTTTTGATTACAATATATTTCAAAAAAATATGCTACCAAGAATACAGTTCAACAGATGTGTTGGTAATCTATGCAACAGATAACGAAATGGAATAAGGGTTATCCATTTTTATACAAAATAGTTACAATGTTTTTAAAAAATATTTTTTTCTAGACCAAAATGGCCACCTTTTTACCCTGTCTGATACAAAAACAAACAATTTTTTTCCTATAAAATGTTTCGTAAAAATTTGTAATTTCTCGTAAATTCGAAATTCCTTGATATTTTATTTACCAGAGAGGTCCTTCCACCATGCTGTAAGTTTTGATTACAATATATTTCAAAAAATATGCTACCAAGAATACAGTTCAACAGATGTGTTGGTAATCTATGCAACAGATAACGAAATGGAATAAGGGACAAGGAAATTCGGCTCGGGCTCAGTCAGCTGGTGTAGATCACTCTTAAGATTAACATTTTCCTATAAAAGTTTGGTCACTCCCTCAATCAATACGTCCGCAAACACAATTCGTTCACATCAAGCGCCGATTCATCTTCATCTCTCGGTCGAAAGCGTTAGTATTTTATTTTGCGGGAAAGTATGTTCAAAATAATTTTAGTTTTGAGGGATTACAAACACGAATTTTTGGTAATGCAGGACAGTGTCGTAGTGTCGTGCTATCATGCAGGGAGGCGATAGCGAAATCAAAATACATAATTATGATGATCCACGAGGGCAAAGGTTATACTTTTTTTATTATTTTGTCCACGACTTTTAACAATATTTTAACAAACTTTTTTCTGAACAAATTACACAATATTTTGACATTCATATCATGAATATATAATTCAAAAGTGTCAAAACACCTTACTATTGAGCTACTGTATAGTGTATATATAGGGTATTCCAAAATTAGCCTACCAAAAATTAACAGAGGATTCTACGATCAAAAATAAGACAAAAAAGATACATAAAGATAGGTCCGTAAACGCCCCCTAACGGAGCTATTGCTCTTTAAAGGGGGCCCCACAATTTGATTTTCTCCAAATATTTTCAAAACGAATCGAGATAAAGTAATCAAATTTAAAATTGAAAATCGCAATTAGATTTCGAATCTAATGTAACAATACCATAATTAATCATAAACGTGCCAAACAGGGTCGATATTGGATAAATATTGCTCTAATTTTTTCATGTTTCGAGGCTTTTGCCGTCAATGTTGAACAATTTTACAAAAAAGGTATTCTTGTTTTCCTTCGATAAATTATTCCGTTTACGAAAAATATTAATTTAAAAATTTTGTGACATACCACTAAAATATTAGATATGATATGCAAACGGTCAAATTGTCTCTAGTAGGCTTTAAAAAGTTATTTGTCAGTTTATTTGACACATATTACATATGTTTTTAAAATGTTTTGAAGTATTAGTAGGATATATTAAAATTCAAAAATTTACAAATAATTACATTACTGATATGCATTTTAAAAGTATTTTAATATGTTAAAACGCTTGAATAACACCTTTAATATGTGTTAAATAAGTCGACAGTATTTTCTCAGAGCTTACTAGGGGTATTTTGCCTATTTATAGTTTCCATCTTAAACTTTTGTGGTATGTCACAAAATTTTTAAATTAAGATTACTCGAAAACAGAGCAGTTTATCGGATTGAAATAGGAGTACCTTTTTCATGTAAAATAAACCAAAATTAGAACAATATTTACCCACTGACCCCCCAGTTT
Source organism: Monochamus alternatus (assembly GCA_037114965.1). NCBI lineage: Eukaryota > Metazoa > Arthropoda > Insecta > Coleoptera > Cerambycidae > Monochamus > Monochamus alternatus. The sequence continues at coordinate 58,076,174 of CM073429.1, read as the reverse complement.
GGCACGCCTATGACCAATTATGAGGAATTATTTTCAGAACTTTAGATTCGCAATCTAATTGTGATATTCAATTTCAAATTTGATTACTTTATCTCGATCCGTTTTGAAAATATTTGGAGAAAATCAAATTTTGGGGTCCCCCTTTAAAGAGCAATAGCTCCGTTAGGGGGCGTTTACGGACCTATGATTACATAACTTTTTTTTCTTATTTTTGATCGTAGAACCCACAGTCAATTTTTGACAGGCAAATTGTCTCTAGTAGGATATTAGGCAAAACATGTACTTTCAGCATGACGGTGCCCTGCCCATTTTAGTCGTGTTGTGATCAATCATATTGACAATCACTTTTCACAACGCCGAATTGGCTGAGGTGGTTTTCAAAATTGACCATCAAGGTGACCAGATTCGAATCCCTATGATTACTGCCATTGGAGATGGTTTAAATTAGTATATGCGACAAAAGTGAACACAAGAGGGGCGCTATTCAATCGGATTATCAATTGTGCAGCAGTAAGAGAAAATCACCGTGCACTTCAATGAGCGACCCGTGCAATCCACAATGAAAATTTAATTCATTAATTTCGGTTTATTAGATCTTTAATCAATGTTACAATTTATATTACCTACAGAATAAACACTCTTTTCTACTGATGCATTACAATAATTAACTCGGATAAAAATATTTTCATTGCTATCTGAGTAACCGTTGATACTCGACCATATGATTATTAGGCTTGTTTGTTTACTTTTCCACCTGAACACTCCTTTCGAATAGTTTAGTGTGCGAATAGTGCAGTTATATTTTAAAACAAACATTGAAGGAGCGATATTTTGATAACTTGCATCATACTGTGTTGTGGTGACATTTTTTATAGGTCGAGCACAAAGTCAACTGAAATTTTCTCCAGGGAAGGTACACGTTCCTCATGCAAAAAAATCCGGCAATTTATCTGTGGGAAAATCTCTGGAGAAATAACCCTCAAAAAAACTTCATCTGTGCTTTCTTTTTTATTTATCTAAATTTATGTGGATCTCTGTGAAATTCGGGACAATTAAGTTACCGTTTCTTGCTTGAGACTGTGTTGGTGACTAAACTTCACAAGCTTATTGCTTGTTAAGTTAATATTAAGTGTGTTGGGACACATCTAGTTGCTAGATATTCCTTAGCCAACTGTTTAATGCGTAATACGGCTTTATGAAATACAGCGTCTGGCATGACAATTACTTTTTTTTTTTTTCAGGGATTGGGATTACAATAAACGACCGGCTCAGAAAAGTGAGATTTGTTCTAACATTTTAAAAGGCCTCGTAAATCTTATGAATTACAATTTAAGATGTTTTTTCCTCATGGACGCTGTAAAGGGGGAATATTAATCGTCTAAATGGCGAAGTGATTTAGCAAAATGCATTGCGTACCCAGAATTTCATTAACTTTATTTTCATTCTAATTTACTTTACATCCATGCACGGTTGTGAATTCCAGAGTATTTTGTTTCCTGTTGCGCAAATGAAATCATATATGATAAATAAAAAATGTATTCTTATGGAGTTGGAATAGCATTAACTCGTTTTGATACCACCTGCTTTGATAAATCTTTGTACCTACTTTGTTGAAAAATGGTTTCATCAAACCTCGCCGATCTTCTTGAAATTTTGCACGTCTCCACAATTTACCATTCTGAACAACTTTTTCAAGTAACATTTTGCTATATTTTTAGCAGAAAAGGCACTTTACCTAAAACCAAAACAGTTTTTACTCGGTGCACTGAGCATTTCAAATAGAATTATTTAAAAAATGGTTACTCCTACCGACTTCAGCAAAGTATACCTTTTCCAAATAAAACAGGTAGGAGAATCGATTGTTTCGATAGTCAGAAGGATACACTAAGCTGCAAACAAAGTTACACACGCAAAATACCAAGGGACCCCCCCCCGCACCCACTCCAATGGACCTTGTGGAAATAAATGGATTAGTCCACCAAATTGCTCATCAAAATTTAGCTGTGTATACCAAATTTCATTTATTTATCACAACGTGATTGAGAGATACTGCAAAAAAATGATTTCCAAATTGGTTTGTTTAAATTTCGAGAAACATTTTTTTTCATGAACTAGACATAATTCTACCGATAGGTTTCAGATTTTATTAAAAAATTTTAATTTTTATTAAAGTTACAGCAGTTTGAAAATTAATATTTTATTTGTGTTATATCATAAAAATTTCAAAATGTTCTAAATTCTACAAATATAGTTATTTTTTAATAAAACTTGAAACCTATCGGTAAAATTACATCTAGTTTATGAAAAAAAATATTTCTCGAAATTTAAAGAAGCCATTTTGAAAATTTGAGGTCAGGCCCACGTTTTTTTCAATTTTTTTTCGAAAACTGTAAAATCGTTCTTCTTCTACCAAAGTTCTCTATATGGCCACAGTGCATATGTATACCCTAAAGTTTGATTTGGGTCCCATGTCTGGCTATTGAGATATGACATACCTGAAATCTCACCAGCCGCCACTGGCCTTGAAATTGGCAAAAACTGTTATATCACTGTTTCTACAAAAAATAATGGATGTTATGTAATGCAATTATTGTCATTTTTGTATTTTTGTTATATTTGATCGCCTTCAAATTTAGTACGCCTATGAAATGTCGTCCGTCGCGCTTGTCCAGAAGCTAGCGATTAGTCACTCAGTAGTTTTTCGGCCGTCTAGTATAGGTCGATTAACTTTTAGATGGAATTTAACACTTTTTATAGTAGCAACTCGCAAAATTAAGTCATAAGTTCAACACCTACACCATTTTTAAATCAGTTTTCAATTAATTCAACATCGGCGTAGAGCAGTCCGGTTTAAAACGACAGTTTAATTAGAAGGATCTACGTTGGCGTTGCCTTCGTGCCGCCTTTTTTATTTTATTGGTCACACAAAACTCGAATTTATTCCGATATGTATTATTACACCTACCGGCGATCTAAAATGACAGATGAACTGTGACTCAACACTCTCTGTTCACAATCGCCCCTTTGACAAGGTGTGAGCCGGAAAAAAATTTATTACGAGCGACACCTATTTTTAACCGAAAAAGGGGAATAATAAATAAATGTCGCGTCACTTTGTTTTCCAGATTTTCAGTAGAAAAAATTTGTCGCTCGCATCTTTCTAAATGAAATTTTCACAACACAACAACTGTAAAAATGTACGTGTCTTCTTCAGAATGTTTTTTTTAATGGAACATTTCAATTTTTCAACACAGAATGATTGATATAAGATTGTAGTCACAAGATTGTATGATATTGTGGTTCTGGATGTACTTTTTTCTTGATTGTATGATATTGTGGTTCTGGATGTACTTTTTTCTTATATTTCAGTGTGGCAATGAGTTAAAAAAATATTTGTAGCTAACTTTTACTAGTTAAGCTAGTAACGGATGGTGAGCTATAATTTATATCTGATATGTTACAAAAATATCGCCTCTGATTAAAATGCATAGAACGCTACGCACTAATGCTATAATATATATTTATATCTATGTGGTTTACTTGTCTGTAGGAGTGAGTATATCTCACACACAAAAAATAGATATATATTACATATATTATCGCACACCGTTCGTAACATTGATGAATATTTTGCTAAAACATTGTATTACTGATATAATTTTGGAGAAAATTTTAATCCTGAGTGTAGAATTGTGATAATTATTATTTATTTAGCAATCATTTTTATTGTTAAAATACTACAGTAGCGTTTTTAAGAACTGTGAAGGGGGGCGGTAGGAAATGACTGGAAAATGATCAATTACAAAAAATCTACTCCGTGGAGTACTTCAAGGCTCTATACTTAGCCCCTTATTGTTTCTGTTGTATATAAACGATATCGTTCCAAATTTTCCAGTGGTATCTTTTATTCGTTGATGATACAAATACCCTTCTTTAACATTCTAACAAATCAAACTTATTAAATAAAACAAAATACACTATTAACGATAATATATTAAGCAGGTTTACAGCAACTAGCAATGGTAAGTTTTAAACTTAGAAACGAGTACTTGTATCGAGATGTTGAGGCTTTTACGAACGGTGCTGTTATTTGATATATAACGATGGTTTTCTGGCTTGTTATGCCGTGATCTAGGTAACTGGTCGCTGCCAGTAACATAATTAACGTGCACATACCTAGCTTTAGCTGGGATTCTTTGACATGCTTTTATTGTTGTAGGACTAGGCTCTATGGTCACTATCGCATATTAAACTAAGGTTAGTGGAGATTTTTTGCAAAAATCTAAATTTTGAGCCCAATTTCAGAAATCCCTACAACAATTAGATTTTGGAAAAATGTACGGGAAGACAAAAATATGGATCAAATTTATAAATAAGTAATTATATACACAATGTTTTGCCTAATATTTCTTAACAAGCGCCAAAGTCATCAGTCATAAATATTGAATTCTTAGCATTTTAAAACGATATACTACTAATAATTTTGTAGCGTAAACTTTTACTATTTAAAGAAAGTTCTGAGATGTTTATATTTATTGAACCAAAGACAATTCTGTCGATAGTATTTTAAACAAGCAAACATTTTTACTGTTTCTAAATTCTTTATCTGCCCCTTAGCTATTTATACATTTACGAATAAAAGTGGATTATAACATCTAATATGCATAGTCATACTACAAGTTAGAATAATATTTTACTAACCTTGTATAATGTTTGTAGAAAGAGAACAGTTGGTATCAAGCTTTTCACTTTACATATTTTGATATTCAAACATAGTTTCGAGGCTGATTTAACTGATACAGGGTGATTCAGTTTTTAATGAACAAACTTCTAAGGTAAGTAGAATTTTGAAAAATAATAGCAGTTTATTATACAATAGTTATAATTTTGGGGCTCTATAAGGAAGATACAGGGTGTTAAAATTTGAAGAAAAAATTTGATTTTTTGGTATAATTACTGAAGTAACGGAAATATTTGAGCCATACTTGGTACACAGTGTAGTTAGTTAAGTTGTCATAAAATGTGAAAATAGCAATAATGATTAAGTTTTTTACCGACAGGAGCAGATAGGGTTTTTGTTAGAAATTAAAGTACACATTTAAAAATGTCATAAACCTTACCATTATACAGGGCGATTCAACTTTTTTCCGGAAATTAAAGATACGAACTGCCCATATCCCCGCCACTGGTTGTTCAAAGTGCTTGATATTTTCACATTTTATGGCATCTTAACTAACTATACTGTGTACCAAGTATGGCTTAAATATCTCCATTACTTCAGTAATTATATCACAAAATCAAATTTTTTCTTCAAACTTTAACACCCTGTATCTTCCTTATAATGGCCCAAAATTATAACTATTATTAATAAATTGCCATTATTTTTCAAAGTTCTACTTACCCTCGAAGTTTATTCATTAAAAGCTAAATCACCCTGTATATTTTCTACGCTATTATTTGATTCCTTGTTATTACATATTTTTATATAGCAATTTTTTTGCCAGACGCCTCTAAAAGTATTTTTTTAATTACTGAGTTTGAATTAAATAAAATTAAATACTCTGTAAAATAGTCTTTATGAATACATCTACAACACTTCTCTTTTCTTAAAACTACCTACACACGAATTACCCTAGTACATACTTGTAATTTGCATACTTTAGAAGCTGGTGAAATATATGTGCTTTATATCAGTTTCTTTAGTTACCTTTCTTAGTAGGCTGGAATTATGTATCAATTTTGGAGCTAGATCTGGAAGTATAGAAGGTTGCTACTTCAAGATCTAGATATTTCTATTAATTTTGCATTGATTAATTAGTGTATATAAATAATAGACTAATGTTTGGTTGATATGCAGTTACGGTGTAATTTATGAAAAATTGGGCATTTCTTAGAACTTGTAGAGGTATTACCTGAGAATTGGAGTAAAGCTCAGTCTTTTCGGATGGGGACATCTCGTCCAGCACTCCCTCGAACTGCAGCTTTTTCCGGAACCGGAACAGGCTCCTGGCTATCATGGCATTCATGCCAACGATGAGCACCACCGGCACCACCAGTGTGACGACGGTGTCCACCGAGTTGAGAACTTTGGCGAAGTTCTTGTAATCAGGAAGCAACTGACATTCCTCGTTGACTATACCCGCTATCCAAAACACGTACAGGTAACAGACCACGGCTACTCCTGTGAGGCTGAACACTATCGTTTTAGCTCTGGACACGGTACAGATGTAGGGCCTTCGAAGGGGATACTGAACTGCTATGAATCTCTCCACGGTGAAGGCTACTATCAGCCAGACGCTTAGGAAGGCGCACACGTAGGTTAGATAGACGAAGAACTGGCAGAAGCCTTGCTTGTGGAACAGCTCGAAAACTCCTTTGGACGTGCAGTAAACTATGAAAGTGCACAAAAGGTAGCCTGTGTCAGCCACCGCTAGAGCTGCCAGGTAATAACTGGAGCTTCTCAGTTTCAAATGTGTTGTTAGTAGCACCAAACATGATAAGAGGTTTCCTATAAACCCAACCGCTATAATGATAGGGATGTAGTAGACGTGGAGGATCTCCAGGTACTTGGAGAAGGTGAGTAGGACTTGGGAACAGTTGTTGTTCAGTTCTAGAGGGCAACAGCAACAGTCGAAGGAGGTGTTGAACTTGTCGCCGTAGTCTTCGGTGGCAAGCAGGTTTCTCAAGCCCGTAGGTTTTACTTCCGTCAGGGACATCTTCAACAGGTCTCTGTCGTGTGTCCGTCGACTCGGAACTTTTCCGCGGGGAAGTTTGTCTGAAACGGGGTCGCGGCGCGTACTGACAGGATTCGGTTGCGGGTTCTCGGGGTTGGCGAGGCAAGCGCAAGCGTCTCGTCTTTTAAAAGCCTAATTTTTCTGTTGTAGTGTTACGAGATCCTGAAGGATGCGATGACGGCCCTGAAGGGCAAGCCCCAGCCCAGCGGGTACCCCTTTATGCCGGTGCACACGTACGTGATGAACCCTAAGTCCATCACCATGGGGCAGCTGTACGGGGAGTTCGACTTGCAGACGCACGAGTGGTAAGTTGTCCCAATAAACACGTAAATCATATATTTGTGATAATTTAAAGCACAGGGTGTTCATTAAGTATGTGCACAAACTTTAAGGGGTTAATCTATGATTGTTTTAAGACAAAAAGTTCATATAAGCATAGGTCCGCAACGGCTTTGTTTTACAGATACAGGGTGTTAAAGTTTGAAAAAAAAAATCAAATTTTTGGATCTATTTTCTGAGCAGTAAGAGCTACTTAGTTGAAACTTGACACGCCCTATTTTAATTCTCTAAGCACAAATTAATAACAATTTTTAATAAGAAGTTGTATGGAAATTCATCATTTCCCAGATACAGGATGTCAAAGATTTTGAAATTTTTATTATATTTTTTATTTACGTGGAAACTCTTCGTGACAAAACAACGATAATTATAGATTATAATGGGATACTTTAGATCTAATTATTCAGTACGTTTAAATATTCCCAATGTCACCAGTGGCGTAGAAACTCGCCACTCTTCTTTCTTTTTTCTTCACTCTTTTCTTTCTTACAAATAGTACGCCACCGTCTTAATTATAAAAAAAATGTAGGATACTTTAATGCCCGTTTGCACCGACATTTTACTAAGTACTACTTAATAAAGTTGTTCTTAAAGTTAAGTTATTTATTTAGAGTATTGCACCGACATCTTATAAACCATACTTAGCAAAGTACGCCTTTGTATTGGCAACAACGCACAAATCTACTAACTTTCGTTACTTTATGTTAGGTATTTTAGTTCTTTCTGTTTTTCTTCAGTTTGTTACATGGAAGTAAGGTTAGATTTCGGTGTAATGTCCTGTTTGTGGTGTTTGTTTTTGTTGTTGTCATTTATTGTAATATAGGTATGGTTGTTGTTGATGTTCATGAAGACTAGTTAATATCAGAGACAAACTAATAATAATAATAATTTACTTTATTTTCTCTGTGGTTAGTATTAGTGGCCAAATCATCTTCATTCAATTCATCCATTGTATGGATCTCGTATAACTTAATTTGAGAAATGCAAAATCTATAATTTCCAAAGTATCCAAATCATTAAATATAATCTAATATCCATTATAGGTACTTTTTTACTACTTTAATACTCCACTCATTACCATTGACCACTATATTTGCACTTTCCGCGTTTTTTAAATTTTTATGCTTGTTTCTCGCACATTCTAACTCTGTTTGAATTAAAGAATGTCATAAGTCACTGTCAAACAGGGGCTTAAATTTAAGTATCTGTTTTCATACTTAAGAAGATCTTACCGTATGGCGCAATAGGAAAAGCATACTTAAGCATGTCTTATTTTTAAGTAATGCTTATTAACTTCGGTGCAAACGGGCATAAGTTTCGATTATTTTGAACAAATAATTATTCTTTGCAATTTTCTTTAAAATGCATAGTATTCAAGTAATTGTTCATTTAAAACCATTTCGAAAACAACTTGAAAACCTATACTTTTTTCACACAAAGATGATATAAGAATCGGTTGTTTTAATAGTCAAATGTATACACTAAGCTGTAAAAAAGTTATGCCATGTCAGAGAAGCATGATGTGGCGCCATCTACTAGTAGCGTCAAAATTAGAAACAAATTTAAATTTCTCACCCCCAAAAATCCCAAATCTCCTAAATTTTTTGATTTTTTATTGGATTTATTTGCCCGCCCGAACGATATTCCCGCTCATGAAAGCGCTGGAAATGGAACGGGTGGATCCGTCAATTCGTCACAGCCAATAGAAAGCTGCGCCGCATGCGAACTTACTGCAGCAGAAGCTGTGTAATCGGGTATGCTCTCAGAGATATGCGGCACACGTTTTTATAGGAAAAATATACGGGCTGCATGTATGTTTCTTTGTGTCGACTGCTATAAATCGTGAGCAGGTTTATAGCATGAGTTACTCTCTAGATTTTTGGCCGTCTACAATCTATTTTTAAACTAAGAGGAGTAAATGAAAAAGTCATATACACAGGGAAAAGTAACTAGAAAATATAACTAGATCATTTTGGCGGTAAATTTGAACAAAAAATAGAGGAAACAGACAAAAATTCAGGGCTGAGTTATGATCAGAACTATTTCATTTGCTTTAGGATTAACTAGGAGGGCGAATAAACACAAAATAATCAACGAAGTGGCAACGTTAATCTTAGCCAAATATAACTGACATTTTAAATGTTAGTGGCTGACAGTACTGACATTGACAATACACATGAATTTATGTGAAGCTGTGTAAACTTGGCGATAAATTAACCAATGCTCTTTAGTTTAAAAATAAGGTATAGTACAGTTGATATCTTCTCCGTAACCGATATTCAGGCTTATGATTGAACATTCAGCTTAGCGTAACCGATGACAGTTAAGTTACGATAACTGGGTGGGCATAACTGAGCTCTTAACCGAAATGGAAAGATCGCTATGATCGAACAACCAGTTACCTGTGTCTGTTATTATGGCCAGATAACCCTGTCATGGCAGTTAATTCTTTAACGTACGTCATCTGTCATCAGTCATATGCCAAAATTTAAATCGTAGGTGCTTAACAGTGGGCACAAGTGGCAAGAAGTTTAGGGCACATGAACCAATGCCAATATGAAGAAATGCTAAATTTCATTAACTGTAAGAAAATATTGTTGGGAAGCAAAGTAAACCCAACGCATGTTAATATAAGTAGGTACATTGGAAAATTTTTGAAGTACATATAAATTCTTTAGTGACCGCAAACAAATCCCCAACAGTGGTGATAGGTAAGTGAAATATTTCATATTAACTTATTGATAGAATTATTTAAATTATTTTAGATTCATGCAGAGTGGAAGCAGAATGTAAAATGGAAGAGCAGACAACTTCATCAGGATCAAAAACTAGTAAAACCTGGATGCACATATTCAATATTTATACACAGTTTACGTGGGTAATCAAAAATGTACTTTTAGGCATGCGATCTGTGCTACTGTGCTAATTACAATTTACTACGCCTTCGTGGAGTCCATGTTGCAATATATTATAATTATAGAAGGATAGTATAGGATGCAGCATATCAGTGTTAATAGTAATCCATTAGAAATTATTGTCAAAAACACATAACTATCTAATAAAAATAATATTTAAAAAAGATAAAATGTATTATTTATACCTACTCTTTATAGAATCTAAATTATTACCAATATTTAAAAACTAGGTACCTAACTTTTGTCATTGTGACTTTCTCCTATTTATAAATTAATTATTAATAATATTAGGTATTAATATATATTTCTTTTTGTTTGTTAATATTCATTTAGGTATCACTATCATACTCAGAATAATTGTATAAAATTGTAATCCCACTTTGAACAAACTTTAGTTTTTTTAGGTTGTATTTACTGTCAAACTATTAATACCGTATATTACTAATTATGTAAAACTATGATATGGCAATAAATTGATACTGAATTGTGCTATAGACAAATAATAATAAAATTATACGTGCCAAGTGCCAAATGTCATACGTCAATTGCCAGAATTAAAATTAAAATTTCTGACCAATAAAAAGCTCCAGTTACATTTAACGGCAGGTTATTTCAAGTAGTTTCATAACTGGGTGATCATTCTCAAGTTAAGTAACTGGGAAAAATAAACTTGACAGGTCTGTCAATCATACGAATTTCTGAATAACCTACCAGTTACCGTTAACAGGTCTGTTAATGCTGACTGGATGTGTTCGGTCATAGGCTCAAATGTCGGTCGTTTCATCGACCAGACAACTACGCTGTGGGGTGTTACGTTATGAGTCTAATCCAACAGTGACGTTGTAGCTTATGACTTTTGTCAGTGTTACATTCGAAAATAAAATAATCGTAGATTTGATTAGTTTTTTTTACAATATAAAGGAAATATTTCGTGAAAGTATAATTAGTTTGCTTACTTGAAGTGGAACTAGTTGTACTGACTCAAAGTAAAAAATGTGTGGATTAAGTTTTATTGAAGCATACAACTGCGAGCTTTTTTTTATAAAATGCGTGCGATAAATATATGTATACCGCACTAGTGCTATAAACGTCATTATGATATTGAAATTATTATCATATTACTGTCATTATCTATAACGAGCGTAGATAATGTAATAAATATTACAGGTAAATCGGGCCTTTTGGATTTGGATAGCCTACAAACGTCAAATTCTGTTCCATTTTTTTTTTTAATATTTTAAAACTAACGCATTTGCAGCTGCCCATTCCAAAACAGTTATTTTCTCGGTTTAATTTAGCCAACGAAACATTTAATTGAATGTCATGAAGTAAATAAGAAACACCGTTCAATATGAATTTATTAATAAAGTTATTATTTATGTAAAATCCAATTAGGCACTTCTTTACACTACTGAATTTTACATTCAAGCGTCCAACTTTCACCACTTGTAACACCGTCCACCCCCGATTGTTCGAGAAACAATTCATCAGCTGCAAAGGCCTAAGCTTCCAGCAAAGCTTATTACTTTCGTAGGCGCAAGTTTTAATAACTTGGACGCTATTATCAACTTCCCACTTGATCCTTTGGCTATCCGATAACTCGTAATTTGTAGATGTCTGTGTGTGAGGGACTGATATGTTCAAAGTGGGTGCCGGTTGCGGTTGGTATGTTAGTGAACGGCTTTAGTTAAGTCTGTTTTTCGAATATTGTTAACAGGAACGAAAAAATCTAATCCGATCCTCTTGGAATTTGTTCTAGGGTAGGATCATCCACTACTAATTTGTAACTTTAATAACTGGCAGTCCCCTTAAATGGATCCTCTGAAGTAAATAATAATCGAATTGAACAACATCGCTCTCGCAACCGAGCCTAATCGTTTTACATTTCTTTGAGATGTCTACAACTCCAATTACAAGTTTCGTTTTGGTTTTAGTTTAAAATAAACTTGAAATCGATTAATTTTGTAACCCGTCTAGTCTGATGCTGGAATTATAAAGAGTATGGTCATAAATAAAGCATTATTCGAATTTCAAACAAAATTTGTGGAAATAGTTCGTTTTATATTACAGCGCAAAATGTTTTTTTTGCTTTTGAAGCTGGTTTACTGTCTCAATCAAAGGTAAGGTTTTTTTTTGTTGTTTTGATGTCACGTCAAGGTCATGGGGTTTGGTTCTGTATATCTGAGATCTTGAATCTACCAGACGTAAATTTCATATTGAGGGAAAGAAAATGCGGTATTGTCAAGACCGAGTCCTAGGTTCATATGTAGGCGGAAGTGTTTACAAATACTCGATTCATTATCTGGATTACGAACTACATTCCTGTGACATATTAAGCTTGCCGTGGCTGTGGAAGAGTGTTGAACATTTCCAAATTTAAAATTATCACCCCCAAATTAAAAATACAGTATGCGCCAAAAGTATGGAATAAATTTAATAAAAACGAAACAATTATTTTTTGGGAAAAATCCTCGAACAGGTCGATTTTTAATTTAAAAAATACATATTTTAGCGTAAAATGCGATTTTCAAATGTCATTTGTTTTTGAGTAATGACGTCATCGATTTTTTTTTTATGGCAACACCATATTTTTTTCCTTGATTCTGAAAGATCGTTTAATTCTCTATCAGACAGTACTAAAATTTTGCCCTCTTACATAGGAAAGTTTTCGAGTAAATGACGACTGAATGTTAGAAAACGTAAATTTTATCCATAAAAAAAGTAACAATTCTGAGGTATGTAAAATAAAATACAATTGATTAAATTTTATACTTAAATTAAATGTTCGAATTGCCATCCACCATCTTCTTGACAATGCGCAAGTCTGTGAAGAAATTCTTCTTGCACATTATGAATGATTTCTGGGGTAACTCTGCGTATTTCGTCCCGAATGCGATTTTGAAGTTCTTCTAAATTACGTGGTTTATTAATGTACACTTTTGACTTCAAGTATCCCCATAACAAATAGTCAAGAGGTGTAAGATCTGGCGATCTCGCAGGCCATTCTATCGGTCCGCGTCTGCCGATCCACCTCCTAGGAAAACAGTTGTCCAAAAAATCTCGTACAGGCGCTTCTTGCTGAAACCATATGGTATCGTCAGGAATGTCAGGGTCATTATCGTTAGGAAAAATTACTGCAAGGGTTGGAAGAAGGTCATTTTCTAGAAACTCTAAATATCTTTGTCCTGTAAGGGTCGTCAACCTATTCTGTCGTCAACTATTCCAGCCCACACATTTAATTTCTGAGGGTGTTGGGTATGTGCCTCTGCCATCCAATGAGGATTTTCCCGACACCAATATCTGCAAGTTTGACGGTTTACTGTACCATTCAGACAAAATGTGGCCTCATCCGAAAAAAGTATTTGCCGGTGTAAATTTCTATTTCCTTGACATAAAAGTGTAAGCGGCGATCAGGATCATCTTCATTGAGTTCCTGCACAAGTTGAATTTTGTAGGGATGATATTTTTCCTTCCTCGAGATACGTAGCACTGTGCTCTGACTAGTGTCATTGTTTAGTGCAACCAATCGTGAAGAATTATGAGGATTATCCACCATACTTATCAAAATGTTCTGTTTCTGATTTTCATTAATGCTTGGACGTCCAGGTTTTGGAATATTTACAACATTGCCAGTTTCTCTAAATTTAGACTCTACCTTACTGACTGTTGATTGGCTGATAGGGCGATCTGAATATTTTTCATTAAATAAATCGCAAACTTCCTGCTGAGTTCTAGTCATATTCCATGTGCCATAATACTTTAAATTGAATAATAATTTCTATGTCGCTTAAAATACTTATTAGAAAGTCGGTGTGACAATGACACTTTGCAAAGATTTTCATCCATAAAAGAACTATGAAATTCGAAAAACTAAACTTGATAACGTTTTTGCTTTATTTTAATTGATTTACGTTTTCTAACATTCAATCGTCATTTACTCGAAAACTTTACTATGTAAGAGGGCAAAATTTTAGTACTATCTGATAGAGAATTAAACAATCTTTCAGAATCAAGGAAAAAAATATGGTGTTGCCATTTAAAAAAAAATCGATGACGTCATTACTCAAAAACAAATGACATTTGAAAATCGCATTTTACGCTAAAATATGTATTTTTTAAATTAAAAATCGACCTGTTCGAGGATTTTTCCCAAAAAATAATTGTTTCGTTTTTATTGAATTTATTCCATACTTTTGGCGCATACTGTAGATTTCTGTTATCAATAATCTAGGAAAATAATTACAAAAAAATATATATTTATAGCAAAATCTAATGATACAGAAAATAAAACGATATGAACCTTGGCCACCTGGACGTCCAGATTTTACCATTATGGATTTTTAGTATTGTATTTAGACACAGTATAGGAGTAACATTTTACTAGATCCTATACAAAATTATTATAGAGAACGTCAGAAAAAGTAGTGTTGGTAGGATTACATTTGAATAATTTGTTAATTATATTTCGAGTATTTATCATTTAACAATAAAATTATCGACTTTTCCACATTTAATTTTTCTGTATACCTTATAGGGTTAAAATATACAGGGCGTTAGAGGTTTGAATGCCATTACTTCAATATGAGATAGATAAAGTATAAATGAACAAAAAAGTTAAAGCCGTTCTTAAAATAAGTCGAGTTATTATATCAAAGAATTTTGTCACAACGTGGCAACAGTGAGAATAAACGCTGTTCCAGGCGAACGGTTTGTGGGTTGCCTACCATGTGCCAGCTTGTTTTTTAACGATGACAAAAAATCTAAAGATAAACAACTATTGTGAAAATTAATGAATTTACTTACTTTTTGTGCTGTTGCCACATTCCGCTATATCGACTTTGTCGAATTTTATTAATTAACGAAAAAAATGTTTTTATTAAAACTGGATATAAATAAATTGAAGGGAGGGGTAAGCACTGCATTTTATGGTCATTTAATGCAGAAAATTATGGGAGAACCCTTAATTAACAGAATTTTCAAACATGAAATTGAAGATTTGTTATTTTTTTCGAAAGATAAAGATCATATAAGATTTTTTTGTTTTCATTTTGTTGTATACTATGGTCTGTTAAATTTATGACAGTTATTTGAAACTTTTGGAATCCACACTTTTGGAATAAAAATAAAATCTTTGGAATATTTGTGCTTTAGTTCTTCTTCTACACTCCTTCTTCCATCCCCTCCCTCCAAAGAAAAACATGCCAGTTGCGCCTGTGCATATAATCACTGTACATGTTTGCGAAACAGCAATAATATTTTTTGAAAACGATATAGATCGTCTGAGATATGTTTATCAGAAATCAGTTAAGAATGGAAGTGAATCCCAGAATATTAAGAAAGAGGGACAAACCGCCTCCCGTCCCTCCCGTTTTTTAATAAAGTTGGAATGTAATTGTTACGTCGGGTGGGCTTTAATAAACGATTCTAGGGAGGATATAATTCGAACGGTTATTAAAAGAATTTTTTGCGGGCCAGAAAATGAATACAAAATTAAACTTGAAACTTACTGCATTGTCATAATGTTCCAATTGAAGCCATTCGAGAGTCCGCTAATAGTTAGGTTTTGTTTCGCTAGAATAGGTAGAGGGTATTTGCACGGAGAAATACAAACGAATCACAGAAGTGTATCAGTTCCAAAGACATTTAAAAAAGTCTAAATGAAGTTATGTCTGGTTGTGCGTGAAGTTGTAAATAACTTGATTTTAATGTTATAATTACAATTACCACTATTAGAATGAACTTTTCAAAAGGTCAAAATACACTTTTTGTTTGACGTAGACGGTAAACCGTATATAAGCTATGAAGAGTATTGTCACCCTCTCTGCGGGTATGGTAGGGTGGAAGAATGTTGGCTGGGATCAATATGAGAGATTTGATACCTGTTGACATTTGACTATCCCCCTAATTAATGAGATTTTCCAGGTTTCCCTCATTCCTGCACTGAATGGTGGTTAGGACCTACCAACGTAAGTCGTTCCTGGGCGCAAATGCGACCTGCTTAATAATAATATGCCGCCCCCTTGCACAAGTCTTCGACTTCTGCGCTAATCTTCGTGATTAGAATGAGGGGTAGAGATATTATTATTATTACAGGATGGTATCACTTTCTTTTCTAAATTAATGGTACTAAGCACAGAATATATAATAGAAGAAGGTCGTTTTTATTGTGCCAACATCGAAACGGCATTGACATATAAACGACGTGTCGCCCTCATTGTCCCTGGCAACCAAAATAATTGAACTAAAAATAAGATCGCTAAGTCGGTAATAATGTTTACTTCATAACTTACCGACTTCGTCGGCAAAACAGATATTTAATTTAGGAAGAATTTTTCAAATTATTTTATTTGACTTCACATTTGTTCTGTTTCACAATAATATTTAAAAGAGTATATACAACATTACCAGTTATGATGGTAACACTGTATTATACTCATTTAAATATTATTGCGAAACAACATTATAAAACACTCAAGACTGGTTAAAAAATTTATTATATCACAAAACAATAACGATAAATACATTTATAAAAACTCAATCACAACATTCTGCATAATAAATAGAATATGGTATGTATTATTATGAATGATTGTTATACCAATTAATAATCCATTTGTAATATTAATCAAATTTATTCTGAATAAATACTTCCATGCAGAAACTTACATTTTTTGTTAAAATTGTTTCTTAAACGCCATATTAGACTGTTCGTCTAAGGAGAATTGTTATCAATGTTTGGAATATCTCATTACATCATCATGATTATTAGCAAGAGTGCTTGAACGACATGGGCTATCCTCTATCGGGAAAGAATTTATATTAAATGGCAGTAATTGAGTTTGTTCTGGTTGTTGTTTAGACCTTCAAATTGTTTATTAGATTTTGAATATATGTACGTTTAGAAACAGTAATTTGTACGATCCGGATTATAAATCTTACCACAAAATCAGAATCTATAAAATAAATATCACAAAGGAAAACATTCTGACAGCATTTGGTAAAACATTATTTTCCATATTTCCAATGGAAGCAATTTTGAAACGAATTTTTGGCACAATATATAATTATTTGCAAGAATAACTAACTTAACTTACCGATAACAGATCATCGACACTATATATACTAACAATTCATACATTAAAAATATATATTTTTTTGAAAACTTCAACACCCTGTATCTCATTTACAGAGTCCCAAAATAAAAAAATATATAACAAACTGGCATTATTTTTTGAAATTCTACTAACACTTGATGTTTGTGCATTAGAAGCTGAAGCAATCTGTATAAACCGCTTTAAGATTCATGTTGGATAGATTCATTTTCTTTATTTTGATATGCATGGCACTTATTGCACTGCGAATACCCTGTACAACTAGGATTGATTTTGCGACAGTTCCATGCAAGAACTAAACACTGGATTAGTTTCTTCATTTCCATAGTCTATTTTTACAAATTGTTTCCACAAATCAACCAATACCGAAATGGAAATATACTGCTACCCTTAAATTATTCCCTTGTTCACCGTGTTTTACCTTCAACGGCCTCTTTTGCCTGTAATTAATTAGCTAATGGGATAATTAATTGTGACTTTTATGGTGACATTAGGGAATAGGTTTATCGCCAGATTTAGTGATTTGATTAGAGTTAATTGATAGGAGTGTGCCAAAGGCTTCATTAAAAGCCTTGTCTTACCATTTGTAAACGTCGATTCTCTATGGAAAAGAGTGATTTATTTCTTACTGCATCATAAAATACTACATTTTCTGTTAGTGCCTAAAAAAGTTAGTTAATGATTTGATTTATGGAAACTATTACAAAAAATCTGAATGCATAGGTTTTGTTATTAGTTGATGTATGTACTTTCATTGTCTTATATGTATTTAGAAAAATGACATATACGTCGTATTTACATTGTTCACAAGTTATTTGTGTTACCAGCTATTCTAGATGAACACCTTATTTACAACAACTAATAGCTAAATAGACAATAAAGAAATCTTTGTTTCATGGATAATAGGTGATAAGACTATACTTCTGTAATCTAGGTATGACAAAGACTACTATAGTCTGTTTAGAAATGAAAGAGAGTAATAAAAGCTTATTATGTATGCAAATCGTAATATTTTTATATTATGTATTATAGGTATAGATGAGGTGTACTTTTAAAAAAACTTTATGTGATCGAACCGTACTAAATTGTAGTAGGTAGCTAAAATTTAATCCCCGACAATCCGTCTTTGTCTATGCCGCTTCAATTTCTCGGTCCATTTCTCTTATAAGTAAACAATTTAAAAACAACATTTCAAAACTAGAGGCTACTTTAAGTATCATAACCGGGTTAAGAGGGTTTTTAGTAATTCAAATAAAATTATTCAATATCAAAATATTTATTTAAATTTAATGAATAGACTTTTATTCCACACAAAAATATAGGTATTTTGAAAATTAAAATTATGGTGAATAAATGTAGTGTTGTATAAATGTACAATAAAGAAAATAAAAAAGTAGGTATATTAAAATTAATTCTCTGAACATTCTGATGAATTATCTTCGTCTCCTAGATTGATAATGATAGGATCTACAGTAACGTCAATTAAATTATCGAGTTCCCACATTTTCTCCTATTCTTTTTGTACATGATGTATACATCTTTGCCAGTTATCTGCAGTTACTCGTTCCAAGGAATTTTTTTACAAAATTTTCACGTCACTTAATTTAAACGTCGTATTATTTCGCGCTACATCTCCTTTACCTGCGCCCAGACTAATTCGATTGGGTTAAGTTCACCGTAGTACCGTTATTTGGCGATTTGTTACCATTTCATCGATAATATATCTTTCTGATCTTTATTAAGATTGACAAGTGTCAAAAGTTCCTTTTTCATCATATTTGTTTCAAAAGAAATGTTTTTTCCGGATAACCATTGAATTATATCGGCTTTCGTCCAAGCAGTCGTAGGTGTCCGCTCGATCTGCCGTGAATGGTAACTGGCATTATCCATGACAATTGCAGACCCCGGAGGAATAAGATCCAACATCTGTGTAAAATACTCTTCGAAACCATCTGCGTTCATATCTTCGTGATAGTCACCTGTATTTCTAGATTCAAATAAAAGTAAACCGCCATCTACAAAACCACTGGCATTACCTATATGTGTCACTATTAATCTTCGCCCTATACCTGAAGGTGCATTGAACTCTGTTGAAGGTCCATCCAAAAATGCTTGTCGAAAACTTTTTACATTTTTATCTTGCCATACTTTTGTTACAGTATATCCCTCGTTGACCCAAGTTTCGTCTAGATCCCATCCCTTCGTCACGGAATTTTCTAATTGATCTTAAGTAGGATCTTCGCCAACAAATAATTTCATCTTTATCGATAAGAACTGAGACTTCCTGTTCTGCTTTTCCCAGCAAAATTCAACTCTCGTAAGACGGCCCATAATTTGCTTCTACTGATTTTTGGCAAATTGTTGTCCTTTGAAAGTTCACTTAAAATTTTGTTTAGCGTTGGTATCTCTTTTTTAAAATAAAATGAGTACTTTTCTGCGAATGACATTTTTGAAGAAATTATCTATAACGACTTTTGAACTCCCTGTAGATGATTTTGGAGTATTTACAGTATCTTTTTGTTTCCTTTAAAAATCTGTAGATAGTCGATTTTCAAATCGAAGTAATACAGAAAAATAATTCTAATTAAAGTTTATTAAAAAAAAGGAAAGCTGTTTAACAGAACGTCATTAGCCGTTTCTGTCAAATCCCAAAGATAATACTTTCTATTGAAAATGGAGCTTACCTCATCCGATATAAGACCACGTGCCCCAAATTTTATTTAAATTTTTTGTATCCTCACAGCAGGTCCAACAAAACATGTTGAGCTATAAAGAATCGTGTACTTATTTTGCACAGAACTTTGACAGTGCGAAATTAAATCGTTTCCCCGTAAAAAAGTTTTTAAATTTGATAAAACGATTTAGGACCGACGGAATCCTCCCGTCGTTGGTAAGGCTGGGTATCAACGCTGAGGACAAGGACAAGCGCTGGTACATCTTCGACGGCCCCGTCGACGCCGTGTGGATAGAAAACATGAACACCGTGCTCGACGACAACAAGAAGCTGTGCCTCAGCAGCGGGGAGATCATAAAGCTGCGGGAGGGCATGACGATGGTGTTCGAGGTGGCCGACCTAGCGGTGGCCTCTCCGGCGACGGTGTCCAGGTGCGGCATGGTCTACCTGGAGCCGGGAGTGCTGGGCCTCAAGCCCTTCGTCACCTGCTGGATTAAAAGATTGCCCGAGGTATATTTTTCGCACATACTTCTACTATATACCGCGCACTTTGTATCTTTTCAATGTTATGACCTTGGCCCCGAAAGTTAGGGATACAAGAGATTAACCAGAACTGTGGTGCATTTGCCCATGCTCCATAATAAAGCGCAACTTTCATATTCAAACTAGTAACTGATTCATCATGATTCTAGACACATTAAAGGGTTATCTGTAAACTTATTGTGAGCTTGCGGATTACTATAGCTGCTTTGTCGTTCATTTTTTAAAATTAAAATGAAAGACCAATGATCTCAGACAAGTTATTTTTCATAAATACTGTCCCAGAAGTACTGGGAGATATTTTAAGAACGATTGGTTGCAAAAAATATAAGATTCAAGTGTTCTATAATTATTTTATGTACAACTGTCCCTTTCGGAATTTTTCGTATTTTAAAGTACTAAATGTAGAATCAATTTTAATAAAACGTGGAAAGTGGATTGTGTGTATACTGAGATTAGGTTATTATATCAACATTTTTCTTATTTACCATGGATGCACTACCCTTAACGTAAAGTGACCGTAAACTGTGACACATTTCGTCTTTTTCAATATACAATTGTTTATATATTTAAGAGCTCCACCTAATTCTTCATTCTTCATTTACAACAAGAAAAAAACTGTTTTGAAACCTATTTAATTTTTCTTTAGTTTTATTGGGTTTTTCCCACGCTTCTGAAAAAAATAAATATTAATTAAATAAGCCCTTGCGCCAAACGAATCAGTCAAGGGTTATTTTTGAAACTAAGTTTGCCTAACCAAAAAATCTCACAGTGAAAAAAGCAGATAAGTAAAAAATAACAAAAATCACATCACTATCGCGCACTTCCGTATTTTTGACGTTTCGAAAATTTCTCTTTTTTTGTTTTCAAAATAGTAATAAAAATATTAAACGTATGTCAAGTTTGACAGTTTTTTCAGTGTGAGATTATTTGGTTAGGCAAACTTAGTTTCAAAAATAACCCTTGACTGATCCGTTTGGCGCAAGGGCTTATTTAATTAATATTTATTTTTTTAGAAGTGTGGCAAAAACCCAATAAAACTAAAGAAAAACTAAAATTATGCCACAAAATCTATTAAAGTTAGTAAATAACCACTGTTTTTTTTTCGAAGTTGCTTCAATTTTTTATTGTGATTTTTTATTTTAGTAAAGATTTTTAATGCAACTAGTATTCCTCTAATTGATATAATTTTTTATTATTACGAAATATAAAACTATTGAAAATAGTGGCGTCAGTGTGTCACATCAATCGATATGACCCGCCTCGTTGTCAAATCTACAATGTGTCCTCATAAAATAAAGAATAGATACTATTTTAAAAAAAAAAAAAGATATATGGACATGTGTACAGATACAGGGTGGCCAGACGAAAACGAAACAGAACCAGTTTCAGGAACTGCGTCAAGATTCTAGAAAAACGCTCAGACCCGTCGATTTTAGGTTACCATTGGCGTACTTAACTCAAATGAGTAACATTTTTTCCGTTACTAATTGTTTGTATATAAGTTTCAACTTTAAAATAAAATTTCTTATTCAGTGTCTGTTGTAAAGAGAATTGTTAAGATTTTTCAAAATAAATATTACTCAACCCCAATGCCATTTAAATATTTTGGGGTGATGCTTACCATTGTTTAGGGGTGAAGGTGGCGGAGTCAAAAATACCAAAGAATGTCCCCCTTTAATCTAAAATCGACGGGTCTGAGCGTTTTTCTACAATCTTGACGCAGTTCCTGAAAATGGCTCTGTTTCGTTTTCATTTGGCCGTCCTGTATATATTATCATTAAAATTTAGTTCTAATGAAGTCTTATTTAGTAATTAATTAGAAAATATCATTTAAACAGTGAAATAGTTTGAAATCTGGCAATATGAATCAACGCATGTGCATAGCACACCAAATCCTGGTCCCATTAATTGCCCCCACCATTTGGGACCAGTCTGGGTTACAAGTCAGCGGTATATATATAGTAGAAGTATGTGATGTTTTGGGGAACGTTTTCTGGAATAATTTACTGAACGCTTTTCCAGCTGGCTAAGCCTTTCGCGGAGGATTTAAGGAAACTATTCGACCACTTCGTCTTACCGGCTATAGAGTTCGTCAGGGCCAGCTTGAAGGAAATATTGACGTCCGTGGATTCCGCTCTGTTGATTTCGTTTTTGCGCCTCATGGACTTCAGGCTGGGGCCTCTGTCCGGAAGGGATAACAAACCGCCCCCTTCTGCCCCCTACTTGGCCTTAATGCGTAAGAAAATTTTGCTCGTTTATTAAAAATGGGAAAAAAGTTGTTTAGTTGAACTGTTTTGGAACGCACTGTGTCAAAATAACGGGCCATAGATTCTAAGGGAAATCAAACGTCAATAAATAAGGGTTGTCCTTTGTTCGAAATTTAAAAGGCGAGGCGCTTTAAGTTATTATTTTTTAAAGATTTTTTACGGTATCGCTGAAAGTGTTTAAAATATCTAAACATTTGATAGGTTTATAGAGAAAAAATTAAAAGCGGTTTCCTAAGAACGTTTTTAAGAAGAGAAAGATATGAAAAAGTTTAATATTTACTTGTTATAAAGAAAATTAAGCTTAAAATAATGAGTGGAAATGCATCCATTACAGGCTTTTGAGGTAAATAATGTAAAATTTAAATTTTTGCTTCTATAAAATGATAGATGGGGCTTTTGCAGCTAAGAGAAACAGAACAATTGAGTGTTATATCCATCCATAATTCACATCATTAAATTTCAACACCAATTACAATTGTTAACACAAAACGAAAATAAGCAGCAACCTCGTCTTCCACGTGTTAACACTAATTTTACAACACCCTGTATAATTTTACTGTTTTTGATTCTAGAGACGATTTAAGGTGTACTGTACTTGTTTGGGAAATGATTTAGACCACCTAATTTCCTTAGATCTATTTTTATTTTTGGACCTAGATTGCCGTGATGTGCTAACACCAATTTCCTGATTAAATTTGATTGGGTGTCTAAATAACGTTGCGCCTTTGAATTACACCTGAAATGCCTATAGCAAACAGCCGCAGTTAGTCGTCAGCGGTGTCACTATTTATGTACTGGTTTCGAACTGGTTAGTTCTTGTCAGTATATTGCAAATGAAGGCAATAACTCGCAACCTTAGCTGCTCACAATCTGTCATAATAGTTAACAGAACATGAGTACAGTTACTCAAAGCTGGGCCTGAATACAGTCACAAGCAGAAAGCAATCCACTGTACTGAGAGTATCTTTCTACTATTAAAAGCCCCTACCATTTCCATATTTTTAAATGCGGAATTTTTGGAAATAACTACTCTGTGGAGTCGTAAGTGGTGCCTTCACACATATATTAGTTTCGAGCTTATTAGCTCTCACCAATATGCCACAGGTGAGGCCAACGACGACGACGGCTGTTTATACTCTGTTATTACCGACGAAAGATATAAGTACGCGGGGCATAGCATGTAGTGTCTACATTTGGTACTCACTGATTACTCAATAAAGTTAGAAGCAGAAAGCAACCCACTACACTGTAGATATTATTGAAGGCCCTATTCGGACATTAATGTCTGAATTCAGAGGTTAAAGTCCGAATTCAGAATTTAAAGTATGAATTTAGAGTTAAAAGTCTGAATTCAGAGATTAAACTTTGAATTCAGAGTTTAGTCTGAATCTATAAAAAAATTGTAGACGTGGCCCTCCTATGGCTTCGCACGGTTCTGTGCTACAGACAAGAAATATTTTAAATTACAAATTTTTTTGAGGTGAAGATTTACGGTCTCTTTATACGATTCTTTCGTATCTTCCACTTCGTTTTAGAAAAAAATGTACAAATTTTGGTAAGAGTACAATTTTTGAGGAGACTTCACCTCAAAAAAAAAACAATAACCCGAATTAATTCCTATTTAGAGCAAAACGAACGCTCTGTATAATATAGTTAAAAATTAAACCAGTCTATTTAAGGCTCCTCAAAACCTCTCTCAAACCAAATTTCAATATGATTTGTCCGTTACTTTTGGAGATATTGGCAAAACTGATAAAAAAATCCAAAATTCATAAGAGAAAATCATGCTTTTTGATGTTGTATTACCCTTTATGGAGCGTTATTGTGAAACACGAAAGCTTTCAAGCAAAACGTTAGCAAAGGGAAAAATGTTTCGGGCAAAACAAATTTTACAGTGCCCCTAGCAGCATGTCGACGAACCAAGTATTATTAATGAGAGAACCCGCTATACTTTTAAAATCCTATAGAATAACCTTTAGGAGTTTGCTAAGGTTTTTGCCGAACACCCAATATATCACATTTTTCAGCGGGTCTTCTAACTCCATGGGTGATATTCTCGTTGGTGTGGAGCATCGGGTGCACTTGCGACAATGACGGCCGCATTCGGTTCGACGAGTGGCTTAGGGACAAGATGGCGAAGAAAAAATTTCCGTTCCCTTCCGAGAGCCTCGTATATGACTACAAGTAAGTTTGGTTTCGAAATTTCTGACCGCTTTACTATATTTTCAAAAAATATATTGCCTCCAGAAAAAAACTGAGTACAGCACTGAATTCTACGAAAAAAATGTATGGAAATTTGTGTTTAGATATTCCAAAATGTTAACCGTAGACATGTTACCGGAGTGATTAAAAAATGTGCATTTTTACAATTCTTAAGTCAGAGACGAAGAGTGTTAAGAAAATTCTATTAACACAGACAATTAATTGTTTTAAAAAAGTAGCATACTATTGATAGAGACACACTGTACAGGATGTCTCAAACTCGATTTGGGACACGTGGTGTTAAATGAGATGAGGTCCCATTTAAAATAGAAAGTATTTGGGATTTGACAGAAACTACTAATGACGTCATCAATTATATTTTTTCCAACATACCCAATTTTTTTCCCTGTTAAAAAAACCTCTTTTTTCGAATAAACTTTTATTAGAAACTTTTCTGTATAAAAGTTATAAGCAATATCGTCCTAAAGAATCTCAAAAGAATTAAAACCTAAAAATCACGTTAGCGGTGGACGGATCAAGTAGTGGTAATAATAATGTTTCGTTGTTTACAGTGCATAAATTTCATTAAGAATAAATAAAAGGATTAAAGTCGATAATTCTTTAATACAGTTAAAGCAAAGGGTGATGATAACAATAACTCAAATGATCGACCTTCATAAGAAAAAATCGAGGGGTGTTAGATCTGGTGACCGGGCCACTGAATAGGCTCATTAATCCCAATCCATTTTTCTGGGAAAATATCTAAATATTGCTGCACAATCCTGCCCTTGTGGGTTGGAGTTCTGTCGTGCTGAAACCATAGGTTTCTCCTTAGCTGCAAATGCACATTCTCCAGTAGTGCAAGAAGTTCTTCTTATAGGAAATTTAGGTAACTCACGCTGTTCAATGTATGTTCATAAAAATAAGGTCCAATTAAATGCCTACCGATGATGCCGCACCATACATTTATTCCAAAATGGCCCTGGTTTTGAACTGAATTTACAATGTGAGAATTTTCAATAAACCAGTAGTGTTCGTTGCGCCTGTTTGGCAAACCATTACTGACAAACCAACTTTCATTGTCCAAATAACGTACCGAAAAAGGTTCTGATCAACAGTTTATACATTTACTACAATATGAGCTATAAAATTAAGTTTGTTTTCAATGTGACGTTCAGGCAAATATTCCAAATTGTGAGTTTTGTAGTCAGGATATCAAATGGTCTTTAAAATTCGTTGAACGGTTGATTTGTCCAAATTCAATTCCCGGCTAACCTGCCGTATATAATTTCGTGGATTTTGTTCGAAATACGGTAACAGTCTAGCTGTATTAATATGATTTCTTACTCTTCGGTCAAAATTTGATTCTCCCGAATGTATCTTCATTTCGTCGAAAGGTCGTCTCCAATCTTGTAAAGGTTCTATGGTCAGGAATGAGTAGGGATGACGATTCTTAATCGATTTTGTGGAAGATCGATCTTTTCCGTAAAAATATCGAATTTCTTTAATCGATTCTTAGACATTACGATTCTTACAGAATCGATCCTGTAGCATACTATTTCTGAGAATCGATTTCAGAAAATCAGACTAGGAAAAATACAATTAGATGATTCGAAAAACGGATTCTTGACTCTATTATATGTTTTGTGGTCTCTGATATCTTACATCTATCTATTCTGTTGTTCCGTATTTTGTCATTTTGACATTCATCCACATTTAATAGGTGTTCTGTGTATCCACAGAAATAAGAGTTTCATCTATTATACGTTTTGTGCCTTTGTTCGTTGCCTGTTGCAGTTTGTGTATGCCTGATAATATTAATCTCAATCAACGATCAACGCTTTTACCACAGATCATATTTATACAGGGCTTTCCACGTGCTTTCATATTCTAGATATTTCGGACTGGAAGGGATACTTCTTTAAATAAAAATATTTTGTTTTGTTTTTTACCTAACAGGTATTTTGTTTTTATTTTTTCAGTATTTATTTTTGCTATACACGTGCAATACTTCTATAATAAAAGTTATTAATGTTCAATTTTTGTTTCAAAAATTCCTGAAAAATAACAACTACATGACTAGATTGAAATCTAGTTTTTACCATTTTTTTGTGTGACATCTATTGCTGAATTGCTTGACCGAACGCTAAACTCGGTCGCAGTTTTGGTTTTGCTTTCGCCCGACCAAGAGTGTTATTAATAAAAAATTATAAAACTGACTACCAACGGAACTACCAATTTTAAAATCGATTCTACCAAAGAAATCGAATATTCTTCTTAATCGATTTATTGCTTACCGATCTAGATCGATTCACGAAATCGATGTTTTTATGAAATATCGGCATCCCTAGGAATGAGGCGTTCTGGATACCTTTCTCGATATAACTACAGCCCTTCTCGATTTTTTGTGACTCGCCGTAAATTACCAACTTATCAACTTTTTCTGAATGAGAAAACATTTTGTAAGCATAAAAGTTATAAGTACGTTTGATTTCTGTATCCTCACGGTAGGCCCGGACTATCGAGTTTGAGACGCCCTGTACACAGACGCTGTGTTGAAAATTTAGCGAAATTTGTATGTTTTTCACGATACGAGATTCCAATGTTGACGCCCACGTTTTTAATCCATGGAAAGTTCTCATAACCTTGAGGCAGCCCGACACGGAAATATTCTTAGACCTCCCGTTTCTTCTGCCCTATTTAACTCTCTAAAGTCATTTATGGTTTCCTCCAGATTGCACGACGGGGGGTTCACGGATCCTACTTCTGATAACGAGCCAGCGCCGCCGTCGTGGAGAAGTTGGTTGGAAAACATCGAGCAGTACAAGATCACCGTCGATATGAAATATTCTGGTAATAATTTTTGAACACGCGCCCATGTACACATAAATAAATTGAATTCTATGCCGGATGGCATTGAATCGGCTGGTACACGTGCCCTCATTTCCCTTTCATTTCATTTTCAAGACATAGAAATCCCCACCGTAAACAACGTACGTAACGCCGAGTTGATGGGTATTATTTTGTATAACGAGAATAATGTGTTGTGTATCGGGCCCACTGGCACCGGCAAAACACTCACCGTTTTAGGGAAACTGAGCAAGAACATGCACAAAAAATTCATCTGCGACTTCATGTGCTTCTCAGCAAGGACGACAGCCAATCAGACCCAGGTGAGTATATTAAGGTCCAGACATTCAGGGTCCGGCTTGGAATTTTTCTATTACGCATTTTTTTATATTAAATCCGCGTTGGCGTCTTGGAGTCACATGAGACCAACGGGTTTTATTTTTGATGTCGAATTTCTCATAAAAATGCAGAATAGCTTCATGAAATTGGGTGTTTGCCACTTTTTCAGATATTGGCGCGAAATTAAATCATTCGGAAAAAAATTTGTTGACTGTGAGGTATATACATCTAGCGTTCTGTTGCTATTTATGCTGCAGTTTTATATTCGGTGTTGATGCTAGAATTAGAAGTGACATTCACACCATATCTGCTAATTCTTGTTTAGATAAAGCGTTGCACATAAAACTGTATAGTTAGACAATCAGTCAGACTTAGAAACGAGAATACTAGACACTAGACCTTATTTATACCATGAAGGAAAGTTGACAGCGAGTTTATGGGAGAACCGCCATTTAGTATTTTCAAGTGTGACAAATTATTACTTAAGGCTGGTTTTGCAGTGCCTCAATAAACTGTAACCCATTTTTCTCCTTTATTTGCCGACAGAATAATTTCATTTTTTAACTGTAGGTCTATTTAACAATTATCTATAACTTCCTCGCGTTAGAATTTTGATAATAATTTTAGAAATACAATAAAAAAATAATTTTCGATTTTTGTTTCCCTTATAAGTGGAAATTCAGCCACGGGCAAGTTATAGATATATTTTTTTAATGATTTTTCACGTTTATCCCATTCCAGTATATACAAAAATAACTGAGAAATAAATTTTCCAATAATTTCATAAATTTACTGTAATTTTAAGTTGGTACGTGAGACATTTGGATGGAACTTGCAATAAAGCTCCACCTTTAAAACGTCACAATTCATTCATAAAATTCGAAGGCGTTACTCGTATTTAACAGAGTGATAAACAGGGTGTTAATATAAAAATTGATAAGGAGAAAATAAAATTTCTAATTTTGAGGAAGTTTTATTTTTCAAGTTTTTCGGAACGGTTATTAAACGTGCCAAGGACCGTTTTGTATACAATGTGTTGAAAAAATTTTGACCGATAAAAAAAAACGTAAAATTAATAGAACTAAAAAATTGTTTTTGGTAAAACTTGTAACAAGGGTGTATTAGAACACTAATAAACGAAAAAGTACAGGGTGTTTAAAAAACCCCAACCGATTTCTAAAAAACCCTAAAAGTTATGGAACAAATTTTTTTATCAGAAATTTAACACTAATTAATGAAAAATATATAGGGTGTTTAAAAAAACTAAATAATCTCTAAAAACACCAATTAATGGATTTAAAAAAATTTTAACAAGAGTCTATTAGATCACTAATTAACGAAAAAATACAGGGTATTTAAAAAAATTGATTAAACTTTGAACAAGGGTCTATTACAACACTAATTAACGAACAAAATACAGAGTGTTTAAAAAAACTAAACAATCTCCCTGAGAACGAAGCAGATATGTCAAACTATTTTACTAATTAAAACCACAAAATTAATCTTATTAATAATTAATAACAACAACGGCAAAAGCAGTTGAATCTGCTGTATAAAAATAGGTGTTGTAAAATGTAATTTATTTCTTTCAATTTTTTGTCCTGTCGCAAATTATAGTGATTATACGCCTTATCACTTATCAGGTTTTACAGTGGACCAGTACCGTGAGGAAGTGTATTTTTAAATTATTTTTGAACTGCCCTTTTTGATTTTATTTTTACAAAATTGTATTGGTAAGTCTCCTGTGCATTCAAACATTTTGTTTAGATAAGTGAATCACTCTGTATATGCAAGACGATGTGTGACGTAGAACTTTCGTATTCATTATTTCTGTTACATTGTGAGACATAACGGGAAAAACAAATAATAAAAGGTAACGTTTAATTTGGCGAATTATATATTACCCCACTAACAAAAATTAGATGAAAAATCTGTGGACTCGTCTGAAAAAGAATTTAATAAATATTAGCAGGACACACATTTCGTTTTCATTCATGTATGTACTTTTTCTCAGAAAGCTCGTCTCTTTGATCTGTCACTGAGGCTCGCTTGTAAGGGATTTGTCCTTGTAAATGTTTGAGTGCGGAAAAATGTTTTTTTTAAGAAAAAGGTCTCGTATAATGAAATAGTCTGGTTCCTTACACACAATGTCAGATGTCAAACATAGGGCATACTTCACATAGCAAAATATATTAAAAATAAAGTCGAATAGTCCTTTCCATGTTGAATCAGTCGCAAGCGGTTGTAAATTCTGAAAGCAGGGTCCCGCTTCAGCAGATGTGCGCGAGAGATGCAAATAATAATTTAAAAAAAATCATGTGAGGTAGAATCTCAGAATCAAAAAATGCGTTATAGATAATGGATATTATGAATTACTTAGCCTTATAACTTGTAGAACTGCAGAAAGGCCCTAATAGTTCAAGATCCCACTGCAAAGTACCTTCACCCAAATGTTAATAGAAATGTTATGTTTCATGTATATCCTAACACGAATTGACTAGGTTGGCTAATCAAAGCCGGGTCCTAGAGGCATTAATTATGCATTAAAAATATTAATTATGGAGGTGAACTACAAATTAGTTTAATGCAATAAAATACATATCAATAGAAAGTTCATAGTCTGCGTTTTAAGAATATATAGAGTTGTCTGTATATTCTGGGGTCTAAAGTGTGACAACCCTTAGCGCGAAAATTTTAAATTTTGGTCGCACGATATAAAGCGAAACGTGCAGCTATGCGGATTCAGTTCCACTGTCCGTTGTTGTTTATAAACATATAATGTGTTTTTTTGAAAGAAAAAGTTATTTTTATTCCCAATATAAGTAGGTACTACATATATCAAGGTTAATATACTAATATTTTTATTAGAGCTTACAAAAATGAACATTTACATTAAAAATTTGTGCCTACCGTGCGCCAAGGAAAAAATAATGTTTTTTAGTTAAAACAATGAAGGCTCTTTGCAGTGGGATCTTGGACTATAAGCTGAGAGGAATGTACGAATAATAAAAGCAAAGTTAATGAGATTCTTATTCTAACGCTGTCGGAAAATGCGGCGTGAAATGGCGTTCTGCCGATACCCGGATCGCGCTTGAAAAATAAAGATCCATTTTCCTCGTCTATGTTGCAGCGACGACAGTGGGGAAAACTAGTGTAGGAATATGTTAAATTGTGGGTACGAAATAAATTCAGTATAAGCGAAATAATTTTTGCGATAATCCTGGTACGAGTCGCTTTTATTTAAGAAATACACATTTTTGCATGAAAGACGGGTTTCAATTATCATTTATTTTTGAGTCATGATGTCATTTACCTTCTAATAAATTTTGAAGATTGTTTTCTGTACTTAACAAAATATAAAGAGATTGACAATAAACCGAAATTTAATTTTGTATATCAGGGAAAAATTTGAAGGTACGGCTCCGATCATATTACAAATTCTTAGGTGAACCAGATTTAAAATTTCCTTGTGAAACGGTTTACGAGATAAATTTTAATTTTGATGTTTCTCCAGCCACGAATATTTTCAATTCGACACATAAACCATCGTTCAATGATTGGAATAAACTTTAAATTATCGGTACGACGAAGGCGACTTTGATGCTTGAAAAGAATCGCAAACTCATCGCGTAGCCATCAAGGACGTGGTGGACCTATCAATGAAACGAAAGTCGGCCAGTATGCGACGCACAACCCTGATTGATTCTTTAATACAAGTCCCAAGGAAGATCAGTCCAGAGATACGCATCGCAGAATGAACGTTAATTCGTAATGAAATTGATTAAAGGAATAACGCGCAAATGAACTAAGGAATATGCTCGGAATAGCCTTAATACCAAAGTGCTTCTTAAAGTTACCCCATAACACAGATTTGAATTAAACATTTGCTCGACTTTCTATCAAAGCCAGTTATGAGCAAAATCTCTCGAACAATGTAAAGTAATAATAATATATTTATTTCATATGACTTTGTATGCAAAGTATTGAAAATATAAATAACAAACACATGTTAAAATTATCCTTAAATTGTAAGTATTTTTATTTCCAACATTTTCCTGTACAGAATAATTTACTGACTAGGGGGGAAAGAGATGTAACATAATAAATAATTACCGAAAGTCGTTTAATCATGTACTTTATCTTGCTTGTACCTCTGCCCTCATTAAATAAAGCAAATTCTATACCTTTGATATCAAACTTGAAAAAAGAGCACATGACTCTCAAAGGTATTTTTTTTTCTCACGGAGTTAATTATATATATACTGTATCTGAGGAGATGGAAATATCTGCAGAGACGCAGTTCGGTTTTAAATTAGTAAAAGTATCTCTTTGTTAAAGCCACAATATACTCGTATCACTTTCACTCTTACTAGGATTTAATCGATTCGAAACTGGACAGAAGAAGGAAAGGGGTGTTTGGCCCCCCAGTTTTAAAGAGACAAATATTTTTCATCGACGATTTCAATATGCCAGCCTTGGAAGTGTACGGAGCGCAACCCCCCATCGAACTGATCAGACAGTGGATGGATTTTGGCGGTATGCTTTTCTAAAAAAAAATTCCTACACCAACTTGTATTTGTATTTTTAACCAGGATGGTATGACAGAAGAAACATAGGCGAATTCAGGACCATAATCGACATCAACTTCGCCGCGGCTATGGGACCACCAGGTGGTGGTAGGAATCCCGTTACTCTGCGTCTGTTGAGGCACTTTCACTATTTGACTTTCCTTGAAATGAAGGAGGACAGTACTGTAATTGATTCGACTCCTGTATCTTGAGAAATGCTAGGCTACATATCATTATTTCGCAGAGGAAAATTTTCGGAACAATTCTCAATTCCTGGATATCCAGAGCTGGGAATTTGGTAGCGTACTTCGAAGCAGTGCTTTCCTCTACGTTGGTCGTTTATATCACGATTTTACGAGAGCTTCTGCCAACGCCTGCCAAGACACATTACACTTTCAACTTGAGAGACCTTAGTAAGGTTTTCCAAGGGATACTGATGTTCATACCGGAGTCACTGAAGGTATCATGTTCAAATAAACCTAAAAATAGTAATTTTGATTGCTTAATATATATACTTTCGTCTTCTACGTTCTACTACACCTTCTCACTAGTCTTTGTGGAGTGATCCGACCTGTTAGAATATCTTCAAACTATGGTGTAACTTTCCACTTTTTTCCTTGTTACAATTTTTTAAACTATCGATCTACGAGATTCTTAATTCAGGATGTGAACGATCTGGTACGACTGTGGTACCACGAGTGCTGCCGCGTCTTCCAGGATCGTCTGGTGAACGATGAAGACAGAGGGTGGTTCGACTCTTTGCTAAGGGACAAAATCGAGGAGCATTACGTTGTAGATCCAGCAGAAGCGCTGGGCAATCAAGCTATTTTATTCGGCGACTTCCTGGATCCCACCCAGGATGCCGCCCCCTACATCCAGATTCAGGATTTCACGAAACTGAGCGAATCCTTGAACTTCTACCTGCAGGAGTACAACGCTCAGAGTACCAAGCCCATGAAGCTGGTGCTGTTCCTGGACGCGATTTCGCACGTGTGCAGGATATCCAGGATCATCAGGCAACCCATGGGCAACGCTCTTTTGTTAGGAATGGGAGGATCAGGTATCCAATACTGCTTAAGTCAGCAATTTTTTTCTGTTATCTTCACTCGATGACTTGCTTTGACTCCTAATGCTAATGACCACCACATTCGACAAAATTACAGAAATACAGAATCAGGATCGTAATAATTATTATTCAGTCTGTGTTGCCTGAAATGGATGCGCATCCTGCTAGGTGCAACTTACTATTTCGGCTCACCTGAATTAGCTAGCCTAGCCTATGGGAATCCTGTCGATTCAGAGTATTCCAGGAGGTATAAGTAAATAAATGCAAATTTTTATCTTCTCACAGGTCGCCAAAGTCTTACCAGATTATCTGCGTTCATCGCAGAGTTCGGATGTTTCCAAATTGTACTTAGTACTGTCTACGGGCCAACTGATTGGAGGGATGACATGAAGAACTTGATGTTATCGGCAGGACTGAAAAAGCAAGAGACGGTTTTCCTGTTTTCTGATACCCAGGTGCGACTTTTAAGGAAAATGATAATATTCCGACCCTTCTCACACACTATATATCGTTTTCTGAACTATCGGTTTACCTTTTATTAACCACAAATGATTGTAAAACATATTATTCGTTTGCTTTGCCTTGTCGCAGATAAAGCTGGAATCGTTTCTGGAAGATTTAAACAACATGCTTAATTCTGGGGACATCCCAAACATTTACCAACCCGACGAACTGGATAAAATTTTTCAAGGGATGAAGGGTATCCTACAGGAATTAGGGCTCGCTGCTACGAAGTCAAATCTTTTCTCCGTATACCAGAAACAAGTGCGATCGAATTTGCATTGCGTAATTACGATGAGGTAGTATATGGATTTTTACCGCTGTGACGTTTTCTTTTCGAATTTCGTTTTCAAGTTGGTCTATGTTACATAATCGAGTTCTATTCATTTTTCAGTCCTATCGGGGAGATATTCAGGGCTCGGCTGAGGCAATTTCCGGCTTTGGTAAATTGTTGTACGATTGACTGGTTCAGTCCTTGGCCGGATTCGGCCTTACAGGTGAGTCTCTTATTCGGATTGACAGCTACGTAAACAGCGTGTCTACTATTATTATGACGACATTACGGCGATGACATCTTTTCAGCGCAGTAGTATTTCAAGATACTTTAAATTGTGTGACGTTCACTTTCAACATATTATCTACAATGAATGAATGAATTCTATCCAATGAAGTTACTATTGCAAATACATCAATATAGCTTGCAGCACCATATATTAATCCTGAAAAACGATAAATATATACATGTATCTAGAAATACTATCGTATAAGTTAATTCTCAAGCTAAAAACCGACTAAAATTATTATTCGTTTGTATCGATCATCGATCGGACTTGCAATTGTACTACGACCCATACACCTCTGACATGTCAGGTATCATTATGTAGCACAGAATGCTGTTATTTGCTTTGTATCGATCATGAATTGCAGCGCCGTCGTGTCGCTGCCTGAAATTGAATTTGATTTCCAACGGTATCTCCTCTTGAGATTAGCAAATTGTTTCGTTTTCAGTCCGTCGCCCTACAATTCCTCAACGATGTGGAGGACCTCAACGTCTCCCAAGAGGTCCTGGAAGGCATTGTCCTGGTCTTCCAGTACATGCACGCTAGCGTCGTGGAAGCTAGCGAGCTATTCAAACAGGAGCTATCCAGACACAACTACGTCACCCCCACTTCGTACCTAGAGCTCCTTTCCAGCTACACCGAGCTGATGAACAAGAAGAAGGGGTCGTTGACGCAAGGAGTTGGAAGGCTCAAGACAGGTTAACGAATTCTTCGGTATCAAAGGAATTAGTACCCAATTCTTCGTTTGTGTTCGTACAGGATTAGGCAAACTGCAGAGTACAGCTGAAGAGGTGAAAATCCTCCAGGTGAACCTTGCGGAAATGAAACCCGCTCTTGAAGTTGCCGCTAAAGACGCGGAAGTTATGATAGTGAAAATCGCCGCGGATACGGTTAGCGATTCTATTTCATCAGAAATTGAATTAGTGTTTAACTTTGTCCTCTCTCTACAGGCAGTAGCTGAAGAAACGAAAGCAATCGTGGAGAAGGAGGAGTTCGAGGCGTCCAAGAAAGCAATCGAGACGCAGACCATCGCAGAAGACGCCCAAAGGGATCTAGGCGAGTATACTAAGTCTCAAAGGATTGTTTTGAATGTTTAATTTTTTCTAGATGAGGCAATGCCGGCGCTTTTGGCGGCCGAAGCCAGTTTGAAATCCCTCAACAAGAACGACATCACGGAGGTGCGCTCCATGAAACGTCCTCCTGCCGGCGTGGTGTACGTCATAGAGGCCATTTGTATCGTCAAGAACATCAAACCGAATAAGGTGTGGTGACACCTTAATCAAGTAAAAATGAAGCTGCAAGCTATACTTCTTTTCAGGTGCCGGGTATAAGACCTGGAGAAAAGATTTTGGACTATTGGGAACCTGGCCGCAATATGTTGGTCGACCCCGGAGCTTTCCTAACTTCGCTGATGAATTTCGACAAGGATTCCATCACGGAAGAAATGATAGAAAAGTTGAAGAAATACGTTGACGATCCTCTATTCACTCCGGCGAAAATTGCAAAAGTATATTCTTCGATGTTCAATTATTTGAATGTAGTTTTCTATTTATATTTTTTTAGATTTCTAAAGCCTGCACCTCCTTATGCATGTGGGTGCACGCCATGTACAAGTTCTACTTCGTGAACAAGGCTGTGGCACCCAAGAAAGCCGCGCTGAAACAGGCCAACGAGGACCTGGCCAAGACGGAGAAGGCCCTCGCGGCGGCCAAAGCGAACATGAAAGAGGTGATGGACGGCCTGGAGAAGCTTCAGATCCAGCTGGCGGGCAAGATCGCCTACAAGCAGGAGAAGGAACAGAGCATGGCGATATGCGAGGACAGGATGAACAGGGCAGTCAGACTGATCAATGGACTCTCTGGAGAGAGAGTGCGGTGGCTCCAGACCATCGCCGATATAGAGGCCAACGTGGTGAACGTCACCGGCGACATCCTCATCTGTTCCGGATGCGTAGCCTATTTGACGCCTTTCACGGACCAGTACAGGAGGACATTGTTCGGCAAGTGGCTGAATTTGATCTCCGAGAAGAAGATACCCTTTTCGCCGAACTGCAATCCGGTGACGACGCTGGGCGAGCCGGTACAGATAAGGCTGTGGCAGCTGGACGGGCTTCCCAGGGACTATCTGTCCACGGAGAACGCCGTTCTGGTGTCGTGTTCGAGGAGGTGGCCACTGTTCATAGACCCGCAGGGGCAGGCTAACAAATGGGTCAAAAATATGGTAAGTAGTTTTATATTGTTGCGTAATAATTCGTATTGTCATGAGATTTACCTTGATCGTTCCGATAGTGATAACGGTTGACTTTAAAAATTGTGTAGAAAATTCGAGACGTTCCCGATGTTTTATTAATATTTTTTAGGGTAAGCAAATGGGTCTAACGATATGCAAATTAGCCGACAAGGACCTCATGAGGACTATCGAATCGGCGATTCGTTTCGGTAAAGCAGTCCTGATTGAAAACGTCGGTACAGAATTAGATCCTGCCTTGGATCCAGTACTGCTCAAACAAGTGTACATGCAGAGCGGAACCTTAGTGGTCAAACTAGGGGACGTGGTGGTGCCGTACGACAACAATTTCAAGTTGTTTATAACAACTAAGCTGCCCAATCCCCATTACACACCTGAAGTCTCCATCAAAGTGCTGCTGGTTAACTTCACGCTCGTTCCTAGGTATGAATTCAATTTCTTAATTAACTTTCATCACAATCTCTTAATTAAATCAATATCTCAATTAAACTGACTCGATTACTAGTTAAGTAATATTTGAAAGATCAGAAATATCTAATATTTTCTAATCAATTCCAACACGAAATTGTATCTTGAAAACATGATACAGTTAATCAAATCTGGCGACATGTTTTAAGATGATGAATTTATAAATATTCGTGACATACCCTTAGCGGTCTGCAAGACCAGTTGCTGGCTTTGGTGGTGATGCAGGAGCGTCCGGACTTGGAGGAACAACGGAGCCAAATCGTCGTGGGCATAGCCCAAATGAACCACGAACTGAAGGAGATCCAAGACAGGATCCTGCTGAAACTGAGCACCTCCGAAGGATCGCCCCTCGACGATTTGGACTTCATAGTGACGTTGGAGGCCTCCAAAGTGAAGAGCGATGACATAAAGGTTCAAATTAAAACATATCTTTCTTTGAGGTGGTTTAAGACCGTTTCTTGAAATTTCTTACAGAATAAAGTCGAGTCTGCGGAGATAACACAAATCGATATCGACAACACGCGAGCCCTATACATTCCCGTGGCCAATAGGGCTCAAATATTGTTTTTCTGCCTTGCTGATTTGTCGAACATTGATCCCATGTACCAGTATTCCCTGGAATGGTTCATTTCTATTTTCGTATCCAGCATGGCCGAGACGGAAAAAACTGGTTCCTCATTTTAACGGGATTTGTTACCAAGATACTAATTCATGTTCTTTAC
Source organism: Monochamus alternatus (assembly GCA_037114965.1). NCBI lineage: Eukaryota > Metazoa > Arthropoda > Insecta > Coleoptera > Cerambycidae > Monochamus > Monochamus alternatus. Next base: position 58,038,067 of record CM073429.1, on the reverse strand, counting down.
AGCTATTATCGAGGAAAGAGTGAAAATAATTAACGACTACTTCACTTTCAGTCTGTACAGCAACGTGTGTAGAAGTCTTTTCGAGAGGAACAAGCTGCATTTTGCTTTTCTCCTGTGCATCCGAATTTTAATGGACACTGGCGAGATAGATCCCCACGAGTGGCACCACTTCTTGGCTGGAGGGTCCGCCACCAGCGTACGAATCTTATTTTATTTTTAACGTAAAATAATTAATACTCTATTTTTTAGAGTTTGCCTAATCCCGCTCCGACTTGGCTGTCTAGCAAAGCTTGGCAAGAAATTTTAGCGTTGGAGTCTTTACCCAAATTTTTGCAGTTCATCGAGACCTTTCCCCGTCACGCGGATCATTACAAACGCATGTTTGAAAGCATGGAGCCCCACCGGTAAAAATTATTTTTATACAGGCTGATTCGGTCATAATGCCATAATGTTATAAATTATTTTGTATGCATTTAACATATTAAGTTTCAACATAAAAAAATATTTAATATTGAAATTAACGAATCTCCAACGGATCAAAATATACCATTCACATTTCGCTACATAAATAGTGAAATAAAATCCAATATTAACTAGGTTAAATTATTAAAAGGGGCTGAAACGTTTTTTGTTTTTAAATAAACAGTAACAAAATACCCTGTGCTGTAAACAAAAAAGCAGTTCGAGACATACCTATTTAGTGATCAACAATTAGGCAATCCGAGTCTTGACCTACCGTATTTAGGTCAATAACCTTGTTCTTAATGGCAAGCGCTGCAGGGCTGCAGAACCGCTAAATAATAATAAAAACAATAATTAAATTTGCATCTTTATAAACATTCTGTATAATCAATAGGAAATCATGAGAATTTTATAATAAATGCCAACCGCACACGTTACCGGCGGACGTTACCGGCGGAATAAGTCGAACATCGTTCGGGTCAGTTTTCCTATGCAGGCAAGCCCGCCGTCAACTGCATCTGGAACACATGACGTGGCCCGACTTCTCTCCTTTCTTCATCCATCAGTCATCATTTTCGCGTGTCGGTGAATTTCGTGTATTTATGTCGCAAGTGCAGTTTATAATTATTAATAAAATCTGCTATTTTCGTAAATAAAAATGCAGTTGAAGTTAAGTAAAGTGACGTAGTAAAAAATCGCTGTTCTGTTCTACTGAACAGAGTCGTGGAAATATTTATGAAAAACATTTCAATAGACATTGGCGTCTGTATTTTCTGTGTGCGTCTGTGTTATTCGGTACCTCCTGATAATGAGTAATGGATTTGATCACCATGCGTTACTCCCACTCCTTCGTTCACTCGTACGCTTCGATAAGGCAGCTAAGAGGAGTCCATGGATTCAGAGTTTATTTAGATGAGATTTACAAGTTAAATTGATAAGACTAATCTATGTATTAAAATATTTTTGCAATTTTAGCCTTCCCCTGCCGCAGGAACTAAACAGCACGATGGATGATTTCCAGAAGATAATAGTCCTGAAGAGCCTGCGCCCGGACAAGGTGACCAACGCCATGCAGGACTACCTGTCCGTGAAGCTGGGCCAGCAGTTCATCGAGCCTCAGTCCTCTGACCTCTCGGCGATGTTCAAAGAGTCGGGACCTACGATACCGCTCATCTTCGTGCTCTCCACTGGTACAGATCCGGCGGCGGAGCTGTACAAGTTTGCGGACCGCATGAAGTTCTCCAAGAGAATGTTTTCTATTTCCCTGGGGCAGGGACAGGGCCCCATGGCGGAGAAGCTGATACAGAGCGGTTCTGAGGTCGGTTCCTGGGTGTTTTTCCAGGTAAGTACATTGTTTGTTGATTAAAACAAAATTTGTTTTTCACGTATTAGGATATACATTTTCAGTGCTTTCAATGGTATTCGAGACCCAATTGTCATGAACGTTGACAACCAAACTTACATAGTTGGCAATCTTGACTCAAAATTTACTATTAGTTATAGGTACAAGTTTGTAAAGTTCCGGACATTTAATTTTAAACTAACGAATATTAGACATATGTGTGATAGAAATAACGGTTATATTCGCAATCTAAATAATATTTTCAACTTGTAGTAGGAGGATCTCAAATTTTTACCTCATGTAATCAAATTTTCCACCCCAATTGCAGGACTTCATTAAGATATTTTAATTCCAATCAAAAGTATTTTATTTGGAATTGATAGAAAAACCCTTAATCATCACAGCGTACTGTGTCATGTAACAATTTCTTGTAGAACTGCCATCTGGCACCGAGCTGGATGCCGCGTTTAGAACGCATAATAGAATCCATCCCCCCGGAAGTGGTCCACCGAGACTTCCGCCTCTGGTTGACTTCCACGCCCTCGCCCCACTTCCCCGTCGCCATCTTGCAAAACGGCAGCAAGATGACCATCGAGCCGCCTTCTGGCATCAAGGCCAACATGATGCGTGCCTACAGGAATCAAGTCTCCGACCTGACGGACTTCATACAGTCGGAGCATCCCAAGGCGGCGAAATTCAAGCTGCTGGTCTTCTCCCTGTGTCTCTTCCACGGGGTAGTAATTGAGAGGAGGAAGTTTGGGCCCCTCGGCTTCAACATCCCCTACGAGTTCACGGATGGCGATCTGAAGATCTGCATTTCTCAATTGCACATGTTCCTGTTGGAGTACGTTGAGATCCCGTTCAAGGTGCTGACGTACACGGCGGGTCACATCAACTACGGGGGCAGGGTGACGGACGACTGGGATAGGAGGTGTCTGATGAACGTGCTGGCGGACTACTACAAGATGGAGGTGGTTGACCCCAACTATGTGTTCGATAAGGAAGGCAATTATCGACAGGTAAGTCGTAATTTTTGTCCCGCGTTTTATCTTCATCATTATCAATATTATCTTCGTCGTCATCGTCGTCATCATCGTCACCATCATTTTCGAAATTATCTTCAACATCATCAGCTTTGTCGTCATCATCATCATTAGCGTCATCATCGTCACCATCATTTTCGAAATTATCTTCGTCATCATCAGTATCTTTATCATCAGTATCATTATCGTCATCAGCATTATTATCATTATCATCATCGTTATAATCATCATCATTGGCATAATTATCACTATCATCACAATCATATTTATCATCATGTTTATCATCACTATTAGCATCGTCTTTCTCATACTCGTCATAATGATCATCATCATCATCATCATATTTATCATCGTTGTCCTCGTATTTCTATAGTTTTATAAATTTTATGTTAATATTTCTATTTTTTTTTCTTGATATGTGTAAACATTGGTTCGGAATTGACAAGATACTAAATAAATAATAATAATATATCGATAATATCACCGTCATCATTATTGTCGTCACCATCATTGTCATCAAAGGGTATAAAGTATATACATTTTGGTTATGATAGTTATTATTATCATCATCGTCATAATCATCATTATTACCATCATCATTAGCATAATTACGTATCAATATCATCATCATTATCATCATCTCCATCATTATCCTTACCAATACCACCATCATCATTATCGTCATCATTGACTTTGCCATCGCCATCATCGACATTACCGTCATTGTCACTGTTGTCAAGGTCATTATCATTGTCATTATCTTCATTGTTATCATCATTACCACAGCGATCGTCATTACATCATCGTTAACTTAATAGAAAATATTTTGAGGGTGTTTCAGAAGGAGATGTACATACTTCAGTATGTTATTCTACTTTTGTGATGTTCTTTTTAGGTGGCAAAGATATATTCATTTGTAAGGTGCCATAAATCGCTCAGTTACATAGTGTCTAGATGTAGAATGTACCATAGTGACTTTTTCGCTACATACTTGTGTGATATCTATGGAAGATTAATAAAATGTGGAAATTTGAAGTTTTATGAATAGCTTAGATTTTATATAACATGTATGTATTTTTATAACTTTAACTAAACGTGCCTTATTCATTTTAAATATAAGTACCTTTAATGTTTCCAATTTTTCCGCGCTCACGACGCATAGCGTAATATAACCTTAACTTTGTTATTTCCTGGCGTTCTAGCACAGTCTATTAGTTCTAGTTTATATTTTGTGCCCGGCGTCATTGCTTTATTCATTCAAAGCCATCCAAATTCAAAAGCTGTTTTTATTTTATAGTTTTATGCATATGACTAAAAGTTACTCATATATGGTTTTATGCAGTTTTATGTTTGTGTTTGTTTGACTTTGGTGAGAAGTTTTGTGAAAGAATATTTGTTCTTTCAGTGATAAACAATAAGTGGTAAATATGTATAAATCGATAAAAAAGCTTTCGACAAGACGCAGGAGAAGATACTGCGGCAGCAGGTATTAAAAATGATCAAGTCTCCATCACCCTCTTCGATCAGAAAAACAACAGTCCCTCTTGAACTGAATCAGATTAATCCATTACCCATCACCTCTTCAATTCCTAATTTTTAAGAAAACAACAACAACAAACATTTCAAGTGATTTTGAATTTTGTATCTTAAGTGCGACTCCACAGACATTATATCACCCCTATGTCCCTAAGTTTTGTCTTCACCTTCTTACTTAAAATAAAATGGATTTATTATTATTCTTTTAATTATTTGTTAATTTATTAAAACTTAGTTTTCTGTGAATAAAATGTTTGTTTTATTTATTTAACTTTTATTTCTGATTATTTTATCATTAACAAAAATCATCCTATAAATGAGTTACATAAACATTAGAAATTATAATATCCTTAATACTTCCAAGTCCAAGTAGAATGTTAATATTACAAAAGTAGTGTAACTATTTATAAAAGCTACATTATATTATGTTGATACATATTGGTAATTAATTTAAGGTATATGTTTCTAATATTAATAATACTATATTTATCATAATTATTTACATTAGCGGAAACCTCTCCAGAAATTTTGATCGGGGAGGTTTCCTCTAATGTAAATAATTACCATAAATAGTAATATTAGAAACATATGTCTTAAATTGTTTACTGATATGTATCAACAGAATGTAATGTATAGCTTTTAAATGTCCGACAAGTACATAATAAGTACTTCATAATGGAATGTTAGCAATACATTAGTAACGATATTTGACGGACATCCCTTAAGTACATTACCAGAAACATTCAAAGTGATGTCTCACAAAGATCACAACAATACTTTACCGAGATGTACTTTTAAGGTGCACCAGGGAGGACATTTGGTGGTTGTATGTCCTTCTATGCAACATAAACAGTACTTTTGTTGCGACATCGCATGTACTAGATGCACTTTAAAAGTACATCGTCAGTACGTTGCTGTGCTGGCTGGGAGAAGAATTAAAAACTAAGTTTTTAATCAAAACAGCCTGAATTTTTTGTGGGAATTGTAAAAATAAAATCTCTACACAAAATGTACAAAACCTGACAATAACTTTCGATTCACTCTAATATATAATTTGCATGCATCACCATCTTTAGATGAGTTTTTTACGGAGACGGCTGCTCCTAGAGACTTCAATAAGGTGTACATTTTTAAGTAGGAAAGGTAGAGGAAAATGTTTTTCTATTCCCAAATGACATACATCGTGGCACAAAAAAGTTGAAGCGATTTAGGAGGATTCTAATGGTGACTTGTGGCACCCTCTTGGAGATACAGCGAATTGTGCATAAAATTTGAATTTCCCATCCCAAGAAACCTCCGCATACAAAATTTCATGAATTTAACTCAAAGTAATCGAGAATTATAAAAGAAAATGTAATTATTTTTTTAAAATTTGACATCCTGTATATCCTAAACAAAGCGTTTCCAGACCTAAGTCCATAGGAAATATTTTGCTTAAAATTGAACGTAGAATAACATACTGAAGCATGTACATCACCTCCTAAAACACCCTGTTTATAGTCTCTTGGAAGCATCTGGTGAGTAAATTTGTAATTTTCCACCTAAACTCTCTCAACGAAATCAAATCGACTGCAACCTGTAACACATATGTTCCAGTATAGTGGGTTGCAGAACTTCAGGGTGTTTGAATCCGTAAATCATATCTCTGTTGTAAAGTCTTGCCTTTCATGGCGGGAAAGTTTAAACTTGTATTTCCTGTACGAATGAAGATATAAGAATGCGGTTTTCACCCTTTGGCCTTTCTTATGATAATCCTTTTTCTAAAAGAACATTTTACATGAAGTGTAAGTTCTTCAAACAAAAGAATAAATTGTCTTTTGCAACACATTTGGGCATATTTAATTAATGAAAAATTAAGTAACATAATTGAAATAAACAAAAAATAAATCAGAAACTAACATAAAATTAATAATTAATGTCAAGGCTTAAAAATTAATATATTTTTATAAAAATTGATTCTGAGGCATGAAGGAGTGTAAAATAACATGGTGTGGTCAAATAAAAGAATTTCTAACACAATTTTTAAAAAATTTGTTTATTTGAGAATGCTATACCTTCCAAATAAATATAACAATTACTAAATTTAACATTTCTTAAATGTCCAATTTCACTGTCAATATCGAACAAAATAAAATATTCGACAAACTGTGTGTTTTAGTTACCCACAGACACCATGTTCCTCGACTACCTCGAATACATAAAGACTTTTCCCATAAACGATGATCCAGAACTTTTTGGTATGCATCCCAATGCAGACATAACGTTTGCCCAATCACAAACGTACACTTGCCTGTCGACGCTGCTCAAGTTGCAACCGAAACAAATCGGTGGGGCCGCAACTAGCCAGGAAGAGGTCACTGCATCTTCAGCTAGAACCATTCTAGCACAGCTGCCGCCACTCTTCAATTTGGAGCTAATATCCAAGAAGTAAGCGATCTACAATTTTTTACAGGTTTTTTAGTATGATTTTCCAGGTATCCCGTGAAATACGAGGAATCATTAAACACCGTCATAATCCAAGAAGCTATCAGATACAACAAACTACTCACCGTTATAAAATCTACTTTGAACGAATTGCTGAAGGCCTTGAAAGGTTTAGTTGTTATGTCGGAAGCCTTAGAAAGGATGACATCGAGTTTGTTTAGCAATATAGTTCCTGTTTTGTGGGCTAGCAAAGCTTATCCTTCATTAAAACCTCTAGGTATTTAAAAATAGTGCTTTAGGGGATGATTGGTTGGGAGAGGTCAAAAATGTTGTTTTTTAGTAACATTCTGATGATGACTTATTTAAGTTGAAACGTTGATGGAAAAAAAGTTCTCTACAAATTTTTTTGTCTCAGTCCCATCAACTAAAGAATTAAATAAGTATTTTTTTTACTTTATTGTAAAAGTTTTAAGCTAATTCATATTAATTTTTCTACAATTCCCATTATTAAATTCATAAGTATGCTCTTCGGTATGAAATATGTATATAATGTATGAAAAATAAAATAATTTAATTGAAAGAAATAAAAATATGTTGGAAATAGTCACATATTTAAAGTTGCACATGATTTAGGAAATTAATGTAATTTTGGAAAATTTGGTACAGTGTGGTATTCAAAGGAGCATTAAATAACAGTATTTCTTAAAAAAAAAAACAAATTTTTAAAAATTGATGCATAGAAATTTAAAATTACAAAAAGCCAATAATAAATGTATGGGAAAAATATCGCGGTTGTAATTTAATGCTGATTACAGTAGTTGTTTCATACCTCATTAATACCTAATAAAGAAAAAAAAAATTGTAAATACTTTTGTGAAGCATTTAGTTTATTTTTGCAGCTGCGTGGGTAACTGATTTAAAAGCCAGGGTGAAATTCCTTAACCAATGGGTTGACTACGGCATACCGCCGGTGTTCTGGATCTCCGGATTTTACTTCCCCCAGGCCTTTTTGACGGGCACCCTGCAGAATTTCGCCCGGAAATACATCGTTTCAATCGATTCCATCAACTTCAGCTTTCAGGTGCGCAGTAACTCCTTTAAATAAAAATTTATTATTTATCAAAATCTTGTAGGTCCTACCAACATCGCCTACAGAGAGACCGAAGGACGGGTGTTGCATTTACGGGTTGTTCTTGGAAGGCGCCAGGTGGAGTTACAATAAAGCCATACTGGACGAATCAAATCCCAAAGAACTGTACACGAGTAGGTCACGGGAGTTTAAGGTGAAAGAATTGTAAGTAATCGGTGTATTGGGTGGTTCTTTCAGATATGCCGGTAGTCTGGTTGATACCGGAGGAGAATCATAAAAAACCGGGAGGTGTTTACGAGTGCCCAGTTTACAAAACCCTGACGAGAGCGGGAACGCTCTCTACCACTGGACATTCCACGAATTATGTTTTAGCTATTGAGGTGCCGACAGAAAAGTCGGAGCCTCACTGGATAAAGCGTGGAGTTGCTTTGATTTGTGCCCTAGATTATTAAATAAATTGATTTTATAGTTTTATAGCACATATTTTATTGACTCAAGAGGTACTAAGAATATACCAGATAATTAAAAAATAAATTTAGAGTCTACAGATACTTTAATTTCTCCTAAAATATTTTTTTATTAAGTGTCATTATTTTTTAACATTATTTATTTTACACATTTTTTAAAATGATCCATTCAAATTTAGTACTTTCAATATTCGTTTGAAAGTCTAAATGAAGGAATTATAGCTCGAAATTAATAACTACTATAATATTCATCAAAATATGATAGCAGTTTTATGTGATGTGTTGGCTAATAACATGGTTCAAGGTTCTGGTGACCTAACCAGCCATTTCTCACGTTTAAAAACAAATGATTAAAAATGACCACCTTATATGATTTTAAGACTTTCATGGCTATTGTCAATAGGTTAGGCTGAGGTTGGTTTTAAGGCTGACGGTCAGAACCATTGTTCAGATAACGGTGATCCTCCAAGACATTAATTTTGATATACGTTTTGCAGCATCTTCAGTGGTAAAGCTTCTCTGCAACTGAGGAATAATAGTAGTTTGACCAATCAAACTTATAACTTTATATACAGGGTTTATGTAAGTTTTACCGACAATATTTGGCTATATAGTATTCACAACGATAAATTAATATAATCTATAAAATAAAAACAAAAAAAATTTTTTTTAAAGTAGTCGAAAATAAAACTAATCTAATTAATAATGTCATAACCTCTTTGGCTATAGCGTTGGAATATGGAACATTTATTTGAAATATGGTGTATTATTTTGAATTTTGGAACATTTATTAAGACTAATATAGTGTATTATTGTTAAAACTGTAGTGAAATCGATATACTGGGTGGTAGTTTTCTCCAGTTTCTCCGCTCCCTTTAGCGGTCAAAATTTTACAGTTTTTTTTAATGGGAAGCAACATTGCTTCGCATTATTCTAAAAAATGTTGCCTCTTCAGAAAATCGCCTACAGATTGTTCAGGAAAATAGCATTATTTGTATGTCTGTATGTTTCGGTTTGTGTAGCGAGTGTCACAGATTTAAAAATTCTTGTTTAGTAGACTATGAAAACAAAATGTTGATTGCTGTGTTGCCATTAGGTTAATGTAATTCTCTACCTTTATTTTAATATTAATCGATTTTACTAGTTTACTTTATTTAAAATTTTTTTTTACTAATATCATTTTAAAACATGGGATAAATGACAATAATGACATTAAGCTGATAGCAACAGCAAACATTTTGTTTTCATAGCCTACCGAGTTCAAAATTTTAAATCTGATACTTGCTAAGCAACGCAAAACATACAGACCTATAAATACTGCCATTTTTCTCTATGTAGACGGTTTGCTCAAGATACGTTTTTTTGGAATAATGCTATCTTTTCAATGTTGAATGCTTAAAAAAAATACAAGCACTGTAAAAGTTCTGACTGCTAAAAGGGGTATAACCCAGTTTATTGATTTTTTAAAATTTTAATAAATAATATGCCATAATAGTTCAAATAAATATTCCAAATTTCAATGTAATCGGTAAAAGGGTTATGAAGTTATTAGTTTTATTTTTACAACTTTAAAGGCCTATAACTCAAACAGTAAAAATTTTTTAGACACCCTGTATAACTCAAAAAGTGCAAATATAATATCTACATGAATTTCATGAATATTCTTGGCCAGAAAAAAATAAAACATTTAATATCGACAAATATTTATTACAAAAAAAATTATTATACAAACATAAATTTCTGCAGTAAAGGACTTATTAATTTATCATCTTGCATTGAATTATTCTCCAAAACACAACCCAATAGTTTCGGTATGTTCACAACTGTCCCCGCGATAATTTTGGGGTACTTCCATTCTTTATTCACACTGTAATTCAATAATAACCGCTTGCTCAGGTAGCTATCGTAAGCAGAAATATTTCCCACTTCTACATAGTCATTCAAGTGATTTGAATACATCTGTATCGATAATCTGAGGCTCTCTGATTTGTCCAGTTTGTTAGCCGGTAAGTAAGCTAATCTAAAGTGGTATCCCAACGATTCGTACAAGGCAATAACATGTTTAATTATGTCTTCTAAAATATCCTCTTCTTCCACCGTCGCCGTAAAGATGTTTATAACGGTTTCTTGACACAGATTAAATAAGTTCGTCGAAGTTTTGTCACTAATAGGTTGATATTTTTTACCGATGGAAAAGTACCTTAAAGGAAAATACGACTGCTGAACGGAGTGCTTACAGAAATAAGACATGAAGGAAAACAGCGAGGCTGCGCCGCACAGATGCAAACGGTTTATATCGTTCTTGGCATGATGGTGCTGTTCCAACACGAACACTTTTGTTTTTTCCTTGTGTTTAATTCCGCATCCTTCAACGACGATGCTTCGGCAGAAATCAGGATTGGAAAATTGTATGTAATTCAAATCTAATAAGGTGTGTCGAAAATAATTTAAAACTGCCATTTCAAATAATGCTGCATCGGATTTAAAGTAGCATGTAAAGGGATCTGTGTATTCGATTAATTTATTGTTTTCGGCAATTTTTATGTGAGACAGTGATTCTTCTTTTGATTTTTCTGAAAATTCGTGCATTACGACAAGTTGTAGAGATGTTTTCTCATGTAAAACATTGGGTAAGTCGAGCAATATTAACATCGTGTCTTCTTCAAGACTATAGAAGTACTGTTTAACGTTGTTTAAATCGTCTTTTACTAACCTTGAATGTAACTTATATTTCTCTATTTCATCTTTATTTGCCTCTTCGTCTTTCATTAACTCGCCTATCAAAGCACCTATCTTAGTTCTTGTTAACTCCAAATTTTTTTTCTGAAGATCTATGTCACGGAAGAATTTCCACCGCTCTTCGATTTTATCTACGTCGAGAGGAAATTGCCTTGCCTTAAAATTATTTTCCAGGGCATCTTTATTTTCTAACTCCTTTTCGAAATCGATTACTGGAGTGAGCACTGCATATGTTTTGTGAGCTTTATCCCCCGTTATATATAAAGCGGAAGAAAACTGCCTCTTTACGCAATATGGTTTATTAAATATAAGTTTTACGTAATGTAACATTTTAAGAGTCTTCATCTATTTTCATTTTTTTGCTAGGACTGTCAACTTCGTTAATATCGTCGCCAGTACTTTCTGCAGTTTGGGGCTGTGTTTCAATTTTCCTCTTAGTTGGTGCTTTCCAACTTCCGAAACCAGCAGCACGCTCCGACTCCTCAACTGTATATGGTTCCAATTCTAAAGCTTTTAGCCGTCGCTTATGGACCTTTGTCTTAAAATGATCTTGTAAAGCAGTAGTGTTTATGAAGTATCGGGCGCAATGTACACAATAATGCTGAGCTCCACCTGGTACGTCAAGGTCTACTTCCTGATTTAACAACCGGCTTGTATTTTCTGGCTTAATATCTTCATCGATCTGTAACAAGTAATAATTATTTGATGAGTGATATATAAATGTTCACGTTTAGATCTCTTACGATTAGACATCTTAAAAACATAATTTTACCTGGTCTAAATCTTTAGTCCTTCGCTTTGTTCTCCATTTCCTTTTTAAATGGGTATCTCCATAATGGTACTTTTTTCTTTTATAAACCATTACAAATTACAATCTCATAAAAGGAACATTCATAACGTGGTTAAATTTAAGGTTAGACTCACAGATTCAGATTACTGAACTACTAGCTAGACTTTTTGATCTGATCCCTGATCCTGATCACGATATCTTTAACAAACGGATCACTTTTTAAAGTGGACTTGAAACTGTTGTTAATTGTTTGTTACCAACATGGTTGCAATTAAAAATATTTTTTAATTAGTAAATAAAGAAACAATTTCACAACTTATGCTCAAGTATATTTCAATGACTGTACTTCCTATTTTTCAAACTTATTTTTATCGTTAGGGCGTGATGTCCACAGAACTGTCGTTACCAAACTTAAAACAAACCGCGGGAATTTCAAATATGTATACTCAGATTATTATTATGTGCATATTCAACATAAGTTAATTCACTTTTGCAGAAGAAATAAAAATAACATTAAATTAAATATTAAAAAAAACAAAAACAATAAATGAAAAAATGTAAGGCTGGAAATAAAAAATATGGTTTTTCCTATATTATATAATACGCACATATATTTATTTTTAACGTGTTAGAACTGTACAATTTCACAAAATGAGATATTAAATAATCAATAATTATTTTGAATATCTGATATACTATGCATACTGAGTGTACACTGAAATAGTAATATTTTATTCGTTGTGTGTAGAATATTATAAACTTACTACCTACCTATTTGATTTTTTCTATAAATCATAATAAGTGTAACAGAAATATTTTACACTTTACGTTCTATTTTTAGACGATAATAGAAATTAGGAAATTATTATTAGGTTTTAGGTTAGATGTCATATCTAGATCACATTTCACATTCTTGAAATTGAAATTTCCTTTACTGGCGCAATCGCAATAAAGAATTCAAAGCTTTTGCCGCCGCCCGTTGAGTTCAGCGACTTTCCACAACAGTTTGCGGAGATTTTTTATAGATGACGCTCGCGTCGGTCGTTGGTTGTCATTTGAACTATTATTTTGTGTTGTCAAATCTAAAAACTGTAATTTCTATTACTCATTCCCGGGCAAAAAAGGCCAAAGAAAATTCAGTACTCGGTGTAAATTTTATTGTGGGTGAGTGGTGTAACGAATAAGTGAGTTTGTGCCACCGGTGGACAGAGATTAACTGGAATAATTATGTTTTATTCGCGCCTAACAATAACGGGGAACCGGCAGCCATGTTGTAATAGTCTTGTCAGGCATCATGGGTTAAAACTGTGAGGTTTCGGAGAGCTTTATCGTGGAAAAAATCAGTCCGAAATTATGCAGGACAGTGCATTTTATCTATAAACGGTGCATCTTTAAGCGGTAGTGATAGTGAAGCGGATAGCGCCCGCGAAAGCGATGGTTCTGCGCATTATTACGGTCAGAGCGAGTGCAACGTCGTGCTAGCTAGCGCAGGGAGTCGTCTACTGCCTGGCCAACGACTGCGAGGTTCCAGCATCCCCAATTGCGGGAGGTGAACTAAACGGACGTCGGGACCGTTGTTCTAGCGTCCTGGGGTCGCGTACGCTGCCGGTCATGACGTTCGGTACTCTGTGACACGTGCAGTGCCGTAAACGGGGGTTTTACTATGGCCAAGATTCTCGGGAAGGATCAGGCCACGTACGCGAAGGAACGCGATGGTTTCCTTCGGGATCTGCAGCATTTCCACGAAACCCGGGGGTAAGTCGCTCTGTCTGACCTGGAATCCGTTATTATTTAACAACGTTCGCCTTTCTTATTACAGGACGCCGTTCCGAAGGGCCCCTACTCTTGGCAGCAGGGAGGTCGACCTGTACCTTTTGTATTCTCTCGTCACTTCCCAAGGGGGATGGATAAAGGTATGTACACATTTTTTTTCGTTATTCGGACGGTTGTGTTAAAATTTTTATGTTATATTCGGAGTTGACGGCCTTGACAAAAGTCTATGATGAAATTTGCCAGTACCGATTCCATTACACACCGGTTTTTAGAGGCGAGCATGGAGAGTTGTGTGTGTGCATGTGTTGATGTTTTTGTTTCTGGCTGGCCGTCTAGGACAGACCTAGGGCCGGCTTGATGATACAAGCGATCGGCTGCTAACCGTAGTCGAGCTCTGTCGCGATTTGGGAGACACGGAAGGTGGAGTGGAGCAAGGTCAGGGTCAAATCTATCTGAAAGTGCCTTCGGCCGGTGTAAAAAAAATTTCAGAAGGCATCGCGCCGCTCGCCCGACACCGATGCATCTCGCGTGCATTGTCTACGACATTCAGACCATTTTTTTTTTATACGACAGCTTATCGAAAGTATGTAACTCTCACTTCGAATTTCTCCGTTGTGTAAACAAACATTCCAAAAGCTCGTTTGAAAATCGAATGGAAAAGTACCGAATGCGTTACATGGATAGAAACCATTTTATATCAGTTTTATTTTTAATCTTTATGTATGTAGGCAGCAGATTGTTGTGCTGTGATGTGCTCGACTATTAAATAAATAAATTTTGCAATGGATTTTAATTATCACATCACGGGCCAAGGTAAGAACATACGGAATATTTTAGAATTATTCTGGTGGTTTATATTAAAATAATGACGGATGGTTTGGCACAACTTACATAAATGTTTCTGATTTTACCTTTGTAGTGCAATAAAATATTCGCATTCCTTGGTGTTTATTCAAAATATTTTATCTGAAATAATTGTATGGTGGCACTGTGAATATGAAAATAATTTACAGCGTTGTATATTTAAGTAGGTAGGTATTATGTGTGTAAGTAGTCAAATATAATAAAAAATAATTGTTTATAAACTTGGACATTGCTTAACAATTTTTTTAGCGTGTTTTCTATCCGAATACTTGCCAAAGGAATTTATATATCCTTACACCTTCTTTATGTTTATACGCTATCGTTTCCGGCGATAACAATATATTAAATTACCTTGTAATGGAATTTTTACGTTACTGCTTTATGTTGTTGGTACGTACTGTTTGTAAAATACAATTGAGATTAATTCTAGTTTCTTTATTAAGATGTGAAGTCTTTCAACTTGGTAAAATTTATGTTAACAATTCATGCCCTTATGGGCAACTATCCTATGTCAAATATCGACCACAATTATTCTACCAGTGATTGGTGCAATTATCTGACATGGAAATATATATTTACCGTGCATATTTTAGGTCGCCGTAAAATTATCAAATTTGTGATATTTTTTAGGTACAGAAATCTCGCAAAATAAAACATACAACAAAAGTAATATCAAAATAAAATTCTTGTTGTTTTGTTTATCCACTTTTACTATTTAAATTCTCCTTAAAATATAATTACTTTTAAAATGCGCCTGTCTTATTACTAACTCCACATTTTTTCACATAGTTATAAACAAAAGTTAACAATCTTATATGCAGAACTGTGTAAGTTTATGTTATAACAATATTTACATCAACATTTTAAAAATACGTATTTTGAAAGATTTCTGTACCTAAAAATTGTTGGTTAAACCGCACTTTGTTGCTATACTTATATTAGCTTTACTTTAGTATCTTTGAATATTCGCAGGTGGCATGAGATAATATTTCTGTTATTTGCTAAACTCTATATTTAGTTCTTGAATGTGTAAAATTATTTGTATTTGTAGAAAACACTATTTCAAGAATACGGCGTCCTTAAGGAATTTGTATATATAGGTCATGTCTAAAAGTAGTAATTAAAACTGTGTTTACAATTTAGCATTATACCTACTGATAGTATAGGATCCCACTATAAAACGACCTTCACCGAGCTGGTTAATGGATGAAAAGTATTTTATATCCAATTAAATATGTCAATAAATATATTGCAAATGGGTTGTCTAAAGAAATTCAGTCCAGAATGTGATTAATTAACAATTAAAAATTATTATTTTTTTAAACATTTCACTGGTTTGGTTAATAGACAAATTCCATACCAATCGAAAGTATGAAGCCCATAGAATATGCAAACGTTAGGTTGACTATTTTTTTCCCGTCACAACTCTTGGGTAGGCAGGTATAAACAGGTAAATCGATACTAGTAACTTGCACCGGTGTGGTTAATAAATTAAAGTTAAATTAAAATTAAGATTATTTCATTACCAACACGGTGGTATAGGGTTGTCGAGTTTTAAAAAGTGAAATATTCCCCAGCCATTCCATGCGATAGAAGACTACACAGCACTGCAGCTGTGTGTAGTTCGTCCATACCGAAAATAAAGACGATTCGTTTATCCGTTTCTCCAAAAAATCGAATAAAGTCCGGGGGCGGCGGTACCTATTATTTTTAATCTGCCCCTAGGAACCCCTAACGCCCTTCAATGACAATAAAACAACATTTTCGACCCTACTAATGATATGTCGAGATCGAAAACCCGCAAAAAATAAAATTTTCTAATAATCCATTTGCGGCCCCGAATTACGTTTAATTTTTTTTTAAGAAAACGATACATATAATCAAAAAATTTTATTAGAATTTTCGATAGATAAGGTGGAGAAGAAGCCACAAAAAAATTTCAATGATTTTAGATAAATTTCGTGTTTTCAAGGGCCTCCCCCGGAGGGGCGGCAGGAACGTCATAATATTATTTCAAGTCACTACCAGGAAATAATAGTCTATACCGAAAATAAAGACAATCCGTTTCTCCAAAAAATCTAATAAAGTCCGGTGGTATTTTGCCGCCCAACTCGTAAACCGTTGTTTGTACAAAAAATTCTATAGAAGCATTTTTTCATATTTTTATAAAAAACATTCGAATATGTATTCGAAATGAAACAGGAAAGGTCGATTTCTCGAACTTGTGACTTCGAGACTCCACCCCTCAGTTATGAATTCGGGAAACCTCCGATCCTGTCCTATAGCCGCCGTTTACCTAGCCTCATGTTCGTCGTTAGGAGTAAAAAAAATTTTTCGCACATCTCAGGGCCACAAATTGAATCCGATCGACCTCAAATTTTATGTACGTATACTTCGCGAAAAGGCGGGGCCGCATCCGGTAATGTACCGAAAAAATGTTAAAAAACGGGATGCCGCCCCCCCAACCGATCGAATCGAAATTTTAAAGACAGATACTCTTTGAGATGCGGAATCGAAAAAATTAGTCCGTCTTCGCATTAGGTTCCTAGGAGCAGATTAATAATAATACCGCCGCCCCCGGACTTTATTCGATTTTTTGGAGAAACGGATAAACGGATTGTCTTCATTTTCAGTATGGATGAACTACACACAGCTGCAATGCTGTGTACTCTCTATCGCTTGGAATGGTTTGCTGGGGAATATTTCACTTTTTAAAACTCGACAACCGGAATTCAGGACTGATTTTTCGCAGGCAACCCTATACCACCGTGTTGGTAATGAAATAATCTTTATTTTAATTTAACTTTAATTTATTAACCACACCGGTGCAAATTACTAGTATCGATTTACCTGTTTATACCTGCCTACTCAAGAGTTGTGACGGGAAAAAAATATTTTATGGGCTTCATACTTTCGATTGGTATAGAATTTGTCTATTAACCAAACCAGTGAAATGTTTAAAAAAATAATAATTTTTAATTGTTAATTAATCACATTCTGGACTGATTTTTTTAGACAACCCGTTTGCAATATATTTATTGACATATTTGATTGGATATAAAATACTTTTCATCCATTAACCAGCTCGGTGAAGGTCGTTTTATAGTGGGATCTTAGACTATGTACAATCTTTATGTTTGTTAATCTGTATTAGGAAGAAGTTGTAGTTAAAAAGATTTAAAACATCTGTGTGAGAACAAAAAATATCTAGTGCTAATTCATTTTCCTAACCAAATACGTTTTAAATCCCCTTAATTTAATTGGAATTTTTAATACTCATTTCCTACAATTTTAATTTCGGGAAGTTTTGCTCTACACATACACATACTTACATTGTCTATTTAGTCAACACCTGTATTATATTCTAGTTAACTCATTTGATTATGCATTTAGTCTCGTTTTCAGCGAACTCTCCAAAGAGATTTTATGTAAGGTAAACAAGGTTTCTTGGCGTATGAACTAGATTCTGTGAAACGGTAATTAATAAATGATACGCAGCTTCCTTTTTTTTTGTTTGGTACTAAATTTCATATGTATATGATTAAATAATAATAATTTTCAGAACCCTTGCATTTGTTCTTATTTATACAAGGTGTAGCCAAGGTGGAACAAGGCAGGAAATGTTATTTTAAGCAATTCCTTATGAACATTTATGCAACATTAAAACATCATAGAAGGATCGAAAAACGTCAATTTATTTAATTTCATCATAGATCGGTAGATACCATGAATAATTGATAAGTGATACCATGAAAATTTTGACATCTGACTAGATAATAAAAAAAAAGAAATAAGAAGCCATGCCAATTGTTTTTACGTTTTAATTTTAATTTCTTTTCATAATCTACGAAAATGAACAACTTTTTTTTTAATTTAAGCAACTCTGCCTCTTTTGTAGTCCATTTAAAATACTTGAGAGTTGAATGACCTCTAAGTGTAGTGAAAGACGGAGTGGGAGTAATACTTACACATATCTATATTTTTTCTTGGTTTAATCGTCTCATAACCAAAGGCTGAAACTGTATTGTGTAAAATAATGTTTCGTTGATTTTTTTTACATATTACACGTATTTTGCGTTGTTTGCGTATGGTGTACAATTTTAGATAATTATTTACTTTAGTGGAAAAACGCTTGAAATTGTATAACATTTTCTCTATTTTCGATTATGACGAACACGATCCCTAAATTATATTTGTGCAGGCAAATCTAGTTTTTCAAAAGAAAATTATTGAAAACTGCAATCTGTATACTTCACAAGACACTTCTAGTCACTATTTGCAACACTAGTTTAAATATACAGGGTTAACTGTGACTACACAAATTTTAACCACGGCTCAGGGATGTCTAAAAGACAATGAAAAATTTATTTCGGAATTTTAGCTCAATGTTTAAAAAATGGGGCAAAACCCTCTTTTCCTCGCGCGAAAGGCGGAAACCGGCGCCTGTGACAGTCATCACCCGAGACAACTAGATATGTCAACTACCGTGTGGTCTTTTGTGCAGCGTTGTCAAGTGTAGAAATGTCGAAAATAAACATTTTTATTAATAATAATAATGCCTACATGCCTACTCTTTGCAGATTCGTCATAATTATCCACTAACATATCCGACAAAATACATTAAAAAATAATTTAATTACTATAAAACGTTTAAAATTAGTCACTAAATGGTCTAAAATAACATAACCTAGAATACTACATTGCTAGTTGCATACTCTCCAAACCTCAAAAACATGCGAAGCTTAGTTTTATTCTAAGGGTCTAAGAAACATTTTTGCAGAACACTGTATACATCTTGGGATGTTATAGTTTAAAATATTACTATTTCTATTATTAGTATTAACAGAATTTAAGTCCCTAACAACACAAAAAATTTATCGCCGTGAAGTGCACCTTGCATGAGTGGCCTACAGATGGCAGATGGTTTGACATAATTTTTCAGTACTTGCTTTTCGCAAATTTAATTGTTCGCGTATTTTTGGTGTATTTACAAAAATGCCGTAACCAAATGCCTAGTTGACGGATAAGGTGCTGATTTATGGGAGTATGACAAGTGCATATTATCGTGTGGCAGGGTAATACCAAAGACGTTTTCCAAGTTCACAAAATATTAAGCTAAATACTTTTTGAACCACATTGAACAACTGTTATAATGCTTTGGCGGTAAACGTGTGGCAGCGTTTTTATGTATTTGCGTACATTTGCGTATATTTTTGTTGTTATTTTTTGTGGTTTTTCCCCACGTAAGTAATCGACGGTCATGATCGCCGGACCAAGGAGGTACCTCGCTTTAAACAAAAAGAGCGGTCAAGGAATTTAAACAAGTAAGAAAACAGAAAACAACATTCTTAAAATCTCTTTAAATATCAATCCTGGAAATAAATATTAGTAAGGTAGGGCTGCCTCCCTGTGCTATCATATCATGTTGTCTCATTAAATCATTAAATAGTAATCTACATTTTGTAAATATTTTTTTTCCTTTCAAAGCGACGTAAACTGATACACGTGTCAACGGAGTGACCTGTCACTACGTTTGACACCTTTGACTTTGGCCGATTATACCTAACCTCGCGGCTGACAGAAGGCCAGTGACGGCGATAAATAATGCCGATTGCACACGAAGCCAGTGACCGAGCCAATAAGTCAAGACTATTTAACGTTCATATTAAAGCCAATATCATAATATGCCAGTTAAGTACTAGGACTAGTTTATTTGCTACCATGGAGGAAAGACGTCGAATTCTGTTTGTTTTATAAACGGGCAGCATTATTAACTTCAAACAAAAGTTATAGACAATGAAATTAATAAGAAAGTTAAAATTTAGGTTAGAAAATGGATGGCTATGAGACCGAAGCGAGATTTTTCAGATCATAATGATATTGTTTCTTCGAAATTCATTTTTGGAGCCGACATTTTGACTTTATCAATCGAACGACATTAACTGGCTTGCTATGCGGCTGGTTTACTCATGCACACGTGGCCAGTTTAGACAAAGTTTGGGAGGGAGTAGGCTATTGTCTTTAAAAATTAGCCCATATGTCTATCGATTGTGCTGTCTAGCACCATTCTGCTGTCTCAACATGTCAATACACACGAGGACAGTGCTTGTCTGTCTTACTGTCCTGGCTCGGCCACTAGCTCCGTGTGCAATCGGCATAAAGATTTAATAGTGATTTTTTTTTAAATGTTATTTTGTGTTCTTCAGTTTGTAGTGTAGTTTTTTATTTTTAACGTTTTATAATATCTGTTAGTATTCCTTTCGTTCAATTTTTGTAGAACAAATGGGCATTTTATTTAACTGTACGCGAACTGTATTTTGTTGTTGATCACTCATCGGTAATCACTGAAAATGTAGTTTTGAGAACGATAGACGAAAAACGAATGCAAAATACTGCAACTAACCGGATTAACTGTTCCATATTATAGGAGGCCATGGATATAAAAGTCCTTATTCACTACTAAATTTATTTTATTTAATACTTATTATTTTATCTGAGCGGCTCTGTCTTTACAGTTCGAAATATCACGCGTTCAGAGGAAACCCTATGTCAACATTTCAGTATTTTTAAGGCGTTCTTAGTCTAGGAGCATTAGTGTAAAATTCCATCTTAATTTAAACTAAGTAAAGTATTCTATTTTCTAAATTAACTTATTTTTGTAACATTAATATACAGGTTAATCAACACATATCTATCAGGTATTATTACTATAATTAGAATGTTTCTACAATTAGAAACGACCACATGGTAGTTGACATTGTTGACAGATGTAAACTCAGTCGATGCTTCATAGGCACCGACTTTCCACAGGAAAAGAGCGTTTTGCCCCATTTTTTAAATATCGGACTAAAATTCTGGAATAATTGTTTTTATTGTCTTTTAGGCCTCCCTGAGCACGTGGTTATTTTTTTTATTTAGTCCTGTACCCTGTAGTACCTACATTTGAATATAGCGTCCAAATATGCGGGCCGCTCTAGGTTTTGCCGACCCGCAAGCGCGTTCGGCGACCGGACTGAATTTAGCCAAATCGTACTAGTAATAGTAGCAGGCGGCGAGCGCCCGTTAAAAAAAATCCCGCACGCGACTCGGTCGGTCGACCCCCCCTCGGCACACACGCGGAAAACAAAGCCTGACCTAGTGCACACCGAAGACCGACGGCCGGCGGGTGCCGCGAACGGGGACCGCCGCACCAAGTAGTGACTGCGATCGACAGCAGCGGCAGCGGGCCTCTTCGCCTCGCGTTCCGCGGAGTCGACTGCATATCCTGTCGCTGCCGGTACGACAACGAGGCGAATAGGAACGCACAGGCGGACCCTGACCTACTACAATCTACCGAGTGCTCCCATCGCGGCCGGCGGGGGCGGCGAAGTTAGGTACGTCGCGGTAGTAGTAAACAGCGTGCCGGCCGATTTTTGTTGTTGCCTCGTCGCCCGATTGATACTACTCCAGCTAGTAGACGTTTCATTTCATATACCTCGGTTTCAGTGAGAAATAACGTCACATTTGCTTAACAACAGTTCAAGTACAAACCAACATCTTTTCTTCACCACTTATTTCGATGTGTAGACATTACAATCATATACAGTACTATATTAGCAGTACTAAGCAGACTTATATACTATAAGTCTGCTTAGGAATATTTTAAAGAGTATTATAATTTTAACATATAGATGACCTTTTTCTTATTTGACATTTTTATAATAATAATTTTATTCCTCTTAGTATTTTTATTATTTTTTGATTAATTATGTTTTTTCTACGTTCATGCAAGCAACAAAACTTTATTGAACTATATTTAGTGGAAAAGTAGTTCTTTATCGCACTAGTGCAATAAAGTGTTTATTGGCCTGACGGCCTCGTTGGACAATTTCACGTCGCGTGCAATGAACACTTACTTTTTGTACTTGTTGCATAAATAACTATTGTATAATTTTTATCTTTTTATCCAACTCTAATCATTGTTTTTATATTCTCTTAGAGTTTTACTAAAAACAGTTTTTAATATTGTAATTTATATCCTTGCCTATAATTAGGTCCATATTAAAAAAAAAAAAAATTTTTAAACAGATCAAAATGACCACCTTTCCACCCTGTCCGATACAAAAATAAAGAAATTTTTCCTGTAAAATTTTTTCAAAAAATTTGTAATTTTTCGTAAATTCGAAATTTCTTGATATTTTTTATCACGCCTAGAAGTGCTGTCACCATACTGTAAGTTTTGACTACAGCATATCTCAAAAAATAGTTCAACAGATATGTTGGTGATCTACAACAGATAACGAAATGGAGTAAGGCAGGGGTCGGCAACCTGCGGCCCTTTGCAACTTTTTGCGCCAAAGCACCAATATTATTTATTTTTAATAATATTTATACTCGTATATGATATAAAAGCACTATTTAAGTTATATTTGAATGTGCGGCCCGCATAAAAAATTTTATTTTGAAAATGGCCCTCCGTCCGAAAAAGGTTGCCGATCCCTGGAGTCAGTTGGTGTAGAGCACACTTAATTGTTGTAGTCTCATACGCTATCAAAAGTAAAAAGTTCCTATTTTTCCCATAGCCATTTGTTTTGGTCATGACCAATTCCATATTTTTTAGTTACAGATGTATCGTAATAATCCAGATCGTGGCATATGCATCACTACCGCCTAGGTAGAGGTAGGCGGTAATGAGTGCACTGTATTGGAAGTCTGATGTACAAATTGCCAATAACAACAATAATTTATCCGTTACAATATAAAACAAATTACTGTCCTTATTGCTGATAATGATGATGATTTATTCTCCTCCTATCAGTTATATCACAACCAGAACAAAGTGCAGAATGTACAGGAAAATTATAGATAAGCGATAAACAAAAAATAAATATTTCCGCTAGCAATTAATACTTGACGAAGTACTTATGGTTAATTTGTCTTGGAAAGGTTAATTAAATAATAAATGAACTGCATTTGCAGAATTTATCTCTACTTCCTTTAATTTTTTGTAGAATTTTTAGACTTTTGAATTCGAACATATGGAAAAGTCGATTATAATAAACTGAAAAAACTAATTACGTCATCAATTATATTTTTTCCAGAAACATACCCAAATTTTTTTCCTGTTAAAAAGCTCTGTTTTTTCTGATAAACTTTTATTAGAGAAACTTTTCTGCATTACTTCCCGTTTAAAAGTAATAAGCAGTGTCGTCCTAGAGTCTCCAAAGAACCTAAAAATCACATTAGCGGAAGGATCAAGTAGTCGTTAATAATTGATTGTTCGTTGTTTAGTGCATAAATGTCACAAAATAATTGTCATTACTCAATACGAGCGTCAAACGTATAACTTTTATGCTTACAAAATGTTTTCTCATTTAGAAAAAGTTGATATGTTGCTAATTTACGGCGAGTCAAAAAAAAATTCAAGAGGAGTTGTAGAGTTATGTCGAGAAAGGTATTCAGAGCGCCTCATTCTTGATCACTTCGTGATCATAGAACCTTTGTAGGATTGGAGGCGACCTTGCGACGAAATGAACATGCATTTTCTGTTCGGAAAAGTCAAATAATTGGCTGAAGGGTAAAAAAACCAATGTTAATACAGCTAGACTGTTACTGTATTTCGAACAAAATCCACGAAATTCTATACAGCATGATAGTCGGGAATTGAATCAGGATAAATCAAGCGTATAAGGAAGAACTTCCTACACTTCTGGAGAGTTAGTATGCCTTTACAGCTAAGGAGAAACCTATGGTTTCAACACGACGGAGCTCCACCCCACAAGGCCAGTATTGCGCAGTAATATTTACATAACACTTTCCTAGAAAAATGGATCGACACCCCTCGATTTTTTTTATGGGGGGTTTTAAAAAATAAAGTTTGCACACCTTTGCGATATTAATTATTTGAAAGAAAAAATTACAAACGCTTGTAATGAATTAAACGGCGAAATGTTAATAAACGCAGCCCATAAAGAAGTCAGGCCAAGAATGGACATGTGTCTTGAGTTGAGAGTAGGTCATATAGACAATAGATTGTAATGTGCATGCAGTATGAGCGCGTTTTTTAAATTTTTTAAGTTTGGTTATTGTTATCACGTTTTGTTTTAACTGTATTAAAGAATTATCGAGTTTAATCTTTTTATTTATTCTTAAAGACGTTTATTTATGCACTTTAAACAAGGAACATTCAATTATTTTTCAACTACTTGATTCTTCCACCGTTAATGAGATTTTTAGGTGGTATTTCTTTTGAGACTCTTTAGGATGATATTGCTTATAATTTTTAAACGGGTAGTTATACAGGACATTTTCTCTAATAAAATGTTATTAGAAATACTTAACAGGAAGAAAATATAAATGATGACGTCATTAGTCGTTTCTGTCAAATCTCAAAAATACTCTCGATTGAAAACGGAACTTATCTCATCCCATTTTAACACCACGTGTCCCAAATTTTATTTAAATTTTTTGTATGTTCACAGTGTATGTTTTTGTTTTGAGGGATAGTTGTAATGTTGTAATGCAACTTAAAAAGGGTAAATTACAGGTAAACAAAATTGCGTTGCTAATATTGAAACTAATTCGCATTTATTTGTCATATACTTATTTGGTTTTAACTGTATATACCGCATAAAATAAACATAACCACCACTAATTAATTTCGAAAATAAGTACATAATGTAGAATTTTCAGTTGAAGGTCATAGCTTAGCTTTTGAACGGAAATCGATAAAAGGTGGATATAATAAAACTGTGTTGTTCGTACCTAGACACATTAAAGTAACGATTTCTGTTTGTACATTGATATGCCAGCTATAGGTATTATTATCAGTAATGAGCATGACATTTATAAAACATATTCGTAACTGCGTTTTTTTTATTTTCAATTAAATTTCAGTCATGCCAACACGTGGAAAGTGGGGTTATGTGGTGTACTTTTTATCGACTAGTCCAAAGGAATGTTTAGATAAGATGTGACTTTACATCGCGCTGTTTCGATGAGAGTAACCCGTCCGAAGAACCCCAATCCGACCGGGGCCGTTGAAAAAACTTCGATAGATGTATGATTTGTTGTTGAGCTCGTGCTACAGCGAACGAGTTTCTCCGGATTGCTCGGGTCGCTGAACCTGCTGGGTGGCTAACGTTACAGGCTGTGGCACGGCCATACGGTTGCCGGCTTTGCGAGAGAACCTGGCGTGTTGAAGGAGAAAGACGCGCCCGTGTTTGGGCAAGTTGGGCTGCAGCTCGTTCCAATTTCTATGCTGGACTATTACAAATTACAAGGTTTGTTACTGTGGGTTATACAGTGTGTTTAAAAAAATCATTGCACACTTCGGGACAGTAGAGGAAGTTACGACAAGAAAATATGAGTTAGGAGCTTCTATCAGAAAATGTGCCGTTTTGATATTAGAGCCTTACGAGGTGTGGCAATTAAGTTTCGGGAATTTGCAAAAACAAGCAAATTAAATTTCGCCAAAATTTTTTCATCGACCATTCTCCCTCTAACTCTATACGATTCCAACGTTGCTCCCACGATTGGAAGCACCCTTGGTAATCCTCCGCAAAATTATAAAAAATCGCAGGGGGCAATATCGGGCTATAGGGTGGGTGCAACGTTGGAATGCCTTTTTTGCCAAAAACTCTTGCACAATGAACGAAGAATGGGCTGGCGCGTTGTCCTGGTGCAAGATCCAACTGTTCTCGGCGAATTCGGGTTGCACACGGAAAACGCCGGTCCGCAGCCGTTCCAGGACGCCAACACAGAAATGTCCAGTCACTGTTTGGCCGGCAGGAACACATTCACGATGAATGATGCCGTCGATATCGAAAAAAAAAAACGATCAACATTACCTTCAGTCGTGACTTGGACATCCTCGCTTTCGTTGACAGCTCTCCACCATTTTCCACCCATTGCTGGCTTTGTTTACGGGTCTCGAGGTCATACTCAAATATCCAAGTCTCATTTCCAGTGACTACTCGACTCATCCAGTCATCGCTCTGAATGCGGGACAACAAATCCTCGCAGATCGTTTTTTTGCATGTCTTTCTGTTCACGGGTGAGAACTTTTGTCACCATCTTTGCGCAAATCTTTCGCATATTCAAATTTTGGTGTAACATCTTGCGAACGGTTTCTTTGTTGACGTTTAACTCGTCAGACAACGCACTAATGCTTAGGCGCTGGTCAGTGATCAGTGCACGGCCCACATTCGTGTCAGTACGAGAGGTGACGGGAGCTCCTTCACGTGGATCGTCTTCTACCGATTCACGCCCCTCCTTGAACCGTTTTGCCCATTCAAACATGTTGTGTTTTCGACATGCACTCGTCTCCATACATCACCTGCAATTTTCGAAAGATTTCCGAGGGTTTTTCGCCAGATTTCACTAAAAATTGAATCACAACACGTTGCTTGTAATTTGAGTTACTCATTTTCACGACGCTACTGAAAAAGTTACTACCAAAAAATACACATAAAACACAAACCAAACGTGCTATTGATTTCAACCTTGGACTGAAACTAAAAGCAAGGTCCCCCATCTCTAGAAAAACATTGACGAACGATGCAGTGTTGCCAGCTTCCAAGCTATAACTAAATTCTCGGAACTTAATTGCCACGTCATAACTAGGAATCGACCGATATAGGATATTTGACTGATACCGATAATCTGCCGATACCGATATTATCATTATATCAGGTATTTCTAACGGTGCCATTTGTAAGGTTATACAAAAAATCTATTGCCTGAACTAAATTATAAAAAATTTTAAATAATGTTTTGACTTTTCAATTTCTTTCGGTTTATTGTTTTTGTTCTCATGTTTCTAAGTATAAAAATTATATTTTTTTTTTGTTTCGTATATACATGTAACTAATTAAATTTTACTTACATTTAATTTTTTTGAATTTTTTACATTGAACAATAACAATTATTTTTAGATTTTTTTTATGCTATAACTAAATAATTAAGAGTTGCATATCGTTTTATTTATTATTTTTTTAGCCAAGGAATAATTTAGTTATTTTTAATTTTGACGGTATACACATTGTAGTTTTTAAAAATATTTTTATACTAAAAAAATGTATAATATTGGTCTATATCGGCTGATAACATTAAACTGTTTTTTAAACAAGATCTTGGCGGCACGGCCATCCATACGTAATTTTAGGAAGAGGTGTAATGAAGCTCAAGTTCATCATTTTGAGTGAGTCTTGTAACCGATCATTTACTTAACAAGTGCTTGTTCCACCGACGTGTAAACACATTTGGCTCGTCTTACCTAGTTTCTACGAACTAACACAAATGTTGCTGGGTTCTTATCCGTTTTGAACTCGTAATTAATTGACATAATTGAGACTCTTGTTGAGCGACTTGCCTGATACTTATTAGGAGATTCTCCTTCAACAATCTATAAAATGTATCCCACGGTTCGGTTGTAAATTTCCCGTGTCACGCCCGCGTTGCATACGTTCTGCGTACAGACGAGTAGCTGCTAAAGCATTTTATCTCACTTCACCACAAATTAAAACGATACCCATCAACTCCGAGTTGTTATGTAACTAATGAAAACACTATCGCAAAAACGATAATACCAAAATCGGATTTCAGTATTCCGAATCGCCTGGGACTACGTCTGGACTACAGTAGCCCAGCAATGTAAAGATTGAAAATACTTAATTCATTTTTTTCTCTGAAATTATAAGGATTTTTTTACGATATTGACTCCATTTTTTCCTGACTCATCTACTCCAAATTTTTTTTGGATATGTTGTGAACCACACCCTGTATATCTAATGATGCACGTACAAAGCTAATGTGTGTTTGAAGAAACCCTCAACGACCAGTGAGCTAATGAATAGCGCTGTCAGTGTCTTACGTTTACGTATTTGGTTTTGCTCTAATTATCTCCGTTCCGCCGTATTTCTTACTTTTGAGACGTATCCATGGCCAACTTGTTCCGAGTCTAATCTTACGCAGGTAGTATTCACGCACCTTTAGTGTTCCTTGTCGCAGTAGTTTTGATATAGTTATAATAATACAGAGAAAACGCTGATGAGGCGCTTGGCATTGTAATCGAATAGATAATATGCATATAAAAATAATTCTGTTGCTAGTTAAGATACAAGATATGCGGTCATATCGGCTCCAACAACACGTAAAATATTTTAAATACGTACGTTATAAATCACGGTAGTTCAAACAAAGATAAAAATAGTCCACATACAATTATTGTATTTATAACTTATGAACGTTTAAAAGATTTTTTTAAATTCTTGTTTGCAAATATTATTACAATTCCAATATTATATTCTGTTGATTGTTAAAAATGATTGAGAGAAAATAGAGATAGAATCAAATGCCACAATTTCACTACTGAAATTCGAGACTAAAAATTCATTTTAAAGTTTTGTCATGTTTTTCTGAATCAAACATTTCATATTCACTTTCATTTTTAAGAATACTGCTACTATTTGAACCGAGATTTAAACTGTTACTATTGCTAACACTGTTTTCCAGCATAATATGGGCATCCATAAACATATTGGTCTGTGTCCATAAATGCCTTTAACATATGTCCACTCGTTTGTCCATTCATGTTCTCAACCATAAGGAAGGCTACAGTTATATAACAAATGTTAAAAAGATTTGTTATTTTGCATCGCTCGATTTTATCAGATAAACCACCTAATATGGCGACTTTAAGGGCGCCGTATACGTTAAATGATGTTTTCTACAAATGCATACAAATAATTTTAGACATTTAAGAACTGAATAATATAGAGCTTAGCAAATAGCAGGAATGTTATCTCATGCCACCTTCGAATGTTCAAAGGTACCGAAGTAAGACGAATAATATATAACGGCAGAAAGCCGTCTGTTTACTGTATATGTAGAACATAAACTTACAGTTGCATGATTATTCACTTTTGTTTATAAGTACGTGAAAATAATTTTTAAAATGTGGGGTTAGAGAAGCAAAATAATGTCATACAAACGCTTTTTAAATAGTCATTCATGATGTGAGTGTTAAAAGTGCATTTTTAAGGCACGCATGTAAAAGTTTGCCGAATTCGCTGCGCTAATTCTGCAATTTACATCAGTGCCTTAAAAACACTTAACACAAATATCATACTATATTTTTCCTACAAACAGCATTAAAAAGAATTAACCCGGGTAGAAATAAGTTGTTTTAAATAGCATCGTAGGCACTATATCAAATTTTCAAAGTGGGCACTTGCCAATGATATATGTATAGTAACCATGGTGGCAACCATTGTTGTATTCATCATTTACGAAAAGTTTGAAAGCTTTGGGTTGGTCACTTTTAAACGTTGTGACTTTCTCCCCTTAAAAATTATAAAGAAAATATGGAAAAGAACAATCCATTTAAAGAAATCGTTGAAGCAGACAACCGAGCTACTTTGGACTTATTAACAAGAAAATTGGATTCAATATGAAATTGCATACAAGTTCGTGAAGTGGTGTGAAGAAAAAGGCGTTCCTGGAAAATATACTGAAAACGTTTTCTTGGCCTATTTTGAGGTTTCGAAATTCATCTCTATGGTCTAATTATCCTATGATTAAAGCTATGTTACGAATAAATAGTGACGTAGATATCAGCAAGCATTTTAAGCTCATTGCGTTTCTGAAGCGTCAAGGAGAAGGTTATCAACCCAAAAAATCAAAGATCTTGACCAGAGACCAAATTGAACAGTTTTTAGTGCGCACCGGATGACGAGTATCTTATGATGAAAGTAGCTACTATTTAGGCAATATTTGGTGTCTGCCGTAGGGAGGAGCTTTGCCAGTTGACTCTCGACAGTTCATTATTGGTTAAGATATCAGATATCAAAACCAAGGTTCAACGAAATTTCACTATCATTGAAGAATTTTATTTGGATTTTTACCGGAGATACATGGCTCTTCGTCCAGCAAATGCAGGACATCGGAGGTTTTTCCTAAAGTATGTGAAAGGCAAGTGTACGAAAAACCCTATGGCAACTTCCAAATTCTAACCTCTATACTGGACATTGTTTTCGGCGTTCGTCGCCAAGCTTACTAGCGGATAGTGGAACATATTTAGCGACAATTAAGCGTCATGGGGGATGGAAATCTTCAACAGTCGCCGAGGGATACATCGAAGATTCGTTAGTAAGTAAAAATTCGATTGCCCGAAATGTCAATTAGGAATGGGGTCGTTTCAGTTGATAGTAGTAGAATTGTGGAAGGATTTAATTTTTTAAATTGTGTGAATTGTATTCATGTTAATAAAGAAAATACAAATTAAATGTATTGCAAATTTACTGTCACAATTTGACATTTACTTTAAGGCACTAGTGCTTTAAAGTGATCATTTTAAGGCACTGGTGCCTTAAAGCAATATTTATAATACAAGGAAGTGTTAAAAATTGCATTTTTAACATATTAGTAGAAAAAAGTTATTATTTTATTTCTGTACCCAAAAACACCATAAATTTGACCATTTTACAACGAAAAAATACGACGACCTCAAATTAATAAAACTGTGTCGTCGTCGATGTTTTGGTAAATCCCGCGGAGTCAGTCACTTGTGCATGAGGAGGGGCGGCATATTATCACCACCATATGTGTTGCACCGTGATCTCTCCTCGCCTTTTTTCGAGTTTCAGTTCTCGACAGCTTATTTGCGGATATCGTCAGCCGGTTCTATAAACACGCGCGCTCTGTTGCCTAGTGCGACGTGATGATGGATGCGCTGTTGTCGGCGTTACGCGCCGTGGATTTTGTGTGGCAACGCTACTAGTCGATCGCGGCCGGCGTGGTGCGAGGCTTTTTTTTTGTTCCAGCGCACAAGGAGTGAGGAGGACGAGGAATCTCTACCCAAGTTAAACGTTTCCTTCCGATTCTCCGTGGTCTTCTCGGATCGGGAGCGGATGGCGATTTAAATGGTATTAATTAAGAGCCTGTACGTTGTCTCGCAGCTGTGCGGGTCGCGCATTTACGTCGGTTAGAAAGTTACAATTTACGTAAAAATGCGCAGGCTGATATATACAACGCCCTTGTAGAATTTGACTAAGTTATGCGATTTGGATGAAATCGCGGTGAACAATATTTTTTGTAATTCTTTTATTCTTTCCCATATCGATTGTCTTCCTGAATCATCTATTTTGTACACGGTAAAAACAGATTTGTTGTTTCAAGACATATTTTTTTTTCAATTTTAATTAAAAAAACGCGTATTTCCCTAAAATAATATTGCATTGTTTCAAGAAACAGTAAGGTTAGAAATAATCATATAATATATTTGAATTTTTGTTATATTTAAACACAGAACTATTCAGAGCAAATAAATTAGATTCATAAACGGATGACACAGAATTTGTTAATAAAACAAATAATACAACTAATACAATCTTATAATTCAAAAATAAATAAGTCGTTTCAAAACATTATTTTTGCTGAATCTGATCTTGAACAAAGTAAAATACTTAATACAACAAAATATTTTATTACTTCACTAGTGTGCCAACAAGTGACCAATCACAAATCGATTAGCAATTAGTGTAATCTCTATTGACTGTCGATAGTGTCCACTATTAACTGGTTATACCAATGTGTCATCAATAATTATCTATAATTTCTTCTAGTACGAAATATAGTGTCATTTTGAACTCTATGTATTAGTTATAGACTCGAGAAGTATAGTCTGGTGTCTATTATCTATAACACAAAGATTTCTGTCATGCCAATTACGTTGTAGTAATCATGATGTGTTACTTCGTCTACAAGTACCGGGGAAAACAGTTAATTTGCTATGATAAGTATTTCTTATAGTTTTATCGATAAGGTAACACAATGAACAACAAATACAAATCTACTTCCATCTGTATTATTTTAAAAATTACATGACGTCGCAAGAAATAATTTCCTTTTTCAATTCATTCAATTGATACTCTCAGAATATCCTAGTTTTGTATTTTATGTAATATCGGTTTATCAAGACGGCATCAAGTACTTCTATTTCGGCGAACCAAGATATCGTAATAAACAATTATTTAATTCATAAAAATAGTAGATATTATGTACTTAGTGTTCCATTATAATATATTTGTTAAATTGATCAACAATACTCTTCAATGCAAGTGCATGCATTAATAAAGCTAACTAAATAATTATCATCTTATAGCATAGTTCTTATAACATATTTAAATATGTATACATTCGACAAATATATGTTTTATAAACAAATTTCTTATTGATTTCAACAAACTTCCCTGTAAACTGTAAAACTAAAAATTTATATGTCAAAAAACTATATCCAATTTTCAAGAGATTATTGCTTATTTTTAATTTTCTTGAAGTAACAAAATGATTTTATTAAATTTATTACATTTACCTTAATTTAACAAATATTCAGATTAACTAAACTAATTATATGGGTTAATTTTACATCATAATTTGTTATATACAACCAAAATAGTGCTATTAAATTTATTAAAATATTTATTTAATTCAACAAAGATATCTCTTCTTTCAGCCTGATTATAGTCAAAAACGCAACAAAATATTTTATCTAAAACAATATTTATTTTACATATAAAAAAAATATTTTAAAAATTAACGGACATATATATTTACTTATGCATATATCACGTTTTTTATTTGTGTTAAATATTATTTGTTAAATTAAACAAGTTTTTCTCTGCGTGTTTTAATATACTAACCTTCGATTTTTTAAATTTTATTGCGCTTTGTTTTATAATATTGAAAATATTGATTTTTCGAAAACTGTCATCAATAGGCGAAATTTTCAATTGACAAAGTGAATATTTTTTATCATCTAATTGTGAGGTACTTGTTCGTTTTTTTCGTTCTAGAACATAAAACAAATGTCAAAATAATTTGTGATTTTTTCCAAATTTTTTTATATGATTTTATTAATTAAGCAATGTACATGTAAATTGAAAGTGCCGATATTGAATGAGTTATATTATTTTCTTTGGCTTTAATTCCATTAATTTTATGATCGAAATATGCCGCTTCAGGTACTCTTTGAATTTTATTCGAACTACACAAACAACCCTTTGAATTCGTTGTAGGTTGTAGGCAATCTCATACTGTCTCGACGATTTTTTAGAAATTAATTGTGAAACAGTATGCACGACACACCTTTGTTGCTATTCCCTCTAACTCCACATTTTGCCAATTATTTTTGCACATTTATATGTTTGTATATAAAAACAAACAATTTTATATCCAGTACTAAGTAAATTTTTGTTATAAAAATATTTACAGTTAAATAATTTTTTTCTTAGATATCAATCCTTAAAACTTTTTGTTGCCATTCGTGTTGCTAAATCTTTTAAAGTTAGTTATGAATTTTTTAAAATACTGTATGTAACCGTAATAGACCTCAATTTATTATCGCAGATAGCCATTTTAAAAAGCTACGTGGGAGCGTTACATAATTCATAAATTGATGAAGGAATGTTTCTCACTTACTAATTTATTAGTTAAGCGTGGCTTATAGGCGTGGTGTTTACGCCATCAACTTTGCACTCTAACGGTACAGTATTTGAACTTCACGCCAAGAAAATGAATTAAAAACGAATTTAACTGGTTTTATGTTATGTATTGAATGGTGTTTTAGATAGTTTCGTCAAAATTTATCGTAATCGTCAAAATCTGGGTTTTCTAAATGGAACATCTTGTATATTTAATGAAAAACTGTTACAGAATGTTACCCTTTCTCTGTCCATGTTACACTTCCCTATAGCTATCTCTTTTAATTTTTCTATTACTGACGATTTTTGAGATAAGTAATTAAAATGATCCAATTTCTTACGAGGATGGCTGTTAAATTACTAGCAAAGTTAGTTCAGAAAAGTTAATTTAGATCAGGATAGAAACCAAAAAATGTATACAAATTTGCTTAAGGGCGCCGTATTCTTGAAATAGTGTTTTCTACAAATACAAATAATTTTAGACATTTAAGAACTGAATAATATAGCGTTTAGCAAATAACAGAAATGTTATGTCATCCCATCTGCGAATATTCAAAGGTGTCGAAGTAAAACGAATAAAATGAATATATAACAACACAAAGCCGTCTAACCAACAAATTTTTAGGTACAGAAATCTTTCAAAATACTGTCACGGAATTTGCCCCACTCACACCCAAACCGACGACTGTGGTATCGCGAAATGCTAAGGTTGCCCCGATCGCCCCTACACGATTCTGTTAAACAAACAAAAAGCCGTGGATCGAGACGGGACTAGAAAATTGGGGAATCGACGAGAAGCATTCGAGTCGTTCGGGAAGATGAATCTAGAGATACTAGAATATACCTGGAATATTCGTTGGGTCTATAAAAGAAAAATAAACTGCCGATTAAGTTAGTCTTGTATAAGTCTTGTATTACAGTCTGAATTGAAGTGTTTAGTTGGAGATATCAAAGTGATTTAGATAGCGATTAATTAAATAAGTGTTTAGTTGAGTTGTAATAAGTGTTCAGTAGTGTACTGAGTATAGTTAATAAAGAAGTAATTAATTAACGGATTGTTTTTCTGGCAATAGAAAAATTCGGATTGGGAAATCCGTGACAATACGTATTTTGTTAAATTCAACTGTAGCTGTAAATATTGTTATAACATAAACTTACATAGTTCTGCATATAAGATTGTTTACTTTGGTTTATAAGTATGTGAAAATAATAATTGTTAAAATGTGGGGTTAGAATAGCAAAATTATGTGTCATACTAATGCATTTTAAAAGTTATTATATTATTTGAGTAGAATTTAAGTAGTAGTAAAGGGGATAAACAAAACATCAATAATTTTATTTTTCATATTACTTTTGCTCTACGTGTTTTATATTTTGAAATTTCTGTACCTAAAAAACACCGCAAATTTGATCATTTTGCGGCGAGAAATACGGCGCCCTTAGATGAAAATTTAATTACTAATCAAGTTATTTGACTAGATTATTTAAATCTTTTATTCGCAAAATTCTAATTATTAAATGCGTAAACATGTTGTGCCAGTATTCACTCGTTTTTCCAGTTTTGTTGATTCAAATCATTGCGGAACTTAGCAAGAGGGTTATACCGAACCTGCTTATCTACACAGGAATATTTTACTCGGGTGTGGTTCTCTTGAAGAAATTGGACTGGCAATAAGAATATGTACTCCTTTTATTACAGATATCGGATATAACATAAAGCTCTACACTCTCAGCTTATTATTTAACACAATGAACAATATTTATATTTATAAGAGGACAATACCAATAACAACTTAACTAAAAATACGTCTGACAGGACCCATGTCCTACTGTCCACTAACTTCTTGTCTCCGCATGTCCACGGCACTACCCGCGAACACCCCACTTCACTTCACCAAGGTATTTAATACTAAAGGCGGGCTCGTTACAGGGTGGGTACCGAGTTAGAAATCCAATAACAAATAAATTTTATATCCGTCATAAATTTTATGGATATTGATCCGCGGATTTAATGAAATGAAAGCCTTCAATTAAATAATAAATGGTTATGGTAAACCAACGTCCACCTTATCGATCGAAAAACTAGTGAATACGTCTTGGCGAGGACAGTCCGACCGAAGTGTCCCTTATTCAAGGTCCCACGTCGTTATTTAGTATAGTCTATAATCTATATCATCGATATAAGGGAATACAAAAAAGACACCTACCGTAAATAATGGGATAGAGTGGCGCAAGTGACGTAAAAATCATTAGAATATGTGTATATATATGCATAGTATATTAATTCTATATATCATGCCTATTTTAGTCATCTAAGTCGATATTATGCAAAGTGGAATGGTTAGGTAAGGAAATATTTCACATCTTACCAATCAGTGTTTATTTTACCCTAATCGAACCCACTGCCACTGCTCGAATATCGGCACGGCCCTATTTGGAATGCGACATTGTAACATTTCACATAAACAAGGTAACCGCTTTCTGTATATCATGGACATGAATCCTTGTCTTTATAAAATTTAATCCTTTAACATGTATTAAATATGTGTATATGACATTTCTAATAATTAGCGTTTCGCATATTCGTAATAACATTTATAGGAAGTTGTTTAATTTTATGAATCGTAGGCAACAAACTTGGCAACTATGCAGTCTTTCGACATACGTCGTTACTGAACACTGTAAGAAAGGCAAAGAGGGTAGTTAACGATGCAGCTTAGATTCAGTGTTGCCAGATGTGCTACTTATAGCCAATTGGGCTACAAAAACATTTGATTTGGCGACATAAATTTATTTTTTTCTACTGGCTACAAATTTGAACTGAAGTCGTCAACGGAGAAGTCTGCTCAAAATATCCGTTCAATATTTCCAATAAGCTGATTGGGCTGACACTCGAAATATTTACTAGCTGAACGCAACTTATATTTGGCCCGTTTTGTTTGGCTACTTACAGTGGGCTACATTTTACGGATATAGTGGCTACCATGATCTATAAAACTCTGGCAACACTGCTTAGATTATTACTTGTTTACTTCGCTGGCAGTACAGGACGGTAGTTTTCAGTGCTAGGTGATTTTGCAGTTTCTAATGTATTACAATTTGTGCGCTCGTGATGTACTAGGTGTTTTTTAATTACTGTTATCGTTGGCTTATTATGAATTAGTGTTGTAAATAAACTCACCGGCAAAAAACCGGCCGGTTGGTTTCCTCGCGAATCGCTTATTTGATTTTGATGATCTTTTTTTAAATTGTACATTGATTTCTCAGGAACGGATGATATGTTCGAAGTTTTTTTCCCGAAATTTGTAACACCCTGTGGGGTGCAGCAGCTACAGTCGCTGTTGCTAACTGAAGTCACACTGTAGTCTCATCTTTTATGAACATTTTGTTTTTTTAATCACGACATTATCTCTTGAATTAATATGTAGCCAATTAAAAAGAAGCTTTTAAAGAAATAATACCTTTCCAAAATTTGACAACACAGTTAAAAATGTTATAAAAAGCGTGGTGAATAAAATTACATCAGCTAATTGGAAAAAATGCGTCAAACATGTGATAAAAATTGAGAGAGACTATAAGATTATAATACAGCTCTGCCGCATCAATTGATTGGGCTAAATAAAAGTGGTTTCATCATAGCTGTTGATAAAGAATCGGATGCAAGTGACTGACGAATGTTAGTGCTAGTGTGTTTTTTTATTATGATGTATAAGTAATTTTTTTCCTGTGTTTTTATGGTGTTGTTGTGTAGTATATGAAGTATAATCCCACCCTTCTGCCAGAAAACGCTCCTACCTCCTCGTAGTCCTTGCTGGGAAATAATAATTTTAAATTACATAATAATATCCAACATTTAATCAAAGTATTATTTAGCATTTGTCACATTTACGTTCATTATTATATACTTCGTTTTATTTTAAATTATTATTGGCGAAATTTAACGAATACTGGTATCTAAAGTAAATACGTCCTGTCTAGTTCGGACCAGCTGGACGTGGAAGCCTTTGATGTTTTTATGGCAGTTTCTTATGTCGTTTTTCTTATTCTCTTATGCCCGCTACAGACTATGCGTGAGTTCGCGATTCGCGATGCGCGGTTTGTAAGGAATTCGTGCATAGTGTGTAGGGTTTTTATGAATGGATTTTTAACGAACAAGACTACACACTATTCGCGAATTCCTCGCATATCACGCATAACGAATTGCGAATGCACGCATAGTCTGTAGCGGGCCTTACATTGATGATATAAACTGTAAGTATTTAAGTCATGAGACGAGAAGAATGGCCGTGTCGGGCGGGCTTAGTCATATGATGCGATGCGGGAAAAAATCAATACTACAGACTGCACAACCTATATGTGGCCGGACCGGTTTTCGTGCCCTTCGGAGACCTATTTGCGGTTACATCGACACCGATGATCGTGTGCAGGCAGTAAAGTTGACGTGTGGAAGTGGAAACTGGAAATAGTCGGCTCTCGCGCCGCGGAAGGCGGCCGACGAGATCGGGATTTCGCCGCAGCAGAGGCGTTGGCATTCGCCCTGGACGATGTTCAGCGCGTGCTTGCCACTCCTTATCGATGCCCTCGTCGGTCTGGTGGCACATTTTCGCGGCAGGTGTGCGTGCCAGGTAACTCGCCACCGGGAGAGCAGCAAGTCCCAGGAGGTGGCGGACTGTCCCGATACCATTTGGGAAAAAACTAAATGATTTGTACTTCTTCGGTAATTCTTCAAAAAATGATAAATAGGTAATATCTTTTCTTTTGCTTCTTAGAGGAACACCAACTAGTGAATCGTTTATAAAATTGTTCGCACTTGGTTCTCGATTTATCTGGTAAAATATTGGCAGCGTACACAAAACAAAAAAATTACATTCATGTTGATGCGGAAGCTCGTCTATCTTAGTTTTTTTAATTATGTTCCTGTTTGCGTTTTTCATTTAGGTATAATAGGTATAATTTTTGTGATAACTTTATTTTGACGTTTTCTAGAACATTCCAGACCATATTCGATTTGATTCACGACGCGTTCTCGAGACCGCAGAAATTTTGAGAACACTATAAATATACAGGGTGTTTGGAAAAGTTGTACAAAACTTAAAGCGGTAAAAGTACTTACTGAGATATGGCCTGCCAAAGAGGTATTATCTTTTGGATATTTTTTAAAATAACTTTATTTCTGATGAAGATAATATAAGTAATATATGCTTTTCGGTGTAGAATGAAACGGTGCTTCGAATGCGCTGGAATTAATTTTAAAAATAGAAAAAAAGTTCTTGCAAGAACTACATAATTTTACGCTTCATTGGCGTATCATTTTGACACTTGATAAAGTTCCATATTAATCTTGTTCATATGAACTACTTGCAAATTGCATTCAAATCGGCTGAGGTTCAGGAGGTATTTGCCCATAAAAAAATGGGCTCAATTTCAAAGATTTATAGAACCCCAAAAAAATAGATTTTGAAAAAAAAAGTACGGGACAAATAATTGTCATGTTTATTATGTACGTAACATTTTTCTAGTATGTTTCAATCGCCTTGTATAGAAAATCCTACATTATTTAATCTGCTTATAGTACATTTATGTGTTTATGAATACTCAAGTTATTTATACCAATCTAGAAAAATAATTGTCAGAAAAATAAAAGGAAATTCTCTTTTTTTTCATTGCAATAATTATATTATTGTGTTTAATTACGAAACTATGTTTTTTAATTTTGATATTAGAATTTTGTATTTTTTTCTTATAAATATAGTTAATTTTCGTACTGTTCGAATGTCAGAAATTTTTAAGTATAAAAACTTCATTTATTAACTCAATTAAAATTTTTAACGTATTCCTTCAGTTACGTCAGCAGTAATTGTCGATGAAGAAATGTACGTGTGATTAATTATCTGTTTTTACACATATTTGTGAAGGAAATTATACATCTATTCAACGAAAAACATGTTACGAGGAAGGAAATCGTGATTTTTATTAGTTTAATAGATATTTTATTATTTCTATAGAATTATATTTAGGTTTTTCTGTGATTGTGCTGCTCACGTGTTTTATAAGAAATTAGGTATTCTGTCACTATTTTTCATAATAGACCAGTGCTGAAGCCTTTGAAAATGGTAAAAAGTAAAAAAAAAATAATAGTAGGGTGAAACCCATTGAAAAAGGAAGAGAATGCAACAAAAATAATTTACGGACGATCTGAGGTCGGGAAGTGGAAGGAGGTGAGTTTTTAAGGGTAAAAAACGGTTTATCTTGATCTCCGGCAAAACTACAAGTCCTATGTGCTTTTTTGAAAAAGTCGGTTGGCTTTTTGTTTGTTGGAATCTCTACTATCTTATGGTGTAAAAAAATATACATTACTAGGGTAAATGTTCTCAGAAAAAACAAAGAAATGATGCGACAAACTCGAATCCGAAATTTTTTTTTTATCATTATATACAATTTTGAGCTATTTATTAAAATTTATACTTTAATTACTCGAAAAACGTAAGATTCCATATTGCACTGATAAACAAAAAAATTGCAAGTCGAAATATACTACTATAATTAACAACTATATAAGTTAATAAAGTTAATTTAATAAAATATCTACAATATTTTTTGGTTTCTTTGCATTTTCTGAGAACGTTTACCAAATAATGTATATTTTTTTACATGATCAGAAAGTAGAGATTTCAACGAACAAAAAGCCCACCGACTTTTTTAAAAAAAGCAGATATTTTGACGTCAGAATTTTCGATTGAAAATTAGGGTGCTTTTTCGATATTAAGCCAAAATAAGGAGAAAAAATAAATATTTTAAATAAAAAAAATTACAGTGTATTTGGGACATAAAAAGGTAATTTTTCACCAAATATCGTGAAAAAAAATTATTTTTTGTAGAAAATAAAAATAAAAAACCAAAAACTTGGTTATTTGAATTTTTCACATAAATTTTGAGGTTATGTGAAAAAAATATAAATATAAAAGTTGTAGATCTTTTTATTACCTACAACTTTGCTATTTAACTTTTTTCCATAGGACTTGTAGTTTTGCCAGAAATCGAGGTAAATCGATTTTTACCCTTAAAAACTCACCCCCTTTCCACTTCCCCACCTCAGATCGCCCGTAAATTATTTTTCCTTTCATTTTTGTTGTATTCTCTTCCTTTTCCAATAGGTTTCATCCTACTATTTTTTTTGGTTTCAAAAATTATCGACCCTGGTCTATAAGGCAGTAAGTACATTTTAAAGCCGAGTTGAAAGTATATCATATTCATATTACAAAAGTTAATATTCTATTTTGCAAATACGGAGTCTCATATACAGGGTGTCTCACTTTTAAATAGCAGGACTTCAAGAGTCTTTAGGAGACTTCATTTTGAGAATAAAAGTTTATATAAACATGGGACTTAAAATGCTTCGTTTCTGAGATACAGAGCGTTTAATATTTGTTTTATTTATTTATTTTTTTATGAAATTACTCTTTTTCTAAAAAAAGTGTAGCCGAATTGAAATTTTACGTGTCTGAAAAATTGTATTCATGACAAGGATTGACAAGGATGTTTGATGATACCTAATCCCCCCCATTATCTTTGCAGGTCAATTCGAGGAATTCTTGGAAGGACCTTCTGCCATCCCTCAAGATACCGGCGCACTGTGTAAATGGGAGCGTAGCACTCAAGCAGATATATTTGAGGTAAGGAAGTGGTTTTTTTTTGTTATCTTTCCCCTCCTATGGCGTTTTCCTCGAGTGGAAATACTCGACTCGGTCTATTTTTAAACGAACACAACAATGCTGGTAGCGTAGCCGCAGTAATTGTAAATGTGTGTTGTGAGCAAGGTCGTGCGTCGGTGCCAGTCATTGGCGTAGGAGTCCCCGATCATCGTTTGATTTCGTAACGGACAGAGATGATGAACGAATCAATCATCTTAATATGAAAAATTCGTTGTTTCAAATCGCGACGCGCGCCGTTTTGTAGTTTATTTCCTGCATTCTTTATCGTTTTTCAAATTCTGCGGCAAATAGAATTCTGCCACAGAGACAAAATTCACCTAAAGTCGATCACTATGTACAATCTGTTACGATAATAATGGCACTCTTTAAAATTATTGTTGAAGTATTCAGAACTTCCAGTAGTTCAAAAATTATTCTGAGGAAGTGCCGTTATTATTTCAATATACAGTGTGACACATTTGTCTTGGGGTCAACCTGTAAACAGTTTATTAATTGCCCGGATTTTTTTTTAATTTATTGAGCTTGATAAACTGCACATTTTCAGCAAAAGTGGCCTGCTATGACAGTTTTTAGAAGCAAAATTTTAATAAATCATATTACTGATTAATAAATTTTAAGTAATAACGTTCTTGTAGAAGAATTAAAAATGCGCACTACTTATTTATTTAAAAAAAAATCATAGTTGGCTATGGAAAACAATTGAAGTGCTTATTATTAACTGTCAAACAAATAAAGTCTAAATCGATATTAGAACTTGTTTGTACAAATTAATACAA
Source organism: Monochamus alternatus (assembly GCA_037114965.1). Classification (NCBI taxonomy): domain Eukaryota; kingdom Metazoa; phylum Arthropoda; class Insecta; order Coleoptera; family Cerambycidae; genus Monochamus; species Monochamus alternatus. The sequence goes on along the minus strand of CM073429.1, from coordinate 57,995,589 downwards.
ATTGAATTATTAATCATTATAATTATGGAAAATTTAAGTGTACGAGGAAAAATAGAAATTAGTCGTCTTGCTGACGACAACATGCGCACGGTAGCAGAAGCTGTGGCAGAATTTAACATCAGACATCCAGATAGACACAATACTGTATTAAATTATTTGTTGAATATCATGTATTTTACCGGTGTGAAATCATCCACAGCCACACATTTAGGTAGGACTATAATCGATAAAGTCGTGGTCAGAAAATGAAGTCGAATTTTACACAATTTTTTTAAATAATTCATATGGGGCTGATCACACAGAATATTAAAAACCTGAAAAATAAAAAAAATCCACCCACCCTTCCTATTTCTCAGGCTGTTAGGGTTGTGCAAAGGGGCTGCAATTATTAAAATAGAAAATATTCAAATAAATAAAAATATAACTTGGTCGCTCACCATAGTCACAGAAAACATAACACATAAACATATTAAGAGATTTCACCCACCCGTTTATTTTTCCAGGCCGCTACGGTTGGTGAAAGGGGTAGATTTGATAACATTTTTATTTGGAAATATTCCAAATAAAAACAAATATTTCTGGACCGGACACCATATTCACAGAGAATGTTAAAAATTAGCATATTAAGAGATCCCACCTACCCGTTTCATTTTCCAGGCCGTCAGGGTTGGCGGTAAGGGGTGGATTTGATAAAATACGAAATATTTCAAATAAAAAAACTATATCTTGACCGGCCTCCAAACTCATAGAGAATGTTAAAAATAAGCATATTAAGAGATCCCACCCACCCGTTTCATTTTCCAGGCCGTCAGGGTTGGCGGTAAGGGGTGGATTTGATAAAATACGAAATATTTCAAATAAAAAAAACAATATCTTGACCGGCCTCCAAACTCATAGAGAATGTTAAAAATAAGCATATTAAGAGATCCCACCCACCCGTTTCATTTTCCAGGCCGTCAGGGTTGGCGATAAGGGGTGGATTTGATAAAATAGGAAATATTTCAAATAAAAACTATTTCTTGACCGGCCACCAAATTCATAGAGAATGTTAAAAATAAGCATATTAAGAGATCCCACCCACCCGTTTCATTTTCCAGGCCGTCAGGGTTGGTGATAAGGGGTGGATTAGATAAAATACGAAATATTTCAAATAAAAAAACTATTTCTTGACCGGCCACCAAATTCATAGAGAATGTTAAAAATAAGCATATTAAGAGATCCCGCCCACCCGTTTCATTTTCCAGGCCGTCAGGGTTGGCGATAAGGGGTGGATTTGATAAAATACGAAATATTTCAAATAAAAAAAACTATTTCTTGACCGGCCACCAAATTCATAGAGAATGTTAAAAATAAGCATATTAAGAGATCCCACACACCCGTTTCATTTTCCAGGCCGTCAGGGTTGGTGATAAGGGGTGGATTAGATAAAATACGAAATATTTCAAATAAAAAAACTATTTCTTGACCGGCCACCAAATTCATAGAGAATGTTAAAAATAAGCATATTAAGAGATCCCGCCCACCCGTTTCATTCTCCAGGCCGTCAGGGTTGGCGATAAGGGGTGGATTTGATAAAATACGAAATATTTCAAATAAAAAAAACTATTTCTTGACCGGCCACCAAATTCATAGAGAATGTTAAAAATAAGCATATTAAGAGATCCCATCCACCCGTTTCATTTTCCAGGCCGTCAGGGTTGGCGATAAGGGGTGGATTTGATAAAATACGAAATATTTCAAATAAAAGAACCTATATATTGACCGGCCACCACATTCATAGAGAATGTTAAAAATAAGCATATTAAGAGATCCCATCCACCCGTTTCATTTTCCAGGCCGTCAGGGTTGGCGATAAGGGGTGGATTTGATAAAATACGAAATATTCCAAATAAAAACAACTATTTCTTGACCGGCCACCAAATTCATAGAGAATGTTAAAAATAAGCATATTAAGAGATCCCACCCACCCGTTGAAAATTTTGAAATATAAATATGAATCACTCCATATATTTTTATTCTGTAACAGAAATCCAAGATAAATTTAAGTTTTTATATTTAATCGCGATCTAACTAGCAGTTTGTTTTAGTTAAAATTTGCCGTCGTTAACGTCTGCTCGAGGTTTCTCGAATGCGTTAACCCCGTTAACGGTGATGTATTAAACTGTTTACTTTCTGGGAAAACGTTTCGTAATTGGAATGGATTCTTCTAAAAATAAATCCCGCAGATTCGACGACAACCCAAGTCCGTACTCGAGTATCAACTTTCCGTGTCGACCCTGAGACTGTGCGGTTTAACAGTAGTAATATTAATATTATTAATGAGAAAATTGTGGTGTTGATTCCTGTTATATTAGCACGGATGATAGCAGGTCTCATATAGAACCAAGTTTAAATATTTCTTGAAGTGTTAATTTTGGATCGTATATTTTTTATCGATTTTTAATTGTAAGATAACTTAGTTGCGTTTGCTGTCAAGAATACGTGCTTTGTTTATATTCCAAGAACGTCTAGCCATGATAGAAATGAGTTCCTTTTCTTGTTGGCACGCAAAAATAGTTGTAGTGTCGTTTTTAAACCTTAAAAAATATACATTTTTTGTAGATTTCCCATCGAAAATTAAACTTATTATCGATCCTCTAATACACTGGGTGTTAGTGGTAAACTCTGTCAAACTTTAATGTGTAATATTTTACTGTAGTAACGTACCCGAATTCGTTCAACATTATTGAAAGAGGATGTGTTTGAAGGTATGTGGACCTGGCACCTTACTTTAAAAATTCGATTTTTTTTTTTTGTGATTCTTATGACGATTTCGATTTATATGCACTGAGAACGTGTAGTGCGCACTGATATAACGCAAAGTTTGATGCGAGTGCTATTAAATTTTGCCCGGAATACTCCGAGCATGCAACTAAATCGAATACGCATCAGATTTTAGTCCACACTACATAACCGCATTATTTGATAAAACATTACCAAAATTAAAGAGTACCTATATGGATCTATAAACGCTTGAAATTGAAAAAATAGGCACTAAACGCAGAAGAAAAACAGAAGTATCAATTGATTATAATAAACTACTATAAAAATGCAAGAATGTATGCGTTTCAGCTGTTATAGTTTTTTTTCCAAATTTGTTTTTTGGATAAACACTGTTTTCTCAAAATCGTCAATTATAATAATGTACACCAGTTTTTCTGCTTAATCATTTTTTTTAGCTAAAGACAAAACAAGTAGTACAAGCAGTAATTAAATAAGTCTAATTATTATTGATTTGCTATATCTTCCGATGCACTACTAATTCCATAAAAATGTATTTCCTTTTATTTTGTTCTATATAACTATTATTAATAACATATTCCTCTTCAGATAAACTATCTGATGAAGAAAATAAGTTATTCAGAAGAATTACATTAAAAAAATCTTATACTACCGCCACATTAAACTTGCACTCCACGATTGAACTGACTATTTTCTCAGTGCAAGAATATTTGCATTTTTACCGAATTCAGTGCGAACTGACTTCTAAACCGAACACTTTCCACCAGCAGAGTGCGCACTCAAAATGTAAATCGAACACAGAAGTTGGACACAGTGCGCACTCAGTGCAAAAGTGCATGTAAATCGAAATCATCATTATAGATTATCGTTTGTACCTAGTAACATTTTTTTCGTTTGTAGTGATTTCAAAAAAAGTTATGTCCTTGAAAAAATTCGTCCGTCAGCTTTTACAGCACTAAAATACGTGGATTATTTTTCTATAGAGAATCGTTTGTAGTTGTTTGTAGTAGCAAGGGAAAACATATTTTGAGAATATATTTGTTTATAATAAATTCTCGTGTGTAAAATATACTATAAAACAATTCCTATTTTAAATAAGTATACTAAACAATAACTTTTTCCATCAACTTGATTTGCTTACTGGTACAGAATGGTAATTTTGGAAAAGAAAATAATTGTGCCGGGCTTTGACTAAATTTAACGTAAAGAAAATATACCTCAAGCGGCTAAAAAATCGTTTGTATTTGTTTAGAAATAGTAACTTTCATTTTGTTTGTTGTTTATCGAAACCTAATGTAGAGTTACTAAATGACTGTAGTATACTTCAAAAGAAGACTAAAAAGTCGATTGTAGTTATTTGTAATAACTGTAAGTAATTTCATTTATAGTTCCGCGAAATCTAAAGTACATCGCTATACTTTAAGCGGAGGATAAAGAATCGTTTCTAGTAACTTTCATTTCATTTGTAGTTCCTCGAAATCTAAAGTCACTATACTTCAAACGAAGGCATAAAAATCGTTTGCTGTAACTTTTATCGCAAATCATAAGTGATAGAATGTAACTGTTTAATATACTTATTTAAAATAGGAATGGTTTCATATATCTTATACGAGAATATATTGCAAATATTAAAAATAGCTATAACTTTTTTGCCTTGCTACTACAAACGAAAATTTTTTCACTACAAACGATTCTCTATAAGAAACCAACTTTTACAGCACTAAAATCTGGGGTGATGAGTTTTTTCAAGGTCATATAATTTTTTCTTGAGATTACTACAAACGAAAAAAAATTTATTACAAACAACTCACAATGAAAAAATTTAATTTGTGAGTCGGGTGTCAGGGTCACATGACCAGTGATAGAAGATTTATTACCAACCTTGTGTTTATTTTAACTATTTATACATGAGAAAGAATGTAAGTTAATTGTTAATACGCCTTTTTCTTTTTGAGAAATCGTTTTTTTTTTTGAAGAAATTTTTAAGTTTTGCCAGTGCCAGCCAATATTTAGTGGTTTCCAAGAAATTTCATGAAACGATCATAATGTGACGTTGCTTTCATAGCGGATTATTAGTTATTTTAGTACTTCAAACTTAATCCGTTAGAAAAGGATTTAGAGATCATAATGGCGGTGCTATCCAGTCGTGTATGGTCAGCTTAAGGTGAAGGGAAGCGAATGTTTGGGTAGGATAACTATTTAACACTATTAAATACAAGTTCAGTCTTTCTAATGCAACTTAACTTATTAAAAATAAAAGAAGTATTATTTGTCGAAATTAATTTCAGATTAATTTGTTTCCAACGCAACTTTCACGCTTTAATTCAAGACCTGCCCTGTTAAAGTTGACAATGCGTTGAGGCGAATTGGTGGATGGAATTCACTGTAAGCACATTTTTAAAGATGTTTTTCTCGAAATCAGGGTATTGTATCGCTATGCAAAAAGAGTACCTCTTTAAGATTTTCTAATGTTACTTGCGTGCAATCGAAATTTTAAATAATTCAAATAAAAAATTCAGATTTTTTATTTATAAAATCTTTTAGGACTTTATATTGGCTAAAGCGAACGGGATTTCCTCACTTTAGAGATAATTTTTTGTTTTTTATACACAAATCAATTATTTGAAATGTTTTTCTTTTTTAATTGAATATGTTGGTGCACGCCTATGAATACAGGCAAATTTGCCATTTTATGCTCCACTGATTGTTGAAGAGACTACCTGTAGATTCAATTATTTATGTGATGTGTTTATGTATTTTTTTTATAAAACTGTTATCACCGGAGGTATTATCAGCTCGTGTGCGACCGGCTTTAGTCTTAAAAATAGTATCGGCGAAAAGGCGAGCACCGACCTCGGAGCCGAGAGGAGGAAATCGTCGCGGATCCGTTGTTGTTGTACCGGCGACGGCCACCTCGACTCCGCCATGTGATAAGAGGAAAGGCGAAGGTTGTTCGACGATGCGTTGATCCCAGTTGGCGTGTTGGAGTCGCCGAACAGTCTGGCCCGCCACGACGCGCGGCGGCCTCGCGAGGGACCCCCGCTAATAGCGGCGGTGGTGGTGGCGGTGATGTATGGCTGTGTGACCTGGTTGCGGAACGAGGGAATCTCCCCGTGAACAGGTGTCAGGGATGTTTTTACCAACGCTCTTAACAGATACGCAAGCTTCATGATTTCCGTTGTTTCCGAAATGTAACAGTGAGGGCGTTGTTAGTTGCGCTAGCAAACGGTGAAGTGCTTTACTAGAAAGATAATGAGTGCTAATTCACAATTTATAGATTGTAGAAGAAATTATGGCTTAGTAACAAACACGAAGCTGAAAGTTACAAAAACAAAATTACTCAGAATTTCGTAATATAACACCACAGCTAAGTACGTCTGATGCACTCTTATGTATTACATGTGCGGGTCCAAGGGGGGCAATGGGGGTTATATCCTCAGACCCATTCCGTCAAATGACAGAAATATACAGGATGTTCCGCATAAAGTCCTCATGTACGCGAAATTCGCGGATATTCACGCCAGTTTCGTAGTTTTTGAATTAAGGACGCCGTATTCTTGAAGTAGTGTTTTCTACAAAATACAAAATTACACACAGGCGGAGTTACAGGCTTTTAAAGTGGGGCCAAATATTTCGAAAAAATAATGTCTGAATTACTTTAACTTGGAATGACTAAATTTAGTACATGCTTTAGGTTCATTATAGGTCTTCTTTGACTATGAGTTCAATTAAATTGCAACACTGCAAGGTGTTCATTGAGGTCCATTCACCTCTAAAATTATACCAAACTTTCTTTTCCATTGATCGAATTTAAAAAGAATGCGCAGAATTCAATGGAAAACACTTTCTTACTTTGTTAAATTTTATAAAACCTTTAGGTTTTCAAGAAAAAATGCAATGCAATATATTTTAATGTGTTTATTAGAAGAAATCAAAAAGTCAGTATTAGGCTATGTCTTTAAAATTTGACAGTTAATAATAAAACTGTTATTTCTGCTAGTGTTTGTAGTTGGAAAACTTACATTCAGCGAACAACTTGATATGTTACTTGTGCTAGGTTTGTGAAGGAAACTGTAGAAGTGTGGAAGAATATCGTAGGAGGTTTCCAAATCGAGTGATTCCCCGTAGAGAAACAAATGTAGAACTTCAAGGGTGCATTGTTTCCTTATTTTACAAATGTATATGCACGAACTTATCTTTTTTGTATATTACTCTGTTTGATATTTGGGTTGCTGTTGTTGACTGAATTAATGAAGTAATATTATTCAAACTTTAGTCGAATAAAAAGTTGAACCTTTGATATTTAGAGGACATTGTGCTCTTCAACCCTATATTTTTTAAACCCACCGAAAAACAAATTTGCCGCGAGGCAGTGTTGGCAGATGAAGCTAATTAAATTTCTATATATAGTTTCCAAAAATTCTTTCGTTTTTTTATGTAGATAATAAAAATTTGGTTATACATAATCAAATATATATCAATTGAAAAGGCCATTGATAATATTCATAAATAAATTAAAATATATAAATAAAATAAATGCTTGTTAATACTAACTTTTAGGCTAGTGTACAGATACAAAACATCCCTAAAGAATTTAAAAAAAAATAGCGTTTACACCACCTTCAGTAGTTCTAATACTATAATCCAAGGTGATTCTAAAAGTAGTATACTCGCTGCAAGAATTTAGACTTACGCCATGGCTGACGTTACGCAATTGTTTTTATTGTCAACGTAATATTCGATATTTGATCGCGTTAAAAACAATCATTTTTTGCAATTAGTGCAATATACAATGCAAACTTTTAGTGCAGCATATAGTTTTAATACTTTCAGATGCAGTTTCTTAACTTTTTGATGAAAATATAATGGAGGTGAGATATAAGTCACCAGCACTTAATTTATATGTGAAGATACGTATGAAGGAACAGCCAGTTAATTGTAGGGCATACTGATGAGGGCTAACAAGCCCAAAACTAGTTTATGTCTGGTGGTGTGTCCGATAAGGGTTCTTGGCTGTTCACACAGATACGGCAGGAGTAATTCAATGCCGGTCGGGGCATTAGTCCGCGGAGTAGTTGTTTCCTGCAGTATCAAATACGAAAATATTCTTGCCGCAAGTATAGCGCATAAATTTATCTGCGGTTTATAGACCTCAAAATAAGACGAAAAGTCTATATAAACATGTATTCTAAAACGTTTGGTTTTCGACATACAGGGTGTTAAAGGTTAATTCTTAATGACGATTTTTAATTAGTATTTCCAAAACGTGAAATTTTGCCCATCAGTATCAGAGACGGGTAAAACAAAGGGGGTACTACTTCAAGAATATCTAAAGTTTTTTGTGAATATTTTTTGATAATTTCATAGGAAAAATAAATGAAAAAAGGATTTTTAGATGAAAAAGGTACCCTTGTTGAAATACGATGTCGGCAACAGTTTTCGAGAAAAATTGATTTTAATATCTGGCTAAATCTCATTAAAAATAGTTGGCTTTTAAGTGAAAGAAAATAAACAATTTTGACATCAATCAATATTTATATGTATGCTAATGTTTACTTCTTAGTTTTTGTAAACAAAAAATTTCACGTGATAAATTTTTATAATTTACGAATCTAAAAATATTTTACTACATATTTTTCATAAAATGCAAATAACATCGAGTTGAATTATTTGATAAAAAAATGTTTGTTTATTGTTTTTTTTGTTAAATATATAAAGAGAGGCTTTCTGTATAATTGTACAGTCAGGAACAACCATTTGTGGCGGCCACCTCTGTTCCGGTTAGTCACTTATTGCATATTTTTGTTTTGTTTTTCGTAGTATAAAGGTAAATTAGTAATCGAACGTGTTTAAATAATAAGTGAACGCGGCGTATCGCACCGACATCACAAACAACCGTCCCGCCTAAGCCTGTCCGCTTGGAGCACGTGCTTTTGCGTGACTACTAGACTGCCAGACTGCCCCCGCTCCCCTCCCCTGCCGCCGACTTATCGGTGCATTATAATTGGTATCGGCGGCCTCGGAGATGCTCACCCGCACTTGTCACTTGGCGGGCTGGTGCCAAGCGTGGACGACCACCGCACCATGTCGGTCGGCCAGTACTAAGCATAGGCAAGCAAGCACCGCCGTACTATACGGGCACCCCGGCCGTCCCGGGCCGGCATGAATGGGCCCCTCGCCACCCCTCTCTTTTCGAACACACGAAAGCGGGCCGGCTGACGGCGACGCCGGCCGCTCTCACGTGGTGCGCCCGGCGAGAGTGCCGCTCTTGGCCCAGGTCAGTGACGGTGTGTGCCGTCCGTGGCGGTCTCTCGCCGGCTACGGTAGTCTCCTCCGCTCTAACTCGACTCCGCTCTGTTTTGCAGGTACCTGGACCGGTGGGAGAAGGTGCACTACCTCCACGAGGAGGCCGACCGCGGCAGCGACGACGACGAGGAGAGCAGGCACAAGCGCTGGTCCGCGAGGGCCCTGCACTCGGTGCCCTACACCTACAACTACAACCAGCACAACATCGTCGGTAAGTAGGTTTTTTTTTCTTCGCACCTTTGTAGTGGGACTAGTTTTCGAACGGCCCCCGTAGCTGCACTCTGAAAGAAAATGGATTTATTTGGGTTCTCCATAATTTTGTAATAAAACTAGAAATTCATATTCGTACTTCTATTATTAAAATGAAAAAAAACCTGTTTCCTTTAGTGCAAATTTTTAGTGTAGTATATAGTTTTATTACTCTCAGTTGCAGTTTTTTAAATATTTTGATGAAAATATATTGAATTATTCATTTGTTCGTCTGAATTCTTGCCGTGAGTATATATAGCATGTTACATAAACATGTTACTAATTTGGACCCTGCTTAAGATAAACATTATTTTGCTATTCTAACCCCATATTTTAGCAATTATTTTTACATACTTCACACAAAAGTGAGCAATCTTATATTGCCTTATACGGCGTGTACTCCAGTGGCGTAGTTATTGAAGGTTAGGGTACCTTTTTTGGAAAAAAATTAACGCCACTGGTTTTTAAAATGTGCAATCAATTTGTGGCAATATTTGGGAATAAGTTATCCATGAAAAAATAGTCCCTACTGAAAAAAAAATATCCCCCAAATTTTATCATGCAATCTTTTTTGCCAGTTGCAGTTACAGTAAAAATAATACAAATTACTTATATATGAGCTCTTGTGCTGAGAACATATAAAGAAAACTTAAATACAAAAGTTATGAGACTTACAGTGGTTTTATTTAAAATAACCATAACCACCCTTTAATTTGAAACTTTTGACACTTCATTTTCATAGGGCAAAACTTGATTATTTTCATGGGGAGAATACATCATTAAAATTTGGTAAAACTTATCATTAACACCCTGTATGTTCGTTTTATTTAGGTAAAAAACATATTTATAACTTTTTTTTATATTCCACAATGAAGCAAGTTTCTTCTATTAGGACTAGTTTTCGTACGACACTGGTAGCGGTCCTCTTAAGACAATGGAATTTTGTAATAAAATTACTGAGAAATCGTCGACGTCTAAAATCAGCAGTTGTGTAAAAATGTCCCCAAACTGATTTTTTAAATATTTTTAAAACCTATAAGCTTGAGTCAAATAAGAAGGAAAACTTTCTTGGTACTTCTTGGTTTGATTTAAATCAAACATGTTTTTAGGCTCGTAATTGCGCTGTTTTAGTAAGCAATTTTCAACGATTTATATCTATGTAGTAGTAGAGGAGGCGAGAATATTAGTATTAACCATCCTCTGATCAAAAATCATATTTTCAAACCAAAATAATTTTCAGCCACGTTTTTAATAGTTAAAATGTTTAGGTACTTTAAAACACATTTTTAAGATAAAATGTGTTGAAACACGGCTAGAAAAGAAATTAATTATATGTTGATAAACACAAGGTGTATACTTAATTATTACAGGAGCTGATTTAATATTCTTTTTGCTAGGATCAAATTGTATATTTATAAAATTTCTTATTAACAATAAATGTGTATCAGGCACAATACTTACATATCTATTTACAACTTTAGTGGCATACGAAAAATGCGTCATTGGAAACTACTTTTCAATAACAAGTGTAAGTTTTTATAGTTTTTACATATAATTAATTATATTTAAACGTGTAAAGTGGTTAAACAACAAAATGTTAATGTTACAATGTGGCATTGTAATGCCTTTTATTATTTACCAGAGACATAATATACATATTCATGCACTGTTCACGTAGTATGTATTTTAAAAATGTAATAAAACTATTATTTCGTTTATTTCAGGAATTTATTCGCCTATTATTTTTTTTTTCTTGAAACTTAAATATATCTAAAAAATATGACATTTTATATTAAATTAAAAAGTAAGTATAACAACATATCGCTTGCATAAGGGATATACAAAGTAGGTCTGTATTTGTTGTCTCAATATTCCACATTCATAGCGCAGCAGCACCTGACGGTACCCAGAACCAGTGTTGCCAACTGTGAAGATTTTTCTTCTAAGTGAAGATTTTTTCGGGTTTTTTCTTTGAGTGATGAAGAAAAGAAGAATAAAACACATTTGTGAAGATTTTTCCTTATAATATAAATTTATTCTCTTAATGTGTACTTTTATGCATATTTCTTGGTTGGAACAATAAATTAATTTGCTCTTGTTATGTTTCGTGAAAACTTTGCTCATACCAGTAAACAGTTTTTTAATTCAGTGGTATCTGCCTCTATTACAGTGTAATTTTTGATTGATTAGTCTATTATTGCCATCTAACCATTCCGATTATATGCATAGAGATATAGAAATGTATAAAATACAAGGTGTCTCATAATGATGTGCGCACCTTTGGAGGATGGATTGTGTGTTCCTAGGGTCATTGTCCTAACGAGAGGCTTCTAAAAAATGTGAAAAATTTCGGTTTTCATATTTTTTCTCAAAAAATGGTTAAAATTATAAATCTAAAAAATCGGTGAATACATTTAGCTAATTAAATGGCATTGTTGAGTACGATTTTTATTTTTACCAAATATCTAAAACGGTGGCAACCACCAACCTCTGTTTTTCTAAATTAGGCAGGGTAGGCTCAAATCGAAAAATTTTATAGAAGGAACCCCCCCCCCTACAATGAACTAAGGAACGTCATTATGGGACACCCTGTATAAATATATTTTCTTCAAATGTTTCCTTTTTATATTTTTCCTCTTATTCTGAGCAAAGAAAAATATTATTTTCTGTCAATATGTACATTACTGAAATTATCAATTTAAATTCCGTGGGATGTGAAGAATTTTGAGAGTTCCCCTGAATAATTTTTACGTTGTTAAGTTGGCAACATTGCCCAGAAGATAGATCTTGTCACTCCGTCCTGCAAGGTGGGAATTGCTACATCAAGAGCGAGAATATTTTTGTGAGCGATGTTTCCAAAGTCGTCGCGCTGGCGCCTTACCGTTGTTGTGTCAAAATTGGCCTTAATTCATCCAATTATAGCTATTTTAACATGGGCAAAGTTAGGTTTTCCAATCTGAGGGGCTCAAGCTCCGGGTGGATGTGAAAATAATTTCGATTCTGAAATGTGTCATGTTTATGAATATTTTTGGGGGGGCTAAGCTCCCCTTAACTTCACCCATGTGTTTAACACTTAAATGTAATCTGCAAAAAATCTTGGCATTATACAGGGTGTCCGGAAATTATGCGTCAAAACTTCAGGAGGTGATTCCTCACAAAAAATTAGGGTCATAAAGTCCTATAACAATTTTTGGAAAACTCAATATTAACGAAGATACAGGGTTTTTATATATTTTTAGGTATTAATAATATTGTGTGAAACTAACTACTCAGTGGACAAAAGCCCCAACCTGCGTTGAATTACACCCACAATATCTACCCATATATTCCTTATTATTAGCTTTTGTAACATTTTTTTACTGTTTTAGAAAGGTATTTTAAGCTAATATAAATCAAATCTTCTACAATTCCTATCAATGAAGTCATATGTATGTTCTCTGATACCAAACATCTAGGTATGCTAATGAACAATTCCACAGACAAAGCTCTATTCAATAATTATCTAAAGAAAATAATCTAATTTACTCACTCTATAAAAATCTAACTTCACTTTTTTGGCAGTGGGAACACGACAAATTCAACCACAATAGATGAGATCTAACCTATTTCTGCATTTTTAGGATTGCTTCTTCAGGTGGTCTCCTTTAAGTTGAATCAAATATCTAACTATAAAAATTATTATAAAAATTAAAATTATTAGAAGTTAAATATCGACAATGACAAAAAAGTGACATCCTGTCAATGAATTAAATATGACAATACCTACTTGAAAAATGTTCACCTTTTATCTAAAAGTTTTTATATATTTTTAGGTATTAATAATATTGTGTGAAACTAACTACTCAGTGGACAAAAGCCCCAACCTGCGTTGAATTACACCCACAATATCTACCCATATATTCCTTATTATTAGCTTTTGTAACATTTTTTTACTGTTTTAGAAAGGTATTTTAAGCTAATATAAATCAAATCTTCTACAATTCCTATCAATGAGTGAGTAAATTAGATTATTTTCTTTAGATAATTATTGAATAGAGCTTTGTCTGTGGAATTGTTCATTAGCATACCTAGATGTTTGGTATCAGAGAACATACATATGACTTCATTGATAGGAATTGTAGAAGATTTGATTTATATTAGCTTAAAATACCTTTCTAAAACAGTAAAAAAATGTTACAAAAGCTAATAATAAGGAATATATGGGTAGATATTGTGGGTGTAATTCAACGCAGGTTGGGGCTTTTGTCCACTGAGTAGTTAGTTTCACACAATATTATTAATACCTAAAAATATATAAAAACTTTTAGATAAAAGGTGAACATTTTTCAAGTAGGTATTGTCATATTTAATTCATTGACAGGATGTCACTTTTTTGTCATTGTCGATATTTAACTTCTAATAATTTTAATTTTTATAATAATTTTTATAGTTAGATATTTGATTCAACTTAAAGGAGACCACCTGAAGAAGCAATCCTAAAAATGCAGAAATAGGTCAGATCTCATCTATTGTGGTTGAATTTGTCGTGTTCCCACTGCCAAAAAAGTGAAGTTAGATTTTTATAGAGTGAGTAAATTAGATTATTTTCTTTAGATAATTATTGAATAGAGCTTTGTCTGTGGAATTGTTCATTAGCATACCTAGATGTTTGGTATCAGAGAACATACATATGACTTCATTGATAGGAATTGTAGAAGATTTGATTTATATTAGCTTAAAATACCTTTCTAAAACAGTAAAAGAAGATACAGGGTGTTAAACTTAAAATTTTATTTTCGATATTTGTAAATAACTTCTTAAGAAATCCAAATATTACATAAAATTTGTAAATCGGAGATTTTTTTTTATGTAAATATTTGGATTTCTTAAGAAGTTATTTACAAATATCGAATATAAAATTTTAACCTTAACACCCTGTATCTCCGTTAATATTGAGTTGTCGAAAAATTGTTATAGGATTTCGTGACCTTAATTTCTTGTGAGGAATCACCTCCTGAAGTCATAACGCATAATTTCCGGACACCCTGTATTTCATTGCCGACTTAGATTTCAAGAGTATATATAACTGATAATTAAAAAATCGTATTTGGCTCTTAAACATCTCTACATGAGTAGAAATATTATGACATTTAAATTGAGGAAGTTTCTGGCCGAATCAGCAGTTTTATCTTTTGTAAATTACTCTCATACTTTCTTTCCGTGTTTGGACAGTGTAACAAAGTATAGAATTCAAAAAATTCAGAACTCATGTTGCAGGTTTGTGTTTAGTCTGAAGAGGTTTGATAGAGTATCATCCTTGACTATAATACTCAAGGGTATCATCTAAAATAAAAGAGTTGCATTGGCTTAATATTGAAAATGTTTTTAAGTATCATATGTATGTATTTGTGTATCGTTTGTTTCAATCTTCTACTCCTTCTTATTTTCGTAATTTTTCTGTATGAGACTCACCCAGTTCAAACTAGATATAATTTTACATTATCTGCTCCACGGTACTCTACGGCGGTATTTACAAGATCTTTTACTTACAACTCTATTAAAATTTATAATAGCCTTAATGATGAACTAAAGATTCTATCTGTGAACAGTTTTCGTAAAAGAATTAAAGAGTTTTTTCTTATCTAGTCAGTAGCGTGCTAATGATAATTTTTTTTTGCACTTTCTGTGGCATTGATTTACACTTTTTTATTCTGAATTGTAATGGTTGTAATAGCAGCATTAAGTTGTTTTTGTTGTGTTAGTTTTTGTGTTTTTTTTTTGTACCTTATATTGGGTTAAGTAGAGTAGCGAAAGCTAGACTTCGCCCAGATGTGTGTTTTCTTTGTAAACACTAATAAAGACCTTTTATTATTATTATATTTCATTATTCCAAATTAATTTTCAATTGAAACGCCGTTTTCATCAGTTTACAGTTAAATGAATCTCATCTGTAATTTCTAATATATTTTAAGTCAGCTCTGATAAGTTTGTCTTAAAAAAAATCGTCTTCCCATAGACGTTCATCTAAGGCGCTTGGGAAAAGTCCGAAACAACGACACTAACGGGAATGTATACGACAATTATTACTGTTGGAGTCACGGATGTAATATAATAATGTCAATTGACCTACCATTTTTTTATCATTCTTTAATCTTTCAAGTTGTTGAGAAAACAGAATGTAACAATAGACACGAGTACAGTTAGAGGTTAATAACATAATGTGACTTATCGTCGCCACATAAGATATAAATAAACGGGGGAAACGGTTTGAAAAACATTTCGATTGGCGTTTTGCTTAATTGTTTACGATTGATCAAATCAGTTCATATCTCGTATCAATAAATCCAGTAATTATATCGGTAGTCTTTAATGTGTTAAAAATTAATATTGTGATTTGACTGTCACAGAAGACCCAAATTCCTTAGTATGGACGTTTTATTATATGTTTTAAATTTGTATCTTGTGGTAATATTGAGTAAAGTTAAGAAATTATTTTAAAACTATTACTGATATGATTAAAGATAGTTAGCCACACAAGAAAATATCTTATAAAAGTGATATACCTAGGTATAACATTTCTTAAATATGACTAATAATAAAGTATTTTCAAGAATAGAATCCTTCCTAGAATGGATCCATCTTCAAAGGCAACTTGCTTGAAGTTTAGGGGTTCAAGGATGAACAAAACCCCATATCTACACCACTGGCTTTAGTTGAAAAAGTTAGTTATTTACGTAAAAATATCAACTTTTTATTATGATGACTACCTACCTTTGAACGAAGAATATTCACTTTATAAATATGCAGGGTTTTCTACAAATTTTGGCAGATGGTAGCTGGGTTAATGTCAAACATTTTTTTTTAAAGAATTTAGACCGATTTTTATGTGTGAAAAAAAAGTGGAACGTTACTGATGAAACTTTGTCTAGAATATATAGAAAAGTGCTTTTGCGAATTATGATAAATTATTATTAGATCGGAATCTAAATCGAACAATTTTCATCATGAAACTGTTATGGCAAATTGTCAGAAGTTCGCTCAAAACAAGCTTATTAACACCACATAATAATGAAAGTAGTAATAATATTTGTACTGTTTTGCAAAAATCTGGGAATTTCGCTTCCATGAGGAGAAGGGTTAAAGTGTGGTATAAGTGGGTGGTGGTGGACCATCTAATTTGTGGAGAGAATGGCACGAGGGGAACATTTAAAGTAAAGTGTTAATGTGTTAGGTTTACTCGACGTTAACTTATTTTTGATAATTTTGTTTGTTCTGTCACTATTATTTATGACCTTGGGTAATTGATAATACGAGATACAAATTTTAAATTTGGAAATAACTATCATTTTTATTATCCAACGCCTCGAAATTGGAAAAAACTGTTCCTACTAAAAATAATGAATGTAATGCAATTATTTTTTGATTGTCTTCAAATTTAATAAGTCTATACGAAAATATTGTTCTTTGCACGCTTTGCCTGTCGCGCTTGTCTACAAGCTAGCGATGAATCACTCTAGATTTTTGGCCGTTGGGTATAGTAATATTTGACCATCAGAATTTGCAGGTAAATGTTACCCATGACACAGAATTTTCAACCGAAACCATGTAGCCATCCCCTTCGACCATAATTGTTCATTTAATTATTTTCCACAACCGCGACATGTTTGATTAAATTAAAAACAATATGCGGGGTCTGCGCTTTTCCCCGAGGAAGTTCCGGTCTCATCCTACTCCCCCCCCCCCCCTTTAACGGCTCATTTCGTCTCGTAAACGGCGCGCGGCATGATCAATAGTTCAAACTGCATTTGAGCACGCCCGCCCGCGGCTCATTGCTCACTCGCGGCCCCCCGCGTTCGACGACGCGTCTCCCGGCCGTGGGAAACGCAAAATGCGCGACCCCGCGGATTAAGTCCTTGTGGGCAGGCGCGCGCGGGGCGACCGATCCGATGCCGCCGCCACGTGAGGCGGCGGACCGCGGGGAATGTCATTATTTGGCGTGTTCGCGGGACGCGCCGCTAATTGGTCGGGCCGCGCACTCTTCGGGGGCGTCCGATATTACTTGTGGGCGCGCTTCGACGACACTTGTTTTCCGCCGTCAACGGATTTCTGGAAACAAACGGCCGTCAATCTGTAAACTCTTTGGGAAACTGCATAGAGAATGGGCGCTTCACAACGATCTCGGAATAATTACAGGGTGTCCCGAAATAAATGCAACAAAATTTGGTCAGAAATTCTTAAGAGAAATTTAAGGGACCCGTATTTTTTACTTTTGATAAGTGCGGCCCCCTTTCGGAGATATAGCCCCCTGAAACAAGCCCCTAAAAATTTATTTTTTTTTATATCTCAGAGCTATATCGCATAAGAACCACCAAATTTGGTACACAGGGATTTTATGACATGTAGAATGCGATGCTGATAAGCTTTTTGGCAAGGGGCCCCCACAAGACACTTTTTCGGGGGCCCCCTTGCCTTTGGGGCCACCGAACATTAGTTGCATATCTAATTTTTAAAAAAATAAGTAGCCTCTTAGAAACTCCAGGGAATTTAAAAACTTTTTTGTCTCTTAAAATTTTTTCGAAAAACGCTGCGTTTTTTGAAAAAATGGCAAAATGTGATTGGATGCATATCGAGGTTCATATGAAATTTTAAAGTGTTAATCGTAGGTGGCTGGCATTCGCAATAAACAATTAATTTTATTCTGTGATAGTTGTCATTAACCAGTGTCAAATTGTTACCATTAATAGTTGTCAGT
Organism: Monochamus alternatus; assembly: GCA_037114965.1. Taxonomy (NCBI): domain Eukaryota; kingdom Metazoa; phylum Arthropoda; class Insecta; order Coleoptera; family Cerambycidae; genus Monochamus; species Monochamus alternatus. Next base: position 57,977,522 of record CM073429.1, on the reverse strand, counting down.
AATCATTGTTCCCGAAAAAATGGTGAGATTTTCTGTCCAAGAAAGGGTACAAATGCACCTAATTTACGGGGAGGCTCGTGGAAATTCACGTCTCGCACGCAGATTGTACGCCGAGCGATTTCCTGCACGCATACTCCCATACCATTCAATGTTTGCACGAGTACATCGGCAGCTAATGAAGACAGGATCCGTAGTTGTGAAAAAACCTAACTCAGGGAGAAGTTATTTATTAACTCCAGAACAGGAAGAAATTATCTTAAATTTAATTGAAGAAAATCCCGAAATAAGCATAAGACGCGCGTCATCTCAACTTGAGATTCCCAGAACAAGAATACACCGCTTTATCAAACGACAACTGTTGAAACCTTTTCACTTTCAAAAGGCCCAGGAACTTAAAGTAGAAGATTTGCCACGAAGAATACATTTTAGCTTATGGACTCTTCAACGTTACAACTTAAATCCGGGATTTATACGAAATTTTTTCTTTACCGATGAGGCGTGCTTTACAAAAGATGGCCTAATAAATTTGCACAATCTTCATTATTGGGCTATGGCAAATCCATTTGTCTTAAGGCAGACTCATTCGCAAGAAAAATTTTCAATTAATTGCTGGGCTGGAATTGTCGGAGATTGCATCATCGGTCCATATTTATTGCCTCCACGATTAAATGCTGAAAGTTACCTTAATTTTTTGGAGCATGAACCTACCGCCTCTTATGGAAGATGTTCCTCTCGGTATTAGACGCAATTTGTTCTTTATGCACGATGGTGCTCCACCACATCGGGGGTACTTCGTAACTGAGTGGCTGAATGAAAATTTCCAAGGGCGATGGATAGGTAACAATTCTCCTCATGTAACATGGCCCCCCCCCCGTTCTCCCGATCTAAATGCCATGGACTTTTTTTTCTGGGGGGGCATGAAGGATCGCGTCTATGCCGTACCAATTAGAACCCGGGAACAATTACATGAACGAATCTTTGCTGCGGCTGAAGAAATTAGACAGATTCCCAACATTCACACGAAAATACGTCAAAATTTCGTGTCACGTTTGCAGGCTTGTGTTGAACAAAACGGTTCTCACTTTGAACACGTTTTACGGAACTGACCAGTGTGATTTTAACAAACTTTTTAGAATTAAATTATTTAATCATGAAGTACCATTAATTTTGTTATTAATTTCCAAGTTTATTGTACCTTATTTTGATATTCACATTTTCTTATTAATTGTTAATGTTTAACTTGTGATTTCTTTAAATTAAAATTAAATTTCTTTAAATTGTGATTTTTTTACAACTACTGATCCTGTCTCTATGAGCTCCCGATGATGGTTAATGACAACTGTCACAGAATAAAATTGATTGTTTATTGCGAATGCCAGCCACCTACGATTAACACTTTAAAATTTCATATGAACCTCGATATGCATCCAATCACATTTTGCCATTTTTTCGAAAAACGCTGCGTTTTTCGAAAAAATTTTAAGACACAAAAAAGTTTTTAAATTCCCTGGAGTTTCTAAGAGGCTACTAATTTTTAAAAAAATTAAATATGCAACTAAAGTTCGATGGCCCCAAAGGCAAGAGGGCCCCCGAAAAAGTGTCTTGTGGGGGCCCCTTGCCAAAAAGCTTATCAGCATCGCATTCTACATGTCATAAAATCCCTGTGTACCAAATTTGGTGGTTCTTGTGCGATATAGCTCTGAGATATAAAAAAAATTAAATTTTTAGGGGCTTGTTTCATGGGGCTATATTTCCGAAAGGGGGCCGCACTTATCAAAAGTAAAAAATACGGGTCCCTTAAATTTCTCTTAGGAATTTCTGACCAAATTTTGTTGCATTTATTTCGGGACACCCGGTATAACGGAAAATCTGTCATGAAGTGCACAAATTGCCAAGGCAGTGAAGGAATGTAATCAATTACACTGTGGTTACAGTACCGTCTCTAAATTCTTTCAAGAATAGACTTGACCATCAACTTTAATCAACATCCAAAGTGATTTCTTCCGTTTTTTTATTAATTGTTTTTACTATGTTATCAGCCATTTATAGGATGAATTTATCTTTTGTTCTTAGAACATAACAAGCTTTTAGCTTCAGCTCTAATTATTTCTTAATAATAATAATGTTCGATGGGGAACATTCTATAAATATGTCAAAATATACAGGGTGTATCATGTTTAATTTTCACTTGCACCTTGCCAAGCAGTCCCTGCACTGGTATCCCAACAGGACATTGTGCCTACAGCCCTCCGCCTGTCTTGTGACACCTATACCTACGACACCACAACCTTACGCAGAATCTTTAATAATCTGTGACGTAAGACCAAGCCGTCTTTATATTATTATGAATTTCTATATCTTTTATAGAAAAACTATTAGCTAAAAACAAAATTTATATGGCAATTGACTTTTTACAGTGAATTTAATAAAAAAAGAATAAAAAATGTGCAACTTTCTACGTTGTTTGAGGTTATGTGACGAGATGGCATAGAAAAAGTAATTATATCACAAAATTAACATCAATCTTTTGTGTGAAAATCATATTTTTTCGTTATTCTCTTCAATGATATTAACTTATGAAATGTGGATAACTGTTTAAATACTTGGTTTTTCAGCAAGTAAGTTTCTATAATAATAATAATAATAATAATAGCATTTATTGCCCAACAGCATCACTTCCAATAATAGAACAATCGAAGATGATGTTTAGTAGAACTAAAATAATAATAATAATACATATGAGAAAAATATAAAAATAATAAAGAAAATAACAAAGAGTAGGAAATAATAATAATACATAATAAACTAATTGCTTACAAGCATGTTAAGTATTAAAAAGACAGGGTTCCTAAAGTTAACAAGTCATTTAAGCTGCAAACGTTAATATCAATGTGTTCACTAATGTAGTTGAAATTATTGGACATTACATATGCAGGAGACTTCAAAGCAACATTTGTTCTAACATTATGACAATAAAATATATAATTATTTCGAGAACCAGAACGCGGAACTCGAATAGCGAACAAACTTAACAAAGCAGGGAAGTCAACATTGCCATGAAATAATTTATGTAGAAATGATAAACTTGCTAGTGCTCTTCTAGTGCTAAGTGATTGAATGTTAAATCTTTGCAAAAGTAAATTATAATCGTGTCCCCTAATTGGATAAAAATGGTCAATTCGAAAAGACAAGAATTTTAAAAATCGAATCGACGTTGAATTTTTTCTACCTCTTTATATGCACTATTAGCTACATGAATAATATGCTCAGAAAAAGATGCTCGTTTGTGTATAATTGAACTTGCGGAAATTAATTTTATAATCGTTTATGGTAGTACGGTGAGTTAAAAAGTTAAAATTTAATATTACTACATAGCTATTAGTGCTACTACCCATACAATTTTACTTTACTTATCGCTTAAAATAAGTATTTTTAAATTTTAAACAATCTAAAAGATTTAATTTACGTTAAAGTAAAGAAATATGTGTATTTTAGAGATATGGCAACCTCGCTTTCAGCAGATCATATGGTTTATTAGGTTCGTCAGCGCTCTATCTGGTCAGCGTTTTTTTTTTCAATTAATATCTTCGTAAATATTGGAATTTAAAAAAATTACTCACTACACTCATCCATGTGGCGAACTGCACCTACAGTTCGAAAAGACAAGAATTTTAAAAATCGAATCGACGTTGAATTTTTTCTACCTCTTTATATGCACTATTAGCTACATGAATAATATGCTCAGAAAAAGATGCTCGTTTGTGTATAATTGAACTTGCGGAAATTAATTTTATAATCGTTTATGGTAGTACGGTGAGTTAAAAAGTTAAAATTTAATATTACTACATAGCTATTAGTGCTACTACCCATACAATTTTACTTTACTTATCGCTTAAAATAAGTATTTTTAAATTTTAAACAATCTAAAAGATTTAATTTACGTTAAAGTAAAGAAATATGTGTATTTTAGAGATATGGCAACCTCGCTTTCAGCAGATCATATGGTTTATTAGGTTCGTCAGCGCTCTATCTGGTCAGCGTTTTTTTTTTCAATTAATATCTTCGTAAATATTGGAATTTAAAAAAATTACTCACTACACTCATCCATGTGGCGAACTGCACCTACAGTTTAAATATTTGTACTTATTTAAGGTTCTCCCTGTATATAATACATGATTATTTTAATTTTGAAAATTAACTATGTTACGCAATTTTGTGTAAATTTAATAGTATAGATTAACTGGAACCTAATTAAAACATACTCGTCCAACTTTCTATATAACGAGGAAATGCTTCATCTGAACTGGTATATGACCAATTAAAAGGAAAATATTTCCTTCACTGTAATGTCTTCGGTAACGTCGAATTCGATATGTATCTATAACGTTCTAACGTGGTTTACAATACAATAATTTTTTTGAGTGAAAAATTTATGTTTATACTTTTCGCTAAATATATACTTCTCCAGAATTAAAGTAGGATCTGCGATAAAAATGAAATACGGCTTTTGGCAAGAAGTTAATTCAGTCTCCTGTTCCCACTTGTGTCTATATTTAGACACCTCGCCCAAAGAACCACCTGTTGGCAGAAGCTCGTAGTGGCATGGTCAATATCTTTGTTCTTATATATGTATTTACTTCTCAGTAGCAGTTTGCAACCTAAACAACTGAAATCGCGATGGGCGCAATTTTTGTTCATTTTGAGACACACATAAATATAACCAATCACTGTTTGATATATTTTTTTAATATTAGGATTATCATTATTTATAACGGGTTAAAAATTTTAGTTTTAAAATAATATACCTATCGACATTGCAGTCGATGGTAAGTAGACGGCAAATACAACTTGAAAACTATTTATTTACACGTCTTCTAGTGAAATCGAAGGATTTATTACACATAAATGAAATCTATAGTTCAGGGTGTGTTCGACTCTTATTATACGTACACTTGACGGTGCAAATATTTTTCACATACGAGTAGGTATGTCTTTTCAACTAATTTAAAATCGAGAACACGAAGAGAATGTAAATTAAAACATATTAGCTAAAGCTGACTACTTTTAAAATTCACAACATGCTATTTAAAAGCACATTCGTCTAATCTACCGATGGTAGATTTACTAATGATGATGGATTCTTTTAATACAAAACACTAATTTCTAAGTGCTGAAATGAGAGGTGTAAAAATGCAACGGTAAGTTCTAAAGCGAAATCGTTAATAGTAGCTAGGTTTTTCAAATAATATAGATGGGTACTTCAGTAAGTAAAAAACGTTATTATTAAAGGCCGCATCCCGTTGGCAGATGACGTCATTATCAGGGGCGCACTTAGGACCCTAAGTTAATGTTGCCCCGATCGCCCCTACACGACTCTGATAAACAAACAAAATAATGCCGTGTATCGAGACGCGACTGGAAAATTAAGAATCGACGAGAATCGTTCGAGAAATAGATCTAGAGATGCTAGAAAATACCTGGAATATTCGTTTGGTCTATAAAAGATGAATGTGGGCTTGAACAATGGCTCTACTTTAGATTATGAGGAACTACAAACGAAATTAAAGTTACTACGAAGAATTACAAACTATTTTTTAGCCTCATTTTAAAGTATAGTAATTCTACAATAGATTACAAACGAAATGAAAGTTACTAGAAAACGATGTTTTTACCTCCACTTAAAATATATTTTTTAACGTAGAGTTAAATCTAGTCAAAGTCCGGTAAATTTATATTATTTTATTTTTCAAAATTGTACCCTCTGTACCAGTAAGTGATGGACAAAGTTTCTGTTTAGTATATTTATTTAAAATATGAATGGTTTCATATATTTTATACACGATAATATATTGAAAATATTAAAAATAAATGTTGTTTCCATTGCTACCAAAAACGAAAATTTGTTCGCTACAAACGATTCTCTATGAGAAATAACCCTCTAATTTTAGTGCTGTAAAATCGGGGAATAAGTTTTTTCCAGGTGATATATATTTTTTTAAATTACTACAAACGAAAAAAATATTATTACAAAAGGTAATCTATAATAATCGCAACGAAAAAATTGAATTTTTGAAAGTTGAGTGAGAGGTTCATATCGTCATTTTATAAGCCTTAACAATTAAAAGTATAGGGAAGTTGTATTACTACACAGTTTTATTGAAATTTCTATTAACTTCTATTAAAGTTAACTATAAGTGCAGTAAAAATATAGGTACATTTTTTGAACTGCGAAACGAAAATCTAAGGGAGCTTCGAAAGATTAATGCTTTATTCTTATACCTTCGTACATTTAAAAAGTATGTGATTGTTTCTTTTACTCTCTTTACTGTTAAAATTTCTTTTTGTTCAAAATTTAGTACTTAAACCTCAGTTTGTCTACCTGTGCATGTCTAATTTCGATAATATGTTTCATTTCTGACATCCAACCCGCGGCCCTACAGTTTCGCAGGCGACCTGGTGCAGAAAATCCGGAGAGAGCGGCGCTCTAGACCCGCGTAACCCGATACAGGCATTAATAAATATCGCATTACCGAGTGCGCATCAATCATAAACAACAAAATCAATAATAGAGCTCTCCGAAATCGCTGAAAGTGGCGACACGGACGCCCACATTTCATGCTAGCGGAACAAAAATGCAAGCGCGAAGAAAGATGTGTGTATCCCCTACACGCCGGCAGTTCCGCGTGTGTCGCTTTTTATGAATCGATAAAAACAGGCCGCGGCAGGCGCGGGAGAGGTGTCAATTTTCGCGCACTGCACCGACGATTAGCCTTCTACCTTTTCATTACCGTATATACGGGGAACGATCTTAAGAGGGCTCCACTTTGATATTTCTCGCCGCGAAAGGATAGCAGATTTATGGTTTCTTTATGTCCAAAAATCTACATGTTTTGTAGATTCCATATGCTTTGTTTATTCATTGTTACTATTCTAATTTTCCTCAATTAAAATAACAGCTTTTTAAAAAGCGTTTGTGTATTTCTTGCTATCCTAACGCCAAGTTTAATAAGGAGATTTGTTTTTGGAGCAATTTGAAACTATCCTAAATGTATGTCCAACTATTTATTGCGTTATATTTAATGGTAACGCGTTGTCAACTTAACTCGTCGAATATTTCTGACAGTTTCAAACGGTTCCCAAATGCTACAAAAACAAACCTAATAATTATTTACACACTTCGATGAGTACGGTAGATCGAAGATTCCATAAGCGTGCTACTTGAGAAGGGTTCAATGAACACAATATCAAAAATAAGTTGACGTCGAGTAAACCGATACCTAACCGTTGAAAATCTAGAGAATGACTTATCGTTAACTCGTAGACAAGCGCGACGGGCGAAGCGTGCGAGGAGCAACATTTCATAGGCGTACTAAATTTGAAGGCGATCATATATGTATAAAAATTATACAAAAATAATTGCATTATATAACATTCTTTATTTTTAATAGAAACAGTGATAAACCAGTTTTTGCCAATTTCGAGGAGTTAGATGATAAAAATGATAGTTATTTCCAAATTTAAAGTTTTTATTTTGTATTATCAATTACCCAAGGTCGAAAAAAATAGAGAGTGACTAATTCACAGCACAGAGATGAGTACGGAAGGTGAGGGTGGCATGATTACCTAAGCGTGCCACTTGAGAAAAGTTCAAAGCACACAAAATTATCAAAAATAAGTTGACATCGATCGACTGAACCTAGCACATTAACAATTTACTTTAAATGTGCCCCCTGTGCATCCTCTCTACAAATTAGAATGTCGTCCTTTTGAACGGCGATTGTTCACCACCACTCACTTACATCTACCTGATGCGCATTCCGCGGATATCACACTTAAGCCTTGTCCTCATTGACGCGAAATTTACGGTTTTTTGCACGAATTGCGCAACTATTGTTTTAATTATTTATGAGTTGACAAAGTTTTTTACAAATAGAGATTTTCCCACCATGAAATAAATCGCACAATTCGCGAATTTCGCATCCATAAGGATAAAAGGCTTTAGAATACATTTCACTATATTACACACTATTCACTATTGGTTACTAGTACTGTCACTGTAACAGTCACACATTAACACTTATTACATCATATCGTACCTCCTGTATGACATATTTCATCAAAATTTAATATATTCGATTCAGATTCCCACCTTTTAATATTTATTTTAAATATTTTCTTCGCCATATCACTATTTCGTCTTGATTCTATCAGCAAACTCCCGATTTTGTTTATAAAATGGAAATTCATGTCACATAATTCGCAGAAACAGCTTTCTAGGCATTCTAAGCAAAGTTTGAACCTGTGAAACAGCAACCTGTTTTTGTTATTGTCTGAAGTTCATTTTTAAAATACCATCCATGAATTTGTTCTACTAATCTCGTATTTTGTGTCGTCATCAACCTCTAGTTTCTTCCTTCCGCGAGTTTCCACTATTTTCCGATTCGAAGTTGTATGTTTCTTGTCACTCACTACTCACGGGCACTCTTTAATGAACTGCATTGCCATGGACAATGCTAGTTTTTGGCATCTTTTCCTACATTGAATAGTTACCTTCGAGATTATGATTTTTTCCAAGTTATATTTTTTTATTTGTAATTATTATCAGTAACCTAACCTAAATCCAATTGAATTTTCATTCTATCAATTTAACTGAAAATGTGAGTCAAACAGCTGTTGCCTACTTGATATGCTTCAAACATATTCCTTTATTTCACCATGTATAATTAAATTCCGTCTCTTAATAATTTAAAAGGCCGATGACGTGGTTATAATCAAATGTTTTCATCTTTCATACGTATGCTTTTATATAAAACTTGAGCCCTTAAAAATCGATAGTGTAAGGGACACTTTACCGACAACATTTTTTTTATAACGTATATTTCTTTCTCTTTCATTGGAGACGGTGCGACAGGAGAGAGAAACAAGTAGACATTTATTCCATGGGGCCACCTTGATAATTTCAACGGTTTTATTAAAATTCGGTTCATTGGTGTGTAAAGGATTCCGTACACGTTCAGTTTGAATTGAATTATTTATTTAGTACAGTTTTTTTACCAACTTTTTTACGAATTTAGATTATATAGAGAATGCAAATGAGCTTGCGACTCTCGCGGTTATTCCAAGTCTAAATAAAAATAAAATACGTTCACGATATGCATTGCAAGTTGGCAACAACTAAAACATGCCCATAATAAATAAATAATCTATAAATATGACCGCTTAAACAATTCATGTTCGATGGAAATATACCGATAAAATTAATATGCAAGCTGTCTAGCGTATTTATTTATAGAGTATTGAATTTTAAACGAAACGGCACACATCGGTAGCTAGTTTCTGTATATATTTATATATTAGAAGAGATTATGTATCTCTTGCGAACATCTTTACGCCCTTTACGAATTTTCCTGTCCTTATTTTTTTATAATTATGTGCTTTTTACGTTACAATCCATAAAAATGTACCATATGTTTGGCAATTGAACAATCAAGACAAGATCATAAAATTGTGTAATCCACAACATTAGCAGTTATAAGGTGTATGGGTGTAACGACAGGAAAAGGAAATGTGCGATTTGTTGAATGAAATCAAAGCCGTTAAATGGATGAGGTCGCTTTTAGGTAGCGGTATCGATAAAAAAATGTTAAATGTTGTGTTACAACTACATCTAACATAAAACCAAAGCATGTCTACAGGGTAGGCAAATTTCGATGTTTTATAGGCTCTGTAAATCATTAATTTTCTCTTAAAAAAAAGAGATCGAGGGTGGGGCGGGGGTCATTTTTTTCTATCTCCTATAGTTAACGAGATAGCCTCTGAAAACATCGAACATCAAAATGTATGGTGAAACCGCAACATGGACCGAAAAAGCGTTCTGTACATTTTTTTATTACATCGTCGATTTTATGTATGAAACCCTAAATAGTTGTATTTTACTTTGTTTCGTGTATCTTCGATATCTTTGAAAATACCCAGGTGGTTTGAGATAACATTTCTGTTATTTGTTAAGCCCCATATTATAACCCAGTTATTTAAAATCATTTATCTTTATAGAAAACACTATGTTAAGAATACGGGATCTTTAAGTGTCGGTTTTTCACCTCCTAATAGTGTATATTCAATCTAATCTGGTATCCAGATTTTTTCAAACCAAAATGCATGGGTGTACAACATACATACTATAATTTTTACCTACATATCCAACTGCACGCAGTAATCATTTTACAAGGCTTCCTGCAACCGCAACTTTCACTTAGTTCTCTCTCTCTCTCGTAAGTACTTACATATATGGCACTGTTTAAAATGCATAGAGACGCATTTTTCATGTTGTGTATATATTACTCCGATTTCTTTGCGAGTTCGCCATTTTCCAATGATTTTGTAGAGCGAGAAAATATTCTATTGATTATCTTCGCAATCTTTGTGGACGGTCTTAAACTGTACATGACGTTTTTAAAGTAAAAACGCCCCTTTATAGCGGTAATAAATAGGTGACGTAAAAATAAATAATTTAGACTAAGCAGTTTGTGGTCTAACGTGCTCACTTCTTCAACTGTTAACATTACAGTAATTGGCTCAAGGTCACTAATTCACTGTGGTCAACGGCGTAAGCGTGGACGTGTCATGTCGACTATAAATTAGTCTACGCTCAATAGCGTACTATTTTTAGCTGCTACCAATAAAATGATATAAATGTTGAAGCATGTTTATTTAGCTCATGGTAATAATTTCGAGCAATTTTTGTAGAATTGCCTAATATCGATATATGATAGGTAGTTTAGTTATATTTTCTAAAACTGGAGAGAGAAATCGTCTTTTTTATTCAATCCCCCTAACGACGCCGCTGGTTCACGCGCATATCTCGCAGTTCATAACCATAGCGTGAAATAAAATAATGAAACGACCAGACATGCTGAATTGAATTGCTTGCAATATGATTCGGTTCCAAAGTTATTTTCCAAGAATAAACGCCATTAGCTTGTTTACTTGACGGATACAAAGTATTTATACATCACGCCGGCTGGTTTTTTAGAAGATATTTCAGGCCATGAAACGAAATCACGATTTTGCTCAAGACATACGCGATGGAATTGCAATGTATGTGATATGGTTTGGTTGCCGTTACCTTTAATATCCACTTTAAAGTTTGGGCAACTTTAAAGTGCTTCTGCTTAGTTTTTTATAACGTTCCAGACACCAAACCGCCCCACCAAAAATTACAAAACCATGAAGTGATTTTCAGTTGTGAGGATTACGTACTTACAACTATGCTAATATAAATTGGATTTATTTTTGCTATATGGTGGTAGATTTAGTGATTGCTACGTAATAGCCACTTAATTGAAGTTGCGGTACCAGTTTTCGTTACTATAATGCTACTTGGCACAATGTGCACTTGACATGTAGATTGCAGGAGATTTTATGACAAATATAACAGCTGAAAACTAGGGTGAAAATGATGCTTTTTTCTTATTCTAAATGACTTGCCAGTCTGGAAACGACGCCCTTAAGGGAACACCTTTGGTAAGGTGAATTAACTTTGGTATTGTTTTGTTAATTTTCGAGTGATTATTTCAGTTTACAGTTAAATAATAAGTGGTTTGGGTAAAAATCAGGTGGCGCTCTATCCAAGAAACAGTAATTTTCGAGTAAAGGGTGAAAAATTTTTGCAAAAACTTTAAATTAAATAGTTTCTTAGTTAAAGAACCGTCAATATCTGCATTTGGGAAAATATCTATGATTGTTCACTCCTTTATCAGGCACTTGCAGCGCCAAAATAGCTAAATACGCCACTGCTGCCAGTGTCGGTCGGTACGAAAGAATCGAATGGTAATATAAATAAAGTATGAATCTTTATGGGGCGTCGCGGCGCCTCTATATTGCCCGTCGTACATACACGCCATCATTTTTTGTTACAGAAACCAACAGGGAATACAACCACTTATCGACGGACTTATACAAGCCTTCTGACTACGACCGTCTAGCATTGTCGTTGATATCACCATTACCAAATGAACAAGACTTCGCCATCAACGTGTGCACGCTCCTCTCCAACGACGGGAAGCACACGCTGAAGCTAGAAAAGCACCCTAGGATAATAAACTATCTGTTGGGCCACGCTGGTATTTTCGATCACGGTGAGTAACGCACGGTTCTAGATCTGTGCGGTTCACTACGTACCGCATCTAATTTAAACATATACACGGTGTTACAAAAAGGTCAAAATTAAAAAATAAATAATATCAACTGTACGTGGTAATTTTTGTTACAGGATGTTCAGTTTGTAAAAACACTGGGGAACTGGAGAAATAGTGAGGGTAGTTCAAATGACTTTATTTTGAAACGTGTAAACCGTTTTATTATTAATAGTAGTGACGTGTATACGGGTAGTTTGAGGCGGTATAATTTAAGAAAAAATATATGAAAAGTAGAAATTTCTTAAATATCTAAAGGCGTTGGAAATCCAAGAGACAGCATAAGGAAAAGAAGGAAAATGTAGGGGATGATCTTTGTTAATGTAAAAACGGCAGAAGTAAATAAAAAAATATTAACATACAACACAAACAATAACATTAATTGTCATAAGATATCAAAACAACTTTTTTTGGCGTTATGCCGTATAATTAGTACTGTTTAAATGAATTGGCAGAGACATATTTAGTATATGCCAAAAATTAGTAAATTGTTTTGATATCTTACAAATATAACATTTTTTTCTATTTGTTTCTGTCGTTTTATGTGAAAACAGAGCTTTATCTTCATTTTTTCTTGAAAATGTGCTTCCTATATTTTCAGCTACATAGTATATCTTTCTTTATTATCCTTTGTGGTTTGTCATGAACATATTTAAAGAAATTTTGACATAACGTTTTATTTATTCAGTTATACCCTTTGAGCTCCCTCGCTTTGCATGTTTTTCTTAAAACATAGTCAATATATCAATACATGTAAAAATTTTGATACATTTAGCCGATTTAAAGATAATTAAGAAAAACACTTCAGAATTATTTTAATCTCAAAATGTTACGTCAATTAAAAAGAGTTGTATGAACGACTTCCACTATTTTTTCAAAAGGAACTTACCCACCTGTTTTTTTTTTGTCTGAGGTACACATGGGACTCCCTGTAATTCAAATTTTAAAATCTTTATGCCAGTTTTCATTTACACATCTTTTTTCGAAATACAGGGCGTGGAAAATGATTGCAATTGCCACGTCAAGTTGATCCTCATTCAAATATTCCAAGGAAAAATTATATTTTCAAAATTGAATTTTATATTTTTATAACTATCAGAAGAAATTTTTTGAAACTAATTATGCTTCTTCATTTCCCCCTGTTTTTTTCTACAAAATGGTATGAGTGGGCATCCATATTTATCAAAATGAAGTTGATGAAGAAAATCAAAAGATTAAACTCGAAAACTAATTCGTACAAAATAAAAAGACAATGAGAAAATGCAATTATTATTTTTTAATCTCTTCAGATAAAGATAAAAGCAAAGAAAATATTAAATTAATTATTTGATTGAACACCAAATTGTGCTATTTTGTATTTCTTATAATTTCGAAATGTTAACAGACATAAAGATAAAATTGTAATTGATTTAATCAAAATTACATAAAAATGTCTTAAATCATGATGCAATTATTAAAAAAGAAGCTCCTGTATCTCGAATAAGAACATAATGAAAGAACCAAAAAATTATGATTTGACCTACCCTTTTGTAAACCGTACTCGTTTGGTTAAACATCAACACATTGTTTACAGGCTCTCTGCGGCTATTGTTTGTGCACTTTTACAACGAGATAAGGAAGAAGCCCATCCACAATTTTTGGAGGGATGCGCTCGAATCGCAGGAATATTTGGATCTCACGAACGAAACTAAATTTGTTAAGCCCAAGGAGGAACCGCCGAAAAGTGATCCGGTCAAGAATGAAATCGGCCCGAGTACGCTCTTGTCTCTACAAGACATACCTATGGACGTGGACAATGATCGTTTGAAAATTCCGTTTGATAGTGCGCCTGAGGTGCTCGAGGTCGAGAGTGTGTGCGAAGACGTGAGCGAAACTGTACCCAAAGACGTAAATTGTGATAGTTTTAAATTGAACATTCAGCCAGAGGACAGTGAACTGTTTTGTTTGAGACGTACTCTAGGAACTCAAGACTATATAGGCCAACGAGTATTACAAATAGCTACTATTTTAAGAAACCTCAGTTTTATAGAGGAGAATATACCGGTTTTAGTAAAAAATACATCTTTCATAAGATTCCTGCTGTTGTGCACCACTTCACAATGGAACATTCTGAGAAATCTTGGAATGGACATGCTCGGCAACATAGCCACAGATTTTATCGTTAAAGACTTGCAGAACGACCTGTTAGCGTCGAATTTATTGAAAATTGTTACTAAGGGTTTGCAGAGTCGAGACCGGGCGTCCTGCATCTCTTCTTTGGAAGTATTAAATAAATTAAGCCAAAATGAACAGAACGAGGACATCCTGCTCCGTTTGTTGGAGTCCGACGTGTACAGAAGTGTGTGTTCGTTCCTTACGATACATGACGTTATGTTGTTAATTTATACTTTAGAATGTTTATATTCGCTGTCGTCCCTGGGCGAGAGATCCTGTAGCTTGATCGTGAACAACCACGGCGTCATCGACACCCTAGTATCCCTGGTCACCGTGGAGGGCAAGAGCTACGGCCCCAAGGCCTGCATAGGGATGAAGCTGGTGGAAACACTGCCGAGTGGCAGCAGTCAGACTCAGAGTCAAGCTCCAACGCTGCAGTCGACTACGGCCACGACCACTTCGACTGCCGCCACCACTGTGACCACTACTACTGCCTGTTTGAGTACGCCGGTCATTACCAGCACTCCGGTCCCGAAGGTGGCGGTGCCCAGCACTCCCATAAGGCCAGTACAAATCGCCCCACAAAGACTCATCACTCTCACGCCTACTTCAGTGACAACACGTGAGTATCATATTTGTACACATGTTCTTTTTATAATTCTTTTATATCTTGAATTTATAAGTACAGAAGGTCCAGAGTAATTTAAGATTCCGTAATTCAAATTTGAGAATCGTATAGAATCGATACACGTGATTTTTTGAAAAGTAGTTCAATTGAACTGACTTGTTCAATCTTCAGACACCTCTACTCAAGAAAAAATTTTGCTTGTACTTGCATTAAGGAACTTAAAGACTTACTGTAATTAACTTTCAGAAAAATGATTCACGCGTTTTATTTATGTATTTACTATTTCTTGGACCAAAACAATTTGATTGCTTTAACCTAACATAACTTAACCTCAGTACTAGTACTATTTTGAAAAGTAGTTCAAATGAACCAACTTGTTCAATTTTCAGTATAGTCAGTATAAAAGTTTTCTTGTACTTGCATTAAGGAACTAACTATTAACTTTCATAAAAATAATTTGTGTGTTTTATTTATGTATTTACTATTTCTTAGACAAAAACAAAAAACGGTGAAAATTAGATTGATGAACATAACCTCAGTACTAGTACTAAATAATTGAGCTAATATTGCATCGGTAAATCAAATGTACTGAAACAACTATTTTCATTGTTGCCAACATCAAGCTTGACAATTAACGCCAGTTGCTCATTGTAAAATTTATATCTTCGTTGTAAAAGTTCCAAATCTTTTTTGTCAAGTAATCTTATTTTCATCATAATGTTATGTTTCATTCTTAATATGTAAACGTTTTACATAGCTGCAACAATAACCGTTAGTCAAACGACAACCCCATCGATGACCCCCCAACAGCTCATCCAACAGCAGCACGCCCATCAGCAAGCTATCCACGAGAACGAACAGTTTGCCCTTGCTTGGTTGCGGGCCACTTACGAGCCCTGCTCCGATGGAAAGGTGGACCACCAGGAGCTCTACAAGCATTACATGAGTTCCTGTTCTAAGATTGGAAGGAGGGGAGTCATTTCGCCGTTACACTTTCCAAGATGTGTCAGGTATATATATATATATATGTTCGATGGAAAAAGAATTATTTTGGATTCAAGTTGTTATCTTGTGAGTGTTACGGTTTCCTTGCAGGTCGGTGTTTGGAGGGACGGTGGGCCCGAACCCGATGAAGCCGGCTAACCCGACGGACCGCCAGTACTACGAAGGCATAAAGGTGCGAGCCCAACCTCTCTTAATAAATATCCAATCATCCTCTAATCCCAAAACCAACACACCACCCACCAAAGGTCAACAAGTGCGCCGCAAATCAAACCAATCGGTAGTTGTCTCCCCCGCCAAGTCGCCAGCCCTGACCGTCGTGGCGGATAATAACGCCACCGACAGCACGCCAATCTCCCCCGCCTCACCAATCCTCAAGGCGCAGCTCAGTGCTCCCCCTAAGCAGAACAGGGAGAGCGTTGTCACACCTATCAGTAGTAAAGGCGATATGAAAAGTCAGGTAATAAGTTGTCAAACTAAACCTGTCGACATTTTCATTTGGTTTGTGGGTTCTCCCCCTTTTTTTCTTTATTTTTTTAATGGTAGACGATACGCTCCAAGTGCAGACTACCTCACTTTGACTAAGACTACGATTTTCTGATCCTTTTGTCCTATTTTTGTCCTTATTCTTTCAAATATCGTTTCAGGAACATAAAAAGAAAGAAACTTGACATCTAACTCCTGAATTCTCAAGTATTATCGTTACCGAATAGTAAAATTATGTTAATAAAACTGAAACAAAAACGAAACCTAATAAAAAGTAAGAAAAAATATATATTTTTTTTTAGGTAAACGTTTTTATGTCTTAGGTGAAGTAACCTGCATAGGAGATTCAAAAGCGATATCGAGAACCGATGTTTTATTTTTCTTGTAATCAGAATACCGTATTGTCTTTTAATTATAATTGAGTACTTCTTTTCATATCATCCTATGCTTTTGTATCGCTCCAATTCTATGCTTTTAGTTAGTTAGGTGTTGGCTAAGTCTCTACTTGATTTTCACCCTTACCTGACTTCCTTATTAATTTTATTACCTTCTTTTTTATTACTAATACCCTAGTTTATATGAAATATAATTGTGAGTAAAAATAATAGATGGTGGCACTCTTTTAAAATCCGTGTCGCCCTTGTCTATAGTATGAATAAGGATGACATGGATTTTAAAAAAGTATCTATTATCTATTATCGTCACTCGTAAATTTTACTGACTATATTACATACAAACAAGGCATAATAAGGTACATAATATCTTGACGACGATATTAAATTGATACATATAATTTATGAAATCAAGCATCGTAGATCAATTAAAAATCAATATTTTTATTTCTGTTTATCGGTACTATTCAGTGAAGAAAAAAAAATAGAAATTATGTAATCAAATTTACTAGTTTTTTTATATATATAAAAAATATGTATGTGGTACCATCGTACGTTAATTTTTGTTTTTAGGGCACCATATCTCTCCCCTCCTGAAACTCTTGTTGACCTAAATTGATTTGGTGGAGGTAGTGAGACACTTTGATTTCTTTAATTTTCCTTTCGCAAAGTAGACATTTATTTCACAACACCAAGTAGCATCCTCCAACTCATTGCATTCTTAAAAGATACTCTCCACACATCATATCGTCATCTCGTTCAACTATTTATTGCCCTCGTGATCTTGAACGGTCAGAAGGCAAGCGATCGTTGGACGGTTGTTTCGATCTCGATTGTCGTATGCAAGTTCGATAAGTCTAATCGTGAGTTGTAATCGAAGGTTATGGCGCACCCGCACCTGAGCCAGGCCCTCTTGGGGAGCACGGGCACTACCTCGACGACGACCGTTACGATGTCGGCGGGCCCCAGCAAAGAAAGCCAGGCAAGTCAGGGTAGTAACTCCTCGCTCATCAAAAGCCTACTGGCGACTAAGGTAAACGATTGCATGTCAACAGTGAGCATGAGGACTGCAACAGACTGCCAAAATGTAGCTCAGGTAACATACTAATCCACACTAGAATTTACTCAGGACGGTCTGTAAGGTTTCTTTAATCTGTGCGATACTTTGAGCGTCGTTCGAATGTAAATCGTATATATTGTCAACAAATTGTGAAATTATTTTTTTTCCTCTATTTTGAGAGATTATACTTATACAATATTTTATATGAACATGTCAAAATTTTAAAATGTAACTAAAATTGGTACCACTAAGTGCTAAATGTCACTAGAAATCACCAAAAGTAACCAATAAATTAATAGTAGTTCTGTTGTTCTATGTAGGAAATTTACATGTAACTCATCGTTCTATCAATATAATGGGTCAAAAATTGGTAAAGCTGAGCAGGTTTTAAACTTTATTAATATTAAAAAAAAATGTTACATTTGAAGTACTATTTAATGATCGAGTTTTGTCTAATATATTATTAAAGAAATTTTACAGACGGTCGTATTGATTTGATTTAACCCTGATTAATACGTTTTACTGTATATTAGACATTTGAAATATTGCTTTCAAGTATCAAAATTTACTATTTATTCGATAGAAACAATTACGTGAAGCAGTCATAAAATTTGTTGGATAAGTGTAGGTAAAAAGTGAAGTTGACTTCAAAATTAAAACGGTACCATAATGTTTATAATCTCAGATCGCTTTTCGAATAGTTACAATAGAAGCATTGATTTTTAAATCAGGTATTGTTATGTTCCTGCATGAAGTATTATTATCTGTTGTTCATTAACGCCTTAACAATAAGCTTTATTGTTTAATGTCTAAATTTAGTGTTGTAACTAATACAACAAAACTTTTAAGTACACAGACGTTTGATATTTTCTTGTAGATACCACCTGTTATTTGTTTTATTACTAAAATTAACACTGCCCTTGTGCAATGCGAACAGAATACGTAACTTCAAATTTATTTCCCATAAATTTACCACTGCTGTTAAAAACAATGATTTTTTAAGAGGTGTGATATTGATATTATATTTTATTTGAATTAAAATCGATAAAATTAAAGTTGAAATTTCTTAAATTGTAGTGGCAACTAAGTTGTTTATTAATTATTAAAAAAATAGTTTATTAGTCATTAAAAAACGTTTATTAGTTAAAAGTTATTAAAAGTTAAAAAATACATATGGGATCTTATTTAAATTTGACGTTAAAAGTATATCATTGCTCAATTTTCTATAGCTCATAGATTCGTGTTGCGCAGGTGGCTGCAAGGCAGCAGCAACAACGACTGTTAGCCCAGCAGGGTAACGGAACGCCCGACAACCAACAGAAATTAGCGGTAAAATCGGAAACTCCCAAAATATCAAGGATCAACGGGGCCAGGCAGCTATTCACCGACAGCGATATCGGAGATCCTTCTATTTCGTCGACCACCCAATTCGCGGGTTCCATCAAGGGGAAGAAGGAACCCCCTCAACCTCCCCCTCCCCCTTTAGCTCCCCTGAGCAACAACATCAAGGGAAAATCGCAGAGAATCGATAACGAAGATAGCGATTCCATCGGTAACAACTCCCTGGCATCCAGTTCGGGGTTGGGTACTGTGGGAATCGGCGGGATATCTTCGACAGAGGAAGGCGACAACTCCCTGACGAGCTTCGAAGGACTGTTGAACGGGATCCCGAACATGGAGAATCCCCTTAATGAAGATAGCAATTCCAAAGATTCTGTAAAAATTGTTAGTAGTGAGATACCTATGAATAAGCCACTTAGATTAGCTGATCTCTTAGAGAAAAAATTCGAAAAGAGCCCGCCCATGCTGAACGGAGTGCTAGGGAAAGACTTGAGACTGGGAGAGAAGACGTTGGACCTGGTGGAGAACCATATCGAGAAGGCGCTAAATCGGGACAATAATACCGAGAAATACGACGACGTGGAAATCAAGACAGAAATAAAGCAAGAGAACGAAATGGACGATTCCTCGGAAAAAGTATGTTTGAGCTTGAAGCGGCCTGCGACCGAGGAAATTGTCGAGAGTGAACCTAAGAAATTGATGTTAACGGCGAATAACGTAAACGGTTCTTCTACGGCGGATTCTCCCGCTCCCGAATCGGTTTCTAGTTCAAACGGCGACGAGGCGCCAGCCACGGTATCTACAGCCGCAGCTAAATTATTTGCCGATATGGCAGCGGACATTCTGGAAGACGAGGACGAGGAACAACTGATGCAGGAGGCGCAGGCACCCGCACAGATTATAGAATCCACCGTTCCTATATCTGCACAGCCGCCTTTGCAGCAAATCATCGTGGACAACAATCAGCAAGTCCTTTTGACTCAGCCCAGACAGATAATCGTTTCACAGCCGCAGATGCAAATTCAACAGTCCAACCAGATGGTCATTTCCACAGGTAAAATATCTAAAATTAACTATGAGTAAACTGAATTACATCTTTTGACCTCTAATAAAATTGGTTGAATCTCAAAATGTTTGTATGTTTTCCGTGACAGTTATTATTAAATTGAATGACATTGTTTGACTTCTAAAAAAAAATTGTTGGATGTCAATAGTTTAATTTGTTTTTCATGAAAATTATGACTAAATTGAACAACATCTTTCGACTTTAATAAAATTGGTTGAATGTTAAAATTATCATATGTTTTCCATGACAGCTATTGTTAAATTTAATGTCATTGTTTGACTTCTAAAAAAATTGGTTGGATGTCAAAAGTTTAATCTGTTTTTCATGGAAATTATGACTAAATTGAATAACATCTTTTGACTTTAATAAAATTGGTTGAATCTCAAAACTTTCATATATTTTCCTCGACAGTTATTGTTAAATTGAATGACATTGGTTGGATGTCAATAGATTCATTCGTTTTTCATGGCAACTATGACTAAACTGGATAACATCTTTCGACTTCTAATAAAAAATTTGTTGGATGTCAAAAATTTCATTTGTTTTCCATGGCAGCTATGACTAAACTGAATAACATCTTTTTACTTCTAACAACATTGATTGAATGTTAAAATTTTTATTTGTTTTCTATGGCAGCTATGACAACTGAATAATAACATCTTTTAATTTCTAACAAAATTAATTGGATGTCAAAATTTCATTTGTTTCCAATAAAATCTATGATTAAATTGAACGATATTCTTTAACTTCTAATAAAATTGTTTAGATGTCAAAAATTTAATTTGTTTTTCATTGCAACTATGACTAAATTGAATAATATTTTTTGACTTCTAATACAAAATGGTTGTATGTCAAAAGTTTCATTTATTTTCATGGCATCTATGACTTGAACTGAATAACGTATTTTGTACTCCTAATAAAATTTGTTGTTCAAATTTTAATTTGTTTTGTTATGGTAACTGAACAACTCTTAATAAAATTCCAATTAGTTTATTACTACAAATTTAAAAATAAAAACTGAATATAGGATAATCGTTTTTTGTCTTTGAAAAGCCTATTTTGGTCTAATGTCGAATCATGGAGTTGCTTTGAACTTGTTTTAAACAAGTTTTGAAATGTTCTGATTGTGAAGAAACATCTCAAGTTTAAAACTGATAAAATTTTATACTAGGTACGCAATTAAAAACTCAAACCGGGCAGACTGTCATCGTCCAGAACACGGGCGGCCATCAGAGACCGGTCATGCTGCAACAGGCCAATGCCAGCCAGTTCCTGCTGTCCCAGGGCCTCCAGGGCCAGATGCAGATCGTGGCCAGTTCGCAGGCCGGCCAGTACGTGCTGCAGACCAGCGGCGCCCAAGGTACTTACATGGTGGCCCAACCGCAGACAGCGGTCGTACATGGACAGCCCCAGACGGTCCTCGTGGCTCAGACATCCCAGCAGCAGGGGACCGGCACCAAAACCATAATCATCCTCCAGCAGCAGCCGGCCAACAGCTCCGCCACTCACCACCAGAAAGTCGTCGTGGCTCCCCAGGGACAGCAGGTCGTCGTCACTCAGGTCCCGCGACCCATAATGCACACGTCGTCCATTACTAATAACGTCCTGACTCCCTCTAAGGTGATCAAGTCGGTAGCAGGGACCAGTACCGCTCAGACTATTACAAGTACAACCTCTAATGGCGCGACTGAGAAGAAGCCAGAGGAGCCAAAGAAGCCTAAAATTATTAGGGACTTGACTACCCCCTATGTGTGCGAATGGGGAGAATGTAACATGTGAGTACTGCACGGATGTCATATCCGTTTCTTCTTCCTTAATCATTTGGATGTACGTTTTTTCCCACATCCAAAAAATTTGTTTCCCAGTGATTCTTAAGTGGGAATTTCAGACTTAGAAGTAACAAATTTTGTGTTATGAAAAAAATTCATTTCAGAAAAATTTGACTTGTAAATCAAGAAAATATAATTCTGAGACCTTGGTGAGGAAAATAAAACTTGAAAGTAAAAAGTTGTTACATACAATTCAGAAAAATATTTATCCCGACTTGTAAATAAAAAAAGTTCGATTCATAGAAAAAATTGACTCGGGAATTGTAACTGAAAAATTTTAAGTTACAAGTTGGAAAAATACAATCCTTATTTTAAAACCAGAAAAGTGCAACTCCAGACTTGATAATCGAAAATAACTGACGTTGAGATCAGAAAAAAATGATTTTGAGGGTACAGAAAATGGGACTTAAAATAAGTTTTGTGTCATGTCGGATAAATATCTTGTAAGTCTATAAATTTAATTTGTATTTCGGAAAAATTTGACTTGCATATCAGGAGAATATAATTCTGAGGCCTAAGTGAGGAAAATCAAACTTAAAAGTAAAAGGTTTTTAGATATGTCAGAAAAATATTCTCTACTTGTAAATAAAAAAAATACGATTCGTATCTCGGAAAAATTTGACTCGGAATATGTAACTGAAAAATTTTAAGTTACAAGTTGGAAAAATTTAATCCTTATTTCAAAATCATAAAAATGCAACTCCAGACTTAATAATCGGAAAAAACTGAGATCGAGATCAGAAAAATATAATTTTGAGCTCTGGGTACAGAAAATCAGACTTAAAAGAAAAAGATTGGTAACTAGTAGTAGTCAATAGTGTAAAGTTAGAATTCAAAGAAAACAAAATGCTTTCTTTGTTTTATCAGAAAAATATCCTGATTTATAAGTAAAAAAAAATCTGATTTGTTTCAGAGAAATCCATCTTATGAAAATACGGTTTCCAAAGTTGAAATGAGAAAAATTTGAAAAATATCGTGATTTTTGAATCAGAAAAATTCAATGAGTAAATCAGAAAATTATAATTCTGAAGTCTCAGTGGGAAAATTTTGACTTACAAATTAAAAATATTGAATAATATGTGATAATAACAATATATAAGAAATATCTAACGTATCAGAAAATATGGCTAAGATGTGAGTGAAATAATATGACTTACTAGTGAAAATTTTGAGTTATAAGTAAAAATGATTCCAAACTTCAGAAAAAATCAACACTGAAGTCAGAAAAATAAATCTTAAGTGGGACAAACCTGCCGAGTAAAAAAAATCGTGTTATAAGTTGGAAACATAATCTGGATTTGTAAGTCGGAAAAATAAATTGTGACATCTAAATGAGACAAAAAAAATGTGGCACAAAAAATGTTTTATTACAGAAAATCTGAACTTGAAAATCAGATAAATTCAAATTGTACCTTAAAAAAATTTAAATCTGATGAAAGTCCAGCTTACTTCTAAAAAATAATCTGTCCTGTACATCAGAAATTATAATTTCGACCTGTGTTTCGGAAAAATCCAATTCAAAAGTTTGAAAAATATAATTATGGGTTCTAAGTGAAAAAAATCCGACTCATAAATAGATCAAAATTCCAAATAACAAATTATAAATTTGGATCTTGAAAATTGAAATTTTTTTTTACTTGTAACTCGTCAAATTTTTCTCATTTAGAACTCAAAAAAAAAAAACTTTCATGTTATTTATGGAAATTGTGAAATTAATTTTTTTAATGAACAATGTCACTATTTTAAATTTCAGAGAAACTAAGTTTAAATCCGCGAACGAGGTGTATCTCCACGTCTGCGCCGCCCACTGCCCGACGGGCAGCGAGGAGATAATGTGCCAGTGGGACAGGTGCGACAACATGAAGAGAAAACGGTTCTCTCTCATGACGCACTTGCACGACAAACACTGTAACACCGAGGTAAAACGATCGAGCGGAATCAAAACCGAACGAAGTTTAAATATAAAATTTTCCAGGCCATGAAGCAGGGTTTGGTGAGGCGGAAGCAAGCGGCACAGAGCGTCAAGGTGGAGCCGCCCCAGTCGCCGCCTTCTAATCCCCATCCGGGTTACGCTCCCGACGCGGCTCTGCACGCCATCAAGAGGCACGCTTTGGAGTTCGTCAACCCCAAGGAGCTGCAGGTGAGGGTACAGATTTTTTGTTAGCGTTTCTCTATTCTCTATTTCTCTAGTCGGTCCGGTACTGTCTCTTGTCTTTCTCACATTTGTGCTTTCGTTTAACAATGCATGACAGGATGTTCTTTGTACAGGGTGAAGAAAGAGTTCAGGTGGATTTCTGGCAAAAAAAAATTGTCTGGAAATGCTTAATTTTTGTAACTCCATTATGTCGATTCTTTAAGAGATTTCTTGTAAACAAAATTAGAAAAAGTTTCTGTACATGTTTGTGAAAAATATAATCTATACTTGTAAGTCAGAAATATCCAATTTGTAAGTCACGAAAAAATAATTCTGAGGTCTAAGTAAGGAAATTTTGACTTGCACTGGAAAAATGTAGAATTATATGTTGGAAAAGTAAAATCTGGGAGGAAATATCCGACTTGTAGTGAGAAAAATCCAATTTATAAGCGAAAACTTTTGAGTGGCAAATCAGAATAATATACTGGCTAATTTTTTGAGATACAATGCACAATTTTATAAAAAATTATATAAAACAAAAAATAAACATTGAAAAAACATGCGATTTGAATGAAACATTCTTTGTTTATAAAAAAAATAATACATGAGCATTATAAATAGAATACGAAGCAAGCCATAGGCGAGTTTTATATTTTTTGTGTGAGTGCATTAATACTCATGAGAGTTGCATTCATAATTTTTTTTACAACCATTTATAAATAAGTACTAAAAAAAAAAAATGCGAAAGAATTGTCAAAGTAAAACCATTTGTAGAGGATATCTGCCTAAAAATAATAGGCATCATAATGACTCATTGAGTAGCAATTCCTTAATTTATATATCATAAAACTAGGCTAGAAAACATGTATTATGCAACGATCATGTAAGGATGACCATTAATACACAAGCATGATAAGTAGGATACGAAACAAGCCATAGGCAAATTTTCATATATATTGTGCGAGTGTATTAATGGCCATCACATGAGAGTTGCATACGCAGTTTTTTCTACAACCATTTGTAGATAGGTAATTAACAAAAAAATTGTGGAAGAATTGGCAAAGTAAAACCATTTGTAGAGTATATCTGCCTAAAAATAATAGACATCTCATAATGTGTCTCATTATGTAACAACCCTTTAATTTGCATATTATAAAACTAGTAGAAAAAGTGTATTATGCAACGATCATGTAAGGATGGCTATAAAGTAGGATTCGAAACGTGCCGTAGGTGAGTGTCATATAATATGTGCGAGTGTATTAATGGCCATTACGTGAGAGTTGCATACACTATTTTTCTTAAACTATTTATAAACAGCTAATAAATGAAAAAAATATATATTTGTGACAGAACTGCCAAACTAAAATCATTTGTACACAATACTCGCCTACTTGGATAAAAAAAATTATGAAAATTGACTAAAAAATGTTCCAAAATAAAAACTTATATCATAATCACCCTCATCATGAAATGGGTAACAACCCTTTAATTTGCATATTATAAAACTACACTAGAAAAAGTGTATCATGCAACGATCATGTAAGGATGGCTATTCATACATAAGCATGATAAGTAGGATTCGAAACGTGCCATAGGCAAGTTACATATATTTTGTGCGAGTGTGTTAATGGCTATTACGTGAGAGTTGCTTACATACATTGTATGCATTGTATCAACAGAGGTAATAAGCGAAAAAAATATTGGTGACAGAACTGTTTAAAAAAAATCATTTGTACAGATACTTGCCTATTTGGTTAAAAAATAATGAGTATGAACTAAAAAAACTATCATAATGAAACAGTAACTATCCTATAATTCACATATTGTAAAGTGAGAATAGAAAATAGGATGTTATGCAACGACCATGTAATGAAGACCATTAATACACGAGCATGATAAGTGAATATTTTGTGTGAAAGTCTTAATGGCCATTACATGAGTTGCATACACCATTTTTTCTACAACTATAGTTAATAGGTATGTTCAATCAAAGAATCCAGACTGGTTCCAAACCGTCAAAAACGTCCGTCTAACTACTTCTTACTCCACGTTTAGTGAAAATAAATAACTTTACTGGTTGAATATTTCTGACAGTGTGAACCAATTCTGGATTCCTTGCTTGAACAGACTTAAACGTGAAAAATATTTGTGACGACTGTTTGTAAAATCATCTGTACAGAATACCTACTACTACGCTACTTGGTTAAATATAATTGGTATGGACTAAAAAAAATTGATTTATAATCTGTATCATAATGATCTCCATTATGAAGCAGATAACGACCCTTTAATTTGCTTATTTTAAAAAGAGAGTAGAAAATAAAGTTTTTTGCAATTAATATTAATTGGGATTGATATGTGGGATATATAAATAAAATTAAATTACATCCAAAATCAAAACAAATACTATAAAAAATACTTAACTTATACTAACAATATTTTTTTAAATTTTTTTTGCAAGTAATCCACACCTGAATCCTATCACAATATTAATCAATCACCCTGTATATTTGATAAATATTACAAGATGTTTTTTCAAAACCTTTCTGTAGCCGACTGCACTTGTGCAGTTAAATATTAAGCAATAATTTTAACCTCATTTTAATTTTTCCAAAATAGCCTTTTCATTACAATATTAAATAACAGTAAACGAGAAAACTGAAAAAAAAACGTGGAAATTATACAATAAAAGCAAGGAAAAATTGTTAGAAGAAAATGATGAAAAAAATATTAAAATTGTTATTGGCTTTGATTGATAGTTAAAATTTTTTCTAATTTGTCAAGCTGAAACCCCCAAAGCCGGGCACCTCTGGCGTGTCGACAGCCGTGCCCCGTGTTGGACCCCCACCTCCGACTGATCAGGTGAGGTGTCCACTCGTAGCGAGTGAATAGCATTGTGTAACTGTTTGTGGCGACCGTTGTGATTTTTTTTGCTTCCGTTTTTGATCGTTTGATGTAATTTTTTTGAGAGATGATTTTGCCGCATTGTAATGTGATTGTTTTGTTGCACCTCTATTGCGTAATGCTTTTTATATTTTTTATTTTCGTTATTCGAAGCAGTGCATAGAGTAAAACATTATGCCGTTTAAAACATGTTCATATCGACGAAGAATTCAGAACCTTTCTATGAAAAAATTACCTCCTCCTGTAAACCTCCCATACATATCCTAGTATGTCCCTTGTGTAAGTATGTAACGGTTTGATATTTCTTTCTTCTTGGTTTTTATTTTAACACATAATTATTTTTATTTTTGCTACATTTGCATGTTTTTTTTATCTCTTATTTGGGTGCTGCGGAATCGTTTATATGTTATATCTCGTTTCAGGACGACAATGAGGGTCCCGTTACGAAAAGTATTCGCTTGACGGCATCTCTAATATTGAGGAATCTCGTAATCTACAGTAGTCATTGCAAAAGGTAAAAACAAAGGTTCAGGTATAACAAAATTTGGGAATCCGAATGAAAGAAAATTTTTATGAAACTTTAGGACTAGGACTAGATTAATTATCAAAAAGCAAGAGATACAAAGTTAGATCAAATTAAGACAAAATTGAGGAACTTAATGATAAAAGAGAAATAATAATAATAATTTTTTGTGAGGAATTCAAATATGTAGTCATATTTGCTGTAGTGCCGTTTGGATTGAGAAACGACATTTGACTTCTGATTTTCACAATTGAGCACATGAATTCAGCACATTTTTTATTTATTCTTTTGCGTTATTCAAATAGCAAATTATCTGCTTTTACAAAAAGTGCTTTGAAAAAATACAAAATTTGCAACTGTCTTCCAGATGAAATTTTGACAGTTATTTATTTGACGTTTTAGGAAGCTAAACCGACGATGTGACGATTAGTCAGGAAATTGTTCTACCAATGTCAAAGTAAATTAGTTAGTGTCTATTTTCTCAAAAGGTTGAATTTCTGTTTTTACCTTGTATAACAAAGCATAAGGTGTGAAATTACTGTCAAAGCAATATTACAACAGCTATTATTCAACTGTTTTTAAAGCACACTTTACTTACATCAATTTCTTATTTTTTTGTTACTTCAAACAAAATTTCAAATTTTTAGATATTTTATCAGTAAGGAAATTCGATTAAAATGTCAATAACAATGAAGACTTAGTGAAGAATCATTTCACTATGCATGTATCCTATCTTCCCTCAAGGCTGTTGTAATTTTAGCTGGTCTAAAATTGCATCTGTGTAAAAGTAACAAGTGCACCAAATTCTTATTCCGTTAATATTAATTTTTTGAGAAAATATGTATTACATGAACTTGACACATTATTTATTTGAGTAATATCGATATCAAAATAAATCTGGAATTTCTGGATACCCTGTATAGCACTAATATTTCAACTGTTTTGTGAATTCACTAAATTGTAATCAACAACTGCGTAATTTACAGGAATATCCATGAATTTTGTATCTAAAACAAGGCTTTGTAGTCATTTACTCTGTAAAAATAAATAAGTTGGTGTTTCTACAAAAATCAAAACCGAAGCCATTGTTATCAGAAAATTGTATTAGATTTTGGAATATGGCTAGTATGGTGTCATATTTGAATTTTGTACACGAAAAAATCTAACAGTGTCTAATCTTATCGAATGTCTGTTTTCAATTAAAAATAAAAGACAATTTAAATTTTTCAGTTAATTCATCGATAACTTCAAAGCTAGAAATCCAAATTTGATAACTTTGTCCTAATTTGTTCCACTTTGTATATGTTGTAAAAATTAAAAAAATTAATATTTCGAAAAAAATTGACCTTTTCTGCAAAACATTTTGTAAAATTTTGACGAATGGACATTGCAAGCCTGAAAAATGGTTTAAAAAAATGTCATATATCGAAGAGTAGACTTTTTTTTATTTCTGATCCACTCATAAGGTTTGATGAAAAAATGGTATCTCGTGTATCGTGGAGTGTGTTGGTAATTGGAGGTTTTGTAGGTACTTAAAATCGTACGAGTCCCACCTGGCGAACGTGGCGCTGAGCAACGTGGAATCTTCTAGGACAATAGCACAAGTATTGTACGACATGAACGACGGTTCGACACACAGGTGACCTATACGCAAAAGTGATCAGTGGCCGGGGACACCCAGTGAGATGTGAGATGTGAATAACAAAAAAAACCGTGTAAATTATTCAGTGGAAGTGTACAAAAATGTTAGTTTGATAGGTTTAATTAAGAGCCTAATTGTTATTTTTATATAATTTACTAGTGTAAACGAGCTTCTAAAATTTGTTTGAAATCTGTCTTCATCGTAAATAAACATAAACAGTTTTATAATTGTGCAATTTATTTTATCGGCTATAATGGATTTAGCTATATTTGTATATAATTCCAACTTGTATCGTGGATGATTTATTCATGTCCATTGTACATGTGATATAGAGAGCACATCATTTATTTAACATTATCAGTATTATCTGAAGATGTAACGATGCTTTTATTTCTTCAGTGAGGTACCGAATCTCTATAGTTGACTGATTTTTGTGTGTACGTATGTGAAAATAAGTACGTCCTACTAATTTTCATATGCTTATCATATCCATCTTTTCATACTTACCAGTAAACTTGTAAAATATTTACATTATTATTATTATGGAAGAAAATAAACTGCATTTAATGTGTGTGCACGCTTTTATTTCCATTTCCACCACAACTGTAGCTGCCGGTCGATGATCGTACCAGGAATTACTGAAAATAGAAAACCTACTCTATGAAAATTCGAAAATTTTTCCGTTATGTGTAGATTTTCTTTTAAATATTAAACATTTGCATGAGTAGTTTTATGAGTGTTATTAAACCTGTTATAATTCAAAATAATATCAAGTCTTATTGTTGTTTTGAACCGGGACGGAATACTACTGCGACTTTAATTTTGTCATTTTAATTGACAGGAAATGAACTATGTGGTCAGAGCATTGTCTGCTAAATGGTGTCGCCTTTGTAATATTTGCCTGTCGAATTGGCCAAATTTCAATATACAGGGTATACCAGATAAAAAAAGGTAGGAGAATCGACTATTTCAATAGTCGGATGGATACACTAAACCGCAAAAAAGTTCTGTCATTTAAAAGAAGCTTGAGTGGTGGCGCTCTCTACTATGGCGTCAAAATTAGAAACAAATTGGAATTTCTCGCCCTCAAAATGTATGCAAATATTTGTATTTTTTAAAGTTATTTACAAATCAAAAATAAAATTTTAACTTTGATGCCCTGTATATTTTTAACGATCAACTTATTCTTGCTGTATGTTGCATTAATTTTGGGACAGCCCTGTAGAATTCTTTATGTACTATATTGTGGCAATTTTAGTGTTACTATTTGGAATTACAAATGTCAGAGTTTGATATTGACACTGCCGCTGCAATATCTTACCTCTTAATAAAAAGTATTTGTCTAATTTACTTTTTTATACATTTAATCTACTAGTTTTAAAAAAAATTAGGCCACTGATATTAATCTTGCTGCATTTACGTATTAATAATGGGCTGTTCTATTTTTACTGTGAAAAACGATATTATTATATTAATAAATTAAAATTGATAATGTTGACAGAAGTAAACACCTCGACATATATTTCACGTTTGTCATAATTTTTAAGAAACGTCAAATTACTGATACAGACAATTCACAACTACGTCATATGTACTGTAGAGTGCTGCCCCACGCGACGAATCACTGCAAATGAGCAATGGAAGAGATTGGATAAAGCTCGGCTGCACGATTTAACAGACGATGGTCAGAGTAGGCAACATGCATCTCTCATAAGTATAAAAGTTCCTGTATTTGGAAAAAGCGTTTACTGGTTGTTTTTAAAATATTCCATAGACCAGCCATCGTTTTTTTTTTTTGAAATCGCTAAGTGCTTCATGCACAAAGAAACATTAAAAGGAACTCTGCGCGCTCAGTTATCTTGAGCGGTATCGTGCTGATTGATCTAGACGCATCATGTTAGTCGTTTATTATAATATATATATATATATATAATGACCACTGATAACAGCGATCACTTAAAATAATGCCATTCAGACATGATCACAATGATCAGTGGGCGATTAATGTACTGAACGCGACCATTTATCTTTGGAATTTTTAGGCTGTGATCACACAGAGCACTATTCTCTGCTGTGGCATAGAAATCTGTTGAATGAGTGTGAATGGTAAGTTTTCTACCAAAATAGAATTATTGAATGAGCCTTTATGGATTTTGAGTTATTTTTTGATTTTATGATACTGATATAGAAGGCAGATCACAGTATACTAATCAAAGTGTACTGATGATCAGGTCACTTAAGCGATCTTCTGTGGTTCACTAACCGGTCTGTGGTCTTCTGAGCTAAATTCTTTGATCCCTGATTCCATGATTATCCCATTTTTATTACTGATCAATTTTCTATGGTCTTAATAAAGTGCGTTCAGAATTAGCTATTCATCAATTATGTTCAAATCAAATCAAACTTGGAAGTTTTCTTACAAATAACGCAGCAGTGACTGTAACAATCTACATTTGTTTAATTAAATATTATTATTACAGTTTATTAAGCGTTGAAATGAATTAGACAGAATGTAGAACACACTTAAAAATCCACGTCCAACCCACGTGGCCACAAATCACTTGAATATTTGCCATTCCATGTGCTAATGTCACCCACTTCCCACTTCTATCTCACTTCATTCTATTTTCACCACGTCTTATTACGAACGAAGTTGTTGAGGTTATGATACCCGAATTTCCTTAAAAAGATTTTTCATTTTAATTCATTATTTAGTGTTATAATTATTTATTTCATTTAAAAGTTAATATTTATTTTGAAAGTAAGCAGTATTATGGAAGTCAGTCTGTCGGTTTATAATAAGGAAGCAGATAATGCTGTAAGTACATAAAATATGGCATCAGTAACAGAAATTGTACCTGTTAATAATTTACAGCAAGAACAAATCAAGGTATTAAAAAGGCAGTTGTCGGAGATCCAGGATCTTATCAAGAATAAGACGGTACAACCTTCCGAAGATCCCGAGTTGAATAAAGTTATAACGGAGAACGTAAAATTGAAACATAGGTTATCAATATTGAACAGGGTAAGTAATTTTATTTATTTAGTTGTATCAGTCATTTTATTGTTTTCAAAATTTTAGGCGATCGCAGTACAGTTGAATAGTATTAAACCTATTGCTACACAACTTGACAAAACTAGAATGCATAGTATTACTGATATACTTACAGATCTATTTTCATCAGCTATATCCAGGGCTTTCCCAGATATTCCTGATCCCCCTGTTAACATTGCATTGTCTGGAAGCAACGCCCAGTTTGGCGATTATCAGTGTAATTCTGCTATGGCTTTGGCTAAAATTTTTAGGCAATTGGGTAAAAAAGCAATACCGAAAGAAATCGGCCAAAAGATTGCAGAGAACGTTCCTTCTCATGAGCTTATCGAAAAATTGGAAGTTGCGAATGCCGGTTTTATAAATGTCTTCTTAAACAAAGCTTACGGAGTTGAAAGCTTATCTACGATTTTTGAACATGGTGTTAAACCACCTACTTTGACAAAGAAACATAAGGTCTTGGTTGATTTTTCATCTCCCAACATCGCCAAGGAAATGCACGTCGGCCACTTGCGTTCGACCATCATAGGGGACAGTATTTGCCGATTGTTGGAGTATTTAGGCCATGACGTTTTACGTATTAATCATGTGGGGGACTGGGGAACTCAGTTTGGAATGTTAATTGCTCATTTGCAAGAAAAATTTCCCGACTATCTCATAAAATCTCCACCTATTAGTGATCTGCAAGCGTTTTATAAGGAATCAAAGACAAGGTTTGACGATGACGAAGAATTCAAGAAGAGGGCTTACGCTAGCGTCGTAAAATTGCAGTCGTTTGATCCCGACCACAAAAAGGCGTGGGAGCTCATCTGTGACGTTTCTCGTAAAGGTAATTTTTACTTATTGTAGCAAGTATGTTTGTTTATGTTTTCTCGTATGTAGAATTTCAGAAAATCTACGACCGTCTTGATGTAAAACTCATCGAACGAGGTGAATCCTTCTACCAAACTCGAATGGAGAATATCGTGAAGGAATTAGAAGCCGGTGGGTTCTTGGAAGAAGACGAAGGTCGGAAAATTCTATGGGGTGGTGGAACCATCCCTATGACGATTGTAAAATCCGACGGAGGTTTTACGTATGACACTTCCGATATAGCTGCTATTAAACATCGCCTCGTCGAAGAAAAAGATGATTGGATTATTTATGTCACTGACGCCGGCCAAGCCACTCATTTTCAGACCTTGTTTGGATGTGCCAAGCGTATAGGTTTGTTGGACGAAAGTATCCATCGGGTGGATCATGTGGGTTTCGGCGTTGTTCTCGGAGAGGACAAGAAAAAGTTCAAGACTCGCTCTGGAGACACCGTTAAGCTTCTGGATTTGTTAGATGAGGGTTTAAGGCGTGCCTTGGACAAACTCAAGGAGAAAGAACGTGATAAGGTGAGTTTTTGCACATTCGATAGTTTTTAGTCAATGGGTATGTCTCATTGATTTAAAAATTGTTTTTATTTTATAGATTTTGTCCAAAAATTTCAATTTTGAACTAAGTAGTTATTGTATACAATGCACAATATTTTTTTTTATCATGTCAACTTTTCACGAATTTTTCAAAACAGGAATATTAACACCACTTTCATAATTATATGGGATTAGTAAGTTTAACCTGAGCTTCTGACAATCTACCATCACAGTCGATGACAGTTTTATGATGAAAATGAAGAAAAAATATTGCACTTTCCAAAATTGGCTGAATTCGAAAATTTGACTTTGCCCGCCATTAACAAGGTTTAAAGCTCCTTCAGAGAACAATGTAGTATTACTAGCAACATCCCCACCACCAGTTTAATTTCTGTGAAATAAATATTTTATACAATTGTTTTTGTTATTTCTGGTTATATTATGTACAATCGTTGCTCCGCTGTAAAGTTGATGTTGGAAATTTTGAACTTCACACGACTTTAACAGTGAAAAAAGGAGAATACGATTATATTGGCTGATAATTACGTGACTTCATGTTGCTGGCAACAGTATATCGTTCTCTGAAGGTAGCTGTAAGGTTGTGATACCATGGAACATCAATATAATTCCCATTGTTAATGTAATTGTGGCAGCTTGGCAGCAAGGATAAATCTACCATTTGATTGGTTCTCTAATAGGAAATCAAAATATAATAAAATGATTAAGACCGTTCTTTAGTTTAGCCGTCGTACTGAAATTAGTAAATTACTAATTTTGAGCTCCATACTTGTCATAATGAGTCCATTTTGGGCAAGTAACTTTAGAATTAAAGTTCACACAGTGCAAAGTTATACACTTTTATATAAAACAATTACCTTGTTTTTTATAAATGTTTTTTTTTTGTGCTGATCAAAATGACCACCTTTCCTCCCTGTCTAGAATTTTTCCAAAAAATTTGTCAGTTTTCGTAAATTCGAAATTTCTTGGTGCTGCCATCATGCTGTAAGTTTTGACTACAATATATTTCAAAAAATATGCTACCATGAACACAGTTCAACAGTTGTGTTGGTGATCTTTATACAACAGATAACAAAATGACGTAAGGAACAAGGAAATTTGACGTGGACTCGATCAGCTAGTGTAGAGCACTCTTAATGTTGTTTTACTTTAAATTCTGGCAATGTTCAGTCCGAAATAAATATCACTTAATATCATTTCCATGATGTATAAGTGTGTGCAATTAATTCAATACTATTTTAAAATGAAGGGTCCATTTTTGCTTAAAAGTTTTGGAGTAGGTCAAAATTGCTGTCATTTTCATTAATCAATAAAATATGTCTTATGAGCATTTTACGAAGCTTATCATAGATGGACTGTTGTAAACCGGTTACACACTGAACTGTTTTTAATTTCACTGATGACAAGAATAACATGTTTTTGATTTATTTCTTTAATTTACAGTGTTATTAATCAATAATGCACTGGTTGGACCTGAATTGGAATTTTACAATTTTTTTACAGATGGCGCTTTATAACCTAAAAATTGTTAAGTCAACTTATTCTAACCCCTAGGAGTGGAATTTTGTCCTTAATATTAATAAATTAAGATTAAAACCATTTGGTTCTAAGTTTGTTTCTCACTGCTACATTCTAAAACCAAGTGGTTTTCTACCCGATAATTCAATTTAAAAATTAGTAGTCAACCTGTAAAAAAATTGATCCGTTTTGGAAAACACTATGTAGTAGCATAAACTTTGTTAGTTTATGGCAATTATCAAAATCGGATTTGGCATAATCATGGACATATGTTCAGAGTTTGAATGGATAAAAAATAATTATAACTATTAACCCAGAAGTCAGAAGAAGGAAGCAACATATTATTACTCAGTAGGTCAATTTGCTCTAGGAAAACATTTTAATTCTATAAAAAAAGACATTCTAATTAGAAAATATTGCCTGTTTTTGAAATAGTTTTCATGGATAATTTTAAATTTTAAAACTTGTTTTATTGGTTGCTGTAATTCTTTATAAATTGTTTTATAGGATTTTCTGATTACTCAAAGTTTTGGAAATAAGACTGTAATCTTAGTTTTCGAGTATTATAAGCCCATTTTTTTTTTTTAAATTGTGATTTTAATAATAACTAATAATTTCTTCACGAATTATTTTTTTGTAAGGTTCTCACACCAGAAGAACTAAAGAAGGCTCAGGAATCCGTAGCATACGGTTGTATCAAATACGCAGACTTATCTCACAACAGGCACCTGGATTACGTATTTTCCTTCGACAAGATGTTGGAAGACAAAGGCAACACCGCCGTGTATCTATTATACGCCCTCACGCGTATAAAATCCATCGCACGTAACGCCAATTTCACTCCCGAGAAGATCAAGGAACTGAGCAAAAAGGAACGAATCTCGTTAGACCACGAAAAAGAGTGGAAACTGGGCAAAACACTGTTACGTTTCCCCGACGTATTACTGAAGATAACGAAGGATCTCTGCCTGCACCACCTGTGCGAGTACGTCTACGAGATAGCCACGACGTTCACGGAGTTCTACGACACCTGCTACTGTATAGAGAAGGACTCTTCCGGGGACATCGTCAAGGTGAATTTCGGAAGGATCCTGCTGGTGGAAGCAACGGCGACAATCCTGGAGCACTGTTTCGGTATCCTCGGGCTTAAACCGGTTTCGAAAATGTAAATAAAACAAAGTGAGTACGTATCTTGTTTTATTTGTTACATATTCTTTTTTTTATCAATATAGAGAGTCTAAATAATATCAACAATAAATCTGAGATTTAATAAGTGCTAAAACTTAGATATATATATATACATACATACAGGTAAATTTTCAACAGCAACACTTCAGTGAGTACATATCGATATGGATATTTTCAGATACCCTGTTTAAAAAACGAAATTTGCAACTTTTTGATTTCTTTTTCGACGTATTATCAAAAAAATTGTTTTTTCTTATGTCACTCAGAGGTGTTTACAGGAAAAAATAACATCCTATTCTACAAAGTTCTCCCTAGATTTGTTCTGAATCGACATATTGTACATATAAAAAACGTTTTAAAAACATCACTTCCTCGAACATTTTTAACCACCTTAATTACAGTTAAAATGAAAAGCGTTAAAGCGGACAAATGCGTAAAAAAATAAATTTCTGGGTTTACGATCTCGTAAAATATAAAAATTCTGCAACTTAAATCACCTAGTCTTTGGTTTGAGTTTAACAGATCTATAACTTATGATAGTGTAGGGTAGAATTTGGCACATGTAACGAGTTGGACAACTTAGTTTCATGAGGCAAGGCTCAGTCCTAGGCGGGCCAGCGAAATATTCTTCCTCAACCTTATAATTTCCCAATAGACATCATGAGCTGAAACACAAAATGTCGATTTATTTTCCTTTTCCATTTAAAACGAATATACAGGGTGTTCAGTAAAGAATGGGCCACACTTTTTTTTTTCATGTCATATTTCGTTGTGTTTCATGCTGTAGTAACTTTAGAGCTTGTTATTTGTTTTATTTTATTTTTTAAATGTTGTCCTTTTCCACGTTACCATATTTCTTTGTGTTTTATGCTGTCTTATGAGAACAAAATTAACTGCAATAACTTTTGAGTTTATAATTAATTAGAATTTATGTATTGATTTCCAAGCTTAACAAATATGTTTTCTCTAAAATGCCGCATTTTAGCAACATACTGTAAGTGTACCTTTTTTAAAACTAATTTAAGGCTCTTTCAAAATAACTGAAAATTTTCCAAAGGTCTTTTTAAAAAAATATGAAAGGAATAATATTGTATCCTCTAAATTGGGTTAGCGTGGAAACACGTCACGTAGACAAACAAACTTTATCGTCACTCTTGATTACACAAGAAATATTCTTCAAACCAATTTCTCAACTGTCAACGCTTTACTTTGACGTTTCTGTCATTCGTGTTTGGCTGCTCAATATAAGCTGACTCCAGCAGTGAAATTGAACCGCTTATATATGTTTTTAGGATTTTAGAAGTTTAGGCGGTCTCGAAAATCAAATAGAATGCGGCCGAGAATATTCCAGAAGACGTCAAAATAAAGGCATCACAAAAATTATAAATTCTAACGTAAACAGGAACATAATTAACAAACTAAAATGGTAGGTGAGCTTCCGTAACAATATAGTGGCACAGGTCCTCAGAGCGCTCTATACATTTAACTCAGAAATCAAAATTAAATATTCCTGTATCACAAAAAAACCTTATTTCCAAAGTTTGAGTACAGTTACCCAACTAATAAGAAAACTATATTAAAAAAACGAAATAATAGTTGATCAAGTCACATTATTTCTGTCCAAGGAAGTTAGCCTTAAAGTATGACTCATTCTTTACCGAACACCCTGTAAATGAAAGTCTGTTCGACAAGATAACTGAAACATGTGTTTCTTGAGAAAATTTTTGCAAGAATTTCAATTCTTACATCAATTTTTATAAAAAAAAAACAATCGAGCATCATAGTTTTATATTTATAAAAAAAACAGTTCTAAGTATGGAATTACTTAATCTCCAATAGCTTGCAAACGGTAAAAGTTAAACCATGACATTTTTATATCAATGCAATCATGAAAAAGTGAAGAATCGTAAAATATAATATACAGGGTGTTTCATTAGAAAAAACAAAGTTAATAGTAATATTTCTGTAGTTCGGGTTTTTTTTTTTAAATTGAAATCCTTGTGAAAAATTTGTCAATGATTGTAAGTTTCAGTTTTGTAATATCACTTTGTACATAAACTACATTTTCTTATAGTTTTATTGCCAGATTCGAAAACAAAGTTACTTTTCACAGTAGTTCCAATCTCTGGGAAAAACAGCAACATAAATCAGTTATCGGACATAATGAAGTATTTATAAGTTTTAAATGCGACGAGAGATAATTCGTTAACGTTGTTTTGATCCCAAGTTAATTTTAAACTGTATCTATGTCATCTCATCTCACTTTCATGAGATGAGATGAAAGAAACATGACGCGATAATTCCGTTTACTGTCACATACTGATAATTGCTAAATTATAAAGATGTACAATTCCTTAATAAAAACTTACCAGAACTTTTCACCAGACCCCTTTCAATGTATTTGAGATAATTTAAAAAATCACAGACAGCAATAATCTGAAACAAAAAATAAATTAGTTGTTACATATTGTGGAAGGATTTTACGTTGGAGAAAACATTAAATTGTGCCTACCCTATTCCTACATAGTTGTGATATGCTGTACCAATTGTCCGATTCTCCTATGTTCATCCTGTAGAAACATAACCTTGGGACTTCTAGTAATGCACATTTTCTGAAAAATAAAAAATAAAACATGGAAATCAATTACATTGTTTACAGCTGTGTAATTACAATTATTATATTATACCCTCCGGTTGCAGAATGAGTTACTTAGAATTCTGTTTAATTTACGGCAACCGTATCCGCTCATAAATTTATAAATACCATACATTTTTTTAAAGCACATAACTTTAATGATGACTATTCGTGTTTGGTATACGATGCTCTGTTACATGTTAAATATTTTTTAATGTCTTTTCATGATCATTTTTAATATTACAGCTACTATCTGTAATACTAAAATTAGCGGTTTAAGTCATAGCTGTTGTTATTTTTATTTCACCGTTTATAACACTAAATAGGATGTACGAAGTTCCTAGAATAAAGATAAAATTTGTCTGATATACGAATTAAAACGTTATTAATTTTTAATGAAAATAATAAAAATTCTATATATTCTGGCAACTAAATGAAAATATCCGTGTCACACTGGTTACTTACTTAGGAAACATGGCTTTAGTCTTATCACTGACGGCCTCGATGAGGATGGTACCAGCCTCCACTGCACTGCTCACCTTACTCGATAAATCTTTGTTGTTGAAGCGCAAGCACAGGTTGATATCTTCGTTGTATATTCTTAAAATGAAGGGGTCAGTTTTCTCTAAGACAGGTTTTTGGCGCCAGACTAGGAATTCCTTGTGAAACTCTGGATCAACCTGCAAGTTAAATAAAGATTCGTTTTGACATATTATTCTGAAAAAATTTGTTTCACTTTGAAAACGGTAATTAATTTAAATAAAAAGCCATTGAACATGTACCTGTGTTTTTTTAGGTTATGTAAATAAAATATTGCATGCCTACTTGAAGTTGAGTTAAAAATCTACAGGATAAAGACCATAAAAGAATAGAAGAGGAAGAAGATTTCTAAAGCGGTTCTCAATCATCATAGATGAAAGTAACGTTTTTCTTTTTCAATGGTGATTATGATAATCTGTTTTTGTAGTATCTTTGGTCTAGTAAAAACAAAAACGAAATACATAGATAAAAAGTTGTGATTTTTGGTTTATTGGGCCGTGGAATTTGCACCAAGTGTGTAGATTACAAATTTCAGATTATTATATAAATCGTAAGTGTTTTAAGTATAAATAATAAAATCTATTATCTTTTTCCGTTGTTTCTAGAGATTTAAATACTGTGCCTTGCTGACTTAATTGAAGATCCAGATACTTAATCATAAAATTAAAAGGTAAGTCAACTTGTTTATTGTAAAATATTATTTCTCGTTAAATATTGAATTGACTGCTGTGCTGATTACTGCGATATACAGATTTTAACGACGTCGGATAACGATTGAAAATATAAAATAATTAACTTATTTTAAATAACTTAATCAAATGCATCTAAAGGTATGTTCCTACGAGTCGGAGACTAGTTTGAAACTATCAAAAATGTTCGTCCAACTACTTCACATGCACTGCGAAGTGCGAGTACATTCACCACTTAATTGGCCGAATATTTTTAACAGTTTGAAACAAATTCTTGTGGAAAGACATCTTAAAACACCAATTTTGATATCAGTGAGAAATCTAGCAATACATATTTATTAGTTTTCAGACATTACCTATTATTTTATTTTTGTCCATATTGTTTACACTAATTTTGATGCCCCCAAATTTATTTTTCACAAAAGTAATTCCGACCACGTCTACTAGATGGCTCATGCATAATGCGTGCCCACTGCCCGTTCATAATTATCATTGATCCTCGTTCATCGATAATGATTCATTGATTATTTATTGTTCTTTGATAATCATATTCATTGATGTATTATTTACTATTATAATTCACTTAGGGTCGGTTTATTATAAGAAGTTTCAACCTTAGTAATCAAATTTTATTCTGTGTAAATGTTAATAAATCAAAACTACAATGCCAAATTTATAAAATTTGCCTTCTAATTTTTGATATTCTAAGTCGTTTACAAGATATTGTAGTTTCTTTGTGAATTTGATTTAAGATGAAACGTTAAGTATAGCAATATGCTGTCATACTAAAATATATTAGTTTTGAACTCTAAAAAAATTCAAAAGTAGTATTGTAACAAATTAAAAATCGGTATTAAATACATTTTTAGCTTAAATATCATCTAACAAAAGGCCTACAAGTTTCTGTATTTAAAGAAAAATCACCGTGTATAGATAATCTTAATTGTCGTTGGATCTTTTTGTATAATTAGATTATACATCTCATATACAGGGTGATTATCTATGGATATGGTTATTCAATTTCAACAACTTGGATAACTATAGGAAATATAAAAAAGACTTACTTAAAAGAGATTTCAAATAGATATTATCAGCATTATGTAATTTTTTTGTTCATATACAATGTGACCCATTTGAAATGGAGGCAGATCTGCAAATATGGCATCTATTATTCGATTTAGTCGTTTTTTTTAAAAAAAGATGAAGCAGTAAAAACTGTATTCTGGTGCAGAACATTAAAATTTGTTTTCCGTTTTCTGGGCTTACTTCCAATTTTGTCACTGCCTCATTTTATAAAAACTTTAGAATTTTTTTTCTTCAAATGTAACTAGTACGGCACTGGATTCAACATGCCCTAAAACTGTTATTTACCAAATTCGGTTAATAAATATTAATGATTATTTATTAACCGTTAATAATAATTGTTTACATTGAATGTGATTCATTTCAAGCAAAAAATGAATTTATCACTTTTAATTAATTTTTCATAATCAACATTTTTTTTACAAAATTATTATAAATGTATTTAATGAAATTAAGTATTATTATACTTTTTATAAATAAACAATTTAATATTCATTTACCAAATTTGGTATATAACCGTTTTAGGGCATGCTGAATCCAGTGCCGTAGTTAGATTTGAAGAAAAAAAAACGTTA
Organism: Monochamus alternatus; assembly: GCA_037114965.1. Classification (NCBI taxonomy): domain Eukaryota; kingdom Metazoa; phylum Arthropoda; class Insecta; order Coleoptera; family Cerambycidae; genus Monochamus; species Monochamus alternatus. Next base: position 57,935,472 of record CM073429.1, on the reverse strand, counting down.
AACAGTTTATGTAAAATTTGGCAGTGAAAAAAATTCGAAATAGGCTTTGAAACGGAAGACCTTTTGCTATTTGAAATGGGTCACACTGTATGTATACAGGTGGGACCAGAATTGTATATGTTTATCATCCTATAAATAACATTGAAAACTTATACAAACCTCCAACCCTTCTTTGCTCTCAATTTCGCACGTGATGTGCACCACCTCCTTTACTGGAGATTCCGGTGGTGAATTTTCACGGCCATATTTGAGGTTGAAGTGAGACGGCGATCGGCGATGTTTCCTCGTGAAGAGTGCCACACCTGAAACAAATAGAACACATAAGTAACATCGCTGAGAACAAAAATTATGTGCGGTACGTAAATACCCAATTAGCATGATTACCATGTCCCTAGAGAGAAAAATGTGCAATTAACTTTGAAAACAAATTAAATTATTACAAAATTATCTCTGTACAGGTACAAAAATGTACTGAGAACTATTATTTTATTTTAAAGAAAATTGATGCATTTCGAAATAACTGCTACATGTAATTAGTTTATAATTATTTGCATTTTATTCGTGGAATTTTCCCGGATATAAATAAAATGATTGAATATAAAAATAATTCATGTTGTATACCAAATCGGAATAAACTGATTCTATTTTAAGGCTATATTAAATGAAAATCAATATTTTCATGTCACGGTCAGAACGGCAAGCGGTAGCTTGGAAAACAAATTAGTTAGAAATCTAGAATGGAGCAATCTGTCATCAAATTAAGCGTAATAAACTACAGATGCATTTTACTTCAATTTTTAAATAATTTTTAATGTCGAAGCAATGCGTCTACGTTAATTGTATGGTTCAATTTTTTCTTTGTGATTCTTATACATTATCGTTTGCAGTAATTAAAAAAAAGTTATCTGACCTTGAATTTCAAGAAACTACAAACGAAGAAAAGGTTACTATACAAACGATTTTGTGACCTTCGGTTCAATTACATTTTCTCTACGTCAAATCTAGTCAAAGCCCGGCAAAATTATATTATTTTCTTTTTCAAAATTGTCACCTTTGTACCAAGAAACAAATTAAAGTGATGGAAAAAAGTTACTGTTTAGTATAGGTACTTATTTAAAATAGGAATAGTTTTTTATATTTTACATACGAGATATTGTAAATATTAAATTTTTCCTTGCTACTACAAAAATTATTTCATTACAAACGATAGTGGTGTAAAAGTTGAAGGATGTTTTTTTTCAGTCATTTATTTTTTTAACATAGCTTAATTGTGTGCGTGCTAATTTTCCCAAGATACAGCAATAGGAAAAGTATACATATAGAATGTATTATAATTTGTTATATTGTAAAACTCAGTAAGACTATTTAAGATAGATATCGTTCTATGTCAATCACCTTATCATCTAATTCCTTTTGATGTTGAATATCAATTAATTTATCGATTAGTTAATCTAAGAACAATAAACTTTCAAACGAATAGTTTAACGAGTTTATGAGTGGTAGGTAGAATATGAATGTCGATTTTCAGCTAGTATTTTTGTATTATCCTTTGGGCTTTGCAAAAAGCCATTAAAGTCGCCGTATTTCTCATCGTAAAATGATCAAAATTGTGGTATTTTTATTTACAGAAATCTCAAAGAATAAAACACGTAGAACAAAAGTAATATTAAAAATAAAATTCTTGATGCTTTGTTTATCCACTTACTATTTAAATTCTCAAATAAAATTATATCTTTTAAAAAGCGTTTGTAAGACACATTCTTTTGCTATTCTAACCCTACATTTTAGCAATTATTGCTAATTTAGCAATTTCAGTATTTTTTATTGCTTTTGGTTATACATATAAACCCTTAAAATTACGGCACTCATATTTCAGACATCCTGTATATACGCTTGGCTTCGGTATCCTTGAATATTCGGGGGTAGCACGAAATAATTAATATTCTATTATTTGCTAACGGGTGGTTTTTCTTGAAAAAGGCGGTTGTTGCGATATCTATACTTTTAAATTTATATTTATTTTGTTTAAGTTTTGCACAGTCTGGCAACTGTGAACAGACCAGTTGTACGAAGAAGGAGAAGTGAGTGTAGTAGTATGTATGTAGAAAAAGATGGCTGTAACACTGTTTGTTTTAGTCACAAACCTAGAAAAAATATAGACTGTGCCAGTGTCATATTGCCGGCGACCGCTAATGCATGGCTGCCTTAGAAGGTCCAGAATCACTAAAACTTGCTTTTTACGCCGATTTACGTTGGTTGTATTGTAGCGTGAAGCTCATTTGTTTGCTGTGTCACATTCTTTAATGACATTTAAAATGACAGCATGTTAGTTAATTTCATATTGCAATGTAGCCATCATCATCATTTGCACAACCGCTAACATAAAGCAAATAAAATATCCATTTTCTGGACCGTAAGGCCCTAGGCAACGCGGGACCTGTCACGTGACTTATATCATGAACCGACGCAGTCTATATTTTTTCTAGGTTTGTGGTTTTAGTCAATGAATAAAATCTCATTTTAGTCCTTGCACCGTTATTTTAAGTGAACGTAGCTGTTTGTCCGCCACGAATAAATATACTGACAACGGTGTTTCACTCTCGCAAGAGATGGAAACTCGCCCATTTTTATTCTCAATACTTTCGAGAATCTGTACCCCAAAAATCATTTCTTCATAAATTATTTGTCCTAAAAAGCTTATTTTACGTGGATTATTATTACTCCTCAGCTTTTTTATGTACAAACGGGACACCCTGTGTAGTGTTTCCAGGAAGTAATCTCTCACCTGATTCGTCCTTGGCGCCGCTTATTTGCGGATGCAAATGGGGATTGGGGGAGCTAGGCGTGGACGTCAAAACTAAAGTTTTCAGGGCGGCCACTTCGGCGGTGAGTACGTCAACCTTCATCTGGCTCTCTTTCAGCGCCTTTTCGGCCGCGGCCTGCTTCTCGTTCGCTTCGCGTACCATGTTGTGCGCTTCCTAGAACAATACACATTCATTAATTATACAATCAAATGTTGGCAGTCGGGGTTTTCCATTGTTATTGTTGTTGAAGTGTGTAGGTAAATCACCTCTGAAGATGATCATTTTCTATTACATCCGCATTGGTACTTAATCTAATGAAAAACTGAAAAATAGAATAAATATACAGAGTGTAGGGTTTATGACGTATAAAAGACAATATTTGGAATACAAATGTCTTATAGGAAAAATTCAGCCTTTTCATGTGAGTTACATTTAAATTTTTGCAGCGAAAATTGTTGCTAGTATGGTCCTGGATGCTAGTATGGTCCTAAGAGGACCATACTAGCATCCATACATGCTTGTACTGATTGGAAGACAAGCAAAAAGTGACAGGAGCAAGACAATACAAGACATGATCTTGCAAGATCGAACAAGAACAAGAAATTTTGCAAGAATTTCTTGTGTCTGTCAACACTAGTCCTGCGTGTATGGCGATTTGACACAGATCCCGCCTTACTTGTCATCTGGCACATATGTTCGCTTCAATCTAGAATTTCTAATTTTTCCTCTAAATATCCGTAGCCTTTCAAAAAAATCAGTTCGTATACGGCTAGCTAATGAGACAAGTAAACGCGGACACAGGCATACCGAAGCTTTGACGTTTCCGTGATATTGCATACTTTTTTATGACAATGTAAGCTCGGCTGACCTAGATAAGTTTGCACAAAAGAGCTCCAGTTGTTTGTATTTAATAATTTACATATCGGTTGTTTACCTGACTATACTGGTAAGTTGTGACGAGTTTTAGAGTCATGTGTAGTTGATTTAAGGAATACTTTTGGCGCTTTTTCGAAACCTGGTAGTTAATTTACAGAATTTTTTTGTTAGGAGTAACTGTTTTAATAGTAAGATGGATACACTAAACTACAAAAAGTTTTGTCATTTAAAATAAATACCTCCACTAGTAACGTCAAAATTAGAAAAAATTTGAATTTCTCGCCCCAAAAAACCCCGATCTCCAAAATATATGCAAATATTTGGATTTTTTAAAAAAATATTTACAAATATCGACAATAAAATGTTAACTTTGACACCCTGTATCTTTTTAACCATCAACTTTTGGACTAAGGTAAATCTAGTAACATCGCATTATTTTGTCGTCAGAGATCTACCACTTGATCTATGTTGCATTTATTTCGGTACACTGATTTAAATATTTGGAAAATATGAAATCGAATATATCGATTGCTCGCGTGTCGATTATTCTTACATTGAATTACCGACGTAGATGTGGACAGTAGGGTGCAGTGACTGCAGTGTTCACTACGTGCTCTATGTTGATGATATAGTACAGGAGAAACCATGGAAACGTTTTCCGCTGGAATTGCGATCAATCAAATTATAGTAGCAGACTAGCAGACGCTTATCCTCGGCAACTCGCATAAATATTCCTGAAAAATAACGAAACAAGGCCATGTCTGCACGTGACGACGTTAAATTGAATCTTCACGACGTTCCGTGGAAGCCCCAGAATTAAATTAAAGAAACTTTCCTTTCTATCTAATCGAAAAAGTACTCGTAAATATAAATTTTCCTACATGTTCGTACTGTTTTGCAGAAAATAATTTGGAAGCTGAGGTAAATATGACGTGCGAATTTCAACAGAAGTTTTCCTGATAGAATTTCATTTCAAAACATTTATAATTAAATCACTGAACATAAGTACAAGGTCAGGTGTAACGAAAATCATGATAATTTATTCAGATTCTCAACAATTATATTTATGGAAGCATATACGCTTGTTATACAGGCTGCCTTACTGTGATTGCCCACTAGAATATTTCAAACTTGTAACATGAGGGATGTAAATTAATTGTCGTTGCGGGCAGTACCATAACGACCTTGATTCGATTGAAAGGGAGTGAAATATTTATATTTAATTTTAATTTATTATCTGTGAGATCTTTGAAATGTTGTAGAGATTTATAGGTATAGTTGTTATTACTTACTCACATTAGGTTTTATAATCCAGTCTCGTAGCCACGCACTTAAAATACAGATTTATTAAAAAGGAAACGACACATTTCCACATAAAGATTTTTTTCTACAAAACTGTTAAAAGTGGGCTTTTTAATTGTCATTTTTGATGTTAAAAATGTCATTTTTTGACACGCGTGTTAAAAGTAAGTTACTTTTAACACTAGTGTTAAAAGTAAATCAAAGTTTATTTAAATTTTGTTTTGAAAATTAATAAAACGTTTTAACAAACACATGAACAACTTTTAAATAAGTACAAACCAACATTTTAACTAGTTATTACTATTAACATTTATAGTAAAATTAGAACAATTTGAAATTGCAATTCTCTGCGGAGTCATCATACTTAAGTTGGTTTTACTGTCAACATGTGTGACACATCTATTTTCTGTAGAAATACTACTGGTAGTACTGGTGGTCTTGCTAGTCGTTGCAGCAGTAGGAAGTATTTGGCACGCAATTTCCTTCTTCTGTTCCAGTGAATTTTCAATGTAGCCTTCAGCTACCGTCGAAGATTTCCATCCTCGATGTCTCTTGATGGTAGTAAGATTTGCACCAGAATCTGCTAACAATGTCGCCGATGATCGACGAAAACAGTGTCCGGTGTAGAGTTGAGGATTTGGTAGATTCAAGAACTCTTCAATGTCGGTAGGCATTTTACCAAACATGTTAATTCCGACTGGATTCTTCACACATTTATTCTTCATTAAGTCGTCTATGGTCAGTGTTGGGTGGCCGGAGTGCCATATACTTTCTAAAAAAGTTTAAATAGAATTCACCAACAACACTGAAAGTCCGAGGCACTTTCGTTTTAGTATCTGGTATGGTCACAAGTGCTCAAATATTCGATACTGTCGATGGTCATCTGACACAATTCCTCCCGGCGACACGCCCCGAAAACACCCACTATTGCTGCGACTTTTGTCATCAGATACTTTTCGTCTTCTGCTTCTGTGAGAAATTTGTCGATATGCGTCATCGTCAAAACTTTTGACTTTTTTGCTTGATTGCCTTCACCCTTCCGTTTTAAAAAAGCAATAAGTTTATAATGTTTGCTTATATCTTGATCTTGCTTTATTTTTAACATAGTTTTGATCATGGAATAATTTGACCACAGCGTTGACGATTTCCATATCTTGGCTTTTTCCTCAAAATATGCCAGTAAAACACTTTCGTTACATTTCCCAGGGACCTTTTTAATGTTGCACCATTCCGAAAAGCGTCTATAAGCGATTTCGTACTGTTCCTTTGATTTCGCCGGCAATAATTCCAATGTTGCTCGACTGGCGGCTTCTTCGATTTCAGCAGGGATGGATTCGTTACGCTCATTATCGAGATTATTCATTATACTTATAATATTACTAGAAAATGCTGTCAATATTTTTGCGTTTTTTCCGTAACTAACAACAGCACTGGTTGCTACGAAAATTTTGGTTCATAAACATTGCGATCTGTGTGGCATTTTTTGATTTCTTATTTTTATTGAGTTTAAAGTTCTTCCGATTGTTTTGTAGAAAAAATAGTGTATGATATACGTGTTAAAAGTGATTTTATTTTGTTCGTGAAGTTAAAAAACTCGCTACGCTCGTTTTTTAATCATCTTCACAAAATAAAATCTTACTTTTAACACGTATATCATAAATAGCTATTTTAATAACAATAATAAAGATAAATAAAGTGTTAACAAAAAATGGAAAACAACTACTACAACAAATATTAAATGTGACACTTTATGAACCTTCAATTGACACGCGACACGCTAAATTACGGGAAGTAGCCTTAACAACCGGATTTATGAATTTAATAATCTAATACTCAGCAATTACAATGTATTTGCCGAAGTAGAACTGTACTGTCTGGACCCGAGAACCCGAGGTACCTACAAACTTGGCTCAATTCTACCCTTGAGGAAAGGAATGGTCATTGGTTAATCCCTGTATTTCAGGGTCTCGTCCCTGACTCTATACAAATCTAAGACATTTTACAACGCCAAAAGGCACCACATGGCCGGAGAGGCTTTGAGTTCTATTTCTCTGTAAACCGAAGTTATTTGAACGGAAACAATACATTATTCCTTTAAGAGCCCTTTTGGCGACAAACTGGCCTCTTAAATTGACAACTTTTACTTACATTTTTTAACTCATTATAAATTATGGCTAGAAAGTCTGGTCCTCTTGAAGCCGACAACTCGCTTTGACTGTGCTTACAGACTACTTTGATTTCAATTTTGAAAATTTAGGTTTTGGGGGTTTCGGGGATGATTTCTTTAAATAAAATAATGCCATTCTTGTAGCACTTCCGGTTATGCCGGAAGTCGCCATCTACTTGCTTGTTACACCCTGTATTCCATATTTGGAATCTACACTTAATTTTAGCGGAACTTTTATCAAGCTTCTTTATTTCTATCTCTAATGGTCTTCCAGTTATTTAATTCTATAAAAAAAATTGCATTCCGATAATTGCATAATTCAAAATGGCCTATTTTTTTCATCGTGCATGCTGAAGTATTGATATTTAAAAGACAGATAAGGGTGATGTCTATGATTTATTACAAATATTTTAAAATCTGTTCAATTTTATACAGGGTGGTGAAAATTTATTGTCGAATTTGCTTAAGTTCGTACCGCCAAAACATGGTTTTGAACCCCGAAAATCTCAAAGCCTAAATTTTCAAAATTGAAATCGGAAATGTAGTCTCTAAAACATTCTAATGAGCCGTCACCCTAAGACATCCTGTACACAAATCTAATCGATTTATTGTTCGATCTGAATAAAGACAATCTACACCATTAGCTAATAGTGTTAACTTTGAAACAATAGAAATGCCCATCTCATTTGAAGAAGCCATATTTACTGCACGAAACACCTTGACACAATCCAATTTTTTAATATGGCTTATGAATTCACCTTGATGCATACAATGTATCTAAAAAATGCAAAAAACGGTAACCGCATGGTTTTCAGAGGCCAAATGAACATTTTCGTTTTTTTTCGAGTTATTCTCAAGATTTCTTGTAGGATTAAACAAATATACAAGTAAGTAATGGCCCATGGAGACATACTAGCATTTTTCACTTCAAAATATTACGATATAAGCCAACTCGTCTTAATAAAATATTGATAATAAAAAAGATACACGGTGTCAAATTTGGAATTTATAAAGTTATTTTTTATAATAATTACAGTATCTTTGAATGTGTCAAATTAAAAATTTGAGAATAGATGATTTTGGATATGAGAAATCATAATCTGTTGTCTATTTCGACGTATTTCCATATTTCTGACGTAACTTTTTTTTTAAATCTTAATCCTACATTGTGTTTGAGGACAAAAGATATACCTACTTGTCATTAGTCTTAGAAATTGACAATTTTCGAGATAATAGCTTTTCATCAATCAGTTGCATAGTTTATTGGACAATATTTTAACGTAGTAGGCGTCAAAATTACGTTGCAAATTGGATATGTTGAAGGTAGATCGACAAGCAATAAAATTTGCACTGGTGTAAAATGGTACAGATAGTATTTTTTAACATGCAACGCTTTTAAAATGGAAGTCATATTGATTCTTGCAGCTCTGGATAGTTGGCCTGAATTAGTTTGTGAATAATCCACAATGTGAACAAATTGTTCGTCTTTGTTCCTCTAAATTCCAAGTTGGCTTAAATTGTAATACCTAGAAGTGAAAAACCTAGTATGTCTCCATGGACCATTACTTATGCACCACCCTGTATGTCAGTGAACATATAGTTTTTTTTTGAAAAAGCATCATTTTTCTAAACTCGAAAATGTACTGAGGAAAAATCATGTTTGTCTATAATCGCGCAAACCAGACCTCGACTGGACATACATGCGCCACAGTACCTATTTTTTCAAGTTTTATGAAATCTAAAACCATCACTGGACGTCAGTTTCTTCGTTAGGCACGACTTGGTTGCCGAATAGAAGATAACGACGTAGGATAATAAAAGCAAGCGCTGGCTTATAATAAATTCGAGTGCTTTCCGTGGGAACACGCACTAACAATGGAATGCGAGTGTATACACCGCGGACACAATGCCACATTTGCATAAAGTTACATCGTTCGAATCGCCTCATAGAAACAAAGCAAACACACTTACGAACTCGTCGGTCGTCGTCAATTTGTCAATTTCCAATTGCAGCTCCCGTAAGCTGAAACTAAGCCCTTTATGCAACCTACGTTCCATGTTCGATGTTGCTGTTAAACCGTACTCACACACAACTAACTACTGCTGGAATAAAATGGATAACCCAACGACATGATAAGGTGATATCGTCGACTATTTATAATGTAAAGGAAATGCCCCGAAAAGAGTGATTTTCTATTAACCTAACGATTAAACCAATATTTGATGTCATTACAATTGTTTATCTACAACTGCTTTATAAGGCCCAGTTTTTCAATTGATGGTTAACTTGTGATTAATAGTAAACCGATAGTTACATCGAAAATTCAGTTTTTCAATTATTGGTTACCAAAAATTTAGTAGTTAACTTTTGGTTAAGATAACCTGTCCATGAAGTAGGGGTTAACTAAGGATGTGACAGTTAATTCAGAAGTTTAACCTAGAAAATAGTTAAAGTCTTTAATTTGTTACTATTTATTATGGAATACGATATTAATGCATATAGCAGCGACGAAGAAGATATTATAAAACCTAAAATAATACGAGCTAGACCAAACTACTTCGAAGAATATGACGGTAAAGATTTTTTTAATATATTTAGATTGTCACCGTGGACAGTTGTTGCAACCTGCGATATTTTAAGAACACACTTGACAGTTGTCATAAACAAATTTGAAAAAGTTAGGTTACCAATTTCTGGGTTTTCGTTGCCAACGTAGTGCATTTTATATAAAAATCGTAGCAAAATACATAAAATGTGCCAGCAATTTCGCCAACATAAATAAATAAATTGCAAACCTCCAGATAGTTAACTGAAGTAACAAAAAGTAATGAAAAACGCATTTGGAAATTAACCATTAGTCAACTTGTAGGTGCATGTTACTTATCATACAAGTTAACCATCAATTGAAAAACCGACCGTAAGAGCCTCATTAAAGCATTTATTTGGCACTGTTTCAGTGTTTCACTGCTTAATGGTTATTTTTATTAAGAACCAACAGGTTTATCAGTTTGACAATTAATAGATAATTTAACTTAAATGAAATTGTTGTTATAAATATTAACAACACAACTTTGGCAATTCGTAAGATTAATACCAGATGAATGGAGCTGATCTGTATTTATATTAACAATGTTTAAATTTTCATTGTAAGCACTTGAAGTAGCTTCAATGACGGCAATATCTCCTCCAAAACTTTATGGCGATTTTTTTCTTGTTTTCAAGAGATGAATCAATATAGCCTTCACATACGGTGTTGGATTTCCAACCACCATGCCGTTTTATAGTTAGGTCTGCTCCTGTGTTGGTTAGAAGTGAAGTAGATGATCGTTGGAAACAGTGCCCTGTATATTATTGAGGCTGTGATAAATTGAGAAAAAATGCAATGTTCTTTGGCATTACACTAAAAGTATTTATACCAACAGAAAGTTTCGTGCATTTACCACCTTTGTAACCAACAAAAGAGTCTTCCATGATCGGCATGAGTAGGACGCAGAGCGAGGTATTTTCGTATTACTTGGTTCTCGAGTTATCTGGTAAAAGTAAAGCAGCTTTTTCAATTTCAAGAGGCAATTTTTCTGTTTTTGAATCACTCATTATTTCAATCAACACCACTATTTGCACAAGAAAGTGTAAAAACGAAAACTTAATTTTGTTTATAACCAGTGTGACAGGAAATTTGACAGGTTACCATAACAATGCCTTTGTTTCTTGATTTTGAATCAAAACTTACAAACGATCTGATTTTGGATTTTTTTCAATTTAAGATAGTTGTAGATAAATTTGTTTTGCAGTTCTAGATAAAATTTTGTATAGTACACGTGGGAACGTGGGATAACGGCATTTTTTATTACATTTGTGTCTCACTCATGTATAAAAATGCCTATATCCCACTTGTACTATAAATAACTATTTTCTGTTTCATTTGAACAGAAGAACGTCTCTCTGTCAAAGAAAAACGTTAATGATAGCAAAATTTAACAATATTTGGATGCATTTCATCACCTTGTATTGTAATCGTTTTAAATTTGTTTTTTAAACGAGATTCTTATATTCAAACGATGCGTGACAGCGGATGATTAAGCTGCATTTTTTAGTAAAAAAAATGTGATTATTATAGCGATGACTGAATCCGTGGCATTTATACAGAAGGTTACGTAATTCCATTACCATTCCTTTTACTCTTGAAATAAACATTTTGAGATTTTTAGCTCATTGTTGAAACCACGTCATACACTGCACAGATGGCCTGTAACGAGTTCTAGAGTGATTTATTGTTTTTCAGGAATGCTAAACGCAATATAACAGTAAAACATTTGTGAAATGCATTTGAATTATAGAAAATCTATTATTGCTAGAATCGGTTCTTTTTAAGAACTTCATTGGTGTCGGCAAAGGGCACGAAGTTACATACAACGAATTATTTTTTATATAGTATCAATAAACACTTGCTTTGTAATTTGAAACCTAAAAATATATTGAAACCAGTCCGGTGTGCAGAATATGAGTACCTTTATTTTGTTGTATGATAAATTGTTCCGAACAAAACATAACTCAATATTTTTTTCTCTGGCTAACGTAACAGAAATAACAGTAAGCAGTTCAGCTGGTCATGGTTACTAGAAATTGTTCCATTTTTGTGTACTCACTCAAAACTCTCAAGCAAGCACTAGAGAAAAACGAAACGCACTAGCCCCAAAACTACTATGACTAATAATATAGCAGCAGCTGATACATTATAATGTTACAGTACGTTGCAGTTTTAAGGATTTTTTGAGACAAAAAAAAACAAATTACGTTACACGAGCCACTTCTCTTAATTCTGCTATTGATAGTAATAAATGGCATTCATTGCAAAGTTTCGAAGTTCGATTTTTATTCACTAGACATGAAAATAACGGACTGCACTGATTTGATGCCGCACTGTAGCCATCTGACCGCGGCTTTTTACATTCCGCTGTTCAAAACTAGACCGGTTTTTCTCATGTACACAAAACCTAGTCAAGCAAATTAAATTAGCTCTATCAAAATATTGTTTTTACAGTCCACGTAATTAGAGTTATTCCATCTGACTTTCTCTAGCCAGTCGAACGGTTAATGCCGAGAAAGCCGAAACCGCTATCAGGTAAAAATTCGCTAGACTTGCGAATTATAAAACTAATTTGTCGGGACAAGTTGCAGTAAAAACTTTGAGGAAAATTCCCACGCGTCGCGAATTAACGGAACAAATCGCATGGCAAATCGCGATATCATTACAGATTACTGTTTTTTTATATACAATTAATGAGCTGATCTCGCATAAGAATGTTTATAACGAACTATGGGAATTTAAACAACCTCAAGGATATTAGCGGTTTATGTAGGACATAAGCGGTGTAAAAATCCACTTAAATACACACAACGTCAAAAGTCTTGGACCCCCCCCCTCATTCTTGTTAGAGAAATCTTTTTGTCAGAAAAACCAAATACATTTATAAAATGTATATCGTTTTCTGAATTTTTTTTTTTGAAAAGAATATGTTAGATAAACTGAGTACTGAGAAAATTAAAAACCAGCAAATGTGTGACAGCTTTAAAAGAAATTATAAAATTAAAAGGAAGTAATAAAGCAAGTTCTCTACGTGACTAATAGTCGGTATGACCTCCACCACGTTCCAATAGCATATTGACAAATAATCAAGTGGTTAACGATCTCTTGCGGAATATTGTTCCATTTCTCTTCTGCCACCACGACTAACTCATCTGCAGTTTGAGGTGGAAGAATATAATTATGAATGGCTCTACCAACGAAATTCCACGTTTTCAATAGGATACATGTCAAGAGAGTTGACTGGCCAATCTAAGCTATTGATATGTCCTGCTTCGAGTGTCTCTTGAACCCTTCTTGCGCGATGTGGTCGAGCGGTTTCGTCCATAAACACAAAAATTTCACCTAATTCATTACGTAGGGGGTAGATAATGGACGTAGTATCTTGTCGATGTAAATTTGACTGGTCGTATTCTGTGGCATGCGAATTAATGAGGTGCGGCGGTAGAACATTATTCCACCCTAAAACATTACGGTACTTCCTTCATATGGAGCAACTTCACGGGGAAATGATGTCGCTGTTGACGACCTGGTTCTCTCCACACTCTTTGTCGATTGTCATCAATAACCAGCTCAACTCTGGTTTCGTCTGTAAATAAAACCCACCGCCACTGGCGTAAAAGCCAACCCCTATGCTCTCGCGCCTATTGGAAACGGGCCGCACGATGCATGGAAATAGAGTGGGGACCCGTAATGGTCTGGTATTATAGCACATAAATTTGCGTTGTGGAGTCGTCATCGAATAGTAGGTGTCGATATAACACGGCGAAACGTACCTTGAAAGTGGGCCCTGAGAGCTGAATCTGAAGATGTGCAGTGTCTACGGGCATATTGCACCAAATACCGATCATTGCTTTCATTAAATACTCGAGGACGTCCACTACATGGTTCGTTTTCCACTGTATCAAATTCTTCATTTCTGTGTACTATTCGTACAACAGATGATCTAGGAATGCCCAACATGTTCGATATCTGATGATTAGAATGAATGAATGAATTAGAATTTCACGTCCTGGCATTATAATATACAAAAATTTAAAGGAACACTTGGCTGAATACACTACCAAACTGATCAGATTTGTAAAAACATTGATAATAAAGTAAAGGTTCATGGTCTGCAATTTTTATTGTATTTTTTATTCTCTAAGTACATGGACATATACATATACTTTTCCAAGATTTTTGACGTTGTGTGTACAATATACAGCACTTGGACTACTGGGAATCCCAACTAAAAGGAGCAGTTTAGGATAACATGATACCTATAATTTTAAATTGTAGCCTTTTTTTCTATAGCTAATATTAAAGTTGACTTTCTACTAAAAATAAAATAGATAAAGTAGTACTTTAACCACTCTACGAAATCGAAACATTCGGCTACAAAATATTAATAATAAACCTATAGTTGTACAACATAACAGTCATTACTTTTACTACAATGTAAAAGATTGTATCAATAGGTTTGACATCCTGTTAACAAAGCGTGTGATAAACTTATTAACTTTAATCTTATCAGGCCCTTGAACTCATAGGATCAAACGAATGGTCCGTTTTTTTTGTTATTTCCAATGATGAGAATTTCGATTTCTAGTAAACATTTGGAAATTTCGCAGTTGAAATAAGTTAATATAATATCACTGTATGACAACGGGGTTCTGTTAAAAGGACATCAAAATTTATATGAAAGGAATAACGTTCAGGAATGTTTAAATAATGTCGATTTTATCTTTACACTTCGAAAAGCGGAGCTGTCATTCGAATGAATAATCGTTTCCGCTTTGATGGATCTCATTTTTTAAATAACGAGCCACGGCGTAGTTCGGATTTGGAATTTCGTAGACCCCTCGAAAACTGATCAGACCTGTACGAGTGTTATGGCGAGGAAATATACATTTAATTTTATTGAAACCGTCAAAATTACGGAATTAATGAAATGGTCTGGAATTCGTAGCGCAACATTAACCTACCTACGCATTCTCAATTTCATAACCTTAACATTAGTAGTAATCAGCAGTTAACCTTTGCAGCTTAGTATTTAACCTTTTTGGCATTCACAGTCGCAAAAATGCGTACCATAACAGGAACTTATCTAAAAAAAATTAGAATGTACAGGGGAGTCTTACAGCCGTATTCACCATTCTTGTAACTTAACAGAGGTGTATTTTTAAACAGAGTATTAAGTAAAAGTCTGTATTCACCAAAAATAATCATAGATGGTTAGACAAACAGTCTAAATAAAAGTCACTACATTTTGATGTTGGCAACAGCAGATTTTAAAGAGAAATATTGCTCTCATTTGATGAAACGTACATACATGTGATTGAAAACAAAAAACCAATGCTGTATATAACAATAATATAAATTCAATGTCATTTAATTGTTCATATAAATTATTTCGCACTATAGGGTTTCTAACAACTCCAGGGGGTTCTTTATTACCTGATGATACATCTGACAAAATATTTAAATCAATTTGTTCAAGTCTATCCATTTGAATTACAAACTCAAACTTCAGGTTCAAAATGTGAAGGTGCTTTACAACCAAATTTCTAGGTTTGTGCTTACAACCAACGAGTTTTGCTAACAAAATCTCTGCTTATAATACCAAAAACAAATCCAGGAAAACAAGACAAAGTATGGATTCCAAGTTACAAATTATCATAACCTAATTTAACCCTCCGTTAAAATTTTAACAGGCCAAATTTCTTCTGTTACATTAACAGTTGTTTTAACAGTTTGATAAGGATGGTGAATACCAACAAATAATTTAACCGACTGATAACTGATTTAACAGTTTGTTAGAAAGGTCTTGTTGGTGAATACGGCTGTTACAAATACAATTTTGTAAAGAAAAAAGTCAAAAAGAGCAGTTCAAAAAGGATTTGCCATTTAACGTCATTATTTTCAACAAAAAGCTGAAATTTGATATGGTTTTTTATGGTTTCCGAGATGCCAATGGTGAAGCGTTGAAAACAGACCATCCTGTATATCTTAAGTCTAAAGTCGTCGTGAATGAGCCTCTATTAATGAAAGGGAGTTTCTACATTTATTTCTTTCTCGTGGAACTTTCTGTGCTAAAAAAACATCGATTTTTCTGAACACATATAATTATGAACGGCTATAATTATTACTAATGAAAATGGATCATGTATAAGAGACTTTCTCCTAATACAGACATGTAATTTGCGTTTCCTGTCTCGCTACCACCAGTCCCTGTCAATATTTTAATCGCGTCCGAGGAATTCGGGTTGAACAACCTGTCGACCACGGATACTAGAGCGGGAACACGCTCCTGTTTAGATTATCGTGTAGTACTACCTGTACTCTTGGTCGGCGTTACTTTTTCTTACCGACTACAATAGCTTAGAACGCGATTAATATTCGATACCATTGAGGAAAGTTCAGTAAACCCAGTTGACAGCTGCAAGTGCTTTCTTAAACCTATTACTAGCTGATAAAAGGCGTGAGATTTGTTTTTAATTAGTTCCAGATGAATTTGGATCAAAATTTAATAATAGTCACCTATTATACAAGGAAAAAATATTATCAAGATAATAGAGACATTGGACCTACATTGCTAAGGAAAATTTTAAAGTAATCAAATATCTGTTAATTTAATTCTGTGATTTGATTTAAAAAATTGCGAACTTAAGTCATTTATTAGTTATTTTGAATATTCAGTTCAAAAATGGACATTTTTTATTCAGAGGAAAATTTACGAAACCGCGTATTCAAGATTTATGGAATGGAAGGTGAAAAATACGTGCAGCTCTTCCTAGGAGACGGTGTTAGGACCGCCGCCTGTTTTATGCATATCTCAGTGGAAAATGGATTAATCAGGTTGCTGGTAAAAATCAATTTTATAAGATACCTGGAACAGTAGCCAATTTTATTCTACTTGAAAATGCTAAATCGTATATAGGTCATGCATCGAAGATCGTCTGTTACACTTTTAGTTGAATCTGGAGGAGACTTGATGACACTAAGAAAACATGGTGGTTGGAAATCATCGACGGTCACTGAAGGGTAAGTTGATGAATCGGTGACGATAGGACAGAAATATCTAAAGTGTTTAAAACCTGTGGCATAGCATTAGCTGAAATAAGACCCAATTTGCGATGAGGACCATCAACAGCAGGTATATGTCCATGACAGAAAATATGATTTCAACTCAAGAAAATTCTACTGTAGACATTCCCAAATCGTTTGAAGAATATGTCCTTCATGCAATACATATTTAACAACTAGTTTTGACATTAAGGAAGGTAAGTTTTTGTATAATAAAATATTCTAAAATTTAATATCTCCCTGTTCTTATGTGTACATTTCCTGGAAAAAAAAAGAAATTTCATAAAAAATGACATTTTGTTACCTGCCAAGAGAGATAAAATGTCAAACTTTTTTTGCCGTCACAGAATATACACAAAATGTTAAGATATTTCTGTTATTTAACATTTTATACTTTTTTTATTTTTTATCAATTTATTATTTATTTGTTCACTCAGTATATATTTTTAATCATATGACTGTCTTAAAGGATTGTGTACTAACACATATAAATGCACTTTAAAATAAATATGAACACGCGGCAAGACATAAAAAAGTAAGAAGACTTTACTTAGAAACCGACTGCCAAGGATTTCTAAAGAAATTGCTTCAGCTCTAAGTTATGTTACTGTTGATGAACTTAAAAAAATACCAGGAATCTTGTTCGTTTAATCTTGCTGTCCTGATACGTGCTGGTACATTTTTCGCTGTCTGACTGAATATGAAACTTCGTACGTGCAGAACTACGATCATTTTTACACAGGGTGCGCTGTAACTTCTGAACAAAGATAGAACTTACGTTTATTTGACTAAATCTAATTTTCATTTCAAAAGTTTATGAAGAGGCTAATGAATAATTCGGTATTAGAGAACACAATATATTCGTTACGTGGTATGTACAAATCTATCAAATCAAAAACGATTTATTATTTATTTAACGGATAAAAGCACTGCAAATGCTTGAACAAGAAGTACAAGCGGTGCAAATCGCGGCTTTAGCGGTATTCAATATGTCTCTAGTGGTATTAAATAATTCAAATACAGACTAGTTCTTCTCGAACCAGCTCCTGACGGACTCAAGAAAGGTTGTTAAACTCAATTCCGGCATCTAAAGATTTAAAGTGCTTCCAGTACCCATTGATGCAGACAGGGAAAACTTAAATTGCAAATTTGTTTTATTAATAGAAAGTTTATAACGTCAAATGGGTAAAATTGGGGGTTTCCGTGTTAGATAACCATTGACCAGAGTCGTTACGACATGAATGAATGTAATATGTTTACCATTTGAGTTGAAAGGATAGTAAATTTAAACAAATCCGACAAATGTCTTTTAAACTAACTATACAGGCCAAAATATGACCAAAAGTCTTTTAATTTAGTTTTTTGTTAATCTCGCTGGCTTTTAGGTATTACGAAAAAACTGAAAATTGGTAACGACACCGAGTATATCAGTTAGGAAACGATTTATGACCTATGCCCTCCTGAACTTTTTTGTTTCTGTATCAAATGACGAAATATATTGTGTTAAATATTTTTCACTAATCCTTCGAAAAAATATAAACAAAAATTGGGACATGGCTGTTACTTACTAGTTTATACTGGTTTTTTTTGTTCCGTCAATTAATTTTAATCTTACTATTTGTATGATAAAATAAAAGTGTAAAATATAACGCTACAAAAGCAATTAACTCTTGCTTAAATTAGACACAATTTAGGCAAGGAAACACTGTGTAATTTACATCGACTTATATTTTCTAATATTAGAATAGGAAAGGAGTGGTGACAACAGGTACCCGAAGCGCCAAAGTGTGACCGAAATTTGTGTAGACGCCATTGGTTCGAGGTCAGCAAAGTGAAAACATTGAGCTTTGCGTTTATTTTGGACGTTTGCCATATGTCGTACAGGAAGACAAAACGTAATATTTGATTCGAAAGAAATTAATACAACTAGAACTACTTTTTAATGACGCGAAAAATAATCGAATACAAAATTTTGACCATTCGACCTTATACAACTGCCCCATCCTTTTATCTTACGATCATTGTGAAATTGATAAGGGGTAGTCACAATTTCTCTTATTACGATAATTTTACAGACCTAGAAAGAGGATGAGCTAGGAGATCGACTATACTTTTATATTTTTTTTCCACTGCACTGATCATGAATTGAATGTCAGAAATAGAGTTTGTATTCCTCAGAAAATCCAGAAACATTTATCAAAATCATATTTTCGGATATCCATGTGCAGATAGAACCTGGAAAATTAAGGTGACAAGTTCCTAGAAATAATTTAATAAAAATTTGATGTGATGCACACTAGTAGCCCTTTTTATTAAAAATAAAACATGAATTCGTTTATTATTATTTTTCTCGTAAGCAGTTCATTTTATCGACAATAAATAAGAGTATCTCTATCTTAGTCTAAGGTTGAAGCTACCCAGATTTATTATTTTAAAGTCTTTATCATACAAGGTGTTAAAAATTTAGGCATTAATTTGTAAAACTTAGTCCGCCCCTGGTAAACTAAAAAAGCTAAATATGTTTCAAGGACACTATTTTAAGAGGTCCTTACTAGTGTCCATCACATTAAATTTTTATTAAATTATATTAAGTACTTATTCAAGAAAAACTGATTTTCAGCACATGCGTGTGTAGGAAAAAAAATTATAGGACCTTTTCATCTTATTTTTTCATGTTCTATTTACACCCAAGTTTATGTTTTTTTTCTTTTTAATGCATAATACACATTTACCTACTTGAAAACAATAAAATCGTAGTAAATTTTTAAACGAACTTTTGAAGATCTTTAAGAGATGATTTACCTTTTGTGGAGAATAACTTACCTGAAACAAACTAGCCGTCAGATCTTCCAACTCAGCCTCAACATCTTGTCTGATCCTGCTCAACCTAGTCAATTCCTGGTCTCTCAACTTGAGCTCCTTATTGGCTTCCTTCAACTCGTTCTGCAGCCTAAGAAACGCCTGCTCCTTAACCTCCACCACAGACCTGGACCAGTCTACCTGGTCACCGCTGGCGCCGCTCTTCGAGTCGCTATCGTCTTTCATCTCGTACGCTGATATCTCGTCGTAGGCGGCCAGCTCATCCACGCATTTCTCAATTCCTAAATCGCTGTATACCGAGCTGTCCGAACTGTTCCTGTGCATCACACCCAGGTGCCTGACTTTGTCGGTGATGGTGGCGATGTCGGAGAAGGAACCGAAGGCGGCGGGGTCGTGGTCGTTGAAGAGTTTCCTGGTGACGTGGTCCCTGATGGTGATGTCGGGCTCGTCGATGTCGACGTTGTCCTCTTCGTCCGTAGTGTAGGACTCATCTCCTGTGGTGCCAGTGGATCCGGCTCGTTTGTGTTTCAGGAGGTTTCCCACGGTCTTGGGTACCATCAGCAGGCCCTCGGTGATGGAGCCCTTCTTCGTGTTGGGCGGTTCGCTGGTTGTGCTCTCCTGGTCGCCCTTCATCTTGACCTGTTATCTGAATGAGGCGTGGGACATCACCGGTTCTGGAAAAAGGAAAATATTCTTCAATATAAAGTTAAGTATAAACGACTTTTAAGTTTAATATTTGGCTAGAATTTAGTTAAAAATAAATTCCATTGAAGAATCAGCAATTATTGCGTGCAGAAGTTTGTTATCGGACAAATCTAAAGACCGTTATAATCAAGCGTATGAAAATTTCATCAAATTTCAAGGAAAGGTGTGTCCACAATAACGGAAGATGTATTATTGGTATTTTTCTTAGAGAAATCAATCAAATACATTGTTCCCTGCTACATTATAGTCAGAATACTCAATGTTGAAATTGACTATTTCATTAAATAAGAACCAGGATATTTCGAAATGATATCAACCTCGAAAAGCTCAGGTGTTTACAAAGGATGATATATCAAAGTTTTTGTTAGAAGCTCCTGATGAAATATATTTAATGAAAAAAGTGGAAGCGATTTTTGGCGTAGCTGGGGCATGCCGAACTGACGAGTTATATAATCTAAAATTGATGGACGTGGCGTATAAGAATTGTATCATGTTAGTGCAGATTCTTACTACAAAAAATAATATGCAAAGAAGATTTGTAGTTACAGACGATTGCGTAACATTTGTTAATCGTTATATGCAACTCCTATCAAAAAAGGCTCAAGATGAACGCTTCTTTTATCAGTATGAGCGTGGCAGATGTGTAAATCAGGTGGTTGGAAAGCATACAATTTCAAAAATTCCGTACGACATAAATTTCTTAAAATTCCAAACCCAAATCAGTACACCGGCCATTAGTTATGAAGAACGTGCTCTACATTACTACCAAATGCCCCAGGTGTGGACATTTTAGATATGAAGAGGCACGGGAGGTGGAAGTAGTCAGAGGTAGCGGAAGGATATAAGCAGATTCAGTGACCCATAAAATAGAAGTTGCTAATAAAATCATGCCCGAAAAATCGATGTCGTTTCAGCAAAGCAAACATTCAGAAACATAATTTAATGATCATGTTGCGTAAATCGACGAACAAGTCAACATTTCCAGTAACGTTGTTTTAGAACAGGATTTCAATCAACATTTGCCGTTAAATCTTTCAGGAAGACACAACAATTGTAATTTTATATTTAATTTCCCCCCTAAATAAACATTTGACATTAATAATTTGTCGTTTTTATTCTTTCGTCGACAGGGGCGTCTTAGCAATTACTTTCGCTTTCGCTTGCATCTTTAAAATACAACGACAAGAAAAGTCCAAGTTTCCCTTGATTTTCTCTATATATTTTGTTTTTCCCTAAACTGTGGAAAGCATCCTCATATAAGTTGTTGTTTTTTAAAAAATAACGCATACATTGTGAATAAATTCATTTATGCATCTGTCAGAAGTCAATATTTTCATTTGTCTTTCATAGCAACATAGAATCAAATGCGTGATGAAATTTTTTGGCCTTTAATATAACGGACCTACTGTATAATGTTAGCTCGGGCTACGCCCCTTTACAATTAGGGTGTCGAGCAACTTGCAAGTACGTCAACAAAATGATATTAATGGATGTTTTAGACACAGTCGCTATCTGTTGAATATCTACCCGCATAAGATACCCAAGTAGTAGATTGAAAGACCCACCCGAATGACTTCATGACTCATGTAGGACGCCCGTGTAAAGTAGCGTTCTTGAGATCGATACTGGGGAGCGAACTCCCCCAACCCGGAGAGGGTGGCTTATTTATAGGATAATAAATGGACGCGGAGGCACGTACATTTTTTTTACCATTCGCTCGAAATGCTTCGGAACGCCTCAGTAAAGCTATAAATCAGGAAGTCGTTAGGTGTGAAGCGAAGCGACTTCTACAGTTTTGCGTGTACCCTTGCGCCACCTATTCGGTAGTTCATCAGTCTTAATAGACTGTGACTAGCCAGGCCAATTTGACTCACTCTCGAGATCGCGCGTAAAGTTTCCCTCCTGCCGACGGATTTTCCCTTGCCTATCAACTCGTAAACATGCAAATCGATCGAGAGTATTTTGTGATCTAAAAAACGTATGGCAGTAGCATCTGGTGATTGAATAGAATAACCTAATGGTACAAGATACAAGTGGTTACAAAATACAAGGTGTCAAAGTTAAAATTTTATTTTTGATATTTTGTAAATAACTTTTTAAAAACATCCAAGGACACCCAAGCAGCAGACAAAAATTCGAGTACGGCGACATGTTCGACCATATCAATGAACCAACCTATTACATTATTATGAAACTATTGCCAGGGTATCGATTTGTCCAACACAAGTGAGCCAAGTAATACACCGTCCCTGCGCCCACATTAACATCGGATAATTTTAAAATCGTGTTCATATTATTCTACATCTATTTATGTGAAGGAATTGTTATTCTCGCTGTATTTACACACGTGTTGAGTTCCTAATCGACCCAAGGTTTCTATAAATCCCAAACAATCGCTAATATTTTTTTTAAAACTCGGTCGTAATCGTTCCAACCAACTGAATTTCCACAAATATTCTTGTTTGTTTCATTTATTTTAGATATGATTAAATAATTTCAATACAAACATATTCCTGCCAGAAATTCTAAAAATACGATCGTTTTTGCCGTTAGTTGGCTGGCATTACGAGTATTATTATTTCCCAGAAGCTCGACCGGGGTCAGGTTTGCTTTTAGCATGCAAATTGATTCCGGCAATGGCCAAATTGATCAGATAACGTTTGAGTTATGACATGTCCAACTCGTTTGTAATTTCAAAAACAGCAAATATATATGTACGGCGTTTATCAGTTGCAGTTTTGACATTGGTGTGTACCTTTCGTCATTATCTCGACGAATATAAGCCGCTAATCTACATCTTCAAACTTGCAATACGTTTCATTTATGGAAAGAATGAGAAACGTTTCTTTCGCTTATACGTCCATTTCTTTTAGAAGATGTACACGTAAGTCCATAGAGATATACTAGATTTGTCGTTTTAAAATATTACGATTTAATCCAACTAAAAAGACATAAGATAAAAGTTATCATTTCATTTACGCTACGATTATTCTTCCGTATCTTTATTAGTTAAAGCAGATAAAACAAAACATTTTACATCATGCACCAAAAATTCTCTTAGACACTCGACAAAACAATGATACGGATCATCATCATCATGTTGATTTATATCACAGATATGAAGTATACGTTCAAATGAAACAATTCGACGAGATCTTCTTACAATGAAGATTAAAATTTGAAATCAAAATGCTAGTATTATGATAACAAAGTGGTTCTTTTTGCTTTTAATTGGATCCGAACATAATATTTTTTAAGGTGTCAAGTTTATATGTCATGAAATGTATGCACAATGTTTCAAACAGGTTTATAACTCGAGGATAAAGATAATTACATAATGAATTTTTATATTTTCGTAATTATACCCTCTATGGCTACACCTTCTATGTAATTACATTGAGTAACAATAGTGTATGGAACGTGTCACCATTAATCGTGTGTCTCTGGGCTCTAATCCAAATTTATTACTGTTTGCATCGTTTTTTTAAAATTTGTTGATGCCTGTGAATGGTTTCATCGAAGCACAAAATTTTAATAAAACCTTGCCGATCTTCTTGTAATTCTTGTAACGTCGTCATAATTTATTATTCTGAATAACTTTTTCAAGTATCATTTTGCTGTATTTTCAGTGGAAAAGGCTCTTTACCTGAAACCATAACAGTTTTCAATCGGTGCACTGAATATTTCAAATAGGATTATTTCAAAAACGGTTACTCTTAACGACTTCAACAAGGTATACCTTTTTCAGATAAAAAAAGGTAGGAGAATCGACTGTTTCAATAGTCAGATGCATACACCTGGATGTATACAAATATTTGGATTTTTTTAGAAAGTTATTTGTAAATATTGAAAGTAAAATTTTAATTTTGACACCCTGTATCGTTTTAACCATCAACTTTTGACTAAGGTAAGTTTGGCAACGTCGCCAAGATTAAAATTTAACCTCAGTTTTTAGATGACTGTTCTACATGCACAAATGTGATTAATTCGTAGATATTAATCATTCCAAACAATGATACCAATATAAATATCGTGCATATCAACTAATCTTTAGATAGTCTACTTGTAATATTTGATGCGGAGACAGGCTTTGTTAAAAGTATTTATTTTCGTTTGTTTAGCAATCAATGTCGAAGGTATTTTCATTGTCTTCATTGATGCGCGTACAGCTTTCGATTTACTCGATTTCGACAAATCGACTTATCATTAAACTGAATTCTTAAGTAAGCATTCAAATTGATAACCAACCGCCTTTCTAACAATACCAGAACAATTCTCTAGCTTTCATTTTCTGTAAAATTCGTCCACTTTCTCTTATTACGCCAAGCTCGGTCCTATTCTAATTCTATACACCGTATTCGCAACAGCAGTAGTCGCGGAGATGCGAGAACCCAGCTCGATTTTCATTTAGTATTTTGCCACGATGACCATAATCTAGCATTTATTTATTTGCTTGTGAATCGGCGCGTAAAATCCAGTTATTTTTTTAGCCTGTACGCAGAGTGAAAACACCCGTGGCTGCGATGTGTTCCAATTACCGTGTCAAAAGTGAAACCTAGATTCTGTCGAATGTCGGCGGAGACGCAAAAGTTTAAACTAGATTATGTTATCAAGTTTCGAAATAAAAACATTGACACCTAAAACACATTTAGTATAAAGTTTTTATTCCACAGCCCTCTGGCCATGATCTCTAATTTTACATTGCAAGGCATCAAAAGTTTAGAACATGCATGCACAAAATTTCATTTATGTATCTTTAAATGTTTCGAAAATATTTAATCTATATCTTAATTTATATCTTCAGAGTTCAACTTGCTAAAAATCAAGGCCCAAATAGCTAGATTTAACGTTTAACAACATTTAATCTCCTTAACCCCAAAAACAGATCAGGAGGTGCCTGTGAAAAAAAAATATTACAGAGTGAGTTTTCTCTAGGTTCAGATTAAAATAAAATTGCATCTATTTTCCAAGTACCAATTGCTATCTGCGAAAAGAAAAGATATACTCCTGCTTACATTGAGAAGTTAATATTGGATAAAATAGTATCTAGGTCATTTATATGTAATAAAAACAATATTGGACCCAATATTGAACCTTGTGGCATTCCTAGATTAGATATTAATTTATCAGACGATATATAACTAATACTGGAATTTGTTTTATGTCTTATACTACTGTTTTCGATTGTTTAAAAAGGATTCTGATATTTTCCAAGACATTCCAGTTACTATCTGCGATTAGAAAAGATACTTATGCATATATTGAGGTGAATATTGGATAAAATAGTATCCAGGTCATTTATATGTAATAAAAATAATATTGGATCCAATAATGAACCCTGTGGGTCTCCTAGATTAGATATTAATTTCTCAGACTTTATATAACTGATACTGGAATTTGTTTTATGTATTGTACTCACATACTGTTTTCGATAGTTTAGAAAGGATTCTGATAAATAAAATTTTGATTAACGCAATTTGCTAAGCTCGCAGAATATTCCTTTGGGCAATCGCCAGCTTCGACAGAATTTAACAGTTTCATAGAATGAGTAAATAGCAGCGCTCGTTGATTTTTTTGTTTGATCAAAAAATTTAACCTATTCAAGAAAACACTAAAAAACCTTTGAGAATGGTAACAAAACTGACATAGGTCTGTAACTATTAAGTGACGGAACATTCTTAGAACTTGAATTCTCTGTGATTGACACACTGTGATTGTTTATTTTCACGCTATAAAAGTTTGTTGAAGTGACTCTATAAATAAAAATCACAATGATTCAGGGCGGGTGATTTAGGTGGACATGGTATAGGACCAATCCATTGATTTGAAAAGTGAGTAGGTATGCAGTCATTGGTTCAAAACGACTTCTTTTAAAACAGTTCCAGTCCAAAAAATATCTTCAAATGTCGAGAACAGATAAAAATTAATTTATTTAAGGCAATTTAGGCCATTAAAATCGCCTTTGACTATCTTTTACAATAACTCTACATTTTCGAACAACCTGTATAAATCGTTCGTTATTATTGAAATAACATAATTAAGGCTGCATTGTACTTGCGATGCAGTTTTAACTATTGTTCAACTCTTTACCTAAGCCGAGTCTAATTCATAATGCAACGCAGTGATTGCGCAAGCCTCTCGCAAATTTTTTCTAAGTGTTACTTATTATTTACTTTGTGTTCGAGAGAACAATGCATGTTAAAATTAAAATAGTTTAAAACAAAAAAGTACCCAGGTATTCGTGTCTTAATTCGATTTTTTTTTCGAGACACCAAGTAGTGTCGTAACGTCGAAGAATCGTTACGAGCCGACCGCAAATTGCGCAGGCGGCAAAAAAAATTGTGTTAATTGAGAGGACTCAACAGTTTATTAGCCTCAGTTATTTGCCTGTTAAGTGGAAATATTCAAAAAGTCCGACGGTCGCGTCGGTCGGGCGCAATCTCTTCTAGTTCGCGATCGAAATGAAATTTGCATCACATGGAATTCGGTGAACGTTGCTCAACGCCTAAGGTGCGGTGTCTCCTTGTGTATTTGATTTTTGTAGGAACAATCGAAAAGGATATGGTACAAGGAGTGCCAGCAAAGCGTAGCAAAAGAGAAAAAGGTTTTTTACGCTTTGACGGACGAATCTGCACGTTTCGTGTATGCAGATTGTCTTGGAATAGTGTTTTCTACAAATACAAATAATTTTAGACGTTTAGGAACTGAATAATAAAGAGCTTAGTAAATAACAGGAATGTTATCACATGCCACCTGCAAAGGTACCGCAGTAAAACGAATACAGGGTGAACCTTAAATAAGTACAAATATATTAACCGGCAATATACTTCTCTGTGTAGAACACATAAAAAAGTAAAATTTTAAATAAATTTCGTATTTTTTCATAAAAAAACCTGTTGAGGACCACTGACCAGACGATGTTTATGAGTCACAACTGTGCAAACTAAACGCGTGGTTTACAGTATTGCCAGTGTTACACTAATGTCTTGGCTTCAAAAAAGTTGTAACCTCTATGTATATATTACATTAGTAAAGCTGCAATACCTATAACTCTCCGTCATCTTCATTTCATGACGTCACATTTGTCAAAATAAATAGACGCTATATTGCAACTTCAACCTAATGCAATGTAGGTATACGTACATAGAGGTTAGAATTTAAAAACAAATATTTTCCGGAAATTACACTCGACCGCAAAAAAGTAATTTTAGATCGTGTTCAGTATCC
This sequence comes from Monochamus alternatus, assembly GCA_037114965.1. Classification (NCBI taxonomy): domain Eukaryota; kingdom Metazoa; phylum Arthropoda; class Insecta; order Coleoptera; family Cerambycidae; genus Monochamus; species Monochamus alternatus. Next base: position 57,907,918 of record CM073429.1, on the reverse strand, counting down.
TCAAAAATAGGGGGAGAGAGGGTTAGAATTTTGTTATTAAGAGGAGAGATTTCCGCAATTCAAATCTAGCCAGATTTACGTTAAAAAAATATTTTAAAGACTATATGGCAATCTCGTCTTGAATGGATCATTTGGTTTATTACGTTACGTCAGTGCTCTATTCTATCTGATCAGCGACCCTCAAAATGTGGGTATTTAAAAAAAAATAATATCCGTAAATATTAGAAATTTTTAAAAATGACTCACTAGACTCATCTATATGACGAACTACACCTGCAGTTAAAATATTTGTATTTATTTAAGGTTCACCCTGTATATAACGACTGAAATCAACCTTACTGAACAATCTTATATGCAGAACTATGCAAGTTTAGTTTATAAAAATATTTACATCTACAGTTAAATTTAAAAAAATATGAATTTTGAAAGATTTCTGTACCAAAAATGTGTTAGGTACGCTTTCTGTCGTTATATATTCGTTTTACTTCGGTATCTTTGAATATTCGCAGGTGGCATGAGATAACATTACTGTTATTTACTAAGTTCTATGTTATTCAGTTCTTAAATGTTTAAAATTATTTCTATGTGTAGAAACGACTATTTCAAGAATACAGCGCCCTTAAAAATTTAAGTGACAGTGGCTTCAACCAACTCGCAAGACGTTCATTCAAGTCTTGTGTAGATTTTACTCGAACACTCGAACCACATGTCCACCTAGTATCCTATATTTTATTCTGATGCAACTTTAATATGTCTGCAACCGCTTCCATTCTTAACATTCTTATATAAACCATTGTTGACCATATACATCCTCAATCCATATTCTATATATTAATTACATTCATATGCACCATACCACAGAATACAAATGTTTACTTTACGTGTTCGCTGTTTTGGCGTTAATATTTTTAATTTACATAGTTTATTCTTCTAGATGTTCATCGAATAGAAAATATCTGGGAATGTTTAGAAGTTAGAAACCATTACTTGAATACTTAACGATAGATTTTCTAAGGCTACAATTTATTTTTACTAGAACAGACCGCAACTACAATTTTATAAGAAATTGGCCAGTAGAAGTATTTTTTTTTAATGTGTTTGCACTTTCGTGAATGATATGTATACTACCACAAATAATAATAAAGTAAATGAATATTTGTTTATCTAGCAGTTAAATTCAGCAAGCCACACATTTATAACATAACTTAGTTTTAGTGGATTTTAAAAACGCAATTTAGGAATCTGGCGTTGACCTTCACTTCAGCTCATTCCCAAGTTTACGAGTTTTAGCTTTGCTTGATACACGTTTTTTTGCAGTAGTTTTCCTAATCCACCAACGAACTACAATGCATTTGTGTTATTTTTAAGTCTGATCGCAATTCGTTTGGTGGTTAACTAAAAACAATGCACATGTACAAACAAATTGTTTTTCTTAGTAAACCGATTGCATGTTCGTGTTGCGATAAATTTTATACTTTTCTTTGCTATGTAGGTCACTTATTGTATAGCGGTTCGTGAAATATTTTCTTTTGTGCGTATTGTTCAGAATTAAATCCTCAAGTCGATTCTACTTGAAATCGGACACTTGCGTACTGAACATTTACAGAAAACTACAGTAAAATGCATAAATCGCATGAAGAATTCAAAACATGCTTACAATTTTAACAGTGACGTAATATGTCGATAAACTGTAGATTTGGCGTTTTTAATTAGCAAATTCTTGTTGCTTCGGAAATTTGGGTTTTTACATTAACCAAAAGTCATAATTAAATGCTTTTGAATATATTACTAGGACTGAAAATCAAAAACTATGTGTTTTAAAGTACTAAGCACTAATACAAACGTAAATTTATTATATCTTTACTAGGGAAATACTTTTTTCGACAATCGTTAGAATTGTTTTGCTGGCTTGTCTTAATTATTATTTATTTGTCCTCTCAGCATTTCTTCTGAATACAGTAATAACAGGAATAATTTTGTTTGGTATATTATTAAATATAATTCTTCTTTCATTACCAAATAATTTCTTCATTTATAATGAAATAGATTCTCATAAAACACAAAAACCAACCAACCGAGAATACTATATACAGTTGAAAGTAATTATACAACTTCTTGGATGGTAGTCTGTTTCAGTAAGTACTGTTGTATTAAAAATGGGATTTAATACATTTAATCCTCGAATCTCAGACAGTATACTGTATGATAATAGAAAAAAATGTAAAGAGATAAAAAGTGGAGATAATACAATGACGCATATGATGACCAATTTTATTTGTAATGTTATACAGAATAATATATATTTTTTTGGCAAATAATTTATTTATTTATTTACTCTTAAAATTTCCAACGGGTATAACCCACTTAAAGGATAAGTAGTTAAACAAGAAAAGTTACAGTAAAAGAAAAAAAAATACTTAAAAAGATACCAACATATTAAAAATCGATTGTATAAAATAAAATATAAATAGTATAAAAGTCTAGACAAATAAAAACAATTTTAAAATCTAGTAAACATAAAAAGTAATATACCTGAAATTTAAATTGTCAAATAATATAAAAATAACATAAGAATTAAAAAACAAATAAAAATTACTAAACAAGATAAAAATGAATAAAAAGAAACAAGAATATACACACGCACCTATTGAAAATACTTTTTTATATCACGTACACCACAAAAGTTAATGTCAAAACCCTCCATATTATTGCTATTGTTCATCATTTGATACAGAGGCGACTTTAACAACATATTTGTACGGGCAAAGGGTAACATAAACAAATCACAATTCCTAGAGTTCAATCTGGGAACTCTAAATAATAAATCTTTGGTAATGAATTCACATCTAAATTTAAAATGGATTATTTTATATAATAAAACAATACTATGCATGGTACGTCTACTGGCAAGACTTTGTAGATTAAAACGGGCACAAAATAATTCCTGTGGAGTACCTTGAGTAGGATAAACTCCATCTAACATATATATGGCAGATTTAAAAAATCTTCGTTGGACTCTTTCCAGTTATGATGTATATGTAATATAAATTGGATTCCATATAACTGAACCGTATTCAAGTTTGGATCTCACAAAAGTTGTATACAATAATCGCAAAGTAGACTGATTCCTGAAATATTTAGAGTTTCGTAAAATAAATCCCAAACTCCTGTATGCATTGGATAAGGAACTGTGGATGTGCTGTAAGAAACTCAACTGAGAGTCAAAAATAACACCTAAGTCTTTAATGTAATCGGGCCTCTTGAGAATGCTGTCTTGCGACATATAATCAAACATGATAGGTACTGAAAATCCGCATAAAATGAAAAGAAGTAAGATTTTTCAGTGGGCTGCGAAACCTTGGCGATATTTTTTAATGAAATAATTTCAACGACGCAAACAATGTTTCAGTTAGTACCTAGGTATTCCCTAATGTTTTAAATTCGGTGGACACAACACATTACCGTACGTTAAGTCCACAAAAACAGTTGTAAACTGACATCGTTTATTTGACATTCCCAAATATTTAAATTTGTAGCAATCCTTCAAACTGATAATTTCCTCACAATGGATATTATGCAAAATACGTCGGAAAACATTACCCCGTCCAAACAGTGCGCAGTCATTTAATAAATATTTATTTATCAATCAAAATCTATGCAAATACCAACCTTGAGCAACCAGTTTTTTCATTATCTAGCGCTGAAGCGGGTACGCCTCTAGTAGTTTGTACTTGGATTTCGTAAGATCCTCGGGAGGAATAGAATAGATAGCGGTACCGAATTCTACCACGTCAAATCGGATTTGAAGCCGGTTTTCTACGCGAACAGCTCGAACAAAATCGTGAGAATATTTCGCTTTGGTAATACATAATGGCAATACCGTCTACAAGTATCCTACCTTTCGACAAAGGGTGAATTATCAGCACTTGAAAATGGGTTGGTAGTTTCTTATAAAATGTAAACAACTTTTTCTTGTAGAACAACAAATTGACTCTTTTCTTTATGTACTCCCATGCAACGGAGCTAACGGAAGACGGTAGATTACAGGTCATTAGATATAATATCTTCTCCATGTGGGTCGTAAATATCATAACAATAGTAGCGGATGATAACATGCACACACACATCATCACGTTTGGAATGTATATCGCCCGTACGAACAACAAGAACAGTTAGGAACCAGGGACGGCTAATGCGATAAAACAGGTGAGAAAATGCCTCGGTATAAGTAATCATCTAACCTAGTTGTTATGTCTAGCAACGTTATATGTTGATTGTGTCTTTACAAAATATTAAAATTGTTATTATACCACAGCAGCATTAACGGCGGCGCGACCACAGCGGCTTTATTTTGAATTTGCCTCTGTATATCAAAAATTTTAAAAAATGAGCTTAATTTTTAATTTCATCATCGATAATTATTTAACAAAAAAATATATCATCCTGTATAATATTACAAATAAAATAGGTCATCATATGCCCCATTGTATTATCTTTTTGTTTCTTTAAACTTTTTAGTATTCCAAACCGATTAACAACAAAATTGATTTATTTGATCAAGTGCATTTTTACGATACTCATTACATTACAATAATAAAATAATTAATTAACAACGGTATTACTTTACTACGATTTATTATGACAAATGTATAACAGTGGCCGCCTTCAGTCAAAATACATGTTTCGTCTTGAGATTTCTCCAAACAAAAAAAAATCAATTGGGCTCATATCGGGTGATCTGGGTGGCCAAGGTTGACCTGGTTCTTAAATGCTTTGTCCAATCACGTTATTACCGAATCTTTCATTTAAATATTCAGCAATCAAACTAAAATGTGGGGGAGCTCCGTCGTGCATAAACCACATTCTTTGTTACCGCATAGGGAACATCAAGTAGTTCAGGTATAACGTTTTCAAGAAAATCTCTGTAGGAGGCACCGGTTAAAGTTCTTGGTAAAAAGTACCATTCAAAGAAAAGTGATGTTGAAAACGAGATTCCATTACGACATTAGAGTTTTCATCAGGTCAAACGTGTTTATTTATATAGCATCTCTGTAAAAGTTAGCTTCGTCGGTAAACAATATGCCAGGTAAAGTCAACATTTTATTCAATTTTTTGCAAAATCCAGTGAGAAAACTGTAGGTGAGCAGGAGAATCTTGCGGTAGTTAAACCCTTTGTATGTAAGATGCTTTAGAACGGACCAAACTAATTCATGATTCACATTATGAATTCCAGCAATCCTAGTACTAGTATTTGGATCTTCTTCAATTTCGTGTAGGATAGCTCCTTCCAACTCAGGCGTTCTAGCACTCAAAGGTCTTTCAGGAATTGGACCTTTCTGAAATGAACCCGACTCCGAAAGACGTTGAAAAAATATAGCTAGACACTAGCTGTTCTAAGACCCCACATTTATATACCTATAAAAAGACTTACTTTTTGCCACAAAATACGCCCCTGGATTTTCGACCTTTACTTAAGAAACAAACTACACATGAGTTTTTGGAACAGTGTGTAGATATTTTTCAGCTTGCCTGCCTTATCAGCTTTAAGTCACGAGCCACCACTGGTAGGAACGCTAAGCGTGCCCTTGTTGTTCAATAAACCTTACTTGGGCTGCCTACTTTAACTTGATAACAGTGTATGATTGATTCACTTAGAATGATGCCTCAGATGGTTATTTTAACGCGGTATTTTTGGAGGTCGAAAGGGCGACGAGATCAAGGCAGGTTTTGCTTGTAGTGAATGGTAAACTACTTAATGCAGTCAGTCCGTGTCACAGGAATATATATCCGAGGTCGCTTGAGACGAGTCATAATTGAATTTATTAGTTGGTCAATTGATTTTCATGATTTTTTTCATGGTTATTTTTGTATAGAAAGATAACGTATTAATACTTTATGATCATTAGGATTGTGCTTTGTTTTCGGAATTGACTAATGCCTGACAATGACGAGAAAGAGAGAAAAGGATAATGCAAGTCCGTAATGGAAATTGAACAGAGTTACATTTTAACGTAGTTTTGGCTTCATTCACGAAAAGGTGACGCCAGAGGGGGAGACCCCCGCTAGAGCTGATACCTGAGTTTGTGAGCAATTCCTACTTAAAATTTGTATAAAGGGTGTTCAGTGAGCTTCCAAGTAAAAAGTTAAATATACAATTTCAGTCATAATTTCAAAACCGTTACCTTGGCAACCTCGAAGTTAAATTAACAATTATTAGACGAAATTTATGTTAAACTTAACATGTATTTCTAAATGTAAGATATTTATTCAGTTTTGGTTAATATCAATTACTTTACAAAATCAAATATACCACCGTCCGTCTCGATGCATGCGTCAGCTCGTTTGTGGCACCGTGATTTTCTCTTATGAGTGCTGCACAATTGACAATCCGATCGAATAGCGCCTATCTTGTGTTCACTTTTGTTGCATATACTAATGATTTTAACCAACCCCAAAGGCAGTAATCAAGTGGATTCAAATCTGGTGACCTTGGTGGCCAATTTTGGAAACCACTTCGGCCAATCCAGCGTTGTGGAAAGCAATTGTTAAGCTGATTGATTACAATACGACCAAAATGGGCAGGAACACCATCATGCCGAAAGTACATATTTTGCCAGTAGATCTGTCAAAATATTTTCTAACATTCTACACATCTAGCTCCAGTAAGACGACCATCTAGCACAACTGGGCCAAGTAATTGATTATTAATCATACCACGCGTTCATGCTGAACCGATGCTGAAAGTTACTTTCCACTGTGGCGTGCAGATTTTCATCAGACCAACGGTGTTCATTGTGACAGTTATTTATTCCATCACGAGTGAATTGAGCCTCATTACTGAACAAAATGTATTTGTAAAGTGTATGGTTTGCGTTTATCCAATTGCCAAAATGCAACCACAAAATGATTATCACCGTCTTGAAGCGCTGAATATGGACTGGTTTTAAACCATTTTTGCGAATGACTTCCCATGTCGTAGTTTGATTAGTTTGGAGACGGGATGCAATGCGCCCTGTACTTACACCATATTTAGAATTTCTTCTTCCACTGCTAGACCAGGACCAAGCTTGCCTCTCAGATGTAATTCTCACACTGGAAAACATTCCAGTTTCACGTGCATTGTTGAAGTCTGTCTGTCTGGAATGCATTTCTATATGGCACTCTTCTGTTCGGGAAGCGATATCGATATTCAGCAACTGCACGATTAGCGCTACCGTTGCAGCACCCATAAATAAAAATAATATCAGCATATTCTCGATGACTAAATGTGGCAGGCATTACGAAATTATGTGTGTACAATACCGACTAAACGAACGCACAAATAAAAATAAATGTGACAATTAGTAATTACTAATGTGAGTTTGGTTTAGAATGCATGAGCTACTCAAAATAAAATATCAAATAATAACAGCTTTCGCAAAAATAGCAATAAAAATATTTTCATTGCTATCTCAGTAACCGTTGATATTCGACTATATGTTTATTAGGATTTTTTTTCGCTTTTGCCCCCTGAATACCCCTTTCGTATATTGGGGGTTTCCCCCAAATCATCCTGTATAATGTTATTAAAAAATTATGAAAAATCTTGGTTCCACAATCTTTCCACATTCTCACGTGTTCCCAAACTTGTCATGGATACCATTTAACCAACTCGTACGTTTTTATACATTTCCTTCGTGGAATAATTACCATAAGTGCCTAGCCTTCAATGGAATAACATTTGCAGACAAGGCTCCGTCACACGACGCATTCATACATACGCTCATGTTTCCAGTAACGTGACCAGATAATTTGCGAATAAGACGCTGGACTCGCAATCACCTCGGGCTAGAAATTACGCTAGATTTATGCGAAACCGTCGCACACGAATGACTAATAGATAATAGAAAAGCGTTTTATCTATTCCAGTTCGAATGATATTTTCTACGAAAGCGGTATTGGTCACACAATCGTTAGGTTAAAGATATTATTCACACATGCATGCACGCGTGGGCACAGGTGACACCGCCACCTAAGAGAATGTTTTAATGATCGTTAGTCAACTCTATAATGTCTCTTTCTGTAATAGAACAGTTATATGTAGGGGAATATGCATCTTCGGATACCATAGATTTATTAGGAAAGGGAGATATAATTGTTTACATTTTCAAGCAATCAGAAAACGACATTCTACTTACAATTAGAGATAATTACATAGTGATTGACATCAATTAATTAATAAATTATGGCATAAATACTATATAGGTGATATATAAGAATTAACCAAACTTAGTTACAAAGCGAGGCATTTTTTTCCAAAACTATATTAAACCCTATCGACAACCATGGGCGTTTGACGTTTGAAGAGTACTGCAACCATCAACACAACTGCGACGGATGGAAGATGGAATGGTATTTGTCAATGCAAAAGTTGTTATAATGATTGAAACTCTGTGTGTTTGCATTGTGATTTTGTGCTTTCCTTTAGTTTTTAGTGACTATTTTTTTTTCAGTTCTAAACGTTTTATAGTAATTAAATAATGGAATTTGTGTTAGAGTATATTTTCCTATAGTATAGTTAGAGTCGACTTGGAAATTATTTGCGACAAAATATGCTGCGTTGCTTGAAGTCGGAATTTTTACGTTCTCTCTGATTTCTTTGTAATACACATGCACAATGTTTGATGCAAAACGAATGACAATTTATGAATGAACGGTTAACGATTCCGTCTCCCTTTGCTGATAAGTCTATGGTTGGTATTTATTTGTTTCTTCGTTATCCTTGAAAATGCCCAGGTGGCAGTAGATAACATTCCCGTTACTAAGAAACTATTTAAAGAATAGACACTTAATAATTTTTGAAATCAGAACAAGCAATCAGATTGTATTCAAGTAATTTTATTCTGAATCATCCAAATTGGACTTTAAACAACTGGTTTGTTATCCTTATTCCTTATGTTCGTATTATTCTTCATTATCGTAGCAACCCTTTGTCCTTTTTTTGAATATTGTATGAATCTTATTTGATTTCACTTCAGAGAGAAAATCTTTATAAAAGCCCGTTACTTTGTAGAAACTAATTTATAATGAGTAATCAATTAAATACACATAAAGCAAATTATATTGGGTTGCAGTTGCGTATATCCGATTAGAAAAACAAACATCATGAGTGTTCTAGATAGCTTTGGCCTTCAAGTTTAGAACTAGAACTATTTTATGAATACAGAGTGATTTATAAGGTGTCCCAAAAAGTTCAGAGTATCATTAAAAAGGATGCAAGTTTGCTCTATAAAACATATGAAGTTGCGTGTGTGTTCAAGTTAAAAAAAACTTTACCATATCTTCTGAATTTACAGACTATGAATACTGCTATGTAATTCTCACATATTTATAGGAATTTAAGAAAATTTGCTTTTAAAGTTGAACTACGATTTGACTAAATCAACTTGACGTGTATTGATGAAAAACTCGCATACAGTAATCTTTTTATCGCAGTAGAAGTATGTCCGCCTCCAAATTCTTTTTTGAGATTGAGTTTGGGCGACCTCCACACCAATTTTGCGTTGTACACGTTTCCGTATATGGGAAATAAACTTGTGTGACCCCTGGCATAAATAAAACACGAACTCGGCGTAATTTCAACTTCAAACGACGTGAAAGGGATACGAAAAAGTTTGTATTGCCCATAGATTTAGAACTCGTCTTAACATTCCAGTTTATGATTATTACTCTCTATTCACATGATGTCTCCCTAATATCTTACAAGCATCTCTCAGGTCTCTGATGGTCGGTTTACAGAAGGAAGTTTAAACTAGGTTTAGTTAATTGTTTTATATATGCAAGGCGATTCCCTTAGTGGCAACCCATAAAATGTCTTATACTTTAACAACCAACGATTCAATTGAATCGTATTTAAATTTAATTTGGCGATGAATTGCTTTGTTTCTGTTAATTTTGTGTAGTGTTTTGTTACACATATGTTTTTTTTTATCAAAATCTTGGACATCGGTCGTGAATTAAGACATCGTTTTTCATCCAAATGTTTGCTATTTTGATAACTGAGTCAAGTTCCAAGGAAAAGTTAAAAATAATGTTTACATTGTCTTAACATCTAGAAAAAATGTGTAAATATTTACGAATACAAATGGAAAAATATTTTTGTACTTTTCGTACAATTCATAGACAAACTTTTCCATAACAACAAATTATGTTTTATCTTTAATGTACAGTGTCGGTTTTCGCAATATATGCTACTTTTTCGAAAACTAATTGAAGGTGTTAACAAAATTTGCATAACACTCTCCGTTTCTTTAATTGTATTAATATATAAAATGAATTTGTTTTGTTTACTTAATTTCATAGTCATGAGTCATATTATGACTCCTTAATAATTAAAACGAGTAAAAAGTGTTGATGCCTACGACCAAACTTAAAATAATTTCATAGTATTGTTTGAAAGAGGATTTTAAATAGAATTAGATTATGAAAAAGCATACAGGATGTTCCGAAACAAACATAATTTTGATCGGTAACTGAAAAAATGTTACCTCCAGAAAAAACTGAGGGGGAAAAATATATGGAAATCTGTATGTCTTTATATAATTGAAAATAATAAGATTGCCGTACTTTTCAGCGTAAACTGATCAAATTTGTGGTGTTGTTTAAGTATAGGAATATCAGAAAAATAAAAGGTAGAACAAAAGTAATATCAAAAATAAAATTGATGAAATTTTGTTTATCCACCTTTAATATTTAAATTCTCCTCAAATAAAATAATAACTCTTAAAAAGCGTTTATATTCTAATCCCACTTTTAACAATTATTTTCACATTCTTGTAAGCAAAAGTGAATCTTATGTAAGTTTATGTTGTAACATAATTTCATATATAGGTAAATTTTATAAAATATGTATTTTGAAAGATATCTGTACCTAAAAATGTGTTGGTTAGACCGCTTTTTGTCGTATATTCGTTATACTTCGGTACCTTTGAATATTCACTTCTTAAATGTTTAAAATTATTTGTATTTATAGAAACACTGCGGCGTATAAATTTGGCTACATAATTTAGAATCATTCTGTTTAAAATGATAACCCTATATATTATGACATTTTTAGATTCTCCAACGTTTTTTTGATCGCGAGATATTGGCGATTAAACAATTCCGTAATTTAAACTGTATTTGGTAATTATTTACATTAGCGTAAAACTCTGAAATCTTAACACAAAAATTCCTACCCCCCTATTTTCGAGGGTGCTAATCACGAATCTTTTCAAAAATAAAAAAAAAATCAAAATTGTAACCTCTATGTATACATTACATTAAGTTGAAATTGCAATATAACTCCTATATATTTTGAGAAGTGTGACGTCATGAAATGAAGAAGGCAGAGGTGGCAGAGATGTACATTGCAATTTCAGCCTAATGTAGTGTATAGAGTATAGTGTATCCTAATATAAATAATTACCCTGTAGTTTTGTATTATAAAAAATACAATTCTATAGTGTGATGTTCGATCGTTTTTTCTATAATTTATAAAAAAAATGATATCCTTGTGAGAAATTAGTGTTAAGAAACACAGGTTTAAGTTTTCCTATATCCCATAGGATAGAAAAGCTATAACCGAATCTAAAATGTTTCTTCGATTATTAATTTTCTCTTTGGTGACTTTCACACATCCCAGTTTGGAAGCTGTAAAACTAAGGCCCTTACCACACTAAAAATTATTTCCCGCTGCCCAACGAAGTCGGAGATAAACCTTAAAAGTCTTTCAGAGTTTTCAGAATCCTGTTATGCACAAAACATACACCGCACCCCCAGGACGGAATCCTCAATGGGTCGCCGAGAACTCGATGCGAGAGCTACAGTACCGGCATGGCATGCCTGACCTTTCGAGTTAAATTCCTCGGCTCGCGGGGTACGGAGGCACGCAGCGAGCAATGTCAGAGAGCAATAGCATTCCCGAACGGGCTTTCGCTACGCGGACGACGACGGAACGGTAAGAACGAACTCCACCAGGCCCGGCAACGAACTGGAGGAAACTGGTCTCGCTCTCGCGCGGCTGCTATCGCTCCGGCGGCGGCGTTGCCTCCCGCTGTCCGCGATTATCTCATCCGCCGAGGATGCTGGTCGCGTCGAGATGGAACTGGTTGCCCGGCAACCGCCGATGACGCTCGCAGGAGGCGGCGGGGAAGGGGCGGAACAGTTATGTTATTATTTTATTCTTCGTTTCGATGGGAACGTCGCCGGGTTCACGTAAGCGGCGGATGGGGCGGTTCTAAGACTCCAGACTCTGCGAGCACTCCTACTATAATTTTTAAGCGATTAATAACATTCTTAAAGCACATATTAAGGCGACCACAGACGTGAGGTTTGGCAAATGCTGAATGTTTGGCTATTGACGAACTATTTGTCCAGCTATTCGTAAAGTCTCGAACTTGTGTCGATTTGCCAAAGTTTATATAAAAATCTGGAACTTTCGAATATTTGTCTACATTTGATCGGTCAGTGATTGCGCGGTTTAAGGCGTCAGTACTTGAATCGAGGTGACTAAATCGCTGTAGGTTCGATCCCCGCAGCGGGAAGAATGTTGGCTTGGGTCAATGTGAGAGATTGATTCCGGTTGACGTTTGACTACTCCCCAAATTAATGAGGTTTTCCAGGATTCCCTCATTCCTGCACTGAATGATGGTTAGGATTTGCCAACCTAAGTCGTTCCTGGGCGCAAATGCGGCCTGCTTAATAATAATATGCCGCCCCCCTCTCTCGTGATTAGACTAGAGGGGTAAAGATATTATTATTTGTTTGCAAACATGGATTTAGAAACTGCAACTGTTGCTTGTCTTCTTATAAGTAATCACAGGCACAATAGAGGGTCCTCGGGGATGATAAGCACCCCTAATATAAAAAATAGCATCCCCAAATTGAAATCATTTTCATTCTGTAAATAAGTAAACAAACTGGAAGACCGTAAGAAAGTCTTGTCAAAAATATTTTTATTCTTTTGTAGGAATACTGCACTGAAGACCTTTTTTCGGAAGGCACTTCGCTCTTGTGACAATTTAAACCCTGCCCCTCTCCCAAATTATGTTAGTTGCGCCTATGATTACCAAATATCAAACATTTGATAATTTTGATGTAGTGTGTGTCTGAGATGTTTGTCAAATAACAAACATTTGTTATTTTGGAAGTTGTCAGACTTCACATGTCTGTGACCGCCTTTAGATTTGTATAGCGTTATGATATTATATCTCCATTTGTATCGTTGCCTATATCATTCGAGGTTCCAAAAAGATCGAAACATCATGGAAAGTTTGTAGGATCATTTGCAAGACATTTATATTACGTAATTACAATAGTATATTAATCTACTCTTAGACGCTCATAACTACATTGCAAATGATTTTTGCAATCATTAAAAATATCGTCAAGTCTATAGAGAAAGTTTTTTTTACGTTGGAGGTAGCTACATGGGGTTGGCATGAGAGGTAACACTACCATCATCATTTCCGCTCTCGAGGTCATTTCCGAACCTGTTTTCCCGTTGTGGGTAGGATATTTTCAACCCCTGGGGGTTACGTAGACCAATTGTAGTTTAGACATGGTTAATTTCCGTCATATATCCATAAAAACCTCGATCAGACGAATCCCTGCATATCTAGAATTGACAGCTTTGAAGAGGGGGTGGTTTTTAACTTTGGGACTAGTTACGGAAGGGTAGGGTGAGAAATTACCACCATCGTGATCCTATCCCTCAAAAACTCGTTAGAAGTCCTTTCTGATCCGTTTTTTTTTGCTTGATTTTGATGGTGCAAGCAGGGTAGTTTTAACCCTTGAAGATGTGAAGATGAAAAAGAAGTGGGTTCTGTACATTAGGGGTAGCTACGGAAAGGTAGGGTGAAAAATAACTCCGGACGTTCTTCGTGTGATTTCGATGTTGCAAACAGGGTAGTAGCAACCCATGAGGGTTGCATAGGTCAGTGTAGTTTGGAAATGGTTAATTTCTCTAATATATCTATAAAAAAAATCATTCGGCAAATCTCTGCATGCCTATCACTGACAGCATGGAAGAAGGAGTGGTTTTTGTACATTAGGGGTGGTTACGGGAGAGTATGGTGAAAAATAACACCACCATAGTGATCTCTGCCCTCGATAACTATCGTCGAGTGAGGATATTGCTATTACGGACAGGGACAAATTCAACCCGATAGGATTAATTCGGAGTATCCTAATGTGCATTAACTTAATTTAGTATTATTTACAAGAAAAACCGATCCGATAATATCTCGTAAGCCTAAAACCGAGAACTTGGAAATCGGGGTAGTTTTTCCATGATAGAGGTGGTACGCAATTGTTTCAGAACTCGAAACCATCAACATAGTTTTTCTCACCCTCGAAAACATAGAACAATATTTTGCAAAAGATCTTACAAACTTTTTCATGTTCGTGACAAAAAATGCACAGAGATTATAAATTATAATCTCTGCTTTGCACATGTCATAGTGGAAAGAAGTGTTATTATTTTTCACATTTTAATTATTGTTAATGTGAAACCGGTTTTGATGTTTAACATATAAAAAACGTTGTATGATAAACAATACGTATCAGAAAATTTGAGAATTAAACGCGCATATACCGTTCAATGATGCTGTGGAAAGGTGCAATTTTTTTAACAAATTTGTCTGCCTCAAATGTTTACCGTTACAAAAGTGGAAAAAAATCAAGAAAATGAAACACGTGGCTGATAAACAATTGTAGTTGACAACAATGTCAAAACTACGATATCCAAAACAACGCAAACAACGATAAAACGCTCCAACATTAAAGAAAATTCAAACTACAACAATTATAGAAGTGTTGATAACATAATGATATAGCTATATCGTTTATGGAATATTTTTCTCAGTTCTTAATTACGTATCGGTCGCATCTATAAATGATAACTACATTTTGTTATTTGTTTGAGTATGTTTCTTTATGGCATTCATTTGCTAGCGCAACACTTTCTTAATTATTACTTTGAATGCAATTTGTTGGATTGCATCTGAAGAGGTTGCCGTTCCTCAGTCTTATTTTGTACGTTACTTATCGATTGCATCTGTAAAATGCATCGATTTATTAGGTAACTGCATTTTGATATTTGTTGTAGAATTTCTTCATTATTGTATGGCATTAAAAATTAACATTTATTTATTACTTGCAAACTAATTACTAACTCTCTCCAATCGAGCCTACCTACCCGTAATCAATCACATCCAGGATCCAGGACGTTACTATGCCCGACGTTGTCCTTCGGGTGTCCTAGCGACGCTTCAAGATCCTCTTCCAATCCGACAGCCTGTTCGATTAATATATTCGGCGTGGAAACTGCTGCATAATGTCTCGAGTTCAAATTCCTGGGTCTTCATTGTCTTCTGGTGTCGTTAAACCATGAAAGGAAATTTTTATGCGCGTACCAGGCCAGCGGCGACACGACGTGGGGATCGGTGGGTCAACGTCAATCTCAAAAATGCATTAATACAAAAAGAATGCATTAGAATGGATTTTGAACTGGGTGTGTATTTATTGTTGTACTGCTTAATCTACGTTTATTTGTGTGTTACATTAAGCAAAAACTATCGCTGTTAAGGTTTTGTCTGGTCCGGTTATTATATGGTTTATACGCGACGCTTGCGACATTTTTTTGAACAACCGTTCAAAAAAAAAACGAAATCACTTTCACTGAGTTTTAAGTATTTTAACTATTCGGCGCAACGCAAATTGCAAGATTGAGAAGAAAAGTAGGCGAGCTTTATTAGGTACATAATTATTGGTAATCGTGTTTCTTTTATTATTTTTGCCAGATGAGGGTTTTAGGGTGTATCATAGAAAATATCATACTGAACTTCGGAAGGAGACAAGGAAGAAATGAAGAAATCAAAATAAGGAAAAGAAGTTCTTATGAACTTCTATTGGGCATGAGCAAATTACATAAAAAAATGATTTGAAAATAAATTTATTAGGAAACTTTCACCCATCCTAAATTTTGGAATTAGGCTCAGATGTAAATATTTTTTAAGTGTTTTTAAAAATTACTAGTACTTTTTCCCTGATATTTAAAAATATGTTCCAAAGTCGTGACATACAAAATACTGTGTTCAAATTTTTCTGTGCAACTTTATTTGTTACATTCTCCTTCATGTTCACTATAATTGGATTTTCATCAATTTTCATTTCACATTGATGTTTAATCATGAATTTAAAACATATTGAATTTAAATTTTGCTTTAAAATTATATGCATATCTTTAAAGTTTTCTTATACTTGTAAGTGTATACAAACGTATTAAGAAAACAAGTTATATTAATATCTGGTATAATCTTATTTTTATTTTCTACATGAATATTCATATTTTTGCCCATCATGAATCTTCTGAGAAATTTATAAATAGATAATTGAGAATATTGGTTTAACAATTTACAGCAACCGGTTACAGAAGTTAATGATGATGGGTCATTAAAGCTTTTTAAGAAATGTAATATCTTCTGCGTATTACTTTTTTGTTGTTTTTTTTTAACAGATTGTTAGAAAATTGTGAAAGAATGAGAATGAAGATAGCAACGATGTATAATAATATATAATAGAATCGTTTTCAGAAGGTGAAGTAGGCAATAAAACGTTGGTGAAGCCCAATATATACCTCTGAGCTCTTTCAACTTGTTTGTACCTAAGTCATGCTCAGGTGTGCTTCTTAATAAGGTACGACCCTTACGACTAACGCTACGGAGAAATTACCTGCACTTGAGAAGGGTGGCCAATAAAATGAATTTTTTGTCAAAAAATACGGGTGAACAGATCATTCTATTGCGTTGTGTTGATTCTTCTGTTGTGGTGTGTTTTAAAAAAATGTGAAAATGGGTGATTGTGAAATTTTCAACGAGCAAAGTAGGAAACTTGTGTTAAATCTTGGAGCTTTTACTATCATTGATTATGGGAAAATTTTCCAGCCGACCCTGGCAATTTACATCTAGAGATAATTGAGTACCGACGTCTCTGCACTACTCTAGTCTTTCCACCGCACATAAATACGTCCTTACTAGCAAAATTTGGGCTGGCCCGCCAGTTACCACCCAGTTATACCTGTCAGAAGCAGGTATACGTTGAAATGAAATAAATGTATACATTTCGTCTCACTAACGTTTTATTGCCCATTGTACTTATAATATATCGTTTCATATTATAGACCGTCAGTTTAGAAGTTTAGATTTGTTGCGGTTATAGAATTAGCAGTAGAGGGCGTAGTATGAACTGGTTTGATTCTCGAATATCCACTAAAATATTAAGTATGTAACAAGTCCAAGTATGCATATTGAGACAGTGACGAATACATGTACAATATCTATTCATAAATAATTCAAGCGTACTTTGATATGTATTTTGGTTTTCCATAGGCGTTCGTCCTTGTTAAATTCAAAAGTGTTCTTGGCAATTAAGATCGATGGCAATGAAATTTAAATCAACCACAAGAGTGATAGTTGGCAGGTAATTGTTTTACTTACTGTAATTCAGCACATGTTAAATGTTTAAACTAACGAGGAAAAGTAGGACTAATAATTGTTAATTCTCATGTTTACGAAGCCGTAGAAGGGCCACGTATACAATTTTTTTAAGATTCAGACTTTAAACTATGAATTCAAAGTTTAATCTCTGAATTCAGACTTTTAACTCTGAATTCAGACTTTAAACTCTGAATTCAGACTTTAAACTCTGATTTCAGGCTTTTATATCTGAATTCTACGAAGCCCTAGAAGGGCCATGTCTACAATTTTTTTTAAGTTTAGACATTAATCTCTGAATTCAGACTTTAAACTCTGAATTCAAACTTTAATCTCTGAATTCAGACTTTAATCTCTGAACTTACACTGCTAACGAAATTATGGGAAGTCGTAGCACTCAGAGCTCTCTAGATAGAGAATTGAGTTTTAGAGGACGTAATATACAGGGGAAAATGAAAATTTATGGTATTTGTCATTCACTATGACAACACCCTGTAAAATTTTACTGTTTCTGATTCTAGAGACGATTTAAGGTGCGACTATACTTGTTTGGGAAATGATTTAAACCACTTAATTTCCTTAGACCTATTTTTACTTCTGGATCTAGATTGCCCTGATGTGCTAACACCAATTTCCTGATTAAATTTAATTGTACCATGGCCATGAATAGTATTATTTAAGTACTGGGTGTCTAAATAACGTTGCGCCTTTGAATTACACCTGAAATGCCTATACCAAGCGGTGCCACTGTTATGTACTGGTTTCGAACTGGTTAGTTCTTATCAGTATATCACAAATCAAGCCAATAACTCGCAACCTTAGTTGTTCACAATCTGTCATAATAGTTAACAGAACATGAGTACGCAGGACGTAGCTCGTGTGTATGTATACATCTAGTAGTCATTGGTTACTCAAAGCTGGGCCTGAATACAGTCACAAGCAGAAAGCAATCCACTATACGGAGAGTATCTACTATTAAAAGCCATATTTTTAAAAGCGGAATTTTAGGAAATAACTACTCTGTGGACAAATGCCCTGACTATATATAGCATAGCGTAGCATGTAGTATCTACATTTGGTACTGACTGATTACTCAATACTGGGTCTCAATAAAGTTAGAAGCAGAAAGCAACCCATTACACTGTAGATACTATTGAAGGTCCTATTCCGACATTAAAGTCTGAATTCAGACATAAAAGTCTGAAATCAGAGTTTAAAGTCTGAATTCAGAGTTTAAAGTCTGAATTCAGAGTTAAAAGTCTGAATTCAGAGATTAAATTTTGAATTCATAGTTTAAAGTCTGAATCTTAAAAAAATTGTATACGTGGCCCTTTTACGGCTTCGTAGAATTCAGACTTTAATGTCGGAGTAGGACCTTCAATAGTATCTACAGTGTAATGGGTTGCTTTCTGCTTCTAACTTTATTGAGACCCAATATTGAGTAATCAGTCAGTACCAAATGTAGATACTACATGCTACGCTGTGCTATATATAGTCAGGGCATTAGTCCACAGAGTAGTTATTTCCTAAAATTCCGCTTTTAAAAATATGGCTTTTATTAGTAGATACTCTCCATATAGTGGATTGCTTTCTGCTTGTGACTGTATTCAGGCCCAGCTTTGAGAAACCAATGACTACTAGAATCAGAAATAGTAAAATTTTACAGGGAGTTGTCATAGTGGATGACAAATACCATAAATTTTTATTTTCCCCTGTATATAATGTCCTCTAAATCTCAATTCTCTATCTAGAAAGCTCTGAGTGTTACACTTGTCCCATAATTTCGTTAGCAGTGTAAGTTCAGAGATTAAAGTCTGAATTCAGAGTTTAAAGTCTGAATTCAGAGATTAAAGTTTGAATTCAGAGTTTAAAGTCGGAATTCAGAGTTTAAAGTCTGAATTCAGAGATTAAAGTTTGAATTCAGAGTTAAAAGTATAAATTCAGAGATTAATGTCTAAACTTAAAAAAAATTGTAGACATGGCCCTTCTAGGGCTTCGTACATGTTTGCTTTGGAAATTTCAAATCCATTTTTACTGAGAATGGTGGAATGTTTATTTGACCCGAGATCGCTTAAGGTTATCTTTTATGTTGTAAATGCAACAATCATAATCGTGTAAAACCATCAAAGTGTTATTTACACACTGTATTTGTTCATAATTTTTATTATCACGTGCTAACAATGTATGTGTGAATAAAATGCTGGTAACATAGAGGATATAACTAAAATGACCTTAACTTTATTATGAAGTATTTACCATTTTTTTCTATGTACATGTATTGGCTTGTTTGAATTTTATCATCTGCTTGCAGACGATGTTCCATCGAATAACATTTCACGAAATCGTTTGTTACATTCGGAAGTGTCCGC
This sequence comes from Monochamus alternatus, assembly GCA_037114965.1. Lineage (NCBI taxonomy): Eukaryota > Metazoa > Arthropoda > Insecta > Coleoptera > Cerambycidae > Monochamus > Monochamus alternatus. The sequence goes on along the minus strand of CM073429.1, from coordinate 57,888,036 downwards.
TATCTGTCTAGATAACCCTATTTGAAATTTCCAGAATTGTAGATAAAATATCGGAATATTTCTTAGAACTTGTTAGGGGCGGTTCAAATCTAAGTAATTTTGATAAAATATGCTAATCAAATAGTGGAATGTTTACATTTCCTTATCGTATATACACATAGAAACTTGCAAATTTCGTTTAAATTACATTACAAATTTGTCAATATAGTTCGTGATCGTGACAATCCTCTTTCTGTTTAAGTGCAGGGTGTGACGAGTAATAATCAGATTTTTTGCAATTACTTTACAATATTTTTTTTACATAGTCTCAATTTTGTTAATCTGCTCTATGGTGTGTAGGCCATACGCGCATAAAAATTCAAACCAGGAAGAAACATTTTGTTTTGGTTTTAATAATGCGTTGAATAGAATTTTGATTGCGATTATTATTTCTTGTATCACGTTGTTATCATTTGTTATACTGTAAATATTTTGTTCGCGTCTATTTCGAATCTAAGTTGGTTTTCAGGTGTTGATGTGGTTGCCCACGTGATTCGTTATTGTATTTTAAAATGTATCACAGTTTGTCGCATTTCCGTATCAGTATCTTTTATTTACTTGTGCATAACAGTGACAATTCAGATACTGAATGAAATGTACCGAAAATAAAAATAACAGTATGTTTTCCAACATGAACCAGTAGTGTTCGTTGCGCCTCTTTGGCAAACCATTACTGACAAACCGACTTTCGTCCGTCCAAAGAATGTGCCGAAAAAGGTTCTACATTTACTACAATTTGCGCTATAAAATTAAGTCTGTTTGTTTGTGAATTTTGTAGTCTTGCTCTTTGAAATTTGTTGAACGGTTGATTTAGGTATCTAAATTTAATTCCCAGCTAACCTGCCATATAGAATTTCGTGGATTTTGTTCTAAACAGTGTAACAATCCAGCTGTATTAACATTGTTTCTTACTCTCGGGTCAATTACTTGATTCTTCCAAACAGAAAATGCATCTTAATTTCGTCGCAAGGTCTCCAATCTTGTAAAGGTTCTAATAGGCGCTCTGTATACCTTTCTCGATATAACTCTACAGCTCTTCTTGAATTTTTTTGTGACTGTAAGTTAGCAAAATATCAACTTTCTCTGAATGAGAAAACAACAAAAGTTATACGTTTGACGTTCGTATTGAGTAATGACAAGTATTTTATGACATTTATGCACTTTCAACAACGATTATTCAATTATTTCCCAACGACTACTTGATCATTCCACCGCTAATGTAATTTTTTATTTCTTTTGACTTTTTAGGGTGATATTGGATTATATCTTTTAAACGGGAAGTAATACAGAAAAAAATCTCTAACAAGGTTTTTAGAAAAAAGATAGCTTTTTAACAGGAAAAAAAATGAGTATGTTTCAGAAAAAATATAATTGATGACGTCGTTAGTCGTTTCTGTTAAATCCGAAAGGTAATACGTTCGATTGAAAGAAAAAGGAGTTTAAGACATCCTGTATTTTCATAAAATATTTTTCTCTCAAAAAAGTGGACAGGCCCAAACGAAACGTCTTTTTTTAGCTTTTGAATCAAAACAAAGAAAACCTGGGTGCTTGGTAACAAGTTTTCCGCGACTTTGTAGTCTTTATTTATTTTATAAGGACCTTTGATCAATTATAAGTACATGCTTTTGCAATAATATTGACACTCTCTTAAAACAGTTTTTGAACTTCTGCAGGTGCCGAGTAGAAATTTCATTAAATATCTATTGGTGAGTGAAACAACTAAGAACTAATGTTAAAAGTTTAAAGTCGATTTCATTGCCAATACGTTAGAAGTTAAAAATAAATCACAACATTCGTTTTAATGAGTGCCATTAATATTGCAAACGATTGTACGTTCTAGTACATAAATAAGTTATTCGTACTACGAAATTATGCGTCTGCCGGGAAGTTTGCAAATAAACGATTTATGTGTATTCTCTCCGCCTCTGGTGGGAACGAGAACTGAGAATTATAAACACCTTTCTCCTCTATACACACACTGGGTTTGCGCCAGCACCGCCTGGCACGGAGAATAATTGGGACAAAGACTAATCAGCTATGCCAAGCGACTTGTATTTTTTCGGAATTAGTGCGTTTGTGTCTTTTTCGGCCTTCAGAGGCGGCGCTGTTGTTTTTACGGCCCCATAAAAATTTATGTGTGGGGACAATTCGACATTCCAGAGAAACACTCGTTTTTTGTTTGCTACCGTTTTATAAACATTTTTTTAACAAATACTTGTTGCGCAACAGTAAAAACAGCAAGTCATTAGGTGCTTAATAAAATAATTGATTAACATTCCATTATCGGCAATATAAATAAATGTATACTATATACTACAGCGACATCTCTTAAATGTTTAATGAATTAATAAACAACAAATTCGTTGATTTCTGTATTTGTTATAGGGGGCGACACCACCAAGTGGCTGGTACGATCCTGACTGATGAATTCCAAAGTCGACTCTGTGTCTACACGCTGCACATTTGCTGTGCTGAAAATATAGTTTAGAATAGTAATTGGTAATCTTAGGATTTTTATATACAATTTTTATTTTTGGAAAATAACTCATGAATAGGAAAAAGAAATTTAATATCTCAGTCTGTATTGAAATCTTATTGTCAAGAATGCTTCAAATGGAAGCTCTATGGTAGGAGCAATAAAGATTAGAAATATACAGGATGTTCGAGTTAGATAGTACCTACTCAAAAAAAATTAAAACAAATTTTTCTTTATGTACTAGTTGTTTTCCTGATCTGAAAACGTTTTGGCTTGTTATTTTTTTGATATCGGTATATTACATGGGTAACTGCATAATTTGATGTTAATTTAGTAAATTTTTAAAATGTAGGAACGTAGACGTGGACTTGACGCTTATTATACCCCAAATTTTGTGTCTGCAACCAGTTTAAATCCTTAAACTAAAATTAAAATAATGATATAATATACATATTAAGTATTTAAGTTTTTCATGTCTATGCCCCTATATTAGACAGGGTGTTTCATTTCTGGTGTGCCAAACGAACACAGATGATAGAGAAAGTAACTTTGATCAATAAAGTTCATATCGACATGTGTCTGAAGACGCCCCGTGTTAAAGGGGGTCATAAGACAACATTTTATTTCAATATCTCTAAAATGTTTCGAAATAAATTGATAAAATTTGATACAGAGCATTTATCTAAACCAACTTAACACATTGTTTTCAGGGGCGTCCCAAAATTCGTAATTCATGTTTTTTGAAAATCGAAATCCTTGATCATTTCAACATAAAAAAGATATACTTGTTTCATTACGATATCTGTAATGGTTTTCCAAAAAAAACTGATTTTAACTTCTTATGCTTCTACTGAAAATTAATTGTAATAAAATTGTCTTAGGGGTGTAGCGCCACAAGGGACTGTTTCCAAACACATGCCGATTTGAACTTTTTTGCTCAAAATTACTTCATCTGCCTTTGTTTGGCACACCAGAAATGAGACACCCTGTATATAAAAAAACTGATTAAAATAATACAGTTACCCATGTAATAACATTACATTACATTTGACTTAAATCTATAACTTTTTTTTTTTTAATTTAATAATACGGTTCTGTGATTGTGATTTTGTGTCTTATGTGTTTAGAAAACCTTTTTTAAACATTATTTCTATGAAGGAGCAATATTCAAAGATGTATGTAATATATTGCTGATGTTTGGATTTAGAAAACACCCTGAATTAAAAAATGTCAATTTTCTTTTTCTGTGATTTTTCAAATGGACGTTTACCATAGGAGCAACATTTGAAGATCTACGTTCTTAGTACCCAGGCGTTTATATTAAATCGTCTGAGACTGGGAGTATATTTTTGTTGTTGCTCATATCAACATGTCCATAGGCAAAAGCTACACACAATTTTGTATAAACTGAAATGTAAAATTTACTAATGTTCTGTTTGTCTAATTTTTTGTCACTTTTTACAAAAAATTTTGTTGTAAATTTAAATAAATTTTTAAGAAAAATCAAGTTGTTTCCTCTGAATGTTTTGCTCCATTTTTTGTTGATATATAACAAAAAATTTTATAACCGATTTTAATAAAATTTAAAATTTTTTTCATCAGATTTTTTGCTCTATTTTTTGTTAATTTTCAACAAAAAATTTTATCGCAAATTTTAGTAAATTTTTAAGGCAAATCGAGCATTTTTTTGTCAAATTTTTTGCTCCATTTTTTGTTGATTTTCAACAAAAAATTTTATCACAAATTTTTAAGGAAAATCTAGTATTTTTTTCATCAAATTTTTTGCTCCATTTTTTGTTCATTTTCAACAAAAAATTTTATCGCAAATTTTAGTAAATTTTTAAGAAAAATTGACCATTTTTTTCGTCAAATTTTTTGCTCCGTTTTTTGTTGATTTTCAACAAAAAATTTTATCGCAAATTTTAGTAAATTTTTAAGGCAAATTGAGTATTTTTTTCGTCAAATTTTTTGCTCCATTTTTTGTTGATTTTCAACAAAAAATTTTATCGCAAGTTTTAGTAAATTTTTTAGGAAAATCGAGCATTTTTTTCGTCAAATTATTTGCTCCATTTTTTGTTGATTTTTAACAAAAAATTTTATCGTAAATTTTAGTAAATTTTTAAGGAAAATTAACTATTTTTTTCGTCAAATTTTTTGCTCCATTTTTTGTTGATTTTCAACAAAAAATTTTATCACAAATTTTTAAGGAAAATCGAGCATTTTTTTCATCAAATTTTTTGCTCCATTTTTTGTTCATTTTCAACAAAAAATTTTATCGCAAATTTTAGTAAATTTTTAAGAAAAATTGACCATTTTTTTCGTCAAATTTTTTGCTCCGTTTTTTGTTGATTTTCAACAAAAAATTTTATCGCAAATTTTAGTAAATTTTTAAGACAAATTGAGTATTTTTTTCGTCAAATTTTTTGCTCCATTTTTTGTTGATTTTCAACAAAAAATTTTATCGCAAATTTTAGTAAATTTTTAAGAAAAATTGACCATTTTTTTCGTCAAATTTTTTGCTCCATTTTTTGTTGATTTTTAACAAAAAATTTTATCGTAAATTTTTAAGGAAAATTAACTATTTTTTTCGTCAAATTTTTTGCTCCATTTTTTGTTGATTTTCAACAAAAAATTTTATCGCAAATTTTTAATGAAAATCGAGCATTTTTTTCGTCAAATTTTTTGCTCCATTTTTTGTTGATTTTCAACAAAAAATTTTATCACAAATTTCAGTAAATTTTTAAGGAAAATCGAATCTTTTTTTTGTCAAATTTTTTGTTCCATTTTTTGCCTCTTTTTTGTCGTAGGCAGAGAACAAAGGAAATTTTTTGCTCCATTTTTTGTTGCTCTGCAACAAAAAATTTTATCGCAAATTTTAATAAATTTTTAAGGAAAAGGAATTTAGATGTAGAAGAAATGAAAGAAAATAAGTAGACATGGTTATTATTTACATAAATTTATTCTCATTAGAATAGATACATTTATAAATTTAAAACTCTGTCGAATCACATAAATAAAAACGCAGTAAGTGTCAAAAGTTGAAAACTCAACAGAAAGGTTACTGCATACAGTCTTCGATTCGAACAGACAAATAGCACTAAACATTACAAAAACATTGGATTAACTTAAATACGATTCTATATAAAAAAAAAACTACGATAAAGTCAGTGAGGTAGAATTTGTTTATATTCCAACCAATTAGTGTATCGAAAAAAAAATAGGGAATAAGTTTTTGTAATACGGAATTGGACTAAATTAGGGTTTGTTTAATCAATCGATATTTACAAGACAAAGATTGGAAATTGCTCTTCCGATCGTCGACGATATACTTTTGTTGCAAACATATCACTACATATTATCCATATCTACCATTCTATTTCAAATAACTTTTACGTTTATGTTTAGAACGCTACACCAGGGCCCTAAACAACTCACGCTAGATTCCCTAGGAAAATTTGGTACAAATATTAGACACCAATTAGGTTAGGATAAAATTTATCATATCTTTAATTCAACAGCGTTTTGCCACGCTTTGCTGTAACATCCACATTTAAGCTTTTTACATTTCTCTCTTTTTTATGTTAAAATATTCTAATCGTTCACTAACACATATATTTTTCATATAGCAATGCGCCTGGAGGGGGCTTAAAATCGAAAACGAGTCATCACATGACTGTGCCCATCAGCCGTTACGATTTAAACTATTCCTCTACTTAACGGTACAATCATATCGCATTCTCACTCATCAACCTTTACAAACAATCTCCAACATTTATTTATTACATGAGTACGAAAGGAAGCGAGGGTTGTCGAGATCCTTCCCAACCGCGCCACTAATATTAATTTTTTTTTTACTTAAAATCTGATAACATGACATTAATCTACACTCCTCGAGATGTTCCTGCACTAATTAATTTCTATAAAGATTTTTCAAATTACATTACAAAAAAATCAGTACAATTTTCAAATATACTAGAATTTCATTTGCTTTTTTTTAGTTATCTCTATCGTCTATATGATGTGTAAATTATTCCTTTGCTCAGCAAATATTTATCGTTAGAACTCTTACTATAATTTTTTTTTCAGAGATATACTAAATTTTAAACCCCTTGTATATATGTTCAAAATTGGAAATATCGAATTTTCAAGCATGGAAATAAATGTGCGATAGAGAATAATTTTGGAGTTATTCGAAATTCAAAATTGTGCGCGGCATTTGGAGAACGGCTGTCGACAACCCCCGGCTCCGGCGCGTATAAAGTACATAATAAACTATGATAAATTAATAATAAAGTTACATAAAAAATGAACACAGTGAATATCCAAGCTTTTCAAGAATTTTCTTAAAGTAAACGCAACTAGTATAAAATTTCCTACACGTTATGATATAATTTTTGAACAGTCTTAAATCCTTAGAGATGTTTCTAAATGCAATGTAAAAGAATAGTTTACAAAAGTTATTTTTATCTGAATTAGAGATATATGGTAGATACAAACTATGTTAAAATTAATGATTAACTATATTACATGATCTGGAAAAACCTCTATGATTATTTTAGGGTTTATTTACAGGTTTGCCGCCTAAATGTGTGGTTGCTACGGTTAAACTTAAGTAAGTACTAACTGCTCGCGTCTTAAACGACTGTATAAATATTGTACTATTTACAATTGCTCCACGTTTTCGAATAGATAGCAACCAAACATCGGTGCCGTGTGTGTGTGTGTGTGTGTGAACACAAAAGATCTGTATCGTTTGTATCATTGCATTTAAAATAAATCAGTCATTTCTAAATAAATAATTTGTATCGTAAATTCAGTCTATTTTAAAAAATGAAGGGTATGAGCAACAGCGTTAAAACGAATTTCTATGACCGACAGGAGTTAATGAACCATTTAAGTACAATATCTAGACGAAAATCTTTCCAGAACTCAACGAGCCATCGAAACAGGTCTATTCTGCCGGATTTGGTCCCACAAATTTGTCTCTTCAAATGAAGCTTGCGTTAAGAAGCATATTTTCCCTTGGCCTTGCCCTTGTTTTATGTTTAGAGCAAACAACCTATCAAACTTAGGAACAAGGTTACTAGATGGCGCCACTACCTTAAAATCCCTATCACCTTTGTTTATAGTATCAATACAAACGACGAGGATTTTTTTTGGAATCTATTGTATTCATTCAATAGTTTGACTAGTTATCTAATAGTTGCTAAAAATAATTATAGTTTTGTTTGTAAATTTAGAAATTACCATACCATGTTCTTAAAAGAGACTACTAGATGGCGACACTCTCAAAGAGTCCTTGTAACATTTGTATATTGTATCAATATTAGAAACAAGCGAGTCTGTCCAAGTTGTTGTGTTCAGCAATATGTAAGAAAAACGAATAATAATCAAATAGAATGATATAAGCTGTCGTTCAGCACGGAACTGATCAATATTGACACGGTCAAATCTAAGGATCTTACGAGAAGGATTTTATGCAAGTGGCGTCATCTAGTATTTTAATTCCTAACTTGGACTGATCATCCAAGTATAATATACAAACAAGATTAGGATAATTTCTCAAAAAACTCAATAATAGAATTGCACAATTTTGAAAGATATTTTGCCTTAATATTCACTGTTAACTTTTTTTTTTAAATTTTGTACATTTATTAGTGGCTTTTTTAATGTAGTTAATGTCAAAACAGGATAAAAATTAACATTGCAGTAGAATGAAAAAGTGCTTGCCGCAGCTGGGATTCGAACCCGGAGTTATTATTATTATCTCAAATGAAACGATTCTGTTGTAAGATTATTAACAATTTTTAATAACACGTGATTTAATTTTTTAACATACTGCAAATAAAAGGATTACCATCAATTTTCTAGTCAATAAAACTATACAAACCGTTTACAGGTTTATAAATTTTTTTCGTTATGCGTTTTTCAGCCCAATAAGCTTACAAAAAAATTCGATAACTTACCAAATAAATTAAGGCAAAATATTAACTAAAAAAAGTTTTTTAATTTTTCCCTACATCCCCGTGGAAACACCGACTATTTCGAAGACCCGAATCGTGACGTCGGGGAAAGATTTTTATCCAAACAAGTAATTGAGATCAATTGAAGACTGAAAACACCCTCGTCGTGTAGAGTACAAGTAGAATTGTCCTAAGATTATGGAACACATTTTGACAAATTATCTCAGTTTGTGTTAGACTTAAAAATAAAAATATTCTACGCGGTTACATAATTCAAATTACACAATTATCTAAACAGAAGCAGACAGGATCGATACATATATGGTAAAAATGGCACACTGTGAAGGCATCAGCCGGCGCCGAACACCGACCTCGGAGGGAAGTTTAGATTACGCGTCTCGGTTTTTCGAAATTTTCGCTTGTTCCCCGTTGTTTATTCGTAAGGCTGCTCCGAGGTCCGTGTTGGCGAGCCGGGGCCGACTTTATGAAAACGTCATGGTAAATTTGCTAGTCTGACTCACTAATTCGCCGGCAGTATAAAATGGCAGTGTAAATTTTCAAGATTCAAGAGAACCCAAAAACGCTTTTAAGTGTGTTTGAATAAAATCCGTAAAAAGTTAAAATAAATAGAAACAAATAAAAAGGAATGTAACAAAAATTGTCTAACTAAAAAAAAAAAAAACAATTACTTTAAAAGCACGATTTTACACTAACAAATTAAAAATTATTTAGCATAAATATTGCGAACACACAAGAAATAATTAAAACTAAAAAAATGTTACATGCAATTACATATTCTCTAATCTAGGTAGAAGGTTTCAACAACTATTCAACCAGATTTTTCATGGCAGTGATTTTAGGCTGGTTGTTAAATGGTCAAAACCATCAGATTAAATAACCACGAACGGCTTCTCTTCCGTTTCCCTTACGATACGTTACTATACACATAACCTACTGTACAAAGTGAAAGACTTCACAAATTATATCCGTGTTCCCATATTATACAATTTCTTTAGGAAAGCGAACCTTTGCTGCGAGATCCATATTATTTGTTTGGCTACCATATAAAAACAAGACGCCTACTACTTCTCTATTTACATTAAACCTTCAACTTCAACATCGTTAAACTGTCAATAATTCTGTTCTCAATATGTACAAAAGAAAATTTTAAACGATTAATTAAAATTCTTTTCAATATAAACTATAAATTGAATCAAAAACGAGTGTTTAAAAACTGGATTGAAGATTTTCTATTATTTATAAGTGCAATCTAATTCTTTCTACACATATACTTTTATGAACAACAGTGTGGCTGTATAAGCTCAGCACTTTTGGCATCTTGTAGTATTGTCTAAGGAGATATATGAAATGTAGTTCAAATGTCCCGGCTTCTGTATTCCACAAATGTTGAAAAACGACATCTCGATACATAGCATTTCTAATTTTCTCGTTTCATGTGATGTTCTAATTACGCAAAAATTGTATGTAATTAAAAAAATTACTAGAACCAAAATAGAAAAACTTCCTGAATCTTGTAAAGGAATCAATATATCGAGATACTATTTACGTTACAACAATTTTCCTAGAAAAACACACCGAGACATTTGAACTACTTTTCCTTTACGCCCCCGTAAACTACTACAAACTTTCCAAAATGGTTGATTCTACTAAAACGGGAGCTATTCATTGTTTTTATATGGTAAATACTTCGGTACAATTTGACCATTTAATCACACACCGACAAAAATGCTTCTGGTGTTATTTCTTTTTATACAAAGGCTCAAAAATATTATAAATATTATTTTTAAACAACAATTATTTATCACGTATGCTTTGAAACAGGCTTGCGCCTGTGCTTCTGCCTCGGTTGTTCTTCGTTCTTCTCCGGGAACAGCGAAGGCTTCAGAGCGTTTTTGGCTGTCGGTTGCAAACTTGGTATGGATACAACCTTTGTAGGTTTGTACTCTTTTTCAGGGACCCACTCATCTGGAACACTACAATAAGTCATTAGTAATGTGCTAAACACAAACGAAGTTTTAATTTTCATTATGAGTGGAACGGTTAAAGCACATGAAAAAAGAAATAAGTAATATATGAGTCAAAACCGAATAAAAATTTAATATTTTTTCTAATATTCATCTGTTTAAACATTGAAATTTAAATTCACAAACATAACGAAATTAATTGTAATTTCTGATTTATAATAATAAACTTTATAAATAATTTGGAACTGTATTTTGTAATTTATAAAAAAATTGTACATGTAACCTGTGATTTATAAAAATAACTGTAATTTGCTAATTTATAAAGATATATGTAACTGTATGTTGCTCTTTATAAAACAAAATTTTAATTGAATGCAGTAATTTATAAAAAATCTAACTATGAATTGTAAGTGTATTTTGTAATTTATAAAAAAATTGTATAACATGTAACCTAAGATTTATAAAAGTAACAGTAAATTGTAAATTTATAGATATTTGTAACTGTATGTTGTTCTTTATAAAATAAAATTGTACAACCAGTAATTTATTAAAATAACTGTAATTTGTAAATTGACATAGATATTTGTATATGTTGTTCTTTATATAACAAAATTGTAATTTCTAATTTATAATAATTATAAACGAATGGCATAATTTATAAAAAAAAATTTACAATACGCAACCTGTGATTTATAAAAATAACTGTAATTTACAAATTTATAAAAATCTAACTATAATTCGTAATTTATAAAAAAATTGTATAACATGTAACCTAGGATTTATAAAAGTAACAGTAAATTGTAAAGATATTTGTAACTGTATGTTGTTCTTTATAAAATAAAATTGTACAACGTATAACCAGCAATTTATTAAAATAACTGTAATTTGTAAATTCATATAGATATTTGTAACTATATGTTGTTCTTTATAAAACAAAATTGTAATTATATTTAGCAATTTATAAAAAATCTAACTGTAATTTGTAATTTATAAATGAATTTGTACTTGCACTGCATTAGATAGACATACTATGAACTTATAAAATTATTTGTAACCGTATTTTCTACTTATAAAAATACTGTAATTATATTTTTGCAATTTATAAAAAAAAATGTATTTGTAATTTATACAAAAATGCAACTGAATTTTACAACTCTCGAGAACTAAACTTCTAAATGAATCTTTACATTACTTTTTGGACATTTTAATACATAATTTTTTATGAAGACACAATGATAACCAAATAAACATGAAGTGACAGCATAGTATGAACTTCCAGAAAAGAAATCATGAGGAAATACTTACACATCTTGTGGATGCCACCTGAGAAGATATTTTATGCTACCATTGGTTTCTACTCTTTTCGCTAATATTTGGCTCTGTAAATGGACAGTATCACCCGCGTCGCTTATTTTTCCTAAGGTTCTCTTCTGGGTCAGGATCAGGAGATTGTGCTGCAGGCCTTCCATGATCCCAGAATCGATGAAGTCAAACATCCGTGCTGAAAAACCAAAACGCCCATTAAACCAAAAGTGGAACACACAAATTATATAGGAGGGTGAAATTTGCATTTGGGGGTAAAGAAATTTGGACAACAGGCCCCCTTTTGAAGGTGACCTGTCATAACACCCTGCGCAACCATAATGTTCATATAAACATTTAGAAATGCTTACTTACTGAGATTTGAAGTTGGATTTATGATCATTACGAATTAGTTACAGTAAGAGTTTATATACAGTGTGTTAAATTTATTAGTTTCTGATAATAAAATGTCTTAGTAAAATCACCCTGTATATATAGTACCTCAATACTTCATATATACTTACTGTCGGGACAAAACAAAACAAAAAATGCATAAGAATAATTAGTCACTTTACCTGACCAAGGCTGTCGCCTAAACCTTATACGTTTCCCGTTCCTCTTGAACAGTTTTGGAGGACCGTTCTCGGTTGACTTCTTGGCGCTCCCATTGGGGCTGCCGTCCGAGTTGAAGTGTCCGTTGACGTGTCGCTCCAACATCAGCTGAAGTAAAACAAGTAACCACTCATTATTCATTACAAGCACTTAATTTTAATATAAAATACAGTTACGAAACAAAGTTCAGGTGTAGTGTATTATAGAGTGTTGGTTGAATGTCAGCATTTCTAAAGATGCTTTTAGTGCGATCGTAATGTGGAGACTCGTCCTTAAGTCACAAGAATATTAATTAACTGTATCATTACAAATATTGTATGAACCACTCACCTGTGAATTGAATCTTTGGCCGCAACCATCCACAATGCAACGAAAGGGTTTGGTGCCCGCATGTGCGAGGACGTGCCTCTCCAACCATGATCTTGAGCACGAAGTTCTACCATGAACTTTGCAGCCTAACCATAAGCAAACGTAATGCTCTTGGGAAGCTTGAGATATCACATGTTTAACCTAGAAATAATTAAAAATTCATGTATCATGCTACGGATGCCTACCGCTCATACATGTCTTAAGACATTCGTCTCTATTGATCTGTATGTATCTTTAGATACCAAATATGTCTGTCACGTGCTAACAGGTGAACTCACGTGACTAACATTTGTCATGTGAGCTCACCTGATGTGTGATTTTAAATCAGTACAGGGATTTGAAAGGATGATACAATATCGTAGCAATTTTGAAATCATTGTATTTTTAATGAAAATAAGGCTCTGTCAAGTGTCGATACTTTCAATATCATGGTTTCAGAATCATGAGCTTGATGTAAGAACAATATGTGACACATGCGATCATGTCACGTTTTTTTACATATGCTAAGCCGTCGCCATTTTGGATCATCCGTGGTAAGTACAAAGAACCAAAATGACGTGTCAAAACCATAGATAGATAAACAGTAGAGTCCATCTAGGGATTTTAAAGAGCATAACCTAACTACCTAACATTAATTATTGGAACTTAATAGAAATGTCACTGGGCCGTTTTTGCGAAGGAACAGAAGAATATTCTAGAAACGTTTCATAATTTAATGCCTTAATAGAATGATTTAGGCAAACACCAGATTAAAATCGATTAGGACAGTTAACAGACTACTATATTTCGCGAGGAATAAAGTGTCGTCACGTTATCAAATTTAGGCACTTCTGAATATCTGAAATTGTTGTATAAAGTTCTGTTTTTCTATCTCATAAATAAAATACATACGAGTAATCAATTACCCATTTCGTTTTCGCGATCCTCCATTAGTTCCTCACTTTACAACTTCAATATAATTCCATAGACCTTATAAATCAAAGGTCTATGTATAATTCAAAAATTGTATTAGATTGCTCAGGTATTTCTTTCTAAATTATTTATGATTACGTTACATTATGCAGTATGCGTTGCTGCCGCCATTTTGGATCCCACATACAATTTTGTTACTTTCTTCAGATACGTGAAATTCGCAGATATTCATGTGAATTTGGATTGATTTTTCTTTGAGAAATTGACAGTTGAGACTACCCTGTTATTAAATTATTAAAATCTACAAATCTACTTTAAACAAATGCATTCATATAAGAACTAAAATGGCTATTACTGTGAAAACCATACTGTTCTTAATGCTAAACTTACCAAGTCTTGATATGAAATAAAAATAGAGGAATTAACACTAGTGTTAAATATTACTAGCCACTAAAAATATTCATAAGAATAACAAATATCGTTGCTCATTTTTCTTCTCGTGTGATTTCACGTGTTAATAGAGGTTATTGCCTTTTTTATGAATTTAAAAAGGCATAAGTATCCCTATAATTTAACGACTTTTAGATAAAATTCTCTTTTTGTCAATATTCACATCATCTAAAACTATTTTGATATTGAATGCATAGTGAACAATATTCGAGATCTGATCAGATTTGATTTCTTTAGATAGGAGTAGATATAGGGTTTGTTTCAACAACAGCAAGAATCGATTCTGAACTGTCCAGAACTATTCAGTCAATTTAGTTGAGAATGTACTTTCGGCGAATATGATGTAAAACGGAATTGGTCAAACATTTCTGACAGTTCTGAACCAGATCTCGACAGCCGTTGGAACAGACCTATAGGTTTGTAAAGAGAACAAACTCACCTGTAGATGTTCTAATAAGGCCCCACTGGTGTCAAATCGGGAGTTACATTCGGCCCATCTACACCTGCCGTCGGTCGAATGCTGCGGCGACTTCCCTTCCTCCTTGGAGTCCTGCTTGGCTGGAAACCTGATTGTCTTCGGCTGGGACAGAATGGGCGACTTCTGCTCTTCCACCACCACATTTTCACCGACACTCACTTCCAAGCACTCCCTGTTCGATATGCCACTGTCCGAGTCCGTCGGCGTCGGCGACTTCTCTTGCGTCCGCGGCACTTCGTCGTCCCCCCCGAATACTTCCGTCCGATAGGGGTCCTCTGTCCGTGAGCTGTCCTCCGTCCGACACTTGCTCTGCACGTTGTCCGCGCGGACGGTCGCAGCGACCGGTTGCTTTGGTGTGACGAAATTCGTCGTAGCCGTAATACTGGTTTCGTTGAACTTCGGCTTGGCCGACAGCACCGTCGGCACGGCCGTCTCGACGCTCAGCGCGACGTTCGGCAGGCTGGGGGCGGCCAGCATGTTCGCCAGGCCTATCCTCGGCGGCAGGGCGTTCACTTTCATCAGAGGCACTACCGTGGCGTTTAATTTAACACAGTTGAAGTTGTTGATTGTTGTGATCTTCTGCACCGGCTGGATGACGTTCAGGCAAGGAGTTCGATTTATTATGGGGATGGGGATCTTGTCGTTGGAGAGGGTCGCGAACTGCGGCACGAATATGGGGCTGTCGGGGGGCTTCGACGCCTTCGTCTGCAGATACGTGTAATTAGGGGGAAAGCTGAGGGCGGTCAGCGTTACCGTTGGCGCGAACTTCGCGATTCCGTTCAGTTGCTCGTTGATCGAGATCTTGTCCGAGCTCGGGGCCGGTAGGATCTTCCTGGGGATCGTCACCGCCTTCTTCGCTTTGGACTGGCCCGTCTTCTTGACCGTCGGCACGATCTTGCCATCTTTGCGGATGCTTTGTGCTTTGAGACTGTTGAACTGAGTCTGTTGATCGACCAGCGAGACGAACTTTTTCGTTTCCGTTTGCTTGACGAAGCTGACGATGTCCTTCTTGATGCCGTTGGCCTTGATCTGAGATTTGAAGTACTCAGTTATCTTACCCTGTTGCATCTTGGGATTATCTATTTTCTTAACCGTACAACTATTGGCTAGTTTGTCGTTGGGACTAGGATCGACGAGAGCGAGTTTGGCGAAGGGTGGCGCTTTGGCCGCCGCCACCGGCGACGGCAAAGCGCTCAGGCATGGCGGTGATTGCTTCCTCTTCGGTTCCTCGGCGGGTTTGAAGCGTTTCGTGAAGGCAGTTGTAGTAGTCGTAGTCTTCTCCTGTAGAGACCGCTTGCAGGGCGGCCCCTCCTCCGGCGTCCAGGACCAGGGAGGATGGTGGGCAGTTTGTGTGGGGGGCATTTTAGCTGGTTGTGAGCCAGAGTCCTCGGAATGACTGGACGCAGTGCTGAACGGGGACCCAGGATCGGTGATGTCGCTCGAGGCGGTGCTGCTGCCGCTGCAGTCCGTGCAACTCAGTACCGCTACGCCACTGGAAGAAAAGACACAATTTGAATTTTATCCAAAAGGCATACACTTAATTAAGAAGTTTCAGTGAAACACTTGACCAAACTTAACTAACGGATTCAAGGCCAAAAACTAACAAAATAACTTAAAAAAACGACCTAGGTATAGTTTGTTCAAATTTAATGAAAATATTAACGTAAAAAACAACTGAAGAATGATATGTAACATGCCCTTTTTAACAATAATTCTGAAAAACAACATTTACAAACACATGCTCGTAATTTTGACGTAGAGTTCGTTGTTGAAGTTTAGCTAAGCATTTTAATTTAGGTAGACTCTGTATGCATAACAATAATACATGCAACATCCATGGGCGTCTGTCCGTGGGGGGCAAGAGAGGATGCAATGCACATAATAAGATTCTATTATAATATTTCTTTATTTTTTGGTTTTGATAATCTTCCAGTTTTTTAATAATTCGTATGTTTTAACGCCCCTCGGGTAAATTTTCTGAGGACGCCCATGGCGACATCTACCTTTGGCAGTCGCTATTGACAATGAAACAGTTGCGCATAAATGAAATTCTATAATAAAATGATCAAAATGCATGCCATTAATAATGCGATTATAAAAAATATAAAAAAAATAATTTTTAAAAATTATCTACAATCTATCGCAATAATAATGGCACTTCCTTAAAATAGTTTTTCAACTACTGGAAATTCTGCACGGAAATTTCTTAACTAATGTTAAAAGTTGAAAGTAGGGTTTATTACAAGTACATCAGCAGTTCAAAACAAATCGCTAAACCCTTTTAAAGAGTGCCATTATTATTGCAGCATATTGTACTTAATATTATTAACTAGGCCGAATTGATTGTACTATTCCATTTCAGAGCTATAGAAATCTAGTTATATTAAAATAGTTTTGTTCCTGAATAGGTACTATTCTACAATGAAAATTGTAAATATTATACCTGATTTAAACTTGTATGTGATTTTAAAGATTTTTATTAGATTAGTACGCCACTGGCAACTTATGACGTAATATACTATGATATTACACAAATGTATCTTATTTAACTTCTGTTCCTCCACTGCTAATGGATGTTTCAATTACATAACTATTATTTTAATTGCCAGTTAATTAAATGAATTATACAAAACTGTAAGCCAATTTTTTCTAATTTCATTCATTTTATGAACAGCAGATCCAAACTATATCACTGAAAATTCGTCTAGGTCTAATTTACATTCCATTATGTAGTACTATGTAATAGTTTTAATAGTATAGTACATATACAGTCTGTCCTCTTTTTCAGGTTAGGTTAGGTTAGGTTAGGTTAGGCTATGTAATAGTTTTAATAGTATAGTACATATACAGTCTGTCCTCTTTTTCAGGTTAACACCTCTAGAAATGTTAAAAGACTGTAGAATTTCCGCAAGGCAATTTTTTTACAATTAGTACCCTGATATTCTACTAACCATTTTATTTATGACAAAAGCCTGGCCAACTACGATTTTTTAAAAGGGTGGTTTTTCCAGAAAGTGGTGTTAGGCATCTTTATCAAAAATATAATATCATTTTCTGGAAAAACGACCCTTAAAAATCGTAGTAGGCCAGGATTTTGTATAAATTATTATAATTGTAAAAAAATTGGCTTGCCGAAATATTCTTATATTTCCAGAGGTGTGAACCTGAAAAACGGGACAGTGTATGTAGGTATTTCTTTCTTCGCATAACATTATTATAAATTATTTAAAAAATATGGTAAAATATAGCTATGCTAAATGCTTTATAGAAATTTGAACTTATTTTCAGTGTCAGCATATTTTACCTTTATTAGTAAATGTATAACAAAAGTAATTTAAGAGATTTCATAAATTTCCAATTTCCTCGGTGCGTTTCCCACTCCTTTTCGAAAATAAATTGTGATTTCGAACAATCGAACGTTATAGACGACGAACGATGATAGCAAGTACGATAACTTCTGAAAACATATGCCTGGGCAGATAAAATCGGGCGAGATATACAGGCAGATATCGCGCAGGTACCCGAACGGGTAAAAACGCGAGCCAGTTCCGCGGTCGCAGAGGAGGCCGCGTCCTCCCGCGAGGTGCTGCCATCTGGGCGCATCGCCGCAACCCGTTCATTCATTGCACCTAGTCAGCTGAACCGACGGCGGATGCAATGACATGCGCTATTTTAAATTATTACGACATCGCATTTTATATATTTCACGACGACGACGTACGCGTACGACCGCTTTGCGGTTGATTAGTGAGCTATTTTTAGACGCTGTGGGGGGAGTACCCAGGTTTTGGGCTAGTTTTTATTAGGATGGTATGGAAGGAATCTGTAAATTTCGGGCGTGTTCCATTTTCGTCAGTTTTTACGGTTCCGTTTTACACTCCATGGACAGTTCGTACGTATTATGTAATCCGATAACTTACTTTGCTCTTATGCATATTAAAAATACACAGGGTGTTGTAATTTCTATTTTTCATTTTATCTAACTACTTCTTATTTTCGATCGCGTATATCAGAAACGAAGTCTTCAAATGTTTATATAAAAAAATGTTTCTAAATTTGGATAAGAAACGACTTACGCCTTTTGTTATAACTATATCGATAAAAAAAATACTTCTAATTATTTGTATATAAGGTCGCCGTATTATTCGCAGTAAAATGATCAAATTTATGGTGTTTTTAGGTACATAAATCTTGAAAAATAAAACACGTAAAACAAAACTAATATCAAAAATCAAATTCTTGATGTTTTGTTTATTAACTTCTACTAGGTATTTAAATTTTCTTCAAATAAAATAAATAACTTTTTAAAAAGCGTTTGTAAGACACATTATTTTGCTATTGGTAACCCCTAGATTTTAACAATTATTTTCACAGAAGTAAACAATCTTATATGCAGAACTGTTATTATAACAATATTTACATCTACAGTTAAAAAATACGTATTGAAAGATCTGTACCTACAAATTTCTTGTTTAGGCCGCTTTATGTCGTTATATATTCATTTTATTATTATTCGATACCTTTGAATATTCGCGAGATAACATTCTAGTTATTTACTAAGCGCCTTAATTACCGCCCTTAAGGTAAGATTCAGGGAAATGTCAGTGTTTACCTCTAAGTACAAAAATTTTAACCACGTGCTGAAGACAATAAAAAATCTATTTGCGAATTTTAGTTTGATATTTAAAAAAGGGGGCAAAACCCTTTTTCCCTCCGGAAAATCGGCGCCTATGATAAACATCGTCCGAGATGGCTGAGATCTGTCAACTATGCTGCGGTAGTTTTTTACAGCGTTTCCAAATGTAGAAACGATGAGAATAAACATTTTTATTAATAATAATACCTGATAGATAACAGTTAATCCCATTAGTTGCAGTTAGTTATTTTGCATTTGTTTTTCGTTCCAAACTGTCAAAACTACATTTTCACTCATTACAACCTACTAACAACAGAACAGACTTCGCGTACAGTTAAGTAAAATGCCTATTTAGCTTAAGTAAAAGGAATACAATGGAGTCTTGTCGACTGTATTATAAGAAAATGTCTGTACCCGACGCAAATTTCTTTATTTAATTACTATAAAACGCTTAAAATTGAAAAAAAAACGCACTGGAAACTAAAGGAAAACAAAATCCCAACGTAAGAACATATTTTACCGTTTGCTGTTGCTGATTGCTGTGAATCCGTTAATTCTTATTTTTCTCCATCCCCCTCTTAAGTTCTTAGTCACAGTTAACTCTGTATATTAACATTTTTTTACTAAAAAAAAATAGTTACACATACCAAACGTTCATCAAAATTGTTTTGAGTAAAATGAAGATTATTTTGTTACATATATGTATCCTTGTTTAATTTATATGTATATATAATAGTATACATAAATAAGCCATATAATACAGTATTTTTAATATCTATTGTCCACTTTAAAAAAAAATAAAAATAAATTGTAATTCAATAGCTGATATATTGGAATGAATGCTTTCATATTTAGATTTCACTGTCAAAATACATTTTTAATGCAATACTTTTTCGAAACGGGTCTACTCTATTTTTAATTTTAGATTTTTAGTATACGAATTCCGATGGATTACTAAATTTTATAAGAAATAAAATTCCACGAACATCTACGAAATCGTCTGAAAAACAACAATTATTCAGTTGACATCAAAAGAAATTCTATTTCCTGTTGATATATGCAACATTATACATATTTAGGTGTCTAAATTTTCTTTATATCAAGATGCAATGATAAAATGATTCTTGACGTTTTGGGGCAACAACTTTATCAGTCATTATCTGTATGTTTTAAAAGTAAGTAATTCAAAAACACTTTATAGGTATTCATAATAATAATAATGTCCATAACAATTCACCATTTGAAATAAAATGATAGAAGCATTCAAGATTTGAACATTTCCACATTTTTTATAGCAGACATCGCTTATTCTCGTCAATGGAAGTTGGAACAATTGAGAAGTAGTTCAAGGTCATTCGGTACTCATTCCCGCACCCACACACAAACGTTTTTTTTGCCAGGCTACATACGCATTTTTTTTCCGACTTGTGTCTCGTCACTGTAGAGCGTCGCGTGTGTCAACTCGATCAATTAAGGCGTATTTACTTGTATAAACGTAGCACCAGGACAACGTCGTACACGATGCAGTAGAAAAAGTTGACATGAGTCTTGCGACTGAACAATCTTTAAGTAGCTAGTACAAAGTGTGAGGAAGATATTTAAATACATCCAGACAAGACTGTTAGACAATCATTCAATCCAAGTATGTATTCCATTTTGGTCACAATAACATTTACGTTATTTTAAGATTATATTTCCTTACCTTAAAATTTTGTCTCCCTGTAACTGATAAGAAATAATGGCGATGTTATTTTTTATACATTATGTAGAATTTTAACAGTTTCTTATTGACAACGAATTGGGTGTCGCTATGGTTTAACATATGTTATTTGAATTGTGAAAATGGGCGGCTTATTAAATATACATTTAATTCGCGGTTTTATAAATGCACATCGAAATTAAGTTGTAATATTTAAATTAACGAAAAAGGATAAAAAAAATTAGTAATCCATTTGATTTGTCCGACGAAAAACTAAAACAATTATTTATTTTGTGTAAAAGTGATAAAATATATGTAACATATTATAACCTTGAAATAACGAAAATGTTTATTATGATCAAAATGGAATACATACTTGGGCTGATTATCTAGAAAGAATAAACAACACTTTCTTAAAATTTATCAATATATTTTCTAACCTACAACAAAATGTCGTGTTAGGTTCGTCGAAGTGTAAAAAACCACACAGATACAAGTTAAAAAGAGCACATACGCTGAGTTTTAATTGTTTTTATTCATATACACTTACAATTATAAAAAAGAGATGAAATAAAAGTAGGAAAGGAAACGAAAAAGCTTGCTAAAATAATTAAAAAAACAGTTTCTTGGTCTTTTTATAGAAATACGGTGACATACTGGACTGTTGAGTAAGTAATATTTTGTAGAGTATTAAAATATGCAATAAACTGAGAAATTATGTATACTTAGTGTAATAATTTTAACAGTTAAAATAAATTATTTCACATTCATAATCTGTTCGAAACAAAACTTAATACAGTTACAGTTAATATTCAGTCATCTCAAAAAACTTGGAAACTGATACGCCACATATGTTTTTTCTGTTATCTAAATGTTCGGTACTCAGCCTCAAAGTCACAGCTGATATGGTTTATTTATTTATATTTAGAAGGTAGAAACTCTTATCTTACGAAAACGATTGAGATTCAGTCGAACTGAATACGAATAACGAAATCAATGTTACTGTCGTTATTAGGATTTGTAACAGGGTTATTATATTTAGGCCACTTTTTATTATCGTTATTATTAGAGATACAAAATAAAATTTCGATTAAAAGTCATAGGGTTTGTAACTCAATAAGTTAATGGAAGCAGTGCCGTGCAGAAGTTGAAGGGTACACAAAGCAATATTATATTTTTTAATGGAACGCTCTGTATATTGTTGAATTTTTAAATTACTCTCATTTTTCTTATTTCAAATATATACGGTATTCCTATCTAACCCTGTTCAATAATTCGAAAACGATTAAAGATAGAACTTTAAAATTAATAACATATTGCTATTGAATTTTACTTTACTTTACTAATTTACTATTATTAACTGACAAATGATTGTATTGGTTGGCATTTGACAAATTCTTCTTGATGTTTTGTTTATCCATTTTTACTACTATTTAAATTCTCCTCAAATAAAATAATAACTTTTCAAAAGCGTTTGTAAGATACACATTATTTTTCTATTCTCCACTCCACATTTTAATTTAATTTTCATATACTTATAAACAAAAGTGAACAATCTTATACGCTGAACTATATAAGTTTATGTTATAACAATATTTACATCTACAGTTAAATTTACGAAAATACGTATTTTCAAAGATTTTTGTACCTAAAAATCTGTTGGTTAGACCGCTTTCTGTCGTTACATATTCGTTTTACTTCGGTACCTTTGAATATTGAACTTCATTAAAAGAGCTGTTAGCAAATAGTTTTAGAAATTAATTTACTCTGTACTTGTTCAAGACAAAAAATTGTAAGCTGTTATAAATACTACTAATTAAAGACATGCTACAGTATTACATTTTTTTACACATAACAGTAAAATTATTATTATTCTCATCATTCACTTGAAGACAATCATGGCAATAGAAAATGTTTTCTTTTCTAAATGTATTTATATTTAATAATGATCCTAACTTTTACGGATTTGTGCCAACTCCAGTCTGTATATTATTTATTTATAGAATTTTTTATTCACTTTTTTCATTTAGGCGAAATAAATGATTAAATAAAAAAGTCGGCCGACTTGCTTATAATGTTCCCGCAAGTTCTGAGCCGCCATGTTTGTTAGGACCTTTAAATTACTCTTTGAATATTTTAAATTGACACATTTTTTTGTTATTGCAACATGTATGAATTCTTTAGTAGGAAAGAAAAAGAGTAGCTATATTATTTTTCTGGGCTGAATCATACTTGTTGCAAATTTGTAATTTAAAGCTTCACGGTATAATATAAGTAACACGTTTTTTATGTTTTCTATAACAATTGTTGTATTGATCTTAATTTCTTTATTGTACTTCCTTTTCCCACGGTAATTCAAGCAATATCGATTGACACTCTCAAGCAAAACCATACTTTTCCGTACACAAACTGCAGCAACAGTAACACGACGGTTGTAAAAATGGTAAAAATCAACGTGCAACAATAAAACTGGTTCGAATCGCGAAATTATCCGTTTCGGGTAGAGGAAAGGCCGTTAATGGTCACCTTTAAAGCGCCAAACGAGCCCCACTGAACACATCCACACCATAATCACCTGTTATTCAAATGTAAACACATATTCAATTTCGCGTGTCCGAACAATCCGACCTGGGGACGAGTAAGGCACATTCCATTTTACGAAAAAACCGAGTTCGTACGGCCAAAATCCACCGTGCACGGACGAGAACGCGCCGGTCGCCGTCGAGGCGTTGTTCTCGCCGACAAATTTCGAAAATATACTGGCAGGCAAAGGGGCCAGAATTGTTAAGGTTAGAGACCCACACAGGATTCTAGTTCCAGACCCATTTACAACACACAATAAAACTACGGCGGGCGGCGCGTAAAGCTGCACTCCAGTGGCGCGCGTGGTCCCACTTCTGATTTCGCAGCGCGAGTACGCACTGATAAAAATGGGTGAAAATTGCCATGTTTTGTTATGTCATTTTTACATAATATTTACTGGAAAATTTTAATTTATATTATTGTATATTAAGGAATAATCAAGTATATGTGTTTTTACATAATAAAATTAGAAAATTTCGCAAATAATATGATGTGATGATACAATGGAACTATTTACTTTTACTAAATTTATTATGAAATTTTACAGAAGTTTTCATGTGATTTCTGTTGCACATGCGTAAAGACATATAACCTCTAACCTAATACGTTTTTGTTGTTCTGTTAACGTGTAATATGCAAACATATACGGTTCATTAACAAGGACTTTTTGTGGGACATTCGTAAAACAGTAAGTATAAGATTATATTTTATTACGTGTGCACTTGCAGCTTGTGCCAATTTAAATATTATACAATTCATAAATATCATAGAAACTTAAACGGTACGTAGATGTTTCAATCAAAATTAGGCGGTATATTATATTTATCTTTGACAGTAAAAATAATAATTGCTTACAACATATATTAATATTAGTTATAGTTACGTTAATTATAAATTTACTATAACTAAAATTCGAGTTAAAAATATTTATTTACACAGATATACGTATATCAACAAATATTTGCAACAACCTGTACTGATGTTTCAAGAATAATTATGTAGTCAAATATTCAAAATATTTTCTAATGCAAATGAAATATCTACATTGCAATACATTTTTATATGATGGGTGAGCAATACACTTTTACAGAGAAAGGATAATTCATATTTAGAGGATAGATGGTTCTGCTACTGACAAGGCCTTCTTTTTTTATTGAATTCTAATAATAAAATCTACTGCATTTCTAATAATTTGTTAGTAAGAGATATCGTGCATATTACTCGTATATTGACTAGCTAAAACCTGTACTTTTGTACATTTTAACAAGCAGAGACTTAACATTTTTTTAAATAATTTTTTCGAAAAGTCAATGTTCACGGAGCTACGTAACCTCAAAGCTACCAAATTTTAAAAAAATCGTTCTAATATTAAAGAAGTTAAGTAGGTATAGCGCAAAAACAAATTTTAAAAAATAACTTTGAGGTTATGTAGGTCAGTTAATATTGACTTTTCTAGAAAATGTTGCTTTAATAGTCTATATATTGAATATCATTTGTTCTTCGAATAAGTAGGCGTATACTAAAATTGCTATCCCACTTTCAAAATCACCCTGTATAAAATTGATAGATCTTGTAACAGAAATATCCAACACACTATTTCGTTTAACGCTACGTGAAGATAAACTCATGCATAAACTGCACTTTATAATCATAGAGTATTACCACACCAACATAAAATTGCTCTGGTAGAACTTCATGCAAGGATATACTGAACGCGAAACAAAAATGGAGAGGCATCCGTCAGAATTTACATAAACCTACACCTAGCTTGCAGCTACAGGCAAATATGTGTATAATTTTTCTTAAAAATGCCTTTTCTGGACAGTGATAAAATACACAACTAGTGCATACTAATGTAACTAAAGTGGCATCTAGACAAAGTTGTAGATTTTCAAAATGATACCCAAAAAAAGAAAGAAAAAATGGTTTAGAATTAGAAGCATTAAAGGTTATAAATTGACTACGAGTTCAAAGGTCATTTATATATCACAAGATAATAATTAGTGTAAACCCATACGATTTTTTTAACCTTTGATTATTGGAAGACGTGTGGCTTTGATAAACCTTGCTTTAAAAAAGAACGGGGTTAGGTATTCGAAATAAAGTATGATGGTATTGTAAATTAAATACAATTACTAATAAATATTAAATAAATTAGTAAAGTCAATCGTAGGTTACGATTATGAACATATCACGCAAATTATCAAAAGCTACCAAAATTATTATGCTAACAATGAAATTTCAATGTACAAATAGAAATTATTGAACTATAAAATAGGTATACAGTTCACTATAACCACCATTCATAGCCCACTACTATTAATTCTGGCACTTTTAATAGAAAACAAGCAAGATTATCAAAGTTTAGCATGACCAAAAAAGTGTTGGAATCGAATTTTGTATAATATGCAGGCATTCTTTTTTAGAATTGGTCAAAAAAATCCGTAGTGGATGCACATTAATTTTAGTCTTGCCACACCTTAATGACCTTGAACTCATGGCCAATTTACAATCCTTAATGTATCTAAATCGTATATCAAACATGATCTATTCAAGCCTAAAGTTGCAGACATTAATTTTTTTCGAAAGTTGGGCTCCAATTTGGTGCACTTGGACACAACTTTGTATAGAGGCAAATTTAGTTAAATAACAATATTTTGGACACCCCTACACGAACTTGCTCTATGTCCTACACCCTGTATACTGTTACAATGTATGTTTGCCAAAGTGCCGACGCAAAAGCAACCTGTCGGTTGGCCGAATAAATTCAATTCGATTGTCATTCAGATCGCAATGAAGACACAGTTTGATGGCCAATAAAGCGAACTTTAATGCCACTTGTTATTCATTAAGTACCCACTAAAGAGTTGCCACGTTATTTGCGTGTTTCCCAGCTCCTGGGTCGACGTGCCGCCTCTGAGGCGCATAATCAGGTTTTCCCTGCTTAAATCGGGCGTACACCCCAATCCTCTGTCTCTCTCCCCTTACCCATAGAAGACATGTCCCGTTGCTTCGACGTAGTGACGATGGGCATGATGCGTTTGACGATAAAACTCTCCTCGATATTCCGTACGGACGTATTGAAATTTTGACGATTAGCGTTCTTAGAAGGAGGTCCCAGCTTAAGTTTTTGAATAATAATTGTTGATGGTCGATGGAATGGAACTCGGGTTAATCAATACTTCGTTAGGATGGACAGAATCTCACGGTCGATTTTTGACTAACCGTTTCAAATAAATTTACGTGATACAATTTCTAATTGGTCATACAAAGGTTTAGATACTCGTATTTCATTAGGGAAACGAATTTGAGATCTTTATAACCATATTTTTAAAGCGTTTACACTGTACGAAATAGCTTAAGGTGGCCACGGATTTCTCGCCGTAAAATGATCAAATTTGTGATGTTTTTTAGGTACTGAAATCTTGAAAAATAAAACACGTAGAACAAAAGTAATATTAAAAATAAAATTACTGATGTTTTGTTTATCCACTTTTACTATTTAAACTCTCTTCAAATAATATAATAACTTTTAAAATGCATTTGTATGACACATTATTTCGCTATTCTAACCCCACATTTTAACAATTATTTTTACATACTTATAAACAAAAGTGAACAATCTCATATGCAGAACTATGTAAGTTTATGTTATAACAATGTTTACATCTATAGTTGAAAAAAATACGTATTTTGAATGATTTCAGTACTTCGCTGGATAGATCGCTTTCTGACGTTATATATCGATTTTACTTCGGTACCTTTGAATATTCGCCAGTGGCATGAGATAACACTGTTGTTATTTGCTAACCTCTGTATTATTCAGTTCTTAAATGTGTAAAATTACTTATATTTGTAGAAAACACTATTTAAAGAATACGGCGCCCTTAAGGTCGCCGTATTTCTCGCCATAAAATGATTGTGGTGTTTTTTAGGTACCCACAGAAATATCGAAAAATAAAACACGTAGATCAAAAGTAATATCGAAAATAAAATTATTGATGTTTTGTTTATCCACTTTTACTATTTAAATTCTCTTCAAATAATATAATAACTTTTAAAATGCATTTGTACGACCCACATTATTTTCTATTCTAACCCCACATTTTAATTATTTTCACATACTTAAAAGTGAACAATCTTATATGCAGAATCATGTAAGTTTATAACAATATTTACAGCTACAGTTGAATTTAAAACAATACGTATTTTGAAAGATTTCTGTACAGGTGACATGAGATAACATTGCTATTATTTGCTCTATGTTATTCAGTTCTTAAATGTCTAAAATTACTTGTATTTGGAAAAAACACTATTTCAAGAATACGGAACCCAGAATTTCTGTATTTACAACTAAACATTTTTGTGCATTAAAGTCATAGATATTTATACATCAAGTGAGTTAAATGAATTTTTATTCATGAGCTAATTTCTTCTAGTGAATAAATTCATTTAACTCACGTGGCGTATACAATATTTTCTCCAATTGTGACAGACGATAGATATTTTATACTTTAGAACAAGTGAGCTAACTGAATGGTTTGTGAGATCGTACTAGATGTTGTTTGGGATACACTATAACAACCAATTATCCTTCAAATTCCGGAAGACTTCATGTCTGTCTTTTTTCCATATACAGGATGAACCTTAAATAAGTACAACTATTTTAACTGCTGGTGTAGTTCGTCATATAGATCAGTCTAATGAAAGCCATTTTTAAAAATGTCTAATATTTACGGAGATTTTAATATTTTTTAAAAATACCCACATTTTGAGGACCGCTGTCATAATCTACCTAATGAAGCACATGATTTGTTGCGAGGTTGCCATATCTTCTCTAATATAAATATTACGTTTCCTTTAACGTAATAGTAAAGTAATATGGTTAATTCTATTTTAAAAATACTTGTTTTAAGCATAAGTACAGTAAAATTGGGTATGTAGTAAGTAATTTTAACTGCTTAACTAACTATAAACGATTAAAAATGAATTTCCGCAAGTTAAATACTACCATAAAGTGTTTAGGAAGATATTACGTGATATTACTATGTCCAATGTTCAAAAATTATACATAAACGTGCACACAAGCTTACCTGTTTGTTAAAAAATTAACTATTGAATCAGTAATCCACATTTCACAAGTTAAATGTCATTGTACACTGTTAGAAAGAGACACAAGACACAATTTCCTTAAGTTATTTTATGAAGAATAACGAAAAACTATGATTTTCACACAACATATTAAATTTAATTTGTGATAAATCAGTTAGAGTGTAGTAAAATTGGATAATGAACAAATTCTGGATAACTATGATTGTGAGTAGATAATCTGGTTAATATTTTCAATTTATTGGTAAGGTATAGAAATGACAAAGGGGAGGAGATGACCATTAATATTTTCATAAATAAACATATTTCAATCATTCTTTGACATGTCTAAAAATTCTAATGTAAAACTGGCAACGCTGTGGAATTCACATCCACCATGACTCCCGGAACCGCGGTCCTCAACAAGTTTTGTATTGAAAAATCACGAAATTTATTTAAAATTTGACTTTTTTATTCCTGATTTTTTTGTAAAAAGACTATGAATTATGTGTTCTACACAGTGAACTGTTCTGCTGGTTAAAATATTTGTACTTATTTAAGATTCACCCTGTATATAAATTCAACATTTCAATACTAATTTATTTATAGAAAAATAAATATATTCGATCTGCACTCAATTCAATTTGCAATTTATTTGGATTGTCAAATTCACATGCTGCAATACAAGAAAATTCTCAACATTACATAATCGTTAATTGCCCAATTATTACTTTAATTGACCACTGCAATATCTGCATCTTATTAAAAAAAGTTATTATGCATCCATTACTACCAGTTTATTACATAATGTTTATTTTTTTTTATACAAAGGAACTTTGCTCTTTTATTTTATTAGGTATTCATGACACGTATTGTGTGAAATTTTCAAAAAATTATTGAGATATATATATATATATTTTAAGATGCATTGATAATAGGACAACAAAATATTATACATTACTGAATACTAGAAAGTTCAACTTAGGTAGTGTTTAGCATTTATATTGCCAAAATGTAGCGATTTTATACTTAAAATATTTATTGAAAGTGGCTCTTTTTATGGAATTTTTACATAAACTTCAACAATTAATTTTTCCATTTAAAAGCTAAAGTAAGAAAAACACAAACCTTTCCTAAGTTCATTCTTTATGTATATTTTGCTGCAGTCAAAAAAGTGTTACATTTGTTGTAGAAGAGAAAGGTAAACTTAAAATTATCTATGCCGATATGCATGTTGTTTTGATTATCGCCATATTTAACCACAGTAAGATCAATAGTTTAGCTATTACTAGACAACAGTATATCTGTCAAGGGATTAAGATCTTACTGTCTTGTAGACTATACTCTGCTAATACACGGTAACGGCGCCCGTATTTAAATATGCTTCTTTTCAATGCACAGCATGTCAAAATTGAAAAAAATAAACATTTCGCCACAACTCAAAATTAAAATTTTTTGGGACTAGAATTTCGAAAATATTATTTAATTTTCTATTTATTGATAGTGGGCGTTAGTTACACCCAGAAACTTCCTTGTAGATGCGAAAAAAGGTGTAAGCATGGCAGTTGTAACAAGTTTTAAATAAGTTTTAAAACCTATCACAAAAACAGTTGAATATTGCCGAGATGTATGTCTAATTGTAATTAAATGGATCTATAAAAATGGAATAAATAAATTTATAAGAATGGTTTAATATAACCTCTTTCTTTTTCGATGTAAACATTATATTTTATTATATAAAAGTTAAATAAACATGTAATATCTCGAAAACCATAAAACATAAATATCCTGTATAATATATTTCTGAAAAGTTCTGTTGTCTTTCCAATTAGGCAATCCAAACCACGTGGTTATTCAATATGACGCTGAGGGCATTTACAGTTGATGACATTTTGCGTTTTGTCTATTGGTTTTGATACGATTCTTTACCAGTTGTTTTAAACTATATAGTGTTTTGTAGATTTTTTCCAGATAAACTCGCACGTTTTTTAACGACACACCCTGTATGTACCTCGGAGCATTGAGGTAATTAACAGCAAATAGTTTATTATCGTCGGGTTTTATTCTAAACATTTCCTCGACAAGACGCTTTCTGTTACTTTATGAAAGGCTAGCATAGTGCCAACCACAATAAATCCTGGTCTGGCAAAGTCATCTGTTATATCCTAAGGGGACCTCCTGAACAGTCGCTTCGGAGTCCGCTTAAAAAAGGCCGTTTTGTAATTGTAATTTATTAAGTACCGGGTAGGCGAAATATTTCATACGAATCGCGACGTCGCGCAGCGTTCTCATCGGCATTTGGAAAGACTAAATCCGATCTTTATTACGTCGTTATGAACGTTCTCTTTTTTGGCTCAGTCAATTAAGGAAGAAGCTGTATTAAAATGGTTTCGCCTTGACGTCTTCAATACTTGCATCGTAGTGTACGGTCAATCAAAGTAGTTATATTTATTTAAGTGCGCAAAATCTATATTTTTTAATGGTTCTTTTTTTGGTCTAGACCGTAGCCTCGAGACAAACAATCATTCTAAAGCACCATAAAACATGGAACACGAAATATAAACAATAATTTTTATCTAACTGTCCAAGTATTTGCCACTGTAGGTTTATTATTCTATCCACGACCACAATATTAAGAAGATTTAATGCGTCTGTTTTCCGTGGATTAATAGTTATTTATGCAACAAGTACAAAAAGTAAGTGTGTGCTACAAGGCCATCAAAAGTGCAATAAGAACTTTTTGTACGAGTTGCATACAATATTTTTTCTACGTTCATGCAAAAACCAAAAAATATTTTATTTAGATGACACTAAGTGTAGGAAAATATGACGTCGATTTCAACGTTTATGTTTGTCATATGATGACAAAACGCTGTAGTAGAATAACAGATGAAAGCAATAAACATCTTATTGCACTAGTGCAATGAAGAACCACTTTTTCCACTAAATATAGTTCAATAATAGTTATTTATGCAACAAGTACAATAAGTAAGTGCAATAAGCACTTTTTGTACGAGTTGCATACAATATTTTTTCTACGTTCACGTAAAAACAAAAAAATGTTATTTAGATGACACTAAGTCTAGGAAAATGTGACGTCTATTTGAACGTTTATGTTTGTCATGATGACAAAACGCTGTAGTAGAATGACAGATGAATGCAATAAACATTTTTAACTAAATTCCACTAAATATAGTTCAATAACGTTTTGTTTTTTGCATGAACGTAGAAAAAGGTCTTTTAAACCACTAATGGATTAGAATTCATATACCACGCTTCGATTTTATAGCATTTTATATAGCATTATTATTATTAACATTTATCTTAAGAACGATCTTCATTTTGACCGGGATTATTTAAATCCAGTCGATAAAGAGTTTCTGAAAGACTATATATATAATTAATAACTATTTCAATGTTTTTATCTGAAGTTAGTATCAAAACTTTTTCACGATCGCGTATTTTTGTTTCCATATGTCACGATATTGTGTTTTTGTTCATCGCCGTTAAAAATGGCTAATTTTGCGTTTCTACAGCGATTAAAAGAAGTCGTCTTTTCTGACAGTTGGACAAAAATATATATTTCATCGCATCTAAGAAAATATCAGACTTCAGTTTCTGTGACTATTTTAAGTACGCACAGAAATGTGAAAAAGAAACGGATGAAAGAGGAAGAGAAATAGGGATAAACTTGGCAAACACTAGTAGGGTAGGTACCCGAATACTTGAAACCTTATTTTCTAGTACAAATAATGCTAGTAGGGATTAGCAACCCCAGGGGTTGGTTTATGGTAAAAATTACCACGAAGCAAAGTAAATATTTCTTAACATTTTACGATACCAAATTGTCCTTTTATTACTTTATGATGGTCAATTTCAACAAGCAAAATAAATAGTCGTATAAAAAATCGTCGAAAGAGCCTGGAGACGTTATATTTGAATCTTGGAGAAATAGTTTTTATGTACATATACAGGGTAATCCTTTAAGAAGAAATATGATCGTTCAGTTAAACATAACCTTAATACAATATTGACAGTTCAAGAGATACAGATTGTTGAAATTTAGAATTTTATCTTAAACTATCACACTGTTAAAAAGTGAGAAATATCAGTTATACAGTATGCGCCAAAAATATGGAATAAATTCAATAAAAACGAAACAATTATTTTTTGGAAAAATCCTCGAACAGGTCGATTTTTAATTTAAAAAATACATATTTTAGCGTAAAATGCGATTTTCAAATGTCATTTGTTTTCGAGTAATGACGTCATCGATTTTTTTTAAATGGCAACACCATATTTTTTTCCTTGATTCTGAGAGATCGTTTAATTCTCTATCAGACAGTACTAAAATTTTGCCCTCTTACATAGGAAAGTTTTCGAGTAAATGACGATTGAATGTTAGAAAACGTAAATCAATTAAAATAAAGCAAAAACGTTATCAAGTTTAGTTTTTCGAATTCCATAGTTCTTTTATGGATCACGTAGGTGAAAATCTTTGCAAAGTGTCATTGTCACACCGACTTTCTAATAAGTATTGTAAACGACATAGAAATTATTATTCAATTTAAAGTATTATGGCACATTTAACTGTTACTCAAAGAATTGAAATTTTAATTCTTATCGGATGCGGGAATATGACTAGAACTCAGCAGAAAGTTTGCGATTTATTTAATGAAAAATATCCAGATCGCCCTATCAGCCAATCAACAGTCAGTAAGGTAGAGTCTAAATTTAGAGAAACTGGCAATGTTGTAAATATTCCAAAACCTGAACGTCCAAGCATTAATGAAAATCAGAAACAGAACATTTTGATAAGTATGGTGGATAATCCTCATAATTCTTCACGATTGGTTGCATTAAACAATGACACTAGTCAGAGCACAGTGCTACGTATCTTGAGGAAGGAAAAATATCATCCCTACAAAATTCAACTTGTGCAGGAACTCAATGATGATGATCCCGATCGCCGCTTACACTTTTGCGAAATTCTAATGGATTTATGTCAAGGAAATAGAAATTTACACCGGCAAATACTTTTTTCAGATGAGGCCACATTTTGTCTGAATGGTACAGTAAACCGTCAAACTTACAGATATTGGAGTCGGGAAAATCCTCATTGGATGGCAGAGGCACATACCCAACACCCCTGTGGGCTGGAATAGTTGACGACAGAATAGTAGGGCCTTTCTTCTTTGAAGGAACCCTTACAGGACAAAGATATTTAGAGTTTCTAGAAAATGACCTTGTTCCAGCCCTTGCAGTAATTTTTCCTAACGATAATAACCCTGACATTCCTGACGATACCATATGGTTTCAGCAAGACGGTGCACCTCCGCACTATGCGCGCCCTGTACGAGATTTTTTGGACAACTGTTTTCCTGGGAGGTGGATCGGCAGACGCGGACCAATGGCCTGCAATATCGCCAGATCTTACACCTCTTGACTATTTTTTATGGGGATACTTGAAGTCAAAAGTGTACATTAATAAACCAAGTAATTTAGAAGAAATCATTCATAATGTGCAAGAAGAATTTCTTCACAGACTTGCGCATTGTCAAGAAGATGGTGGATGGCAATTCGAACATTTAATTTAAGTATAAAATTTAATCAATTGTATTTTATTTTACATACCTCAGAATTGTTACTTTTTTATGGATAAAATTTACGTTTTCTAACATTCAATCGTCATTTACTCGAAAACTTTCCTATGTAAGAGGGCAAAATTTTAGTACTGTCTGATAGAGAATTAAACGATCTTCCAGAATCAAGGAAAAAATATGGTGTTGCCATTTAAAAAAAAATCGATGACGTCATTACTCGAAAACAAATGACATTTGAAAATCGCATTTTACGCTAAAATATGTATTTTTTAAATTAAAAATCGACCTGTTCGAGGATTTTTCCCAAAAAATAATTGTTTGGTTTTTATTGAATTTATTCCATACTTTTGGCGCATACTGTATAACTACTTTGCTAGCTGGGACCTTAATACAATATTGACAGTTCAAGAGATACAGAGTGCTGAAATTTAGAATTTTATCTTGAACCATCACACTGTTAAAAAGTGAGAAATTTGAGTTATATAATTATTTTAATTTTCAAATCCTAGGTCTCTAAAGCCTCAAATTTTTGTCTCTAGTATCTGTAACTGTCGGATATCCTATTCTTAATCAATCACCCTGTATAAAGTATCTATGTATTCTTAATAAAGACATATAGGGCCATAATCATTTTTAATAATAGAAATTTGTACTGATAAACAGTAACACAAGCGCGGTAATAATGTAGTATCCCGCGTACAATGTTTTATCTACAACTGTCGAAGTTAATGATAATAATTAGTATTATGATACATGATTTATATTCTAGTGCGACGTAATCGTCTATTAAGAAATTACCAACCAACATAATTATCGTGAAAGTGTAAATATGAGTTTAAGCGATGATTATCAGATATTGAGAATGAAGCTTCCAGTGTTATTTCAAATTTCGTGTCAGAGAAATTATGGAGAAATACGACCAAGTATTGGCTATCAAAAATGGTCTAGAGAAAAAATATATTTAACATAGGTAACTAACAAGAACAGATTTCAACGAACTAAGTAAAACACAGAAGCCTCCTTCTCTATTACTCATGATAAAAACAGAAATTTCATTCAAGAAGAATATCGATGTCAAAAGATACTTAAATTTTAAACAATCAGAAGGGTACAAACCTAATAAATCTAAGGCATTAACAAACAACGAAATATCCAGATATTTAATGAATGCAGATGATGAATTTCTGCTCAAGAAGGTTTTGTAACCAATATTTTGATTCCTGGTTTGGTGGGAAGAACTCACAAATCTGCTTGTAAAACATGTGAAAGATGAAGAACAACTTCCAAGTCATGATACTTAATACTAAAACAAAATCTAGAGAATTTGTTTGTAACATCTGGCAATATTGATGGCTTGAATTTAGTGGAACTGGTAAATGTAGCAAAGAATCTATTATATAAACACTATGCCTTAAACTGCCTAATCCAAATGCGGATATTGGGCACTGATATCGCGATCATCAACCAGTCTGGAACTAGTCTTAGACTGGAAGTCTAAATCTGACGCTGAAGGCTATATCGAAATTTCTACTGAATACAAGAAACAAACGGCTATGCACATTTTAGGCGAAAGCGAGAATATTTCCTTATTCCCTCAACATCCAAACTTATTTCATCAACATCTAAAAATTATGTTCACACTCAAAATATTTCCACCTGTTCAAGTAAATTGTTAGGCATGTCAGCATCTGGTATTAATTTATCCAATTGTAAAGATTTTACTGTGAATGTATTTAAAAAATGAGATGTCATATGATCTTGAATATTTTGTTTATTTAATAAGTGTCCCATTTAATTTACAATGTCATTATCGCACTGAGATAATGTTATGGTGAGTTTATATAAAAATCTTAGTCGTAACTTAACCTTTATTTTGTCTCTACAAGCCCCGGCCAATCGCTGACGCCGTAGAAGGCATGTAGAAGGAAATGGAGCACTTTCGCGCATGCGTACTTATTTGGTCTTAGTCTTAGCCCTAAGAAGTTAAAAGATAGTAACTTTCAAGGTCAGGTCTTAAGACCTCCTTAGGACTAAGACTAAGTTACGACTTTTATAAACGTACATATGGAAATATGTACATTTAACTTCTTAGGGTAAAGATTAAGGCTAAGTTAGGACTATGACTTTTTAATAAACTGACCATAAGTCATTATGACACTCGAAATAGTGTCAAACATAGTCGTTATGACAGTTGTAGATAAAATATATAAAGCTATACACATGATTTACGTTAAGAGTCTAAAATCAGGCATTTTTTTGCATACACGCATACGTATACAAAAACTGAGCTAATGTGTTAATTGATACAATTTATATGAAACTTCACTTCATTTCAGTGACATTGGTTATAACTCTTGTAGAAGTGACAGTGAAAATGTTGAAAAAACAATAAATTAGATTTTTTGTCTAGCTGTTTTGCTAATATAATTTTTTTTCATAGTAAAAAATGCAATAATTAACGATTTTCTAGTCACATTTTTCCATCAAATTTATATTGATCGCAAATCTTTAATTTGGAAAATTTGAAATACTCCGCCAATGGCTGTCTCACTTAAAATTGCATGAAGCTCAATTTCCAATTACATTTGTACCGAAGCGTCGGTGCGCTTAGCATTAATATATATGTTTACGTGTAGCATATACCAAATATGGAATACCGTCGTCCAATAACTTTAATAATTCAGAATTACATTTTGCCAGCTGTTTGAATTCCATGAATTAATTCAACATGATAAATTTTGATGCGGATCGCTAGTAGCATATATTCCAGTACAAATCCTGATACATCGAATACCAATATTTCTTGTGGAATAGGCGCTAGACCAACGTGCAAGGCTTTTTCTACTGTTAAGAGAAAGAGCGCAGTCAAAACTAAATGTTAACGAAGGTATATTCAACAAGAAGGACCTTTGGAAGAGGCCTGTTCTATGGAAATATACCCGTATTGCACCATTTAGTTTCACATCAACTATCAAAGTCAAATTGAACTCATCATTGAAACAAAAGCAACGTAAATAAAAGAGGTAATTCCAAATTAGAAAATGTATTGAACTTACCACCTTACACCGCTAAAAGAAGATTAAATGAGTGAAGTTATACTTATCTGAAAAAGAAGAAGGATTTGATAAAATATCAACCCATTTACAGGTGGTGGTAAAGTGTTTTACATGAGTCAAGCGTTGATTGTGTATGTACAAGGTGGTTCTAGAATATGTAGTCAAACTTATACGCCGGAAATTACAGCTCAAAATAGATTAATTAAACCTAATTTACCCAGATACCAAAAGAGTGTTACCGCCTCTTAGTATTTAAATTGAAACATTCTATCGTGACCCTTAGTTTCCGCTGTATTAGATTGGCTACATATTTTAAAATTACCCTGTATATGCAACTATAGTCGGGTTTTGAAATAGTAGAGAGTGAGTCATATTATAAAACCCCCACACAATGTTAGCACAAATAATTACATCCTGTCTGTATAGTTTTCGTATAAAATTGCATGTTCAGAATTCTCGATTTCTATTGGTAATGACAATGTGATGCTATTTCATATGCAGCGCAGCCATGAGTGTGCGCATAGGAAAATTTAAGATACATATTTCCGCTAATTTAATTGTGACTGAAATTCATTTATTAGTGATTTTGTGTTTGTTTTCTTAAGACTGGAGAATAATTCAAGCTCTACAGTGTGTTCTCAAAATTGTAAACGCCCTAATCTAACAAGTGGGGATGATGATGTGTGAAATATGTAGTACATCAACAACAGTGTCAGTGAGTAGTGTAAAAGACTGTCAAAGAAGATAGATGCTGACGACGGTACAAAATACGCGACTGTAGAACAATTCATGGTTGGTACTCTAAAAATAAGCTTTTTACAATAAAAAAAATCAGGTTGAAACTTTGTCTAGACTATGTAGAATTTTGGTTGACATGTATTCCGTTTTATAAAATCGAAAGAGGAGTGACATGGCAAAGAAACTATTTAAGACAAATATGGATAACTGAAACCACAAAAGTGGTGTGCAATTGCTATTCCCAAAGCAAACGGCAGGTATTTCTTGAAGAATTTTCGAGTGGATTAAAGTCATCTTCCGGAAAAAGACGACGCCCAATAATATCGATATTGGAAGTACAGAAGGATATTTGAGAGCACGGTTTACTTGTTTTTGAATCACGACGAACAGGAGACTCTTATAGGCAGCAAAATATTTGAAAAATGGTTTGAATCTGTTTTGTCACCCTATCATATCCGACAATAACTGTTAATGAGTGACCGTTATAGTGACAGTGCTAGTAAGTAGTAGCGTATAGTGCAGTCTATTAAAAGTGTTAAAATGTGATATCCGCGGAGTGCGCATCAGGTAGGTGGAAGTGATAGTTCATGTAGTAATTTTATGTTCTTTGACTTCTTCTCGAAGTGACAGGCCTATGGAATCTTATCCCCTACAACCCTCTCCTGCCGAACTCATCTAAGTGCTGTAAATTAGTGACTCTCTACTATTTTGCAACCCAGGTATAATTAGATATTACATATAGCACATGAGCTACAAGCATGAAGCTGGTTATTGTAGTAGTAGTTTGTTTAGTTGTTCTAGATGTTGTAAATGTGTACAGGATGACGATACTGTTTCTCAAAGCCTATTTATTTTGTACTGATAGAATGGAAGTATCCACCCTGTACGCATATAATAATAAAATGAAAAAGCCTGCGCTATAATAAGCGACTTATTCTGCAAAATGCCCTGCCGAGGCATCTTTGCCCGACTGAATACGTAATGATCTCGGATGACGCGGCCTCTGTCTGTCTGTGCTCGCGTATATTTATATTGCATATACGTGAGGCCACACCTCGAGTTACGGTAATACTACTTCCTCCCACACATTTCCGGTGTGCCAGTCAAACGATTGCACTTGTTGTCGACTCATTTCCTAAAGGGAGACCATCGCGCCGCCTGCGTAAGAGCGATATGTCCCAGATTTGCATTCTTATCGTCAATGGGGGTAAATGGGATAAAAATGTCTATAGTTTATTAAACTTCAATGCTAGACGAGTTTGGATAGTCGTTCGGTTGACTTATAAGCCAAGAAATTACAATAAAATTTAAGAATCACTAAATTATATGAAATTTTTGATAATTTGGCTACAACAATTATATAATCACCAAGTTACAATGACGTATGTTATTTTGTGACTGTCGCTGTTACTTTGGGACTGGCAATATTAGGTTGTGGCTATTACCTAATGCTACTGTGTGACTATTGATGTTAGTCTATTATTACTAATGTTACTGTTGTGACTGTTGATGGTTTTCTAATTGTTATTACTATGAGACTGTTGACATTACTCTGTGATTATTAATGTTACTTGTGACTGTTGACTCTTATGAGTATGAATGTTACTTTGTAGCTATGAAGAATGCTTTTCGACTATTGATGCTACGTTGGGACTACAATATTACTTTGTGAGTTTTGATATTTGTTACTTTTGTTTTGTGTCTATGGATGATGCTTCGGTACTGTTGATGTTACTGGTGACTGTTGATGTTTGTGACTATTAATGTTACTTTGTGAACGTTGATGTCACTTTGACACTACGAACTACTATGACTGTGAGTATTGCTTTGTGATTATGGATGTTTCTTTGCGTTGATGTTTGTTACAATTGATGTTATTTTGTGACTATGATGTTCTCATGACTGTTGATGCTATTTTGGGACTGATTATATTACATTGAGGCTACTAATGTTACTTTGTGTGTTACTTTGGGGTCATTGATTCACTTTGTAACTATGATGTTATTTCACGACTACTTTGGGGCAGTTGATATTATTGTGATCATTGATTATATTCTGTGACTTGTAATATTATTTTGTGTGTTGATATGTGTGACTAGGAATGTTGCTTTGTGATTTGTTGATGTTTGTGACTATTAATGTTACTTTGGAACTGATGATTTTAGATTGAACCTACTAATGTTACTTTGCGACCACTGATGTCACTTTGGGACTACTAACCATGAATATTGATGTTACTTTGTGACTATGACGTTATATCACGACTGTTGATGCTACTTTGAGACTGATGATATTACTTTAAGGGTATTAGTGTTACTTTATAATTATCGATGTAGAATTATTACTGATGTTACCTGGTGACTGTTGATGTTTGTGGTAATAAATGATGTTAATATTGATCTACATAGAACTGACGAGATTACATTGAGGCTACTAATGTTACTTTGTGTCTATTGGTATTACTTTGGAATTGTTGATGTTTGTGACTATTAATGTTACTTTGTGAACATTGATGTCACTTTGACACTACTAACTACAATGACTGTGAGTATTGCTTTGTGATTATGGATGTTTCTTTGCGGTGGTGTTTGTTACAATTGACGTTATTTTGTGACTATGATGTTATCTCATGACTGTTGATGCTACTTTGGGACTGATGATATTACTTTGAGGCTACTAATGTTACTTTGGACTCTGTGTGTTACTTTGGGGTCATTGATGTCACTCTGTAACTATGATATTATTTCATGACTACTTTGGGGCAGTTGATATTATTGTGGTCATTGATTATATTTTGTGACTATTAATATTATTTTGTGTGTTGATAAGTGTGACTAGGAATGTTGCTTTGTGATTTGTTGATGTTTGTGACTATTAATGTTATTTTGTGAGTGTTGGCATATATAAACCTTGTCTTGCGACTGATGACATTTGCAACTATTGATATTACTTTGTGACGGTGCCTACCAGGAAAATAAATGCGTATTTGATGGGTTATTGTAATGTTTAAAGTATGTGACATACATAAAACATCCGCCTTGAATCTAGCGGACATCAAAGCTTTTAACCCTAAGCACCTGACTGTTAGATTGTTGCGATACGTAATACAGCTACAGCGTAAAACAATGAGGGGCCGGGTACTTTCTAAACCAAACAAAGAGAACATAACCTCTCCGAAAACGTCCAGTACCCGTACGCATGATAATAAATCAATAATTTATTGCACGGGATAGTGCAAAACCAATAAAACGCAGGTACGCCTCTAGCGAGATGCAATTAAAAATAATAGACAGAAAATCTGCACGTTTACATTGCACTTCCTCATTCTTGCGCGCCTCGGGGTGAATTCTCACATGTCTTGCTCTCGAGACAATGTAAAACCTTAAACTAATTTAAATATAAATTGCATGATTCACAGTCTGCGTCTCCTCATAGAAGGAAGTCGTTAGGGCAGAGCTTCGGCGTTTAATTTAGATGCCTCTTACTTGTCCGTTATAGATTTACGGCCTTTGTGAAACAAACCTACCATCCATATTTAATAAATCTGTTTCGTAATTTCATGCCGCAACGTTCGACGGCAATCGACAGCTAGGCAAAGGTGTTCCTGTTAGACAATAAACAATGTCGCAAGATCTTAAATTATGCTTCTGATGTAGTAGCTACGCGAGGTAAATATATTGCCGACATAAGGCAACTTTTATATACACACCTGATGTAGGTTAAAACTTTTAGAGTGACAAATTAAACTTTACTCCGTTTCGAAATGAGATACAAAACAGTGAGGTTGTTGATACGTTGTTCATTTACGGTGAATCCCAGAAAAAGTCTGCAACAGCACTGCGTCGGTGCAGTTTTTCCCGTCCTCCGAAGTTTAGAAGTTAAAAACTGCATAGATAAACTACACGAAGTATATCTTTTGGTTATTTTGAGCTTGATTAGACCACGAAAACCCAAACCCAATTAATTATTACTTACATTTCGCGATACCCAAATATGCATAAAATATTGAAAATAATTTGAAAAATATGTATGTAGAAATAGATTTTTTGCTTACTTGGACTACTTCTCACATAATTTGTCAAGATTTTGTTTTTGTTATCTGAGATAATAGGTCTGTTCCCACAAAAGTCACGGATTGGTTTCAATCTGTTAGAAATATTCGACCAGTTAAGTTGTGAATGTGATTCGGTGCATGTAACTTAAGAAGTAATTGGACGAGTCCCTGACTCTTGTGGCAACATACCTAATTACTTTGTTCGCCCAACACTAAAATCAGGTTTCCAATCGTCAAGTGCATGCGCATTCCGACTAAAAGAATGCATTTTCAATTTTATACGAGCAGTTCACCGAACAAGGCTAATCAATTTCAAACAATAATCTCTGATACTTTATTACCAGACCATCAA
Organism: Monochamus alternatus; assembly: GCA_037114965.1. Classification (NCBI taxonomy): domain Eukaryota; kingdom Metazoa; phylum Arthropoda; class Insecta; order Coleoptera; family Cerambycidae; genus Monochamus; species Monochamus alternatus. The sequence goes on along the minus strand of CM073429.1, from coordinate 57,845,641 downwards.
ATTTATGAATCATAATCTAGACAGACCGATCTATTCCAAAATTAAAAGAATGAATACGTCCGTAAAATAAATATGTAATTCCTTCAATGCGCAGAAGAATATATGCAAATATTTTTTAAAAATGCATAATAAGAATGGGCTTTACTTATAATCTTGAAAGTTATTAAGTTTAGCTGTTCACCAATTACAGACATGGGAGAATTTTTTATTCTGTACTGCAATTGCGCTATTCCCATTTGGAATTTCATGTCTATTATTTTTCATTGTGAAAAGCAAATTATTGATGCACTACTCTACTAGCTTGGCTTACTATTTGTGGACTATTTCTTCCTTTTTCTTACCTGAAACAAAAAAAGAACTTTTAATGTTAATATTAAACATAAATTATAATTAATTTAAAACATATAAGGCCACGTAATATTCAATTTCAAACAAATATTCGTGTGTAGTTCGCTCTCTTTCCTACATATATTTTTGTCTTATCTCTGCATCTGTTATATTTAGAAAATAATAGTTATGATAATAGTGCAACATATAAACATGTAATATAGAATTAGAATAATCCCAAGGTATAAAATTACAACGGTTCAAATAAGTCTGTACCTATACTGATTTTATTCATCACACGAATCTGTAAAGTGTATGAAACGACGGTGTTCGCGCAAACTATTCTTGATTGACTAAATTAATTACATCTTTTTGCATGTAGGTACCCGTTTTTTGTACGGTGTATTGCACGCCGCAGTAATAAATGAACGTATACACACTTTTAAATACCAAAGGCGTACTCGTACCTTCGTTCTCCTGCTTAATTAATATTAATCGGCCTGATTTATTATATCGGAGAGGAAATAAAAAGTCTTTTACGCTCCATGATTTCGTAACGCGTTGTAATTATGTCGTGTACACAAATTACGATTTCATTTATTACCGCGGTTTCCATTTAGGTTCGTTTCAACTAATAAACGGCACATTTTTCCGTCGTTTATCGACTTTCCACGTAGCAAGGTCTTCCGTACGCTACGAACAGCGTTGTGTGTTGTGTGACCCGCGCTACAAGGATATGTTGGTAAACATGGAGAACATCCTATTTGGGTGGTCCTGGACAAAGGCTAGGGACCATGAAATTGTTTCCGACCCAGCAGAGGAGTTTCTTTTATGTTTGAATCATAAAGGGGATCGATATAAAGAAATCCTCTTCTTATTTTACCTACAATTCGCTTCGAGTAAACAGATTTGGTTCGGTACGGTAAATAACATTTTACGTCAAGAAAAAATAATATTGGTACACGCACTGAATTATCAGTGAGTCATAAATACGACATCTAGTGGTCGATCTTCAAGATGAATGATAACGTTGGTGATTTTTGACACTGGACGCCCTCTATCTGATTATCTGGCTACACAGTTTTACTTAATGATGAACTTGGCACAAATATGGTTTTATTAACGGTTAATTAACGATTTTCGTGTTATCTAGAATCTTCTGGTAAGTACCTACTTATTAAAGATATTGCAAAGATAAAGTAATCCTCAGAATCTCCACTCCTACTTTCTAAAACGATTGTCTGCGTCTTGGAAGGACCTGGGATTACAAATTACTTTGCTTAAAAGCAGGTAGAGGACACAACAAAATATATAGCCATGCTATAAACTATACAGGTAACCGTTCAAATCTAGCTCAGGTTTAGTACTGGAGTCAAATCGGCTGTCAATTATGCCGCTTTTTTTTTAAAGAAGGTGTAACTGAAATAAACCTTTACCATACTGAAAAGGGACAATTTAGGCATTCGAAATGCAATTTTTTTCAGGAGGGGCCAACTTTTTAAAATCGAATTTTCGAATGTCGCGAATTGCAGGGACCAAACTTTAACAAGTGTTAGAATTTTTTAAATTAAGAAAATAAGTTCATATAAATGTTTCCAAATGTATCAAAAATTTTGAACAAATAAATATTTTAATTAATGACCTTGATTATAAAGATGAAAATTTGAAAACTGGCACAATTATTTGAATTTTAAAGTCCATTTGGAATGCCCACATTCTCCCTTTACAAGATAGTGAAAGTTTAATTTGGTTACACCTTAAGGTTGCTGTATTTTTCGCGGTAAAATGATCAAATTTGTGGAGATTTTTAGGTTCAGAAATATCACTTTTACTATTTAAATTCTCCTCAAATAATATAATAACTTTTAAAGAGACACACATTATTTTGCTATTCTTTACACACTTTAAAAATAATTTTCAAACACTTATAAACAAAACTGAACAATCTTATATGGAGAACTATGTAAGCTTATTCGGTACCTTTGAATATTCATAGGTGGCATGAGATAACATTCTTATTATTTACTAAACTCTATATTATTCAGTTCTTAAATGTTTAAAATTATTTGTAGCAAACACTATTCGCAACTTTATAAAAAAAAATCAACCAGAAACAAGCGAGATAGCAAATCAATTTTACTCCACTATAAAGCTGCTCTCTTTATTTGCAGGAACAGTCAATATATAATTAGATTACGCATTCAATTACATGACCGAATTGAGATTTAAGACACTTTGGGTCAGATCCAAATTACAGATGCACTAAAGGTAATCTCTCAGCATATTCTTCTTCACTTACGAGTTTAATAAAAGAGTAATTTTAATCTTTATCGTCTACAGGATATTAGTCAGCAAGTAAACATGTACTTCCTTTCGTATTTGCACTTTTCCCATTCAGTTGTAAGAATTTAAATCAAACCAAAGTAAATAAGCGGCTTTGTATTATTATCAGTCCCAACAAGTCACATGTTTAATATTTAATTAGTAACACGGTATTACATAAATGATAGCATTTGTACTGCTATAAGTAGAAGTCATCGCAAATTCAAACAAAATGTATTTGATTAGTTTCTATTTTGTTTTTAGTATAGTTTAACTATTATAAATTAGCCTCCTTTAAAATTTATGTTACAAAAAAAAGCAAAATTTAATTTACTAAATTCATATGCATAGTACAGCTGAATAATTGGATTAATATGATGAAAATCTTTACATTTACAAAGTATGAAGCCTAGCATTTTTGATGCGCTAGAAATAATCGAATTAATATAATCACAAAAAAGACTAACTTGGAATCAAACAGAACGCCGAGATCTTTCATCGTATTGACTCTATTCAAATTTGAATTAGGAACATTATAATCATACGCAAGAGGGTTAATATTACGTTTAAATGAAATAGTGTAACATATGGAAAAATTCAAAAACAGGGAATGCTCCTCACAGTAACTATAAAGGTTATTTACTTATGTCGGATTGTAAAAGCAGGCAATCGTGTATAGATTCGATTCTAGAGTAAACCTTAAGATCAGCGTACAGCATCATTATTATTATTAATGGCCCCAGATGGGATCCCTGCGGGACGTACTAAATAATGTAGACCTGCATTTATTTACTACCACAAACTGAGATCTATTTTTTATATAGGATTCAATCCATCGTAAAAGTGTTCCATGCACACCGACATCAGCAAGTCTAATTAAGAGAATATCGTGATCTATCTTATCAAATGCCTTACTGAAATCGGTGTAAATAGTGTTCACTTGACAAAAGTCGTCCAAGCTACTATGAGTAGGTTAATAAGTTTGTCTCAATTGATTTATTTTTTAAAAAAACATACCGCTTCGGAATAATGAGGCTTTTAGTTAAGAACAATTTTGTAAAAACTGATAATTTGCTTATAGGTCGGTAATTATAAAAATATATCATTCACTCGACATTCGACCATGATTTTCATGTTTTAACAGTAATCCTACTACATACATGAACTTAATACAAATACGTAGAAAATAAAAAAAAATCTACTCACTGGCTGATAGATATACGTAGAATTTCACAAAACACATCGCTTATTCCTCAAACCAATACACACTACTCCAATTTCACACGGCACAGAGCATCCTCGAAAACAAAAACGAATCGTCGGAACACCCAGCCGTCTTCGCCGCACAGCCCGCGCCTTTTTTTTTCTAAAGTCTCGTCGCCGTCCGCGCGCGGCGCTCGTTTGTTTTGGGGGCAACCTGCCGCCGCCGTCGCCGGGTCCACTAACCCAGAACGTTTGCGGGCTAGCGGGCGCACCGACGAGGTGAACGCACCAATCAAGGACGCGGGTTCAAGTTCGGCATCCTATGAGCGAGCCGCTAGGCAGTGCGGTGCGCGCCGGGGGGACAACGGGGGTATTAAGGCTGTTTCGTCCACAAAACCTTAAAAATGAACCTAAAACATCCTGTATATTTTTATTTAATTAGGAATTAATCTTATTTTCTGTTAGCGACATACATATTAATTTAGAATTTTAACTCTGCACTGACATTTTCTAAGTAGCACTAAAGTAACACTACCTACTTTACAGTTATGTGACATATAAGTAGCTCTCCTGGTTTTGGAGACGTACTAGTTACCAATGGGACGACCTTTAAGTTTTCAGAACTAGAAAGTGGCAAATGATATAGTTTCAAAATGCATTCACTTTCAAGGCGTTTCGATAGTTACCGCGACATTCAGGAAACCGTAACTGTTCACATTATGTACGTATTTATTTAATTCGGAATTAATAATTTTTTTTCAATATAGCGATATACATTTTAATTTAAAGTAGCTCTCCTAGTTTCGGAGACGTCTCAGTTACAGTAGGACGACTTTAAAGTTTTCAGAACTTGAAAGTGGCAAATGATCGTAGCAGCGACTAACTAAAATATTACTTCAAAATTCCAATCACTTTCAAGTAGTTTTGATAGTTGCCGCGACGTTAAGGGAATCTTATTTGTTCGTTTAATGCCGTAGAGCTTGCTAATACTATTAATCCAAACAACGTTATCGCTACTTGTAGAACTATTTAGCATCATTACGCACTTTCTAGTATCACATCTTAAATCACATGTGGAGTGTACTTTTTGTCTTTGCGGTTATTATATTTTTAATAATTAATTTAGTGTAAGTATGAACAAAACCTCATATAAAACTATAATCCACAGTAAACTATAAACACTACAAAAACATTTAAGGACAAAACAGGCAACAGGGGTAACAAGCAAAGCCACAAAGAAATGTAATGAAAATAATAAGGGATAAGTATTCAACTATTCACTACTAGAAGATAAAATTAAAGGCGTGTGTTCACTGTAAATGTGAGACGTATCGCGTTCAGAATGAACAACAGGAAAAATCATTTGATACATAGTGATTTTCGGAGTCTCCACTGAAGATGCCGCTAGTGAAGAGCGGAGAAACGTTTGATAGCATGGGATGCGACCATTTACAGAGACGGCTACAAGACATCTGGAACGACCACAATTATCCGAGGAACGGTTCCGACCGTACAATCGCAATACCAACAATAGGAGTTGAATTCAATATATCCCGGCTAATGCTAGGGATGTGCACTTTAATTCTGTTTCTGACAGCGACCAGTTACCGAGGTCACGGCGTAAGAACCCGGAAAAATGTTACTAAGAAGCGGCAGTGGGAACGTTAGTGCTACTTTAAAATAACGCGGCAGCCTCGTTCAACAGCATGTAGTAAATATTACTTGAAAGTTACATATTGGCTGTTTCTGTTACGAATGCTAAAGTACCAGTTACTTTGAAGTTGCGTTTCTTAGAGTAAACTACCTCAAAGTAAGATTTGCAAAATGCGCCATTTTGAAGGGCGATTTTATGTAGAAATAAATGTAACAATACAGTTATTAAAATTAGAAATCAAAATATTAAATAATTTGTCAAATTTTTTGAAGGCACTGGCAAACAACCAAATAACCCGTTGTTGCCTTCGTAAGCTTTTACTTAACAAAATATTGTAGATTGACTTAAATTAGGTGAATTATTGAATGAATTTCCAAACAAGTTTAGTTTCATTTTAAGAAAAATATCCACCCACACATATCAACGCATCTTCTTTTCATTTTATTTATTTATTAATATATTTTGGCAATCAGAGGTACTGTTACAATTGGTGTAATATTAATTAAAATTTTAAATAAAATATGAATGGATGAAATCATTACAAAATGGAATAAGCTTTATTTCATTATTTCAGGCACCTCTGCAGAGTTGCTCGATTTCAATGGATCTCACCGCGGATATTTCTCGGCCTTTTTCTTCCTACCGTGAGTGATGAACCGTGAATTCCAATTCTATGATTATTATTAGATCGCCGCACAAAGACACCTGGAATTACCGATTCATTCAAGGAGCCCATTCCCAAAAAATCAGTGGATCCAACGTGAAGACGGCGTAATAGCTTTGAACTCATAATGAAACGTGGTTGAATCTTATAACTTCGACATAAATAGGTGTAACGTTCTTATGAAGGTTCGTTAAAAGTAAAATCACCAAGTCTGTTTCACTTTTGTTCGTTCTAAACCACAGACATCGCTAAAAAAGCTTATAATACAACAGAGGGCATCGATATTAGCGAATTCATTTGCTTGGCAATCTTACAGAGCTGGCAATACAGTGCTTTCGAAAAGTGACGAATAAATTCATTATTTTTGAAATTTAAATAGCAACCTCCAATTTTGACCATGCCATTTGAAAGAACGTGTCATTCTACATACATACATCATGAAAAATGATGGTGTTACATAAGAAAAATTTCAAGAAAATAATGTTTGAAGATTTTAAAATTTGATTTTCACAATTTTATCCTCAAAACTAGCCACCACGATCGCCAGACCTCAACAAACGTGATTACTTTCTTTGGGGAACATTGAAGGAGTTTGTTTATTCCTCACCAAATAAATCGCGAGAAGATTTGTGGAATCGTATTATGAATGAACGTAACGTTATAAGAAACGATCATCATTTATTAGACATTATTAGAGAAGTAAATTTCCCCTACATGCACCTGCTCCGTATCGGTTCTTATGCGGAACACTCTGTATAAGGTTACATTGTATCCCCAGACGGCAATAAACTTATAATAAGAATTCTAATTTTAGAAACCTAGTTTCAGGATCAGCTGTTCTGTCTCAAATATAAAATGTCATGTTGCAACAAAGGATCTTATCGAAACGTATGTTCTCTTCATCAGATAAACATGTTACATTATGTGTACAATAAAAGGAACAGTGCGCTTGATCGCGTTTGTTTACAGCAATAAAAATTATTGTTTGCAAGTTGACAATATTAATGAAACCTAGGAAACTATACCTAATTATAAAAATAATAGAAGTTTCACCATTCCAACAAACTCATCAGTCTGCTTGCGTGCTTTTACAGAATAAAACTGATCTATTCCTTGTCATGATTAATGTTGTTACCAAAAGAACACTGCACGTAAAAACGATGTATTTTAAAAAATATGTTCTAGGTGAAAGGAAAATTAGGCAATGTAAAGCATTCCTTTTTTTCTAGATAATCATTAAGACTTAGACAAGAGCTATACATTAGGTACCCGAGTAGTTTATGGAGACACACATGTTCAGCTTTATTACATACATTTTTTATTCTTTTACTGGGGTTTCAACACACGGCGCGATGTCTATTTTTACACAAGAACATAATTAGTACGTAATATCCTGCTTTTTATTACAACGACGTTCAGATTTTTAAAGTTTGTATAAATACAGAGCTGAAGCAGAAAAATAACCTCAAAATACGTCAAAAATACCCGAAACAGGTCAATTTTTTATTTTAATTTACTGTTTTTTCAAATAATAATTAATATACAGGCTAATGACATCACATGTTCTTTTTAAATGGAATATCCCATTTTTTCCCCATTTCCGAATTCCCCTTGCTGAGCTGATTCGAAAAATGTATCACAAGTTGCTTTAAATTGGTACAGGGTGGGCAACAATACCAAAGGTGATTATATAAAAATTTAATAGATACTATATTCCTGTCAAATTTTCATCAAAAAAATATGAACCAACAATTGTATTTCTCACAATACCAGCCCAAACATTGATGTTTTGTCGCCGTTGCGTAAGGTATTCTTGCATCCAATGTGGATTTTTCTGAGACCAATAACGGGTGTATTGTCGATTAACATGCGCGTTCAAATAAAACGTTGCCTGGTCGGAAAATAAAACGTTAGCGCAATGAAATTCTTGTTTCGATTGTTTTGGTGCATCATACACGCGCAGAATTCAGGTTTCGGTCAACGTCGTCTTCAGCTAATTCATGGATGAGACTAAGTCTGTTTGGGCGCGCAAAGATCACTAATAAACGTGTTTGAGATGTTTTTTAATAGTTCTATCATAATAGTTGTAATAACAATACATAACGTTCATTTAATTTTTAGTACATTTATAAATAACTTGTAATTTTGGTATTATTACCCACCCTGTACTAATTTGAAGAAAATTGTGGAATCAGCTCGGCTCGGATAAAAGAGGTGTTCCATTTAAAGAAACCGATGACGTCATTACTTGAAGGTAGGTCACTCTGTATATTAAATTATTATTTGAAAAAACAGTTAATTAAAATCAAAAATCGAGAATTCATGCTTTATTTTATGGACGCACTGTATATTCAGGATTAGATACCCAAATTGTTTATTTTTTCGAAATAAATTCAGGGTATAGTATTAATGCGTCAAAGAAAATATTTTTCATAATGTCAATGCCCTTATTTTAATGATTAAGTTTTAAGGGTAAATATACACAGTGGTTCGTATTTCATGGTACACCACTGGCATCTCAGAAACCTTTTGATGACCATTAAGTTGAACCAAACAGATCCAAGATATCTGCTGTCCTTGCTGAAATATTATGAATAAACTGAAAGCACCGAATTTAGATAATGCCATCTAGCGTCGTTATTTCTCAATAGAGAGAGTTGAAATTTTGTACGGGGGGATAATAATGGATGTCCATGGTGTAGAAATTTCTCGTATATTCTTACTCACCCTGTACCAAATTTTTGCTCTTTCTGTTGAGAAATAATGACGCTAGATGCCATTTTCTAAAATCGTTATTTTCAGTTTATTTCCAATATTTCATCAACGGCAGACATCTTGGGTCTACTTGGCCCCCAAAAGGCGCAACTTTCTTCTATTTTGGACCACCCTGTATATTTACGGTTTCCGAGAGCCAATTCTGAGCCACAAAAAACGGATCATATTGAGAAGTATAAGACAACATTTTTACATAAATAAGCAATTATAAAAACGAAACTTATAATGGCTTATTAAGCAGAAATATAATCAATGGCCCATTTAATTTAATCAATTCACATTAAATTAACCCAAATGATCACAAGGACGCTCGAACGCATACCGGAATATTACGAATCGTTAAAAAACCAGTAGCTCTCGACACGAAATTAATAACTCAGTTTAAAAGTGATACATTAAACCACCCCGAAGGCATCGTAAATCGTATGGAATGTTGGAAGAATCCGAATGGGTGACAATGCACGAGTTACGAGCCATCAGAGGAGCAGCGGCGTGCTATCGGTCTTTTGACAGGGGAAAAATTAATGTCTAAAATTAGAGGAATCAAAATTATATAATCTGCAAACAAGTCCCAGTAGAAATACACTTCAAGACTGGCATTTTACAGAAGAAGAACCGCACATTTACTAAGATAATTATACAGGGTGTCAGGAATATGAGTGCCTTTATTTTGCTGTATGATAAATTGAATTGTACCAGCAATCAGCTCTTGAATATGTGACAGTGTGTGTTACAAATACACCTAAATATACTTACTGTGAATGAGTTTTTAGAGCTCTTTTCACAACATAGAAAAAAGTGAAACAAGTATTCAAAATGACTTATGCTGCTTGTGAGAAGCGTTTACCGAATCGTTTGCAATAATAATGGCACTCTTTAAAATTAATTTTGTGATTTCTTTTAAACTGCTGACGTATTTGTAATGAAATGTACTATCTATAACTTTTAAAATTAGTTCTAGTTGTTTCACTTCCTAATAGAGACTTAATGAAATTTCTACTCAGAACTTCCCGGAGTTCAAATTTTTTTTTGAAGAAGTGTCGTTATTACAAAAGGATGTACACTCACAAGTAACAAAAATCACGAGGTACAGAAAAACGAAGCGCACTAGCCACAATACTACTATGACTAATAACACTTTTAAGTTACAATGTTGTCATACGTTATAGTACTTTACGTTAAGTCTTAAAGTTTTTCTCAACTTAAATTGTTTCAACCTTGCCTCAAATAATAAAAAAATAATAATACTAGTTTGTGTCTATGTTGAGAATTCCAATTTCATCCAAATACCTACTGACATAAAATATTTTGATACATATTGTATAACATACATTTTCGCATTTTTTCACGATGGACCCCTTTTTCTTTCAGTTACGCCGCTGGATAGAAGGAGCGATAAAGACAGATACCCTCGGTATACATAAGGGCCTTCCGCGAGGGCAGTTTGGTATTATATGGGGAAACGAGGACGGAGAGACGTAGAAAAGGGCAATTAGGACCTCGAAGGACGACAGACACACCTCTGTTGCTTAAATTAACAAGGTGGTGTGATACCCTGACAAATAAGATAAGGATGCGATAGGCGACACATGAAATTCATGTCGGGGTGGATTTTGGTTTACGTATGACATTCCTTTAGAAGGTTAAGGTAAACCAAAGTCATCCTAATCTATTTGAAAATTTACGACTGCCTATTATTTGTTAATTAAGTCTGTTTTGAGTTAAATATAACGTTTATTTAGTAAAAATTTATTTATTTAAGTGAAATGTCATTACTTAGGTAAAAATAATAATGTTTGTCTTAGTAGCATCTGGACCTATTTCTTCTTGATCTTGTATTGATCTCACAAGATGAGACAAGACTAATCCAAGACAGCACAAGACATGATTTTGCAAGATCGATCAACAAGACTTGACAACAACACGAAAAAGTGATTTATTTGACGGACTAGACCTACACATATATTTTAATGTACGAGCACTTACTCACTGAATTCAGATCTGATTCCATTTTACCCCAACAGCTATGCTTCAACGTTATTCAAAGGCCAAATCAAAAGATAGATATGCAAGTGCATCCGATCTTCGTATACTTGATTTTGTGGCAGCAATTTCAAGGCCAAATCGAAAGACGGATATGTGAAAGAAACAGATCATCGTTCATTTATGTTTTTAGGTAGTTGGCTCCCAATTGGAAGCTCATTTAACCCCATTAGGTTTGAAGGTTATTCCAAGGTCAAACCGGATGTTAGATATGAAAATGGATTAGACTTTGATATATTTATGTTTTCGTGGTCGCTGGTCTGAATATGAGATTTATGTAATCTCATCAGGTCAGTTTCAAGGTCATTTCAAGATCAAATCGAAACATACATATACAAGTGAACCAAATCGTCATTTATTCACGTTTTGAGATTGCTGAGACCGAATTTGGAGTTAATTTAACCTCATCAAGCCATCTTAAAGGTGTCATTCCAAGGTCAAATCATCATCATTCAATTTTGGATTTGAGACCAAAGAATTGTATTAGTAATTCTTAATTTTGAATATGCTATTCGATAAAACAACAGAACTAAATAAAAAACAAACCAAATAAAAATCTTTCGTTTTGTTTGCATGAGATAGACACGAAGTAAACGATAAAATTAGCTTATAATATGTATTTAGATGGACTATAGGCACTACAAATAATAAAATAAAACTAGAGAACGAATATAAAATGACAGTTGCTAGTGATTTCCCATAGCCTTGGCACCCATGAGCATTAAAAAGGCGTAATAAGTTTTATTACAATTATTAATTCTTCATGTGTATTACCTGATGGACGTTTACCCACCAAAAAAAAGTAATTGGTCCGTCATGTTATTTTTGTCCCGAATACGGGCATTTGGAAAGCGCCAGTTGTACAAACACGGGCTCTGGCCATTATACGTTGGCGATGAACAGCAGTCGCACATGTCGGGCGCAATTCGTACGCTTATTTATTATTTTTAACGCGATGCGGTTTGGTTTAGCCGTGCATCCTGATGATGCCGCCGTACTTTTCGGCTGATAGCGGCACGTGTCGTCTGAAGGGGGCCGCTTCCGTTTTGCCCACACGACACCGCTCGCCGTTACGGTCCACACAGGGTGATCTGGATCGTCCAGACCAACACGTTATTTCCGGTGTTGCCAACTGTTAAAAATAGTTACCGTACCGGCTTAAAATCCGTTAGATTAATGAAAATCCGCCAATTTGGCAACATGGCACAGTCCCCTGGGGGGGGGGGGGGAGGGGGAGATGGTAAGGTAAGACCAACTTCGTTTTTTTAAATTGGGCACCCTATAATTGCAATCTTGGATTAACGTATTAATAATTAATATGTTCTTCAGACACGTTTTTGAATGAAGTCCAGTGGCGTGCATGTTTTTTTGTAACTTTATTAATTTTTTTAATTATAACCTAGTTGTGGTTTTTTATATGCGACCCATAGGTGGCCATGGACCAGTTGAACTCGTTATTTTTTTCTCTTTCCATTAATAGGTTGTAACTACAAAATTAATAAAGTTACAAAAGAATTAGGGACGCGACTGGATTCTACTCAAAAATTGTGCCTGAAGAACGTATTAATTATTTTTTTCTAACTGTACAAACAACCAAATCAATAAAAGTAAATTATTTATTAATTGGGTCGTAAAGGTATCAGTAAAATTATAAACTAATGAATATCACTGGTTAATCGCAATGTCTGTAATGTTATGTGGCGTGTTACTCAATATTATTTTATGCATTTTACTGCACTTGTGAAAGCAATTTTAACTGAAAAAATTTTATTGTGATTTGTTTGGCCCATATCTAATGAACTTTATATGAGCTGCATGTTAAGTGACTTTATACAGCATTATCATAATTAAAATAAAAAAGATTTTCTGAAATTGAATGGTTTTTGACATTAAAACTAACGTCAAAAGCATTAAAATCATCATAACTCTTCATAATTGTCTTCGTTTTGACTATTCAATATTAGGAAACTGGCTAAATTTGTGATTATTTTATAGTTATACGCCACAATGATTTTCAGCGTTTGGTCAAAACAGCCGCCGCTTATGAAATAATTTGGTTACAAAAATCAGCGTTAAATGTAAGCTAATTAAGCAATTTCTATAAAACACTGGAAATTATGATTCTATAAAGAATATAAAGGCATATAGGGCCGTTTCATAAAGGAAAATAGATAAACTATGATGATAGATATTTAAAATCATGGATTTTTTCATATTTCCAAAACATTCCAATGAAACGGAGGAGAAAAGAGAAGAAAACTTTCAATTTCGAGATAAAAGTCATAGTTTTTTTGTTTTAATAACATTTCTTAACTTTCCTTCTAAATGCGCCACTACTTTTGATTTTTCTACCAGCTTAAACCTGCCATTTTTATTGTAATATAATGACCATGAAAGCTAAAGCAAGAGTTAAAACTAGACTTCTACCAGTTCTACCCTTCCACATGACACAAACAAAACAAGGTTCCGTCATTTTGCTGTTTCAAATTTGTTTTATAAAACGGTTTGTCAATGTAATTTTGCATAAAAATAAACGTTTTTCCGTTGCAAGTATTATTACATTACTATTTCATAAGCCACAAAGTAAGCTTAGATCAGATGTGTTAAAAACCGCGTATCCCAGAACTGTACTGATCACCAGACGAATTGCTCTCGATGCAAATAGGAAATGTCAGGACGGGTTCCATTTCACCGCGAAATGCCGTCAGCAGCCGCCAGTGTACCGCGTATTGCGAAATAACCAATTAAATGATTAATTAGGTACAACGAACCGAAGATATTAATCGCGAAGCAGCATCGCGTCTGAGGTTTTCTACGCGGACGAGTGCAAGAACTGCAAGAAAGAGGCAGACGGTCGACCCCAAGACGGGAGAAAACATCGGCAAGCCGACGACGATGGTGCAGTTTAAAACGCCGGATTCGACGTTGCCGTTCGGACTTTTAACATTTCGACGAGGCGGATGCACCAAGTTGTCGACCCACGGAAGTGGTCACCTCCATGTATGAAATTCTGCATAAATTGTTACTTGTTCAGGGTGGTTTCAAATACTGAGGCTATAAGAATTAATTTCTTATTGGAAAGTGCACAGGGCACATTATTCTGTACCATTTTGCTTTAGGAAGCTTTTTTTCGAAATATAGAGCAGTGAAGGCCAGTATGATGAGGCAGTGCCTCAGTAAAAATCTTAAAGTAATAAGTAACTAATAAGAATCACTAACTGCTTACTATAATCATCATTAAGAAATAACGGAATCGCCCTTCAAAAATTTATAAGGAGAAATTTTTTTTTCTAAATTGTATTAAATCCTATTATAACGTCGCCTATGCGACTTGTCCGCCACACGTTTACAGAATCAGAGTAGGTAACGTAGGCAACTAGCAACACGATCGTAAAATTTCCAGTCATAATTTAATTCTTGTGTTTACCATGTGTTTACGTTGTAGTTTTGAGTTCTTCTTCAGTTTAATTTTAAAACGTTTCATAGTTATTAAATAAAGAAATTTGTGTTGGGTGCAGATACTTTCCCACAATACAGTTCGCCGGTTTCTAATGTTAATTCTGTACTTCGAATTTGGAACAGTTTAACAAGTCACACATGTCTCACAAACCATCTACGAACTTTCAATAAACTTGGGGCCATGGGACCAGCGTATACATGAATGAAGGTTTTGATACTAGTTTAATAGTAATTACAGTCAGTGGCGTAGAATTTGGTAATATGACCCTTTTTAATACAAAAATATCCCTAGGTCACTGAATTATTGTGTGAAAATAATATATTTAAATTCTGCTATACCAAATCTATCAATCAATTTTGTACTATTTTTTGAAGTTCTTCTAGGATTGTGACCATCCGTATATACTCGTATCAAGAATTCAGACGTCTTACGTCAAGGCTGACGTTACACATTTGTTTTTATTGTCAACGTCATTTTCGATATTTGGTCGCGTTAAAAACAATCATTTTTGCAATTTAGTGCAATATATAATGCAAACTTTTAGTGTAGTTTTAGTTTTATTACTATCAGTTGCAGTTTCTTAAATATTTTGATGAAAATAATGAATTATTCATTTGTTTGTATGACGTAAGTCGTTGGAATTCTTGCCACGAGTATACCTACTTATTAGATTTAGATATGTGAGCCACAAATTACAAAAATACATAACCAAATTGACAAATAAATAAAAGTAGGTACTTACAAGTAAATAGTTTTATAAAATCCTGCCGGTTATTTCTTGAAATACATTCACAAAAGGTAAATACTATATATATTTTACTATAATAGTGAAGTTCTATTCTAGTACGGAAAAATGATAAAGAAGCATTTCCTTTATCATTTTCACATTTTTTAGGTTTCCCCATCTCAGAGAAATCGCATCGACCTGGCAACGTCGCCCCGTTGGCCGAACCACCTCCTTAGAGATTTAACATGCACGTCACAACACCGCACAGGTGTTTTAACTGTACTCTCCAGCTCAAGAGCATTTTTCTGCAAGCCAGGATTGCTTTCATCTGGTCTTTGGTCTTTGTCTAGCGATGGCGAGCTTCAAAACTCGTTTCGCTTCAGCCGTCTTCCTATTCCGAAGGGTTTTTTTTTGTAATTCGAGACTACGCAACAGTTTTATTATTATTTGTACATTGTGGTTGGGATACAACGAGCACCTTGTATGATAATATGATCCTGGATGGATAAGTATAAGTTTGTTCCTGCATGAATTTTTTTTGCGGGTGAGAAAAACATGGTTTAGAAAGCGCTTACAGTTTACAAGCACTGCTTGGACCTCTTCTAGGGAGGGTGGCTGGACTTACAATAGCGTTGCTACACCTACTATGAGTAAACCTCATCCGAGCCCACGTGTTTGAAGAAAGATGCAGGTTTAAAGTTTCTCGGGTCCAAATGACCTTCCACGAGGTCCGTTGACCTGAATGTCCTTTTCTTGCATGGTCAATTATATTGCTGCACCATCCTTCTTCGGGCAGGGTCGTAGTTAGATCAGCACAGCACAGACTTCTAAATACTTTTTGGCATTTTGTAACTTTATTAATATTTCTTTGTGTGCCTGTCATTTTCCATACATATATTTTAAATTACAAAAAAAATAAATAGTATTTTTTGCTTGATTTAGATACTTCAGTACAAAAACATGCACAATCCACAACCAAGCAAATTTCTGAGACATAGGTATAGTGGCAAAAAAATACCTAGAAGCATGAACACAACAACAAAGACTCCAACTAAGCTTGTTATTTGTAAGTGTCCCAAAGAAAATGGTTTGCAGCCGGACGATAAGATATTAAAAAAGTTTCTGCTTTATCTAGTTTTCAGAATCGTGATTATTGAGTGAAAGATTGATTGATTGAGTGAAAGATTATTTTAATGTAAGCATACGAGATGTGATCAAAAAGTAACGAAAATTTTGTAACATCTCGATTAGTATCAGACCGATATTTTCGTTCTAATACTAACCGAGATGTTAGCAGCTTCCCGGTAGACATGTGCCAAATTGCAGTAGTCGAGGAATACATTTTAGAAATTGTTGAAGATATTCCCCGAATAAGTAGCCTACAAATCGCTCAAAAAGTACAAAGATTGTCCCAATCAACGGTGTGGCGTATTATACACGAGACTTAATTATACCAATAACGAGTTCAAAACTTACAAGAACCTGAAACATTTGTGTGACAGGCCCAACACGTCAGTGGACAAAATTTGAACAGTTGTTGTAACATCAAGTAGGTCGAATTATTTAATTAATTAAAACTACAAATTAATTTTATTAATTAATATTAACAACAGAGGCAAAAGCAATTCAATTTGCTGATATAAAATAGGTGCTATAAAATTGTATACATTTCTTCCTTGAGAAATTCTTTGCTGCCGTGGTGACTGCATGCTTTGCCTTGCGCAAAATCAGGTTTTACAGTGGATCTTTTTGATAATTTTTACAAAATTCTATTTGTAAGAGTCCCCTGTACATTCAAGATTTTCTTTGGACCACCCTGTATATTCTTATATTTTGTTTATAATGTGTTTTAGGGACAATTTTCTTATAATTATTTTTTTGTGGACATACCTATTATTGTCGGATATTTAAGTTGTGAACTTTCCACGGCTTCAAAATTCCTTTGATGGTGCACCGACAATATACAGAAACCAAACAGATTCATTTCTCACACCGGCGAAAGTAAACCGAGCCTTATTACAAATTACACTTATCAGTCTTCCTTCACACGGTCCTGTCTTATGTACGCTTCGCTTCTCCAGGACGCAGTTCTATTAACCAAGCTCCGAAGCTAGTTCCCTCTCCGTCAGTGGTAAATTGCACTTGTTACATGTTACATTTTACCTCACGCTACCTCCTCCTCGTCCGTCTCAACCCCGCTCCGGATAAACGCGTATGTAAATGGCGGTGTCGTGTTACCGGAAAAAACAAATAGCCCCCGGAATACGGATTATTATTTTGTTCCCGAGATGACAGTGCCTGTGATTATCCTCGAATTACACGCGACAAAAACTTAATATGATTTGGTAGGTATGTCGGTCGGTGAAGATTTATTATTGGTCCAGCCAGTCGAAGTCGTCAGTCAAAGATTGAACTATTCAGGAATTCAGGATTAGGATAGTTGGTGAAATAGTAGGTTGTTTTAGTGCAGAATAAGCAGGATGACAATCCAAAGAAGCTCTCGGATACTGATTCAAAAGGAAAAAGTTTAGAAGATGAAGAGAACAAGAGAGTTTATAATATGCAATTTCCAGTGAATTAAAAAATATATATTTTTTCTTTAAACTAATGGCTGAAAATAGTTTGATTACTGCAAAATAATGAAGAGAAGAAGAGAACATCGTTTTCGAGCTAAATTGCCAAAATTATTGTTTTTGCAGTTTTTTACCGATATCTTGTACTCATATTATCTACCATTCTGCCTCTAATTCTTACGATTCTGGGAGAATTTACATTTTGAAAGGACATTTTACACCGCCAATGTTTTCTACACAATAATGATACCCATCGTCAAAAGCTCTAACACGAACGGTTTTCAAGATAAATGACATTTTATGTAAAACATGAAAAAAAGTGACAACGTGTTTTGCTGTTGACAAAAACATTTGTTTTTCATCTAGTTGTCCAATTTATTTAATATTTTGACTTTATTAGTGGCAATTGTACGTTCCTGAGATGTCACAAAACTGAACAAATATTTTTTTTGGCATCTTACATCTCGAAAACAGTGCGTATCACCCTGTATATTTTTCATAGTATTAGCTTACTACAATTATTCCATAAATAATTTTTAACAGACCAACATTTTTTTATTAGAATGTTATATTTGAAAACAAATGAACTTTCTCCATTCGTATTAACAACTAATACGGTTTTTTGGGTTGCTATTTCATTAAATAAATAAATAAATGTACTAGGTAACTTGCTCTTGCTGTTATCTGATTACTCTGTAACTAACTATTGCTTTCGGTTTCTTTATTGGCTCTAAGACTAGTACGTCGGAAACCGTTCCTCAGATAACTTTCAAAAACCAATTTATACTTGTTATTTACCTTCTAAACACCAGTTGTACTGCTCTATTTATTGAATTAGTCGATGAATAAAGTACTTGTGCAGGTTTTTTCAACAAACTGGTATATTTGCAATTCCGTACTTTCTAGATATCAATATCCTGTACCTGTACTATCTTTCATATTTCATTTTTATCCGTCTTGGACATGGATTCTCATCCGTTCCTTTATTGCTGCAATTGGTTGTGCATAAACTGGAATACTCGAGGCATACCTGACGGATAGGCGTGAAATGTTTTAAAAGGCGTGCCAAAAAGGCCGCTATGACTGTCTTTGCCGCCGTGGCTGTCTCTCGAAATTATTTATCCCGAGTTAGCAACTCAGCAGAGGTGGATTTAGGCTAGAAACACATCGGTAATGCGAATAGATAATCATAAAATTGTAATTTGGTAATGTTAGGCCAAGTTAAAAATCTTTCTTGAAAAATATAGCAAGCCATCGACGTGAGCAAGGTGGGGCCGCATTTTCACACAATCTGTATTTTCAGCAGCCAATATGTCCGTCAAAAATGCAAATTATGAGAAATTTGATATTACCATTGCTTAAAATTATGACAGGCTGTTGAACATAATTAATCAACTACGAATCAGTTTTTTTTGCCTTTAGGAGAATCATTCGAAACTGTGTACGATGCCAGTCAAAACTATCAAAGATTTATTACTGATGGGAGTATTTGATACCACCATTCACTGATGGGAGAGACATATTTACATATAACTATTCGAAACGTTGTGCAGCTGTGAAGAGCAGAGAAAGTTGTTATTTCTTCGTATCGCTCGTAAATCGTGGCCTCGCCGTACCCACCCCGATGGCTCATAACAGTTCCTTCCTAAAAATTAAGTTCAATATTTTGAAAATTACTGCTTATAAGGCACTCCAATATAAATCCGTTATAAACGCGTATTTCTGCGACTTCATTTTTCACGGAACGTGTATCGATGAGGATTTAGAAACCAATTGATTCCCAACTCGGATTTATCAGACCAGAACATATCAGAAAAAATAAACAACGATTGAAGGTTGGGTAGAGTAAACGGCCAAAGCCACCGTGACTGTGTTAATTAGTTTTTACTTATCTCCGGAGTTTCTATCGAAGATCTATAATGAATCCGTTGGATTTTGTGGGGAAAAAATTTAATGAGATTATCCCCTAGAATCGGAATCATTATTTTTTGCATTTCATTAGTCTACTCACACTGTTTTAAGCTATACCCAACAGCTGAAAGTCTAGAGGACGAAGCGTGCGAGGAGCAACATTTCATAGGCGTACTAAATTTGAAGGCGCTCAGAATATACAAAAGAGAAAATAAAAATAATTGTATTACATCATTATTTGTATTAGATAAATAGTTTCGAGGCACTAGTTATTTCCAAATTTACAGTTTTTATCTCACATTATCAATATAGATGAGTACGGGAGCTGAGGATTGCAGAGGATATGATTACCTAGGTGTGTCACTTGAGAAAGGGTCAAAACACACACAATTACCAAAAATCAGTCGAGGTCGAGTGACTCCAGCACCTTAACAATTTACTTTAAACGCCGTCCTTTTGAACGACGACTTACACCCACCTACCTGATACGCACTCCGCGGATATCACCGCGAATTTTGCAACTTTTTTATTTTATTTATGGCGGGAAACTCTCAACTTTTGACAAATTTTGCAAAACAATAAAACAGTACAAGTATTTTTGTTACTTTCATTATTATGTGGTCTTAATAAGTTTTGTTTTGAGCTTCTGACAACCTACCATGATGAAAATATTGATTAAAAGTTCCATCTTGTAAGAAATAGCAACCAAAACTCCCAAAGTTCATTTTTAAAATACCATCGAGTTTCCACTATTTTCCGTTTCGCAATTGTACTTCTTTGCCACTCTTTATTACACTATTCACAAACATTCTTGTTAACAAATTGAAATATGTAGATATTTCAACTACATCACACACTCATATTTTGAACTCGCGCCCTAATCCCTTCATTCATGTCATCATCCGATATTCCCCACTTGTTAAATTCGGGCGTTTACGATTTTGAGAATACGCCGTAGAGCTTGAAATTTTGCCCACCCGAAAGATATACCCGCCCATGATAATGCTGGAGATGGAACAGGTGGATTCGTCGTGTATTTCTTAGGAAATTAGAAGACAGACTACTATTCTTTAAACGTATTAATTTTATTTCCAATTATTTTATGAATCACATTCCATTTCCGTTTCTGACCCAGTAAAGGCACGAATTTGAATAGCTTTTACGATCGACAACATTGCCAATACGCTCTTAATGGTGTATATCGCATATATCATCATTAAAACGGCGATTTCTTCAGTCCACCTACTCGCCAGGGGGCGTGACTGTCGTATCCGCTCATTAGATGTTGTGTTCGCGTCGCGATCGATTATGAAAATTTGAATTATCTCCCGACCCGACCGAGACCAGCGACGCTGGGCGGTTTATTAATTTCCACGGCCGTTAATGTCGTCAGGCGGCATGTTCTGAGTGGATTACGACGCCAGCGCACTTTTTTGCGACGACCGTCGCGCGACTCTCCGATCGCCGAAGGGAAAAAAGTCGTTTCACTAATTGGACCGAGCTCTATAGGCTCGGCGGCCAGGAGAAAGAGTCTAGGAGTAATTAATTTGACGTAATTAGTTGCATCTGCGTGTTTCTCTGCAGTTTCGAATTTAGACAGACATCTTACTTTATTAAAACTAATTGAAATTACTTCCTGTGACTTCGGTCAACAATAAAAGTAAGTTCCAAGAATATTTTTTTTAAATTGTTGTTAGTAATATTAAAAGGTTTGTTCCAAATGCATAGAACAACGCACAATGTACGGTTTCGAGGCTGCCCAATATCAAAAAACTGTTCCAAATTAAAAATTATTGTTCATTGTAGGATTTCCGTTCCAAATATCGTTGGGACGAGCATTGAACCGTACCACGGCGATAATACCAGTACATGTTTGACACTAAAGGTGTTTAATTTAGTCGCTTTTTTTGGTCGATAAATCGAACTCGGTTAATAAATGAAATTTTAAAATGTCCATCCATGACTCTAGTTTTTAATTATAAATAATCACTAGCATATGACGTTGTTTACAACGTTGTTAACTTCGAAATTAAATTCAGAGGTAGCTGGTTAGGTTATGCTTGTTCGCAATCATGTCTCGGTCAAGCAAACGTTCCTAATATCGCGATTCCATGAACAGTACAAACTTGACGCATGAGCGTATTGTCAGGTGCCCAGAAATTCGGTAGACTAACTTAAGATATTTATCAACACAAAAGTAAACAAAAAACTAACAGATTTTTTGGCTACAAGCATAACTGTATTATTGAAACCGTTCGCAACATCAAACGGTCCTGGGTCCTTCTTAGGCAGATGGAAGAAAATAAATATGGTTAATTCTTATGCATATATTCATTCCCTAACCAGTGCCATCAGTCGTATTTTAATAAAACTAAAAAGAGTTTCCAGTCTAAACTTATTTTTTTCCATAATAGGCCCATTATTACAGCAGCAGATGTACCTACACAATAGAATGAAATATCGATTTCTTTTTTTGGCGTACCTACATTAACGATCTTGAGATAGTGTGGGCATATGGGTAGGGTACGCTAAAGTATTAGTTATAGAGTTATTTACTACATTATATCTCAAGGCGAGCTCAAAAGATGCGGACTTAAATTCATGACCTAAATTTTCGAGAAGGAATCGTTTTCGGAACCAAATAACGAACAAATTCTCTACTTACATTTTTCGTTTCATTTTAAACTTCCCTCATAACCAAAACCGAGTCCTATAACGTCAAAACACACAAACAATTACAGCGCAAAGAGATATATATCACAAATAGAGATCACACGGTGTACTGCAAGAAAATGCCATAATTAAAATTGTCTATATTTATAAAGGCACCCCACTTACAGTATTACAAACAAAACTTGACAAAAAGTACCGCACACATGAGGTCCCTTTGGCGCGTGTTCTATTTTAAATCGTAGGAATGACAACATCTAGCACTCTACCGCGCGAGCATCTATATCAGCCATGTCAAACTCAAAATCACTGGTTGGCCAAAAGCATGAAGACCATAGACTAGGTGGGCCGCAAAACCTAATCTTAAAGAAGACAAACTACTGAAAATCTTAACGAAAAAAAGTACTATTATGTTAGATTAGAAGTATATTTATTAAATTTCCAATAAAAAGGACATTACAAAAACTTACAAACATTAACTTCTTTTGCCAGATATTTGACATCTTTTGTCTTTAATTAAGTTGTCTATTTGTGGCGTGAATTTATCGGCGGAAATAACTTTTAAAACTGCGTCCAAGTGTGCGTCCGTCAATCGTGTGCGGGAGATTTGTTTCCTTTCATCAAAGAAAATAATTGTTCACACTTATAGGTACTTCCAAACATTGACAGGATTTTACAGGCAAATTTTCTCATTTCTTGGTATTGAAAAGGCAAGTACTTATAAAATTCGAATGTACTAACACTATCAAATTTTTCTTTTAAATGGGTTTGACACTGAATCTCAATCACTTCCATCTGCAAGTGAGGGGGAACTTTATCAATATCGATAGTGAAAAGACCAGTAAATAAAGAAAAATTGTTTTCTTGGGACTTAAAATCGTGAAAACGCTTTTCAAATTCTGACAGAAGGCTTCCCATTTTCTCTGTATACATTTTGTATGATATTGGGCCACTTGTACTTTCCTGATACGCCTTGCAAGTCGGAAAATGTGACAGATTATCCACCGCTAACTGGTTTTTCCACAGCATCATTTTACACTTGAAAGCTTTAACATGATCATGCATATCTGTTATAACTTGACGTGGTCCTTGCAATTTCGTATTTAAGTCCGACAAGTGTTTTGTGATGTCTACCATAAATGAAAGATCTTGTAAAAAAGGTACGTCGGATAATAAGCTGACATCTTGTTCTTTCACTTCCATGAAAAGGCGTATTTCTTCTTTGAGTTTCCAAAACCGATCGAGAACCATAGAACACGAAAGCCATATATTCTATATCAATTACATCCACAAAACACCTCGACAAGGGAAGCTACGAAAACTCGATTCTCGCATTGCAACTTCCCTTTTAAATGATACAAGAGAAGTCATGTATTACTGAATCATTATTAGTATGTGAGAAACTCATCACCAACAGGTTTTGGATTAATTAAAAAATTCGCCGTACCAACATGCATCTTATTTCGTTTTGAAAAATCCCGACGATGTAGGTACAACACGTAGCGAGAACTTCCTCATTATGGTGTGCAGCTAACAGACATCCTCTCAGCGTGAAAATCATTATAAGGAGTGGACCATTTATAATGGCTTATTATTTATAATTATTATGGTCCCGCCTCGAATGGGCTTAGTACAAATATGAATAGAGGAAATATGTACCGTTAGAGGTTTAAATTTGTGCACACGAGGTTCTTTATTGAGTACTTGAATCGATGTAGGCACAGATGTCCACAAAAGCATATTACAAGAAAATGGAAAACCGTTATTTATGCAACAAGTACAAAAAGTAAGTACAAATTTCCTGTTGTAATCCTGTACTTGTAATGTAATAAAACCAGTTTTGTGTATTTTTTTTAAACTCTATAATTTTCTGTTTACCTAATATCATTGCCAATTTTAATTACCAGTTCGATTTAAATTATTACCTGGAACGTTGCATACCAATAGACTTTTTCTGCCCAGGCAGTAAAAATACACCTTTTAAAAAGCCGCTTTTAATGCCATTTGGAGAAAAAATTGTTTATTTAAATATTGAAAACATTGTCAAATAGCAGCAAAAAGGGATATGTGCCATTTCTGCTTACACCAATTCATATACTTCAGCATTTTTAAAAGGCTACAGTGCTGACAACGCGTGACGTCACATTCAAGACTGCCAAATTATTGGCGCGATTTGGTATAGGCGTGATCGATCGTGTTGTTTTGATTTGTTAAGATAATTAGACAGTCCTGGATATTGCCTCCATTGCACACTTTATATCCTGCTTGTTACAAAATTTTACGACTTGTACAGTCCATCTAAAAGTACTTAAGAGTTGAATAACTCTTCTGAAGTTATAGATTCATTTTTAGACAGAAGCACGCGTGTTACTTTTCGACAAAGGTTCAGTGTAAATGGGATCAATATATGAATGAACATTTTTGGTTGGCCAATATTCCCATTCCGCTTAGCATTCCTTAAAAACCACTATAAATCACTTTAGAACCTGTCATAGGCTGGATTGAAACTTTTTTTTGAAATTTTATTTAGGTCAGTATAACTTACAAATATTACTGGTTTGGTATGCTATTGTTAGCTTAAATCAGCATTAACCAGAGCAACGCATGTTTGAGCATTGACTCTTGAGTTTTAATGAACAGTGAATATAGGCAGCTATTTATTACATATGAAAACATTTAAAACCGTTACATCCAGGACCGTAGTAGGGACAATTTCTGTCGGGAGACAATTTTTCGTTGCAAAAATAAATTTAATTTACATGAAAATACTAAAGATCCAACAGATACAACTAAACGATGGTGTATACAATTCTTATGTTTATTATTTCATGACATAATTTATGTACCTCTTTTGGTAAAATGTTTGGCCCGATGACCAGCAACGACTCGATAACATTACCGATTTACTTGCATTCTTTTTGCTCCGCTATTAGCACCATTAAATTTGTTTGTTTGCATTGCAAATTTTGCCTCAATTAGACCGTTTTGCGTATAAGCGGGGAATTATCTGGGTCAGAAAACGTCTGGCGATTATCGCGTGAGATTATTTCGACGTGCTGCCCGGAACTGCACTTAAGTCTGAGGGTGTTAAATGTACACTTCCGGCTGGCCACACCTACGAGCTATTCCTTGCACCCCCTATTCACGTCTCTCGAATGCGGTAATGCACTTTTCCTGCGAATAAATAAGACATGGGGGATAGGGAAGCGAGTGTCGTCGAGAAATTCTTTAAGATAGGTTAACAGTTAACAGCTTTAATTTGAATATACAGTGCTTTCGAAAAGTAACGAATAAATTCATTATTTTTCAAACTGAGAAGTTTTCGAAAAAAATCGCCTGGCACGTCGATTTTGTTTTTAAAAAAGGCACTTTTTGACATACGACCCATAATTGTGACGTCATCGTTGTTCGAGATATGACGTCATCGACAATTTTTTAAAATAGCAACCCCGAATTTTGACCATGCCATTTGAAAGAGTGTGTCATTCTACATACATACATCATGAAAAATTATGGTGTTACATATCAAAAATTTCAAGAAAATAATGTTTGAAGATTTCGTCTGATTTGACGCCCTTAGATTATTTCTTGTGGGGCAAAGTATACGTTACTAGACCGGTTAATTTAGAAGATTTAAAAGCAAGAATTCGTCACGGAATACAAGTTATTGATAATGTCCAAAAAAAATTTATTAATCGTCTTGGCTACTGTCAGGCAGCCAACGGTGCACAATTTGAATATTTAATTTAGTCAATTTTTTACATAATCATTATCATTTTCAGTAGTTACATCTTGCGGACACATACTGAACGTGACGGTCTATAAACCTATAATTTAGGGGAAAATAACCTATTTAATAATGTTTTACTGACATTTTAACAAAATATTATTCTTCAAGTACATTTTAAATTTAGTGTTATTGTAAAAACAAAAGTGTTAAGTATAAGAATGTTTGGATGTCAAGAGTATATGTAAATATTTATATCAAGTAATTATTATTGAATTAATACATTGTACAACTTGAGTGAGGTTTAAAATCTGTGGTATAATAATATACTTAAATACAGATAAAAAATTTTCCGTGTGTGTAGAATATACATGGCAATGGCTTTGTAAAGTTTTTTTACAATGTAATAAACTTCACTTATTTGTCTTTTACTAAGACGATTGTGTAACTTATGACAAAGTAAGGAGTAAAGTAACATACAATTTTGAAATATGTGTGAAAAGACGTTATTACTTATTAAAATATAGTTTACATATGGGCTTGAATTATTCATTAGACTATGTCAAAAACATAAAAGCTGAATTAAAGCATATACTTGCTAACATTTGATAAGTACCTCAAAACAAACCGAAACCTTTTGGTAAATGATGTATGACAAAGGGCGGGTGAATTACTATAGAGACGCTATTATGAATGAAATATCAGTAAATAACAATTGACTTATGTATATTTATAATACGATAACAATGGCTTCAAGATATAATCAATTTATTTATTTTAATCCAGTGCCATTCTCCTTCAAACTCACTTTCTAGAAATGCAAACAATTTGTTTAATGGATTAATTTTTATATTCATCCAAAGTCAATGTCAATATTGGCACTGACTAACATATAATCATAATCTATATCTACAAGTTTTTTATTAGCAAAGGTCCTCATAAAAAAAATTAAGACAACGTATGCGTGATGGTAATGGAGATAGCAATTCCGTTTTATTAATGATTGAACGGTCAGAGAGGACAGGTGCAAAAAAGTTAAGATGTTTAGTTTTTTTATGCGACTCCGACGATCGCATTTGCATAATTAGGTGAGGAGATACGCTTTAAAAAATATACGTCGATAATAGCGATCGTTAACATTTAGTATTTCATAAAAATACTGCGGATGATTTAACGACTGCGGTTTGTTGTCAGGTTGTATACACGAACTTATCTAAAAAATATCTAAATTAATCAAAAAATAATTTTTATTTATACAGGGTGAGATTCAGTCATAATGTCATTAATTTTAATCACATGTTCGGTAAGCCTAACAAAGACATACAATCGCAAACATTTTTTTTACTTGACCTGTCAAAAGACGCGTCAAGTCTGGGATTGCCGGATTGTTCATCATTGAATAGGTATTTTTTTACTGTTTGAGAAAGGTATTTTAAGCTAATATAAATCAAATCTCCTACAATTCCTATCAATGAAGTCATATGTATGTTCTCTGATACCAAACATCTAGGTATAGAGCTTTGTCTGTGGAATTGTTCATTAGCATACCTAGATGTTTGGTATCAGAGAACATACATATGACTTCATTGATAGGAATTGTAGGAGATTTGATTTATATTAGCTTAAAATACCTTTCTAAAATAGTAAAAAAAAATGTTACAAAAGCTAATAATAAGGAATATATGGGTAGATATTGTGGATGTAATTCAACGCAGGTTGGGGCATTTGTCCACTGAGTAGTTAGTTTCACACAATATTATTAATACCTAAAAATATATAAAAACTATTGAATAGGTATGTCTTGGACAGTTTTTTGTTGACAGCACAATAGTTTTTTATTATTGTCTGTATTTAAAAGATATTTACTTTTTAACCTAATACCGAAAAAGAAAAGTATGTATTTTTTAAATTCTCAACGTTCTACATTCTCAGTTAATCCTCTTTCAGCTACCCTACAGGTACGCAGGTATCAAGTATGAACCGTACTCTGTCAAAGGTGGAGCCTGGCTGCTATTATCTTGTTGAAAACGTTCACCTTTTCCCTTGTACTACATAAACCTAACACCACCCCCTTTCATTCACAGGGGAGGGGCCAAATGCTGCTGCTTTTACTGCAGGCGAGGATCTGGAGACCCTTAACGAAATGTAAAAGCTTTGGTGTACACAAATTTGTACTGTGATTCTATTTTCCCAAATTGTGGTTTAAAACAGTTCTGGCCAAATTTGTTTACCGATTGGGGTTAGTGCTAGCTAAAACAAGAAATCTTCCAAAATTTAAAAAAGTCTTGTTGACTGTAGACTCAATAAATTTTGATTTTAAAAATAATTTTATATGCTTTCAGTTGCATTTGGCTTGTCCCATTTATAAAGAAGATAGTACAATCGTTTGCAATAATAATGGCACTCATTAAAATAAATTTTGCGATTTATTTTGACCTGCTGACGTATTCGTAATTAAATCTGCTTTAAATATTTAACATTAGTTATTAGTTTTCTCACTCCCCAATAGAGATTTAATGAAATTTCTACTCAGATTATTATAGCAGCATGTACACCTGTTCCTAAATATCTTGCGATAACTTGTTACAAAAACTGCAATTGCAAGAACTTATAGCAGATCGACGTGCATATTCCATCTAAGTTACAAAAGCCATGGGGTCAGAAATACAATTGAAATATGACTTTTAATATCATGTAACCGTATTATTTACGTAATAATAATACATAATTACTAATTACTTTACGAAACCGTCAAATTTTTATCAGTGCCTAATTATTGTACTCTTTTAAATAACTATAAATCATGACAATTTTACTACATGTGCACCTAACAGGAAATATACGCGAATAATTACACTAATTGACAAATAAAATTGCAGTAAATTTTTTCGATCCCAACAGAAATAATTAATAAAACATAAACTTAAATTACCTCAATTACCGCATAGGTATCAATTTACATTAATTATGGGTTTCATGTATTTAATTGGTCAAGTAATTATTTGAGGTCACTGGGCTTTGGTTTTTATATCGAAATCTCAATTAGGTAATATTCAATATTAATACCGCGTATAGAGGAGTTAAAAGTATCCTTCGCGTATTCTTTTTCAATTATTGAACTGTATTTCTTCAGATCCCAGGTGTTCACCAAGGATCCATTCTTGGTCCTCTTCAATTTATTATTTTCATAAATGATATTGCAGCTAATTTTGATATGAGTATCTTTTGTATGCTCATGATGTAAATATGTTTTGCCATATTGAATCTATTACCACTAAATATTGATAAAGTAATGTTTTTCCCTCTCATACGAAAGAAATACTATGTTTTGTTTCTTTTTGTTTTAATTTTAACTGTTCGATACAATACTACTATACTGTTTTATTCTGTAAATTCATGTATTGTTTATATTTTTTATTTTAACTTTTATACCTTGACTGTTTTTATGATCTCTATCCTGTGAAAGGGTGCTTATGTCTGTTGGATATTTTATTGCAAATGAATAAATAAATTAAATGGTAAAGTATGATGTTATTTTTCATTGACCATATTCTAAAGGTGTCGCTTGCTGATTGCTGCCGAAAAGCATTATTCAGATAAATAGTGAATGTATTTTCATTTACAGATCTTTTATCTTGCTGTGAACATTCCGAGTGTCGAACGGCGCGTGCATTTCCCCTTGTTTATAAAGAACCGAATGGGAACTTTGTGCAGAAAATAACGAGAATAATCGATTTTCTGATGGGTTCTCTCGCCCTTATCGCGATTTCCGCCCGAGAAGTATTCCGACGTCACTTCCTTTCCCAGCTACGAATGTATCCACTATCCAGTCGATTCAGGTGGCTGGCCTGCTTGACGATGTTGCGTAGCGCTACACTTTCGGAAAGCTTTGATCGAAGTGTGCGTTAGGATGTACTTATAGATTCAACTTTATTCAATACCAATGTCTATTTAACACAATAACAAGTAATAATATCATAAATGACAAACTCTTCTAAACGTATGTACTGTATATAATTTTCTGTGAATATTTGCATTAATTAACTGAGTCCGGCTTTGTCGAGAACCGCAAATTCCCAGTTTTCTTCCCTACGAATTACTCACTTTTATTAGATTCCAAATTATGCAACATTTGATGTCAAAAACGATATAAGGAAAAAGTCTAAACAACAGAAATAGAATCGTAGAATATATATGGCAAGGCTATGTTTATTTATGTGATGGTTTGCATGCATACACCAATTCCCTGGCCTCCTATGAATATAAAATAGGTCGCTTAAAGAAGGTAGAAGACAAAAATTCTTTATTTATAAACTACCATATGATTTAATAATAGAATTCTTGTTTGAAAGTTGGAAGGTTACAGATATCGAGTCAAACTTGTATGAAAATTTGAAAGATCGGCTTTTCTATCCTTCGTAGTTCAACAACAAGTTAACTTAACGCCCGTTCTCTCCCTCAAGTTAATAATGCAGCGGCGGAGACCACATTTAGGCAGAATATAAGCCCCAACTAAGAAGGAGCAATCTTGTAAGCTTCATGTGTCATCGTTTTCCATGCGGAAACTCCAATTCCACCAGCAATAAATTACCCAGGTTGAGCCGTAACAGCTGCCATGATTTCTTAAACGCCCCACAGTAGCGATAGGCGTTGCCAGGTTGTACAATTACGCGGCAAATCTGGCGATTTTTAACTTGTCAGGTTCGACTGTGAGTTTCATTCATCTCTGCCTCAGTTCATTTGCATATCTGAATGAATATTAAATAATAAGTTAAATGAGTTTGCTCTTAGAACAGTTAACGATTGATATCTTGAAAGCAAATGTCGTATATGACTCATTCCTAACTAGTTAAAATACGATACTACAGGATGAGATTCACTTTGTCTATTATAAAAAATAAAAAACATAAAAATCAAAAGAAAAACTGTCATATAACCAATAAAAAAAACAATGCGAGCGTACAATCTTATTTAGTAAATATGTTTGATATAAACAGTTCCTTCTCAAGAATGACATAATTTAAATTGCAATTGCAAATTGCCACTGTTCGTTTGTCATTCCCTGACTTTTAAAGCGCTAACATATGAGGGTGTTAGAAGCTATAATCACAACAAATTGTAGTACATATACAACTGTATAAGCGATTACTATTCTTTCTTTCTTCAGAATTCTTAGTTCTAGCGACCAATTTGAGATGTTTCTGAACAAAATCTTCCAACTTTCTGGTCAATTAACAATTTACATTCTAATTGGATAAATCTGGCAATGCCGAGAATCGTCCTCAGCAAGGGACTGTGTCTGTGTCTGAAACCACGCACGCACACAGAGACGCGTCCTATTTTCGGCGGCCACATGTCCGCGGATGAACACGTGTTACGTAAGGTTCGATTCGCTGACGGGAGCGCGTCGATTTTATCTCGCCCCTCCCCCCTCCAATTAGGCCGCCGTGTAGACACTTAAAAGTTACAAGCCGGCGATGTAAACAATTATGAAATCTGCAAGTCAAATCGCGCGCGTTTTATTGTGCTCAATAACGCGACGTACTCCTTCCTACGGTGACTTTACGCTTATGCTAATATTTGCCCCGCCGTACAAGACCTGATACATGATACATTCCGCACGTTTGATGGCGAATTTATGGTACTTTTTATGGGTTACGGCTTGTACTCCACAGCGAGGATCGCTCCGAAACCAGAAATCGTAATTATTTTAAGTAGCTCCGTGTTTTTCTTTGGATTATTTCTTACTCTTAGGCTTGCTACATACTATTCGCAAATTCGCGATTCGCTATGCGTGATTTCTATAGAATTCGTGCATAGTGTGTGAGGTTTTAATGAATGAATTTTTAACGAACCCTACACACTAATCGCGAATTCTTCACATATCACAAATCACACATAACGAATCGCGAATACAGGCATGGTCATATTTTAACCTGATCCTCACCTGGCGCTTCTAATATCAGTTGATGTCAAAACTCGGGCCTCTATTTTTGGTCCCGTACTTTTTACACTATCTATTGACATTATTAAACATATACATGCAGACGATCTAAGTTTCCACTGATGTTTTTTATATATTATTGTTTAGATAAGATTAACTTTATTAACTAAACTGGCACTAAATATTAACAAATTTAATTTTTAAATTAAAAACCCAATCAGGATATTTGAATTTAAGCTCAGCAACACTATATAGAAGACAAAATTTTATCGAGCTAATTTTAAGGTAAATGCTTATTTGCTTAGAGCTGTAATAGTTTGGAGTCTCTTTTTGTACTGTACAATTATTAGAAACAATGCGAAACATGCAGTGATTCAGAACTTATCAAAACATTTTTTGAATGGAAATCAAAAATAGTTCGAAACAGTCCATACACTTACGATTTGTGTGGAAGAGGGGGAATATATTATTCTGCGGGCAGCAAATAAAGTTCTGTAATTATGGCGGTATTACTTACATTTCCTATCCACCGCTATCACTATGCGTTCAGATTGATCATTTTGATTTCTTGGCGCGACAAATCGAGCAAATGATTCGATTAGCGGAGAACTCGAACTGCTTTACGGTCCACTGGCCACATGCAAGTGGCAAAAATGTCATTATTATACTGACAAGTGATCTGTTCGATTAATTTTTCTATTTGTTTACGATAAATTACTTATGAAAGAGATCAGTTCCGTGTTGAATATTGAAAGTAAAATGATTTACAGTGATTGAATCAGTATATCAGGCACTAATGTGTTTTGTTTTTAAATTCTAAGGTCCTGAATGTTTTTTTTTGTGTTACAAGATGTAGTAAAATAAGAAATATGTACAACCTACTTCTACATAATATGCATCACAACGTGCAATAGCGAAAGTTGACAGAAAAAAATCATCTTCCATATTACCTCTCTTATTTAATCCTTTTAAAGAATAATCGACGGCACTAATAACTTTCACGGCATTCTTACCTATATCTATTCAATTAATTTTCTTACGTACACAAAAAACCACCCCTTCGAAAGCTGTCATGATTGGCCGAATAACTCCGAGAACGATTATTCTAACTAAATTTCTCACCATTATGTTCTGGCATAAGTAAATTAGTTATTCTTTTGTAGCGATGTTCCCGTCAATTTTAGAACGGTTCCCTCAAGTCGAATTGAGCTTTCATGGAGAAAACTTCTGATCGTGATCAGAATAAGATCCTTTTTAGATTTTAAATAATAAATAAGTACATTTCTTAAGGTTTTGAAATTAAGTTAACCAATTTTTATTGCTATTTACTAAGGTAAGTACTAATTTAATTTGTCCTTAAATGTTTTTTAAAAATCCTTATTTGTTACTTTTGTTTATCCTGTTTTTAGAATACAACAAGTAATTTAATGTAGTGAAGTCAGACAACAAAATTTTATAAATGTCTCAAATAACATTCCACATCACATCAACATATTATTTGGAATCAGAATGAAGTGCTGAATACAAAGAGAAAAATCTAAGTTTGCTTTACTGTTGATTTTCTAACCGCCCTGTATACATTCTGGTAGCTTAATTAGTCTTTACAGGCATGCCTTATACAAATAAATAGTGATAAAAGTTCTGTTTTAAGTATATAACGCTTAATAATTTAGATTGATGTAAAAAATATTTTTTTTTTATAAAACTTCCGTTCAGATACTTTTTCATATTACTCGACAACGGTTACAATTACGATAAACATGCAAAACACAAAAAAGTTTCTACATTTAACGTGGAATCCAAAATTTTTACAAATAATAGTCACTAGCGCACCACGAAAAATTTCTGGACGATAAAATGGGGCCTGACCCCCGAAAAAATATAACTCTGTACATTTTCAAATCTTTTAAGCATGGCAGAACTTGTAGACTATCATAGGTAATCTATGATAAAAATTTGAATAAATTATAGGAGCTGTGTGGAAAAAACTTAATAAAGTATGAAATTTTGACACCCTGTATCTAAAAAACAAAGCGTTTTCCCACATATGTTCATATAACTTTAAATAAGGTTCTCTATCGAATCCTAGAGTGCTGCTAGTATAAACTGACTCACCCTGTAGAAACCTATGGATAATAAATAGTTAAGTGCGATTATTGGCTGTTGTTGATACTGCCAACTTAGCAACATAAGACATTACAGAATAACAATCCCATTTCAGGTGTAAATTTCGAGTATTACTAAACGCATTTCACGGTATTTCGTGGATTTATGACTTTGGATTTTTAGATGATAAAAAACGACGTACCCAATGCACAAAACCGCCATTAAAAAGACATAGGCGGCGAAATGCATTAGGCATGCCTGTGGTCGGCTAAATGTGAAGAAATTAAACGTAAAAAGGCTTCGAAACAACTGTATAAAATTAATTGTTTATTAGGTTTTATGGTTCTTTTACGATCATTTTATATTTACCCAACATGCAAGTAATAACACACTATTTTATGCAATGCCAGTAATGGTCGGGTGCCGTAAAACCCATCCGCGCTCAAGCCTGGTCCGAACGGACGCACTTTTTCATTTTAATTACATTGTATTGTCCCTCGTACTGTTCAATATAAATCATGAACGCCATTAAACGATTTAATGAGGTCAAGTTCACCTACACTTCAGTATATTAATGAAGTGTGTATAATTAAAAAAAATAATAATTAGCAATCTGTACGAGTAAAATGGACTACAGAAATTATTGTCCATTTCCCAAGTGAAATTTGGGTTCAGTGAAGTTGGAAAGTTGAAATATTTTCAACCTTTACATCGTTCTAACAAGGCGATTCCGAATATTGAAATCCGAGTTTTTCAAGTGTCAAAAATGTCTTATAGTAACTCGGAGCTGATGGATATCGTTTTAATTTATGGTGAAAATGCTCTAGAATGATTTCCCGGTAAATATGTGCCAAATGCAGCTACTTTTACCGCGCTGTGCAGTGAGTGCAAGTGCAGTGCAACGCGAAGAAAATTTGAAACCGAATTGGGAAAATGATGGAGGTGCAGGATATCCACGGCGTATTGCAGTGTGGCGTATCATAGACTAATTTTATGCGTACCATGTACAGCATGTCCAAGCATTAATACCAAAGGATTGGAGGAAAACCGGTGCCATGGCCGCCACGATTTCCTGACTTCGTTGGTATTTCTTTTTGTGGGGATATTTAAAAAATGAAGTGTATCGCACCGAAGTGGATACCTACTGTTGATGATTTACGCAGACGTATCATATTTACTGCCAATAGCTTACGAGTTCAAAATGGACAAGAAGCAAAAACATTTGTGTTAGTTTGTAGAAACTGTTGTTCTAAGATATGTCAAAGTATTTTATTAATTAAAATCACAAATTTATTCTATTAATAACAATAGCGGCAAAAGAGGCTGAATTGCTGCACCAAATGTTATTTATTTCTTTCCTTGGCAATTTCCTTCCATTTTTTTGGCCGGTTGAAAAAAGAAAATGAACTAGACATTTAAAAAATATCAGATTATAATCAAGTTTCAAAATAGCATAGAGTGGTTCACCTTCTATTTATTTCGAGTTTCCGCTAATTTTATCCTGATTGCAATTAATTTAATAGTGATTTTGTGTTTGTTCTTAAGAACGGAGAATAATTCAAGATCTACAGCGTATTGTCAAAATTGTAAACGCGCGAACAATATCGGATGATGACGTGTATGAAGGGATTAGGGCGCGAGGCCAAAATATGAGAGCAACTGTAAAATATGTAAGTGTCCGCGAGTAGTGTACATCGTGCAATAAAAAGTGGCAAAGAACGTACAACTGCGAAACGGAAAAAGATAGAGGCTGATGACGACAATTCATGGACGGTATTTTAAAAATGAGCTTTTGACAATAAAATAAAAATCCGGTTGCTCTCTCAGAAGATGAAACTTTGCCTAGTATATCTAAAAGGGTGCTTTTGCGGATTATGCGTTACATATGAATTTTGATACGTGAATTTCTACTTTAAAAATCAAAATCGAAAAAGTATTTTGAAAAGAGAAGAAAAAAAACCGGAATACTGATACGACGAGGAAACTATTCAAATCAAATATTAGAAGAACGAAATCTGAGCTCTACGCATATGAATTTGTCTTCACTATTTTGAAATTCAGGTATACTAAATAAATTACGACCTCTAGTATTCACAATTACTCATCTATTTGTTATTATAACGAGGGAAGTGGGTTAAGTTTTCATTTAGAACCTGATATTGGCTACGGAAACATTTACAGAATTTTGTTTACTTTCACTGTTATTAAATTGACTTCATTCCAGTAGAAAATTTTTTTGTTTTATTACATTCCCCGTTAATAGAACTTATTTTATTTTAGCAATACACCATCCAACAGTACAACATCAATTACACGATGGGTGGCAAAATAATAAAGAGACACAAAAAACACAATACAGCAAGTATTAAGAATAAAATCTACAAACTAACTTAATTAAAGTGCATGACACAGTATGTTTTTAGGTTCCTACATTCAAACTGATAAAAATTACATAATTATTATTCAAACATATATAACGATGTTGAAAAATTGCAATTTCATGTGTACTAATATGCGGTTATATTCCGAAAAAATACATATTCACAAGTGCATGATGTGTATTTACATAATTTGTTGTGAATAATGTCCAATAAAATTGTTTACACCATATCACGTGGTAACGCGAGAATAAGGGGAGGAGTTTCATTTACGTATATTTTATTCTCAAGGAAGCATTTATTGTGATTGCTTTTTGTGCTATTGTGTTATATTTTACAATGTACAAATGGTCTACATATTTTATATATATTTATAAACAACGTTGCAGCATGTAATAGTGTCTCAGAGCAATCAGGTAGTAGTAATGCTGGAAATGCTACAACGTTTCAGAATTCATTGTATTAGTAATATATACTTGAATGATATGTTAGTTTAGGCGAAATAAAGAACATATACACTCGTTTTCTGTAAATATTTCTCAGATGTTTACTTTAGGATTCGTATTTTCTAGTGGACAAATGCGAAAACAAAATTACTTATAACTATTAACGACGCCAGACCTACAAGCATATTTGAAAATATTCAGGGTTATTCAGCTAAAGATTGATACGCTGCCGTCAAAATATTTATCCCACTTCTGGGACAAACGTCGTGATTTTATCAAGACGTCCGCCTCATGAAATAAAAAAACACCATCGCGCCAGTGCTGCCAACTAACGGCGAACTCGGGGCGAGCAGCAACAGCTAAAGCTTCCCGGAGATGCGGTATACGAGGATGGCGAAGAATTTCCGCGTCTATCGTACAATGTGGTAGGGTACCACTCACTGAAGAGTTTAGTATTGATCGGTAGGTTTGCCGCTGGTACAGTCCGGGCGTTAGTACAGTCAGAGCTCCAGCTCGTAGTCCCTGGTAGCGTAAATTCAATACAATCAGAAATACCAAACACAATAGAACTTTTACTATTGTAACTAATAATCTACATAGATTACCGAGGGATAAACCACTATTTTAATGTATACAGTACTGGTTTTTGCTATTTTAGTAACTCTTTGGAATTTGTATTGGTGTTTTTGGCATTTCTTTATATTTTTAGTAATTTTTTTTGCAATTTTCTGGATTTTTTAGGTATTTATTGGTACTTTTTTTACGAATTTGGAGATGTGCTTTGAACTGCTGCCGTATTAGTAATGAAATCTACTTGTAACTTTTATTAGTTCTTGGTTGTCCCAGTCTCCGATATACAGAAGAATGTGATTCAGAACTTTACATAGCTAGCCTACTGTAGTCTTCGCGTTGTACGCTGTTAGCTTTTTCTCCACACGGGTCTAAATGTGTTTACATGACGATGAACAACATTTTTACAGTTATAACATCAAGTGTGTCAAATTATTTTATTAATTAAAACCATAAATTCATTTTTTAAAAGCAGTTGAATTTGCTGATATAAAAGAAGAGTTTCTAATGAAATATTTACTCAGAATTTCCAGTTATTCAAACTGGTTTGAAGAAGTGCCATTATTATTACAATATTATATAGTACTGTGTGATGTATGTGAGGTAAAAATTAGTAAATATCTTAGTAATATTTGTCTATTCATTAGTATGGTTATTTCATTTATTGGTATTTTTCTGGAATTTTCAGTATTTATTGGATTTGTGTTGTAACAATTTACTACTTTCTGGCACTTATTTCCTTTGCAAAATCTGGTATTTTGGTATTTTATTGCCGAGGATGCTGAAACATTTCAAGACGTAATAAACATTAGAACACAAAATGAACTTGAGAGTGTTTTGAATGTATGAAATATTGCATACATTTATGTTTACAATAAAGCCGATCATCCTGAATGTCTATTATAAACTTAAATACAATTAATTTGAATATGCAGATTAAATTTATTTGTGTTGTATGCTAGCATCGTAAAATAAACTCTAGGTTACTTACTATTAGCATTGAACTATTAATAAATATAAAACACCTTTCAAAATGTCGAAGATTTAACATCATTTTCCTTATCTTCTAACATCCAGTTTAGATAAAGCGAGAAAAAAATAAATATTTCATTGTAATATTACATTATTTTGTACGTAACATTTTTTTAAATGTAGGTAATTCTTATTGCACTGGACAATTTTCTTGTATCAAGTCAGGATGTCATGTGTGAATATTAGACTTTGTTGAAGGCATTATATTTTTGAATTTTCAAAATGAATTTAATTTTGACTTCTACATTCGCAACGGATTGTTATATACTGATCAAACGTTGAAAATCATATAAATATTATTAGTAATAGACACACAAGGTCGGTAATGGCATTACGCAGACTGGCCCATCGGGAAAATATGCCTTCCTCTACCGAACACTGTCTGTCCTGATTCTGGCTCGGCTGAGTTTTTTCATTTGGGGTTTGCGGTGACAGATTGGAGAGTTTTTATTGTTTTTTTGGCCGCCTGCTTCGCCTGATATATGGCTCATGGTAGCCGGAAATTTATAACTTGAATTAATACAAAATTTGATAGGGATGTGCATAAATTCACACATCCCTATGTCTCACGGCAATCATCAAACAAATAATATAGGAATTGTATGTCGAATGTTATTGGATTAGAGAAAAAAGTTGTGAATGCGAAGTTATCACTGATGTTTCGAATAAATCAAATCATTGCCTCCATTTATGCAGAACTTCCGGCCGTAATAGAATACAATCTACGTTTATACAGTTCTGAGAAAGTACTTGTGTCGAGAAACAAGAATATTATCATTTATATAAATATACGTTTTGTGAACTTTTATTTGTAGTCTACTGAAAATATCAATGCAGATTTGTTGAAATTGCTATGTAATATGTTACGGATTCGTATTGATTTTGAATGTTTTATGGTTTTAA
This sequence comes from Monochamus alternatus, assembly GCA_037114965.1. Lineage (NCBI taxonomy): Eukaryota > Metazoa > Arthropoda > Insecta > Coleoptera > Cerambycidae > Monochamus > Monochamus alternatus. The sequence goes on along the minus strand of CM073429.1, from coordinate 57,806,206 downwards.
TCGAATTCCCAACTGACAATTGGTTTTCAGTTGAAGCAATAATTTGGTGTGTATCAAATAATAAATGTACGATGTACACTGTTCGCCGTAAAATCCTGTAAAAATAAAGAAGTCACAAAAACAACACAAGCGTAGAGTGAAAAGAATAGTGTATCTTTAATCAGCTGTTTAAGGCGTCAGTGCTTTAAGCCTGCCTGCCATAAGCTGCAGGTTCGAATCCTGCGGCCGGCAGACCTTAAATCAGCTATACTTGTGGAGAGGATTGGCACCTTCTCTGCGGGTATAGTAGGGTGGAAAAACGTTGGTTTGGATCAACGTGGTAGATTGATACCGGTAGTCGCTTGACCATCTCTCTAATTAATGAGGTTTTCCAGGTTTCCCTCATTCCTGCACTGAATAGTGGTTAGGGCCTACCAACGTAAGTCGTTCCTGGACACAAATGCGACCTGCTTAATAATAATATGCCGCACCCTCTCCTACATAAGTCTCCCCACTTCTGGACTAATCCTCAAGTTTAGAATGACGGGTAGAGATATTATTAATCAAAATGTACTGTATTAACTATAAAAAAATATTAAAGTTGCTAGATGTATTTATGAATTTTTCGAAAATGATAGTAGAAAAACAAATTAAGTCCAAACAAAATAGTCGCGGATGTTAACTTTGCTAATTTCATTAATTAGTGTTAGAGATAAACCCAACAAATCCTACATGACTATGTTAGGCAGGAAACATCTAAATATGTAAAGATATACTTCCCAAAAAAATCGTATTTCACTTTTTTTATAACTAAGTTAACAAAGGTGTCAAAATATCACCCTGTACCCAATATTCTCCTTATCACCCTGTATAAACTGTTCGATTGTTTTAAAAACATAAATACAGAAATTATATCTAACTGTACTGTACACAGTGGCAATGAAGAAAATTTATTCTAGGATATTTCAAGATAAAAACGTTATTTACTCCTGACAGTTAACTTTATTACCGATAAATATGCATGAAAACAAAGCATTTCTATTCTCGCTAAGGAAATGAAACTGTAGCAAAATATTTAATAATTATGTTCAGAACAACGTTTTAAAAGAATTATGACCACTCTTCATCGCGTCAATATTAATTTTTATTTTCTATATAGCTAGATATCTGTATGGTAACTAATTCATGAGATCAAACCACATTTCATGTTCTACTACATTGTTATTAATTTATATTTACTGTAGGAGTGTTGTAGACAAATGTTTATGTCAAGTGATACAGATTGAATAAAACTATGTGACGCGTGTATTTATGCTAGTATCATTGTTAACATTAAGCAGATAATTTCTTTAAGGAATGAATCGTGATTTAATTTATAATAATTAATGATAAACTAAGGTCGCTAATGTTACTTACGTGAGAAAATATTTTTGGAAGCAGTAACTAACCTGGAAAAATAATTGAATAAAGTTGGATTTCAGTTTGTTCGTTGAGAGCACAGATTTATTAGTAAAGGGAGTTGTAATTGTTTATATTTTGAAACACAAGGTTAAAAATTTCAAAGTAGTTACTTGTGTACAAATTCCGTTTGTTTATTTATATAATGACAGGTAGGTTTCACTTTTGTGAGTCGAGTTGAATCCAAGTTATACATTAATTATAAAAATGAGTCTTGCTACTGAAAACGAATTAGAAAATTGTTCTGAAGACATTTTGAATTCCGCTCGAGAACCATCTTCGAACTTACTTTATCTTTAATATCTAAGGAAAAATACGAGAAGGTATATATGAAATCTTTTATAATAAGTGGAGAATATCAAAAATAACGCAATAAGAAAATGTAATGCTAACGTATTTTTTGAGAAGGTAAGCTATTTTTTATACACATTTTAGTGTTTTGCAAAAATTCCCCAAAGGGTAGCACAATACTTAAAACTCCCAGATACATCCAGTTACATTCACCATTGCTTGAAGCCACTTTGCTCGCTGACAGTGGAGCGGACATTCAAACACTTAAAAGATAAGGAAGATGGCAGTCAACTAGTAAGTTAAGTTGAAAATTTCGCAAAGTATATTTCGTCAGCAAGAACTGGTGGCACCTCAAGATTATTCAGGAATGCAGACAGAAAATCATAGTAGTTTTCAGGAAGAACAAGAAAAATTGAATAAGTGACATTTCAGTGTGGTAAAGTGTGACTTTAGTAAACTATTTTGAATTTAGTAAAATGGCATATTTATCAGTCAAAATGCGACAAAAACCTGTTTATCTACACAAAGAAACAATCAAAGGCGACTGATATTACATATGATAATAAGAATGAATGAAACGGCCATTTCCGTCGTTATTATTCATTACTATTAATTTGTCAATGCCACGAAGAAAGTCAGAAACTCAACGATTAAATAAATAATTAAACTGGTGCGGTGCCAGAACGCGTGTTATTATTTGTTTGTATACATACATGTACATAACGTTTCGAGTAATATTACTGATATCTGTAAGTTGCAAAACTTGTTCGCTTGTAAGTAATGGCCTACCCAACACTGCAACATCGTCAACTGATATACAGAGAGTCATCCTAAGTAGAAGTTTTCGCTTTAAAACGACACAAACCTAAAAAAACTAAGCGAATTTCTATTCGAAATATCAAGAGCAAAAGAAAGATGGGCGTATGAAATTATTAATAAAAAAATGCCACAAGACCATCCCCAAAGAGTACTCTACCGAGTGGGTTCTATAGGAAAATGTTACCAATAAAAAGGCATACATGAATTCTTACTCAACAATTCATGAAGATATCATGCCAACATCGCTGCAAATATGATTACTAGGCGCATTTAATTAAAATTATGGCTTATTGGCAGACCCATATGTGTCCCATGTTGCTATTAATTTACGAAGACAAAGTTACAGTAAGTACACTTAGTTACATATTAATTTCTAGTCCTAACACGTATCTTCTAGGGTCCTTTGAAATAGCCAAGACAGGATAATCCAACTAGTCCCTTAGAATCATATTGCTGTATTTGATTAATTCAAACCACATCTACGACCAAGCAAACGTAAGGCAAGTATTTTTTATCTTTTGCAAGCACACTATACCTGCTTCTTATCTTCAATGCGAAATATAGTCATTTTCTTTTTCAGATAACATATATGAAACATATAAATACCAATTCTTAATAGTAAAACAGAACATCTTCAGAAGTATTATTAGGAATGGGGTCTAAAGCTAGAAAACCAATTAGCAAGTCTACGTTTTGGCTGTATTTAAGTGTTCTTCATGACAGTTTTCCATGCAAAAAACAAATATATAAAATGGAGAATAAAATAGATAATTAATATAGAAGAAACAGTAGTACATACCAATGTTTAGAATAATAAAGAATAAATTATTATCCTGAACATTGTTACCTATTTTATTCCCCATTTTTTATATAGATATTTTAGACGAAAAACATTTCTTGGATTGTCCTGAAGAAGGCTTAAATACAGCCTAAACGTAGACATGCCAATAAAATAGCTTTCTTTAACTTTAGACCTCACTTCCAACAATATTTCTGAAGACTGCAAGTATCTTTTATTTTCCAACACATTTCTCTGTGGTACGTACCAAGTGTTTATCTTACATAAATGTGTGCCCACAAATAACAGTGTCCGCTTCTCTCCGTATTTCAATACCTTCTAAGTTGATATAAATGCAGGTGTCTCAAACATGCTAATTCACAGCTGTATGGTTATGCTGCCTGTCCTTATATAGGAGGTAATGCCGTCCTGGATAAAACGTATAACTGATGGTTCGTTAATAGTGTTTGAGAAATGTATGAAGCGAAGAAGTTATTATCACATTTTGGACGTTACTGATTTTTAAACTTCATAAAGAAAGAAGTTTCTGAAGAATTTTTTGAGGAAATTTTCATAAAAACTGACTGTAAACTTGAAGTGAAATCAAAAGGGTTTAAGTATACGCTGTATGCAGCCATAAAACGACTAACCAATTAATCTTGTAATTAAGAACAGCCTTAGGATCCACAAATGGGTACGCTTTTTGCCTTGTCCTTTTCCAGATTGCTTTCGTATTGCCCTTGAAGGGTATATGGATGTTGTTGAACGTATTTTTAAGCTGGGTCTAAGAATTATATACTACTTTTATAGTTCCTCTTGAATCAACTCGAGTATTAAATCAACATTAGTCCCTGTTTCGTTTAAATTTTTTATGACTACAATTATATGATGGGTCTTGGACTGCTAGGGTCGAAATTTACTGGTACTAGACTATTCTCTGACATCCGGCTAGAAAAAGTAGGTCAGGTGGCAAGCGTACAGACGTATAGGTGTCGATGCCAATTAGGATTTACATTAGATTATTAAATAAAGTAAAAAATCAAGCACTATTCGTGGCTTGCACTTGGTTAAAATATACGAGGGAATTCAAAATATCTATCTAGTCATGACAAAAGCAATGATTGATTGTAATAGTCTAGTAATGTATAATAAATAATAACAACCATTTCTTACTTATGTGTCAAATATAATATCAATTCGTTTATTATTTAGTTCCTATGAAGTTTTTTCAAAAAAAAAAAAAAAAAATCGGAAGTTGGAGCATTGTCATATCATCAACATAATAATAATAATTTATTGATGTCAATATACAAAAATACTCACACAGGTCAATATTTGCAAAGTATATATAGAACAAACAGAAATATTCATAAATTACAAACATGACAGAGTATACAGAATTAACTAAAATACCTATGGATTAACTAACATAGTGGTAGAATGCCCTTCCCATTATAAAGTTTTCTTCCGAAATATTTGTATGCTTTGCTCATTTCTAACATGCAGTGGTAATTTATTAAACATATGAGTTAAGAAATAGTTTGGTACATTTTGACATTTATTTAACCTATAATATGATGTGATGTCTTTATTTCTTGTATTATGGTCATGACGATTGTTACAAATTAAGATCTTTGTACTGAACCATTGCTCTGCTTTTGATAAGGATTTGCATGCCACTGATTGTATATTATATACATCGTCTAATTGAAATTCTGGTATCGTCCGCATATAGAATACACGTTAAGAGATCTCCAGATGAAGGCATTTATGTATATTAAAAACAATAGACGGCCCAATATGGATCCTTGAGGAACACCTACATCTGAAGCTCTATCATTAGACATTAAGTTATTGACTCTAACAAATTGACTTCGTTTATATAAATAGGAACGTAATATCTTTATACTACGTGCACTAATTTTATATTTATGCATTTTATCAATGAGGATATCATGTGAAAGGCTTTGTTTAGATTCAAAAATGTTGTTCTGGTATATTCAGAATTTTCATATGCGTCAAGAACATTGTTTACAAAAGTCAATATGGCACTAGTAGTACTAAGATTCTTTCTACACTCATGCTGACATTCAGTAAAAAGATTATTGGATTCAAAGTAATTTTCTAATCTGTTATACAAACATTTTTCTAAAATTTTAGAAAAGACACAGAACATTCTAGAAATATTCACAAGCTGCCATCCTTCTGACTTCTTTTTATTGAAAAATGAACTCCAAAGGAAATGAAGGAAGATACTGATGTCCACTTTGGAGTATAAGAAGCCCACTTTTTTTGATAAAACTCGTTGCAGGATAAATGGGAAAGGGTATTAAAGTTATAAAAAATTATGTTGAAAAATAAAATGATCAAAAAGCCTAATTATTGAATTATGCAAAAATGGGGCCAAATATTATTATTATTATCACGTATTATATTCACTTAGGGAAACTTTCATCAAATATGTCGTTCTAGCTAAGATACGTCTATATATCAGTTCTGGTCAATTATACCTAACTTCTAAACGCTATAAAATCGCTTCCATAAAAATATGAACTCTTGAGTTTACTAACTACACGTCTCGTATACCTGCACATATAGTGGCATCCTTTTTGAGACGTATTCTGCAGCGCACAAAACTGGAAACAGCTGCACGGCAACAAAGAACTATTTTATTGTCGATTAGTACAAGCAGGAAATCGTTTCTGAGTTATTTATTGTTAAATAAGTGGGAATTTCATTCTCGTTCTCTTACTTATCTGCCGTTTCATTAAAATTCTTCACACGAAGCGCGTTGAAGAGCAACCCATATTTAAAAGCTGAAATCGTATAGTTAGTTTCAGAGCAAACAGTTGAGGAAGGTAAAAGTAGTAATTTTTGCCAAGCAAGAAAGATGTAGTAACAAATAACTTATGTTAAAAATAAAATTTTCGAAAAATGATTAAACAAATTTAGAGAACCTATATGAATGAATTTTCGCGTGTATTTATACTATACAACTGATATCATTGCAAAGCTTTTCGTAGCAAGGAAATAAAATTGCAAAGTTTGAATACACTATAATCTGTTTAGAAATTAAAGAGAGTAATAAAAGCTTATTATGTATGCAAATCGTAAATAAATGTAGTACTGGTGCTTATACTCAATATTTTTATATTATGTATTATCGGTATAGATGAAGTGTACTTTTAAAAAAACTTTGTGTGATCGAACCGTACTAAAAGCAGATAGCTAAAATTTAATTCCCGACAATCCGTCTTTGTCTATGCCGCTTCAATTTCTCGGTCCATTTCTCTTATAAGTAAACAATTTAAAAACAACATTTCAAAACTAGAGGCTACTTTAAGCATCATAACCGGGTTAAGAGGGTTTTTAGTAATTCAAAAAATTATGGTGAGTAAATGTTGTGTTGTATAAATGTACAATAAAGAAAATAAAATAGTAGGTATATTAAAATTCATCCTCTGAATATTCTGATGAATTATCTTCGTCTCCTAGATTGATAACGATAGGTTCCACAGTAACGTCAATTAAATTATCGAGTTCCCACATTTTCTTCTCTTCTTTTTGTACATGATGTATACATCTTTGCCAGTTATCTGCAGTCCAAGGAATTTTTTAACAAAATTTTCACATCACGTAATTTAAGCGTCGTATTATTTCGCGCTACATCTCCTTTTACCTGCGCCCAGATTAATTCAATTGGGTTAAGTTCACAGTGATAAGGTGGTAACCGTAGTACCGTTATTTGGCGATTTGTTCCATTTCATCGATAACATATTTTTTCTGATCTCTATTAAGATTGACAAGTGTCAAAAGTTCCTTTTTCACCATATTTGTTTCAAAAGAAATGTTTTTTCCGGATAACCACTGAATTATATCGGTTTTCCTCCAAGCAGTCGTAGGCGTCCGCTTGGTCTGCCGTGAGTGGTAACTGGCATTATCCATGACAATTACAGACCCCGGAGGAATAAGATCCAACATCTGTGAAAAATACTCTTCGAAAACATCTGCGTTCATGTCTTCGTGATAGTCACCTGTATTTTTAGATTCAAATAAAAGTAAACCGCCATCTACAAAACCACTGGCACTACCTATGTGTGCCACTATTAATTTTCACCCTTTACCTGAAGGTGCCTTGAACCCTTTTGAAAGTCCATCTAAAAATTCTTGTCGAAAACTTTTAAAATTTTTATCTTGCCATACTTTTGTTACAGTATATCTCTCGTTGGCCCAAGTTTCGTCTAGATAATAAATATTTCTCCCTTCGTCACGGAATTTTCTAATTGATCTTAAGTAGGATCTTCGCCAACAAATAATTTTATCTTTATCAATAAGAATTGACTTCCTGTTCTGCTTTTCCCAGCAAAAATTCAACTCTCGTAAGACGGCCCATAATTTGCTTCTACTGATTTTTGGCAAATCGTTGTCCTCTGAAAGTTCACTTAAATTGTTGTTTAGCGTTGGTATTTCTATTTTAAAATAAAATGAGTGTCCTTTTCTGCCAATGACATTTTTGAAGAAATCATTTAGAACGACTTTTGACCTCCCTGTAGATGATTTTGGGGGATTTATAGTATCTTGTTCATTTTTTGTTTCCTTTAAAACTCTGTAGATAGTCGATTTTCCAATACCTGTTATTTTGGAACACTTTTCCACGATGTCTTCAACAGTGTTGGTAGGATTTTGGTGTTTCAATGCATTAAATATATTTAATATAATTATAAATATTCTCATTCTGAGATAGCGCACATCTTTTGACGCGTTTAGCAGGTACGTAATCTGATAAGCTCGACATTTTACCCAAACAATATTATATCCACTGGCACAATAGTCACTAAACACAAGTCGAATTTTACTCTACTGCACTAGCACGTCTTCGTATATTCAGCTCTAAGACTGGATTGATCTGTCACAATACACTGGTTCCTGTCCTATGATGTATCTAGTAAAATATACTAATGTACACCCATTACCTGTTAGCATTAGTGTTACCCGATAATTACCTGAAACGAAATATTACCACGCCCATGGCCGGTTCTTATCTCGGGGTTTTATTACTCTCTTTCATTTCCAAACAGACTATAATTGCCAACGTCAATCCCAATACAACAGGAGAAAAATACACAAAAATCATGTTGTTGTCAATTCTCCGTCAAAAATATCGTTCACAATATGCAATAGAGAATCTAATTTCACGTCGAAACCTCTCGAACCTCAATCAGCAGGCGAACGTCAAAATGAATAAACAAATACCTACTGCAATAAATTTCAAAACAAAAGTTCGACGCGTCCGCTTTAATGCTGTTACGAAACCGGGAGAGTAAGGAAGGAAGATTATATCCTATGTGTGTACGAGATTAAGGAAAGAAATAAAACAGATATACGGGTTTGGCGTGGTTCCAAATCTTGCGGGATGAGACCGGCGCTGAAATGTCTATTTTTTCCCTCCAAGACAAATATTCCGAAACCGAATGAAAATTTCAATAACAATGCAGTTAAAATTATACGTCGTTGCTTAATGAATTTATGGTTTTAATTTATAAAATAATTTGACATACCTGATGTCACAACAACTGTTCAAAATTTGGTCCACCGACGTGTGAACACATTCGGGCCCGTTTTCAACTCGTAAATTATTAGAGACTTAAAGCAATACCAAAGACGTAAACGTAGATATTGACAAATACGCGTGCGCAGTAGTGATTTTCTGTACGTTTATACTTACGTCCAACGCAAAATTACCTGTACGTACGTATTATTATATTACCTTAAAAGCATTCGTATCGAGCCGAACGTAGCGCCGATTATAGTCGAATAGAGACGAAATGTAGGTAACATTCATTAACTCAGTAATTCAATGTGTTACCACATTCTTAAGGCGGGTATACATTTGTTGCAAAATCACGTATCATATCAGCGTATCGTTTCATTTTGGTACGATACGCTGCAACGAGTAATTTTTTTTTTCAGCCCAGATTCACTGCGTATCTGTGTATCAATTGCGCGAACGGGAGGGATATGGTTTGGGTTGTGCGGACGTTAGTTTTTTCCGCATCTCTGCGATGAATGGACCTCAGCAAGCGGCAGCCGCGTATATTTTTATTCACTATTCTCTGCAGCAAGAGAAAAAAAGACGCAAACCACCGCGTTGGTGGATGTCAAAGTTGTACGCCAGCAGGAAGCAATATAGTGGAACAAGTTTAATGGCTGACCTGAAGTTCCAAGCTGTTAGCAGCATGTACAAGAACTTCACTAGAATGCATCCTACTGGTTTGAATTTTTGTTGTCATCGATTGAGCACACAAAATATATTTTGTTTTAAAAAGCGAAATATACAACAACCAGTTGTGTCAACAAACAAAAAACGTCCGTCCACACTGTGCCTGTCTCGTATCGTATGATTTCTTTGATGTGTCGGCGAAAAACCGACAATTGAGCAATCAAGTCCGTTGCGTTTCTTTTTACCTATTTTGATACGTTACTATGCAACGGTTGTCTGTCTCCACTGACGATACGTGATTTTGCAACAAATGGATACCCGCCTTTAAAGCTTTGCGTAAAATCACTTACAATCGGAAAGATATTTCAGAACACCCTGTATAAAAAATATTGTTCAATTTGGGAGAGGATTTAAATACTTTCTTTTGTTTATGTTGATTTTTGTCGTGACTGTCGTATAAGAATCAGAAGAATGAAACACACACACACACATCAAAAGAAAAGGATGGAAAACGGATGTATTTATAGAGTACGTATTCCTGGCACTCAGTAATTTTATTACTGACAATGAACGACTTTATTTTAACTGTGCAATAGTAAATATACATCGATAAAGTAAATTGTATACATTTGTTCACGACTCTCATGCGAGTCCGCTCCGCATTTACATATATCCATATCACATACCGTAATATCTCACTCCGTCATCGATTTCTCATTTGAATAACTAACAAGACGTTTAGTACGGCTCGCGCGTACGGCGGTGGCTTTTGATTTCCTCACTACGGCCACTATAATCTAAACGGAGGTATTTCCACTTTTTATCCCATATTTAAGTGGGCATTTGATTGGTGTTTATCGTCGGTTTCGTAAGAATCGGCACCGTTAGTCTTAATGGATCGGCCTGTTTTGGTTTCGTGTCTCTGATTTTCACTTTTATATGATTTACCAACTTTTATCGGCTACGATCTAAACGAAGATATAGTGGAAACTGAAATTGTTAATTCACTGGGCCAAAATCAGCCGCAACAGTTTTTTTGTACGATTGTGCTGTATTTAGCAGTCTAAGCTCGTTCGCATTTTAAATGAATTGCCATGGCATTGGTTGATAAACCGTGTTACGTTAGAATGTTTGATTTTAAAATTACCAGTAGCAGTAAGTAGTGTTAGGTGTCCGTTTTGTTGTTGTGTTTCGTTTGGTTCGGTTTATATAATTACTATTTCATATAATTCGTCAGGGGCGTTTCTACTTATACAGGGCGTGAACCATTGGACGTAACTGATTATGATTTGTTGCCTTGCAACTAATACTATATAACTATGTATAAACAATAACTAAAACACTTACTGAGCTTAGGTCAGGATAGAATTGCCGTCGGAATCGCCCACTGGCATGCAGCTCTTGCAACAAGCTCAGAACCTTTCAACAAATAAGAGAGAAACACATGAGTACCCAAGCATACCTTCACATTCTCAAAACATCAACATGTACTACTTAGATCAACTAGTAAATATATTCTCCCTCAGACTGCAGCTGGATATCAACAATACAACAATGTACACTGACCAGACCACCTCTGCAGAGATAGTTCATAGCAAGACTAGGTCTTAAACCAGAACCAGACCGCGTCACCGCAGCTAGCGGCCCCTGAGATATCCCCCGCTCACCGCAGCTAACGGACGGACTGTATCACCGCAGCTAACAGCCCTAGGGTACCTCATACCTCAAAATACCGTGTCACACGCAGCTAACGGCCAATAAATAACAAAACAATAATAGGCCGGCCTCGTCAGTAATACACTATCATTCATAATCTCAAATATTTAATTAATCAACTACTAACTTAGCCAATAAACATATGTTAAGCATGCCAAATAGGTACTCAGTGATGTAACTCACCTAATAATCCAACACAATACAGGTCACTAAAACAATTGTCTAGTCCACTATTTAATAACTTAATTTAGTATGCACGCACACATTCACCCTCGAACTGTCTTAAAGAAATAAAGCGACTGTAAAAATCATTTAGGGTCCGACTAAACACTTAAGACAACGTTCCTATACATTTTTATCAATGTTTATTTTAACATGATCCCTGCTCAAGTCAGGTAGTCGTCCCATCGGTCAAATTGTCTCACTTCGTAACTATATACTCCTAACATTCGGCCATCCTGTTCATACCTCGCCCCGAGCAATTCTCCTCGTCATCCTCATCTTCACTCGAACTCAAAAGGGTAACACCATCTTCACCACTTTCAGAATCAGTAGAGTCAGATACCCCACCATTTGGTATCCACGGTTTCATCTTGTCCTTTCTTATGACAAAAACGGCAAACTTTGATGGTTGCGGTATTCTCCATTCTGCACTGGTAAGATTTATGACCAGTTTTGCCACAATTGAAACATTTCGTTTCTGCTAACTTTGATCTATTGGCTATGTTTCCATCTTTTTCAATGGACCACTCTTTATGATCCCCTTTTGTATCCTTTGTCGAACCACTGGTATTCTTTAAAGATCTCAAATAAGTAAATAAATTCTCAGGTTCAGTATAATTCCCAGAGCGAGCAGATGTTTTGACATGGTCATCTTGAAGGCCATGTATAATACAGGCAACAGCCTCGCTGCCCTGTATATTTCCACAATTATTGATTAGTGATAATTTCTCAAAATAATATCGGGTATATGACTCGCCAGAAGTTTTCCTACGCTTCATCATTTCGTCTAGCTTTTCAGCGTAATCCCGAGAAGTTGGAAAAGCCCGCCGTAATTTTTCTTTCCATTCTGCCCACGAATATTTGACAGACTGAAGGCTACGGTACCACGTCTCCGCTAACCCTCGTAGTTTAGCTATAGCATAGTAAATTGTCGCATCCTCCGACCAATGGAATACCTCTCTCAACTCATCCACCTTATTACACCATACTACTACATCCTGTTGATTATCTTCTGGATCAAAATACGGAACGGCATCACCTTTAAAGCCAGTTGAACTGCGACCTTGATTTCCCAATTGAGATAAGACGTCACGCATGACATTTGCAAGTTGATTAACTGCGTTCAAATTTTCACTAGATTCACTCGCTGTTTCAACGATAGGAGCCAATTCTCGCCTCGTTTCAGAATAATCAACTTCAGATGACTCAGACCGGGCCTGCCGTGTTCTTTTTGCAGAAGGGCCACCAGATTGGCAACGACGTTTTCCCATGTTCATAATTTCAATTTATCACACAAACAATTAAAAATAAACTACAGTACGTCAATGGCTGTTATCCCACTTCTGATATCTGTTAGATGTCCGTTTTTTTTGTTTTGTTTCGTTTGGTTCGGTTTATATAATTACTATTTCATATAATTCGTCAGGGGCGTTTCTACTTATACAGGGCGTGAACCATTGGACGTAACTGATTATGATTTGTTGCCTTGCAACTAATACTATATAACTATGTATAAACAATAACTAAAACACTTACTGAGCTTAGGTCAGGATAGAATTGCCGTCGGAATCGCCCACTGGCATGCAGCTCTTGCAACAAGCTCAGAACCTTTCAACAAATAAGAGAGAAACACATGAGTACCCAAGCATACCTTCACATTCTCAAAACATCAACATGTACTACTTAGATCAACTAGTAAATATATTCTCCCTCAGACTGCAGCTGGATATCAACAATACAACAATGTACACTGACCAGACCACCTCTGCAGAGATAGTTCATAGCAAGACTAGGTCTTAAACCAGAACCAGACCGCGTCACCGCAGCTAGCGGCCCCTGAGATATCCCCCGCTCACCGCAGCTAACGGACGGACTGTATCACCGCAGCTAACAGCCCTAGGGTACCTCATACCTCAAAATACCGTGTCACACGCAGCTAACGGCCAATAAATAACAAAACAATAATAGGCCGGCCTCGTCAGTAATACACTATCATTCATAATCTCAAATATTTAATTAATCAACTACTAACTTAGCCAATAAACATATGTTAAGCATGCCAAATAGGTACTCAGTGATGTAACTCACCTAATAATCCAACACAATACAGGTCACTAAAACAATTGTCTAGTCCACTATTTAATAACTTAATTTAGTATGCACGCACACATTCACCCTCGAACTGTCTTAAAGAAATAAAGCGACTGTAAAAATCATTTAGGGTCCGACTAAACACTTAAGACAACGTTCCTATACATTTTTATCAATGTTTATTTTAACATGATCCCTGCTCAAGTCAGGTAGTCGTCCCATCGGTCAAATTGTCTCACTTCGTAACTATATACTCCTAACAGTAGTTAGTATGTACTACGAAAAATGTCCTAACAGCATGAATGCACAAACGGTATCAAGTGGTGAATATGTCGAAAATGTACACTCTATCTAAAAATTATAGACATACTTTTCTGAAAAGGTTACAAATGATTAGTAAATATACGAGGTGTGGTAATTAAGTTCTGGGAATTTAGTTATAACTTGGAAACTGGCAACACTGCATCGTTCGTCAACGTTTTTCTAGAGAGGGGGGATCTTCCTTTTAGTTTCAGCACAAAGTTGAAGGCGATAGCACGTTTGATTTGTGTTTTAAGTGTATTTCTTCGTAAGTAACTCAAATTACAAGCAACGTGATGTGATTCAATTTGTAGTGAAATCTGGCGAAAAACTCTCGGAAATCCTTGCAGAACATTGCAGGTGGTGGATGGAGACAAGTGCATGTCGAAAACATGCGTGTTTGAATGGGCAAAACGGTTCAAAAAGGGGGCGTGATTCTGTAGAAGACAATCCATGTGAAGGAGCTCCCGTCACCTCTCATACTGACGCGAACGTTGACCGTTTGCGTGCACAGATCACGTCTGACCCGCGCCTAAGCATTCGTGCGTTGTCTGACGAGTTAAATTTCAACAAAGAAACTGTTCGCAAGATGTTACACAAAAATTTGAATACGCGAAATATTTGCGTAAAGATGGCGCCAAAAGTTCTCACCCGTGAACAGAAAGACATGCGAAAATCGATCTGCGAGAATTTGCTGTCCCGCATTCGGAGCGACGGTAGAGACTTGATCGTCGGGTAGTCACTGGAGATGAGACCTGGATATTTGAGTATGACCCCGAGATCCGTTAACAAAGTCAGCAGTGGGTGGAAAAGGGTGGAGAGCGGCCAACGAAAGCGAGGATGTCCAAGTCACGACTGAACGCAATGTCTCACCGAGAATGGCTGGATCCTGCGCGCCAACGCGCCAGCCCATTCCTCGTTCATTGTGCAAGAGTTTTTGGCAAAAAAAGGCATTCGAACGTTACCGCACCCACCCTATAGCGCCGATATTGCCCCCTGCGATTTTTTTATTCCCCAAAATGAAGTCGCACCTCACGGGAACTCATCATGGCGGCATACAGGTCAAATAAGCTGTAACCGTGGTACTGAACGGGTTAACTGCGGAGGATTACCAAGGGTGCTTCCAATCGTGGGAGCAACGTTGGAATCGTTGTGTAGAGTTGGAGAAAGAGAGTATTGTGAAGGTCGATAATAAAATTCTGGCGAAATTAAATTTGCTTGTTTTTTTTTCGCTGACAAATTCCCGGAATTTAATTCCCACACCTCGTATATCTGGTTATTGATAACACATTACATGTGTACCTTCTTCATATTGTATACTTAATCACACAACACAAGTTTCACTTGGGTGTGATTCATCCTACGTTTATTTTTTGTCTGTTCAAAATGTGTCCAATGTTTAAACTTGTATTTACTCGTTTACTGAATAAACTTACTTCTTACAGCCAAATTCAACCCCAACAGATAGTACAATCCTGGATGCAGGGCTTATAAGTACTCTTAGCACGGTTTCCTATCAATCGCGGCATATTCCCCCTTTCCCTCCGCTGTCGCGATCGACTCATTAACCCAATTACCACCACCACCACGATCACACCCGGACCCTCGTGGCATTCATAACCGCATCTCATAATCTCGAGATTAATATAAGAAATTGAGTAACAATGGTCGTTGGGTTTATTTAATAGACTTATAATTGCGCCATTCAGATCCTGTTGGCTGCGGAAGCGGGTCTTCATTGATATTCGGGGACATCATGAACTCTCCGGTGACCAGGAAGTTGATAATAAATTTAAGTAATAAACGGCGTTTTCGTCGTTTTCGGACACGGAGTCGGTGTCTGGGTGTGTAAATTATTTTTATGCCTCATCCATCCGTTAAGTCCAATTAGAGAATTTAATACCTTTATTAAGTAGTAAAGCGAGTAGAGGAAGAGAATACATTAACCTACCGGTCACTAAAAGTTCCAAGGTCGACCGATGACAAAGAAATAAAGACACTTTTATACCAAAGTCTCTCAAGACAAGACAAAACAAGACTTGATAACTCGAATTGCAGGACAGAGCAAGATATCTTGCAAATATAAGTTTTAAATAAATCGTCGATTGTTAATATCGTTGCTATTATTAGTATTAACAGTATTTAAGTTCCCAACAACACAAGTTTGAAAATTGTACTTGAGCACACCTTGTTCCAGTGGCCTACAGATCGCGACTCAATCAGATTCTGTTAAAGACAATACTCAGTGTCATTAAATTCCGATAGGGGCGCTAGCGTCAAAGTTAGGTATTGATATTCATGTTCTATGGTCTAGTTCACAAGTCTATGGTTCTATAATGTTTTATTTGAATTTGTGTAAGCCAAGAAGTGATTGTCAATCTAATTTGCGTACGTATTATCAAAATAAAACTTGCACAGGTACAAAATAATCACTTGAAAGGATATATTACCTTTTATTTATCTTAACCTCACACAACCTTGTTTTGCATGTTATCCAAATACCCACATTTCATTTTATAACGTTATGTAGTTACAGTAGATTACTCAGAAAACTCGCTAAGATAAAATTATGCTTACTGAAGTCGCACGTTATATAAAAGCTTCAGCTGGCGACGAGAGACAAGGAATAATAGATTCGACATTCGTCGCGTTAGTTAGCATCGTAACCAATAGGCAACAAGTACAACAAAAACAACTGTTATTGAACGCTCCCGAAAGAACCAATAACTTGCATTTTACATTAGCAATTTAGAAAGAGAAGTAATAAAACGTTGTTTAACACAGAAATTGTTAACGTTGGAGTGCCTAAAGAATTTCTTGGTAATTCTGAATTTAAATCTTTTTGTTTTGTGTGTTGACAAATATGTCATATTCAAACGCTGAGATGACGGACATGGTGATTATTTATTTTCCAACGTTGCTCCCACGATTGGAGGCACCCTTGGTAATCCTCCGCAGTTAACCAGTTCTGCACCACGGTTACAGCTTCTTTGACCTCCTGTACGCCGTCATGATGAGTTTCCTTGAAGTGCGACTTCATCTTGGGGAATAAAAAAAATCGCAGGGGGCAATATCGGGGCTATAGGGTGGGTGCGGTAACGTTGGAATGCCTTTTTTGCCAAAAACTCTTGCACAATGAACGAGGAATGGGCTGGCGCGTTGTCGTGGTGCAAGATCCAGTCGTTCTCGGTGAATTCGGGTTGCACACGGAAAACGCAGGCCCGCAACCGTTCCAGGACGCCAACATAGAACTGTCCAGTCACTGGTCTGGCCGGCAGGAACATATTAACGATGAATGATGCCGTGGATCTCGATAAAAACGATCAACATTGCCTTCAGTCGCGACTTGGACATCCTCGCTTTCGTTGGCCGCTCTCCACCCTTCTCCACCCACTGCTGATTTTGTTTACGGGTCTCGGGGTCATACTCAAATATCTAGGTCACATCTCCAGTGACTACCCGACTCATCCAGTCTCTACTGCCGTTCGTGTAACATCTTGTGAACGGTTTCTTTGTTAACGTTTAACTCGTCAGATAACGCACGAATGCTTAGGCGCCGGTCAGCCGTGATCAGTGCACGCAACCCGCAACTTAATTACCACATCTCGTAGTTAAACCATTTATACCCTCACTTTTACCAGAAAATAAAATGATAATTACAACAGTTCGGTCGGTCAGTGGTCGCGCGGTTTAAGGCGTCAGTATTTGAATCGAGGTGACTAGATCGGAGTTGGTTCGAGCCCAGCTGCCGGTAGACCGTATATAAGCTATATTCGTGGAGAGGATTGGCACCCTCTCTGCGGGTATGGTAGGGTGGAATAATGTTAGCTTGGGTCAATGTGAGAGATTGATATCGGTTGATATTTGACTACCCCCCTAATTAATGAGGTTTTCCAGGTTTCCCTCATTCCTGCACTGAATAGTGGTTAGGGCCTACCAACGTAAGTCGTTCCTGGGCGCAAATGCGGCCTGCTTAATAATAATATGCCGCCCCCTCTCCCGCACAAGTTTCCGACTTCTGGGCTAATCCCTGTGATTAGAATGAGGGGTAGAGATATTATTATTATTATTGACAGAATATAAAGAAGTTTCACAGAAGTGACTCGACTTCAATAATTGGTAAGTTTCTGCAAGTCACGTACAAACATGCAAATTTGCGAACAGAAAAATTGTAAATTACTTTATTTACATGATATCCACAACCTGTAAATTGACGAGGAATTAAATTCCCCAAGACGGCATTTAATAAAATACAAATTATTTAATAAATACTGACGCACCCTCCTTATAAAACAACTCGAATACGTATTTGTGCAGGCACCTGCTTGAAAGTTCGATAGCGAACGAGATAAGGTCGATTCTACGTTACAACGTTTAGTACGATGAGGAAGATAAAGGTTTAAATTACAGGAAAACTTCACTTATAATAATTTATAATTTTAAAGGACCCCCCATTAGGGTCAATTGGTCTAATTGAACAATGGCGTTGGACACGTTTTATGCATTTTTATGGAAACCGAGAATTGCGGCATATTCTCGACTTTGCACGCTACGCGAATTTGCATTTACTTGAGGAGTCGATCCTGCCGCTGGCAGTGACATATGTTTCTCGAGAACTCAGAAAGGTGTTTCTCGAAGTTATTTATTGATTCATGCAGCTTTTCATCTAAAAATTATAAGACAGTTGGTGGTTCTAACGTATTTTTAAGAACCCGGACTTGCCATAAATATATACAGGGCGTTTTAATATTACTAGGGCTGATAGAATTGGTTGTACGTTCTAGAACTAATCATTTTTGAGAAACAGGGGTGTAAAATAATAAAAAAAAATAAAATTTTAGATATAATTTGGCTGTGAACTTGGCACCCGACTTTAAAAAATTCAATTTTTTCTTTGTGATTCTTATAAATTTTCGTTTGTAGTAACATTTTTTTTAGTTTGTAGCAATTTCGAAAAAAGTTAAATGACCTTGAAAAAACTCATCCACCGACTTTTACAGAACTAAAATCTTTTCTATAAACACCGTTTGTAGTTGTTTGCAGTTAAAAAATTTTCGTTTATAGTAGCAAGGGAAAAAATATAGTTATTTTTAATAAATTCTCGTGTGTAAAATATGTGGAACTATTCCTATTATTGTATAATATACAACGATTTCCATAAAAATCATATTTATTCGTAAAATTTATGTGCTTCTGGAAAAGTACATATCTACAAGAACAGTATCAGTCAAAGGCTAAACTTATTTGTACCTAATCAAAAAATTGTCACATAAAAAACGTTATAAACGTATACAGAATGATAGATAACTTGTTTAATCACATCACTGGTTTACATACACACTTAAATTGGAAAAATTATCTTTTGAAGGTTAAAGTTCTAATATGTTGAAAATTTTACTTTGGGAACTTTATAATGTAAAAATACAAAATAGAAAAATACGGAAACTATAATATCGTTAAAGGTAATAAATAATTAAAAAACAAATTTTTTGTAAATTAGTATTTCTAAATGTAAGGTATATTTTATCCAGTTTTGGTTAAAATTTTACAAAATCGAAAAATTCTGAGACAATAATTTTTCATATTCACTTATAAGAGATGTGATGTGTAATTTGCTGGTACTTAAATTTTAATGGGCAACGAGATATTTGGGAGGATTTCGAAATACAGGGTGTTAAAAAAAGAGTGTAAAATATTTAAGGAGGTAATAGTATGAACCAAAATAAGCAGAAAAGTCTCAATAAACATGAGTCCGCAAAGTAACGGTTGCGGAGATATGGAATGTTTTATCTTTTTTAGCCCCTTTTTTTATTTTGCAAAAACGTTGTGTATTTTCTTATAATAATTGGTTGAAGTTTAGTGAAATAAATAGTACGTATTTGACAGTTGTTCTCAGTGCACAAGTTTTCTTTCGTTATAGCTGGTTACTCTAACGCAGAATTAACAGACATGCATTTCATGTATGGCCGTGCTAATGGGAACGCCACCGAAGCGCGACGTCTTTATGTTGAAGCTTATCCAAATCGCCAGATTCCTTCACAACGCATGTTTGGAAGAATTCACCAAAGATTGCGTGATACCGGTTCCTTGAGCAAACAGTGCCATTTATCCGGAAGACCAAGGTTGGTATCCACTCCTAGAGCAGAAGAAGAAATTTTAGCACTGGTAGAGCAGAATCCAGCATTTACACCAAACTTTTCCACATAGATGGGTAGGAAGGGCCGAACCTGTTTTATGGCCTCCAAGATCGCCTGATCTGAACCCTCTAGATTTCTTTGTTTGGGGATATTTTAAGACATTAGTGTATGGTACTCCTGTAAATAGCCTGGTAGAGTTGCAGCTACGGATTAATCAAAAGTGTCAAGAAATCCAAACCAAGGAGGGTGTTTTCGAAAGAATTCGAATATCATTGAGACGAAGATGTCGTACCTGCTTGGAAATGGACGGACACTTTGAACATCTTCTGTAACTTTCTTTTGTGTTTGTTAAAAGCTTCCTTTGTCGGTTTATTCCTAATAAAATAAAATGTTTAAAAAACGAATAGTGGTCCATATCTCCGCAACCGTTACTTTGCGGACATATGTTTATTAAGACTTTTCTGCTTATTTTGGTAGATACCTACCTCCTGAAATATTTTACACTATTTTTTTAACATCCTGTAGATTACACCTTGATAATCAACACAGTGCGGATTATCCACAAACTAATTCAGGACGACTATCTGAAGCTGTAAGCATCAGTGTGACTTCCATTTTAAAAACGTTGCATTTTGAAAAATATTATCTGTAGCATTTTACTCTAGTGCAAATTTTTTTGCTTATCGATCTACTTTCAATATATCCAATTTACAAAGCAATTTTGGCGCCTACTCTTTCTCGAAAAAAGCCAATTTTTGAGACTAATGACAAATATACCCTTTTCCTCAAAAACAATGTAGGTTTAAGATTATTTAATAAAACACGTGATAAAGTTAGGGCCAAAAAAGTTACGCTCACATCTACGTCACAAATATGGCGGATGTGGCTCCCTTTAGGAAATACGTCGAAATAAACAACAAATAATGATTTCTCATATCCAAAAACATCTATTCCCAAATTTTTAAGTTGACACGTTAAAAGGTAATGTAATTATTAAAAAAAAAACACTTTTTAAATTTAGACTGACACTGTATCTTTTTTATTAGCAACATTTTATTAAGACAAGTTGGCTTAAATCGTAATATTTTGAAGTGAAAAATCTTGTCATATTTACGTCACAGATATGGCGGATGTGGCGCTCTCTAGGAAATAAATGGAAATAGGAAACAGATTATATCTAAAAACGTTTACTCTCAAATTTTAAGTTGATATATTCAAATACAGTGTAATTATAACAAAAAAACACTTTTTTATATTATAATTTTGACATCTTGTGTCAACATTTTATTAAGTATAGTTCACATAGAAAAAAAGGACTTGTTATTATAATTACATCACAAATGACATAATTTTCGATCGCACTGACTCTTAAAAAAATGTTGGCATTCTGTTTGACCAAGAGCTAACATTCAACCAACGTGAACGTGAACTGAAAATCAGTGAAGCGATGAAAATGTATCGATTTATTATTAGAAATTGTAAAACCTTGACTAACATTGATGCTTTGAAAATATTATACTACTCTTTTGTTCGTTCCAAACTTGGGTATGGTTGTGTGATCTGGTATCCAAATCTTTTGAAGTATCTACTATCTAAAATGGATGGTGTATATCCTGAGAGAGGTATAGCTTATAGTCTGTTAAAAAGTATATTTAATTTAATTAGTTTAAATGTAAAACACAAATGTTCTGCACTTTCTTTTCTATATATGCTATTGAATGGTCAGATTGATTGCCGGGATATTCTGAGGCAATTAAACTTCGCTGTGCCTATACCATCGATCAGACATAATGTAACATTTTATTGTTGTGCACCAAAGACAAATTTATTGTTCAAATCACCAATTTTTGTGATGTGTGATAATTATAATAGGCTTATGATATTAATATATGCACAGTAAGGCAACTTATATGTATAATATTATTTATATGTATATGATAAATAATAATAATAATAATAATAATAATAATAATTTATTAATTCCATAGAAAATGACATCATAAATAGAACAAATCATATGTAAAACAATACAAAAGATAATCTATATCAACAAAGTAACGATATTAACATCATTAGTAAATGGAATTTCTGTTCGGCAATATTATTATTAAGGAAAGTTGGCTTAAATCCTAATATTTTGAAGTGAACAATCTAGTATGCTTCCATGTACCCTGTATTTCGTCATCTTCGACTTATATTTCTCCTAATTTCACCTGCCTCTAAAAGCAAGCTCCACCGTCTCGTTCAAGGGACTCGGTATGGGCGCCTACCAGACCGAGATAGACCATCATCGCCTATCGCCTCGTGCGTGTGTGCCGAGAAATTGGGTCCCGCGGCACCGTCACCTTGAACCGACTCTCGGGGGCACTGACTCCTTTTGTCTATTTCGGAATGATCGACGTCGCTTCGGCATAAAAGTCTCCTGCCACTTGTGTACGGATGCAGAAATACGGGACAAGATAAACAGCTGATTTCGCGACACAATCGAGAACGACCGACTGTTTTGCATAATAAACAATTCACCGTGTCACCGTCACATTATAAAAACTGTTAATGTTACATATTCGCGAAGACTGTATCGGATAGTAAATATAACATTGGTACGCCGTATTTGGATAGTCGAGTTGTCCATAAATTTCAAATTCTCCGTATTTTAACAAGGAGTATGTGTAGGTTTAGAGAAAGTTCTCTTCATGAATATTTTGTTGAAATACAATGTCTTTCGTTGTGTTGATTTTGATTATTACTGTAGTTGACTTCCAAAATTGTAGAGAGTGACTAATGTTATAAATCTGCTCACTATTTATAGCAGTCAACACAAAGAAATATACATGCAGCCCGTATATTTTTCCTACAAAATCGAGTGCCGCATATCTCTGAAAGCATACCCAATTACACAGCTTCTGCTACGCATGCGCTCCTGCTTTTCATTGGCTTTGACGAATTGTCGGATCCGTTTCATTTCCAGAGCAATCATGTGCGGGTATATCGTTCGGGCGGGCAAAATTTCGGGTATATCTTTTCGTTAATTTCATTATGAATGTAATTAATTTTATTAGTGATTTGATCGAAGTGAGGAATATCGGATGATGACATGTATGAAGAGTTTACAGCGCGAGGTCAAAATATGAGTGTAAGTGATGTTGAAATATGTATTTCATTAGCAAAATTGTACGTGAATAGTATATGTGTGCAAATAAAAAAGTGGTAAAGAAGTACAACTGTGAAACGGAAAGTGATGGAAACTCCCGGAAGGAAGATTGTATTTTTAAAATGAGTTAAAAAAAATTCGATTGCTATATCTTACAAGATGAAACTTAGTCCATATAAATGAAATCGAAAAAAAACTAATTAAAATGAATATTAAAAAATAAGAATCTGGATCGAAGAATATATTAAATTTTGACGAAACATGGGCGTATGCGTAAGACCATACGGAAAGCGGCACGATATTATATAAGTGTTAATGTGTGACCGTTGCACTGGCAGTGCTAGTAACGAATATTAAATAGTGTGTATGTATTCTAAAGCCTTTCGTCCTTTGCGCGATTTATTTAATGGTGGAAAAATCTCTATTTGTAACAAATTTTGTCAACTACCTATAACATTTTCTATCATTTTCATCATGAAACTGCCATGATAGATTATCAGAAGCTCAAAATAAATTTAATATCACCACATAACAATGAAAGGGGCAATAATATTTGTAGTGTTTGACAGTTCACAAATTGCAATTGTCAAAAGTTGAGATTTTTCCGCCATAAATAATTAAAACAGAAGGTGCAAAAATCCGTGAATTTCGCGTCCATGAGAACAAGGCTTAGGCAATCGCCGTCCAAAAGGACGGCATTCTAATTTGCAGAGGATGACACAGGTGGCACATTTAAAATAAATTGTTAATGTGCTAGGTTCAGCCGACGTCAACTTATTTTTGATAATTTTGTATGTTTTAAGTCTTCTCAAGTGGCACGCTTAGGGAATCATACCACCCGTATCTTCCATACTCATCTCTGTGTTGTGAATTAGTCACTCTCTATTATTCTCGACCTTGGGTAATTGATAATACAAAATAAAAACTTTAAATTTTTAAATATTCTTATTATTTTTATTATCTAACGCCTCGAAATTGGTAAAAACTGTTATATCACTGTTTCTACTCTAAAAATAATGGATGTTATGTAATGCAATAAATACGCTGGCCATTGCTTCCGGCGCAGCTCTGAAAATAATATTTATTAAATAAGTATGGTAATGGAATAAAAAAGAAAATATTAAGTAATATTTTACTGATTTTATTTTTGACTAAGTCACCTTTCTTTATTATTATTATTATAAGGTTGAATAATACAAGTTAATTTTAGCCTCAATTTTATTGTAACACTTGTAACGCTGGTTGTCTACAGCTAGTGCAAATTTAAGCTTCCATCTCAAACATTCCGAAAAAGTATCCAAGTATTCAGAAAATACATTATTATCTAAGTTTTACAAATTTGTTTTGAAGTTTTTTTTTTAAATACTAGAAAATGTCATTATAAGAAAACAATTAATTAATCAAACTCAACATAATATAAAATTTTCCAGCTCTAAATGAAATTTAAGGAAATCAAGTGGAATCAACAAAATCAACGAAATCATGTGAAATCAGTGGAATCAGGGAAATCAAATGAAATCAGTAAAATCAAGTGAATTCATGTGAAAGCTGAATTCTATTAAAGTATGTAATAGGGTATCTGAAATCAGGTGTACAAAATTCTTGGAAGTGTCCTCGACTATGATATTCCCATGTATTTTGATCTCATGCCAAACCTTTATTGACCCAAATAATGTTATTCTGATTCAAATTTTCAATTTTCATTCAAGTATTTGATTATAATTTATAACATTCAGTTATAACTATGGCTTACCAGTAAATATGTCCAAACAAACAATTATTTAAGTATACTGGGAAGTCTTCAATGGTTAGGCACAATGGAAGTTTGTTTGACGTCCATAGAAGAACAAATACAACAGATAATTAATTAAATTAAATTTAAATTTACTATTGGCACCCAGAAGGTAAACTTGTATTTATATTATTTAGTATCTTATCTATCAATAAGGCTATACGAAACAGTAACAGGGGTATGCATAGTCCATTTTCGGTCGCCGAAGAGCATTATATGAATTTCGTTATGAAATTTGCATAATTTCGAGAAGGAGATATATTATTATGATACCATTATTACAGTACACTGTATTCATAGTCAGTCCAAAATTATGTGAATTTCATAACGAAATTTATATAATTTCGGGAAGGAGAATGCTCTCCGACGACCGGAGACGGACTATGCATGAGTTATTTGTGTTCCTAGGTACTTTAATGAACACCTCACTTAAACTATGAATAGATACTGAGAGCATATTTCTCCAATCTATGGTTCTGTATTAGAATATACAAAAATATTATTAAGTAGCGAGAAACAAGTTTTTTTTTAATTAGATGCGCATCAGCGGATTTTTTTTGTGCTAGTGTAATAAATCATGAATTTATAGAGAAAAATAACACGGCTATGGTACGATTCAGTGCGTGTAAAAAAAATCCACAGGAAGACAGAACATAAAAAATGATAGTAAATGAATGATAGTAATGAAGTTCTCCTTGTCTTATATCTTATATCCCACTTCTGCTCGCTCGCGCGGCCGTCTGCGATCCCGGCGTATCCCGACAGCTGTGAGGGCCGCTCCCTAATAAATGTAGCTTTATTTCCAATTTGGGGGTGGCTTCACCCTCGCCGAGACCGTTCTCCTAAACAACGTCATAAAGGCCGTCAAAAAATCCCGTTCCACTTTACTGTGTCACCATTTACATAGATTTTATGGCCACTTTGGAGGTGATGAGTGAAAAGAGGTTTGTTAAGATCGACTTATGCAACCCCTATAAACATCGGGAGACCATAAAACGGAATGCGCGCCATTATTTGGACACGAGCTTAATGGCTGTTACTCTCCGTTAAAATAATAAAATGCGAGGTATTCGCTGCAAAAACATCGCGTATTTTGCTGTTAATGTGTGGAGGATGCTGTTAATCAACAGATACAAAATTATTATTGCCTATAAAAACGTTAGGATATAGTATTTTTTATTAATGAGCGCTTTGCGAGTTTATTTTCAAATATGAATATGTTTTAAATAAAACTATAGTAAGCGGCAGGAAATCTAGAGTGACTAATCGCTAGCTTGTAGACAAGCGGGACGGGCGAACAACATTTCATAGACGTGCTAAATTTGAAGGCGATCAGATATATAGAATATACAAAAATTACAAAAATAATTGCATTACATAACATCCATTATTTTTAGTAGAAACGGCTTTTGCCAATTTTGAAACGTTAGATAATAAAAATGATAAGAATTATTTCCAAGGTCGAATATACTAGAGAGTGACTAATTCACAACAAAGAGAGAAGAGAGCACACAAAATTATCAAAAATAAGCTGACGTCGACTGAACCTAGCACATTAACAATTTACTTTAAATGTGCCCCCGGAGCCATTCTCTCTACAAATTAGAATACCGTCCTTTTGGACGGTAATTGTCCATCACCACCCACTTACACCTACCCGATGCGCACTCCGCGGATATCACATTTAAGCTTTATCATAATGGACCACAAATTCACGAACTGCAGCAGAAGCTGTGTAATCGGGTATGCTCTCAGAGATATGCGGCATACGATTTTATAGGAAAAATATACGGGCTGCATGTATGTTTCTTTGTGTCGACTGCTATAAATTGCGAGCAGGTTTATGACATGAGTCACTCTCTAGATTTTCGGCCGTCTAATACAAAAATGTAGCAAATTGGAATATGCCGATGCCATTGACGTTTCAACATCTCTTTTGTGGACAAATGTTTAGATTTTTGACGAATAGCCTTTCCAAACGGGAAAATTGTCTCAAAAAGAGCGACATAAAAATACACCTTGCATACCCTGCATATATATTGTATCTTCATTTTTCTCCATTATTAGGATTTTCCCTCCTCTCTTTATTCACGCGTTGTTCTAAGTGTGAAACAGATCGATTGCTACCAAGCCAAGACCGTGTATAATTTACGATTTGTTGAAAACAGGTAGGAAATATTTATATTAAACTAATAAATATTTATAAGTTGATACTACTATCTCATTTAACGACATTGTATCGATATGGCGTAAATAATCTAGCGTTAATTAAAATAATGTTTCCTTTGGTTATTTACGTGATGAGCCTCTCTAATAACTACATAGTGCTACAGGTCAATAATTCGAGAAGGAATGGATTACATCAACACCTCCATTCTAGTCCAGTTATATCAGTGATAGTTTTTACTTTTTAATCATGTATTCGGACACATCATTTCCTTGGAACACAAATCGTCCATAATCTATAGGATTCAGATCAGGTAATTGAAACAGAGTAAAAAAACATATTCAAAATGTAACACGATTTAAAACTATATTTTTTGGAAGGCGAAGTGGGCAATAAAACGTTAGTGAGACGAAATGTAAAGGTACATTTATTTAATTTCAACTTATACCTGCTTTTGACTGTATGTTATGTATAACTGGGGGGTAGCTGGCGGGCCAGTCCAAATTATGCTAGGACGTCTTTATGTGCGATGGAAAGATTAGAGAAGTGCAGAGGTATGTCGGTACTCAATTATCTTTAGATGTAAATTGCCAAGGTCGGCTGGGAAATTTTCCCATGATCAATGATAGTAACAGCTCCAAAACATTTAACATACGTTTCCTATTTTGCTCGTTCAAAATTTAACAATGGACCATTTTCAAATTTCGTCAACGCAACGCAATATAATGATCAACACATTCCAACTATTCCAAGTTCGGCTCTGTTCAACCGTCTGTTTTTGACAAGAAGTACTTCTTATTAGTCATCCTCCTCTAGTGCAGGTAATTTCTCCATAATTTTAGTCGTACCTGAGCATCGCTTAGGTATATTACAAATAATCGAAAGGGCTCAGAGGTATATGTCGGGTTTCACCAACGTTTTATTGCCTACTTCGCCTTCCGAAAACGATTCTATTATAGAGCTAATAGTTGAAATATTATGTGCATCCTCCCATGAAAGCGTTCAGCAGAGAAAAGGACTCATTATTATTATTTTTTTAGGAACGGATTAGAGGCTACTACGATAAACATCTCCAGACAATTTCTGTGCGTTTAGTATCGGACAAAAGAACTGAGGTTGTCTAGGAAAAGCAAATATCAGACATTACAAACGCACAAAAACTGTCCCATCAGGTGCTCCTTCGACTTTTTTCTCAACAAACTCTTCACGCGACCCGACACTTGCATCATATCGTCGCTCAATGCATCGAATCAACTCTCTTTAGAATCCACAAACAATGGCAGTAGGATCAATTTCACACAAGGCCCAACCAGCTGTCTTCTTCTACCCTTAAGGGTCAGGTTGGGATGGAAAAGGACGACGGCAGGGTCGCCCGACCTGTCTGGCCTTTGGAGGATGACGTGGAGAGAAGCAGATGAGAGGGAGTCGCCCTAACACGTGGCGCGTCGGATATATTCGGCGGTTCCTGCTAGCACGGTCAATGTCGGGCATATTTGGGATCTGGGCCAATTGCAAAGTTTCAAGGTATTCGAATTCCATTATTTGCATTTTAATTTTTTTGTTGGTAACAACCATATAAATACAAAATATATAGAACGCCAGAAGCCTTTACATTAGGCACTCAAAAATATTTAGACTATGGAATAGCCATCTAGAGAAAACTGTATGTAAGCTGTTCCTCCCAGCATACAATTGAAACCACAATGGAATGTTTGTAATTGAACTATAGAAATCATATATTTCTACGAATTGAACGTAAAATTTCATATTTTGAAATTCCCGCCCATTAGTATGAAGTTACCCCGTTAGTTACTGAAATATTACCAAACTCACGTTTTCTCCATAGGTTGACTATTTTCGGAAAGGATATACATTTGAGCCAGATACTTCCATCGAGAAATAGAATGTAATATTGCAAGATTGAGCTTTTAATATGTGACGGAAAAGACTACAAAAAAAAAACGGTAGTTAAAACAATTTGGAACACCACCGCTGCAGATAATGCTAAACGTAGAATCCTATAAGCACCGAAAAGAGAAAATTCAGTGCATCAGTTCTGAATAAATGTGAAATATTTGCAATAGCCAGATTATATGACGCAAATGAACCGGAAGGACTTCAAAAAAAATGATATCACATTTTGGCGTTTGAATTAACTTGACGTGGAGGAGAAGCAACTTACTGCAAAACCACTTATTTCGTATCTGAAATTGAAAATAATGAAAAAGAAACTGGACATATCGAGTATAATAGTATAAAAATGTGCCGATTGGAATTAATAAAATTTCGAAATGGACTAAATGACGATTAGCTGTGGCACCCGCAGCGATATTAGTATTCCTCGTATGAATTTCAATAAATACGTGTTTAATAATTGTACACTCAAATAAAAATTTATTTATTGTTGGTGTTTCATAAATAAAGTTTGCATTGAAATGTTTCTAATTGCTAGGCATTAAATAACTCAAATTTACCCGGTAAAATACAAACCTCTTGTGCAATTGTAAGTGATAACACATGAATAACTGAATGCTATACGGAAGGCAGTATAGTGTATATAAGTGTAGTGTATATGTGTGACCGTTATAGTGACAGTGTTTATGAATAGTAAAGTTCATTACAAGTGTTAAAATGTGATATCTGCAGAGTGCGCATCAGGTAGGTATACGTGGTTCGTGGTGGGTCATCCCTGTCCGAAAGGACGATATTCTACTTTATCCAGTAAACTACTGAAGTGAATTTTTAGTAATTTTGCGTTCTTTGAATCCTTCCCAAGTGGGAATCTTGTCCCCTGCAACCCTCACCTCCCGTAGTCATCGAGGTGCTGTAAATTAATTTCTCACTACTATTTTGAAAGTCAGAGGAACGTTAAAACGAACATAAAGTTACGTATAATTTGTGTAGTAAGAGGGTGATGTTTCAGAGACCTATTTGACGGTGCTAGTGTTTACCGTGGTAGAGGCTTATAAAGGCCAAGGATTCCATTCTCTTCCATCGATCGATAGCGAGGGCGCATAGTTCGCTGCTGTGAAAAACGTTCACTAACTTACTGTGTCAATGATGGCCATCGCTTCCAGTAGTCGGGGGATCGGCGGGCATATGGCCTCGCAGGCTATTATTCACTGTCACGGCGGAAGGGCTCTACGGAGGCAATAAAGGCTGTGAGGACCGCCGTTCGACGGAATATAGAAGAGATGCAAGTTGCAGCTGGAAAACCGAATACCAAGCCAAATATTTGATCTTCGGCTGAAGTTGAAAGATGACTTCTAGTCAACCGACCACCTCAAACTAGCAACTTTTAAGGCAAAGGGAACCATTAATTCATACATTGTTATTAGTTTTTATCAAACACTGTACATGTGTCTGAAAAAGAAAGCCGAGAGAGAGAGAGAGAACATGAATATTCCGACAGCAGAAAACTTTTAATCCACCTGCGGCAGTTTTGTCACATAACCTAGAAAACAAAGCGGTGAACTATATTGTGGGAAAATATCTGCACCCGACACAAATTTGTTTATTTAATAACTATAGAACGTGCAAAAATTAAAAAAGGCACTGAAAATTGAAAAAGAATACAAAACTACAACGTAAACACAAGAATTAAATTATGACATGACGGGGAATGTTACCGTCGTGTTGCTAGTTGCCTACTCTGACTCTGTAAAAGTGTGGCGTTAATTCTTAATTTTCTTTATCCCCTCTTAAAATAATTGTACTCAGTCATAGTTAACCCTATATGGCGAAAACAATTGTGTGTAGTATATAGTTTAGTTGTAGCTTCTTAAATAGTTTGACGAAAATGTAATGAATTAATTATTTGTTCGTATGACGTAAGTCGTCTGAATTTTTCCCGCAACTATATATTAACAGTAACCAACATTACTATACTTCCCCTACATGTCAGTATGGATTAACAAAGAAATAAATATATTAAAGAAATCATATAGGTTTACCCAGGTATACAGAAGTTTAAGTACAATTATATTAAATTATAATTCCAATATATTACCATATGGTATTTAGAAATATGAAATCATTTTGGCCAGTAAATAATTTCAAAGCACACGAATGATATTCCTATTTTACTGAATACAAACCTATTTATACAAAAAAAATAAAGGCTCCTTAGAGGTCACGATTGACTGCCTCTAGGTTATTTTTATAAAGAACAATAATTATTGTTAAACGTGTCTTAAAGTATTGTGAAATAGCTTATATAAAGGCTGGAATGCAGCTTAACATTGAAGTAATGAGGTTTGTACACTTGTGTTTTATTGAGAAAAGGAAAACAGTATGTTTTCTCTCGGTTTATGTTTGATTCCATCGAGAAAAAGTAGATGTAAACGTCTAGTTATAATAATAAGCTATTGCAAAGAAGGTGCTATTAGTTACAGTAGTTCTTACAGAAAAATATTTTAATGATGTTCATTTTACCACAGGTTTTCAGTAGCGTACTTTATTTTATGAAAAAACATTTGTAGAAACTAGAAATATTTGTTCCTAGAAACCAAATGTTCAATTAAAAATAAATTTCTTACCAATTCCTCGGAGACTAATTTATATAGAAAATGGACTAACCTGAAACAAAAAATATAAAAAATTAATTAAAAATCAAAAATATAAGAGGCAAACTCAATTATTTGAGATATATAGGGTGTCCGGGAAAATGTGGGAAATATCTCGGGTACAGATAGAACATGAAAAAATAAGATGACAAGTTCCTACAATTTCTTTTCCTACAGGCCCTCCCTACCGAAATATATGTCCCTGGAGGACGCCGGTTTTTCATTAATAACTTTTAAAGTACTCAATATAATTTAATACAAAATTAATGTGATGGACACTAGTAAGGATCTCTTAAAACAGTGTCCTTGAAACATATTTAGTTTTTCTAGTTTACCAAGTGCGGGCTAAGCTTTACAACTTAATGGCTAAATTTTGAACACCCTGTATGATAATGACTTTAAAATAATAAAACTGGGTGGCTTCAATCTTAGACTAAAAATAGGTACTCTTGTTTGTTGTCGATAAAATAAACAGTTTACGAGAAAAAGATTAATAAACGAATTCATGTTTTATTTTTAACAAAA
Source organism: Monochamus alternatus (assembly GCA_037114965.1). NCBI lineage: Eukaryota > Metazoa > Arthropoda > Insecta > Coleoptera > Cerambycidae > Monochamus > Monochamus alternatus. Next base: position 57,773,995 of record CM073429.1, on the reverse strand, counting down.
AGGGCCATGATTTTTTTTTTCTCGACAACAAAGTGCGATACGAGTCATTTATACAACAGAGAAGTGATTTTAAGATGTTTAATGCGAAAAAATACAAAATTTAAAAAAACTCATTGGTGTCCCAAGAAGCACCTTGACGAAATTATTGAAAAACTTATTAAAGGGTTCAACATGCGTACATAGGTCGAACTTTTTCTCACATTTTCCCGGATACCCTGTATGTAATAAGTGGGAAAGAAAATTACAAGATTTTCTTAAGGCTGGCGTATTTCTCGCCGTAAAATAATCAAATTTGTGGTGTTTTTAGGTGTAGAATTCTCTAAAAATAAAATATGTAGAACAAAAGTAATATCAAAAATAAAATCTTGATGTTTTGTTTATCCACTTTTACTATTTAAATTCTCAAATAAGATAATAATTTTTAAAAAGGGACATTATTTTGCTATTCTAACTACACATTTTAACAATTATTTTCACATATTTATACACTAAAAAGTGAAAATCTTATGTGCAGAATTATGGAAGTTCATGTTATAGGTAACAATATTTCCATCTGCAGTTAAATTTTTACAAATGTTTTACTTCAGTACCTTTGAATATTCGCAGGTGGTATGAGATAACATCCCTGTTATTTGCCAAGCTTTATATGATTCAGTTCTTAAATATCTAAAATTATTTGTAGAAAACACAGTTTCAAGAATGCGGCGTCTTTATTTAATTCGCTATTAACAAAGGTAAATAACCTCATAATATTATAAAAACGATGAACTTGTAGACGATGTATCCCCAAAAACGCTATCCAACCATAAAATCCCCAGTCCGCTAAATTTTCACAAGCATCGCCTCTAGCTTTATGCATATTACAGTTCACTCGCCTTGGCAGATAAGATTTCCTACATGCAACTGTATCATTAAAATGTGCTGGATTGTTATTTTGATTTTCTTACAAAATGCAAAAACACAACTCAGATAAGGACAGAGTTCATGTTTATGATATTATTCTCGTTCAGCCAGCGTGAACGTTCGTATTCCACGTTATGGTTATCTATGCGTTCGGCGTTCCTGCAAATAATTAAGTGTTGCTACTCCAGTCGCAAGTGCACTTACTGCACTTCTTTCTACGAGGCAATTATGATTTTCGCTTATTATACTCTCTTACCGGCTAAAATAATTGCATATCCGTTATAGTTCAGCTATTATCTATTATTTCGACAACATCTCGCTTCCTTCTCATGCTTCGATACGCCAAGAGATCGGTAATTCACACAGATCGACTAAAAATAAGTTTCAGCACACTCTAGACATATTATGAAAGTCTCACATGTTTTTCGTGTAGTGTGTGGTCAGCATGGAGCGTGTGTGGAACTCTTTAACTTGTAATCAATGAGAAACCGACGTGTTGATTATTTGTGAATAGCAATTTTTATCAGTGGTTTTTCAAAACGAGAAAAATAATAATGATTTCCAAGGTTTACGTCGAGATTAAATTATGTTTGTGCTTTTTATAATTATCTTACCGCAATTCAGGAAAAACGGATACATTATTTTACACATTATCATTGAATTAAATACTCACACATTCATTTTTTTCCTCCAGGATATTAATCAGAAAAATTATTCAATACGGTTTTACTTGCAACTTGGTGAATCATTGATTACAAACTTCCTTATACAGGGTATTAAAGGTCTGACTGTCAGAACTTCAATGTGAGATAGATCGAGTTGTTATATCAAGGAATGTTGTCACAACGTGGCAACAGTGCGAATACATGTGGTGCCAGATGAGCGGTTTATGGGTTGCCTACCATATGCCAAATTGTTTTTTAGTGATGACAAAAAATTCTGAGATAATACACTACTGTAATAATTAATAAATTTAGTTTAGATAAATGTACAATTTGAACACTACCAATATCAAGAAGACGTTAAGACACTTCAACAAATGTCCCTTTAGGCAGCCACCGTTGGGGGAAAAGATCTAAATAAATGCGTCGTACTCTTGCAGAATTGCAGCGAGCTCCACAAATTAATAACATATCGTGATACTCACGAATGCTAAACATTTCAACACACAAAGAAAAATTAGGGAAATAGTAGTACGTAAAAGAATTTGCGACAAGCGACGGACACTTCGCAGTTCAAATACCAACTGCTCGCGCTGTTGCCACATTCCGCGATATCGGCTTTGTCGAATTTTATTGACTAGCAAAAAAATGTTTTTATGAAAATTAAACTTAAATAAATTGAAAGAAGAGGTAAACTTCGCATTATATGGGCATTTAAAGCAGATACATATGGTCAGAACCCTTAAATTAACCAAATTTTTACAATTGGAAATTTTACAGCTGTTCATTTTGATGTATACTATGGTGTGTTAAATTGTTCAATTATCAGAAAAATTATGAGAAATGTTTCGCTGAAAAAGCATATCATTTCTTTTGGACTTACATTATTCAATAATATATTATTAATTCAATAACATTAATAATTATTATGTTAATACTAATTAAACATAATTTAACAGCAACTTATTAACGGACATTATCAATAACAACACATGAATCATAAATCTAGTTTTCAATATGCAATATTAATATGAGTACTAATAACAGCTGTTAAATATATTATCTTGCGTGTGTTATAATTTTAGTAATGATCTATTGCATCGATTACCGCCTCTACATATAAATATTTCATATTTATGGCATCAAGTCGACAAGCTTTGAGACTATTACATTTATTTATACAAATAAAACCAAGTTTTGCACAAAAACATCCGGATGGTATTAATTTGAATAAAATGCGCATGGTTTATATTTATTTATTATGTGTTTGTAGAGTTGCCACTGGACTTGCATAATCTTGCATCGTGAGCGTTATATTTATTTATAACTGAAAATGCTTTATATTATTTTTAAAATCAAGAAATATATTCCGAAATATAAAGTCTCACATACACGACAATACATGTCTGTGAAAAAAACTGCGCGTGTGTGACGACCTTTAACAAATATTTGGACAATATTTATATTCTGTAACTTTGACAATACTAACAAGTTAAATTTATCAGAAATGATTCAATACGGGAATAATGGAAAAAAGCGAATTCAGTTTTTGAAAGAATGTCGGCGATTAATTGTAAAATTAGCCTTTTATCAAGCAAGCCCTTTAAAGCCTCTTACCGGCAAAAATAAACAGAATAATAGGTTTACCGTTACTCCGTTCTCTGCGTAATGGAAGTTTAAATTGGTTGTAAAATTTCCCAATTCTAAACGAGTGTTTACTTGCTGAAGGGAAAACACTTCCTATTGAAAACAATAACTACTATATTGTTGGTTGGTCTTGACGTTTATTCTATAAGTTACTTTATTGATGTAAGAGATGGAATAAAGCCAATTTTCAACGAAAGTATGTGGAAATGTATTACAATTAATCTTATATTATCAGCTCACTGGATTTATATGTTTGTTGTTTAGTCTTGTAAATCTACCGCTAAGTGTCACGATTTGTATATCAGTGACAGCAGTTTACAGGGAAACATTTATGGTTTTCATTTTCAACAATACAATTCAATTCCTCATTATCCCTGAAGCCCAAAGCAAAGTATGATATTAGAAGGAAAAATGATCTTCACATTGGACTTCAAAAAACAAGAAAAGGAACATACTTTTTCGGATTAAAGGTTTTCAATGTTTTACCTCTTCATATAAGAAATTTGAACATAGATAAATTTAAAACGCATATTAAAAAATATTTAGTACAGCGAGCTTTTTATACTTTGGATGAATTTTTGAATTGTGATTTTAATGACTTTTTATAAGTGACTTTCTTGCATGTTTTTTATTGAAGTTTTTAATCTATCTATCCATCGTGTATCAAGTCTTTTGTTATTATGTTATATCACTTATATCTGAATTACTTGTACTAAATTGTTCTCCTTCTTTCTTTTGGACGCATGCAAACACTTTTGGATATTTAGCATGAATTTGGAATAAATAAATAAAATAAATAAAGTAAAAAACGGAAAAAACGTATCGTACCAATAATGTCACATTACTATGACCATTTTTTTGCCTTTCTCGTAAACGACGGCACCACGGAAGCAAGAGCAAGGATAGATCCGTCATCTTCGTATCGCAGACCTCGGGATAAGGCATAAAAATTGCGCTATTCACGGCGTCACGTCTCCAATAATGGCCGGAGCTACTAGATCGAGCCTCTCCTTAAATTGTAAACGTGAAAAAGTGTATCGATCTATTCCGCGGAGGCTTACCCAACGACTTGTGTGGCATTGTGTGCCAAGGATATCTCATTGTTGATCGGAACGTGTACGGGAAATGCAGAACTGCACGGATTGTGGCTAGAAGGCCGAATGTGCAATTTTTATTCTCCCATTGTTGCAACAAATGCATAACTGGTTGCACTCGCGCTGTCCAATTATGGCGGAATGATGTAAAGTCATGACTCTATTCGTTGATTTCTTCATGTTTGTTGCGGAATGCATCTAACACATAAAGCGCACATTACAATGAACACTCTCAGATCGCCAAAGTTGCGATACGTCCCTCCTTAAGATTTTTACCATCAGTACGGCTTCAACAAATTGTTGACTTCGGATATAAATAAAAAAATTTACTATAGGACTTATTTAACTCTAATATTTGTAGGTATGAAAAGCATTTGTTTTCACTATTCATTTTTTTCCCCCGCTATACTTAATTTCCCTGGTTTATTTGCCTAGATTTAAGAATCATCCTGTATGATCTAAAAAACAATTCAAATGAAAATGACTAAAAACTACGTACAGTGACATCAGTAAGCAATGACGCATCAGATGTGATACCTTGTATTCATTGAGCACCACTTTAAATACAAACTTGAGATTTTCAAAGTAGTTTCTATATTTCAGGCAATAATAGCTAATCATTCGTGGATATATGAATAATTCTTGGATAATAACTAATCCTTGGATAATTTATGTAATGTAATGTCAGCAGTCACAATGTCAATACTTTATAATTGAATAGCCACCAGGCAGTTTGTTTTTAGTAAAATCGTATATTACATAACCAGTACATTTCAAGATAAATCAAGACTTACGTTATGCAATCTCGATTCCTCACGATAAACGGAATTCCGATATTTTTCTAAGATACATCTACAACCACAACTGCAATTCCGAGAAAAAATAATCCAAAGTAAATTTCTGACGGTCGTTCCAGGAACCCATAGCACCCTAGTGTACATCTTTCAAAAGCAAATACACACAATGGATACATCTTGTCCTTATCGTTTACCTGTTACATATTTCAAATAAAGACATTCTCTTTGGTTTATCTAAGTGTATTGACTTCTATAAACATGTGTTACAATCGCTCTTATTTATAAACATATCGGGTAAATAATACAAATCAAACGTTAACAGTTCATTGTTCTGCATAGTGAATGCACTTATACGTAGAGGAAGCAGAAATTTAAATTTAAATAGCCGTTCTTAGTACATAGGTATGAATTTTCATCTATTAAGCAATTGTGGATGTTACAGAATGATGTTGAGAAAATTTAGTACAGGTTTTGTTTAAAAATAAAAAAAAGTTTATAAAAATATGGGTCCAAAAATGCCTCATTTTCGACATACAGGTTCAACATTTTTTCCAATTGATTATTAACAGCGTCACAGGGTGTTAAAGTTAAAATTTTATTTTCGATATTTGTAAATAACTTAAGAAATCCAAATATTTACATAAAATTTGTAAATAGGGGGTTTTTGCGGACGAGAAATTCAAATATGTTTCTAATTTTGACGTCACTAGTAGAGGGCGCCACTTGTAGCACACCATGTTTCTTTTAAATGACAGAACTTTTTTGCTGCTTAGTGTATCCATCTGACTATTGAAACAATCGATTCTCCTACATGTTATATATGAAAAAGGTATACCTTATTAAAGTGGTTGGAACAGTTTTCGAAATAATCTTATTTGAAATATTCAGTGCACCGATTGAAAACTGTTATCCTTTCAGTTAAAGTGCCTCAGTTTCAGTTTACTGAAAATACAGCAAAATGTTACTTGAAAAAGTTGTTCATAACGGTAAATTATGGAGATGTGCAAAATTAAAAAAAAATCGGCCTACTTTGATAAAATCTTTGTGGTTTGTTGAAAAATGGTTTCATCAAACTTCGCCGATATTCTTGAAATTATGCACGTCTCCATAATTTACGATTCTGAACAACTTTTTCAAGTAACATTTTGCTGTATTTTTAGCAGAAAAAGCACTTTACCTGAAACCAAAACAGTTTTTACTTGGTGCACTGAAAATTTCAAATAGGATTATTTCTTAACATCATTCTGTAACACCCTGTATATTTTTAAAGTGTATGACGAATATCTGAGGCAGTCAATCATAGAATTTGATTCCGTCAGCTAATACTGCTTCGTTTTGATCCATGACTTCCATTTTATCTATTTTGGTGGTCGCACCTTTTCAGTCCAACTTGTAAGTACTAGCCTGAGTAAGCAATTACAACGCTACATTAATAATTTATATCAAGATCTTACTTTTCGCAATACGAAACAGTCGCTGAAATTGTAGTATGCCTTTTGCATGTGCAGCTGCATATCGTTGACTCATTATTTTAAATAATTCGCTTACAAAACAACGAAGTCGATTTAAATTTTTAAGAATGAAGTAGGTATTAGAAACAATATAATAAAGGTTAACATGAATTAATAATATACAGGGAGTCGGGAGGAATGTACCAAGCCCTAGGACTGAATTCTACACGTCAAAATAATAAGAAAAAAACTTAAATGTTTTCAAGGCCCTAATTCGACGTTTTTACGATAATTTTCTTATTTTTGTTGGGTAATTGTACTCAAATTTTGCAAAGTTTTTTTGTGTCAGATAAACACTAAAATCTAATTGCTTTTTCAGTTAAATATACAGGGCGTCCTGAGAACCTGTGCCACTATATTATTCCATTTAGATTTTTTTTTAAAAGGATAGAGGTTCTTGGGAAATGATTAGTTGTTTTGAAGCAGCCTTCCATTAGGTTTAAAAAATGTATACTTGTTGCACGTCATCATTTTAGAGAAAACGCATTTAACATGTAAAAGTATGCCTTTTTCAAAACTAATCGAAAGCTTTTTCAAAATAACTAATAATTTTCTAAAAATCTCTATCTTAAAAAAATCTTAGTGGCACAAGCGCTAAGAACACTCTGTACATTTAACTAAAAAAGCAATTAGATAGGGTAGTCGTGTTTATCTCACAAAAAAGAAATTATTTTCCAAAATTTGAATACAATTACCCAACAAATAAGAAAAATAGTGTCTTCTATAACATAAGTAATTTTGGACATTTATGAACTGAATAATATAGAGCTTAGCAAATATCATGCCAACGAATATATAACGACAGAAGCGGTCTAACCAACAAATTTTTAGGTACAGAAATCTTTCAAAATACGTATTTTTTAAATTCAAATTCAATTCAAATAAGATTGTTCACAAAAACTAATACTACCATCTTTCCAGTCTTGTAGTAGGTACAACATTTTACAACGCACAATTAACTTTCAACTACTTTAAACGTCGAACGTGCGTGATCATATTTAAATTTCAGACCCCTATGAACACTTTAATAAGTATTCTAAATTTAACTAGTGGGGTGCTAAGAGGCCATCTGCCGATATACAGGCAGGAGATAATGAAAAACTGATCAGCAGGAGTTCCTTCTGCTGAGTCACCGATTTTTTTCAGCTTGAAAATGGCAGATCTGAAACGAAAGTCAATGAAAATTTTGATACCCACGCAAGATTTAGGTTAACAGATACAAACAGCTCGACATTGCAATACATGTTCATCACTGATTTCCATATCCTGCCAAAAAAGCTTTGACTACTGACGAAACTTTTTACAGTTCATTCGTTGTTTCTAACGGATCAACGAGTCTTTCACGTAGATTTTTTGGTGTGATTCTAAGAACTCGACGTGTGCAAGACGTGAATCTTGTATGCCATGGGACTCATACCAACTAGGTTCTTAGGGCACAAGATTTTAAATTTCTTAGTCAATATTTACACTGTTCAAATGTTGTAAATTGTACAGGACAGTTGGTATGCACAGAAAAGAACTTTATATATTTGTCATGGTGGTAAGATGTATTTTTATGCCTTCCACTGCCACCGCATTATTTATTTGCTGAGCTCTTTAAACATCTCACCTGCCTTTCAATTTATTTTGTCCGGACTGGATATATCTACTAATACAGATTTAATGTAGACAAGTATGTTCGAAATATCCCCGTTTTCTTTAAAAATTTAAATCATAATAACACAAGACCTGATTTTACAAGAGCTGTAGTGCAGAAAGATTAGTTTTTATAGTCCACGGTTGTATGTACTAATCATTCGTGCCCCTAAAGTAAACTTCTAGGTAACGAATAAACATTTCTGTTTAGTCTGCTTTGGAGAACCCATTATAAAAAGTGAGTTATGTGCGAATAAGTACTAAATCAGCAATTTTGAATGACCAAGACATAATTTCGACGTAGCAGCAATACAACTTCATTTTTAATGACTTACCCTTTCACTATTTACTTATACAAGGTGATTGGTAACCTATAGTCATAAATTTGGTTAATTATAGCTGAGGACAAATAATAACGAATAGTGAAAAACGTCTTAGATGATTTCTTTAGGAACCTTTGGGCATGACCTGCAGCCACTGAATTTTGATGTGATTCCCCGTATGCGTCATACTAATAGCGTGAAAATAAAGTCGAATAGAACAACTGATAACAAAGTACTGCTACAAATACCGAAATATTGTTAGAAATACACTTAATTTCGAGGAAATTAAAAAATATATTAAATTAATTTATAAATTTTAATACTGATATACAAAGTGTTTATATAAGTTCGATAGTTCCAGCTAATCAGGCTGTCTGCAGTCGAATGTGTCGCTTCGTTGTCTCGTCTACGGGTCATTCCATTTGAAATCGTCTAATTGGCAAAGCCGACCCATTTTAGATTTTGGTGTAACTTTGAAAATCTCTTCTCTAGGGTCCCAAACAACAAAATTTACATGAGTTTGATTATTACAAGCGCTTGTTTCCGCCTATATAAATAAAGACTCTTAAAATTGCTATTTTTAAGCTTTATTAATTTTTGCTATCAAATTTTTCTGTTTGAAGATATTTGAATGATCAAGACGGAATTCAGAGTGGGAAAGATAGTAGTTTCAGTGTAAATGAAGATAATTGGCTCGGACGATCCCTTTGAATAATAGCAGCGTGCTGAAAATGAGTGTTTTTTAGTCATTTTTCGTGAATTTCAATCGACTTTAGTGTCTTAACTGTTGAGAAATTCATGCTCCGCGGGAATTAAGTATACATATCATAGACAAAATTCAGCCACAAGTTGACCTGAGTAGCCCACTCTTTATAGAAGAAAACTTTGCTTGAAGTTTTGAAATTTTTAAAAATCCCAATAGTCAGGCTATGAAACGAGCGTGTTGACTGCGAGATAAAAATCTGATACTCACAGAATCTACTGTTCTTACCTTCAACTTTAAATGACTACATCACTTGTTTTGTTATTTTCATGTTTAGTGCATGTACGAGCCGTTTTTTTACAGCAAAAATCAACTTAATTTTTTTTCTAAATAACTAGTAGTTTTTATCTTATTTTTTTTTCTATAAAAATTCCGTCTTATCTATAGAATTTTTATATATTTTTATGCATGCGTATAGAGGTAAGCTTATATCCGTTATTTGACTGTATTGCATTTAAAAGTAAGTACGAATATGCGAAAATTAAAAAAAGAAATTAGCAATATTATTAATTATTAATTATATTAATAACAATATAAGTATATTCGAGAAGTAAATTCGAGTTCATAAGTATTAATAAAATTACTAATGATTTAATTTCTGTCATTTTCCAATTTATATATTTTCTTGTAATTCGATGCCGTCGATTTGAAAAGTTGAATAAAAAATAATTTTCTCGTTGAAAAATTGTTTACAGTTACTGTCATTTTCGATGATAATTACTTCCAGAAACAATTTTACACCCTCTGAATTCCGTCTTGATCATTCAAATATCTTCAAACAGAAAAATTTGACAGCAAAAATTAATAAAGCTTAAAAATAGCAATTTTAAGAGTCTTTATGTAAATAGGCGGAAACAAGCGCTTGTAAAAATCAAACTCGTATAAATTTTGTTGTTTGAGACCCTAGAGTAGAGTTTTTCAAAGTTACACCAAAATTTAAAATGGGTCGGCAAAATTTTTTTTTATTTTCAGACTATTTTATATGGAATGACTCCTACCCTCTAGCCCTCGTCTCACGGTACCTCTCGGGTTAAGTAGTGACTATCGGTCCTTGGTTTCTAACAATATTGTCCTCACTTGTTCACTTCTTATTTTTTGTAAACAAAAAATTTCAGCTAACTTCCGAAGCTAAAAATATTGTTTTACATTTCTGTTCGCTATTCGTCATTTTTTGTCCTCATCTACAATTTCTCAAGTTTATGCAATGAGATTACGAATCGCTCTGTATTTCGTATATACACTCTGATTATGTTTACATGCCACTAAGTAAATAGGTAACAAATATTTGAAAACTAGGGTCATTTAAAGTGTTTCATATTGTACACTGTCGAAGTAGCAGTTCAAGAAACGAGACAAAGCAGAATGCCAATTTAAAAAACTTTTTACTTATTCGGCAAACTCGTAGCTCAATGACTTGAATGAGCGTTGTGTGTAGAACGAAAGAGCAAAAAGTATATAAATATTTTTATTAGCGCTACTCACTACAATACATCTTTGTAAATCGATAAGAGCGTATTACTTTGTTTACAAACAAAGCAAAGCATCTTGCATCGCCTCATTCGAAGTTTTCGCTGGGTGATCAAATTGTTTTCGACAGACGTGTTCGATAAAGCATTGTGAAACGATACGTAACAGAAATTTTTTTGGGAGGACGCTGAAGCTTTTTTTAGTCATATTTATTTCAGCAAATAGCTAGAAAAGCTTATCAAAAACGTATTTTTTAACAGACGGAGCTAATGTCTATTGCCACACTGCTAATTTTTAATAGGCATTATAGATATATTAAGAAAAAATAAAGTGTATGCGTTTTTACGTGACGAAATTACGAAATATCAGGAATAATGTACTTACATTGGAACTATTTACTTTTACTCAATTTATTATCAAATTTTACAGAACTTTCATGTGATTGCTGTTGCACATGCGCAGAGGTACATCGATAAAATATCTAACCTAATGCATTTTAGTTGTGTTAAGGTCTGGTAGACAAACATTGATAAATTATTAATGCTAATACAGAGAAGTTTGTAAAAATAACAAAATCTGTTTTTTAATAGTAGATGGATAATATAGGATATCTGAGCGTAGGTTTCAATTAGGATCAACTTTTCTTAATAACGATTGTCGATATTATAAAAAATAAGGGTAGGTACTTTACTCTTGAGCAAAATTTACATTTATCGACATACCTCGTATACGACTGCAAAAATTGAAATCTGATTGCTTCATTTTGGGTTTTAGACCATGCAGAACTTTTTATCAAGAATAACTTCTTTTTCATAAAATCAATAATAAAAAAGTTCCCCATGGTGCCGACTTAATTGGATAAACTGTATATTTGACAATTCCAACCTAAAAATAACAATGTATAAACTAATACAAATTATATTGTCGGGATTTTACGATGGACTTTAGCAGAATAGTAAAATCACATATAGTTGCGGCAAGAATTCAGACGACTTATGTCATACGAACAAATGAATAATTCATTATATTTTTATCAAAATATTTAAGAAATTGCAACCGAGAGTAATAAAACTATATACTACACTAAATGACGTAAGACGTCTGAATTCTTACCGCGACTATAACATAGGTAATATGGAAATTTATCTAAGTTTATTTCTGTAACATAGTGTACTTAATTCATTTACAAAAATATTACGTAATTTTACATAAAAAATTAATTGTTCTTAAAAAATTGTGCATATAATTGCATGTAATAATAATAATATCTATACCCCTCACTCTAATCACGTTGTTTTGTTTTTTATGGTTATTTTCCTATATTAAAATGACTTTGGGGGGTGCGTGCCACTTCCTCCCAGTTCTCACTATGCGTAAAACTGTGCGTCTTAACCTGGTCTACCAAACCAAAGTTCAAGAAGCGATCGACACGGCGACCACAAATTACCGATGACATAAATATTAAATTAATATTAATTAGCATCTTTAATGCTAATAATTACGTGCGAGATAAAGATCGGGCGTAGATCTAATGGCCGCTAAGGATAATAATAAAGGAAGCAATTTATTCTGTATCAGATAAGCAACTGTAGGGAGTAAATTAGCTACGTAAATTGATTAATGTCGATACGCGAACATGCTATTTACTCATTTTCTGTCAATTCCCATTAAAATTACAACAATGATTTAGTGGACAATTAAAATATAACGGTGACGGGATTAATAAGACAGGAGTAACTGCTATGAGCGCGTCTCGGATACCGAGTGTTTTATGATCACTATACTGTACAGTTGGTAATAAATACCTCTGCAACATTGAAATTCTTCCCATCTAATCTCATAATCATAAAACAATTAAGCTGGAAGCTGTAAAGCCTTAAGTTCTTTTTTTAATACTATGTCCCGTTACAACTATTTTGAAATAAATCTCTTCGCATAAATAAATTTTAAAGATTTTACAAGAGCGTATATTAAATAAACAACTAGAAATCGATTTTACACGTACTATTTTGGAAGTAGTAAAATAATGTGGTGCAAAATTGTACGCTCCCACCCCTCTATTTTGACTCCCACATAAATTACATCACATACAGGATGTTTCGCATAAGAACCGATACATAGCAGGTGCATGCAGGGGTGTCCAAAATATTTACAGATCTTCAGAGTGGGGCCAAATACCTCTGAATTACTTTAACTATAAGTTCAAGTAAATTGAAATACTACTAATTGTTCATTGAATGTGAATCACCCTTAGAATTATACCAACTTGATCCATTGAACGAATTTTAAAAGAGTGATAATATTCGGCGCAGAATTTAATTTAAATCACTTTTTTACTCTTGTTAAAATTTAAAAAAACTAAAAGGTTTTGAAGAAAACATGATTTTAATAGTTTATTAGAAGAAATCAAAAAGTTAGCACTATGCTTTGTCTTTCAAATTTGACAGAATTATAAAATAATTGTTCCAAATGGGTATCACTTTCTCTGTCTATGACGATTCCACAAATCTTCTCTGAATTCAATTGGCGAGGAATAATAAATAAAATCCTTCATTGTTTCTTTCTGGCGATCATGGTGGCCAATTTGATGACACGTATTTTCTCATCTTAACCATTTATTTGGAAACTTAAAATTCAAAAAGTCTCTAACAGTAGTACGAAAATGAGGCGGTGCCCTCATTATGCATAAACCAAAGCTCTAGGCTTATAACGACAAATCTTCAATTAAATCAAGGAGAATATTTTGCATAAATTCCAAATACCTTTCTCATTTAAACGATTTGGCAAATAACTGATCCAACCAATAATACCGGCCCAAACATTTATCTTAAATTCGGGTTGATAATGTCTAAGAGTTATTGCATACTTAGAGATTTACATTGAAATATTCATGAAAGTTGTGAACATTTATAATTCCTCTACGAATGAAACAAGCCTCATCAGTGAAAAGAATTTTCTTGTTAAAATTAATATCCTGATGCAAAATAAATTCGCAAAAGGTCACTCGTCGTTCCAAATCTTGAAGCAATAGGTCTTGCACTTTTTTAATGATGTGGATGTAAGTAATATAAACTTAAGCATGTCTGGTTAAAATGCGACATTTTGGGACCCCCTAAATGCACTTGCTCTGTGTCGGTTCTTATGTGAGACACCCGGTATAAAACAAATTACGCATATTCGTAATTAATCAGTTGACTTAGGTTAGTACCTCTGTTACAGATAACAGCTGTAATATTTTTAACATCACCGCACTTTTTGACGTAGCGATGCGAATGTGACGCAAAACATGTTGATAAAAAAATTATTATTATACAAATTACGTGATACGTAAAAAAATATAAAATTTTATAGCCGTATATTAGCGTACTCAAGGTTTTCGTAGGATATCAAACAAAGGATTAAGAGAAAACTAAAACTTTACTGTATTATTATCGGTGTCGGTATTGAGGTTGGATTGAGTCCGATATCGCTGTGCATGTTGGATGATTCTGCAGAATAGGACCAGTAATTTTTATCGTTTCATTTTAGACGGCTATTTAAAATATATTCAAGTGTTCACACATACCATCAACCAAATTGTCGGTACATGGCACTGCCATTGTCTTTGTACGAACTTTACCTCCTTGACCGAATAAACTTCATCCATGGGCGTAAATCTTCTTCCCTCGTCTCTCTTTTGTAAATAACTATTACAACATAGAAATTAGGGAAATTTTCCTACAGTTTGCCAACACTGTCACACGCAACGTCACAAGAGCAGTCACAAAGAGAGGAACGATTGGCGCAACTGATAGGCGTGGCTAGAATTTGACCAATAACAGCCATAGAAATAGTGAGAGTTGACAGATTTCTTTTAAATTTAAGAATATTTGGACCCTGTTTATTGTAATGTGAAGCAATTCATTACAGCCGAATTTTTTTTTGACACATTCAACGTTCAAGGAAAACGTTAATAGCGGTATTTTTTTTTAGGAATGAACTTTTATTCCCTTGTTTAGGGTAAATGGGTTTGCTTTTACAAATAATGTATCATAGGAAAATAAAACAAAATCACGAACTCTTTAAAAATAGAAAATGGCGCTTCTTCCTATGCTTAAATTTATATCTTGTTTTGGAGCCTGTTATTATAAAGAAATAAATAACGCAAACACAATAATTATATTTCAGCGTACAATCCTCTATATCACTTAACCACGTAGTACGCCACTGTCGTACCCGTCATGCGCACAATGTTTAAAGCACTGCTCACCCGCACTTCCCTCTGGCTCCTTTGATCACCGCTAACAGCTTTCATTCGTTGATTTGTGTCATGTTATGGTTATGTTCAAAATGAGCGGGCATAGCCGACCCTCCACTGCGAGTTAAGGATCTATGGTGGCTCATACCTAAAATAGTTCAATCAGCAGGTTTAACCGTTTTATGAAGCTAATAACCGTATCGGGTGATAATTTGTCCAGATACCCCGGCAGGAGTTGCACCTTGTATAATAGGGAGAATCTGTTCCTCTGCAGGACATTGGGAGGAGCCAGAGGAAAGTGCGGGTGAGCAGTACTTTAAACATTGTGCGCATGACGGGTACGACAGTGGCGTACTACGTGGTTACGCTTCATATAATTACGATCGAACTTCACAGGTAACTTCTTTTGATCGTTCAATTCTTTGTATTTGTACCTTGTAAGAGTTCATCTGTACTTTTTTTACTCGTCCGTCGATCAATTAAATTTGTCATTTAAGCTATCAACTGTAGACGTGAATATTATCTAAAATGTACTAAATCTGTGAAAGATGTACTTTTGTACTCCGGCTCAGAAAATGTACTGAAAAAGTATAATTGTATCTTTACTGACACATACGAACGGCGTCTGACGTCACAGGGCTACGCTGTGGGGGCGTGGTCAGACTAAATTTTTAAATATCGGCTTAGGCTTATTTTTCCACGAGACTGTCTAGGACAAACGCCATTTCGATTAAAATAATGCATTCTTTCTTCTGCGCGTATTTGGAAAAATCATGCAATTTCTCCATTTTTAGGACAGTCGGGCAGGTGTGCGTCTCGGATTAACTCAAGCACAATAACACGAACGTGCGGCGGCATTATGCAAGTGTGGCCACGTCGCATTTTTCGTCGGTTAATTATCAGTAGGTCGCGTAAGTAACCTACTTCGAATTCACCCGTGCCCGGCGCACTGAAAAAAAGGCGCATTTCTAATCCCACGCGTGGTGTCTCGAATAGACACACCACGCCGATACGACACGCCGTATTATGTGTATTAGCGATACGATTTCCTTGTAAATCAACATTAGGACGTTGCGACACCGTGTTTACCTCTATGTGCAACGATTAGAGATTAAACTGTTTTGCTTACAAGAGGCTATTGTTCGTGCGTTGTTTATTTTTCAAGAGTAGGCCGTGCCTTGTAGAATTCTACGAGTTTATTTTGGTCTGATCCTGATGTGTTAAGCTTCATTCACATAAGATTAGTGCGGTTGCATTGGTACTGCAGAAAAGTTATTAAAAAGGGCGCCGTATTCTTGAAATAGTGTTTTCTACAAAATACAAATAATTTTAGACATTTTAATAACTGAATAATCTAGGGTTTAGTAAATAATAGGAATGTTAACTCATCCCACCTGCAAATATTCAAAGATACTGAAGTAAAACGGCGAGAAGTACGGGTGACTTTTGTAACGTTCAGATAAACTTAACAGTAACGCCTTTGTACTGCAGTTGTATGGCAGAAGCTAAAAGCATTTTAGCTTTTACCAATCCTTTTCCAACAATCATACAAGGACCAATCAGAAAATTGCTTTTTTGACAGTAAACAGAAGATTCACATTTTTGCAGGTTAAGTTTTTAAATTAGATTCTAATTTAGATATTTTGTTTAGAATTGATTTATTTAAAAAAAAATGGATGAAGAGGACTGTTTGGTTTAGAAACAGTTACTTTTGCTGCTCTTATTCGCAGCGACGTCAATATGTATAAAAACTATACATGCAATAAAAAATGAAAAGAAAAACTCGGAGATGGTGGGTGCAGCCTATTAACCGCAGATAGCACATGCAAGGTGATTTCTATAATTTATATAAAGAAATGCGAAATGAGAATGCCGATTATTTTTTCATTTCACCCGAATGACAGTGGCAGTGTTTGATGACTTGCTGAAATTAGTGGGGCCTCATTTAACCCACAGTATACTAGTATACTGTGATTTAACCAAACATTCAAATAGACCATCTATTCCTGCAGATTGTAGGCTTATATTTTATCTAGGGTAGGCTTTTAATTACTATTCGGCAAATGATAAAAACCAACAATTTCCGTAGATAAAGACGTAGTTGACAAAATATAAACATAACATCTCTGAAGGTCAAGAATCTTGAGATTTTGCATGTCGCCAACTTACAGCGGAAAAATTCCCCAACTTCTTAAGTCTACAGTAATTTTATGTGAACAGAGTAAATAATATTTAACACCATACAGTTACAATACAACTGCAGTGCCATTGCACTAACGTTTATCTGAACGTTACTTTACTGAACAGAGAATAGTTCAAGCAACGACCGCTCTAGACTATACCTGAGAGTGCAGATGTTAGAATGACGTCATAAATAAATCAAATCACAATTTTACACAACTTATTAATATGGTATATGTAGTGTAACATACCCGGGTTCGTTCAACATTGTTGAAACAGGAAGTATTTGGCCAATAATCCAGAGGATTTACCTACGTTGTGTTTGTTTATTATTTATTAACTTACCTCGAATGTGCTACATATTTACGAAATTAGGGAGATTTAAGTAGTTTTAAATAAAACAAAACAAATTACTAAATACACCTCGTTTATTTGTTTTCTATCAATGGCGTAATAGCCTACCTAACCACATATCAGTGGCGTACTCAGCCTTGAATTTACGGGGGAAAAGAGCACGACAGAGAAAACCCCGATCACAATTCAAAGAATCGCTGTCGCTATTGCAATGGTAATAATAATGATAACAATAATAGAAATGCATTTGTACTTCAGTACTTGAATTCACAGTAATATAATCATAATTCTACATATAAAACTGAAGTGTGTTTTTGGTTAGTTAGCTGATTTGCATCAGAAGGTACTGAGGTCCCATACGGGAGCCTACCTATTTAGTAGTTGAGGAGTTGAACAAAAATCTCAAATCATATCTCATGCATCATATGTTTTATTGGATGTTTCTCCAGTCACGGGAGAAATTATTAATAGAATCACCAAGGCTCTTACAAACATCTGACAAGCAAACCGCTAATTCAAGTAATAAAGTAGTAGTACTAGCTGATTAATAATAACTTACAATACCATTTACAACAGCATAACTTCGACTCAAGCTAAAATTATACAATAAATCAACAAGTATTGTCTTACCTCGAAATTATAGTAAAATATAATGAAACTGTAATAAAATATTGAACAGACAAGAAAATAATAAAAGGGTTACTAACCTGTAAAATTAGATCAGATTTCTTGACCAATTTATTTGGACAAAGGTTTAGTACCATTCCATTAGCATACCTATAGCAAAATGCAAATTATCTGGTTCATTTTTTTTAAATTAAATAATCGTCAGACTAAACATCCGATATGAATAACTAAACCCAAGCGCCGAAATGAGTCACTGTCTAGCACTAATGTTACAAAACCGCTCAAAATTTATAGCAATCGATATAAAGAGAAGAACATGCAGCCCATATATTTTCCTATAAAATTGTAAGTCACATATTTCTGAGAGAATACCCGATTACACAGCTTCTGCCGCAGCAAATTCTATTGGTTGCGACGAATTGACGGATCCACCTGTTCCACCTCCAGCACTATCATGGGGGAAAAATTTCGAGTATATCTTTCCGCTAATTTAATTATGAATATAATTAATTTATTAGATTTTGCGTTCTTAAGTACGGTGAATAATTTAAGCTATACAGCATATTCTTATACGATACACGTTTCTTTCTATAAAATTTTTCGATTTGGGCCCTCCCTGACGAAATAAGGGCTTCTAAAATGGTTACACTTATAAATCTGAAAATCGGTGAATACGTTTAGCTAATTAAGTGGCATTGTTGAATACGATTTTTATTTATACCAAATATGTAAAAGGGTGGCAACCATCAACCTCTGTTGTTTTGTAGAACTTTTTATTGTAACCGTAAAATAATTCATATGAAACGTAGTAGGCTGCTGTCACTCAAAAATAGTCATGACTATGGAGGAGCTTAGAAAGCAGCCATCTAGGTAAAACTTAATGCAAGCCGTTGGTTATACTGCATCATAGAAATCATGTTTCTACAAATTGGACGTAAAATTTTCCCCGTTAGTGCTACCAAGTCATAAAAGCTAAATAAAATAGCTAAAAGCTAAATTACTGGAATATTACCAGACTCGCGTTTTCTCCATAAACTGACTATTTTCGGTACCTCTTTTGGCGTTCTACGAGGTGTGGCAATTAAGTTCCGGAAATATAGTTATAATTTGGAAATTGGCAATACTGCATCGTTCGTCAACGTTTTTCTAGAGAGCGGGACCTTCCTTTTAGTTTCAGTCCAAGGTTGAAGTCGATAGCACGTTTAGTTTGTGTTTTATGTGTATTTTTTGCAAGTAACTTTTTTAGTGGCGTCGTGAAAATGAGTCAAATTACAAGCAACGTGTTGTGATTCAATTTTTAATGAAATCTGGCGGAAACCCTCGGAAATTCTTCGAAAATTGCAGGTGGTGTATGGAGACGAGTGCATGTCGAAATCACGCGTTTGAATGGGCAAAACGGTTCAAGGAGAGGCGCGAATCGGTAAAAGAGGATCCACGTGAAGGAGCTCCCGTCACCTCTGATACTGACGTGAATGTTGACCGTTTGCGTGCACTGATCAAGTCTGACCGGCGCCTAAGCATTCGTGCGTTGACGAGTTAAACGTCAACAAAGTAACCGTTCGCAAGGTGTTACACGAAAATTTGATTATGCGAAAGATTTGCGGAAAGATAGTGCCAAAAGTTCTCATCCGTGAACAGAAAGACATGCGAAAATTGATCCACGAGGATTTGTTGTCCTGCATTCGGAGCGACGGTAGAGACTGGATGAGTCGGGTAGTCACTGGAGATGAGACCTGGATATTTGAGTATGACCCCGAGACCCGTAAACAAAGTCAGCAGTGGGTGGAAAAGGGCGGAGATCGGCCAACGAAAGAGAGGATGTCCAGGTCATGACTGAAAGCAATGTTGATCGTATTTTTCGAGATCCACGGCATCATTCATCGTGAATATGTTCCTGCCGGCCAGACAATGACTGGACAGTTCTATGTTGGCGTCCTGGAACGGCTGCAGGCCCACGTTTTTCGTGTGCGTCCCGAACACGCCGAGAACGGCTGGATCTTGCACCACGACAACGCGCCAGCCAATTCCTCGTTCATTGTGTAAGAGTTTTTCGCAAAAATATTGCCCCCTGCGATTTCTTTTATTCCCTAAGATGAAGTTGCATCTCTAGGGAACTCATCATGGCGGCGTACAGGTCAAAGAAGCTGTAACCGTGATGCTGAACGGGTTAACTGCGGAGGTTTACCAAGGGTGTTTCCAATCGTGGGAGCAACGTTGGAATCGTTGTGTAGAGTTATAGAGAGACTATTTTGAAGGTCAATAACAAAATTTTGGCGAAATTTAATTTGCTTGTTTTTTCATTGACAAATTCCCGGAATTTAATTGCCACACCTCGTATATATTTTATGATTTCTATGGTAGTTGGGTATAATTATGTATATATAGATACTTTTTACCAACACAACAACGAAAATATCGGGCGAATCAGACTAATACCCGAAATATTACAAAATTTCCACTACTTTTTGATCACATCTCGTAGAATGGATAGTATAGCTTTCTATGAATGACACATTTTTGACACAAGTTTGTTCCAGCTTAGTGTCACAATCGAAACATCAGTGAATTTATGAGTTCTCGTCCGTTAATTACCGGGCAAGGCGCATCTCAACCAATTATCCGAGAGGCCAAGTGGGTGAAGACTCGGCATTAATATGCAAAAATGCCGCGTGCCCACACAGCTGCCCCTAATCATTAAAAACTGTTAAGTATCGCCTTAGCGTCCGTTACAGAGCTCACGAGCACGCAAGATGTGCACGGCTCGCTTTGATACCCTCATACGTCTTCTATAAATTAAATTGCAACATAATGGATACTTCTCGGGCATGGTGGCTGGTCAGGTGGAGCGCTGAGGCCGCTGCCGATGCCCGGGTGCCGTCGCCGACGTTATCTCTCCTCGGGACCGGCGTTCCAGGTTTTAGTGAAACAATTAAGTCCAATGCGGGTCGCATTGCTCAACGCCGGGCCGGACGAGGAACAGCAGGTAGCATTTTTTCGGATCTGCGTGCCATGTGTAGGTACAAGAGAAAAACAGAGTCACTTCACGTTAAGTAGCAGCAGAAAAAAATTATTATTTTAATTGAAATGGCGTTTATTCTAGACGATTTCGTGAAAAAAAAAATGTTATATGAACTTCACATTATTTGTTCAGTGGTACCACTCTCTAAATTTTCTATGCGGAATTTCCGGACACCTTGTATACATACATATAAGCCTTAAGTCATCATGGTACGTGGACGCATCTATGGCCTTTGGGCACTTTAGGGTTTGAGGCCCTTGATTTAATCGTTCAGAGCTGCGTGATCAAATATTCAACGTTGAGCAACGGGATTTGCACATTAGCCGGTGCTTTAAAAATAATAATTTATGGAAATCGTCGGGGAATTACACGGCGCAATGAGCACTATTTAAATCCCAGGGGCCTTATCAGATACCTGGCAGCACCGTGTTGTAAAATTGCTTCATGCTCGGTCTTGCTTAATATTAATCAAGTCCGAGTAAATGGTAATGCGGCGGGCAATCGACGCGGGACTTGTCACTGTTTTATAATGTTTCCTTTCAACGATACAGGAACGTTGGCACTGCAGATAATAGATATATGATGTCCCAAATGAAGATATAAGATACAGCAAAGTTTCGACACGTACGAATTAATTTTTATAAAGGGTGTAATACGGAAAGAAATGTACAGGGTGATCCAAAACACTATGTGTATTTTACTGCAGTCAAATAAAGTTTTTTTTAATTGTAGAAAAGAAACGTAAAATTAAAATTATCGATCTATGTCGATTGTGCACGTTGTTTTGATTATCGTTATATTTAAAGATAGTAAGATCACGTGATATACGGTATTTTTACCAAAAAATGCAGTCAAAAATAAGCATTTCACACGTGCACGGTGCCCCGAACGTTGCGCAACTCCTGCAAAACTAATTTCCAAACGGCCATTAAAGCCACATATAAATTCTCCTGCCCATTCAATTATTTATATATTATCTAACTGCGTTGCATACGAGCCCATAAAAACCTAACCTATTACGTATTGTTACACACCTATTCACTCATTACCGGTTGCTGGTACGTTCGACCTTCGGTGCAGCTCGTTCGTAGCACCTGTCGCACGTGCGTACGTGGATATCGATATTACACCTGGAACCGCGATAATCGATAATTTGGCCAGACTTCTTCCACTCCGTGGCGAAGGGAACCGGCAATTAACCGAACTGGCTTGGCGAATTAACGGCGTGTCACTTTATTAATGGTAACACTTTTCATCTGTCCCGTTTATTTAAATCGACCGATCCTAATAAGAATATTGCGGTCGAAATTACAAAGTGACATCATAAATACATCGAACTATAATTTTTACAAGTTGTTAACCTGTTGAAACAATTTTATGCTTGTAAATATTTGTTCACTTCAGATAGTGCTATTATATCTACTATACAGGGTGGTTTGACAAATTATTTTATTCATTAGAACCATAAATTAATTTTATTAATTAATAATAACGGTAGCAGCAAAAAACATGGTAAAAGGGATCTGACTTCTTCTGCAATTATGTCAATATATTTTATATGAAAATCCTTAATTTCTTCAAAGTGCTCTTACATCTTGGAAAAAATGAAAAATCATGTTTTTCTAGTGAAGACTTGAAAAGCCTTGCTTTACACCATTGCCAAATCTAATAAAATGTAAAATCATCTAAAATGTGATGAAAACATATTTTGTATAAACAATTTTTTTTATCATAACCTTCTGTGTAGTCAAAAAATATTTAAGTAAGGTAATGCCAGTAATATTTTTAATGCACAAAGAGCAAACGTGCGTCAAGAAATATGCTTTACGATACGTGACAAAATAGCATACGCATAATTCAGCCTCCCAGAATGTCAGCACTGTAAAATTTATTTGAAATCTTAATTTACTATAATAATATTATGATAAGTTAATAATAATAATATCTCTACCCCTCATTCTAATCATGAGGATTAGCCCAGAAATCGAAGACTTGTGCGGGAGAGGGGGCGGCATATTATTAAGCAGGCCGCATTTGCGCCCAGGAACGACTTACGTTGGTTGGCCCTAAACACCATTAAATGAAGGAAACCTGGAAAATCTCATTAATTAGGGGAGTAGTCAAATGTCAACCGGTATCAATTTCTCACATTGACCCAAGCCAACATTCTTCCACCCTACCATACCCGCAGATAGGGTGCCAATCCTCTCCACAAATATAGCTTATATACGGTCTACAAGCTGCAGGGGTCGAACCCACAGCGATCTAATCACCTCGCTTCAAGTACTGACGCCTTAAACCGTGCGACCACCTACCGATAGCAATAGCAATAGCATAGTTAGCAATATTACATCAGATTCTTCTCTAATTTTATTGCATGCGGTTACTCTAATATCTTGTTAAAATGAAATCGTAAACGATCAAATTTAACAAAATGAATGTTGTATGATAACCAATGCTTAATAAATTCGAGAATTAAACGCGAATATGTTGATGAATGATGCGTGGAAAGGTGCAGTTTTTAGCAAAGTATCTGTTGTAATGCCTTAAAAATTGGCAAAGGGAAAAATATTCGAAAAATTTAAACATGCAACAAAAATATAAATTCATAACGACATGATAGATATATGAAATTCGTAAAGATTTGTAAATTTTTTTTAACTGATGTTTAAACACTAAAAAAAATTCAAACTGCAACAGCAGAAGACGATTTGCCTATATTTTGCTAACCAATCTCCCTAACTTCAGATTTATTTACTCCTGTGACAAACTCTTGTAATAAGAGAGCAGAGGTGCTGATGTACTTTAATAAAAAAAACCGATAGGTTTGTACCAATCACGCGATCAGAGTACTGTTAGAACCGTCGTGGAAGTGGTCTCAACGAAAGAAAGCGTGGATAATCGACTGTGTAGTGGGATAAAGTGACTAACGAATGAATCAATTACCAATTTTTTATGCGTCGGGCAATCCGTGTGTGATTAAATATGCATAAGGCAATAGAATCAGATGTAATATACATAATCGATGAATAATTACGCGATACTGATTTACATAACAAATTTTTCCCACAGAAATTACACACAGCAGATCGCCAATGTTAAATATATTCATCAAGTTCAACTGATGGAATCAATTCAATTGAAGCTATGCTCAGTTCACTAAACACTGTATTTGGAATCCTAAAAGTAATCTGTGCCTAAGGTAATACAACTTTGATTTGCAATGTTGCCAATCGTTGAACAATTTCCGAATTGGTTACCATGTCGTCGGTTTAGGTTTCGTGATGTTGCGAAAAATATCTCTCGCTGTAAAACTGGAGATTAATTAATCATGTAGTCGGTAATGCAGTAGGAATTTCTTTGTATTGATAAAATTTTATGAAATAATATTTCGTGCATTTTATTTAGTTCGGTGTCATCAACGAATTAATGGGGATATAACAATGTCCCCAATAGTATGACGTATGATGGTGAACAATTAAGTGAGCCTATCAGTATTATTAATGCTTTTGCCAATTTCTTTAGTGCATCCTTTAAACCAGTTTATGCGGATAATGATATATCATTTGAAAATTTTTCTACTGAGGTTTGTCCCGCAGTTCACATTGCACAGTTTGACGAAAGTGAGGTTCTTACAGCTTTGAAACATACTAAACCTAAAATGACTACTGGACCGGATTTTGTACCAGCCTTTATCATAAAGGACTGTGCCAGTGTATTGTCATGTCCTCTTACTTTTTTAATCAACTTATGCGTTAAAACGTGTACCTTTCCTGAAATTTGGAAGCACTCTAAAGTCTGTCCGATATTTAAAAAAGGAAATAATCAGGATATTACTAACTTCCGACCAATATCTATCTTGTGCAATTCCAGTAAGGTCTTTGAATATCTACTTCATGGTCACATTTATTACAACATCAAAAATAAAATTTCAACTCGTCAGCATGGTTTTATGAAAGGCAGGTCTACAACTTCTAACTTAATGACTATAACACAATTTATATCTGAATCCATGAACAGACGATTGCAAACTGATGTTGTTTACACTGATTTTTCAAAGGCATTCGACAGACTGGACCATGGTATATTACTTAATGCATTTGGATTCTCAAATTCCCTTCTACAATTATTTGATTCATATTTGTCCAACAGACTTCAGTATGTTCTGTTCAAAGGGTGTAAGTCTGTCGACTACTTAGCAACTTCAGGAGTCCCGCAAGGATCTGTCCTTGGACCACTGCTATTCAACATTTTTATCAATGATATAACTGATTGTTTAAGTTCTAACTGCCTTCTTTATGCTGATGACTTGAAGGTGTTTTCGACTATCGACAGCCTTGATGATTGTGAGCGCCTTCAAGGTGATTTGATTAAAATTGAAAACTGGTGCAAATTAAATAGACTTCATATGAATCCTCAGAAATGCTACATAATGTCATATACTTTAAAATCGTCGAAAATTGTGTTTGACTATAGCTTTAATGACACTGTTTTATCACGTTCCAACACTTTCCGCGATCTTGGAGTTCTTTTTGATGATAAGTTGTCCTTCAATTTACATATTGAAAAGATTGTATCTGAAGCATATAGGTCTTATGGCTTTATAGTAAGAAATAGTAGTAACTTTGTTCAAATTAAAACTCTTAAAATCTTATATTATTGTTTTGTTCGATCCAAACTCGAATATGCCGCTTCTGTTTGGTCTCCTTACTATAATTCTCATATGCAAAATATTGAAGCAGTCCAAAGAAAGTTTCTTAAATTTCTTAATTTTAGGATGGATGGGGTATTTCCTCCTATTGGGTTTCCCCAATCTGAATTATTACAAAGACATGCTCTGATGAGTCTTGATACCAGGCGTCAATGTCACAGTGTGCTTGTCTTGTTTAAAATTTTAAATAATTTGATTGACTGCCCTGATTTGCTACAGCAAATAAACTTTATTGTTCCAAGAGTCAACTCAAGGGAAGGTAATACTTTTTACTTACCCACCCCGCGTACAAATATTCTTAAACATTCCCCTGTGTATAAAATGTGCACTTTTTGTAATTTATTGGAGCATCGCCTTGACATTTTCAATTCCAGCACTGCCAAGATAAGGTCATTGTATTTTAATTGATGTATTATTTTAATTGTGTGTTAGTTTTTAGACTTAAGATGCATTTATATCCATTATGTGTTCATGCACTATTTGTATTTATATTTATATCTCTCTTTACTCTCCTGTTCTGTAATTGGGTTTTGTATCCTGTAGAACAGAGTAACAATAAATAAATAAATAAATAAATAAATAAATAATTTAAGAACTTACTTACATCTCGACTTTCTTTGATAATAAACGTTTTAATACTGCGACCCTAATTGTTATTGTTCCAGGCTATCGCAGCCGAACGTCGGTCCAAACTGTAAAGCCGTAAATTACGAAATGGGTCTCTAAAAATAGAATTACTACATTTAGTTTACTATAAAAGCTGTAAATTTATTCTACACAGACGAATCTTTCAAGTGATTTACGGCTTCCGAATGAGCTACTGCGGTTTTACATCAAGTGGTGCGAACAAACGCTGTCTGCTCGACATATATCGAGACCGAGTATATTATGAACAAGTTACATTTTTTTATAGACAATTAAAACATTATATACAACAGGTACGTTTCAAGTTTATTGAGTTAAACGTATGGTCTATTTATAAAGTTAGTTGCTAGGTAATTATTGTATTTATATATTCATCTGTAGCACTGAAGTTCTATTTTGTTACATAACACAGTAAAAAGTAAATTATTTAAGCCTGAGCATTAGAAACTTTTTTATATACAGGGTGTAAATTTATTACGCAAAATTAGTTACGAGATGATTATTGTCGTTTATAAATTGCAAATATGACTTTTGTCCCTAGGTTTAGGAACAAATAGCGTAGATTTAAAATAGCTTTAATATCAGTGTCAAAATTTTATAAGTAGTTAACAGGTCGACGTGTTTTATTATTGTATATGCCCAATATTCCCAAACTTAGTTTTAAAATACAGAATGAAGAAGGAGGAAGTACTTTATCTAACAAAACTACCTATATTTCGGTATAAAAATTATAAATAGTGACGTCATTTTCACATGCAGACTCCCACGATGGGTAAGGTCTGCTGAGATTCCATAGCCGTATCATTTTAAAAGGTTAAAAAATTATTAAATATAGAACAACTAGATTACACTTGCAATTTTACACTCGCCTTGGTATATCCAAATATACAACAGGTAGGTAGGTACTCTTTTGTTGGCGAATGACATCTATTACATATTTTTTCTAAATACTCGCCAAACTAATATTTCAATCTTTTTTATAGCAGATTTTTTTCGATATAAGTAACAGAAATTGGTTTCATGCATAGTACGCAGTAAAAATTAAATCGTCTTCTGCAATTAAAGTCTGACTTTTTTCTGCCACGTGATGGAATTTCTTGCTTTTTGCCACATTTTATCGCACGATAAATATATATAACAGAAACTTTCGATAATAAAGTTGCACATTTCCACAGCATCATCCTCCGACATATTCGCGTTTAATTCCTGAATAATCTTATTATACAACGTTCTTCATCTGTTATCATTTCCTGGTGAAGCCAGTTCAATGCCTTCGCTCAGCGACAAAAACGTGACGCTGTGCATTTCGAATAATTCATCAAACCCACAGTTATGTTAGATAGGTCTAGCTTGTGCCAGAGCAGCATTTTCAAGCACCCGCATGGCTTCCCATGAAACTGAAGGCATAAAATTAATTTTCTCTCGACGCTAAAAAACGTAAGTACGTGCCCATACACGGTAATTACGTGCCCCGCACTGCCTACTAGAGTGTAACGATATAATAATTACAGAGCACGGATAAGAAACATTTTATGTATTTACAGCAGCTGATTGTCAACCTCGACGCAAAGCGCTAGAGCACCGGTCTGTCAAAAATTCAACTGTTTCGTTTTATATTTTCATTTTTTTTTAAACAAGACAAGGGCGTACCACCTGAGAAGTGTTCAAAGAACCCAAAATTACCAAAAATAAGTTGACGTTGAGGGAACTTAGCATTTTAATAGTTTACTTTAAAAAATGTATAACTCACCTGTGTCATCCCCTCCACAACTGAACAATAGTTAGAATGATAATTCTGACCATTGTTAAGCTACGTACTACTGTGATTTATATGTTATATTATCTATTTTAATCTCCATGTAATTGTATTTTACACCGAAAATCATTATCAGGTTGTCCTGGAAGGCTTAAAGATAGCCGAAACGTCGACTTACCAGTAAATTGTTTTCTGTAACTCTGACCCCAGCCAATTTGAATTAAATAATCATAAGTGTACCTATCTATGCATACAGGGTGATTCAGTCATAATGTCATTAATTTTAAGAGGACAAAAAATTAGTAAAATACGATGACGTGATTAATAAAAATTTTAAATGCATATTTACGTTAAAAAAAATACTTTCAAATCATTATTTAAACCCGTTATCAGGTTGTCATTGACCAATTCATACAGCCTCGAAACCAACTCGTTGACCGCCTGGGTACAACGTTGCCAAATTTAAAAATATTCGCTAGTATTAGAAATAAATAAGGTTGACTACGTAGCTAGTATCATTTGTCATAATATCTCTCTTAAAAGCTGAACTTTTATAAATATATTTTCGCCACAATTTCCTCAGATTTTCGGGTATAACTTTGAAGTTTTATAGAGATACTACTTATTTTAACCAAATCCTCAAGAGTATTACTGTAAACAGTATAAAAAACAAACGTAGAAACGGGGGGAAGGGGTTATTTTATTCACCCACTTTTTTATGACGTACGCCTATGGACGATTTATACATAACGTAGAAATGGACGATTTATAACATAACGTAAAATTTTGTTTAGAATATTTTATTATTCTTGTTTCACTCACCAATAGGAAATAACGAAAAGTTCAACAAAAATTGTTTCAAGGAAGTGTCACTATTATTGCAATAATTTGTTTGTATCTCGATGAAATCGAAAGAACTGTATATATGCAACCAGCAGTACAATCACAATCCCAAAGTTAGAACAGATCTGTAAATTTTGCCTACCGCACGTACGCCATACGTTTTTTTATAATAGGAATGGTTTTCGAGTCCAGACGTGTTACAGACTTTGCTTTGAGATATCTGCATTCTGCAATCGCTTTGAAATTGTTCTTGTCGAAGAAGTGGCTTTTTAAATTTGTGTGTGTGTGAATTTGAGGTTATATTTTGTATATTAGAGCGTTAGTGTTTTGACCTTTTTATTTGAAAAAAAGCGGTGCGTCCTTTATGACATTATGACTGAATCACCCTGTATAAAAAAGTATCCGCATTGAGGAATAAACACAAGAATTCCCTCAAATTAGAAATTCACGGGACATGTTTTATTGTCCACAGCTGCACCTACAAGCTCAATGGGGGTACGCAGCAAATTGATAATATGCAGTCGATTATTTATAAGCATTTATCGCGCTCGCAGAGATAAGATAAAAACAGGTTGTAAATTAAAAAAACCCAGCTTATAATTGCCAGTGGTGGCATGTGCCGATCTACCGGGCAGGTGGAAGGTTCATTCGAGATCGTAATTTTTTCGGGAATTTATAGCTACGATTAAATGTGATTCGATTAACGCGCGAAACAAAAGTTTCATTACCGTCCTATCCGGAGACGGATAATAGGGGGAGGCTCCGAAGTGTCCGGGGAAGATTAATTATCGTACCTGTCAGGTGTGAAAAAAAACCGCGCGAATACTAATCATGTTTGGACGTGTATAACGCGGATTTACAATGCGTTTTCTGTTGGTACAAATAATGACGCGTAATCTGATACTGACGGGGTTTTACATACTGATGTCGTGATAAAATACGGGGGAGTCGTGAAATCTTTTCGACCTTACAACGTAAATTGCAAGGTGGCTTCGATATTATCAACTGTACTGTGGCCTCAATAAAATCTCAAAATTTTGATATTTTTATTAATTTACTGAACATATTTGTGTTTTGTAACATAAACATAACATAAATTCTTTATTTCCATTAGACAATTTACACATTGTATTGGAATAGTCCACAAAAATAAACAAATCTACATAAAAATTGTATAATACTATACACGTACACATAAAATAACACTACCATAACAAACATTTGCATATTAAATGTTGCTTTAGGCGTTTTTTAAATAGTTCAGTCGATGGGCAAAGTTTGAGTTCAGAAGGCAATCTATTATATATTTTAAGACCAACGTAATTGGGTGAGCTGCAAGTAACATTTAATCTACAATAAGGCACGTAAAAATTATTCTTTTGTCTTGTATTTATAGTA
Source organism: Monochamus alternatus (assembly GCA_037114965.1). Classification (NCBI taxonomy): domain Eukaryota; kingdom Metazoa; phylum Arthropoda; class Insecta; order Coleoptera; family Cerambycidae; genus Monochamus; species Monochamus alternatus. Next base: position 57,743,422 of record CM073429.1, on the reverse strand, counting down.
TGGATATTGTCATGTTTGATAAACTTATCCTGATTGTTATGTATATATATATATGCAAAGTTCGTATATCAAAAGAGATGGCACTGTTAAAATCTGGTAATTTATAAATACATCCTTACAACTAACAAAAGATGACAGATGAAATATCACTCTCAATATCTTTTTTTGTGCAATAAAAACATTACTTGACATTGTAGATAGTCGCCAAAAACATATTCCGTACCGCAGTCGAGATTCAATTTCAGCATAATACAAATTTATTAGTTGATTAATGTTTAAAACGGTTCTAAGATTTCTAAATTGATACATTACGGAATTTAATTTCATAACTATATGCTCACAATGAGGCTTCCACGTTAAACATTCATCAATATAAAGACCTAGAAATTTAACACTCTCTGCATGCTTTGCCACACAATTGCTGTTTACATGTAGATCAAGTCCTCTACAAGTCTTTTGCCAATTATGAAACCTTAATGCTAATGTTTTTTCAGAATTTAAAAAAAGCCTATTTTCACAAAACCACGCATTGAGTTCATACAGAACATTGTTACATTTATTTTGCAGTATATCATTCTCTTTATCAGATACCACACCGGTGTGAAGACAGCAGCCAAAACGAACGAAGATACCCGAATGACCATAGGCGCGCATGTGATGGAGACAAGGGACAGACAAACGGCGCATGCGCGCCGGATTCACTCTTTTGGTTATTATGGACGAAATATACATTAGATTAATTCCTACATCACAAAATGGCTTTATTTAATGTAGACATTTGTCTTGAACAAATTTGAGACAAATAATCAGTCCCCAGGTGGTGAAAATGGAAACAAATAGACAAAAAAATGTACTTAACTAAGTATGCGCCGGAGCACTTTTTCGCTTTCATGGTTTGTCAAGATTCTCCTTAGAAATCTCCAGTTAAATATTGAACGACTTAGGGAGTGAAAATGGAGGAAAACTCTTAGATAATTGGAAGAAAAATTCATATCGCCGGAAGTACGCGTCGGAGCACTTTTTCACTTTTAGGGTTTGTTAACATCCTCCTTAGGAACATCCAGTTAAATTTTGAACGACTTAAATTGGCTTCCAGGGGGTGAAAATGCAGAAAAACTCTTAGAAAATTGGAAGAAAAATTCGTATCGCCGGAAGTACGCGTCGGAGCACTTTTTCGCTTTTAGGGTTTGTTAACATCCTCCTTAGGAACACTCAGTTAAATTTTGAACGACTTAAATTGGCTTCCAGGGAGTGAAAATGGAGGAAAACTCTTAGAAAATTGGGCTGGATATTTACCTACTGAAAAGGATAAATTTATAAGATAAGCTAGTGGTTTGTTTATTATATATAATATCTTTTTTATGATAAAATCTGGCACATCGTCATAACCAGAAGAATACTTGCTTTTAAGTTTTTTAATGAGAAAATTATAAATCTCAACGTCATCGTAAGGTAATAAGCTTATAGTACTATTTATACATTTCCTATTGTAGTTATTATTTGATTTAATTTGTGGAATTTGATTTATGATGATGAAGCCATCGAAATTGAAAAACATCCTCAAAATCTCAATACACGTGACGATACCCAAAGATTACCAACAGCTTGGAAACCTGTCCTGGGAATCAAGAAGATCAATAAACCAGTGACACGCAACGGTGAGAGTAGGCCAAGCAGAACACAAGAACCCACAGCACCATTAAACGCAAGACCCGTGACGCGCAGCCATGCGAAGAAAACCACACACCGGAACGAAAGCACAGTATATAACTCATCAAGTGGACAAACATCTTCCAGTAAGCCGAACGTAGTAACGCGAAGCAGAAGTAAGAAGACCTGAAGATGGTAAATGAGATTTTACCGAAACGTTGTCAAACAAATGGTTCTTTTGAAGACCATGCAGATTCATCGCGGAGAAGAACCCGGAGAAATTTTACAACCATATATATATATATATATATATATATATATATATATATATATATATATATATATATGTATATATGTAAACTTTCATGTGGAATTACTACGCTTTCACGCGCAAATAAAAATTTCTTATTCCGGTCCTGATCACCGATTCTGTCAATTCTATAGGATGTGCTATCGCACTCACATTTCGAGGTCACCGCAGAAACTGAAAGCAGTTCAAAGTGCCGACAATGGAGTGAAACTGCTGGTCTACCTATGCTGTGGTTTAAGTTTGTAATTCAAATGGATAGACTTGAACAAATTAATTTAAATATTTTGTCAGATGTATTATCAGATAATGAGGAAGAACCCCTTCAAGTTGTTAGAAACCCTATAGTGCGAACTAATTTATATGAACAATTAAATGACATTGAATTTATAAATATTGTTATATACAGCATTGTTTTTTTTTTGTTTTCAATCACATGTATGTACGTTTCAACTAATGAAAGCAATATTTCTTTTTCTCTCTGTGTAATTGGATGATCCTTTTCTGTCTATTTTTTCCATTTTATCCAGTTTAAATTAAAATCAGAAAATGTTCTTGATTTTATCAATCTAGGTACTTACAAAATGATTACCTCTTATAATAACTACTATCAAATCTCAACTTCTTGGATAAAATAGACCTACTTCAACTTCATGAAAATGTTGGAAAAGATAATAAATAAATTTATATTCTATATATAGGTTAGAAATACTATGGTTTATAAGGTTTATGATACAAATCACTGAAATTTACGATCATCATAATATAAAATTACATTTCAGTGATACAAATAGAGAAATTTCTTTATTTGTCTATGGGGATTACCCATGGATTACTTTAAAATCTGCTGTTGCCAATATAAAAATCTAGTGATTTTTATTTAACAGACTGTTTGTCTAACCACCTATGATTATTTTTGGTGAATACAAGTTTTCCTTAATACTCTGTTTAAGAATATACCTCTGCTAAGTTATCAGTCAGTTAATGCAAGAATGGTGAATACGGCTGCTAGTGGTTGTTAAATCTGCATAACAAATCTGGTGAGATGTCAAATAAATTCTCAGATCATTATCTTGCACTATTAGAATATCTTTAGACGTTGATGTTACAGTAATATTAAAAACACTAGGAATTTTACCTCATTTTCCAAAGCATCATTCTCCAAAAACGGTACGTTACTAACCTGTAACAAAAAAAAACGTAAGCATGTTAAATAAATACAAATTACATACTAATTTAACAACAAAGTAGATAAATTATATATAATTTTACTGCTAATGGACCATAAATTTTCCATCCACAGTAGAATTTACACACAGCATTTTTCCCAGCTTTAAACTTTGACGATTAAATTTCAAATGACGCACGTGTTTTTCCTAAGAAAATCAGCATTTACAATTATTGCTTTGTTTGATATTTGATAGAGCTAGTTCTAAAATACCAGTAGGTACTTCAGGACCTGAACGTATACATCAATACAGAACTACTGGGATCGGACATGACATTAATGAGAATGTGTAGAACTCATTAAACCGACTAATTAACCGGAATACAAATTAACACGGCAGCTTCCGGGTGAATTTTGCTATAAACGTGGCGTAACGTAGAACCCCAAGTCTTCGTAGAGCTTCATTTTCTTTTACATACTCAAAATAAACTATGCTTTTGCGCCTTAACAATCTTTTGTTACGCGAATGTCGGTGAGATATAGATAGTGACATCAACCGGTGGCGCTGCAAAATTAATTACAAAATTGGTAGTAGTTTTAATAAACTTAAGACATATTTAACACACTTTGCATCAGAGCTATAAACTGATTAATAATTAAATACTAGTGGAGAAAGGAACACAATATAAATATGTATATTATGTACTTCAGTTTTATTTTTTCTTAATGCAATGTTATCATTTATATTTTTATTTTTAGTTTTTAATATTTGCAGTCATTCTTTTAAATCACTTAAAAGTTCAAAGTTCAGCTGAAGTAATTCTTACTGACTAAATAAACAAAACAAAACAAAACAATTCATTACACAAAATAAAATTAAGTATATTATTAGTTTTCTTGATTTTAAGTATTTTTATTGTTAAAAGAAGAATATATTATGTTCTTACTATATAAAAATAATCTTTCAATAAGGTATTACTGTACTTCAAGAAAAGTGAGACTAAGCTAGTATTGGACTAAGTGTATTAATTACTACACTACTACTAGTACAGCTTTTTTCCGTGTGTTTTCAGTGGACCGTACTATATTATCATCGCGACTATACGATTATTTATTTATTTCCGGTAAGTTCACAGCTAAATATAAGGCACGAGCTACTTAAAATACCTTCATGATTCATAAACATGCAAGTAAATGTGTTCTGTTGCTGCTTCCAACTATAACTCAAAGATCTGTAACTGACCGAAAATGTGTAGTGACATCACTGTGAAAGAATTCTTCCTCAACCCGTTCCCAGAGGCGATAAAACTGAAGCAATATTTAATATGTGCGACCTGACCTATCCCCATATTTCAAAGATACATGCTCACGGAATCTACGGTTGTTGTCCTAAAAAACTGCACGACCTTGTCAATGATATATAACTAATTTCAATGCTGCTAAAAGACACGAAACACAGTTCAACAGACTGTTTGTTCGTCTCCTCCATTGTTATTTTTAAACCATTAGAAATAGTCGAGATTGAAAGCAACGATTTGTACACCGAGAAAAATTGTTTATAAAATTACTGATGTCCATGGATCAGCCGTACATTGCAGGGTCGTATTTTGTTTTAATACGCTCTATAGAAAAATAAATGTGCGCTATAATTTGTTAACGTATTCGCGAAATTACTGATCAACAATCAAATCTTGAGATACACATAAGTTAGGAAAGGACACTATTCCTATGAGTTTCACACATGATTTTTTAATAGTGTTTCGAAAGTGGCTCAAATAACTGTAGTTATCATAATTTTGTATTGAAAATATTGAATTTTGAAAATGTGAATCAAGATCCTGAGAATGTTGACATAGAAACGAGTTTGTTTATTAGGTTTTCGTTAATATTATTGTGTCAGTGATTTATGAAAAATGTCAGAATCTTCTGCTTACAACGATAATATGGAAGATGATATAGAAGAATCATCAAAAATCGCGATCAAATCATTATTTCAGACAAAATCAAAAAATAAATATGAACAAGAATATCGCATATGGGTCAAGTTTCGTTTAAGGGAAATCGGCAATGAAAAAAAAAACAAATAGCATTAAGAATGGTCATTTCACGTTAATTCCCATTTTGGAACAACATGTAGAGAAAGGGTCTATTATCCATTCAGATATGTGGAAAGCATATGAAAGATTAACTGAATATGGCTATCAGCATTACACTACATAGTGCACAACACAGTACATTCACACATAGTGTTGAATTCGTTGCTGAAGACGGTACTCATACCCAACGGATCGAGTTGTCGTGGTCGGCTGCAAAAAATTATACATTCAACATAATCCACAGGATGAATTTGCAGACCGACTCTGTGAGTACTTGTGGAGACGTCATTGTAATAAAAACAGTCTAGAACCGATGGATGAACTCATTAATTGTATGAAATTAGAATATGGAAATTTTTCAAATAAATAGTTTCTAAATAAAAAACATTATTTTGACATATCTGCCACAATATTGCCACAAAACATACTTTAACTTTTTAAATCCATACAGATTTCTTACAAAATCACATAATTTTTATTAAACATTTATGTGGATATAATTAATATACGCGAGCGAAGCGTGCCCACGCGGATTTCGAAACGTCGACTGGGCGCGCTCGTTTTTAAAAAATGCTACAAATCCACTTAACCTTTTATAACTTAAATAACCGTCGATTATTCATAAAACCCTAAAAAACATGAATATGTAAATGATTTTCCTTAATATTTTCCTTTAAAAAAATTCCGCAAATAAAATTATATAATTATCATTTCTCTAAAAAATTGCAGAATGCTGAGATATACATCGGCTACTGTTTCCGGAAAACGTCTGTTGTGAACGATATTGGCTGATGGAATGGAAAGCAACGTGGTAGAATGATATACAGTATGCACCAAAAGTATGGAATAAATTCAATAAAAACGAAACAATTATTTTTTGGGAAAAATCCTTGAACAGGTCGATTTTTAATTTAAAAAATACATATTTTAGCGTAAAATGCGATTTTCAAATGTCATTTGCTTTCGAGTAATGACGTCATCGATTTTTTTTAAATGGCAACACCATATTTTTTTCCTTGATTCTAAAAGATCGCTTAATTCTCTATCAGATAGTACTAAAATTTTGCCCTCTTACATAGGAAAGTTTTCGAGTAAATGACGATTGAATGTTAGAAAACGCAAATCAATTAAAATAAAGCAAAAACGTTATTAAGTTTAGTTTTTCGAATTCCATAGTTCTTTTATGGATCACGTAGGTGAAAATCTTTGCAAAGTGTCATTGTCACACCGACTTTCTAATAAGTATTGTAAGCGACATAGAAATTATTATTCAATTTAAAGTATTATGGAACATTTAACTGTTACTCAAAGAATTGAAATTTTAATTCTTATCGGATGCGGGAATATGACTAGAACTCAGCAGGAAGTTTGCGATTTATTTAATGAAAAATATCCAGATCGCCCTATCAGCCAATCAACAGTCAGTAAGGTAGAGTCTAAATTTAGAGAAACTGGCAATGTTGTAAATATTCCAAAACCTGGACGTCCAAGCATTAATGAAAATCAGAAACAGAACATTTTGATAAGTATGGTGGATAATTCTCATAATTCTTCACGATTGGTTGCATTAAACAATGACACTAGTCAGAGCACAGTGCTACGTATCTTGAGAAAGGAAAAATATCATCCCTACAAAATTCAACTTGTGCAGGAACTCAATGAAGATGATCCCGATCGCCGCATACACTTTTTCGAAATTCTAATGGATTTATGTCAAGGAAATAAAAGTTTACACCGGCAAATACTTTTTTCAGATGAGGCCACATTTTGTCTGAATGGTACAGTAAACCGTCAAACTTGCAGATATTGGAGTCGGGAAAATCCTCATTGGATGGAAGAGGCACATACCCAACACCCTCAGAAATTAAATGTGTGGGCTGGAATAGTTGAGGACAGAATAGTAGGGCCTTTCTTCTTTGAAGGAACCCTTACAGGACAAAGATATTTAGAGTTTCTAGAAAATGACCTTGTTCCAGCAGTAATTTTTCCTAACGATAATGACCCTGACATTCCTGACGATACCATATGGTTTCAGCAAGAGGGTGCACCTCCGCACTATGCGCGCCCTGTACGAGATTTTTTGGACAACTGTTTTCCTGGGAGGTGGATCGGCAGACGCGGACCGATAGAATGGCCTTCAAGATCGCCAGATCTTACACCTCTTGACTATTTTTTATGGGGATACTTGAAGTCAAAAGTGTACATTAACATGGATGGCAATTCGAACATTTAATTTAAGTATAAAATTTAATCAATTGTATTTTATTTTACATACCTCAGAATTGTTATTTTTTTATGGACAAAATTTACGTTTTCTAACATTCAATCGTCATTTACTCCAAAAATTTCCTATGTAAGAGGGCAAAATTTTACTACTTTAAAAATCGACCTGATCGATGATTTTTGCCAAAAAATAATTGTTTCGTTTTTATTGAATTTATTCCATACTTTTGGCGCATACTGTATAGAGGATTTCGTTCAACAAAAGTAGCCTCAAAAATATTGGGTCAAAGAGAGATCAATATTATTGGAATAGGTTATATAAAAATAACACTTTATTGTCAGTTACTAATATCGTTTATTTTAAAGGCGACACTCGGAAGACACGTCGATGCGATGCAAACAAGAGTTCTTTATAGATTAATTTTTATACTAAGTTTCTACTCCATACACACACCAAGTATTCTGCTAATTCATCATTTTGTCTCTACTCGGCCGTATTTATATCTACCGGCCTTGGCTTAAACTTAAACAATAACTATTTCTTAGAATACTAGCCTAATTGATTATATTTGAAAGAATATTTCTACAAATATAAATACAAACTAGACCTCTACTTCATCAAATTCATGGCCAGGGCTTTCCATAACCAAATGTAAAAAAGTTACAATTAAAATTTATAATAATTATAAGAAATGTTGACAATAGAATCAAGAATTATGTATATTTTGCGTGTGGGAAAATTGGTGTCGCACTAGCTAGGAAAAATCGAACTTTTCCTAAATCAAATTAGTTACTAAGCGTAAGCAAAAACATATAAAGATAGTTTATTAAAGTGAGTTACGCGAAATAATCCTCGGAAATATACGGTTGTGCCAATCGGACGTTACGCAAATGGATGCTCTTCTCCACCTTACCTAATGCTCTAATTAGTTTATTTGTACCTGTTACAGCTGTCATTTCAATGCGACAATCACGAAAGGTGTATCAATTACGATTACTGCTAAATGACGGCACAACGTAAAAAAATCTTTACTCTATAGTCTGTTTAGAAATGAAAGAGAGTAATAAAAGCTTATTATGTATGCAAATCATAAATAAATGTAGTACTGGTGCTTATATTCAATATTTTTATATTATGTATTATCGGTACAGATGAGGTGTACTTTTAAAAAAACTTGTGTGATCGAACCGTACTAAATTGTAGCAGGTAGCTAAAATTTAATCCCCGACAATTCGTCTTTATCTATGCCGCTTCAATTTCTCGGTCCATTTCTGTTATAAGTAAACAATTTAAAAACAGCATTTCAAAACTAGAGGCTACTTTAAGCATCATAACCGGGTTAAGAGGGTTTTTAGTAATTCAAATCAAATTATTCAATATTATTATCAAAATATTTATATAAATTTAATGAATAGACTTTTATTCCACACAAAAATATATGTATTTTACAAATTCAAATTATGGTGAGTAAATGTAGTGTTGTATAAATGTACAATAAAGAAAATAAAAAAGTAGGTATATTAAAATTCATCCTCCGAATATTCTGATGAATTATCTTCATTTTCTAGACTGATAACGATAGGTTCCACAGTAACGCTAATTAAATTATCGAGTTCCCACATTTTCTCCTTTTCTTTTTCTACATGATGTATACATCTTTGTCTGCAGTTATTCGTTCCAAGGAATTTTTTAACAAAATTTTCACGTCACTTAATTTAAACGTCGTATTATTTCGCGCTACATCTCCTTTTACCTGCGCCAAGACTAATTCAATTGGGTTAAGTTCACAGTGATAAGGTGGTAACCGTAGTACCGTTATTTGGTGATTTGTTGCCATTTCATCGATAACATATTTTTTCTGATCTTTACTAAGATTGACAAGTGTCAAAAGTTCCTTTTTCACCATATTTGTTTCAAAAGAAATGTTTTTTCCGGATAACCATTGAATTATATCAGCTTTCCTCCAAGCAGTCGTAGGCGTCCGCTCGGTCTGCCGTGAATGGTAACTGGCATTATCCATGACAATTATAGACCCCGGAGGAATAAGATCCAACATCTGTGTAAAATACTCTTCGAAAACATCTGCGTTCATGTCTTCGTGATAGTCACCTGTATGTTTAGATTCAAATAAAAGTAAACCGCCATCTACAAAACCACTAGCACTACCTATATGTGTCACTATTAATCTTCGCCCTTTACCTGATGATGCCTTGAACCCTGTTGAAAGTCCATCCAAAAATGCTTGTCGAAAACTTTTTACATTTTTATCTTGCCATACTTTTGTTACAGTATATCTCTCGTTGACCCAAGTTTCGTGTAGATAATAAATATTCTTCCCTTCGTCACGGAATTTTCTAATTGTTCTTAAGTAGGATCTTCGCCAACAAATAATTTCATCTTTATCGATAAGAACCGATTTCCTGTTTTGCTTTTCCCAGCAAAAATTCAACTCTCGTAAGACGGCCCATAATTTGCTTCTCCTGATTTTTGGCAAATCGTTGTCCCCTGAAAGTTCAATTAAAATTTTATTTAGCGTTGGTATTTCTTTTTTAAAATAAAATGAGTGCACTTTTCTGCGAAATATTACCACGCCCATGGCCGCTTCTTATCTCGGGGTTTTATTACTCTCTTTCATTTTCAAACAGACTATAACGCTGTAATACGTAGGCCTTTGCTCGAATGTATCTAAATGTGTATATCACATAGCACAAAGCAAATTCCTGGAACTACATAGTTTTTCTTACCCTTTCATTCATTCATTATTTGTTATTTTAAAGCTGAATCATTATCTACAACCACGATAATGTACGACACGTATCATTTAATAAAGGCGATAAAGAAAATCAGCAGGTGTTTAATCAATATTTCTCTGAAAATGTTATTACTGCGATAAATACCGTCAATATTTAAAAGATACTCGAAATCGACGAATTTCTAGGTACTAGGTATGTACATAAAAGATAAAACTACATAAATGTGTGTACCAACACCTAACCTATTTTAAAAAGACCGATAAAATTCCTTTCAATTTACATACTCATAGATTCTAATTGGTTAAGGCTAATTTTACACCACCTGCAAAGACTATTGTTGCACGATACGGGACAATAGAGATAGAACGCGGTTAGAAAAACTTTTCAACTGTTCGAAAACACAGCCGCTACGAAGCTGTCAAATATACGTGTAACGATCATACAGGTACAGGTATTTGTATAATATATTTATTACCATGCTCAATGGACAAAAAATATACCTTAATTACGTCAAACTTATTCTATATGCGGTTGAATAAAAAAAGTAGGTATAAATGTGTTACCAGAATAACAAACAGGTATTAGAATAGTGATTCATTCACTCACTTTTTTACTTTTTACTATTCAAATAGGAAATTACTAAACGCTGTTGGAAAATAATTGCAAAATTTATAACTTAACGAGAATATATAAAGGGGGTTTCTCAATTTTTATGTTGGAAATACCTATCGTAACAATACTGACAAGTCTAAATTTACAAATAATGTTCGCAATATTCCACTAATAAAGTTGTTAAAGTGACTAAAAGTAAGATTAAAGAATGGATATATCGATAAAAATGCATTAAACAAGTTTATTATACAACAAAGTTAGAATTCGGGAAAACAAAAAAATACGGGGCAAATAATTTATCACGCAGATATATCCAATTCTATTTCCTGGCATTTCTGAATCACCCTGTAGATATATCTCGGTAATTTTATAAAATGTTTAAAAACTTACTTTTCCTGTCACTATTAAAATAAAACTAGTTTTAGTGTAAGAACGCGCACCCTATGAATGGTTTCGAATTATATGAATTAGTAATCACAATAAAGGATTTCCGTTCAAAATAATGCAACGTTAATCGAATCACGTCAACGATTGAATGAAAAGCAGAAGGAAAATGGGAAAATACAAGGCATGATGTCAACTAAAGCAGAAGAGATGGTACTTATCGATTTCCAGTTGAAAGAAACAGGAAAATTTATTGTTATACAACTTGGAGTTACGTTTAACGTCAGATTACTTTTCTGAATCAGACAACTGTTAAATATATTAATTACAAAAATATATTTCCCGGAATATCTTAATTTGAATGCTCTTGAATACGTAAAAAAAGTTTCCAGGATACTAATACGTATAAAAAAAATCAAAGACTGTTGCGTCAGATTATTTCTCCAAACTTTCAGTATCAATCAAAGATTACATGAATATGTGGGCAAATTGGGAAAAATTATAATTATAAAACTGTTTTAGAGTTGATAGCGTAATGGTAATGTCTTCAATCTAGGCACAAGTACAGCAAATAAAGAAACATAGAATATTAGTTATTAATAAAGCCCACACTGCATTCGCAGATGACGTCATTATCAGGGGCGCACTTTGAACGTTAAGTTAATGTTTGTAAAATCGAGGTGCAATGAAAATCTGTGTTGAACGTCCACAGAAACCACAGATATATTTAAAGCAAGTAAGAATTTCTCATTGATGGCATAGTTACGGTGGGTTCAAAAAAATCTATTTCTTTGCCGTAAAAAAAGATCTACTATAAGGATATGGCATAAAATTAAGAAATTCCGGATTGTTCTGCAAAACACTATCAATATTTTCCTTCACACGTTCAGCACTAGATCCTTATAACTGACAAACTGTCGCAAATAAAAAACATTATTGCGTTATTTATTGAATATCCTGATGCTGTCACAGTTGATTCACGGCGGCGAGTAACTGAAGGTATTCGTGAATAATTAAAATATATACCATACCCGCAGAGAGGATGCCAATCCTCTCCACGAATATAGTTTATATACGGTCTACCGGCTGCGGGGGTCGAACCCACAGCGATCTAGTCACTTCGATTCAAGTACTGACACCGCCAAGTCCGGACCTGAGATCTGCGAACCAAGTGCGGGCTTTAGTTATTAAAATGGTTATCTTTCTGAACCTCATCGCGACACCAACAACCAGGAAATTGATTTCAGCGGCGGGGACATTGTACTTAATATATTACATTATTAATCATAAAATATCAAAATTCGAAACGCTTTTCGACGGGGCGACTCAATTGTGACGCGATTTTTTATAACGTCGAACCAGCCAAATTCTTTGACGATAAAAAAAAATAGAAAACAAACAATGTACTGTCTGGCCCAGGGTACGGCTATATAAACAAAGACTTAATCCTCCTTTATTATAAAATAGCACAAACTGAAACTTATTTCACGGTGGATTACGGGAGTCAATGGAACACAAAAACCGACTTGTTCCCTTCTAGAATATCTAATAGAAGTGCAATAAACTTTAGCTGGTTAAGCTCGCTTTTTGCTTTAGGCTCGGAACCATTACTTTCCGGTTTTCAAACAGAGAATACCAGTTCCTACGACCTACCATTCGCGATTTTTACTTGCCATCAACACACTTATTGTTAGACAGGGTCGCTACAGAGCGTAGCAGTGTTGCCAACCCATGGGATCAAAATTTCCCACAAAGCAATTAAAAAAATTCCGTAATTACCGAAGAATTTCCCACGATAAGTAATAATAAAAAATTGTTTAGAGGATATAAGAAGATCAATAATAAAAAATAATTTATTACAATCAAAAAATCTAAGAAATAAAATTGTCAAACACAACTTAGAAACATATATGTAAACAGTGACTCTAAAATATGACAATAATATAATTTGTTATTATTTAAGGTAATTATTTACAACAGCGTAACACTTGCTAATATTAACAAAAAAATTCTTACCCCCCCCATTTCGAGGGTGCTGATCACGAATCTGAAGTCAGATTTCGGCGATCGTATGTAGTTTTTGAAAAAGCCTGATTGATAGATCGTGGGCTACGGTTATAAACATACAAAATAACTCTAGACACTGTACAAATAACAACAAAGAACAGAAAACCATTGAACACTGAAGTATCAGACTGCATGATTATGGTCTGTACATAATACAAACCTTATTTTTTCGGATTGTAAAGTTTCATTTGTTAATTGTGCCAATAAAAAGTAAAGAATACTGCACGTAAGATACAATACGAGTAAGACTTCATTGAAATTTTTCCCACGAAAACTAACATTTCTTAATTTTCTTCCCATTTTACATTTTTCCTTCCAAAATTTCCCACGAGCTGACAACAGTGGTGAGTAGCAAAATACAGCAAGGTAGAAACAAGGACATACATTATGTTTAAAGCAAATTTAATGCGTGTTCAACATGTCTGATTGAAAATTATGTCTATTAGTAATTGACGAAGATACTTATACAATTTATACAGCTGTGTTCCTTGAAAAAATAAACAGGGTGTGAATACACCACTTTATCTGTAATTAATCTCAGCAACTGAATAAATGATTTACATAAGGTATTTTCGCGGAAATAAATCCAAATACATCCAGAATATAAATTGAATATGTTAGGGATTGCGCTTTGAATTAGTTTCAGATTTTAATTCGCCAACACATCTATCCCAACTAGCACAATTAGCTGTTGGAACGTAGTTACGACTATTGTAAGTACTTTAAAGTGTTTTGCCACTAGATGGTGAAAGCTATTTTTTAGTGATAATTTTTATGCATCATTTATTAAATTTAATGCAAAAACAATCGTCTTGTCTGTCGAAATGGCGCATCTTACTTTGAAGTTGTTTGCTCTAAGAAATTTAACTTGAAAATAGTTGATACTTTAGCATCCGTAACGAGAACTGCTAATATGTAACTTTCAAGTAATATTTACTACAAAGTATCGAACCAGGCTATAGCGTTATTTTAAAGTAGCAGTAAAGTTCCCACTGCCACTTCTTGGTTATATTTTCTCTTTTACCACTTCTTGAATTTTATTTTCTAGTAGTTGTTGAATACTTATCTTTGTAGTTTTGATACTCCTGTTGAATGTTTTGTGCTTTTTTTGTGGTGCTTTAACTTAGATATTTGCTCTGGATCTGAACGGCGAACAGCATAAAGCGATAACCAGTAAATATTACTTACAAGTTCTAGGACTTTAAACGAGCAATTAAGGTTCCATGAACGTCGCGGTTACTATCAAAACTACTTGAAAGTCACTGCAGTTTTGAAGTAATATTTTAGCAACATGAGTTAGTCGCTGCTTTGATCATTTCCCACTTTCTAGTTCTGAAAACTTAAAGGTTGTCCCACCGGTAACTAAATTACTCCAAAACCAGGAGAGTGTTTCTTAGAAGTCACATCACAAAGCAAAGTCATCTAAAAGTATTTAAACTTGTGTATTTTTGAATATTTTTATTGCTATACAGAAAACTTTACAACTAATGATTATTCTTACTTCCCTAGCTCATTATAACCATCTGAAATTTGAAATAATTACATTTTTAGTCTATAAGTTACGGTTAGGATTCGTTCTGAATTAGTTATGTCAAAAAATGTTATACATAAACCACCTCTAATTACTTCTGTCTTATTTACTATAATCGCTGACTGAGTTCTGCATGGAACAAATATTTGGATACTTAAGTTGCACGGGTGCCGCTAGTAGATTATTATTTGATTTAGTTAGATGCACGTTGTGAAAGGTGTAGTGAACTTTGTAATGAATAAAGCTGGAGTTAAATTTTACATACATTTCTTTCTCTCTGTATACAGTAGCACTAGTGGATTGGAGGTGTTTAATAACTGCCATGCAAATAATTGTTCGAAGTGGAAGCGGATATCAAACAGCTTCATGAATAAAGTTAATTAAATTTAATCAAAATAAATGAACTAATTACGTATAACATCATACCTTAATCAATTAAAACAAAAACTGGACAATTTAAAGGCGAACTATCACTTATCACTTGTATCACATTAATAAGAATGAGTAACAAACTGGTATCCACCACGCTGGATGTGGCAACGAAAAGAAAAGACCCGTCCGCGTAAAATCTACGCACACGGACTCAGTAGTATTAATCATGCGATTTTACTCATACCAATGATCCGTTTCTAATATATTATTATAGTATCTACTACGATATAGAAAATTCCCACCAGACCGCAATACCTCGAACTTCGAGGAGTACTGAGGATATTGCGGTTTGTAAAACTAAAAAAAAAATGAAAAATAAAAAATAGGAAAAGGATGTTTTCAATTATATCGCATGGAAGCCAGTGCGTGACCTCTGCTTCATAAAATTTTCACGAACAGGTAGATTATCCGGCATAGTTTGAGGCAAGTTATCATTCAGGACCTAGATAACTTTTATCGGTGACAAATATAAAGGATATTACTTAATACATCTATCGTGGAAGGAATTTAATTATGTATTAGGGTGTGCAGTTTACAAACCCATGTCACTTCTACAAATTGGCACTTGTTGAGTCATAATAAGGAATTTGCATGAGTTTTATAATGGTTTGAAATGTATTACAGCGTAATCTTTCAAACATATTGAAAGGTCAGAACACCATAATAATTAAAATATTAAAGTTAATAAATTGCCATAGAAAGTAAACAAAACTACGTGGCCGAAAACGGGATATCATTGATGTAACGTTACACGCCGTTCAACGCGATTTGTGGATACAGGCGCAGGTTACCTTGTTGGTGATGTAAACAGGCGTTTGTATCTTGTATTTTTGTGGGTCATAGATATATATAGCGTAAATACTGTGTAGATAATGCCATAATTATTAGTGGCGATGTGGTGAATTTACGGTATTGTTAAAAGTAACTTAGTCCTTTGTTTATAATATAGATCCGCTCGTGACATATGGTTTACCTTGAGGAACTTTACATTTTAATTCGATGTACTTAAACTTGTACTATCTCCTTTCGTCGCGTTTCATCGCTCTACACCGCATTTTTCCTTTCAAGTTTTGCTTCATATTTTCTTTATAATAGGTTTAAGGGATGATTTTAATCAAATTTAATAGATATATTAATTTTTTTGGATAAACCTATTGGCAAGCGGCTACTAACACACAAAATCAGTCCCATACCGCCCTCATACCTGTATACCAGAAAACGAACTAGACTAGCAGGTGGCTGTATTATCTAAAACACCCCGTATAGCGTGGCAGGGCATAATTGTCAGGCCCCAACAGGCCTCGCCACAAATAACTATCATAACAACAGCTGACAAAGCCTTCGAAATCCTGCGGGGTCGGTAGGACATTAAAAAAAACAGCATCGCCGGCTGTCTCTACAGCTGTTCGAGCACTTTCAGAGAGGACCGTCTCGTGCTGACCCGACGGGGGGCTCCGCATAGTGCCGCGACTCCATCTTGCCGCCTTTAGTGCCATCTCTCTCCGATCAAAAGCCAACTGATGGGATTAAAGTCCTTTGACCAGAACGCATCCAGGAACGTCATGAAGAAGGTATGATAATGAGACGAAAATTATAGATAAAAATCACTCCCACATTTGTGGGAGAAATATAGGACATTTGCACACTGATAAGAATGGGTGGACATTTCCATGTTTTGTTATGCTCTTTTTACATATTTCCCGGAAAATTTTAATTTACATTATATATTAAGGAATAATCAAGTGTATTACGTAATAAAATTAGGAAATATCAACTATGGTGTGGTAATACAATGTACTAAAATGGCACTATTTATTTTTACTCAAGTTATTATGAAATTTTACAGAAGTTTTCATGTGATTGCTATTGAGCAGAGGCACATGAATCCAGCCTCTAACCTAATACGCTTTAGTTGTGTTAACGTGTGGTAGACAAACATGTACGATTCATTAATAAGGACTTTGGGGGATATTTATAAAACAGAAAGTATACTATTATATTTTATTACCTGCGTACTTGCAGCTTATGTCAATTTAAATGTTATACAATAATGTTAGTTATTGAAAAAATTCTTTCTATGCATTTTTTCTAAAGGTAAGTATAAACATATTTAGATTATCTACACAGTAAAATTACATATCTATATTTTACAATTCCAACCTAAAAATTACAATGTAGGTATAATAATAGTGTAGGAAATCAAAAGAAAGAAAGTCTTGAAACACAATTAATTACTTACCATAAATCGATATTAAGTAGCTCTACTATTCTTCAGCTAAAATACACTGTTGACTGTTAATTTTTGATTTGAGTAAGGTATTTTTAAACAAAACAGTATATAATTACTTTACACTTGCCTAGTGCGTAAGGCTATGGTTGGAAGTTCATATGTGCTAAATAGAATAAATCGCCACTATCAAGTATAAAACACCCTCTAGTGCATGTTACCGGATATGAGACCCTCCCCTAAAGTGTAGACGAGGGTATCTGAGGTATTGGATTTGTCCTCTACAAACAGATCTCATAGTGTTCAAGATTTGGAGACGAAAAAGTTATAGAACATTTCTGAACTTCAATTATCTATCAGCAATCATAATTGTACTCGTTTTAATAGAAGCAAACTGATACACAAAGACTAAAATTGCAATAAATTATCTTCAATATTCTTTCGACACTGTTGGGCATGTATTTTTTTGCAGAATGAGTTGCATAAGTTCATACAAATTTGAACTTTTTAGATATGCACTTGTTAAGCTTTAATCTATTTAATACATAATTATATCAGTCATATTGCGTTATATTAATTTTTCTATGGCACAATTAATTCAATTTAATTGATTAGCTAGAGGGAATTAATGCGAACAAATTTTATAATATGACTGGCAGTGTTAACAATAATTGCACGATAAATTACAGGATAAGAGCGATATTTTATCATTATTACAAAACGATTGCAAGTTATAAAACTTACAATCTACTTACATTTAGAAAAAATGAGATATAGTGAATGTAGTATTCTACAGGTCTACATACAGGTCGATTACTTCTGGCCGTGTTATTTACGAGAATAACGCCCTGTATACAATAATTTTAGTAATTCTCGGGTCCAGCCCCTGACTTCAATTTCGGAAAATAAAGGAAACCACACACGTCAGCTGGTAAAAATGTTAAAACCGCCCCAAGGCACGGAAATTACCTTTGCATTTAAAGTGGAGGTATTCGGCATATTGCGTCTTTCCAAGAAATTAATTTTGGATTTGAAGAGCAATTTCAAACCCGACCATTCATGCGGTTAGGTGACTGCTCGGGGAAGGTGGAGTGGCACGGACGAATAACAACCATAGACGGAACCACAGTTAAATATTCACTTCACTTTCGAGCTGAAAAAATCGTAACGAAGGTCCAAGCACAACGAAATAATCATTTTCCAATCTAAACTTCTCGGTCATATACTGGTTTGAAACTTCTTCATTTGATGCTACACTGAGCAAAATATCTTTTAGCCTTCAATAAATAGAAATTTAGTATTCCCGGCAAAAAAGTGAAACAGGCTTCAGAAAGGTTAAGTTGCTGTCACAATGAAAATAATTTTGCTAAAGGTACTTACTACTGATTAAAAAGTTTTTTTACCTTTGAATTTATTGCTCCTATCTCTTCTTATTACAATAGCTGATGCAATTGTTTAAATTTATTTAATTTTTATTGAGGTTGCTAGGTGTTCATCCTAGTATGACCAGTTCAATAGCAATATCAAAAAATATTTCTTTTTACTTGAAACAAGTGTACTTATTATACAGTGCTTTCGAAAAGTAACGAATAAATTCATTATTTTTGAAATTGAGAAGTTTTCGAAAAAATCCCCTGGCACGTCGATTTTGTTTTAAAAAAGGTACTTTTTGACGTACGACGTACATTTGTGACATCATCGTTGTTCGAGATATGAAGTCATCGACAATTTTTTTAAATAGCAACTCCCAATTTTGATCTTGCCATTTGAAAGAGCGTGTCATTCTACATACATACATCATGAAAAATTATGGTGTTACATAACAAAAATTGCAAGAAGATGTTTGAAGATTTTAAAATTTAATTGTCACAATACTGGAAATGATAATGATTATGTAAAAAATCGACAATGTTTAAATTGTGCACCGTTGGCTGCCTGACAGTAGCCAAGACGATTAATAAATTCGTTTTGGACATTATCAATAACTTCAGGAGGTATACGATGTATCTCGTGACGATTTCTTCATTTTAATACTTCTAAATTAACCGGTCTAGTAACGTATACTTTGCTTTTTAAGTATCCCCACAAGAAATAATCTAGGGCTGTCAAATCAGGCGATCTGGCTGGTCACTCAATCGGCCCCCTTCTCCTTATCCAACGATTCGGGAACAGCTCATCTAAATAAGCACGGACAGGTGTTGCATAATGGGGAGTTGCACAGTATTGTGAAAATTAAATTTTAAAATCTTCAAACATTGTCTTCTTGAAATTTTTGTTATGTAACACCATAATTTTTCATGATGTATGTATGTAGAATGACATGCTCTTTCAAACGGCATAGTCAAAATTGGAGGTCGCTATTTAAAAAAATTGTCGGTGACGTCATATCTCGTACAACGATGACGTCACAAATATGGGTCGTATGTCAAAGTGCTTTTTTTAAAAACAAAACAATCTGTAATAGCGTATAGTTTCCCAACTAGGTACGCTCATGTGGGAAAATACATGAACAATGTGTTTGTCGACAAATTTCCGGATTATATAAATCCGGAAATTAATTTGCAACATTTCAAATTATTTTTTTATTATGTTTCAAATGGTGCTGAATATTTTTATGACCCACTTTAAAGTAGAGAACTGACTAGGTAAATATTTTCAAATGTATTTCCTAATAAGACACGATCTTACAAAAACTGTTACAATATTAAGTGTTACATTGTGTTTATATTCAATGGCCCGATTTAAAAAATTGATGATACTTGCACTTTTCTTACTTGTGACATACATTTTCCCCTTACCCTGACCTAATTAAGGAAATACGGTACAAAACGCGAAGAGAACTTATTTAAACAGTTCGTAACTTTTTTCTTCGGAAATTCTTGCCTTCGAGACGCCGGCGCGTAACTTTATATTCCTTCGTTTTTCTTAATGTTACCAAACACATTGTAATTTCAATTTAAACAAATTATTTCCCTTCGCCTACACGTTCCAATGCTAACACAAGAAGTTATAAATATAGGATATTATATCTAAGTGGGTAGTTACAATAAATTGTCTTTCCACAAAAAGTTGTGGTTACTGGACTGTGGCAAATTCTGGAGAATATTCTACACAATACTTAGGTAATACCGAACAAGAAAATACTTTTTTTTAATAAATGAGGCAGATACCGAAGGGGCCCCACATACCCAAATATAAAATGAGCGAGACCAAGAGATAAAATTAGACTAGAATAACTTATTTTGACAAATTAGACTATTACTATGACAAATATGTGATAGCATTTAAACAGATCCTGCTCGTATATTCTGTCGAAACCATATTTCAATAACTGTGTGTAACATAATAAAATGCGAAAGTGTGGAGAAATTTGTTTTTCTTCGTAAGTAACATTCAGGAAATTTGAACAATTTTCACGTTTTGAAAAAAATCACTGCACTTTCGAAATTGACTACCTTTTTAAACAAATCAGTGCAGTGTAACTTCAAATGTCTGACATGGAAAATGATCAAGAAAATTAATTTCTTCCGGCGGAAAGCGAAGCTGCTGAAGAAGTCACTTTCGAGTTACTGCTTAGTAAGTCAAAGCAATAGTACGAGTTTTCCTACAATTTTAATGAAAGGGTGATTTTGTCATACTTTGAAGAAAAGTACAAAATTTGGAAATCGTCAACGCTTTGGAAAAATTCCATGCTGAACACGATGATGCACATAAAGAATGAGGAGATAAGCAAACAATGCAAGCTTGTTGTCTTTTTGAAGCTGTAGAAAATAAATAGTGCTCTAATCTCATAAATTAGACTGCTATTATGATAACATGCGATAAAATTTATCTAGATCTTACTCGTACATACAGTTGCAACAGTTTTTCAATAAATATGGACAATAAATTGCATAATATTAAATAAATTATCATAAAACTGTAAAAAAATAGTTATATAATATAAATTGTGTTTTGTCAAGTAACAACTTAATATGTCGATAATTAAATTTAAGTAGCAATTATCATAAATTAATTACTATTATAATAATAAATGCATCAACGTATTGAATAATGAATGGTAAGAGAGAACGTACAAAAAATGTATGCAGGCATGTCAAGTCAACTAAGTTGTTCTGGCAGCTTGACTTACTTTTTGACATAGGTAATAGTATTTGCGTCACAAATGATTTATGAAATGCCAAACTGACGTCATAAGAATATTCTCTCGTGCCAAATTTATCAAAATCAACTAAACTTTAACCCTAAGAATAAAAGTGTTAATTTATAGAAGTTTATTCTACCAATATTTACAATAATTTTTGTTTATCCACATTGATACACAATTTGAACTACTCTTAATCTTGGAGCAAAACAGTTCAACTCGTTTTCATTAATAGTTATATTATTTTCAGATGTTGTGAAATCATAAATGACAACGGTGCTTGGTTTATCATTACCACTATCAACTTTGTGGCAAAAAAAGTGAGTCTTCCGCCAGTGTTCGATTTCTATCCTCCGTGTCTTTTAAGACAAATGAGGTCACCACCGCCGTCAACTAAAAGGGTAGCTAGCAGACGTTCGTCGTAATGCGCGTCCACTGTACTCTTTCCAGGTGTTCAACTTCAAAAATTTTGCCACTTTCTACTGACATATGTGACAAATACGTTCTACCAATCCGAGTGGATGTAAAGCAACATATTTTCGATAAAAACTTAAATAATTATCTCCCAGCACAGTATAAGAACGTGGTCTCTTGGTTTTGGTATTGGGAATTTTTATAATTAAGGCGGATTTCACATCTTCAATATTGTCAATTGTTAAATTCACTAAATCATCAGAATGACATGCACCTGCAACCTCCAATATTAAGAAGACTCTACAAAGCTTTACAAATATTTTGTTCTTTTATTTTTAAAGCTACTTACTATTCAAAAACCACTCAACTTACTCCTTTGTACGTACTCGCGAATTTTTCGGTAGACTTTGAATATTTGCTTATATTAATCCCTTTCTTTATATCCAACATTGACCCCAACAATGAATATTGTGACCAAGGCGTCGTCGGCTTCATTTTATTTGCTAACTTTGAGAAATACATCATCAATACATCTTCTGAATGCAACTTAATGTTTTTTCTTTGGGCCAATCCATAAAATGTTAGTAGACATATTCATAAATTTCTCGAGATTTACTTGGGAGAAGAAACCTCTTTTGCACACTCCAGTATCTCCTCAGGTACACCTAAATATTCATCAGATTCCATTTTTACTTTTCAGCAAATTGAACCACAAACAATCACAAATGAACTCAATTAGCAACAAGGAGATTAAAAAGCTAATAATAAGGAATATATGGGTAGATATTGTGGGTGTAATTCAACGCAGGTTGGGGCTTTTGTCCACTGAGTAGTTAGTTTCACACAATATTATTAATACCTAAAAATATATAAAAAAAAGGAGATTAAAGTTTGATAAAGTATCCATGACTCGATATATCCCGCACAAAGTAATAATTAAATGGAGGATATCGGATTAAGTGTCCTTTTTGTCTCGCATCCGCTCGGTTACAAAATTTGCTCGCCACAAAAGTGACATTTAATCCTAATGTAACAATATAGGTACTATTTTTAAGTGGCTGAGGTTCCTACTAATTATTTAGCCGTAACGCATAACTTTTTCAGATTTTATATTTTAAACACGCGTGTTGACCTTGTCCTTTTAAGAAGCTTTATTTTATTTCTCATTTCCAAAAAAAAACATCGACAAAAACCATTGGATCGTTACGTTACGAAATTAATCGATGTCGTGTCGTTACTCCCGTTTCACTTCCCGGGACGTAATTATTTTATTAATATACACGTTTTTTGGTGTACCCACCGCAATTTGCTGACTTTTTTCTCCCGCGACAACCTCCCATAGTTACACGGAAGCACATCCACGGTCATGATTACACATTAGTTGCCTTGGTGGTCTGTAATCATGGCTCGACGTAATAATATCCCGCGAATATACACCAGCGCCGTGCTGCACGTACCCGATGGCATGGGGAATTGATGGCGAACGCTGACGTTCGCCGATTAGATTGCCTTCATTATTTAATAGTTCCTAATTATCGGAGCAATTTGCAGGGCAGCGGGCGGAATGTAACTGAGTAAAATATTATGCAGTAAAGTGCCAAAGTGCAGAGGATTTTTGTTGAAAGTGCAGCGCTTCTAGAAACTGCATACTTTGAGAAAAATATATAATAGTTATTTATAGTACAAGTGGAATATAGGTGTTATTACACATGAGTGAGACATTTGTACAACGAGGATGTAGTCCGAGTCGTGTAATTTCACGAATGTACTAAAAAATGTCGTAATCCCACGTGTACTATATAAAATTGCAAAAATTTGCATCTACAACTACCTTAAATAGAGAATAATCCAAAATCAGATCCAGTTTGTAAGTTTTGATTCAAAATCAAGAAGCAAAGGCATTGTTATGGTAAGCTGTCAAACTTGTTATAAATAAAATTTTCGTTTTTACATTTTCTTGTGAAAATAGTGGTGTTGATTGAAATAATGTGCGATTCAGAAACAGAAAACTTGCCTTTCAAAATTGAAAAAGCTGCTGCAACTGCAGTAGCTTCACTTTTACCAGATAAATCGAAAACCAAGTACGAACAATTTTATAAACGACTCACTGATTGGTATGTATCTAAGAAGGACCCCGCAATATTCTTATGGAAATTGGGTTTCTGTCAAATTGTCTGAATTTTAGATATGTTGTAGATTTTGTCATCCTGAACAAAAGTCTCCATGAGCACAAAGTGCCAAAATGAACAATTTGGCAGCTACGGAGCTGCCAAAGCTCTCCTGACCCGTTGCAAAACTATTCATTTTCAATACTATTTACAGATGTAAAAAGCATATTTTAATGATTCTAATATATAGGGTAATGTTTTTGAGGTCACTGGATTCAACCCTCATGTCAGATTGGACAAATTGACCGTTGACAGCTGTCAATACACTGTCAACGAAGAATAGAAAAGTAAATATTCTCTTTTCACATTGAGAGTTTGGGCTTTTGAGGGAGCTGAATTCAATTCTCATGCTAAATTGGCAAAATTGACAGTTGACAGCTGTCAACTGACTGTCAACGAGGAATATAAAAGTACATATTCTCTGTTGACATTGAGAGTTTGGATTCTTGAGGTCGCTAAATTCAATTCTCATGCCAGATTGGCAAAATTGACAGTTGACAGCTGTCAATTGACTGTCAACGAGGAATATAAAAGTAAATATCCTCTTTTCACATTGAGAGTTTGGGCTTTTGAGGGAGCTGAATTCAATTCTAATCTCAGATTGGAAAAATTGACAGTTGACAGCTGTCAATTCACTGTCAACGAAGAATAGAGAAGTAAATTATCTGTTGACATTGAGAGTTCGGGTTCTTGAGGTCGCTGAATTGAATTCTCATGCCAGATTGGAAAAATTGACAGTTGACAGCTGTTAATTCACTGCCAAAGTAGAATAAAGAAGAAAATATTCTCTTTTGTTATTGAGAGTTTGTCAACTACCATTTTCTCCAATTCTAAAAAAAATTGAATTCAGCTCCCTCAAAAGCCCAAACTCCTAATGTAAACAGAGAATATTTACTTTTCTATTCTTCGTCGACAGTGAATTGACAGCTGTCAACGGTCAATTTGTTCAATCTGACATGAGAATTGAATTCAGCGACCTCAAAAACCCAAACTCTCAATGTGAAAAGAGGATATTTACTTTTATATTCCTCGTTGATAGTCAATTGACAGCTGTCAACTTTGCCAATCTAGCATGAGAATTGAATTCAGCTCCCTCAAAAGCCCAAACTCTCAATGTGAAAAGAGAATATTTACTTTTCTATTCTTTATTGACAGTGTATTGACAGCTGTCAGCGGTCAATTTGTCCAATCTGACGTGAGGGTTGAATCCAGTGACCTCAAAAACATTACGCTATATATTAGAATAATTAAAATATGCTTTTGACATCTGTAAATAGTATTGACAATGAATACTTTTGCAACGGGTCAGGGGAGCTTTGGCAGCTCCGTAGCTGCCAAAATGTTCTTTTTGGCATTTTGTGCCCATGGTGTCTTTTGTTCAGGATGCCAAAATCTACAACATATCAAAAATTCAGACAATTTGACAGAAACCCAATTTCCATAAGATTATTGCGGGGTCCTTTAAATATGAAGCAAAAGAAAAGATATTATTAGCATTTTTTGAAGAATTATCCAAGAAGTACAAATCATCTAGTCGTTGGACGTACCATTCTATGCTGCGGTCTACAATCTGTATGCGACAAAATGTTGACATCAGTAAATTCAACAATTCAACAATTTAATTGTTTTTCTGAAAAAGCAATCAGTGGGATACAAGCCAAAAAAGTCCAGAATATTAACGAATTCTTGCTAGCAAAGGTAAGAACAAGAAAATGCTATTTGAAATTCATAAATAGACAATTTAAGATTGCCTTAATTATTGGACCTGGAGGTGCAGTGTGGATGAGTTAACTAATTACTGTTAGAAAATGTAAAAAATGAAAGAAACATTTTTCATATCTTCATACCGGATACGAAAACCAAAGTTTTCCGAGAATTCTTTATTCAAAAATGTGAATATGGTCGAAGTAATACGAAAATACTTCGCTCTGCGTCCTAGTAATGCCAACCATGAAAGATTTTTTGTTGAGGTGGTAAATATATGAAACTTTAGTGTCATGCCAAAGAAGATTGCTTTTTTTCCTCAATTTATCACAGTCTCAACAATATACAGGGCACTGTTTTCGACGATCATCTACTTCACTTCTACCCAACACAGAAGCAGACCTTCTAACTAGAAAACGGCTTGGTGATTGGAAGTCCAACACCGTGTGTGAGGGTTATATTGATACGTCTCTTGAAAACAAGAAAAAAATCGCCACAAAAGTTCTTGGAGGAGAGACTGCCGTCATTGAAGCTACTTCAAGTGCTTACAAAGAAAATTTAAGCAGCAAGTGTAACAACTAACTTTTAAATTTAACTAAACCTAAAGTAAAATGCATAGCATAATGCGAAAGTGCAAAAAAATGATCTCCAAAGCATATCAATTCTAATAGAATCTGTACAAAATAGCGTGTCTTTGCGAATTAAAAATACCTACCGGCAAAATTCATGTTTTCACGCTATTTCTATTACTAATTACTTAAAACAATTCGTTGATATGTTGCCTGCTAACTTGACGCTTCGTGTGACTAATCTGAGAGACACACAGCTATCACAACTTTACTGCAATTAGGCTGATACATTTTTTTCAACCTGGCATGCAGAAATTGTTCCTGAACATTACGGTACTTTCAGTAATTGAAATTCAGAGGTGAATAAAAATATTTAATATTAAAGTTTGAATCACAACTTATTTATAAGATATTTAATTGCTTGTTGCTAAGGCGGGGGTTTATGAAGCCTCTAGTTTTCGAGATATTTAAATGCAGTCGAGTTTTTGACACACTAAAGGGATTTAAATGAAAATATTCACCTATAAATCATAACCATGCAAGGGTTCTGATGCGAACTAAGGCTAATTCTACATTACATTGTGGCATAATTTATAACACAGCCTTATTCCACAAGGCGTGTGCAACACAATCATGATACCCTTTCAAATACTCGCACATCTGTAATCCGTAAAGTCCTTACAAGCGAATTTACGACGTTTCCGAGGTGAATAAAATCGACGATACAGTATGCGTCAAAAGTATGGAATAAATTTAATAAAAACGAAACAATTATTTTTTGGGAAAAATCCTCGAACAGGTCGATTTTTAATTTAAAAAATACATATTTTAGCGTAAAATGCGATTTTCAAATGTCATTTGTTTTCGAGTAATGACGTCATCGATTTTTTTTAAATGGCAACACCATATTTTTTTCCTTGATTCTGAAAGATCGTTTAATTCTCTATCAGACAGTACTAAAATTTTGCCCTTACATAGGAAAGTTTTCGAGTAAATGACGATTGAATGTTAGAAAACGTAAATTTTATCCATAAAAAATTAACAATTCTGAGGCATGTAAAATAAAATACAATTGATTAAATTTTATACTTAAATTAAATGTTCGAATTGCCATCCACCAACTTCTTGACAATGCGCAAGTCTGTGAAGACATTCTTCTTGCACATTATGAATGATTTCTGAGGTAACTCTGCGTATTTCGTCCCGAATGCGATTTTGAAGTTCTTCTAAATTACGTGGTTTATTAATGTACACTTTTGACTTCAAGTATCCCCATAAAAAATAGTCAAGAGGTGTAAGATCTGGCGATCTTGCAGGTCATTCTATCGGTCCGCGTCTGCCGATCCACCTCCCAGGAAAACAGTTGTCCAAAAAATCTCGTACAGGGAGCGCATAGTGCGGAGGTGCACCGTCTTGCTGAAACCATATGGTATCGTCAGGAATGTCAGGGTCATTATCGTTAGGAAAAATTACTGCAAGGGCTGGAACAAGGTCATTTTCTAGAAACTCTAAATATCTTTGTCCTGTAAGGGTTCCTTCAAAGAAGAAAGGCCCTACTATTCTGTCGTCAACTATTCCAGCCCACACATTTAATTTCTGAGGGTGTTGGGTATGTGCCTCCGCCATCCAATGAGGATTTTCCCCGACTCCAATATCTGCAAGTTTGACGGTTTACTGTACCATTTAGACAAAATGTGGCCTCATCTGAAAAAAGTATTTGCCGGTGTAAATTTATATTTCCTTGACATAAATCCATTAGAATTTCGCAAAAGTGTAAGCGGCGATCGGGATCATCTTCATTGAGTTCCTGCACAAGTTGAATTTTATAGGGATGATATTTTTCCTTCCTCAAGATACGCAGCACTGTGCTCTGTCTAGTGTCATTGTTTAATGCAACCAATCGTGAAGAATTATGAGGATTATCCACCATACTTATCAAAATGTTCTGTTTCTGATTTTCATTAATGCTTGGACGTCCAGGTTTTGAAATATTTACAACATTGCCAGTTTCTCTAAATTTAGACTCTACCTTACTGACTGTTGATTGGCTGATAGGGCGATCTGGATATTTTTCATTAAATAATTCGCAAACTTCCTGCTGAGTTCTAGTCATATTCCCGCATCCGATAGGAATTAAAATTTCAATTCTTCGAGTAACAGTTAAATGTGCCATAATACTTTAAATTGAATAATAATTTCTATGTCGCTTACAATATTTATTAGAAAGTCGGTGTGACAATGACACTTTGCAAAGATTTTCACCTACGTGATCTATAAAAGAACTATGGAATTCGAAAAACTAAACTTGATAACGTTTTTGCTTTATTTTAATTGATTTACGTTTTCTAACATTCAATCGTCATTTACTCGAAAACTTTCTTATGTAAGAGGGCAAAATTTTAGTACTGTCTGATAGAGAATTAAACGATCTTTCAGAATCAAGGAAAAAAATACGGTGTTGCCATTTAAAAAAAAATCGATGACGTCATTACTCGAAAACAAATGACATTTGAAAATCGCATTTTACGCTAAAATATGTATTTTTTAAATTAAAAATCGACCTGTTCGAGGATTTTTTCCAAAAAATAATTGTTTCGTTTTTATTGAATTTATTCCATACTTTTGGCGCATACTGTATATCGCCATCGATCATCCGATTTCGATCGGCCGTCATCTTTATGGCGGCCAAACTACCAATTTACCGGCCTGTTGCATTAGTTGCATCGATAGTGAATTCTACAAGTAGGCATTGCAAAATATCGCGCTTTTACATGTGACCTTCACCTATTCCGTTGCAGCGGCGGTACTTTCCGTTGCATTGTTTCGCTGGTGCACTGTGCAGCCGGCTAGATCTCGCGTCATATAATTGTGGATTCACGGCAATAACGATTACCTCACGATCTGGCCATCATTAGCTGACCTCATTCGACTCTCTCGGGAGATGCAACAGTATCGAGACCGTTCAAGGCGACGTTGATGCAAGCCTTCCCTGATGGTGTCACAAAAGATAGAGTTTTACGTAAATAGGGTATATCTAACTCATGATCAGGCTAATACCGATGCTGCCTTAAAATTATAAAGTACTATGTTACATTAAGCAGGGTCTACATTAGTAAAGCGGAGTCCAGACTATGTATTAAAACATGTTTTATAGCAAAGTTATACAACTTGTTAGATAAATGAGAGGAAAAATGTTATATATTGTAATGTGAAATTTTATGTGTGTAATGTGTATTTCCCGGATAGCTCAGAATTAATTAATTTACTTACCTTGATTTTCTAACGCGCCAGTCTGAAGCGTAATACTTTTATCTTTAATTTTGAATACAGTTCCTGAATTATTATTTTTTGTTATTTATTAAAAAAAAAATATTGCTTCAGACACTGTATATTCTGTATTCTGTATATTCTTTCTTTTTAAAACAATTTAATTTATTGTAAGCATGAGAAATCTCAAGGGCGGTTCAGTGTTTTTTTTTTATTAATTTAGCTTTTAAATTTCTTAAAAATTATCCTATGTATCCTGCTATATCTTAATTATTATAATTAACATTATCATTCATAATTCAACAACAATTTTTTTTATACCTCTGTTTCATGTCCCTTAAATGAGTTGCAAAACACTTTAAAAAGTCTATTAGTTTACCTTCTCAACTCAGTTTTCTTTCTAGTCAGAGATTGTCTTTAGCAGCTCGTCTTCTTCTCTGGATATCGTGTTTATATTTAACATTTTATTTTTTCTTTCGTAGTATTGCGAGAACCGTCGCACGGCTTGTATTTTCGTGAGTGATTTTGCTTTGCTCTGTTCACGTCCACTCATTTAATTGAGCTATTTCGCGAGCAACGAGTATTATGGGATCCTACATTTATGTATTTTAAAAACATAAATAAAAAGCACGACGCATGGACTGAACTAGCCGCAGAATTTAAAACAGATGCAAGTGAAGTAGAAAAAAAGCGCATGCTTATTGGACAATTTCAACGAGAAGTGAAAAAAGGCAAGAGTGGCGATGGAGCTGATGCCTACAGCTACAAATGCGCACTATTTTATTTCGATTCTTGCTATATAATCTGGATGCTTCTGTTACAGAACAAGTTACACGAACTTAGTTATTAACATATTTTGTTATATAGTCTGGACTCCGCTTAACATGTTTATGTAACATTGCTATACACGCAGAGAAAACATTGTACAATTTAACAAAATATTGTTTAAATTAAATAAAAGAAAGTGTCATATATCCACAATTAAATTTGTAGTTAATTGAAATAAATATTTCCTTTGATTATTGACCAACATATTTATTTAATACAATGCTATTATTGTTTTATATAGCAAAATATTTTGTTGTACTGATATATGTATGTGATTTAATTGAATACATTATTTATTGGCTGAATTAAATTTGTGATTAACTTAATATTCTTATTTTATAAATTAACAAAATATTTTGTTTGACTAATTAAATATGTCATCAATTCAACAGCATATTTTGTCATATGAACACACCCACGTGACTTGATTTATTGAATCTTTAATTAATTTACTAAATATATTACTAATTCAATAGTATATTTTGTTGTATAAACACAATACATGCACGCAATTTAATTAATTGAATCTTTGTTTAATTAACTAAGTGTATGTAATTATTTTAACAAACATATATATTGTACATTAATATATTTTTTTAATACTTGCCTTAGTATTTTCTTTAGGCATTTTTCAAATTTTATATATTTATTTATAAGGTGTCCGGAAAGATTATGTCAAAAATGAAAGACCATGCAGTGGATATCAAAATAGTTGTACTAGTTCTAATATAATTTTTTTTCTACGGTGCTTTGTTGTGGAGTTATTATAGCCTTGAAAGTAAGGAGTTGAAATATAAATTTCAATTACAACTTTCAAGTTGTTCCCATAATAATGAAATTTGAACAATTAACATAACTCGTAGTAATGCTTGATTCCATGTTTAAATTGATATTCAATATGCTTTTATTATAATACATAACGTTATCAAATTTGACATTTTTTTATATGAAGTATTAGAACTATTTTGACCTACTTTGTATGCCTTTTTATTTTTTATATGACCTTTTCGGACAACCTGTATACACCATACAATTTTCTGTATATTGATAAGATCGATAATTATTATTTATAATCTATATAACCTAAAAAATTTTTTTTGTAAAACCAAATAGTGATTTGGAAAGAAAATTGTTACAAAATACAAAATAGTTGGATAAAATATTATGACTCTAATTTACCTGTGTATTAAAAAACCAAAGTAGTGTGGACCAAAGAAGTCTGAAGACTTAGAAATCGTGTGGGGATTGGGTAAAACTCAGATTTTAGGCTGGTGAAAATAAAATTATGAAATTAATGATTAGCATTTATTTTCATACCAAATATAGCATAGTATTGGTGGAATAACTAAAACTAACAAAAAATTCTAATTCAGAGAACATTTACAATTTAGAAATTGAAACATACTTACATAATTGAAAAATACATTGACTTGTCGATGTCGACATAGGCGACATGTTAGTTTATACAATAAGGCAGACTGCAGCCCTCCTTTAGAAATATATTAGTGAAAAAGAAATGATAATTAAGCGCAAAATATTCACCGATTGATCTAGCATGAAGCTGCAGAACCCCATATTCATCAGTACCTAATTAATTGAATTTTTAGAAAAGGAAATGTAACAGTAGTGGCTAACGATCACGCCATATTGGATACACGAAATTATGTGCCCTTATATACTAGATCATATACCTAATATAAATAAATACATACAAATAATTATTATATTTATCTTACCTACCTGTTTTCACATCACAAATATTACTTTTGGTATCACTTATCACTCAGGTCCGAGATCTACCAAAACGCTGTGTTTTCTAGGGTTACAAATATACAAACCACGTGTAAACAGGAAGACGAAAACATTATTTCCTTTAAAGGAACAAAATATTTTGTAATTCCATTTACATGATTTAAAAACATTAATCATCTAATATGGTTGAATTAACAAAAAGCCAAAAGAGAATTTAAAAAATATATTTTGTTGAAAGTTAATCTGACTTTTTCGCTTCAAGCAAAGTTAAACTTAAATAAAATGAATGAAACTGTTAATTTTAAATTTTATTTAACATTTTCTGCGTTTTACATTGACAAAATATTTATTTGTTTCATGCCTAATTTATGTTAAATTTAAGAAAATTGCAAGTATATTATTTTGTTGCTTCTAATCTGACTATTTCTTAATAAAAATATATTAACAAAAAAAATTAATTGATTTAACAAATCTGTTTTTACCGTGTATAACAAAGCTACATGGTAGATGTTGAAAACCCGGGCTGCGTCCACCTGTGTTACAAAAAAGACGTTCTTATTGCAGCAGCAGCGTGCTTTATTATTTCTGAAGACAGTAAATGAAGATCTGCATTGTTTTTGAACAAGGGACTTTATCCCATAATTCTGCTTTGTTGATTACTTTACAGGTCTGTTCTTTACTCCACTCCATTAACAATGATTAAAAAATACAATAAATAAATTCAGTTTCAATTCAAGGCATTACGATTTGCATCCGCATGCGCCTCTAAATACGAGCTGTTAAACTAAAAATATAGCAAGTGTGCAGCAATATTTAGATAACGCTTTTTCAGAAAAATGGAAAAAGAGAAATAATGGAGTTATAAACGATGTGTTCGATATCAAATTTACATGATAACTAAAGGTACCTATCATTCAAGATAACTTATCACTGCGCAAACTTTTTGAAATTTAACCAATTTTGCTCCCCTTGTCAAAGTTCCTGAAAGTCATTTTACGGCGAGAAATACGTCAACCTTAAGTAAAATAATAACGTTTAAAAAACGTATGCAAGACACACATTATTTTGTTATTCTAAGCCGACATTTTAGCAATCGTATATGTAGTGCTACGTAAGTATGTCATAGCAATATTTATATACACAGTGGAATTAAAAAAATATGTATTTTCAAAAATTTCTATACCTAAAAATTTGTCGGCTAGACCGCTTTTCCTCGTTATTATTGAAAATTCACATGTGGCATGCGATAACAAACATTATATTCACTTACTAAAAGTTTAAAATTATTTATATTCGTAGAAAACACTATTTCAAGAGAACATCCCTGTAGATCTATAATATGACATCTACAAGGTTAACTATGACTAAGTACAAATATTTTAAATGGGGATAGAAAAAAATAAGAATTAACAGAATTTCCTTTCAAAAAATTTCCAAACTTATTTATAAAGCGAAAACATTTTTTTTTTGATATATTAAATCCTTATTTAACGCCACTAATGCGAGAATCAGAGTATGCAACCGTCATGCAACAGTCGGCAGTCGGTCCAGTCGAATCGGTTCGCTGTCATGTTATAATTTAATTCCTGTGTTTACGTTGCAGTTTTGTGTTCTTCTTCAGTCTTTAGTGCCTTATTTTAATTGTAAACGTTTTATAGTTAATAAATAAAGGAATATGTGTCGGGTACAGATATTTTCCCACAATATAGTTCGCCGATTTGTTTTTCTAGGTTATGGGGCAAGACTGCTATTAGAACCTACCTACTCATCTCTTTCTTCGATTTTGTTATAATACATAGGCATTGCATCTAACTGTACCTACGGGAAGTGTATTTATCGTTAGAGTGAAAATGTAGTTTTACCAGTTTGTAACCAAATAATGAAAAACGAATGCAAAATACTGGAGCTAACTGGATTAACTGTTACCTACCTATCAGGTATTATTACTAATAAGAATTAATATTAATTTTTGTCGTTTCTGCATTTAGAAACACTGCAAACGACCGCATGGTAGTTGTTGACAGATGTAATGTTAACTACGGATCTAAGCCATAAGCCATCTCAGTCGATACTCATCATAGGCGCCGACTTTCCGTAGGAAAAAAGGGTTTTGCCTCATTTTTTAAATATCGAGCTAAAATTCTGGAATAACTTTTTTATTGTCTTTTACGGCTCCCTGAGCACGTGGTTAAAATTTTTGTACTTAATCACAGTTAACCCTGTATAATGTGACCACAATTTCTTTAACGTGATTAAGATTAGTCGACTTAATTTTGAATACAGGGTAATATCCTTCTGAATCCTAATACCTGTTATTAATAAACCAACTGCTTTGCATAAACGGTAAGGCACATTCAGATAGTGGCAGTAAATTTGGTTTATTTCCCACGTTAATCATAAAACCGTATCGAAGCATGGTACGAGCCGTCCCGACCAAGATCCGTTCGCTACATTTTAACACAAAATGCCCTCGTTCTAATTCAGGCCCGCAACAAAACTCTAAAAATATGCTAATATTTACTAACACCGCCGATATTTACAGGCAACGTGGAAATCCAGCGCCGTCCTTGGTTGGAATTAAACTGGAGCTGAGTGTAGTAAATTCGTGTAAACATTTGGATACAATGACACAATTCCTAAACGTTTAATTGTTTGTTTAATTTAGCTAAATATATATATGCGGGTCACTGGAAAAGAATTCCGTAGTGTTATGCAAGCGAACACAGTCATCAGGTTCAAAATAAACTATACTTACACCTTGCCGAAAACTTTGGATTCTTTACTGCTTCTTATATCACCAGTAACGTTCGTAAGTCAATCGTACATTGCAGGGACGTATTCAGTACGCAATTTGAACATAACTGTAACAATTAGGGACTGTCCAATGTAGATAAAATTAATTATTGGTTCATTACAAAGTCACTGCCTTTGAAATTCTCCAAATGCAGTTCGATGACTCTCACTCGAAAAACTAATCCTGTTGTATATGATTACTCCATCGATGGCAATTTGATTGGCAATATATAGCTACATCAAAGATCTAGTTGTAACTTTCGATGTCAAATTAAACTTTATCCAGCACATCAACAACATTCAACGTGAAGCATACAGAAACCGTGGTTTCATCTTGAGAAACTCTCAGCAGTTTACAGGAACTAAAGCAGTGTTCATATTATTTACCACTTTTGTTCTTCCTAAACTAGAATATGCCGCCTTAGTGTGGAATTCAGCATAACAAGTTCATGTTAAAAAGTTGGAAAGTAATCGGACAATCGGAAAATTTTTATCCACCACAAGGAATACCGCAGGACACTCTACTTGGAGGGTTCCTATTGAAGGATCTAGCATCGCGACGTATATGCAATTCACTGATATTCCTTCATAAAATTATAACCGGATTAATTGACTGCCCGGAACTATTAGCTAATTTGCACCTTCACGTTTTCCGGTCTGCCACCCGATCTTCGTCGTTATTTTATCTTCTCACGCCCAAAACAAATTTATTGAAATATTCTCCATTGTACACTATGGTTGATAATTACTCTCAGATGCGGAACTTTGTTGACATTTTTCACGATGTTTTGCAAATTCAAAGAATTTTTATTGGTCATGATTTGTTTTGTTAGTTTTAATTTTAATTATAGTCTATGTGTTTCTGTCTTTCATTGGTTTTGTTTTGTAAAATTTTTTCATTATATTTTTTTATCTTGCTGACTGCTTGCTACAAAACTTTATGTTATATTTTATATTTTAACACTAGTTATGTCTTTATTATATTTTTGTCTCTTGTTTTTCCCACCCATTAATTGGTTTTTTACTGTCAGGTGGTGTAATGCAAATAAATAAATAAATAACATACAATTCATTTTTATCGAATGTTAAGAAACCTCTATCCAAGATAGCATTGAACTTATGGCTTCTGACAAGCGGTCATAGTACAGTTTTAATTCGTTTAGGCTCACTGTATGTATGTATTGCTGTACAATGCTTCTTTCATACTTACTAGATACAATACATATACCCAAGCTAATAACTTTTAAAAATCTTTTGTAAGAAACACATTATTTTGCTATTCTAACCTCACAGTTTAACAATTATTTTCAAATACTTATAAACAAAAGTGAACAATGCAGAACTATGTAAGTTTATGTTATAACAATATTTACATCTACAGTTAAATTTCAAAAAATACGTATTTTGAAAGGTTTCTATACCTAAAAATTAGTTGATCGGTCTTGAGATAACATTCTTGTTATTTGCTATGTTCTATATTATTCAGTTCTTAAATATCTAAAATTATTTATATTTTTAGAAAATACCATTTCAAGAATATGGGGTCCTCAATTTTATACCTTCTGTAGAAATGTGCGCATGAAATATTAACTGCTCTATTGCTTTGAATATTCCAAAATACCCAATGAAAAGGTTTAATTTCTTTGCATACGTTAACATGCTGTCCTGAATTCAACCCTGGCGTAACCATAAAAAAATCCACAGTATAATAAAAAATGTTGTTAAAGACTGTCTGTCTATTGTGGTATATTCAAAAATGATAAATGTAAACTAATTAATGAAAAATTATCATAAGGTCAAGTTTAAAGTCGAAACACGATAAAGCTATTTAAACATTTTTTAATACGTAGGACGTTATTTTGTTCTCGTATTTTTTTATGGTACCATAATATTTTCTTTTTTAATCATCTCCTAAAGAATATATTATATATTAATATTGCAAATTAAAACAAACTCAGATTTCACCGAGTATGATAAAATTATTTCTTAGTATTTTCAGTAGCTTTATATACGGGGTGATTCTAAACATATCTAAAAAAATTTGGCAATAGATGCCTCATGAAACATTGAGTCAATATCGTAAACAAAATTTTTGTAAAAAATCCTTACAGTTTCTGAGTAAAACATTAATAAAGCTGTAGTATTTTCAACCTTTACATCGCTGGATTGCTGTAGTCTCTTGCTAGGCGATACTGAATACTGAAATATGATTACTTTTTGTAGGTATTAACGTGTTTCTGATGCGAATCTTTACATTAGGTTTTCAAGTGTCAAAAATGGCTTACGAGTAGTACCATGTACAGTGTATCGAAACATTAATACCAAGGTATTGGACGAGGAAAAAAAATTTAAAAAAAACATAATTTTTTTTACTGTTATTTATTTTATTACATAAACATCCTAATAATTAACATTAACAATGTATCTAGTACTTATATTAACGGAGATAGTTTTTGTTTAAACTTGGACTGGTGGAAATCCCAAAGAAATATTGATATTATTCCCGATTGTCCAGCAATTATTTTCTGCTGCAGCTAGTTCAGCCTCGGTTGAGAGAACATTTTCGATATTTGGTTTGATTCATTCGAAGATTCGAAATCGTTTAGGAACAGTAAAAGCAGCAAATTAGTTTTTTTTGTATAAACTTAATAAATAACCTAATTTAAAATTTTTCTTTTGGGGTAAATCATGTTTTATTTTCTATTAGAATTGGTTCTGTTTAATTTGTTTACTTCATGTTTCTGCTTTTAAATAGGCAACTTAATTTACAATGCACTTTAAGGAGGTAACTTTTGTGTAACCTAACTGTTCTTTTCTTCTTTTTATTTGAATTTTTTTCAGTTTTGTATCTAACTTTTAAATAAACTACGTTGAATTTTCTGAAGTTTGATTTACTTTGCTTTACACAACTTGATTTAAATCACGATTAAATCAAATTGATTTAAATCCTCGCAATTCTGTTTGTCACCTTATCGGGTTTTACAGTGGACCAGTTTTCAGAGCGGTGCAGAAATGTATTTTTAAATTAATTTTGAACTGACTTTTTTGAGTCCCCTGAACATTCTAATTTTTTTTAGATAAGGTATGAATCATCCTGTATGAATGTATCAGATCCTGACTTTTATCTAATACTTGAAGTAAAAATCCACGCCTGATATTTTCATTTTCATTTTTCCGAGCATTTTTCGGATCAAAGTGGACTAAACTGTAAAAATAAACAAGGGACATCGTTAGGCGCACTGCCAAACGTGTTGGTTATACAGCCCGTTTTATATAAAAGACGTCACCAGACAAGACACAGCAGGGAACTTAATTATATCTATATCCACGTCAAGACTTAGATTTACTTTTGAGTAAATAAAATTATTAGTCTCGGAGAACCGATGATTTATATAAATTGTGATGTGTGCGAAAACGAGGGGGAAACATGACCCGATTGTTGTCCGTCCCGCTTCCTTTCGTGCGTCAACATTCAAATAAACGTGTCAGAGACATACAAAGAATATTTAAAAAGTAAATACACGTCCTTTGTCGGCGTTTTGCAAAAAAGTACTCAAAGGAAATGGGTGCGTTAGTTAATATGCATATATTTATGGCTCTACCTTTCGTACTTTTATTAAATATACTTGAAAGTTCAAAAAACTCCCCGTTTGCAAAGCCACGAGGCTTTAATGATGACATGGAAGGATGCTATTTGTTCAACATATTAAAAGAGAGCATACGAACTGTTCAAAAGCACTGGCAAAATACTACTTACTGTATAGACTAGAGAGTAAGCATAAACAAATATTTACTCGAATAGAGTGGTTATTCATTACCAAATCGGTATTCGTATGAATGAAGTAGCAGAAAACAATATTTACAACGATTACATAAGTATTCTTTGGTTAACCACAGACGTAACTGTAAACTGTCACTGTTTGGTTAAAGAATTATGACAAATTCATTGCGTGTTATCCGAGAAAACTGCCTTAAACACCAAGAAATCCATAGTTAGGAAATCAGGTCTATGTGATTTGCTCAAATCGCTTTTTATAGAAGACAGAAAAATGGATAATCAATGAAAGCAGTTTCCAGACAACTACAACAATCCTATTTCAATATATCTCTGAATGAAACTAAATCTACTGAAGAGATTATATAATATAGGCACAAAATAAGTTCGTCCAGTTATCTGGACTATATCGTTGAGTGAATAAGTATACAAGAGCCGCAAGTCCAATGGCCTAAAACGAATTCATGCAGGTTCCCCACCACATTCTACCCCTGGTACCGCACCGTCCACAAACTATAGCGCTGATCTGAAGCGCCCCCTAGGCCGATCTATTTCATTTATTTGAACTAACTGGAATCTGTCCGGCTGTGGCATTGCGTGACTCACTCAACAGTTGCGGCTTGATTTGGAGCCAGATTCAATTTGTTTTCTTTCTTTTTAAGATCAGGTAGAATTTGAATGAAGCAGATTTTACATGTGTATACTTAATATACAGAGTGTCTCAGGTTTAAATAGCAGGACTTCAGTAATCTTTATAAGATCTCATTTTGAGACGAAAAATTCCAATATATATATCTGGGTCCTAAAACGCTTCGTTTGTGAGATACAGGGTGCTCAATGTTATATTTGTTTTGTTTACTTATTTTTTAACTAAATAACCGCTAACAAAATAAATCGTCATGTTGCGGCAAAAGACCTAGTATTGGAGAACAAATAATTTGACACCGAAAATCATCGCATATTGATTGCAGTGGTGGAGATAGAGGGGTATCTATTAATATTTTTATATAAAAAAGTATAACTGAATTGAAATTTTGCAAATGTTTTCGAAAAATATGAAAGAACATGCAATTTTACCCAGAAAAGTCCCTCTTATCTGAAGTCAGTAGGACATGACGTTTTGAAGAAAAAACGAAAATACAGTTTAGAAGTCAAATAATAATTTTTAACATTGTGTTACAACTAAATTAAATAGTTAAAAAATTAGGTTATAATTGTTTTTAATTAAGTAAATAGGAATAAATAAAAAAATAAATAACGAAAATTATATTAAATCGAAGTAAATATTCGAAATGTTTACTCATTTCTAAAAGCCCCTTATATTTTCAAACGAACATGCAACGACATAAATTAATGAAATTTTGGGTATTTGGGTATAAAAAATATCTCCTGAAATAGAGTAATTTTGGAAAAATATTGAGACACGTCGAGTTTTAAATTAAATTTGCCACTTTTTGAAATAATTAAAAATTGTGTACAGTGGCGTATCATTGAGCACGAAAAAAATTGTTTTTTCTGGAATATAAAAAAGCTTTTTTTCTGAATATGGCGCCATAAAAATTTAGGTTAGGTTAGGTTAGGTTAGGTTAGGTTAGGTAAGTAACGTAAAAAAAATCGAAATAATTGGAGATTCACGATATCTTATCATAATTATTATTGTATGACAAATTATCAAATTTTCATACAGAACCTATTTTAGTGCCTACTACTTGGCAATGAGGGCTTTAAAATCAAAATGTAGCCATTAGCCTGCAGAAAAATTATAGATAATAATTCAGTGTTTTGATATCTTGAAATTTCAATTGAATTTATCTCGAAATTTTTCTTATATAACCTAATAAAAATTTTATGATACCATATTAAAAAAAAGCTCTTTCATATTCGAGAAAAAAAATTGGAGTTGCCATTAAAAAAAATTCTGCTCAATGATACCTACCTGTCCTCAATACTTCATCATTTCAAAAAGTGGCAAATTTAATTAAAAAATCGACGTGAGAATTTTTCAAAAATTATATTATTTCAGGAGATATTTTATGTATTCCAAACTTTTTATCCACACTGTATATGTGAAAGAAAGTTAAAACTTGAAAACCACAAATTAATGAGACAAATTTATATATTTTATTTGGTATAAAATATTACAAAGAAAACTAAATAATCATTAATACTTATTTGTTATTTGCACGTAATTTGAAATAATATTAAAATATTTGTGACTTTCGTAGCCTTGATTACAAAGAAATATATTTGCAAACAAAACATTATAAGAAAAAATTATA
Source organism: Monochamus alternatus (assembly GCA_037114965.1). Taxonomy (NCBI): domain Eukaryota; kingdom Metazoa; phylum Arthropoda; class Insecta; order Coleoptera; family Cerambycidae; genus Monochamus; species Monochamus alternatus. The sequence goes on along the minus strand of CM073429.1, from coordinate 57,702,278 downwards.
AGAATTTTAAAGTCAGTAGCGCACATTTTTTTGTCAAAAATAGGTTAAGGTGCCCCCCCCCGGGGACGTCACTGGGCTTAATCATTTTAATCTACTTAGGGATAAATTAGCCCCTTTCTACCATAAAGCACACTGCCAAATTTCAGCAAAATCGGCTAAGGGATTATTAAGATTTTTACGAAAAAATGATTTTTTAAAAAAGTTTGACACCCTGTATCTTGAAAACGAAGCATTACAGGACCTACGTTTATATAAAGTTTTTGTCTTAGAATCACTCAAGAAATTACCCCTTGAAGTTTGGCCACGTACTTAAATAACACCGTTTATCGTATGATACATCATCACAAGGAGAAATGCTGTCGAGTGACATAAATATATTGATGGGACAAAACGTTACTTAAAAAAACTATTACGCCATTTGATAGAGCGTAAAAAGTTACTACGAAAATGTGTCCTTTTTATTTCAATAGCTCTTGAAACAAGCCTGAAATATTACAAGAACGAATTTCCAAAATATCGGTTTTTATTTCAAATGTCTCAAAAACTAATATTGTTAGCCGTGATTTTTTCCAGACATATTATTGATCACCAAATTGCACAACTTTGCCTCAACTTAACTTTGTCTCTATCTCTAACGATTTCCAAGATACCAATATGCATCCAATTTGAAACACACTGTACATCTGGTGCCCAGCGTTTATTGAGCACACCGTACACACGGTGTTTCAAAAAGTAATGAATTGAAACTTTGAAATTACTTTAGGTGACATTTGCAGTAACTAATAAAAACATATTTGCTAGATATTTATGAAATTAGAATAAATAAAAACAACATCCCTCCATATAAACTTACGACTTTAGTTTATTTTTAATTAGATATAAGAATTAAAAGTGAAATCACAACAAATATCCATAAATATCTAATAATTCATTATTACATAATTAGGATATTTAGTTTACAATTATCTTTGTAGATACAGAAATTCGAAGTGAACCTTAGATATTAGAATTATTTTTGAATATCCTAATAGAAACAGAAGAAATGTAGCTAAGCAAATGACAATTAGGACACTATGCCATTAAAAAAAAATTGAGAGTAACGACAGCAAAACGCTTCAAATTTAATTTCTTCCAAAAAATAAAAAATGTAACCGTAATTTTTTTTACTGGTGTAAATAGCTAGGTACCTACCTACTTGTTGACATTATTATCAATTTTTTCCAAAAAACCCGTATACATTCTAATTTTTGAGGAACATTTTTATTTTAGAAACGCTTATTTGCTCTCGCTGCCCAAAATTTTAATTTATTACAGCCTTCCTACGGGTGTTTGGAAAAACTGATAATAACCAAGCATATAACAAAATCTTATTAAATATGTGGTAACCAATTTCTAGAGAATCTTTAAAAGATTAATGAACTGCTAATAATACATAACTATTATCACAAAAATATACAGCTTTGAGTAGCTAGATATATATTTTGAGATATTATATTATTTATCTACCTACCTTTTTCAATAAACTGTATGGGAATTGCATTTTTCAATTTTCTCTTATTGTTTATTATAATATAGTTCTGAGAAAAATGCACCTCACAAATTAATTTATATTTTAATTCATTAACGTCCATTAGAGCAATACTTAAATTACCGCAATTTTTTGCCACTCCTGGGCACGTTTACTGTCAGTAACTGAAAATTTAAAAAAACTTATTCCTTTGTTTCGTCTTTTATTATTTAAACAGTTTTTATAAACACAGTTGTGATTAGCTGTTGTCATTATTGCACAAAAACACTACTACAGTAGAAACTAAAACTACAGATCACACAAAACTGTTTGCTATACTCGCGACAAGAATTCAGACGACTTAGGTCATACGAACAAATGAATAATTCATTGTATTTTTATCAAAATATTTAAGAAACTGCAACTGATAGTAATAAAACTATATACTACACTATAAGTTTGCATTATATATTGCACTAAATTGCAAAAAATTATTGTTTTTAACGCGACCAAATATCGAAAATTACGTTGACGTTAAAAACAAATGTGTAACGTCAACCGTGACGTAAGACGTCTGAATTCTTGACGCGAGTATAATAACAGACGAGCGGTCGATGTCACTCCCTCAACTGTTGGAAGCAGACTGAGAAATCTCGGGCCCAATTCTCCAGCAGCGCCATCCAAATCTCGAGCCCAGCATAGCAGTCGTTTATTTGTACAGGGATGCGCCTCTATATAAACTTATTCACTCAACGACTATATGTATCGCGTTACTATAACAAGCTATATATATATATATGAAACTTACATTATTGCTATGTCAATCATCGTGCCTTCGACAATTGCAGAGACGTACCTGAAACAAATAATCAAAATGAATACAGGGAAAATCAGATTGAAAAACTTTACGGTGAACAAAAATGTAAGAGCAATATTTGTAATGAAAAAGTTTTTTTAAAAAAAGTTCAATATTCTTTCAAAAATTATAACAGGAAATATGGCCAGTAATACAGTCTCAAATCCCATCTCCTACACTAGAAATAAAAATGTATAATATAAAATTAAGAAAAAAACCACCAAAATATGGTCAAATTTTAAAGACAAAACTTACAACAATATTAAAATTTTGTTTTAATTAATGCATTTTTTCTTGAAAACCTTAAAAAAAAATTTAAATTTAAGTGTTTTAAATTAAATTCTGTGCGAGATAGTATCTTTCTGTTTAAATTCGATCAATGGAAAAAAGTCAAAGAAGATTAATAATAAACCTAAATCATGTACCAAATTTGATTATTCCAAGTTAAGTGACAAGCCTAGGAGCAGACAAAAGGAGGCACATGAAACTCAGCAAAGAAACACTTCATTGGTTATATATCTGGGTGCGAGAGAGACGTCATTGGCGTACAGTTTGGTTAACCAGTACATTCTTTTATCTTGTATTTCGTTAGTGTTATTCTTTGTGTATTTTTGCGGAACATGTTGTTATTGTTGGAACATGTCATGTTTTATAAGGGACTGTAAAATTAACCAGCATATAGCACCAAATAATTCTTCATATCCAGAATTCAATTCACAATCAGCTAAATCTTGCTCCGCCATTGCTAGGAGACACAAAACAAATATGGCTTGCTTTATATAATGCTGGCTTGTTTTTGACCTCCATCATAAAATAACTTTATTACTTATTATTATACATTATACAGGCCACACCCTGTATATACAGATAGTGTTCAGTAACAATTTCCACGAAAACCGACAAAGCGGGGCGTTACTGTTATCCGAGATGTTTTATTCAATACTCGGTTTCTCTACTTAAAATAATTACGAAGCGTTGTCCGTCTGCGTGCATATTACAGCTTGCATGATGCCGTCCTCGCAAAAACTAAGTAAAATATGGGTTTGATAGAACAGTTAAAATAAACATGTAATTTCACTCGCGAGTACAAATGCGGCGGACAATAGTCATCACCGGCGTGTTCTGTAAAAGAAAAACGGCTGTGTGTGCGGCTGAAAGTTGACTTAATAACTGTATTTCGATTTTTCAGGAACAGTGCCAACAATACAGAACGTTAACAAGGCCTTTGTTATGAGTATAGAACGTTTTTTTTGCTGCTATTCATCTGTAGAAGAGTAAATTGCTATAATGTTGCAACTTGCAGTATACGCGTCAAATAAAACCTCAAAAATATATACTATATACTATAGAAAGCTGCTTGTGGTGAATTATCAAAAGCTTCTTTTTACGAGGGCAATCAAAGAGTTCGTCGTAGCGAACACAAGCTAACAAGTAGACCTGAGGCTTCACACCTTCAATTCGTTTGTAGTTTCTCGAAATCTAAAGTAAAGTGACAATCCTTCAAACGGAGGCTTAAAAATCTTTTGTAGTTGTTTGTAGCAAGCTTAATTTCGTTTCTAGTTCCTTGAAATCTAAAGTAGAATCACTATACTTCCAGTAAAAAAATCGTTAATTTATGAACAGTATAGAAGGAAATGCATTTTTATATGTGAGTGGATATTTTCTATAGTCTGTTTAGAAATGAAAGAGAATAATAAAAGCTTATTATGTATGCAAATCGTAAATAAACGTAGTACTGGTGCTTATATTCAATATTTTTATATTATGTATTATCGGTATAGATGAGGTGTACTTTTAAAAAAACTTTGTGTGACCGGGTTGTACTAAATTGTAGCAGGTAGTTAAAATTTAATCCCCGACAATCCGTCTTTGTTTATGCCGCTTCAATTTCTCGGTCCATTTCTCTTATAAGTAAACAATATAAAAACAACATTTCAAAACTAGAGGCTACTTTAAGCATCATAACCGGGTTAAGAGGGTTTTTAGTAATTCAAATAAAATTATTCAATATTATCAAAATATTTATTTAAATTTAATGAATACACTTTTATTCCACATAAAAATATATGGATTTTGAAAATTCAAATTATGGTGAGTAAATGTAGTGTTGTATAAATGTACAATAAAGAAAATAAAAAAGTAGGTATATTAAAATTCATCCTCTAAATATTCTGATGAATTATCTTCTTAGGTTCCAGAGTAACGTCAATTAAATTATCGAGTTCCCACATTTTCTCCTCTTCTTTTTGTACATGATGTATACATATTTGCCATTTATCTGTAGTTACTCGTTCCAAGGAATTTTTTAACAAAATTTTCACGTCACTTAATTTAAACGTCGTATTATTTCGCGCTACATCTGCTTTTACCTGCGCCCTGACTAATTCGATTGGGTTAAGTTCACAGTGGTAAGGTGGTCCGTAGTACCGTTATTTGGCGATTTGTTGCCATTTCATCGATAACATATTTTTTCTGATCTTTATTAAGATTGACAAGTGTCAAAAGTTCCTTTTTCACCATATTTGTTTCAAAAGAAATGTTTTTTCTGGATAACCATTGAATTATATCAGCTTTCCCCCAAGCAGTCGTAGGCGTCCGCTCGGTCTGCCGTGAATGGCAACTGGCATTATCCATGACAATTACAGACCCCGGAAGAATAAGATCTAACATCTGTGTAAAATACTCTTCGAAAACATCTGCGTTCATGTCTTCGTGATAGTCATCTGTATTTTTAGATTCAAATAAAAGTAAACCGCCATCTACAAAACCACTGGCACTACCTATATATGTCACTATTAATCTTCGCCCTTTACCTGAAGGTTCCTTGAACTCTGTTGAAAGTCCATCAAAAAATGCTTGTCGAAAACTTTTTTTATCTTGCCATTCTTTTGTTACAGTATATTCCTCGTTGACCCAAGTTTCGTCTAGATAATAAATATTCCTCCCTTCGTCACGGAATTTTCTAATTGATCTTAAGTAGGATCTTCGCCAACAAATAATTTCATCTTTATCGATAAGAACTGACTTCCTGTTCTGCTTTTCCCAGCAAAAATTCAACTCTCGTAAGACGGCCCATAATTTGCTTCTACTGATTTTTGGCAAATCGTTGTCCTCTGAAAGTTCACTTAAAATTTTGTTTAGCGTTGGTGGTCATCTATAACGACTTTTGACCTCCCTGTAGATGATTTTGGGGGATTTACAGTACCTCGTTAATTTTTTATTTTTTTAGAAGTCTGTAGATAGTCCCAATCCCTGTCATTTTGGAACACTTTTCCACGCTGTCGTCAACACTGTTGGTAGGATTTTGGTGTTTCACTGCATTAAATACATTTAATATAATAATCTTCTCATTCTGAGACAGCGCACATCTTTTCACGCGTTTAGCAGGTACGTAATCTGATAAGCTCGACATTTTACCCAAACAATATTATATCCACTGGCACAATAGTCACTAAACACAATTCGAATTTTATTCTACTGCAATAGCACGTCTTCGTATATTCAGCTCTAAGACTGGATTGATCTGTCACAATACACTGGCTCCTGCCCTATGATGTATCCAGTAAAATATACTAATGTACATCCCATCCATATTACCTGTTAGCATTAGTGTTACCCTATAACTACCTGAAACGAAATATTACCACGCCCATGGTCGGTTCTTATCTCGGGGTTTTATTACTCTCTTTCATTTCCAAACAGACTATAGTACGAAATTTAATTCTTTATTACACTTCTTACATCCGACATGTGGTATATTTTTAAATCGTATATAAATCTTTGATTTTTAATTATTAAGTTTAGTCAAAACTCTCGATGACCGAGATAAGGAAAATAAATAGGTTTTAAATTTAAAACAAAATAAGTCCTTGTTTATTTACCTTCGTATTACATTAGATAAATAGTATCATAAAGTTTTCACAAGTAGTTGACATTTCGATTGATGTTATCAGAGAAAATGATATACCAAGTTAATTTTGTTTCATTTTTCAAGAAAGTTTCATACACATACTATTGTTAGTAACTGTTTTTGTTATTGTTTCATTATTTCTTTACTTATATATTTTTGTATCTTATTGTTTTTTTACTACGCATGTATTTTTTAAAATAAGGTTTCTATTTTTGTAAATAATAGTTTCTTCACTGCCCTTTTCATTTTGTAATAATAATACTTACCAATTAACACCATATATTTGATGGCAACTTGACGTCTTGTAGTTTTTCCATGTAAGAGAAGAAGGCGACTTATCAGCTATCGCGCGGCGATTGTTTATTTACGACATAAATTCGCTGGTACGACCGTGACGAACGCTGATAAGTACTTTTTAATGACACGTGAATGTTGCAACATGCCATCGGCTACATCAAGCGGTTTCGTCACTCGCGCTATGCGAACGTAATGTGCGATATGCACCGTAGAATGCATTATGCGCGAATTACCGCAATAACAACCGGCTTAGCGGGTTTAGGTGTTTTTCTATGGAACGGTTACGGACGAAAATCGATAGATAAGTACGGGGATACCTCATAGAAGTCATAAAATATATTGAAAGCTAGACGCCTTTAAATTAGACACTCAAAAATAGTCAGACTAATCGCGAAATTTACGAACCACTAGATGGCGTTGAAAAATTCAAGATGTCGGATGTAGGGGTGATCAACAATGTTTATAACTGCCGTTAAGATTATAAAGCTTTCAAGGGGTTTCCATACCTAAAGATGAATGTTTTCCTTGACCTGTAATATGAAATAAGTTCTTCAAAAATACGTTACCTTCAAGTACAAAAAAAATATTTTTAAGAAAATTTTTTTTAAGTATTGTCACGGAATTTTTGCCCCATTCGCACCCAATTCGACGACTGTGATATCGCGAAATGCTAGATTGCCCCGATCGCCCCTACGCGATTCTGGTAAACAAACAAATAATACCGGGTATCGAGACGTGCCTCGAAATATGGGGAATCGACGAGAAGCGTTCGAGTCGTTCGAGAAAATGGATCTAGAGATGCTACTCCTGGAATACCTGAAATATTCGTTTGGTCTATAAAAGAAGAATAAACGGCCGAGTCAGTCAGTCTTGTATAACAGTCTTGAATTGGAGTGTTTAGAGCGATTTCAGGTATGTCATATTTCAATAACGAGACAAAGGATCCAAACCAAACGTTGAGGTATATAAACTGTGATCATATAAAGAACTTTTGTAGAATGATTTTGTAATTTACGAAAAAAGTTGATATCACTATAATAATAAAAATATCCGCCGGGATTTTCAGATTGGCTTCTTTAATTTTTGCAAAACTTTTTTTTACATAAATATTCGTTCGTTTATACGTCTTTTACGGTTGCGTTCCGCGTTCGCGAAATTTGTGTTTTGTGAGACGATAGAAGGGTAAAAATTCCAGGGCTGTTGACCGAAATGGTACAAATTCCATGACTTTTTGGTATTTCGCATCGAATTCCCTGAAATCCAGGGTCAGTTTCTCTATTCCCTAACTTCCAGATTTTCCAGGGTCGCTGGGGACCCTGGTGAAAGTGTATTTTAGGACTTATCAAAAGGATTATTTTAACTTTAATGTAAGACAAATTCCTAGTGCATATATACAGAGTGTTCAGTAAAGAATGGGTCAAACTTCAGATGTAGATAGTTTGCATAAAAATAAACTGAATTAATTCAACTTACCTTAATCTAAAAGTTGATACTACAAGGTGTCAAAGTTTTTCGATCGCATCAACCGTATTTTATGAAATTTGGTATAGGGGGATTTCTTGGGAATAGAAATTCGAATATGTCGACGATTTTGGTGTATCTGCTAGAGGGCGCCACCAACGACGGTTTGAACCCCTTTAAATCGCTACGACTTTTTTGTGCTAACACTGTATCTCATTTTGGACTGGACAAATTTTCTTCCCTATCTTTTCTAGTTAAAAAAGGTATACCTTGTTGATGTCGCTAGAAGCAATGGTCTCTTAGAAAAACGCATCTAAATTTCACGATGCATGCAATTTATCTAAGTCAAATTGTTGCGTAAGTAATGGGCCATACTGTAACAGCATAATACTGCGACCAAAATTCGATTTACTTTAGCTTATCTTACAAAATTCCAAAAATCCACCAAAATCAATAATAACAAAGATACAGGGTGTCAACATTGAAGAAATAAATCATATTTTCTTTCTTATCTTTCGCTCGCTTGAAGCAAATTTCACTAAATTTCGCATAAACAATTAACACCATACAACAATGAAATGACTTTACTTTTACTGTTACTTGTATTTTGTTTTATCTACCGATTCAATTTAATGGTTAATTTTATATCTTCCGTTTCCACAAGACAATTAAAATGTAAAGACTACTAACTTTAACTGATATTTACCAATTTCCCTTTTACAGGCTCCGGTAGACCTCACGGTTGCCTGCCAAAGATTCCAATCTCTGCCGGGCCTAGTTCGAAAAACGTGCAAAGTCATCAAAATTAAATGTGCGTAGTAAAATGTCCATCCATCCTCAGAAGTGACTGGGTTACTGATTGTGACTTGAGGTCACGGTTAAAGATTGACTGATAGAAACTTGGGTGAACTAGGAGAGTTGACGCACTCATAGATCATTCCCACAAGATTTATTAGTCAAACGTTCGTATATAATAGGCTTTTTCTACGAACGTCAGTAAAAGTATAATTTTTGACATATGCTGTCAGTGTCTAAACTTTCATTATAAGGCACTAATGTTAAATAGAAAACAATTAAGAAAAAGTACAATTAGAAAAAGTAATTCCATGGCTAATCTCAGTCATCACTTGTCAACAAACGATCACATCACAACTCAAAACAATATTTAACGTGAGAAAATGCATTGAATTGTACTTCTAATGGTGTTTGTACAACAAATAACGTATGATATATATGCTAAAAGTGATTTTATTTTATTCGGAGGAAAGTTTTGTTATCACAAAATAAAATGTTACTTTTAACAATTTTATCATAAAACTATTCTACACGACCACTATGGAATTTAACCAATCTGACCAAGTTCCATAATAAAAAGACAATATTTTTTCTTACAATAAAATTAAAACTTAATGCGTAAAAGTTACACATAACATGTATTATATTAACACACTTAAAACTTTAACACTTAACAGACCTACAAATTAGAAAAATGTGTATAGTATAGGTACCATCATTCCTTTAAAGTCAGGAATTAGGACATTGAATATTAAAACTAAAGACACTTCATTATGGTTTTTCAACCTTTACGTGCAAAGTTTCAAGTGTGTATCTTACAAAACAATGGGATTATTAACAAAAATAGTTTTTTTTTAAATGTAACTTTAACACCCTGTATATTGAAACAGGGACTTGTAAATAAAAAATTGCATTATTTTTGTCCAAAGAATATGTGGTTAATGGTATGGCCTTCTATTTTGAGACACCCTGTATATTTAAGTGTCAATTTAATTTTTCTGCTTAACTCATATGTATGTATTTTGCTTACTATATATGTTTTGCTTTCTGTTAATTGTTAACTGTACTTCCTACCCTGTAATTAATTGTGTACTGAAAGGTACTGAATTTGTTAGAAAAAAAATTGGGGTTAAATTTGCAACCACTTGCAAACCCCGGCGCAATCGCGTCTCCGTACGCCGCTGGCGACATTTTTGCGTGTGAACCGGGTACGCAGTTAACCGTACCGATGGTCCATTGTTACCAGTTACAAGATCCTCTTCCCGATATAATGTAACCGATTATCATTGAATCGACAACCCATCAATGACGCCATCCGGTGTGTCAAACAAACAGTCGCTTCGTGCTCCGCCATTGCCCAAGTTCAAATGGATTGCGATTTAGCCAGTCGAGTGTGTGCGCACGGTAGTCGGACGTCGTTCGGGTGGCGAGAATCGTATTAAAATATCTTTATGGATTCCATTCGACGCCGTCGGCTGGCTGATGGGTGAAAATTCAATTACTTCGAGTTGGAGAGGCCATTAGCAAATAAACCCAGCTTGGTTCTCTTGGTGCCAGATTTAGTCTGACCGCAGAGTTATTGTAGTTGGCTGTAAGGTAAAAGATCTCTCAAATGGTAGACGAAAAATTGTAGAAAGTGAGGAAGAATAAATTTAGATATATATGTATTAAATTGGGAAAACGATGGTCTTCTATGACCTACATTAGAGAGATCCCCCTAAACAACGTATCACCTTTTTCTCCTTATTAGGTTGGTTGGCGGCTCAAGTGGATTGATCTCCTAATGGTATGAGATACAAGGGTCCAAGTGTTGTAGCGTTTCTGTTACCCTCCCCACAATTCCAGATACTGCAGAGAAACCTGCAGGATTTTTGAAGAGAAGATCGGACGAAGTCCAAAATAAGGTTTTTACCAGATCGAATCTTTTCTGTATCAAGCACCCGATGAAATAATAAGATAAAAAAAATATTTCATTTTGTATAAATCTTTAATTTGAATTTATTGAAATAGCTTGCATTATTTTTTTTAGGCTGGAGCATACAGAAAGCAGGAAATCGTTCAGTTGGACGTCGATATTCAAGATTTAGGATCATCGTTTCTAATTGTTTTGCTAACATAAAGCAAAAGCGAACCTTTAATGTTATTATCAATGCTAGGCGGCCGTCAAATACTGAAATTAGTCGTTTTTTTGTGGTATACAAAATTGGACGCCGCACAAAACCATTCGTTGGGAAAAATGTTTTTAGTGAAATTCCAAAGAAGATAGATCTACCTAAACTGCCTAATCCTTCGGAAAAGGAATTATTGGGATCAAACAATTCGGAGGCTGGGTATCAACAATAGTTACCGAACAATATATGGAGGATTCATTTCAAATAAAATTAGACTTGCTGAAAAAATGTTTGGGAAACACAAGATTTGAGGTGAGTTGTCAATAAATTAGCAAATAGCACCATTACCTTTAATATAGTTTCAGATAGTCTCGAAAATGTACCACCCTACATAAACATGACTAATTGTAGTAACTATATTGTAAATATTAAAATTTTAAATAAGCTCATAGCTTTGTGTCTATTGTTTTTAATTTCTGACGTTTCACTATAGTCCGCTGTCTTAATGACGCCCGTGGGCTATAAAAAGAGAAATTTGGTTATAATTGTCATATTATAATGCCATAGTGCGTATATTGTATATATGTAGCAGAACGATAGTTGCATTGTCAGAAGTAATAAAATGAGGTCTACCTTTTATTTACTATATGCTGGAAAATATTCCTTAGCAAACCTATTCTAATCTACATAATGGTAACAGCGATCCCAGCTGAACATTTGCTACATTTTGAATGTGGTGTTGCTATAGTAGAATAAGGTTCCATTGTCGGAAGAAGTAATAAAAAGAGGTCAACTAATAAAACTGCAAAGAATCTATTATACATTAGCAAAGATCCCTTAGCATCCTCATCCCTGACGAGAAAGGTGCGCCATGAAGCTAAACTTAAATCCTACGGAAACAGAGGCTATTAGAGAACGTCTTCTAGACTTCTCAAAGGTTTCCTACAGTTCAAACAATGACCGTTAATTTAAGTCACGTCAACTATTAATTATGTTTATGAACTGTGCGTATGAAGTAGTTCGTAACGCTATCAACGCAATATGTACCGAGTCTTAAGCGCATTTCGAATAGGTGGAATGAGCTCTCCCAGAAGAATCAATTACGAGGAACACCGGTGACTGCTGTGTAATAGGCTGGGCAGCCGTAGGACCCTGTCGGTTTTTTATGTAAATAAACTCCGTGTTTACCGAGAAAAGCTATTAAGCGTCCGATTTTACTAGTATGGGAAGGAAGGCTGGAGGCCGGTGCACCCGAGTCGAGTCGTCAGACCGTGCCGAGGGCGGCCACCGGTTTGCTGCATTCGAATACCTGCCGCGGGGCTTTCGCTGACGATCTGGTATCGCGGTGCATATCGAAATAGGCTGTGGATGCGCCCGAGCGTTCTGTCAAACTTAATCTTGGTCTCGGAGATGATTTCATTTCTGCACTTTCCTAGGCGGGAAGCTTCTTCCTTGCTCTTATTTGAATATTAAATATTTTGGTCCTTCGAGCCGGATATGAACCAGCGAATGAAGACTAAACACCATTTCACCGGGCGGTAAGTATAATCTTCCCAAAAGTCAAAAAGCAGACTGTAAACCAATCAAAAGGTTTTCTACCAAACAGCATAACATTTTATTGGCTAAACTGCGTATGTTCAGTTTTTCAGATTCAATGGCCTTGCTCTTAAAATCATATGTGTAACACTTCATTGTTAGATATAAAAATGTTACTTCTCGTCCATTTTCTCCCACTTCGGATGTCCCTCAAGACTCGAATTTGGGACCACTTTTCTTTCTGCTTTTTATCAACGATTTTTCAGATGTAATATCATGTGAAAAATTGCAGTTTGCAGATGATTTCGAACTGTATTCTATGATAAATTCTCCATTAGATTGCGATCGGTTTGAGATGAACAGTATATCGTTATGGTGATTTAATCGACTTTTTTTGGAACAAGCTTTATACAGGGTGATCCGAAATTAATGAACCAGAGCAAAAGTAGATTCCTGATGACAAAATAATGCGATGCTGTCTACATCTTACACTTATCTTAGTGGCACATAATACATCTTTTAAATTACACAACATTTTTGCGGCTTAGTGCATACATCTAACTACTGAAATAATGGATTCTCTTACCTTTTTTATGTGAAAAAAAAAACATACCTTGTTAAGTCGTTAGAAGTAATCGTTTTGGAAATAATTCTATTTGAAATATTTGCACCGAGTAAAAACTGTTTTGATTTCAGGCAAAGTGTTACTTGAAAAAGTTGTTCAGAATGTTAAATAATGGCGATGTACAAAATTTCAAAAAATTACGAATTTTCGACAAAAAATTATATCTGGTACGGTCCTAGACGTAGTGGTTATAAGCACTTTCATTTCATACGTACTTGAAGGATTGGTAGACTAGCTGCATGCAACAGATGGCAAGAAATTTTGCATTTATCAGTAATTTTTCGAGAAAAAATACTAAATAAGCTATAGAAAATAACGCAATTTTTATTCACTTCGTAATAAATTATTTTAAACTCTAAAGGAGATAATTTGTAAGCAATAAACACAACATAACAGCAAAGGTTTTTATGACAAATTAAATTTGACTACCTTATACAAAAAAATTCGGGCTGTTTTTTAAATCTTGACATCGTACAGGTTCCCTATAACGAGATCTAACGTGACTCGTGATTGTTTTTAAGAAATGTTAAATGCAGCAGGTCAGGCAATAATCGTTACCTACATATTGTAAATGGAATTCAATCGTGATAATTTCAGAGTCTCGTAAAGAAAACAACGTTTAGAAAAACTCAATCAGTCGTCAAGTTGAAATGAATTAACAATATGAAACTAGTAATCGATTAACTAAATCACAATATTTGGAAGAACTACCCTAATTTAAATAAATCTTTCAATCTAAGAAAAATTCAAACCAAGACACACCTGGTTTTTAAAAGAACTAGAATTCTTTGACAAAGAAAGAAAACTACATTTCGGTATAGCATCCCTTTACTATTATTACAACTATTATTAACAGTCGTCCAACCTGTTGCTGTTTAGCGTAGTGTAGAAGATTTACGGCGACGATCCCCAGGTTCTCATCTACTAGAGACCTCTCGCCAAAAACTCTTCCGCGTCTCGATGAATGCGGGAAAAGTTATTTATTGTTTGTTGTGGCGACATGGTTTATGTACTGTAAGTTATTAGCCATTAGAAATTTACATATAACAGCAGTTTCTCCGCTATCCCGAAAGGATTCTACTATTTTACTCGACATTTTTATCGACTGTGTAACTAGCCGTTCTGACCGGCGCGTCGGGATGAAATGGAATTTATCCGAATAAGATTAATTCCCGTGATTTATCGACCACGCGTTCACAGATCCGCTTTATACTGGAATCAGATAACTTTTACTTCGATAGAAGTGGCCTGGCAATAGGGAAACGTCTTTAAATAGCCTGGATTATAAAATATAGGATGTTGTTTTCTTTTCCTTATCTCTCTTTCTCTTATATGTTAAACACAAGTCGAATATTCATAGATGTCTGTATATTCGCTACACGGTATATGTGCAAACATTTTCAGCAACCATGCGTAACAATACTCTTTTTAGAGTATTGTTGGAAGATGTACCTTTGCAACAAGAGCATTTATGTGGTTTAGGCAAAATAGGTCATCTGCTCGCTTCAGCCAGGGGATAAAATTGAGAGAAAGCAATCTATCCAAGTTAAAGGACTAGATAGGCATGCGCTTTGTGATGAAGCTACATGTATTGTGCACATACAAATTTATTAACTGACGGCTCCTAAATTTTTTAACTAATGTATGTAAATCCTTAATCTCTTAGACAAACCCTTCACTGATAAACAATATGTTCTTATCTTAATTAAAAGGATAAGGTAATTACGAAGTCTTAGTTTTTATAAAAAAAGTAAGAATAAAATCACTTCTCAAAAAAATGAAAATTTGCAATTGATGTTCTTCAGGATGTTTAAAGATGATAATTTGTAAGGTATAAATGTGATATTATTGTTCTGCGGCGAAAAATTTCAAGGGGTGATTCCTTGTTGAAAATAAAAGGTAGTTTGTTATATAAACGTTGGGTCACAAGTCAACCATTAGGGAGATATTGCGTTGCAAAGATGGCGGAAAAAAGATTGTTTTTATTGTTTTTCTCGGAAATGAAAAGCGTGGGAATGGTAAAATTTTGTGGAAGTGTTACCATCATCAAAAGACACTTATGACATATTTTTTCACTTTTTGAAAATAATTGGAAAGGGTATTTTACTACACCCATTATTAGGAAAAACGAGTTGGCTGCTGTCAATTTATGGATGTTTCCATTGTTGCTTTGACAGATAGCAAATGGTTTGTACTATTTTAACATTTTGAAAGTGGTTTACGGGATAATTTGCCTTTCGTTGTGTGATGCGTTTGATTGCGGGGTACGTTGGGATTCAATACTAAGTTAATACAACAAAAATGGTTATTTTCACAAATGCAGAAATGACAGACATGCACTTTATATACGGCCGGCCAAATGGAAATTCCTTACATGCTTGTCGCCTTTATGCAGAAGCGTATCCTAATCGTAGAATTCCTCATCACAGTATATTTGCTAAGCTTCATCGAAGGGAAAATAAGAAATTTTGATACAGGCTGACACCGGAGAGTACAAACCATTTGCTATCTGTCAAAGCAACAATGGAAACATCCGGAAATTGACAGCCAACAGCCAACTAGTTTTTCCTAATAATGGGTGTAGTAAAACTGCCTCTTCCCGACGTGCAATACTTTACATTTTATTTTTTAACGCCGAAACAGTTAATTTTGCAGTTATGCTACTGATTATAGCCCACGTGCTCATAATATACTATGGTATAACACCTTGAATATGAATAAATTCTTGACGAGTGTATTTTTAGTACTATTAAATATATCATTATGAATACACTCGTTTATTGTTTTGTTTATTATATGTGATCTAGAACTTTTGTTATCAATTGTGCCTACCGCCAGCAAAAGGTTAAGATGAAGGTGGAAAGCAAGTAATTGCTCTGAACTCTTTCTAATATTTATTTATCTATTCATCGGGGTCATGCATGTCCAGTTCCTGTTCCAGCAATTGAATGATACAATGAAATCATCTTTCGCGCCTCCGAACCAACGTTACGCCCCAGTTTAGAAAAATCAACAAATAATTGCCGGGTTGAAATTATGCGGTTCTTACACCCAATTATGCAAAGCAATGCAAAACGAACAAGTTCCTCGCAGCGCCAAGACGGACTTGGCTGGTAGCCAGCGAAACATGCTACTGTAACAAACTCCTTGGAGAAGATATTCCCCATTGCCGTTCCCACTGCTAAATATAAAGAAAATCTCCGGCTGAGCTTGCTACCAGGTATATCTTAATTCATTAACAGGTTCAGTAAATAATAATTAATGCGCTTACGGGTTGTCCATTACGAGACAGACGGCGCCTAAATAACTAGCATTATTAATTACAAGGCAAATTATAGCCTTAGATGTATGTTCCAGTTTCTCCTTTTTTTATCGGACATATCTGCTCCGTCTCCAATAACGGATATTCGCATGTAGGAATAATGTAAAACGGGGAAAATAATGCCAAATGCAAGCATATATCAGTGAGGGATTTTGCTGCCGAAAACTTGTGTACTTTTTTTGCTGTATTAGAAAGGTATTTTAAGCTAATATATATCAAATCTCCTACAATTCCTATCAATGAAGTCATATGTATGCTCTCTGATACCAAACATCTAGGTATGCTAATGAACAATTCAACAAACAAAGCTCTATTCAATAATTATCTAAAAAAAATAATCTAGCTAAATTTACTAACCTGGTTTAATGAAAACATTCTATAAACATCTAAGTTCACTTTTGAAACTGGCAACTCGAAAATTCAACCACAACAGATGAGATCTGACCAATTTTTGCATTTTTAGGATTGCTTCTTCATAATAATAGTAATAATAATCAGCATGATTATTATTATTATTACTGTTTGTATTATTACTATATGGTTGCTTACAAAACTACAAAATTTACGCATTAAAAATATTCCCACTAAACAACTTTGTTTCTTATGGCCTGAAATAGTTATGAATGCATCTATTTATAATTACATAAATAATTATTAAAAATAATATACTGTCATAATAATTACAATCCGTAAAAAATACTTGTTTAGTAGGTATACAATATAGATTTTAATGTTCATAAAAATTGTGTAAACAATCAACATAGAACACTATACTGAATTCATTATAACACTAAAAAGTAACTCAAAACACAGTGTCCCACTGGGAACTTCCTTGATCGTAATCTGAATCCGAAATATTTGAAAATTTGGCAACATGGCAAGGTCCCTGGGCCGAATACAGCTAAAAGACAATTTCAATGTGCACAAGTCAGAGCGAAAAATATATAGTGTTCCATTTGAAATAAAAAGTCGTCAAAATATAACGACAAAAATAAAACTCTCCTTTATAAACAAAATCAACTTGATATCTATTTCCAGAAGGAAGTTGTGGATACTTTTGCACAACCTAGTATCCCTCAATTTTTTTCTTAATAAATTAATATTGCAAAATCTATAACAACCTTAGCATTTTCCATAGAATCCAAAAATATAATATAGTATTCCATTCAAAACAACGAAGTTGGTATCGACTCGGTAAGTGCTGGAGAATTCTAGATATTCAAATCAATACTTTTCCAGATAAAAATCGATGGAGTGTTTGGTGGGGCACCCTGTTGTGGACATAACACAATTTTGTATTTTCTTCTAATGGTACCCATAAAAGATTTGGCTAAAAAATAACATTACGCGACGAATTGTGTTATTATTTCAATCCAATCTGATGTGACTTGTAGCAACCAACTGTGTTGAATTTGAATGAAACTTTACTCACCTTTCTTATTCGTTATAATAAAAGTTACAGGTTTCCTCCAGACTATTGCGCCTACAAGCGACACTGCACATTGCTATATGCTTAGGTATACATAATCAACGAAAGGAAAAATAAACCATTAAAGATCATAATCAACGTCTACTCTCGATTCTCATGTCATTAACGGTTTAAATGCGCCGGGAGAAAAAAAGAGTTTCCGTTCCGCCAAATGCAATAATCAGGTTTATTGAACTGCCCAGCACCAGGCTAAGCGTGACACTGTTACGTGTTCCATTATTGTCCATAATTATTATGCAAACCAGCGAGTCTGCACAAAAAACGGAAGAAGAAGCAAATGAAAGGGCTGTACAGTAGCCTGCGTAAGTTGTAATCCCTTATCTACACCAAAAAATTACTCTAACACAATTCTATGTTAGACGAGTTTCACACGGGACTGCGTGTTAAAGGTTTAACACAATCCACTGTGTTATTTTGTATCTTGTCTTATCTACACTGTAAACAGATGACACTAACACAATTATGTTAGGTCAGTTTCACACGAAACTATGTGTTATAGGTTTAACACAATCCACTGTGTTAATATAACAAATGTTATAATAATAATAATAATAACAATAATAATAATAATAGCATTTATTGCCCAACAGTCCATTTAAAGAGCATGGCTATACTAGAATAATTCTCTAAAAGTAATTAATAAGTAATTTAAGACAGAATTTATAAATAATAGTTATGCAGAACACTGCGTTATGAATAGCTAAAACATACACTTTTCAATTCCAAAATACTGCAACAAAAAATATCGCACATATCAAAAACTCTGTTAGCATTATTGCACATCATATTAATTGGTGCTTTTAATAGAATATTAGTATGAGCCCTTTCACACAAGAAAGTATTGTGATATCTAGAATTTACTCTATGAACAAAAATGTTTAAATAGGATAGTAACACAGGACTATCAATTTTGTCATGTAAAAGTTTGTGCAAAAACAAAACAGAGACCTGAATTCTTCGTTTCTCCAAAGAAATGAAATTAAAAGTGTGCAGCAACTTAGGATAATTACATCCTCTCATAGGATATACACCGTTCATTCTAAGTTAAAAAATTTTAAAATGACTTTTGGACTCTTTCAATAATTAGAGAATAGTGGATATAGATAGGATTCCATATGAGGCTCGCATACTCTAATTTGCTTCTAACAAGACTGAAATATAAGCATTTTAAAGCTGATGTATCTCTAATTTTTACAATTTCTTATAATAAATCCAAGTGCACGAAATGCTGAATTGATAATTGTGTTAATGTGATAATTAAAAGTAAGTTGTGTGTCAAAATAGATCCCTAAATCTCTAAGAGTTTCACAACGTTCCAGAACTGTACCATCAATACTATAAGGATGCTAAATTTACGGCTAAAATTTAGAATTTTACATTTTGATGCATTCAAGTACAGTTTATTTTCTTCACACCAATTTTCCAAAATGTAAATTTGTCCTTGTAATATAAGGCAATCTTCAAGACTCGAAATAGGTGAATATAGCTTTAAGTCATCAGCAAACATTAAGACATTACAATTCAGCTTATCACATACATCATTTATAAATATTAACAAAAGCAGGGGACCCAGATTGGAACCCTGTAGGACTCCACTTGTAACTGAACAAAAACCATTACAGTAAACAAATTGTTGACGATTATATAAATAAGATCTTAGAAGGGTTATATAGGTCATGTTAAAACCTAAACTTGAAAGTTTTCCAATAAGTATACGGTGACTGATTTTATTAAAAGCCTTGGAGAAGTTCGTATATCACATCTACCTGCCCACGAAGGAGGTGTGTTAAGTTAACACGTAACGAAGTACTGAGAATACATTATTGGGAAATATTGCACATATTGGTAACATTTTATTATATCACTAGTCATTTTAACACATTTTGTGTAAAATGTACAAACCGAGTTATGTAACACTATTAACAACGAATTTTGACATATTTTGAATAACACTGAAAAATCTGATTTACACAACTAACAACTGTTTTTGTCGTGTATTAAAATAATTATATCAGCATAAAAGTATTAACTGAGAGCTTAAGTGAAGTTAAATGTCAAAAGAGTAATTGTTTCAAATGTAGCTTCAAAGTCATTCACTAAGTTATAAGACATCCGAAGTCGAGGAAATGGTTTGAATTTTTCAAAATCCTCTGTAGTACTTCCAATAATTTTTCTTTCTCCTCTTCCTCTCTGTTAAATATTGTCCTCTTGAAAAGGAACTTGAGTTTGGAAAATAAAAGTTGACAGGGTTCAAATTTAGCTTCTTTGTAATCAAAGGAAATATCCTCAATGACGTGTTTTCTTATGTTTTGTACTTATTTTTTCACTCTACATATCATACACTTATAGTAGTATGCTCCCTCAAGAAGATACTGCTAATAATCAACCACAGTTTGCTTTTGAAGCTCTGGCATTAGCTGGGAACAGTCTTCACTGCAATAAGACACATTTCCAGTTTCTTTATTATCTCTAACACAAATCAAACTTGCATTTTCCAGCTATTCATCGGATACAACGATTTAACCACACAAAGACGTTCATTCTCGCAATATGACAATCTGTAAAGCAACTTGCATCAATGTGAAAATTTCAGTGAACAATTGCTCCATGCTGAACACTGTGATCCGCAATGAAACTCATCTTAAAATAGTCTCAACTATGCATTTTTCTACACTTTTATAACTAAATCGTACGATCTCAAATAAAGTTTGCAGAATTAGTAAAAAATACATAAAATTTCAATTACACATACAAAACAAATTTGTTAGATTGTTGTTCACCCCCACAATTGTTTTATTCCAAATTGTCTTTAGCAGATCCTGTACTTTTTTTCATTCAGAATAAAATTATGCTATTTCCAAACTGCTCTGGTACTATTTATATAGATAAAATTATAGAAAAATATTAAAAACACGCAAAACTTCATAATAATAATAATAATCTGATTTTTTCCCACAGACAATATGTACAATTGTATAAGGATGTGTCAAAGAAAACCTAAAAACTAATACGACAAGCCATAAATGCACATACAAGTAAAAAATAAGTCAAAATACACATTTTCATCCAAACTATATGGACATAAATCCAATAAGAAAAATTTCAGTAGTTTTTTAAACTGACATAAGGTATTACAGTCTTTTATGTTACCTGGCAACTTGTTAACAATCTTAAGGCCCAAACAGCTTGGTGAATTTTTAGTGACATTCAGTTTCCTAAAAGGTATATAAAAATCTTGTCGATGGCGGGTACTAACCTGACGAAAGTCGTCATTAGTAATAAATTTAGTTTTATTTTTAAATATATTCACACTCAGTTCAAATATATATATAAACCCGGTAATGTTAAAATACGATAACTCTTGAATATATTCCTACACGAACACACACGACCAACATTTGCAATACATCTTAATATCTTTTTCTGACATAAAAATATATCATTAGTCATAGTAGACCCACCCCAAAAACAGATGCCATATGCTAGCCTACTTCTCACTTGAGCATGGTATAAATCTATAAGCTGTTGTGTCGTAAGCACTTTTTGAAGATTTCGAAACAAATAACATACGGAATTCAGTTTGGAACAAAGACTGGAACAATGACATCTCCAGGATAAATTTTTATCAAAATTAATTCCCAAAAATTTTACTTGACATTCGTTATTGATAGGGCTATTATCAATTCTCAAACTTAAGTTGCTAACTGATTTTTGGCGATTATGAAACATTACTGAGCGAGTTTTTGCCGGATTCAGATAAAGATTATTTTTATTAAACCACCGATGCAGATCATTTAAAAGAAAATTACATCTATTCTCCAAAACATTCCAATCGCTGTCTGCAATCAGAAAAAATATATCATCCGCATACACTGTGATGTGAACATTAGATAAAACAGCATGTATATCGTTTATATATAGTAAAAACAATACAGGGCCCAACACAGAGCCCTGAGGTACCCCTAGATTGGATATTAACTTCTCAGAACTTATGTAACTTATATAAGAATGCGACTTATGTTTTATACCGACATACTGTTCATGATTGTTTAGGAATGATTTTATCCATTCTAAAGATCGTCCTCGCACTACATATTCTAATAATTTGCCAAATAAAATACTATAATTAACGCAATCAAACGCTTTGCTTAAGTCGCAGAATATTCCCAGTTGACACTTACCAGATTCAATAAACTTTAAAACATTTTCGTAAAAGGAATGAATTGCAGTATTTGTTGATTTCTCTGACATGTTTGTCTGAAGATATAATGTTATGTTTATTCAAAAACTTAATAAATCTATCCAAAAAAGCATATTCAAAGATCTTTGAGAATGGAGATGAAATTGATATTGGTCTCTAATTGTCTAGTGACGTAGCGTCACCATTCTTAAAAACTGGTATGACTTTATTAACTTTAAGTTTACTGGGAAAACAGCCATTTGTAAATGATAGATTTGTCAGAAACACTAAAGGTTTCAAGATATAACTCACTTTTTAAAATATTTGTAAGAGAATATCATCTGGACCGACTGACCATTTATTTTTTAATTTGAATTTAATAATATCAAAGAGTTCCATTACAAGAATAGGATGTAGAAACATTGTGGAAACTGTAAAAGTCGACGGTGTGTTATCCATGTAAAAAGGATCATGTAAGCGCATATCATTAAGTTTCTTGTTTATAGATAAGTAATGTCCAGCGGACCGTTTATAAAGTGGCTGTTAAAAATGTCAGCTATTATCTGAGGATCATCAATAGTTTCCCCCTTTTTAGATATGGAAAAATTGTTTGGGCTTTTATCATACTCCTATTATACAAGTAATTTGTTTTTCACCTCTACAGCAGTTCCGGAATCCATCAAAAGATGTCGGGTATGTTTAAAATAATGCTGCGACGTTACACTGACTGGCTAATTCAAATAGTCCTGTAACTTTTCGAACTTTTAAGTGAAAGATACGATTCGTACTTTTTACATTAACCTTTGAGGACCGACAGCTACACGATAACCAACGAATCTGAAATTTCCCAGCTCTAGGTACAAATCCCAAAACCGACAACTCCGCGTTCTCGGCCCCCGGTTGCATTACGCGGTCAGTGCATCGCTGAAAGTTGCATGAACCGAACCCGTTCGTGCGTCTTCCCTATCGCGTCTTCACACAGCTGTATCGTCCATCTCTGTTGGGCCGGCTGCATTTTTTCGCGACCGACAAGGACAGCCTGCAAGTGTGACTGACCGACGAGGTTTCTAAACAGGTTGAGTTATCCGACGACGACGACGGCGATGGTCTTTGTCTAGGCGTAGCCCGGCCGTGCAGATGCACTCGTGGGGAAGACGGACTGCGGCGATAAGGGCCGAAGCGGTCTTCGCTTGATAAGGGACAGTCGCAGAGGGAGGTGGGATAGGGTAAATTTTAAAGGGTTAGCCATGTTCCGGCTGGGATTCATCTGATAAATGGGAGAAAATGTGTCTCTAGTTACCTAATACTGGCTAGAGGGCTAATTTCCGGGTTATTAAAAATGAAAAACATAGAAAGATGAATGAATCCAACTATACTAAAACGCTGAAAATCTAAAAAGTGACTCATCGCTAGCTTGTACACTAGGACTAAGCCGCTAAGCGTACGAGGAGCAACATTTCATAGGCGTACTAAATTTCAAGGCGATCAGATATAAAAAATATATTATTTATATGTTACGTTATATATAACATCCATTAATTTTAGTAGAAAGAGTGACATAACAGTTTTTGCAAATTTCTATGCGTTAGATAACAAAAATGATAGTTATATCCAAATTTAAAGTTTTTATTTTGTATTATCAATTACCCAAGGTCAAAAACAATAGAGAGTGACTAATTCACAGCACATAGATGAGTACGGGAGGTGAGGGTTGCATGATTACCTAGGCGTGCCACTTGACAAGGGTTCAAAGCACACAAAATTATCAAAAATAAGTTGATGTCGAGTGAACCTAGTACATTAACAGTTTAGTTTAAATGTCCCCCGAGCCATAGTCTCCACAAATTAGAATGGCGGCGATGGCCCACTGCCAGCCACTTACACATACACCGTGATGCTCACTCCACGGATATTACACTTACTTAAACCTTGTTCTCATGGCACTTTTGATAAATTTTTCAAACAATAAAGCAGTACAAATATTATTGCTACTTTCATTATTATGTGGTGTTAATAAGTTTATTTTGAGATTTTGACAATCTACCATGACAGTTTACATAACGGTCACATGTAACACTTATTACGTCATATCGTACCGCCTTCCGTATAACCCCCATGTATCCATGTTTCGTCAAAATTTAATATATTCTTCGATTCAGAATTCCGACCTATTATTATTTATTTTAAATAGTTTCTTCGCCATTCCACTAATTCGTCTTTTTCTATCAGTATACTCTTTTTGACTTCATTATACGAGAGTTCACATACTATAAATAATTCGCAAAAGCACCTTTCTATATATTCTAGGAAAAGTTTGATCTTGTAAGACATACCAACTCACATTTTTTTATTGTCGACAGCTCATTCTTAAAATACGATCTTACTACTTTCTGTTCCGCAGTTGTACTTCTTTGTCACTTATCGCACTATACATATACACTGTTTCTTAATCTTTGTGTTTTTCAGTTTTTGAACTAAGAACGTTGGATATAGTTACCAAATAACTTTACGCGCACTATTGTCGAAATCAGTGGTTGCGGCGATAAATATTTTAAAATTGTCCTACAAAAAGTATGCTTGCAATTTGAATCCTGCGATTACTAAAACTAAAACTATTTAGGGATACCAAATACTCTTAGGAAAATATATTTTTTAAATCTCGTGAGATTGTACGCGATCAGGTATACCACAAGGGTCTATTATTGGTCCTTTACTATTTCTTTATTTATTAATGACATCAGCACCTGTTTTTTCTCAACCGCGTGCCATATTGCACATATTATATCACTGTTTCATTTGTTAATTATTAAAATTATCTGTAATTATATTTCATCGTATAAAATAAATGATTGGAAACGCAGTTTCCAATAAAAATATGAGAAAACAGGTACCTTTTAAAGGGTCTCACTAAAAAAGTTTCAAAGTTACAGGGATTCTAGAATCAGAAATAATGAACTTTTTTATGCTAGAAAAGAAATAAAAGACACGAAAACAACGCAAACCCATTCACGTAGCTTCCACACGACTGCACCCTTTTCGATGTACCTGATTTGGTCCATTGGGACAGCTAAAAAAAACAACAAAGCTCAATGCAAACCCTTTGCCGACGCA
Source organism: Monochamus alternatus (assembly GCA_037114965.1). NCBI lineage: Eukaryota > Metazoa > Arthropoda > Insecta > Coleoptera > Cerambycidae > Monochamus > Monochamus alternatus. The sequence continues at coordinate 57,677,078 of CM073429.1, read as the reverse complement.
CGCGTCTGATGCGAGTAATTTGCATTTAAATCAAGTTAGTCTCACAACGAGGAAGCTGAATTGCCAAAGCGCAACGCTGGCTGCCCCTCGCAGACATATATGAGGCTGATGGAAGCATAGGCGTAGGCAACAAAGGCTTAAGAGATACTAGCACAAATTTATACGGCTAAAAACTTATATTATCAAAATCAAATTGTAAATAAAAAACGAAATAACTTCTGTGTCTGGATCAGACAAAGAAATCGAAAGTCTTTAGTAATTTTAACCTCAATATGTTTTTAATTATTTTGCTACAGTACTTAAATGTGAAATTGTCTATATTTAAAATTATCATATCGTATAAAAAACTATGTAAAACTCAAGTTCTTTTCAAGATATACGAAAATATATATCAGTTTATACCACCATCAGAGGTACCACAGGGTTTGGATCTTGGACCATTGCTTTTCAACATTTTTATAAAGGACAAAGTGACTTATATAAATGTTAAGGGTCTTTTGTATGCAGACATGAAAATATAAAATAGAATTGACTGCTTTAACGATTCTATTGATTTTCAAAATTCTCTTAACAATTTAAATACATGGTACTTCGTTAACGAGTAATGCAATGCTCTTACTTATTTACATTTGATAGTAAATTATACTTTACGCCTCATATTCAGAATATTACTTCCGATGAATTTAAAAAACTGGGCTTTGTAATTCGTAATATGAACGATTTTCCTTCCATGTTAGAAAACTATTGTTATCACTTTACTGTCAGATCTAAACTTGAATATTGTTCTTTAATATGGTCCCCTTATTAATATACATATAGATTGTTTAGAACGCATTCAAAGACGCTTCCTAAAGTTCGTATGTTATAAGGAGGACGTGGTTTATCCAAATATCGGATATCCTAATGAAGGTTTACTGCACAGATTTGGTATTACCAGTCTGGTGGCTCGCCGTGTAATGGCTCAACAAATATTTCTGTATAAAATTCTGCATAATTTAATAAATTGTACTCATATACTTAACATATTTAACTTCAGGATACCTGGTTCTAGGCTTAATATGTTGTTTTGCAGTACTACACCTAGAATTAATACAATAAAATGTTCATCCATTCACCAGATTTGTGAAAACTATAATAAATTGGAGTTGCTTGGATATATTTAATTGCACTGTGGCTTCAATAAAATCTCAAGATGTTGATGATGTAACATATCTATTATAGATATATTTAAGTGTTAATTTAATTCTTACTACTTTTTCTGTCTAACTAATATGTATGTATTTTGTTTACCATATAATATGTTCTGTTTTCTGTTAATTGTAAACAGTACTTCCTACCTTATAATTGGTTGTGTACTGTAGGGTAGTGTATTTGTTAAAATAAATAAAGAAAATATGGGACAGTTTCCAGCAAGTAATAAACAATTTCAGCATAGTCACACGATCTCCTTAACGAGAATATATTATTCATAAAAGGATCGGCGATATCCTTCGCCTAACTACGCCCCTGGGTGAACACATGCACGCATCAAGTGAGCGTGTGTTGTACGGTGCATTGTCGCGAACAATAACAAATGAATCATCTCCCGATAAACGGATCAAGTAACACATGCCCACCCCCCCTCCGGACAGGGAGGGCTCCATGCTACGATCCGTGCAGGATTACCGTAGGACTTTAATTAAAGTGACAAATTCGTCCCGATGGGAATCCTCGAGGCTTGAAGTTTGTGCAGATCTGGCGCCTGCAAAATAATTTCCTGTATCTGAAATAAAATAAACCAATGTGAAGATACGTTCAACAATATATTCAACATATTTTATATTCAAATTCAATAATACTCTTGTCTATATATAATTAGTCAAACTTAGAAGTAAAGACAATAGATGGCGATACTCTTGTAAAATCCATGTCATCCTTATTTATACTACAGACAAGGGTGGCTTGGATAAAACAGTGTCGCCATCTATTATTTTTAAATAGTAAACCGATGTTATAAACCGGCTCATAATTTGTAGCAGTCAACAGAGAGCGACAAATATATTTTTCTATAAAATTGTATTGAATATTATGTCCCCATATATCTTACAGAGCATATTCGATTATACAGCTTCTACTGCAGCAAACACGTATGCCCACATCAAAATGTTCAATTTCTATTGGTCGAGACGCCTTGACGAATCCACCTGTTCTCCAGAGCTATCATGGCCGGGTATAACTGAAGGGATTAGGGCGCGAGATCAAAACATGAATGTAAATGATGAAAAAGAATATCTGTGAGTAGTGCAATAAAGAACGGCAAAGAATATACAACTGCGAAACGGAAAATGCTGGGAACTCACGGAAAAAAACGGATAGAAGTTGATGATACTAAATACGCGATTCGTTGATTCGTACAATAATTAATTCAATAAAACGAAATAGTGATATGGCAAAGAAACAATTTAAAAAAATATCGAAATCTGATTCAAATATATGAAACTGACAAATCATGGATAAATGAAGGCCATACGGTAACAAAAGTATGGCACTTGCCGCATATGGAAAGTGGTTATATAGTTTTATAGATAATGCACAGTAGTGTATAGTGTGTATATATAGTACAGTGTATTATAAGTTTTAAAGTGTAATATCCGCGGAATGCGCAACAGGTAGGCTAGGCTAACGCTGTCTAAAAGTACGGCATTCTACGCGTGAATACAAACTTTATGAAATATTCACTCAACTTAAATTTATTTTTGGTAATTTTGTGTTCTTTGAACCCTTTTCAAGTGACACGCCTTTGGAATCTTGCTCCCTGCAACTCCCATTTCCCGTACTCTTCTAAGTATTGTAAATGATCTACTCTCTGCTATTTTGGAACGTAGATACGAACTTTTTGGCTACATCCACACATAATCTCTAAATTATAAAATTAAAAAGTAGAATAATAAAAGCAACGCCGAAGATTTATATCACATAAAAGTTAATACATATGTGATTTACAGTGAACTTGGCCAAGTACATAATAAACGTTCAGGTTCAAGGTTAATACGCCCACTGCAGGATTAAATTTAAACCTTTTTTATTATTCTTGCACATGAGGTGGTAATGAAAGCATGAATGATATATACTTTTATCATTTATCTAATATCAAAATATTTCCATAAACGGCTTGTTACTAACGACTACATCTAAAATCCTTATCTCGCACGCTTGCTTAATTTTTGTTAAATTCACCGAGCTCTGTAATTAATACCAGGGTACGCATGAAACTAAACATAATTAATGATCCGCTGGCAATCAAGCCAGGCCACGACGAGCCACCCTCGAAAGAGAGGAGGAAAACAATTCCCTAATGTACGTAAACAGTCATCAAGGATTCGAAAGTACAGCGTGAAGCCTGAAGAAGGACGACACATATTTCAAAACATGACGACAAAAATAATGAAGTGCAACTGGATAATAATAAAAACAATGTAAAACAAACAAATACACGGTCTCACAATTGATCCAAACAAATTTTTGCAAAATCTTTATAGCTTCAGAGAAATAAAATCCCAAACATCGGATATGTCAAATTATTTTATTAATGTAGACCACAAATAAATTTTATTAAATAATAACAATTGTGGCAAAGTCAGATGAACTGATTTTTTTGATTCTCTTTTTTTTATAATATTGCATTTGTAAGAGTACTTTTAAAACAATTTTATTTGGAGAATGAATGAATCGCCCTGTATATAATATATTAGGTCTACCACTACATGAGAAATGATTCAATACCATTTCACATAAAAAAATTATCATTTTTTACGACTAAAGTAATCGACGTATGACTGCTTTTAAGATAATTTTGGGCCTTCCGTATATTATGTACCTATTTACATATAATGGATTTGTACGTCATAGTCATAGTACGTTCATTCTGCTTTACTGACCGTCACAAATTACACTCACATTTAACAATTTATTTTTAGAATACACATCGTTGAACAAACCCGTTTAAAAAAACAGTCTCGATACAGTAACATAAAAAACAGATGAGATTAAGCATAGCTTTGATGTTTACTTTCGACTTTTTCTTTTTACTTTCCTTCTGAACCCGCAAAACCCAATTTTTTTCCTTCGAATATAAAAGCTGGCTCAATTTTAACGATAGGACTACCCCGAGCAACTAGTTTGAAACCCAAACATATAGTTTTATCACAGCATTAGTACTGTCCCCCTTTACGACACACATATAGGTTAGGGGGGTGTTTGTCGAAAAGGGGTGGACTTGAAACCGGTTGTGAGTCCTACTGTACGAGTTTTGCAGCGACACAATTAGTTATGCTGACAATGGAATTGACAGTCTGCTATATCGACGAACAGTGCGTGAGTTGCTACAGTCGTCGAGAATGATGCGACGAATGCTAATTTCACCAGATCGTCGAGGTTTCGAGTAACAACGGAACGTTAGCATCCGGCATGGTTGAAATTTAATAGATACAGAGTGATTCAGACTTCTAAACAAAAATTGGGAATGTTCAACATACATGTATAAAAAATATAACATTTTGTGCCTAGACTTGTACACACATTTGGGCACGCCTTATACAATTCTGCGGTACTAAATCGAATGTTCCTCCTGGTTGTTATTCTTGTAAACTCAAATTATTCGCGACAGCTGTAATACGCTCGCGCAAATCTTTCACGATTTCCACTTCGGTACGGTACCTCATTTTTTAAATGGCCCCACAAAAAGAAGCCAAGAGGGTTTAAATCGGAAGACCGCAGATGCCATGCTACCGGTTCACCCCGTCCAATCCATCGTACTCCGTGTACTTGATGGAGATAATTATGAACATCTATCCGAAAGTGAAGTACCCCTTTATATAAAAGCCACATATGCGTTGTCGGACAGCTAGGGGTACATTTTCAAGAAAGGCGGGCAGGTCATTGCGAACAAATACGAGATATTGTAAACCATCTGTACGAGTGGACAATATGAAGAGTCCAATTAGGCGCTCATCAATAATTCCTTCCCAAACATTCAGTGAAAGCCGGTGTTGGAAGTGGTTCCGTTCAATTACATGCAGATTTTCGAATTCCCAAACGTGTGTATTGCGAATGTCTTGTATTCCATTGCGAGTAAATAAAGGTTCATACGTAACTAGTACATTAGCAGTAAACTGGGTACAACTGAGCTACCAGTATCACGTCCACGTTGCACTACTTTTTAAACCTGTTATTGGTACAGAACTATTGTTAAAAATTACATAGAACTGTAGAACTATTGAAGTACATCCCAAAACGAGCAAAAAATATGACAGAACTCATAAATGGGGGGCTGCGTGAAGTCCATATTTAAAAAAACAAAAATTCACTAAACGTCATAGAACTATTGTTTAAATTTATAGAGCTCTTCAGAACTATTCATATACAATCCAGCACTACAAAAATTTTAACAAAAATCGAACACTGAGGGGCTAACTTCACACGCACTACAGCAATGCTGAGTTAATGGACATGACTTATTTGTGGTGAAGTTAGACAAAATACATTGGCAGCTTGTATGCGGATAGTACAAATCAAATAGTTTTTATTTTTACCAGAACTCCCTTTTTTAAAATTTTTGAAAAATCCTTATATTAATTAAATTCGATAACTCCGGAACTAGAGCACCGAGATCGATGCGGTTTGCATGGAATAGTAGAACTATTGATGCACAATGCAGAAATGTTCTTATTTTCTCCAGAACTCCCTTTTTCAAATTTGTTGAAAAATTCTTATATTAATTAAATTCAATATTTCTGAAATTAAAGCACCTAGATGAATGCGATTTGCATGGAATAGTGGGATTATTTTCACAAGAGCACGCATTTTGGAAATTATTTTACTTAATAACTACATGTTGATTTTTAAACCTGTTAACTATTGTTAAAAATTACATAGAACTGTAGAACTATTGAAGTACATCCCAAAACGAGCAACAAATATGACCGAACTCATAAATGGGGGGCTGCGTGAAGTTGGCCCCCCATATTTATAAAAAAAAATCACTAAACGTCATAGAACTATTGTTTAAATTTATAGAGCACTTCAGAACTATTCATATACAATCCAGCACTACAAAAATTTTAACAAAAATCGGACATTGAAGGGGCTAACTTCACACGCACATTGCTGTACGCATGAGCCATTTTGAAAACTGACACTCCCACAACACTACTGACCTCGTTCGTTTACCACCTAGAGAGCATATCCTCACTCCAATCCTATTATTTGATTGGATTTTTATTGACAACCTTAAATGTATTTTGTTATTTATTATATTTGTATTGAAAATGTTCTACTTCTACCCCTTCTCCGTAGTTAGTTGAAGCTTCCAAGTGTCATTATATATCGAATTGAAAGCTCGATCGGCAGCAGGTATGTAGATAATGTGCCCTGCGCGGTGGAATGCAATCTGTACTTACGTAACCGTAGTCTGCATAGCAAACGTTTATTTAAATAAATTTATATTAAACATGCGAGGTTTCTAAATGATACCAGTACACGGGAAACGACAAAAGTATTCGCAATTCAATAAGGCAAGTTAGGTTGGCCCACGCATCCATTGATGAGATTTTTCTCTAACAAAAATCGTGCCACATTTACTTTGAGTGTCCTCACAAGTGTCACCTATTGTTTAACTATGCAATTTATAAAAATTTATGTAATAAATGTAAAGAAAAGCGACATAATATATCATGTATCTACTTCCTCCTTATAAATATTTAAATCTGTACAAATAAATCATAAGTGAACCTTATGTAAGAAGCCTGAGAATGGATACCATGTTAAAGTAAGTATCATTTAATTAATACTTAATTAATAGTAACTGCACTTCAATCAAGGTCGTCGCACCGCCTCTGTATTCTATAAAAAATAAAATGTCTACTTAAAACTGTTACACCAGAAATAAAACCCAAAAAGGCCTATATCCGTAAAGTTTTAAACCGCTTGCAATTAAAGTCGACAACATTTAAATCAGCGAACCGATCTAGCTATTAAATAATGACAACTATTATGCTTTCATGACCTACTCAATAAACGTTATTTATCCTGCCAATCATAAATTTCAATAGCAAGCACTTACGCAACGTTTCTTATTGTATAAAAACTTTTGTTTCATGGAACAACTATTACTGCCTACTCGACTTGTGGGCAATATTTAAATACCTCAAGTATTACAAAACACAAAACCCAAGTTGTACAATAATGGTATGTAAAAGACGATAGAATACTTCAAAGCAAAATTGACCTTTGCGTTGTGAGAACCTATACCTACAAATGTTATAGATATACAGGGTTAACTGTAACTTAAGTATAACTATTTCAAGAGATGATAGAGATAAACATTAGTTTTCCTAGGTTATGGGATAAGACTGTTTGCATTCTTTTGGCTTAACCACTGACAATACTGCAGTCTGACTGAAAAATCTGCTTCAGAGAGAGCTTGAACTCTCTGCAGATGAAGGATATAACTGCTGTTCTTGGAGGTTTCGACATACGTTAACATGATTCATATTCCCTAATTCATTTGCCAGATGTCTTGCACTTATTTCAGGATTTTGTTGAACCGCTTGTAAAACATTTTCCCGAGCATTTTTCACTGTTCGTGCAATTCTTCGCAACTCTAAGCAAGTGGTTAAAATTCTGTATAAAGTCGTAAAGAAGTAACAGAATTGAGCAGATTTTTTTCCTGAAGGTTCTAAAATAAATACACTGCAAATATAAACGTTACGACTGTCAGTGTATGTACATACATACAACTGTAAAGCCTACTTAAAGACGAAGTAGTATATAATAAAATTCAACATGTCAAGAGATAAAAATCAGAACGATGTTCACGCATTACTAACGTTATTTGACGGTTCAAGGAATTTCCACAGGAAAACATTAACGTGGAACGGCGACAAGCGTTCTATGTATCGTCGACAGTTCACAACGATGAGAAAAAAATACTGTAGAGAAATAATATATCAAGCACAAATCGTAACGCGTCCATGGAGGAAAAATATGCTATCATGAATTGTACAAAATAATAGTTATATATAAAAATATAACATATATAAATACAATACAATGAACGAGAAAAAATTTGGCATTACTGAACATCTGTAAAAAAAATAAAAAGGAATTTCCAGCTGTGGGCTGGTTAATTTATTAAACCAATTTCAATTTATTGCCACTTTCCGAAAACAGGACTCGTAAAAATGTTTCGAACGATGGAATTCCTTGCGAGATTTTCTCAAGATGATCCACAATAAACAATGGATGACCCCGCGCTTATTTTTTGTACGGATCGTGTCAGTGCAAAGCGTAATGAATGAACAAATGTGCCACATAAAAAAACGTAAACACTGTTAATTCCAATATTAACTATTAATAGTCGAATAAATATTTACCGACTTTTTTTTACTACCGAAATGTGTATTGACCCCGGTGACCTTGTAGATTGTCCAGATTAAGTATGCGTACTCTCGAATAAAATCATGCGAATGCCATTTGGAGAGACAATATGAAGCCAACCGGCATTCCTGGAAATCAAAAGTGAGACTAGTTTTTTCGACGGTCTTAACTGACAATGGGATTAGAGTTCCGGTGAATCGAAGTATTTAAAAGGCGACGGCTGAATATTTGGCGGCCAATGGCATTGGGACGTGCGCAAACTGCCACCAAGGAGAACGAAAGTTACTTGCAGCGTTAACAAAGCAATCAGATTCAAATCAGACATACGCAATCTACTGCACACTTACATTTTTGTTATCTGTGATTAGCAGATTAAATATTCGCGAAATTCACGAACTACTAGATGGCGCTGTAAAATTCAAGATCTCGGATGTAAAGGTAAACAACAATTTGTTTACAATTGCCGCTAAAGATTGTGAAGCTTTTAAATACCAGGGAGATGTGTTTTATGGTTTAATTATTTGTATTTTTTAGGTGAAAGTGTATTCTAGGATTTAGTTCTGTATTGCACTTACCAACTGCTGGTAGTAATATAATTACGGCGCCCTCTCTTCATCAAATCATTACTAACTACCAATTGTATGAAGATCGACTTAATATATTTTTTCACTTACTTAATTTTATTGATTTAGCTATCTGTTTTTTTATTGTTTATATTATATTTTTTCTAATTACTATTTGTTTGTTATTTGATATTTTGTTCTTATTCTAGTTATTTCTCTCTTTGTTTATTTTGTATATTTTGAAGTGTTTATTTTTTTCCCTTGTCCTGCAACTGGGATTCGTTGTACAAATATTCTTGCGTATGTTTTGCATACTTTTTATAACTAAATTACAGTTACCAATAATCTAATTTTTTATTTAATCATAAAGTATTGTGCTGTTAGTTAAAATGTGTATAATGCTTTAGAAGTTTAATCATACGTATACAATTTGAAGGTGTCAGCAGTGGAAAGATAGTTTAGGCTTTGCCAGCACCACAAATTTGCCAAACTAGCACCTGCAGAGACCATAGACGTATACAAATATGTGCTGCGCATTTCAATAATTTCACTTTGTCAAGGAAACGTTTGTTAAAATTTGCGATGATTATAAAATTAGCTGTCCAATGCAGTGACGTCATAAATAAAATCAAACCTCAAAATTTTTACATATTTTAGTCTGAGTTATGAATATTTATATTAAGCTCATTTATAAATTCTGTACAAAGAAAGATGACCGAAGCTGCCGCAAGACGTATACGATGATAAACGAAAATGTACACGACCAAATTTAACAAATGAAGAACGTTGTATAATAAACAATGCGTATTAGGAGATTAAATACGAATATGTAGATGGATGATGCGTGGAAAGGTGCAGTTTTTTAAAATTAAAGTATCTGTTGGAAGAGTTGAAACAAAAAATGAAAAGGATGACGTTAAAATGAAGTTTGTCTTAGTTTGTTACCTTAGACCTGCATCGATAAAAGAAGAATTCAGGGAATAGTTGAATGAAAATAAAAAAATAGACTCATGTTGAAATAACAGTATCCATAAGCATATTTATCCAAAATGTTGATATGTGATAAAGATTGTTACACGCAATTTAGTTTCTATTTGGACCAAATTACAAATCTGAACTATGAAACTTTATGCATTGATATTGACCGATTCTTCAACCATAATATTATATGATTTTATAGAGAGTAACGCATTATATTTGAAAATTCGAAGCTGTGGAGCATTTATTCACCGAAAGTAAGTCGAATTGACTCTCGTCCGTCCATATGCCAGACGTTCTTCCTTCAGAGGAACATAACCGGTCCAAATATATTTGACCAGTTAGTTAAGAGCGGCTATTTCGTTTTTATCGCGTTTTTTTTAGGTTTTGTGAGAAGGTACCGCGGCCAATGCACACCTACATAGGCATCCTCACACAGGTTCGTTTGGAAAGTGAAACGGCGTTAGTACGGTTGTTGTTTGATGAATCGCGTTTGCTGATATACGTCACTTGTCCCCCATTCCAGATTGCAAGCACAAGCAATCTAGTACATTCCACCCACACGGAGAGTAAAACCATGTGACAGAAAGCTAGGCATCGCTGGACCTTGAACTTATACGCGGGGCCTACTTCAATTTTTTATCAGAACTGACCCGAAAAAGTCAACTCAACCCAAGTTTAAGACTAAATATTAATAATTTCAAATGTAAAATTCAAGACAATCGCAATTCCAGAAGAAACTGAAAGCAAATAATAATTAAGTAAACAATAAAAACTACACACTTTTGATAAAAGAAAAAATAAAGAATCGAATGATCTTAAAAACGCCGTACGCGCTCTTAAGCAGAGGCGTGTGTGCTGTTTTTAAAAGGTTACAAAAACAATCAGAAATACAGAAAGTCTCATTGAATTTAAAAATAATAATATTTGAATAATAAACTGAATTTAATATATTTTTTTTTATTACATTTTTAGTTAACTGTAACAAGATTTTGACAGTGCGACATTACAAAATAATAAAAAAGTTATTATGTATTTTTTATGCCGCACAACATTGTAATATCCTTAAAATAATTGTGTTTTCCCATTATTTGTATTACCCATTTACGTTATTTACGCAATACAATATTCGCTTATTTAAAAACTACAAACTGCGTACTTTTTTAGAATTAGGAAACAACTGAAGTAAAATTTATTTGGCCAATTATCAAATTTGAAAGACAAATCCTATTACTCACTTTGTATATACGTAAACCGAAGGAAAAGGAATATATAACTCTTTCAAAATACGTATTTTTAAAAATTTAACAGTATATGTAAATATTGTTAGAACCTAAACTTATATAGTTCTGCACATATAATAATTGTTCACTTGTTTAATGCTTCATTAGCACTGATGTAATAGAGATGATTTTTTTATTTTATTTATAATAGGCAAATACGGCAGAAATGATAAAATTAACACATTTTCCATTTTTTGAAAAATATCAGAACTAGATGTAGCAACGTTCACGAATTTACTAGGTCATTGAATACTTTATAATTATTACAGAGGATTTCAATTTAAGTAATTTGAAGTGATCCTAGACTAGCTACATCGTTTAATAGAGATGCCCTTTTAGTTCCACAGCCAACTAGCTACCAATGAAATGTGAAACACGAAACAACGAAAATTTAAACCTTTAATAGAAATTTTAATTTTGCGACCTAATTAAAGAAATTCAGACGCCGAAGACCAGTCTATTACTGGATCTCACTACAAGGAAGGAAATAATTACATAGAGGATGGAGTAATTGCTTTTTTAACTATGTTTCCGCCTTAGACTTGTCGAGGATAGAGGCAGACGGATTATTTGTAGGTTTCTAAATGCCTACCATGCCTAAGTATGTGGCAATTTACGGACAAAGATAGACCGTACTTTATACTACACAACACTTCACCGAAACGTTATACGTAGTATTATAAATATATATTTATATGCAGACTGCACAGCACTCTGTGACCAGCGCTCGATGTTTCTAAAGTGGGAATTCTAAAACAAAGGAAGTGATGTTTGTGTGATGTTTCGCTCGAGGAATACACTTAGAAAAGCACGGAGCTCTCGGATTTGTTCATTTTAAATTCTCCCGACGTCCCTATTTTTTTTTCTAATTTAGTAATTTGGTGCGGCCGTCAAAGAGGTGAATTGATGGGTATTTGATGGTAAGTGGCATGTACGCGGGATATACAGGGAGTACGAATAGAAATGACAAGGCGGTGCACAAAAAATTGTATGCATTCAAACATCAATCACTAATTATAATAAATCAAATCAAAAAAATATTCTTTAAAAACGAAAATATATACAAGCGAGTTATTCCTATACCAAGGGTGAAATAAAATAACATACATAGGCTGTGTGATGCCGCTACTGGCGCTGGATCGAACACCGCAATGAAGTTACTAGAACATCCAGATCTCACTGGACCGCTCTTGAACATTTGAGTTGCTATGCACGCGTATAATAATAATATTCGCAAAGTTAATTGTTACGATCAAGTTTTAATAGTTAATAGTGTGGAATAGAGACTCATCGACAGAAAAACTTTGAATATGATTTGCGAAATTAATTGTTACGAGTCGTAACGACCGTAGGTAATCACAAACAACAATAATAAACTTTAGTGCATTGTCTGTATGCAACTATTATCAATTCCTAAAGAATATAGTATGAAACGACATTACACTACATCAGAAAAAGATTCAGCAATATACAGGGGTGTCTAAAAATGCTATCAATAAGAATTATAAGAAAAAACTAAAACACATTTTTTTCAAAACGTCTGCACTGATAACAAATGCAGTATTGCCGTTTCTTATGAATGCTTATCAAGAATTGTGCGATCAAAATGGTAAAACAATTCAAAGAAACAAAAATTGCTGAAAAATTCTAAACAACTGAAAAATGTAATATTTTTATTCTGCCTGGACGAAAGCACTGACCTATCCCACATCAGCCAACTTGTAATTCTTGTTCAAATTACTCAAGAGGACTTCAGTGTAGCAGAGAATAAACTTCCTCTCCATGGTACAATTAACAGTATGGATATTCTTAAAGCTGTAAATAAGGTGGTATTCGATAACTGATGTAGCCAGAGCTGTGATAGAAACTGAAATTGGATTTGCAAAAGTCTTGAAACAATATCAACTGTCCTGTGACGCACTGCTTTGTCCACCTAGAGGTCCTATGTGGCAAATCCTTACGTCAAATGATAAGATGATTAAAAATAAAATTAAGTTTTTTAAGTTTCCACTAGGAAAACATGATTTTTCATTTTTTCCAAGTTATAAAGAGCACTTTGAAGAAATGAAGAATTCTGAGAAAGTTTCATATTTAACTCGTATAAAATACCTACACTGACACAATTGCAGAAGAATTCGAAAACCGATTTAGCGGCTAAGAAAATGGAAATAAAAATTTCAGTTTTTTACTCAGCCACTAACTATTTCTGTTGAGAACGTAAGCAGACCAGACTCAACTTGAATTATGTGATTTGCAGTCAGATCCATGGAAGAACCAAAATAGGATTGGACTTTTTCAAGTTAGTCCTAGTAGAACGTTGATTCAACTTGCAAAGCTTAGGCCTTATGATGGGACAAACTCCTACTTGAACCTAAGGTGAACAGCTTTGTAATAAATGATGATTCTGACCATTTAACAAAGTGAAACGATTTCTAGCGATTACTGTAGTATGTAAAACTAAAAATTGGCATTCTTTTAGAGCCAAAAATGTACATTTCTAATACTCTATTGGTCTATTCCAAAACATACTTTTTCTGTTTTTGTCTTTATCTCCGAGCAATGAGAACACCTTAAACGTAGTAGGTCACGGAGGTACAATACAGCTCGCGTTTTCGCCCACACATCAACAAATGATTAAAATAGTATTCTCAGTGATGTGTTTTGCATTGCTAAATATAGTAGGTGACGGCCAATGACCCCCGCGGCCACCTTAGTCATTTATGGTAATATTAATTTCAAAAATCAACGGTGTTGTAATGTCACATGTCCCACAGTAAGCGATATTTTTGAGAGACACAGTTTTGTTTAGCTAAATGCGATTTTATTTTTCAGAAAATTAGAAAAGAAGTGTTTGAATTCTAAGATTTTGTTAGTACGGTGGAAGTCAGCCTAAACTCATCAGTTACATGCTCCATTCTTTTCTAGTGACATTTGTTATACACGGTGCTAGAAAAGGACAAAACACGCGACTTTATGTCATGCAAGTGGTGACTAAGCTGACCACCACTGTATGTATGTAATGTATGTATCTTGAAAAGGAACACTCGGAACCCGAAACCCGGAAAATGTGGATTGGATTTTACGTGGACGGGTTTAGGTGTGCTGTAAACTGTCTACCGAAACTTACAAATACACAAATTATACGACAACGCTAAAACATTTGATATCAAGTTCCTAAAATAAGAAGATTAAAAACGATAATTTTGTAAACAATACACAATTTCGATTAATTCAAGAACATTATCTCGTCGATTACCGAATATTTATTTCTACTATCTGAAGTATGTCGAGTTAAATAATACTTAGAATTTCAGATACGTGATTACATCGTGGAATATTAGTTTATTTTTGTTTTCTGACTATGTGACCTTTACAAACAACTTTTCTTAAATTCTGTCACAAAAACTGATTTTTTTTTGTTGCCATTTTTCGCAATTTTCATAGTACGCCACTGGGCAGAACAGCGCTGAGCATATCTAGTTACAGCGTCACCACCATTGTTGCCATATTTAATTATTGAAGTGGGAGATGGGAAAAGGAGTTCTATTAGAAAGCAAAATGCCCAAGCCACTCATGAGGTACTACTTTTTGAAACATACATTTGTTTGTAGTGGGTGTTCTCTTTGTTATTCCATATAAACAAAAAATAAAAAAATATTATTTTACGTATAACACTATAAAACAGCAACAAGTAAACTAACAGAGAACTCAATAATAAATAAATACATATTTACTCCTTTTTACTTACGTGAATAGTCTTCTACAGCATCGGTATTTAAAATATTTGGTTCAAGATTCTTACTCTGCAAGTTTGTTTTTGCTCAACATTAGAGTACTGGCGTTCATAACTCCCATAATCTCTTAAATGTTGAACTAATCTTACAAATATTTTCTTATGCGGTACGTGTCTATCGCGGTAATTCATCCGATATCGTTTTCTTGCAGCCGCCGTGTTCTTTTGATAAAAAAGAAGCTTTAAACATATTAGCTCTTTCATGATTTGTATACATGTTTTTTTTTCATAATATCACATACACTTGGTAAAGAAATCTGACCTTTATAAAGTTATTATACACTGACATACAGAATAACACATTCCACAAAATACCACTTTAAATTATTACGAAATTAAACTTGGCAAAATACAACACTGCACTAAACAAATTCTAATTCGATTGCAGTAAAACGCAGAAAACTTGCTTTCTCTCTCTCATATTTTTTATATAAAACAACACATATTTTGTTTAATATAATTGCACGTATGTTCATGAACTATACAAGTATACACAAAATAACACGGAAAACTTACAGCAAGCTGTATTTTGATCGAACGTAACTGTGGAACCTTTTAGGAGATTCCCTACATATCATATCCATCCTAGCCTGGTTTCATGTATTGTGTGCAGTATTTATGAGATATTTTTATTTCATAAACTAGGTCAATGCCACGGTTATTGTGACTCGCATCGCCGGAATCTCACGCGTATGTAATAAAATACATCACAATAAAGGAAGTTGTAGTTTTGTATATCCAGACTATTGCCTTCTGCATTCACATTACCTCACTAAAAAAATCCTCACTTTCTCATTTCACGACCCCATAATTCTGTCAAACTATGTCACTATTTTTGTTATAGCTTCTGCAAATCGTGAATTCATTTTTCTATGGTTTTTCTGCACGGTATCCGTCATAACATTGTGTACAGTTAACTTGTACTCGTGAACATAATGTAAATAGTACCACGTAACACGTAGTCCACACCGTCAAAGGTACGTATGTACTGAATTCTAAAATATCTGCTTCGATCGCGGCTGCCTAAAATACGACTCTGAAATGACGGGACAAGTTCCGACGTCTAGACTGGTAACAACTAACTGGCAACACCGTAGACATGGTTGTGCAGTGGAATTCGGACATGGTACAGGGGCGGCGTGGATAGCAATTTGGGTGTAGTTTAAAAATTTAATTATAACTCGGCTTTAAAAAAAACTAATTTCAGATTAGCAATCTAAGGAACACGGACTACTACCCCTCCAAACCGGACCCCCCCTCAAAGTTACTCCGTGTATAAACAAAAATGGAACAATTTATGGTAACCATCAACTGCATGGCATTTGAATTTACGGCGAATCTACACAAAACTCTCTGGCTACGAGACTTTTGTAAGATGCTTCTCGCAAGAAACATGTCATTCTAAACACTCGTAACTATTGTTCTGTGTTGAAAGAGTTCTAAGAAAACCTTTCACAGTAAGTACCTAAGTTTAGGTGTACATATTTGTAATTATTCTTGGACCTAACGTTATCACGTTTTCTATTAAAAACATTTTAAACCTATATTGTTTTTTAGGAAAAAAGGTATCGATTCTGCCAATTCGTGTTGAGAACTAAGTTTTGCAGAACGCCAAATGCCACTAAAGTGGTTTCCACTTCGATCGGGACACCCTATATCTTATTTACATCGCGCCGATATTTCCCTGACAGTTCAGAAAAGTGCTCCGCAAGGTAAACAAAGCTGTAGGCGGCCAGATGCGGCGAATTTCCGATCATATGGTCGCGACACGTAACGCAGAGATAAACACACGCACGAATCAAAAAGCGAACATATGGTGCATCGCTGTGTTAACACAGATTGCACCGCAGCGCAAGCGGTGCCGTGGGTGGCACCGAGACCCCGCTGCCGCCACTCCACTGGGTCGCGCCGCCTAGCAAATGTGTAACCCGGGAGTCTATCGAGGGCCAGACAACAAAACAACCCGAACATAAAAAAATGCTCGCCCTCAGGCATACCGGCCAGGTAGGAGTCGATGAAAAACTGATGTTTTACATTAAAAAGACGGCTGCGGGAATTTCACGATTCACGTCATCTGCCCAACAGAATTCAGGTAGTCGGCTGCGCTCTTTCTGGTGGTCTAGAACGTCCTATTTTTGGGGAAACGGGCGTTGCATTCTGTCCGAGTTGCAACACGACAAATAAGAAAGTATATTCTACTAAATAAAATCCTGTAATTACACGGGTGTCTTGCTAGTCGTTACAATAATTTTAGGAGGTGATAAAATACGTGATTTTGAATCGATTGAAACAAACATACCTATACCAAGTGTTACAATATTTGTGATAATTTATTTTTTATATATTTTAATTTAACCGTGCGGTTTTACAATTATTGAAGTGTAGAAGAAAAACAAATCTTTTTATAACAAATATTTTTATGCTATTTTATTAGAAATGAATGGATTATTTAAATGATTTAACCAATAAAATCCAAAGTGGCTTCGTTACTTACCTAGAACATCATAAACATGGTTTTTCTACTTTATAAAAGCGAAGTCAAAGGACAATGTTAAAAATAGCCGATTTTTGGCTTATCCGGGGGAACGCATAAATCATAAAAAAATCAATTGATTATTGTTAATTAACATTAGAAATGGCCCAGAAATACGTCAGATAGCTGGGGAAATGTCGCTACTACCCCTAAACCTATATAAACTACCCATAAATAGCTTTAAATGGATAATCATTAATTATTGTTATAAAATTCGTGTAAAATGAAAGAAATGCTTGAAAATGTTTTGAACAGACAGTATGTCAATATAAAAAGTGATAAATGACTGTAAAAGTGCCCATTCAATGGCGAAATAGCGCCAATTGTTCTCACTTTCCGAGCGCGTACTGAAAAAATGGCAATTTATCCTTGCGCCCATTTTTCAGGTCGCAATAGTATAAATGAACCTTAAAAGTGATTTAATCATTTTTTTCATAGTAAACGAATTTTACAACAATAAATAATGATTATCTATTTTAAGCTATTTAAAGGCAGTTTATATAGATTTAGGGGTGCAATTAATATTTCCCCACTTACATTAAGTAAGTACTCTAGTATCAGTTTTTGCATTTTTTGACAGTAATCTATAATTTTTTTCTAGCAATAAGCGTTCCCTTGAACATTTAAGCATTATCTATTTTTGATGTCGAAGTAAGCTCACCATTAGCTTTTGAAAGTCGTTTTTTTAAATTTTTAGGGGTGGAATGGACATTTTTACAGTTATTTATCACTTTTTATATTGACATACTGTTTGTTCAAATCATTTTCAAGCATTTTTTTCATTTTACACGAATTTTATAACAATAATTAATAATTATCCATTTAAAGCTATTTAAGGGTAGTTTATATAGGTTTAGGGGTAGTAGCGACCCAGCTATCTGACGTATTTCTGGGCCATTTCTAATGTTAATTAACAATAATCAATTGATTTTTTTATGATTTATGCGTTCCCCCGGATAAGCCAAAAATCGGCTATTTTTAACATTGTCCTTTAAAGGTGGATTTTATTTAAACCTTTCTGTGCAGGTTTATTCAGATATTATTAAAAAGTTACCTAAGCAATGCTCTTTCAGTTCTTAGAAAAAGTTACTTGATAAAGATTCTAAAAATTAGAGAAATTAATCGTAACACTTTTAAGCATGCAGGGAGCGCATTCGCCAAAACAGAGGACGGTTTAGTATGTAATAAAAATGGTTCAGAAACGTTCTTATTAATGAACTGTACTTGTTTGACTGCCACACCTTAACACAACTAAAACCCTTTATGTTAAAGATAAAATTTCATTCATAATAAATTGAGTAAAAGTAAATAAATTCCACCCATTTTTATCAGTGTATTTTTTAAACAAAGTATGTTTTGCTTAATAAAATTGCATAAAAATGTATTAAATGTATACAAAACGTAGATAAACATTGTATATAAATTCAATACAAACAATTCTACACAATACTTACCATGTGACATAAAAGTACAAATTTGATTTAGATCATTTTCGGACACAATTTGTCCAAAAAAACAAAAATTAACAATTGTTGACTTATTCTGCATAGTGTATCTAATGCCATTTCGTTGTCATTGTTATTCCTATTATCTTCTCGTTTACTTTTAATTAGCAGAATCGATTGGTCTTTCTCAGCGATTCCGTTTCGCTTTAACTGATATTAAAGCCACGACTAGAATACTTACTTCGTTACTTTTTCGTCTGATTCCGGTAATTCTTAAATCGATGAAGGATGGTAAGAAACGATTATTTCATCAATAATGCATACGACGGCGTTCGTTAAATTAAAATCCTGTCAGTCTGAGCGAACGGTAACAAGTTGACTAGCCGTGTTCGATCCTGCCAAAACAGAAATCAGTTTTTCCACGTTTAACAGCCGGAGATTGTTAAAATGTGACCGTGCATTCTGAGTATTTTCTATACAGGGTGTTTGTAACTAAATGCGAAATATCTTAGGCGGCGGTGCCGAAGTTATTTTCTGAGAAAACATTCATATAAACGTAAGCTGAAATATGATTCGTTTCCGACGTACAGAGTGTTTAAAGAGTTTTAATGACTCGAAATTTGAAACAGGCTTTGGAGGGATAATTGTGCATTTTTGAGGGTGATCCGAATATTTCTACAAGCACCAGTGACGTTCGTGCTAGAATTCCTCAAAAACGGTGCATCCTACGAAAAAAATTCGAGACCAATTTCATTAAGAATTGATGGCGGATTGCTAAAATAATATCAAAACGGAAGAAAAAGTCAGTGGCGTACCATTTTTTTATTAAAAAAGTGTGGCATTCCTGCACGAACGTCAGTGGTGCAAGTAGAAATATTCGGACCACCCCAAAAATGCACATTTATCCCTCCAAAGCGCGTTTCAAATTTCGAGTCTATATCTTTAAAACTGAAATAATTAATAAAAGTAAATAAAAAATTTAAATTTAAACACTGCACCCCCTAAAATATTTCGCATTTATTTACAAACGCCCTGTAGTACAAATATTATACAGGGCTAACTATGAGTAAGTACACAAATTTTAACCACGTGCTCAGGAAGGACTAAAAGACATTAAAAAAATGATTCCAGAATTTTAGCTCGATATTTAAATAATGGGGCAAAACCCTCTTTTCCTACGGAAAGTCGGCGCCTATGATACGCATCGGTTGAGATGGCTTAGATCCATCGATAAAACTTACATCTGTCAACAGTGTCAACAATATCTACTATCATGTGGTCATTTTTTTTTGCAGCTTTTCTAAATGCAGAAACGACGAAAATTAACATTCTTATTAGTAATAATACCTGACAGATAGGTAGGTAACAATTAATCCAGTTAGCTTCACTATTTTGCATTCGTTTTTCATTATTTCGTTACAAACTGGCAAAACTACAACATTTTCATTCATTATAACCACTCACTACCGATAAAACACACTTCCTGTAGGTACAGCTAGATAAAATAGCTATTTATTATAACAAAATCGAACGAAAGGAATAGATAATAGAAAACTTTTAAGGTACTCGCGGCAGTCTTGTCCCATAACCTAGAAAACCAAACCGGCGAACTATATTGTGGGTAAGTATTTGCACCTAACACAAATTTGAAACTTTTAAAAATTAAAAAAGGCACTAAAAACTGAAGAACAAAAAACTACAACGTAAACATATGGTAAACACAGGAATTGAATTAGAACATGGCCGGAAATTTTACAATCGTGTTGCTAGTTGCCTACGTTACCTACTCTGGACGGACAAGTCGCATAGGCGGCGTTAAATAAGGAATTAATATAATTTCGAAAAAAAAACATTTTTCGCTTTATAAATAAGTTTAAAATTTTTTTGAAGAGTGATTCCGTTAATTCTTAATGTTCTCTATCCCCTATTAAAAAAATTGTCTGAGTCATAGTTAACCCTGTATATAGTTAGTTATTATAATTTTTGCTTATATTATGATGATTTTGCTTATTAAATGATGCTTAATGCTTATATTATGCAGGCAAAAAAAGGGGGAAAACAAGACATGAATTCCATTAAGTTGCATTAAATGTGACATGTTTTTTCTTGAACAAGCTTACAGATGTCGAGATGCCTATATGTGTAAAAATCAGGTCACCTCATGTCTTTTTGTTCAGACAGATGTGTATCAATTCTGATAAGTTTAATTTTCAAAATAATTACTTGTCTATACCAACTGCCGAAAATCTAGTGTGTGAACTGCTCAGATATTAAAACAAAAGACAGAAATAATTGTGCTATATAACATCCCGTATTTTTAGTAGATATAGTGATATAACGATTTTTGCCAATTTTGGGACATTAGATAATAAGAATGAATACTTCCAAAGTTTTTATCTTGTATTATCAATTACCCAAGGTCGAAAACAACAGAGAGTGACTAATTCGCAGCACATAGGATGAGTACGGGAGGTGAGAGTTGCAGGGAGCATGATTACATAGGCGTGTCACTTGAGGAGGGTTCAAAGCACACAAAATTACCAAAAATAAGTTAACGTCTAGTGAACCTAGCATTTTAACAGTTTACTTTAAATGTCCCCCTGTGTCATCCTCTCCACAAATTAGAATGCCGGCCTTTGGAACGGCGACGGTCCACTACCACATACTTACATCTACCTGATGCGCACTGCGCGAATATCACGCTTTAACACTTAAGCGTTGTCGTCATGGACACAAAATTCGTGGCAACTTTTCTTTTATTTACGGCGGGAAAATATCAACTTTTAACAAATTTGGCAAACCAGTAAAACGGTACAAATATTATTGCTACTTTCATTATTATGCGGTAATAATTGGTTGTTTTGGGCTTCTGACAATCTACCATTACAGTCAATGACAGTTTCATGATGAAAATGATAGAAAATGTTATAGTTGACAAAATTCGTTAAAAAAAAAGACGCAAATATTCGCGAATTTAGCATAAGGACCAAAGGCTCCAGTTGAAGTAGGTACATTACTACTGTCTTGCATGATGGTGACCATTACAGTGTGTATAAACATCCTACTTACTAATCAATGTCTTTTTGCAATAACTTCTAGATAAATATCCTAAGCATTTAAATTTTGAACATCCATAATTCCCTCATAGGTAATCAATTGATTGTAAATATTATCTTTCTTAAGTCCACACGTAGCCGTTAAGAAAAGTGAGACGACTTAACGAACGTTTCTACTAAAATAACACGGGAATAATCCAGAGATACACCTTGATCTAGGCGGCTTAGAGCAAATGCGAGCATCAATCATTGTGGCGAACAAATGACGGTGACGTAGGTGCGTGTATGGTAACGTGATGAGGAGAGTTCATGGAATTGCTTTGTGGACTTAATGATTAACGGATTGCTCTGAGGGACGTACTAATAAGGTTATTAATACATTTTCCGAAAATGTGTTGGGAAATAAGTATTTATTGCGGTAATTTATAGAGAGAAGTTTTCGAGTATTACTGCAAGTTTCGACGTTGGACAGCAGGTTTTGAGGTCCTACAAGCGTCGGTTATGCAGGGAGTCCCGAAATTAATGCAGCAAAAGTAGATTCCTGATGACAAAATAATGCGATTAGCCAAATTTACCAAAATTTGCTGAAAAAGGCAGAATGTCCAAGTTAAAATTTTATTTTCGAATTTGTAAATAGCTAACTTTTTAAAAATACAAATATTTGCATACATTTTGGAAATTCGAGGTTATTGGAGGCGAGAAATTCAATTTAAATTTGTTTCTAATTTTGACGATACTAGTAGACAGCGCCACTTTATTGGGACTCTGTAAATCTGGCATCCGACTTAAAAATTCAATTCTTTCTTCGTGATTCTTATGGATTATCGTTTGTAGTTGTTTGTACATTTTTTTCGTATGTAGTAATTAAAAAAAATTAATATGACCTTGAAATATATCTGCTGTTTAGTATACTTATTTAAAACATGAATGGTGTTACATTTTATACATAAAAATATATTGAAAATAGCTATAATTATTTTCCCTACTACAAACGAACAATTTTTCACTACAAACTACTATAAATGATTCTCTATAAAAACAAACTTCAGATTTTAGTGCTGTAAAAGCCGGAGGATGATTTTTTTCATGGTTATATATCAAACTGTTTTTGTTTCAGTTAAAGTACCTTTTCCGCTGAAAATACGGAAAAATTTTACTTCAAAAAATTATTCAGAGTGCTAAACAATGACGATTTCGAAAATTTCAAGAAGATCGGCCTGTTCTGAAGCAATCTTTAGATAAGTCTCAGATAAGTCTAAGAAATTTTGCACATTGCCATAATTTACCATTTTACTAACGATAGCAAAGCGGTTTTTGTACTATATTTTGTTGCTCGTCGAGTATTTTACACATAGTTTTACGAGTACCTACTTATAATAATCGACGTCTGTCTATACCCGCGACAAGAATTCAGACGACTTACGTCATACGAACAAATAAATAATTCATTATATTTTCATCAAAATATTTAAGAAACTGCAACTGATAGTAAAAAAACTATATACTACACTAAAAGTTTGCATTATATATTGCGCTAAATTGCAAAAACTAATTAATTTTAACGCAACCAAATATCGAAAATTACGTTGACAATAAAAACAAATGTGTAACGTCAGCCGTGACGTAAGACGTCTGAATTCTTGACGCGAGTATATACTGGTACATTATTGATGGTCGTGGAAATATTCGACGCCCCTCGTACACACTAGAATTTTCCACTACGTTAAAACTGAAAATACTGTTCAAACTATCGCCTGACTATGGAGACTGGAGACCGTCGGCGATCCTAGTGGACGGTTTCCCAATCGTTCGGTACCGATTGGACCGTATAGATAACTGCATGCTTTATTAATTTTAATTATTTTCCTTTGTTAGAGACAAAGAGAGGTTGACAGGGAACGGCTTTTAGAAATTGCTCGACGGAGGTTTTCGTGCCTGTGTCGCCGGTAAGTGCCTGGCGTTTGTTTTTTACCTTCGAGCGAACACTGTTGCCAGGTGCAGACGCTCCTCCACCTCGAAGGGGCCTGAATGTGAGAATGTAAAACCCAAACTGAGGCGATTTTAATTATCGGGGTTCCTATTTTTGCCTCCATTTGCAATAATTAAATGCATATACAGCGTTACAGAATAATGTTAAGAATATCTAGGGACAGGCTTGGAAAAAATCAAAAATCAATGATTTTTATTGAGAAAAAAGTCAAGATATTGAGAATAATCTCTATATATTGAGTCTTCTAAAAATAAAAAGTATGTTTTACACCAGGATGCTTTCGTATATGAACTATCAAACTACTCAACACCTAATGCTGAGGCAGAAATTGCGCCAAAAATGTGTCTTATTTCTCTAGAATATCTTTTTTCATTTATATTTATAATTAATAGTATTTTTATTTTCAGAAGTTTTCTTTTGATTTAAATCATCGATTAAAATAAAAAAATCAGTTAATTAAAATCGTGATTTAAATCGGGCGCACCCTGCCTAGGGACAGGTTCTATGTTTAAAAATAGGAAAAACAGTTTATATAGTTGCGGTAAGAATTCAGACGACTTACGTCATACAAACCATCGTCTATAATACTTATCTGTCGAATCATCGTCGGCTAAATCAATCGCAACAGCCGTGCTTTTTCTAGTCTGTTCCATTACCCCTTTTGCAGTGACTCACCGCGCGTGGCAATACTCTACAGCACAAATAACGTAGTCGGACATAGTCGTCAATTGTTTCATAGAAATTATGACAAATGTCAAATATCTGTTAAGGTGTACGTTTCTGTTTACGTATCATGTTTAAATTTATAAATTGATCTAACCTAAAATAATAAGTATCGTATTTTTATGGTGAAAATGCAGGATTAGGAGTCGATAATTAATACGTATGTACCCAGTTCTATGAAAAATGTAAAATATTTAAACACGAAAGCTTTGTGTGAATTATTGGAACGCTATCAGTACTGCGTATTTTAATGGTTTCAAATAGTACCTAAATAAAAAATACGTGGATTTTTGCAAGCATTTCAATACTCAAACCGTTGCCTTAAATACTTTTATATACATTTTAATCAGCATAAATACAAAATATATTAGCAATGACAATGTATTTCTACATAGGTGTACAAATTAATATTGTAAATTTGCAACTGTTGACTGAATAAATTTAATAAAAATTCACATTTGGTTATGTTAGAAAGTTGAACCTGTTGTCAAGATGGTTTGTAAAAAAATATACTTACTTACTTCTGTCCTGGAAAATTGCATTACTAAACTGGCCACATGTATGTACCTAAATGTTGCATATACTTATCTAAAGATGACTGATAAAAAACTATAATAATTATACATACATAGTAAGGTTAGTTCAGATGTTAAAATTTATGTTAATATTGCTGCGTATCATACTACATACCCAATTTTACTGTACTTATGCTTAAAACAAGTATTTTTAAAATAGAACTATTACGTTAAAGGAAACGTAATATTTATATTGGAGGAGATATGGCAACCTCGCAACAAATCATATGTTTCATTACGTTGTTGGATGAAAAATCAGCCAGCGGTCCTCAAAATGTGGGTATTTTTAAAAAAAATTAATATATCCGTAAATATTAGAAATTTTTAAAAATGGCTAGACTGATTTAAATGACGAACTACACCAGCAGTTAAAATATTTGTACTTATTTAAGATTCACCCTGTATAGGTACCTCTAGTGAATTGGCAAATCGCAAATACAGTGAATTTAAAGTATTTGAATGGTGGTCGAATTTACTTCAATAAAACAATAATCCAAATATTTCTTTTTTTTTAAAAAAATATAAAGTTTAAAGGTTTCAAAACAGTATTACTCATGGCAATATAAAAGCTGATAAAACTATGAATTGCAAATTGCAATAATAATAAACATATCAAACAAATTTATTATTTCCGATTATTTCTTTATAAGTATAGTCAGCAGCTAACGGCGTCTACGTTTTTTTCTTCGTCTTTTACCGAGTCTATTACATAATATGCATAGAAATAAATTAGTTTTAACTATATACTTACGCAAACATTAGTAAATTGTACTTATGTAAAAAATTGCACCTGCAAAAGCTACTAAAAAAGTCATACAGGTGTTAACTACTTAAATATTAGTTTTTTAATTTTTTGCATTATTGAATTCATTAATTGAGTAGATACACTTAAGTATAATAACAGTCACAATGTAAGCAATTGCAATTTATTAAAAATAACAGTTACGAAATTAAAAAATAATGGTAGATAGGCTATTTTAAATACCTACTAACATGGATTTACCTATTTCAACCTAGTAAACGGTCCTATGTTGCAATTTTTAATTTTTACATACTGCAAAGCCTTAAAACATACTTCAATATGTTAAACAAAGCGTTATTTACGGATTTTATGCAGGTTTAAAGATATTTCACTGGAAACAACTTTAAAATTTAAATCAACTAGTATAACTAGATCATTCATGCATTGAATATTGAATATTATTAAACATGGTGCATATATATGCCTACATAGCAAACAAATCTAGCTTGTTTTACGTTTCTGTAAGTCCCAGATCGTCCCATATCAATATTAATAACTAGTTTAGTATCTAGGTGTAACACTGTACACTGACCAGACTACATCGGCGTAAGTTACTTCAATTATTGATAACAGCCGACATACCTACAAGCCCTATCTCCCCATCACAACATTAAGTACAAGCTCATATTTTATATATAACAATGAAACACACGTCACTCAGTGTTTACCTACTGGATTTCCTAAGTTTTGAATTTTAACCATATCTACCTGTCCTCCCACGATCCCCTGACGCCGAGATTTATCTCGAGAGGATGCCATTAGAATTTACGTAATAATAGAGATTTATAGATACGCGCGAAATGCTGTTAATCAGCAAACCGGTTATAGTGGGTAAATGCGTGTGATAAGACGATTAGCTAGATACCCCGTCACGTATGCCATTTGTGTGTGAGAAACTTTCTTCTAGTATGGAAGAAATGAAATAAAGTACTAAGTACATACCTGTAAGCGAGATCTAAAAGCAATACGCATCGATTGTACAATAAAAGTACTACACACTACACCATAACGAACTAAAACGTACTTAAACTGTCACCCATCACCGCTCACTGTTGCTTTCCATCATGGCCACCGCTGTACGGCTTTTGTTTCCCTACTATGATAAAACCGATTCTTTTACACATTGAAAATTTTAGGTATACTCGCGACAAGAATTCAGACGACTTACGTCATACGAACAAATGAATAATTCATTGTATTTTCATCAAAATATTTAAGAAACTGCAACTGATAGTAATAAAACTACGCTATAAGTTTGCATTATATATTGCACTAAATTGCAAAAAATGATTGTTTTTAACGCGACCAAATATCGAAAATTACGTTGACAATAAAAACAAATGTGTAACGTCAGCCGTGACGTAAGACGTCTGAATTCTTGACGCGAGTATACTCGCGTCAAGAATTCAGACGACTTACGTCATACGAACAAATGAATAAATCATTATATTTTCATCAAAATATTTAAGAAACTGCAACTGATAGTAATAAAATTATATACTACACTAAAAGTTTGCATTATATATTGCACTAAATTGCAAAAAATGATTGTTTTTAACGCGACCAATTATCGAAAATTACGTTGACAATAAAAACAAATGTGTAACGTCAGCCGTGACGTAAGACGTCTGAATTCTTGACGCGAGTATATAGTAATATTTCTTTGCAAAATCAAGAGTGCGTCTATACGAATTCGATTTCAGTAGGCATAAACTTATTTTCACTCAAAAATAATTAGTTACTACCGAGCTTACTAGTTACAACTTATAATTTAGTTTCAGATTGACAGGAACATGAAAATCGTGGAAAAATAGTGTATTCTGAATTCAACTAAAAACCTTTTTAGAAACAGGTTTTGACTGTCACTTGTTTGGGTAAATAAAACGACTAGATTGTAAGTAGGTGTAAAAGTCGAAGTGAAATCAAACATAAATACTGGGCCGAAAATAAACAAATAGATAAATTCTTTTTTAAACAAGGCAAATGATATATTTCCAAACGAGAAAAACAGATTCTTGGTGCAACAGCGAGCATATGAAATGGTCCATAACAACAGGCACAGTTTAATTCTGATCTTGTTTTGCCAAAATGTACAATTTTGGATGTATTTCTTTTTCTAATTTAACACTGTCTATGTTCGATTGTTGAAATATCTTTACATTAAAAAAAAACAAGATATTTAAACAAATTTTAAAGATAAATACGTATGTAGGTACGTATATTTGAAGTTAAATATTTAACTTTTAAACTAAAAAAGTTATGGCTTCTGAAATAAACTAGGTACTCCTTTTTAACATGTTTTTTTTTCGTAAAACATAGAGGTCGCTTCGAACAGTCCTTCGTTTTTTGCTATATACTTACCGTTACTGTCAACAAGCTCCTGATGAAAGTGGATTTTAATTTTCTGTAGTTATAGACTGATCAGTTAAGGATAGTCGTGAATTTGGGGGTACGTATTTTGTACGTATTTTAGTACAATCTGCCCTTAAAGTAGGTACGTACCTACCGCCGATGCTATAGGCTGTGTGAGGCCAATATCTATTAGGTAACACATTCACGGAAAATCGTACGCTTGTCAATCTCATCCGTTGAAATTATTTAATCAGAATGTCTTCCGGTTGTTAGCCCTTTAAATTGAAACAATCAAGGCCAAATCCATTCAAATTCACGGTTAATGGCTTCAATATTCGTTCTGTATAGCGAAGTGTTTGAATTTGATGTGGAAATGTGTTCTCAAATCTAATTGAAACTGAATTAGGCTTGTACCGAGTAGGTTCGTGAGAGTAGGGAAAATAAAAGAAAAAGTCGAAACTCGTTGTGGAGAGTCTACTAGCGGAGAAGCAAAAAGTGCATACACAAAGGATGCAATTGAAAACGGCGAGGTTCGTGCGAGGAATAACTACGCGGCGAATAAAATGTCATTGACTCTAAACAAGTATGTAGTAATCATGAAAGTACAACCAGTTTAAAAAACCAGTGCACTCTCGTTTTCGATTTGCACTATTCGGTTAAGGTAAAGGCCACGACAATGACCGTGTAAGTATTGCAAAACCTCCCAAATTGCTATTACTGAAT
Source organism: Monochamus alternatus (assembly GCA_037114965.1). Lineage (NCBI taxonomy): Eukaryota > Metazoa > Arthropoda > Insecta > Coleoptera > Cerambycidae > Monochamus > Monochamus alternatus. The sequence continues at coordinate 57,647,847 of CM073429.1, read as the reverse complement.
GGAACGCCGGCTTTAGAAAGTAAATTCGTAATAAATAAACAATAGACCCACCTGTCTGAAGATTCCGAACTGTCGTATCGGTCGACGCATCTCTTTTTTCTACAATCGTCCTCACAAGGCAAGAATCCCTCATGTTTGGATCCATCGTTATCATCACACAACTTATTAAATAACTTATCACTCGCACTCGCAATATAAAAGCTGCTCACTTTCTCACACGGAACATCATTCACACTGTCATTTGTCTCACATATCATAACGTTGTTGAAGTCTTTCATATCTGTCTTTTCGATTACATCGCCGATCGGATCACCCGTACACAACCCGTCTGCCATTTTGAGAACACACTGTCGCACTCGTCGAGAACGCGGCGGCGCGCGGTCGTGGCGCGGGGTACGGGGATGCGTGCACTGCGACGTCACGGCCCCCACTCTGCGCTGGTGCATACGACGTTCATTGGCCGCTCAACAATTACATAATTTACTTGACCAGTTGCGGGTAATGACATCTGCCTGCACTCCCGTTGCATTCATTGAAAGTGTATGATTTTTTAAACTCTTAATTAATAATAGTACCTATGGATGCGATTGTTTTAATCGAACGTCAAGCTAAACTCGGGCTTTTAAAAGGGGAAACCGGTACATATCCATTCCGATAATTGCTCGCGGTTGAGTAACGCATTATTGATGATGTGTTTGTTAAATAAAAAAGGTTTTCGAACAAACGTTTCATTATATTATTTTCGTAGTAGATCGGCAACACAAGATATTCCATGGCAATCTGCGCTGCAGTTCCACAATGAGTCTACATGCCTACTATTATGCTATGATAAAAATATGTAAAATCCATCTAGACATTTATTATTATTTTGACACCTATGTAAAGAAACGGATTATACACAGTGTCCAAATGTGGGAAATCTCTCAGGTGCAGATAGAACATGAAAAAATACAAGTTCCTATAACAATTTTTCCTACAGGCCCTCCCTACGTAGATGTGTGTCCCTGAAGGACGCCGCTGGAAATCAGTTTTTCTGGAATAACTTTTAAAGTACTCAGTACAATTTAATAAAAGTGTTCTTGAAACATATTTAGCTTTTTTAGTTTACCAGGGGCGGGCTAAGCTTTACAATTTAATGCTTAAATTTTTAACAGCCTGTATGATAAAGACTTTAAAATAATAATTCTGGGTAGCTTCGATTTTAGACTAAAAAAAGTAATCTTGTTAATTGTTGATAAAATGAACCGTTTTTGAGAATTTTGCAATTTCCCTAGAATAGAGAAATTTGTCTACAGTTGGCAACCTTGTAATTCCAGCCATTTGCACCTCCCCCCCCCCACTCTAACGTGCAATTTTAATAATCCGAACTAAGAGAAGAGTAGAGCGGCCCATTGAAATAATAACGAAACTAATCTATTTATTAATAAAATAAGTCTGTTAAGTAACAATACTTTTACATATATAAATATAAAATTGTGGAACTGTCAAGGGAAAATAATATCTTAAAAGAAATTTAATGTTTAATATAAAAGTGGACTTAAGAGGTGGTAAAAGAATAATAAACGATTTCATGCCTTACTTTTACTAAAAAGGGCCATGATTTCTATTTTTTTTTTCTCGACACAAAGTGCGATACGAAAGTCATTTAAACAGGAAAGTTTCATTTTAAGATGTTTAATCTGAAAAAAATACAAAATTTAAAAAAAAAACGCAATGGTGTGCTTAACGAAATTTTATCGTACAATAAACAATAATAGTACCTTTTTTAGTTTAAGGTAGAAGGTACCCATATTTATTATTTTAAAGTTTTTATCATACAGGGTGTTAAAAATTTAGCCATTAAGTTGTAAAGCTTAGCTCGCCTCTGGTAAATTAGAAGAGGTAAATATGTTTCAAGGACACTATTTTAAGAGGTCCTTACCAGCGACCATCACTTTCAATTTTTATTAAATTATATTAGGTACTTTTAAAGTTATTCAAGAGAAAACGATTTCCAACGGCGTTCTTCAGGAACACATCTCCGTAGGGAGGGCCTGTAGGAAAAAAATGTATAGGAACTTTTCATCTTATGTTTTCATGTTCAATCTGCACCCGATAGATTTCCCACATTTTGCCGGACACCCTGTACATATTCATTTATATCACATACAAAATAAATTATATCACATTTATCTTAAATAAGCTATTTAGATATCTTAAAATAATCCTTTTTTTTTGTTTTGACTACAAGTTCAATGTGTTGTTACTTGATCTTGAACTTAACTTTGTATAATAATGTTTTTGGGATAAAAATATGATAAAGATAAGATAAACTAAGATTATTTAAATTTAGTTAAAAGAAAATCACTGTCGGAGTTGTAGAAATCCTTCTGATGCTAGCTTAAGGGCAGGTACCTACACGTAGTTTTATTGGTAGGAACATCTAGACAGCTGCCTCAGTCAGATGCACTTGCAATTATTGTACATCATTAAATAATGTCATAATAATGCATATTTAATGACGTTTGCTCAAAGTTAATTGACACACTTTTTACTTGTTTAATTAAATAATATTTTGCAACACCTGTTTGCTTGCTGCATCCTTTATTGACAAAACATTCCAAAACAGAAGTTGGTTGTTAATAAAATAACGTAATTAAACAAATATTATTAGTTTACGCAATAAACAATAAGTATGTTTGTTGCTCTGAATAATAATTATTGGTAGGTTGTTTTAGTTGGATTCGTAAAAATTTGCCGCTTCAAAGCGACAGGGAACCGTATACTTTTGCTGCATTGGCGCGTCTGTGCATTGCAGCCAACTTACTTCATGCGCATGGGAAATTACAATTTTTCTGTTAAACTTATACTGAAATAGTTCTTGTTCGAATTTAGATTTAAAAACGACGGGAAATTAGAGTGTTTCATTACCTACACTCAGAAAATGTATTTTTTGTTTCACGTTCACCAATTTACAAAATCTAGATCATAAATTCAATAACAGAAGTACTTGGATTCGTTTCGCCAGAAATTGGCAATTTCCCTAGAATCGAGAAATATCTCTACAGTTGGCAACCTCTTATTTCTGACCATTTGCTCCCCACCCCCCTCTCTAATGTGCAATTTCCATAGTCCAAACTCGAAGAACAGTAAAGCGGCATATTGAAATAATCACGAAACTAATCTGGAGATCGTTTATTAATAAAATATCTCTTACTCTGTTATACTGGTAAAGATAGAATTAGATACAATAAAGTTTTGTATTGAGATCATAGAGTTATGTCGTTAAAAAAATAAATACAATATCTCAAAAAATTATTTAATGTTTAATAAACCAGTGTAGGTAGTTAGATGGTGTAAAAAATTATTATTATTCCAAAATAGGAACAAAAAATCAATTATTTGGAATAAAAGTGAAGCATGCTAATTTTATTAGTTTACGCAATAAACAAAAGTATTTTTGTTGCTTTATATATGTTTGTTACATTTTTAGGTTATATTTTAGTTGGAATCGTAAAAATTTGCCGTTTGAAAACGATAAGGAACCGAATAATTTTGTTTTAAATAATACACCTGATGTGTTGGCACATGCGTGCTTGTGCAAATCTGCAACATTGCCAACTTATTCCACACACTCTTTAAAATTTCCTTAACCTAATAATTTTATTTTTGCCTAAGTTTAACTTGACACTTTTTAATTTAATTTTAAACAGGAAAAATTTAAAATTTTTCTCTAAACTTACACTTACGCGTTCAGCTTTAAAGACGAAAGAAAATTAAAGTTTTTCCGTTACCTACACCCACAAAATGTATTGATAATTTCACAAACACTAATTTATAAAATCTAAAACATAAATTCAGTGAAGAAAGTACCTACATACCAGAAATTTGCAATTTCACTAGAATAGGGAAATTTCTCTACAGTTGGCAACCTTGTAATTTCAACCATTTGCACCTCCCTCCCCGCCACTCTAAGGTGCAATTTCAATAGTACGAACTAGGAGACGAGTAGAGCGGCCCATTGAAATAATAACGAAACTAATCTGGAGATCGTTTATTAATAAAATATGTCTGTTAAGTAACAATACTGGTACAGATATAAATATATACAAGGAAGTCGGTATTGAGAACAAAGAGTTGTGCCATTAAAAAAAATAAATACATATATAAAAATGTTTAAATGCAATCAAATTGTGGAAGTGTCAGGGGGAAATAATATCTCAAAAGAGCGTTTAATGTCTAATATAAAAGTGTACTTAGGTGGTAGGTATCCGGAAACTAAACAAACAAATGAAAACAGCAAATTGTAGCGATCATTTCATATCGATTTGACATAAATCGTTTTATCCAAAACTACTTCCCAAGAAAGATAGGGCTTTTTTTTTTAAAGAAGACTAGATTAAAACATTATAAAAACGAATCACTTTCTGCATTGAAAGTAATGGCCCGTCATCTAGTGCATCTTTTATTAAGGTTTGTTCGTTTTCGTTAATCGTTGTTTTATTATAATTTTTGTCAATTTGTGATATTATTTAATATAAAATACAAATTTTTCGTAGAATTTTACTTCTACACTGTTTTCCAGAACCACCAATCAAATATTAGCAAAGCATTGTAGGTTACTAATTATCGTGCCAAAGAAAAAAAGACACAATTCAAATAGATTTTTCTCGTATATGGTACAGTCTAGGCCATTCTTTCTCAAACGTTGTTTGAATAAAAAGTGAAAATATAAAGTAAAAAAACGTTACGACCCCCTCAAACTACAACGCACATCTTCAACTATTCGTTTATTAGGTATTATATATAGCACGATTATAACTAAAAAATTAATTGTTTAATAAAATGAGAAACAATGCCCTAAGCACTCAAGACAAATGTACCTTTTTAATTTAGAATACTTTCAAATTTTCAATTTTGATATTAAGAATACCAAAAAGTTAAAGATAAAAAAATATATATATATACAATTTATGTCAAACCGATATGAAATCATTCCTAAAATTTCCTGCCTTCATTTGTCCGTTTAGTTTCTGGACACCCTGTATATTATCCAATATAGGAGCGTTGAATGTTTATAATAAAAAATAAATTACTCAGAATACAATCGGTGCATTAAAATTACTGATAGAGGCAAGGAAGTATAATTATTTTAATTATTGCATAATTAATTGAAAAATTAAGTAACTATATTAATATTCATTTTTAAGCGCTAGCTTATAACGTGTTATTGAATAACAGCTTTTATACTAATTAATGCATTTTAAAAGGCTGCCAAATTAAAATATAATAATAAAAAGATGCATATAAAAAATATCTTCAAGTTGTGTAGGTTGGATCAAATTCTACAGGATTTTGAAAACTATCCATATTCCGAATTTCAATTAAATTTCTATTTCCGTTACCGGGTCGGACTGAAAATCGACAGATACTTTCAAAAGGCACTGTTGGAGTACAATACAGTAACGTAGAAGATAAAAATCACAAGCTCATCCATTTGTATCGAATTTGACCCGCCCTGTATATATACATTTATAAAACCAACAATTTATCCAAAATATATTTTTTTGCATATTTCCTAACAAATTCACAGCTGCAGAGTATTTTTTTTATTTTCGCATTTTTTCTAACGATAAATAAATTTTAAGTAGACGATTCCACCAAAGCTATTCACTAAAGAGTTTTCATAACCCTCGTAACAATTTTAACTTTCATTGCCGCAAATAATTTGTTGCACGAAACGTATGACAAAGGCACGTTTACGTCCACAAGGCAGTGGGCATTAAACCCTCTACAGAATTGGCCGCTGGAGTCAGATTTTCTTTACACAAGAAATTCAGCGGGAAGAGCACTAGATGGCCCTGAAAACAAGTATTACCTCACTTACTTTCAACACCAAAAATTTCAACAGAAATACATTTCATACACTTTCTTAATATATCCTTTCATTCTTAGGTACAAAACGTACAAAATATTAAAAATGTCCATTATTATTACCTGTTAGGTTACGTAACCAGTCAAACTTTAGGAAAACATTACTAGATGGCAGCACTCAATAAAAATCTCTTCTGTCTTCGTAACTGTGTAATAATTTGCAGCAGAAATGTCAGTTAGCTCTCAATTATTGAAATTTTGTACTTTTATATCTATAATTTTGTGAAACAACTAACATAGTAGACATTTACATGTTAAATATTAAGTGACTTAATACTTATTTAATATCTGACCAGCATAATGTCTACTACGTTAGTTGTTTTACAACATTATTTGCTAAATATCAATAACGATATCATATTATTATTGTAATTATTACTGTACATTATCACATAATTACTGCATGTTTGCAATAAATTTCGACAGACCTGAAAATGGATGTTAATCAAAAAACCGAAACGTTATCCAAGATGTGATAAACTATCATTATTTTTTTTAATTTAATTCTTTGCCTGTGATTCCGATTTTAAATAACAACTTTTATAAAAAATGAAAATAATGCAATGACGTGATTAAAAAAAATGTTTAAATGCATGTTTACGTTAGAAAAAAAAAATTTCAAATCGGCCTGGACCCGTCTGTCTTCAAGAGTTAGTTAATCTTAAATGATTGCATAACTCAGAGTAATCATACTCATAATCAATGGTCTGAAAGCCCATTTTATGTGCACAGCATCTCAAAAATTTATGCTGGATTGACTCAAGCATATTAATATAAACATGGTAATGTGGATTCCACACAATAGTTGCATAGTCAATAACAGAACGAACCAGAGCACAGTAAAGAATTTTAAATGAGGATATTGTAAGATTGTTTGTAATTCAATAAAATTGTTAATAACACTTTGAAGTTTAATGCAATTATTTATGCCAGTAATAACTTAACAATCTTAAGATCATCTGCAAATAACATAAACTGAGAAAAAATATCTTGGACACAATATCATTAATGAATATATTAAAGAACAGCGGACCACAATGACTACCCCGAGGGACACCAGAGTAAACATCAATAGTATTTGATATAAAATGTCCTATTTTAACCCACTGGTAACGACTTGTCAAAAAACTGCAAATCCAATGTAAAACTGAAGCATTAGTTTCCACAGGCCATCAGCTTAGCAATCAGTAAATCATGATTGACCCTATCGAACGCCTTCGAGAGGTTTGTATAAACAGACAGTCACTACAAAAGCCGTGCTGCTGATAAATTATGAGATCTTTAAAATCCCATGATAACGAATCGGCAACCAGCGAGTCTAACATCATAAATAACAGAATAAAAATCAGAACTACCGGATCTGATGCAAGGTGTCTCCCTTTCAGGCGACGAGGTTACTGGACTATAAATTGACATTCTATGAAAATTAAATTTACTTGACGCCAAAGGAAATCTAATTCCATAATATCTTGGACATTGTTGAATTTGCTATATTATTATAAAGGTGACAGGGATTTTAAGGAAGGATCGCCATCTAGTATCATTTTCTCCAAGTTTAGCCTGTTTAATAATAAATATATAGAAAACTACGTAAAAATTTCTACTTGCCTGGATGCTGTCCAACATTTTTTGTGCCCTGGAATACTCGCTCACCCACAGGGGTTTCTCCTCGTGGTTCTTCTTCAGATCGCTAAAACTCTGTACCGAATCTGTCGGTATGCAGTGGAAGACCTTCTCGTAAAACTCTGTGTTCAAACTGGCCGTCTTGTACCAGACTTCGTGATAGAAGTGATCCGATACGGGATCAGTGACGTCCAGGTCGAATACTTCATTTTCTTGCCCCAAGGTGCCCAGATGCTCCTTGAATAGGTGTTTGCGAAGACTTCCCGCAAATTCCCCACACGGAAAGGACTTGTCGTTCATGACGCCATCCTCAAAGGCTTCGTCCTTGAAATTTGTTATCAGTGGGTATAATAAATGCAAAAACACTAGTTTACCTCTATAATAACGGCGATTTCTGAGTCCCGTTTCCCTATAAGGGATCTGTCGTTTATATTGGCGGAACCGCAGATGACTATTTTATCATCGACGATCATCAGCTTGGAATGTACATATATGAGCTCGGTTATAGGCTCACAGTTTAACGTTGAGTGGTTTCTTAGACCGTAGAACGTTATGTATTCGGATGGGTCTTCGATCCCGGCGCCCTTTAATCTGTTTAGGATAGCGTCTTGCCCCCTAAAATGGCATTAATAGAAAATCGATTTGTTGGTAATTTCACTATAAACTTTTGAATCGGTGCTTACTGTGAGATTGAAGAGTAATTCCAGTGAGTTATCGCATGTAAGGACGTTCCCGAGGCGCCTCCCACTTCCCCCTCGAATCCAGGCAGGAGTGGCAACACCACAAATACCCTAAATACCTCCCCGGATCTATAATTGTAGAAATCACATGAAATAGTGAATAAGTGTCTTATATACTTGTACAGGCTGTAACCCAACCTTTATCAACTGTCATACTACGTACTCACCTAATCTCTCTATCAACTGTCATGTTATCTAGTACATTCACTCAACCTCTTTGTCAACTGCCATACTACCCAGCGTGTTCACTTGACCTCTCTATCAATTGTCATGTTATCTAGTACCTTCATCTAATCTCTCTATTAACTGTCATATTATCTAGTATATTCACTCAACCTCTTTATCAACTGTCATACTACCCAGTGTGTTCAATTGATCTCTCTATCAATTGTCTTGTTATCACATTCACCTGATCTTTATCAACTGTCATTCTATTATGTTGTGTTTTACTCTGCTGACAATGAAAGTTGCTCTTGACAAAGTGGATTTCAACACAAACTAAAGACAATATTAAGAGTATAAAAAAACTTAGGAGTTTTTATTGGTTAATTAAGTAGTTTTAATTATTAAGTATTTTAAAATTATAGTAATATTTTATGAAAAAGAAAAAAAATTGAATTGAAAACTGGCATTACAAAATTACTACACAATTCTTGAGACTTCACTTACTTGTGTGCTCTCACTATTCGTTTATAGAGAGCTTCGGCGATCTGATTCTTAACGTTGGGATTCCTGAAAGGCAGTGTTATGAAAAACTGGTTTTCTATGTAGATGTAGTGCTGCGCCTTGTTGATGGTGTCGATATATGCCTCATGGATACTCTGTTCTACCGTGTCCGGCTCTAAAAAACCACAAGACCAAGTACTAACACTTCGAAGGACCTGCATGGGACAGACAAAACAGAACACGTAATGCATTTTCCTGCTTTGAAACCCGTAAAATAGTTAGGTAATGGGAATGTCTCACATAATTTTTTTATTAATTTATTCGACAATACTGGAAAATTAAATATTTTTCAGTATTCTTCGCCTTGATCGTAGTATCCAATGTAACAAAAGAGAGTGAGAATTTCTAATGTAGCATTGCCTACTTACATCTCTCATTTATCACGTTCACTTACAGTGTTGCCAACTTAGCAGAATCTCCGCCAGATTCGACAGAATTTGATTTGTATTTGTTGGACACAATGTGTAATTGCAGATAGCAGAATTTTTAGTGGATTATGTGATTTTATTTAGCAGAATTTTGTTAATACTTGTCTATTATAACAACAAAATAAAATTTAAAGGTCTATATTGAAATTTGGACGATTCGACTGACTGATGTTATAAAGACGACTTGATCTAACTGATTGTGTAAAAAATTTAAATCACTGTTATAGGGAAAAACGTGCAAATATATACTCGCGTCAAGAATTCAGACGCCTTACGTCACGGCTGACGATACATATTTGTTTTTATTGTCAACGTAATTTTCGATATTTGGTCGCGTGGAAAACAATCATTTTTTGTAATTTAGTGCAATATATAATGCAAATTTTTAGTGTAGTATATAGTGTTATTACTGTCAGTTGCAGTTTCGTAAATATTTTGATGAAAATATAATGAATTATTCATTTGTTCGTATGACATAAGTCGTCTGAATTCTTGTCGCTAGTATACAAAAATTTGTTGCATTTTTGTTTATTTATTCTACAGGATGATCTCCAAACTTTTTAGTTCACCTAATCTCTCTATCTGTCACGATATTTAGCACTCTGTCAATTGTCATGTTGTCTTGAATGTTTACCTAACTTTTCTATCAACTGTAATATTGTCCATCACAGTAACTTACCTCTCTATCTGCCATGTTAATGTGTTCAATAACCTCTCTTTCAACTGTCATATTATCTAGTGCATTCACTTAACCTCTCTATCAACTGTTATGTTGTCATCTTAACAAGTTGGATACGTCTCAAATGTTTATATTTTAAAATGTTCTAGATATTGATGTAATATTTTATATATATATAAGTATAAATTGGTGACAGCATGTGTATGAACTATTTTAAAACTATATTGGCATTTTACATAACAAAATTCTGGTAGGACATCCCCATCAAGCTGGTTTTATATAAATTATTTTATTTAAAAAGATAAACTAAGAACTCACCTGACACGTCACTTTATGCGTCATATTCGGGAAGTAAACGGGCAACGTATCGTATTTATCGTAATTCTTTGGCAGCAAATAAGGATATATATCGTTCTTCTTAGCTTTTTCCAGCTTTGTTGCGTTCCACCGCTGAATAAAATGCCTGGAAACGTCCCTCGCAGCCGGTCCTTGCACGCAAACCCCGATATCGTGCCAAGGCATCCTGGGCGTCGTAACCCTGTCTATAAAATCATCGAACGGTGAGTCCAGGTTGGTGAAATCCTTCACTATAAAGTTTACGTAGTCCTTCCCGATCCAGAACTTCGCTGAACCGTCCAAACTTTCGATGATTTGTTCTGGCGTTTGCAGGTCTTTCTGGCATAATTCTTGCCCGTCTGGGGTGTCCGGTTTGTCGGTAGACTCCTCGCTTTCATGTGGGTTATACACAAGGTGTATCAGTTCCTTGCCTTTGTTTTTAATGGTGTCTTTGATGTCGTGCATTAAGTTCTTCCGTTCCGGGTCAGGGGTGTTCAATTTTGCCTTGTCGGGCGTCTTGCAGGGCATGAGGAGATTGTCCCCGGGTTCCAGTTGAGGTAACGGATGACAAGTTTCTTCAGATGTGGGTGTATCTGGTTCTTTCACTTCAGGTATAGGGGTTTGTTTGTAGTATGGAACGGGAATCGGGTATATTACATCACCGCTTGGCACGCTGGAAGACTTTTTTTTCAACGTGGACACGTCCATTGTCGGAGTTATGCTGCCAAGATCTGTTAGTCTGTAAAAATACTCGTAAATAAGGTACAACAAACAGAAGTGGTTATTGAAAGTACCTGTGCTTATCATCATCCCATCTGCCGTAACACAAGTCTATACCACCGAGGAAGGCAAAGGTTTGGTCAATGACTACTATTTTTTCATGGTGGGCCCACAAGAAAACACCGGCACGGGCATGATCGGGATGCCTTAGTACTTTAATGTTCTCCGATGCTGATATTAACTTTTGTTTGCTGTAGTAGCTGTTTAGACCCAGTGCCATTTCTACTTCTTTGTACAGTAGAATATAAATCTTGACTCCTTGTTTCTGTAAAATAAATGCAAATTATAGAATACATTTATCTTTACTTGTTCAATAGCACAACAAAAATCTAAGTCTACAGCTTACTTTCTAGAATTCCTAGTTCACTTAATCTCTCTATCAACTGTCATGTTACCTAATACGTTCATCTAACCTTTTTCTGCAAACTATATGGTATTTTCCACATTTCTTGTTTGATAGTACTGGAAAATCTAAGCCTTAAGGTTGACTTCCAGAATTTCTATCTCTCTATCAACTGTTATGCTACCTAGAGCATTAACCTACTGACTTAACCTCTCTAGCACCTGTAATTTTAACAAGTTTGACACCTGTAAAATGTTTGCACAAGAACAATATCCAAAACATGTTAAAATATTGTTTTGAAGAGTGTTGTGCATTTTTCACATATTTTTCACAATATATGTTTATGATTAAATAGAAGTAATTTTGTACTATTTAAAAACTATATCCACATATCTGAAAAAACAATCAATTTTCCAAATCACTGATTTCAATCATTACATAAACAAATCAATTTTTAGACTAGAGGGACATTTTTCACAGAAAGCTCAGTACTGAACACATTTACCTATTCTCTCCATCATATGCCATATTACCCGCCACATTCATCTAACTTTTCTACAAAGTAAACACAAATTATAGGGTATTTTTTCCATTTTTGTTTAATTATTCTATAGCTTGCAGGATGTTTCCAAAAAATTTTTTTCATCTAATATTCTCTCCATCAATTGTCATAACATGTTAACCTAACCTCTTCGTCAATTGTCATGTTGTCTTGAAAGTTTACTTAACGTTTCTATCAAATGTAATATTATCTATCATATTAGCTTACCCTCTCTATCTGTCAAGTTAGTGTGTTCATTTAATCTCTCGTTCAACTATCATATCGTCTAGTGTGGTCATCTTAGCTCTGTATCAAGTGTTATATTGACAAGTTTGATATGTCTAAAGTTTTTATATTTCAACATGTTCTGGATAGTGATGTGGTTGCAGCAGCATGTTATATAAACAAATTCAAATTTTAGACTAGAGACATTTGTTACAAAAAGTTCAGTATTTTATAGGTTACGCTTAAATAAGTAAGTAAAAAAATGCAAATTACATGGCATTTTTTCCATTTTTGTTACTTATACCATACTTATAGCTTACAGGATGATTTCCAAAGTGTTTAGTTCACCTAATCTCTTTACCAACTGTCAGATTGTCTAGCACGTTAACCTAACCTCTCTGTCAACTGTCATGAAGATTCACTTAACATCTCTATCAACTTTAATATTGCCTATCATGTTAGCTTATACTCTCTATCTGTCATGTTAGCGTGTTCACTTCATCTCTCCTTCAACTGTCATATTGTCTAGCACGTTCATCTAACCTCTCTGTCAACTGTCAAATTGCTTTACTCATTCACTTAAACTCTCTATCAACTGTCATATTGTCATCTAACAAGTTTGGCATGTTTAAAATTGATATATTTTAACATGTTTTAGACAGCGTTATGGTATTTTATATATATTTGATTAAATGTTGAAAACTTTGAACTATTCTAAAACTATTTTTTGAAAACTAAATATAGACTATTAGATTTTAATTATTACATAAAAAATAACATTCTCTATGAGACTTTGGTACTTACTGCTTTCCTTTCTAATACTTTATCGAGCTGCCAGTAATCAGCTACGATGGCGGGTCTTTTCAAGTAAATCTCCGGGCTCAGCCACCAATCGGTAATGAACACTTCCTCCTTAGCACTCTCTATAGCGTCTGCGACAGCCGACATGTAGGTGGCACCATCAACAAACCAAGACGCGGTGATATTAGTCCTAATAGGTGCGAATGAGTGGTTTGGATTCGGCATAACAAATTCTCTAGCTGTAAATTGGTCAATTAAAATGTACTTTCTGTGTTTCATGTATCACTCACCAGATGTAGCTGCAATATCTTTCAACGCCTCGATCCACTCTTTACTTCTTCTCCTCGTCCAACAGTTAATCGTAAGCTGTCTACTGAGAGTCTGAATTTGAAATCCGGTGTGGAGTCCCAAGGCGTAACTACCGGAAGCAACTTCAAAGCCTTGATCAAAGAGCACCACACGATTTACTCGTCCGGTATCGGGGTTTATATAGCCAAAAAAGGTGTCTTTTATGAAAAACCATCGCTTTACCCAACGGGAGCAGATGATGTTGCAAATATGTTGGCATCTAAAGCACATTAAATGTCGATATACATTGTTAAAAGGTAAATACGATAAAATATTACCTAACGCAACAAAAACAGTTGTAAAATCCAAAACAGTTACAACCGGTATACGTACTTCCAGTTTTTTTCTTCACTAGGCCCTCTTTTCCTTTTATCCCTAATCCATTAATAAACGATAAATGAGATACTTGTAAAAATTCTATCTAAAAATTGTTAGAATATATATTTCATCAATTACCATAAAGCGAATGTGTTATTCTGTAATCGGTGACTAAATTCATATAATTTTGCAAATGTTTTACTGTTTTTGATAAATTAGGGGTACTTACAGTGGCGGGATGGTTTCGGTAAATCGTAATAGAGAGCAAATTGTTAAGATAGCTCTCTATCTGTTGCATTCTATTTCCTAATCGATCGAAAGACACTAGAACTTCTGGTTTCTTCGGAAACCTAAAACAGATATTGAAAAAAAAAACAGTTTCATCCCGTTGCATCAAATTTTTACCTTGGCAAGGCACTTTTCCGTTTTCCTTTGGGGGAAACCGGGGCATTTTCTTTGAAACTTTTCCTTTTGTTTTTGTGAGTTTTACTAGGGAAAGGTATATTTAAACTAGTTCTAAATAATACCAATTGTTGGTGTAAGTTCTGTATCTCTTTATATCTCTTTTTGATTTGCCACGTGTAATTTCCGTGCATCAGAGATATCGAGTACCTAAAAAAAGATTACTGCTTTCACTCAAATCGCGTTTTAAGTTAATCAAATTGAAATGATATTTTAAAAGGTAAACCCAACTATTTTTGGAATAAACATAATCACTTCAAAGAAGTTATTTTTGTGTAAATTTATTTTCAGACCCAATATTTCATGCCGACTAGAAAATAGTTAATAGATTTATTTTTACTACTTAGTATATAAATAATAATAACGTACCTATTTCTAGAGATGACTTTATTGTTGGAAAAGGTATGAAACAATATTTTATATTTAAGTCAATTTGTTACGATATAAATAGGAATGAAACTTACAAATTTGGGTTAAGCATGTGAGTGGTCAGGTTCCTTTCGTAATCTGTAATTTTCGCCGTAATATCGACACCTGGTATAAAAACATTTCGATGGTACGACTTAAATTTTTTATAGTTGTGAATGGAATTGTAGGGAAGACCGTCCATTTGCTCATCTAAAAGAAAACGAGTGTTAAATCGAATTGCACAATCTGTCATGATGGAATTCAGAGAAATTTAGAAAATAAGGAGAAATATAGAGAATTCCAAAAAAATACCTACAATTTTTCCACATCATAAACTAATCTATTCTAAACAGGAACCACAAAAGTTAAGATTGTTTATTTGAATGATTGCTATCAATACGTCATATTTGCATTTTTAGTTGTTAAAATCCTCTTGTAAATAAGAATATCAGTACAGGTTTTTAGAGATCAAATTAATCCTGATAAAACTTGTAATTAATCAAAAATAATTTTATAAAAAAATATATTTAGTTTGTCGTTTTAAAATATATTTAATATTACAACCACCTGTAAAAGAATATCGCCTGTAATTATTCAAAACACAATAGATCATTAAAATTGTAACCTTGCCAAAATAATGGTTAGAAGTTGTAAAAAGTGTTATATAATTGTTTATTCTATTGCTTCAACTACTACTGTTGCTGCTGGAAACTTGATAGGTATATTTCGTAAATTTGACACGCACTTAAAGACATTAGCGTGTTGACGGTCACAAAATACATTTGACAGCTATCAAAAATATCTCATTAATATAAACAACCTACACTCGCAAACTGACACAGATTTAACGACAATGGCTTATTGAATTAAGAGATTTTAAGTAAAAAATTGAATTATTAATTATTGTAATTTCTTGTATTACTTTATATTACACGTTCCAACAAAATATGAATATTTAATAATTACTTTCTAGTTCCTCGTCCGAGTTAACAATAGCAACGGGTCCATCGCCCATATCGACCAATTTGATAGTTTCTGGAACTCCCAGTTCATCGTCATAGTCACCATCAGATCCAAGACTTGGTCTTGTGAGAGAAAGTTCATTATATTCCCCATTTTCATCGTCATTATCCATGCTAAAACAGAAAATAATATTTTTATTAAGAAAAGCAGGTATATTTTTTATACCTTATTATGGTACTTTGAGACATTTTAATATAATTTTAAAATATTGCAAATTTAGTGTGTCACAGTAATCAGAATAATATCCTTATCTTTAAACTAGATAATTTCAAGTAAATACAATAAATATGTATTACAATCGTAAAATTTAGTATCTGGTTGAGATGTTCAAGTAACTCATGTCTGGATTTCAAAAAAAAACATACTTACCTTAATTATTTAAGCTACACACGCTCTAAACGAAACTAAAAATAAAACTTGAAATAACACGGGCATATGGGATGGGTCTTAATTAATAAATAACATTTTCCTGGCATAACCACACATTTTGCGTTGGTTATCGAAGCAGATTATAAACCAGTTCTTATTTCCCTTGAAAATATGAACAAGTTCGTTGAAATGTTGAACGCTCCGTCACTAGTTTAAATGACTATTTCCCAAACTTTATGACGGCAAAAGAATATCTTAGATGAATCATGATTTCTCTTTTGTATGCAATTCTAGGTTTTATTAATTAATTATTCTGTTTGATGTCTACGTAAATACAAATTTTATTTTACTATAATAGACTTTGCTATTGCGTATGCAACACTTTATACACATCAGCGTATTTATGGTAATCTAATTATTTTTTTACAGATATCAACTGACGTTTACATATATCCAATGGCGTAGCTACAAAAGAATTTGGGGACGAGAACCCCCAACCACAAATAATTCTTATTTTTTCAAAATAATAGAATTTTTTTAGTGTTAGCAGTTTTATTTGCAAATAAAAAAATTAGAAGCAATTTCTTCACACGGCACATATTTCAATGATTACTATAACATTTCTTTAGTTTCTAAATTGTGTAGCAAACATTAACAAGTTTACCAAAGCCTGCAAATCCTAAAAATATTTATTATAAATTAGCTTGTATTATTGTTTACGTAACCTTACCGATAAAACTCTTCCTAGGTGTACTTCAAAATGACCATATATTCTCAAATCGATTTTCTGATGCAACAATTGCAATAGAAAAGTGTTTCTCTGTGAAGTAAAAAATTAGTTACTAGCTAAACCATCGTCTGCTAAATCGGCTTGCTGCGATTTAGCCGGCGATGGCTAAACCTTCATGTTTGTACCTTACCCTGGTCCCTATACAATCATCAAAAAATGCTGACGTTAGTTCACAAAGCGTATAAGAAGTCCTAGTTGCCTGTAGCAAGAAAAATGTTCATCAGTAGCACTCGTTTCTGAAATACTAATTTTTAACATACCTCGTACTTTAGCATTGTGGCCAAAACCAAAATTCCTACAGTAGTAGCTATATATATCATATTCCAAATATAACTTTCAACATCTAATTTCAAATGGGCTATATTCATAGCCCCTAACATCAAAGCAGAGAATTGCAGGTAAGTGAAGAAATAAAAAGTGACCATACTGAACGCTGACGCATATAAAACATTGTTAACTGTATTGCATAACTCTGAATGAACTTTAGCTATAGCCCACAGGTTGAATTTTACCTGTTTCTTGGTGAGCCACGAAAAGTCTTCACTCAAATAATCATTTACTAATCTGAGTCTTTGAAGGACTAAAATTCCTAGATAGTTGAAGTGGTACACTGGAATGACGGACACTGCACAAGGAAAACTATATATGAAGCAGAACCTTATAAACTCTAGTATACTCTTATTCCACAACAAATGCAATATCAGATTCATAGCGGCAAAGAAAACTATGAGAAGCGAGCCATAAAGTGTTATTTTGTGTATGCGGGTATAGTTAAGTTTAAAACCCAACCTTTTTAAAGTCTTCTCTGCTTTATAACAATATCCATATGCTTGTAAAAGTATGTTTGATCTAGCAGGGAATATGTTCAATGTGAAGATACCAAACACCATTTGGGCGATCAAGTATATGTTCACTATGCTGTTCAGATTGTTATCATTGCTTTCCAACTCTTTTATTACAGTTATTGCTATCCCTAGCAAGAGAAAAAATGAATACCCTAAAATTAAAGAAAAAACAAAATATTAAGCAAATGTAACCAACTATGAGACAATAGCTAGCTTTAAAATAGTGTTTTGAAAATAGCTCAAAGAACTATAGTTATCATAATTTTTTATTGAATATTGTGAATTTCGGAAATGAAAGAAATGTTGATATAGAAACGAGTTTGTTTATTAGGTTTTCGTTAATAATATTGTGTTAGTGGTTTATGAAAAATGCCAGACTCTTCTGCTTACAACGATAATATAAAGTATGATACAGAAGAATCATCAAAAATCAAGATTCATTCATTATTTGAGACAAAATCCAAAGATAAATATAGATTCGAGTCATGACGAACGTGAAAAGAGAATTTACTATTTCTAACGGAAACGTCGAAGGAGTTAATCTTGTTTCGAAAATATTCCTCTATTTGACCGTCACCAATTGAGCATTCAAGATTCTCTTAGGATTTAAAAATGGACAATGTACAAGGGGATAAATTCTATATGGGGTTTCCTTAAAATAATGCAGACTTTTTGAAATTGCCAAATACTGGGAATTACACCGGCCACTGTGATGCAGGCTGATGCAGGAGCAGACATCAACACTCTTAACGAACATGGTGGATGGAAAGCAACAAACGTGGCAGGATAGGAAGGATATATAGATGATTCCGTTCAAGTAGCTTCTAAATTATTGGGTCAAAGAGAGATCAATATAAATATAAACTGGTCCTCTATATCATCAAATACATGCGCAGGGTTCTCCATAGCCAATTGTAAACAAATTACAGTTAAAATTTGTAACAATTGATTTAAGTTAACAATAAATGAATAGTTAGCTCAAGAATTATGACGTATTTTTTGCGTGCGGGAAAATTTTTCTCGCACTAGTTAGGAAAAATCGAATATTCTGTAACTCAAATTAGTTAATGAATGTACAACTTTTCAAAACACTGTTAAAAAAAGCAGATTGATTGAATATCTGAAAATATCAAATACACGGACATATACAAACTTACAAGCAGATATTATGTATTTTTTCCAGCTCATACTGTAATAGATAAAATTACCGTTTGGTGCCTTAATTCTGAGATATGGGGTCATACCAAACGCAATGTAAATCATATACGATGTGTCTAGAATACCATAGACGTTGTTAAAAAGTTTGAAATTTTCAAAGTAGTCGAATTTATTCCAAACTGAAATAAAAGCCTGCTTAATTCTCATTTTGTTGTGAACGTACTTTAAGACACTTTGCTTTAAATTGTCTGTCACGATTTATATGAATTACAAATATGGATTAAATAATAAACCGAACATTAATCAATTATTTACTCAAAGAAATTACTTTTTCTTATTACGTTAATAATTTAGTGATAATTATACCGATGGATATTTGATAATGGATTATATTCAATTCCAGATTAGATTGACTGGAAACTAGTTTTAATGTTATTTAATTGAAAATATTTGTATTTCGTTTATAACTAATTTCTTGAAATGTATAAATTTTGAAGATATAAAACCTTTGTAACTATATTTTATGGTTTTAATAATAAGAAATACTTATCAAGTTAGTCATGCTTTACCATGCGACTAATTTAGATAATATAACCTAGCCTTTTACTATAATTGCTTTACCGATAAAGTCGATTGGAATAATAACGCAAAAGATGATAACTGCAGTGAAAAGAGTAACATGAACAGGTGAAAACACCGCTAAAGAATGAAAATTCTCTTACTATGTATTTTGGTTGGGATTATACCAAGTATTAATCCCAATATCCTTGATGCTATCCCTAAGATCGTGAAAAGTATTGGTTATGATATTATCGACAAAGCGGGAGGGAATACGCGCTGTTCGAGCGATTTGAAAGTCCTTTTGAAGGACTTAATTCGAAGGAAGTTATGGGTCTTGGAAAGTAAGTAGCAAAATATTTCAAATTAAAAGTTAACTATTATATAGAAATAATTAAAAAGCATTGAATGTTTTAGTTATGTACTATTTAATTTACATAATATCATTTCAATTCTTTTAACAAACCTGAAACAAGCATTTAACAGTTTTTGACATTAGTTGTTTTAAATGGTCGTTTACAATTTATCTTTGATCGATTATGTCTATCGTGAAAAAAGTACTGGACTTTTATCCACACATATGAACCGTCTAAAGTGATAATATTGAAAAAATAATAAACGTATAATAAATCAAATTTAATTTATATACTTATTAACATTTATTAAATCTCTAATTGAAACAAATATTGTCAACTATAACATTTTCTATCATTTTCATCATGAAACTGCCATGGTAGATTTTCAGAAGCTCAAAACAAATTTTATTAACACCACATAATAATGAAAGTACCAATAATATTTATAGTGTTCTATTGTTTCGCAAAAATTTGTCAAAAGTTGAGATTTTCCCATTAAAAATAATTAAAACAAAAGTTGCAAAATTCGTGCAAAAATCCGTGAATTTCGCGTCCATGAGGGCAAAGTTTAAGTGTGTTATCCGCGGAGTGCGCATCAGGTAGGTGTAAGTGGATGGTGGTGGGCAATCGCCGTAAAAAGGACGACATTCTAATTTGTAGAGAGGATGGAACAAGGGACACATTTAAAGTAAATAAGTACATTTTTGATAATTTTGTTTGCTTTGAACTCTTCTCAAGTGGCACGCTTAGGTAATCATGCCACCCTCACCTTCCGTACTCATCTCTGTGTTGTGAATTAGCCACTCTCTATTATTTTCGACCTTGAGTAATTGATAAAAACTTTAAATTTGGAAATAATTCTTATCACTTTTATTATCTAACGCCACGAAATTGGCAAAAACTGTTATATCACTCTTTCTTCTAAAAAAATGGATGTTATGTAACGCAATTATTTTTGTCATTATTGTATATTTTTATACCTGATCGCCTTCAAATTTGGTACGTCTAGTATAAATTATCTTATATTATTTCAGTGTTGGACGCCTCTGGAAAAGTTAACAGCGGCATGTTAGAGGGCAACATGCACATGATCGGTAATTTTGACCAGTGCCTGAAAATCCACGAAGAAAAGAACGATACTGTTATCGACGGGCAGTACTGCACTGTTATCCTTCACCCCAGCTCTAAATATTCAAACAACGCAACTGTCTTGCTGGACGTGTTAAAAGTATGGGCATAGCCAACTATTTTCTTAACAACCACGTGGTAAAATGTTTCTTTTTAAGGCTTTTAACTACCTGGGCATACAAGTAGGATCGCATACGAAAGACATTCTACAAATAATGAAAGCAACTTTCGGGTTGTGCCTACCAGCATCGTGTACCATAGGAAATTTACAGTCACTATGGAACTATATCGAACACGTTTTTAGAGTTCCTGTTCATCTGGCCTTTGAAGATGTTTTGTGCAGAACCAAAGACAAGCCTATCAAACCCTATCCATTCGATAACCAAGTAATGTAGGTATCGTCGGTAAATACTTTTTCCTACGGTCACGCGGAGAAGTGTACTTTTCCGTACGATTTTTCGTGGTGAAAGTGGCACTTTTCCGCACTAGTGCGGTAAAGTGCACTTTTTCGCACGATTTTTGTTACATTATACAGTAGGCCTATCGTATTGTTGTGCTTGTGTCCAACGTAATTTAGTCAACTTTATGACCGAAGTATTCGATTGAAACTATGCTTGAAAGTAAAGAAGGACATTGATATTGGAAAATACCTTAAGCTAACGGCACATTAAATCAAATATTGGTTACAAGTCAAAAAAATCAAAAGTATTAGAAAGAAAGGAAATAGAAAATTGTCACCTATAATACACCAAAAGCCTTGAAATATTGAGATAATTTTATCATTGAGAATGCTGAATGCGTCTTACTTGGAAATTTAAAGCAACACGCTTGAAGTAATCTGTATGCCAAGTAGAAGCGGAACTTGATGAAATGTTGTTGGTTCCTATCGCTGATGCATTTCCTCGCATACTGTTGATTATTTCACCGTGGATCTTCGTCAATAGTTAAATATAGTTTTATGCAACTACAGTTGTTATGGCTAGTAATTTTTATTAATTGCTGCTCACGAACACCTTTTTTGCCAAATCGCCCACTGCATTGATCTATTGGAATGGTTAGTAATTTTCTTATTTTTGGTAACCAAACCAATAGCTTGTGCTGATGATTTAATCCATCCAATTCTATTCTTGCCCACAGGCATATTGTCGAACCAGGTGTCGCTTTTCCAAAATCTATTAGGTCGCAGACGATTGCTTGTTATATTTTTACCTCGCGTCAATAATAATTTATTAAGTAATCTAACGGGACATGCATCCTTATTTTCAATATTTGGTACAAGCCATTTACTGTTTGTGCTACGTTTTGATCCCCCTTGGCAAATTTTGCTAAAAATTGGATTATATTCAATTCTATTTGTCAACATTCCATCATTATTTTTTTCCATCTTAAAATAATCTATAAAGCAGTCAGCTGCTTCACCACCGCGCCAAGCTAACTCAACAGTTATAATATGATAACGGTTTTTTTTGTAATCCATCTGGCGTGTCTTCATCCCATAAATTAATTATTTTTGTTAAATCATTTAAACTTAGACACACTGAACTGTAGTTTTGTTTAGTTGGATCTTTCTGTAAACGTTTACGTGTTGCATCCCTTGCATCACGCCCACTTTTAAATATGACACTAGTAAATGGATCAAACACTATTTTATAGTCATTGAAATATTTTTTCTGAGCTAGCTTACGTGTAGTGTTCCAAATTGTTTTGACAGTTGCTTCTTTATATTCCGTTCCGTCACCTTTTCTCATATTTACTGCGTAATCTTTTAGTATATTAGCTAATTCAGCCAAGCTCCGTTCGCCATTCACTTCATATTTTCGGTCTAAACAGAAATCTATAAATAACTGTATTTCTTGTTTTTAATAGTATTTATAGATGCATTTTCTATTATAATATTATCAATTGCGTCACTGGATACATTACCAAATCGTTGTGACATTTTTCTATACACAAAACACAGTATACATTTGATTAGTATACTGTGACACATAATAAATTAATTGTCAATCTGACATTTCTTGATTTTTAACTCGACATTTCAATAAATCATGCCATCTTTGTTGAAAGGACGGCATGTGTGTTCTTTTCGCTGTAATCATTCAATGATTGGATGGTAGCTGTCACATGACTTGATATTTGCGGTAAAAAATTATCTCTCATTATTCTATAGCACATACTTTGCCAACAGTTGATTCCACGGCTGAAGAACATCCTCAAGCCGCTGTTGCCTCAGCACTGAATTTACAAAATACCACAAATTGCACATTTAATTTCAATGTTTTTTCATTAAGATATTCTATTAATTTAAATAACTACTTAATAATTACTTGTTAATATGTTGCGATTAGAATTGTCATGATCGTAGGAAAAATATTGTACCTAACACGTGCGAGAACTATTACCAAATTATCAAATTGTCGACCTGTTTCAGTGTTGGATTTGGCATTTATGCTTTCATTTTGCTTGTTAGCACACTGTACGATGTATGTATTTACCAAAATGGGGAAGGTAAGTCAACGATTGTATCGTTTGTTCTGTTACTGAAAACACTTTCAGTAACCTATATTGAATATTTGCTTTATAGGTAATGGTGAGCGACAAGGCAATTTTTTAACAGCCTTCTCCATCTATAGCAATGTGAAGAAACTCTTTGCTTTCCCTCAAAGTTCGGAGGAAGGGATCGGCTTAAAGTGTCTTAGTGGGATAAAAGTGATCAGCATGTTGTGGATCATTCTCGGCCATAGGATGCTTATAAATATTTTTTCAGCAAACATCAACGCCTTCTTCTTATTTGAGGTAAATATGTTCATAATTATTATACAGGGTCTCCGGAAATTATGAGCAAATTTTCAGTCGAGAAATGGACTCTAAGCGAGCTAGATCCTTTTAAAGCGTCGGCTCTGGATATGGTTTTTGTTCAATATGATGGAAACGATTCGAGATAGAGTAATTAAATTCGGATCAATAAGTGAGATTTTTATGCCGAATTCGATAATTTTGACAATTTGCTCAGAAGTGTATTAAACAAAGCCGGCTTAGGTTATTTTCAGCCCTAACTATTTTGTTAGAAATTATTCTTACTATTGAATCACAAAGGATTGTTGACAGCTGTGAGATAATTAGACAGGAGGAGGAAGGAATATTTTTTAAAGTTATAGTTATAAATATTGATATGTGTTTAGAAATGGAAGGAAACTATTTTCAAATGTTTTTATAAAAAAGAACTGTCAAAAAGTTAGTTAATAATAATAATTTAAATGATTATTTATTAAATTAATAAAATTTTATAAAAGGACAATTGCTTTATTTTATTAAATTATTATTACTGCTTTGTTAGTTCCAACTAATCTGCGAACAGTCCTAATGCGTCAAAGATAGTTTCCTGTGTCCTCTTTAATTGAATCTTGCACTACCTGGGAATTGAAGTTTGTTACCTACCTGGAAACACTTATTAAGGATTTTTTCCGTTACATACCAATCGGTATGTACCAACCTTTTCAATGTGAAACATGACAGATTTTGATTTTTTATGAATCAATGGTAAAAATAATTTCTAACAAAAAAGCTAGGGCTAAAAATAACTTAAGCCGGCTCTGCTTAATACATTTCTGAATAAATTGCCTAAATTGCGTGTAAATTTTCAAATTCTACATAAAAAACTTACTTGTTGGTTCAAATTGTATCTCGAACCGTTTCATAATATTGAATAAAAACCATCTTCAGGGTCGACCCTTCAAAAGGGTCTCTTTCTCGATATATGTTTGTATGAAGACTTCTTTTTATTTTTTGACGTGGAATCACCCCCTGAAATATTTGCTCATAATTTCCGGACTTCCTATATGGAAAAGCATAATACTGGAACAGGCTTTTTCTTTTTGTTAGTGGTTGAAAAGGATACAAAATACTCCGGTTATGGCAACATCTCTTTCCGTCGACACGTATTTTGTATTAAGCGGTCTTCTGTTGTCTTACGTCTATTTGAAGAACTATCATTTATTAAACAAAACAGGCATGCCTGTTATACTGATGTATGTTTATAGACTGTTAAGGTAAGTATACAAGTTTTCAAAAATATGTGATAAATCAAAACATTCTTTAAGGATAATCCCTGCGTTGTCAGCGACAATACTTTTTTACATCAGTATTTTCAAAAACCTGACAGACGGTCCAGTATGGCCTCTAATTTCCGGAAAGGCAGTAGAAAGTTGTTATAACTACTGGTGGCTTACGTTATTCTTTGGTAGCAACTTGATTCCCATGCATATGCAGGTAAATTAGTAGTTTGCCTAGTTAAAAACGTCAGCAATATTGTTTTTGTCATTTTTACTGATAAGTCCTTTGATAGGACTCCAAAAACGTATTTTCGATAATTATATTTAAATTAGCGCTTGAATTATTCAGTGCACCTATTGAAAACTGTTATCGTTTCAGCTAAAGTGCCTTTTCTACTGAAAAAATGCAGCAAAATGTTACTTCTTCTTCTTGAAATTTGGCACATCTCCATAATTTACCATTCTGAACAACTTTTTCAAGTAACATTTTACTGTATTTTCAGCGGAAAAGGCACTTTACCTGAAACATATACAGTTTTTACTCGGTGCACTGAGTATTTCAAATAGGATTATTTCAAAAATAGTTACTCCTACCACTTTAGAAAGGTATACCTTTTTCAAATAAAACAGGTAGCAGAATCGATTGTTTCGATAGTCAGATGGATACACTAAGCTGCAAAAAAGTTCTAACAATTCGTTTAGTAAAACTTTGATTTTCTAAACTTGTTTAATATGCTATTATATAAATTTTTGTTTATTATAGTGCATAGAACAGTCCTGGTATTTAGCAGTAGACAGTCAGCTGTATTTCATTGCCCCCATAATTTTGAAAAACCTAGTTAAATTTCCACGGAGGACAATTTTAGTTTGCTCAATAGCTTGTTTAGTTTCTGGTCTTTATGCATATGTAATAACTATTCAGAACAACTACGGTGCTAATTTTTACGAGTAAGTACATGCAATGCGATATATCTTATAAAAATAGTACTTTAGCATATACTTTTGAATATAATAATGTAATTTCAGTGGAAATCAAGGCTATTACAAATACATATACCTATCAACTTTCGTCAGGATGCCAGCCTGGCTCATTGGTATCATCTTTGGATATTTAGTCATGACATACCAACAAATTAGTATTCCAAAGGTACCAGTACTTATTATTATTTTTGCATGATGATTTAGAATTTTTAGTGTGTACATCTTTTCTTCTGGCTGTTCTCGTTGGGCACAATGTTGTTCATTGTTCTAATACACGTGGTTTTTTTGAGAAATAGTTATGATCCTCTTAGATCTGCAATATTTAACGCCAGTGCTAGACCCATGTGGGCTTTGTCTGTTGGTCTGATTGTATTCTTGTGCGTAACGAAACATGGTGGTAAGTAGCCTTGCTTAGTAAAAAGAACAGATTTATATGACTGTCGTTTAAGGTATAATAGATAAGTTCCTGTCTTTGCCAATATTTCAAGTGTTGGTAAGATTGACATACAGTGCTTTTCTAGTCCATTTATGGTTGTTGATGTACTTGAAAGGAAGGGAAAAAACGCCAGGATATTTTTCAAATTTAAATTCGGTAAGATGTACAATTTATCATAAAACATAATGCACAAACCTGATTTCCTAAAAGAGCGAGAGTAACGGTATACTTTCAGATACTAGATTATATAGGGGATTTATTCTTTACGTTTCTGTTGTCCACAATTTGGTGTTTGGCTTTTGAAACTCCGTTTTTGAATATTAGCAAAATCATGATGCAGAAAGGTAGGTTGATTTTATATTATACAGATAGAGGTATTGGTTCAATTTTATTAATTTTAGGTTTATCGGATTTAGAACAAAGAAAATCGATAACAGATAGAAAATCTTTGAAGAAAATGAGGAAGAAAAAAAATTACGTACTCTGCGTTTACAGTTATAAGGATATCAAAGCAAAGAAAGCTCAATAATCTTTGTTATGTCGTTTAATAATTATTATAGTTTTAAGGCAAGAAAAGAAAGAAGTATACTCGCGTCAAGAATTCAGACGTCTTACGTCACGACTGACGTTACACATTTGTTTTTATTGTTAACGAAATTTTCGATATTTTGTCGCGTTAAAAACAATCATTTTCTGCAATTTAGTGCATTATATAACGCAAACTTTTAGTGTAGTATATAGTTTTATTACTATCAGTTGCCGTTTCTTAAATATTTTGACGAAAATGTAATGAATTATTCATTTGTTCGTATGACGTAAGTCGTCTGAATTCTTGTCGCGAGTATACTAATTTATTACAGTAAGGGTAAAAAATTTAATAAATCTGCAATTTAGCATTGCAATTGTGATATTCCTTTTCCTAGTGATCTTCAACTCTGTTTACATCACATTATTTTTCTCTATCCGGTTGCTTATTATTATTATTTTAAGTAAAAACAGTGTTTTGTTACCTGTTATCTGTTATATCTATACATAATATTTTTGAGAAATTTAAATGAATAATTTTTAATCTAACTAATCAGATACCCAAAGTATGAATAGGCATTGTTAAGCAATATTTCAAAACACAAGATTTACAGGATTATTTACCTTACTTAAATTTAAAGATAGAATAATGATAATGATACAAACAACACATTTTAAAAACTAGTTGAAATCTTCACAAGAATGAGATTCACAGTTTTTACAATTTTGGTTATTAGTGTAAAAAATCTGAAAGCCATGCCGCTAACATTTAACTTTACTGTACCAGAAGGCAGAAACTGTGTTTACCAATGCAACCAATTATCTTTTGGCAGTCAATCTATCATTGAAAACTTTTTATTCTCTGAAGTTGTACAAGATGTACTGGATACTTTTGGCACTTTAACTGTTTTCAATCAGTTGGGTCAATTACAGGATATTGTAGGATACCTTGCAGTTCTAGATTACATTTGCCTTCATGAACTGCTGCTGTTTGTTGCCAGTCTGAACAAAGTGGATGAATGGGCTTTGCAAAGTAAGTTTTGACTATTATCTCATCAAATTAATGACAGCTCATTCAAATCATGTCATAATAACTCATACTCGCGCTCCATCTTGGTTAACAGGTGTTGTACTTGGTTATATTTTATTTAAAGTTAAGAACAGGGTAAATTAACAAGGTAATTTAAAATTTTGTCATTGGTGCTTACTACATTGGTGCTATATTCTTATAAGTATATTTTCTTCGCTTTATTTCAGGTGGTACAGATGATATTGTGGATAACTTCTCTCTCTGTAATGACGGGAATTGTGGTGTATTATGAAAGGCTTGCAAAAATCTCTAACATTCTAGATTTAAGTCGCTGGAACATAGCTTTTGCTAATAGCCTGCTGAGACTAGGATGAGCTATAGGTCTGTCTATTGTCATTTTTTTATGTGTGACTGGCTATTGCGGTAAAATTTTATATTTCAAAATAATATGAATTTCCTAATGTTCTATACTATCTTATTCTATTCTTAGTCTAAGAAATATTCTAGTACATTTACTAGGTTAAAACATCAAACTAGATACATATATTAAGTATCTATTTTTTTGATATTACAAATTTTAATAAAATTCTATGAAATGGTACAAATTTTTAAGCGATATTTAATTTTCCAAATGTAGAGTCAGTCAATTTTACATGATAGCTCTTGATAGGAACAAAAAAGGACATTTTAAAACAAGTAAAATTTATGTATTATACAGTGGAGTTTGCTCTGCAAAGTGCTTGATATTCTGACTATACAGTATGCGCAAAAGCATGGAATAAATTCAATAAATACGAAACAATTATTTTTTGGGAAAAATCCTCGAATAGGTCGATTTTTAATTTAAAAAATACATATTTTAGCGTAAAATGCGATTTTCAAATGTCATTTGTTTTCGAGTAATGACGTCATCGATTTTTTTTTAAATGGCAACACCATATTTTTTTCCTTGATTCTAAAAGATCGTTTAATTCTCTATCAGACAGTACTAGAATTTTGCCAACAATTCTGAGGTATGTAAAATAAAATACAATTGATTAAATCGTACAGGGCGCGCATAGTGCGGAGGTGCACCGTCTTGCTGAAACCATATGGTATCGTCAGGAATGCCAGGGTCATTATCGTTAGAAAAAATTACTGCAAGGGCTGGAACATGGTCATTTTCTAGAAACTCTAAATATCTTTGTCCTGTAAGGGTTCCTTCAAAGAAGAAAGACCCTACTATTCTGTCGTCAATTATTCCAGCCCACACATTTAATTTCTGAGGGTGTTGGGTATGTGCCTCTGCCATCCAATGAGGATTTTCCCGACTCCCGAGATTTTTTGGACAACTGTTTTCCTGAGAGGTGGATCGGCAGACGCGGACTTATAGAATGGCCTGCAAGAACGCCAGATCTTACACCTCTTGACTATTTTTTATGGGTATACTTGAAGTCAAAAGTGTACATTAATAAACCACGCAATTTAGAAGAACTTCAAAATCGGATTCGGGACGAAATACGCAGAGTTACCCCAGAAATCATTCATAATGTACAAGAAGAATTTCTTCACAGACTTGCGCATTGTCAAGAAGTTGGTGGATGGCAATTCGAACATTTAATTTAAGTATAAAATTTAATCAATTGTATTTTATTTTACATACCTCAGAATTGTTACTTTTTTATGGATAAAATTTACGTTTTCTAACATTCAGTCGTCATTTACTCGAAAACTTTCCTATGTAAGAGGGCAAAATATTAGTACTGTCTGATAGAGAATTAAACAATCTTTCAGAATCGAGGAAAAAAATATGGTGTTGCCATTTAAAAAAAAAATTTACATTTGAAGGAGCTTTGTGTTTGGACAATACAGACCGATTAAAATTTTATATTTCAGTTTTATCATTTTTGGGGGGACTTTGTAATCACGTCAGTTGTAGTTGTTATATGGATTCTATCATTCGAATCACCCTTTATAGTGTTGATCCGACAGGAAAATAACGAGCATTACAATTCGTCAGCCCAATCAAGAGTTTAAGTATTATATGCCATTAACATTGTTGTTATATTGAATAAGGTTTTCCAATTTTTACATACTTTGAGGGACATTTCGATAACCTTTATTGCTTTAGAACTCAAATGCAATTTTTTATTTTATGTTTTGGCAAAACGTTGTGAAAACAATAAATATTTTGTTGCAGTTATTTATTTTTTAAACTAAAATTATAATTTTTAAAGAATTATCAATTCCTAGATTTATTATCGTTATGCTTAAACCTTATCAGTAAAAATATTGTCTAGGAATCTTGAAGCCATTGTTTGCTAGTTAGTCCAAAATTACACTTTAAGATAAATGCTCAGTTTAAAATTTTGATTTACGATAACGATTTTTATTAACAGTAATTCTAATTCTGTTTGCAGTCAAACTTTTAAAACTGCTACATCACTCATGATATGTAAATGGACGAAAATTATCAAATGTAGTTATATTGAAAGTAGTTTCATTAATAGATAAGAATTAAAATAGTTGAACAGAAACATACAAATAATTGTTTCGAAATATAAACGAAAATTGACAAATCTATTATAAGTTTTATATATGTTACATTTAAAATCTCTTTGAAATAATGCAGTTTTGTGATAGGGTGGAGTAAGTAATCCTTTAGTTCGAATATTTAGAGTATGCACATCATTTCGAAAGTTAATTTTATTATACAAGTACGGAGGAGTTTTTGTCAACACAAGTTTATGATAAAAGCACAATAAATATAATTGTCTAGGATTTGCCATATTTAACCATTGCAAATCTATTAATTTATGAGAAACATGTTCAAACTTATGCCATACACGAAACGAATACATGAATTTTGAACACGCTGAATACGGTATTTCGAAGTCTGGTCCAAACAAGGTCCGTAGACAGGTCCACAGTAATTGAAGTAACCACACCAGAGTTTCGTTGAGCATTTTCTTTGTACTGTAGTAAATATAACCTTTGTGAGGATTTAGAAGTCTTAAGACATATGATCGTTGTATAAGTTTGCTTTTGCCGATGATTTTTAGAAATATCATAAATAGTCTGTAACTCGCTATTAACCTCAACACTGACCACTTTATAATCTAACGAATTAAATGAATAGTAAAGTTGAATATCATCAGCATACATACGAGTATAACAATATTTAATAAATTTAATAAACTGGCTGGTATAAATACTAAATAATACGGGACCTACAACGGAATCTTGTGGAACTCCAGAAGAAATTGATCTAGGTTTAGATAATTTATTCCCCAACCTTACAACCTGCATACGATCCTGTAAAGATGATTGAAGGAGTGAAGTAGCTTCATTTAGAAAACCACATGTTTTAAAAATGAATGAAAGTTCTTGATAGTTAATAATATCAAAAGCTCTGCTAAAATCAAGTAATACCAGTGCAGTATTTTTCCCTTCATCCATTGCTTAAATAATGTCATCAGTGATATTAAATACGTATATTTCTTTGTAAAAACTGAATTAAGATTTATTTACACAGACTTAAATTTAAAGATAACGAAGATAATACAGCAATTTGTAAACGACTACAAGCAAATGTTAAAAATTGCTACAACAATGAAGTTCATTTTCGCTGTTTTATTTACATGTGCGCATAATGTGGAAGCTTTGTCTCTCACCTCAAATTTTACTATACCACAACCTCTACTGACCAGTTTAACAAACTTCAACGTGGTGCAAGAAGTACTAAATAGTTACGGTTATGCAGACGTTGCGTCTGCAATAACGAATTTGGATGTTACTTTGGATATGTTTAATCAGATTGGTGAGTTACAAAATATTGCAGATCAGCTTGCTGCTGTAGACAATATGTGCTTTCACCAGCTGCTTCTGTATGTTGACGCCTTGAACACAATGGACGAATGGGCCTTGAAAAGTGAGTAGAATTGATTTAAATATATCTACCTACATACAGGATGCTTGTAAATAAGTGCGAAATATTTTAGGGAGTGGTAGCCGAAGTTATTTTGTGAAAAAAGTTCAAATAAACGTATGCTTCGTTTCCGAAATACAGAGTGTTTAATTTTTAATTCTTTATTCATTTCTATTAATTATTTCAAAGAGTTTTAAAGACTCGAACCTGATACCTCATCACACAATATTTGCTCGCCTTCACCAACGTTTGCGCGAAAATGGAACGAGCTGTGGGCGAGAAGTACGAACTGTGCACTAAAAGAAGCAGTTCTCGATATAGTTTCGCAGTCATCTGAAACTAGCACTAGAAAAATTGCCGACAGATTGAATGTAAGCAACTTTACCGTATTTAAAATTCTAAAAGAGCAGCAATTATATCCGTTTCATATTCAACATGTACAGGCGCTGCTACTTCGAGGTTTTTTGCCGCGTCTATTTTTGCCAATGGATTCTTCATGTAACCGCTCAAAATCCTAATTTTTTAAATGGCGTTTTGTTTAATGATGAGGCAAGTTTTTCAAGAGATTCTATACGAAATTTTCATAACAATCACTTATGCGCTGTTAAAATTCCACATTTTTTCAAGGTCATTTTCAACATCAATTTTCAGTAAACGTGTGATTTGGAATACTTAATGATTAATTAATTGGTTCAAATTGAATCTTTTCATCACTTCCTACAGGAAGAGTTAGCTGATCTTCTTGCAGAAATTCTTCTTCTGCTTAGATAAAATTTAGGGTTCATGCACGACATCACTTAGATACAGTATATCCAAATCGTTGGATAGGTAGAAGAGGTACGTAACAATGACCAGCTTGCTCTCCGAATTTAAATCCCTTAGATTTGTGCATCATTTGTGAAGGATCATTTTCAACATCTGACATAGGTTTGCGACTATTAAAAAATATTTTTATTACTGTTGTTTTGTGTTATTGTGTTGATTTAATGTTTCTGTATTAGATAATAAACTTTTTTGAAATATTCAAGAGAAAAAAATGAAAACATTAAAATTTGAACATCCTGTATCTCGATATCGAAGAATATTTTTATCCACATTTATATCTACCTTTTATTTTCAATGTTTAATTGCATTTTTACTTTGACCATAATAACACCACAGCATAGGTAGACCAGCAGTTTCACTCCGTTGTCGGCACTTTGAACTGCTTTCAGTTTTCTGCGGTGACCTCGAAATGTGAGTGCGATAGCGCATCCGATAGAATTTACAGAATCGGTGATCAGGACCGGAATAAGAAGTTTTTATTTCCGCGTTAAAGCGTAGTTATTCCACATGCAAGTTTACGTTATATCTATCCACATTATGTAATAATTTATTATACAGTTATAAATGGATAATTCAACATGTATTATATACTATCATTTACTGCTACTAACATACAGTGTGAAAATTCGATTTACTTCTTTGGACACTATAAAAAAATAGTTTAAAATATATATTATTGCACTTCAAAACATTTTTATTTATTTACTTACTTTTTTTGTTATTAGCGATAATTACATTTTTTTGGAATTTTTTTAAATTTAAAATTTGACGTTTGAAGTTTAGTGGACAAATAATTTATTATGATTTTTTTTTGTCTTAAATGATCTACGTAAACCAGAAGGCAAGTATTTTTCAGAATAGAAAAATTATGTTTACTTAACTTTGAAAATTGTTAAATTGGAAATAAAAGTGCAGTAAAATGTAAATTTAGAAAAAAATTATTTTTTATTAATTTGTTTTGACACTTACTCTTATTATAGCGACTACAAGAAATATGATCATCTACACAATTTGAAGATGAGCCGTCTTGTGCAGGAAACGTTGAAACGGCTTCTTTGCGTAATCTATTGCGCGAATCGTTAGAAAACATATTATTTTAAAAATGTATTTGACATAGTTTATATGAACTATTACTAATCCTGAGCAGCTTTTCTAATAAATCTTCTCTATTAGAAACCTCTGCACAGAACTTTGCTCTCAAATAAAAATTTGTATTTATGAAAAAAATAAATATGTATATTTTAAACTTCACTTTCATGAGAAGTATTTATATTCCAATGTTATACTTAAAAAATAAGTTAATAGGTAAGGCAATAGCAGTAAAATATCATTTATGGTTTGTACAGTATATTATAGATTACTTATTACTTATTTATGCCTTTAGGAAATTTAAAGAAACTTTACTATTATAGATGATATATTTAAACATCTAACTGCTGCGCGGCGACTCGTTCCTCGATCAGACTCAAAATATTGCTTTAACACGGCTCTGTATAACCGATGTTTGCACTCCCGGAGTTGAATGTAAACTGAAGTCTCAGCAGCTTGAAATGAATGCGCGAACTGCTATGTGCGACTTATTATATCTGCCCGAGTGTTTCTACTGGTCTCCCTGTACTGTGATAACACTTTAGTAAAAGACATCTTTAAATAAGATTAACGAAACCTACAATAAAATATGTTATATTTTTTTCCTCAAACCGTACATCCTAAGAAAAAAATTGAAGAGACCAATTTCATTCAGAATAGTAGATTTCCAAAAAAATATCAACACCGTAAAAAGTCAGTGGCGTACAATTTTTTTTTATTAAAAAAGATTGTGGTATTCTCGCATGAACGTCACTGGTGCAAGTAGAAATATTCGGATCACTCCAAAAAATGCACATTTATCTCTCCAAAGCGCTTTTAGAATCTTTAAAACTCTTTGAAATAATTAATAAACATAAATAAAAATTTAAACACTGTATCTCGGAAGGCGAGTATTTTTCGACCTACGCTTATATGACCTTTTTTCCCAAAATAACACCCTGTATATATTTACTGTATAAGGAGATGACACGTTTAAAGTTACTATTATGTTTTAGTGTTCGATGCTACAGCGAAAACACAATCGGGTATTTTGGAAGGCAACACCATGCACATAGGAAATTTTGATGAATGCCTGAAAATAGATGTAGTTGCCAACGGAACCCAAATAAATGGACAGTACTGTACAGCGATAATTACCGACACTATACAGAACAAGCCAGTACGTATTTAAAGTAAATATCTACTCGTATAATCGTATATACAAGGTGATATAGCGCGAAATTTATTTGAATATTGCATTTGGTTTCAAAATCAAAGTGCAGCTGATCCTAGCTTTATGAACAACATTCTATGAACAAATGAGTGTAAAAAACTACTTTCTGAAAATAATCGAAAATAATTATCACTATATATATTTGTTTTTCTTAACTAATAAATAAATATTTAAGGTAAAATGTCTTATTCATGTATCTAGCTAAAAATTTTCTGCTTACTTCTTGTCCTTGAGTAAAAATTGAAAACGCAGTAAAAAGTAGGTAAGAATTTCTAAAATAGACAATAAAATCGATTATTTATGATGTGCAATACTAGGATAATATTTAAATTTGGCAACGTCGCATCAGGTAAACCTCGAGTTAATTTGGAAGCTGTAAATATGAATCGTCTGAAAAGAGGATTGACATTATGACTGAATATGTAACTTCGGAGCTGTACTTCAGAAAAATAGATCAATATGTCATATAGTCTCAATCAATAACGTAGCATCTAACCCCAAAAATTGTACCACCACTTGAAGATATTTACTTTTCAGATAAAACTCTCCATCAAAGAAAACTTGTTTTTGCTGAAGCAGTCCTACGGATTTTGTGTACCAGCTTCATGCGATAGAGCATCCTTAGATGGAGTATCACGACTGTTAGAAGAAGCTTTACAGTCATCATATCATTTGTACTTTGTAGAAGACCTCTGTATCTCGAATGTTAAAACGAAACCGCTTTCTACCATGGCAATCATGTCAATGTGAGCAATTTTAAGTCATTTGACGTTTATTAAGTTCTAAGAAGTCATATCAGCAAAATTAAAATCAACAATGACTGATATGCATTTGTGTAATTTCATCTTGATGGTGAAAATAATAGGATCGTAAATATTTAACATGAATTTAAGTGATTAAATATTTCAGTATATTTATAAAATATACAGTACAAAAATAAATTCGCAATTGTCTATTTAATAAATAATACTAAATTAAAAAATGTGTCTTGTTGTGACATAGTAAAAAACCTTGGTGTGTTTTTTGATTCTAATTCAAACTTTTCTAATCATGTAACTAATATTTGTTGGAAAGCATTATTCTGCTCTAAAACTATTATATTTCTTTAAACAGTATCTAGATTTGCAAACTCAAGATTTTGCTAATTGAAACCATGGTTTTCTCTCACCTACATTATGCAGACGTTTATGGTCCTTGCCTCTGTCAAGTTGATAAAAAGCGATTACCTGTTCAAAACTCTTGTGTTAGATATTTTACTACTGTTCCTATATCACATTTCTCCTTATCCGCTTAGTTACAATTTGTTGAACACGTGCGAAAGAAGATTCATTCACACGGTTGGTTTGATTTTAAATGTGCTTAGCATAAACCCGAATATTTATTGAGTAAAATAAAATGGAGATCGGTGATTTAAGTCGAAAAAAAAATTTGCTTCCCTTCTCATAAGAGGGAAAAAAATTAAATCTTCATTTTCTTATATGGCATCATACATTTTGAATAACTTGCCTAATCGTCCAAGTTAAAATTGGACATACTATCTTCTGCCACTGAACATTTTAATTTGCAACTCTTTTAAATGATTGTGACGATTATTCTACTACTTATTGTTTTATTTTTGTGAAGGTGTTTTAAATCAATTTATTGATACATCTTCCTTTTGTAAAAATTATTATTATTATTATTATTATTATTATTATTATTATTATTATTATTATTATTATTATTATTATTATTATTATTATTATTATTATTATTATTATTATTATTATTATTATTATTATTATTATTATTATTATTATATATTTTCTTTTTTTGGTTATGTTTCAGAACATTTTTTACTGCGGTTGGATTTGTTGTAATCTCCAGTACAATATACGACATATATATCCTAAAACCGCGAGAACGTGAGTATCTCAATCAATTCTACTTGATATGCTTAGCCTTTATTTTGCTTATATTTAATTCAATTACTGATTAGTTAGTTCTTAAAACCGTCATTATAAGAAATAGTTGTTCCATTTAAATTAATCCTTTCAGATCAGGGACCTCATTTATTCACAGCGTTTTCATTTTACACCAACGGACGAAAGTTGTTTTCAACTAAAAGGTCTGCAGATTCCCTGGGCTGCCTGAATGGAATGAAGGTAATCAGTATAATGTGGATTGTTGTGGGACACAGATACATGTACGCATGGCTTATGCCTCTTGTTAATTTGATAGACATGATGAAGGTAATTATATTCTTTCACATCATACTCAGAGGAAGAAGCTTTTAAAAATGTTACTTCTAGTGGGAATCAATGCCAGCAAGTGGTCTTATCACTGGAGCGAATATGGCGGTGGATACTTTCTTTGTAATAAGTGGGGCGTTGCTAGTATACGTATATCTGCTTCACAAAGAAATGGGACACAACACGCCGCTCATAATGTTCTATATACACAGAATTTTAAGGTATATAAAAGTATCTCGAATTAAGTAAACTTACCAAACAAGCAAGTGGAGAATTGTGACAGAATAATTTTAGTGAAATATGAAAAAAAAAGAGATCACTGCTTAATGGTTATTTTTATTAAGAATCAACGGGTTTATCAATTTGACAATTAATAGATAATTTAACTTAAATTAAATTGATTTACTTGTTATAAATATTAACAACACAACTTTGGCAATTCGTAGGATTAATACCAGATGAACGCAGCTGGTCTGTATTTGTATTAATAATGCTTACATTTTTTTTGTAAGCATTTGAAGCAGCTTCAATGACGGCAATCTCTCCTCCAAGAACTTTTGTGAAGGAGAGAAGTCCAACATCCTCTTCCGTTAATATTTTTGACTTTTTTGTTTGTATCCCATTTATTGCTCCTTCAAAACATGCTAATAATACATTTTCTTTTGCTTCATATTTTATATTCTTAGATGTACACAAATCAGTGAATCCTTTATAAAATTGTTCGTACTTGGTTCTCTATTTATCTGGTAAAAGTGAAGCTACTGCAGTTGTAACAGTTTCCAGAGGCTAGTTTTCTATTTCTGAAACACTTATTTCAATCAACACCACTATTTTCACAAGAAAATGTAAAAATGAATACCCAATTTTATTTCTAACAAGTCTGACAGTAAATTTTACAGGTTGCCATAATAATACCTTTGCTTCTATGTTTAGAATCAAAACTTACAAACTGGATCTGATTTTGAATATTTCTCAATCTGGAAATGTTTTACTCATGTATAATAATGCCTATATCCCACTTGTACTATAAACAACTATTTTTAGATTAACACCAGCTTTAGCTGCAATGGTTCTCTTCCACGCCGCACTTCTAGATTACATTGGATTCGGTCCATTCTGGCCTTTCATTTCTTATATATTCCAAGATGATTGCGAGCAGAACTGGTGGCTGACTTTGTTGTATATTCAAAATTTTGTGAATACAAACGCCATGGTATGTACCAGATAACTATTCTTTCATATTCTTTACCAAAATCGTTGATCA
Source organism: Monochamus alternatus (assembly GCA_037114965.1). Lineage (NCBI taxonomy): Eukaryota > Metazoa > Arthropoda > Insecta > Coleoptera > Cerambycidae > Monochamus > Monochamus alternatus. The sequence goes on along the minus strand of CM073429.1, from coordinate 57,609,396 downwards.
ATTATTAATCATACACAAAACTCTAGCTCGCAAAGTAGTTGTTTTCTGAAAATTTCGCCTTTGCAACTAAAAATTTATTATTCTAGTGTCTTCGACACTCTTGGTACCTAGCTGTGGACATGCAGCTCTACTTTCTGAGCCCTTTACTGCTGATTCCACTGTTGAAATGGCCGAAACGTACCCTTACAGTGGTGGCGAGCTTGATAGTTGTGTGTTGTGCTATTGCATTTACCATCAGCTGGCAGAAGAACCTACCGTCAGCTTTCTTTGGGTATGTAGCAGCTTTAAAAATTAATTTTTTATTTACTATTTATTTTTTCAGAATATCCGACGACACGATGAAGAACTTATACGGCGCACCTCATGTTCGGGCTCCTACTTGGCTGACAGGAATTTTACTTGGTTATATTTTGTTCAAAATCAGAAACAAAGTGATTAAAATAAACAAGGTATGCTCGTCTTCGTGTACAGTATTTATTTTTATTTCTATTTGGTTTCAGGTGGCTCAAGTGTTGCTCTGGTTTTCTTCTCTGGTTGTAATGACAGGAATTTTAGCGTATCACAAAAGATTAGGAGAGACATTATACAGTCCAGTTCGCTTAGAATCTGCGTTAGCTAACAGCTTGTTGAAGCTTGCGTGGGCGATAGCAGTTTCTATCATAATTTTCTTATGCATTACAGGCCACGGAGGTATATTAAACTTTGAATTATTATACAGTTGGGTTATGTTATGTATTATACAGGGTGTTAGAAGTTTGACCGTCATAACTTATAGTATAGGATAAATAAAGTACAAATAAACAAAAAAGTTAAATAGTGCAAGGGCATAACTAAAAGCGCTCTTAAAATAAGTTGAGTTATTCTATTAAAGAATTGTTTTACAACAGTGCGAATACACGAACTAGTTCACTGCGCTCGCTGAGCGCATTTGCAGGTTGCCTACCACGCGCCAGTTTATTTCTTAGTGAGGGAAAAAAGTTCAACAACTATTGCAAAAATTAATGAACGAAATAAATTGTTTTATTAAAACTAAACATAAGTAAATAGCAAGAAGGGATAAATATTGCATTTTATAGTCATTTAATGCATAAAATAATATTGATATTCGTTCATTAACTGAATTTTTACATATGAAACTGAAGATATGTTTTTTCTTGAAAATGGTTGGGTTTAGAATCCATGAAGAACCCATAAGATTTTGATGTATTCTATTGCCTCTAAACTAGTACCCTGTATAAGCTTATATCGTTATTCCATATAATTTTCAATAATATTGTCACTACCGTACTTTTTATCATTTTTAGTTTGGAAATTTTCAAACAAATTTATTTTTAACACGAACGATAAAAGAATGATAGAACATTTTAATATGTAAAAAAATTGTAATAAACACAAATATGATTTTAAACATTTTTACGTCAGATGAATATATGTTAATACATATCTCTTTCAGGTCCAGTCAATCGATTTCTGTCCAACCCAATTTTCACAGTAATGATCCGCATAAACTATAGTGTTTACCTAGTTCATATGTTAGTAATTCTATTTTCTTTAGGAAATGTACAGACTCCTAAATATGAATCTCACTTCGATAACGTAAGTTGACTCTTTAATTTGAAAATATTGAGAGAAACACAGCCACTTATGTAGAGATTTGATCTACTCATACTAAATAGAAATGTTTTAGTTTTATTACTTTTGGGGCGACTACACGATCTCATCAATTTTGGCTGTTGTTTGGACCTTATGCTTCGAGTCGCCGATTATAATTTTAGAAAAATTAATGTTTGCAAAGGGTGAGTGAAAAATAGTTAAATGTTACATAATGATATGCTTGTTATTTTAGCGAAGTCAAAAAGAGAAGATCGGGTGGAATCTGGAAGATATAATAATAACGTAAGCATAGTGGTAATTGAGAATAATCTTGAGAATGATCTGAAATCAAACAAGTTCTGCGGTTCTTCAGAAAGTTAAAAATTTTAAGAACAATTTTTTAAATAACGAATTTTCTATTTAAGATGAGAATGTAGTTTGTAGTTTTTACTGTTTTAGAAAGGTATTTTAAGGTAATATAAATCAAATCTCCTACAATTCCTATCAATGAAGTCATATGTATGTTCTCTGATACCAAACATCTAGGTATGCTAATGAACAATTCCACAGACAAAGCTCTATTGAATAATTATCTAAAGAAAATAATATAATTTACTAACCTTCTAATGAAACACTCTGTTGTGGGTGTAATTCAACGCAGGTTGGGGCTTTTGTCCACTGAGTAGTTAGTTTCACACAATATTATTAATACCTAAAAATATAAAAAAACTTTTACGTAAAAGGTGAACATTTTTCAAGTAGGTATTGTCATATTTAATTCATTGACTCAGGATGTCACTTTTTGTCATTGTCGATATTTAACTTCAAATAATTTTAATTTTTATAATAATTTTTATAGTTAGATATTTGATTCAACTTAAAGGAGACCACCTGAAGAAGCAATCCTAAAAATGCAGAAATAGGTCAGAACTCATCTATTGTGGTTGAATCTGTCGTGTTCCCACTGCCAAAAAGTGAAGTAAGATATTTATAGAGTGTTTCATTAGAAGGTTAGTAAATTATATTATTTTCTTTAGATAATTATTGAATAGAACTTTGTCTGTGGAATTGTTCATTAGCATACCTAGATGTATGGTATCAGAGAACATACATATGACTTCATTGATAGGAATTGTAGGAGATTTGATTTATATTAGCTTAAAATACCTTTCTAAAACAGTAAAAAATGTTACAAAAGCTAATAATAAGGAATATATGGGTAGATATTGTGGGTGTAATTCAACGCAGGTTAGGGCTTTTGTCCACTGAGTAGTTAGTTTCACACAATATTATTAATACCTAAAAAGTAGTTTGTATTGTATAACAAACTAAATTTTCTCGTTTATGTCTTTTAACCTTATTATTACTGTTCGTAATTTGTAATATGTCGACAGTTCTAGTAATAAATATATTTATTTTTTTATTGTTGTAGTTATTAAACCTAGGATCGAAAAATTAATAAATCAAATTTTTAGAAAATCTATTGAGGACTTCTTTCCCCTGTTGCCTTTCTTTAATGTTAAATAAATATTAGGTTAATTTCGTACCAAAATGTATCTACGAATCATGCACCTATTGTTTGCTAAAATGATATCTATAGCCTTGAATTGAGATAAACTTTTTTATATATTTCATACAGAGAATACTATTTTTCATGTACTAGTAAAACAATATCATCATTTTCTTATTATTGTTAACTATTTTTGGTATAGTGAGACTAGCCCCTGTATTTTTTAAATTTATTTTTTCTCTGCGACTCTCGCAATGAGTTCCAGATTATATATTTTGTTTAATTGAACAGAATTTTGCGCGTGTAGTTCGATTCTGATAAGATTATTTTTGAAATTACTTGCTACTGACAATTCACCACATTCTGTAAATGCATACTCTTATCAAATTGAAGTGTTTGCATACCTCCAGAAGAATTAAAAAAAAAACAATTTTGTGCAAGTAATACAGATACAACATAATAACAAAAGACTTGATACACATTAAAACAATGTTAAATACTAAAATTTAAAGTTATATGTTGAATTTAAATCATAAAATAGTAGTGAAAGATAGAAAAAACTTAAATAAAAAACTGGCAAGAAAGTCACTTATAAAAAGTCATTAAAATTAACATTCAAAAATTCGTCCAAAGTATGAAAGCTCGCTGTACTAGATATTTTTTAATTTTCGTTTTAAATTTATCTGTGCTCAAATTTTTTATATGAGAAGGTAATACATTGAAAAACTTTAATCCGAAAAAGTCTATTCCTTTTCTTGTTCGGAGAAATCCAATGTGAAGATCATTTTTCCTTCTATTATCATAAGAATGTAATTGGCTTCTACTAGAATAATTACTCAGACTGCGTTTAATATAGAGTGGATGGGACAGTCAAAATTTTTAGGTTAGTAAAACAACCCCTGCAATCGTCTCTATATCGCAGCTTAGATGTAATATGTATAGCCCTACGCTGAAGAGAAAATACATGTGCACTAGAGGGAAGCATCATGACCCTAGACTAGGATCGCATATGGTATACAAGAATGAATCAGGCCATTATAAGCGATTTTTAAAGTCGGCAAATAAACTTTGTGTACAAGGTACCGCAAAAGATAAAGACATTCTGATATTTTTTCACAAAGTCGGTATTATCAATCCACGACAGCGTAGGATCCAAATAAACACCAAGAAATTTAATATTTTTAGGATTACCTGTATAATTTATGTCACGAGTGCTGAAAATCACAGTTTCAGTCTTGGACATGTTATCTGTCAAATGACAGATAACATGTCCAAAATGCAAAATTGCTACCAATCACTAGCTAGTGACTGCAACAAGGCCATGTCATTAAGCAAGACAGACAAATCAGAGCCAGGACCGAACTCTGAGGCACTCCATGTCTCACTTCTAAGATTGTATACAACATATTGATATCTATCGATCGAATAAGAAGATAATAGGAAGACGCTTTCATCAGAAAAACCATAAAAATGTAGTTTTTAAGTAAAATTTTATGCGACACACAGTCGAATGTTTTACTTATCATGATCAAGCTTCTCAAATCCTTCAGTAATCAAAGATATCAAACGATCAATTGCTAGTTCCGTAGTTAAATTCTTCCAAAATCCATATTGCTGAGAACTAAAAAGTTCAAAAAATTGTTTAGTAATTTCTCAGCAGCATTAGCAAAGAAACAATTAAATTCTTCACAAGAAATATCAGAACTATTACTCACATTTTGTTTGAAACCATTAATTAAATCTCACATAGCTTTTTGAGAATTATTGTGATTTCGTATAAAATAATCATAATCGTTGGATAGTTTTTTCCATTTAAAATTTCTTTACGATACAAGCATCTGTACCTATTATAAATCTTGTTTTGCTCTGTGGGGTAACCTCTATAAGAATTAAGAAAGAAACCAAGCTGGTGACGCATATGTCGAAGTTTATCATTAAACCAGGACACATTAGGCATACGAGAGTTTTTTATAATCTTAGTTTTGACAGGTAGAAAAGTTTTGTGATAGCCATAAAAAATTATTTTAGATCTCAAGTTATTAATGTCCATTTTTTTTATCTCAATTTTCCTAATATTGACTTGTTAGTAGTTAAGTGTTATAGTATTGGATAATTTTGAATTATTTGTTGATTCTCTGGAATAATTAGAAGTTTTACAAGAAGGGAAAGTTGTTATTGTAGGAGATTTAAATGTTCCAAATTTTGTTAATCTAGATTTTGTTGATAGAAAAATCAACTGTCTAAAAAAACTTTTTAAATTTATTCAATTATAGCTAATTTAATGTTATTCACAACAATTTGGGGAACTTATTATTAGATTTAGTTATAGGCAGTATTACTTGTGACGTTATTAGAGATCATACCCCTTTGGTACACGAGGATGATTACCATCCCGCGTTATTGATTTCTTTTTGTAAACGTGTCGTTCATGATTCCAAATTTTTACTTAATTTGGATAGGAAAAAATATAATTTAATCCTGATATCTGACTGTGATTTCTTAAATGAATGTATGATGTTAAAACTGCATTAGACCAATTTTACGATCAATTTTACAGAATATGTGATGACTATGTTCCACTTTATTTAAACATAAATACCCGCCTTGGTTTACTTGGCAAATAAATAGCGCTTATGATAGTTATATTAATAAGGTGCAGTCGTCAATTTCTGAAGATCCTCGGCAGTTTTGGTCATTCATACAATCAAGGATGGAATCTTCACGAATACCGGGGGATTTTTTTACAATATAATTCTAAAACTTTGAACTACACTGCAAATTGTTACTATACTGACATTCTACTAAGTACCTAAGTTTACAGAGACTGAAATTTTTGCTGTCATTAAAAAGTTGAAAAATTAAATTAAATCCGGTCCAGATGATATTCCATCTTTCATTGTGAGGGATTGTGTTGCTCGTTTCTAAATAATGCTCTTAATAAGAAAACAATTTTTTTTCTTTGAAGCTCTGTAACTTCTAAACGAGGCACTATTGACTGAGCTAAGTTAATCTAAATCGGTTCTATTTGATCACAGGAAGCTATGTTTAAGCTGGGCCCATTATTTTCCGGACACCCTGTATAAAATTGGTGTAAAACATTCTTCTAAAGCAGTAGAGCGTTCAGCATTCCATATCTTTGATTTTAAAAAAATTGTGGACACCGCAGCCACCTGATTGATTATTGATTTAATCGTTGATAGTAGCTACAAATTTAAATCTCTTTGATATTTAAAAAGTAAATAATTCGCTAGACATCAGTTATGGTTGACATCCCCTGTGATAAACTACAAAATGAAATGGATTTGGCTTTTGATATTTGTAATACTGGCAAAGAGTGAGGAATTTTACGTGAATTTACTACAGTACGAAAATATTACTATAGCGGATTCGAGCACGGTGTGCTCGTTTTTTCAAAATGTTACTATTAGTGGGAAATGCAGAGAACAGTTGGATATTGTATGTGCCAATTCGACTTTACTTATGATGAGTGAGTATGAGTGAGTATCACTGTATATAATTACAGAAATATATTCTGGAAACAAGCATACACGATGTATTATCCTGCACAATTGATTTATAAGCACACATAATATTTATTTTATGATTTTTGTGTTCTATAACAAAATGTTTCTTTTGCTTTGTCTTGAATATGTAAACATTTTCAGTACCTATGTATGTAGCTTTTACTTTTGAATCCTGACAAAATCTGCGAAAAATATTTTTAGTTTAGTTTATTGATAAAGTAAACACTGCTTGTTTTGTATTAAGCATATTTATATAGAAATGTTGATGATAAATTGACAAGAATTGGTAGCTTCACATTCTATAAATTATCAATATCTTGAACTTATCAACTTGTAATAAATTTTTGTTAATTCTTATAGATATTGAAATATAGGATGTGACATCTTAGGATTATTTGAAAGATGCCAAAGAATAAATATATCGCTATGAATCATATTTTGATATATTTCTTTTAATTTTTTTCTAGTACTGGACGATTCGTCAAAGTTCCCTTACCCTGGCCTAGTATATTCTTCCAGGATAGACTGTCAGTTTCGACCAGTGCATGATATTTGATCATAGTTACAGCGGCGGCAGAATTTTGCGGAATAGGTCTAGTAATTGTGGACATATTTGGTAATATAAGTGATTACAATGTAAGTGTACTTATAGAGGATTTAATTTTTTCCACTATCACATGCAGTTTCAGAATATTCAGGCCTTTCCATTGTCCATTTGTTTCCATTTTGTATAAGAGGAACAAAGACAAATCAATAGACATCTGTGCAACAGACAGTGATGGCTATATTGGCTTCACGATCTAAATAGTACTGTTCATTTGTAGTAGGAGGATCTCAAATCTTTTTGTTTGTGTGATATTGAGGACATTATGTCGTTAGCTTTTTCTTAAAAATAGAATGAATGTTTAAATATTTTATAAAATCATCAATCATTTAAAATTTTCAATATTTAAAGCCAAAATTAATAAATATGAAGGACATACACGTGCACTTTCAACACATCAATCGGTATTACACAAATTCAGTATATCTTATTATAATGCTAGTAATTTTAATACACTTTGTGTAAAACGTATAAAAAAGTTGTGTGTAAAACTATTAACACGGCAATTTTACACATCCTGAATTACACACTGGAAAATTTCACTTGCGCAGTAACTTTTTTTATAGTGTTGTAGTGTATTATTTTTTATAAAGTTTTTTGAAAACAACTGAGTGCTCAGCACTTCTTTATCTACGATTTTTAATTATATCGCAAATCGATAAATGATTTAATCGTCGATAGTATCTACAGATTTAAACCTCATTGGTATTTAAAAAGTTCCCAATTCGCTAGTCATCAGTTATGGTTGGAATGTCCTGTAATAAACTACAAAATGAAATGGATTTGGCTTTTGATGTTTGTAACTTTGGCAAAAAGTGAAGAGTCTTACGTGAATTTACTGCAGTACGAAAATATTACTATAGCAGATACGAATACGGTGTGTTCGTTTTTCCAAAATGTTACTATTAGTGAGAAATGCAAAGAACAATTGGACATCGTGTGTGCCAATTCGAGTTTACTTATGACGAGTGAGTATCACTGTGAAAGATATAGATATAAAGTGAACTTAGATATTTATAGATTGTTTTCATTAAACCAGATTAGTAAATTTAGCTAGATTAATTTTTTTTAGATAATTATTGAATAGAGCTTTGTCTGTGGAATTGTTCATTAGCATATCTAGATGTTTGGTATCAGAGAGCATACATATGACTTCATTAATATGAATTGTAGGATATTTGATATATATTAGCTTAAAATACCTTTCTAATATAGTAAAGAGATGTTCTATATGTTCAATTAGTTATCCAAGCAACTATTTTTTTCCAAAAATTTGTCAATTTAATACTCGCTGACGTTTACTGAAAATAATCACAGCATCTTTCTTCTTACAAGTTATAAACACATATTTAATAATCTGATCAACATTAACTATTTATTTCTTATGCAAATACACCCATGTCTTCTGAAATTATTTAAGTACCTGCATATCATGTGCTTTTATACAGTATGCGCCAAAAGTATGGAATAAATTCAATAAAAACGAAACAATTATTTTTTGGGAAAAATTCTCGAACAGGTCGATTTTTAATTTAAAAAATACATATTTTAGCGTAAAATGCGATTTTCAAATGTCATTTGTTTTCGAGTAATGACGTCATCGATTTTTTTTAAATGGCAACACCATATTTTTTCCTTGATTCTGAAAGATCGTTTAATTCTCTATCAGACAGTACTAAAATTTTGCCCTCTTACATAGGAAAGTTTTCGAGTAAATGACGATTGAATGTTAGAAAACGTAAATTTTATCCATAAAAAAAGTAACAATTCTGAGGTATGTAAAATAAAATACAATTGATTAAATTTTATAGTTAATTTAAATGTTCAAATTGCCATCCACCATCTTCTTGATAATGCGCAAGTCTGTGAAGAAATTCTTCTTGCACATTATGAATGATTTCTGGGATAACTCTGCGTATTTCGCACCGAATGCGATTTTGAAGTTCTTTTAAATTACGTGGTGTATTAATGTACACTTTTGACTTCAAGTATCTCCATAAAAAATAGTCAAGAGGTGTAAGATCTGGCGATCTTGCAGGTTATTTTATCGGTCTGCGTCTGCCGATCCACCTCCCAGGAAAACAGTTGTCCAAAAAATCTCGTACAGGGCGCGCATAGTGCGAAGGTGCACCGTCTTGCTGAAACCATATGTTATCGTCAGGAATGTCAGGGTCATTATCGTTAGGAAAAATTACTGCAAGGGCTAGAACAAGGTCATTTTCTAGAAACTCTAAATATCTTTGTCCTGTAAGGGTTCCTTCAAAGAAGAAAGGCCCTACTATTCTGTCGTCAACTATTCCAGCCCACACATTTAATTTCTGAGGGTGTTGGGTATGTGCCTCTGCCATCCAATGAGGATTTTCCCGTCTCCAATATCTGCAAGTTTGACGGTTTACTGTACCATTCAGATAAAATGTGGTCTCATCTGAAAAAAGTATTTGCCGGTGTAAATTTCTATTTCCTTGACATAAATCCATTAGAATTTCGCAAAAGTGTAAGCGGCGATCGGGATCATCTTCATTGAGTCCCTGCACACGTTGAATTTTGTAGGGATGATATGTTTCCTTCCTCAAGATACGTAGCACTGTGCTCTGACTAGTGTCATTGTTTAATGCAACCAATCGTGAATCCACCATACTTATCAAAATGTTCTGTTTCTGATTTTCATTAATGCTTGGACGTCCAGGTTTTGGAATATTTACAACATTGCCAGTTTCTCTAAATTTAGACTCTACCTTACTGACTGTTGATTGGCTGATAGGGCGATCTGGATATTTTTCATTAAATAAATCGCAAACTTCCTGCTGAGTTCTAGTCATATCCCCGCATCCGATAAGAATTAAAATTTAAATTCTTTGAGTATCAGTTAAATGTGCCATAATACTTTAAATTGAATAATAATTTCTATGTCGCTTACAATACTTATTAGAAAGTCGGTGTGACAATGACACTTTGCAAAGATTTTCACCTACGTGATCCATAAAAGAACTATGGAATTCGAAAAACTAAACTTGATAACGTTTTTGCTTTATTTTAATTGATTTACGTTTTTTAACATTCAATCGTCATTTACTCGAAAACTATCCTATGTAACAGGGCAAAATTTTAGTACTGTCTGATAGAGAATTAAACGATCTTTCAGAATCAAGGAAAAAAATATGGTGTTGCCATTTAAAAAAAAATCGATGACGTCATTACTCAAAAACAAATGACATTTGAAAATCGCATTTTACGCTAAAATATGTATTTTTTAAATTAAAAATCGACCTGTTCGAGGATTTTTCCCAAAAAATAATTGTTTCGTTTTTATTGAATTTATTTCATACTTTTGGCGCATACTGTATAAAATTCGTGTAAAACATTCTTTCAAAACAGTTGAGCGTTCAGCATTCCTTATCTTTAATTTCCAAAAAATTGTAGACACCGCATGTAGACACCTGATTGATAAATGATTTAATCGTTGATAGTAGCTACAAATTTAAACCTCACTGGTATTTAAAAAGTTAACAATTCGCTAGTTATCAGTTATGGTTGAGATGTCCTGTAATAAACTACAAAATGAAATGGATTTGGCTTTTGATGTTTGTAACTTTGGCAAAAAGTGAGGAGTCTTACGTGAATTTACTGCAGTACGAAAATATTACTATAGCAGATACGAATACGGTGTGTTTGTTTTTCCAAAATGTTACTATTAGTGAGAAATGCAGAGAACAGTTGGACATCGTATGTGCCAATTCGAGTTTACTTATTACGAGTGAGTATCTCTGTGAAAGATATAATTACAGAAAACAAGCATACACGATGTATTATCCTGCACAATTGATTTATAAGCACAAATAATATTTATTTTATGATTTTTGTGTCCTGTAACAAAATGTTTCTATTGCTTTGTCTTAAATATGTAAACATTTTCAGTACCTATGCATGTAGCTTGAATCCTGACAAAATCTGCCAAAAATGTATTTAGTTTAATTTATTGATGAAGGAAACACTGGTTGTTTTGTAATAAGCATATTTATATAGAAATGTTGATGATGAATTGACAAGGTTTGGTAGCTTCGCGTTCTATAAATTATCCATATCTTGAACTTATCAATTTGTAATAAATTTTTGTTAATTCTTATAGATATGGAAATATAGAATATAACATCCAAGGATTATTTGAAAGATGATATTTTGGTATATTTGTTTTAATTTTTTTCTAGTGCTAGACGCTTCGTCAAAGTTTCCTTACCCTGGCCTGGCATATTCTTCCAGGATGGACTATGGCAATTTTGACCAGTGCATGACAGTTGATCATAGTTACAGCGGCGGTAGAATTTTGGGAAAATATTGCGGAATAGGTCTAGTAATTGTGGACATATTTGGTAATATAAGTGATTACAGTGTAAGTGTACTTATAGAGGATTTAATTTTTTCCACTATCACATGCAGCGTCAGAATATTCAGGCCTTTCCATTGTCCATTTGTTTCCATTTTGTATAAGAGGAACAAAGATAAATCAATAGATATCTGTGCAACAGACAGTGATGGCTATATTGGCTTAACGATCTAAATAGTACTGTTCATTTGTAGTAGGAGGATCTCAAATCTTTTTGTTTGTGTGAAATTGAGGACATTGTGTCCGTAGCTTTTTCGTGAAGATCTTAAAAATAGAATGAAATTTTAAATATTTTATAAAATCATCAATCATTTAAAATTGTAAATATTTAAAGCCAGAAATGACAAATTTGAAGGATCGTTTACACACCCTGTGTAATTAGTAACTAAACTATAAATTAACTGAACTTACATTTTTGCGCCTCTCACTGCAACACTCACAAATTGGTGATTTGAATTAAAATAGTTCATGTCATAATTAATAATATAAAAAATTAGGCAAATAGTTGAGGTTTGACCAAATGACCGTATTGGGAACATTATTACAGTATTTAGTATTTTTTAGATGATTTTTTGTTTTAGACTTATTTCAACTTGGGAGTGTGCAAACCAGATAAGTGTACCGCAGATGATTACAATCTTATACTTAACGAGACATCTGAAATTGTTCTGGGTGCGTTTGTTGATCAAAGTTGCAGTACTGTGGAGAGCTATAGTACGTTGTCTGCGGGAGATATAGCAGTACTGTAAGTTATATATTAGGTATCTGAAATGTGATTCAAAGAGATAATAGAGGATGTGAGAATAAATATTTTGTTATGTAGAAGTATATACGTGACAAAGAAAGGTAAACACTTATATAGGGCGGCCAAATGAAAACGAAATAGAGTAATTTTCAGGAACTGCGTCAAGATTGTAGAAAAACGCTCGGACCCGTCGATTTTAGATTGAAGGGGCTCATTTTTTGCTGGTATTTTTGACTCCGCCACTTTCACCCCCAAGCAAGGATAAGCATCTGCTCAAAATATTTAAATAGCATTGGGGGTTGAGTAATATTTATTTTGAAAGCTCTTACAATTCTCTTTACAACAGACTTCAAATTTTATAATCTCGAACGAATTGTGAGAGCTTTCAAAATAAATATTACTCAACCCCCAATGCCATTTAAATATTTTGGAGTGATGTTTACCCTTGCTTGGGGGTGAAAGTGCAGTCAAAAATACCAGCAAAGAATGTCCCCCTTTAATCTAAAATCGACAGGTCTGAGGGTTTTTCTATAATCTTGACGCAGTTCCTGAAAATGGCTCTGTTTCGTTTTCATCTGGCCATCCTGTGTGTTCATTAGATTAGATTACTACTTATTGAATGGTTACATTTTCAGCAAGATCAGAGAACCTACTGTGCAAACTGGTTCAATAGTGTGATGAGAACACAGGATTCCAAATATACTCACTGGTACGCCTGGATTCGGATCTAATATGGTTGGGGTATTTATTCTAACTTATTTGAATTTCATAGGTAGAAGCTGCTAAATTCTGTGGGAGTGTTGCCACCAATCACATGTATTATTATTATTCAATAACACTGGTAACACTGTGCTATGGCACATAAGGATCTGTTAGTCCTTCTAGAAATTTGTCTCAGCAACAATCTGCCCCTTCTTAAAGTCGCTAAGCAACTGGAAAGCTGTGAGCAGAAATCTTTAAAACAGAATGCTACGTTATCAAGTACGACCTATGCAAACTCAACAAATAAACTTGAAAATTAAACATTTTTTTGCTTTCACCGAGTATAGATGTAGAAAATTATCAAAATAAAATGATATTTATTAGCTGCTTACTTAAAAATAATAAAAGCGCAGGGGATCAGCTGAATTTCTGAAGCATGGTGGCGAACTTTTGATTACGCAAGTATGGAAAGTAATAACAGAGATTTGGGAAAAGGAAGAAATGCCAGATGAGTGAAACAAGGCCCTAATAGTACCATTGTATAAGAAGGGGGCCAAAGAAGACTGCAATAACTATCGAGGAATAGTACTTTTAGATGTTACTTACAAAGTGTTAGCAAGAATAGTGAAAAAAGGCTGGCCCAGTACCATGATGCGCAAGTAGGAGAATATCAAGGGGGGTTCAAAGCGGGAAGATCGACTACAGACCAAATCTTTGTTATGAAGCAACTACAACAGGACACATATGAACATAATTTAGGTCTGCACATGCTGTTCATTGATTATCGGCAAGCTTATGATTCTATCAAACGTAAAAAGGTGTATGAAGCAATGGAAAAGCTGGAAATTCCAATCAAACTTAGGAGGTTGGTGGCAATGACGATAAGGAAAACAGGGAATAAAATAACGTTGGGAGGACGAGTTTCGGAGGAGTTTAAAGGAAAAAGAGGACTAAGGCAAGGCGACCCATTGTCTACAGTTCTTTTTAACTTGGTACAGGAGATAATTTTGAGAGAAAGTTGAATAAGAACCAGTAGTTTAATATACGGCAGTAGATACCAGTGCATGGCTTACGCTGATGACATTGTTCTTATCGCTAGATCAAAAAAGGAAGTAGCAACTACCTTTAAGTTACTGGAAACAAAATTAAGAGAATATGGCTTGGTGATCAATGAGAAGAAGACAAAATATATGGTAATGAAAGACAACGATTACGACGGAAAAGTTAATTTAATCATCAACTGCACAGGAAATAGAAAATACATAATAGAGAAAGTTCAACAAGTGGATTACGTAGGAGTGACGCTAACATGTAAAGGGGAGGAGGAAAGGGAATTAGAAAAGCGGATGGTAAAAGGAAGTAAAGCCGTAGGTAGGCTAAACAAGATTCTAAAATCGAAGATTGTATCCAGAACCACAAAAATAAGGCTGTATCAAACCGTAATAAGACCTACTGTTACCTACGCGTGAGAAACGTGGATAAAAAAAGAAGAAATTAAACTGGAAATATGGGAGAGGAAAATGTTAAGGAAGATATTCGGAGGAATTAAGGTGGAGGGAGAATTTAGAAGAAGGACAAATAAGGAAATAGAAGATCTGTTTAAGCAACCCAACATCGTGCAGGTAGTGAAGATGCAAAGAGCCAGGTGGTTGGGACACATAGCTAGGATGCCCGACAACAGATGGGTTAAAAGAATACTAATGGCAGGAGGAGGGAAGAGGAGAAGAGGACGACCCAGGAAGCAATGGTTGGATGAAGTCAAAGATGATCTGAGGAAAATTGGTGTCATGGACTGGAACGAAGAAGCAAAGGATAGGAGAAAATGGCAGAAAAAAATTGCAAAACTTTAAGCCTGTAGCGCTAATATATATATTAGGTGCTTACCTTTCTTTGTCACGCAGTATATTATTACTTAATTCTCTTTTAAGTGGTAAAGTTATGGCTATGAAGTGATGATTCAAATATAAATAAAAAAACTGCTTTCTAGGAGCATCTTTGGCGTTGTAATCTTATTAATGGTTATCTCGACATTATACGATTTTTATTTATACAACTTTGGACAAAGTAAGTATGTTTATAAGTTTGTAATGTCGAAATTGGAATGAGAACTTGTTGTTAGAAAGCGCCCATCCTCTGTGCCTGGCATTCTCCGTGCTGACAAATGGCAGAAAACTGTTACATATTTCTAAACATTCCACGTCTAAAGAACAGATTGAAACGTTCCATGGGATCAGAGTGATCAGTATGATGTGGGTGGTGGCAGGTCATTCAATGTCAACGTGGGCATCTTTTTTTGTTACCAATGTTCCAGATGTCGCCACTGTAAGTGTTTGATAAAAAAAAATAATTAATTAAGAATTATTAGTTTAAATTTTGTTTATGATTACAGTGGACCACCAATCTGTCTTCATTTCATATGGTTGCGGCTCCTTTATCGGTGGATACGTTTTTCTTCATCTCTGGCTTTCTCTTGGCCTTTCAGTATCTCAAAGGTAAAAGAAGAACGCTAGCTGAACAAGTCGTGTCTGTTCCTCGAATGATAATACATCGTTATTTAAGGTTAGTTTCAAATCGAGGCTCAGTTCCGTTTCACAAATGACAAATTAATGTGTTATTCTCCTACAACTTTGTTATTTTGTAATGATTGTCCTATTTTGAGACACATTAAGTAAACGAAAAAATAAATACAAAAATTGATAACACCTTCTTTCTTTTTGCTTACTCTGAAGCAGAGTTACTAAATTTGTTAAAATATAAATTAAAACATAAAAAATCGTCTGGAGCGGATGAGATACCTCCGTTTTTGGTAAAACACGTTATATCTCTGCTGATTCAACCACTTACTTATCTTGTAAATCTCTCTTTTGAGACGACTAGTTTTCCAAGCCGTCTAAAAGTAGAAAAGGTTATTCCACTATACAAAAAAGGTGATTCTTGTTCATTAGAAAATTATAGACCAGTCACTATTTCATTTTCTTTTTCAAAAGTGTTTGAATTTGCTCTTCTTCAACGTTTGACTGCCTTTTTGCAAAAATTTAATGTATCAACTGATAAAAAATTCGGTTTTTGTGGTAATAAATCTACAATGTCAGCCATATTTTCTCTTTATAGTGATATAATAAAGTTTGTTGAGGCAGGCGAGTGCCCTGTTGGGATCTTTTGTGATCTAAGTAGGGAATTCGACTGCATCAATCATGATATATTACTGTCGAGACTTTATGAATATGGTCTGAGAGGTAAATCATTACAGTGGATTTCCTCGTTAATCAGATACAGAAAACAATTTACTTTTATGCGGTCCTTATGTGATTGGTTTAAACAAAACCATTTATATTTAAATAGTAGCAAAACAAAAATTATGCGCTTTCATAATCGACAAAAAATGTGTGGACCTGTATGTGTAGAAGTTAATAATTCTATAGTTAAAAGTACCTCAGAACCAGTAAATTTTTTGGGTATTATGTTAGATGAGCACTTGACTTGGAGGCCACATTGTGAGAACCTCGTTTCATTTTTGAATTCGATGAATTTTTTATTGAAAAATATTAATTATGTCTTAACCAGGGAACAAGCATTAAGCCTGTATTATGCTCGGGTGGATTCTCGTATTCGTTATGGCATTTGTTTGTGGGGATATTCCACTCTGTCTCAAACAGTATTTAAGGCCTAAAAGAAGATTTTAAGAACTTTAGCTGGTGTCTCAAGCACTCATACTTGTAGGGGTCTTTTTGTTGAGTTCAATATTTTAACTGTAACATCATTATATATTTTAGAGTTATGTGTATATATTTATAAAAACAAAAATAAATTCATGCTTAATCGAGATATTCATTCTATAAATACTAGAACTAAACATCAGTTTCGTTTACCATTTGTAAAATTATCAGTTGCTTCCAAGTCACCTGACCCTATTGGCTTAAAAATTTTTAATGTACTCCCTAGTGATATAAAGTCAAGTGAAAACTTGCATGTCTTTAAATCTATTCTTAAAAAGTTCTTGATACGTAAGTGTTTCTATAGTCTCCAAGAATTTTTCTCTGACATGTAGTATTTTATATACTTCTATTTTACATAACTGTTTTTATCTAGTGTTTGTTTTGTTTTATATTCATGTATGTATTTTTATATATATATATATATATATATATATATATATATATATATATATATTGACTTTGTTTTGTACCCTATTGACTATTGCTATACATTTCTTTTATAATGTCAAATGGACAAAATAAAATTATTATTATTATTATTACTTGACTTGTAAAAATGCGCTTGGTTTGGGTATTGTAGTGTCATTTCTATAAATTTTTTTTGTTATAGCAGTACTCAAGTAATAAGACAAATGCTATTTTACTTCTAGGCTTACTCCAGCAATGCTTATGCTGTACCTTACGACTATTACTTTCTTCATACATCTTGGAAATGGACCGTTATATCATTTTGTGGTTGAATCTTTTGCTGACACATGTAAAACGTATTGGTGGAGGTTCTTCCTCTATATACAAAATTATTACGACTACAATGAAATGGCAAGTATAAATAATTCTTTACAAAACTTAAAATTACTTGTATAATGAGTTAACGTTATCCATATCCATTCTATAATCATTAGGGTTTAAATTTAATTGTAATTCTCGTAGTGTATTTTACCAACTTGGTATCTCTCAGCCGATATGCAAATGTTTCTGATATCGCCCTTGATATTAATCCCTGTAACACTAACATTGAAGAAGTGGGGATCTAATGTCACTATGTATGGATTATTCGCTTTGAATGTAGTTTTTACATTTTTGCCGATGGTTATCAGTTTTGTATTTACAAATTACGAAAAGTAAGTTCTACAAATATGGCATATAGAGAATGGCTGTTACACGATATGCAAAACTATAAGCACTAACTTTAAGCAAAACTATAACTCTGTTTTAGTGAGTACGATACACATTCAAGACTTATCAACTACTTCATAGGAGTTATGTTGGGAACTTTCATGAGAGTTGAAATGGACAAACCCTTCTTATATATTGTTCCAGAAAAACTAAGATATGTAAGTGAGAGCTACAGTCATTTTCAGTTTATGCGTAATTGTTTTTCTAGCTTATTAATTTATTAATCTGGTCGGTTATCATCCTCGGAATGCTGACAGTGACTTTATGCTATCAAGACCAACAAGCCAACCATGGAATCACAAGTTGGACCATATTTAATGCTTTAATGCGTCCTGCTTGGTGCATAGGTTTGAGTTGGGTAACCTATTCCTGTTATCATGGATATGGCGGTAAAACACATACTTAACGTTTGCTCAAATTATAGCCTTAACAGGTTTTAAAATATTCCCTTCTAGGTTTCGTCAGCTGGATACTATGCAGGCCCATATTCCAGGTGCTAGGAAGGCTGACTTACTGTATCTATTTGATGCATATAATTGTAATATTGTATATCGCGGGTACTGCTAGAACAAAGTGGTATTTCAATGAGTACAACGCAGTATGTATATTTTAGTTTATAATTGAACGTACTCTAAATTTTTCAATATGTTCCAGTTCTATCAATTCTGTGGGCATTACATAGTATCGATATTTGTGGCAACATTTTGGACCTTAGCTTTTGAGTCACCTTTGATTACCATCGAGAAATATTTTCTTGGAGGATCAAAGCCCAGAGCTAAAGAGGGTAATTGAAATTATATTTTATAATTCACTTGAAGTGATATTCTAATTTTTTCAGATCAATCTTCAAAAATCACCAACGTCGAACAAGGTGGTGTAGAGAAGAATTAAAATTTTATAAAGTGTTTGTAGTTTAATTTATCTGAAAATTACTAAATAGTAATTTTTTTCTGTTTTTTTTTTGAGACAATATATTTTTATATTTATCATTGTTCTTCATTTTAGTTACCTAAATTATTCATAAAAAAAACTTAATTAATTACATGATACGATATAAAAAGAATAAAGCTACTCGAACCTGAAAAAATACAAAATTAATCTAAAATTTTATAATTATAAACGTAAGTCATAAAATAGATTGATACGTTATAGTAAATACACAGATAAATTTAAAGAAAGGCACAGAGATCATAAAAACATTTTTCTGAAACATATATCTAATTTCTTTTTATATATTGTCACAGAATTGTAGTGTTTAGTTGGAAATTTCCTGGAGTTTCAAAATAAAATAGTGTTTAGCTTAGTTGTAATTAGTATTCAGCAGTGTACAGAGTAGCTAATAAAAATAAATAAATATCAGTAAAAATTATGTAACTGTTTGTTTTTCTGGTAGAAGAAAAAGTCGGATTGGGAAACCCGTGACGATATTTTCACATCTTCCTGCTTTTATTAATTTTAGTACTTTATTACGTATATACAGTATGCGCCAAAAGTAGGGAATAAATTCAATGAAAACGAAACAACTATTTTTTGGGAAAAATCCTCGAACAGGTCGATTTTTAATTTAAAAAATACATATTTTAGCGTAAAATGCGATTTTCAAATGTCATTTGTTATCGAGTAATGACGTCATCGATTTTTTTTTAAATGGCAACACCATATTTTTTCCTTGATTCTGAAAGATCGTTTAATTCTCTATCAGACAGTACTAAAATTTTGCCCTCTTGCATAGGAAAGTTTTCGAGTAAATGACGATTGAATGTTAGAAAACGTAAATCAATTAAAATAAAGCAAAAACATTATAAAGTTTAGTTTTTCGAATTCCATAGTTCTTTTATGGATCACGTAGGTGAAAATCTTTGCAAAGTGTCATTGTCACACCGACTTTCTAATAAGTATTGTAAGCGACATAGAAATTATTATTCAATTTAAAGTATTATGGCACATTTAACTGTTACTCAAAGAATTGAAATTTTAATTCTTATCGGATGCGGGAATATGACTAGAACTCAGCAGGAAGTTTGCGATTTATTTAATGAAAAATATCCAGATTGCCCTATCAGCCAATCAACAGTCAGTAAAGGTAGAGTCTAAATTTAGAAAAACTGGCAATTGGTTTCATAAAACTCATTTCAAGATTAAAATTTTAATTAATTTCAAAAACTATTATAATCAACTAAATATTACAACAATTAAAATTCAAAAAATTAATAAGTCTACTTACAGGTAAGTTGAAGTTAATTCATAAACTGGCTTTGCAAAGACATTATATTGTAGGTACTGTACTAATTAAAATTCACATGGTGTTTATTAATTAAAACTATGACAGGAAAGAACTACGTTTTATATAAGGAATGTCATCTGCCACAGTATTTTTCCAACTAATCAAATAACTTTAATATACTGAAAAACCAACAGCAGATATACATTGCTCTGTTCTAATAGCAATTGTTAATAATAATTAAAAATTTGTATAATTAAAAATATTCAACAACAATAATTATACTACACTGTTCCAAATATCCAGCAGAGAAAGAATCATCAAAGTGAAAAAACATTTTTGTTCTTAACGGCTAAAAACTAAATCCATTTTAATAACTATATTATTCATCACTCTGGGAATCATCTACAACAATATTATTTTCCATTTTCTAATTTAATAGGTAAGTGTATATGGAGCACGAATATCTTGTTTTTTATTCATACAAAACCGTTCCTTATTAATTTCCACCATCTCAAGAAAAAGTCTCTTAGGCTTTTACTGTGTAAATTATCTAATTAACTGTAAAACTCTAATGTAATTAAATAACGTAGATATACGTAGGTATATCCACTATATTAAAATTATACAGAGTATCCCAAAATTAATTATTAATTATAAAATATTGTCCGCAAACCTAACCTAACGCACTGGTGAACTTTATTATAGGAAAATATCTGTACCCGATACAGATTTCTTTATTTAGTTACTACAAAACGTTTCAAATAGAAAAAAATAAGCATTAAAAACTGAAGAAAAACAGAAAAATCAGAAACGTAAAATGATTTCAACATGGTGTCAATTATGCTGGTTGCCTCACTCCGTAAAAATCACACGTGCGGTAAATTAGGGTTTGATATAGTTTATCTGCTGGCAATACTCTTGCAGCGCGACATTTGGATCTCGAAGCATTTCGAAATAGAAACCTACCCCAATCGCGAATGTTCAATTACTATTCATTGAATACTGGGAAAATTTGGATCGCTCAGAACTAGAATTATTGATGTAGGTCGACAACGAAATACTAAAACAACAGTAGCAGAAGCTCGTATTTTGAATTCGATAGAGAATAATCCCAATGTAAGTATAAGAAAAATTGTTATTCAGAAGGGCATTTCTCTGTACATGAAACAATACGCGAACATTTTCATCCGTACCACTACCAAAAGGTGCAAGCCTTATCTGCCGTAGATCCAGCTGCTCGTGTGAATTTCTGCAATACAATTAGAATACTTTATAATGGTGACCAAAATTTTGTACGTAATATCCTTTTCACTGACGAAGCTGGATTTGGCCCTGATGGCTCAATAAACCTCCACAATGAGCATTTTTCTTCTGATGAGAATCCTAATTTATCAATAGTGGGTGGTTATCAAAATAAGTTTTCCGTCAACGTGTGGGCCGGTATTGTAGGCGACTACTTAATTGGGTCACATTTCTTTCCACAAAGACTCAATGGTGAAGTTTACTTGGTTTTTTTAAGAAGCCACTTACCTATTCTATTGGAAGATATACTACTCGGATTAAGAAATGCAATGTGGCTGCTTCAAAATGGCGCGCCACCGCATTTTAGTTTAGCGGCCAGAGAATTCTTAAATGAAACTTTTCCTGAAAGGTGGATAGGACGCGGTGGTTTTGTACAGTAGGATTCTAAATCCCCTGATTTAAACCCAATCGATTGCTTTTTTTGGGGTTATCTGGAGACGCTTGTATATAGGACACCTCTGAATAGCGTAATTAAGCAAAACGAAGGAATATTCCATAGAGTTCGTCGGAATTTTTTAAGAAGAATTAATTTATTCATTGAAGATGAAGAACGTCACTTTGAACCTCTGATTTTTTCACAAAAATTACTATCTGTCAAAACTAATTCTCCACAAACTTGTCTCCAAGGCAACTAAGCGCTTGTTTCCAAAGCATGCTATGTTTAATGTAGAAAATAAATTAAAATGATTTCGTATTCATTACATGTAAGCAATGTTATTTTAACGTTTTTCTCCAAAACGGTTAGATTTATGGAAACAAATAAAGTATACCTTTTTTATGTTAGAAGGGCAAAAATATTCAGTCAAATTTCGCACAAAGTGAAGCACAAAAAAGTTTGAACCATTTAAATCAAAATAAAGGCTCGTATGTGGCGCCCTCTACAAAATGCGTAATAACGGTGGGCAAATTTATAATCTTCATCCCGAAAAACTTCCATATACGAAATTTCGTCAAAATATTATGAGTGTGGCAATATATATATATGGTTGTAAAATTTCTCCGGGTTCCTTTCCGCGATGAATCTGCATGGTCTTCAAAAGAACCATTTGTTTGACAACGTTTCGGTAAAATCTCATTTACCATCTTCAGGTCTTCTTACTTCTGCTTCGCGTTACTACGTTCGGCTTACTGGAAGATGTTTGTCCACTTGGTGAGTTATATACTGTGCTTTCGTTCCGGTGTGTGGTTTTCTTCGCATGGCTACGCGTCACGGGTCTTGCGTTTAATGGGCTGTGGGTTCTTGTGTTCTGATTGATCTATTCTCAGCGTTGCGTATCATGTCAATATATATATATATATCTGATAGAAAGCTGGATCTTCTGATTTCTGATTCTGATTCTCTTCAGATAAGTGACACTTATAGATAGAACTGCATTTACAAACAGGTACAAATTTTCCTTGTCTGTAAATATAATTGACTTTTCAGTTCTGTTCTGATAGTGTGACCATAAAGACTAAAATGGAAAAGACGGCGATTTGGATCATTTTTCTATTAGACTTCGTGTCTGGTGATGTAACTTCAGAGCAATTACTACAGCACAGAAATATTAACAACCTAATTAAAATAGATACACCTCCTATGAGTTTGGCACAGTACCAAAATTTTGCTACTAGAAACAGGGACGTATCCTTCTCAAACTTACTACAAATCGGAAATATTACTATTCCTGACATAAATATAACCTGTACGAATTTCCGTACCACTGCCAACGTAAGTGAAGAATGTGCGGAACAACTAGAAATTGTTTGTGCGAATTCAACTTTACTTATGACAAGTAAGTAGATCCTAAAGACATTAAGTCTGAATTAGTACATGTGGAGTATATATAAAAAATTTTTTTTTTGAATAATAATATTATTTGTTCAAGATATATAGCAAATAATGAATAATTTGTAATTTTTAACATATCTCAAAATTTGATCTTCAGTGTGTTCGACAACATCTTTTAAGCTTCCATTTTAGGTATTTTGGTTAAGTTATTTTAGTACAATTTTGTTTTCTTATTACGTGCTATCAACAAAAAATTGTTTTATGTTATTTTCTTAATATGTATAACATTTTATTTTGATAAAAAAGGCCGCAGGAATATTTTTTAGGCATAATATGTATTATAATACCTTAACAACAAAATTCTTAGAAAAAACATTATTTTGAATCGAGAATAACATTTATTTGTTTAAAATTATATAATATTGAACTAAGTAATTTAGTTAATATTTATTTATTTGAATTATTTTCCTAAATAATAAAAAATTGGCTGAAAAACTATCTGCTTAATTCAATATTATATATTCTTAATCATGCTGAATTTTATGTCTATTAATGTCTGCTTAGATAAATGTATACAGGGTGTTAGAGCTTTGACTGCCATAATTTTAACAGGCGATAGTATGCGAGTATATCAATATATAAAAAAAGTTATATTTAACACAGCCCTAATCCCCGTTCTCGAGAAAAAAAGTGTCAAAATATCGGGTTTGATATGGAAAAGTTCAGTTAATTTAGAAATCTCTAAATAATTTTCTAAATTACCTCAATTTTAATAATTTTTAAACGTCAGAGCCGATATTTTCATAATTTTTTGATAATTTCTTTCCCGGTTGGAATTAGGATCCATATTATGCATATATAGGACTTTTTTGTTTATTTTGTTGTATACTATCGCCTCTTAAAATTATGGCACTGACACCTGAATATGCAATTGTTCGTTTAGTTGTTTTACACTTTTTTTTTTACAAATAGTAAAAATATTTATGGTAACTACCAGTTCATCTATTATGGCTGATTGTATATTTGTATATGTTTCAAACGGGATTTTAGCTGTTTCATTATGTCACGTGTTTCTTTTTGGTTAATAAATTTAGTTAGATTTGTTCTAGAAATTTGTTGAATCTAGCTTTGTCTATAGAATTATTCTTTAGCATACCTAGATATACACGTTTATATGAAAACATACATATGACATTATTAATTAAACATGCAAGGCAATTTATTAGAATAAGCATGAATATCTTTAGAATAGGTACCGCAAAGAAACAAATTCAGCAGTCAGATGAAGTTTTATCAAAAAAGCTAGCTAAAAACTCAACTGTCTTTAATTTGCAGCAGTAGAAAATTGAAATTTGTTGTTTTCTGAAGCAATACATAAATAATTTTATTCTGGAGTATTGTACATTTGTTTTGGGGACACTCTGTATAATGTAATTCCCTTTGCCATCAATTATTGGTTATATTAATTCTGTGCAATTCGTACGTACATGTTTTGACGGGTTTAAGAGCATTTGACATCATCCCACTTGAGAGTAATACAATACGTATTCAACATAATATTACTTATTAATAAGATAGAAGCGATCTAGGGTACTGTATCAGTGAATAAAAAAATAAAATATTTATCGTAGTTAATTACTGCGCAATTTTTAAGTAAAATTAAAAAATTAACTGGTGTGATGCCAACGATTAGATATAGATTTGAGCACTTGATACCTATCGTTACAAGTTCTTTCAGATGGATTTGTTTTCAATTATATTACAATATGATCAAATATACTTGCTACAATAATGACAAAAATTATAGATAGCCATATTCTTGGCCATTTGGAGTGGTATATGAAAATTACCTAAAGTAATTCATTCATAAATCATCCATGGGTCCGTGTCACATGTCCGTATCCGTATGTTCTGTGGGATTCGCCATATTGGAGATTTTTTCTAGAGCGGGGGAATTTAAAACTGCCAGACGTAATTCATTCATAAATTGTTTGAGATTCCATACTGATTGGATTAGTATACTGTCGATAGGAGGAATGCTAAATTTAGAAATTAGCACAATCATCGTTTTGATTCGTGATATATTATTTGTAGCGAGTGCAAACAATTTTTTATATAGTTATTAGATTTATCCCAATTGAGTGAAAATTTTTATCTTTTATAGAAAATACCTTGGTTTTGTTAAAAAGCTTCAAAATAAACTGAATGCCATATGCAAGGTTCATAAAAAATATATATTAATTTGAGAAATTATTTGACTTGTATTTTTTAGTTTTCATTCTAAATAAGCAATTTTGAGTCAAATCTCTTGTAAACAATACCATTCTCATACGCATACGTATATACTGAGTGATTCTCTTAACACAGTTCTATTTCCTTTTTGGTTGCAGAAGGTATTGTAGCTAAGATATTGATCGTAATGCTTTATCTTCAATTTCAGTGCTAGATGCATCGTCAAAATTTCCCTACTCTGGCTTGGGCTATTCCACTAGGCTAGACTTTGGAAATTACGAACAATGTTTGACGATTGATCATCCTTATAGCGGTGGTAGAATATTGGGAAAGTACTGTACTATTGGTTTGGGAATTCCTGATATTTTTGGCAATTTGTCGGATATCGATGTAAGCATTTATCTTTAAACAAAAAACAGTGCAACATATGTCTGATTTTTTCTTTATTTTGTAGTCTTACTATAAATTGGCAATGTGCAGACCTGATGCTTGTTTTGCTAAAGATTTGAACGCTATACTTGAAAATTTCACTTCCTTGTCCTTGGGCTTATTTGCAGACGGAGCTTGTGTTACGGTGGAAACTAATACTAAATTAGATGGTGGAGATAAAGCTGTTTTGTAAGTTTCCCATTATTTTATTAAACTAAGCATTGCTGATTAAGAATATCTTACTGGTTCTTTTAAAAAAAAATCGCTAATACTTTTTCTTTGAAAAATTGACCCCCTTTTTCCATCTTAGAATCGGACCCCTCTTACTATAATCAAATATGGCTACGTCTAAAGACTCATTTTATAGGTATATATTCACCACGAAAGTTTCAATGTATTCGGATATCAAGTGAGCGAGATACCAGGGTGGCTCCACGAAAAGTGGGACACATTGTATATAGAAAATTCTATACAAAATAAAATTTCAATAGCAAATAAATTGTTACCATCTTCAGCAGAGCCTAAGAAACTTGCCAATGATACAACGTGCGCAGTAAACTTAAACAATTACAGCAGTAGTCTCATTGAACACCTAGAACTGAGAGCTACGATAACTGACAGCACTGGATCTGGCATACATTTAACTCACTGCAATATCGGCACTTTCAATTTACATGTAGTGCAAAATAAATTGTAATCCTGTTTATAATAGTGTTTAGTATTGAAATATTATATTAGTTAAAATATATATTGTTTAATTAATAAAATCATAAATAAGTTTCGAAAAAATGAAAATTATTTTGACATTCGTTTTCTGATCTACAACGAAAAAGACTGGTGACAAAAAAGACTCACTGTGTCAACTGAAAATTGACAGTTTTCGAAAAAAGTTATTTTATCATATTTACATCCTGTATGTTGTATAAAACGGCGACTATGTTTAATAGTTATTTATGCAACAAGTACAAAAAGTAAGTGTTTATTGCACGCGACGTGAAATTGTCCAACGAGGCCTTCAGGCCGAGTAGGACAACACATCGAGTGCCATAAACACTTTTTGTATGAGTTGCATACAATATTTTTTCTACGTTCATGCAAAAACCAAAAAATGTTTTATTTAGATGACACTAACTCTATGAAAATATGACGTTGATTTCAACGTTTATGTTTGTCATGATGACAAAACGC
This sequence comes from Monochamus alternatus, assembly GCA_037114965.1. Classification (NCBI taxonomy): domain Eukaryota; kingdom Metazoa; phylum Arthropoda; class Insecta; order Coleoptera; family Cerambycidae; genus Monochamus; species Monochamus alternatus. The sequence goes on along the minus strand of CM073429.1, from coordinate 57,582,299 downwards.
TGTAGTAGAATGGCAGATGAATGCAATAAACATTTTATTGCACTAGTGCAATAAAGAACCACATTTTCTACTAAATATAGTTCAATAAAGTTTTGTTTTTTGCATGAACGTAGAAAAACTTATTTTAAACAAATATTTAACTTCAGCACCTCCGTCATTATTTCGAATGAAAGGTTTTGTGTATTAAGGAATTACCTATAAACATGCACTTTTTATGAAGCTTTGCTTCAAATACTCACAGCCACTCTGTACTCTATTTATATATCATTTTCAGATCAATATTTGTGGTAGTAATGACACTAATGGCATTATCCACGATATACGATGTGTGCTTATATCTCAAAGGCGCCAGTGAGTAATTTAATATTTAAATAGTAAATATAAATCCATCAAAAGGTGTTTTGCAGAAAGCCAGCATCCACTTCTCCTCTCATTCTCTGTTCTCTCAAATGGGAGAAAGTTGCTGCATATCACAAGACGTCCCTCATCAAAGGAGCAGATCGAGACGTTTCACGGTCTCAGAGTGATCAGCATGATGTGGATCGTGGCAGGCCATGGAGTGGTGATGTGGGAGTATATTCCTGTCATAAATGCTGATAGAATCAACACGGTTAGTAGAAGAGGAGTTTAAGAAGTAAATTTTACCACAGACTCCTGGGTTCAAAATAAGCCGATTTAGCCCAATTTACTTATTTCCAAAATTGCTTCGTTCGCGAAAAATTTTTGGTTATTCCGAATATCTCAAAAACGACTTGATCGATTTTAACCATTTTTGGACTACGCAGTTATAAGTCTAACCGACACTTCTTGACATTATTTAAAATCTTTTGCAGTCATTAGAAATATAAGAAAAATCATGTATCATGCAAATATAAGCACATATTTTTTAACCCCCTGTACAATTACTTTCAGTTTTTTTCTATTAGTAGCTGACTTTATTTAGAAACTTTTTTTATACTTTCAGAATTTTGAACAGATGAGTAGTTTAGGCAGAAAAAATATTTTTCGTATGTCAACAATATCGGCATTCGCTCTGCAACAAATAACGAAGTACCAGAATTTGGCTCTGATATTTTAAGTATCAATTCTGTGTCAAATCTAATCAGCTACTGAAATTAGTCTCTCGGTTTATTCTTCTTGCTCAACTACTTAGTTACTTTAGATCTCACTTTATTTGTTGTTGTTATTGTTGTGTTTGTTTCTGTTACTCATTTTTCAATATTTCATCATGGATACATATTCCGAACAAGTAGACATGATTTTGGTTTATCGATTTTGTCAAGGTAATGGCCGCAAAAGTGTCTACATGGACGGATTCTCTCATCGACGAGTGCCAAATCATCAAACTTTTTCCAACATCGAAAGGCGACTTCGCGAATTTGGGTCATTTCACCAAATTAATGCGGTTCAAGGGCGTCAACGTACCACGAAAACTATAGAGGTGGAGGAACAAATCCTAGATAAGATAGAAGAGAACCCAAAAATTAGTGCAAGACGCATTGGACATGTAACAGGGATACCGAAAACCATAGTTCATGATGTTTTGAAGGAGCAGTTACTATATCCGTACCACATTCAATCGGTTTATGAATTGCTACCCATTGACCCTGAAAAACGTTTAGCATTTGTATATAATACAATTAATAGAATCATATTTATACTATACTATTTATTAACTTTCACTCTACATTTCAGCAGCAGTTTTTGTTCGTCCTCAAAGTGTTAAATTCGTTTCCAAGTGAATCGAAATCTAGTTATTTTGGTAGTAGTTGATGAAATTGTTAAATTAAGCTGCAACTTATAGCAGTGACCCTATTTTTCATCTATTATTCTATTAAGATAACATCTCAACGAGTTTTTAACTTTTTAGTGGCAAAAAGAAATGACGTCCTTCTACATCATGGCAGGCCCTTTGGCAGTGGACACATTTTTCTTTATGTCTGGATTTTTATTGGCCTTTCAGTATTTTAAGGGTAAAGCTAGAACCCTAAAAGAACAAGTAACGTCAATTCCACATATCTACTTACATCGCTATTTAAGGTATGTAGTTTCATCATTTTTTCATAACTTAAAAAACATGCAAAATAATCGTATTAGGTGAACGAAACAACTGACAGTCTGCGAGTTCGACGTTTGCCTACACTGAAAAAGTGACATAAATTTACCATGATTATTATTGGCTACTTTATGCCCATACTTACCATGGTAATTTTACTTACGGTTTGTAAAGTTATTAATGCTTTGTAAAATTTCAGTGTAATTAAACAGATAATTCTTGTCAAAATAATATGCATTTTTACCATGGAAATTACATACATAATATGTGAATTTACTTATTCTTTGTAAAATTAGAATGTGATTAATTGTTAAATATATGTAAAATTTATATACAGGATGTTAATGGGACACAGAGCAAGAGTAGATTCCTTACATCAAAATAATGCGATTAAGGCAAACTTACCTTAGTCCATTTGTGGCTAATAAAAAAGTTACAGGGCGTTAAATTTCAAATTTTGAATTCGAAATTCGTAAAATTCTTAGAAAGTGTTCATAGAATTCTTTTGAAAATTTGGATTAGGAGGTTTTCTAGGATGAGAAAAACGAATCCGTACTTAATTTTCCTGTAGACGCTAGAGGGCGCTACGAAATGTACTCTTGGTTGATAAACACTGGTTATAACTTTTTTATCAGTTTGTGTACGAAAGTTTTAATAGAAAAATATTGTTCTCCTATCTATTTTTCACAAATAAGGTATACTTGTTTTATGTCGATAAATTTAACCGGTTTCGATTTAGGTATTTTTTGTTTTTCTATTGGATCCAATAAAATAAAATAAAAGTTTGTAGTTACTTGTGTAAAAAACTAAAAAATATGCATCGAGAAAACTTTTTCAATAACTAACATTATTTTACATATATGAATTAATATCAGTGTGTAAATTTAAATAATTAAATAATAATGCACTTGTCAAAAAAAAGCATTGTAGTAGAAGCCAATTTGAAAATGTATTAATATTATTCTTGTAACCATCTAAGGAGTGTGTCGACAGATGAAGTAGAAAAAGAGAAAACTTGTTAAAATGTACAAAAATATCGGTATAAATGAGTCAATATAATATGCAAGATCTCTCTTACTAATAAATTATTAGAAATACAGTAGATTTTATTATTATATATCAATAATAACTACACTATGCGGGTTACATTTTTATTTATAAATAGTTGAAAAGGCTTTGTCAAGAGCAAAAATAACTTGTATTTAGGAAGATTTTTAAGTGGATTGGGTCATCCCTTCGTATAAGTATATTCATCTATTATATAAAAATGTATTGCAGTGTATTTTATTTGCATTAGAAAATATGTTTTCGCATAAAATGATATCATATTCTTGGAACATTAATATATTTCTTAGTTTTTGCAAATATTTTTAGCTCGAATTTTAGTTACAGTACATTTATAATTAACGTATCTGCAACTTATGATAATATCTGTTGTAAGCTATTACTATTTTTACTGCCACAACAATAAATATGTTGTTTGAAATTAATGTTATATAGTTTAGAGACACACACATACACACCCACACAATGGTGTAGTTTTGATGCAAGCATCTGAACAACGTACCGTTCCAGTTTCCTCTCTATATATGAATTAAGTATATAATATATATTGACATAAGCGCTGCAAATGCACTCAAAATATGATCTTACTCTTTTACGAATATCCCACAAAAAGTCCTTATTAATGAACCGCACGTGTTTGTCCACCACACCTTAACACAACTAAAACGTATTAGATTTGAAGTTAGATTGATGTGCCTCTGCGCATGTGCAACAGAAATCCAAATCACATGAAAAATTCTGTAAAATTTCATAATAAATTAAGTAAAAGTATATAGCTCCAAAATAGCATAGTGTATTATTATATTATTTCTGAAATTTACTAATTTTATTACGTAAAAACGCATATACTTAATATATAATGTAAAATAAAAATGACCAGTAAATATTAGGCATGCTCCAAAACGTGAAAACTTCCACCCACTTTATCGGTGTTCTTTACTATTATTATTTCTTTGTAGGCTTACACCAGCAATGCTTATGATTTATCTGGTTACAATCACCTTCTTCGTACGTATAGGTTCGGGTCCTATATGGCTAACACTAGCTGAGAACTACAGGAGCGTCTGTCAGAAGTACTGGTGGAAGTACTTCCTCTACATTCAAAATTATAATGATTCAGACGATATTGTAAGTAGAGCATATATAATTATTATTCGTCCACTTATAACCATGCATTTATCTTCTCTTGATTTTAGTGCTTGATTCAAACCTGGTACCTTTCGGCAGATATGCAACTTTTTCTGCTTTCACCTATAGTATTAATCCCGCTGTCTTTACATTTGAAGAATAAGGGCTTTAAGTTTGCCATGCTAGAAATGCTGATTTGGAATGTTTTTTGGACGTTTTTGCCAATGACGACAAAATTAATCTTTCGGGATCACGAATAGTAAGCTTTAAAAATATTGTTACGGGTTTCCTACCCCAACTTTTTCTTCTTTTACCAGAAATACAAACAGTTCATTTTTACTGATATTTATTAACACCCTGTATACTACCGAATACTAATTACAACTCAACTAAACACTTTTCAATTAGTCGCTGTCTAAATCACTCTGAATTCTAATTGATCTCTCCGAAATCCAAATATCAACTCTCTAATTCAAGACTGTAATTCAAGACTGACTGACTCGGCCGTCTATTCTTCTTTTATAGACCAAACGAATATTCCAGGTATTTTCTAGCATCTCTATATCCATTTATCGAACGATTCTCTTCGATTTTCAATTTTCCAGTCGCGCCTTGATACACGGCATATTTTGTTTGTTTATCAGCATCGCGTAGAAGCGAAATGATATCTACCCTTTCCGCAATGGAATAAACCATAGTTTAATTTTCAAAAACGCAATTAAATAACTACCAACCAACGCTTCCAAATAATACTAGAAAATAAATTTGGAATTCACTAATTTTGCGTTTGTTCTGTGTGTATACATATTCATTTCTGTTTTTTACAATTGTGTTTTTTTTATGAAAGTGATAAGAAATCGCCAAAAACCAATGCAACGCAAAAAATACTAAATTTATACCATTGCCGTACTTAACTCGAATGAGTGACATTTTTACCGTTACTAATTGTTTGTACATAAGTTTCAACGTTAAAATCAAAAGTATTGGGCGGAATTATATTACAAGTCTGTTGTAAAGAGAATTGTAAGAGCTTTAAAAATAAATATTACTCCATTGAAATATTTTGGGGTGATGCTTATCTTTACTTAGGGGTGAAAGTGGCGGAGTCAAAAATACCAGCAATGAATGTCCCTCTTTAATCTAAAATCAACGGGTCTTAGTATTTTTCTACAATCTTGACGTAGTTCCTGAAAATGGCTCTGTTTCGTTTTTATCTGGCCACGCTGTATATGCTCCAGCGAACGCCGAAAACAATGCCGGGTATATTCCTTTAGGTTTGGTAGTTACGTATTTTTCCCTAATTGCTTGCTTGGAGCATTTATTATTGTTATAATATACAAAAATTCATCTTGGGACTTGTTTTCATTATCAATTATACTAAATATGCGTTGTATTTTATATTTTAGTCTTGGATTTTTTTATAGTTACTACCTAACAAAGTATTATCTATATCCTAAATATCATCTATTGTTGTGCATGTGTGTGTGTTGTGTATCAATTTTTGTTGTATCTAAACCTTATTTGATTTTCAAAGCAACGCAACAACAAAGCAATACTCCCTTTCGCTTCCTCCGCCGCTTTAAAAATTTCACTAGGCGTACTCGGAATGTCTCGGAATATAAATTTCAATAGTGACAGTAATATTGTCATTATTGAAATTTATATTTTACCAATAATTGTATAAGAAAAAAAACGTGTCACTTTGCTAGAGACTTTTCACGTACTAAATATGACGTACATGAAAACCGCGTTTGTTGATATTGATAGGCATCCGTCACAACTCTCAATTCGGCTGCAACAAAAATTACTTGATTTCATAACTATTAAATCACTTTTCAGTTATTATGATACGCACTCAAGAGCGATCAATTATTTTATTGGAATGATGCTCGGTCTCTTCATGAGAGTGAAAATAGAAGAACCTTTCTTATATATGATAAATGAAAAACGCAGATCTGTACGTACCTGAAAATATTCGGTGAAAAATTATGATTTTACAATTTTTTAAAAATATTTTCTAGATTATAAATTTAATTACTTGGCCTGTGATGATTCTTGGGATGCTGGCTACTATCATCTGTTATCAGGATCAAAATTTGCATCATGGATACAATAGCAGAGCAGTATTTGACCCATTAATGCGTCCTGCTTGGTGTATTGGGTTGAGTTGGATAACCTATTCTTGTTATCATGGTCAAGGAGGTAAAAGAGTCTAAAAATTTGACTAGAGGTGTGTTATTGCCTGAAAAACATAACATTATTCTATTTTCTTAGGTTTTGTCAATTGGATCCTGTGTAGACCAATATTCCAGGTTCTAGGAAAACTAACGTACTGTATATATTTAACACACATGACAGCAGTGTCGTATTATATTGGTACAATGAGAAATAAATTTTATTTTACTGATTTTAATGCTGTAAGTGTATTAATGCATATTTTAAAGGTTAAAAGTTTAAAAAAAAATGAAGAAATAAAATTATCAATCAAACGAAATATGCACAACGATATTTTTAAAAATTTTCGTTCTTTTAAGAGATATTTAAAAAATAATTATGTGTATTAGAAGCAATGTCAGTAAACTTGTATTATTTTCCGATGTTTTACAATTACACCATTTTTAGTAATATTACCTTCAATGTGTAATTTCGACTATGTTTCAGTTTTATCAATTTTGTGGTCACTACGCAATATCGGTCATATTGGCAACCTTCTGGACCTTGGCATTTGAATCACCTTTGATGATCCTTGAGAAACATTTGTTTGGTGGAGCTAAAAAGTGCAAAGGCCGTTAGTAATATAAACACTAATATGAAACAATTAATTTAATATTTGTTTTACAGCTATTTCACCACAAAATGGAAAAAATATAGAACCATCCAAACTTGCCCCTTGAAAATTGCTATAATAGGGCAAAAGAGTGTCTATGAAGAACAATTTGTGGATAAATATTTATAGGATATTATTCATAAATACCCATTATATCCAGTACTACCATTGCATTGCTAAGTGAAAATTTATAGGAAATTTATGCAAAAGGTTATTTTATTGTTTTTCATACAATTATGATAGGAAATATGTCATTTATAAATATGTAATAATAAGAATTTTGTTATATATTTCTCGTATTAAATTTTTCAATATAAAGGAGTGTTATCTTGTAACATTTTATTCATTGATTTTCATTAGAGCTATAAGGTTCTGTTACATTAAACATCATATGAAAAAACAGGTTCGTTTGAGGTGTTATAAAAACTAGAATAATAAATAAATATTGCTCTGGTGTAAAGAAACATTCTATGCTTTCATTTGATGTGTTTTTCAATAACAACATCGCAAATTTCAAGGTCAACAAATTAATTTGTTATCATCACAACCTTTAAAATAACTTAATATAAATTAATTATACATCATACAAATTTGGAGAAAATTTGTCACACAAGAAAATGAAACTTTGGACTCTAGCCATAATGTTGATCTCCTGTTGACGGAAAAATATCAACAAATGCAGAGGCACGTGAGTGATTGATGTACCTACAATAACAATAAAATATGTTAACGTACGTTTTGACAAGCTAAAAAGGTCCCGTGATAAAATATTAAGTCTTCAATGTTTGGAAGTTATCAAAAGATAACCGAATCTGTAATAAGACAAATATTCTTATGTAGCAATTTAGAGCGAGAAAAAAAATTAGCACAATTAGGTACAATTATCAACTTTTATCTTATGTAAAAAGTCAGGATTTTCTTCGTCGAGTTTATAAGCCACTGACAAAATCTTATTCTTTTTTCAGCATCACCTAGGTGCAAATCCTGAACAGGTGTAGATGATATGCATGTCTGTGGCCATCGTAATATTTTAGACTTAGGAATGTGAAGGTGCTGAGCTGCCTTCCGAGAGCTCAGCCTCGGATTGTTATCAAAAGTACGTAGTATACGATTATTCTGAATATTATATCGACGGTTTCTGTTCCGTTCGTTATAAACACGTAGGCCAAAGTTACAAAAATTTTTATATGTTCTGATGAAAACGCGAGCATCTGGAACTCTTCTATTTAGATAGCGTCTATGATACTCACGAACTGCCGTTTCTGCATTTCCATCACAAAATCCGTAGCAAAAATGAATATCTGCGTATTCGCTGTTTGGAAAAATCATTTTTCAGATTAATACTAACACAACACTCTAATAACAATGTTAACAATAGAGCATTTACATTAACTCAGTGTCATTAAATTCTGATAGTTAGGTATTAATATGAATGTTCTATGGTCTAGTTTACGAGTCTGTGGTTGGATAATTTTTTATTTGAATTTGTGTGAGACAAATAGTGATTGTAAATCTAATTTGCATCTCTTTTATCAAAATTAAACTTGTACAAGTACAAAAAGTATTAAAATCTTATTTATGTTAACCTCACATAACCTTGTTTATTTGCATTTTACATTAGTAATTTGGAAAGAGAAGTAATAAAACGTTATTTAACACAGAAATTGCTAACGTGGGAGTGCCTAAAGAATTTCCTGGTAATTCTTAATTTACACCTCTTTGTTTTTTAAAGAATTTAAATTTTATAAATCACGAATCAATAGAAAAATGGTTAGTTGTCGCTCAAATTGCAAACATGTTGCATGTAATATGCCCAATAAATAAAAAAGTACATTAAATGCCCAGTTTCAGAAAAAATACGAATAATATATAAAAAAATCAGTGTTTAAGATAATGTACATGTGACATATATAAATAATAAACATATGCAGTTTTTATTTGGTGTTTTTATTACAGTACAAGTACACTACACAAGTTACTGGCGTTATTCATTCAAGTAATTTTTCGCCTTTTCATGTACCTTTTCATGCGTTCATTATTTTTTACAGTATTGGTATCATATTTTCGTGTACGGATAAATATAATGTTGAAACACCTGTTTCTTGAGAATTTTCCATTGTCGTAAATATAAGAATGAAATCTTATTAAATAATGAAAAATATACACTGAAAATAGATCATGTATGCTTGTACTTACCCATACTAGTAATAGTATAACAATATTCTGTAAAATGTTTTCAGCAGATCTTTGGTTTCTGGGTTGGTTTCTTGCTGGACTCAATTGCTATTAACCATTTTTTTCAGCATTATTAGGGAACTTGCGAAACATGAAATCTTTATTTTTATTAGCAACAGATAAATACTGCGATACACAACAGTTATATGGCATGTTTTTTTACACAAATTGAAGCACAACAAAAATTAAATAACAAATATTTGTGAGGTGCTCTATAACTCGAAATTAAATTACCTGACACAATTCAATTAACTGTCATTATAAAATGCAAAAACACTGACAGTAGTAGTCTTTTTTTATGTCATGGCCTACTACGACAGATTAAAATTTGTTTGAATTCCAGTTGCTTAAAGAATTTTAATTTTTTACTGGCAAACGGTGCGTCAAACAAAAAAAAGTAAGGCGCCTTTTTCTGTTGCAAATCGAATAAGGATTCTAGAAATAGTTTTTGTTTCTAAAAAAACATTGGCGTACCATTTCTTTCATTCAAATTTTCCGAAGATCTGTTCGTACGCACGCCACTGGTGGAAAAAAAATAATATTTTTTACGTAAAAATATGTATCTAGATTACCTATTCAAAGGTTCCAAATTTCATTTAAATATCTAAAGTAGTTTACAAAATATTAATATATTTGGAACTTTTGATAAACATTTTGACACCCTGTATCTTTGTAACAAAACATTTTTCGAATATAATTTTTAATACAAACTGATATTATTTTGTGGTTCCCTGTCTGCCTCTAAAGCTTCCGCTTTCAAAAGTGGACCACCTTGTATATATATATATATATATATATATATATATATATATATATATATATATATATATATATATATATCTGATAGAAAGTTGGATCTTTACAATTATTTTCAGATAAGTGACACTTATAGATAGAAATCCATTTACAAGTAGGTACAAATCTTTCTAGGCTGCTAAATATAATTGACTTTTCAGTTCTGTTCTGATGTTGTGACCATGCAGACCAAAATGGAAGGGAAGGCGATTTGGATTGTTTTTCTATTAGGCTTCGTGTCTGGTGATATAATGTCAGAGCAATTACTACAGCACAGAAATATTAATAACCTAATTAAAATAGATACACCTTCTGTGAGTTTAGCACAGTACCAAAATTTTGCTACTAGAAACAGTGACGTATCCTTCTCAAACTTACTACAAATTGGAAATATTACTATTCCTGACATAAATATAACCTGTACGAATTTTCGTACCACTGCCAACGTAAGTGAAGAATGTGCGGAACAACTAGAAATTGTTTGTGCGAATTCAAGTTTACTTATGACAAGTAAGTAGTTCCTAAAGACATTAAGTCTGTGTAGTTAGTATATATGAAAAATTGAATAATAATATTATTTAATATTATTTGTTCAAGATATATAGCAAGAATGAATAATTTGTAATTTTTAGCAATTTACATTTCCCAAAATTTGATCTACAGTGTGTTCGAAAACATCTTTTAAGCCTTAGACCATTTTAGGGATTTTGTTCAAGTTATTTCAGTACAATTTTGTTTTCTTGTTATGTGCCATCAAAAGAATTGTTTTCTGTTATTTTTTTAATATGTATAACATTTTATTTTGATAAAAATTTAGAGTATTAACATTAACAGAAATCTTTTTTTTAGGGATAATATGTAGTATAATACTCGTACATGAACAGAAAAATTCTTAGAAAAAAAAAACATTATTTTGAATCAAGAATAACATTTACTTGTTTAAAAATATATAATATTGAACTAAATAATTTAGTTAAGTTTTATTTATTTGAGCGAAGTAAATTTTGTGATTATAAAATTAAAGTAAAATTATTCTCTTAAATAATTAAAAATTGGCTGAAAAGCTATCTACTTAATTCAATATTATTTATTTTTAAACATGCTGAATTTTATGTCTATCAATGCTTCCTTAGAAAAAAGTATACATGGTGTTAAAGCTTTGACTGACATAATTTTAATAGGAGATAGTATGCGAGTATATCCTCGTTTTCGAGAAAAAAAGTGTCAAAATATCGGGTGTGATATGGAAAAGTTCAGTTAATTTAGAAATCTCTAAGTAATTTTCTAAATTACCTGAATTTTTAAACGTCAAACCCGATATTTTCATAAATTTTTGATAATTTTTTTCCCGGTTAGAATTAAGATCCATATTATGCATATATAGGACTTTTTTTTATTTTGTTGTATACTATCGTCTGTTAAAATTATGGCACTGACATCTGAATATGCAATTGTTCGTTTAGTTGTTTTACACAATTTTTTATGTACAAATAGTAAAAATATTTGTGGTAACTACCAGTTCATCTATTCTGGCTAATTGTGTATTTTTATATGTTTCAAATGTGAATTTAGTAATTTCATTATGCCACGTGTTTCTTTTTGGTTAATAAATTTAGTTAAATTTGTTCTAGAAATTTATTAAATCTAGTTTTGTCTATAGAATTATTCTTTAGCATACTTAGATATACACGTTTGTATGAAAAACACATATGACATTACTAATTAAAATTGCAAGAAATTTATTAGAATTAGCATGAATATCTTTAGAATATTCATTTTCAATACATAAATAACTTTTTTCTAAAGTATTGTAAATTTGTTTTGGGGACACTTGGTATAATCTAATTCCCTTTGCCATCATTAATTGATTATATTAATTCTGTTATCTAATTGTACTAACATGAGAAGTTGGCAATTAGTACGTACTTGTTTTGACCAGTTTAAGAGCATTTGACATCATCCGACTTGAGAGTAATACAATACGTATTCAGTATGCATTTCATATTAATAAGAGGGAAGAGATCTAGGGTAGTGTACCAGTGAATAAAAAACTAAAATATTTATCGTAGTTAATTACTGCGCAATTTTCAAGTGAAATTAAAAAACTAACTGGCGTGATGTCAACAATTAGATATAGATTTGAGCACTTGATACCTATCGTTACAAGAGTTCTTTCAGCTTGTACCATTGTTTTCCAGGCATTTTAAGTAGATTGATGAGTACTTCATGCAAAACATAACAGTCAGGTAGATTTGTTTTCAATTATATTGCAATGTGATCAAATATACTTGATATAATAATGAAAAAAATTATAGATATTGATACATGACTTGTGTCATAGTCATATTTTTAGTTGCAACTTATTCGTATTTTACAGGGTTGACAACCAAGTATGGAAATTTTAATTACGTACTCAAGGATGGCTAAAAGCCAATAAAAAATTATTTTGGAATTCTAGCTCGATTTTTAAGAAATGGGGCAAAACCCTCTTTTCTACGATCAATCATCGTCCGAGATGGCTAGATACGTTGCTGTCGTTTTTTGCAGCGTTATCAAGTGTCGAAAAGATGAAAATAAACATTTTTATTAATAATAATAATAATGCCTAAGTACCTGATAGATAGTTTATCCGAGATAAAATACTTTTTTTAAAATTAGTCATTAACTGTTCTGAAACAACATAACCTAGAATACTGCATTGCTAGTTGCATACTCTCCAACCTTCAAAGAACATGTGAAGCTTAGTTATATTCTAAGGGTCTAAGAAACATTTTTACAGAACACTGTAAACATATTGGGATGTTCAAAATATTATTAATTATTTTATGCAAACATCGTCGATTACTGTTAATATTGTTGCTATTATTAGTATTAACAGAATTTAATTCTTCAACAACACAAGAAGTTTAAAAATTTATCATCGTGAAGTGCACCTTGCATTCGTGGTCTACAGATGGCGGCTGAAGATGTCAAAAAATATTTCATACGGTTACGGTACTCTGATTAGTTTGAAATAATTTTTCAGTACTTGACTTTTCGCAAATTTAATTTTTCGTGTATTTTTTGTGTATTTATATATTTATAAGGTGCTGATTTATAGAAGAGCGACAAGTAAGTGTATATTGTCGTGTGGCAGCGTAATACCAAAGACTTTTTCCGCGTACACAAAATATTATGCTGAATAGTTTTTGAACCACATTGAACAACTGTTATAATGCCCTGACAGTGTTTTTATGTATTTGTGTACATTTGCGTGTACTTTTTTTGTTATCCTTTGTGGTTTTTCCCGGCGTAAGTAATCGACCTGGTCATAAGCGCCAGACCAAGCAGATAAGTACCTCGCTTAAAAAAAAAAACGGTGGAGGGAAGGAGAGGTCCACAGCAAGTACAAAAATCTTTGCAATGGCAGGTTTTAATTTAAGCAAGTAAGAAAACAGGAAAACAGGAAATTCTACAACATTCTCCAAATCCAATATATATATATATATATTTTGTTAACCTCAAAGTAAATAAATCGTACCTAATATGCATGTTTTATTTTCATTTCGTACTACTAAATTTTAAAATCTGCTTAGAAAAGCAAGTATAAGTAAACGTACACATCTAGACATAAAGCAAAACTGTCACAAAATATAAAATAAACAGTACACTAGTAGCCGACCTAGTTTCCACGTTTTCGCAATTTTTTAAATAAATTTATAAAATCCATATCGGTTTTATAATTAAATTCAAATTATATCTGCTAGAAACCTAACTTAAGAAAAAATGTAACCTTTCTATGATAAAAAAAACTCAATTTACATAAAACTCTACACTGGATTACAACAGTTGATTAAGAGTTAATACAATTAAAAGTATTAAAACCACTAACTAACTGGTTATGTTAACTAAAGTAATTCATTCATAAATCATCCATGGGGTCCGTGTTACATGTCCGTATATCCGTATGTTCTGTGGGATTCGCCATATTCTTGGAGACTTTTTCTAGAGCTACTGCCAGGCGTAATTCATTCATAAATTGTTTAAGATTGTTTAAGATTCCGTACTGATTTGATTGGTACTGTGGATAGGAGGAATGCTAAATTTAGAAATTAGTACAATCATCGTTTTGATTCGTGATAACGATATATTTATTATTTGTAACGAGTGCAAACGAATTTTTACATAATTATTAGATTTATCCCAATGGAGTTCTTTGATGAGATTTCAAAACCGACAATTGTAAACTCCATTTGTGAAGTAGGCACTTATATTTTTATCTTTTAAGGGAAATACCTTGGTTTTGTTAAAAAGCTTCAAAATAAACTGAATTATAGCTATATATAAGGTGATTCATAAAAAAATTGAGTACAATACCATTCTCATACACACACATACGTATATACTGAGTGATTCTCTTAACACAGTTCCACTTCCTTTTTGGTTGCAGAAGGTATGTAGCTAAGATATTGATCGTAATGCTTTATCTTCAATTTCAGTGCTAGATGCATCGTCAAAATTTCCCTACTCTGGCTTGGGCTATTCCACTAGGCTAGATTATGGAAATTACGATCAATGTTTGACGACTGATCATCGTTATAGCGGTGGTAGAATCTTGGGAGAGTACTGTACTGTTGGTTTAGTAATTCCTGATATTTTTGGGAATTTGTCGGATACTGATGTAAGCATTTAACTTTAAACTAAAAACAGTTAATCTAAAATCCTAACTTTTATTTTGCAGTCTTACTATAAATTGGCAATGTGCAGACCCAACGCTTGTTTTGCTAAAGATTTCAACGCTATGCTTGAAAATTTCACTTCCTTGTCCTTGGGCTTATTTGTAGACGGAGCTTGTGTTACGGTGGAAACTAATACTAAATTAGATGGTGGAGATAAAGCTGTTTTGTAAGTTTTCCATTATTTTATTAAATTAATAGCATTGTTAAAAATATAGTTATTCTTGTATCTAGAACCGGAAATGGTACTTTCGCGTTGAAAAATGGAAGTATTTTGTGTTCGAAATACATAAGACAATTGTATTATGTACAACAATTTAATTTATATTTGAAATCATTTGAAACGTGTTTAAATCAAGAGGGTTTAGGCGTGGTCACTATCATAAACATAGCAACCTAATAAACAATAAAAATTAGTTATTGGAAAAAGTAGTGTCAGAATTATACATTGTAATTCATATTCTAAGAGTGTTTAACTCAAAATGAGCTCGATTATTATTATTATTATTATTTAACTAATTTTGGATAACTTTTCAAGTCACATGATAATTGGTGTTTGTGAAGCTTTAAAAAGATATGAGCTACTAAAAATAATGAACGATGATATAGAAGACGAAGATTCAATTGTTATTATGAGAATCCCAATTCCAAAACTCATGTTCCGAGATGTTTTCTGATTTCAAGTCCAGACCAAATGAAGATATGCCGCAAATGTTGTGCTTCACGTCGGGCAGTGCCTCCAAGTTGAAGTTTTTTTGTGAAGTATATTAGGGAAAAATATGTTAATCAAGTGGTTGGTGTGAACAAAATAAAGAGTGTGTTAAAAGAAATGGCAGCTTATCTCAGTTTGCCTTATTCGGAAACTTATATAGGGCACTGCTTTAGACGTTCTTTCACCATTCTGCTAGTCGACGCAAGGACTATTATTACCACCATTAAACGACATAGAGGGTGTCGTTCTAGTACGGTAGCGGATATATAGACAATTCTCTACAAAATAAAATTTCAATAGTAAATAAGTTTTTACCATCTTCAGCAGAGCCTAACAAACTTTCCAATAATACAAGGTGCGCAGTAAACTTAAACAATTACAGCAGCAGTCTCATTGAACACCCAGAACTAAAAGCTACGATAACTGACAGCACTGGATCTGGCATACATTTAACTCACTGCAATATCGGCATCGTAGTGCAAAATAAATTGTAACCCTGTTTATAATAGTTACTGTTTTGTTGATGTTGTTTCTTGGTCTGGTGATAGGTCAATATCAAGTAGAAAAACCAATTTTTTACATATTGCCTACGTTTCGGCTTATATTTAAGCCATCTTCAGGGCTCTAGAAATGCAAATGCGTTACATAAATAATATAACATTACAATAAATTAAAACAAAACACATTGAAAATTACACATTAAAAATATAATTTTTAACGTAATATTAAAGCAAGCTAAGCACAATTTTGAGTATCTTGTTTTTTGTTAACAGAATTTTTATGTTTCTTAATATTAATCATTTCCTGAAAAAATCTTCTTTTATAACATTTTTGTTTCCAAATAATTGTAGCTTCTTCAAAGTTAAATGTATGTAAATATGTTTGTGTATGTTCTGCAAGGGCCGTTTTGTTGTTGTTGGCCAATAAAGACATTGGTTTGATGCTTCGTACATGTTCAGAAATTCATGTTTTTAGGTACCTTCCTGTTTGACCTATATAAACTTTGTTACAGTCACGACAAGGTATTTTGTATATAACATTGCTCAACAGTTCTTTAGGGGTATCATCTTTTTGTTTTGTTGAAAGTTGTTTTAAAGTATTCTCACTGCTAAAAGCTATATCTAAATTATCATTTTTTAAAGTATTTCTTACCTGTTCTGAAAGACATTCAATATATGGGATTTTAAAATATTTTTTGTTATTATCTTCAGTAGTTATATTACGAACCGGTTTATTGAAGTTTTTAGTATTAAAAACTATCTTTCTTATAAGTTTTATTGGATAATTATTTTTAAGAAGATATGACCTTATTAAATCTAAGTTTTTTTTTGTGGAACTGTTCGTGAGAAAGATTAAATGCTCTGGACTTTAGGTTAGTTATGATATTAAATTTTTGTGTATAAGAATGTTGCGAATTATAATTTAAAAACCTTTCAGAAAAAGTAGGTTTGTGATACCAATCTGTAATTATAATATTATCAGAGGTTCTTATTATTTCGATGTCAAGAAATGAGCTTCTGTTGTAGTTTTCTTTTTCTAATGTGAATTTTAGTCTAGGGTGGAAGCTGTTAAAGACTGTTAATATATATATTTAAACAAGGCATATTTTAATTTAATAGACTTAATCGATAGAATTAAACAATAAGCAATAATTACACCACCCGGTATATATAAAACATAGCAATTCTTTGTGTTTTCTTTCTTCATTTTTACTTAAAGATGAAAAAATTACAACGCCTCTGCACCGTATCTAGTCGATACATTATTTTAATTAAAGTTCTCTATTCTTATAGATTGTTTCCCATTGATGTTAATGATATTTCTGTATATGGGTATACATTGTCAATACTTTTCACTTGTAAAAGACACTTGTAAGAAACAATTAATTTTTATATTAAATTAGACAAAGAAAAACTAAACTTAATTGTAATTTGTTTTCAACTTAATTTATGTTTGCCTATATTGTCCCCTTTCTTTTTAAAATAAATAGAATAAAATGAATATTACTAAGTGCTTAGCTTGCTTTAATATTAAGTTAAAAATTGTATTTTTAATGTGTTTTGTTTTAATTTATTGTAATGTTATATTATTTATGTAACGCATTTGCATTTCTAGAGCCCTGAAGATGGTTTAAATATAAGCCGAAACGTAGGCAATATGTAAAAAATTGGTTTTTCTACTTGAAACCAGACCAAGAAACAATATCAATAATTTATGAAAGGTCGCTAGATACAACATAAAAAGTTACTGTTTTGTATTGAAATATTATATTAGTTAAACAAAATTATATTATTTAATTAATAAAATTATAAATAAGTTTTGAAAAATGACAAATTATTTTGACATTCGTTCTCTATTCTACAACGAAAAAGATTGGTGACAAAAAGACCCACTTTTTTGTAGACAGTTTTCGAAAAAAGTTATTTTAACATTTTTAACGTCAGCACCTCCGCCATTATTTCAAGTGAAAGGCTTTGTGTATCAAGGCATTATAAACGTGGTACTTTAAATGAAACATTGCTTCAAATACCATGCAGTCACACTCTGTACTATATTTATATATTATTTTCAGATCAATATTTGGGGTAGTAATAGCACTAATGGCATTATCCACGATATACGATGTATGCTTATATCTCAAGGGTGCCAGTAAGTAATCTAATTTTTGATACTAAGTATATAGAAATCCAACAAAAATACTTTGCAGAAAGTCAGCATCCACTTCTGCTTTCATTCTCTGTTCTCTCAAATGGGAGAAAGTTGATGCATATCACAAGACATCCCTCATCAAAGGAGCAGATCGAGACGTTTCACGGACTCAGAGTGATCAGCATGATGTGGATCGTGGCAGGCCATGGACTGGTGATGTGGCAGTATATTGCTGTCACAAATGCTGATAGAATAAACACGGTTAGTAGAAGAAGGGTTTAAGAAGTAAATTTTCACCAATGAAGTTCAAATTTATAACTTATCACACACGACAAAGAAATCATATTTGAAATAGAACTCTATAATACAATTAATAGAAGCAAAACACTATTTAGCTGTCACTTTAGATTTCAGCTCCAGTGATTCTATTTTTCACATCAGTTTCACTGGACATCATTTTATGAAGACAACATCTCAACGAGTTTTTAATTTTATTTTAGTGGCAAAAGCAAATGACGTCACTCTACATCACGACAAGCCCTTTGGCAGTGGACACATTTTTCTTTATGTCTGGATTTTTATTGGCCTTCCAGTACTTCAAGGGCAAAACTAGAACCCTAAAAGAACAAGTAAAGTCCATTCCACAAATCTACTTACATCGCTATTTAAGGTACGTAGTCTAATAATTTTTTATACCTTAAAAAACATGCAAAATAATCGTATTAGATGGACGAAACAACTGACAGTCTGCTAGTTTGACGTTTAATGTTGTATAGTTTAGAGACACAGGTAATGGTGTAGTTTCGATACAAGCATCTAAACAACGTACCGTTCCAGCTTCCTTTATATTTTATGAATTATATGATATTTAAATTGGCATAAGCGCTGCAAATGCATACAAAATATGATACTTACTTACTTACCTTTTACGAATATCCCACAAAAAGTCTTTATTAATGAACCGCACATGTTTGTCCACCACACCTTAACACAACTAAAACGCATTAGGTTAGAGGTTATATTGATGTACCTCTGCGCATGTGCAACAGAAATCCAAATCACATGAAAAATTCTGTAAAATTTCATAATAAATTAAGTAAAAGTATATAGCTCCAAAATAGTACAGTGTATTATCATATTGTTTTTGAAATTTACTAATTTTATTACATAAAAACGCATATACTTGATTTTTCCTTAATATATAATGTAAAATAATGAAATTTCCTATATTAGATATGTAAAAAGGCATATCAAAACATAGAAACCTGAACCCATTTTTATCAGTGACCTTTACTATTATTATTTGTTTCTAGGCTTACACCAGCAATGCTTATGATTTATCTAGTTACAGTCACCTTCTTCGTACGTATAGGTTCGGGTCCTATATGGCTATCACTAGCTGAGAATTACAGGAGTGTCTGTCAGAAGTACTGGTGGAAGTACTTCCTCTACATTCAAAATTATAATGATACAGCCGATATTGTAAGTAGAGCTTATATAATTATTTATCCACGTATACCCTTATCTCTCTTGATTTTAGTGCTTGGTTCCAACCTGGTACCTTTCGGCAGATATGCAACTTTTTCTATTTTCACCTATAATATTAATCCCACTGTCTTTACATCTGAAGAATCGGGGCTTTAAGTTTGTCATGTTAGAAATGTTGATTTGGAATGTCTTCTGGACGTTTTTACCAATGACCATAAAATTAATCTTCCGTGATCACGAATAGTAAGCTCTAAAAATATTTTATAGTATAATATAATAATAATAATAATAATAATAATAATAATAATAATAATAATAATAATAATAATAGTAATTATTATTATTTAACTTTTTTTTAAATGCATATTTTGAATTATTTTCCTTGATGTCCATGGGCAATATATTGTACAAATGACTACCAGCAAAAATGGGTGATTTTTTATATAACGTCAGGTTGTGTTTTTCGATACATAAATTATGACGATTACGAGTTAAGTATGCATGATTATCAGAGTGGATTTTTAATTTGTTTCTTATGTCATGTATGTAACAGAGTAATTTATATAAGTAAATGCATACCAAAGGTAATATTTTGTTCTTCCTAAACGTCTCACGGCAAGAATCTAATGGTTTCATGTCAAATATTGTTCGCATTATGCGTTTTTGAAGTACGAACACCCGTTGCACGTCTGAACATTGACCCCATACGATGATGTTGTAGAAGGCTTTAGAGTAAAACAGGGCATAATAAATATTAATCAGAGAGCTTTGGTCTAGATTATTTTTTAAAACACTCACGGCAAAACAGGATTGTCTTAATTTACAACACAGTTTTTCAATGTGCTTTGTCCAATTAATATTTTCATCTAAGGTGACTCCCAAGAAATTAGTTTCTGAATAAATGTTTAAATGATGCCCATTGATGGAAATTTTGTTATTGTTATTACATATTTGTTTAGATTTAGTTTTAAAATACATATATACTGTCTTATCGTAGTTTATGATGAGTCTATTTTTGTAACACCAATCGTGAAATTCTTGTAATACGAAATTGACCCTGTATAATAGATCTTCCAGAGTACTTGCTGATAAAACAATAGATGTGTCATCAGCATACATAAAGTTTTTTCCATAAGTAATGTAGTTTGGTAGTTCATTCACATAGAGAAGAAAAATAAGAGGACTCAGCACACTGCCCTGTGGTATTCCTAGAGAGACAATGTGTTCGTCTGACATGGATTTACCAATTTTTACGAACATGCGCCTGTCCGTCAGATATGAAATGATCCATATCTTTATATTTCCACGTATGCCGAGTTTTTCTAGTTTTTCAGCTATGAATAAAATATCTAATGTGTCAAATGCGCTGGAGAGATCGAAAAATACCCCCATAACATAATCATTTGAATCTATGCTATTATTGACAAATTGCACCAGTTCAGTTGCTGCAGTTTCTGTAGAATATTTACTTCGGAATCCATGTTGACTGCTAGTGATTAGATTGAGTTTATCTAAAAAGTTTACAATTCGATTTGCAATAAGTTTTTCAATTACTTTGGAAACACACAGAGCAACGATATAGGTCTATAATTTTTTATGTTGTCGGATTCCCCTTTCTTGAAAGCCGGTATAATTAACGCCGTTTTTAATTGTTTTGGAAATTTTCCTAATTCTATGGATTTGTTAATCATTAATGCAAAGCACAATGCAAATTCGTCAATACATTCCTTTATTAGACTTATTGGTACTTCGTCAAATCCAGTTGATCTTTTGTTTGACAGTCCCTGTATAATATTTTTTACTTCATCACAAGTTACTGGATTAAAAAACATAGATTTTCCATTTATTGTTGCACTAGTACACTTATTTAATAGAGAGGGAAAATGTTTGTCTAATTTGTGTTTAACATCTGTTGAAAAATGATTTGCGAATATATCTGCCAGCTCTTTGGTATCACTAATTTTACTATCATTATGATTCAAAACAATATTATATTTGGTTTTTTTCCTATCGAGAGTTTTATTGACTATATCCCATAATGTTTTTGTTTTGTTCTGAGACTGATCGATTATATCTTTGTTAAACAATTGTTTTTCTTTAATTATGTTTTTTTTTGTACAGTTTTTTGTTAATTTTGTATTGATTATTCAGGTTCTCGTTAAAAGATATTTTTCTAAGTGAGTTCATTTGTTTCAGCAGTTGTGACTGACGTTGCAATGCAGCAGAAAATTTAAATTTATTTTTTTTTGTGTTTTGTGATAAGACGTTTTGTTAATTTTTCGTTATGGGAAAGCTGCTTCAAAACTATATTGAAATTCAGCCCAGAACAGGTCAAAAAATACATCTATATCAGTTATATTAGGGTTATCTAACAATACTGAAAGTGTACCGGTAAAAATATATTTAAAGTGTGCTATTGAAGATTTATTTATGCTTCTCGAAAGGGCATCTTTCGTCTCCTCCAGGTACATGTCGGCATCATCGTCATTTTCATCGAGACAGGTAAGTAGTTGTGCTGTGTGATCTGATATTTCTGGATCAATAATTTCGTAACTTATATTTTGTATGTTTGTGATTAAATAATCAACTGTGGTTTGAGACATCCAGCGTGTTATTATCAATTCGCGTTCGAACATTAATAATAGATTCTAAACCAAAGCTCTTCAACACGTCATGTAATATAGAATTTTCTGTACTTAATTTTAATTTATCGATATTTAAATCACCACATATGCAGATCGATTTATACTTTTTTGTTGCAAATTCTAGTTGTATAGTTAATTGTCCAATGAATACATGAAAGCATCCCTCCACTGGTGATCTGTATAAAACTATTATACATGTTGTTTTGTTGTAACTTATTGCTGAGCATTCAAATGACATTTCTACTGAAAGATTATGAAGAATTCGAATAGGTTTACATTTTATACTACAGTCATTATTATAGCTCTTAGCAAAAATAGCTGTACCCCCATGTATGCGAGCTTGTCTACAATAACTTGATATCATTTTGTAACCATGTAAATTTATTAAAGATAGGTTGTCTGGATCAGTTAACCAGTGCTCACTAATGCATATAAAGAGAGGATTTATTTCATTTAGAAAGTTTTCTAAAATATTTAATTTATTTGTTAAGCACTGTACATTGATGTGTAATAGTTGCCACTTTGTTAATTCATTGCGCTCGTACCTGCCGTTACCGGGATGGTCGCTGTCGAGGCTTGCTGGTGAAAATTTTGTTGCCTAGCGAAGGTAAATCGTTTCACTGCGGCTCCTTCAGGCCATATTTGGCATATACACTTCACAGTGGTGTTGAATAGGAAAATCTACTTTAAATGAGGTTGTTGTTTCGCTTTGTCTTAAAAGTTCGCATCCAAATGCTATCTGTGGAGCCGTCAATTTTAGACAAGCTAATATATCATTTGGAGTCGTACCCGCATCACAACGATAAACATGCAGATAGCCTTTTTTTGGTACTGTTTTAATATTATTAGAACTGTTTGATCCAATTATAGGTTTGTTATGACTTCGTTGTTTATATCCAGGTCCGTTTAATTTATTTGTATAAATACTTTTTTCTGCTTTTTTTATTCCTTCACTCACTTGAGCAGCTGTGATTTTTTGTGGCTGGGGAATTCCATTACCTTGTGCGCCTGTGTTTAAGTTTTTCCTTGTATTGCTTTCAAGACAATTGATTTGCCTTTTTTTGACACTGTTCGTATTGTCCTTATCAATAGGTGGCGTATCGGGGACACGTATTTGATATGCAGTTTTTACTTCCGAATAATTTTCAGGACTGTCATGAGATGGCCCTATATTTTCGCTTCTGTATTTACTTTTTAATAAACTTATGATTTCTTCTAATTCTGATGTTCTTTTCTCCATATGATAATATAATTGTTTTAATAAATGAGACTCACGTTAATTAGATTCTAGTTCTGTGGCCAGCTGCCTACACTTGCTCCTTACACATTCATTATGTGTGGTATCATGGCTGACATTATACTCCTTACTTTTATAGGTTTTAGGTATTTCCACAACACTAGCACTTTTACACATATGTTTCTTTAATACATCACTATATTTAGTGTTTTCAGGCACCTTCTTGTAAACAATTAGTTCAATAAGAATAGGTTTTGTCAATTTATTTAGCTCCTGTATGAGCAACGACACCTCATCGGCTGCCATGATATGTTAGGCTATGGACTAAAGACATGCGTCATGCGTCATATAAATTATTTATACATGGCTGGTGTTAAACTGGATTTTATAGTAAAATTTTTTTAACGTGTCAATTTAACGTTTTAGGGCCTTATTTACAATGCACTATATGTACTAAATATTCACTCTCCTTTAACTAATAAAAAACATCAATTTGTGTGGCACATTTTATGAAAAAGATAAAGAACTACAAACAATAAATTACAATTTAATCATACTAATATAATTATGAAATACATTTTATGTTTACAATACAATTAACGGAATTATTTATAAAAATATTTGGGACAGAATTTGTTCAGTCCATTTTCTGCTTATTCTGCAGGACTACTTTTTGTACCTTCAGTAACACCAGTCTTTTTAGAAAATTCGTGGAAGTTTCAGAACACCTACTAGTTGAGAGCACATTAGTGCCAATATATTTTTTTTCTATTTCCATTTTGTTGGACACTGAATTTTCAATATAGCTTTTAGTTACAGTGGCTGATTTACAACCACCATGGCGCATAATGTTAGTTATACAGGGCGGACAAATGAAAATGAAACAAAGCCGTTTTCAAGAATTGCGTCAAGATTGTAGAAAAACGCTCAAACCCGTCGATTTTAGATTAAAGGGGGACATTCTTTACTGGTCTTTTTGACTCCGCTACTTTCACCCTCAAGCAAGGGTAAGTATCACCCCAAAATATTTAAATGGCATTGGGGGTTGTGCAATATTTATTTTGAAAGCTCTTCTCTTTACAACAGACTTTAAATTCTATAATTCCGCCCAATACTCAATAAGAATTTTGGTTTTAAAGTTGAAACTTATGTACAAAAAATTAGTAACGATAAAAATGTCACACATTCGAGTTAAGTGCGCCAATGGTATAAAAAATGTTTTAATCTAAAATCGACGGGTCTGGGCGTTTTTCTACAATCTTGATGCAGTTCCTGAAAATGGCCCTGTTTCGCTTTGATCTGCTCCAGCGTCGGCGAATAAAGTAGCCGAAGAACGCCGAAAACAATGCCGGATATATTCCTTTGGGTTTGATAGTTTAAGATAATTTGGTATTTTGTTTTATTATTGTTATACAAAAAAAAAACGTCGATGCTCAGTATGCGGTTGACGAAGAGACGCTATCTTCTATACATATTCAAATATCTTGATGACTTGTTTTCATTATCAATTATACTAAATATGCGCTGTATTTTAGTCTTGAATTTTTTTTATAGTTACTAAGTATACTATCCTAAATATCATCTATTGTTGTGTGTGTGTTGTGTATCAATTTTTGTTGCATCTAAAGTTTATTTGATTTTAAAAGCAATGCAACGCAATAACTATTAAATCACTTTTCAGTTATTATGATACGCACTCGAGAGCGATCAATTATTTTATTGGAATGATGCTGGGTCTGTTCATGAGAGTGAAAATAGAAGAACCTTTCTTATATATGGTAAATGAAAGACACAGATCTGTACGTACCTGAAAATATTCGGTGAAAAATTATGCTTTAACAATGTTTTAAAAATATTTTCTAGATTGTAAATTTTATTACTTGGCCTGTGATGATTCTTGGGATGCTGGCTACTATCATCTGTTATCAGGATCAAAATTTGCATCATGGATACAATAGCAGAAAAGTATTTGACGCTTTAATGCGTCCTGCTTGGTGTATTGGGTTGAGTTGGATAACCTATTCTTGTTATCATGGTCAAGGAGGTAAAAGAGTCTAAAAATTTGACTAGATGTGTGTTATTGCCTGAAAAACATAACATTATTCTATTTTCTTAGGTTTTGTCAATTGGATCCTGTGTAGACCGATATTCCAGGTTCTAGCGAAACTAACGTACTGTATATATTTAATACACCTGGCAGCAGTGTCCTATTATGTTGGTACAATGAGAAATAAATTTTATTTTACTGATTTTAATGCTGTAAGTGTATTAATGAATTTTTTTAAAGTTAAAAGTTAAAAAATCGATGTTTTATCATTACGCCATTTTTAGTAATATTACCTTCAATGTGTAATTTCAACTGTTTCAGTTTTATCAATTTTGTGGTCACTACACTATATCGGTGATATTAGCAATCTTCTGGACTTTGGCTTTTGAATCACCTTTGATGATCCTTGAGAAACATCTATTTAGTGGAGCTAAAAAGTCCAAAGGCCGTTAGTAATATAAACACTAATATGAAACAATTAATTTAATATTTGCTTTACAGCTATTTCACCACAAAATGAAGAACCGGCCAAACTTGCCCCTTGAAAATTGTTGTAATACCGTAATTTAAGATGTCTAATGGGCAAAAGAGGAAAAAGAGTGTGTTTGTGAAGAAAAATTTGAGGATAAATATTTAGAGGATATTATTCATAAATAACAATTGTACCAGTAATATTGTTTAGTAAAAAATTATAGGAAATTTATGCAAAAGGTTATTATATTGTTTTTCATACAATTACGATAGAAAATATGTCATTTATATATATGTAATTGTTGCACAGTATTTTGTTTTATATTTTTTCAAAACAAAGGAGTAGTTATAAGATTCTGTTACATTAAACATCATCTGAAAAAACAGGTTTGTTTGAGGTGATATAAAAGCTAGAAGAATAAATAAATATTGCTCTGGTGTAAAGAAACATTCTATGCTTTCATTTGATGTGTTTTTCAATAACTACATCGCAAATTTCAAGGTCAACAAATTAATTTGTTATCATCACAACCTTTGAAAAAACTTATCGGACTAAAACTTATCTTAAAAATATTCGAATCCATAGTCGCGTTCTCTGAATTGTATATATATATATATATATATATATATATATATATATATATATATATATATATATATATATATATATACAATTCAAATATTTTTATAGATATATATATATATATATATATATATATTATTTATTTATACATATCAATATCAACAAATGCAGAGACACGTGAGTGATTGATGTACAATAACAATAAAATATGTTAACGTACGTTTTGACAAGCTAAAAAGGTCCCGTGATAAAATATCTTTAATGTCTAATCGTCTGACATCAGTTTTCTCACTATTATATTAATCTTTGTTGCTGGAAGTTTTATCAAAAGATAACCGAATCTGTAATATGACCAATATTCTTTTCTCTATGTATCAGTTTCGAGCGAGAAAAAAATAATAAAAATTAATACAATTATATAGGTACAATTATAAACTTTAGTGCCTCTTGACATTGCCATTACAAAATTAAAATTTTCAAATCATTTTTATTTTGTATATTTTATTTAATACTGATTTATAACTTGTAATTCTGTCAGAAATAGATCAGATCCCATCTATTGTGGCTGATTGTGCGTTAATATACAGGGTGTTGTATAAGAGTGTACAGAAAATTCAGAGAAGTTTCCTTGGCAAATTTTAAGAGGGGGGGGGAGGGGATTCTTGGAAATGATCCAGTTGAATCGCGTGCAAAGAATAGCAATATTTTTTTAGAATATTGTCTCCATTTTTCATGACGTATCTATTCCCAATTTTTTTTGGAGACATTGTGAATCACCCTGTATAAAAAATGAAGGAATAAATGAATAAATTATGATACAATTAATAAATGTATGTAATTGTATCTATATCATATTTCTTAGCAGACTCGTATAGTTGGTTGCCTACTTATATATAACTTAAAAGAGGAAGTTGCTAACTATTCATGGTATAACCAGTTATAACTAATCAAAATTCAGGGTCCATATTACTTGTATT
This sequence comes from Monochamus alternatus, assembly GCA_037114965.1. Classification (NCBI taxonomy): domain Eukaryota; kingdom Metazoa; phylum Arthropoda; class Insecta; order Coleoptera; family Cerambycidae; genus Monochamus; species Monochamus alternatus. The sequence continues at coordinate 57,554,669 of CM073429.1, read as the reverse complement.
CTAATATTTTTCCAAGATTCTATCTAGTTTTATTAAGATATAAAAAAAGCGAAATGAAATTTATCAGCGCTTCCTACCATTTTTTTTAATTATAGCAATTATAAGATTAACTCTTACAATAATAATATCTCTCAGCAATATTGAAGTACTGATTTTTATACTGGCAATAACAAATTTTATTGTTCGATATAATCTACTACTGTCACAGATATAATCTTCGCATACATCTACAAATTACGAATAAAAGATGTAGTTAATAGGAGATGGTTTCCATGTCGGTTTTCTTTTCAATCATCAGCAAAACATCGCTTGTATGTTGAAGTTCTAAACTAAGAACATAGAATCTTATCGCCTATGGCAAAAACAGATAACCAGATTTAAGTGCGCAATTTGAGTGACCACTTGGCCTTGATAAAAAATTAAAATAAAGTAAAAAATACATACATCTATTATTTTAAAACAAAATACACTTTTTTACCGTCATATATAGTTGTGGTAGATATTTTAAGCGCATTTTAAGCCCCCTATAGAATTTATACCAAAACATGCTCAATTGGTGCCGGACAAAGACAGGATTATTTTCGAAATATTTCGACAAGATTGGCTCCTTCGATGTTCCTGTTAGAAAAATTAAATTATCTTCTCATGTTCGTCTTGGACTCCTGTATAATATAAAATGATTCGATTAAACCTAGTGGTTGTTCTTAATGTGGTAAAAAAGTACATGTACTTAGGGACCTTTACTTTATTGCCAATGTTTTTGCAAATCTGGTCAGTTTGGCAGTATATTCAGCCAAGTGTTCCTTTGAATTTTTGTACATTATAATGTCAGGACGTGAAATTTCTGCGTTTATCCGAGCAAGAATGACTGCTTTACATGATGCAGGACATTCTAGTCATCAGACATCGAAGATACCGATATCCTAGATCATCTGTTGTACGAATAGTACACAGATATGAAGAATTTGATACAGTGGAAAACAGACCACGTAGTGGATGTCCTCGAGTATCTAATGAAAGGGAGGTATTTGGTGCAATATGTCCGTAGACAAAACACATCTTCAGCTTTAGCTCTCAGGGCCCACTTTTAAGGTACGGTTCGTCGAGATTTATCGACATCTACTATTCGAAGACGACTCTACTTCCAAGGCATCGTGCTGCCCGCCTCCAGTGGGCGCGAGAGCATAGTGGTTGGCTTTTGCGCCAGTGGCGGTGGTTCTTATTTACAGACAAAACTAGAATTGGGCTGGTTACTGATGACAATCCACAAAGAGTTTGGAGAGAACCAGGTCGTCAACAGCGGCTTCATTTTCCCCGTGAAGTTGGTCTGTATGATGGAAGTACCGTAATGTTTTGGGGTGGAATAATGTTCAACAGCCGCACCCCATTAATTCGAATACCACAGAATATAACCGGACACATTTACATCAAACAAGTTATTACGCCCATTATCTACCCCCTACATAATGAATTAGGTAAAAAATTTTGTGTAAATGGACGACAACATCGCGCAAGAAGACACTCGAAGTAGGACATATCAATAGATTTGATTGGCCAGCCAACTCTCCTGACATTAATCCTATTGAAAACATGTGGGATTTCGTTGCTAGAGCAATCATATTCCTCCACCTCAGACTGCAGATGAGTTAGTCGTGGTGGCAGAAGAGGAATGGAACAATATTCCGCAAGAGATCGTTAACCGCTTGATTATCTAGTCAAGTAGAGAACTTGCTTTATTACTTCTTTTTGATTTAATAAATTTTGTCAAAAATGTCACGCATTCGCTGGTTGTTAATTCATTTTATCGAGCAAATTCTTTTCACAACAAAAATATTCAGAAAATAATATACTTTTTTAAACGTATTTGGTTTTTCTGACAAAAAGATTTATTCAACGATAATAAGGGGGGTCCAAGACTTTTGACGTTGTGTGCATAATATCATGAAATTTTCTTCTTATGCATCTGAAATGCAATTGAATGAATTTTACAACGTCGTTACATATGTTTATTAAAAATTATGTCATTTGGCATTAAAGATGTAATCCTATTATATTTATCTAGAGTTTTTTGTAGTAAAATATGCGTGTTGTATTATTTACAGTAGTACATGGTATGAAAGACACTTACTATCACTTTTATCAATGCAGGAAAATGTAAGAATTCCTTAATTGTTTGCTTGCAGCAATATTTACATGCATACATTGCCTTATATTTGGACTATTCCATATACAGGAAAGATATTTTTAAAAGCTATACGTTATAAATTATTTATTATTAAAGTCTCATTTGTGGAAATAAGAATAATTCGCATAGTCTGGGATATACGAGATGCTCAAATCTTCGCGGTTAAAACTGGATTTGCCTTGTAAGTTATCGAAAAACCTTTTACATTACATTACGTCTCTTTATCACTGTGAACAATCATTGTCATTTCTATTAATGCGTATCTTAATATCCATCAAAGCCACTTGAGATACTAATACCTACGCTGATAGCCAAATTAATATTTTTCGACAAAGAATGATATCTGTTTAGGTGCACATAACAGAATAATGCTTCGGTGATTACAGATGGTTCAGCTTCGAGCAATAAAATGAGGGTGTTGTGGGTCTTGATTTTGTTAAGCTTGGGGGCAGTTAGTTGCAATATCGATCATATAAGATTAACAGAAAATGAAATTGACATACCCGATTTAACAGCCATTTGCACAGGCTACGATGTCGACGGTGTTAGTGAGAAGTGTAAGGAGCAGTTGGATGTAGTCTGTGATAATGTAACAGTTCTGATGACCAGTAAGTTACCTAATTATTATTAGAATTAGAGGTGTAAACGTTTGTGACGTTAGATATTTGTAAGAAATCGTTAAAAACCAAATAATTGTACACTAAACAATAGAAATGAGCAAAAAAGTTACACCGTAAATAATTCTGAATGAATTTTCACTCAAAATTAACTTGTTAAAATGCGTCTATATACAGGGTGTTGAAATAACTGGAAAATTTACATTCAGCGGACAAGTTGACATGTTACTTGTGCTAGGTTTCTGTGAAGGAAACTGTAGAATACAAGAGTACAAGATGAGCTGCAGTCACTGAATTTTGATGTCATTCCACGTATGCCAGTATCCTGTCCACAAGATCTTTGTTTGAGAAATTATCCTCCATATTTTTATAATAACCTGAAAATAAATTTTGTAAACTAAAAATATTTTACTACATTTTTTTTCAGTATTCGTCATTATTTGTCTTCGCAGCTTTAACTTTAATATACTTTAATATATAACTTTAATTTCTCTAATAAAAAATTGTGATGAGTTCATTTCACTTTCTCTGTATTTTATTTTCACAAATTATTTTTTTACGTATTTTTTATTTCTGCTCTTCTTATTTCTTGTTTTTCTTTTAACTTAGGAGTAGCTAAACGGAAAAATAATACCTTTTTTTAAGTATCCGACAGTGAAAAAATAACATTGTGCAAATTCAAATTCATTTATGGATGGAAATTTATGGAAATTGTTTGAATTGTGTTATTATTTCAGCACAATTGAGTAGTGGCTCGCTTTAACATCCAGTTGTGTTGAATTTGAGTGCAAAAATTATACTGTAGGAATTTGTTAAAGTCATTCAATGAAATATGCGTTACCTTTTATAACTAGAAATGCGAATTAATTAATATAGTAGCTTAGTCATATAACATGTATAATAACATAATATTATAATCCAGTAGAGTAGTAAATTCCTATCATGCCTTAGCAAATGTAATACCTACATTTTAGTACATAGTAGATATACATTTTTTCTTTAATTTCTTCTGAATCACTTAAACAAACTTTGAAATTTTATGATTATCATTTTATAATTTAATGATTTGAAGTTTTATATCTTCTCAACAATAAAAGAAGGTAATTTATAATATACCACTGTTATTATTATTCATTGTTATAGATAGATAAGTTAACTAATGCATGTTTTGGCATCGATATGTTATGTATCTTTAAATTTTTCTATTTGCACAACAATACAATTATGCAACATTTGTAAATTTAGAGTTTACATCTCTATATGAGTGGAATTATTCTTGAACTTTTAGTGACTTTTTTAACAAAGAAACGAGCTTATCGACCCAATATTTGGTAAAAGATTGTAAAAAACAATGAAGTATAACTCAATTTTGTATTTACAAACAAAGTAAGCAAAGTTATTCAAATAACTGAGTTAACAGATTGTGTTATTATAACACAACTGGGTGCAGACCTGTTTCTGCAAGCAATGGCGTGCAAATTTTTTTGCGGAGAACAGTTTTCTTCAACAATAATTGTGATAGTTTATTTATCCACAATCAATATATTAAGAAGGTTTAATACATCTGTTTTCGGTTGATTCAAGGTCTTTTAACACACTAATGGATAAGAACTCATAATACTACGCTTTGATTTTATAGCATTTTATTTAGAATTATTATTAACATTAACATTTATCTCAAGAACGATCTTGTTATTTAAATTCACTTGATAAGGAGTTTCTGAAGGAATAGAGGGGTCCACAATTTCACCAGGTAGAACCTGAATTTTTTGCAGCAATTGCCATCTTGCTGGACAGTGAACCTTCAATATAACTTTCCGCTGGTAGTCGATTCCAGGCACCATGACGCTTCACAGTGGTAACTTCCAGCATTGGTCAGTAATGTTGTCGAAGAACCCATCATTCCATGTCAGGTAACACTTTCTGGATCAGGCAGCCAAGAAATGCAGTTACTTCGAAATTGTGTCGATGCCCACAAGTTGTGTAGCACATTTTGCAGCCACATATCGCAAGAAAAATCTCCCACCAGCATTTTTAGGTCACAGGTTGATGTATTTTCAACACATTTCTACAACATTGACTGAAAAAGCTTCTTCTATGATCGCGAAACTTCTTCTTCTCTTCTCAAATATTTGTTTTCTTATCCGGAATGCAAGCGTATAGGTAACTGTCTTTGTCTTGAACATGGATGATATCCAAAATGGTTCATTCATTGCATCGACAAGCACCTGCGACTCCCATGATCGTCGCAACCTGAAAATAAATAAATAAATCTAATAATGTATAAATTGAAATATTAAAATAGTATATTTTCTACCTTAACTTGTAAATATTCGTCATCCTATGCTTTTTCAAAAATTCTTCGATTTGGTTTCTCTCCAGTATCTTTGCCTTCATTGGTTTACATTTTCTTGATTCTGCTTTCAAATACGAAGGAAGTTTATCATTTTTCGAAATATCAATAAATTTGTGCACTTTCAACATTGATTTTAGCATGAAATATTTTATCCTCATCGAAGAGGCAGCAAACGGTTTCTCTACATTGAAAAAGTAGCACTTTTGCAATTGCTCCTTTTTTTATGCCCGTTTTTTCGCCAGTTATGAAATTCCACCAATTCCTTTTCGTCTTCGTACACACTTTTGTTTTTCGCTGGTAACAGACGTAATGTTGCTTCTTGGGGTTTTTGTTGGATTTCAGCCGGAATGAAGAAATTATCAGCATTGTCACTCATTTTTTGTGTTGATTTTACAACTTCTTTAATTCTTGTTGACAAATAAATAAACGCATGTCGCAGAAACGATTCCAAGGCTTTCTAGTATTCAGCTGACAATCAATATTCTGGATTAAAATAATATTACGTTTTTCAATATCATAATTTTTCACCTGCTTTCAGACGGTTTCACTCTTGGCTGCGCCTCGAGTGTTCATTTTTTCTCGTGAATTAAAGGCTTATTAATTTCCTTATATAATTAATAACTATTAAAACCATCTCTGATAACAATTCTGTTTATCTAGAAGTAATTGTATCAACATACTGTACAAGAACAGGTGTTCTTATGCTATCCACATTTTTGGGATTCATTAGATGGTTGTTTGAAGTAGTTGTCCACTATATCTAACATTTTTTCATTTTTATTTTGTTTTATAATTGAAAATTCTGCTTAGGTGTCAAAATTACTTACTGCATCTTTTAGGCAACAGTATAAATCAATAGGCATTAGATCTTTATTGCATAGCTCCATCTAGATTGAAATTTCGACTTAAAAAGATATTTTGTGTACTTCAATTTTTATTGGCGGCCTGTAAACATATTAAGTATATAAGACCTAAGACAAACTTAGATGTCGTAAAACGTCTGGCGTTCATGGAGTCATAAATAATGGCTGTCGATTGAAAATTGAGGAATTAATATCTTAACTGATAAGATATGAGCAATTCATAATTCATAAGAAAATTATTTTCGATACTCTATCGTGAAACGGGATGTGCAAGAAGTTGGGATTAACAATCTAAAGGGCAAATGTATGACTAATTATTGTCTACTAATTTTTTGAGAAATCATCTAAAAGTAATAATAAAATATTTACGTTCACATGATGGCAATATACAGGGTGTCTGGGAAATCTAGGAAATCTCTCGGGTACAGTTAGATATGAAAATATAAGGTGACAAATTCCTATAATTTTTTTTCCTACATGACTGCTCTACGGAGATATGTGTCTCTGAAGGACACCGCTGGAAATCGGTTTTTCTTGAATAACTTTTAAAGTACTTAATATAATTTAATAAAAATTTAATGTGCCTGAAACATATTTAGCTGTTTTAGTTTATCAAGGCGGGCTAAGCTTTACAACTTAATGCCTAAATTTATAACACCCTGTATGTTCCTTAGGTGAAAATAAATCGATAAATCGATCGAAATATACAGGGTGTCAAAGTTAAAATTTTATTTTGGATATTTGTAGATAACTTCTTAAAAAATCCAAATATTTACATACTATTTGTAAATAAGGGGCTCTTTGTTGGCGCGAAATTCAAATTTGCTTCTAATTTTGCCTACTTCATTTAGAAACACCCTGTATATTAAATTTCTTTCAAATACTTTCACCAATATGCTTTGTAATCCCTCATGTGAAATATATTGGCAATCCTACTTTGCAGTTTTGGACGCGTCGTCAAAATTCCCGTTCCCAGGACTGGGCTTTGCATCAAAATCAGATTACGGCAACTTTGACCAGTGTCTCACAGTCGATCACAATTACGAAGGAGGCAGAATTTTGGGAAAGTACTGTACAGTAGGTTTATTGATACCCGACTTAAATGACAACATATCTGATCCAACTGTAAGTATTGCGGGTAGTACGATCAGGCAGGTACAGTACCTCATAAATTTGGAAGTTTAAAAAATAATAACTGTATATTTTAATAAGCTAACATATCCATTACATTCAGTAACATTAGAATCTGTTGGCTATAATTACTTACTACAAATGACACTTTTGAACTTCTCTTGTATCGTGACAATATCTTGTGTAAATAATATACAGGGCTATTCTTAAGTAATAGACGATGGAAACATATTAGATTTCCCACTTGAAACGATACGATATAAGAAATGTGTCATAATAAAATGCTGATAATACAAAAGATAAAGGGTGTCAATAATTACATTGGGTTTGATTGTATCTACTTGATAATTTAAGACTAGATGTTTTTGGCTTTGATAAATCATAATCTGTTGTCTATTTCGACGGATTCTCTAGAAGGCGCCACGCTCGCTATATTTGTGACCTCTTTAATTAAAAAAAACTTAAACATACATTGTTTTTGCGGAAAAAAGGTATATTTGTCATTAGTTTTAGAAGTTGACCATTTTCGAGATAATAGATTTTCCACAATCACCAAATGTTTAAGTTGATACATTCAAAGACTATGTAATTATTACCTTTTGAATCATTTTTTAAATTCCAACTTTATTATAAGTTTTTTATCAACATTTTATATAGGCATATCGTTTAAATCGTATTATATGTTGAAGTGAAAAATCTAGTATGTCGGAACACATCACCCTGCATATAGGCAATGTTCAGCACATCCATAACAGCATTAAGATAAATAAGGAAGCAGTTTGAGGTATGCCTCATATTACTTAAATATATACGTAAGAGAAAAATACAGATCATGCAGTAAGCCAAATGTGTGAGAAAAAGTCCTAAGATACCTACGCATGTACAAGTGTGCAGTCAAATCTGGTGTTTTGTGATTTCTCATTGGTTTGTAATATTTTAAAACTTGTGATTTATAACAAAAATTTTAGTGGTTTAATAATTTCAAATAATCCTGCGAATTTGGACTAGCCGATTTGTCAATAAATGAAGATTAAAGTTTCAAAAACATGTTAAACATTATACGTTTTTGAAGCAGTAGATAGATGTTTCAGCCCAGGGTTATTAAAAATAACCTTGGTTTCAGCCTACCTGCCTCGTCAGTTTAAAAAGTCACGAACAACAACTGCAGAGCACTAAACAAAAGTAAGGTAATGGTGGTATATTTCAGACTTACTTCAGACTGTCAATGTGTAGACCCGATGCTTGCTATGGCAGCGACTTCAATGCCATAGCTGAGAGTTTAATTGAAGGATTTCCTGAGCTATTCCAAGATCTCTATTGCCAGACCACAGAAACTAATAGTACTTTAACTCCTGGAGGTATTGCGACGCTGTAAGTGTATTTCTAGGAATAATTAGTAGCTATTCCCTTCAATAATATTATCATAAAAGGTCGTAATACATTTTATTATAATTTGTAGGGTGGTTTACGGGTTATTCGTATGGTTTATGCTCGTATCAACGTTATACGATGTATATGTTTATCAGAGTGGACTTAGTAAGTATCACAAAGTGACGGTAAGGCGATCGTTCTATACATGGTGTCCCAAAATGATAAAACAAAATTAAATTAAAAAAGTACTGCGAAACAGATAATGTTGCAAAAAATAGTAATTTCCATACTGGGTAATCCATCGAGGCTCGCCACGAGGAACACGTAAAATATACAGAGTGACTCGAATTAGAAGAAAGTTGCTTATTTTTATGGCCTTTAAGATAAACCAAATAAATCCAAGATATATGCTGCCTGAAAATGCCATCTAGCATCATTATTAGCAATAGAAATAGCTGAATCAGAATATACAATCGGTATTGCTCCAAGGAAAAGCCGTGTTATTCTGCTCCACTACATTATGCTCTTCGGCTTTCTTTTCCAGTCCGTAACATTTTTCTCCCTTAGATCTATTGGCAACTGCCTCTTTCCATCGCTTCCTCGGTCTACCTCTTTCATTATTGTACTTTGGTTTATACTCTACAATTTTTTTAACAGTTCTTTCATTTTCCATACGTTCTAGATGCTCCAGCCACTGCACTCTTGTGGCTTTTATAACTTCGTCTATTTTTGATGCCTGGTACAATGCATATATTTCCTCCTTACATAGCCTTCCTCCGTTTTCTTTCCCCCTAGAATTCTTCTTAAGATTTTCGTTTCCCACCTTAATAGGTTTCCTCTTGACTTCTTATTGAGGATCCAGGTTTCACTGCCATACAGCACTGTCGGTCTCAAAATTATTTTATACATTCTAAATTTTACTCCTCTCGACAAATTTGATTTCATTATGTGGTTGACTGCTGCCGAACTTCTGTTTGGTTTTATTATTCTCCTATTAATTTCTTGGTCCTCCCTCCAAATACACATATTCTTGAACTTCTTCAAACTCCATCTCTCCATGCTGCGTTCTCAATTTGAAATTGGTATGTTTTTTTTGTTCTCCTATTCTTAAAAGCTTACTTTTTTCTTGATTTATCTGCAATCCCCCTTTACGTGCTTCCTCCACAAGTTTTTTCGTTACTTCTTCTAACTCCCTACTATCTATAGCGATTATCGCCACGTCATCTGCATCTGAACTTATTATTTGGTGACTTTTAAAAAGTATATGTCCTTCTCTGTTCAACTGACTGTCTCTTGTGGCATTTTCTAGTACTAAATTAAAAAGAAGCGTTGAGAGTGGGTCTCCTTGTCTCAGTCCTGTGTCAATAGTAAAACCTTCCGAACCTTCATTCACATTCGTACTTTGTTTTTAGTATTTTCTAAAGTCATTTTCAATAACCTAATCAGTTTGATTCGTATCCCAAAGTGTTTCGATATTTTATTTAGTTTTTTTTTTTTTGACCGAATCATGCTTTCCTGATATAACATTAGATTGGTTTTTTATGGGCGCCAGATTGGATCTTGACACTAAAGATGGAGAATAAAATTAAAACCACATCAATACGTAAGACTATTATTTTGTTTGAAGAATATAGCCTCCTTCAAACAATTGAATGTTGCATAACCGAAACTAGCCGAAAATGGATATATTTTTATACCGGTGTACTAAATTTCAGCTCCATCTATTACGAAATAATGTCGCTTGATGGCATTTTCTAAAGTCATTATTTTTGAGTTTTTTCACGATATTTTAGCAACAGCAAGCCACATCTTAGATTTGTTTGTTTTAGTTGAATAGCCATGCAACGTTGCAGCTTTTTTATAATTTGAGCCTCCCTGTATATTTTTCGGTTTCCTAGGTGCCAACGGCGAGTTATGAAAAACGGACCAACTCGTATACTATTTGATTCAGCAATTTCTTAAAATCTCCACTAGAACAAAAATTTTAATTTTGTTCCGTCGTTATGAGACACACTGTATATTAAGTTATTTTTAGAACATCACCATCCCTTATTGACCTCATTCTCCGTCCTTTCGAATGGAAGAAAATTGCTGCATATGTCCGCGCATTCCAGTTCAAAGGAACATATCGAACCCTTCAATGGACTGAGGGTCATCAGTATGATGTGGATCGTGGCTGGCCATGGATTTATAGGGTGGCAGTCGGTAGCCGTAACTGATCGTAATACTGTGGACAATGTGGGTATAGTCCGCGGTGATTTGAATATAAACGGTGGCAGCATTCGTCGGCCAATGGGAGAGAGATAGCGCGATCGTGACGTCACTGCATATCCTGATCTATTTTAACACATTGTTGGCTTATGGGGTTTAGTATCTACAAATGATTTTGTTTATTTATTTTATTTACTTATGCGTGTATTCGTTCTCAAAGCTTCGACCAATATTTCAAAAGATTTAATAATAATAATATGATAGTTACTTCTCATATTGCTAATACAATTTCACAAATTCAAATAAATAACAGCTTATTGATTGTCTTGAAACAATTAAAAATCAATGAAATCAGAAACTTTACACCCAAATAACTACAACCAGCATGTTTCTAACGTTTTTAACTTTGACAGCAATGAATAGAGCAAAGGCGAGGTATGCAATGACGTCAACGTATATTGACGCCAAAATAATGTTGCCACCGTTGTATTCTATTCACCGCGGGCCAAGTTGGTATATCTTAATTGGAATTAACTATGAATTATTGCAGTGGCTGGATAACTATTACGCGTTGTATATTTCTACCTCTTATCTGGCAGTAGATACCTTTTTCTTCATGTCTGGGTTCTTGTTGGCTTTCCAGTACTTAAAACATAAGGCAAAGCCGTTATTAAACCAAGTAATATCTGTGCCACAGATGTACTTGCATCGATATTTAAGGTACTATTTATTATATTTAACTATAACTTTTTATTAGGATTATTAACTATTAACTATATTTTATAGTCCGAGATACGAAAATAGATGTTGTTTTTTGGTAAATGGAACACTATATATTTTTCAAGCCATTGGGAAGACTCATCTGAGGTTTTTAATATACAGGGTGTCTCATAATTAGATGCCAATCCTGAACAGGCCGATTCTATGATCAAAACTAAGTAAAAAATATCATATAAACATGGGTTCGGAAATGCTTCCTAAGGGCACAGGGACCCATTGAAGAGGGAGGAATGGAAATCATTTTTTTGCAATATCTCTCAATCGCGTTGTGATAAATGAATGAAATTTGGTATAGACAGCTAAATTTTGATGAGTAATTTGATGGACTAATCCATTTATTTCCACAAGGTCCATTCGGGTGGGTACGAGGGGGGGGGCCCTTGGTATTTTGCGTGTGTAACTTTTTCATATTTGACTTTTTAACAAATTGGGCAGCAAATTCCGTTTTCTCGAACTGTTTTACGTTGAAAAGATACTCTTGTTTGAAATCGTTATCTTTAACGGTTTCTGAGAAAATCGCTCTTGAATTAATCCCACTTTGGTCAATTTCATAGTAATTTAAACAAAATTATCAATTATGGGCGGGAATAATTCAGGACACTCTGATTGGACCTATTGAAATTCCACAACGTCTCAATTCAAATCTTTATTTAAACTTACTTCAAGAAAAACTTCCCCAAATTCTCGATGATCTGGGACACCCCGTACCCACACCAATGGACCTTGTGGAAATAAATGGATTTGTCCATCAAATTGCTCATCAAAATTTGGCTGTGTATACCAAATTTCATACATTTATCACAACGCGATTGAGAGATATTGCAAAAAAATGATTTCCATTCCACCCTCTTCAATGAGTCTCTGTGCCCTTAGGAAGCATTTCCGGGCCCATGTTCATATGAACTTTTTTATTTATCTTTGATCATAGAATCGGCCTGTTCAGAGTTGGCAGCTAATTATGAGACACCCTGTATTATACAGTATTTTACGGTTTTCGAGATAACATATCACATTTTGTAACTCATGACATATGATTTTAAAGATATTAAATAAAAGGTAGAAAATTAAGCTTCATTAGGAATTAATTCTTAATATAACATAAGGATGTGCAAAATTTAGTAAAAACAGATTAACTTTCCATTGAAAAAGTAGGACGTAATGAACTATTCCAATAAATTTATTTCTTCTATTTTTCATATTCATTTCGTTCAAAGTCTTTAAAAAGATCAAATTTCAGTTACATGATGTTGCATATATAAATATGTAATATCTCGAAAACCGTAAAGTATAAGTGCCCTGTATAATACCTTTTTGTATTAGCTCTGTTAACCGCTTTTCTAATGGCGTATATACAGGATGTTCTATTAAAAAAAACAAAACTTATGCCAACATTTTGGAAATGCAATATTCAATTATTGTTTTTGTGATATATGCATATAAGTACGAATATATTTAAAAGTTTATACAATTTTTACGTTTATTTTCGTATTTTGAATAATAATGAAAAGGGGGGAGGGGGTCAATTTTCGATTGACCACTCTGTTTATTTTTTATTTTGATGGAGCATTATTGCATCTTGTGTTGTAAATTAAGAGCTGTATTAATCTGAATATTGGAAAAACATAATTTTTGTAAGAGTATTTTGTTTTTCATAAAATAAGAAATACTTAATATGTCTGACTTCTATCCCCAGACTCTATGATAATCAAAACTTTAGCAATTTTTATTTATGATGTCTTATTCCTGGAATCATCAAAGAAATAACTCACATTCGACTAAATTGTGTCTGACATTTAGGTATAACTATTCCAATAATAATGAAACTCTTTAAAATTAATTTTTCTATTTATTTCGAACTGCTGCCGTATTCCTAATGGAATCTAGTTTCAACCTTAATCATTAGTTCTTAGTTATTATACTCATCAATAGAGATCTAAAAAGTTTTTAGTCAGAACTTCCAGTAGTTCAAAATCTGATTTGAGGGAGTACCATTATTATTGCAACTGATTGCACAAACAATTTGCAACGTCTGCTCAACAGATATTGGTACTTTCATTTGAATACATACCAAAATATAAAAAAAGAATGGTATACAATTCTCTACAAATGTAAAATAAAAGAATTTAATTGTGCTTCAGGCTTACACCAGCAATGCTTATGGTTTACCTTCTTACTATCACTGTTTTTAAAAACATGGGAGATGGACCTCTATGGCTTGGCACTGAAACATTGGCAGAAAGCTGTCGTAAACACTGGTGGTCATTTTTCTTGTATATTCAAAATTACGTCAATTATGACGATTTGGTAGGTAGTGGATAACAACATAACTGTTCATTGAAAAGCATGTTCTACTTCTTTGTGTTCAACGAACACTTAATATTTTTAATTTATTTTTCAGTGTCTTACTCAGACATGGTATTTGGCAGCTGACATGCAGATGTTTGTATTATCTCCGTTGCTGCTGATTCCTCTGTCTCGTGTTTTGATAAAACCTTTTGGATTTAATATGTCTATGGTAGGGATGCTGATTTTGAACATTTTCTTTACTTTCATGCCTATGGCATTAAAATTAATTTTTCCCGACTATACAAAGTAAGTAAGAGTATTTACGAAATTGGATAGAAACTTATACGACAGAGAATTTAAAATATGTCACTGTTTGATTTTTAGTGAATATGATGCTCACTCAAGACTGATAAACTATTGCATTGGCATTATGTTAGCGGTATTTATGAGAGAGAAAATTGACAAACCCTTTTTGTACGTCGTCAAGGAACATTCCAGATATGTGAGTACGGTTTACAAGTTTACTGAATTTACTTTTTACATAATATTTTAAAATAAATAACCAATGTTTTTAGATCATGAACTTAGCCATATGGGCTGTGATTCTTCTCGGAATGTTGGCTACGGTATTATGTTACCAAATGGTTAATTTGAAAAATGACAATACCACTTTCATAGTGTTTCAATCGTTAATGCGTCCTGCTTGGTGCATAGGTTTGAGTTGGATAACCTATTCCTGCTATCACGGATATGGAGGTATTCAAATTTCATATTACAGTTAATAGACGATTCAACGTAATAGAAATTATACAGGATGTACCACACAGAGAATATGAATTTTGTAAATTTACCATGATTATCGTAGGCTATTTTGTGGTCGAAATTATCATGGTAATTTTGCTTACGATTTGTAAAGTTACTAATGCTCTGTAAAATTCCAGTGTAACTAACAACTAAATAATGTATGTAAAAATTATATGGATTTTCAACATGGAAATAATAATTTTCTGTAAAATTAGAGGCAGTAACACTTATTGAACATAATAAATATGCAATATGTTCCTGAATGAAATGACTGTTGTAAAAGACAAAAAATTTTAGTGTTGAAAAATGTCTTTCTGGTATTTAACTCTGCTTGTTTAAAAAACAAAATCTGCTATTATTTAAAATTTGTAAAATCCATACTGTTTTTTTTCATTAGTAGTTTGTGCTGTTTTTGTTTTGGATTTGACAAAATATTATTAAAAAAAGTTTCAGAATGAAACATTGAGGGTGAAATATTTAAATATCCTGAGCCTACTTTGATTTTTCAGATTTTTCTCAGGGTAGGTATAGGATATTACAATTTTACATTCATTCTGTTAAAATTTTCTTAATAACATTTAATGATACACAAACGGCACTTTAATAGCGAAATATCTGAAAATCGAGCAAAAAGTCAAAGGTGAGGTCATTCAAATTTTGGACACACAGTTTTTCTCTCTTTTTTATTACATTTTGTTGTATCTCATACAGGTACGACACTTTACTGCTGAAAAAAATCAGTTGTTTTCCAAGGTCTACTGGATTTTACGGATTTGAAATGATGGCAGTTTTTGTTTTTCAAACAAGCAGAGCTGGTTCCCAGAAAATGATTTTTCAACACTAACATATTTTGTCTCTTGCCAGAATCGTTTCACCTATTCGGTCACATCCTGTATATATATATTTAACGTCGAGAAAGCTGCATGAAGCGTGAAACATACTCACATACTTCTCTTCTTCCACCACTTTAATTTCAAAACATAACATGCTTGTATAGACAAGCCGACCATTACTGAATCGGGATGCTGTAGTAGGGGATGCGTTTACCATAACAATCTCTGTAAAAATACATTCTGGGAATAACAGAACACGCTTTATGTATTATTTAAATTAATATAGTAAATAGAAATCATTTCTTTGACATTTTTTAGAGTGGCTTCTGCGTTCAAAATAGATTAGTTGAAGCAGAAATATACGTACAGCATTTGTACACATATTTTCGGTACACAGAGTTATAAATGATGTTTTAGGTTTTGTGAACTGGTTGCTATGTAGGCCAATCTATCAAATCTTAGGAAGACTGAGTTATTGTATATACCTGTTACATGGGTCCGTGATAGTATATTACATTTTAGTAACAAAGACGCCTTGGCATTTCACAGACTACAATGCTGTAAGTCCTTTAATGTTACGTAAAATAGTGGTTTAAGAATTAAAATTTATTTTTCAGTTCTACATATTTTGTGGCCATTATATAGTGTCTATAATTGTTGCTATTTTCTGGACATTAGCTTTCGAGTCACCTTTGATTATAATAGAAAAGTTTTTAATGGGGGGTGGTAATAAATCTGGACCCGGTAAGTGACAAATTTTGGACAATTTGTTTGTGGAAGAATTCTATTTGTATTCATTTTTTTAGCTAAACAAGCTGTCCCACCTAGTGCAGGTGTTCAGCATATTCAGAATATTCAACAAGAATTTAGGAAAAGCAATGGATCTAAACAAGATTTGCCTCCTAGGGATGTAGAAGTTGGGGGAATATATAAAACAAATAATCAAGTTTATTGAGATTATAAAACTGTATTAAATGTTGTTGTTTGTACTGTAAATATATTTTTATATTTTATTTATTAGAAATATTTTCTTTACTCGCATATGAAATTTTTATAAATCATATAAATAATTTGAAGAAACTTCTTTTCTAACTGCATAGCAGCCTTGTTTTAAAATAAAATAAGAAATCTTTTTATTCAACTCATCTGTTCTGTAATTAAAAACATTAAATATAAATAGTTATATACAAAAATAATTTGGTACAAGATTACATATCTTCAGGTACTGATCATTACAAACTTGTCTCTAGTTTCGTATTCTGCATTATTTTAACTTCGACAAACAGAGTATCTTCTTTCACGAAATTTCCTTTGAGCAACGTCGAATGAGGAATGAAGATGAACGTTGAAGAAGATTCTTGCGGTTCGTCATTTTCTTCGTCGCTTTGCTGTCTCTTTGCCGTTATATATTTTGAAAATGGTTTGGGCTGAAATGGAGTAATTACAAAATTGCACAATCATTTTCTAGTCTAGTAAATTGTAAATGTACCTTCTCTACATTCTCTAAATCTCGTAGAATTATCGTACCCTCTATGTGACAAGGCCATTTCAGTAACATGTCATATTCACCTTTTAATACATGAATACACAGCAAGGCATATCTGTCTTTCCATTTTTTTAGTCCATTTAAGTACATTAATATCTGAAAATTAACGGAATCAGCTTAGAATCAATAAGACAATTTCGATAAATATTTATGATAATTTTATCAGTCAGGCAACACAACAGACACACATCTTTTGCTATCAATATAATACAATCTTTAAGTTTGTTTCACATTTAAAACCAAGAAACTATAATACTTTTGAAATATTTTACGTTACAATAACTCCAACTTCATCTACTTTTATAGCCCAAAATTTCTTTGCCAACTTAACACTTAATTTGCACTAATATCAGTTCTACAACCTACAAGTGATAACATTCTTCTATCTCTGATCACTCTGTATATTTATTATAAATGGTCACTTCGTGGTGTCTCTGGTTCATCTAATTGTCTATTAATATGCAAGGAATTGTTAAATCCGTCTGAGACTGCGAATATTTTTTGATTATTAGAGCGTGAAAGAGAAATTCATTCTTCCATAAAAACAGAATTTATTTAATGTCAATGCGGTAGTGGATTTTTGGATAAAAACAAATTGGTGCACTAAAAACTCCGTCACGATGATTTATCAGGATGGATTTTATTTAGAAATATTCAAGTCAATTCCTAGAATTTCGCAACAAGAATGTCACATGCAAGGTGTGAATATTTCTTTGGTTTTTAATAGTTTAAATATTGACGATGAAAATCCCTTCTAAGAGAATGTTTCCCAGTTCCATGATTCTTGTTTCAGTGGTTTAAAATAAGGTTTACTAAATCAGTATTATTCGTTTCAAACATCGAAGGAAGCTACATAATATAAATTTGGTCCTTCGAGGCGGATTTTTTAAAAAAGGTAAAAATGTGAATAGCAGCAAAACTGAATACAACAGTTATCACGAAAGATGTTAATTGGGTGACGTATCATGCAGTAAAGATACATGTTTATTCGATACTTACTCTAATTTTGTAGCCGTATTCGTGTGTGTAGAAAACCGGGCTCTTAATTACGCTGTCAAAATCTTTGGCTCTTTGCATTTTGGCTTCCACTTCAGTCACCTTCCATATCAGTCTACCATAACTATTAGTACCTTCACAACTCGTCAATCCCTCCAAAATCTCCATGTCGAGTTTGATTTGGTTAATTTCCTTTTTGATTTCCCCAAAATCCCTCTCTAAAATTTCTATTTTCTCCGCTGCCTCTGAAGCGATTTGGCTGGCAGCCCTGAGATCAAACACGATGTTAGTGAACTTGTTTCTTTGTTCCTCGAACGCCTTTTTGAAGTCGTCAGATTCGCGTCTTAAGCTCTCCAATGCCATCTGATGGTCGTTGAAAACCGACGCGGCTGATATGTGTTCTTGGTTGACTAGATCCTTCATACTGTTTATGTCTTGTTGGAGACTGTTGTCCGCTTGCCTGTTATAGCTTTGCTCCTTGAAGACTGTGTCTTTCAAGTAAGTCAGTTCCATCTGGATTTTATCGAGGACCATGAGTCTGTCTTGTACGTTCATCCAGTGTAGATCTGTGTCTTTCTTTGAGTTCTGGAATATAGATATGGACTGCCTTAAGTTGTATATTTGCGTTTCTATGTTTTTCTTCCAGTCCATAGTTAGTTTTTGTTGGTATTTCATCTTTTCGATTTCCATGTTTTGTTGTACTTGGTTGTTTCTCAGATAGCCGTAGATGGGTGTCGAGTTTTGAGCTTGGGACCTCGCCTGGGTTTGGAGATATTTTCCCAAATCTGCCACTTTTTTAGAGAGCTTGAACATTTCTTCGTTTAGTTTTGGATTGGGTGGTTTCTGCGGGTGGCCATTTGTTTGTCTTTCTGCACAAAAAACATAATAATTATTTATAGTACAAGTGGGATATAGGCATATTTATTATACATGAGTGATACATGAGTATAATTTCACGAATGTAATAAAAAATGCCGGTATCCCACGTGTACTCTATAAAATTGTATGTAGAACTGTAAACAATTTTATCTACAACTACATTAAATTGAGAAAAATCCAAAATCAGATCCAGTTTGTATGTTTTGATTCCAAATCAAGAAGCAAATCCATTGTTAAGGTAACCTGTCAAACTTCCTGCCAAACTTGTTATGAACAAAATTGAGTTTTCGTTTCTACATATTCTTGTGAAAATAGTGGTGTTGATTGAAACAGAAAACTTGCCTCTTGAAATTGAAAAAGCTGCTGCAACTGCAGTAGTTTCACTTTTACCAGAAAACTGATTGGTGTGCATCTAAGAATATAAAATATGAAGCAAAAGAAAACTTCACTTCTAGCGAAAGCAGTCCTTCCAACTATAAAACGGCATGGTGGTTGAAAGTTCAACACTGTGTGTGAACGCTATATTGATACGGCTCATGAAAACACGAAAAAAATCGCCACAAAAGTTCTTGGAGGAGAGATTGTCGTCATTGAAACTACTTCAAGGAAAATTTAAGCATTGTTAATACAAATACAGACCAGGTGCATTAATCTGGTATTAATCTTACGAGTTGCCAAAGTTGTGTTGTTAATATTTATAACAAGTAATTAATTTTAATTTAAGTTAAATTATCTATTATTTGTCAAATTTATAAACCTGTTGGTTCTCAATAAAAATAATCATTAAGCAGTGATTTCTTTTTTAATATTTCGCTAGCGAGGTAATATGTGTTATTCCACTTATGGTGACCTTTATTATTCAACTGAAACAGCTCTTATAAAGCAGTTGTAGACAATATAATCATTGGAATATTGAAAACAGAGCAAAAAGAACACTTGAACAGATTATTGAATTATTATATTGTTTGTCTCTGAATTTAATTTAATGAAATGTAATTGATAATAATTGTATCCGCCTTACAAACTATCAAATTACACAAGCACTGTTTTCAGTAGTGTATATTGAAAGGCATCTGATAACATTTAATTATATCGTGGTCTCTACAGAACTTGATTTGCTTCTTGCATTGAGTAGACATACGTATTAAGGTCTTGCATTTTGTATTATAAATTATCATTTAAGTATTTCTTTGAGTAAAATTTCAAAACAAACTTGAGTGTAATTTCCTATTTACCTAACGACGCAGTGCTTGCTGGCATGTTGATCCTGTATCCCATTTCGTCGTTTAGAGGAGACAGTTTAGGCATAGACTTGGTGATGCGGTTTATGCATTCCCTCTTGTGCTTGCTAAATTCCATTCTGGGTACGTAAGCCCCACATTTGTTTGGACAAGGCACCAAGACACTGCCACACACAGTTGTATGTCCCTAAAGTCAAAGAAAGGCACTTACAGTAATTCCTCTACCAGCTTAATGAAGAAAATTTTTTTATATTTTTATATCCCGTATTCAAATGTATCGGAGGTAAAACTTTATACACAACTGTTATTTGAATATGAAGTCTTGGCTAGAATACAAGAGTGTACAGTAGCGCCGAATTTCTTTTGTACAATGTAAATTAAATTATAAAAAATCAAATATTACGACCTATAAGGATTTGGATAAGTGTTTTTCATCTCTTTACTAAGCGTGTAGAAATCAGTATTTAATCTCAAATATCAATGCTTATTCGTGTAAATCAACATGCCAATCTCTTGATAACTAACTTATGCTGCTATTAAATAATACAAGATATATTATCACTAAACAAATCCTCAAATCTTAATAACACAAATTTAATTGTATAATATTTTGATGCAAAAAATCATGAAATATTCGTATTCATATTCATTATTTGTTATTTATAGTACAAGTGGGATATAGGCATTTTATTTTACGAAGGTAATAAAAAATGCCATTATCCCACGTGTACTATATAAATTTTATCTAGAACTGCAAACATTTTTATCTACAACTACTTTAAATTGAGAAAAATCCAAAATTTGATATAGTTTGTAAGTTTTGTTTCAAAACCAAGAAGCAAAGGTTATGTTATGGTAACCTGTCAAACTTCCTGTCAAACTTATTATAAAAAAATTGAGGTTTCGTTTTTACATTTTCTTGTGAAAATAGTGGTGATGGCTGAAATAATGAGTGATTCAGAAACAGAAAACTTGACTCTTGAAATTAAAAAAGCTGCCGCAACTGCAGTAGTTTTACTTTTACCAGATAGATCGAGAACCAAGTACGAATAATTTTATATCTTTTTTTTTTAAATTTTACTAGTGGGGCATTGACATTACTCATTAGTGGTGTAATGACCTTCATTATACAACTGAACTAGTGCCAAATAAATGCTGTAATGAGGTTCTTATAAAACAGTTATAGATAAAATAGTTTACAAACGTTTGAGTACCTAATTGTATTTAGCTAAAAGTTTGCAATTTATATGCATATTCTAAGGAGTGAACAAACATTGTAAATCCTAGTTTTTTAAAGGGACAATATTTTTTTAGTATAATATTTATTCCCTTTGGTTACATCACTGGAGGATATTATTGTCTTGCCTACTGTTGTTGAATAACAAAATATCTATTACCATCTTTCAGTGAACAATAAAATCGTGATAAAATTTACCTTATGAATAACAATACAAACACAATTTTTACGTGTCTATATTTAGATATGGCAGGTATCTCTTATCATCTTTGATAAGCACAATTAAACGCTGATCACATTTTCTAGTTCTACACGGTAATTTCTCCAAATTTATTACTAAATTATAGTTAGAGTTACAGGAAAAAATCAATCATTTCCTGTGTAAACATTTAAAAACTATTAACACATTTAAAATATAACTTTGCGTTTCTTTAAGACAATATAAAGGAGCGTAAAAACAATAAATTGTTTACATTGTTAATTTTCTATGCATAAATCATGGTATTGTGAAATGCAAGAGTCAGATCTGAAAACAACAGCCTTGAATTTGATCCATCAATTTAATTGTTGCTTTTTTTATTAGTGTTACAAAAGAGAGTTGCGCTAAAACGTAAATGGGTTTTGAGTGCATACTTTATTAGGTATATTTCTGATATTTTAGTGAACGGCTTTATATTTAGTTTTGATATTCTTTTAATAAATCTCAGCGACAATGTGGAATTGGATGAAAGTAAAACTAGAAAAAAAAACATATTCTCTAAATCAATATGACACTCATAGCCTAGGTTAAGATTAAATTATCTAACAGAGAAACGAATCAAAACCTCGCGAAGCAATGTGGATCTTGGACGTTCGTATCTGAAGTTGTGTACTCACCATTTCCGTTTCATTTTCGATGGTCTTGTTGCAGAAGTAACAGGTGAATTTGGACGTACCCTTACGATTACTGTCCATGTTTAGCGCGCGTTATCACTTAATGCTACAATACTGGTGAGGCGTAATACATGACGTATCGAATGTCTGTTTCACATTGTAAACACAAGATTAGATATCGCGCAACGGATAACCTGTGCCTGGGTACGGTGCTGTTACTTAGACATTATTTTGACTACTATAAATGTTAAATTGGTCGGCGCGTTCATTGTCTCTTTTCTGGTTTCACTAGCGGAAGTACGCACTGCATCGTTTAACTGTAACTGTGGACAGTGATTAGCCACAGTGGCTGTCCTGCCGTAAAAAGTATCCGTGTGTCATACCTGGGCTGTATACAGGGTGTGCTTATCATTGTTTTTTAAAGTTATAACAGTTAAAGTAAATACAATTGCCTACATATAGGAAGTTTTTTGAAGTTATTTTAATGATTTGTTTGTAGGGCAGTGACACAGAAAAGTAAACGATAAAACGTTGATAAGAAGTTTTCCTTATCTTGGGAAGTTATGAGCAGTAACTAGATATGTAATCAAACATACAGGGCGTATCAAAAATTATTTCGGAATTCTAGCACTGTTTAAATCATGGGGCAAAACCCCCTTTTCCCACGGAAAATTGGCGCCTATGACGATCATCGTCCGAGATGGCTTATATCTACAGTCGTTTTCTACAGCGTTTCCAAATATAGAAGCGATGAAAATTAACATTTTTGTTAATAATAATACCTGACAGCGTTTGCTTTCGTTCTTCGTTCCAAACTGTCAAAATTACATTTTCACACATTACAAGTCTGTCAGGATTACTCACTAACGAAACACATTTTGCGTACAGTTAAATAAAATGCCCATTTCTTCTAAGAAAATCGAATGAAAGGAATTACTTACTACTGACAACCTAGGAAAAAAACTGGAGAACTATATTACAGGAAAATAACTGTATGGAAAGGAAATTGTGTCGCCTTTAGTTATTACTATAAAACGTTTAAAATTGAAAAAAGCACTAAAAACTAAGGAAAACACAAAATCACCACGTAAATATGCAATATTTCAATTATGACAACGAATTTTGTCGTTTTGCGCTGCTGGAGGCCGTACTGTCTACGGCTTGCTATAGACTACGCGTGAATTTGTGATTCGTGATGGGCGATGCTTGATTTGAAGAATTCATTGTATAGTGTGTATGGCTTTTATGAGTGGATTTTTAACAAACAAGACCCTACACACTATTCACGAATTCTGTCTAAAAGTCAAACATGCGAAATAAATAGAAATAAATAATCTCGCCGCGGACGGTACATCACAGTCGGCGATAAATAGTTAAAAACAAATTTTTTTGCTTTCAATTTGTACGGAAATTTTTTGTAGGGTCACTTGGTCATAGTTAACCCTGTATAGACGCCACTAATCCTTCGCTTATGGTGGCAATAGCTTCCAAAATATAAATTTTGAATAAGGTTTTCTTGCAAACAAGGATGAATTATTTAATATGTTATGCCACTTCAGACATTTACTTCTTTAAACGTTTTGCTATTAGTTATCAATTTTATCTGACTAATGTGATGGCCCATTAGCTGAGAATGTTGATTTGACACTAAATAGAATATTTTAGTGAATCTTTGAATAATTTTCCATGTTTAAACGACGAACATATCGATCATGAATTTGATTTGAAGTGGCGGTTTTTGGTGTTTTTTTTACGTGTGAAACAAATAAGACACTAAGGAAAATTTTATATTTAGAATTTTTTTGTACGCCTTATATGTTGGATTATATATTTGATTACTGCTGACTTTCTAAGATAGGCAAACCATTTTGTTCGAGAAATCAACAATACAAAAAATTTACAAGAGTATGGTACTCCATCCGCCGACACACTACAGTTTTAGTGGTGAGAAATTCCATTAAAAGTTGCAAATTGAAAATTATGCTATCTGCAGTTTGATTTTTTAAATTTTAATTGAATGGCGATGATAAAAGGGAATTTCCACTGACGGAATTGAGAAGTCGGGCACACAATCAAGATTTATCCTATCTAATAGTAGGTACATTTTTTTCACAGCACAATGAGCACAATTTGGATCTATTATTTGTGTACGTATGTTCGGTATTTAGTGAATGTAAGTCTGGCTGACAAATTTATATGGAGACTTGGCAGTACACTAATTAATTTTAAGGGAAGAAACAGAGCCATTTTCAGGAACTGCGTCAAGATTGTAGAAAAACGCTTAGGCTCGTCGATTTTAGATTAAAGGGGGGCATTATTTGCTGGTATTTTTGACTCCGCCACTTTCACTCCCAAGTAAGGGTAAGTGTCGCCTCAAATTATTTAAATGACATTGGGGGTTGCGTAATATTTATTTTTAGGTATTAATAACATTGTGTGAAACTAACTACTCAGTGGACAAAAGCCCCAACCTGCGTTGAATTACACCCACAATAACTACCCATATATTCCTCATTATTAGCTTTTTGTAACATTTTTTAACTGTTTTAGAAAGGTATTTTAAGCTAATATAAATCAAATCTACTACAATTCCTATCAATGAAGTCATATGTATGTTCTCTAAAAATATATAAAAACTTTTACATAAAAGGTGAACATTTTTCAAGTAGGTATTGTCATATTTAATTCATTGACAGGATGTCACTTTTTGTCATTGTCGATATTTAACTTCAAATAATTTTAATTTTTATAATAATTTTTATAGTTAGATATTTGATTCAACTTAAAGGAGACCACCTGAAGAAGCAATCCTAAAAATGCAGAAATAGGTCAGATCTCATCTATTGTGGTTGAATTTGTCGTGTTCCCACTGCCAAAAAGTGAAGTTAGATATTTATAGAGTGTTTCATTAGCAGGTCAGTAAATTAAATTATTTTCTTTAGATAATTATTGATTAGAGCTTTGTCTGTGGAATTGTTCATTAGCATACCTAGATGTTTGGTATCAGAGAACATACATATGACTTCATTAATAGGAATTGTAAGAGATTTGATTTATATTAGCTTAAAATACCTTTCTAAAACAGTAAAAAAACACATACACTCCTTCCAACAAATCAAATAAATTGGTTATGTTAAGTTGCTCTTAACGAACACAGGCAAATTACTTTGAATTACTTCAACATCTGACTGTTCTAATGTATGATCTAGGACGTCACTGTTCCGTACTCTCCTTGATCTAAGATCTCTTGGACCCACTAGAAGCAGCATCTAACGAACAGGGCTTTAATAAGAATTTTGATTTTAAAGTTGAAACTTATGTACAAACAATTAGTACCGGTAAAAATGTCACTCATTCGAGTTAAGTACGCCAATGGTATAAATTTAATATTTTTTGCCTTACATTGGGTTTTGACGATTTGTTACCACTTTCTTAAAAAAAAACACAACGAACGTAAAATTAGTGGATTCCAAATTTATTTTCTAGTATTATTTGAAAGCGTTTGCAAATTTTGAAGCCGACTTTGTGTAACCCCTATCTTAATAAGTGAAGAAACTATTTCACAATAATACAGTCGTAAGCGACATGTGAAGCGGCGCTTCCTTTATAACTTTAATTTAAAGTTGCATTAGATAACAACGTAGTACGTACGTAAACGAATCGTGGTATTGTTATTATTTTTGGTATTTTATAATGCGTGTGTAGTATCAGTTTGTGTCACACGTCATTTGCTGACACAGTGATGTAACAATGGCCCAAGTGTATTGATAATAATGTCCTGTGGGTATGTCATTAGTTTTCGGAGAGTGTAATCCAAATCGGATGGCGCTGCTACACAAAATGTATAGAAAATTTGCTTATAAATATCATCTCTCTGTCATTTGTTTTAACACAATGAACCCGGGTGGGATATTGGTGAGTTATTTATGATTTTTTATATTAACATTTTGTTGGAATATCTTTACATATCACTTGTTCTTCGAATAAGTAGGTGTATACTGTCCCACTTTCAAAACTACTCATCTATATTTCTGTCAAAGTTTCAGCCAACTGTCAAATTCTTGTCGACATATTCCCTGTTTAAATATAATGTTTAATTTTGTAACTATTTTTTTAATAAAACGATGATAATTATTAATAAATTTATTTATTTGTACATTTTTTACAACTATCTATTCTTATGACACAATCTTCAGTACTAATAAAGAAGCACTCATGCGTACACATTCAGTCAATTGAACAAGTACAATTTCCATAAATTTGGTTAACGATTCAATTTGAATAATTTAGATATCCCTAACTAAAATAATTACAAATTGGAATAAAAAAATAGGTACAATATCTACAGGAATTTAATAATTTAAAACGTATTTAACAAACACAAAAGTTCACAAGGTTAGTCGTCTGTATGGCTAAACATGGCAGGCAGAAGAAACTACCTAAATGAGCATTTCATTTTTTAATTATTTACACAAATATACACGGGTAATCGATTTAAAGAGTTTTCGGGTTATTAATCAGTCTGTATTCGTAGCACAGCCAAACTACATTAATTTAAAAAAAAAAATACGAAAATGGAACACATCATATTCTGAGTTCTGTATTCACCACCGACTTGTTCCTGTTCTGGGTGGATTGCCGCGGCATGACGTGGTGAGCAGTTGGCAGTCCTGGGGCTACTAGGGGCGAAATGGACGGCGATTTCGTCGCTAGAGGCGACAACGATGGCGAGAAGCTGGGCGACATGGCGGCCGAGGTGCTGAACGTAGCTCCGGAAGCGTCGTGGTTGATCGGCGACCTTGGTAACATCATCATCTGATTATGTCCTACCCCACCGTGATGACTAGATCCCCCCCTCGAGTTCAACAGGGGCATTGCGATGGATCGGGGTGCGACACTCGTTATTAAGGGAGGCGGGATGTTTTTCGTAGGAGCGACGGAGCTCTTACTCTTAACACTAGAAGTACCACTAGCGCCACTATGCACCGAGGCGGTGTCGTCTTTCAGTCTTGCGATCTCTGAGAACACATGAGCTAAGGGTTGGTACTGGGGACCCCAGTCCAAGAGATAGTCCCAGTTGTAACTACCGGCTAGTTCCTCTTCGCTGTGCACTATGGAGCTCAAGGATCCGTTCATGGAGGGTTGGTGGGTTACAGCGGGGACGTCACCGTAGCCCCCGATAGCCATCACGTGATCCATGGTCGAGCCCAGTGCGGAGGCGTTAGCACCTCCACCTTCGTCGGTGGAACTGGCCCTGTCGCTGCCGGCAACGTCGTTGAGCTTGGCGTAGATCAAATTGGTTATATCATTCTCGTTGCCGACTTCCTCATCGAAAATGTGGAGACTATCTAAAGGCACTGCTTGATGATGATGAAGTGACTCCTTGCTGCTTCCAGCTCTGGGGTCGGTACACAACCTTGACGTATTTTGGGCGTGACCACTGCTGTTATTTACAATACCCAATCTAGCTAAGTACTCCTGAGTGTTCCTCACGGAAACGTCGGACAGGTTATCTTCCTCGTCGTTCTGTCTGTGAATGCCCGAATCTCTCTGGAGCGGACCTTCGTTTATCATTCGTATTTCTTCATCTTCCCCATCTTCCCCGTCCTCGGCGGACCCTCTCCCGCTCGATCCTGACTGCTCCGAACCAGACAATTCAGATGTAGTGGCAGCTCCAGAATTTGAGCTAGCTGCGTGTCCCGCGCCGTACGGTGGTATCTCGTCGTATTTAGGGGGAGCAAATTGGTTATTTCCACCAGGCAGTGGTCCAACGCCTCCTCGTATGGGTATTGTGTCGAAAGCGCTTGGATCTACGTAATTATTGGATGTAGATACAGTTTCAGAACTTAAATTTGGTTTATTTACCTTTCTGTTTCTCTTGTTTCTCATGTGGAGGAAAACGAACACCGCACCGAAGGTAATCAGCAAGAGAATCAGCGCTATGAGCAATCCCAAAGCCCAGTCGGCGATGCCGCCGTTATTGGCCGCCACGGTGGCGTTGCCTTCTCTGTTGATGGCTAGGTTGGTGCCTGGATCGGCTAGAGGATCGAGAATTATCTCCACAACCGTCATGTTGGTCAAAGATCCTTGTCTCCCAGAACTGGCTGTCACAACTAAGCTGACCTCACGTCCTAAGTTAGACAACTCGGAGTTGTCCAGTTTCTTTTTGATTATGATATCGCCAGTCGTTCTGTTTATCTTAAAATAAGAATGTTGGGTTGTTAGTTGGTATACGACTCTTCCATCTGGGCCTTTGTCTCTATCAGTTGCTACAACGTGGCCAACAACGTAACCAATAGGTAGTGCTGCTGATGTAGCTAGAGTTAGTTTGTAAGTTCGTTCAGTGAACTGTGGATGAAACTCGTCCTTTCCTTCAATTTCTATCCTCACTTTGACTGTTGATGATTTTCCTCCTACATCCGTTGCTTTCACTACAAAATTATACCTGTTTCTTTGTTCGTAATCGAAGACTGTCGAGGTAATAACAACTCCGGTGGAGGAATCTATGTGGAACAGTTTGTACGAGTTATCCAACTGGGCGTAGTTTGAACTAACTATGGAATAGTTGAGAGAACCAAACGAGCCTTTGTCAAGATCGGTGGCATGTGCCGTAAATATAGCCGTGCCAACGGGTTCGTTTTCTCCTACAAACTCTAAATATTCCGACACGGGAAATTTCGGTTCGTTATCGTTTTCGTCTTGCAGAATGACTAGAAAGGTGTTGAGTGTGCACAACGACGGTAAACCTTTGTCGCAAGCTCTTAGAACAAAGTTATATTCCGTGTTTCCTTGGTCGTAATCCAAAGTTCTATTAACGTACAAAACTCCAGAGTACATATCCATTCGGAAACACCCTTCGTCATTTCCAGAAGTGATGTCATAAACAATTTCAGCATTCGGCGTTCCCGCTAAATCAGCGTCTGTTGCAACAATTTTCTCAATTGATGATCCAATCGGTAATCCTTCGCTGATAGTTTTTTCATAGTCGGCCTGTTGAAAAACCGGAGCGTTGTCGTTTGAATCGTCCACGTAAATAAGGACTTGAGTGACGACTAGGTTCGCTGGGTCCGTGGACACCTTCAGACTGTAATTGTCTTGCAATTCGCGATCCAGGTTCTTAATTAGAATCAGAGCTCCTGATGGGTTCGAGATTTCAAAGATTCCGTCCTCGTTTCCGTCCGTTATTTTGAATAAACTGGCTTGGTTCTGATTCGCTGGTTTGGCCAAATGGATGACGGTGGTCCCCAAAGTGGTATTTTCCGCGATATTTATTCTGGAATACAAAATTTCATTAGTCTCTTCACTACTTGCAAAATCTACAGACAATTCAGTCATAATGCCATTAATTTTAAGGAATGATACGGAAAATTAATGCAATACGGATACGCCATAAAAAAATATATTTTTCTGCAATCATATTCGTAAATAAATTGTCGTATTGACTATATTAGAAATTCCTATATTTTCCCTTGCATACTCCAGCAAGTAATTTAACATATATAATGAATGGTATACAATATTTTTTAAAAGAAACAAATGGACAAAAATGGATCGAATAATAAATAATTTAGATTTCGTTACATACATAGGCAAAAGAAATAATACTTTCTAGGTAAATTCTTAAAAGAGGCTAAAAAGTATTATAATACAAAAAATCGTCGTGTTGTCGATAAAAAAACAGTTCGAGATACATTCAGCGATAAACAATCCGTCACGCCCCTGATCCGATGGTCATCCGATGGTTATTGAGAGCGAATTTGACCGTTTTACGTCACTATTCTAATTTCTATAGACCTGGGTAGCCAATAACAGAGTTCTTTTTACAGAGATACATGAATGAATAAGATATTTTACCTTAAATGTTTACAAGTACTAGTAGTGTTATGTTCCTCAACTAAATTTAAAACAGCTTCTATCACATTCAAGTTATTTTGCCAATACCCTACAGTATCGCAAAGATGGTAACGAACGACCGACACGCGAGACGATCCGAAATAAACTAACGGTTACTGATAATGCGGGATTGCATTATTCTCTATATGTGGGGTGTGATCTCCTTCGCCGGAAATGCGATTGACGGTGGTAGATTTGAATAAACAATTTGGAGTGTTAAACAATATTATATGTACATGATCCTGACGTGGCAACAGTGTTTCGCTTCAACGCTAGGACTCTTTCGTTGGAGTTATGGCCTGATTTGTTTATCTTTTAAAAGGTTCAGGATTAAAAAAATTTTGCCTTTATTAGACCTTTCGTCGTAACCAAAATTAATGACATTATGATTGATTTATCCTCTATGTGCTTACCTGTAATCCTTTTTGTTTAACGAAGTTACTCCTGAGCCAGATCCACTACCAACTTTCACTCTAACGGGCACCAAAGAACTTAATGGTGGAGATCCTTGATCCATGGCCTTGACAGTCAGTAATACGTCTTCAGTAAGCGTGGATACATTCGTTAAATTCGCTTTCAGTATACCGTCCATAGGCCCAATGGAGAATCCTGATATTGGATTTAGAAGAGAATAAATTATTTTCGCGTTATTATCAACGTCTGCGTCTGTCGCATTTAATACTAAAATTTCTGCAAGTGTCGGGGACTGTCCATCTGAAACAACAAGAGTGATTAGTATTTAGCAATGCTTCAATTTATAACATCTTACCTGGCAAACTTGTTAAATACGAGGTCTGGAGGAATTGAGGAGGGTTGTCGTTGACATCTGTAACCTTTATGGTTAAGGTAGTTTGAGCGATATGTGCTGTATCAGATGCGACGATTCTCAGTTTAGCTTCTTGCCAAGTCTCAAAGTCCAAGTTCCTCTTCAAAATAACTTTGCCGCTGAACCTGTCGATACTAAAATATCTTAAATATTCTTTGTCGTTGTCTTTGGCAAAACTGTAGGTGAGTGTGGGGTGGGTATCGACATCGTTGGCAGTGACAGTCGTCAGTGCGGTTCCCACAGGCGTGTCTTCTTTAACAGTTATGATGCTGTGCGGAGGAAAGGTCGGTTGATTGTCGTTGACGTCCACAACGTTGATCCGAATTCTCGCCGTACCTGTCATTTGTGGCACCCCTTCATCTGTGGCTATAACGGTCAGTCTGTACGTGTCGCGAATTTCTCTGTCGAGAACTATGTTGGTTTTTAGAGTTCCACTGAATGCAGGCTCAATTTTGAACGCGTTGTCGTGATTACCGTCTACAATGTGATAGAGAATTCTCGAATTTGCACCCTCGTCAGCGTCAAATGCCACAACTTGCAAAACAAAAGCGCCTTTCTTATTGCCTTCCCATACGCTTACGGAATATTGCTGTTGGGTGAATTTTGGAGAGTTGTCGTTCTGATCCGTGAGGTTTATTACGACGTTGCAGTAGCCATGCAAGTTAGGAGTACCGTCAGTTCTGGCTTCCACTACTAGTCGTAACTCTTTGTGAAGTTCGTAGTCCAAGTTTTTTGGATCTCTAACTTGAATGATTCCACTTTCAGAGTTGATAACAAAAATATTCTCTTCGTTGCCAGTGCCGAAGGAGTATAATATTCTTTGTCGCCGTCCATCAGTCCTCACAGCAGCTACTTGTATGATATCTTGAAACTGTTCAGCGTTTTCAGGTATGTTGACGATGTAGGTGCTGTTCTGAAACCTCAGTTGAGGAAAACCTTCGGATATATCACCCACTACGATCTCCACTAAGCCTGTGGAACTCCTGGGTGGGTTCCCCTTATCAGTAGCTAGGATATTGAGGTACATAACTTTGCCAATGTTGCTGGCCAGGGATTGTGTAGCAGTTAGGACCCCAGTGTTTGGATTTATCCTAAATTTTCCATAGGAACCGTCCTTGGCTAAACTGTAGACTATGTCTGCATTAGTACCTTCATCTGCATCCTTTGCCGATACCTTTAAGATGGTTTGACCAGGTTGGATGTAAGCAGCAACTTTTTCTCTGAACGGATATTGAGTGAAAATTGGTTTGTTGTCGTTCACGTCCAATATCCTTACAGTTACTGGAACTTTTTGAGATCTTGCATTGTATTTGCCTCCATCTGTGGCAACAACCAGAAAGTTGTACTCTGTTTGACGCTCTCTATCGAATAATCTGAAAGAAAAATTAATATTAGTAAGTATTTTTCAATTTTTTAAAATATATACTTACCCAGCCGTGGTAATAACACCAGTTTTGTTGTCAATTCGAAATAACCATTGGCTCTCATTAGCTAAGGAGTAAATAATTCTTGCATTAACTCCGATGTCTTCATCAGAAGCATGGACTTTTAAAACTGAGGTGTCTACTGGTACATCTTCCAGGATGCTAGTGGAATATTTGGACAAGTCAAATTTTGGGTCGTTATCGTTTTGATCTTCCACGGAAACAGTTAAATTGCAGGTACTATGGAGTGGGGGAGTTCCTTGATCTTGCGCCGTTATTGTTAAGTGGTAGCGTGCATGATTTTCCCTATCTAAAGGTCTTGCCGTTAAATCACCAGTCTTGATGTCGATACTGAACTTATTTCCAACATTACCGTTTGTAATGCTGTAGGAAATTTCTCCATTGAAGCCGATGTCCAAGTCATTGGCCACCATGGTGTGTATGACCGCAGTTTCACTATTTTCAGGTACGGAAAGTCTGTAGCAAGACCCTTGTTGGAAACGTGGAGCGTGGTCGTTAACATCCAAAACTTTTATGACCAAAATACTGACGTCAAATAACGTTATACTCATAGAAAAATCACTGACGTAAATTGGGATTATATAAGTGTCCATCGTTTCTCGATCTAACGGTTTCTTGGTCAGTACTTTTCCACTCGGAGATCGTATCTCGAAAATGTCATCGGCTATGCCAGGAGGTATAATGAATGTTATATTATCATCTGAAAATAAATGAAGCATTACATTGATAAGGAACAGCGACAATATTATAGCGTAATCTTAAGTAAATATGTGATTTTTATTTACATTCAACATTAATCGTCCATCTATATTAAATGACTAGAGGTTGTTCCATTAGGCACGCGAATGGTTAATTAAAAGATTAATTAGATCCCAGATTGTAGGTACATGATGTGGGGAGATAAAGCAACCAGCTTCTGCCTAACAGTAACGTAACCCAACGTAGATAGATGATGCTGGTCTGATCGTATCTAAATTATGAATTATGCCGCACAATAGAACGAAACAAGTAACTGAATAGAGGGGAAATACAAAAATGTGACGGGTTTTATTTCATTTGAACATCAACACTGCTGCTATTATGCGCAAACAAAAATATAAGGTGTTAAAGCACTTGTGTTAAAGAAGAAACAAAAACTGATATATCGAAAAAGTAAGTCAATTAACAGATATGCTTTAAACTGTTTTGGAACCACTGCAATAATAATGTAGATCAGAAAACCACGTGTTGAGCTCCTCAACATAATAGGAAAAATTCATCAACACAATGTTATACAATATATATATAAATACTAATATAAAACTACTTTATCATTGTACTTACTTTCTTCAGCCAGTCCAGATTTTGCAGTGACTTTTGTAACAACAGACCCTACAAAAGCGTCCTCAGATACAGAAGCTGAAT
Source organism: Monochamus alternatus (assembly GCA_037114965.1). NCBI lineage: Eukaryota > Metazoa > Arthropoda > Insecta > Coleoptera > Cerambycidae > Monochamus > Monochamus alternatus. The sequence continues at coordinate 57,520,892 of CM073429.1, read as the reverse complement.
ATTCGGATTCTAGAAATTTTGGAGGACCATTAACATTCCCTTGGACGATTAATTTTAGTTCCATACTGGCTTTATTCGTCGGAGTACCGTGATCGTTTGCGGTGATATTAAGAAGAAAGAACTTTTGGTTGTATAGCAAAGGTTTCGCTAAGGTGAGGATACCAGTATCGTATCCTAGAGAGAATATTCCGGCATCGTTACCACTTGAAATAACGTACGTAACTCTTCCGTTGTCACCGCTATCGATGTCTACGGCGACCAGATGTACAATCGTCATGCCGATGGTGGCGGATTCTGTCAACAGTGCGGTCGAAGTGGTCGGTACTACGAATCTAGGAGAATTATCGTTGTAATCTGTTACTAAGATTCTTGCAGTGACTGAGGTGCTAAGTCGTTCGGAAACGTTCAACGACTGGTCTGTAGCCTTCACTACAATGTTATACTCTTGAATGGTCTCAAAATCCAAACTTCCCGCCAATATCAGAGTACCAGTTAGCGAATCGACAGTGAACGTGTTTGTGTGTGGGTATTGCTTCACCAAATGATATCTCAGATCGCCGTTGCTTCCACTATCAGCATCAAAAGCAGTGAAATTGTATACTGCTGTACCTATGTCTGTATTTTCATCTACTGGAATCATCACCGGGTCCTGTGTCCATTTGGGAGGGTTGTCGTTTGCATCGTCTATATCTATTCGAACTGTTATAGCACTACTTTGAGGGTTGTTCATTGTGCTAGTGTCTAGGGCTCTAACTTCCAAACGGTACTCAGCTTGAGTTTCTCTGTCTAATTCTCTTGCAACTACCAAGGATCCAGTGCTTCTATCGATATCGAAAGCATCCCTAATACTATCAGAAACCAGGGAAGTTAAGGTGTATGTTATATGAGCGCTGCTGCTTCCAGCTATAGTATTTTCCTGATCGCTATCAGCGCTGGCTACAGAACCAACAACGTGTCCAATTTTGACATCTTCTCGAACTCTAAACACCAAGCTCGAGCTGGTGAACGTCGGTCTGTTGTCGTTGAGGTCCAGCACTTCAACTCGTAACATTCTCACGGTTTGCTTAGGAGGATTCCCAGCATCAGTCGCAGCAACTGCTAGTCTGTAGATGGTTTTCTCCTCATGGTCCAGTACCATTCGAGTTCTGATCACTCCCGTTGTTGCGTCTATAGTAAAAACACCGTGTCCATCGGAATCACGGTTCTTCAGTATGGAGTATGTTATAGAAGCATTGTATCCGTTGTCAGCGTCCACAGCTCTAACACGAACCACTTCAGTGCCTGGTGACTGCTCTTCTCTGACACTCACGACGTCTTCTTGAGGATCAACTATTTCTGGAGCATTGTCGTTCACATCTAGCACTGTGATCTTTACTGCTACTCTGGAGCTGCGAGATGGAGTGCCCTGATCTCGAACTTCCGCCACTAGATCGTGAGTTTCCTTTCTCTCCCTATCTAACGGTTCTTTGGTGGTGATGTCACCTAAAACAAAAAGATAGAGGATGAATAAAAATCATACTAATAAGCTTTATATAATTGAAAAGGTTTTAATGTTATTTGACATTAAACGATTAACATCACAACGTATTACAAATACATGGTTTGTGATTAATATTAGTGTCTATATCATTTGTTTCCATTCGCAAGAAGAGAGTCATCGCCTGCTTAGTATCGGTATTCGTTGAGGTGTCAAGATTGATCATGTGTTACTGACATTTGCGGTCTATCTCGACTTACAACGGGCCTTGAAACTGAAAGTGATATTTATGTGAACTCGTGTTAGCCATATTAATAAACAACTGCTCACATTTCAACTTATTTTCTTTTTATTCCATCACTCGCTCGATAATTAAATAAAGGCAGAAAAAAGAAAGCTGAGAACTGCTGCTTCCATACGAAGAAGTTATAAATATAGTGTTGACTAAACGTACAAGTTGAAACAGTTGATCACAGCAATTTTTATTTTATATTTAATTAAGTTGAAGGTCCTGTTATTTGTACGGCAAAATCAAACTTAATTAGTTTGTTAAGTTTTGAATAGTGGTAGTGAACTCTTACTCTTTAAAAGATATTATATAAAATGTGTTTCAACATTGTTGTACGTTTTGCGGAAGTAAAGATGTTGCAGGAAGTCGTAGGCCGCATTTGAGATCTAAATAAAAATCATTTCAGTAAGATTTATGTTACAAGTATTTCTACCAAAGTTTCTTTTGCGATTGATATTGGAAGTAACCGGAGAAATCGGTTTCCGTATTGAACCCAACGCACTCTAGATGAGATATGCGGTGGATGTCACTTATTATTCATAATGTAGTAGGAGATAGTAAGGATAGTAAATTTATAGTGAGAGGGCATCGGGTAACTGAATGGTTGAAAAGTGCGCGGTTGCCACATTTAAGTCGTTGAAAGAGATATGAAACAGAGATTTCCTTCAGTGAGAAAAAAAATTAAATTAAGAGGTATATTTCAAAAGTAAGGTTCGATCGGTTATAAGACAATAAAGGAGAAAATGAAACATGCACAAACGGTTTTTATTGTATACATATTTATATTAATTTTCTATATAGTTACCATCGCCTTCCAACATGTTTTTACAAACTTCCTACATAACATTCCACCGCCTGATACTGCAGCAAGTTTGTATTGAGGTTTTCGACTTTTCAATTTACTGAAATAGGTAAATCTATAAAAATTGTTGAATGCGCAGGCAAACATATGAAGACGTGGCTTATAGTTAATAATAATATATGGCAGGAATCTTTAAGAGGAGTGCTACATTCAGGCAAATGCTTGATTATAAAAATTGTTGTGCATTTTGGTGTTCGATGTGATTCTTCTTCATTTTGTTGAGGAAAAACAGTGGAGGCTTCATTATCAATTTTGTGATTAGTTCTAAAGTATCATAACTAGATGTCAGCAGTTGTATCTCACACACACAATTCCGATGCAGTCTAATAAGACCTATGAGAGGCGATAAGTGGCATTCCTCAAAAAGCATGTAGCGTGACAGTTTCCAAAGATGGAAAAGAACTAGATCTGGGTACAAACAGCACCATCCGGCACCGCGGCAGGCAGCAGTACATGCGAGTCGGTTTCGGCGGTCGGGAATGCGGCCGGACCGCTTCTTCAGCCTCGCAGCCCCCTCGACGTCTCGGCGGATTCCGCGAACATACTTCACGCGTACGCAGCCCGTGCAGCTACAACTAGATCATGCCGTGGAGTAAACGATCATGCTCTACCCACCGTCATCTAATATCTGCTAATTGTTATATTGTCTAACGACCCGGCAAATGCGCGGATAGATGGTACGGGTTCATTCGGTCTCGCCATTTGCCAATGAGATACTATAGTCCGCTTCAGAAGAACACTGCCTCTCTTTAAATTTCCCATAATCACAATTTTACCATCGAAATTATTTCGCACTAGGATTACTTTTTATGGAATATCATTTTCCATTTAAAAGTTTTCTATTGCAAAGTCGTAAAAGGAAATATCAATAGTATATAGCACTACCGACATGGTAAGAGGGTTCTTATTGACGGACAGAAGGATATGACTGGTGGATCGAAGACGAGCCTGTCAGCTTTTGGAGCTACTGAAAACAGTTATCTTGCGTGTATTGTCGTATATTTTATTTGTTACTTATTTGTAAATATATAATAGACATTCATGTTTCGTTTACAAAAATGTGGATGCCGGTAGAGATATTTTATCACAAAAACGTACAGGGGGATGGAAATTCAGCGAAATTGTCACGAGTTATGTCGATGATTCCATCAATAATAAAATGGTAATATCGAAAATATTGTTTCCAGTAAAGAATCTACAAATGCTATACCGTTATCGTCTACTTCAATAATCTCTGCACCAGTAGATGGTTCAATTTCAACTATGCATCGTCCAAATTTCACTGGAAATAATAGTTTACCACGCATTTTAATATATGACACAAACAAAACAGAATTCTCTAATGTAAATAATGCACCTAACTTGTAAAGTTGACTGTTAACCTGTAAAATTTTTACCAAGTTAGTAACTCATAAACTTGATTAATACGGTATTTTCATACATTGACGTTTGCAAATGAGTAACAAATAAAATTATAAACCAAATATGATTAAAGAAACAAATGGTGTATAATAATTCTTTGGATATGGATGGCAATGAACCATTTCTGATGGCCCTTGGTATTAGACTACATATACATTCATATAATGAATGATTTGAGCCCGTTGACAGTCGGCTTGTTCCCCAACTGGTCCAATATTGGCCTCGGATTAGATTAGCAAGAATCCAACTAATTCAAATTTTTATCTCGAACGTATTTCCAGCGCAATCAGATGGAGTCGCGGGGTAAGAATGATCTATCATCACGAACGTGATGACATCTTTTGAGCTCGCCGTTTCAAGGTCCGGTAGTTCCTACCAAAGATAACGTGATTAATTATCATTCACTAGCAGTCCGCGCCATAGAAAAACTCTGCGGCCGAGACTCGTTGAAGAAAAAATTCATTATGTGATAAAAGTGAACATTATCCCTAATTTCCATAATTCATAAACATGCCCGTACAAAGCAAATTATAAAAAGATGATTGGGTGTAATTTTGATAAACGTCGTGGATATCGGAATACATTAAGTGTGACAGAATAATTGAATAAAATTAAGTAAGCGAACACGTTGGCCGTGATTTTTGGGAAATGGCGACTCCGTGAGTAGAGAATATTGCCGACTTCACGGCACTGATGGGCTTACTCTGTTTATATGCAACATGTTGCAAATAATGAGTTAAATTATGCCACGAGATAATGTCGCTCTCATAGCTATTAATTATATGATCGTAAACCATAAGACACAATAAGCCTTTCTTTAGTTTTATTCTCTCGTATGAAGGCGTTGCATTATGAAGCGGAATTTGCTGAGGTCAATTAAAATCAGCCAAGGAATCTAATAGGCTGCGTCGAATAGTTTGTTAGGTTGTAGATTGTTTTTATCGAGTGTCAGTGTAAGGGAGTAACCACTTCTATCCACTTTTGTGCAACAAAAAATAACAAACGTACAATTTGTTATTTTCTTGCGAAAGTACTTTGGTTATATTTTCATTAAAAATACGTAACATGTTGAAAAAATACATATTGACAAATGCATGTGTGTATTTATAATGTATTGTGAATTTGCAAGTGAAGTTGTAATAACGTCCAATAACATTGTTTGCACCATATCACGTGGCAACGCAAAAGTGCGCACTTGTGATGCTATGTTATATTTTACAGATATGTACAAAGACGTAACATATACTATTTTTTCTTCAAGAGTATAGTCATCGTATAGATTATATAATGCAATACGGGCAATAGAAAGAGTCAGTTGTTTTACTTGTAGACGTACATGTTCATGGTAACAAATATTAAAATCATGTGGGTTTAAGTTTCCATAAACAGTTAATAATAAATTTGACATTTGGTCTTAGTTGTCACATGAAGATTAAAATGAGTGAAGAAATTTATTGCACTCTACCAGATTCATAAGAAATAGCAAATTCGTCAGTGGTAACAGTAACTCCAGAAAAGTCGAGAAAAGTTTATGACAATGCCTACTATAAATTTGTGAATTGGGAGAAAGAAAATAATGCAACTGACCTCCGAAAAGTTGTCGGTAACTTAGTTGACAATGGTGGACATATTATAACACTAAAACGACATGGTGGATGGAAATCTACCAATGTTGCCGAAGAATATACTGAAGAATCTGTGAGCAACAAGAAACAGAGATTAAAATTATAAACCCTTTAAGATATAATGAGCCCAGTATAGAACCTGACAACCGTATAATTGGTAATGTGTCCATTAATGACAGAACTGTCAGTCTTGATACAAAAACAGCTAGAAGTGCTTTAAATCTAAACAACTGCAACGTATAAAATTGTACAATATTCATGTTAACAAGTAATATTATTATTACTAATTTTGAAGGTAGCAGTAATGCTGAAAATTCTACAACGTTTCCATTCAAAATCCACCCATACTGCATTAGTAATATGGTTATGTTACGTTAGTATATTTTAAATAAAGAATATATGTATCAGTTTTCTGTACCTAAATATATCTAGGTTTTTTCAAAGATATCTAGTAGTTCTCGTTATTTATTTTTAAATTTTATTAATAAATGAATATTCAAAATTAAATACTAAGTGCTTTGTTCCCAGCAAAAAAAATAATGCCTAAAAACATTTTTTCCTAGGCAAAACTACTATTTTTATTGGTAATAGAATGACTAAGCTTCTCGTTGATATTAATTTTACATCCAAATTACAAGACAGATCTAGAAACATTACAGACGAATTTTTCATAGAACTAACAATATTTACAGAGGTAACAGTATTTTACACTTCGAATAGTATTTTCCATTAGAGTTGTAACATTACATTCTGGTGTGTTATTTCACACTATTCACCAAGGCAATAAGTACCTAACCAACAATCCACAATGTAATACCATAAATAGGTTTCTTCCTTCAGCAACTGGAAACGGTTTGAAACTGTCAGAAATATTCGACCAGTTAATAAGTTGAGAACGAGTTACCAGTGAATTTAATGCAAGAAATAGTTGGAAGGATATTTTGGATAGTTTCAAACCGCTTTCAACTTCTGCAGGAACAAACCTAATAACTGTTATCAGCGTACAGCAGACTATAAATTTTAAATAATCCTAACAAAATCGTCTTGTTAATAACAGCCACATCATTTATAGTCATCCAGGTTTCTAATTACGCCCTTACTACGTCCTCGGGCATAATATTCATTTCGCTCCTCTTTACGTAAACTATCCGAGGAGAGTGTCTCGTGGACATCGCCAGCCGTCTCAAGTAAAATGGAAGAGGCATGCGGCCTGTTATCAAAAGACCCGTGTTCTGATAACCCTAATTGAGGGCAGCGCCATCTACGCCGGCAGCGGTGCTATCGGTGGGATAATTTAATATACCGGCAATAATTGGGCCACAAAAAGTGTGTTGATTGGGCCAAAGTAGTTATAGAAAGTGTCAACGGTTTATTATTTGTTCTGAGAGCGGAATGCTAAAAGCATTCCTCGGCTTCTGGAGCCGCCCGAGATTCGACAACGTGACTGGCATGTGGCCCCTCATACATTTCAATCATCCGCGATGCGGTCTTTCTGCTCGGGTCGAGAGCTGCGCGATTTTTTGCTCTTGTTTCCGATAGTTTTCACTTTTATATCCACCAAATATCACCGTATCATCCGTTATCGCCAAATATACTTGTTTACTCATTTGTTGAACTTCATTCATGATACGAAACGAAATTTCTATTCCTTCTACTTAGTATGGCCATATTTTGTAAAAGCAAAGAAAAATTTATTAATTATTACAACTTATTTACAGAGTTTTTTTTTACTGTATTAGAAAGGTATTTTAAGCTAATATAAATCAAATATCCTACAATTCCTATCAATGAAGTCATATGTATGTTCTCTGATACCAAACGTCTAGGTATGCTAATGAACAATTCCACAGACATTAGCATACCTAAACGTTTGGTATCAGAGAACATACATATGACTTCATTGATAGGAATTGTAGGATATTTGATTTATATTAGCTTAAAATACCTTTCTAATACAGTAAAAAAAATGCTACAAAAGCTAATAATAAGGAATATATGGGTAGATATTGTGGGTGTAATTCAACGCAGGTTGGGGCTTTTGTCCACTGAGTAATTAGTATCACACAATATTATTAATACCTAAAAATATATAAATCCTTTACAGAGTATCCCGGTTTTAATTATAAGCACTTTTAAATTCTCTAAGGTTAATTTTTATAGTTAGATATTTGACTCAACTTAAAGGAGGCCACCTAGAGAAGCAATCCTAAAAATACAGAAGTACGTCAGATCTGATCTATTGTGATTAAATTTTCGAATTCCCACAGTTTTCATTAAACCGGGTTAGTAAATTTAGCTAGATTAATTATTATTTTAGATAATTATTGAATAGAGCTCTGTGGAATTTTTCATTAGCATACCTAAATGTTTGGTAGGTAGGTAGGAGAATTGATTGATATTAGTATTAGAGGCATTCATAATTTATACAAGTTCTTCATAAACTTCAGCAGATGTTATGCGTTCCGGCATGATGGCAACAATGCTTATTATTAACGGAAAGGAAGTTAAATGTGGTAAAACAAAAAACGAAATGTATATTATTATGCTAATATAATAATATAATGTTTTCATTATTTTACAAGTGAAATAAAGTTACTTTATAACACTAGTGGATAAAGTATCACTTTAGACGGTTCATATGTGTGGATAAAAGTCCGATTATAAGGTGATTGTGGATAAAATTGTTTTAAAGAAATGTTTATTATTTTTATCTTTAACTCTCGTGAAATCGATCCTATCATCACAAAAGTATCTCTTTTACATCGGCGCCATTCAATAACCATCAACCTTGCGCTTTTTCAGCAAAATACAATTCAATAACAGTCCTTGTCTCTGACCCCAAGAGGCGCTCTCAAATCATAATTCTGCACATTTCCAACTGTTTTTGTCTACATCTCGACTCAAATTTAATTACGTACCAGAGAGACTACGTACTACCACATAAAAAGGGTAATGGTATCATTAAAGTACCGAGAACAGTCGTTTTTACGGCCGAAGTGGAAGATAAAGCAAGTGGAAGCATAAAACGTTCCCCCGAACCATCACTAATCGAATTTTTTTAACAAGAAACCATACGGTTGCGCCGCATGCAGTCTATGATCTAATTCACAAGCCACAACTTCTGTTTCTACACGATTCCATGGTGAATTGTCCATTTCGGTGACTTTTTAATTGTAGCTAATTTCCGATGCGACAACCTTGGACGGTTTTTTGTTTTTGTGCGCGTCAGGTTTCGGCCTTAGTATTCTCGGCTCGTTCGCCGTGGAAATGCTGAATGAAATTAAGGCGTTTTTTGAAAGCCTTGGGCAGCGAACTCACCGGGTAATCCGCTGCGTGTAACACGTATTTGTTTATAGAATAAGACCAAAGCATTTGCACCTTGCATTGCAATTTGGACAGATATACGCTTACCAACGTTTCGGCTACTTTAGTCAGACAACTTCAGGAGCCGCATAAATCTTAAAGATAATTTATTGAAAATAATGTAGTAATCGTCATTCCCTTTGTTTCGTGCTGAGATATATTAACCGTCAAAAAAATGAGATGGTTTTCCATATCAAAATGGAAATGAAAATATAGTTTAAAAATGAAAAAAAAAAACATTTATGTGCTGCATTATTTCCAATGGCGTTTTTTCCTAAATGCCATAAATAGCTCCAACGGTATCTGGAGCTTCATATCCTCTTTTGAACTCAAACAGATATTTGTTGTTTCTTCTACGTCTTCTTGTTCTTTCATTTCTTCTATACATCATTTACACAAATTTTCAAAATTCCAACATATTAGATAATTTTCATAGACAAATTTGTCTGGCCACGCCCCCACGAAAACGCCAACACAGTTGTGACGTCAGACGCCGTTCCCACGCGTATACATAAACACAGCAAAGTGTAAATCACTCATATCTGTATACGACATTGCTGTCAGACGACAACGCAGTAAATACCTTTAGATGAGTTAATTTGTCATTTGTGACATTATTAGGAGTTATTGTGTGAAATAGACATTGATATTGAATAAAGTTGCAAAATAGACAAGGTTGCATGGGCAGAGAAAGTGCATCTCCGTGCCAAAAAAATGGAAAGAAAAATGTGCTCTTAGGCGATGAAGCGCGACGAAAGGAAATTTAATTGGACATACAGACAGGTGTAAGTTCATTGAAAAAATCGAAACGTAAAGTTTAAAGAATCAGTTAAACTTGTCTATTAAGCTACCAGAATGTTTACAAAATCAATGGTATAGCAAACCTCAATGTCATAGTTAAATTCAACTTCACGTGCGAACGACAAAAGAAGCTTAAATTTTAGTTTGAGGCTGAATAAACTGCAAATCATTTTCTTTGATATCAATTTCAGATTTTGAAAATAGCTCGACTTTTGTTCTTGAATTTACTGTAAATTTAAATTGGTGCGTAAGACGTGTAGGTGGGACTTGCAATAACGCTCCGCCCTTTAAAACGTCACAGCTCATTCATGATAAATTTCAGTTCACTCAGTTCACTTTTTCCTTTGCCATTTTATGTATTTATTAGACTTGTCATTAATGACGACTATCACAACAATGTAAACCGTTTTTTATTATTAATAACGGAAATTGTAGTTCTTTACATCATAGCAATTCGATGTACAAATATCAATATATATTACGATTGTATTGGAATGCTGATTGATGATTTCGAAGGGTTTTGAGACTGGCAATATCGTACTTATAGTATTCGGATTTTAAGCTTCAGAATAATACATTTAATTGCCTCATTTCCAAGAAATACTTGTTCAAGTCTACACGTTATAACTCTGACTTTGCAATAAAACAAAAAGTTTACACTTTTCAATAATCGCAACAAATCTATAAATGACTCCTGAAATCTTAAATTCCTCTCTTCGTCTGTACCAACTTGTAAAATTTCGCGGTAATTTTTTTACAAGAAACAACAGATGTGTTTCAGAGTAACATAATTTGTTTATAATATTTGTTAGTAGGCCAGCGGGTATAGCGGCAGGTCGGCTGTATGTCGGTATACGTAGCGCAACGTGCAGCCAACCATAAATATCATAAATAACTTCACTATAATTTCTTAACAATAATATTCACGTAAAGTATCGTAAATAAGGATCGTGTTTGAGCTTTATACTCAATTAACCCAGAATCCAATTTCGCATGATGAATACACCTCCAAGTCCCTTCTATGGGCGTTGCCAGAGGCGGCGGTTACAGAAATTTTCGTTAAAACTACAGAACATAGAGCTATTTGTCAAAACTATCGGAAAGCCACAAAGTTGAAAAATAAAAATTATAATAAGTAGTAAGTATAAGTTTGGCTACTTAATTTAAAATCACTCTGTACAATTTAATTGAAGGAATAGGAATTATAGGTCATATTGACAAGACAAAAGATGTTTCAAGAAGAAACAGAGAAAGCAAATAATGAATATGAAGAATAAAGAGGAAAAAGCAAAATGGTGCTAAGAAAAAAAATTATGAACTTATATAAGAACAAAGAGAAGAGAACTTGAGAAATAACAACATTGGAAACCCATACCAAGAAGTGCAGAATGATAGAATAGGCAAGACCAGTATTTTATACATAAGAATGGAAGGGTTGTTGAGCATGGAGATGAAATCAATGAAACAGAAAGGGAATAAAGCAATAGCGATACAGAGAGAGGGAAAATGTTGGCAGCACTAAGTAAAAAATAAATTATTTCAAAATGGAACAGTAATAAGAGCCCAGAATAGCTGAACTCTTTAAATATGGAGGAGAGTTACTAATAGACTAATTGCAGAAACTATTAGAAAGGGTTTGGGAAAACGAAGAAGTGCCAAAGAAATTAATGATAGCAGTAATTTGCCCACATAGAGAATGAGACAGAGGGGGATGCCAGAACTACAAGACAATAGCATTGATGAATGTGGAATATAAAATACTAGCCAATACTACAATTGTAACACACATAGTCCAAAACAGAGTTAATTTGACACAATAATTTTACGTCATCAGCATATAATAGGTATTGTATATTAAGATCCTCCGCAATATCGTTAATAAATATATCAAATAGAAGAGGTCCAAGTATGGACCTTTGAGGAACACCTGATGTTTGGAGAAACGTGTCAGATTTGAATCCACGATATTGCACATATTGGGATCAATTGCAGAGGTATGACTGAAATAATTTTAATAAACCAGTACAGAGGCCTACGTTGTTAAGTTTGTTAGAGTGGTCGAGCCTGTCAAACGCTTTAGAGAAGTCTGTATATATGACATCAACTTGACTTCCAACATCGAGAACTGCAGAAATGTATTGAGTTTTACATAATAAATTAGTAATTGTGGAACGACCTTGAATAAACCCCTGCTGTTCGGGAATAATAATATTTGAGGTATGATATGACATAAAGCTGTGCAAAACAAATTCGAACACTTTACAAAAATTATTTAAAATACCAGTGAGCCTATAATTTGTAAATTCATTTTTTGCTCCTTTCTTATGGACAGGCGTTATACGGGATGCTTTCCAAATATCTAGAAATACTCCAGACACAAGTATAAGATTAAAGAGGATGAGTAAAGGCTTGGAAAAGATTACAGCACAATCTCTAAGCAAGAATGCCGGAATTAGATCAGGGCCCATACACATATTATTTTTTAATCTTTTAATAGCTTTTATTATATCAGTATCCGAGATTTTCATTAAATGCAAAATATGACAATTGTTACTTTCCACAAAGTTATTAAATTCATCTGAGACAACAAATGCATCAGAAAAGAATGTCGCAAACGTGTTAACGATTAATTGTGAATCATTGTGGTTATTACTTATCATAGAAGAAGGAATAGATAGTTGATAGTTTTATTTGTAGACCATCAACAATCCTATGACAAAATAAAAAAAGAACGATATATGAGGTTTTGGAAGAATTGGGAATTCACAGGAAGATAACGAACATGATACGTTGAAAAAAATTGAATATAGAGTAAACAATAGCACTACGGAAAAGTTTGTGGTTAAACATGGAATGAGAAAAGGAGATCAACTATCATCAGTGTTGTTTAGTTTAGCAGGTATTAGATAAAGTCATAAGTGATGGAGATAGGAGTCAATAGGACAGGCATTATATACTAATATACATATTGAAATTTCACGTATAATACAGTTATATTTGAATCCGCCATATGACTTGGATCCTCTGAACTGCAAACGTTTCATTTCGAGAATTGCTCAAAATCAAAGTGCTTCAAGTGAAATAAAACTCTTTCCAAGTTGCAGTCACTCCAAAAATATCTCAATAACTATTTTTGCACTTTAGGTTAGAAACCATTCACTGCTTTTGCGATAAAAGCCTTGTAGACCTTTGCAAATGCAAGGCACGCCACTGCCGCAACCATGCAGGTCCGAAAGGCATCGGTACGTCAAGGGCAAGAAATTCACGATATGACATCCAGGAAGATGTAAATTCGAGGCACAAGGAATTGAGTTATAACATCTATGAAAGTGGCACATTGAACCTGCTCACCGATTGATTCATGGACTTTAATACGATTAAGTACAGCATTTATCTTGTCCCGATAGTCGTAATCCGATCTGTGATGTACTAAATATGATTTACGCGTGAGGACTCGCTTTAATTTCTTAGAGGTTTAGCCCACTATAAATTTCGTGCTTTGGTCGGTTTCTTATTTCGTTAATTATCGCCCCGGCCTCACGGGCTGCGCTTAAGCGCATTTGCGTCACAGCGCCGGGTTGGGCTTATTTTTTGGCCGAATCCGACTTTCCAAAATCCCGAGGTCGGCGGTCATTTGATCTATGGGTTTCTTAATCGGCAACAAATTAAAAACCAGATGCAAAATGTACGTAGCGCAAAGTTTTTCATTTACAATGTGACAAAGTTTATTGGGAGATTATAGGGTGATGAATTAAAGAAATCGTACTTAGGCAATAAACAAAAGTGACTCCAAAAAGTCTGTTAAAGTTAGACTTCAGCGAAAACAAGACCAAGCTTTCTAAAATCGGTTGACATAGTCGGGAATCTTCCAATTGTTTCTACAATACAACTACTCTACCCTCCTCCTACCCCTTACTTTAAGAAATAGAGCAAAATGTCAAATAAACAATATTTAAAGCATCGATAGAAGAGTCCGAAACCGTTCAATATAACATACTCTCACTAATGATTTTATAGAGAAAATCTCACTTTTCGATTAGTATTTAAAAGTTAGCCATCTAGCGGTAAAATTTGAAGGTGGAAAATAATTTTAGTAGACTTCTCGGTGTGACTGTTGTTATCAATGTTTTTAACGGGACATCCTGTATATTGCTCGCATGTATGATATTATTCTAGATATGTAATTTCATCGACTGCAGTAAAATATGCTACTGAAACGGTGTCGACAATGGGTGTAGGGTACACTCACACCATATATGCGAATTCTTGACGTCAATAAGACTGCAGTAAAATATGCTGCTGAAACGGTGTCGACAATGGGTGTAGGGTACACTCACACCATATATGCGAATTCTTGACGTCAATAAGACATTTAAATTTTTGGACATGGCAATGGCATAACATATAGCTTTTAGCTTGAAAATGAAGGAATTTAAGTTAGATTTATTTATACTAGTATTTACTTCTGAACAATTCGATAAATGTGTCAGTTTTGCTATTATTTCAAGAAAAAGTACTAAAGTTTCTTAAAAGCAGAAGAAATTTTCACAATTTGTGTTAAGTTTTAAATATTCCAATAACGTTTTTGTTTTTCTAAGTAGTTTGTACACATGAGAAACTATAAAATTAACTCCATTTATGAAGTAAAGATTAAAAATTCATTAAAAAGCGACGGCTCTTAAAATAAGTTAAACATTTTTTCCTCGTCTGAGCATTTTATTACCGGCGAGTACTCGAACAATAAAACAGTATGTTAACCTTATAAAACGCTACTAGTAACAGGAATAACGTTTTATGAGGTTTCTCCTGATCGTATTTTGGCCATTTTATAATGCGTTGAACTACTATGCCTGCCCACAACGACATTTTTGGTAAAACGTTTCGAAAATTATATGACATGACAAATAAAAATGTGTACTCATATTAAATTTAAACATTATTTCACAATTTTACAATCAACATCTTATACTAATACCCTGTATATTAAGTATTAGCATTTTTTGAAACTTATCGTGCCGGTTTCCTTCTTATGATAAAAATATTCCTGTGACACTAAGCGAAACAAAAATATGTACCCAATCGTGTCAATATTTGTCAAAAATCAATTATTATCTGTGGAATTTTCTATCAAATGTATGCGTAGATATCTCTATACGCCTGTGGAACTATCCGGCTATTTTATGTTAATAGCAAATTCGTGTATCCTTAAACAAACATAGCCATTGGTTAAACAAAGTAAATGAAAGACAAACATGCCTTTATTTAGCCGAAGACTGTATGCTCACTTAATGTCTCTACCTCCGATTTTTTATAGAGGGCAAAACAAACATTTATTTCCTGAGGCTTTAATTTAGTTAAGGGAAAATATAAGCCGATTTCATACTACCTAAAAAAGTTTTAAATGACTCTTCTCCTTTATTCTTCACAAGATGACTTCATTGAACTATCGGTATATTCAATAATTATATATGATTTTCTCGCGTTAAAATTTTCAGATAAAAATTAAGCAAGAATAATTTCGATTTTAGTTTTCCTTATAAGCGGAAATTTGGCCACAAACAACCGTTTTCAAAATGTCGTCAAATATTTGTTAATTCAATATTCCATTATTATTTTAGTTCGACGTAAAAGTATTGGTTAGAGGGACCTAAAACGAAATTGTTCTGTATAAATACCATATTTTTAATTCGAAAAGGTTACAGTATTTGTTCATCCTAACAGTTTTTAAATATTATTGTGCGCGCCAATATTTCTTGCAGGATAAATGACGTCGGATGTGCGAGGCTGAGAGGGGAATTATCTCTCTTCAGTCGGACGCCTTGTAGAGGTGGGCCCCTGGGCCTCTTGCTCCGCTGAAACTCGACTACGTTTGCGGCTCTACTAGAAGCCTCCTCATATGTCTTGTCCTAGCACACCCCGTCGGAAAGGATTTATCTTCTGGCGTTCGACAGGGTACGCGAAATGTGACAAGCTACATCTAGCGGTCATTAGCTGCTCCATGTCGAACGGAATACGTGAAGTATAAATAATGGCAATGGCTTCCATTGGCCAACAAATTATTTTCAAGTAAAAAGCTAGATATTTAAATCAGCATTTCACAATGTTCAACTTAAATAGTTTACAATTTGAAATTATTTTTTTTTTTGGTTGGAGAGAATTAATTAGAAATGTTTAATTTAATAATTTTACACCGCTGAGTCAAACAAAATAATGGTCCAATAATATCGATGTAATTTTATGTCAAACAATAATGAAAATAAAAACAATAAAGAAAAATCATCAGAATAAGAAATAAAAAAATACTGAATATAAAAAAATATCATGTATATAGAACACATAAAGCTGATTTAACATCAAACATGAGAAATCGTTGAATTAAGCAGTAAGTCATCAACAGTTTTTTTTTGTTAGTTTAAATAGTCAGCATAAGTTTATTGCAATCATCTTTGTTTTATGTTAAGAAGAAGTTAACATCAAAAAAATTATTGTTGCAAAGTTTGTCTTTTCACAGTGCAGAATATAGTTTGACTCAACTGCGAAATCAGTCTTAAATTATGAATTGATTAAAGAAAACCTAGTACGTGGCGTTTCGATCTTACTCTAAATAATATTATTCAAATAATTCAAGGTAAGCAGATGGTCAGCAGGGACGGGTTTTAAACGCAATCACCACAGCATGGGTATGAGTCCACGATAAAATTAAACTTATCGGATATTGATAAGGTTTACAGCACCAGTTTCTAGTTAAAGGACATATTATACAGGAACGCTTAATTGTTTTCATTAACCGAGAGTGTCGATTGGAAATATCATGTTTCACATGAAATAAGACTTACCGGTAATCTGGTTGATCTGAAAGCTGCCATTGCTGGGAATCAAGCTATATCTTATAGCGGCGTTGACCCCGGTGTCCGCGTCTCTAGCTTGGAGTTTGCCGACGGTGGTGCCCCTCCTCAAGTTCTCCTCTATGCTGAACTCGTAGGAATCCTTGACGAAGACAGGATCATTGTCGTTTGCATCCAACACCTCAACTGAGACTTTAGTAGTGGTTGTTTCAGAAGGTGTACCGTTATCTGAAGCTGCAACCACCAGATTATAGCGGTCTTTGGTCTCCCTGTCCAGGTTTCCTCGAAGGTACAACCAGCCGCTGTTGGGGAAGATGCCGAAGACGTCCTTGATGTCAGAATCATCGGATGAGTTGCTCGAGATCAGACGGTAAGTCAATCGAGCATTGTTGCCTGTGTCAGCGTCAACAGCTGTTAGTTGGAGAATCTAGAAAGAAACAAGTACAAAAATACAGTGCGCAGATTCGAATCCACTTGATTATACTCATTAACGTTACTACTAAACAAATCAATTCAAACTGCTGCCGTAATCTGTTGGACTCAATCGGAACAACATAAAAATATAATGTTCTGCGTCTATCGAGCTAATATTGTAATTAATAGACGGGATTACAATATTCCATAATCATTTTAGATTAAGTCCATTTTTATTATATTCTTTACTACCGTCGGCTTTCCCTTTTCCATATTTGGATCTGTTCTTACGATATTAAATCCGACTTATTATTCAGCTACATTCATCGACACAAATCTATTTGTATAAATGATCGCTAATTATTGCTTTATGAAAAAAAATTGCTTACAGGAAATGCATATAAATGTTACTACGAGGGAATATATGAGCACAAATCGTTTTGTTTTTTATTATTTCATGAACAGTATAGTAGGTTTATTTTATACAGGTAGTGATTAAGCCAAATATATCTTATCTGAATGTTGTTCCTTTTGGATCTACAGGTGTTAAAGTTAAGATTTTATTTTCAATTTCAAAATTCAAATATTTGCATACATTTTGGGAATCGAGTTTTTTGAGGGAGAGAAATTCAAATTAATATCTAATTTTGAAGCCACACATCATGCTTTTTTTAAAAGGCAGAAGTTTTATAAGGCTAAGTATATCCATCTGACTTTTGGAACAATCGATTTTCCCACCTTTTTTATCTGAAAAAGGTATATCTTTTGGAAGTAGTTAGGAGTAACTGTTATACAAGATTTGATTTGATGAAATCTTTGTGTTTTGATGAAACCATTCTCATCACAATTTACCATTCTGAATAACTTTTTCAGATAAAAAGGTAGGAGACTCAATTGTTTCAATAGTCAGATGGATACACTAAACCGCAAAAAGTTCTACCATTTAAAATAAGTTGATGTGCCATAAGTGGCGCCCTCTAATAGTGACGTCAAATTCAACAAAAAATTTAAATTTCTCTTCTCCAAAAAACCCGATCTTCAAAATGAATACAAATTTTTGTATAATTTTTTTAAAAGTTATTTACAAATATCGCAAATACAATATTAACTTTGACACCCTGTAGATCGAAAAGGAGCAATATTTAGAGCTTTGTTCTATTATTAATGAATTACCCTGTATATTCCAGCAATATAAAATTATGAAGAAGGATATTGTAAAAAAATTCAGAAACATTCAATACATAGTACCTATCTTTATAATATTTGTAAACAGAAAAAGAATCAACACAAGACAGAAAAACAACCAACGCAGTTTTACATGAATTTGAATCACACTCGTATTGTAAAGAAAACAGAACGTTGTATCGATCGTGGTAAATGACTTGGAAGTTATTTAGGTTGATTGTAGAATTCAACAATTATGGTTACCAAGGAGGTCACGAGCTGAGGTTTGATATATGTGCTAAAATAATGCCAATTAGGAACATAGTAATAATATCAGTATTGCAGCAATGATAAAAAAACATATTTTGTGAGAAACCTAAGACTCCTAAGACGTAGTCCTACTTCTGCAAGTCGTATTCCTACTTTTACTTAATGTATTTTGAAACAATTTACATAAACGAATTTTCGCTGTCGCAGATTTCGTTGAAAAGTCCCGACTAGACGTTGCGGCCTTGAGCGCGTGATAAATGGTGGACAGGGTCAAAAAGGGCTTAACTCATTACGTCAAATGGACTATTACCGATCGATTTCATCGTTGCCTCACGGAATACTCCGAGAAAACACTAAACCTGCAATGGCCTTAGCCGAGGTCAGTGATGTTTCTCTCTATTTGGAACACTTGTTCGAGATTGAACGTCGCCTTGTACCATAAATTTAGTGTTTCTTCCTTTGATGAGTAAAATAACCACCACGGGATTATTAGCGCGCTGTTATTTTCCCAGTGTAATGATATTAAGCATGCATTTGCTATCCGGAACAATCATCGTTTGATTATAGTGCTCTGCTCATTGTTTCCCATTTTTTTTTCTCACGTTGATACATCGAGGAACCGCATAAAACAACATTAACGCATATAAAAAGTAATGATGTCCAAATAACTAGCTTCCTACACTTCCGTGATGCAAGGTGCAAAGCTTAGAGCACGGGATATCATATTTAATAGTTTTACTAATGACAGTAGTCATTACGCTGATGATATCATGGAAAATTAGTTGAAGGGAACATTTTTGTTCGCTTTATGCGTTACTGTGAATTAGGAGAGCGATTTTAATTAATTCAACAGGGTGTGCTTGTCTAAGTTCTTCATTAATGAAAGATTTAAATAGACTTTCAACGATATCAATGGTAGAGAATGATTCTTTTTGGAATGGAATGAAGAAAACGATATTTTCGATTCAATTTTGAGCTAAAACTTCCATTCACTCGATGAATGCTTCCTCTCAAACAATATGGCAATAAAATGGCAATAGGCATTGATATCATGGAAAATTAATTGAAGGGAACATTTTTATTGACTGTGGGTGTTACTGTGATTAGATGGTCTCTATAGGATTTCAATTTCAATAAATAATTTAGCTCCCTTTCAATAAACAGGGTCATTACTATAGTGTTCGTAACGACAATTAAATAATAATCCCTCAGATTACATAATGGAACATTATTATTAAACAATGTTAAATGACAATATTGTGTAAACTGCCAAAAGAAATTGACTAGTTAATCTTAAATACATAGATATAAACCTCACGCAGTGGCATGGAGCTTAACTGCAATAGAAAATAATTTTATACAAACAATATGACTTTACACACTATTTTGAAACCCTAGTGTTAACGTAGAACGGATTTAGTTTAATTGAACAGATGTTGTTATATGCCAGTAGGATGGCAGACAGGCAAGAAAACAAACGACCAACGTTAATTTGGCGAAACTGAAAGGAAAACTGAAACTGCGGTAAAAAACTTGGTTAAGCGCTAAGCTTTCCAAATCGAATTTAACAGATACAGAATTGCTACATTGTAGCTGCAAATACAAAAAATGTAGGAATAAACAATTAGTATCATATTAAATCTGGCGATTGGATCGCTACATCTCTGGCAATCTCCGAAGAGTAAACAAACCTCGGAACGCAAACAAATCGGATTACGGCGCGTTTACAAATCAATTTGCTAAATCAAATAAGAAAGAGACAAACCACTCACCTGCGAGTTTACGGGTAGAGATTCCAAAACACTCAAGGAGTACTGACTCCTCTCGAACACCGGTGGGTTATCATTGACGTCCTGCACCTCGACGAGCACGGTGAGGTTGGCAGATAGCGGAGGAATGCCCATATCGGTGGCCGTGATGACAAGACTGTGTCGCTGAGCGGTCTCATAGTCCAGGTGTCTGGTCAGCGTTAGATGACCCAGCTTGGTGTCGATCTTAAAGAGTCCGCCGGCGCCGTTGTTGACTATGGCATAGCGCACGACGCCGTTCGAGCCCGAGTCCTTGTCCTTGGCGTGCGCCGCGTACAGGGGGACACCCAGCTCGACGTTTTCGGGGACGGAGATGCGCACGGTGCCGGATTCGAACTCTGGAGGGTTGTCGTTCACGTCTTCTATCTCAATATTGACCTAAAACGCATAGTTGTAAGTTAAAAACAATAATAATAATAAAATAACTGTTTTACTGATATGAAGATGTCAGATGTATAAATAAGAAATAAAAGAGAACCTACGACGGAGCCTTGCGGTAGTTACAGAACCAAGCTGAGAGAAAGAAGAAATTTAAAGATGTAACATCAATCCTATAATAATATACAAACTTATTTTTCATAAAGTAGGGTCTGATCAATAGTGTCAAAGGCCTTGAAAAAATCTAACAGAATAAGAGCAGTTGACCTGCCTATATACAAATTATCAAAAATATCGTCTATAAACTTAGCCAATAGTAAATCCTTTTCAAAACCAATTTGTTGTATAGTTACAATATTATTTGTAGGTACATGAGAAAAAAGTTGACTGTACATAATTTTTTCTTGATTTTAATATGACGCTGGAATTATACTTATGGGATGAAGATCACTATAGGATAAAGGATATTTTATTTCTGAGAGGCGTTTAACAATTGCAACTTTCTAAAGATCAGGAAAATATCCAAACTCCAAACAAAAATTCAAAACATGCACAATGTGATTATCTAACATAGGCGGGCATAATTGAAACCATTTGGGGTTAATATTATCAATACCATAAGAGTAAGTCTTTAAGCTAAATAAAATTATGTCATACGAACAAATTAATAATTCATTATATTTTCATCAAAATATTTAAGAAACTCCAATTGATAGTAATAAAACTATATACTACACTAAAAGTTTGCATTATATGTTCCACTAAATTGCAAAAAATAATTGTTTTTAACGGGACCAAATATCAAAAATTACGTTGACAATAAAAACAAATGAGTAACGTCAACCGTGACGTAAGACGTCTGAATTCTTGACGCGAGTATAGAAAATAAAATGTCAGGATTAATAAAGTGCCCTCTAGCGGCGCATGATAAAACTTTTCTTTGACAGGTCCAATAGAACTTGATCTACTTAGTGGGTGTGCCAAATTGGAGAATAATCGAAGTTGAATTAAATAAATTATTTAAAAAGAAAAATGAAAAAAAAATGAACTTTGACAAGCTGTAACTTGAACAATTGACAATTAGCTAATGTCGAGGTGTTAAATACTGACCTGCGTATGCCCGTATACAGGCGGATCTCCACTGGTAGCTTGGATGTTGAGCAAGACGCTGGCCCTAGCCTCGTGGTCCAAGCTGGACGCCGTCGTGATGGCTCCGGTGACGGCGTCGATTTTGAAGAAACCGTCGGGGTCGCCCGAGTAAATCGAGTAGCGGATACTGCTTCTCCCACCTGGAAAAACAGACAGCGTTTAATAATTCTCCTAATCACAACCTCCTGATTGGTGATATCCGGCGCAGAAGAAGAAGAAGATTAATTAATTGAGGTAATTATATGTGACGTCCAGTTAAAATAAAACTTACTTTCGCTGGTGGACGTAGAAGGCAACCGACTGCCTACGGATTTGTAATTACAGGGATCTTTTTAGCCATCGTGGAATTAAACTGTAACTAGTAGAAGTAAATCTACTTCTCAGGATCTAAGACGTGATCAAAATTACTAAAAATTTTAAAACTACATTATACGTGTTTACATCTTGTATTGTTATTATTAGAATATTAATTATTTAAATAAAAACGTTTGCGATGATTGTACAACTGTGAAGTTCTATAAACGGGTTTTAAATGCCGTATACTGACATTTTTGTAAGAATCTTAATTCAAAGTTTTATAAAAGTCAATATAACATTGCCTAGACGAGTTGTCTTATGACAGTCCTTTGTTCGAGTCTCTAAAGACTAATATGTTTTTTATGAAAGTTAAACGGAATCCATATAAATATTGGTTCTGTAAATATTATATAACAACAGTAACCAAAACTCTAAGATCTGTAAACATCAACATGTAACTTAATTATTGTATTATTTTGATGTTTTTAAAATTTAGCAATTGTATTAGAACTGCGAAATGTGTTATAATGGCACAGATACTTTAGAAAATAGTTGTTTATGATATAAGTGCCAACAGTGATCATCAAGAAAATGAATTTCTCTTGGAGGGAATCAAAGAAGCTACTTGCAAAGCTACTTTCAAATTATTGCTTAGTAAGTCAAAACAACAGTACAAGTTTTCGTACAATTGTTTCTTGAGATAATGTGATCCAAAAAAATGTTAGTGGCAAGTTCAGTAAAGTTTGGTTGAATTAGTCCATGTTGAAGATGATGATGAACATAAGGAATCAGGATATAAGCAAATATTACGAGCTTGCTGCTTTTTGAAGCGAAGTGGAGTATTGACCAAGGAACAAATTAACACCAATTTCTCACAGAAGTGCAGAATGAAACATATCTCATGGAGAATGTTGTTGACTGTCTTTGCGAAGAAGTGCAACTTACCGTTCAATAATCTAACAAATTTTGATAAAATACATTAAGAATAAATGTGCCACAGCTAAAAATAAATTATTTTTAACACCAGTGTCTTAAAATGATGTTGATGAATTAGTGACATTATTAAAAATTACACATTTCTGACGTTTGTAGAAAAAACTATTTTTTTATTTTTATTTGAACTTAATTTTGACATCAACTACAAGCAAGAAAGTTTTACTAAATACTTCTCTTTTGGTACTACACTGTAGTACTTGTAGCAATCTTGTAGAATCCTCACTTTGTTGAGAATCCTTACTTTGTTGATTTAAGCGTTTAAGCGACGTTGATGCAGGTTTTTCTGGATTGTATTAAAGCTCCAATAGCAATTATCCACTTTAAGTAAAGTTGAATTGAAAGCTTAGGACCAGTCTGTGCTGCTAGGGTACCTATATCATATACGTTAACATTCCATATACCATCATTCGATCAATTTCATGTTACAAAAATTTGTAGAGTACATTTTTTGGACGTGTATTTTTTTATTTACCATTGCCAGTGATTTGTCCCCTCATAATAATATTTAGGTTAGCAATTGCGATATGAGTTACATATTTTGACCGCGGTAGAATACTTTGCGTTCAATTTTCCATGTGTTAATTGACGTTATCATCGGAAGAACGGTATGCGCGATCTCAGCGACCTGCTCATCGCCACTTGTGTGGTTCCTCACTCTCAGCCGGGTTGCCCTTCTCGCCGTAAATCCACTTACGTCAATTTGGCTCTGCCTTAATTAGCGTGGATCTTAAGGATGCGAAGTCCACCCTCATTCAAATGAGCGCGCGTCGCACTAAATTTCAAAGGAAAAGAGGAAGCAAGAAGAAAAAAACTTTTCGCCAGGCATTAATTAAATTCAATAAGACCGGTAATAAATAGCACGCAAGTTTTTGTCTGGCC
Source organism: Monochamus alternatus (assembly GCA_037114965.1). Classification (NCBI taxonomy): domain Eukaryota; kingdom Metazoa; phylum Arthropoda; class Insecta; order Coleoptera; family Cerambycidae; genus Monochamus; species Monochamus alternatus. The sequence goes on along the minus strand of CM073429.1, from coordinate 57,496,853 downwards.
GGGAATTGTATGGACCCTTATTAGCATTTAGGCAAACGAAGCCCGGTCGATTGTGACAGAGGAAAGGCGAAGGGCAGGGGGCAATTATTTTCCAAGGGATGTATGTGCATGTCTCGTCGCTAACAGACGACATTTCGGGAGTATGCTAAGTGAAAAGTGGCCATTGTATTCGAGCAGCACCGCCAGCCCGATTCGTTTTCATTCCGCGGTCGTTCTAAATCAACCGGCGGTCCACAAAATGTCTGCGAGTGATCAGCTGCATCCTTGGGAAACTTTAATGATATAATGTACAGCGTGTTTGGAGAAAGTAATATTTTAGGGTTTTGCTTATGTTAAGCAGGACAAATTTGAAACAACAAATTGGCAAATTTGTTTTGTTTGGGTCAGAGCGAACGGTAGAAGTCTAGTTTTACTTCTTGCTTTAGCTTTCATAGTCATCGTATAAGAATAGACATGTCACATTTAAGTCAGTGGAAAAAATCAAAAGAACTGGCGTATTTAGGAGGAAAGTAAAGCAATGTTATAAAGAAAACTATGACTTTTATTCTGGAGTTTAAAAGAATTTCTACTTTTCTCTCTGTCTCTTTTTCAAATGTTTTGGAAATGTGAAAAATCCATGATTTTAAATGAATTAATAGTTATATATAATATTTTTTCTACGTTCATGCAAAAACCAAAAAATGTTTTATTTAGGTGACACTAAGTCTAAGAAAATATGACGTCGATTTGAGCGTTTATGTTTGTTATGATGACAAAACGCTGTAGTAGAATGACAGATGAATGCAACAAACATAATATACCAATTTTTCCACTACCTAAATATAGTTCAATAAAGTTTTGTTTTCTACATGAACGTAGAAAAATTATTTAAAATGCCGATTTTAATGCTATTGGCCCTAGTTTTAACGTCAAAAAACATGAAATTTCAAAAAAACTTTCTACTATTTTAACAATTATTCTCAGATAAATAAATAAAAGTAAATTATTTTATATATTTTTAGGTATTAATAATATTGTGTGAAACTAACTACTCTGTGGACAAAAGCCCCAACCAGCGTTGAATTACACCCACAATATCTACCCATATATTTCTTATTACTAGCTTTTGTAACATTTTTTACTGTATTAGAAAGGTATTTTAAGCTAATATAAATCAAATCTCCTACAATTTCTATCAATGAAGTCATATGTATGTTCTCTGATACCAAACATCTAGGTATGCTAATGAACAATTCCACAGACAAAGCTCTATTCTGAAGAAGCAATCCTAAAAATGCAGAAATAGGTCAGATCCCATCTATTGTGGATGAATTGTCGTGTTCCAACTGCCAAAAGTGAAGTTAAATATTTATAGAGTGTTTTCATTAAAGCAAGGTTAGTAAATTTAGATAGATTAATTTCTTTAGATAATTATTGAATAGAGCTTTATCTGTGGAATTGTTCATTAGCATACCTAGATGTTTGGTATCAGAGAGCATACATATGACTTCATTGATAGGAATTGTAGGAGATTTGATTTATATTAGCTTAAAATACCTTTCTAATACAGTAATAAATTATTTTATATCTAGTAATAGTAGTAGAAGAAAGGTTGTGTCTATTGAATGTTTGTCTCTACAATGAATAAAAAATATATATTTTTATAGATTTCAGTATCCAAAATTTCTCATTAGTTAGACGTCTTTTTGTTGCTATTTGCCCGTGTTTTTTTGGTAACCCAGATGGCATCAGATAATATTTCCGTTATTTGCCTAAGTTTATTAATTCCTTAAAATTATTTGTCTTTGTAAAAAACGCTATTTCAAAAATATGATGTCCGAAATATTAAGCATTTTGATAATTTTACTCTTGCAAGACAATATTTATATAGTTTTAACTTAAAAATTACAATTATACTGTCCCAATAAATGTGAAAAATTTTATTTATAATACAAAATAATGCCAAAAGGATATTTATTTTTAGTAAAAATCATTTCCTTAGTTCAATAGATTATTCTCGAAGAAATGTTTTCAACTGATAAAAAATGTCTGCATAGACACTGATATCGAGTTAGCCATATTTTTAAAATTTTATAAAAGATGGCAATGAATGATGAATGAATCACATAGAAACAAGTAATGAAATTTTAAAGTAAAATATGCATTTGTCGTTCTAGCATAATAATAGTAACAATATAGCTTTATTTTACCGGTATAGAAATAGGTATGAAATATAAAATCGAAACGTTAATGTTATTCATAAAAGTCATGTCTGTAAAGCTTATAAAAGATTAAAATAAATACACATTTTCAAATATCTAGTTTGATATACGGAAGTGTAGTAAATTTGAACTTGTAAAGTTGTGTGTTGTAGTTTCATGTCAAAATGAAGTTATGAGAAATGTTATTGAAGTTTTAAGGCACAATACAGCTTTAGCAGTATATTTACGTTACTCTATAGATTTTCGAAAAAATGTTATGAATTAAAAAGCAATAAAGCTTCGCCCACGCTCGAAGCCTGATTAAGGAGCACCTTGGCAAATATATCAATCCCTTTCAACTTTACCTGATACATACATTACTCCTGAATTTTTTTAAATTTGAAATAGCGCAGTACCCGGCGAACAGCACGACAGAATGTGGGAGTTTCGCAAAGGATAAAATATTTACCTAGGCGACTTTTTCTACAGCCATGCCCGTCACACCTTGTTAGACACACATAAATTTATCATTATTTTGTTCGCTCGCAGTTTCTTTAATTGTTATTTAGGAGCCAGGCAAGAGTATCTCATACTTCGCTAGTTTTCTCGACGAATTCCTCCGGATCCCACCTATTGGAGGTCGCAGATCGACACGTCACAAGGACCAAATTTATGGCTTTGGTGAAAAGTTGGTTTGCTGTTTGAAACCCCCAAAACCTCACCAAACGGGTCGACGACAGTCCTCGTCGATTCTATGAGGGGAGCCGGGGGGCACCTGACAAGCGGCAAGTCACTTTTAAAAGCGATGCAGTTACAGGACAGCTATGCATTGCTGCAGACTACCAAATAAAGTGCATCGCTTTCATTTAGAGATGCTTGGAGCCTGGGATTGTTTTCGGGAACGGACAAGTACAGCCGTTATCGCTTATTTTCATAATAAAGAATGCATTTTCTTTTTTCAATTCTTAAGGAAGCACCCTGGTGTCAAACAAACTTTTTATTTTTAGACGGTTCAATATATTGAGATTATTCTCAATATCTTGACTTTTTTCTCAATATAATAGGAAATTTCGCCAAAAATAATTTCCTAAAAAAATCGCAAATGTTATTTCTCGAAAAATTGGTCCTCTCTATCCAACGCTAGTGGGATGCATAAAAATATCACAGAACTAAAAGAAAAATCAAGATATTGAGATTTTTCCCATTATACTGAGAAAAAATCAATATGAATAATCTCAATATATTGAGAATATAAATCTAATAATAAAAAGCATGTTTGACACTAGGGTGATTTCGTAAATTCTTGCTTTAGTATACCCAGATATTATTAATCATTTTACAGTATACTAAAAAAACCTATCAATCTTGAAAATACCTCAGCCAAAATTCTATTGGAACTCTTAGAAGATTTGATGACTAAAAACAGTTATTCCTTTTAAACAAACACCTTGTGGTTCGGGGTCATTGAGTGAAAACAAAAATTACTATTGTCTCAGAACCATTTTGGTCGAATCTATGATCAAGTAAAAATATTCACAATCACTTGTGTAAAGAAATAAGTCTATAATTTTATGTTGGCTTTCTTTTAAGACATTTGCCTGTTTACAATATAGGGTGATCAGAAATCAATGCAACATAGAGTAAGAGTAGATTTCTAAAGACAAAACAATGGAGTGTAGCCAAACTTACTTTGGTCAAAATTTGATTGTTAAAAAAGTACAGGGTGTCAAAGTTAAAATTTTATTATCGATATTTGTAAATAACTTTTTAATAAATTCAAATATTCGCATACATTTTTGAGATCCGGGATTTCTTGGGGAGAGAAATTCAAATTTGCTTCTGCATTTGACGTCAATAGTAGAGGGTGCCACTTATGGCACATCCTGCTTCTTTTAAATGGCAGAACTTGTTCAGTTCATTCTCATTCAAAAGTTATATCTTGTTGAAATCGTTAGGAGTACCCATTTTCCAAACTATTTAAAATATTTAATGGACAGAGGAAAAACTGTTTTGGTTTCAGGTAAAGAGCCTTTTCCACTGAAAATACAGCAAAATGTTTTTTGAAAAGATTGATGAAACTGTTGTCTTTAGATTTTCAACAATGGTTCCATCAAAGGAGGTGCCATTTAAAATGTATAGACCAAGTCAAAATGGGCCAAAAACACAACCAACATAATACTATTGGTAGCTCACATCGCACTCATTACACACAGATTAAAGATAAAACAAATAAAATTTACAAATAATTAAAATTCGCTATCAAGGAGACACTCTTGTAAACTGTAGACACTTTTTTAATAAAAATTTTTTCAATTTGACTTTAAAGCACTTAAAATCCAATATTTTCGTCTAAAGGGTGATTATTTAATTTCATATCTATGTAACACAGAAAAAGGCACTTTACCTGAAACCAAAACAGTTTCTGCTCGGGCACTGAAGCAATAATCATATGTATATATTAAGCCGCAAAAAAGTATTGCCATTTAAAAGAAGCATAATGTACCATAAATGACGTCCTCTACCAGTGATGTCAAAATTAAAAACAAATTTGAATTTCCGCCCCCAAAAAAACCCATTTTTAAAAAATTATTTGCAAATATCGAAAATAAAATTTTAAATGACACCCTGTATCCTTTTAACCATCAACTTGTAAGGTAAGTTTGGCTACATCGCATTATTTTTTCGTCAGTAATTTAGGGATACCCTGTATAACAAATGAGCTTGTGCAGTTAAATAAAGGAAGTATTATCAAGGAAAGGTAGACTTTTTGTTTCAGTCTAAAATCCAGGATCTGTCCAACAGAATGATATATACCCATGAGATCATAAACTGATGCACAACTATTATTATGTACTAGTAATTACATACGCAAAAAAAATAATTACTTTTATGTTTCATTTGATAGTAACTGAGTATAAGCAATAAAATTGCAATAAAGGAAGACCTTCGATCATAAGAACCCCTGTCTTCATTAAGGTAACGACCTTAGGATTTTTAATTGCCTTTTATGTCTGAATTTTATTTCGTTTTAAAATAAGACACATATACGAATGAGGATGAAATTTCTGAGACGCTCGAGAGGCATGAAATAGCACGCGACTATTTTATACTGATATCAAACTAATAATCATTCGATTTTTAAATCTAGAACAAAAGGAGTCAGAAATAATAGTTATTTATGATATAAGTGCTAAAAGTGCGATTTTATATCTTCGATACACTATTCTTTCACTAAACACCATTAAAGTTATAAATCAAATCATTTCTTACGTTATTAAATTTGTAAAATATCATTTTGAAATTCAATTGTCTGTTCCTAAGATAATGAATCATAAGTTCGATTATTTCTTGACAAATAACTTCAATCCTGATATGGAAAGTGATCAAGAAAATGAATTTCTCCCGGTGACAATCGAAGAAACTGCTAATGAAGCCATTTTCGAGTTATTGCCTAGTAAGTAAAAAACAGTTTTTGTACAATCATTTCTTGAGATGGTGTGATTTGGAAAATGTTAGCGGCATGTTTAGTAAAAAAGTGCTTTTGCCATACTATGAAGAAAAGTCCAAGGTCTGGAAATCTTCAACGCTTTGGTCAAATTATTCCATGCTGAAGGCGATGATGAACATAAGAGTCAAAACATAAGATTTGGGAACTTCAATAGTTGCATACATTAGATACAAAAACTGTTATGCAACGAACTTTCGTTATTACTGCTACATTATATTAGAATTATTATAAATAGTCATCATTTAAGAATTTTAATAAAATACATTAAGAATAAATGTGCCACGACTTCAGTTGGAATAAACACAATTTGGTAAGATGCCTGTTAATATCACTAAATTTCTATAACATTGCTCACGACCCTGGTACAAGTTTTACAGTAGAATCACTACTACAGCTACAAATGAGATTGGCCATGGAATTACTTATTCCAATTGTAGTATATCTCCAACGGTACATTTGGTTAAGTAAATAAATATTTCTTTGTTGTTTGTAGAAAACAGAATATACAACACTGAAATCATATAAAATCTCGCAGTGACAGAAATACGTACTCAAAGATTATGCTCAAAAATGATACCGTGTAGATCTGGTTTGAATCGCTATTTTTTCTCCAACCGAAATCCCCCATTAATTATTAATTTGTGCTTTGAAATAATTCAAACCAAATTTGGAGAATAAAGCAAAGTAGGATATATCGATATAGTCATAAATACTTTGTCAAATATTAGTTGCCATATTGCTAATTGAATTCATTTGTGATTGCCTGTGATTCAATTTGCTGAAAACTCTGTAAAAATGGAATCTAATGAAGATTTAGGTTTACCAGAGGAAATACTGGAGTGTGAGAAAGAGGTTTCTTTGAATTTTCTCTTAAAGAAATTTATGAATGTGTCTACCAACGTTTTATGGATTGGTGCAAAGAAAAAACATTAAGCTGTAGTCAGAAGATGTATCGATGGTGTTTTTCTCAAATTTAGAAAATAAAATGAAGCCGTCAACGTTTTCGTTACTCAATGTTGCAAATATACGACACTGAAGTCATTTAAAATCTCAATCAACAGAAATACGTACTCAAAGATTATGCTCAAAAGTTGTAGGTACTGTGTAGATCTGGTTTTGATTGCTTGAAATAACGCCATATCCTTATAAATTACATTTTTCTCGTTGATATCATTACATTATTTACATTTTCCGTTTTTGTACGTTCTGTAATAAACAATTTGCATATTAGATTGACGCAGCTAACTTCCGTCATCCGAGATTAGTTGATGCGATGTGCAATTCATTTAAATTCTGATTACTTAATCAGGTGGATGTCAGTCTAACTTAAATTGTCTCGAAACTGAAGTAGTTGGCGTTGAAAACGTAATGTTTATTCAGATGTTTCTTCTAATCTTGGTGCAAGGACGATTTATAAATATTTTCTCCTAAATATAAAGCTGTTATGAAGCAGTAACTTGGTAGCCAACATCAATAGGTACTTATTATTAAAAATTATGAAACTTCCACATCTGTCTCTTGTACATTAGTTAGCGACATTTTGTTGAAAACAAAAGATTTCAAGTTCAAGTTCATATAACCAGTCCCGATTGTTTAGTATTCGTCATTACAGTTACAGTATTTCCATAATACATTTTAATAATTTGCACCCGCAATTAACAACTATAACGAAAATAGGATAGAGTAAAATGATCTATCCGCAAATTTAAAAACTATAAAATAAACAGAGTTAGCAGGGATTTTTCTAAAATAATATACAAAGAGAAGTAAACTTATTTCTACACAGAACTATGTAGGTAATGGTTTTTGATGTCGTCGACATTATATTAGTTTTTATTAGATAATATAACTTAATAATAATTTAATAAAACTTACTGTTATCCATAACTGTAGCCTTCACATTTCCAACCATGGTGTCTCTTCTGACATTCTCACTCACAGCATACGTGTACTTGGGATGTTCAAAAATCGGTGGCCTTTGAGCAGAGTCGATCACGCTGATGAACACTTCGGCATCCTTTACGGACTTTAGATTCCCTCCATCGCTGGCACTGATATTGAGGTGGTGATACGGTTGACTCCTGGTGGACAGGAGACTAGGCCTGGTTATAAAAATTTCACCGGTGTTTTTGTCTATCCTAAACAGTCCTGCATCGTTTCCTGCAACTATTTTGTAGGTTACGGTACCGAATCTGCCAGAATCTGGGTCTGTAGCGGCTATTACTACAACAGGAGTTGTGGCTGATGATGAGGCGCCCCCTTCGCGTAGAGAAACGTTGTATTCAGAGGGGTAGAAGATGGGACGGTTGTCGTTCACGTCGGTGATTTGGATTTTTACCATAGCTGTTGTGCCCAGACCACCTAAAAAGGATAATGCGGTTTAATTAATTCGTTAAAATTAATAAAATTTCAAGTTAAAAAATATGTTATTGCCTGTTGTACCCCTCAACTGCACGCCACTTTTCTTCTATTACATATTACAGGGGTTCAGTTACAAATTTTAATTGAAACATTATTTTGTATCTCTAATAATAACGATAATAAACCTGTAATCTATACCTTCACTTTTATACTGGTTAGTGCTATCGATGATCTTTGGCTAGTTTGTTGGTAGACGCTGGTGCTAATCTTACTACAATAAGACACTTATCCAAACAAAACATGTTATTTTTTCTCCAAACCGAAATTCCTCATTTAATTATTAATTTGTGCCTCGAAAATATTTAAACCAAATTTGAATAATAAAGCAAAGTAAGTAAGTGGGATATATCGCTATAGTCATGGATACTTTGTTAAACATTAGTTGCCATATTGCTAAATGAGTTCAGTCGTGGTTCAATTTGCTGAAAAATTTGTGAAAAAGGAAGTTAATGAAGATTTAGGTGCACTTGAGGAGATACTGGAGTGTGCAAAAAGGTTTCTTTCAATCTTCTTCCTAAGAAATTTCGAAAAATTTATGAATGTGTCTACGAACGTTTTATGGATTGGTGCAAAGGAAAAAAATAAGTTGTATTCAGAAGATGTATTGTATTTTCAGCGGAACGCTTTAGAATAGTGCACCTGATTTATAATTGACGATGATGGTAAACGCTTTGAAAATAAAAGAACAAAAGCTTCTTTATAGGCCGTCTTAATATTGGAGGTAGCAGGCCCATACCGTTGTGATGAATTAGTGAATCTAACAATTGATGATGTTAAAGATGTGAAATATGCCTTAATTATAAAAATTCCCAATACCAAAACCAAGAGACCACGTTCTTTTACTGTGGCGAGAGACAATTATTTAAGTTTTTATCCAAAATATGTTACTTTTCGTCCATCCGGATTGGCAGAACGTCCATTATTACTCAGATATGTTAGTGGAAAGTGTCATCGAGTGGTGGCCGGTATTCATAAAATCAGTGTCATCTCGCAAGATTTGAAGCTGGACAACTGGAAAAAGTACAGTGGACACACATTACGACGGACGTTTGCTACCCTTCTAGTTGACGGTGGTGATGACCTCACTTGTCTTAAAATACAAGGAGGATGGAGATCGAGTACTGTGGCGGAAGGTTACATTGAAGACTTATTTTTGAATAAAGAAAACCAAGCACTGTTGTTAATGAAAATGTGATGGACTGCTTTTAGAATTGCTCCAAGAATAGGGTAGGGGCAGTTTCAGTGGTTTATTTAATTTTAATACTTGTTCAAACTGTGAAATAAACTTTTATAAATTAAAACTTGATTAACACTTTTAATCCAAGAATCACTTGTCAATTTTAGCTCCTAGGATTAAAAGCAAATACTTTTGTTGCTGAGATGCCATTATTTTCTCAATAAGGAAAATATCAATTTTAGAGATTCCTGACAGTTAAAAAAATGTCATAGCTTTTTGACGGTTGGGAAAAAAACTTATTTGTATTAAAAGCGTTGGGTTTAGCGACAGCTGCTTAGTGCAACATATATCAAACATAGCGGAAACATTTCTGGAAAGGCATCGACGCGAACAAGTTCCACTCGAACATTTCTATATACTTTATGTTAATGTTTCTATTATATCTCAAACCCTCACCAACGAAATGAGATTTATAGCCGGCTAGTTGATAAATAATCCGCCGTTTGTTAATATCGAACATAAATCACGGAGCCGTGCGCAGATTTCAGAAATTGAAAAGTCCGTCGAGGCCAGTCATGTCCGCGGAGAAGGTTTACCGTAATATTTTCCGCAAAATTTGCAAGATTAACGACTCACTTGTTCGGCAACGCGGTCGCGCACCGAAATTATTATAATTAGTACCCTAAAATATCCGTGCGATGGTAAATATTGGTTATTTGATGGGTTAATGACTGCCAATTTCTGAAACTACTTATTTTACCCATTGCCGGGATGAATCGCGGTTTCGCCTTACACGCGCAGTTACGGTTCGTCTTGTAAAGGGCCCCACCATTGATAAAAAACACTAAATAATTTATCACTGAAAAGTGAAAACACTGTCAATATTTCAAATGCTAGCAATAAGTTAAGATTAGACCATCGAAATAAGAAAAATGAAAGACAATATGCAGAGTAATATACAGGGTGTCCCGAAATAGATGCAACAAGATCAAGAGCAAGAGTCGATCTCTGACGACAAAATAATGCGATGTTGCCAAACGTACGTAGTCAAAAGTTGATGATTAAAAAGATACCCTGTGTCTTTTACTGTTTAAAAAATCAAAATATTTGCATATAGTCTGGATATCGGGGGATTTTGGGGCGATAAATTCAAATTTGTTTCTAATTTTGACATCACTAGTAGAGGGCGCCACTTATGGCACAGCATGCTTCGTTTCAATGACAACTTTTTGCGGCTAAGTGTATCCATCTGACTATTGAAACAGTTGATTCTTCTACCCTTTTTTAGAAAGGTGTACTTTTTTGAAGTCGTTAGGAGCAACCGTTTTTGAAATAATCCCATTTGAAGAAGATCAGCCTGCTTTGATGGAATCTTTGTGTTTCTATGAAATCATCGTTGAAAATTCGGTTTCATCAAACCTTATCGATCTTCTTGTAATTTTACTATTCTGAATAACTGTTTCAAACGACATTTTGCTGTAATTTCATTTTACCTGAAATCAAAACAATTTTTACTTGATGCACTGAATATTCCAAACAAACATGAATTTGAATTTCTTGTCTCCAAAAACCTCCGATCTCCAAAATGTGCAAATATTTGAATTATTTTGTTATTTACAAATATCAAAAATAATAGTTTTAACCATCAACTTTTGAATAAAGTATGTTTGGCAACATCGCATTATTTTGCCATCAAGGATCTACTCTTGATATAACAAAAAAGCAGGTCATCCCGTTAATTGTCTATTTTTGACGGCAAAATATGACCACTTACCTATATACAAAAATGCCTCCCTTGAAAGATACAGAGTGCTGAAGTTCAATTTTAAAAATTATTTTTCCGCTATAACATATTCAGTTTTTCATGTATCACTTTGAAACTTAGGCACGTAGGGACATATCGTATTATTAGTTAAATCCTCATGGCTATTATTGTAAAACCCTGGCAGCAAAATCAGTTGCACTTAATACATTTCTAAATTTAAAATTACAAAGAAACAATTTGTAATGTTCTAACTTGTTCCAACTTATTTTATACAGTGTCTCTGAAAATAGGGCTCCTAAATGTGCCATTTTAACACATAGGTACTGAATAGATACTTTTTTTATTTCATCATTTTACGATAATTTTCTTTTTTATTGTGACATGTGACAACATGAAAGAAAGACAACATTTAAAAATAATAACATGTCTGTCTCTCAATAAATATTAATATTTGATCACCAAAAAAAAATAAATATATATATTTCGCTATAGATTGATCACTCTGTATACATAAGATCTTTTTGTTTCGATCACACTATGGCCTCTCGAAGTGTGGAACTCTATTTATTTTGCACACAGTATAGTCAAAAGAAGTCAAAATGATTTCTAAATTTGTTTGATGACTATTTGTCTTTTCGTGTGGCAACCAAGGAAATTTCTTTCGTCGAGTATCGCGTAACTCTGAATTCGAGCCTCAGTAGAGTCAGTATGAATTGAAAGCACGCTATCTAACCAATATATCAGGGATTTTTTCAATAAAACCAGCCATTAGTCGGTAAAATATATCTGTGTCGATAAGGAGCACAAAAAATAGAAAATTCCCTATTGAAACCCGACAAGAGCAGACCTCCGTAGCCATAAATCAACAACTGAGAACTAGTTAATTTCAGAGCACCTTGTATACAGCATAAAAAACGCTTCTGGCGCTGAAACATAGAGATTCACGTTTTCGTGAGTATCGATTGTAACGAATGACATCGTGCTTTTACCTTTGTTTTGCCTTCTTTGCACTTCATAAATAGTTAATGGGTTATGGCTCTGGCATACCAACACCATTGGCGTACCACCGTTCCCCCCGCAATAATATCTACAGGGTGTCACAACATTCCCTGGGCAATATTTTATATTTGAATTTCATTTTATTTTAATTCCATCGTTAAAGAAACCCAGTTACAGGATGAATAAATATAAAGCAAACTAACAATTGTGAAATAAACAAATAAATAAAAGAACGAAAATAACAAAAAACACAAAAACAAAAGAATTATTATTTAATATTTTAATTATTCTCAATGTCACTATAATTAAAAAGCATTTAATATACAGCAGATCACTGCATGATATATATAAATGAAAAAAAGCTAAATAAGCATAATGTGGCAAACAATTTTATGTAAAATATTACATATAAGGCTGAAATCAGTTTACAACTAATGAAATAATTTTTTCACTGAAATATGTTTTTGAAACTGATAATACTATTCAATAATTTTCGTGCAAGAACATTCGCTTACAAGGTTCTGAACTTTACAATGCATTATTTTCGTTTTGTTATCAAATTTGTATGGAAAATGTTTAGAAAAATATTAATTAATAACTAAAAAGAATTAAGAAATTGTTCATTACAAAAAAAATGGGATATTAAATATGATATAACTACTAGAAGTTCTGAAACACAGTAGTGTAGAAATATCCTCTATACAGGGTGTTTAGTAAAGAATAGAATAAAAACCTAAATGTAATAGTAAAAACAAAATCTTTGTTTCAAATTTATCTTTGAAATATCCGCCAGACAGCTACTTAGTAGACATTAGCAACTCTTTCAATTAATAATTTGTTAGATTTATGAATTGATTTCCAAGCTTCCAGGCAAGTCTTCTTTAAAATGATGCATTTGGCAGCATACAATGAGTTATACCTTTTTTAACACTAATTGAAGGCTGTTTAAAAACAACTAATCATTTTCCAGAAACATCTCTCCTTAAAAAATCTGAAAGGAATAATATAGCGGCCTTAAATAATGACTCATTCTTTACTGAACACTCTGTATACATTTTAAAAAATTTCTACGTCAATGACGATATGATATTTTTCAAAAACATTATTATCCTATATCTTCAAAAATAAACTATTTAGAACGTATGCCTATATGATTTTTGTTCCTTACAGTAATTTATATACTTAACTAAGAAAATACAATTAATAACAAAATTAATTTATCATTGTACTACTGTTTTTTAATATCTTTTCGAATGCTGCATCTCATTTTATAAATATACTCTACAGTTCTGAAATAATTAAGATATTCTCTAACGGTAGCCAATGTTTTGTTTTAATAAAAAAACACCAACGCGATAAATTTAGAACATCACCTTCAGCTACGCCTATGTGTTCGGTTGTGTTAATGTATTCAAGTGGATTTAAGTCCGAAAATTTGAATAGAGAAAATTAAACAGCTTCTAGTCGTGCAAACTCATTATAAAACCACACCTTTCCAGCAAATACTTCTGTGAAGTGCGGCGGGCTTTCAGAAAATGACGTAATCAGTTATTTACAGTACTAATTAACGTCCTCTATAGGAACATGAATTCCGTTTAATAACAGCTCCCAACAATGGGTCTAAAAAAAGCTCCTGGGCGCTGTACCGCCACTGCATTTCTACGGTTTCCGGATTGCCGATACAGACTACCGTATTTTCAATAAGAAATGGGGACATTGGCATGATTTTTCGAAATACGTGCAAAAGAAAGAATGTATTATTTTAATCGAAATGACGTTTGTCCTAAACAATTTCGTGAAAAAAGAAGCCTAAAAACGGTATTTAAAAACAGTCGCTGCCAGTCTAGACTTGTGAAGTCAGACGCCGTAAGGGTGTGTATACCTAAATAGAGCAGTGTGCTTTAGTCCATATCTATACACGATTTCCATGCTTTCGGACAACGCAGTACATTCGTTTGAAGAGTTGTGTTAAATAGACATTGGTATTGAAAGTTTGCAAAATAGACTCAGAAAATGACTACAGAAAGCGCATCTCACCGGGCAATGGAAAAAGTATTGAATTATGCCGTTATGTACAAATACGGAACATACAGCGCTTAATAAAAAATATTTCAGCGTGCCAAAAATTGAAAAGAAAACTGTGTCTTAGGGCGATGAAGCGCGACGAAAGGAAGTATTGCAATATTGTTTGTTTGTGAAGACCATTTTAATTGAAGATACAGGTGGGTTTAAGTTCATCGAAAAAATTAAAATATAAAGTTGTAAAGAATCATTTTAACTTGTCTATTAACTCACCAGAATGTAATGTATTTCAAACCAATATAAAATATATGCAGCTTTCCCAATACAACGTAAAATGCATGGAGCATATAGTTACCTCTGTCCGTCGCTATAACGGGAAACTCATATACGTTCCTAGCTTCGTAGTCGAGGCCCGAGCTTATGCATATCTCCCCCGTATCTGAACGGATCTTGAACTCCTTCAGCTTGCCGAAGCCGTCTCCGAGGGTGTAGTTCACCATTGCGTTCACGCCGCAATCCGGATCGGTGGCTGAAACCTGCAAAAGAAAACAAATGTAAATAAAACATTTTAAATAGTGGCAAGGAAAAAGTATTCTTTCTACGCAAACTACCGTAATATGTTGCATGTTCTGCAAATTAATGCTTAAGCATTTATGCTTTCTGTCATATAGATATAATTAATTTTGATATTTATTAAACTGTTACGTAATAGCACACAGCTAACAAGAAAAAAATACTTTCATATTTGTCAATGTGTTTAGAGACAAATAAAAATATATACAATTGTACAGAATTTTTCGTGCAGAGGCACATCCATCTAACCTCTAATCTAATGCGTTTTAGTTGTTTTAAGGTGTGGTAGACAAACATGCACGGTTTATGAATGATATTTGGGAAAAAGTAAGTGTAAGGTTATGTTTTGTAACGTATGCACTTGTAGCTTATAGCAATTTTAATAATATGCAATTCATAAATATAATAGAAACTGAAACGGTACATTCTTTACATGCTTGCATCAAAACTGTGCCATTTCTTATGTCTGTAAATCATACAACAACATTTATTTCAAAACACATATTTATCTTTCTTGTGACAGTAAAAATAGTAATAGTTTACATTAACATTAGTTTCAGTAACGTGAATTGTAAATTTACTGTAACTAAATTAACTTATATGCAAATATTTATAAAAACCAAGGAAGCGCAACACATTTTCTAATGCGAATGAAATAAAATGAAATAAATGATGGATGAACAATACACTTTTAAATAAAGTGATAGATAATACACATTTAGAGGACGGATGGACAAATTTCATTAAAACAAATCTTCCTACAGCCTTCTTAACTATTTACAAATAAAAATATAGCTGCTTATTCAATAATAAAATCGACTGTATTTCTAATAATCTGTTAGTAAGAGATCCTGCATATTATGTTGACTCACATAAACCTGTATTTTTGTACATTTTAACAAACAGAATTTTTTTAACTCGAACAACTTTCCACCATGATATGAAAAGTAAAAAGTTTTTCCTCTTTTCAACTTCATCTGTCAACACACTCTATATGGTAACAAAAATAATTTTAATATATTTTTAAATTAGCTTCTGTTACACTATTCGGGTTAAACAAAATAAGAATAATTCGAACTTATTGATGAACTCTTTTAATATGTACATATTGTTCATTATTTAAATTTTCTTCTGTCATATATGTGTAATAATGCTAGTTACTGAAAAAGTTTTTTCCATGCATATTTTCCAGTTGTATAGTTATAAAGGTAAGGATATATAAAATGCCAGAAAAATTTAAATTTTCTACTCAGTAAAATTACATACATTTTACAATTTCAGCCTAAAAGTATTAATTTTGAAAATAGCATAATAGCTGTAAATTTATCACATAATATAATATGGAATTTTATCAGTATTTATTTCTGTAGTATTACAGTGTCCTTATTTCATTTACAAAATCATTATGTAATATTAACGTAGTTATCTGAAATTACAAACAAATTATGATCAATGTAGGTACTAAAAATACACTGATATTTTCTTCTTCCATATTAACGTCGATTTGATGGAGAACGATGCGACACATTGTCGACAGTGCTTTGTAAGCAATAACTCGATGAAAACTGAAGATGTAAAAAGTTCCGAACACGACAAATTTAAGGAACAAATCCTGAAAGTTTTTAATCTCGTGTTCCTCACACAAATAATATATCAAAGTCCTGGTCGAGTGAGTTCTAGAGGTGTTTTCTTGGACATGAGTGATTATACCTCGATCCTTAGGTGGGAGGTTCGTCATTACCGCAGGAATACTAACTTATGGCGTGAAAGAGACCCACTGAAAGAACGATTTATTTGTCTTTGAGAACTTTTCTGTTTGGCTCAGGTTTTTAGGAACAGCAGTGTATCTTTATACCTGGAATAATTCTTATGTCAAACGCACGCGTATAATAAAACACAAAGATGTCTTTTATTTTATCATTTCTTTCGAAAACATAAGGCATAAAGCAGATTAAACATCTAAAATTTTGTAAACGGATACAAAGCGCAGGAATAAAATTGTGTTCAAAGAGAGCGAAAGGTAAGAAGAAGAGAATAAGAAGAAAAAGGAGAAAGAACAGAAGAAAAACAATTATGAAATACTTATCGTATTATTTAAGAACGACAATCGTTACCTGTAACACGATATCTTAATGAATTGTTATGTTCGTGGAACAGTTGGAAACAGTTTACAACCGTTAGACGTACGCGCATTGCGTTTATTATTATGCATTATAGTGAAGTAACGTTTCTTGACGTGTCCTTACAAATGCATTGCTTTATATGTAACTACTTCACAATTCACAGTAAGTATGTTTAGAGGTATTTGTAATTATTATGTACAAACACCTGACAATCCTTACATGGCACATGAACGACGTTGTCACATATTCGCTGTCATAATTATGTTACTGTTTCTTAGAGAAAAAAAAATGTTAAGTAAAATACGTTTTATTTGGTACAATTTATCATGCATCAAAATAAAGGCATTGATATTCCCGATATCCTGTATAATATTTTGTGTGAACTTATTTACAATTCAGTGGACTGCTGATTGTTGTTTGTTGTTATTCCTATTATTATATCAATTCAATGACTTTTACTTAGAAATGACAAAACGGTAAGGGGTTAAAACAAATATTGTTGAATACAGCAGCGTATATATTTCAACGAAAACTGTTTTCAGTGTATCTAAGGCTACTGATGGCTAAAAGAAAACTAACGTTGAAGAGGAATAGAAAAAGACGCACTTCCAAGTCGTTACTAAATGAGAAGGATGAGGACTAACGTAATTATTACTTAGATGTGGCGAGACTAGTTTATTTTCTGTAATTATCTGGAAGAAAAAAGAATAGTGACGGACCTGAAAATTAAAGCATTGTTTTTAGTAAAAGATGTTTAATTAGAATTACTATAAGCATGCAAATGACGGCGTGTATAACTCAATCTAAGCTGGTCATTATTAGAATAAGAGATCTGATTTTGTAATTTCATTAGCCTTTACCCGCATTGTTTCAACAGGCTAAGAAAAATTACTAAAAGAAGTTAAGAACCGACAAGTCGCGTTACTTTGTAAAATGTAAAAGGGTAGTATATAATTGTGCCACAAACAATTATTTCAGTTATTTATTTTTGCTCGAGCGAGGTTTTAGTATTCCCAACAGGTGTACTAAAATTGATGTAATGAATATTCAATCGCAGAGAAACCTTGGAGACCTTGCAATAGCTACTGGACGGTATTTTCTCATTAAAAAGCAGAGCAGCTTTGAAAACAAGAGGATTAATTCTTATATATATTTCTTGATATAACTAAAAACACGAGTGTTCGTTTTAGTGACTGTAGTTAATCGTTAAAGGTAACAAGTGCCATTCATAGAAGTACATTTTAACACAATCACAGTGGTGGAGCCTAAAAAGTTCTCGGAAAATTTTAAGGCACAATAAAATTATACAGGGTGTCTGGAATATAAGTGTCGTTATTAAAAGGTCAAAAACCACCAAAAAATTCTTATGGATAAATGTCTAAAACGAATAGTTTTGCTATAAATTTTGTTTAAAAAATAAAAATACAACTGCAATAAAATGCAATAGTGTGTTACGAAAATACAGACTAAGGTTAAATAAAAGCTCCTGCAAGATAATATGTTTTTTGTATCAATATTAATGAAGTAAACAATTGAGGTTTCGCAAAACATACGCCAACATTGTAATCTATAACCTTCTGCTGATAACCTAAATGTATTATTAGTCATAGTAGTATTGTGGCTAGTGCGTTTCTATGCTCTGTGCTTGCTTGATATATGTGAATACCCTTAAATAAAAGTGGAATAATTTATAGTAACCATCACCAGCTGCATGACATGTTGATTTATGACTACGAAATTTTTGTACGGTAGATGCTTTTCGCAAGCAATTGAACAATCATTTTGAACACCTGTAACTATTTCATATTTTATTCTGTGTTGTAAATAGAGCCAAAAATCATTCATAGTAAGTATGTTTGTTTGCATTTAAAAATGTGACATTTTTTTAGTTGTGCAATACAGGGTGATAAAATTTAATGTGTTTATTTTTGAATATTTACTATTTTTAAAAATTATAGTTTGCAAAAATGCAATAAGAAAATTTAAAGTTGACTAAAAAATATGAACTATCAGGGAAAATTTAGTAATTAGTCAATACAGCAACGCAACTCAGCTAATCAAAATATTTAAGTTTTTTCGCATTGTAGATCCCTGTGGATGTGTGATGAGCTACTGATACTTAACTTGACATTTTTATCGTCGGCTCTAACATCAAAGACATGTGTGACTCACGAGTCAGATATTTTTTTATTACCCTGACTATCTAATGGTAATTGGACGCATTACCACATAATAAACCTTTAAATATGAACGAGCCAAGCCATCTTTGAATATTAGCATGTTGCACCGATGTAATTCATCAGTACCTACAACTTTATACCGTTTTCAAGCTTATTTTGCAGTAATTTTAGTTAAAATGTTGCAGAAGGTATCGTCGCATAAGTTTATAGCAGGCAATGTCACGGATCATACCATTTTGCTCATAATTTATTGGAAAACGGCTAAACGGGTGTTCTCGTTCGCTTAAAGCACAAAAAATGTCAGGAGACATTTTATAATGATCTCATGCACAATATTAATTGAAACCTAAACCTAAAGCGTGTAATAGTCCTGTTATTCACAGAATATGTTCCAATAGTTCTATTTTACTTTGTAATTTTTGCAGGAAATCGTGTAAGGTTCTGTAAATTTTATAAAAATTACCAATATTATGTATTTTTACAAATATTGTAATGGTAAACACAGTTCAACGCATGCATATACAGCTTCCCGATTCAGAAATGGTCGATTTGTCTATACAATCGTTATAAATATTGGAATGCAGTTGAAATTAAAGTGGTATGAGACATTTCAAATGTGAAGGTGAATTAAAAAATACATGTTTAAATGCACATTGTGTGGTGCTACATTTAGGTATAGCTCTCTGAAAATATTGTTTATATACATGTTCGTTTTTGTATTTCACTAACTTTTCTCATATGTCGCATGCTTTAATAATTTTTATATTAATAGTGCAATAACACTTCCAACTTACACAACAAATTAGAAAGTGTAGTGAAAAGTACAATCGTTGTTACGTTATGGATGTAGTTCTCAAATCAATTTCCGTATTAATACGTTTACACAAATAAATTATCATGCACAGAAACAAAAATATATTGCCTTGTAAAAGCAGAAATCACGGTTGCTGTTTGCATCTTAAGCGTCTAGAAAAGAACTAATTTATCGTTTTGTCCTTGTAAGCACGGCTCTTAAGTCTGAATTGCCGCCTAAAAAAATCTCTCTCTCAATTAATTTAAATTTATTGTTTGTAAAATCTATGGGTGCTCTGGAAAAATCAGATAACAAATATAGGAATATATGAGCCTTTTTAATACCTCATCTTGATTCTTATTTTATAGTTCCAGCTTCTTAATTATGCATTTTATTTAGTTCTGCTATAAATAACGTCGGTACCATCAAGATCCCCAGTGGTATGAAATTAAAGGTATGTTGTTGAAAACGGGCGGTGCAAAAATTTCGAAGAAATAGTCATTGTGATGCTGCTACGGCGATTATAGGCTATTAATGCTTCTTTTACCAGCGTCATTACCATAATACTGAAAATATTTTATCTTTAAAAGAATCTAACCATCAAAAAAAAAGGGAGGCGAACTCGTTAATTTAGGATAAGATTTCGGAAGATTGTTTTAAGTGCTCCGACATTCTGCAAAATAGAACTATTACAAAAATATGGTACTAATGCACTATAAGATATATATAGTTTGGCAGAATTTCTGCATTTAGTGTGTAAAAACTTCTTTGTATAAGAGTTTTACAATTGTGTGAGAATATAAAACGCTCTATTTTTGCAAATGCAAGCGAGCAAGTGTATTTAGGAGGTCCCAAAAGATTTCAATATCCTGCGCAAAATTTAATTTAAAATATTTTTTTTATTCATGTTAATTTTAAAAAATTTTACGGTTTCTAAGAAAATATGCATTAATTAAAACAAGATATTAATAGTGTTTATTAGAATTAAAATGTAGTAGTAGGCTTTGTCTTTAAAATTTAATAGTTAGTAATAAAACTATTTTATTTTTGCTACTGTTCGTTATTCAAAATGGCTGGAAAATTTACATTCACCAAATAAGTTGACATGTTACTTGTGCTAGGTTTCTGTGAAGGAAACTGTAGAAGAAGTGTGTACATTTTGCAAACAGTTGAAGATGAACCGCCAATAAGCACTAAACGTTTGACATTCACATTGAAAAAGTGCAAGAGTTATTGCCTCAAGATTTGGATCGACGAGTGACCTCTTGCCAGTTTATCTTGCATCAGGACATTAATTTCCACAAGAAAATCATTTCGCTTATGCATGTATATATGTATCTAAAAAAAAATGTATACAAACAATTCCACACAATAAAATGTGAAATGTGGATCATTTTAAAACTTATTTTGTGTAAAAAATAATAAACAATTGAGTTTTAAGACAAGACAAATTTTGTTTGTAACCTTTTGTCGACGTTCGAAGGGGGCCCCACCCTTCCCATGTAAATTTTTCATTATTGCTGTCGAAATTCAATAAAAACGTACCATCCATCAAGATTAGCCCTGTGTCGTGAATCCAGGTACCCCCGGCCGATTCCGTTAGGTTAATGGACAACCAACGACGCGGCGGAGATATATTAACCATACGCGACATTCAGAGGCCCACGCCGTTCGTCTATCAGCGCCATCTCCTTGGTCAATGGCCCTTCGCGGCAAGGCTATTGAGGGGTCGCTTCGGATATTTTACCCAATAACGTCACCGAGACAATTTTTAAATAAAGCGTTTAACAGTTTAGCGAAATCGCCTAGTTCAAGCCTACGTCTCGGGGACTATCCCATTTGCATACGAATTCGCTGGAATGAATTCGGTTTTGTAGAACCGGAAAGGGCGATCAAACGAGTGTTCAACGAGCTGGCAAGTAGCATAAATTTAGTAGATAATATTTTTTTTCAATTAAAATAGTTGGATTCTTACTAAAATTCTACTAGAATTCAATAATTGGACAGCTTTTTTGGAAACATGAAAATAATAAAACAAAAATTAAAGTAAAATAATTCATTTTCAGCTGAAATTTGACTATAATCCAAATACAATTCAATTGAAATTAATACAACATTATATATTAAATAATAAACAGCAGAAAAACTGTTGATGACAATCCATGATATTAAGCAGACTCAAGGCAAGGCAAGGCAAGGCATGGCAAGTCAAGTCAAGTCAAGTCAAGTCAAGTCAAGTCAAGTCAAGTCAAGTCAAGTCAAGTCAAGTCAAGTCAAGTCAAGGCAAGGCAAGGCAAGGCAAGGCAAGGCAAGGCAAGGCAAGGCAAGGCAAGGCAAGGCAAGGCAAGGCAATTTACAAGAAATCGATATCGTTTTACAAATATTCAAGAAAATTTTATCGTTTCTTCCAAGAATTTCCAAGATTAAAGGTTTTAAGACATACGTATATAACATTCTTTAATTGTACAAACGCGGTTTTTTTAAAACCAAGCGGTTACTACAATAAAATATTATCTTTTATACTTCTATATTAAATAATTATTACAATAACCTGAAAATACAATTGGTAATATTAAAAATGTGTATAATTAAAGAAAATGCTTTAAGGGCAAATATATTAAAGTAGAATTGATAAAAATGCTAATGCAAATTAATTTCGACAAATTGTAAACAGTTTTAGTTCAATAAATTTCGCATCTTCGTTTTGGACGTTTCGATAAACATATCATCATCTTCGCAAGGGGAAGACCAGAAAATAGTAACCATACCATAATACTTTTGTATTTTATCAAAAAATCATTTAGGAGAAGAGTATGTCTTGAAGATGGTAAAGAATAAAGGACCTACTTAATACTCGTAAATATGTATTTGATGTGATACGCCGCTGGCAGAAGTGATGGCGGTATTTTTCGAGAGTACCTGTATATTATCCCGACGAAGTGAATAAATTAATACCTGTGAAATTAGTTATATGTGACGCGGTATGTTTATGACGACAGGCGTACTGAATTATTTTTGCGGCCATAATTTGAATAAGCATTGAAACCGAATTTATGCCTCAGTTAGTCAGTGAGCTCAAAAATTATTACGTCTTCTTCGGGCGTGTGAAATGTATCGGGTCGACCACCGGCAAATTCTCGTTCTGTGTGCAAATTTCTGCCGTTTTGTGTATCTCGCATCTATTCGAAATTTGAATACAATTTTGGCGGATGCAAATCCGAGCCTTTCTTCTTAGAATGTGTACGTATTTGAATTGTTTTGTATGCAGATCTAGCATTACCATGGTTTACCATAATGTTTGTAATATTGTCCGAGCAAATCTGTAGGCAGTAAATGGAATACAATAGGAGGTGTTACTTTACTTACCTTATTCTTTAGCACTTTATTTCCACGATATTAGAAGTAAGGCAGAGCGCTCGCACAATGCTAATATCGTACCATGCCTAATTCCAATAACCTGCTGCATTGTGACGGATTTTTACGCCTGTTTTATTCAAATTACACGTCATTCATCTCCTTGGCCTCGCGTTTAGCGACGCTCTTCTAGTCCCCATGCTGCCAACCGTTAAAGAGTAACCCACAGCTCAAATACTACAATACTTACAATAGTAGAAATAAAAGTACCGATAACGACAGTCAACGTAAACGGCATTGATGAAATTATACAGGGTGTTAAAAAAGAGTGTAAAATATTTCAGGAGGTAATAGTATGAACCAAAATAAGCAGAAAAGTCTTAATAAACATGGGTCCGCAAAGTAACGGTTGCGGAGATATGGACCACTATTCGTTTTTCAAATATTTTATTTTATTAGGAATAAAGCGACAAAGGAAGCTTTTAACAAACAAAAAACAAAGTTACAGAAGATCTTCAAAGTGCTCTCCGCTCATTTCCAAGCAGGCACGACATCTTCGTCTCAATGATATTCGAAAACCCTCCTTGGTTTGGATTTCTTGACACTTTTGATTAATCCGTAGCTGCAGCTCTTCCAGGCTATTTACAGGAGTACCATACACTAATGTCTTCAAATATCCCCAAACAAAGAAATCTAGAGGGTTCAGATCAGGCGATCTTGGAGGCCATAAAACAGGTCTGGATCTTCCTACCCATCTATGTGGAAAAGTTTGGTGTAAATGCTCTCTAACGGCCATGGAAAAATGAGCTGGAGTACCATCATGCTGGAACCACATTTGTTGTCTCTGATTCAAAGGAATGTCTTCCAAAAACTCATACATTGTACGTCAAATACGTACTGTTTATTTCACTAAACATCAACCAACTATTATAAAAAATACACAACGTATTTGCAAAATAAAAAAGGGGCTAAAAAACAAACATTTCATATCTCCGCAACCGTTACTTTGCGGACCCATATTTATTGAGACTTTTCTGCTTATTTTGATTCATACTATTACCTCCTTAAATATTTTACATTCTTTTTTTTAACACCCCGTATAAGGAATTCATATTGGACATGAAAAAACTCTAGAATGGAAATAGTGTTAACGCAGTTAGAATTTTCAGTACTAACATATTTAATAGTACTACTGAACACTAAGAATTGATATTTCCATATCTAAGTTTTGAAAAGAGTAGGTTGTCGTTATAAAGCCGCTGAAATAGCCATTTGTCGAACCCACTTAAAATGGCAGTTATCGAAATTTGATGTCGTTAAACCTTATTTTTCCATGTTGCTGCTGACAGTTGTTTTGTCCTTAAAGATTAGTTGTTGGTTACCTACAAGATTTAGTTGAGATTAATTTATTAGAAATTGCGGTAAAGTTAGGGACCGGTTTTTTCCCTTAATTTCTAAGTACAAATAGTTCAGTATAACTAGCTAATGGGTACGGAATAACATATTATTTTGGAAAACTAGCGAGTGAACAATATCAATGCAACCGAAAACTTGACTGAATTTCTCTCTTTCCTTACCCTTATTCTGGTTTTCAAGATAGCAGCCGGCAGCATTAGTAAGTCTCATTTTGTTTATTTCGTTAGAAGAAGTTTGAAAATTCTAACCTAAAATAATACACATAAACAAGGGAACTATTATTGTCTGTGATCATACAGTCCATTTAATTTTGGAAATTAAGGTCAAACCAAATGGGAACTGTTGCAGACTAAGAAAAAGCCCAGAAAACATACATAGGTTTTAGCAGATCTCATATTCGAAAGATTTTGATATTTTTATTTACTGACAAATGAGCATTCTCAACTAATGATGTGGTTCCCTCGCAAAATTATTGTTACTGAGGTAAAGAAAATCGAACCTCGATTGATAACTAATAGCCAAACATTAGAAAAGTAAATGTCTGGTGTGGCATAACGTTACGTTTGGAAGAAAACCAAAATAGATATTTGGAAATTCTCAATAAATTTGTTTTGGCAGCATTAGATTATGGCAAATGTCCCGACTTGATTTTTTCTAATAGAAGTATATTGTTGCCTGAAACAAGAAGTTTGAAAAAGTCTTCAATTGTCTTGCAAAACAATACAAACATTTCTACGGGGTGTTCCATTTTCAATGTTTCCAGGAAACTTACTGAATTCTCCAAAAGAAATGCTTACAAATCAATGGAAGTCTTATTCCTTGCATCGATGGTTTTGTTTACCAGCCCAACACATTCCAATCGTAAAAATTTTCACACGAAACGAATCGCTGGCGCAACACCAAGACGTAATAGTTCCGATTGCCCAAATTGCGTGTCGTTTTGTCGCCGTCGACCGAAATTAATTATAACACAAAAAGGCCGATTCCGAAAGTGTAATTCCAAACTGTTTTGGCTGAGTGAGCGCTCAGCTTCAAAGTTTACCGCCAGGAAGCTGCCGCAGGATGAAAAAGTGTGTGTAGAGGGCTTTTTGGTGTAGTGTCCACTTACTCGTGCGTTTCCCTGAGACGAATTTCACCGTTTCTTGACTTGATGCGCTTTTTTGTTCGGTCTCAATATCGGAATAGAGTCGAAAGCGATTGGCGACTGTGACGAATCATTAATTACCTACCGAAGTTCATTGATGAATGGTTTTGTTAATTACTGCCGAGCCTCTAGCTGAATTCCTTAAAATATGATATAATTATAATTGACTGCTTACTTCGTTCGCTATTACGTTTTCAAGTTTCTAATGTTGCGATTAATAGAACCATTTTTTGGCTGTCTACTAACTAGGGCACGATCTCGCCTTACAGGCTCCAACTGATCACCATTTCGGTGTTTTTAATGAGATAAAAGTTCTGGAAGTTAACTTTGAAACGACATGCTAATAAAAAATTGTTTATATTAAACCGCAATATAATATTTAATACCTATGTCAAAATATATTTAACAGTAGTGTTATTTAAAGAAGTATTTCTATGGATACAGGTTATTTACATTTATGTATCCTAACTTCATTGTATGCCGTTGTTCTTTTCTACATTCAATACTTTAAACACATGAAATAATTAAAAACACAACTTTCTTGCTTACTGTTTTTTTTATATCTCGCTTAGTTTAGAGAAAAAAACGTTACTAAACTGAAATATAATTTTTTTACGATATTCGATGTTTCTGAAAGTCTAATTTAATTTTATGCAAACGCAATAGGACTGACAATTTTCGATAAAAATGGGCTAATAAACTAGCATGTTGCATTGAAGTCATTTGTCGCCATCTGAACGAATTCGAAATTAAAATGAATTTGACCATAAAATAAAAACAGTTTTCAAAATAAAGATGTTATTAAGTCTACCTCTATATCTACCTCTACCTCTATCTCTACCACCAATTTTATGTTATTCAAGAACTTAAAATATAAGTAATACATAATTAAATCGGATGCTCAATATGAGAACCTCGACACAAGCATAAGTTTCCTCCTTATCATTTACCGCACACGATCCAAAATGCAAATGTTACGTATGCCATTAAAATTATTTACAATTCTATTTCTCAAATTATTCTCGTCCACCAATGAAGCTTTGTGTAGGGGATGTTTTTTAGAACTATGGACACATATTATTGGTAACCTAACTTCTTTCTTGAAGAATTGACATTATAGATATATGAACACACGAAATATCGATATTTTCAAGACGAAAATGTTAAGGGAATTTAATAACTAGGAGATAGTTGATCAACGTTGATTATAAGCAATTTTTGTTGTTGTGCTGATATCATCAAATAATGTCTGTCAGTTACTTAGCTGCTTATAGGGCAATGACTATGTTTATTAATATTGGCAATTAATATAATACGATTTAAGAAGCGATATAATATATATATATATATATGGGAGATGTGCACCTCGCGTGCGTGCAATTTATTTTCTTTCAATTTTTTTTGCAGGTCTTCCTTTTTCACTATTTTGATAGTTTTTTTTTTTTTTTAATTGTTTATATATTCTTTTTGTTTATACTTTTTATTTTGTAGATGGAGGAAAATATAACATTTGCTCACTTTAATATTAGATCCCTTTTACCAAAATTCCTTGATCTTAGGACTCATTTATTAGAAAGGAAATATGATGTTTTATGCTTAACAGAAACATGGTTAAATCATGGTATTCCTAATGATACTATATTAATTGATGATTATGATTTGGTGAGGAGAGATCGCTCTGTTTGTAGGGGAGGAGGAGTTCTTATATACATTAAGAGAAGTATTTCTTTCACTATTTATACCGTTAATAATAGTATAGAGCAACTATGGGTAAAAATTAAATTAAAAAAGAAGCAGTTTGCAATTGGGGTGGCTTATAGGCCATGGAATGTTCAAGTTGTTGATTTTCTTGAAATTCTGGAGCTCACATTTAGTCATATTGGCCATGATTGTGATAATATGTTTTGTATGGGAGATTTTAATATAGATTTACTTAAACCCCGTCACTCTAATTCGCAAAAATTATATCAATTACTTGAATCTTTTGGTTTATCTCAGATCGTTGATTCCCCTACACGTATTACTCTTAATTCGGTGTCCCTTATTGATCTTATTATAACATCTAATGAAAACATTGTTTCCTCTGTAAAAGTCACATCATTGAACCACATGTCAGATCACGAACTAACAGCTTGTAACTTGGATATTCCTTGTGGTACAAATCAACCTATATTTAAAAATGTAAGAAATTTTAAAAGCTTGGACTTTGATCAATTTATGCTAGATCTTGGAAAAATTCCATTTCAGAGGATATTTGCCTTAAATAATATAGATGAAAAAATCGTTTTCTTTAATGAGAGTATATTGACATTATTTGATATTCATGCTCCATATAAAAATATTAGAATTACCAAAACCTACTCTCCATGGATCACTGAAAACATTAAACTGTTGATGTCAATTAGAGATAAAGCTTATACTAGGTGGAGACGTACTAAAAGTATTCCTCACTATGATTATTATAAGCAGTTAAGAAACTTTACAACTTTAGCATGTAAAAGAGAGAAGAAAGCATATTTTGAACAACGTCTAAGCGGAGGAGTGAATAATTTGTGGAAGGAGCTTAAGTTACTAAATATTGGAAATAAAAATGTAAATATTCCAGATCATTTAAATAATCCTGATGCCGTTAATGACTATTATATTAATAATATTCCTAACCTTCTCCCTGATCAAAATACTTTAGATCTTTACTTAAATAAACGTATCTCAAATATTGGATTATTTAAATTTAAAACAGTAGATGTAGGAACTGTTCAGGATATTTTGTATAAAAGTAAATCTAATGCACAAGGCCATGATGGCATTAATCTAAAAATGCTTTTAATGTGTTGTCCAATCATACTGCCTTATTTAACACATATTATTAATGAATGTTTAGTGCAAGGGTTCTTCCCTGAATGTTGGAAAGTAGCAGTAGTTAAACCGTTACCTAAGATTAGCTCTCCCCTTCAATATAAAGACCTTCGTCCCATTAGTATCCTGCCAACTGTTTCTAAAATTTTAGAACGTATTGTAGATCGACAGCTAAGATTCCATATTTCAAATTTTTCCCTACTCCCCGACATACAGTCAGGTTTTAGACCACATCACAGTTGTGAAACTACCTTGTTAAATATAACAGATGACATATTTTGTAAGCTTGATTTGAATAATGCCACAATTTTAGTGTTAATAGACTTTTCCAAAGCATTTGATACTTTAAATCATAAGTTGCTTTTAGCTATTCTTAAATCAATAAATTTAGATCCTCTTGCTCTAAACTTTTTTGAAAGTTATTTAATGAACAGAAGTCAGAGAGTGAGAATAGCTTCACAGGTTTCCAACCCTCTCATGGTATCTAAAGGTGTTCCGCAAGGTTCAATACTTGGCCCACTTCTGTTTTCGTTATATACTAGTGAATTTCCAAAAGCTGTTAAGGACTGTAATATCCATTTATATGCGGATGACACTCAAATTTACCACTCATTCGACTTATCACAATTTCGCCAAGCAAAATTGTTCTTAAATAATGACCTTGATAACTTGCTTCAAATTTCAAAAAATCATGCTCTCCATATTAATCCTACTAAAACTGTAGCTATCGCATTTATGCCGCGTAAATTTAAGCAAAATATTGGTGATCTTATTAAGTTAAAATTGGATAATCAGGATATTACATTTTGTAACGAGGTTAAGAATCTTGGTATTATTATTGATTCATCGCTCAGATTTAAAGCCCATGTTAAGAAATGCATTCGTTTGGCATATTTCAATCTTAAAATGATTTATAACTGTCGACATTATTTAAACAGGAAAGCTAAAATTGTTCTGACTGAATCCTTAGTATTATCTAGATTTAATTTTGGGGACACCATTTATGGCTCTTGTATTTGCTCTGATGACATCAGGCGTATTCAAGTTGTTCAAAATGCCTGTATGAGGCTCATTTATGGAATAAGGAAATTTGAACATATTTCCCATAAATTGAAGGAGGTGGGTTGGCTCAATATGTCAAATAGACGGTTATTGCATTCTGCTTCCTTATATCATAAAATTATAACTTACAAAGAACCTATTTATCTTTACTCTAAAATAACTTATAGGACTGATGTACACAATATAAACATAAGGTCTAAAGGTAGGTTGACACCACCTAAACATAGAACTCAACAATTTAAATGTTCCTTTTCTTATCAAATTACTAAAATTTACAACTCCCTTCCCTCATTCTTAAAAAAATTATCAGTTACTCGTTTTAAGTTTAAATTTAAACACGATCTCTTCTCCAGACAATAAATTAGTCACTCTTTTTGTAGTTACCTTTGACTATGTATTATCCTCCATCTACTCTCTGTACCTTATTAAATTCATGTTTAATTCACATTTATTAATTTGCTGTCATTATTTTAGTTGTAATGTCATATTATAAATATTGGCTTAAGATGAAAAACAGGGAACTTTCCTTTGTGGGAGGTTTATCTGATCTTCGGCCATTTCTCGAACTAATATATTTATTTTTTTTTATTATTGTTATATATATTTTTTTGTAACTATTTGTGTAGAGAAATAAAGACCTATTATTATTATTATTATTATTATTATAATTAATCCGGGTTTCTGTAACCGGAGCAGAACAGGATATAGTCAGAGATAAATTGAAATGTAAGCAAATAATAACCGAGGTAATTACCAGCGTCTTTATTTCGCTGTTAGCGGTATGACATACCTAGTAGGCCGTGATTTGATGTGCACATTAAGGAGTCTTCCATGAAAACAGTCGGCGAGGAATGCCGCGC
This sequence comes from Monochamus alternatus, assembly GCA_037114965.1. Classification (NCBI taxonomy): domain Eukaryota; kingdom Metazoa; phylum Arthropoda; class Insecta; order Coleoptera; family Cerambycidae; genus Monochamus; species Monochamus alternatus. The sequence continues at coordinate 57,466,420 of CM073429.1, read as the reverse complement.
CGTGCGCATGTGTCATTCTAATATGGGGTTTTAATGGTAAAGGCGTTCGATTCGGGGAAAAGTGGAGATTAAGTCATTTGCGGCGAATTCACACAGCTGGTTTACACAATTACCAACGGAGCATCGGAGGAAGACAAACATGTCCGTACAGCTTTTTATAACACATAACAATTACACGGAGTGAATACTTTGAAATGCGATCCGAGAGGATCTTAGAATACCAGTGGTTCCCAACATTTATAGACAGATGCAGTCACTTACTTTCCTTCACATAATTACGATATGAGAATAGTTTGAAGGCTTATATGCAAATAACTATATCTAAATCCATATTTAGTGATTATTATTAAGTTTTTTTTCTATTATTATTTTTTAACAAGTTGGAATTGGCTACGAAGTATGACCTACATATCTTAAATGACAAAATTGGCTCATTGAGAGTAATTTGGGAAATTACTTACCTTTATACATAGATTTTATTTTCCTGTATTTTATAAAACATCGAAGAAAGTAAAATATATAAAAAACTAATTAAAAAATTTTATATAAATGTACGGTATTGTGTAATTAATCAGTTTTATCAGTGTAGTTTCTTTGAGTTGTGTTATATCGCTTTACTATTACATTTTTCAAAAATATTAATAATATTTCTTTTGTAAATCCATGAAAGCGCTATAAAAATTTAAGAATACCGGCGATTCTCAACATTGAGGAAATATAGAAGTCTATATAGTTTTACATAGAAATTATGATACTCGAAATCTAATATATAAAATTCTCGTGTCACAGTGTTAGTCACCATACTCCTCGGAAACTGCTAGACCGATTTTTATGAAATTTTATATGTATATTCGGTAGGTCTGAGAATCGGTCGTAATCTATTTTTCATACCCCTAAGTGATAAGAGTGGTCCACCCCAAACATTTTTTTTTTATTTTTTGGACAAAATTTTTTATTTTTATTTTTTATGATGTACCATTAAAAAATACATACAACCCTTAATTTTCACCCTTCTATGACAAACCCCTATTTTTTAAAAGCCATTTTAGTAATTTATTCATTTTTAACCCTGGTCCATAACTAATCGATTATCACTAGACCAGGCGTCTACCGGTGTCACTTCTCACCCAGTAAACAGCACGGAGTAGGGATGAGAACGAAGTCTCTTTCAGACAATAAGCCTTCTCTCACTCCCTACACAGTTTTCGGCCATTATTATTGTGTATGTATCGAGCGTAGTAGTGACGCTTACAATTATCATTTTACCTTCTAAGTGTAATTCTCAAGTAAATTTATTATTAATTTGCTGTGCCATAATTATTTATTTATTTCCTATTTTATCATTAATTAATAAAATTGTTAATTTTAAGTGTAGTTCTCACTATTAGTTAATAAGTGACCTACATAACCTCAAAAGTACGCAACACGTGTCACGAGCTCCCGCCAACAACGGCTATTATTTTACTATATGGCTATTGTTTTGTACAGTGAACAATGCTAACAAGACGTAAATGGGCTAATTTGGGTAGTCAAATAAGTAAAATTGCAGGCACGCGAAATAATTCAAAAAATTCGTTTCGCGTTTTGTTATTATTATAGGCCGTCATCGTCCACAGTGCTCCATTCCTCTTTTAGTCATATACCACATCTCCACACACTTACAAGAAGTTAGTTATTTTTTGTTTATCTACCAAAATATTCACTAGAAATAATTCATATGGCAAAACAACGTTTGCTGGGTCACCTAGTATTTTATAAAATGACCACCTACATCGTCATTTTAAAAAATGAATATTTGTCTGAAGTTTTTTTTTGTGCTGATTATAGAGGTTTTTGAGATAAATATGACGTACATGCTTTTGCAATAATAATGACACTCCCTCAAAACAGTTTTTGAACTTCTGGAAGTTCTAAGTAGAAATTTCATTAAATCTCTATATGTAAGTGAAACAACTAAGAACTAATGTTAAAAGTTGAAAGCAGATATCATTACGAATATGTCAGCAATTCAAATGAAATCGCAAAATTCATTGTATAGAGTGTCGTTATTATTGAAAACGATGGTACATATCACTTAGATTTGTTAAACTATAACAACTTCACTAATTAAAACTACAATTTCTAAACAAAAGAGTTGCCAAATTTGATGTTAGCTGTTTTTATAATTTTTTTTAAATATATTTTTGAAAACTTTCAAGATTTCCGAAGATCTTCTTGGACAATGAATATGTCTTCTTCAAATAATAAATCACATACATGTACAATGTCGTTGATTCTAATTTGATACATTTATTCAATATTCAAGGGCTCCACAAGAATCTCATCTGAGACCATTTCTCTTTGTAACTTTTATTAACGATTTAACTAAATGTATCTAATGTCAACGATCTCGTCTTGGTGTACAACTTCTAATTTTGATTAAAAAAATATACTATCTAAATTTAAGTTTCTTAAGTTAAGGTTTAAGTCTAGTTTAAAACACCTTTACTTTATTTTGTAACGTTAAAAATTTTCCTATGACCATTACAAGTCTCATATTTCTTAAAAAGCAAATATTATTTTAATCATCACTATAAAGTTTTGTAGACAAAATAAGAAAGGAGACCTACAATCATTTTTGACTATCTATTTATTACCAATTAGATATGATCAAATTCTTAATGAAGTATCAACAATAGTGCCAAAATAAGCAGTTAACAATGAACGCTTGACCAATTCTAGTGCCAATAGAACTAAAACCAAAGAACGTCGAAGCAGAAGCTGCGTAAATTTCTTCTACATGTAACAAGTTCACGAAACATAGTGATACACAGTCTATAACAAGTGTTAAAACCGCAGGACAAGTCTTTTTCCTGTGCAGAACCTTACAGGTTTACTTTTTAAACCGTAATGGTATCTTTACCAGTTAGAGAACACTGCGCTTGTCGTGGTGGTCTTCCCAGTTGATTTATAGCGAATGGCAGACACAATTATCCTATAATTAAGTGGAGTATATCTATACTAGCAACTGAAACGTTTTTTACCATATATAATGTGCATTGCAATGACATACGTATGCCTTCGTCAAATTAATAATGTATTTCCTCCAACGTCATTCATTTTGCGGAGAATGCTGAATTATTAGGTACGATGCGGCTCTCCCAGTTCCTTAATAAGTTCCTCTTTCCTTATTAATTAGAAAAATGTTTTTAATTGCGCCGTTTTTTGATTGCCTAGTTTATGCTTTACATTAAAAAGCAGGATACGCCTTGTTTAAAAATCAGTAAACTTGAATTTAAATCAGTTTGTTGACTTGATCGATGACTTGTTAGCGATAATTGCCCGTTTCAAAACAATGCGAGGATGTTATTTATACCTATAAATATTAAATAAGGACCGTACTGGCTCTTCTGGTTAAACCAACCGAGATATATAAATTGGTTTTCGTTGATTGGGATATGTCATATCAAGACTATGATATATATTAATCCGTGGATGGCATCTATGTGGCAAAACCTTCCATACATAGTAGTGATAATTAATTGTAATAATTGATGACCTCTAATAATTTCAACTTGTCTACACTCTAAAAAGTGTCTGTAAAATTACAAAGAAATTACTTATATTTACATATTATTTGCCATATTTGTTATGGTCATTTTATAGTCATCTTATGTAATTTTACAAATAAAAAGTAAATTTACAATATTATTTGAAATAATACTTAAATCGTGTAATAGTCCTGCTATTCACAGAATACATTGTAATAGTTCTATTTCACTTTGAAATTTTATCAGCAAATCGTAAAAATTATCAATATTATGTATTTTTACAAAGATAATCATGGTAAAAACATTCCAACACGTGTCTACAAAGTCCCTATTCAGTAATGGTCGGCTTGTCTATACAATCACGCGCACTATAAATAATGTGGTGCAGTTGAAATTAAGTAGCACGAGACATTTAAAGTGTGTGTATGGTTTAGTTATGCTATAAAAAAGTGTAAGTGTGTAAAAAAAATACAATATTTTTAAATGCATATTGTGTGGTGCTACAGAAATTATCAAAAAATATGTAAATGTATTCCATGTAATCTTCTACATGTTAAATAGGTATACATATTTGTATTGTTCAATAAATATTAGTTTCTACGTACTTGAAAATAATGTTTATATATTTATTCATTTTTGTTTTTCACTAACTTTTCTCTTACATTACATGCATGTTAAATTACACTGACATTTTACAGAGCATTAGTAACTTTACAAATTATAAGTAAAATTACCACGATAGTTATGGGCATAAAAAACCAATGAAAATTATGGTAAATTTACATTAAAACATTTTTTCAACTTACAATCGAAGGAAAGCAGGCCCTGGTGAGCTTCGAACGATCGCCGAAAATATGGACAGTGTGAATAATGGTCCAGCAGCCGTACGAAGGGGACATTCTTAATGATTATGATACTCTGATATTTAAATACTCGCTTTGAAGTCATTGACATAACCCCTAGCGCAAAAAACCTCCCACCACGGCACTCTGCCTTGTAAATTATTCTATCAGAGGCTCTTGTGTCCACCGGTTCAGATATGCAAAACCGAATCAGATCATTAATTCTAATGAATCTCGCCGCGATAAAATTCGACGCGAACACTCAGTATGACACGGCCGAATCGATCACGTTGGAAATGGACATCATTAATGAAAATCGATAAGCCTGGAAAAAAATCGCGGTGGGCCGAGATAAACGACGTAATAAGAATTCGCGGACTGGAATTTTTTCTATCCTAATTAGTCAGTAATATGTCTTGGGAGACAAAACGTATTTTCGTCGGTAATTTATGAGTTCAAATATTATTGAATAAGGCGGTAGGCGTTGGCATCTTGTCTGGGTGACATTTTACAACGTTAAATAGGTTCGTGATCGAGGATTGTTGATGAATGGGCCTGTTTTGAGTAGATTGTTAGTAGGCATGCTAATAGGTGCTGTTTAATTTAATGGGGAAATTGAATAATATGTGCAGGAGAAATAATGTATTATTTTAATCGAAATGGCGTTTGTCCTAGACAATTTCGTGGAAAAATAATAGGTATTGTCTTGTGAAGATTTTATTTGTCATTTGTATAGTATATATCAGAGATGGTCAAATGGTCGATCGCGATCGATCGGTCGATCACGGCTATTAGGTCGGTCGATCGCAACAAAGAAAAGAAAAATACGTAACTGTGTAAGAAAAAAAACTATCGCTGTACAAGAAATCGCACACTACGCAGCACAGCCGAAGCAAGTTTTGGCAAAGATTTATTTAGAGATTTGTTGCATGAAATAATTAAATTTCTTGAAGGGAAGGATGGTAACTATCAGCAATTGAATGAATTAGACTGGCAATGTGATTCAGGATTTTTAGCTGATTTTACTGGAAAACTTAGCATATTAAATCTGGAACTACAAGGCAAGAACAAAACAATATCCGATATGATAAGTTCTATTGAAGCGTTCAAATATCAAGCACCATCTATAACAGTTGATCTTGAAAAGAAAAAGTTTCAACGATTTACGAACATCAAAGATTATATGGAGAAACACCGTAACTATATTTTTAATTCTGACAAGTACACTTCAGATATAAAGGCAGTAGTATCTGACCTCGAAATTCGCTTCAGTGAATTTAGAAAAATTGAGATGTTGGTGGAATTCATCAGTTATCCATTCAATGATGCCATTATTGATACTTATGAAATGTCTAACAAATTTGGTATAGGTACCAGAATGTATACAGAGCATTTAGAAAATCAATGTTACAGCAAATTTACATGTTGCCTCATTTATTATATTCAGCACTTCATTCCAATTCCAAATAACATGTTCTGTATTTGCTTCTACCATTTATTATGGTGAGGCATTTATAAAATTTGGTATCTGATTTCACTACATTAAATTAGATGATTTATTGTGAAAACATAATAAACAAAAGTAATAAATAAAGATTTTTAAAAAATGTCTGAGAAAAGAAATCTGTAATAAGTAGCACCAAAAATTTGTTAAATTAGTTTAAAAAATATATTAAATGTTAATATTCATTACTTTTACTTATTATTTTTCAAATTAAAAAAATACTTAAAGTTTTACTTGAGGTTGAGGAGAATAACTCAAGTAAAACCATCTATCTCTATATTGTAAATAAAGGTATACGTCACGTGTAACAATACCGTAAGCTAAAAATACAAGAAAAAAATGCCAGTTTCCAGCAACACCGTAACCTGCACCTGTATCCACACAAACAAACCGCGCTGAACGGCGTGTAACGCCACACCAGTTGTATCGCGTTTTCGGCTACGTAGTCTTGTTTACATTCTATGACAATTTATTGAATATGTTAATATTTTAAACATTATGTGATTATTGTTGCCAGATCATTGAATATGTTTAAAAGATTACCTTGTAATACATTTCAACAATACAAACCAATATAAAATTCATGCAACTCCCTCATTGACTTATCAGACCCCAAGAAAAGGCTGAAATTCAGGAAACAACTATTCTATGGGCTAATGCTCTGACTAGCACTGAATTAGTTAGTCGTCAGTGGTGCCAGCAGATATATACCGGTTTCGTGTTTGTTAGTTCAGTAAAGGCAGTGTCGGACTAGCAATTCGAGTAAGAAATTACTATTTTAAAAAATTCCTAAGTGAAAATTTGCGTTCAAACCAACAAACAAAAAAAAAAACAGAATTTGTAATTCGACTCAGTAAAGTGATTTTAACGTAAGTCAATCCCATGTGAGTGATCCATATTAAAATAAAAAATCAAACAAATGGTAAAAGTTTAGTAACTCACAAAGAAATAGATTTTCTATGAGTTAATAGACTTTACCGTTTTCTTGGTTTTTTATTTTAATAAAGTGGTTGTGTAAGTATCGACAAAATTCGATTTTCTTTTAAACTGGCACCCTGTTTGATTCAATCGCCGTATTTATTCTTCCACTACATCGAGTCCTAAACATAATATAAGTAATAAATTATGATACTTTTACTATTATTTCCAAATGAAAACAACCATCTTATGAAGCGGGACAACACTCGTGGCTTTTAAATTTCGACGAACGCTCCGAGACACGATCGCTCACTGGCGGGCCATTACGAAACCCAGGAGCTCGAAAGCGTTATTCGAAAGAATTGTTAAACCTTCATATCTGTCGGCATTTTGCGTAAAATGTAAAAGTGCATTTGCATGTGGTCGCCGGGGGGCAGCTACTGTACAGGCACACCCCCATCGATAACGCAGATAACGTTACCGGCCGAGGCGCGCGACAGACTGAGATCGCGGATCGGAGGTGAGTTGATCGGCTATTACCATCGGTAAACCCTGTAATCGGCCACTTATTAAACATTATTACAATACTCGCCCCGGGTACGTCTTATATCAAGTTTATCTGAAATTATGTTTTATTCAGCGGTGTCCGTGCGCACTGGCGAAAATTCAATGAAGATTGCACAAATTTGACAGAGGCGAGCAGCTGATTGAGTTACTGCAAATCGGCCGAGTCATGCGATTGAATAGAACACCTAAAATTACGCAACGTGCGGATCTTCGAGAGCTAAAACTGCTCACAATTACAGTTGACGCCCAAAAATCTAGAGAGTGATTAATAGCAAAGTTTACTCAATAAATATATAAGTTGATTCACTCTCGAACACGCCCCGCCATACCAAATTCCGCTCTCCTCACCCGTCTCGGGGACCATTCGGTACCCAGGAGCCTACTCGGTGGCCGACGCTAGAACTGAAATGTGTTGAGTACGATCGATATAGTGTGAGACAAAAAACCTTGAATATCTGTTACTGTTTATTTTATTTTATTTTTCTTCTAAAAATGCCCGCGCTGTAAATAATTGTCCTTAAAGACGTGGCTTTTTATTTTTCCATTGTTCAAGGTAAGTATGTATTTTATATTTCATCAACTAATATAAAGAAATAGGTCACGATATAAAATTTTACGCGGTACGCCGATAAATATTAGAATCTTCATCTGAAAGATTGTCTTGATCAATGCTATAAAAAAATTAGAATTTGAAGTAAACATTTTTCAAATGAAAGATCAAATATTGTTTATGTAAGAAATAAGTTCTTTGTACTGGTATTTATTAAAAAAAGTTTAATATGCAATAATTACGTAAGTAGGTACTTAATTGTGTCATGTAATTTTTACACTCAAGCATTTTTGGTTCAAGTAGAGTTTCTATATAATATCAAAACAATTTTGGCGTCAAAATTTCAAGATGCTGAAGTTCAAACTGGTAAACCGATTCTAAGTGATACCTGTGCACAAACAGCATATAATAAAAATGGTTGTACAGTAACCTCTTTAAATAAATTAAAATAATATGTCTCAAATGCCACCTGTGCCACCCTCTCTAAAAATTAGAATGCCGTCTACCACCCACTTACGCCTACCTGATGTGCACTCCGCGGATATCACACTTAAGTCTTGTCTTCATGGATGCGAAATTCACGGATTTTTGCATGAATTTTGCAATTTCTATTTTAATTATGTATGGCGGGAAAATTTCAACTTTTGACAAAATTTGCGAAATTGTATAACACTTCAATTATTATTGCTTCTTTCATTATTATGTGGTGTTAATAAATTTGTTTTGAGCTTCTGACAATCTACCATGGCAGTTTCATGATGAAAATGATAGAAAATTTTATAGTTGACAAAATTTGTTACAAATAGAGATTTTCCCACCATTAAATAAATAAATTAACACTTATTTTATCATATAGTACTGCTTTCCGTATAAACTTCATGTATCCATGTTTCGTCAAAATTTAATATATTCATCGATCCAGATTCAGATTTTTTAATATTTATTTTAAATAGTTTCTTCGCCATATCACTATTTCGTCTTTTTCTACCAGTATACTCTTTTCGATTTCATTTACGGACAAAGTTTCATCTTGTAAATTTTTTTTTGTCGAAAACTCATTTTAAAAATACCATCTTCCTTCCGCGAGTTTCTATCATTTTCCGTTTCACAGTTGTACTTCTTTACCACTTTTTTATTTGCATACAGATGCTACTCACGTATAATTTTGCTAATGAAATACATATTTCAACATCACTGACACTCACCTTTTGACCTCGCGCTCTAAACTCTTCATACTTGTTATCATCCGATATTCTTCACTTGCTAAATTAGGACGATTTTGAGAATACGCTGCAGAGCTTGAATAATTATTTCACTTACATTCTTAAGAACACAAAATTACTAATAAAATTAATTATATCCATAATTAAATTACCGAAAAGATATACCCGAAATTTTGTCCGCCCGAACGATATACCCGCCCATGATAGCGCTAGAAATGAAACAGGTGGATCCGTCAATTCGTCGCAACCAATTAAAAGCAACAGCGCATGCGTACTTACTGCAGCAGAAGCTGTGTAATCGGGTACGCTATTAGAGATATGCGGCACACGATTTTATAGGAAAAATATATGGGCAGCATGTATATTTCTTTGTGTTGACTGCTATAAATTGTGAGCAGGTTTACAACATGAGTCACTCTCTAGATTTTTGGCCGTCAAGTATAGTTCTTTTTATCAAATAATGTTTATTATAACTTCTTAAACACACTCTGTATAAAAAAGTAATATCGTTGCTATCGCAACCAATTTTTTTTAATGGTTCTACGCTATATCTTTCTTTAGTCTAAATGGGTATTTTCCCATACTTCTGAAAATGTAAATAAACCCATGCGCCAATCACTATCGCGGACTTATATTTTTTGACGTTTCGAAAAACTATGTTTTTGTTCTCAAAAATTGCAAATGTATTGAATGTAAATAAACGACAAGTATACTGTTATTATGCGACATTTATTTAATCAGATCAGTTGAAATTGTAGTAAATTGAAGTAAATAATTGAAAGAAATGTTTTCTTAATAATTTATTAATCTTCAATGTTCAATAACTCGAAACCGATTAAAGATATTGTTGCAGAACGAATGCTGATATTGTTGACATCGAAAAATATTTTTTCTGCCTAAACTACTCATCTATTCAAAATTCTGAAAGAATAAAAAAAGTTTCTAAATAAAGTCAGCTACTGATAGAAAAAAATTAAGAGTAATTATACAGGAACTTAAAAAAATATGTGCTCATATTTGTTTGATACATGATTTTTCTTATATTTCTAATGACTGGAAAATATTTTAAATAATGTAAAAAAGTTTCGGTTAGACTTATAACTGCGTAGACCAAAAATGGTTAAAATCGATCAAGTCGTTTTCGAGATATTCGGAATAAACAAACATTTTTCACGAACTTTGGCGCTTCCTAGCGGCTAAACGAAGCAAGTGGTCTTCCGTTGTACACGTCTTTTCCGGACACCCTGTGTATGTAAAACCTATAAAATTGTCTATCACTCTTTAATCTAACCTTTGACGAGATGATCTTAAAAACACCGATGCAATTATAAGTCTCAGTACATTAAGACTCTTTTTATAGGACCTTTGTTCCATTCTGAGAAAGCTGGCCGACTATAAACATCTTTTATTTTATTGCGAAAAGTACGGGGCGTAAAAATAAAAATTGCCTTCCTCATAATCTTTTTAAACAATAAAACTACTTCTGATATGAGCCCTTTAGCACGTTTCGTATCTTCTTAGCTGTTTTACTACGTCTAATTACTCACGTCACAGCTTTCAGAAATAAAAAACATAATATTTAACCAGTGGCGTTCCCTCAAAAGGCGATAAAGAATTATTGTTTTTTCAAATATACAATTTATTATCTTTTTGGCGAATGCACAACTATATCTGACTTAAAATGAGATAATAGTGTATAAAAATAGTTCAGCGTGAAGATTTTACATCATCCTTTATAGTAACCTGCTAATAGAATATTCAACAGGCTGCTACAGGAATATTTGCCCGTGTAAGTTAAATCTAGGAGAGCATTTAAAACTGCTATTAATTAATAATAAGTCATTGTGAGTGGGCATGTTGTCTATAAATCAAAATAGAACAAAAAATTCAAACGACACATTGTTTATAGAGGCAGTTATTACCAGGAATAAGAGACTGCGAACCATGTTTTTGCGATCTTATCCTTGACGAATTAATATATATATCTACCGGTTGGACACAACAGACGAGTAAAGAGGATGTCACGGCAACAATGGACGTAGACGGTCTGAAATTGAATATTTGATATGTCACAAACGCCTTTTAATACGCAATGTAGAAAATACATAGGTAGGTAACAGTCATTTACAATGGGTGTCCCAAAATTCGCCTGCCAAAAATTAACTGTGGATTCTACGATCAAAAATTGATAAAAAAAGTTATATAAGCGCCCTCTAACGGAGCTATTGCTCTTTAAAGGGGGACCTCCAAATTTGATTTTCTCCAAATATTTTCAGAACAGATCAAGATAAAGTAATCAAACTTGAAATTAAGAATCACAATTAAATTGTGAATCTAATGCTTTGAAAATAATTCCTCATAATTAGTCATAGGCATGCCAAACTTGGATAAATATTGCTCTATTTCATGTCTCGAGGTTTTTGCCATCAGATCAAAAAAATTTTGTGACATACCACAAAAATATTAGATATGATATGCAAGCGGTCAAATTGTCTCTAGTAGGCTTTGAAAAGTTATTTGTCAGTTTATTTGACACATATTACATAATGTTATTAAAAATTTTCGAAGTATCAATAGGCTATATTAAAAAATTTGCAAATAATTACATTATTGACATGCATTTTAAAAGTATTGCAGGCTTGAATATAACACCTTAATATGTGTTAAATAAGTCGACAGTATTTTCTTAGAGCCTACTAGTAGATATTTCGCCCATTTATAGTTTCCATCTAAAAGTTTTGTGGTATGACACAAAATTTTTAAATTAAGATTACTCGAAAACAGAGTAGTTTATCGGATTGAAATAGCAGTACCTTATTCATGTAAAATAGACCAAAATTGTTAATATTTTGATTTGACGATGAAAAACTCGAGATACAAGAAAGTTAGAGCAATATTTACCTATTTACTTCCCAGTTTGGAACACCTATGACAAATTATGATAAATTATTTTTAAAACATTAGATTCTAATTGTGATAATAGAAACGTTTCTTTTTTTATTACAGTACTAGTGCAGTTTATAGAACTGTAAAATTCATATTACTAAACGAAAGCAAACAATCATATTACAACATATATTTCATTGTCAGCGCGGATGTTTTCTAATTTGTTTGGCTTTTGCTGCAACTATAAATCTAATCTACGATTCAAATCGACCCAGTAATTGGCGGTAAAATTCATTCCTACGCATCAAACAATAGGGTGGAAGATTAATCATTTCTCGTATTTCCCTCATATAATGCACTAAATCATATTCAGATGGCAGGACTTGTAAACGCAGATTCTTTACAGATGGTGCTATATTTTACGGCGAACGAATGTATGTATACCATAATCTATTATAAACGCCAATAAAGTTGTAAGGCTGCCAAGTACAATGGATGTTTCCAAAACCAGATGCCTATTCTACGCAACAAGTTTTTTAATAATTCAGTTTTAGCAATCCAATCATACGAAACCAACGGTAGCAGGTTTATCAAAATGTCGTGTTGCCAGTCTGTGTGATTTATAGAAAAATTTTAAGCATATAGACTGAGACCTACAGATGAACTCATTTTTCAGCGAGAGTGTTAATTGAATCTTAATCAGCTGCAGCACTTAAGAGTGTCCTTTGGAGGTATCAACCGGAGATATACCTGCAGCAATTTGTAAAGAAACCAAGTAGATGATAAGTCTTAAAGATGTACTTAGTACCTAATCCTTAATGGTGTTAAAGACACTAGCTACAAAAAAATGAATTGACTTGTTTTTGTAACGTCTTTAATTTGACAGAATACTTACGGAAAATTGAATAAAGACAGCATGAAATTGTTTGAAAATCCATATTTTATGTATATACATAATACATTGGCTTAGTTGTTCTTAATGTAGATCCGAGAGGTAAATTTGTATGAAAATGTTTACCATCATGCATTATCTACATAATTTAAAGAGATTATACCCGGTTTAGTAAAGTATACTTTTTAATGACGTACATAAATAGTCAAAACGCAATATGTTTATGGAAACTGCCAGTACAATAACATCAGACTGGCCTGGGAAAATAAAAACTTATCAAATCAAAGCAAGCTATTTACAGCGCCTTTTGTTTTAACTTCTCTTTTTGTGATGTGCGACGATATGATCTTGTACCCTCAATCCCCAAGCAAATATTTGAGGAAAGATAACACTTAAAAAATTGCACTTAAAATTAGAGAGTACTTAAAAGGCGTTCGCCGATTTAACCTTCATTTCAGTGGTTCCTTCGATCGCAGCAACATGGTGCTTGAACTCAAGAAACAATTATTTTATAACAAGGGCAACGTTTTTCAGTATTTAGCCACAATTGCAGGTACCTTGCACAGATTATTTTCAATCAAATAAAATACAGTAAAATAAATGCGTTCACTTGGTATGTGCAAGTTTTTAGGGCATGCTAGGGTTAAGGTTAGGGTGACTATAAACAATCGCCACAACATAATTTATTGAAAAAATAAAGATATTTAATATTTTTATAATTTTATTAAACATGATTTTGCATTTGTTATATAGTGTTTGAAACATTTAATAAAAAACAATTGAGGATATTAAAAAAGAACTTCACGATTATGGTAGCCTTTAAAATAATAATATGCCCTACCCTTTCCATTGATTTCTGGACTAATCTTTGTGGTTAGAATGAGGGTAGAATATATATTTTTTGTATTATTATCATGTTAGTGTATCATATAACTTATAAAATCCAGTATTACATTTTCCTGATAAAAAATTAAAGAACCTTAAATATAAACAGTTGATATCATTTTGCTCAAATATAATAAAGCATAATTTGTTCCTCACTTATCAACTTAACGGCCGTTGATTATAATGACATAAATTTAGGTTTAATATATTGTAAAGTTTTTTACATTTACTTTATTAAATCTAAGCCAAATCAACTATTTATAGAGATCATAGAATCTGCCCAAGTATGCATCCTCCAATTTGGTCATAATAATAACGACAAAAATTTGAGGTGATGGGATACATACTTGGGCTGATTGACTTACATGTTAAATTTTTGAGTCTCTAACTCCCTTAGAAACAAAATATTTCCAGATCCATACCTTTTTTTATTAGTGCTGCATGTGACCAAATGTTACTTATTTTTCTACACTCTGTGACAGTTGGACAAATATAAAATTAGAAAAATTTTGTAGGTGCCTTCTCAGTAACGAGTTCAGGCATCAACCTCGGCTGGACCTCTCCTTATATTCCCAAATTAACATCAAACTCTTCGACAATTCCTACCACCAGTGATGAAGGCTCTTGGTGTGCTGTTGCACCTCTACTAGGGTCACCTTTTGGAGCCATCTTAGCTGCCATATTAGCCGACAAAATAGGAAGAAAGAACACCACTTTATTGATGGCCCCTATAGTATCCGCGTGCTTCATTTCCATAGCCTTTGCCAACTCCATTTGGTACATCACTGGCTTGAGATTTATAATAGGGGGAACAGAAGGAGCCTTGTATACAACACTTCCGATGTATATTGGAGAAATTTCAGATCCCAAGATTAGAGGATTCCTGACAGCGACTATAGCTATATTTGCCATCACTGGGACTTTGTTTATAAACATTATTGGTTCCATGATGGACATATTCACTTCAAGTTTAATATGCGCTGCTATACCTCTCATCCATCTCGTGACATTCGTGTTCATGCCTGAATCGCCGTACTACTATATCAAGAAACATAATCATACAGAGGCGAAAAATTCTTTGGAAATACTTCGAGGAACCTCGAACATAGACGACGAAATGGATGCTTTGTGCAAAGCTGTCGTCAGGCAAGAAAGAAGTGATAAACCTGGATTTTTCGATTTATTTACAGTGTCCAGCAACAGGAAAGCTTGTTGTATATTCCTCATCCTTTGCCTAACAAATAAATTGAGTGGGAAAAATCCATGCTTGTTTTACACAGAAACCATATTTAAAGAGGCTGGCACTAGTATAGACGCTACGTTATCAGTAATCATATACTGCAGTGTAGAGTTGCTTGCTGTGGCGATAACCACTTTCTTCATTGTAGACAAGTTTGGGAAGAGACTATTGATGATAACCTCAACTGCTGGTTGCGCTGTATCAGTTTTTCTGTTGGCTTTGTACTTCTACATGAAGGACTACAACTTTGGAGGCATCGACACCTTAGACTGGTTACCTATCACCGCTCTTGTATCGTACAACATATTGTTCAGTATTGGACTGTCCTTTGGACCAGTTTCTGTTTTAAGCGAACTGTTCCCAACCAGTGTAAAGGCAAAGGCACTGTGTATAGCAGATAGCTTTTCTGTTATGATGGGTACGATAGTTTCCAAGTTCTTCCAGATAGCCATGGATGAATTCGGTACCATGTCAGTACCATTCTTTTGTTTCTCGGTATGCAGCATGATTGGTCTTATATTTGTAATCAAGTATGTTCCAGAAACAAAAGGTAAGACTCTGGAAGAAATACAGCAGTTTCTTATTGGCAAAGACCAGGAAAATATAGAGATAAAAGAAAGAGGGTTCAACCAAAGGTAAAAAGTGATTTCGTACTAACGTTTTTAAATTTTAGAACAAATTATTTCTAATAAAAAATTAAATTAAAACATGAAAATATAAATACTTTGATAAATTTAAGACTAAAAATTGTGATTTTTGTACTGAGATTTATGAGAGAAAATGAACTGATTTGTAGATTTGTATACTTGTTTCGATTTATCTTGAAAAATAAAGCTATTACAATTTTACAAGTGTGTTTATCTTTTCCCGGGACTAACAGTTATGTTATTTTCATTCAAAGTACCTAACAGAGGATTAAATCTGAATTATTTTCATAAGCCAACATAAGTATTCGTAACAACCAGAACGAATCAGTCGTCAATAACGCTCATATCTCAGCAAGGCCACTACAGTTCCATTTAGTATTGTTACATAATTTATATCTCCATTTCGTGTACTTCTATAAAACACATCCAGACATTTACTGACCCATCATTCATACCGTAAGATGTCAAACGGTTCACCGTTGCAACTTCTTCCGTCCCCCATTAAAATAATACTATGTTTATATTGAGCGTATTTCAAAATTTACGATGTGAACATTTATAGGTTTTTCTGTAAAAATACTCATTGTATCTCGGTCCACATCGATACGACGTCAGGTGATAAATGTTATTGTATACATATACATTATAGCGTACTTAGGCCGGTATAAAGTTGTTCGACATCAATAATATCGTTATCATATCATTTGTCGAAGATACATTTTTTACTAGGGACAGATACTGAAAACTATCTCCTACCTAACATTATTATACAGTCAGAGAAACGTTGTTACAGAGATGGATGGCTTATGAGATTTGGTAGCACCTAAATATCTTAAACTTTTTAGAAGGAGAAACAAAAGTTAAAATGCCGCTTTACTGATTTATATCGACAGTTTTTATACAGTGTGTCCCAAAATGTTATATGATTCTTTTTAGTTGTTCAATTAGTATATTATAGAAATTAGATATATTCTATATTTGTGAGCTATGTTTGACACAGTAGTTATAATATTACTGACATTTTTTCCAAACTGAACATTCTGTACAGGATGATTAAGAAATACTAGGAAAAAATTGGGTTTATAATTTGAATGAAAAATTATTTGACCCGTATTTTTTTGTTTTCCCGAATTCCTTTTTCATTTTATGCATTTATAATTTAACAGCTTTAACAACTTTTTCTGACAAAATCAAGTTTGAAATGAAAATAGTAAAGAATACCTTTTTGTGTAGAATCAAACGGTGCTTCTAATGCACTGACAAAAAAATTAGAAAAAAAATGGAAGCAACAGTTTTTGAAAAAAAAAACGGTATTACGTATAACTAGCGATCTCTGTGAACATGTCAAAACAAAACTACTTTCTTAATAATGTTCAGATACACTATCTACAATTCCATACCAAATTTCATTAAAATTGACTTAGGAGTTCCGAAGATATTTTGAAACAACGAAATTTTAGACCCGATTTCAAGGCCCTAAAAACGAGAAACAAAAAAATATGAGTCGAATAATTTCTCGCATAGATTTCTGTATTTAATTTCGTTCTAGTATTTCTAAATCCTCCTGTATTTCAGTATAAATAAAAAAAATTGTCTTTTATGTTACATCGATTATTTTTTACCTCATTTTTATAATTTTCTCACCGCAGTTTCTTTAAACATTTTGTCTTCAAAATAATAGTAGGTAATAATAATAAATAAATAAATAATAAAACTAAGATAATAATAATAAACACCACGATAAGAATATTAATTAGGCCTTTTAATGTTTCCGGCATCTGTTTTGATGATGATTGTACATTAAAATATTTGATTTGTTAGCATATTATACTAGTAATATTATATTTTTATTACCAACTGAATATTTTTAAGGCCTGCATACATATAATTGAAAATATATGAAAAATTGAAACAATTTCTTTATAATTCGGTAGGCAAGGTAATTAACTAAAATAATATTCGAAAAGCAGCTAATTTATTCATATCAGATTAACAACTGCTATGTTTAATTTGAAAGAGTTTTTATCAAACCGGCAACTCTGCAAATAACGGTAGTTGTTTTATCATTCCATTTATCTGTAATTTGTTTTTTAAAGTATCTTATGAAATGCAATTACCACCGTCGGATAAATCGGTACACATTTGTCATATACTCGTTTACATTATATTATCGAGTCAAAATTAAATTATATCTCGTCGTGCTTTCAAAGGTTCGTAAGCTTTAGGTATTGGTGAGGGTAACGTGTTTCCTAGTTTAAAAGAGCCGAAATTCCGTGAGATCATGATGGAAGAGGGACATACTCTCTTATCTAAACAAGTTAGGGCACTTTGAAGCGTATTCTGTGTCTCACAGGCGACAAGAAGACGACAGAAAAGGAATAGAGACGTGATCCCACCTTTTCTGGCCCCTATCAATCAGTGTGACACCTCGCACTGACCGCATCTCTCAAAATATTTAATTTATAGAACGTAAGGTGAATCAAATCGATAGTTTCTTAATAACCATAAAGGTTGATTCAATGATTCCATATTCAAACTTCATCTTAACTAGATTATTCTTGCAACACTACAGCTTGCTTCATCGAACCGAGCTTTTTTGTGGCACAAATTGGTGCATTGTCCTTTCTGCCAGACGGGTATTTTTGGTTTATTAACTGATGGTTATCTCGTTTTACCGGAATTAAATATATTATAATGCCCGGATTAGCATTATGCTTATTGGGGAAATCGTAATGACCCACCGGCGCACTTTGAGGCTGCGACGTTTACAGTTACGGTCGAAACGATGTGAGAACGTGAATGGTGTCGGCTTTTGAATTAATATGTTGATTGAATACCTGCCGATGTGGTCGGAGATGTTCCTGGAACAGAGATCCATCTGACACCAACGCAGAAACGATAAAGAATAAAAATTTGTTCAAAACTAACGCAAAAAATGAAAAATAAGTTCGTTTGTTACATACCTTCGAAATTGTAGAGAAAAAATTCGAAACTGGGGAAGCATTTTTTAAAAAGTCAACGAAAAATGCTTCTGAAACAAACATTTGTTCGATGCTAATGCAGAAAACGAAATAAGTTCATTTTCTAACCTTATGAAGAAACAACCTGATAAAAATAAAATTCAAGACTTCTAGACCTCTTG